>OZ010791.1:421901384-424794878 GCA_963932465.1 Maratus speciosus
AAATCAAAGCCTGATGATGATACCCTCCATTAATTTTGAAATGTGTTTGTCTGAATGCAGTAGTTATTAAATAACTTGACATATTAAACAAAAACCTAATTTGCAGAACAAATTAAAAAAAAACAAAATTTATTTCCTAAATTGTTTAAGCCCAAGAAGGGGCAGATATTAAGATATTTCATTCAATTCGTTGTACATTTAATGTTAAATTTTTGTAACAAATAAGCTAAACCAATTGAACATTAAAAAATAAAAATGAAATTCATACAACATAATGCTTTAAACACCTATATACTTAGATTCCGTTCAAATGAAATTGAAATAAATCTTAGACTTTTTCCATTTTTAAGTTGTAAATATTTGTACTGTAAATTTTGCATTATGTTTATGACGATTGTACATAATATGATAAGGTACATGCAAAATACAAAATTTTAAAAAAAGTCTAAGATTTATTTCGATTTCATTTGAACGGAATCTAAGTATATAGGTGTTTAAAGCATTATGTTGTATGAATTTCATTTTTATTTTTTAATGTTCAATTGGTTAGCTAATTTGTTACAAAAATTTAACATTAAATGTACAACGAATTGAATGAAATATCTTAATATCTGCCCCTTCTCGGGCTTAAACAATTTAGGAAATAAAATTTGTTTTTTTTTAATTTGTTCTGCAAATTAGGTTTTTGTTTAATTTATATATTTATCTTGTACAACTTTTCAATCGTTAATAAAGTACTCATTATTCATCCTATCAGGTTGAAATAAATTTTTTTAAACTTGTACTGGATGACAATTGATGTTAATAAAGTTTTTTCAAATATTAATTAATTAATTAAATTTTAATTAATTAATTTTAGTTTTGCATGGGAAAGAAAATGGCGGCCATTGGTTATTGAAGTTCAATGAAATTATTTTCAATAAGGGGTTACCATAGGGGGGACCCTGTTCTGTCGCCAAATACCGCCAAGTTTGTCGCCAACTTGGCGATATATCGCCAAATTTGGCGGCCAAAATGAGTCGCCAAAAGTGACGCCAACTTGGCGATATCTGTAATATTTCGCCAAATTCCCATACAGTTCCATTGTAAACCTACTTGGTTATAGAAAATCAACAAATTGAGATATTTTAATGCAACAAAAACTCATATTAGCTTGATTATGTTAAATTTTTCTTTGATGGCCTAAGTAGGAATTGACTTTAGAAACAAAATTTTTATATTACTTGTTTTTTTTGCATATTACTTGGTACGTATAAATTTTTAGATCATATACAGGGATACACAAAGTATATAGAGTATGTTTCCATTTATTGACGGACATTGTTGAATCGGAATTTTAAACCGCGCTATGCGTTTAGTTGAACTAATATAAATACTAATCTATAGATCATGGACAGGAGTGAAGAAAAAAATTCTGATGTTTTTCCGAACTATTGATATACAGTAATCTGAGTATGTTGGAAAGTGTTTGATAATATATGCTGGACGCATGATTTTCCGTTGTTGTTTAATTAATATTTTTGAACATTTTTGTATTCAAAATACTAGTCTCATTATTATTAAAACCCAATGAAAAGTACCTTTAACTTTTTACAAACATGTTGAATTTATTTAATTTTATAACATTTTAATGAAAATTGTATCTTTAAAAGAATATTTAATTACTCTTCCGAAAATTGCATATGACGTATGGCGTTATAATCAAAATGTAATTAAATTTTATACTAAATGAAAATATATCTCAGAATTTCTTATGAAGGTATAAACTTGCATTGTTCACCATTTACTTAAGAGAGAAAATGTTATAAAATTAATTATGAAAATGTCGAAAACCTCGCTACTTTAACATCTAAGATAACATATTTTTTTTTTTACTCTTTTAAATAAAAATTTCATAATTTCTTCAGTATTAACAAGAATTTAATTAATTTCATTGCACTTATCATTATGAACTGAAGCATTTTTCTATTTTCCTTCAGACTTTCTGGTGGAAATTTTCATTTATTACGTCCATTTTCAATGCGACGCTGAATATTCTGCTAAATTAAATGAAATTTCCCCTTATATTTTTTTCTTCATTAAATAATTTTTCTACAGCATCAATTTATCGTTTAATTTATCGAGTAATAATGTGTAAAGGAAAGTATTATCATTTTAATGATCTTTTAATGAATGTATTTCTTAATATATCGAAAATTTCTACTTGGTTTAAGTTATAGGCATATACAAGTACATGCTTATAATACATATATACAGATATACACTTATTCAGTTTATTTTCAAGAATGATTTTAATTAATTTTAAAGAATGTAATTAAATTAAATGTTGGGGATATTAATATTTTGTGCAATTATATCTACATAATATATTATTAATAATATTTATATTTGTGATAATTGAGTTTTGGTAGATTGTAATGGTTTAAGTCATGAATTCTATTTTTGTAATATTAATGACCCACTGTTTCATGTGCAATATTTTAATAAGTCATTTACGTCACTTCTGATTTCATTTCTGGATGTATTTTTAAATGCAAACTGCATTTATCTTTTAGAACAAAAGCTTCATTACGTTGTCACTCGTATATGCATGGATGTTCTATAATATTTTTCTATTTCTTTTATAGTTTTATAAAGTAATTAAAACAATCGAAGAAATCTGAGCAAAGCAAGTTCGTCAGTTATTTATGTTATCATGTCCAAATTTTATCATCAATAAGCAGGGTGATTATAGTTAAAGTTGTATTTTCAAAAGGCAGTAAA
This sequence comes from Maratus speciosus, assembly GCA_963932465.1. Lineage (NCBI taxonomy): Eukaryota > Metazoa > Arthropoda > Arachnida > Araneae > Salticidae > Maratus > Maratus speciosus. Next base: position 421,904,148 of record OZ010791.1, read on the forward strand.
AAAAGAACCACTTGAATTTCATGTGAATATAACTGAAGCAACGTGAATTTGTTTTGCGAAAGAATAAAAAGTACAAAAGTTGACCGAGAGATGATGCTGTACTCGTCATAATATGCTAATTAAAAGACATGGCATGCTGTTGTGACATTCTTTGTTCAAAGTATATCCACCATGACGAGGTGGTGCCACAGCCAATTGGATAAAAAATGTTTTTTAATTGAAGTGCTGAGTGGATGAACATGTTATGCCACATTTTCTAAAAATCTTTTGGATGAAAACATTATGAGGTATCCTATCACATGGTGAAATTAAAATACTAAGATTCCATTTAGTTTTGAAGATTTAAGACATTATTCATTAATATTTAATAATGTCAATAATATTAATAATTTTTCATATTTGAAAATTAACCCGGCAGGACGGGCGCGGGGTGTTTTGACACCCCACGCTCGAAAATATTCGTCTGCTGTCGTTGAGTGCTTTTAATTTATTGTTTATTAATTTTTAAAATTAACTATAATTTAACATTTCAGTTGTCATTTTTCACGAGAAAGAGTGTAATTATCATGAATTTCACTAACAGACAGAATTCTAAAGTATTTTTTCGTATTTATGCCATTTAATATGTTTGGGGTGTGCTGACACCCCATGCCCGTACTCGTGTTACTTTTCGTGGCGCCCGTCCTCGCGGGTTAAATATGAATAAGTTTTTCTGAGAGAGTTTAGTACCATACCTGTTAATATTTTAAACACATGGTATCAAATAGAAAATAAATCATTAAAATTTACAGCAAAAACTTTCACTTCAAATTTCTTCAAATGTAATTTTTGCTACTTAATATGTTATTCCACTTAGCTCTTCGATTATCCCTAGACCAAAAACCGTGGAAATAGTAAAAACGAAAATGAACCCATCTCTTTGAATTTATCAGTCAACTTCTTAACACCGACTGCAGTCATCGGGCCAGACCCGCTTCTTAAACCCTTTTTTTCGGAATTTCTTAAATTCAATTGCCGCACAGTCACCGTTTTTGTAAAAAATGCTTCACAATCAGGACCCGATCCTTCAATGATAGAGTCATGATAACCTTCACAGATGCAGAATAAGAGGAAGAGGAACAGCATGTTCCTTGTTTATTTTTATCCCAAATGTAATGTACAGTGAGCATGTCACGACTTTTTATTAGTTATCTTATGACGAACAAAGCGCCATCTATCAGCCAGTGTTTGAACATTTTTTCTCTCGCAAAACGAATTCCCCCTTCTTCAGGTATAATCACATGAAATATCATGTCACTCTGAGCAGTGATTCTTTTTTTACAACCTTTTGATAGTACAACTTTAATTATAATCACCCTGTATTTTAACTAATATAGAAATAAATATTCATTTTTTTTTTCGTAATAGACTTAGCGCCAAAGAAAGAAACGAATATCTTCAGAAGTTATTGCATAGTATTTTCTGATAGTGGTGATGAAGATTATGTTCCTCAAAAACTAAGGAAATGTAATCCAAAGTAATTTTCTAATAATGAATTTTACGGTATGTTTAAGTTTTATAATTAAGAAACAGGAATAACTATACATACAAAATAAATTATTACAGAATTGTAAGATTGAATTTTAATTTGTGCGGAATTTCAAAATTTGGATAAAATTTTTGTGAAATTGTAATTTTTTTCTAAAATTATTTGGGTTCCTGATTTTTTTCGAAAATTTTACAGATTCCTAATTTTTTTAGTCTTTTATTTAAATGTTCTAATCACTAAAAAACAATGTTAGTTTAGTGGAGTACGCGGAGTACTGTGAACCTCCCCCCCCCCGCGCCAAACATCTCTTTTTTCATAGAATATGAAAATGTTATAACATTATTTATTCTAATTTCTATAAATTTAAAACAATATTTTTAGGAAAATCTTACAAATTTATTTGGAAAACAAACCTTAAATAATTTACTTTCTATTTTAACAATCCAACAATACTGAAAATCTAAAAAAAATATTTCTGTAAATGTCTTTTTTTCTCAAGAAATAAATAAAAATATTTATTTTTACATATAACTTTTCAGCGAAGCATAGTTGCTTAGTTGTTGGCTTATTATTAATACAACCATACAGGGTACTACGGAGTTTCTTGTACAATTTTAACATAAGGCCCAATTGTTTTGCAGTTGAACTGACAGAAGGTTTCTAAGAAATATATATATATATATATAATACCCTTGAATACAAATTTATCTTAAAATTACAAATAATAAATAATCCAAAATTCTACGTGAAGATGGCATGTTATAGTATTATACATTAATCGTTATACTAAAACATATTGAAAAAATGCTAATAGGCATTTAGAACCCACTAGAAAATCTTAAACATTTTAATATATCAATGATACCAAATAAAATTGAAATGACAGGAAAAGAAAATAATCACAAATACAACAAAATATAGCAGCAAAAATATAATGAAGGGGGGTAAAAATCACAAACATAGCAACACATTATTTAATCATCAGTTGGCAAGAATACCACGTATTGCTAAAAATGCATTATTTCATATAACAGGCAGCAAAATACGCAAATTATAACCTGTTATTTGCCATATAATGCAGTGGAACATACAAAAAATGAAGAGACAAAAATTAAAACAAAAAAAACAATTAATTTACAGGAGAAAGAAAAACGGAATTGTACTCACATTATTTCATAACATGCAAATACACCAACAATCATGACAGAATGAATATCCAATTCTTTTAATAATTAACGATAGGAGACAAATATAAAATTCCATACAGTTAATTTATTTTTATTGGAAAAAATGATGCATAATTATTTATTAAAACTATATAAAATACAAAAAGAAAAGGAAATTCTGTAATTTATACACATTTGTTCATTTTACACATGTGTATACACACACATTTATAATTTATACACACTGTAACATAATATCTGCTTAATATTTATAATTAAACTACATAATTTTAAACTAAAAATGAAGTATCTATAAATAATTTATTAAATAAGAATTAGATAGTAATGTATTTTATAATATTTATATATAAATCATTTTCATTGTTGCTTATTTAACTTTTCGGTTTTTATAAAATTTAAAACAAAATAATATATTTGAAAAATATTTAAAACTTGAATTAAAATGAAATTTCAAAGAAATATTATACTAACTTCAAAAACTGGAACTATTGTTTTAAATTGTAAGTTGTGAACAAAGTCAAACTGTCCACAGATTTCTTTTTCTCGGAAGAGTATTTTGCAGTATGGATCAGAAGTGTTTTCTAGGAGATACAGTTATCATTATTCTTAACGCACCAAATCACAAAATGTCCACAGATTTCTTTTTCTCGGAAGAGTATTTTGCAGTATGGATCAGAAGCCTTTTCTGGGAGATACAGTTATCATTATTCTTAATGCATCAAATCACAATTCAGTAACAGAGGTTATATGATTCTTAAAACGATAGATTAATTGCATTAAGTTGAAATAAATTTTAATAAATCAGAACAGAATATTAAACATATTGCTTAAGTTAAAACAAATAAAGATTATATTATTAATCATGTTCAGATATGTAGTCAATTTAAAGTTGTGTCCGTAATAATTAGGACTTAATTTGATAATTAAATAAACAATTAAATTTAAAAAATCAAAAAACCCGACTGCGTAAAAAGCGAACTAATTAATTATTTCTCATCAATGTGAATTTTTTTTTTTTCAATTCCTACTATTAGGTCACACTCTCGCTATATATATCTTGTTCAAATTTTCAATCGTTAATAAAATACTTATTATTCACCCAATCAAGCTCAAATAAATTTTTTTAACTTGTAGTGGATGACACTTGAAGTTTATCCAGTTTTTTTTCAAATATTAATTCATTAATTAAATGAAATTAGTTAATTTTCAATAATCGAGAGAGCACTCTTCTTGATCAAGGAATTTTTAGACCGATAGAGCCCTGTTCATGATCAAGGCATTTTAATCGCCACTCAAGCGGAATGAAGAATGGGAGGAAAAAAAAATTTCTCTTATTGACCTAAGTAGGAATTAACTTAAAATGTTTTTTTTTTTATATTACTTCTTTATATTACTTACATATTTTTTTTTATTTACTTGTATTGATGACTTTTAAGTTGTGTTTAATTTTAGTTCCTGTCTATAAACACTGTTTTGATGAGGTCTATAGATGTCTATGATGGTTAGAGTTGCAGTAAAGTTAGGCATCCTACATACACAAATTCCAGGTTGTATAATATTTTAACGGAGCTTCTGACTGTAAAATAGTCAATGAAACATCGTCTTCATTTTAAAAGAGCTATCCAATGATATAACACTCAATAGGGTACGTAATATTTTTTCGTCTCTACCGACATTTTTTATTTTACGGCCACCATTTTGAATTTATAAAAAACAAAACCTAGCCTATAACCATCGGGCCATTAAGATGAATTGATAGAGACCTCATTCATTAAAATCCATCCAGCCGTTGGGATGTTTCGAAGGTATAAAGAAATCCACATACACAGACACGCGTGAAACACATAACCCTTCTTTTCAGTCGGGTAAAAAGGAAAATGGATCTACTTCAGAACAGAATAATTAAATTGTACATAAAATTGGTTTAAGCTAATTAGTTAATATTTTTCTTCAAGATGACAATTTGACTATTTAAAAAAAAAATGTAATTGCCACTTATGTGAAATTCACAAACAATAGTGTAAACATGTAAACATGAAAAGTTCAATTAAAATGGATTTCATCCAATGGTGCAATTAGGATGACGCAAAATTTTGTGGTGTTTAATTTACATCTGAGATAGATAGCATGCAGAACTGAATCTGTATATACATCTCCTTCTCAAAACAACAGTATTATAACAATGATTTTTTTACCGTGATAAGCATGTTTTTATCATAAATACTGCTATGTTTTCTGGAAACTGAAATAAATAAGCAGCTCTGGTACATAAATGTAAGAAAAAAAGGATAGTCATAAATTAGTTGAGAAAAACGAACTGTTTGTTATACGCAGCTCTGTGGTCAAGCATGAATGTACAGATGATTGTAAGATATAGAGAAACTCGCAAAGTTTACTTCTTTGACAAATGCTTAATGTTACTGCCGTTTTTAGGTGTGTTCGTAATTATATAAATACGTAGCACCTATAGTCGTCGTTTAGTCCGTCCGTCCGTATGTGCGTCCGTCTGTCTGTCAACATATAACAGAGCAAAAACTGCCCAACCGAATGGTCTGAAATTTTAAATATATGATTATTGCAAAATTTTGTCGAGCCATTTCAAATTTTATGAAAATCGGATGTATAGTTTAATTACAGGGACAGTCAAAATTTTTCTTTACATTACGGTCAATGGGAAAAATTATTGCAAGTGCATTTTAATGATGTTACAGCCTTCTAAATGGTCTGAAATTTTAGATATATAATTGTTGAAAAAATTTTGCGAGCCATTTGAAATTTTATGAAAATTGGATGCATAGTTTAGTTACAGGGACAGTCAAAAGTTTTCCGTTACATTACGGCCAATGGGAAAAATTACTGCAAGTGCATTTTAATGATGTTACAGCCTTCCGAATGGTCTGAAATTTTAAATATATAATTGTTTCAAAATTTTGTCGAGCCATTTAAAATTTTATGAAAATCGGATGTATAGTTTAATTACAGGGACAGTCAAAAGTTTTCCGTTACATTACGGGGAATGGGAAAAAAAATATTGCAAGTGCATTTTAATGTTGTTACAAACTATGCCCTTATGAAGTTAAAAAATATATACATTCAGTACAATATGGGGTGCAAAAAATAATTATAAAACTAGTTATAGTATGAACGCACCTCATTTGCCACGTTTGACGATCAATTTCCAACTTGTTCACAATGGAAATGTCCATTTTTAAATACGTTCGTCTCTTTTGTTTGTAAGCGTGTATACCCAACGCCTCCTAGATTGGAGAAAGCCCTGACACGCTTTGTTGTGACGTCACGAAACGTTACACGAAGCAGGCAGAAAGAAAAAGAAATCGAACAACTTGTGTGTTTCGATTTCGTTGGTTCATGGAATTATGAATTATTATTTACTAATATAGTTAATAATTCCACGAGACAACAAAATCAAAATGTTCAATTTGTCAGAATTTTTGTTCTTTGTTTCCACTGCTTCGTGTGACGTTACGTGACGTCACAACTAAGCATGTCAAGGCTTTCTCCCTTATCTAGGGCCGTTGGTTTATCTCTATCAAACAAGTGCAGTGCCGATTCGTGAGGAATGGGTTTCCGATGCGGCTGAATCTACTCCAGAAGTTCCATTTCCTCTCCATACTGAAATCGAATGTTGAAAGAATCGACTATTGCGTTAACCATAGAAAAAAAAAAACTTATCAACCTATGTAAAGTGAGATTTCATCACTGGGATAAGAAGTATATTCACGAACATATTACACAATAGACAATATTCATGTTACGTCAAAGTGGGAATCACGTGGTGTTAAAAGTAGCGGCTAGCGCGTTTGATTACATATTTCATCACTTGATCAGCATAAATATAGGGAAAAAGAAGCATAAAATATTTTAGATGTTTAACTACCCTATAAATACATATTACAAAATTCGTATACGATAATTAATTAAAATTAAAAAACTTTATTTTACAAATGAAATAAACATTTACACGAAGTTGGATTAAAATAAAGAAAATAAGTCATGTATATCCTATACATATTCCTGAAAAGATCTAAAACACTATATAATGATAAAATATAAGCGCAAAATTTAAAAACACAGTGTTTTTCAATGGCGCGGTTTTTAATGTCCTTCCCAACATTTGAAAGTTCTTCCCAACAGATGAATTTTCGTAGTCTCGAACCCAATGGAAGAATACTGTCCTTACTAGTAATCTTTCATTGAACCTTACGATTAATATTTCTTAAACTAAGCAGTTACGAAATTGCCCAACTCAGTTGTGTCCAACTTGTGTGAAAAATATATCATAATATAAATAATGTATCAGGATTATTAGTAGTAGTAGTTTGGTGAAAAAAACATATCATAATGTAAAAACAATATTTCTTTCTGATATCAGAAAATTGTATAAATCGTGGATTTCTTTAAATTTATTCAATACAAAATTTCTTTACTAGTTTTAAGAGCCATTATTTTGAAAATCAATAATCAGGCAATTGCAATAATCAGGCCTTTTCCCTACAAGGAGAAAGAGAAAAGGGATGTCCCATTTCCTCATAGGGGAAAAACAAAGGAAAGGGAGAGAGAAACGGGATAAATCATTTTCTGATAGGGGAAAAGCCTGATATTGGCACTGCCTTTTTGTAACTTTTGTTATTTTTTTTCTTCAGAAAATAGCATGAGAACACACTTATTTTTCATTTCCTGTTTTTGTACATATGTTCAACTACTAACTGATATATTTAATTTTATTTAACAGTTATGCTGTTTTGAAGCAGGACTAATTCAGATGTTGCAGATTTTGAAACTTTTGAATATTTAAAAGATTATATCTGCTAACAGCATCGATATTCCGGTAAAGTTCTATATTACTTAGCTTGTCCTAATAGTAAATTTTCATATTCTATAAGAAAAAATTTGTGGTACTATTGCTTAACTGAGATAATAAGTACAGAAAACAGACAAAAACGTCATTGTGATTGCATTTTGTGGCAGCATAACAATGAAAATTAACAATGCCCTATGGAATCAAGTAAATTTTACTAAGCATGTCGTGATTTACTAATAGTTTATGACAAAAGAATTTTGGGATGTTGTTGCTTTACAGAGATATAGTAATTCAAACATACTGGCATTTCAAGTTTCATGAAAAAAGGGATTCATGATCTTGAACTTTGACATTTTCTGCAGGAAGCAGGAAAATTTTCCAGGGCTTCAAAATTGCAGAATATTAATTAAATATGATCTACTTCAACATAAAAAAAATCAAGACAATTAAAAAATCCAACTATTAAAATATCACTTTTTTGTCTGAGTTTCAAAATAATGGCTCTTAAGAAACATGATTTAGATCATAAGAATTGAGATCCACAGTACACTGAGAGGTGTAAATGTGCATTACATAATAATAAGAGATAGAAATAAATTAAGGAAGTATTGACAAATTCCATAACATTTAGGATACAGTTCATATGGTTACTATTTCATTATAGGCTGTATCTCATCTGTGCGAAAAAACTGTAAGGGGTGATAGTGAGTGTCAGGACAAAAATGTTTATATAGAAAGGTAGGGAAACGTTTAACTTATGATTTATAGGAAAATACAGAGTTCCTCGAAAAGTCAATCAACTGTTTTATTCATAGCAGTAATAAAATGAAGATACTTAAACAAAAGTTTCAACACTTGTATTTTAATTTATGTTAAACTATAATAAAAAATGCTCGAAATAGCTAAAATCAAAGGCAAACAGCACTTATCTAGAAACTTCAAAAGCAGGATGTAGCTAACAGTACATAAGGGTCACTGACCGAATTACAGTACATTTCGATCACTTCCCTTGATGCCATGATATTTGGCAGGATACAGAGTTAATATGTTAAAGGTTTTGCTAGTATATGCTCATTAATGTTATTGTTATTGACTAAACTTCGCGTTAAGCTATTGTGAGCTATCCTGTATTTTTAATTGAATAAGCATAATTGAGACCCTGGATCATGTACATTTTTTTTTTTTTTGTCTTAAAATAACTTATATCTCTTTTCACACTTTTAACATCAGTTCTGACACATACTTGTATAGATTTTACTTCAAATATCTATATTACATTCAAAAGGAATAATAAAAATCAGTTTTAAAAGTTCATATTATACCAGCACAAATCGAATATTTCTTTAAAAAAAAAAAAATTCTGAATTTTATATTACGAAAACTGTTACAGCACATAAAAAAACATTTCCCAAACAAATAAATTGTTTAAACTCAAAAGACTTTACCTCAATTTTTTTGAAAATATATTCTGAACTTAGAAATACTAATCCCTTAGGACAAAGAAAAGGAATGATTTTAATCTGGTAAAAAGAAAGCATAAAAGAGACAGATAAAAAAATCAAATTGTAACGTTAAAAACTGTGTATTTTTATATTACGTTAAGTAAAACGTTTGCTAAAGGACACAAGCATTTTGATTCATCCCAAAAGAATTGATTTTTTTTAGCTTGTTTATTCTCGCTATACACTTTTTTGAGATAGAATATCTTATATCGACTGCTTTTTCAGTTTTTTGTTCAGCTTTAATTTTAAGAGCAACTTATGTAAATTTTTCAAAGAAGTTTAATTTTTTTTTTCTAAAAAGGTGTATAGAAAAAAATAAATCGCACTTTTTTAAAACATTTATTTATTATGTATTCTTTAAAAATATCTTGGCATTTTTAAAGATTTATACTTTTTAAAATAAGATGTTTCGCTAGTAGTAAAACAGAATTGGCTATATTGGGCCTAATATTGCACCAATATTTCTTTAACCGAAGTATTTTCAATAAATACTAATGCTATTCACTGGAACGGCGTTTCACTGGGAACTGTTAAATTAAATGCAACTATTATAAAAATAATGACTTTACATTGGAAATATTAAAATTTCAATACTAATATTTCTGAAATCGTTTTGGGGGCTTTTCAGTGAAAACGATGGATTGAAATGATTAAATATTCATGCAACATTGGTTAAGATATAAATAAAGCTGGCTAAGATATAGTCAATTAAAAAAACTTTGGATCAATATAGTTTTTCTCTTAGATTATTATTTCTAATTGTTGCTTTCCTTATACAGAAAATCTGCATATTTTCTGTAAAAAGAAATTTCCGTACCAGCGTGCATGTAAAATTAGCAGCGAACTGTGCATTCCTGAATTGCCAGGGAAAATGGCCAACAAAAAATTTAGATGAAGTAGTGCACAAAGCTAAAAAAAACATTAATGAAATAAGCAACGTTATCTAAAATACCCTACAAACGCAAAAGATAATACAAGCCTTTTTTCAATAAAATAAAGCATGATATTATCGTAATAGCGCAATCGAAAAGACAAAAACTCATCGTTCACAAACTTGTTAATTTGTTATTTTAACACATGTATGTCTTCACATGCTAGCAAATAGAATTTAATAGCTTGGTGTATTACTTAGATTTATTTGAAATAATTAGCAGCCGAGTAAAGAAAATTAAACATTCCAATAGTATGTTTACAAAACGATTGTTTTTGCTTTATTACGATGTTGTAATTGATCAATTACAACTGATCAATTAAAATTGATCAATTGATATACAGGGTGATTCATAAATATCGAAACAATAGGCTATCTCCCTAATTAATACCCCTAGGCACATTCTTTCAATTGCAAAGTTTCATAAAAAAAAGGTGGAAAATTTGATGGGATAAGTTACAACTCCATGGGAGGTCTATAAGAGAAAATACGAAAATTAAATTTTTATACGGTACCCGTGGGTTAAAATTTCCAATTAGGAATTTTTTTCTTATCCATTCCTGAATTAAACACAAAAAGTTCTATCTTCATTTCTGTAAAACTCATGGAGTTATGCCTGTTTAAATAATTCGACAGGTTTTAAGGGATTAGACACAAATTAAAATGTGTGTTATTACAGAAACAATGTTACTTTAAAAGTTCCAGAATACATGTAAAAAATATATTTATTGAGGTAGAATTAGATTTATCTCTTTTTTTGTGATGATTAACTATATAATTTGCAAATATAAAATCCCATAATCCTATCCCATCCCATAATCCTATAAAATCCCATGCTAAAATTTCTCAGAAAGATTAAAATTTAAAAAATTATTATTTTTTTTTTACTTGCAGACCCGCCCGGCGTTGCCCGGGGTTTGTAAGTAATAACCTTAATTAAAACTTAAGTTTGTTTGATTTTATATCTTTGGAAATTCTTTCAAATGAACTTAATTTCGGGGGATCCATTGCCTTCCGCACTGTCTAATGCGTCCCCTTCAAACTTCTTTCCGAACGAACCTGTAATCTAGATTCCCACTACATATGGCAGCAGTTACGGGAAGTGCCCGCTTGTGCCGGAGACAATCAAAAACCAAGTTGAGTGAGCCAAACCTCGTAGGAATCAAGCCCACAGAAACAACAACTACAAAAAAAATAAAATAAAATAAAAAGAATGCGTCATTAATGTTAGAAAATATTGGTAAATAAAGCCTAAGATAAAATTTCTTAATACAGAAAGTAGCTGAATTGTAATCTAAGTTGAAGAAAGCGAATCCCGTTGAAATTGGGCCCTTAAAACCGATGAAATAATGCACCACCAAGTGGTGGAAGATGCATCCTCACCTTGTAAATTTCATGAATCACTATTAGCATTAACACAATATTTAATAAACGGATGAAATCCCTTATCTAAAGTTACCTATAAAGTAGCGTGATTTTTAATTTACGGCTGTAGTGAGTAGACGTAAGTTAATGCTGAAAAAGGAAATTAATGTTCGAAAAAGGTGGTAGCTGAGGTATAAAGAAAGACCGGACCCTGGGGACCAGGGTCTTAACTGGAATGTAGTTGGGTATAAGAAATTTTTTTAGGGGTTTTAAAGTAGCCGGAAGACGCTAAATCTATGTTAAAGAAAATTGCAATAGAATAGGATAGGTTTTAAAGAAGCTGCCACAATGGCCCCATAAAGACGATTAATATTCAAAATTGGTGGTAGCTGAAATCTGCAATTTTTTTTTTTTACATTCATGTTGTAGCTGGAGAACCGAAGAAGCTGTTAGGAAAAAAAGTTCGAAATTCGGACCATTTTTAAGGGTGCTATAACAATGGGCCGAAAAGGGCCCAACTCTTAGTTGAGAGCAGGGCCATAACATGAAAACGTTTAAGGGGACAAGGGACCTTAAAATAATTTTTTTTTATTTTTTGTAAATTTCACCTTAAATATTATTCAAGGGTACATTATATGCATTATAGCATGCATTAATCCCCCCAAAAAAATTTAAAAAAAAATTATTTTTGAGAAAAAAATGGAATTTTACGTGTCGTCTTAGAAATCTTCGAAATGTCGCTTGCGCATTCCATATCAATGAAAATCCCCAATATTTTTTATAAAAGTCTGTTTTATATATATAAATAAAATAGAGCATCGAATTTTAAATATTTGAATTTAAAGGTAAAAAAAAAAAAATGAAAATTTTAAAAAAATTTTCGAAAAAATTTCCAAATTTTTCATTTTTTTTTTTTTATTTTTTTGTAAATTTCATCTTAAATATTATTCAAGGGGACATTATATGTATTATGGCATGCATTTATCACAAAGAAATTAAAAAAAATTTATTTTTGTGAAAAAAATGGAATTTTACGCGTCGTCTTAGAAATCTTCGAAATGCCCCCTATGCATTCCATATCAATGAAAATCCCCAATATTTTTTTTTAATTTGATTTATATATATAAATAAAATAGAGCATCGAATTTTATATATTTGAATTTAATGGTTAAAAAAAAAAAATTACAAATTTCGGAATTTTTTCGAAAAAATTTCAAAATTTTTCAATTTTTTTTTTTTCAATTTTTTTTTTTTCAATTTTTTTTTTTTTTTTTTTTTTTTTTTTTTTTGTAAATTTTATCTTAAATATTACTCAAAGGTACATTATATGCATTATGGCATGCATTTATCACAAAAAAATTTGTAAAAAAATTTGTTTTTATGAAAAAAATGGAATTTTACGCGTCGTCTTAGAAATCTTCGAAATGCCCCCTGCGTGTTCCATATCAATGAAAATCCCCAATATTTTTAATAAAAGCTTGGTTTATATATATAAATAAAATAGAGCATCGAATTTTATATATTTGAATTTAAAGGTTAAAAAAAAGAAAAAAAAATGAAAAATTTTGAAATTTTTTCGAAAAAATTTCAAAATTTTTAATTTTTTTTTTTTTTACCTTTAAATTCAAATATATAAAATTCGATGCTCTATTTTATTTATATATATAAAACAGACTTTTATAAAAAATATTGGGGATTTTCATTGATATGGAATGCGCAAGCGACATTTCGAAGATTTCTAAGACGAAGCGTAAAATTACATTTTTTTCATAAAAATATTTTTTTTTTTTTGTGATAAATGCATGCTATAATGCATATAAAGTACCCTTGAATAATAATTAGGTGAAATTTACCAAAAATAAAAAAAAATATTTTTAAGGATTTTAAGGTCCCTTGTCCCCTTAAATGTTTTAGTACTTAGCCTTTTAGATCTTCAATAAGTCAAAATTAACCATAGGGTATGAAATAATCATTAAAATAATATTTTAAAGTAATGCGAAAAAATGGGGTAAATGCTTAAAAAGGGGCCCTAGAGCTCTAATAAAAATATGAGGGTGATGGTCTAGGGGGAAGAGTCCAAGATACAATTTTAAAACCATGCAATGAGAAGGTGAGAAAATTAGGGTGAAAAAATGCATAACACACAAAAAGTTCAATGAGCCCCGGATCGGGCCCTACAGGACCCTAAGGTGAGCCAGGATTTTAACTGGAATATAGAAACTGGAGAATAACTAAATGGAAAAATGGTTCCAAAAATGAAGATCGGATTAAGGAGGCAACTTAATAATAATTTATGCTTCAAAATCTTCAAGGGGCCTTGTACCAGGCCCCTAGGGGGGAGGGACTTAAGTGGCATGTAGTTTAGTATAAATACACTTTTTAGTAGTTTTTCATGTAATCTGAATACGCTAGAACTATGGTAAAGAAAATTGAAAGGAATTTGGATAATTTTTAAAGAAGATGCACCAAAGGCCCTAAGAAGACGATTTATATTCAAAATTGGTGGTAGTTGAAGCCTGATATATATATATTTTTTGTCGTTCATGTAATAACTGGAGAGCCTAAGATGTTGTTAGAAAAAAAAAGGAGTGAATCGGACTATTTTTAAAGGAGTTATAATAGGGGGCCCAAAAGGGGCCAACTGATAGTTGAGAAATGGCCCTAACATGAAAAAATTTTATAACGTTTTAGTAGTTAGCGTTTTAGATCTTCGATTAGTTGAGATTAATCATAGGGTACGAATTAATCATTAGAATATAATTTAAAAGAAATGTGCAAAAAATTAGGGAAATGCTTAAAAAAGGGCCCTAAAGCCCCAATAAATATATGTGAGTGTTGGTCTAAGGAGAAGAGTTCAAAACTCAACTTTAAAATTGCGCATTGCGAAGAGGAGAAAATTAGGGAGAACCTAAGATATTGTTATAAAAATAAACTAGTGAATCGGACTATTTTTAAGGGAGTTATAATAGGGGGCCAACTGATAGTTTAGAAAAGCCCTAACATGAAAACATGTTATAACGTTTTAGTACTTAGCGTTTTAGATCTTCGATTAGTTAAGATTAAGCATAGGGTAAGAATTAATCATTAGAAAATAATTTAAAAGAAATGTGCAAAAAATTGGGGAAATGCTTAAAAAAGGGCCTTAGGGCCCCAATAAAAATATGTGAGTGTTTGTCTAAGGAGAAGAGTCGAAGACTCAACTTTAATACTACGCATTGCGAAGGTGAGAGAATTAGGGTGTGAAAAAAGCATGGCACACAAAAAAATTAAGGGGTCCTACAGGACCCTAGACAAGCCCATGGTGTTAACTGGAATGTAGATACGGGAGTATAACTAACTGGAGAAAGTATTCCAAAAATGAAGATCGGATTAAAAGGAAGCAATTTCTTAACAATTTAGTGCACTAAAACTTCAAGAGGCCATGTATCGGACCCCTTGCAAGGGTGCCAGGGTTTTAACTGAAATGTAGAAATGGGGGAGAAACTGAAAGGAGAATTTACGCCAAAAACGAAAAAGATCGGATAGAAAAGAGGCATGTTATTAACAATTTAGTGCACTAAAAGTTCAAGGAGCTCTGTACTGGTCAGGGTTCCAGGGTCTTAACTGAAGTGTAGAAATAGGGGTAGAAACTGAATGAGAATTTACTCCAAAATCGAAGAAGACGGATAGAAAAGAGGCATTTTATTAACATCTTAGTCCAATAAAACTTCAAGGGCCCCTATACTGGGCCCCTTAACATGGTGACAGGGTCTTAAGTGGAAAGTAAAAATGGAGCAGAAACTGAAAAATAATTCACCCCAAAAACGAAGAAGATTGGATAGAAAACAGGCATGTTATTAACGTTTTAGTGCATAAAAACTGAAAGGGGCCCAGGGACCTCGGCCCTTAAAATATTTAAAATCCGAGCCTTAGGTGTATCAGAACTGTCTTGGACTAATCACATCTGAATTTTGAGACTTCTACGTGCGGTAGTTTTCGTTAGCCATCGCACACAGACACACACACATACGCGCTGATCAATTTATTCTTTTATTAGTATAGATTGGGGTAATTTAAAATCGTTATAGCTCAAAATATTATCGTCGAATTTCAAACATTTTTCATTTAATTAAAGAGGAAAATATAATTTTAATTTAGTTTCAGGATTTTTTTTATATTAATATTAAAAATATTAAAAACATAAAAAAAAGGATGTAGCTTTTTTTAAATAAAAATCATATTTCCAAAAATAAATATATTTTCAAACTTGTCGAAACAAAAATTAATATAATATAATCAGAAAGGTCATGTTCTGAGTTTGCCCCTCCCCCCTTTTTTAACAATTCTTGAATTAAAAATGTAAATTAATAATTTAAATTAAATTAATTTTAATTTTAATTACGCATTTAAATTAATAAATTTAAATTAAATATTTTTAACAATTTAAATTAATAGTTTGAAACGCATTTAAAGTTTTAAACAAAGATTGTCTCCTAATAAAATATTTCAATGCTTTTAAAAAAATTGCAGGTGAGTGTGTAACTCTCTCGTCTAGCTTAAACTTCCGATTTGGTTTAACTTTTGCCCTTTCCACCTTCTTTCTGTACTATTTAAAACAAGGTTTTTTTTTAACGTACCGATTAAGAGTGTTTTCATAAATTCAAACCTTACAACTTTAGGTTTTATATCGTCCCGGTGAGCGGTAAAAAAGAGTGTATTCTTGGGCCGGACCAGTCTTGACCAGGCCTGATGTATTTTTCATACCGAACCGGGACTGTCTTCTTTTCTTTCTAAGTCTGCACGGGGTGAAATTTCCAGTCCCGGTCTCGACTCTGCCCGTATTAAAATCATTTTGCCCGACTCACCTAATCCGTGCAAAAATCGGTAAAGTTTGGCTCAGCCCAAAAAATGCATATATTTTTAAATCGCAGTTACAATTAAAACATATTACAATTTACACTTATACTTTAAAAATCGTTTTTAAATGATAGTCAATTTAAACACACACACACACACACACAAAAAATAAAAATAAAAGTAAAAATAAAAAAAAAAAAATAAAAAAAAATAAAGCAACTGAAAAAGATCTTGACTATTACGGAATCCTGTCTGAAACAGAATAATATTTTGATCCATGTAAAATGAATATAAATATACTTGAGAAATGAATAGAATGCATTTGCACCTCCTAAGATGGGAAATTGTTTATAAGGCATTTTGTTCTTGTCTGGGTGATTCCGTTTTAGAAGGTTTTAACGGGCTGCTAGGGCAAATTAAGCCTAGAAGCCACAACAACTTAAAGCAGAGTTAAAGAATCGATGTCCACTGACATGCAGAAATAAGTCAGGATATAATTCAAATATAACATTATTAAAACCAATTAAAATCACGATTAAAGGTATTAAATAAAGCAGCATACGGCCATAACTTCGGCCAAGAACTTAAAAAGCTCATTTATCGAGCCTTTACTTATATCAGTCACATTACTGAAATATATCATACAAAATCGAGCAATCTGAACATGAAGGTAGGTAGGTAGTGGGGGGGCTTTGGGACCTATAAGCAGCACGGCTGTTGCCCCGAATGATCAATACGAACAGAAACGTCAGACACAGACAGCACTAGACACCTAGCTAGAAGCAATCAATACAATGAATAAACCGTAGCGTAGAGTTACGAAAGACACTCGACGAACAAAACTTTTTGATAAAGCAACCAAATGAACGAAAACACTCATCGCTCAAATCAAAACCCGCCCAACAACTCCTGCGTTGAGCGTGGTACCTGACACAAGTAAACAAAATATGCTACAAGGAGTTCAAAACACCACACGCACGGC
This sequence comes from Maratus speciosus, assembly GCA_963932465.1. Lineage (NCBI taxonomy): Eukaryota > Metazoa > Arthropoda > Arachnida > Araneae > Salticidae > Maratus > Maratus speciosus. The sequence continues at coordinate 421,921,301 of OZ010791.1, forward strand.
AGCTGCCGTCCGCAACCAAGTTAAAGCGAGCTAAAATCTCCGGGGTAATAAGCATCCTGCAGAGGAGACGGGACACAATCACATCATCCCTTCGATTATGAACCCAACACCGAGAGTGAATGACATTGGGGATATCCCCATGAGAAGCATAATACTTGCAAGACCGGTAAGAGTGCTCACCCTGCAGCAGAACACTGTGAGAGAACCTATGGATAGTATCTTCTGGCGAGGTCCAATCAATCAGAGGGTCAGAGACAGAAACACTTTTGGCAAGGCCATCGGCCCTTTCATTCAGGGGATACCACGGTGTCCCGGAACCCAGTAAAAGGAATGGTGAATGGAGAAATGCTGCATCCGAACAATTTTATTGTGGAGCCAAAGGATAACTCTGGAAGACTTCAGGTTAGCAGACTGGAGAGCCAAAAGAACCGACAAGCTGTCTGTTAAAATCACCACGGGACGAGATAACGAGATCAATTCGTCGAGAGCCACGCCTATTGCGAGAGCTTCCGCCGTGAAGACGGAGTTGATATGCTGCACCCTGTAGCCAAAGTGGTGTGAGGAAGTGCATCCTGCAATCGAAGTGAGGGAATCTGTCTTTGAGGCATCGGTGGCAATAATATCCCACGAGTCAGTAAAGTTCTGGAAGTAATCAGCAAACATCGGGGCAATGATCAAGGTCCGTACGCTGAAAAGGAAGATCAGAGGTGAAAAATTGCACTGCGTTCGAGTGATGAGGAAATCCAGATCAATGCCCAGACCGGCAAAAAACTCAGAAACATGAGAAAGATGATTTCCTGGTGAGACCAGAATATCCTCACAAGAGTCCAAGAGAGGAGACCAGCTGCCAAGGGCAAGATGCTTCACCCAGAAGCCGAAATCCAGAACCCTGATTCTGTCAGCTAGGAGACAAGCCCCAGCATGCTTGAGAAGAAGAATATTAGGCGTCCACTTCGGGAGCCCCAGAGCAACCCGTAACGCACTCGTCTGTATCACTTCAAGCATCTTCAGCAGCGAAGGACTAGCGGCCGTGAGAAGAGCAGCTCTATATTCGATGATACTACAAATAGAAGAGAGGGCCAACGTCCGCAGATCATGTGAACGAGCCCCATACCTTTTATGGGCTAGAGCTTTTAAGATGTTGATCCTTTTAAAGCATTTCGTCCGGAGATATTCTACATGCTTCCGGAAGCCTCCACGACCGGCAAAAAGGAAACCTAGGAACTTTAGAACGGGGCACCACTCGATGAGTCCACCGTTCACGCTGAAGTGGAAATCACAGACCGCTCTCCGTCTCGAGAGATTAATCGAATGGCATTTGTCAGCCCGGATGGATAGTTTCCAATAGGAACACCGCACTATTATAAGTCGAAGAGCCTCTTGGAGTTTGACTCTACAGGTGTCCAAACAATCATTCACACAATAGATGAAAATATCGTCTGCATAGATGAGGAACTTGATGCCCAGGCCCACCAGGACCTCATAAAAATCTGCCATGAAAATTGTAAAAAGGATGGGACTCAAAACCGCCCTCTGGGGAACACCTCTACCAATAGTTCGGGAGGAAGACACGTGAAACGTCCACGCAACCTTGACGACTCTAGTAGAAAGAAAGCAATGAATACACCGAAGCATCCGTCCTGTGATGCCCACCTGGGCACATTTATAAATAAGTCCATCAATGTAGACAGAGTTATAGGCTGAATGTAAATTCAAAGAGACGCCCAAAATATATTTCTTCGCCTTTTTGGCAGACGTGATGTCATGCTGGAGAATCGCTAACGCCGTATGGCAATCCCGGAAGGGAAGAAATCCAAGGTGCCTATGGACCAAGGTTTTATGGCAGAGTAGGTGGTGCACAATCCTTCTGCCAATCATCCGCTCACAGATTTTACCCGTTACCGAGGTTAAGGAAATCGGACGGTATGAACAAATATGATGTCTCGGCTTGTCAGGCTTCAGAATTGGGAGAATGGTCGTCGACGTCCAGCTTGAGGGAATGTCCCCTGAGCACCAAATGCTGTTGTACCTACTCAACAAGCAATCTAAAGAGTGATCGTTTAGCCCCTTGAACAGGGCCGCACTTATCCTGTCCTCCCCAGGAGTGGAAATCCTCGTTCTTCCAATGGCCATCTTTAGCTCTGAGATCGTGAACAGACAGTTGAGCGAATCATTACACTCGTCACCATAAGTAAATGGGATTGGCTCGTGGCAGCTTCCCTCACCAAAGTGATCTGCAAAGGCTTCAGCTTGGGCTACCGCATCAGCAGAAAAAGAGTCAGGTAGTTGTAAGTAGAGATGGGAATCAGGAGAAGAGCTGGACCGAGATTTGAGGTTACGAAAAATTTTATATAAAAGGCCAGGATCATTCGCATGCAATTGGAGTCCCAGTACCGACGCTTGGCTTCCCTGACCACCTGGCGGAGCTTGGCCGAGAATCTTTTATATTTCATCCAGTGATCCACAGAAGTTAGTTGACGAGCTCTTCGCAGATGGAACTTTTTCTGTTTGCTAAGGGTGCTACACCGCGCAGTCCACCACACAGGGAGGCGTTTCAGGGACTTAACACAGGCTGTACTGTGATTCGACATGGCACTACGAACCATGGACTGGAACGATGACGGCTGGATATCGGTAGCCAAATGTAGGCTGGAGTTAACTTCCTGAGTGATGCGGGCCCAGTTGTAAAGAATGGTACCGGGACGCAGAGAAGGGTTAAGCTCTACAGAGATAACAATGGGGAAGTGATCGCTGTCGAAAATATCATCCTCAACGACGATCGAGGAGCAAGTAAGAATCCCAGAACAGATCGAAAGATCAATTAAAGAAGTAACCCCACCAGGGGCCACATGGGTAGGAGCAGTATAGTTCATAAAGCAGAAGGGGCTATCAGAAAGCCAGTCCACCAAACGCACGCTGGCCCGCGAGGACACCGGGGATCCCCACAGCGGGTGATGAAGATTAAAATCTCCCAAGATAAGAGAATGACCAGAAAGATCACGGCAAACCTTCAAAAGATCGTCAACCACCAACCCAGATGAGTAGTAAACGTTGATAATGTTGAGACAGGAAGAACCACGGGAAATGCGGACGCCTAAGAATTCGTTAGCTGAGCCCAAATTATCGAAACACAACCTTGTAGACGACCAAGTAGAGTTCACCGCCAAAGCCAGACCACCACCGGCCCGACTGACTCTATCTTGACGGTAGATCACTTTACCCGACATCGACAGAGGCCTCACCGGTGAAAGAAAAGTTTCCTGGAGAACCAAGACATCCGACGACAAGAAAGGTTCAAGCTGAAGGAAGGGGAGCTTGTTGGAGATACCTCGGTAATTCCACTGAAGCACACTAATACCCATAAGAGACAGAAAAAAAGAAAAACTATCAAACACAAAACAAAAATCAAGAACCTGCCCCCTGCAGGAACACTCGCCCAAAACACAAGAGAAAAACAAAAACTTTTTTTTTCCTTTTTTTTCTACCCCCCTTTACCATGTACGTAGGCATGTTTCCGCTCCGGGGATTTGTCACTGAGTTTAGCCATACAGTTCATAATTATATTACTCAGAGCACTGATAGTTTCTAGAATTTTTGCAGACTGTTTTTCTGAATGATCAACTAAAATCTTTAACATGTTATTAGTCCTGATCTCAATAGCTTTTTTTAATTCATCTTGGTCGGGTTTTTTAACACTGGTTTTCTGTGCATATGATTCAGAATTCGCCCTCGTCAAAAATTTTCGTCGAGCTTCAGTAAAAGATAGAAAATTTCCACTTTTGAAGCGGAGAAAATCCATTTCTCTCAAGCGGGCGGGGCACTGGAGATAATCTGACCTGTGCCCCCCCCTCCCCCCACAGTTCACACATTTGACTTCTAGCGTGCACGGACCAGTATGCTTTTGGCCACACGTGGCACAGATATTTTCGGACTGACATTTTCCGGTTGCATGGTTAAATTTGAAGCAGCGTACACATTGGCTCGGTCTATCGATAAACTGGCGGATCTTCTGAAGAGTGAACCATAACTTAATTTCAGTCGGGATAGCAATAACAAGAGAGGTACTTAAAACTGGGGAAACAGTACTAGATGAATCTTTCTTCATAAATCGTCACATTTCTAAGATCTGCACGTTGTTATTGACCATTATCTCCTGGCCCACCTCCTCCAGGGGGATGTCGACAGGTACTTTGAACACCAGGAAGCGATTCGAAATGTTCTCCCAAATAACTCTATGTTTAACTGGAACCCCCCCCCCCCAAAAGCTTGTAACCTGACAAATATCAACAGCACAGCTGACGTCTTTCGTGCTAATAAGTAGACTGCCCGTACGTGTGTGACGGACATTCTCTATATGATTAGCATGAGGGATTATCTTTTTAATCTCTACTTGCACAGCTCTAGGATCTCTATTTGGAATAGATTTTGAATCTGTACTTCGTAAAAAAATATTGGAACATTTACCGCCATTCTCGGCAGCCATTGAAAGAAGCAGCTCCGTGGAAGCAGTGGACCACGCCACATTTTTATTATCGCTGTTACATGTCAAGAAGTTTTCTGCCCCGTTTTACTTGTTGCTGTCACATGAGGTACTTTCTTCACATTCCACCATATCAACATTGACAGCAGAAGAATCCGCTGTTCCATCAATGTCCACTATCTTAAATTCAGAACAAGCCATAACACTATCCAGGGACATAATCAGCAAATAGTAGAGGTAAACAAAACGTAAATAAAACTATTACACCTACCAAACACCCACCAAATCACCAATAAAATAGTTAACTAATGACCACCACGAAAAGAGAGAAAAAACAAACACCTTACTTCGAACCACAACAGCGTAAAAGCGAAAGCTTCACCGAAAAGAAAGCTCAGATACCGCCGGCTGCAAAACGGTCACCGCCCCACACGTGTATAAGGAGGAAGCACCTCGCACAGCCAACCTCTCCAGCCAAAAAAAAAACCTTTCACCAGATGAAGTCTCTGAACATGAAGTCGCTCCAATATATACCATACAAACAGAAATCAACTTCGTAACTAACAGTGAAACATGCAGTTACAGAAATCATCCAATTAGAAACCAGCGGACGTCATCGGCACGATGACACAATACTTAAGTTGGAATTCAGTCATTCATTTCCAGATGCGTGGAATTCGCAAATGTATGACGTCATATCGTGAGAAAAACGAAACGCTCGTAAGTTAAAAGTTGGAAAGATTTCGTAGCTAAACTAGAAAACAAACATCGATACCGAGCAGTCTCAGAATTGGGCCGCAAAGCAAAACGACTTTAAACGTTGATATCTATACCCTATTTCGATATCGACAAGAATGCCGCGATATGACATCAGGTTTTACAGTACATCCTTTTTGAAAGTCTCCAATACATGGATTATGGATTAACGATATTAAATGGTAAGTGAAACATTTACATACAAATAGAGATTCATTAAAAAATAATAAATATCATATCCTTTGACGCTTCTTCAAAAATGAAGATTATAAACATATAAAAAAAAATTCATAAGCTATTATAAAACTATAAAGCTATTTTTGGTCAGAATACTTTCATACGAAACAATTTTTAACCATATTGACATAAAAAACTAAATTTTCTAGAAATTCAATCAGGCCGGACCAGACTCGGGCTAAGATTTAAACATTTTTCCAGGCCGGGACGAACATTTTTTTCTATGGGTCGACTCGAGACCGGATCCGGATATTTTGGCCCGTGCAGACCTCTAATAAAGGCCTTCAACATAATTTGAAAGAAGGTTTAACTAAATTCTATACGCTGCTATTTTATGTCCAAAGGAGAGGCACTGTCTTAAATCGACTTTTAATAACGTACAATTTGTGGATGATCCTTATCTTGCATTTAAAACGAGTCAATAACTCGTTGCTCAGAGGCATGAGAAAATGGGGTAAGTCGCTAATTTTGAAATTTAATATTTCTGCGAGTTTTGAAGATACCTAGATTTTTTTTTTGTTTAACCTTGGAGAACTCGCTAGTGAGAATGCCCAATTGATTTTCTTTTACTTTACATTAATATAATATCAACTTTGTTTGGTTGGCTTAGTACTTTTATTCACAAAAGAGGTAAAATAATTGTAATAACATTTTGAAATTTTAATTAAAATGAAAAATGGTTTAAATAAGAGTCTTAAAAAAGAACGATGGTGAGAGAAAATCTCATGCAGCGAGTTCTCCCGGGTTAATTCAGGAAGGAATAAGAAAAAAATTCCTAATTGGAAATTTTACCCAATGGGGGCCGTATAAAAAATTAGTTTTTTTATTTTCACAAATAGACCCCCAATGGATTTACAACTTATGTCATTTATGAAACTTTGGAATTGGAAGTATGTGCCTAGGGACATTAATTGAGGAGATAGCCTAGTGTTTTGATATTTATGAATCACCCAGTCTTGAATTTTCTATGTTGGAATTTTACGATACATGACGACCTGGCATAAAACGTGTCTGTCATTTAATATTCCTAACTGAACTTACTTGTTTTAAAGCACATAAATTAACGTCTGAATTCCATTTTAAATTATTAAAGGTACACATATATTAAGACAGACTTTTAAATACAATTAAATACAATAAACCCAACTGGAGTGAAAAATTAGCCGGGGCCAGGAATCGAACCGGGGTCGACAGCATAACGTGCTGTTGCTCTACCGTTAAGCTACCCTGGCCGATGTCCTAGCCTGGCAATTTCTCACTAATAAACCAAGTTGGGGAACGTCACCGTCCATCTATCAGATAGCACAGGATGACGTGACAACGATGAATAAATTTCTTTTTCCATCGATCCACAATATATATTAAAGCACATAAATTAACGTCTGAATTCCATTTTAAATTATTAAAGGTACACATATATTAAGACAGACTTTTAAATACAATTAAATACAATAAACCCAACTGGAGGTCTGAACTGGACCGTCTGAAATATTCCAGGGGGAGTCACAGCTCCCCCAGCTCCCCCGGTTCCTACGCCCTTGGATTTTTGGTACTTCGGGACACGCTCAATTCATTTTTTTAATTTCCTTTCTTGGCATGGGAGAAGAGAAAGCCCAAAAAATCCAGCTTGAATTTAGCGCCTAATTCTTTTAGAGCCATCTATTGTTTTTAAATCGAACTAAATTCAAGAATCAAGGTAAAAAAAAACTCCTTACATCATACATAGCCATCCTGCAACAATTTTTTAAATGTCTGTCACCGTTTGCAATTTATTGAATTTTAAAATCAGTCAGTCCGTTTGAGGGCAAACGGTATTTAACATGTTCACGCCGGCACGGTGGGTCACACTCGACTGTCTCAGAGTTGTCAAGTCTCCGGCTTTTTGCACACCACTTTTATTTTATTGAAAACATTGGTCCTTTAAATCTCCCAATTGTTCTAATTAAATAAAACAACATTTTTTGTATTAAAATACTGGTATCCAAAAAGCCGGAGACTTGGCAGCTCTGAGACAGACGAGTGTGACCCACCGCGCCGGCGTGAACGTGTTAAAAAGCAAGTCTGTCTTCGTCTGTACTGAAACATATTAGTATATAGATATGCCAGACTTAGTTTTAAGTTCATAATCGCTGTTATTTATCGGCTATTTAAAATTAAGAATTGTTTTCCGTACATGCTTAATGATCCCAAGTAGCAGAAAATGGTTGGGACAATATTGACTAATTGCTGGCTCACACTGTCCCACAGTAAACAATGTCTGCCACTGACGTATGATTGGCGGACAATTTGTTAAACAAAGGCTCAACAGTGATCCAACCGTTAGCCGTCCAGAATCCTATTCAAATACGCTCTAAATTAGTACCCTACCATTTCCTAAAAGTTTCCGCAAGCAGCCAATGATGGAACAACTCACTGCTATTTGAGATATGCGCTAAATTGGCTTTAGGTACTTCCACCTAACGCATGCGCAGTGAAGGTCAGATGGATTGAAAACTTACCGAATTACTCTTTATACTAAACCAAAGACGCATGTTTAACTCTTTATTCTCAGATTTCATTTATGAATAGGGTGTGCAATGGGGATTTTGTTCTATATATATCAGAGAAATAATAACGTCTCTATTTTGATCTGTTTTGTGCGGCATTTAAATGATCAAAAACAGCCATCGCTCAGCTGGAGGAAATCCCGAAAAGAAGGTCAAAATATTAAAACGTTATACAAATTGCACGGAACTCCAATACAGATGTCTTAAAGCTTATGCTGATTACATTTCAAAGTTAAAATTCATAAAATCAAAATTTAGTACTAAATATTAAATAGTTTCGAATGTTTTTCAATTTGTATGAAACTTCGTATTCAAGTGCTTTTGAGGATGCTATTTATTATTCCAAAATTAAAATTAAAATTTCAAAAAACAGTTAATTAATTTACTTAATTTATTGATTCAGATTTATGTAATTTATTCATATAAATTTTCGTAATTTATACAATTTACTTGATTATGTAATTTACATAATTTAAGTAATCTCAAAGTGAAAATGTCTGATGAGATTAAAAGCCATAAAAACACACCTCCTATCGTTTTCGTCCTATTATATTTCAGTAAAGGACTTTCTCCATACTTTTTAATCAATTTGTGCCCAATTATTTCGCGTCTTTCGACACTTACACAATTGACAACATAATATTTCTAATTATAGTATAATAAATAAAATTATTACTTAAAAGATAAGAAAATGTAATTCTGTCAGATGAATGGCCGAGAATTATTATTATTTTTTTTTTTTATTAAACTTGCTTATCATATTCAATTATGCTTTTGATTAGCATACTTATTTGCAATGTAACGCATAATAATCTATTAAAAAACTCAATAATATAATAAAAATGTTTGCCAGCTAAATTAATGTGAAAAGTAATAAATTTCAGAGTTTTTTTCAGCGACTAAAAGAATGACTTTTCTACCTGATGTTGCAAAAAAAAAAAAAAAAAAAAAAAACGCATAAATGTAGATTAGCAGTTTGTAGCAACTAGTTTTTCGATTGTTCATTAGATAATACTTGGTTATGTACTTGGTTAATACAGGTTGTTATTTCCTTCAATTTCGTTTCGAAACTCTTCGGAATTAATTGTTTGATGTTTGAAAGCAAAAATATAGCCCTTTTTTAATCAAAAATTATTACGAAATTATTAATTTATATGTGGTTAATACAACTTTTGTAAGACATTTAAGTAATCTACTTGCCATCCTCGTTTGAACCCATTTTTAATTTTTAAAATCGTATACTAACGAAAAATGTAGCATATGCTTAAATAATATGTTATTTTGTTGGACTCATATTCCCTATTGCCGAGCGTCATATTTGAAATGATACAAGTAATTAGGGTAAACGGAAAATCATTTTTTAAATATAGAGAGACCAATTATTAGGAGCGCTGAAGCCAACAAAATTTTTCTACATTTTGTCACTTTGAAAGGGTATAATAAGGAGATGTTTGAGGTTTTATTTTTATGCTGTAGGATATATATAAAATAAAAGCTCATTGCAACTTTATTTTGGATACATTTTTAAACATATTCTATATCTTCAGTATAATGCGTGATTTCTACTTTTTTTTTACAATAGTTACAATTTTCCAATGACATATGTAGTAATGAATGGATTTGCAATATACACGTAAAGTTTAGACTTTTACAAACTAGTAATATTTATTTTTTTTAACGCGTAACCAATCATTTTATTTCAAAGAATCAGCACTTTTACTATGAGATTCATTTTTTAATATCTCTGCTGGTTAAATAACGAAGTAAAAGTTTTCGTGCGAGTAAATATATTGTAATTTTTCTGCACTGAGGTTTGCCTCGTTTTTGTAATGCTTGCAATTTCTTGAGCTAAAATATGAAGAATTTTTGTTTAAATTTTAACTACACTGTTAAAAAGTTTGCAGCATTCTGGCAGGTCATTCGACCGTTTTTTGAGAAAACAGTTTCATAACCATAATTTAACTATATTATGACCATAAAATGGACAATAATATGGTGAGAATAGTGTTAAATTCACGGTTGTGTAACCGTTTTCGAAAAAAAAAAACGGTCAAATGACCTGCCAGAATGCTGCACATTTTTAACAGTGCAATTGTACTTTATTCCAATTTCAAAAAAACTTTTGCACTGAGAGTTGTTGATTGTTATCATAATATTCACTCAACAACCAGGGAAACAGTCAACCGCTTAATACTAAAAAGTTGAGTGGCATTTTATTTTCTTCCATATGATTTTTATGTAACAGAAATTGATATACTGTTAAAAATTTGCAGCATTCTGGCAGGTCATTTGACCGTTTTTTTTTTCGAAAACGGTTACACAACCATGAATTTTACACTGTTCTGACCATATTATTGGCCATTTTATGGTAAGAATATAGTTAAATTATGGTTATAAAACCATTTTTTCAAAAAACGCTCAAATGACCTGCCAGAATGCTGTAAAATTTTTAACAGTGTAGATACAAAATATTCTTGGGAGCTTCTTTTGAATTATTATAGCCCTTTGTTTAGATAAATGTTATAATATTTTAATCGTATTTAAAATATTATGAAATACTATGATGAACCAGCTCACGAAATATATTGATATTAAGAAAAACATGACGAAAACGGTTACACAACAGTAATTTAACGTATTCTGACAATATTATTTGCCATTTTATGGTCAGAATATAGTTAAATTACGGTTATGAAACCATTTTTTCAAAAAACGGTCGAATGACTGGACTGAATGCTGCAAATTTTTAACAGTGCAGTCATGTATGTATACAGGATTATCCAGCGTCCTATATTTTATTAGATAATTACTAGCACAATGTTTAAACTGTAATCTTCTTTATAGATTTCTATTGCTCGTGCTATAATGATCTACCAGGGAAAATATACTTCGGAAATAGCAATAGCAATATATTAATAAATAAAGGAGGATAGGATCGATTTGTATATCGTTTTACTAGTTTTATAAAATTATCATTAATTTTCATAGATGTTCGTGTTTTTTCTTTTTTCCTTTAAAGTTAATTATTATACCAATTACAGTAAAAATAAAGATTCGTTATTAAACGCTATTTTTGATATTAACATTTTGATATTGGCTTTACATTAGCTTAGTTTTATTTATTAAATAAAAAGGTTTTTTTAAGCTTTTGTTTACAAAAAAAGATTTAAAAATTTTTTTATAAGAAATGGTATGCATAATTTAAATGCATGTAGTTAGTAAAATATGTAAATTTGTTTTTTTTATACATTTTTATTCCATTATACGTTATGCTTTTGCATATGGAATTTATAATGTACGGACATGTTAAAACGAAATTTAAATTCCTATTTTAAATCACAGCTTTTCAACTCTGAAGAGTATTTTTAAAGTCCGCAAACGAAATTTCAAATGCTGAAGTAACACAGATATGTTTTGTCACATTTGAGATTTCATTTCCAGCCTGAAGCGACAGCACATTGTTTAACTTATCACAAGATAATAAAATTTTAAATTATTACATTTAAAACAATAAGTTGAGAATGTGAGCTGTCCTCGAATTCAAAATATTTTGAAATGTCGTATGACATTTTGCATTTAAATTTAATTATATAATAGTAGAAGGTTTTCTTGCGTTACAAAACTGTCGAGAATCTGAATAATTTAAATTATCTTTTTCTCAATGATTTATATGAAATTTCAAGTTCAATATATAGTTATATCCAACAGTTTTAAACTGTATGATATTTATATTTGCAGATTTCTTAAAATAGCTATTGACAGGAAATCTATAAATTTATTTCTCTATTTTCCAATTAGCTGTAAAAACGTCGACAGTATAAACAGTTTTCTGAGTTCGGATAAGAGGGTAATATAGTATAAAATAAAAGGCACAAAATGATTAGAAATAACAACAGTTATTGCTTTGCATTGAAATTTCGATTGGTTAAATCTAGATTTCAACACAAAATTAATTAAATCATACAAAAAAGAAATTGGTATAAGGTATTTTAGTAATCAAATGAAATGCGAGATAGGTGAGGTCACAATGGCTTTTGCACATGATGGCATAATAATTAATAATTTTATTTCATTCACTTCCTTGTTCATGTTTCTAATATATATTGTGTACTCTATATTGCAGCCTAATGATCTTAAATAAAATTCCTTTCTAAACTTATGTCAACATTTTGTAGTGCGATGATAATATGCCAAAACTTACTTCTTCATGTTAAATTTTTGTATCTTTTCATTTTATGATATTAAAATTATACAGATCGCTGCACTAGAAAAACATTCATAGTTGCTTTTCTATTATGAATATCATAATACCATTTACTGACCGAATTGAGATCCATGTATATTTGAAGTTCTATTTTTTTGCTGATACTTTAGTTTAAAATATTAGAAATTTAAATTAGAATAAGAAAGTCATTTAAATTAAAAAGAGTATAAATGTATATTTTGATATTCTCAGTTGGAAAAATAAGAGACTTCTGACTATTCCTTTAAATTTTATTAAGATAGTTGATTGGTTGTGTTGATGACGGCCAATTATCATCACGAGGGATATGGGCCCTAATGGGCGGAGTGCCCTTCGTGGGGGTCTTTCTAAGGGTACCTAACCCGTATTTACGCTTGGAAAACCAAGGCTCGAAGAAAACCACTAAAACTCCGAACGATTAGGCCGACGGGTGCGATTGGGATCGAACCCAGCAACTTCCATCTGCCAGCTTCGAGAGCAGAACCTCTCAACCACTGGTGGGGAAAATTTGATGAAAAATGGAACATATTCATGAGTAGATTATTAAAAAGAACTTGTAAGAAAATGTGAAAGATTTATATTTAAATGTAACAACTGATTTAAACTAATGTAACCTTTTTCTGTACGAAAACTATGTAAAACGTCATTTTTATAATTTGCTATAGTGTAAGTCATGCATACGTGGGCCCCTTCAGCCGTAACGTTTCATTTTTATAGTGATGATTTTTCACAGTGCATATTTAACCAATCTACTCAGAATTTACGCAGAACTTCATAAGAAATATTATTGTAATATAAATCCAGATAAAAGGGGATCTTTATCAAAAAACATAATCAATGATTTTGGCCATCTACTCCGGACTCAGGGTTAAATGCTCCAGCGGTAGCTCTGGAAGTAGGAAGAAATATAGATGTAATATAAATACCAGATAAAATGGGATCGTTATCAAAAAACCTAATGAATGATTTTGGCCATCTACCCCGGAATCGTTTAATATATGACGTAGATAATTTTAAAAAAAATGCAATATATTGGTACAATATAATTTATTTTTTATAGCATGTAATATTCAGAAAACATCTTTATGATTCTAATTACATAAACGAAATAGTTTTTTGAATTTTTAATTTATTGATATTTTAAATTCAATGATTTAAAAAGGAATCATAAAAAAGCATATCACAGAAAATTCAAACACAGGATTCTAAGTTACGTCTTTAAATGTTAATTTGCTTGCGTATTAAACAAAGCTGTTCTTATATAATATAAACATATATACTTCAAACTAATAATGCAGATAAGAATTAACACATTTTCCTAGTTTTTTTTTTTTTTTAATTGTATAAGAAACTAAAACAGCAATAGTTCAAAATGACAAAGAAAAACACTACTCAAAGAAAAAAGAAAAACTGATAAACAAATTTGTAAATTTAAAGTTGTAGATTTTTATCAAGAGTTAACTAATTATAACTTAGATCAATATGTATTAAATAGAATATTGTTGCCACAACTTTTTATATTTCAAAGAAATATTCAGGATTATTTTCTCAAAGAGAAAAAACAATTTATAAATTTTAAGGAATTATTTGTTTCACATTTTATGCTTCCTTTAATAAAGTTATTTTTTTTCATGTAAGAAGATAACATTTGTTAAAGACATTCGATCATTTGAAGTAAGAATAGAAATACGTTCATGGAAGTTTTTAATATAAGCACGAAATTCTGAAATACTAATCCTCCAGAGCAAAGGATATTGACCGAGAGCTGGTCAATATCAATGGCCGTTCTTCTTAAATGCTTACACAGGGCGTAACGCCTTATTTTACCTTTGCTCGAACCTGAAAGATCTAAGCAAAGTTAATATTACAATGGATGAAAATATAAATTTCGTTTCACAGGATCTGTTGTTGGGGCGGATCAAAAGAGTGTTGTTGTTGTGAAGTTAATTACAGTGTAACGATGTTGTCTGGTTCTTTGGTAGCACTAAATAAACGATGATTTAACATCGAATATTAACTTTATTTAACAGTTTATACTTCACAATAAAATCTCTTCAACCATTAAAAAACACATCGTCACTCTTAAACAAAAGGCACCACTTTTCAGCACATCACTAAAAATACATCACTTTAAAAACACAGTCAATAAAACCACCATGTCCATACTCGTTCTCCGGCTACACAAAAAAGAAGTCTTTTTCCATTACACAAACCAGCTCGGATACTATCTGCCAAACTTTTCTCAAACTGCCTCTCCCTCTCACAAGCGAATAGTTCTCTTCATTTCACTTGACCTCTCACCTAACATCTTCAGCTGTCTTTCCGCATATCGAAAAATTTTCTCTCCGATACGAGAGCACGGCTGATCAGTCTCCGAAACTCAGGCGGTGATCCATGGACAAGATCTGACTCTAGGCTGCGATCCGTGGACAAGATCTAACTCAAGGCTGCGATTCAGGGACAACCGCTGGACAAAACCAGTTTCGCAACTTACGAAACAAAATAGGCTGCGTGGTTTTTCAGTCGTTACAGACTCCTACCCCCTCCAAATTTTGGACATGTCCAAACGGAGTCATGGACAGGAAGAAACAGTTGCGACAAGTTCCACTGAACAGTAAAATTTTTCTCTCTTCCAAAATGTTCAGGAACAACTTAGTAATTTTGTACCAAACATGTTTCTTCGCCCTTTTCCAATCCATCACAGCCATGTGCCGCCCTAAACAAGATTCTTTAAATTTTAGAGCTACTAGCAATTTTGAAAAAAAAAATATAGCAATTCACAATATGCCAGTAATAATACAAATACTTAAATTACACTATATAAAGGTTACTCTAAATTACCACAATTCATTATACATAAAATTTCACATAACTTCAGACAAATTTATAAGCAAAGTAATTTTCTTAAAATATCAATACAATCAACATTTTTTTTTCTTTACGTAAACTTAACGTGATACAAAGCAAAATTGTTTAGCATTTTTTTTTCTTACTGACAAAACGACTTCAATACATAATCATACAATTACAAATATTAAACATTAAATCATAATTTAATATTTCAAAATTATTTCTATATTTTTCTAATACTGATAATAAATAAACATAATATATACACTTTTCCTTTTCCCTTTAATAATACCACTTTAATATATAGAACTTAATAAATAGCACTCAATGTATGAGTATGGCTATGAGTATGAGTATGGGGCCGGCTCAGAGTGTCTGCATTTTGAAATTTTCTTCTTTTCTTATGATTCCTCATTCTTTTTTTCTCGATTTCATTTCTACCCTTTCCCTCTCAAAATTAACAACATCTGTCATTTCTGATAATCTTTTAACACTCTTGCTCGGTTTTCTGCATTGTACAGCCAACCTTTTCGGTCTACAAATAGACAAGTTCAACACAGTTTTAATTCCAAATCTCTGGAAAAACTCTACAATCAAGTTACTCATTAATGACAGTTCCTGTTCAGTCTGTATTTCCCTTGGAAACATCATTCGACTGAATATCTGCAGTATTACATCAAATATAGACGTCGATTGAGCATTCACCACTGGCACTGCATCTGGGTAGCTAGATGCCATACACATAGCTGTAATCAAATACTTATTTCTATTTGATGTGACCGGTAAAGCTCCGCAAGCATCTACATTTATCCGGCTAATTTTTTCAGATGCCATGGATACCAAAGCCAATGGAGCTTTTTTCTTGTCTTTAGGGTTCCCAGCTCTCTGGTAAACATCACAAGTTTTTTCCAACTCTATTTCCCTAACCATTCTAAATTCTTTTAATTCTGTTTCAGTCTTTCTGGCCAATGTAAACAATGGAACCAATTCTTTACTCTTCTGTTGCTCCTCAGCAAATCTATTCGAATCTACTTTCATCAGATCCAAAATAGTTTCAGTTTCCAAAACCTTCGGCAAAAGTTTACAATTTACATCAGAACACTCATCTCTCTCCTCTTCAAATTTTGCAGTCAATTCCGATTTCCCTTCTTGACCATTCACTAACTCCTCTTCTTTTACCTTATCAGCATCACCAGTACTTGATTTTATCTGTCCTCTCTCAAAATCTTCTTTAAACAGACACACCAGGTCCAACAAAATTTCATCCGTATAATCAAGAACTGTAGGCAAATTCACTTCCCTCTCCATCTCTTCGACATCCTCTTTAACCAATAGCTTTTCTTCCACAAGTTTAACTTTTACACCCGGAAGGCATTTCTGAGCTTCTCCATCAACCTCTATCTCTTCCGAAAATTCCAATTTCTTGTCTTCCAAAGTTACTAAATCTCTCTTTTCAGCAAGTGGTTTTTGCCACTGTGCTTTTGTCACTATTGCATTCGTAGTTCCTCTTTTCTTTCCACGATCACCTAAAAACTGAAGGTTCTCTTTCAGCAATGCAGCAGTTCTATTTCCAAGAATATATCTCTCCGGATCCATACCATTTCTGATAACTGCTGCCTTAGTTTTAACATGACCCAATTCACATTCAATTAAAACTTCAGCCATAGGCAAACGTGTCATTCGGTAGTTCAACAAATGCTGCACCCACACATATTTTCCTGTCATACTTTCAGGCGAAACATGCCTTTGACACACAATATCGACTGTTGCTCCAGTATCTCTTAACATTGGAATACGAATCCCATTTACCCTTCCAGAACTCGTGTACGGTGCAAATAATTCATCATCAGCTCTATTTCGAAAATGATTTACAGTTCCTGTTTCAATTTTATTTTTAAATCTAGGACACTGAGGCCTAAAATGATTTGAATCCCCACATTCAAAACAACGAAACTGTCTTCTTCTATCAAAATTGGGTTCAGACTTCCGACCATTAAAATAGTTTTCCTTATCTTCTACATCTTGCATACGTTCATTTCTCTGGTTACTTCCTTTCCACGGTTTCGAATGCCATGGTTTTTCCTCACTTCGATTCTCATAACACATCGAATCTTTGTTACGAACACACCTTCTTACATCTTCAAACTCTTCAATCTTAGTCACAAGATCAACTGGAGAAATTATAGTTGTCCAGTGATCCAAAAATTTATCCTTAAATTCAGGCGGTGCTCTCTTTTTTATTTGATCAACAATCATTAAGTATTTTAATTTATCATAAGTCTCTATATTCAATCCATTCAACCAACCCTCTAAATAATTTTTTATCTCATAGTAAAAGTCATGCCAAGTACTATCGGTTGCTTTTTGAGTTTTTACAAAGTTCTGACGAAACTTTTCTGGACTCAATTTAAACCGCTTCAATAATACTGTCTTAACATAGTGATATTCACTAGCATTTTCCACCGGCTCACGAGCTATCAATTCTGAAATTTCAGACCGTAAAACACCAATTAATTGTGTAACCCACTTTTCGGGGGGAATCTTAAGAACCTTTGCTTGTCGCTCAAAAAGTTCCAAGAACAAACTGATATCTTCCTTCACGTCAAATTTCGGCATCAATTTCTGAATCTCCACTCTCGATTCAAAACATATATTAGATTTAACCGAATCGTCAGGACTCTTACTATTCCTTAATTGTAACTCCAATTTCTGTTTCTCTAATTGAAACTCTCTTTCAGCCGACCTCGCCCTCTTTCCTTCTCCTCCACCTCCACCTCTTCTCGCTTAATTCTTTCATTTACAGCTGTCAAAAGCATTTTTTTTACAAAATCTTCATCGTAATTAATACTTTTCATTATTAATTCACGTAAATCAATGATTCGCATACTATCGTTAATTTCCTCCTCCAATTCCACTGCTACAACTTTCATGTCCTCTTTTCGGCCTTTTCCAAAATAAGCCATCTTAAACTTTTGTTTCTGCACTCTAATGCGTAACTCAAACACTCTCTCAGAGCAACGGACACCCAACCAACTAACCGAAGTTACACTATCAACATTCATTTACTCAAAATAATAAAATTCACCAAATTATTGCATAAGTACATTTTTTAAAGCAAATAATTAACTTTAAATATTTAAAACACATCCGTTCAAACATAAATATACCAATTCTTTATTTAAAAAAAAATATATATATATACACCAGTTCAATAAAACTTCAAGACGATACTTCAATTTCTGAAATCACAAACCCCTTAAACCACCTTTTACACACATTCAAATCAATTTATAAATTCACCAGTTTGGCCTTAGCAATTCTATACTTTTACACAATATGAACACAATTAACTCAAAATCAGTTTGATTTCACTCAGCTATTAAACCAGTTTGGTTTTAAACACTATATATTTTTTCAAGTACAAAACACAATTACATTGAAATCAGTTTGATTTCTTCCAACCATTAACTAGTTTGGTTTTAAACACTATATATATTTTTTTAAATACAGAACACAATTACGTTGAAATCAGTTTGATTTCTTCCAACCATTAACCAGTTTGGTTTTAAACACTATATTTTTTTTATACAGAACACAATTACCTTGAAATCAGTTTGATTTCTTCCAACCATTAACCAGTTTGGTTTTAAACACTATATTTTTTTAAATACAGAACACCATTACCTTGAAATCAGTTTGATTTCTTCCAACCATTAACCAGTTTGGTTTTAAACACTTTAGTTCATAAATATCTCAAGTTTCAAAAATTTTACTGAATCCATAAAATACATTTTTTTTCCTTTTTCATTACAATTATAAATCCAAAATTTAGAGTTTCTGAATAAACATATAAAATACCGGCTGGCATTTGCGAACGCTATATAAATATAATACCGGAGGCCAGTTTGGCACAAAATTTTACCAAAATAAATTCAACTTCCCAAATTATAAATATCCAAAACTACAAACACTAATGGCACAATGTACTGTAATGGAAGAAAGGGGAAAGACATACCTTTTATTTCTCCACACTACCGAAGACCAATCTCGGTAGAACCTCCACTTAATACATATCACTTTATACTGTAACGATGTCGTCTGGTTCTTTGGTAGCACTAAATAAACGATGATTTAACATCGAATATTAACTTTATTTAACAGTTTATACTTCACAATAAAATCTCTTCAACCATTAAAAAACACTTCGTCACTTTTAAACAAAAGGCACCACTTTTCAGCACATCACTAAAAATACATCACTTTAAAAACACAGTCAATAAAACCACCATGTCCACGTTCGTTATCCGGCTACACAAAAAATAAGTCTTTCTCCATTACACAAACCAGCTCGGATACTATCTGCCAAACTTTTCTCAAACTGCCTCTCCCTCTCACAAGCGACTAGCTCTCTTCATTTCCCTTGACCTCTCACCTAATATCTTCAGCTCTCTTTCCGCATATCGAAAATTTTTCTCTCCGATACGAGAGCACGGCTGATCAGTCTCCGAAACTCAGGCGGCGATCCATGGACAAGATCTGACTCTAGGCTGCGATCCGTGGACAAGATCTAACTCTAGGCTGAGATTAAGGGACAACCGCTGGACAAAACCAGTTTCGCAACTTACGAAACAAAATAGGCTGCGGGGTTTTTCGGTCGTTACAACAGCATGAATATTGATGATGACATAATTAGAGGCAGTAAATGCAGAAGGGACAAGGGAGGAAATTTAATCCAAGCTATATTTATTTTCTAAATTACGATAAAGTGCAAACAGAAATTCTAATAAAAAAAATAATAAATACATAAATACAAATGACAAGACAGATAAATATTTTTTTCTGTAATACAATTAACAAGAATAACTTAAAAGGAACGTGAATGTTAACCCATGCCAATTGCTAAGGAGGGAAGACATCATGAAGGACAGTTAGAGGTAGATATGCTAGATTGAAATAAAAAGCTAAAACATTTTAAATTTGGAATTTGGAAGACCGCAAAATCGTTTTAATGTGGCTCTCTTCGTCTTCGTTTCGATGGAGTTGCAAAGGCGTAATCTCTGCTCAATATGGCTGTTTTCTCTTTTTCGAAGAGCGTTCTTTATACCCCCAAGGAAGGATAGACCGCAGCTCATAGTTGGGCATCAGAATCATATCTCTCTAAAATTTTTGAGCAAGCTTTTTATTAAATTGTGCGATAATTTTGAGATCGTCATGGATGATATCATTCCGAAAAAACGTAATAGCCTTGCAGATCCGATGCAATATTTTATTTTAGAATGTTTGAATTTTCTGCATCTAAATTTCTCAGATAGATCCCCAAAGAACAAACCAGTAAGCCATTGCTGATATGATGAGGGACGTATAAAGTAATAACTTATTTGAAAATGACAGACAACTATTATAGGCTAATAAAAATTTAGGGAACCTTAGGCATTGGAAGTTTTGCAAATAACATCACTGATTTGCCTAGCACAGTGGTTCTCAACCTGTTTTTGACCGCGTCTCACCTGAGTAGGGGAGATAGGGGAGGTATGATACACTTTTTTATAACTAATTTTTTTCTACCCTTAGAAACTTATTTTTAAACAATTTTTTCATGTTTTCTTATAAAGTGACCTTTTATTCATTTATTAAAAATATTGTGAATTTAAAAAAAAAACATTCAAAAAACATATCCTAATTATTGTGAATGGTTACTACTGTATGGAGGATTGATACACTAGAAAGGGAGATTTGATACATTGTTATGTAAATTGAAAAAAAAAATGCAGCGAATTCAATTTATGTGTCATGCAATTTTTTTATGATAAATCTTGAAATATTTAAGTAAAATTTAAATTGAAATGACATAGACATATTTGCGTTTCAGAA
This sequence comes from Maratus speciosus, assembly GCA_963932465.1. NCBI lineage: Eukaryota > Metazoa > Arthropoda > Arachnida > Araneae > Salticidae > Maratus > Maratus speciosus. The sequence goes on from OZ010791.1 coordinate 421,942,284, forward strand.
ATGTTTTTTACAAAAATATTTAAACAATTGCTATTATTTAAACAATTCTATTAACACACTTTTTAGAAAATAAATAATGGGGGAAAAAAAAACGTGAAGAGATCTTGCTGCAAGGAAAAATTAAGTGAGCATTGCTGATTTGCAAACAATTTAACATAAATTTAGCACATTTAAGATTTCTTTAACCTTTCAGGGAAAAGCTTTTTCAATGCTAAAGTGTTGAATAAATGAATGGCACCGGAATTTACCAACAAATGTAATTGCAAATAAGAAAAGTGCTATATTTCACTTTCATATTAAATGGAAAATATTTTCCGAAATGCGGGTGCCAATGTGGCGTTTAGGAATTAAAATTAAGTGGTTTCATAAACATACCACCACCCCTGAAATGGTTAAAAGAAAAACTAATAACTCTATCATTTTGATAAGTAAAATCGGGTAGATTTAATGTTTCTTCAATTTGCCCTTCGGCAATTATACAAACATTTTCCCTTTCAGGCCATTTAAACTTTTTTATTTCTACATGACGAGCAAAGCGAACTTACTATCTATCATCGCACTGCTTTTCTATGTAATCTACATAATGTCTATGAATAGTCTCTTTGTTCTTCCTTACCAATTTCAGTAGCTCTTGCTGTAAAACAATAATGAATATTACAGTCTTATAGGGGAGACTAGGGAGGGTTGACCCACTTTTTACAAAATGATTTTTTATTTTTTAAATATTGAACGTATAATAAAGTTTTATATATCATTTTATTCGTTGTACAATCAGTTATCAAAACAAAATTGGTACATGAGTGTAACATATAAGAAATTTGAAAATTGATTGAAAGAAATTTGATTGATTTTAATCATGAAAAAATAATGGGTCAAGGCTCCCCATATATAGGAGGGTTGACCCACTATATGGGAGCCTTGACCCACTTTGTTTTATATTGCACTATTTGTGAAGAGAAATAAAATCAATTTAAAAAAAAATAACTTTATTCTACATGTTTTAATTATTATATAAAAAAAAATTAATATGAGGCTTAAAGATTAAACAAACCTGTTAAGTCGCAATTGCAAGTCAGAGGAGAAATATTTTGTTTTAAACAGGAATTTGTCTGAGCAGGTATAATTGTACAGCAAGGAAAATGACATTTTAACATTTAAGGCAGTATTCTTTTAGAGACAGGTTCCGTTTTCATAGTGTTTCATGTTATTATGTCCGGATTTAGGAGCCACTGTCCCGCTTTTTTTATCTCTTTGTTCCATTTTTGTGACACTCGATTTGACAAGTCTAGTTGTCACATAGTTTGGCTTTATCTCACTGTATTCACCCTGGTGAGATTTTTCTACATACCTTCCTAAAGTTTTTCGATCGATGCTGTGTTCTTTTGCAACCGCATAAGCACTTTACTTATCATTAACATGATTTAAACCTTTAAGGGGCAAAGTACTTTAGGTACTAAAATGTTGTAATAAATGACTGGCACCGGAATTTTCAAACAAATTTATTTGGAAATAAGAAAAAGGCTATATTACACATACACATTAAATGGAAAAGATTTTAGCAAAATTCTGGTGCCATTGTGATGTTTCGGAATTAAAATAAAGTGGTTTTATAAATATACCACTGCCCCTCAAAGGGTTAAGAATGCTGCTTTCATCCTTTGTAGTCCTTTCTAGTCTTTCCTACTGTTTCTATTTACTTATTGTAAGCAATATTTAAATGGAAAAAAATTCCTATCAACTTTCCCATTTTCTAGAAAAAATTCTCATTTTTCTATAGTTAGTTTTAAACATTTTCTTTTCTATCACAACATTTTACTGAAGCTTTACGGAATAAATTTACATTCCTTTATGTATATACCATTAACTTTTCACTAAGCACAGTGTATAATAAAAATATTTCTAAAACCACTTAATTAAGAAAGCCTTGAGCATCTGGTCAACCCTCCCTCACATTGACTGGGTCAAGCCTCCATACATAGACATTTTCTAAACAATTGTTATGTTAGGCCTAACTTACTGTACAATCTTTATGCCTGGAATGAAAGGTCGATATTTCTGCATTACTTAAAACCTACTTACTTAAATTTGTATGATATGTTTTATCTGAAAAAGGGTTACAAAATATTTCTAAAAACACAACTTTTAGGTTGAAAAGGCTTCACAGTTGATTTTTCACACCTATTTCGATTAGCTGTATGAAACATAGATTGTTGTTTGAGCATTCCAGTAGATTTGGTTGACACCAATTGATAAATCTCTGAAATTCTTTTAAATATGAAAATTGATGGGTGGGTCAAACCTCCCGTATGGTCAACCGTCCCTAGTCTCCCCTATTAGTTTACAATTTAAAAAAAAAACTATTAAATTTCAAATATACAAATGTATCATTTCTCCCTATCATGCCTTATTGGATTTTCAATCACTTTGTATAAATGCAGTTGCAAAATGCCAATCTGCTTTCTGGTAAAATTCACCCTAACAATGTGTTTTACAAATAAAAAAATTATGTGTAATTGTGAAGACATTACCTTCACAATAATAAGAGTTATGAAAGAAAATCAGTATTTAAAAAAATTTACATTGACATTCCAAAAGTCTTCAAAATTAAAAGAAAAAAAAACGTTTCAGTAATTCACTGCCAAGTCCAGCTAATGATGGCCTCTGCTAATAAAAGAAGACTTTACATCTGTTACAATTGCTGTTAATGCCATTTGTTGAGAAAAATTGTCAATGTATCAGCCCTCCCTATGTATCAAACATCCCCTACCTCCCCTAACTTTTAAATCATGACCTCCCACCCCCACACTCTTTTACTTTTTAACACATAACTTTTATTATATAAAAAATGAATTATTATTCATTGGAAAAACATAAAAGAAATAATTAAGTATGATAAATCCATTCCCTTTCAAAAGTATTAAAGAACAAAATTTTCGTTATAAATAAGATTTTAACATAACTCTATGAATTTCAATGAGGCAATACATCTTTGCATTTACATCTACAAAAATTTTGTTGTTCTATGGCAACTTTTCTCAGACACAAAAGTGTTATATAGTCTGCATTTTTTTTGTCATGAAAATTCTTGAACAACCTCTCACATTTTGCATTACACTTGATAAAAATGATACATTTAATAACTAATCCTTGTACTTCCTTAAAAATAGGTGAAGCTTTTTAAACACCGAGACTACATGAATAACAAAATTCACAAGTAACATTTCCAGGTTTGCAATTTTATCAATTTTAAGTAATCGTTTGTGTATCCCCTCATAACATACTGATGTAATACCGGGCTTTCTTATTCCCATTATTGCTAGTTTGTAACCACGTGTTATCGTGTTTTAAATTTTAAAATGCATATTTCATTTTGTATGTTTATATATTGTGTATATGGTCTGCACTAGGACTATAAGAGTTTTCTTTTTAACCGTTTTCTTTTGTGATTCTCCTTTGGAGAGTTATCTCCTATAGAGACTATCCTTATTAGGAGACTTATACTCATAAAAGAACAGATCTCTTTGTGCGTCTCTGTCTTTGCGCGATGGCTAGCGAAATCTACTGTACATAGAAGTTTAAAAATTTAGGTGATGATGGTCCGAGACAGTACTGATGTATCAGAGGCTCATATCTTTAATTTTGTAAGGGCCGTGGCCCCTGGGGCCCTTTATGTTTTTATGCACTAAATTGTTAATAACTTGTCTCCTTTAACCAATCTTCTTCGTTTTGGAGGAATTTTCTCCATTTAGTAATTTTTGCCATTGGAATTGTCACTGAAGACCCTGGCTCCTTGGGACCCGATACAGGGCCCCTTGAAATTTTTGAAAAAATAAATTGTTAATAAATTGCTTCCGTTTTATCCTATCTTCCTTTTTGGTATCCCTTTTGCATTTAGTTATTCTCACGTTTCTACATTTCACTTAAGACCTGGGGCTACCTGGGGTGCCGTAGTGCACGGTCCAGGGCCCCTTGGACTTTTTGCGAGACAAGCATCTTTATCCCCCTAATTTTCTCATATTCTCAGAGTATAATTTTTTAGTCTTGGAATGTTTTTTTCTCAGACCAATATTCTAATATTTTTATTGGGACCCTATAACCTTTTTTATAAACATTTTCCCACTCTTTTTGTGCTTTTCTTTCAAATATTATTTTAACGAGTAATTCATATTATTCCCTGTGCTTAATTTTGAGTAATTAAAGATCTAAAGCGCTAAGTACTAAGTCATTTTAACATGTTTTCATGCTAGGGCCCTGATTTTAACTATCAGTTGGCCCCTTTTGGGCACCCTATTATAGCTCCCTTAAACATTATCCGATTCACTAGCTTTTCTTTCTAACAACTTGTTAGGCCCACTAGCTACTACATGAATGACAAAAAAATTTCTCCGGTTTCAGCTACCACCAATTTTGAATATTAATCGCTTTCTTGTGGCCCTTGCTACATCATTTTTAAAATTGACCCGAACTGCTTGCAATTTTCTTAAGTTTTCATGCACTAAATTGTTAATAACTTGTCCTCTTTTCATCCAATCCTCTTCGTTTTAGAGGACATTTCTCCATTTTGTGATTTTTGCCTTTCTACTTTTCTGTTAAGACCCTCGTCCCTTGGGCCCCGATGCAAGAACCCTTGAAGATTTTGTTCAAATAAATTGTTAATAAATTGCTCCTTTGTAATTCGATCTTCATTTTTTGTATCTCTTTTCCGCTTAGTTATTCTCCGAGTTATACATTCTAGTTAAGATCCTAGGGCTCGGTCCAGGTTCCCTTGGAGTTTTTGTGAGCCAAGCATTTTTAAACCCCTAATTTTCTCATCTTCTCAGTGCAAAATTTTAAAGTTGAGTCTTGGACTCTTCTTCCCAGACATATACCCTCATATTTCCATTGGGGCCGTAGGGTTCTTTTTTAAACATTTACCAACATTTTGTGCATGTCTTTCAAATATTATTTTAACGAATAATTAATATTATTCCCCATGCTTAATTTTGACTAATTGAAGAGCTAAAGCGCTAGGTACCAAGGCATTTTAACAGGTTTTCATATTAGGGACCTGGTTTTAACTATCAAGTGGCCCCTTTTGGGTGCACTATTACAGCTCTATTAGAAATTATCCTATTCACTAGCTTTTTTTTTCTAACAACATCTTAGGTCCACCAGCTATTACACGAGTGACAAAAACATTTCTCAAGCTTCAGCTACCACCAATTTTGAATATTAATCGCCTTCTTGAGGCGCTTGGGACAGCTATTTTTTAAATAATCCGAATTGCTTGCATATATTTTTTTATAAACTACGTATAATAAACTACCTACAATGTTTTTTTTATATATTTTTTTCTATTTTAAAAACTACCAAAAAGAACTTTATTCCCAATTACATGCCAGTTAAGTCCCTGTCACCTTGGGGCATGGTACCTGGCCCCTTGAAGTTTTTGCACTATAATCTGTTAATAAATTGCCTCCTCTTAATCCGATGTTCAAATTTGGAACCCCTTTTCCATTTAGTTACTCCCTAGTTTCTATATTCCAGTTAAAATTCTGAGGCACTCTCTGGTCACGAAGGTTCCGATCCGTGGCCCTTTAAACGTTTTCATCGGCATGCATTTTTCACCTCCTAATTTTCTCGCATTCTCAATGCAAAATTTTAAACTTGTGTCTTGGACCCCTCTTCCCGGATCAACACTCTCATATTTTTACTGGAACCTTAGAGCCCTATTTTAAGCATTTCTCCCCAAATTTTGTGCATATCTTCAAATTTTATTTTAATAATTAATTCATGCCTATGCTTAATTTTGACTATTTGAAGATCTACAGTGCTAAGAACTAAGTTCATTTAACATGTTTTGATGTTAGGGCCCTGATCTTAACTGGAACTCCCCCCCCCCTTCGGTTCCTTTGCTATATTCCCCTTAAAACTGGCCCGATTCACTAGCTTTTTTTCTAACAACTTCTTAGGTCCTCCAACTGCTACATGAACGACAAAAATTTCTCAGGCTTTAGTTACCACCAATTTCGAATATGTGCTGTCTTTGTTGCATCTTTTTTTAAAAAAGGTCCAATTTTATTACAATTTTCTGTTACATAATTTTAGATTACACTTTAAATTAATTTTATGTTACATAATCTCCAGCTACTTTAAAACAACTAAAACATTTTCTTATACCCAACTATATTCCAGCTAAGATCCTGTCTCCCCAGTGACCGGTCATTCTTTTTACATCAGCTTCCACCGTTTTTTTACCATTAATCTCCTTTTTGGCAAAAACTTACGCTTGCTCACTACAGCCGTAAATTAAAATCTCGTTACTTTAAAGGCAACTATAGATAATTGATTTCAACCGTTTATTAAATATCGTGATAATTTTATAGGTAATTAGCAAAATGTACAGGGAGGGGGCACATTCATCCGCTTGGGGGTGCTTTTTTTTCTCGGGTTCTATGGACCCTATTTCAAAACTGTTCGGTTCATGCAACTTAGATTACGATTTGGCTACTTCTGTATAATGAAAGTTTATCCTAGACTCCAGTTACCCACATTTTCGAACATCAATGGTGCATTCTTTTTTCGAGTTCTATGGCCTTGATTAGTAGAACGTTTGGCTCACTTAACTTGGTTTTTGATTGTCTTCGACACGTACGGGGCACTTCCGGTACATGTTGCTTTAGGTAGCGTTCATTTAAAAGATTTTCAAAAGATATAAAATCATACAAACTTGAGATTTGTTCAAGATTATTATAACGTGGCCCGGACAGCGCCGGGCGGGTCATCTAGTTAATTTTATGAAATTAGTACATCGTTAAGATATTTCAAACATTTTTTAGTTTAAATGTGCTCAACATAGGCAATTTTAGATATAACTTTAAGTAATTTTATATGTATAAGTTTATACATGTGACACGTTGCACTATGAAGTACATATACAGTACTATACAAGTACTGTACTATACAAGTAGTACTATACAAGTTTCAATAAATAATAAAGAAACTGCTGCATAATACTACAATAATACATAAAACCCAGAAAAATTGTAAAAGTAATACATAAAACCCAGAAAAATTGTAAAAGTTTTTAAATTTAAAAACGGTATCTAAATATCAACAAAATTTGATCATATAATTATTCCGGTAATAGATGTGTTTTGAACTTTTAATTGAGAAGTTTTGGAAAATTTACCTTTATCCAGGTATTGCTAAAATTTTCATGTATTATTTCTATGTAAAATCTATAACATTACTTTTACTAAAAAATGACAAAAAAAAGCTAAGAGAGAATGTGTTAGTATCAAATCTGAAATTGCCCCCTGCGGGGCGTACGTCCCAAGTTAGGGACTACTACCCTAGCCCAATTTAAGTGAAAATTTAGACAAATTTTTAGATATTTCTATTCGGTCTGAGAGCTGATGAAGAATCTTACTTATTTATTTGATAATGATTTAAAACATTATAAAGCAATTTGTATCGCTTACCTGAAGTAAGAATTCATGACCTGGAAGCTGACCATAGGTTTAAAATTTTAAATATTATTCGAATTTGTAAAATTTTGCGTCTGCAACTCAGTACTTGACAAAACATCAAATTCTAATATAATTAATTTAATATTGCTTTAAGTAAGATTTAAAGATTCAATGCTAGATGAATCTATCGGTATCGTGTTGACAAATTACCTCAAATTTGAAAAAAAAAATTGTTTTTAGCTCAACTACTAGAACACTTTGTAAAAGTTGACATTCACAAAGGACATATTTAAAACTCTAAAGAAATTTGTTCAAATAGCAAGGTTTTTTTTTTCTAATTTGAAATACATGCTTGGTATCACTGGGCATGTGCTTTAAACCACTCAATTGGACTATCTCTATAGTTTATCATATAATGAAATTGCAGACTAACATATTGCAAATTCAAATATAGCTTTTTTATAAAGATCATTGGCTTTTAAACAGATTGCAACCTGCTAAATCATCCATTCCTACTTCAGAAACATTGTTTTATAAAGGATACACGTACATTTATCAAATACAGAAGTAAATGTTTTCACAAGCTATGTGCCTAAAATATATATTTTTTTTTTTTTTAAACCCTCATTGCCCATGATAAAATGTTTGCTAGAAATTCTGAAATTAGAAATCCGATCCAGAAATCTCGAATGGAAAATTTTCTTCATTTACTAACAGAATGTCTCTCATTAAATAAAGTAAGCATCACTATTCGGAAATACCAGTTTGCATTCGGAATACCAGAATAATGAAATTCCTCTAAAATGGCAATACTGGTTTTAACATATATGAAACATATTTGAGGTTCGAGAAATCATAAAGGAATATATATATATATATGTGGAAACAGTTATATATTAATAACATTTTACCTAAAAAATTTGCAAGGAATATACAGAATTTCAATGTACTAATTCCCAATGACATAGAATACTAAATTATCTCTTAAAAATTAAATGCGTAAACAAGTTAAATATTTTAAAATTACATTATTTCTCATTATGTTAATTAATAGAAATTAAATGAGTTAAAATTTACTGAACAACATATTCTTTTCACAAATTGAACGATTTAAAAACTGAAATTTTAATAAGTTTTAAGAAATTTTAAAATATATTTTTCTTTTTGTTTTCTTTTTACTTTTTAAGAAGACAATTCTTCTTAACGTTACTGAAACAAATAACTTTATTTTAAGATGAAAACAAATCTCTTGAAAAATTTTAATAATATATCATAGACTTAGAAATACTAATCTCTTAGGAGAAAGAACATATTTTTTTTATTGAAAGAAAACGTATAAGGTTAAATGAAAAAGAATCAAGTTACATACTTAAAAAAAAGTTCTATTTTTATATTTGGCAATCTTAAAAGTTAAATAAAAGTTACAAGCATTTCTATATTTTTTTTTCAAAAATATCCTAATGCTATTTTGTTTGTGTACTTTTATGTCTTTTTTATACTCTTAAAGGGGTAGCGCTCTTAATCATTGTCATTTAACAAATCTAGTTTTGAATTTACTTTGAGAACAGCAACTGAAACGAAAAGTAACTAAAAATAAGAAATAGAATAAAAAAATTTCCTAAAGAAAGATTTTTCTGAAATAAAAATAACAGTTTTTTATGATTTTTTAAGCAAAATTTGAATAATAAGTTAATGCTCCGATATTATATTTCTCTATTTTATTTAAGATTTCCGTTTTAAAAAATTTTCGAAACAAAAGGGTATGATTTTTTAAGTACTAGTAAATAAGTAAAAAGTAAAAATACCTCCATTTAAGTTTCGATGAAGTAATTTGGTAATGTTGCCACATATATTTAATAACATTAACATTGATTCATGAATTATTTAAATTTTTGGGAAAACATTCAGAATAAGTATATAAGAAGCTTTCAAATGTTATAGTTTAGTCTTAAATAAGTTTAACGTTAAAAATGTCATTAACACGTCAAAAACTCTCCGTCTGGCGCAGGGCGACGGATGCTCCCCAAAAAGCTTTTTCTCACACCCCTTTCTGGACCACAATAGTGCGCAAGGGCCTGTCCTTCCTAGTACCTGCGTATCTCTATGTTCCCTAGATATTTTTGTTTAGAAGAGTCCTACATGCACTCTCAAGGCAATTGCTCTCGAACTCGTATGATTTTTATTGTTCACATTTCCTTTTAGTTTGATTATTTTAGAAAGAAATTTAGAAAGGATGCGAATAGTAATTGGTTTATTGATAAAGATCGCATCGATATCTCTGTCATTTGCATATTTGGAGTTTTGTTTGCAATTTTAATGTTCACTTCATTTTTTGTCATGAAAACTGAACTCAATTCGGCCTTAAATTTCAATACTTATTGCTTTACTTTCTATTATATTATTAAATGAGGTTTTTCGAATCTTATTTCAAATATCATTTCTTTGCAACACAATGAAGGTTGCCAATCACATTCTAAGCTCTAGAATTGAATTTATAAGGTTCTAATGACGATAAGTTGTTTCAGGTGCATTGAGCCTAAGAAAGTCCACGGGTGCGCCTGCGTATGCGTTGAGAAAGACTTTTGATGGCATGGTAATGATATTTAGGTACAAAGTAATGACAATTTTTTACTTTTAAAAATTCTAACGAAATTTTTAAATTCCTTATTCCTTATTTAAAATTCCATTCCTTAAATAAAATTGTCATCATTTAATTAAATGAAGTAACTTAATCTATTACAAAGCATTTGACATGATTTTCCATATTAAAAAGCCGACCTGGTGAAAGAAAGTGGGAAAAATCTCCAATTTTAAGCACGCTTTATTCCGTTTATTGTCATTTAGTAAAATCGACACTGAACATTTAGGAGAGTATATTTAATAATATTTCATTTTTTTTTTTATTTAATGTGCATAGTACGTATATTTCAAAGAAGTCATCACGGCATTACCATATCTAGCATTACCACGTCGAAATGGATCATTAATAAATTAATTAAAGCTGTAATTAAGTCAAATAATCTTTGCTAGTTGTTTGTTTTTCTATTGCATACATTGATAATTGCATTAACATAGAAAATCAGGAATAAAAACATTTTTTTTTATTTGCAAGCAAATTGTTTTATTATCTAGGAACGGCGCTGTGATATTGATATTGAGACTTAAAATAATAAATTTATTAAATAAATGCCTTTTCATTTTAAGATATTTATTTATGCACTTTATGTACAATGATTGCGATGCTTTAAAAATGATCATAATTAATTTTGTCGGTATTATCTATTGTTTCCTCTAAAATTTATCGCAAACTGAATAGCAATAATAATAATTATTTGTTATCAATTTCAATCCCTTTCTTTCAGGTTCATGCTTTAAATATTTTTTCAAGAAATAATGTGTAGAATTAGAATAAAATATGTTCATAGTTATCAACATGTGTAAGGAAAATTCTTATATATATATATATATACCGGGTGTCCTAAAAAGGACTGACTGATTTTAAAATTCAATGACTTGCAAACGGTGACAGATATTAAAAAATTTCTTGCAGGAGGTTTATGCATAAGGTCAAAAGTTTTATTACAGTGATTTTCGATTTTAGTTCGAATTACAAACAATAGATGGCACTGTAAGCAATAGTCGCTAAATACAGGCTCGATTTTTGGTCCTTTCTCTTGTTTCATGCGGAAAAAGGAGATGGAAATGTATTATCCGGGCCACGAAGTACCAAAAATTGAGCCTGAATTGAGCGTCTATTGATCGCAGCGCCATCTATTGTTTGTAATTCGAAATAAAATTGAAAATCACTGTAAAAAAACTTTTGACCTTATGCCTAACCCTCCTGCAAGAATTTTTTAAATATCTGTCACCGTTTACAAGTTATTGAATTTTAAAATCAGTCAGTCCTTTTTGGGACACCCGGTATATATATAGTTTATTAAACCAATTAATTCAAAATATTTTTATTATATAAATAAAAACATAAAATTTTGGTTCAAAAAGTCGTGTTCAAACGGCACGTGTGGGTGTGTCAGGTCATGAGTAGCAAGAATTACATATGAACTGTGGTTCCGAAAAGTGATCGTGACGGTGCAGTTGTATAGTGAACGGGATGCAAAGAATGTCATGACGCATCGGCGCCACATGGAATAGCAAATACGTTCCAAATTGCCAGGAGTCTCCCGGACGCGTACCGCCGCGTCGACGATGCGTGCCATGAAGTCCTGGCTTATGGAATGGGTGTCTCGTACCAAAGAGACTTAAGGTATTCGAAGAGGTAGAAATCGAGATGGTTTAGGTCCGGGGATCGCGGTGGCCACGGTACAGGACCGATTGGAACGTGTTCGCGATTTCAATCGGCGCCGATGTGAAGCATGCATCACGGCTAATGGGGCACATTTTGAGTACTTGCTATGAGTTGTAGCATTTTTTTTTTGTATTTTGTACTTCGATTAAGTGTTTTGTAAAATAAAGGTCTTGTTACGCCGTTTGTTATATTTTCTTTGCGTCACGATCACGATGCAATTTTACAGTCACGATTGCGATTACGACCCCTAGTTCCTATTTAATTCTTTCTCCTCATGACCTGACACGACCACACGTGCCATTTGGACATGACCTTTTGAACCAGCCTGTATATATCCATGTATACAATATGCCCAATAAAGTCCTTTGTCACCCTCTTAACTTCGGAACGGCTGCTTCTATATTCGTAAAAGTCGTGTCTAGTTATACTAAAGTAGCCATGCGCTACTGAATGAAATCGCCTAAGGCGCTACCTGGTGGAAGGCTGCGGAGTTAGCATTCCTATCTTAAAAAGGCAGGAAATAGGGAATTAAGCGAATTAAAAAGTTGTAGAGCATCATCGATTTAGTACGAAAAGACACCTTGTAGACCTGAATGCGTAGATCAGAACGATTAAAACGCGCATTTGTTTTTTCTGATTTCCTACCGAGGCTAACAAGGAAGTCAGCCTACCGTGGTGTACTCCAAGCAACTTTTTTTATAGACCGCTGGGGGTCATGTGATGCTCTGATGCACTAATGAAGGTGTGCGAAAAGAGTATCATGTCATTCTTGCGGTCTGTGAAAAAAAGACACGTGGGATGCACCACGTCTGCCTGCCATTTTCATTAGTCTCCTTTCCTACAATGTGACGTCATGAAACTTGAACGGAAAGTGAAATGATTATCTTTCGGACAAATGCGCTTCCAAATGTTCATTGCAGATCACGGTGAGAAGTTTGGATATATCAAATAAAGGTATATTGTTATAACTAGTTGTTTCTTTCTTTCTAAGATCGTTTTGTCATGTGACAGTATATGAGATCACGAAGAAACAAATGCGCGTTTTCATCGTTCTATTCTTCGCATTAATGTCCACAAAAAGACTTTTCGTACTAAATCGATTATGCTCTACAACGCTGTAAATTTAATTTTCGCTATCTCTTTCCATTTTCAAGATAGGAATGCTAACTCCGCAGTTTCCCACCAGGCGATGCCCTAAGCGGTTTCATTCTGTAGAGCATGGGTACTTTACTAAACCTAGACATCACTTTTATGAATATAGCAGCAGCAGTTCCGCATTTAAGAGAGTGGCAAGGGACTTCAGTGGGCATATTGTGTTTTTAAATATAATAAATAAATATGTATATTGGTGACGTACTGATTGTCAACATTGATTTTTTAAATGAATATGACATAATATATCCTAGTTGTTTAAAGTTGAACACTGCAAACGATGGTGATTTCAGTGCAGATTATTTAGACATTTCTTTTACTATTTTGGATAATGATTTAAATTTGGATTTATTTAATAAAAGAAAACGTTTTAATATTTTCACCAGAAGCACACCTCATACGTTTTCCAATTTGCATAAAAAAGTTTACATAAATATTGTTGTAAATCAGATATTTAGATTTAGCAAAATTTGTGGGAAGGATTTAAATTTTAATAAACAAATATTTAACTTTTTAGCAAATTTATTTTATAATAACAATTAGCCATGTGATTTTTAAAAATATTACTTGAAGTTATTATTAAAAAATAATTGGCAACATTATGGATTGCCGATATGACCACATCTCGATGCCTGAAGAAACCTTCTAGAAAATTCTGGATGATTATGTAGTTCTTCATGTCTTCAATGTAGAAGGGGTCAACATGAACAACCACATGGAAGGAAGGGGGTGCCTTGGCTTATGAAATCATAAAATTGGAATATGGAATTGATTTTTTGCTTTCTTTTCGATTCTACTAGGTAAAGTATTTTTGTTGAAAATAATCTGAATGATATTTTTGTCCATTTAATTTTTTCTTGTAGTTATTGACCGAGATCGGCTATCTTGCTTTCATATTTACTTTACTTCAAAGTTTGTTTAATTAATTTAACTTTGTTTAAGTGAATAATATGGTTATAATTTTTAAAATGTTGTTTCAAGTTTTATTTCATTTGACTTAAATTACATATTTTATATTTTAATTTTTACATTTTGAAATATGCTTTAAAATTTTTTTCTAATAGAGTAAACTGAATTTCTAAATTGCATTTGATTGTAAGGCTAGCTCGTGTTTCGAAAACTACAATTTTATATACTAGGGTTAACATTCAATTCCTTCTGTTGAGCATAACTTTCCTTTAACGTAAAACTCTAATCACGGAAACAGTTTACATTTTTTTTCACATCATCCAAATGTATTACTAAGCCATTCATACTGATAAACTTACATTTCCTTCCTGTTCGTGTTTTTATGGTCCCATGAGGAAGCAATGCCGGAGCATCGCTAGAATTTGATGACAAAAACACGACGTCAAGTTTTTAATGCCCTAAAAGTCTTTTGTTTGTGCTGTACAGTTCTCCACAAAGATCATCACTTTCCTAGACTTTCCCTGCATTTGCAGGTCGAAATTGCTCATCTATAATACGAAAAGATAACACATAATCCTCATAATCTGCTTCTCTTTTACATATTCACAGTGCAAACTCTACATTTGTTTTAACAAACGGGATCTCGCGGTTTACCAATCATGAGAAAATTACTTTTTTACTTTTTATGTGCTGTCTGACAAGCACTCAATAATTACTCAACTTCTTTCAGGTATTTTTTTCCAGTTGATTAGTGAATATTTTATCAGGTATTAATTGATTGAATAACGTTCACCATTTGATCATATTGAAGATATTACAAACAATATATACTTTAACAACTTGCTGGGGCACGCAGGTTCTCCAACACACTATGTCTTCGGTATAAATTGCTGCTACTTTTATAGAAACATGCTTTTTTTCTAATATGAACCACTATTTTATAGCATGAATATTCGTCTTAATTAATATGTTATTAAATACGGCGAATATTACTATTTGGAAACAGTTTTTCTATCTGAATAAAAATAATACGTAAAAATAGCAAACTTGAGAAGAGAGAAAGAATTCACGTCTTGGCCTATCAATTCATATCTATAGCGAGATTTTTGGCGTCAAGGAACGAAAACATTATCGCTTATTCAACGAGATTGCATAAAACCGTTCGCGTATTAACGTGATGTTTTTGCATAAATCTTCTGGGCAAAGGTCGAGGACCGGAGAAAATCCGCTTAATAAGCGTGATAGTTTATTCAACGAGATTGCATAAAACCTTTCGTGTATTAACGTGATATTTTTGCATTAATCTTATGGGCAATGTTCGAAACCCGGAAAAAGCCCGCTTAATAAGCGTGATCGCTTATTAACTGAGAGCGTCTTATCCAGTTCTGACTGTATATATATGTTACGATAATTTGATAGCATGTCATGAAATGTGAAGTAAATGAAGCCTATATCATTCTATCATAAGTCTTTAAAAATCCGTGACTTACACTACTTAAGCATACCTATGAGCAACACGATATCAGTTCATAGGTAAAATTGGTCTCGACAAAATATTTTTTCAATGATCTAATACTGGG
The DNA here is from genome assembly GCA_963932465.1 of Maratus speciosus. NCBI lineage: Eukaryota > Metazoa > Arthropoda > Arachnida > Araneae > Salticidae > Maratus > Maratus speciosus. Next base: position 421,957,682 of record OZ010791.1, read on the forward strand.
AGGACTTTGGTCCTTTTAACAATTATTTTATATCGCATCCTGAATTCATTCGTGCATTTAACTCAAATTTCTCCATTTTGGACATTGGCCCTTTTTGTTCCAAGGTACAGATATATAACACTAGTTCATCTTCTACTTTCCTCATGGATGCCATTATTTAAACACTCGTGAAATGTTCAACAAAATTCATTAAGTAAAATTGTTGGTAAAGTATTATTATGCTGATAGTCTATATTATTGTAACGCAGTATTTTATAAATTTTATGTTTTTTTTAATATTCAATTTTAAACTTTTATACATTTTAAGACTATAATACAAAAAAGAAATTGATAGTTGTTTGTATAACACATACAATGAAATATATATATATATATATATAATTCCTTATTTCTTTCTCTTTTTTTTTTTGTATTAATTTATTCCTATTCTTTAATTTATTTTGTATTCACTCAGTACTTATTAAGTTTACTCCTATTTTTTCATTCTGCTTTAACTAAAAGTTAATCTAAGTCTTTTCTTGAATTCAGTCAATTTCATTTTTTTTATTTTTTTATTTTTTTGGGCTAAAGATGGCAACGCTAAACATTAATGTTATAAATCCAGTTCCAATTTACATTTTTCCTTTCTCACACCAGATGGCAGCACAGTTATGGGTTTCAGTCAGATGTTCAACTGTAGCTCACATGTTAAATAGTCTTGACTATGTTTTCCATCCTGATATGCTATAGTTTTGACTCCTAGTATGTAACTCAGGTATTGTGCTCTAATATTTTTTAATATCCTGCATGAGGTGTATCTTTTTTTTTTTTTTTGGATCTCTTGGATTTTTATTATCTTTTTTTCTGTAAGGATTGCGTTATAAGAAGCTAAATTTTGTTATTTTAGGTTTAATGCCGACAAAATTGGATGAAATAACGAATCTTCTATGAATGAACTCACAAACTCCTCTGACGACTCTGTGGGTTATTCATAGTTTCTTATTTTGCATACTGGTTGCCTATGTTCATTTCAAAATCATCTTTAGAACTTTACCAATTTCTTCATATGTTTGTGATTTCAAATTCATTATATATATATATATTTTTTTCCAAATCTGAATGACGAATTAGGATGCAGAAATAAATGCTTCGAAAACGTGTCTCTATGAATAGCAAATTATTTTAAGTATCGATGTAATACATTTTATATAGTAAAACATTATTTCGATATATCAGACCTTTTAAAAAACAGTTCACTATGATCAACACTTTCTTGATATCGATGGTGATTAATCCGTAACTGAAGAGAAAATCAGTCTTAATATTGTGGTTATTAAAGATGGTCAATTACAATAACGAATAGTAACAATACAATTATCTAATTACACAATAAATAATTTTTTCCTTCTTTCTTCGATTATTACAGGTTATCAGTTGAGGATTATCAGCTTATTACAGAGCTGTGGATGTGGACCCAGGATCAAGTCCTGACGCCGGATAATGTTTCGCAACTAATGTCATCAACCAAGGACCGAACACGCCTGGTATGGGCTCGAGTGATATTTTTCTGTTCACGAAGTTTCAGAAATTATTTTAATTTTCTGTTCAGAAATTATCACTTCCAGGAAAATGTTTTGAGTCAATTGAGGCCATAAGAGAAAATTTTCTGAAGGAACTAAAGGCCCATACCCCAATTTACCCATCTAAAAAGTATGGAAGATTGGGACCTGTGCTGGCATAGTTGCATTGAACTCAGTAGGGTCTACATTGAAGATGGCAAAATAAATTTTGATGAAAAAAAATATTTTTGTGTGTTTTTTATATAGCAATTCTGGGTGCTTTTTACACACACTTTGCTAGCACTAAGGCCTCATGTCCTAATACTAGAACAAATGTTTGATCCTTAGTTATAATGTGATTTATAATTATTTTCTAAGTTAGATGACTAATTTAGGTAGAAAATGCCTTAATTTATAAAATACAATTAACAAAACGTCACTAAATTATTATTAGTATTTTTATTGAAAAGGTTAAAAATGTGTACTTACGTTTTGCCCTTAAACTGGTAGAAGCCTCCATTTTACTGCTTACTGGGGCATGTGCTGGCATGTGTGATCACAAATGAGATTAAATTGTTAATCTGCAATATATTATTAGTCGGACACTAGGTTTTCAACTTAAAATTCTTAAAAACGAATAATTTACAGCAATTTAAAGATGTGTTCTAATAGTAGGACGCCAGGGCCGAAGGGGTTAATATATAGTGTGGATCGATGAGATATTAATTTATTGATCGCTTTGCCGTCACCCAGTGCTGTCTGATAGCCGGCCGGTATAATAGCCGAATGACGTATCATACAAAAGGTCTTACAGGCTTTTGACATAATACACTGTCATTTCATTAAGGGGTCTCAGGACTCTTAAAGCTTCGAAATTTTCGAAATTTTAATTTTTTTATATTTAAAACTCCTATCTGTTCTATACATTTCGAATAAATGTTTTCTTGAAATTCCCAGTAGGACTGAAGTTATGACTTTTAGAAATATTTACGCTCAATAGCTGAAGCGGTGTTTCCGAAACTTCGAAATAATTTTTCTCCAAATGACGTTTTTGTGCATAACGCGCACGATATCTCAAAAACTTCAGAATATTTTTTCATGAAATTTTCAAAACTTATGTTTCATGTTAGTCTGCACAAAATGAATTTAAATTTTCCTTTTTATGGTTTAAAAAAGTACTTTTTAGGTGATTATACAGTTAAAATTTTTGAAATTTTGTATTAGCTTAATACAACTTTATGTTAAAAATATAAAAATGCAATTAAATATTCTAGTAGTATGATCCCCTTGAGATAAATAATTAAAATACATATAAAAGCACAAATAATTGTATAGAAATTACTTTCAAGTGCATACAATTGAAATGATTGCTTATAAAGATACAGCTTGTAAAGATGCATTATTATAGTATATCTATGAATTATGGGGAAATTTGCTGCATAATAGATGAAAGCTCGTTTTGTTGAAAATTAGAATAACTTTATCTGGCATCTCATCTGACGTACAGCATTTAAATTACAATGTTTTCTTCTATAAAATTCTGGAATACGCGCAAATAAAATAATAACAACATTGAAGTCCTACTGATGACGGCCTTGTGATGGTGGAAAACGTTGTGGGATTTTCTAATGTATTTTAAGATATTTTTAATTTGTATTTAAAATATATTTATATTATATGTATGTACCTGAAAGTAATTTTTGTGCAATTATTTGTGCTTTTATGTGTATTTTAGTATAAAAAATGTTTAAATACAAATTTATTCAAGATTCAGGATAATTATTACAATCTGAAGTATAATTAGGCACATGAAATGTCCTTCCAGTTGTAACAGTTAATATGTAATCCTGCGCGTAAGCTGTTATACCAGTATCCTGCTAGAAAAATGTCAGACTGTTAAGAGCAACAAAATAATTACTAATTCTGCACCTTGCATTTGTTTAAATACATGAAATGAAAGAACCTACTTATATCTTACATACCAATAAAAATTGTATTTTTACATCATATACATTTTAAGATTTTTAATGTTAAAAATGGTTTTTTTTTTTTTCATTTTCTCTCATTTTAAGAGTCCTGAGAGCCTTTAAAAGACATTGTTAGATTAAAAATTTCCGTCGATTAAAAAATAACGAAAACTCATATCATCAAATGACCTCAAAGTTTGCGTTCGAAACTTTTACAAGAGTCCACTAGCATAAATTATAAGATGACATGGGTAAACAAGTTGGAAATTGCTCGTCAAACGTGGCAAATGAGGTGCGTTCGTACTATAACTAGTTTTATAATAATTTTTTGAACCACATAGTGGACTGAATGTATATTTTAGTGCACTTCATAACTGCATATCCATTTCAATCTGTTCGAAAGTCTGTAACATAATTAAAATGCACTTGAAATCATTTTTTCCTATTGGCCATAATGTAATGGAAAACTTTTGACAGTCTTTGTAATTAAACTATACATCCGATTTCCATAAAATTTTAAATGAGTCGACAAAATTTAATTTTGCAACAATAATATATTTAAAATTTCAGACCATTCGGATGTAACATCATTAAAATGCACTTGAAATATTTTTTTCCCATTGGCCGTAATGTAAAGAGAAAATTTTGACTGTCCCTGTAATTAAACTATATATTCGAGTTTCATAAAATTTGAAATGAATAGACAAAATTTTGCCACAATTATATATTAAAATTTCAGACCATTCGGAAGGCTGTAACATCATTAAAATGTACTTGCTCTATATTTTTTTTTTTCATTGGCCGTAATGTAACGGAAAATTTTGACTGTCCCTTTAATTAAACTATACATCCGATTTTCATGAAATTTGAAATGACCCTACAAAATTTTGCAACAATAATATATTTGAAATTTCAGACCATTCGGTTGGGTAGTTTTTGCTCTGTTATATGCGGACGGACAGACAGACGGAGTGAACGAAGGACTGTAGGTGCTACATTTTTATATAATTAGGAACGCACCTAAAAATCAAATTACAGTCGTTAAAGTAAAATTAAAATTCATAATATGCTCATAATTGTGAAGACTAATCCCCTACATTGAAGAAAAAGAAATTCTTTATTCTAAAAATGATTAAAGGAAAAAAAAATGTTTTTTAAAAGTTAAAATTTTTCTATATGGTTTTAACAAATAGTACTATATATGAGTTAAAATCTATAGCATGATGTTATTTTAAATATAAAGATTAAAAGAATTATTTTAAAACAACTGAAAAGAAGCATACTGATAAATTTACAGTATTTGCTTCCTAAAGATTAACTTGCTTTTTTATCAGTGTATTTTTTTCTCCCTTAACAAATTATCTTTGCCTAAATATATAATGTTTCTTTTCTCAAGTAAGAAAAAATGTCTGCTATTAAATATTTTTTAAATTATGCACGTAGATATGCTAATCCCTTAGAGCAGAGAAAAGGGATTTTTTCTCTTTAAAGAAAACATGAAAGAATGTTTGAAAAAGAATCAAGATCCAGTCTAATATTTTTTTTGTTATACATTCCTCTATCTAAAACAATACCAAGAACGGTATAACTGTTTCTATTCATCCTTTAAAAATATCAATATGCTTTTTGTTTCTAGTTATTTTTCTGTTACATTTTTTTTCAATAAAACAATTATTGATTTTTAAAAAATATATATTATTTTGAGTGCATATTTTTCAAACAAAACAAGCTAAAAGTGTCGAAGGTAATACATTTTTTAACAAAACATCTTTGCGCAAATAATACTGTTTAAAGTAAGAAATTATTAAACATAATTTCAAAATGCAGAATAAATTTCCTTAAGGAAAAATAATTTATATTTTTTTATGTTAAAAAAAAGTGTGAAGGGATATGTGAATATAACTAAATTACACAGACATAGATTAAACATTATACATAGTAAAAAAACGAAGACGAATATGAAAAAAAGAAACATATGAAATTATTCCGAAACTATTCAAGTTTTAATTTAATTAGTTTCCGGTAGATGGCTGTAACATCTGTATTGAAGTCAGTTGTAGTAAAGAAAAATGGCGTTTACAGGCGAAGAGAAAGTTTTTTGTGTGTTGGAGTTTGCAAAATCTGAATCAGTGGTGTCAGTTCAACGGACCTTTCGTAATAAATATCGAAAACAGGGACCAACTGACAAAACAATTCATGTGTGGTACCGGAAATTTAAAGAAACGGGATGCCTATGTGACAGGAAACGAAGTGGTCGGCCTGGTCCATCTGCGGACACCGTAGATCGTGTACGGGAAACGTTTTTAAGGAGCCCGACGAAATCAACCGCTAGCGGAAGCCGAGAATTGGGGATCTCTCAACCAACAGTGTGGCGAATTCTGCGAAAACGTCTTTGTTTGAAGCCGTACAGATTGGGACTGGTGCAAGCGTTGACTCCAGCAGATTGAATTTCTCGTTTCACGTTTTGCATTGATGTCCATGAACGTGAAACACTAATGTCGAAATTGATTTTTAGTGATGAAAGCACATTTCACATGTGTGGCACTGTCAACCGCCACAACGTACGCATTTGGGGCACTGGAAATCCCCATTCTGTAGTGGAACACTATCGGGATTCCCCAAAAGTTAACGTGTTTTGCGCTATGTCCTCCTCACGTGTTTATGGGCCATTCTTTTTTACAGAGAAGACCATTACCGGTGTAGTGTACCTGGATATGTTGCAGCTGTGGCTAATGCGGCAGTTAGAGGAACATGAGGATGATTTCGTATTTCAACAAGACGGTGCTCCACCCCATTTTTTGTGTGATGTGCGTGAATACCTGAACACACACTTACCTCATCGATGGATTGGACGAGCTTCTGAAGATGACGTATCTCTTCTAAAGTGGCCTCCACGGTCACCGGATTTAACACCGTGTGACTTTTTCTTGTGGGGGTATGTGAAAGACCAGGTTTTTGTACAACCTATGCCACGTGATTTAGCTGACCTGCGTGAAAGGATAACACGTGCTATCAATAACATTGACAGTACCATGTTGAGTAGAGTATGGCAGGAACTGGACTATCGCATTGATGTATGCCGTGTGACCAAGGGTTCACACATAGAACACCTGTAATGTATGTACGTAAAACTTGAATAGTTTCGGAATAATTTCATATGTTTCTTTTTTTCATATTCGTCTTCGTTTTTTTACTATAACGTTTCGAAACCCCGGAGGGAATTATGAATGACCCTGTATATATATATATTTATATATATATATATATAATCAAAATATATTCACAGAAGAATTAACCTCCACAGGAAAAAAAAAGAGAAATTTATCTTTCAAGGAAAGCTTAATGAGTAATTAATTAAGCATTTAATAGTTACATAATTTTTTAAATATGTTCACTAATAACATTTTATTAATGTTAAATTTTATCTAAAATAAATTATTATCATATGTTTAATGAAACAATTAGAATGAAAAAAAATTGTCATAAAAAATAATTAAAAAATCTATTTTAAGAAATAAAAAAATCCTGAAACATTGCTGATGATTTTACAACTATAAATTACATTTCCCTTTATGAAATAAAAATCTTAATTTTTTTTTTTTAGTTAAGAAATCAATAACATTGAACGAAATAAATGAAATGAATAAAAAGTTGTCATAAATTTAATGATAAATAAATCAGTTTCTACAACTCGACATGCTAGAAATTACTGAGTATTTTACAGATGTGTGTTATCTTTTTATTAATAAAATACGTACATATTTTTCTGTTATAAATTAACGGTATAAATCAACTATTGTTAGAAGGATTTTTTTTTTTAATATAAGTTTATAATGTACACAAAAAAAAAAAAAACCCTCTCGCGATTGAGGCTATTTCTGCTGAGTGCAAATTGAGAAAAATAATATAATCATGATGCAACTTTTAAAAGTTTGTATTTTTATATTAATTTTTGTTCAAATGCTTAATAAAGATATAGAAATTCCAATGCATCCCCTAAAAAAAGGTAGTTATTAACAAGAAATTTATATTTCCTACACTACGGAATTTTCTGTCATCGTTAGAAATGCGATGTCCTCTTTTGGATAACCTGCTATATGTGGTTACTATTGTTGTCGCTCATACATTTTAAACGACTAGGAGGTACTGTTCAGACTAGGAAACCATATCTATAGAGCACTGATGCACCACCGGTTCCTTAATTTAGATCTTACAAGGAAGGTCTCCATACAACGCATACTCAGAATATGTTGAAAAAAATGCTAGTGAAACTAACTCATGGAATTATAAGGGATCAGTCAAATTTAACGGCGGAATACCAGTAGAAAGTCTGTAAAAAATAAAAATCTTTCGAATGTTTGGCGCAAAAATACGAAAGTGACACGCGATTTGGCGTGCAGGATTTTTCCACACCAAAAGCAAACGATTTTAATGCATCTGAAAATTGTTTATTAAGACCAATGTCGAACGGGCGCCTTTTTTGCTGCTTTTTATGCTTAGGTATTATCTCTTCACTAGCATTGTGAATGTATAATACCTAAGCAAAAAAGCAGCAAAAAAGACGCCCGTCTGACATTGGTCTAATTGTTTTTTAGAGTGCACGGTTTTTAATGAATCTACACTTAATCAATGAAAGAGGTTATTGTATATTTTTTACATTACATATATATGTTGCTTGTTGCTGTAGTTATTTAATTTTATCACTATAAAAATATTTTCTATGCTTTGCAAGTTGCAAATATCTATTTTAAGTTATAGTCAGCTGACGTTTGATTGCCATAATACATTTTCATATCAAAGACGAAGTCGTTTCCATAGCAACAAAATCAAGTCAACAGTGTTCTATCTGCCTAATTTTTGAGCTTGAAATAATTTAAATCAATTTAAATTTTGTTTTAAATCGTAAAATACGATATTAAAATTTTATTATAAATACATATACATACATATGACAAACTATAGTTAAAACAAACTAAAAATGACAAAACTATAGTTATAATAAATTAAAAATGACAAAACTATAGTTATTTAAATTAAACTTATATAAACAAATTCAACATAAAAAGTTTTTTCCTAGATAAAAGCGTATTTTTTTTTCGCCAACCGGTGATAAATCGCCAAATAAACGAAAATTTCGTTATTTTTTTTTTACGGACGCCGTATCGGGGTTCCGCCAAAAGTTTTTTTTATAAACATATATATCCATATTAGAAGAACATTCGTTAATTTTTTCAGATTTTTCTGAGTATGCCCGTATGGAGACCTTCCTTGTTAGAAAGAACCACAAAATTCAATCGGAGCAGAACAAGCCGGAAAAGACGACATTGGGTGGGTGGACATACTATGTTCAAATTTCCTAAAATTACATAACAGTAAAATCTTGCCGAATACGCACCTCCCACATAACACGGGGCAGTGAAGATGAGGCTAGATGAATTATCAATGTTTGTAATCAGGAGTCCAATCCACAGCTCAGTAGTGGGTTAACCTTCTGGCGACCAGAACGGCCTAAACGGCCGGCCAAGCAGACGACCGAAGCCGCCGGCCGAAAATGGAAAGTCATTCCTACCCCCACTTACCAGAAGGGTGGTAGCTACTCCAATCAATTTGCCAATTGTTTGGTTGTCAGGTGGTTCCTACTTTCTATTTCGATAAGAATCAGTCCTTCTTTCATGCTGACTTTCCCTAAAAGCGGTAGTTTTGCAGGGATTTTTTCAATGGAAAACTTTAATTAGCTGAATATTGTAAAGCATAACAAACTATTAAATATACGCTGATTTCTTAATTAGTTGAGCTTTCTAAAATTAATATAATGTGTGTATTTATTAGATTAAAAAATCTGTATGTATTTATTAGATTAAAAAATCTATATGTATTTATTAGATTAAAAAAAAAATCTATATGTATTTATTATATTAAAAAGTCTGTATGTATTAATATAGTTAATACATGTTTTTTAAATGTATAAAACGATATAAATTTATTGATAAAAAAGTTTTACTTTAGGAAATTCTCTAAACGTGTAAAGAGATTTTTCCATTAAAAGAGCTTTTTTTAAACTAAAAATTGTTACAGCCATTTAACGAAAATTACGCGTTATATATATGTATATATATATGTATATATATAAAGATATTTTTTCATGAAATGAGAAATTATATCTTACGATTTAATGTTTCTTAAGTTTTTTTAAAATAATATACATGTATATATAAGTCGATGCATTTTTTTTTCGTTTCTTTATCCATATTGTGAAGAATAAAAGTTGTTTTGTAAAATGTAATATAATTTTGTAAAAAAAAAAATAAAAAATAAAATTGTAATGAAAGATGAAATTAAGCCATCCAAATGTCAAATTTGAACAACTTGTTTTGTTTGCAAAACCTAATAAAATGAAAATAATTAATGAAGAGTGTGGTTTTATAGAACTGAAATTTTGTGAATCGAGCTATTTTATATAAAAGGAATTTTATGAGGGAAACTATTTTATTAAAAGTAATTTTGTGATGGGCTTTATTACTATTACGATTATTATTATTATTATTATTCTTTTTTTTTTTTTTTTTTTTTTTTTTTTTTTGTATGCGTGTGAAGGGTTTGTAAAGAGACCCAAAAATTTACCTGAATCGACACCTGATATATATATAGATAAATAATAATTAATTTTTAAATAAGGCAAAAATTAATCATTATAATTTATGCCATTTTAAGAAAAAGAAAGGCCTTTTGCCTCGAGAATAATAATTTTTATTATCTGTGTTTATGCATAGCTTTAACATGCTTGCATTAATTCTAAAAACATTTGTTTTTAACTTCAGGAAGATGAAAAAGATTATTATTAGTGATTCTTATTTTGATTAAGAATAGTTGTCGTTTAAATATTATCTTAAACAACACTACTTTAACTGCTAAAATAACTGTTTTTATAGACTGCAATAACTTTTCAGTAAATTTTACAATGCCGCGCAAACTTTCTTATAAAAACTATTACTGTTTCTTATAAAATTATGTGACCATTCATTGAAATTATGTGGCTTTAATATATTCTTGCATTAAGATACTTAAAATATATTAGCGTTTTATACTGAGAGCTTTTTTAGATGCAAGTAGACATCATAAAAAGGGGGGGGGGGGGGTTATATACCATTTAATCTTGGTGTAAGCATGTAAAAAGGTTTTTTTTCTTTTCTTTTTTTTTTCTTTGTAAAATCATGAATATTTTGCACTGTATCAGAATTTCGACACTTTATTATAATGCCTGATAAATTTATTACAATGCGTAAACAATTTTATTGTGTTCAAGACTGCAGAAATATTTACCAGGAAAATAAATATGGTATAATAACTGTTATTGCGAAAAAAAAAAAAACCTAATTGTGTAAAATCTATAATTTATGTAAGCTCTAAATTAGTGCAATCATGTAAATAAGTATTTATAAACGAAAAACACACAGGAATAAATAGAAGTAAGACAAATGTACAATAAATAAGTGAGTCTACCATATTCAAATTGCATCTGTGCATGTGAATACATGAAAATAACTCTAAAAAATAACAAAAGTGTAATTTCTTTTGTTATCTTATAATGATAAAAAGAAAAAGAAAAAAATTACGTTCAACAAAGCTGATCTTTCTGTCAAATCTACAAAGTCCAGTTTATATGTAAAATTATGTAAAAATTATTATTTAAATGCGTTTTAATCAATAGTGTTTTTCATTTAGCAATAAATTTATCAAATCTTCAATTGCTCACTGATGACCATCTTCCTGCAGTTGTATCTCTAAAATAGTTTCGAAATTTTTATTTCGATAAAAATTTCTTTCAGAAGTCTTGCTTTTATAAGTAAAAAGGAAAACGTTTTTCAAATTACTATCATCTGAATAAGAATATCTGCTAAATTTTTCCATCTAATACTAAATAAAATAGTTAGTAATAATAGAAAAATAGTTTAGGTTTTGTTTGTACAAATTATTATTCGATAAATACATATTACAAAATTTATATATGCTTATTATTTAAAATAAACAACTTTCATTTTATAAATAATATGGAACAATATGTATGAAGTTGCATTAAAAGAATTCATGTATATCCTATACCACTTCCTGAAAATATCTAAAACTAGAGGTAAAATATAATATAAGCATAAACATCTAATTGCAGTGTTTTTCAATAGCGCGGTACTGAAGGTTTTTTTTTTTTTTTCCCTCAACGCATTCATTTCTTATAGCATTGAGCCAAAGGAATAGGATTGTCTGTAGCTTTATTATAAAAGTCTGAGAAGAAGCGACATTGTTTTTACTGTTTTCTACAAGCTGACTTTGAAATTTGAAACTTATCTTACTTTATCACGAAAACAGCTGTCAGGTATCATGATAGTGGTGGATGCGGCCTTGGGAACTGAAAAATAGCCATGTACATGGCAAAAAGATAACAGAAGATCCCCAACGTTCTTGATAATATCATTCAATTTTCTGTAATCAGGTACTGTTTTTGAAACATAAAAAATTACCTTCTTTTCGATCGTTCCGATCTGGATGTGAGTACGCGATATCTTATGGAGCAGACTCCCCTTGTATAACAAATAAATAAATCCAAATAAATTTTGTAAAAGTTAGTTCGATCACATTCTACATTTTTTTTTTTTTACAGATAAAGTATATCAATAAAGAAACATCAATTTATTTTTAAAATGTAATATTGTTAATTTTTCATAAAATGTTCATGCAAAAATATTATATAAATTGTTCGACAATTTATGAATTCGAATTCTCTTAAAAGTTATCAGTCTTGAAATTATTCATTCATAAAATTTAAGAAAAATGAAAAAAATGGTTTTTTTTTTTCCTTTTTTTTAGTGAATCACTATTCAAACAAAATGTAAGCCGTGTGACATTTTTTCCCACGCTTTGTAAGGAGAAAGGCTCGAAGCGAAGTACCTATTTGTTTTCACTTTCTTCTCTTTTATCAAAAATCTTTTTGAAGACGGCCGATTGGACCCCATGCAGTGCGCATCACAGAATGGAATTCCTTAGTTTTTCTCGAATACGGTGTTCTTGCAGTACTCGTTACAAGGACAAATCCAATTTTCTATTAAAAAAGAGCGGGGGGTGGGGGTCATGTCTATTTGTCGGAAAGTGAGGGGCTCATAACTATAATATAAATTCTTATAACTTATGTTTGCTACAATCTACAATTCTAAATTCTCTGTTTCATGACACATAACAAAGTTATATTTTCATTCGTAAATGCATAAAATTTTCAGGTATATTCGTAAATTAATAACATTTGGAGATATATTCGTAAATGTATAAAATTCATAAGTTATATTCAGATACTAAGAAATCGAATAAAGTTTCAAGATTGCAAGATCTTTCAGATAAGTTTCAAAAAAGCTAGCTGTTTTGTTTGATTTTTGCGACTCTACAGTCACGAAAAGATTATTAAAAGGGACCAATTAGTTATAATTGAAGCTGCATAAAATGTATAAAAAAAGTGAAAAACGCTGATCGATTGCTGACGATTAAAGAACGAGTTTTATATATTTCCATTTTAATTATATTCTGTGCGTCAGAAAAAATTTGCGGTGTTGGGCGAGATTGTCTTTAAACTAACTTCACATAATTTTTTTAATGTATTTTTGTATCTTTCTTCATTTAGATGGGCGTCATGATACTCCATGACACCCATGGATGTGCGCTTGACTGGTTAACAAAAATTTTCTCGCAAAACCAGAAATAATGTTTATCGTTTAATCTGTTAATTTTCTGCCAAAGTCAAATACAAATTTAAACGCATTATAATACTTGTATAATATTATAATATAACATTTATGCTGCGTCAACATGCCATACGGTTAAAAATCTCAAGTCTTTCATAAATTTATTTGAAAAAAAAATATCAGAAATATGTTTCTTTTTTTTTTCTTTTTTCTTTTTTTTTTTTTTTTTTTGAATTTATAAATTGATAACTAAAGTAGATATGTGTGAGCTGCTACGTGAATACTGTCAATGTGTTTAAATAAATGCATTACAGAAGCTAAAGGTTAGACGTTATTTTTAATAAATGTTACTGCAATTCTTTTTCAAAAGAAAAAAAATGTTTTGATAATTTGGAAGGAATGAGAACATATATATATATATATATTTGTAATATTACGCACACAAAAACCCCAATGAAGCATTATTTTTTCTATTAGAAGAAATCAGTCATTCAAATAAAAATAGGCTTGCTTTATTTTTTTTCTTTTTGCATCCTTCTAACTAATATGAATAACAAAATTAAAAAAAACTGTATACTGAAATAAAAGTCTGAGACAAATGCCTACTTTAAATGAAGCTGTTGTTAAGATGTATCTTTGACGTGAAAGCATATCCATGGATAAAACATAGACTATTGTTAGATGAATTTTTAATTTTCTTTTAATTGTTTCACCACTACCCTTTTGAAATAAAAGACAATAATTTTAAACTCTTGCATTTGACAATTTAATGATTACAAAGATATTACTATTGTTTTCTGGATTATGATTTTTAAAAAAAGAGTTTCCTCTCCAAGAAAATACAAAACTTCTTTTAATAAGTGCAAGTTGTGTATTTCACAATAATTTTGAGAAAATTGGAATATTTTTATTTTTTTAAATGCAGTTTAAATTACTTAATCCTAAAAATCTCATCGTTAAAAAAATTTCCTCTCATCTTATCAGAGCTTATCTTATAAGGAAATTATTTACCTAATGACACAATAAAATTTATTTGACTTTTTAATCCTATGACGACATTGAATTACAAAATAGAATTAACCAGCCACTATGTGATAACATATTCTAACTATTTTCATAATAATAAATAAAATAAATAAATAATACAAGGATGTTTAAGAAATCTGTCTTTAAAATATGTCGGAACCAAAAGATAATACATTCTAAAGATTTAAACTGCTTGAAAAAAAAAAAAAAAATCAAGAAAATTAAATTAAAACAGCATTCAGAGCTTTTAAGGAGCAACTGGATATCATAAGGCTAAGTTAAGGCGAAAAAGTGCTCCTTCTGCAACTACAATTATCACCCTTTCTTCTGCAACCGTTTGTGGTTAATAACAAAATGGCATTTAAAAGGAAGACTTTTGTCTTCCTTTGATATTTTAGTATACCTGAAAGTTGAAAACAGTTGAATTTTACGTCTACTTGGCATGCTAATAAGACTAAGGAATGCGGGGCACAAAATTCTGTTTCTTTATGTGTAGATGGGGCATTCTCACAATCTTTTGACTTTCGGGGAAAAAAATCTGGTGAAATTAAACTTCCTTAAATAACATTTTAATCAGATTGACGAATGCCTTAATGATTCAAAATAAAGAAAAAATGGTCAGCAGTGAAAAATATTCTATTTAACTGAGGTTTAAGTTAAACTTGCGAGTTTAATTTTCCTTACCATTTTACCACTATAACGTTTTATTTTCTTCTAAATTTTTACTTATAATGAATTTGCATAGTACCCACAGGACATTCAAATAAGAAATAATAAAAATGTAGTAGTACTTTTAATTGCAGAATTTTTGCATAACATTGTCTTAAAGGGGTGTTAAAGAAGGGACGGTAAGGTACAAAAAGGGGACGGTATAGGAAAAAAGGGACGAAATGTGAAAAAAGGGAACGATAAGGATGGAACGGTAAGGGAAATTGCCACCTATTTTTAGACAAATCATGTTAAAACTAAGTGATAGCCACGATGTTCATTGATGTTTAGAAACAGTTGTTAACATTGCATTAAATTATTTTTTTTTTATTATTTATTTACCTCGAAAAGTGCAGGAATAAACCTTGCGGACGGTAAGACTACCAATAAAGCCACGATCTTGAAATTGATATTTAAATGTTGATTTAAATTCTGCAGTAAATTTCCTATCAAATAATTTTAGACATTCTTTCTCTATCGTACTTCTGCATGAGAAAAACTTGAAAAAAAGTATGTGGCTGCATCTGAAGTGATTTTCTGTATAAGTTTAGCAAGAGGGACGATAAGGATGAAAAACCCAGGGACAGAGTTCAAAAAATAATATCAACCGTAAAAATGTGTGCAGGTTAATTTTTTGTTACATATTCATATAAAACAATTATCCCAGTTTTGGAAAAAAGTTACATTGAATTACTTTTATTGAAACAATTTTATACAGACAGCTCCAAACTTAAAAATCAGCATCAGGGACATAGGACGGTATAGGAGTTTTCCTGGTATTTGGACCTCCAACATCGTCCAAAACTTATATATCTCGCTATTATTGTTATGCAATCATGCAATGGGATGTTCTCCAGTATATGAAATTTAAAAAAAAAGTGTATTAAAATAAAAATTATTATTCAGGGACATGAAAGTCAAAAGATTGTGAGAATGCACCTGATATTTTTAAATATCTTTTTTTTTTCCTGTTTTTTTTTTTTGTGTGTGTGTGTGTGTGAAATATGTGTTTATGTAAGGAATTTATTGCATGTAAAAAATACTGAAAACTTTAAAACATTAAAAAATTTTAAATTTAAGAATTTAAACATGCTTAATTTTTTTTATATATAACTCTTGAACCACTTGCCTGATTTGCATAATTTTTGCCCTATTGTATACAGATAATGTGTAGTTTTAACTAATGGTCAGAAGTCTTAAAAATAATACTTACAAAGTTCATAATAAATTTTAAAGTGAAAAAAATAAAGTTTTTTTCACGCGTAACTTTTGCATAAATTAGCATATTTTCGCAATTCTCACTCAAAATAATAAATCCTGAAGACAATTTATTAGAAATATAATACAGAAACTCTATTGAAAATTTCATACAAATACTTTATAAGACATTTTAGATATATGTTTCAAAGTTGGCAAATCATGAAAAAATTCATTCTGAGATGCATGAAGTTAAAGGTTCCTTCAGATGACGGTTCGCGCTGCATCACAAGATAAAAAACAAAAACAAAATTAAGCAAAGCTTTTATATGAGATAAGAGATACAGTGAAGTTATATTTTTAATGTCTTAACAATAATAAAGTGTTTGAATTTATTAAAATTCTTGATTTAAAAAATGCCTTTAAAGAAATATTTTCCTTAATTTGTCCTTTTTTAATCATGTGTATCATCCGGATTCAATAATTTAAACATCAAAATATTTTGATCTCACCATCTCACACATTTCAAAATCATCTTTGCAGTGTATATGTTCTTGGATTGAAGAGCCAAAAAATATTTGAACCATGCACTTTTTCACATAAAATTGTATTTGTGTGAATTACACCTTACAAAATTAAACCCTGAAAACATAATTTTATGTATAAATTAATATAACATAAATGATATGCTAAATAATCATAAATAATCATGCGTAATAAAGCACTAATAATGGGCTAAATAGTCATAAATAATCATGTTTAATATAGCATCATTAAGCATTCATATAGTATAATCTGAGTTTAGGTATGTATTTCCTATAGATGCACTCCTTTATACCTTGATTGGGAAAATAGCATGAATTGTGATTCTAAACAAACATTATTTATTTGCAAGAGAACAGCTATCTCAAAATAGCTCTACAAATTTAAAAAGTTATTTTCAACATTACATATGAGTTCAAAAATTTTATTAATGATATTTTCTTAATAAACTGAAATGGTTGCAACAGTTTCATTTTATTTTTTAAGGGCGAGAGGAAATAATAATGATTATTAAATATTTATTCATGCCATTTTGTGAGGGGAAAAAAGGAAACGTACTTTTAATATGAATATAATGCTAATTAATCGTCGTAAAAGCGCATACTTACTCGAATAAAATTTTCATGATTTTTAAAACAAAGCGCACTTGGTAATAGAGAAATATTATTTTACAAATGCGACCAATTAATAAAGATACAAAATATGTTAAATCGGCTCAAAAATTAGTGAGTGAATTTCTAAAAGGCAAAAACTTTCGCGAATGAAAATAGCATTATTAAAAATGTGCATTTTTATTGCGAAAACTGCAAAGTAAATGTATCAATTGTAAAGATTGCAAGGTAAATTTCGCAATTTTTGTCTAAATTACATTCAGTGCAATACGATTCCATGTTTAAAATTAATATTATAAATATTTTCTAAATGTAGAAAGAAATAAAATTTATTTCCAATTTTCATTCATTTCTTTCTTTCTTTTTTTACATAGTTTTTTTTTTTTTTTTTTTTTTTACATTGGTTTCATGCAGCCTAAATTTAACACATCTAATTGTTATGTAGCAAGTTGTCATTATTTCTGATGAACAAAAACACTTCTTTTTAAAATAATCGAAAGGAATCTGCCACAGACAATACAATTTTAGATGTTTTTATCATTTATTTAAATTTATCATTTAATTACTTGAGCACTGCTGAGAAGGGTCAGACTATAGCATCATCAATTAACTATTACTTTCTTTGATAACCGTGATGGATATTTTTTCCCTTTGCCCACAACCCCGATAAAAAATCCTGTCGCATTTTCCCTCTCAACACAGGCGGTGAACTTCTGAACAGAAATCCCACCCACTGATTTACGCTAGACAGATGAGATGGGGGCGAAATTTTCGAAGGCTGTGGGCCGTTTCTCTGGTCTTTTGAGGCATAAGGGAAGTTTGCTCTCTGGTCTTTAGAGTTAAATTAGAGAGATCCATGAGAAAAATAAAGATATTTTTCAGTTTGTTAGGAATTGCGGCGCCGGTGAGAATATGGCTCACCCGCAAAAAACGTGACACGTCTTGTCAAAAGAAAATTTGCAAGATTTTTCTGCAACATGAAATTATAGCAGTTAGCTATCGATGCATGAATAAAAACGTGCATAAAAGCGTAAAACCCTTAAGAATGAAGACGTAAGACGAGGTTTGGAGGTTTGGGTAATTTTACCTCCACACACAATCTACCCCTCTTTAGTGACCTATTAGTGGAATAAAACGCAAAATGAATTTTTGCGAGATGTGTCACTTTTCTTGCAGGTCAGAGATATTATCTAACTAAACATCACATAATTTCACATTCTCGAATAGTAATAAAATGTACTTTTCAAATAAATTTGTTTGAAAATTTAATTTCAATTTTGTGATTTTTTATTAGTATAAATTAAATTTATACTAATCACCAAAATTCGTAATCGAATTCCCAAAGAAAATAAAATGATTAACTATTAGATCAGGTTAAACACAAAATTACGCACTTTGCAGCTAAGCTAAAGTCGGTCTGCAAAAAGACAATTTTTTATTTAATGTTTGACATAATATTAATACTTAGTTAAGTTAAATGATATGTTTCATCATAATACACTATTATTTGAATTTTAAATTTTTTTCAGATCTTGATAAGTTAAAATAATTTACCTTATTGAACATATACATCCGGGTGTAGCTTTCTTTCTTATTCTGTTTTTCTTTTCTTTAAATAGAACAATTCTCTTTTTTTATTGTATTTTTAATCAATTTTATTTTTCTTCCAAGAGAAAAGCAGATTCTGAGGACAAAAAAGATAAAAAAGAACAATAAATATATGAAGAAGTTTTAGAAATTGGACGATTGCACCATGAAATACATACAAATATTGTATTTAAAATAAAATACACTTTGCTAAATTGTACACATTAAAATATATATTAAAACATCAACGTTTCGTTTCGCTTTTGTGAACGTCTTCAGGATGACACTCAAGTCTACATTATACATACAAGTCTAAAATTTTTCAAGAATGGAGGCAAACATCTCAGAGTCGCTGACGACCTTGTCCAGAGGGCGCACCAAACGTCACAAAGTTGCCAAGGCAACAAAAAGGAGAAAACAAAACCAGCTGTGGAAGAGGGGGGGGGGGAAATGGAACTGACTCAAAAACAGTTTATAACATATTGTGCCAAATTTTATGAATGTTGTAGGATAATTTATCCTAAAACATTCATAAAATTTTGTTGGTTTTTGTTGGTCCAGGGGACGTTTGGTGCGCCCTCTGGACAAGGTCGTCAGTGACTCTGAGATGTTTGCCTCCATTCTTGAAAAATTTTAGACTTGTATGAAATATGTAGACTTGTGTGTCATCCTGAAGACGTTCGCAGAAGCGAAACGAAACGTTGATTTTTTAATGCATATTTTAATGTGTACCAATTAACAAAGTGTATTTTATTTTAAATACAATATTTTTATATATGAAGGAGCTTTTCAATCTCAGCTATTATTATTGCTATTTTTGACCGGTTAATAGGGTCTACTTAGACATGAAAACAATGTCTGTAGAACATCTAGATGTTCCACCCGAACACCTTTCTTTAAGGTCTTTACGGAAAGAAAAAGAAAATAATAAAGATTACATACCTGGTTCCTTAGAGCCTTTAACGCGAGCAATGAATGACTGTAAGATACGATAAAGGTGAAATAGACTGTGGACAAGGATCTTATCGCCATGAAGTGCTACAGTGATTTTTAACAGTGTTTGATAGCGGCCAGTCACATCTGCAAAAACAAGACCCCCTTAAAAGGGCGGTAAACAGAAAATGAAAAATAGTATATAAGAGAGATTTATTTAACAAATGCTGCCAACAATGAGAAAACGGGCAACTAGAATTTAACGTAGACATATAACTAATTCTGCCAAGACCACGGCATATGGTCATCCAAAACCAAACGACAGCTTATCTATCATCTAATGAAGCCAAACGAGTTTGGGAATGCGATAGATTTTGACAACTTATGATGTAGTCCAAAGTAATTCCGTGCTCCGCCAAGGTATAAACACTGACCTAAAACCATCTAAAGAGGAATCTTTTGTTGCCGAGAAATTGCTCAGTATTATGCAATCAGGTTTGTAATCATTAAACATTATTCTAAATCCAGGATCATCATTAGAAACGTACCGTACAAAATTTGACACGAATATGTCCTAAAAAAACATTAAAGATGCTGAAATATTATTTTTCAGTAGTTTTAATAATCCGTTAGTTTATACGTCTAAAGTGCCCATGTGCCCAGTAAAAAATGTATTAACATTAATTTCAAGACATTGGTTTTCTTTATGATGATGTTCAATAAAAGAGCTTTCAGTGTAACCGCATCATTTAATTTTATGTGTCCAAATAATAATTAATAAAATGAAGACTATTTAGAAAACAATGTACACTTTCAATTTTATTTTATAAACACCAGTTTGATATATCAAAATATTAATTATGAAACGAACTCTATGTAGACAATAAAGTTGCAATCTTTATTGGGTAACTTTCAATTTTCTTTCATAGGGATCAATTTAATGTGTCGAAATATTAATTATAAAAGGAACACTATGAAGAGAATTAAATTGTAACTTTTATTATGTTATTTTGAATATTTTTTTATTATGATAATTTTTATATGCCAAAATATTAATTAAAAAATAAAAACTTTCATGAATAAAAATATAAAGTCTATGGATATACAACGTTTATTTAATATAACTGTTTAACTTAAAATTGATACATTTAATTTCAAGAATAGAAATAATAATTTCAATTTTACAGTAAATAAATGTGCATAAATGAGAATATCTTTAAATATACGCTTCCAAATAAGCATGAAAAAGTGCATATTTAATTGCGTTTAAATTGCGATCGCAGTTTTAATTAAATTCTAAATTCCATTATATCAGTGAATTGTGTCTTATATTTTAGTATTAAAAATCATATTCTTTTTTTATTTTCTTTCTCATTTACAAAAATAAACAGCTTATATGTATATATATTGAAAGAGCCATAATGAAAGTAATTTTTTTTAATCATTTGCAGATTTTAATTTGAAATTTATATTTACATGGAAATTATGTTCGTAACATGGAAATTGTTACAAAGCAAGCAGAAACTTCTTTTTTATGAAAAGTTATGCAGTCGCTAGTTAATTATAAGTTCAAATATTTAATGAAAGGTATTGGTATCAATTACTGAATATGTAATGGGCCATCTGGGACATCCGAAAAATCATTCGGCTTTACGGAAAAAATAAAACTGAAAGTATGTAAAAAACAGGATTTTTTTACTTAAAGTAAGACTGGTACGGAACACTAAAAATACATTAGTCAAAAAACTCTCTTAAAACTTTGGTTGCCTCGAGGGACTCCCTCAAGTTCACTATTCAACAACCGCAAATTTTTTTGAAATATTTACTAACTCATTTTTAAATGTAAAATCACAAAAGTGGTAGGGCTGACTATTGCAACTATTTGGAATCGAAATGATTTTTCCATTTTCTGATAAAAAAATTACCTATTGTGTTATAAGCGATTTTGATCACGTGACGAGCAGGCCCGTGGCCCGTGTCCTGATCACGATATTTCCAAGGGGTACATAATTTGTTATAATTTCATCTAAATTTCCATTAAAAAATGTGATATGTGAGATATAATTACGAACAAATGACAAAAATATATCTCAATGTATGGTTAAAAGCACATCTCAATAATTAATAGAAAAAATATTTTATTTTTACTCCTGGAATCCTTTTTCAATTTTTCGGAGTACTTTTTTTTTAGTTTGCACTTTTCAAATAAGTGTGTAATACGTAAAAAAAAAGAAAAAAAAACTAGTATCAGTAAATCAACCATCTAAGGTGGACGAAGAATTAATTGCCCTGGGCACAGGAACTTGCTAGTCGGGCCCTGGTGACGAGACGCATTTCTCCCTTATTTGACTGTTTTTTCAACTTTTGTCCAGAAATTCAGTTTAAAGTGCCAACTTTTACAGTATTTTCTGAATTCTCAAAAATCTTCTCTGGAAAACCTATTTAAGCCACGTTTCAGCCCATAAGGGTATCCTGGGAAATGAAACGGCAGATATGTTGGCAAAGGAGGCAACTGCTAGACCATCAGTTGATTTTTCACTTCCAGTACTGCAGTCACACATCAAAAGACATCTTCGTGCTCATTTTATGAAACAATGGCAGGATTACTGGGACTACTCAGATAAGGGTAGATATACATATGATCTTCCTCCAGTGGTATCTTTGGATCTTCCGCTGCTCACTCCATCTACTACAGCTTTCCTTACCGATCATGGTCCTTTTGGGGCATACCTCTTCAAATTCAAAAGAGCCTTTTCTCCTCTGAGCGTGATGATGCTGTTGCGGTGCGAGTGAGGTGCGGTTGCGGTGCGATGCTGAGTGCGCTGATGATGCTGTTGCCTCTCATTATTTCTATAATTTTCCTTTAACAGCTCGCTGGCATATCCGCCGTCCTCCTGTTCTTCCAGATGGTTGGTTAGCAAATATTTTATCACGCCCGACTTTGCTCTCAAAGCTTAAAAACATCTTCAACTTCTTATGTAAACTTTCAGTTTTACTCCATCACTGAGACAGGGACTTGGATTCCCCCTTATTCAGTACCCAATGTCGGGTCGCAGCAACTTGTATAACATTACCTAACTTTGTATAACACTGTATTATTTAATGTCCTTATGTTTGTTTCACAAATTTTGCTATTGTAACATTTATTTATATCTTATACATACCACGCCGCCCTTTGTCGCGCGTATTGGCGGGCTCAGCCTCGGCTAAAATTTGTAACTTTTTTTTTTTTTTTTTTTTTTTTTTTTTTTTTTTTTTTTTTTTTTTTTTACGACGTTAATAAAGGGGATCGGGAGGGACAATCTCTGCTCTAAAGACTCACTTCCTAGTCTGAGGAATCTCTCTCGGGCATTAAAAGTAAAAGTAAAAGTATTTTCTGAAAGATCCAGTGAAAGAGAAAGCGTTTACAAAAAAAAAAAAAAAAAAAAAAAAAAAAAAAAAAAAAAAAAAAGGGAAAAGCTTTTTAATTACATAGTTTCTTAAGAACAACACCTGCCAGTTTCATGCGTTTCTGAACAAAAAAGAATTAAAACGTATGTCATAAAGTTGCCTCTTTGGATTTAAGAACAACCTTAAGCGAAAGTTTGATGTCTTAAAAATCAACTAAGTGTAAGTAAACTTAGCTTCCCTACAATTCAATCTTTATTATAGCACTTAATAAAAAATAGACACGCTCGAAAACTGAAAGCACCATTACATCTTTAACTACCATATCACAAAATATATTTTACAGTGGAATCTGTGATAAAAAAAAAAAACAGTCTTTGTTCGAAATGAATTTAATTAGGTTCTTAAGCCATCTTAAGATACACCAGATTGAACACCAAAGAAAGTATAACCCCGCATTCAGATACACACGCTTTTATAATGTAATCGAGCTGTGGAAACACTTAATCATTTGCATAAGCCTTTATTACCGGCATTCGTAATTAAAAAAATAAAGACGTTTAGAGCAAAAAAACTATGAACTAAAAATTTGATAAATACATTAAAATGTCCTATTACGAATTCTCCCTTACTTTATGTTTGTCAAACAAAGGACATTATCGTTAATAAACAATATAGACATCATAAGTTACAATTTCAAGGCAAAACCCCGAAGACTGAGCATTTTGAGATACCATAGTCATCAAAAAACCTAAAATTTGATGTCGAAAGTGACGTTCGATGAATCTACTAGCATACAAAACATATGTTTCCAGAAATTATTTCAGTGAAGTATATTACATTATATATTATCATCAAAAGTACGTGTGCCTATATTTCGTTATGCATATAGGATAAATGAAAAGTAGATTTGAATAGAAAAGATGAGGGAAATATCTTTGCTGAAATAGCTTCAAATAGTTATAGATTAATGGACTTGTTTTATAAATATATATCAAAGCAGCTGATAAAATTTATTTTGCGTTACAATCAAAAACTTTTTATTCCTTGAAAGCATGAAAGTATGAAAGCACAAAATATAAAAGTCCTTCCGGCCAGTGCCGGGAGGAAGAGGTAGCTTTCAAATTCCTTATTTTAAAAAAGCCAACTTATATTATTCAAACACACGAAGCTCAATTTAGTGGAAACCGAATATAGGAGATTCAATACTAATTTTTATCAATATTAAATTATTATGAATGAGAATTTCGCGAAATTAGTCAGCTTTATCCAAGTTGCTTTTATTTAAAGTAACTTATATTTGGCTGAGATGTTGATGTATACTATCCACATGCCTTCTTAGATGGAAATAGGCGAATACGTGTGTTATCGCGTGACAAATACAAGATCGTTTCAAAATGTTAGCCATACTAGAAATTCAAAGTGCTATAATTCAACCATTTTTTTAAGATATAAACAAAAGAACAAATTTTCAGAAACAAAATCGGCTCCGGAATCTTTGTATCAAGGCCAAACACATAAAAAAATCTTTTTCATTTTCCAATTTTTTAATACCTCATTTTAAATTTTAAATTTAATTTTTTTTAATGGCAACCCTTTTGAAACAAGATGGCGAATGAAGCTGGCCAACGAACTCGGTCAAGACATTGGTATGTACTATGTACAGACCAAGTAACATCCAAATCGGTTCATAAATATGCTTGTTATCGCGTGACAAAACCAGGTCGTTTTAAAATGTCAGCCACAATAGAAATTCAAAATGCTATAACTCAGCCATTTTTTTAGATATAGACGAAACAAAAATTATTCCGGAATCTTTGTATTAAGGTCAAACACATACGAAAAAAATCTTTTTCATTTTCCAATTTTTTGGTATCTCATTTTAAATTTTAAATTTTTTAAACGGCCGCCATTTTGAAACAAGATGGCGGATGAAGCTGGCCAACGAACTTGGTTGAGATATTTGTATGTACTATGTACACACCAAGGTACATTCAAATCGGTTCATAAATACGCCTGTTATCATGTGACAAATATCAGGACGTTTCAAAATGTCAGCCACGCTAGAAATTCAAAATGCTATAACTCAGCCATTTTTTAAGATATAGACGAAACAAAAACTGCTCCGGAATCTTTGTATAAAGGTCAAATACATAAGAAAAAAATATCTTTTCAATTTTCAATTTTTTGGTACCACATTTCAAATTAAAATTTTTTTTAAAAATTTAAATGGCTGCCATTTTTAAACAAGATGGCGGATGAAGCTGGCCAATGAACTCGGTCGAGACATTGGTATGTACTATGTACAAACGAAGTTACATCCAAATCAGTCCATAAATACGCCTTTTATCGTGTGACAAAATTTAGGACCTTTCAAAATGTCAGCCACGCTAGAAATTCAAAATGCTATAACTCAGCCATTTATTAAGATATAGACGAAACAAAAACTGCTCCGGAATCTTTGTATAAAGGTCAAATAGATAAGAAAAAAATATTTTTCCATTTTCAATTCTTTGGTACCACATTTAAAATTTAAAATTTTTAAAAAAATTTTAAATGGCCGCCATTTTGAAACAAAATGGCGGATGAAGCTGGCCAACGAACTCGGTCGAGACATTGGTATGTACTATGTACATACCGAATTACATCAAAATCGGTTCATAAATTCGAGAGTTACAGTATGACAAAGGTCAGATATATATATATATATATATGGATATATATATATATATATATATATATATATATATATATATATATATATATATATATATCAACTTTTGAACGGAGGGTGGTTTCGGGGTCTGGGGGTCATGATCGATGAAAATATACCAAAATTTTTTGAAATCGCTTTCCTCCGAACGGCTGCAATAGGTAGCTTTTTGTAATGAAAGCTACCTAAAAATGTTACTTAAGAAGCTAATAGGAAACTTTAGACAATGAAAATACGTAAATGTTTTTAATCAAGGCTACATTCTGTAAAATAATTTGTTGCTGGAACAATTTTTCCTCCGAAATGTTTTGCGCACTCTATCACTCATCTATAAAAAAAGTCAATATGATTCTGCAATTTTTCAAAGAATTTGAATTCCAACGAAATGTAAATCGAAAGCAAACTTTTAATTTGTTTGCCATTATATACCTATTTTCTTTTTACTATTTGCGGAATTTCTCTTTTTAAAGATCTTTAGTACTTACATCATCCGTTGAAAACAATGAACGAGTACTAAAACTAAACTTTTGCAATCTGCATTTGAAATAGCTAAATTTAAATAATATTTAAATACCGAAACGATAAAAAAAGAATAAAATTTTATTCTAACAAATTTCGATAATAGACAAAGAGGTTATACCTATTTTAATTGATTATTTTTATAACGATATTAGGCAGGATATGTCTGTTAAACAAGTACAGCTGAAAAGTTACTAGTTGATTTTAGTCATAACATAAGATTTAAATAACAGTTTAGTTTTAAATATGTCTTTTTTTACATTATTTTTTTTATTTAAAAGAAACTAAATTATTTAAAAATTGAAATTTGAGAAAAATAGAAAAAAAAATGTGTTGAAATAAAAATTATTATTTGTCGTATTTGGTAATGTTAAATAATTAGAGTTCAACCGAATATCTGGTTTCGGCAAAAATATTATTTACTGCGAACATTCGTTTTAGGCTAATTTTCGTGATTAGTTTTTGATTGCAACCGAATATTCGGCGGGAACCGAAAGTAGCTGCATATCTAAAACTTCGTTTCTCCTATCAGGAATGTTCATTACTCACTGATTTGAGCTGTAATGGCCCTAATGACCAATTGTTTGAGACCCAAATGTTTATTTATTTCTATGAACTTTCATGTTTATAATTAATTATCAATTAGCACTGACTGAAGACGTGAGATCAAATTATAAGCAATACGTATAGGAAAAAACTTTGAGAAGCTTCCACGTATTCATTAATATTAGAAACCTAATTATGCTAGAAAATATTTATTTCAATATTGAAGAAATATTTCAGAAGTGCTCTAAGATAGGTGTAGAAAAAAGTAGAGAAAAAACAACTGTCGACCATTTAAAAAAATCACAATAAACCATAAAACCAGGCATTTATAACTTAAGTATTTCTTATCTAGACGAAATTCGAATAATTAGGAAAGCTTTGTGTGTTATTGAGGAATTTCTAACATTTTATCTGATATGAAAATTAGTAGTTGAGTCAGAGGCATTGAGAGCCAACTTGGGAATA
Source organism: Maratus speciosus (assembly GCA_963932465.1). NCBI lineage: Eukaryota > Metazoa > Arthropoda > Arachnida > Araneae > Salticidae > Maratus > Maratus speciosus. Next base: position 421,985,144 of record OZ010791.1, read on the forward strand.
ATCTTTCCAAACCCGGACACAATTTCAAAACGTTATTAGGTCTGCGGGGGAGGGGGGATAACTTTTTTTTAGGTGAGCGAACTTATCTTGATATGCAAATTCTAGACAAAATTGATGTAGTTTTATTTTCACATATATTTTTAAAATTAACTTAAATTAGTCAATAATGTTAAATATGTTTAGTCTAAATATTTCTGAATTTGAGAGTATTGAAATGGTCAATAGAATATTAATTTTTTGGCTTAAAGTGTTGTTTTAATGTTCATGTTCCTATTTTAGTCAAATTTTACATAATATTTTTTGCTCTTGTGCATTTATTTTTTTAGTCTGACTTGTGATAACTGATATATTCGTAAATACCACATTCCTTTAAAGGGCAACCGCCCTTGGCCTCTTGAAATTGGCAGTCCTTGTTCTTGAATTTCGTTTTAGAGTATAATTTTATTAAAATGAACAACACTTTGGAAAAAGTCTTTATGTTATCCTAAATTTCAAATAGTAATATTTCTTACTTGCCAACCACTGAACACCTTCTTTTTATCGATAATGAATAAAATCTCATATACGAAAGGAACTTACGAAAATGAAACTGAATATAGGAAACAGTTTTGATGGTCATTCTGTATTATTTTGATGTAATATCTTATCTAAATGCATATTAGTCTACTCGACAGCAAAATCATGCAAAAATTACTCCAAAAACCGGGATATTTTGGAACATTTAAAACTATTGGGTAATCCCTCATCATCGTGTCCAATGCCAATCGAGAAACAGCAAACGTGATTTGGCGCTATAAAGTATTTTTTGTAATAGCCTTATAATAGTATCCATATTCAATTTAAAACTGTAATGCTAGTAACACCCTTTATATTTGACTTAAACCTATATTGCAGAAAACATTACGAAAAGTTAATTAACATTTTATTTCCCTCAGTTTGACTTTCTAATTAATATTTCATAATCGGGATTTTTTAAGTTAAATTTTTATAGGTTCTGAAATACAGTTGCTAGAGAACTGATAAAGAAAAAGAAAAAATGAAATATGTATCATGTCAAATAAGAAACTTTATAAAACAAATTGTTTTATGTTATTTGAACAAATGTAAAAATCTCCTTCAAATGTTATACACCTAAGAAATCTGACAAGTGTATAAATAAAATTTTAATTTAATCGTAATAATTTAAGAGAATTCGAGAATTTTAGCACCCATCATTTATGATTTTATTCCATTAATCAAAAGCTTCATTTTCTTTGAAACCAATGGAATATTTGAAAATCGTCTGAATTCCCTCAGGAAAGGTTTATGACAAAAAAAGAAATATTTTAGATTTCTCGAACGAATAAATTAAATTTAACCAAATCTATGCAGATATAGTAGGGTACCTCACCAATGTACCTACTTAATTACAAGCTAATCGGATGTTTTTTTGGAAGTTATCGAGGAACAGTTTGACACACTAAGTAACAGACTAACAGAGAAAATGGGAACAAAACCTTTTTGTGCCTCCACTGTGAGCCTCGACTGACATTTCGGCAATTATTTACAATAGATCTTTCATAGACACTGCCTTTACAAGTGTGAAAACGGCATTCGCATACCGATGGAAATAAAATGATTTCTCGTATACAGTGAGCTGCTTTAGAGGAACGTATTATAATCCAAATCACAGATAAACAATTGATTATACCTAACAAAAATTATTATATGTATATCACATTTGATTCTTAATTTATACAACCACAATGTATTTTATATCTGCGTTCTATGCAAAGATTTTAATGTTGAACTTATGATTACTCTGACTTTTGACCAGCAAGGAACTTTTGTCAGTGGTGATGAGGAAAGAACCGCGCCGAAAAATCGTGTTAGCTTTAGAATTTGCATGAAATGTGAAGTATCGTGCATTATTCACATGATTTAAAAATCACTTTCAAAACAAAAAAACATAATACAAATAGGCTATTACGTATTATTATTTCAGGTGATTGGTGCTTGTAAATTCTAATGTTAATAACCCTTCACATTAATTAACTTATAACCTGATATGTTCTTTTTTTCTTTTGAGTTATTCAATTATACCGTCATAGTCCAAATCTGACATTTTTACTTTTTTACTTTTTAAGATACTGCCTTGTAACTTTTTGTTTCCTGCCTAGGATCACGAGAAAAGTTGCATAATATGTAAGTAGTAATGGATGAAACAATACTAATATAAGACTTAAATTCAGCACTTTATAAATTTCACTAACTACCGCATTAAGAAGCTACATCACTCAGATTAAAACACTCGCTCACTAATATTAATTCTATAGGACAATTTAAAAAATATTTTTCGTTTGCATATCCATATTTTAAAAGATTTTTTTTTGCGTTTACAGCTGAGATCGATCTCTACAAATGTCATTTCTTATTTTTTTTCTTATTTTGTTTACGGGGTATTTTTATTAGGATAACTCCACTTGTGTGACCGGTTTCAAATGTGAAAATATCATCATAAAAATCTCTTGCAAGCAAAATGTAAAAAGTAGAATTGCCTTTATAGAGATCGACATCTGCTATCCAATGTAAAAAAACTTTAAAAATACTGAAATGCAAACAAGATATTCAAAATGTCCATAGGATTAACATTAGCGTTTCCGTGTGAGTGTAGCAGTCCCTTAATTTCATAGCCTATTAAAGCATTAGTAATACTACACTGTAAAACAAATACGACCAGTTTTCTTGCAGGAATCGGAAAAATAGTTGCCCTTATCGTACTGGAAAAATCTCCGACCCAGCTCGGAATAAAATCCGTAAAATCGGAATGAAATCCATAAAATACCGTTTTGTTGACTATTTCCTTTTTTTTTACGGATTTTATTCCGAGCTGGGTCGGAAAATTTTCCGGTACGATAAGGGCGACTATTTTTCCGATTCCTACAGGAAAACTGATCGGATTTGTTTTACAGTGTACCCCGAAGCGCTGAAAATATGAACACAACATCAGGTCTCAAGGCTAAAACAAGTCATTGTTTCTTATAGAGAATTCAACTATTATATTTCTAAATGTTTGTAATTTAAAAGCAAGATATTAATAATTTTCATAATCAAGGCAAAGAAATAAAATTTAGTTTAACTTGTGAACCATTACTACTAAGCTCAAGGAACTCTGGACGTTTATAGAGCACACTTTAAGAAACGTTAGGTCAATCACGTACACAACCAATTAATTGGTTTATCTATTTATAAAGTATAATTATATAAATGATTTAAAAAAGACTTGTTTGTTTTATGTATATATTTAAAGGCATCTACCTCAACTTTGTCTGAAATATTTTTTTTTCAAGTACAAATCATTATTTTTCATTGTAGATAGTGTCAATCTACTGACCACCAGAAAAAACGAAAATTCTGATTTGGATTCAGTTATTGCACTTTTGAAAAAATTCTTATTTTATTTCAAAACTTAACACAAGCAAACTAAGCCTTCTAATTTATTATGATATCGTAACTTCGGTTCAGGTAAGATTTTTTTTTAATTCTTGTTTTTAAATATATTATGTATACATAAGGTTATCGTCTAAACGAAATAGAAACAAATATACAGTAATACCTCGACTTACGCCAGCAATTCGTTCCAAGACTAGCGAAGTAAGTCGAAAACAACGTATGTCAAGGTACACTTAGATAAGCAAAAAATATAAGTAATAAAAATTCTCCAAAATCTAAGGAACATATTCTATTGCATTTATGGATTATGTTACATAGAGTTAACATTTGCAAAAAAAAGCGTTTGCAATACAAGAATTTGAAATAACTCAATAAGTTATTTTAACTTACATTTTATTGATCTTCTAGCTGTCCCGTTCGAGTCTTTGAGAAAATAAAAAAATCTCACCGCCAATTTTGTTCTATCAGATCTTCTTTGTAATAGCAGAGTGAGATTGTTAAGCTTTTTCTAGAGACTTTTCTTATTTGTTTATCACAGTCATGGAAATGTCGCGGGAAAGTTTTCCTTCATAAAACGAAAAGTCTTCAGAAAAGTTCAGAGTCCGTATTAATTAAGAAACAACGTAAATACGGGGTGAATGTAAGTCGAGGTACTACTCTATATAATTTCTTTTTCTTAAAATGTGATTATCTGAATTAATTTTAACTACATTAGCTAAATCGTACTGATATATACAAGTATATATATTATAGATTTTATAAAACCAACATTAAAGTTTTGATAAAATATTATTCAAAATATCTTTGCCATTTATTTTTCTGCCAAATTGAGTTAAGACAGTTATTTTCCATTCAAATTTTCATGAATATTTTTCAATTCTACTTCAGATATTTAAGCTGAGTAATAGTCTAGAATATATTTATATTTATTTAGACATTATTTTGTCATGTGGCCAAATATATATATTTTTTCAAATGCATTTTTGGTAAAATATATTATCCTTTTTTATCAGCTAAATATCTCTATGGGCGATTGTTTTTTCTTATTTAAAGAAGTAAAAAGGGCTATTTACTGTAGAAATGTATATTAAAAACTAGGAATTAAGAGGTGGAAGTCAAAATGCATATAACATATCATTTTTCAAAATGGACACAAAAATGGTTACGGAAAGTATTGGTATGCCCACGTTACGAAATGTCATTAATATATGTCATTTGTTTAGTTTATTTTATTATAGTTGTATTCACAAATTCTGAATTTCCAAAAATAAGAACTTGAGCTGTCAGGTTTCCAAAATTTAATTTATTATGCACAGATGAACAATTTTAAATGAATAATTTTAAGTACGTACTTTAAAATATATGGAAATATAATTTGTTTATAATCAAATCGTATTGTAAATGGATAATAAGTATAAAAGTAAAAAGAGTAAACAAAAAACTTTTTTTTAAACAAAAATAAAAACCCACAAACACGAAAGCCAAGGTTGAGTTAAATAAAAGAGTGTAACTAGTAAAAATTAAATTAAAAAAGTCAAGAAACCCGACTGCGTAAAAAGCGAACTAATTAATTATTTCCCATCAATGTGAAAATATTTTTTATATTACTTACCTAATTTTTTTATTTACTTGTATTGATGACTTTTAGCTGATGACGTTTAATTGTTAGTTCCTATCTATAAACACTGTTTTGATGAGGCCTATATATATATCTATGAAGGTTAGAGCTGTAGTAAAGCTAGAGATCCTACCTACACAACTTCCAGGTTGTGTAATATTTAAACGAAGCTTCTGACTGTAAAATAGTCGATGAAACATCGTCTTCATTTTGAAAGACCTATCCAATGATATGTCACTCAATATGGAGCGTAAAATTATTTGTTCGTCTCTACCACCCTTTTGTATTTTACGGCCGCTTTTTTTAATTTATAAAAACAAAACCTAGCCTATAACCATCGTACGGTTAAGACGAATCGATAGAGATCTCATTCGTTAAAATCCATTCAGCCGTTGGGTGTTTCGAGGGTATAAAGAAATTCACATACCCAGATACGCGTGAAACACATAACCCTTCTTGGCAGCCGGGTAAAAATCATGACTATAATGGAAGCAATGTATGCATATAACTATTCTAATTATTCTTCTTGACACACATACATACACACACACGCACATATATATATATATATATATATATATATATATATATATATATATATATATAATATTATATATATATAGATATATAAAGAAAAAAATTTACAATTTATTGTAGGGCCATCTTATGAAAAACGGACAAAATATCCTGCACCGGACACTTACTAAAATAGCTATATATAGTAAGTTGTAAGTTGTTAGAATATAAACTATATATCAAAAATAGTAAAAAATCCTAGATCTCCTCCAATCTCCTCATTTTAAACCCTAGACGTAAGAAAGCTGCACGTAGTTAATAGGTTTAAAGTTCTCTACATTTTAAATCCTATACCTAAGTAATCTGCCCGTTTCAGGGCAATTTCATGCAAAACGGACACAAATGTCCTGCGTGTGACACTTACATAAGCACCTATATCTGTTAACTTATGGTAAAACATAAACTATACATTAATAATACCAAAAAAAAAAACGTATATTTTTATATTGGCATAGTTGTTTTAGTTTGAGGTTGTAATAGCATTGCTAAAACAGTTGTATTATGTACAAAAGCTGTCACACACGTGACATGGAATGGCCCTTGTATCGGAGTGCGCCAATTAAACGTGCGAAAAAGTGGTGTTTTGTGTGTTTTTAAATACAGAAATAATTAAGTTTTCACTATTTGGTGGAATTCTATTTAGTCCAGGCAATAGAGACCGTATAAGGACTCTACCTAGCAAAATTAATGGTAGTACTGGAAATCGGCTTTCTAGATGTTTTTTGGGTCGCTGAATCCGAATTTGTAACTTCCCACCAAAATTTCCTTCGGCAACCCCCCCCCCCCCAAATTTTGGTAAAAAGCCCCCCAAAAAGGTTTTTATTAAAAAAATCATTTTTTTTATTGTTTTAGAGAAAAAGCATCTAGAAATTCAGAAAGTAGACAAAATTTCCAACACATTAGATGTATGACATTATGACTTAGGATGAAGGGATAGGGGAGATCTGCCTCGGAACATGCGCCGCAGTGCTGCGTGGACTAAGTTGCGCAATTTTTATTTTACCCCCAAAATTTCCTTCCCCGCCCCCCCCCCAAAAAAAAATAGTTGTTTTTAACTTAAATTTCTTATTTTTTTAGGGGAAAAGCATTACGAAATTCAGAAACTAGACGAAATTTGCAACAAATAGGATATATGACATTGTGACATAGGATAAACGGGAGAGAGGGGGCTGCCTCGGAACATTCCCCGCGCGCTTTTCTCAAAAACCAAATTTTTTCAAAAAATCAATTTTTTGGGGGGGAGGGTTGCCGGGTGACATTTTGATGGGAAGTTACAAATTTGAATTCAGCGACCCAAAAAACATAAAGTGAGTCGAAATCCAGAACTATTATTAATTTTGCCAGATAAAATTCCCTATTGCCTGTACTTCATAATTTAGTGCACGTAGCTCCGCAGTGCATGTTCAGAGGCAGCCCTCAACCTCCCCGTTCATTTTTTTTATGAAAACCCTTTTTGGGGGCTTTTTACCAAACTTTGGGGAGCTTGCCGGGGGAAATTTTGGTGGGAAGTTAAAAATTCTGATTCAGCGACCCAAAAAACATCTAGAAAGCCGATTTCCAGTACTACCATCAATTTTGTTATGTAAAATTCCCTATTGCCTGGACTAATTAAAGTATTTTATTGTAAGGCACAGACATTATTGTAATAATACAATAGGAGTTTATTCTGTATTCTGAACTGCAAATAACAATACGTGAAATAAATTTCTCGCTTGTGTAACACTATGGCAAAGAATGTTCAATTTAGGATTCCTAAATCTAATTGTAGCATAAGAAATAAATTTAATCATTCTAATTTTAATAAAATGCTAATAGATGAGATGCCAATCAAGGTGTTAATTTATAATAATAAATAAAGCTTGGTTCGAGAGATAAATTGAGAATGATTCGCAAATAATTAATTCTACCTTGCTAACAGTTGCTGCCAAAATTTGCTTCACCCAAATCACTCATGATATTATTGATGACTTCATGTTTGTCAATTGGAAGATATAACTTAAATGAATTAGTTCACTGTTTATTCATAATAATGGATGCTCTTTGACGTAATCTGTTCTTTAAAATAAATCTTGGTGTTTTACAGTGTAGGATAGATTTATTAGAAAATGGCTTATATGAAAAATTTTACGGAAGGAAATTCTAAGAGAAATGCTTTCTCATAGAAATATGCAGTTGAATATGTATTCTTGTATGCAATGATTCAGAAAAAAGGTATTTTTGGCTTTATCTTAACTATAAGGGGTTTTTTCAATCTTCGCAATAATCTAATAACAAAAGTAAACTTTGTACTGTAGGCTCTTATAAAATTTTATACACTCTTATGCTTAAATCTTTGACGCAGCCTGAGCATTTATAGAAATCTTGAGGTTTTACAGTCTAGGACAGATTTATGAGAAAATGACTTATGTGAAAAATTGTACGAAAATTAATTCTATGAAAAATGATTTCTTATAAAAATATGTATGTGAATATGTACTTTTGCATGCAATGATATAGAACAAAGTATTGTATTTTTGTGTTTATGTGAGTTTAGATTTAACTGGATTATAAAGATTATTTTAAATCATCGAAATATTCCAATAACAAAAATAAACTATTGTAAACTCTTATAAACTCTTATGCAGGAAAATAATTTTAAAAATATCGCTGTAGAATAATACATAAGATAAATGTGTATCATAGTAATGAGCCATAAATGCGCCAAAGTTTATGAATCTAAATTCCTAAGGCAAGAACCGCGTATAAATGTGACATAATGAAAATTCTGCACTTCAAGAATAAAACGCAAAACCTGTTACTGTATTTAAAGCGTTATATCTAGGAGAAAGTTTCATTACCAATATACATTTTAAATATCCCCCCACCATTGCCTTAATTCAGAAAATATTCACAATATTGAAATTACCATTTCGATTTTTAACTTTGATTGAAAAATAACCATATTGACATAACGACATTCAAGATCTGTTTCACTTACCAAGAGTGAAAGCAGGATAAGACTATACGTTTTCAAGTAAAGTTACTTAAAAATTTTCGTTACAATTTCAGGTCTGATTTTTTAACAGGCTATTAGCAACGAATTTAATTCTTCAAATTCTTAGAAGTTTTCAGCAGATACACTAAAGTATATTTTTGTGTTATTTTCATATTTAAGATATAAACGATGCTTAAAAGCAGACATTGTGAATTTAATTTTTTGAATTAATAAGGTATTTGCACATAGGGATATGTCATTGTTTTGCTTTTATAAGTACATAATTGCGTATTTTACACGTTCAATTTAGAAAATTTCATATCTTCCTAAAGGTTTAATCAATAATTTGATGTAATAATTAGACAACGAAAGAAACAATATGATCAATAGATTACGTATTGATTCCTATAGTTCAGAAACAATGAAAAATCGCCATTTCTGAAATTTCTAGAAACATCTGGTTCAATGAAAATGAACAAAAGTATTGTCTTTAGTTATATTTCATTTATTTTTTTAAAGATTTTTTGTTAATTCCGAGATAAACCTGAATTATTTAAGCCAAATCCATTATTATTCTTTTTTTCCCTGGATGAAATTTCACGTTACTTTGGAAAACTTCAATTATCTCACCTATCCCTAAACCTGGAACTAACCTCTCTGATACCCCCAACTAAAGACCCATTTGTCTTTTATCTTCTATCAGTAAAGTTGTGGAATGCGTCATTCGTACCCAGTTACGGGACTTTATACAGCAAATGAACATTCTTATGCCTGAGCAGTTAAGCTTTCGCCCAGAATACTCAACACAACTTCAGCTACTTAGAGTTGTTGAATTTCTCAGTGAGAGATTCAACGCGAAGATTCCTGCAGTTGCCATATTTCTTGATGTCGCAAATGCATTTGATAGGCATAAGGGCCTCATATACAAGCTAATTCAGCTCGGACTTCATCCCAGATTTATACATTTAATGTACTCGTACCTTTTTGCGGCCGCATTTTTGCGTCCGCATAAACAACATTCTTTCTATTATTTTTTTTCATCCTAGCGAGCATACTTCAGATGAGCGTGTTGGGCCCAAGATTGTTTAACATCTTCCTCAACGACATCCCACGCTCTTTGCACACATATCTCGCTCTTTATGCGGACGACATCTGTATTTACTCCTCAGTTCACTACCCGTACAGTCTTTATAGGTACCTGCAGACTCACATTGATGATTTCCTAACTGGTGTATGTTATGGCGCGTCTTTATAAATGAAAATAAAACCTCAGTAATATACTTCTCTCGCAAATTAACATACCCTAACAGAATAATTATTAATAACACTGCTATCTCTTGGTCAGACGTTGCCAAATATCATGGAAGGTCATTCTATACCGCCGTCTAAATTGGAGCAAGCACATTCGTTCTTAACCTCTTAAACCTCTTCTTAATAGAAAACCCTTTCAGTTCATAATAAACTTATCTTCTATAGCTCCTGTATTCTCCCAATCATAACTTATGCTAGTCCGTTCTGGTGTTTAACCTGCAAGACTTCGATGGATAACTTAAGTCGTCTGCATAACAGGCACCTGCGTACAGTACGAAACGCCTCGCGTTATCTACGTAATACCACAGTCCGCAAAGATCTCGATAACACCCACTTACGTAAGCGCATCAATGATCTTGCTAAAAACTTCTAAAGCAAAATTTATGATCTTCCAAATGAAATAGTAGCGGGGGTACCGGATTATGACGCCTTCGAGCCCCACCACCGTAAACGATCCCAGATTCTCCATTATTATGGACACCAAGTGATCCCTGGGTTCACCATTCTAAGATTGCTAAATGTCTACAATTTCTGATATTTAAAACCTTTTTATATCTTCTTAGATTAAAAAAAAAATTATATCTTCACTATATTGATATATATATATATAAGGGGGGGGGGGATGCATGACCCTGATTAGTGCCTTTCTTGGTAATGTGTCTTTTGCTGTCTCCTTTAACAGTTTTTCTTGCCCAAGATTGGTGAGAGTAACTCTGAATAGTGCTAACTTTTATCTCTTTTTTAACTCTTTCTTTCTTATAGTAGTTTTAAAAGTTACGGCTATACCATTTATTAAGATTTTTATCATTTTACTTACTTGACTTAAGTTTTAACTTAATTTTTAACTTTATCAATTCATTATTTTTCAATTTTATTTTTCTTTAACTTTCTTAAATTTTCTTTTAAGTAGTTTTTAACTACAGTTATACTTATCCCAATGGCTCAAAAAACATAAGATATTTCATTTTCAAGACTGGTTGTAAGCTGATATCAGCTCGGAAATCTTTCAATGCTGCTCACCTGTTCAGAAAAAAAATCGCTGGAGTTAACGAGTTCTTTTGCTGGGACTTGATTCACCATCCCCAACACACACATACACATACACAGAATTTCACCTGCGTAACCAATTAACACCAGTCTTTCTTTCACTCTTTATCTTTTCTATTAGTTGCTCTACTACTATTAGGTAGCTTTCATTACAAAAAGCTACCTATTGAAGCCGTTCGGAGGAAAGCGATTTCAAAATATTTTGGTATATTTTCATCGATCATCACCCCTAAACACCGAAACCACCCTGCGTTCAAAAGTTGATATATATATATATATATATATATATGATCTTTGTCACACTGTAACTCTCGTATTTATGAACCGATTTGGATATAACTTCGTGTATACATAGTGCATACCAGTGCCTCGACCGAGTTCGTTGGCCAGCTTCATCCGCCATCTTGTTCCAAGATGGCGGTCATTTAATTTTTTTTAATTTAAAATTTGAAATGTGGTACCAAAAAACCAAAAATTGAATTTTTTTTTCTTATGTGTTTGACTTTGATACAAAAATTCAGGAGCGTTTTTTGAATCGTCTATATCTTAAAAAATGGCTGAGTTATAGCATTTTGAATTTCTAGATTGGCTGACATTTTGAAACGACCTGATTTTTGTCACGCGATAACAGGCGTATTTATTAATCGATTTGGATGTACCTTGGTGTATAATTAATACGTACCAATGTCTTGACCGAGTTCGTTGGTCAACTTCATGTGCCATCTTGTTTCAAAATGGCGGCCATTTGAATTTTTTTAAAAAAATTATAATTTGAAATGTGGTACCAAAAAATTGTAAATTGACAAATGTTTTTTTCTTATGTGTTTGACCTAGGAAGAAAGATTCCGGAGCAGTTATTGTTTTGTCTATATCATAAAAAATGGCTGAGTTATAGCACTTTGAATTCTAGCGTGGCTGATATTTTGAAACGACCTGATTTTTGTCACGCGATAACAGGCGTATTTATCAACCAATTTGGATGTACCTTGTTGTATACATAATACGTACCAATGTCTCGACCGAGTTCGTTCGCCAGCTTTATCCGCCATCTTGTTTCAAAGGAGCTGCCATTTAAAAACAAATTAAATTTTAAATTTAAAATGATTTATCAAAAAACTGAAATTGAAAAATATTTTTTTTCAATGTGTTTGACCCTTATACAAAGATTCTGGAGCAGTTTTTGTTTCGTCTATATCTAAAAAAATGGCTGAGTTATTGCATTTTGAATTTCTATTGTGGCTGACATTTTGAAACGACCTGATTTTTCTCACGCGATAACAGGCGGATTTATAAACCGATTTGGATGTAACTTGGTGTGTACATAGTACATACTAATATCTCTACCGAGTTCGTTGGTCAGCTTCGTTCGCCATCGTGTTTCAAAGGAGCTGCCATTTAAAAACAAATTAAATTTAAAATTTAAAATGAGTTATCAAAAAACTGAAAACTGAAAAATATTTTTTTTAATGTGTTTGACCCTTATACAAAGATTCTGGAGCAGTTTTTGTTTCGTATATACCTTAAAAAATGGTTGAGTTATAGCACTTTGAATTTCTAACATGGCTGACATTTTGAAACGATCTGATATTTGTCACGTGATAGCACGTGTATTTATTAACCTATTTCGATGTAAGATGACATGTGAATAGGATATAGCAATGTCTCGACCAAGTTCGTTGGCCAGCTTCATCAGCCATCTTCTTTCAAAATGGAGGCCATTAAATAAAATAAAAAATTATATTTAAAGTGAGGTGCAAAAAAATTAGAAATTAAAAAGGTTTATTTCTTAAGTATTTGACCATGATAGAAGGATTCCGGAGCATTTTATGTTTTGTCTTTATCTTAAAAAATATCTCAGATATAGCAGTTTCAATTTCTAATGTGGGTGACATTTTGAAAAATCTGATATTTTGCCTGCGACAGCACTTGTATCAACCGATTCCGATGTGAGTGAGCATGTGTACAGGAATTACTGGGGTATCGGCCAAGTTCGCTCGTTAGTCTCATCCACCATGTTGTCTTAAAATGGCAGTTACTCCAAGATATCACCGAATTTGGCAACCAATTATAGTAAAGTGGGGACAGATGCCGCAGTTTTACTTTTCTTCTTGTAAAATGTGCAATAAAGAAAAAAACAACAAACTAAGTACAAGAAATCATTTATCAAACCCTTTAGAATCTAATTTCTATGTTAAACAAGTTAAAACCCTCTTAATATAGTAGGCATAATTATTTTCCCACAGGTCCTTTTTTAACATCATTTGTTATGTGCTGGATAAGATGCCGCATAGAGTGTGGGACAGATGCCGCATGGAGAAAAATTCTAGGCTGTTTATTTTTTTCCAAGCAAATCACATTTTTATTTTCTCAAACTACTTAAAACGAAAATAAATAACAGTAAACTTGCAAAAATTATATATATCACTAAATTGTGAAAAGTTTAACGAAAATGCAAAAGTGTAATCTCTATAAACAAAACTTAAGACAAAAAGTGAAAATGAAAAGGAAATTATTTGAATTTACATGAATGGATAGCATAATTACTGGAAACAATAGACAGCATAATTCCAAAAATGATATAAATCACTGGTTTACATCCAGCAATCATTGCACTTTGCTCTTAATGTAAGTATTAATTCTATTCTATTTAGGCCCTAGTCTGTTTATTTTTGGCCATTCTTCTCATTCTTTGATTTTGTATTTCCATTCGCCCACAATCACACCACACTACCCGTTGCAAAAGTAAAGTAAGCGTTTTTCATGCAGCTATCGATTGAATTTGATGCACTGAATCCTTTCCGCTTTAGACTTTGCTCCTTGATAAAACTCCAGCCATTCAACATATGCACAGTCATCAAATTTCAATCCAGTTCTGCCATCAGAATCCATAAGAGGAACAATTTACCCATTGTCGGAAGATTACTCATATTTTAGTTCTTTCCTCAAGTAAGGCGTTTTCACGGTGATCTTTCCCTTCCTTTTTTTACACATTTTACTTCCGCCAGGTTGTCGTTGATCTTTCCCTTCCTTTTTTTACACATTTTACTTCCGCCAGGTTGTTGTTATTTGACGCTTTCTAGTTTATGTTGTTTTTCATTTCCTTCTTCTTTTTTATTGTTTACAATCTCTGTCCTTGTAATATTTGCATCCTTTTACTTTCTCTTACTTGGCTGTATAGGTCTTTTGACAATTGGGGTAGGAGATCTTTTGTTTAACATTTTAGATGGTGAGAATTGTAAACGGCCTACGTTTTCCTTATTCGCACATGGTGAACCAACATTGTTGCTGAGAATATTTTGATAAGTAGCAGAATGCGCTAATATACATTCATTTTAATGTAAGTTCTACTTAAATCGCAGTGATGAATTTATTGAACCAAAAAACAAAAATATATTTTGCGGCATCTGTCCCTCAACCTTGGTGCGGCATCTGTCCCATAGTGGCGGGTAAGATGCCGCACCGCCATTTTGTGTCATGTGAGCAACGCGAGAGAAAGGCAACCACATGTCTGTATTCTACGAGTATATAGTCTATAGTTGCAATCGATTTTGGGATTAAATCTCTGTATATTTCTTTTAAAATATGTAATACAACTTCATTAGAATAATTTTAGCAACTTACCACGCAGGTTCGAGCCATAAAATCTGGCATAAATATGTAAATACTGACAATTAAGCGGTGGAAACGCATACAACACATCACACAACACAGAGGAACAATACAAACTTCTAAAATTGGTCTAGGGAACGCTAGTGTCGCCTACACAATCTCTGCGGCATCTGTCCCCACTTTACTATATAAGTTACTTTAAATAAAAGCAGCTTGGATAAAGCTGGCTAATTTCGCGAAATTCTCATTCATAATGATTTAGTATTGATAAAAATTAGTATTGAATCACGTATAATCGTTTTCCGCTAAATTGAGCTTCGTGTGTTTGAATAATATAAGCTTGCTTTTTAAAAATAAGGAATATGAAAGCTACGTCTTCCTCCCGGCACTGGTCGGAAGGACTTTTTTTCTTTCTTTTTCTTTTTCTTTTAAATGTTTTTATTAAATTATAAAGGAACAAAATGTACAAGATTTGAAATATTATACAAAGCAAAAATTATATTTTACTATACGAAACATTACTATTTTTAATCGTAATGCTATAGTTAACCTTTCTTTCTAGTATCTGTGTTGCCTTTCCCATGAGTCTCATTTTGGAAGTATTCTGTGTAATTTTATTTTCTGCCACCATTGCTATAAGCAAGGTATCGTGCTATCCCTGTTAATATTGAAAACTCTGGGTGCCTGAAATTTGTGTCTTTGGCCGCAATTTCCTTGAAAAGTAAATACCTCCAACGGCGGAAACCATTTCATTAATTTTTATTTTACAAATTATTTTTTCTAATTATTTGGCTTAGAAAAAGAACCGGGATGTTGGCAGCTAAAAATTAGCACAACAATTAAATTCCAGGAGCAACTCCAGCGATCCAAGAATTCCCATGTGTAAAAAATTTATTTCGCGAAATTGTTGTGTATTATACATAGTATAATAAATAGTTTAACTTAGTAGTGTACTTAGTAATGTACTCAGTAGAGTTCTTAGTAGCATACTTATGCAATGTAGTAATGTACATCTTCAGTAAGAAACATGGTTTTAGTATAATTAATACTGCATTAGTGCTGCAGAAATAATTAAATCTCTAAAAAACAAAGTAGTTTTGACTTAAAAAGCATGCTCATTATTCCTTTGTTGCGTATAATTAACATTTTAGATGTTTAACTTTGAAGTATATCCTAAATGTAACAAACGTATCAAAATTCACATCGCATTTTGTTGCAATAAAGTTAATCGTGATCCAAGGATATTTGTTGCATTTAGATTGGGGGTAGCTGCCAAAACAGAAACTATACAAATGTAAAAAATTAAAATCCAGTATAACCATTCGGATAACACTGTACTTCAGAAATGAACACTTTTAGCAAAATTTTCGTAAATCTAAATGGGATCACATTTATTATTTCTAATGAAATATATATTAAAAGAGAGGTATTTTAAATAAAAATTGTAAACTTCGAGTGATTCTAGAATTAATTTTAAAATGTTTTACAAGTAATCAATCGTATCATGCTTAAAACCTCAGAAATCAATATAAAGGGAAATTATATTCTTTTCGAAGTTCTTATTTAGTAATGTACAATTGCTCATATTAAATCCAAAGAACCACAACATTCAACTGATCTTTCTAATTTTAATAAAAATTGTAAACTTCGAGTGATTCTAGAATTAATTTTAAAATATTTTACAAGTAATCAATCGTATCATGCTTAAAACCTCAGAAATCAATATAAAGGGAAATTATATTCTTTTCGAAGTTCTTATTTAGTAATGTACAATTGCTCATATTAAATCCAAAGAACCACAACATTCAACTGATCGTTCTAATTTTAATATAACATTCATAAATGAAATGCCAACGTTATTTGTGCGAGGAAATGAAAATGATTTGGAAATAATCCATCTTATCATGCTAACACTATCTGCCAAATGTGTTCCACTCAATCATTCATAATATTATTGATGGCTTTATACTCATGGCTATATTTTAGTAGATACTGAATTAATTGATTCACAATTTATTTCAACTATTCAATATTAACTATTCTTATCAAGACGTATATGACAATGAGTACTTTTTTATGAACATATCAGTATGAGTACTGATATTTGAGTATGAGTACTTTTCTATGAGTATGAGTACTGGTATTTGAGCATAAGAACTTTTCTATTTATTTGAGACTGGTATTTCTACTGGTATGAGATTGGTATGGATTTTTCTATATTTAAAGAAAAACCTTCTTATGTACAGTATATTCCATAATAGGAATTAAACTTCTATGTGGTTATAAAATAGTTGTAAATTTCTAATATTTCGATAGTTTAGCTCAAAACATGCGTACATTTTGTAACAAAATGGTGTTATCAGAAACAACTGCGAACTCAAATTGTACTAAATGTATTTTTACTCAAGTTTTATAAATGAAGGTTTAAAACTTTCATAGGGAATCAACCATTTTCATTTAAATAAACATCTTATGCATAAAAGGACACAATGTTTTCATTCGCAAAAACTTTAAATTATACATTAATTCATGTCTTGCATAAAAATATTAATACAGTTACAATTATTGCAGAGACTCCTTTGCCTAAATGGATCACTTTAAAGTGCTTTAACATGTTCCATAAAACTACAAAACTTCCAGCCTTAAGGTTAGTGTTAAAAATCAGATTTTTAGAAAAGTCTAAAAAAGTTTTAACCTCATATTTCACGAATAAATTACTAAAATCCAAATTCACGTAACTCAATTTCTAATCAAACTAGAAAAAAAAAAAAATCTCAAACTGACCACGACAGCTAAGAAAAGAAGGTGTAAAAAATTTATATATATATATATATATATATATATATATATATATAAAGGAAATTGTGCATTTAAGATAAGCCCAATTCAATATTTGTTTTACTTTGCGATAAAGAAATAGTAAATGTTTATTCCGGAAAATACTTTTAAAAAAATGCGAATTAAGAGTAACAGTTGTTTATTATTATTATATTAAAAAACATGTTTGTAGTTTAACTACTTGGAATTATTTTGTTATTGTCACTATTATATAAAAATATTAAAAAAATATATTTTGAGTAATAACATTTGCTTAAAAATCACCAATCTATGAAATTCTGTTTGTTCAGCCGATTATACAAAACCGTTTCTTCCAATAAATCATATCTTACTTTCAAAGTATTTTATTATTTTAAATGAATTTTAAATTTTATTCAAAAATTTCAAACAAAAGTAAGCATTTTAAAGTGCATTTTTTATTGCTGCATTTGTTATGAAAAAAAAAGAAAAAAGAAAAAAAAAAGAAAAAAAAAGAAAAATGATCAACTTGATATTGTGAAAAAATTGTGAAAATTCAGAGTTTCTTATAAATATATATATTTTTTAAGCATTGAAATCTTAATCTACAGACATTAAATCGACATGTACTTAAACGACATTAACTTAAGGATTTTTTGTAATTATATAAGGAAAGAATAAGCACTGGTGCCTTGGCAGAAAATTCTTTTTCAGCTGTAATAAAGAAAATGATTTCGCAAGCAGTTACATTATATGAAATAGGGAATCCATCCATGTTACAGAACATACTCATAGAAAAATCTTATATATTTTTTACATTTAATATAGTATTTTAGATTGCCTATCAACTACACAAAGAAGCATTTTTGTATGAAAGATATCAATTATGTATTCAATAATAAAGTTTTGAATTTTATTAAAAAATACATTTATTTAAGCCCGTGTCTAATTTTTAATTTCTCTACCGTAAATATACTAATAGAGGGCACTTAAGGATTTTACCAAATTGTCTAAAATATCAATAAACTCCAAAAAATATACATAAAGTGAAACTTCCGTTTAACGAAGTCTCACTGTTACGCTTAATCATTTCCTTATGAAGAAATTTCGTTAAATAGAAATAACTCAATTTCATGAAATTTGTATAGTAAATTACACATGCATAACATGAAAAATACGCCAATAATAAAGCATAATAATAATTCAATGATAAAGCTTTGAATTTTATTAAAAAATACATTTATTTAAGCCCGTGTCTAATTTTAATTTCTCTACGGTAAATATACTAATAGAGAGCACTTAAGGATTTTACTAAATTGTCTAAAATATTAATAAACTCCAAAAAATATACATAAAGTGAAACTTTCATTTAACGAAGTCTCACTGTTACGCTTAAACATTTCCTTATGAAGAAATTTCGTTAAATAGAAATCAACTCAATTTCATGAAATTTCGTCGTATTTGTCATGAAATTTTACACATGCAGAAAATGAAAAATACGCCAATAATAAAGTATAATAATAATACAATAATAAAGCTTTGAATTTTATTAAAAAATACATTTATTTAAGCCCGTGTCTAATTTTTAATTTCTCTACGGTAAATATACTAATAGAGAGCACTTAAGGATTTTACCAAATTGTCTAATATAGTAATAAACTCCAAAAAATATACATAAAGTGAAACTTTCGTTTAACGAAATCTCACTGTTACGCTTAAACATTTCCTTATAAAGAAATTTCGTTAAATAGAAATCAACTCAATTTCATGAAATTTGTATAGTAAATTACACATGCATAACATGAAAAATACGCCAATAATAAAGCATAATAATAATTCAATAATAAAGCTTTGAATTTTATTAAAAAATACATTTATTTAAGCCCGTGTCTAATTTTAATTTCTCTACGGTAAATATACTAATAGAGAGCACTTAAGGATTTTACCAAATTGTCTAATATATTAATAAACTCCAAAAAATATACATAAAGTGAAACTTCCGTTTAACGAAGTCTCACTGTTACGCTTAAACATTTCCTTATGAAGAAATTTCGTTAAATAGAAATCGACTCAATTTCATGAAATTTTGTCGCATGTGTCATGAAATTTTACACATGCATAAAATGAAAAATACGCCAATAATAAAGTATAATAATAATACAATAATAAAGCTTTGAATTTTATTAAAAAATACATTTATTTAAGCCCTAATTTTTAATTTCTCTACGGTAAATATACTAATAGAGAGCACTTAAGGGTTTTATCAAATTGTCTAAAATATTAATAAACTCCAAAAAATATACATAAAGTGAAACTTCAGTTTAACGAAGTCTCACTGTTACGCTTAAACATTTAATTATAAAGAAAACTCACTAAATTGTAATCAACTCAATTTCATGAAATTTGTATACTAAATTACTCATGCATAAAATGAACAATACACATAAAAGGGAAATATTGGAAAAGTGTATTTCATTTCGTGTCATAACTTTTTAATGCAATGTAGATATACGGGAAAAATTTAATTGGAATCGTCTAAAAAAATACATAAAAAAGAGAGGTAAATAAAAACTTAAGCGTAGAGTAATTTTTCTCTTCTTTTACAGTATTCGAAATTTTAAACTTTAAAAAAGTCTATAATATTACTTTGTACAGGTTTGTTATAAAAAATACACTGTTCATAAAAATTTTCGTAATTTTGTAAATATTCGAACAATTTATCTGTAACATTTTCGTGAAACTGGAATCCCCTACTCATTGTATCGAAGGAAGTAGTTCTTTTTTACAATGGAAATACATAAAAAATGGTTAATTGTTAAATAAATAAAAAAAAAAATCATTTTCATAAATTCCGCTGAAATAAATTCATTACATCCATTGGAAAAGCAACTTCTCCGTTTAAATGTTGTACACGCAAGGAAGTGGAAATAAATTTCGCTATATAGAATATACTTTTCCTAATATGAAGATTAATTTTCATGCTATTGGTGCTCAAAGTCAAGAAGCAGCAGAAAATTTCGTTAAGTAGAAAACTTCGTTAAAGGGGTGTTAGACTGTATAATGTTCTAGCTTGTTCTATCTTTTGTGTATTAGAATAAACATTCAAAGTTTCCAAATATATTCTATCTAAAAAAGGAAACATTAAGTGGGCAAGATAAATTTCTGATTTACCTGAACTGGGCCATAATAGTGAGTTGTTTTAAGTGTACCACGCAGAAAATATAATTTATTGAGATAAAAATAGGCAAAATGATAATCTTCTATACTCATATTATAAAGAGGAAAAAATTGTTTATTTGTCGGAGGTAATCTCTGGAACTACCGAACCGATTCCAAAAGTAATCGTATCAAAATGATGGTGTTAGTCCAACTTAGAACATAGGCTATATCTTATGTCCGTGCCACTGGCCAAAAGGGGGCGCAGAAGCAAAAAACGTTCTAAAAATGCGATTTTTGTGTTACTGAAGGTCCTAGAAACATGGTCAAAATGACGGTGACAAGACAACCCTTGCTCCAATATAGGCTACATTTTATGTCGGTGCCACTACCCCTAAAGGAAGTGCAGGAGCAAAATACGTTCGAAATTGCAATTTTTGTATTACTGAAGGTCCCAGATACATGGAATTTGGAATGGTAGTTACTTATAAGATATAAATGATCCCAAAAAACATTACTTAAAAAATTCGAAATTTAAAAGGGGTGAAAATGCGCAAAAAGTGTTCTAAAAAACGTTCTAAATGGCGATTTTTACGCAATCTCAAGAAGTACCGAACCGATTTAAAAAATAATGGTGCCAAAATGATGGTGACAAGACAACCCTTGCTCCAACATAGGCTACATTTTATGTCGGTGCCACTACCCCTAAAGGGGGTACAGGAGCAAAATACGTTCGAAATTGCAATTTTTGTGTTACTGAAGGTCCCAGATACATGGAATTTGGAATGGTAGTTACTTATAAGATATAAATAATCTCTAATAACAGTTCTTAAAAACTTCGAAATTTAAAAGGGGTGAAAAGAGTTCTAAAAAACGTTCTAAATGGCGATTTCTACGCAATTTCAGAAAGTACCAACATATTTCAAAAGTAATGGTTGGAAATTGATGATGACAGCTCTTACTGCAACATAGGCTCTATTTGATGTCAGTGTCACTACCACCTAGAGTTTGCAGAGGCAAAAAACGGTTTAAATTGCGATTTTTGTGTTACTGAAGAGCTTAAAATCCTGAAATTAGGCAGGACAGTTATTTATAAGATACAAATGATGTCTAAGAACATATGAAACCGATTTCAAACAGAATGATTGCAAATTGATGGTTATGAACCTGCTCAAACATAAGCTATATTTTATGTCGAGGGTTGCAGAAGCAAAATCTTTCTAGATTGCGATTTCTGCGGTACTGAAGAGGCTATAAACTTTAAATATAGCACGTTAGTTAACTGTAAAATATAAATGTGCTCTAAGAACAATCGAAAATAAATTCGAAATTAAAAAGGGGTGAAGCGAAGGGAAGGAGCGAAAAGCATTCTAAAAGAGTCCTAATTTACGATTTCTATGGAATCTCAGAAAATAATAAACATATTACAGAAGTTATTGGTTGCGAATCAAGAGTGATAGTACCTTATCCTATACGGGCTATATTTTATGCCGGTGTCACTGCCACCTGGTGGGCAGAAACAACAAGAAAGCCTTTAAAAATATCTAAATTCTGTTTTCTATAAAATATTAGGAAATAACAACCGATTTCAATGTTAATGTTGGCAAATTAATGGTAACAGTCTCTGTTTCAACATTTTTCGAGATATTCTGTCACAACTCTGTTTCGGCATTTTATGTTGGTGCCACTAACACCAGAGAGGTGTTACACTGTTAGACAAGAAGCTTGGAATTTTACATGATGGTTAATTTCAAGACGTAAATGTGTTAAGATGGTTTCTAAAAAATTCAAAACTTCAATTGAATACTGAAATGAGTGTATGAAATGAGCATAATAGTCTCAAATTTTTTTCTAAATTATCATTTGATTGTAATTAGTTTTAGTTCTTCTTATTAATTAAAATCTCATTTCTGTCTATTGCACTTTTATAATGAAGTTTAGTTAAACTGTGGCTTAATTTGTAATTTATGAATTATTTCAAAAAGTGTTCTTCTAATAAAAAAAAGTCGTGCAAATATCACTTGGCAGTTTTCAACTATTACGCGAGCAAATCCGCGGGGTTTGCTAGTAATTATAATAAAAATACACAAAAATTAAAATGTATTTAGTAGTTTGGAGAAATACATTACATATTTTCACAGGTAAATCTGCGATCAGCGATTCAACTACTGCTCTGAATTTTTTTATCTATTTTTACAAAATGTATAATGTTCTTACAATCTGCAATGCAATTTATTTAGGTTTGTTCTACAATCTGTCATGTAATTTATTTATATTATATACATGTTATTCCTTCTTATAATTAATAAATATCTACTTTTTATGCCACTAGTTTTAGAGGTGTGTCCCAATTGAGAGGATTAAAGAAGGTCCCGATTGAGATGATTGAGACAATGTTCCAATTGCAGAAATATTTCAAATGTTATTATCCATCATATGAAAATCCATTTAAGTCAAAACAGTTAATCTTTTTTTTTTTTTTTTTTATTACAAAATTTAACATTTTGCACTGTCTTTGGTCATATATGTTATATTTTGAAAAACTTTCCCCATGCTCTAACAAGTTAAACAGTAAAATAATACCTTTCACGACAAAAACTTACTTATAAACACAGTTATGTTTTGTTGAATTTTGTAAATTTTCAGCATTTTCTGTCACTAATGCAGAACTAGTTATCTCGTTTTAATGACAGAATGGCAGAAATAAAGGTTATCCGATGAAGTCAATGCCATGTAATTTCTCAATTTCGATTGACTGGATAAGTACGCATTAGAATCTTTTCTTTGTCGAATGGCGAAGTTTTCCCCCTAAGTATCCGTTGGATTTGTTTTTTCATAATTACTCGTACTTTCAGGGCCAGAATAATCTGTGTTTTGGCAGATTTCTGTTTCTAGAAAATTTCTCTAGGGCTCTCATCCATTTCTCTTATAAGTTTTCCAAAAACCAATTTGCCTTCTCCAGTTAAAAAAGTTTAAAATATTTAAAATATATTACACTTTCTGTAATATTTGTTACTTTTTGGTAATAATAAATAAATAATAATGTAAATAGCATTTTCTTCCCAGAATTTTTTCCTTTTTTTATTACTCTTCTGCAAGACGATTTTTGGTGTTAATGAAGTTTGTAATTAATTTTCTATCACATCATCTTCATAAAGGTTCGAAACTGCTTTCATAAATAATTGTTTCAAATAATTAATATAACTATTAGAATTATTTCTATGCTCTTACAAGGAGACCACCAAACATGATGCTCACCGAGTTTGATGAATTCAAAGCATATTGTACAGTTTTTATCCACAATTATTATAGTGAAATGATTTCCTCGAATGGGCTTTAGATTTTGAGAAATTAGTCTCAAAGTTCAGCATACGTTTCAAATACTCATTAGTTTACAATTTTCAACGTGTATTTCGTAGCCTGACCACAGAGTATTTACCCGCCAGCCGGATGGCCTGAGTACAATGCTGTCTCTTGACTTTAAATTAATTCATTTTTATTAATTTTATATTTTTGACAGTTTACAACTTTTAACCAAAGTTATGAATTTCTACAGCTTTGAAATTATACATATGCATATTATTTCTTAACATTGTTTAAAATATAAAATATATATAAAGGGAAATAATAATTGCAAAAAAAATGTATATATAGACAAAAATTAGCTTGGATTTTCGTCAGTAGTGTTGATAGTTTACAAGTGAGATAAAATACAAATTTTCATGAGAAAAATCATAAACGGAATTGTATATTATTTAGGACAATATAAAAAAATATTTATTTCCTTAATTAAATTTAAAAAAAGCAATTTAACAAATTACAACGACCATTTGGAAAATGATTTTTTCAAAGACTAAAATTTAAGACATAAAAAATCGCACAGAGTAAATCATACATTACGTTCGCCATGAATTAAACATTAATAGTGTTATTACATTTAAAAATGACAAGCGACAAAATTCGCCTGCGACTCCTCAGATTTACTGAAACTTACGTATTATCCAAGCATTTCATTGGCTGTTCAGGAAAAGGCTTTTCCATCGTCCAAGAAATCTGACGACCCATTTTAAATGAAATTTCATTCTTAAACTTCTAAACATCCCACAATATTACTTTTTACACCGTCGTATAGAGAACAAAATGTACTTTTAAATGCAATGTGTTCGAAAGCTGTATCTCAATTTGTTTCTGAGTTATTAAATTTTTGTTGTAGTTTTTATTACTTTTTTTCATAGTGGCAACAGGAGTATCCATCTCTGTTGAAAGTAAAGATAAATACAGATTACTGTATAGACCAATCAGAAAACGAATAAAATGCGGATGCGACCAATAAAAAGCTTCAGATATGCTTTTGATTTCCTACCCTGACAAGGACTATAACCATTTTTCCAAATGGTTAAAAAATCAAAGTTGAAGCAATTCATAGCCAAGCTTAAATGTTGTAAAGTGTCAAAATATTAAATTTATTTTAAAAAGAAATCGGAGAGATGTAGCTTGGAACTTGGGCTATCCGGCTCCTGGACGAGCACTCTGCGTCCACGCTACGTTGAATATTTCAATATATTGAATATTTCATTATATAAAAAAAAATAGTAGAAGATGCCACTTTTTTGAAATACTCACTTTATATTAATCGCGTTCCGCTAGAAAACATTTATTAACATATAAATAATTGCACATAGGAAAGAAAAAAAATAGTAAAATTCGTTTTTCTTTCGTTTAGTTATCAATAATTAAAAGAAACTTTTACTTAATACTTTCCTCTGAAAATAAATAATAATAATAATAAAACGTTATATTACGACTCAAATAACATTGTTCCTTAACGAGAAAATAGTAACTTATTGCTAGAACAGACGAAAGTTTCATTCTCAATCGACAAGTATCTATGTAACAAAATCTGCCTTTGTTTGTATTTCTCGAAGTAGCATATACTTTTCCCATTGTTTCTGCGCATTTACGTTATATTAAACAATTTTCATTTACTTTTTGTCTATCAAACAGAACATTCGATACCCAGAAAAAACAACAACAACAAAAAAAAACATACTTGAACATCTCTCACTTAATCGATAAAAAAGGAAATCTTTCCTGGAATGAGAATAAAAATATTACTCAGGAAAAAAGTATGTCCGATAGTGTATTTTTATTTATGTCTAGATTTTCTATAATGCGTAAATTTATACGTATATTTTTATTATTACAAAGTTTTTGTTGTGTTACAAAAAATGAAACACAACATAATTTTTTTAACAGGATTATAAATGAAATTAATTTTCCATATAATATGTTCAGCGTAAATTTAAAAAATTTAAACTTATTTATCCATGCATATTAAACTTTTAAATACCCGTACAAATATACAGTAAATCTGAAGATCATGCTATTTCTTTATTTTGCTCTTCTTTTGCGAACCATCTAAATTCCTTGATTCTGCAATTTATTTAATTTTTTTTTTTTTTTTTTTTTTTTTTTTTTTTGTATTCAATGTCAGTTTTACCTATAAAGCATCATCCCGAGCATTGTGAAGATCTTTCTTTCAAGTGCTGTAACATTAAAAACGATTTCGTATTACGCAAAATATATTATATATATATATATATATGTGTGTGTGTGGTTGCTAAGAATTTTCTAGGAAACTGTAATGACTAGAACTTTTTATGTAAATACAACAAAACAAATTCATGTAATTATTCCGTTTTACAGATGAAATTTTAGTAAGCACACATATTTCTGTAGCTTTATAAAAACCAGTTTTGTAGATTGAAAACTTTTTTTATTTACAGTGTACAGACAATATTTTAGTAAGCTTACAGTTTAGTAACAGATTTCTGCAGCTTTTACAAAAACTGGTTTTGTAGATTTACATCTTTTTTATAGTGTCTTACACAAATTTTCGAAACAATTTAATATAAAACGAAATTTTTTTTGAGAATTCTATCTTTCTGAAAACAGCGTAGTCTTAATAATTTTAAATTTTCAATTTTGAAATTTTGTGTTATTTTATGATTTTAGCATATCTACGGGGAACTATTATTTTATTGCGAAAAACCCTCTAAACTACAGACATTTTCATAACGAGACTTTCTTACCGGTCCACCTGAAAATATTTTCAGTTATTGTGGAATTTCGAGAAAAAATCTGATATAACAAAAATTGTAATGTATTCAAATTCCGATCTTCAGCCTTGTATAATCTATAGATATTTGTACAGATCATATAATATATTAAAAGTTAATTCAGAAAAACACATAACACAAATGAAAATGCCTTTTCGGATTTTAGCTTATTACAGTAGCCTATAAAAATTATGATTTTTTTTTTTTTTTTTTTTTTTTTTTTTTTCTTAAATATATTGCTTTAACTTTTCCAATATTTTACCAAATTCCGTGAAATTTTGACAATATGTCAGTAAAAGTAACTAAAATAAAATGGAAATCACAGATTTGAAAAAAAAATTAACCCCCCCAAAAAAATATCAGGAATAAGAGTCAAAAGTGCGACCAAAAAAGTCTATGATTTTTTAATATTTCAAGGTTTTTTCTGCACTCACGTTTCTCATTTGACGTTAAATAGCTTTTTTGTGTGAAATAATATATATACTCGTTTATTTAACATGAGAAAGTGGAAAAGGATCAGTGTACCATTTATTTTGAGTGATTTTAAGATAAAAATCAAAATACTTTTTTGTCGCACTTCTGACTCTGACTGATGGACTTTTTATTTATTTTTTGTGTGTGTGTGTGGGGGGGGGGGGGCAGTTGAATTTTGGTTTCGAAGCTGTAATTTGAACCACATGTTAGGTAATTTTACTGACATTTTATTAAAATTCCATGTAATTCTGAGAAATATTTGCAAAGTAATCGCGATACATTAAAAAAATCATATTATTTTTTGGGCTACTGTAGGAATCAATGTATCCATAACTTTCATTGATATCTTGAACATGAATTTAATTATTGTATATATTCATATCAAAAAGAAAAGTAAAATTCAGTCAGCTGAAAAACGCAAAAAACTGCTGAAACCCTATTTTCAGGAATCCTTATCATAACAGTAATTAATTCAAATTTTTCCAATTCTTCATATTTTGAGTTCTAAATGTAACCTACAAAATTTTTACATACATCCCATAATACACTAAAATTAAATTAAACTAAAAATGTATAACAGAATTAATGAAGTACTTTCTGAAGTAATTGCTATTAAATGATGTATACACTGTAAAAAAAAAAAAAATCTGTAAAGTTACTAAAGTTTTTTTTTTTTTTTTTTGGAAACTGGGATTCCTAGAACTTTTTATGTAACGGCAACAAGAAAAATTCCTGTAACAGCGTCTGTTACAGGAATTTTTGCTGTTGTCGTTACATAAAAAGTTCTAGGAGTTTCCTAGAAAAACTTTAGTAACTTTAGAGATTTTTTTTTACAGTGTATGGATTCACTTGTAAAATAACGTTAAATGTTCTGCAATATTTCCTCGATTGGATATTTTCTTGTGCGTTCAATAGCATATTTTATTTTCATTGGGATAGGAATAGTATAGCATCGTGCAATTCTACAGGAAACAATTACTGCCAACAGACATACTATGTTTAATTGTATTTTGTGTTCCTATAAATAAAAAATAAACAAGAGACATGCTGTTTTTATCAGAATAGATCCGTGGTACATAGCAACAGTCCATATAAATTTTGTAATGTTTGAAATAGTTAAAAAAAATTAAATTTTATTTCAAACAATTATCGCTTGTAAACATGCGTTATAATGCTAGCGGGTATAATGAATTTCAAATTTATAGGGATTCCAATAATAGTATTTAGCCGAAACCACTGATGTTGTTTTTCTTATTGTTTTCATTAGGAGCGAAGCTCTTACGTGTAATAGTGGTAGCGACTATAAAAATGTTCATATTTTTAGAAATTCGTATTTCTCATATTGAACTGTAGAAAATGTTATAATATTTAAAAAAAATGCTTTATTAACCAATCTGTGTTTAACTAGTCTATGTGCCAATCCCAAAACTTTCTTATATTTCATAAATGTTAATACTTCAAAATTTGCTATCAGAGTGCCAAAATTAAATGAAAATCTATTTCCAATATAGAATATTCTAAAGGGATAGATTCGTTGAATGGTGTGCATTTGAAAAGGCAATATAAGTATCGAAAGTTTCAAGCAAATCATTGAATTTCGGCAACAACACTCACAGATGCCTGCAACCAAAATTCCCAACGCAAGGAACATAAAAGCCACACTTTTAAACAGTATACACATAAACCTAATAAGGGTCTATTTATATGAAAGTGCAACAGAATATAAAGTTTGACTCTTGAGATATGGCTATCGCGAAAATCATGAAAAATACAGCATAGAAGCGCTACCTTTATATGATGTACACGAAAACATAATGGGCACCAAATTTTGTCAAGGTCTAACAAGAAATGAAATTTGATAGAATCCGTGCAATAGTTCTTGAGATATGACTATCGCTAAAATCCTATAAATAAAAAAAAATGCAGCATACCTGTGCCACCTGTAGGGCGATTTATATAAAAACTTAAGCAGCAACAACTTATGTTATCGTCTAACTTGATCTGAAGTTTATTGAAAATCTGTGCATAAATCTTATAGAGATAGAACTATTGCAGAAATCCTGAAAAACTGAGCACAGAATCTGTGCCTGTTTCGATATTCATACTAAAACCTAATTAGCAACAACAAATTATGTCTACGTCAAACAGAATCTGAAGTTTGATGAAAATCCGAGCATTAATTCTTGAGATAGAACTACTGCGGTAATCGTGAAAAATGCAGCAGAGAAGAGCTACATGTCAGAAGATTTGCACGAAAACCTAATGAGCACCAATTTATATCTAGATATAATTGAATCTGAAGTTTTATTAAATTACGTGCATTAGTTCTTGACATAGCGTGTCCACAGTATTTGTTTCACATACAGAGAGACAGATTCATAAACAAAGTCACAGACAGACTCGCATGCAGACATTTACTAAAAACAAACAAATCATGTTCAGGAGTGTATAAATTGTATAGATCCGTCGAAAAATGGTAGTCGAATTTTTTCACAAATCTAATACTTTCTTCTTGAAAAGATAGAAAAGAGTAAAAATTAATCTATTTAATTCTAAAACTCACTTATATATGTTTATTTAACGATCCTTAATCGAAAATGAAAGGATTTTTATATGTATACCTGACAATTTATTTTTCAACAAATTCCTTTTTTTTACCAAA
This sequence comes from Maratus speciosus, assembly GCA_963932465.1. Classification (NCBI taxonomy): domain Eukaryota; kingdom Metazoa; phylum Arthropoda; class Arachnida; order Araneae; family Salticidae; genus Maratus; species Maratus speciosus. Next base: position 422,014,918 of record OZ010791.1, read on the forward strand.
ATTGATTCTCGTCAAACTATACTAACAGAAACAACCAACCAAATTGCGAGCTACGGTTACGACTACAAGACGTATTTCAATAAAAAAAAAAAAAAAAAAATCTGTCATTACCATATATTTGCATTAAAAAAAATGAAACAATAACTCCCAGTTTGAAATTCTTATTTAAGTAAACTAATTGTTTGAAAAAAAAAAAAAAGATTTAAATCAAAGCTACTATGTTTATAAAATACATTAGTATTTTCCTGCTTCCTGTCTTACAAAATAATGAAAAAAGGCGGATTTTTTAGTATTGAACAATATTAGAAGATGAAATTATAACATATTTCAGTAATTAGAAATATATATGTATAGGATTCTGTAAGAATTATATACAACATTTTTTTCGTTGCATGAATTAAAACAAAAGCTATAACCAGAAATTCTTTCTTTTCTACCAGTATGTTAAAACAATGTACTACCTTCTAGAAAAAGTTAATAGCCGCATTGTGAACTTATAAAAGAGCATTAAAAAGTTATTTTATCAGCATATTCTAAATTTAATAGTCATATACCAAATGGAAGCCAAACAATTAATAAATGGTATTGAATGTAATTTGATTATTGGACGTATCTTTAAAATGATTTACTAATAATCAATCATATTCCGTCAACAGTTACTGCCAAAACTTGTCCCGCACGATCATTTATGATATTATTGATGACTTCAAAATATATATAGAGATGATATATAGAGATAACAGAATCTCACTTTACTTCATTACGTAATGTTCGTAAAGGCATCTGAGAATAATTAAACTTTTAACCCTTTCAGGGACAAAGTACTTCTATTCGTAAAATTCTAAAATGAATGACTGACACCAGAATTAATAAACAAGTTTATTCTGCGGTAGTTAAGAGCTTTTATTCATATACTTAATGAAATAAATTTTTTCATTCCGAAATTCCGGTGCCAATGTGGCATTTCGCAATTAGAACATGGTGTTGGCAAATGCCAACACTGCCCCTGAAAGGGTTAATCCTAATACAGTTTAAGCCTGTTGTATTTTTCATTTTAAAGGCACATGGAACATAAAATGGTTCAAATTTTTAAGTTTTCAATTGTCGGTTTAAAAAAAGGGCTAAAAGATTATGGTGCTAAATGATTATGGACCTAAAAGATTACGGTGCTTAAAGGTTTTTAAATGATATATTTTAAGCACTGTGGGTGTGCATATAGATTTTTGACTTTTCCCGAAAAGTGTTTTTTTATACTTTGGTACATTTTTCTAAAATTCTATTTTAGATAAACAGCTGTGTAACATATTATTCAGAATCCGGGGTGGAAACTATCTTATGTTACGAAATAAAACTGGATAACTTATCATCGATTAATAAGTTTAATAATTACAACATATTTACATATTACTATTTACAAAATAACTCAGTTAATTTAAAATACGGCATAGCACAAATACCCTGTCGGCAACCACTTTATAAACATTCTTCTCTCTCGTCAAGTCTAATTTACTCAGCTTGTCAGTTCTTTTGAAGGAAAAGAAAAAAAAAAGAAAAGGAGAACAAATATGATGGAGTGCGTATTGTTCGAGCGTTACACTCTTCCCCTCACACTGCATTACTGGTCCCTCAGATGCAGTGTGCATTTCCTGGGTGGATTCCTTCGGGATGCTTTCTGGTGCCTAAAATCCTCTATGGCTCTCGTGTTTTGTGGTCCTTTCGTAAATATTTGCTGGCTGGGCGTCTGATGTTTCCCGGGTCTGCCTCTAGGACGAATAAAGCCTTTAGAACCTCCACCATCATCTTGCGTGTAAGGACATAAAGCTGATATATGATAATTTCCTAAGGGAGAAAAGGGGTTTTCTTTAGTGGCAATGGTATAAGAAGTGGGAGATCTTTGTTTTCCATAGTACCCATTATCATTTCTGTAACTTTCAGACCAATAATCCAATTTGTAATTATCCTGATCATGAGTTCTAAGATCATTTTCATATCTCTTTTCAAATTTGCTAGACAAATCTGCAGTTCGCTGTGCACTATACCTGTGTGATGGTTGCGAATTTCTTTGCTCCTGATAGCTACCTCTACCTGATCGTGGGCCATCATAATTATAATTATTTCGAGCATGATAGTAGCCTCTATTTTTGTACCTAGGAGAAAAATTTGGATTATACTTTACTTTTGAAGTAAGTGAAGCACTTTCTAGTATTTCAAATGCATCATTAGGTTCAACCATATCAGATGAACTATTCATCAAACCTTCACTTTCTGTCATATCTTGAGGTAACAAAGAATCGTTAATCTCAAAATTTTGGGGAATCTCTGATTCATCTTGGTAAGTATTTTCTGAACTCTGTTTCCTATATCTATATTTATTGCAACTTAAATGGTTAAATGACTGTTTAACATACTTTTGGCCATATATAATATTGCTCCTGTTAACAATTGGTCTATTAAAATTTCTGTTCTTACCCCTATAATCGAAATTCTTACGGCAATCTTTTACATAGCCTTTTCTATCATGTGCAGGACTATCAATTTCATCAGATAAAATTATGCCCATCCGTGATCCTGTATCAATACAATGTTTAACTTTAGGTGTAGCCTCTTCCCCTAGTTGGAAGCTACTAGTAAATTTTTCAAGCAGTTCATTCAACCTAACTTGTTGCTCTGAAGTGAGATGTCTACCTTCATCTTTTCTAAGAAAAACGGTGTCTAATTCAACGGATTTTATCGCTAATTCACTGGGAGGTCTATATGTATCTTCAGCGAATCTATACTTCCACTTACATCTATCAGCGAAGAACCATTCTTGATTTACTACATCCAAAACAATTTTTGCTTTGCGTAAAAAATCGATTCCTAAAATTGTACGATTATTTCTGGCATTCGGCAGAGCATAAAGTGTTGTTTTAATGTCGCGACCTTCAATTTTAACATGAACTTCTGTTTTATAAACTTCGGTAGTGTTTTGTAGCCCATCCGCTAAGACTACGATCATTTGAGTTTTTTCAAACTTCACACCTTGGTCTTTTAATAAAGAATACAAAACTTCACCCGCAACGCAATGTGTTGCGCCAGTGTCAGCACAAGCTGTGCCAGAGAGACCATTTATGCTTATTTTTACCAATAATGTTGGTGATTTTTGCATATTACATGTACGAAATTCTAGTGATTGAAAGTGCACCCATACATTTTTCGGAGAACAGGTTGGACACTTGGATTTAATAACTCCCTGGTTTCCACAACCATAGCAACTTAACATTGGTCGATTTAGATTCGAAGGATAATTAATTTTATTTCTCTTGGACTCCATTTGATTGCCAATTTTACCAAACTCATTTCTTTTAAAATCTAAAGGCGTTTTTTGAAAGCGATTAGAATTTCCGACCTCACTGATTTTATTTGGTCTCTTTATTTCTACTTTGTGTGACCTCAAATTATCATATAAATCTAACTTTTCAGCTAATTCAACAGGATCTGTTAAATTCTCCCATTGGTCTAAATAATGTTCTTTGCAATCAGGGGAAACCTTTTTCGTTAATTGGTCAGCAATAATTAATTCCGATAATTTTTCAAAGGAGTTTATATTTAATTCGGATAGCCATCTCTCAAAATAGCTTCTGATTTCAAAATAATATTCTTTTCAGCTAATATCGATTCGCTTTGGATGTCGACTAAACAAAACTCTAAACCTTTCAGCTGTTAACTTGAACCTCTGCAACAGTATATCTTTAATATAAGAATAATCCTCAAATTTTTCTTCCGGTTCACGCGCTATTAATTTACTGATTTCATTTGGAAGGACTCCAATTAAATACGTAATCCACAGTTCTTTAGAAACCTTTAAAATTTTCATTTGCCTTTCAAAAGTTATTAAAAATAAATTAATATCATCCTTTTCAGGATTGAAATCGGGTAAAATCTTTTTTCAATTCAACGCAGATTGAAGAAGTTTCTAGAGGGTTGCTTGTATTTGCAACAACATCTCTTGTTCCTGCTTCTAACCTGAGCTTCTGTAGCTCAAATTCTCTTTCTTCGGCTAAACGTTTCTCTTCCTCAAGAGTCTTTCTTTCTTCTACGATATTTTCATAAATTCCCTGTACAAAATCTATGTTATCTTTAAATGCCTCACTATTTACAATTTTATCACGTAATTCGAGGACTTTATCATCGCTACTTACTTCTACTTTTAATTCTGAAGCTAATGTGATTAAATCAATTTTCTTACCCTTTGAAAGAAACGCCATCATTTGAACTAAATATGTTTTAGCTAACTTCAAACTTAATTCGTGTTACGAATAACTCTTAGCAAAATACGTAATTTTTAACATATATAGAACATAAATAACATACAATATCTTTCAAAACTCAATATAATGACACCAACTATTTGCCTTTTTTTTTTTTTTACACAATAATATCAATTATATAATAATTAAAATAATGCCAAGCACTCATTTATAATAATAACTTCAATGATAAAATAGCTCAGTGCAACTATATAAATGTATAAAATAAAGCAAACGATTTTTATTTTTCAATAATAATTATTAGAATTATTTCTCTTATGAATATTTTCATTTAATTCAGATACTAAAATACTTGAAGCTGCAGACGACTTTTCGTATTTCGATTCTAAGGAAAATATCATTCAATCTGAATAGAACAATTCCAAAATATTTCGATTCTGGACGAATCAAGTACAATTTTCAAAAATCATCAGATTCCGGATGAATCAAAAGTACTTTTGTATAAATTTTTGTACTTTAGTATCTAAATTTTCTTATTAAAACAGTTTAACTCAATTTAAAATAATACTTATCTTCATATCTTGCTTCTATTCGTGCTCCACGTTGGGGAGCCACTTCTGTAACATATTATTCAGAATCCGGGGTGGAAACTATCTTATGTTACGAAATAAAACTGGATAACTTATCATCGATTAATAAGTTTAATAATTACAACATATTTACATGTTACTATTTACAAAATAACTCAGTTAATTTAAAATACGGCATAGCACAAATGCCTTGTCGGCAACCACTTTATAAACATTCTTCTCTCTCGTCAAGTCTAATTTACTCAGCTTGTCAGTTCTTTTGAAGGAAAAGAAAAAAAAAAGAAAAGGAGAACAAATATGATGGCGTGCGTATTGTTCGAGCGTTACAGTTGAAATTTTCGAAAATTCTGTAAATAACATATTTCTTTAAAAATATCTAACATTATAGGTCTGTGTGAAAACTTTTTTAAAATAATGAAAACTATGTTTATAAAATTGTTAGGATTTATAAAGTTTTTTAGTAAAATATTTTTAATTAACCATTTGGAAATGGTTGTTGTTTTCGGTCGAGGATGCGGCCAAATGATGCTCGTATTTTATTTTTTAACGAAATTCAACGATGTTCTTTAGTTTTAGAGGAATTTTTATTTGAATAGGTCGTAAAATCGTTAAAAATTGTTTGAATAGGTAATCGAAAGGCATAAAATCGTTAAGAATTGGAGAAGTTACAAAATGGGTTGGCGCAAATTATCAGAAAATGAAAATCGTCTTGCAAAGCAAAAATCCAGGTCTTCAACTCATTATGTAGGCCATGAAAATTGAGGTCTTCAACTGATTATGTAGCCTATGAAAATCGATTACAGAATAAAAGACGAACTCGAAAAGGAAAAAATCTAATGTTTAATTGATTGATAGTAAAAGGCCATGTCTCGAGGGGCTCCGATCCACTAGCCACGGCGTTTTACGTTCGGTCGATTCTAACCGGGGATAATTGAGCTCAACGTAGGTAATTTTTCGCAATCTGTGGAGGATTCGGTGGAAATGCTTTCTATTTGTAAACTGTTTTTCTTCCCGAAACGGGACTTGGAGAGTTTATCGATGAAGGTTTTGGTCGTCTGAAGTTTGATCTTTGCGATCCGTTGTTGAAGAGGATGCTACGGAATTTGGTGCACGAAATAAATTCCAAATGGTCGTTGTAATCTATTAAATTACAATTTTTTTTAATTCTTTTAAGCCAAAATGAAATTTACTTCTTATTATTCTCAAATAGTATGTTTTCGAAATTATAACACATTTTAAAGTGATATATTCAAAAGGTTTTTACAAAAGGTACCGAAGAGACATATTATTCAAAACATTTCATAGAGATACGTAAAAAGTTAATTAGTTCTTGAAAACTAATTTATGCATGAAATTAATTTCTTTTGCTTTATATATGGGCTACTATGTGTATATTTACTGTAAAAAAATTATTTCTATCTCTATTTTAAATAAAATACATGATGTTAAATATTTCGGAAAAACTGCTTCATTTTACTTGTTGAGATATTCTATGTTCCCTTCATAATACAGTTAGAGAGTAAATGGAGATTAAATATAACAAAAAAGATTATATAATACGTTCAGACAACATTTATTTATAGGATATAATTTAGACATTTCTGTATGTTTGGGGAATTTTGCGTCTGATAATTTATATACTGTTTTGTCTGGGAAAGGAAAATTACAAAATATAATCTTTCTGAGTAAAAATAATATAATCAAGTCTCCTACATCCACATAAATGCATGTTTCACGTAAAACTTTCCTAGGAAACAATGTCTGCAAAAATGATGACACTATATTTAAAACATGAATATATAGTTCTTCGCCAAATCCTAAAACCTGGCATTGTTTGTGTAAAACGTTTAATATTTTACATTATGTAAAATAATTTAAGTATTCTATAAAACATTTGCAATATTTCCGATTTCATACAAGCGATTTTCACATTGTAAAATTTTAAACATTATATCTTTTTTACAGTTTACAACATAGTTAAAATGTGCTTCTGAATTCGGTTTCTCTGTCCGTCTGTCTATCTGTCAGAGATCTAATTCACAAAAACATACTCAGATTACTATTTAATTGATATTTTTTATTCAGGTTTCTCATATCATGTTTGCTGCTGGAAACAAAATACAGTCGAACCTCTATTTAACGAACCTCTATTTTTCGAATTTCTCCATTTTGCGAACTTTTCCTTGGAACCAAGAACATTTTGCGAATTTCTTCTTAAAATAACCTCCAAATAGCGAAGTGCATTCTCTATTTAACGAAATTTTTCTTGTGATCTAATTTTTTTCCCTCCCTGTTCTCAAAATATTTCTGGATATTTCAAACTTATTCTTTTTTTAACATATTTTATGATGTTCAATGGCCTTGAACTATTTTACCAGGCGCCTTCTATGTCAGCAGTGAGAATTCGGTAAATACGGAGGACGAAGACCATAGTCCCTTAGAGTAACTTTAAAAAATGCGGATACAGCTGAGAAAAAAAGAAGAAATTAACTATGATGTGCTGAATGATGATTGTATTTCATTTAATTCTGAAATTGAGACCTCGGAAACTCTAACCAGGGTTCGCAGCATTCCTAAAATTTTCGCACATTGCTACCAGAATTTTAAATAAAAATTCTTCATGGTAGATTCCTTGAACATCTATAATAGAATTATACAATACGGATTATAGTTTTAAAATAGTGGTAGCAAAGGGCAAAAATTTTAGGAACGCTGCGAGCCCTGCTCTAACCCAATTGGACATTTTCGACAGTGTGAAAAATAAAAACAATACAGATATGAATTGCAATGAAGACGAATATGATGAAGATGGAAATGATCATGATGCAGGAATTAACAAAACTTCGTATGATGAAATGCTAAAATCATTTGAAACAATCCGACGCGGATTATAGTTTAAAGAAAATACGCATGAAGGGGTTTTTGGTGCATTGCAAAGATGCGAAACGTATTATGAGAGAAATCCCTTTTTAAAAGGAAAAACTCAGGTAAAATTTACAGAGTTTTTCAGAAATTAAATTTAAGGACGCATGTGATAATTATTGTTAAAATTATTTGTTATAATAATAATGAATACGATAATGTCATTAAAATTCATTATTTATAATGTAAAAACTATTTATATTAAACTGAAAATACAATGTATTCCGGGACAATGCTTTAATTTTCTCTCAGATTTCAAAGATTTAAACACGTAGAAAAAATGAATTAATGATAAATATTGGTGGGTAAAATAAATAAAACAAATAATAATTTATAAAAAATAGTGTGATTAATTACTTTTATTAAAAATATTTAGTGTTTTTGGATTTAAAATCTATTTTATGTTGTTTAAAATATTTTAAACGGTGAATCTTTATTTAACGAATTTTCCATATAACGAACTTTTTTTCAGGATTTAGCGACTTCGTTAAATAGAGGTTCGACTGTATATGCCATCTGTACCATAGAAAAACACACAAAATAATTTCGTTATATTATGTTTTATCGAGAAAATTGTTTCAATGCATTTTAATGAAGTATTAATTTTTTTTTAAACATAATGAAATTGATATGCATTATTGAACTACAACAAGAACGGGTATTCCAAGTGGAGTGCTTAGGTTCGACTTTCATTCACGGGGACACATAAAAGATTTCCGTTAGTTTAATGCCGAGGAGAAAAAATGTTTGCACTTTATTTTTAAAATTGCACACTATTTTATACATAATGCAATTGATGTGCATTACAAGATGCTTACTGTATAATATGGAGTGCATATCATTCATTTCCTCATTTGCAAGGGCACAAAAATAAACTAAGTTTCAATATTATCTGTAAGAGATAATCACTCGAAGTGAGTTTTCAGATTCGGTATGTTTTTCTAAGCTTAACCAAATTCTAGTATATTAAGTGGGATTTATAAATTTGGTAGCTCATATGGAGGATAGCATAAAGGAATTTACAAACATTACTTCAATGGGTGTGAATTGTTTAGGGGCGTTTTTTAATTGTGACAGGTATTTTACAGCTTAACCAAATTAAGTATACGTTTATACAATGCAAATAAATTCATAAAAAATTGCTTAAAGTTCCTTTTCTGGTTAATTAAATTTCAGCTTCCGTTGCGGTGCGAATAAAATTCGTAGATCATATACAGAGCTGCACAGAAAATTGAAGATATCTTCTATGGTCGGTCTTTGCTAAATAAAAATTTTCAAATGTGTTATGATTTTCAAGTTGAATAAAAGTGATGCAAATAATGTGGTGTGCATGCAAATGTATAGATCATACACTGGACTGCTAAAAGAATTCGAATATCTTACCGATTATGGTAGATTATTCCTAAAATTGGGTCAAGAACTGTGTTATGTGTTTTCTAAGTTTTAGGTTGTTTATTTACACATCGTCTTTTACCTTATTGGACGGCGAAGTTTCATTACAGTATTCCGGAAGTGTTTGAATGCGTTTCAAAATCTACGCGTGACGCAAGTTGTTTATTATTATGTATTTATGCGTACGCTTGATTTTCTCCACGCGAAGGTCGTAGATTTTTCTATCAGTCTATTTATGCATACAAACTCAAATATAAACTTCTATATAAGCACTATGGAGTGCTGTCATCAATCTTCCAGAGTTTAGACTCAGAATTCTTTATTCCGCAGACCATTATTATAATTAAAATAAATAAATACAATTGTATAATATCGATAAGATATCTTCCATGTCTTTATTAGAAAATGCTCCTATTTAACACAACAAAAGTAGAAATTATTTTTATTTATAAGAAAATCCCAAATGCTTATTTAATTACAGAAAGCTTTAAAAGAAATTTAGTTGCAATAAAATGATTACAATTAGTTTAATTATTACAAATTAATTTAGGCTTATTGTAGTGTGAAACTGTTTTAGTTTCGGAGTTGTTCCTTTCTTGTTTCAAAACTGTTTAATACCTTCAATGACATAAAAGCAAGATCTAATTCATAGACAACTCAGTTTTTCACACATATGGAAAATTACAACCCGTTTTATTTATATACCAATTAGAGTACTTCTACTAAAATTTATCACATACCCAAATATGTCTTTCTTGTCCAGCCAATTTTTTTCTGTTCATATATTAGAATAATGAAATTTGCTTCGATGCAGAACATTTCCGTGCTTAAATTCAAATCAAGATTCAATATCCATGAATACGAAACATGTAGATATGCATACGAATTTATATAGGCTTCGTGGGCATAAACAACATTAGGCAACTAAGCGCAAAAGTGCTTGGGAAACCTTAATTATGAACCCTGTTGTAGAATATAGACGAAAATAGTTTAAGACTTTGATTTATTCTGTACTTCTGTCCGTCTGCACCGTTTCTTTAGTAAATATAAACTAATTTTAATACACTAGACAGACTTGACTACATTAAACAGATAAATTAAATTAAAAAAAATATATAAACATTTAATTAAAAACAAAAATATAACAATATCTGACGTTTTGCTGTGCAACGCACAGCCTCATCAGTACACATATGAGCAACAGCAGAATATCGAAACATGTACTGGACACAAAGTCAAAGTCAAAGTTAATTTACTCTTTCAAAAAGGAAAAGTAAAAGAAGCAAAACGATTTTTTTTAACGGTGTATGGTCATGATTTGTTTCAGAAGCGTCTCAATGCTGATGTACTGTTTATAATAGAACGGAATTTATATACGATACTTATGATCACTACAAAATGTTTTTTAAATCGATTAAATCATTTGCAATCGTTTTAGAGGGCACATAAATGATTCTGGACATTTTACCATTCATAGGCAGTGATGACTGTTCAAAGGACATTTTGTTGCAGTTATGTGATTTCCGATGAGAAATAAATACATACGAAGGCTGTTCTGTAAAGAATGATCATAATTTTTTTTTAATTAGCATACTGTATTGCACACAGTTTTAGTTTTATATTCCATTGTTAGCTTAGTATGAAATACATACGAAGTATTTTTTTTTCATTTATTTCCAGTAATACGTCAGCAGCAGCCATGGAAGTTCAGATACTTTCTGTATCGCCAACGTGAACAATAGAGGCACTACACAATAAGCAGTATGATCTTTCTTGCCTGTTGGAAATTTTGCTTTCGGGTGAATAAATCTTCAGACGGCGCCATTTATGCTATAGGAGACTTATGGAGAGTCTGCTCTTCGCTGTAGCACAGTTAGATGATAGTTTGGGTTTTTTAAGGAAGAGAAAGACAATCATTGTTAAAGGAAGATGCATTCGGAGTTTCTGTAACTGCGCTCACAGAGGTCAACATTAGTAATGTAGCTATTTTTGTCAGAGAAGATCGTAAGATATGAGAAATGTTAAAATTATTGTAGTTATAATTGCGTGCCACACACACGTTGATAACGGAAAAGTGAACATAAGATGTGTTTGTGCGCGGTGAGTTCCGAGACAACAGAAAGAGATCAACAGGACGTTCGCGTGGAAATTTGTTCAAAATTGAAAGTGATGTTACAAGCAGTCGAGATGTATTCCGTAATATGAAGAAACTCCTTCGTGAAAAGTACTTTTCATCATTAGAATCATTAGTGAAGACTGTGGAGCCTATTTAAGATAAGAAATTTCCAGCCTGTCTTTGATGTCTGAAAATATGTGGGAAAACTACATTGCATTGAATATGAACTACCTTGAAAAGCCCCATTAAAATTTAGACCATGAGCGTGGACATGTTAATATAAAAAATTATGATAATTTTTTATTGAACCGCCCTCGTACATACTATGTGATGTAACAAAAATCTATATTTTATATACAGCGTCTCTTTTAAATATTCATATAATTTATTATATTATATTATAATTACTTTACGTGTTTAAAATCAATATTGTGCACATGGAATGGGCCAAGGTGTTATAATTATTTTGTAAATGCATGTGCTTGTAATGTTTTCCATCTGCTTATCAATGCTAATTTCAAACATTTCTTTCTTAATACTGTTGTCATATAACTGATTTGAAAATGATCTGACAGGGTAAAATAAATATACTTTAAATCACTACAAGTAGGAAATAAACACCTATTAAGATTTTACTTGTGTAAATTTATCCATTACTAACATTCTCTATCTGATTTGTATAACATACTGCATCAACACATAATTTCAAATATTTGCTTCAAACGCGTGAACTTATTTGTTAAACACCATTAGATTGAAAGCTAATATTTGTTCCTTCGATTAATTTATCACTCCTGTTGTCAGTTGAAAACACGGCGTGTCAAATGTTTGTCGTTTAGCATAAGATTGTGATTTTATATTGCAAATGATTGATCAAATACTGCATTGAAATGAAATAAATAAATATCAAAGTAATACAAATTGTCTTAATTTAGGATGTATGTTTATTGAACTATCTAATTCTCTATTTGCATTGCTCAGTAAATCCTAATTTTTTTATAATTTTTTTTATTATTAAGATTTTTAATCCTTTAGCATTAAATTTATATTGAAAAGCATTTATAAAATGTTTCGTATAGTATTAATTTATAATCGAAAAAAGTGCTTGATCATAATCGATAATACTCATTCACCCTGAAATATAAAAAAATATTTTTATAAATTAGGCTTTAAAAGTTGTTGTGATAATATAAACCATACATCAGTGAAGTAAATCATCAAAAAAGATTCAAGCTCACAATAAAAATATTGATAGCACATAAATATTTATCTACGATGATAAATTTTATTTATTTTGTTACGATGACAGAAATCCAATTTAGATAAATAAGGTGTTGTATTGCAATCATCAAATATGTTATCAAATGTGAAACATGATGGTGGTCGCAATTTGGTTTCCGGAAATATATCTCGGTCTGGAACTGGTAATCTGATGCTAATTTATAGATTTCTAGATTCCAGAAATTGTGTTGATACATTGCGAGGTCATTTGTTTGAAGTATGTGAAATTTAGGACAAAGAGGGGACTTCTTTTTTCAACCAGTAAATTCATACATACGGTGCGAATAACAAAGGAATATTTATTACGTATATTTATTACATATAACGTATTTATTAGAAAGTAGTTTGACAAAATACTTCAATTACCCTCTCTTTCAAGGAATTTTATTTCTTTTTGGAAATGTATTAATTAATTAATCAAGAATTTTAGAGAAACGAATTGTAAAATAAATTTGAATTTGAAAAGGACGGTTTGAAAAAATAAGAGATATTTTGAAATGTGAAACATATACACTGGGAATAAAGAAAAGCAGGTTAAAATCCGTTATAGACAATTATAGATTATTTCCAAAGTATCAAATGTTATTTATTAATCGGATTACGTCTCTTTGCATAAATGTTTAAATACTTTCCTCTCCATAAAAATCTGCATATTGTATATTTTAGACGTTATCATTACATGTCCATTGATTATTATTACATTATTTGACTTTTTAGTAAAGTCCAGTGGTTTCTCTAGATTCAGCGATCAACATTACATTTAATTAAAATGTTACCAGAATAAAATAACTTCGTTTAAATACGTTTAGCCTGCACTGTACTTGAATCACAGAACCTAAGTAAAATTGAACAGATAATGAAAAATAATTGCAAAATATCTTTATTTGGGATGAAATTAACTTTTGTGACAAAAATGAACATATTGGAATCCATTTTAGCGCAAAAAATATTTATCACATTAACTGCAAAAATTATTTTAAGAAATGTAAATTATTCGAATAATTACTTAGTTAACTAATTCAATTAAATGTTTAAAAAATATTAATTATAATGACTTAATAAAATTTTCCAATAATTTGCGCAATCAAATCAATAGTTTAATCATACCCATACTTTATGATATCACGATAAAATAACAGTTTATTTGGGAAAATGTTTTTTTTAACTTTCCATCATAGTTGAAAACTGTTTATGAATTCAGTTTATCTGTCAGTCTAACAGTCTGTCTGTCCGCACTCTCACTCCCGTAAATATACGCGAATTTTAATGCAATTGATATACGTTAATGATGTTGACCATCACATGTTCAGTTTTGAATATAAAGTGTGTAGCATTAATAGTTCATATACAGGGCACTCAAAGAATTCAGTTACATTATGGTCAAAAGGGAAAAATCGTTTGCTGTGTATTTTATTGGCATTACGGTATTTTAAATGTATTGAAATTGATATAAATCGCCGAATTTCACTCAGGATGTTTACTATAGAATAAGGCGTTGATAGCATTTATCGTTCATTTATAGCGCCACACAAAACAAATCGATTACGTCTTTGAGCAATAATGGCTGGAACCTCGTATTCAGTGCGCTTTTAAATTTAAGTATTTTTTTGTATGTTACTCGATGTGTATAAATTCTATACCCAAAATAGAGGGCTGCAAAAAAGAATTGTCATACCAGTCTCCTTATTAGCTGAAATATCTGTAGGGGATTTTTCTACTGTGGTACGTAGAACTTAACTAAATTTTTTCACGCATCTAGTTTATAAATACAAATCTATATCATATACTGACTGCTCAAAGAGTTTGGATAATTTTCCGACTGTAGATGAGTATTGCTGAAATTGGGATTTCAAATGTGCTATGCAATTCTAAATGGTATAGTTAAACATCATATTTCAACTTATTAAATGGTGAAGTTTTATTACATTACTCTGAATGTGTTGGAAAATATTTCATAATCCGTGCTTGAAGCATGATTTTTCTTCTTTGTTATAATTAGCTTACAATTAGGCTTAATGGAAAATGCACATCGGTAATTAAATTACATCTAGTTAATACGAATCTATTTCATAATGGTTTGAAATTTCATGATCAAGGAAAGTCCATTATTGTTTTATGTTAGAAATTTTACTGTGATTTAAAAAACTTTCAGTTATTTTGATTGCAGTTAAGACATATAAAGTAAATTTAATTATGTAATACTTTAAATATTATTAAAAATGCAATATTCGTATTATTATTAATTAGTAATAATGATACAACTGAATATATGTATTTTTTAAAACAGGTGTAATGCAATGAAAAATCAGAGTTGAGACAGTCTACGATAAAATTAGAAGTAAAAAAGAAAGCTCTACTACTCAAAACACTCCTGTTGTATAACACTTGTTGTTAGCTTTTTACTGTACCATTGTTAAAGTAAACTGTTATAATATATATAATCTCGTAGGCTAATTGAGAATTCAGGCTTTTCGCAAAGAGCCTAGGTTGTTTGCAAAGAGCCGGGCTAATTGGAGAATCATATCCATTTTTCCAATCAGCCAGATATTTTTCAGGCTTATTGTAAGAGCCTAGCGAGAATTAGGCTAATTGGAATATAGCGATTTATTTCTCAACCAGCCTGAATTTTTAAGGCTTATTACAATGAGTCTGTTCAGTTTTAGGCTAATTAGAAAATGACGATTTATTTCTCAATCAGCCGGATTTTTTCAGGCTTATTACAATGAGTCTGTTCAATTTTAGATTAATTAGAAAATGACCAACTGTTTGCCGAAACATCGTGTTTTTCCGGATTTCATTCGAAGTCAACCCGAAATCGGCACAGAAAAGTTACATCGAACCGCAATCCGATCATGTTTTTGTCTGCTTCGGGCCGGGTTACATGTAGACGGAAATTATTTGTCGAGTTCGGATCGGATTGAGGTTCAATATAATTTTTTTGTCTGGTTCGTGTCGGGTTACATGTCAACGGAAATTATGTTGTCGTGTTCAGATCGGGTTGCGATTCGATTTCATTTTTTTCCATGTTCCGGTCGGATTTCGGGTTTGCTTCAAATGGAGTTTTCTGGTTCTGGTCGAATTGAGTGCCATCGGAAATAATTTTGTCCTGTTCAGATCGAATTGTGGTTCGATAGAATTTTTTTCTTTTTGTCGGGTTTTGTTCGTATTACCTGACGACTTAATTTTGTGGTGTTCGGTTCGGGTTACAGTTCGATGGATTTTTTTTTCTTGTCTGGTTCGGATAGGGTTTTGGATGCACTTCAAATGGAATTTTCATGTTCAGGTCGGTTTGCACTTTGACGGAACTTTATTTTGTCCGGTTCCGATCAAATTGTGGTTTGATCTTTTTTTTTTTTTTTTTTTTTTTTTTTTTGTCGGTTCGAATCCGATTTCGGTTTGACTTCAAACGAAGTTTCAGGTTCGTGTCGAGTTGCGTCTCGACGGAATTTTTCAATTAGCCTAACGCTATCTAGGCTTCTAGTAATAGGCCTGAAAAATACCAGGCTAATTGGAAACAGGGAGATGATTCTCCAGTTAGCCCGACACCTTACAAACAGCCTAGGCTGTTTGCAAATAGCCGAATTTCCCAACTAGTCTACGACTACGACACATACATTAAATAATATATTGTTTTCCCGTTGGCAGTTTTATCGTTCTTTTTTTATGTATTTAAATAAACAAGTGCATCAAATCCCTTTCTTTCCCTGCATTTAAACTTTCTATTAATATTTTTTACTGTTGTTAAAATTACACTGTCTTTTATTCTTACTATGTTTAATTTTTTTTCTATGTCAATTTTTCTTGTTATTTTTTTCTACCATACATTCCTATAAGTGAACTAACTAGTCAGGGCATTTTATTTGATTTTCGATTAGTTTTGTGCTTGAGACACATGAAAATAATGATATCTCCTCCGTGCTTACTTTCCCATTATTCGAACAACCATAAGTATATCAGTTCTATTCACGAAAAGCAAATGAAAGAATTTCATAGTGGATTCATAATTTTTTTTAAATGTCTGTGAAAGTGCAAACTACTAAAAAACTTGTTTCTTTCAAAACGCAGCGGAATTCTACACTTGAATTACTTTCATTACTAAGCAATGCTATTAGGCATGTTTCTATTCAAATTCGAATGCTCACAGAGGCTTATTAAAAACAAAAGAAAAGCACACTTTCTTTTTAAAATGGAAAGCAGCATCGCACTTTTAGCAACCAGTTTTAACGTCATTGATTTTGGTATATATAATAGAATACATTTAATTGGTAACGAAGAAGCCAGTCAGCTTGCACACCAGAAAGTAGGATGGAGTAAAATCGCCCAATGTGCTTCAATCTGAAATAAATGGCAACCTGAATATGATGACACCCCTGAGTTGGAGTAACATCAGTAATAGTGTAGCCATTCCTTTCACACTGTACGTGCTGTGCTATGTTTCTAAATCAACACTCTTCGCTGTTACGTAAGCTAACTGGCAACATCGTTATCTGCAAAAACTATTCTATTATATATACCAAAATTATCGCCGCTAAAAATTGGTTTTAAAAATATGATGCTGGCTCCTGGAATATTATTATTTTATTAAAAGTAACAACAGGTACATTTGGCATTTTTCATTTGAATTTTACAGAATTTGAAAATAATAAAAGGAAAAACAGGATTATTGTATGCTACTAACATATTCGAGAAAAGATATCAACGACAAAAACATTGACCAGAGATCTTTTTTAACGGTAGTTAAGTTTCATATTTTCCTTTTAATTATAGCCCCACCAGTGGCTGAGAGGTTCTGCTGTCGAAGCTTGTAGACGGGAGGTGCTGGGTTCGAACACAATCGCGCCCGTCGGCCTAACCATTTCGGAGTTTTCATGGTTTTCTTCGAAACCGTGGATTCCCATGCGTAAATACGGGTTAGGTTCCCTTAAAAAGACCCCACGGAGGGCACCCCCCCTGGGGGTCTATATCCCTCGAGTTGGTAATCGGCCGTCAAAAATCAACCCAACCCTTTTAATTATATATATTAAGGCACAATAATAATGATGTCGTAATTAATATGTTCTCTATGTTCTACACTCAAAATAAAGAAATAAATACCTTAATTATCTTTATATTGCATGTCTGTACTTTTTAAAAATACGCCATATACAACATTTGTCTATTTATAAATTATTTCCAAAAGTCATGTAGTGCCATTTCCCCCCCTCTTTTTTATAAATGATTTCTGACTAATTTTTCCCTGGTGATTTTTTGCGTAAAATTACAGTGATTTATAACTTTAAGAAAGTAGAAGAAATTTCAAAGCGCAGAGCACTTAAAAATCCATGTAATATTAAAGTTAATGATAAATGCTCTATTATATAAATGTCATGGGATATGTGAAATAAAAGCCTTTTAAAGCGCTAAAGCATTCCCACTTTTACTTAATAATGTTTTATAAAACACATTAATATATTTTTTATTTCTATGTTTCAGGAGCAATAAAAAAGACAGTAAAATGGGTTTCTGAACATTAAGGTATATTGCCGGAAATTTTTAGGATTAAATAAAAAGAAGAAAGTTAAATCCAATAAGAGTAGGAAATCCCTTTTATTGGCCATTCAGTTTTAAAGCACAATAAATAGGGAACTATTTCCTCTAGGTATTTCAACTATTACAATAATATACGATCTTAAAAAAGTCGATAAAAAATGTAAAATATAATTACAGAGAAAAATGAAATGTCTTTTAAATATGGCACTTTTTGCCGTATACCACAGTCTTTTCACATTTTTAATTTACCGTATTTCAAATTTACATTTAAATATAAAATTATGAAACATTTAATAGGAAAATATATTTAAAAGTTTATAATAAAAAAAAGTATATTTTATTCACAAACGATTAAAATCCGAAGGCAGGTTTTTAAAATTAAAAATGGCGTTGAAATACAATATATTACACTAATGCAATTACTTCATTGTTTTTAAATTGAATATTTAAGTATCCCCGTGTTCAAACTAGTGATGGGCGATTCTCGAGAATTCGACAATCGAGAAAAATCGTCATCGTAAAAAATCACAATCGATACAGCCATCGATTAATTCATAGAATCTACAATCGAGATGTTTTACAATCGATTATAACGAGAAAAGCTAAAAACAGTTATTGGAAAACTTAGCTATTATTCTGGCCGACAATTTCATAGTAGTGATAGGGCTTAGTGATGGGCGATTCTCGAAAATTTACCAATCGAAAAAAATCGTTATCGTAAAATACACAATCGATACAGTCATCGATTACTTTCGAGAATCTACAAAGGAGATGTTCTAGAATCGATTATTGAAATCATTGTTTTTACATATATATAAGGCAGATTTTATTAAATATAGGGTAACTGAAAACAGATGGAATAAAAAAACAACAAACCAAAGGGAAACTATAAAGGAGCCATAAGACTGGAAAAGTAAGGGTGCCCCCTGGTTGAAAAAAGCTGAAAAAACGCGAGTAGCTATGAAGCGGTAAGGGGAGTTTAAGTATCAAAAATTAGAATTTTTCGGCAATTAGTACCAAAATGGCCAAAGAAATAAGAATCAAAAGCACCCCCTAGTGGCAAAAATATGAACTAAAGGATGATAAAAGGGATCAAAATTTTTTATTGATTTTTCTACGTCATTTGAGATTGGATCTTTAATTTCCCCATTTTTATAAAGTCTTCGACTGGAATACATTAAACGCACTCCCGCGGGGAGCAAAGTAGGAGGGAGGGGCAAGGAAAGTGCATAATATGAATAAGTGGTCACAGGACTTTCCAACGATATGGCACATGAGGGGTGTCGGCTAAATTTAGTAAAGTGCCCCCGCTCGGAAGCAAAGTAAGGGGAGGGGCGCGGGCGATATATAAAATGAAATAGTAGTCACAGAGCTTCCCAATGATATATCACATGAGGGGTGTCAGCAAAAGATAGAAAAGAGTCCCAACTCCCAGGATTCCAATTATCGTGCCCCCCCCCCCCCCGAAATATACCCTGCCCATCCTTCTCTTTGAAATTTTCATATATTAAAAATTATTTATCTGAGGGCTCCGTAAAAAAATCCGATCTAAAATGTTTAAAAACGCTACGATTTCAAAAAAGTTCGAAAAGTGCCTCTCTCGGGGCGCCAAACTAAGGAAGGAAGAAGAAAGGTTCATAATATGAAAGAGTAACTTTGCGATGATAACCGAAAACTTTCCGATGATAGATCAAATGACTGGTCCAAAAAAAGTTTGAAATCTACCCCTCCCATGTGGGTTCCCTCTTTTATCCTAGAATATACCCGGAAATCACGCAGCCCCACTTTTAAAATTTTATATTTAATAAATAATATTTATCGGAGAGCTCCATTAAAAAACCTCATTTAATGATATTTATTGTAGAAATCTCTACAATTAAAAAAAAAGTCACCCCCGCACCGCTTCCCCCCCCCGAACCCCTTTCGGAATTAAACTTTGGGAGGAGAAAGGTTCATAATATGAAAGAGTGGTGAAAGGACTTTCCGATGATATGTCAAGGAGAGGTTTGGTAAAAGTTTGAAAATTACCCGCCCCCCCTCCCTTTGTGCACTCTCGCGCACCCCAGAATTCACTCACCTTCCTCTTTGAACTTTTTATATTTAATAAATAGTATTTATCTGAGTCTCCAGGTATGGGGCAGCTTGGCAGAGCTAAAATAAGAGAAACATTGAAAATTCGTGGCAAAATGACACTAAATTTAACAGTAAAGTTTGAAACTAGGACTATACAGAACTGAATACATAAACCACTATGCTTCATAACCCACATCGGTTAATAGCAATAAAATGATAAGTGCCAGTTAAACTGATGGCATTGAGCTCACAGGTTATTAACACTAACTGTATATTATACTCTTATTTCAAAGAATAATGTCCCTCAAATAATAAATGAAGGGAAATATCCCCCGTTTGCTTCTTTTATACTTAACCAATGAACCTCCAAATCTAATCAGGGAAACTCCTTAACTATAATAAATCAGTATATCAAATTTGAAGCAAATCAGATAATTCTGCATGAAAAAAAGGAACATATCGCTAAATTAAGGGTGGTCTAACCCCTTTAACCCTTTTATACTTAACTAATGAACCTCCAAATCTAATCAGGAAAGCTCCTTATCAGAACAAACCTAGAAAAAAAAAATTCAAGTAAATTGAATAATTCTCCATGAAAATCCATTTATCTAAATTAAGGGGACTTGCCCCCTTTTCGCCCTTGTATACTTAACCAATGAACCTCCAAATCTAATGAGGGAAGCGCCATATCGGAATAAATCTGTATATTAAATTTGAAGCAAATCCAATAATTCTGCATGAAAAACCCTTTTATCTAAATTAAGGGGAGACTAGCCCCTCCCCTTTATACTTAACCCATAAACCTCCAAATCTAATCAAGGCAGCTTCTTAACATAATAAACCGGTATCCCAAATTTGGAGCAAATCAAATAATTCTGCATGAAAAACCCATTTATCTAAATTAAGGAGGGGGTCTACCCCCCTTCTCCCCCTTTATACTTAACTAATGAACCTCCAAGTTTAATCAGGGAAGCTCCTTAACATAATAAACCGGTATACCACATTTGGAACAAATCGAGTAATTCTGCATGAAGAACCCATTTATCTAAATTAAGTGGGGGACCAGCCCCCTTCTCCCCCTTTATCCTTAACCAGTGAACTTCCAAGTTTAATCAGGGAAGCTCCTTAACATAATAAACCGGTATACCAAATTTGGAGCAAATCAAATAATTCTGCATGAAAAGCCCATTTATCTAAATTAAGGGGGGACCAGCCCCCCTTCTCCCCCTTTATACTTAACCCGTAAACCTCCAAATCTAATCAAGGCAACTTCTTAACGTAATAAACCGGTATACCAAATTTGGAACAAATCGAATAATTCTGCATGAAAAACCCATTTATCTAAATTAAGGGGAGGGGGGGGGCGGACCAGCCCCCCCCTTCTCCCCCTTTATCCTTAACCATGAACTTCCAAGTTTAATCAGGGAAGCTCCTTAACATAATAAACCGGTATACCAAATTATGAGCAAATCAAATAATTCTGCATGAAAAGCCCATTTATTTAAATTAAGGGGGGGGGGCTATCCCTCTCTCCCCCTTTATACTTAACCCGTAAACCTCCAAATCTAATCAAGGCAACTTCTTAACATAATGAACCGGTATACCAAATTTGGAGCAAATCGAATAATTCTGCATGAAAAACCCATTTATCTAAATTAAGGAGGGGGTCTATCCCCCTTTCCCCCCTTCATACTTAACTAATGAACCTCCAAGTTTAATCAGGGAAGCTCCTTAACATAATAAACCAGTATACGAAATTTGGAGCAAAT
Organism: Maratus speciosus; assembly: GCA_963932465.1. Lineage (NCBI taxonomy): Eukaryota > Metazoa > Arthropoda > Arachnida > Araneae > Salticidae > Maratus > Maratus speciosus. Next base: position 422,036,840 of record OZ010791.1, read on the forward strand.
CGAAGAATTCTGCATGAAAAACCTATTTATCTAAATTAAGGAGGGGGTGGGGACCAGCCCCCCTTCTCTCCCTTTATCCTTAACCAATGAACCGTCAAAACTAAACAGCGGAACGCCTTATCAGAATGAACATAAAAAAAATTGAAGCAAATCGTACATTTTAATCAAGAGTTATCGCGTTACGTACATACATACGTACGTACGTACAGTACATGCATACACACAGAACCGAAGGGTGCATTAGCTCTCAGGCTTAGATAGCCTGTGAGCTAAAAAGAGATTGGATAAGCAGATGGACTCCTTTGAAAAATTATGACTTAAACCAGAAATGTGGTAAGTTCGACTCTGAAAGCTTCATTTCCATCTCGCATTTCGGCAAATCTCATCTCGATGATTTTTCCAGCATTTCGACGCTTCCAGATGGCAAGCTGCTCGATGGTTGGTGCTCTCGCGGTTTTAAACCTTTCGGGATGGGAAGTCTCTCGAGATTTTCCTCTCGCCCTTTTCAACCTTTCCCGATGGGAAGCCTCTCGCTTGTTACTCTCGTCCTTTTCGAAATCTCCCAATGAAAAGCCTTTCGAGGATTTCTCTCGCGCTTTTCAACATTTCGCTATGAGAAGCTTTTCGAGGATTTCTCTCGTCCTCGGCAGAGAAGAAAAGTAAGAAAATTTATCGAGAGTACCAAGGGATGCGATAGAGAAAAAGGCATGACAATGAGCTGTGAAATGAAGCTTTAATTTTCAAAGTTTCTCTTATTTTAGCCCTACCAAGATGTCACATACCTGGAACCCTCCGATAAAAATTATTTATTAAATATAAAATTTTCAAAGAGGAAGGTGGGTCGGGTGATTTCGAGGGAGGAGGACGTGAGAGTGGACTCATGGGGTGCAATTTTAAAAATTTTACCGAACCCTTCCTGTGGCATATAATCGAAAAGCCCTTTGACCACTTCTTCATACTATGAACCATTCTTCGCTCAAAGGGGGGTGGGGAAGGGGCGAACAAATTTTTAAAACCGTAGCCGATTTCTATAATAAATTTAAATATCACTTTAAATATGGGTTTTTTATGCAGTCTTCCGGTAAATGTTATTTATTGAACATAAAAATTTTAAAGTGGCGGCTGTGTGAATTCTGGGGTGAAAGAGTGGGCCCAAGGGGGGAGAGAGGGGGAGCAATTTTCAAACTTTTTTTGGACCAGTCATGTGATATGTCATCGGTAAGCTCTCGGATGACTCTTTCATATTATGAGACTTTCTTCCTCCCCTCCCCAATTTGGCCCCACTGCGAGGGTAGTTTTTTCCGCTTTTATCATTTTAGATCGGATTTTTTTATGGAGCCCTCTGCTAAATATTATTTATAATATATGAAATTTCAGGACACTTTTCCAAATTTAGCCAAGACCCCTCATGTGACATATCGTTAGAAAGGTTTGTGACTACTTATTAGTGCTATGCACTTCCGGTGGCCGCCCCCCTCCACTTTGCCCCCCCACCCGGAGGACAATTTTCCAAATTTAGTCAGTACCCCTCTTATGAGATATCGTTGAAAAGGTCTGTGACTACTTATTGATGTTATGCACTTCCGGTGACAGTCCCCCCACTCTTTGCCCCCCCCCCTGGGGGACACTTTTTCAAATTTAGTCAAGACCCCTCGTGAGAGATATCGTTGGAAAGGTCTGTGACTACTTATTGACGTTATGTACCTACGGTGTCCCCACCACCACTTTTCCCCCCCCCCGGGGGGGGGCACTTTTCCAAATTTAGCCAACACCCCTCATGTGAGATATCGTTGGAAAGGTCTGTGACTATTTATTGATGTTATGCACCTCCGGTGACAGTCTCCCCCAATTTGCCCCTCCCGGGGGACACTTTTTCAAATTTAGCCAAGACCCCTCATGTGAGATATCGTTGGAAAGGTCTGTGACTACTTATTGATGTTATGCTCCTCCGGTGTCCATCCTCCCATTTTGCCCCCCCCGGGGGACACTTTTCCAAATTTAGCCAAGACCCCACATGTGAGATATCGTTGGAAAGGTCTCTGACTACTTATTGATGTAATGCACCTCCGGTGACCGCCCCCCCCCACACTTTTCCCCCACGGGGGTGTTTTTCTAAATTTAGCCAAGACCCCTCATGTGACATATTGTTGGAAAGGCTTATGACCACTTACTCATGTTATCCACCTCCCGCACCCCTCCCCCCTTTCCCCCCCACGGGGAGGGCATTTTTATAAATTCAGATCCAGACTTCTCATGTGACATATGGTTGGAAAGGCCTAAAGACCTGTGACGACTTAATCATATTATGCAGCTGCTGTGCCCCTCCGCTCGCTTTGACCCCTCCCCCAAGAGATCTGGTCCGATGTTCATTCGTTTCGATATTATATTTTTTACAAGATTTTGTAGTGCGTGCACACCACACCCGCCTGCTATCATATATCAGTGCCGTATATAGCGGGTAACCTGTTCGTGATTTCATATTACAAGATTACGTATAAATTAGGGGCCCCGATTAAAGGAGGGGCCCGCTAGCGGTCGAAGTCACCTAGTCTTTATTAACATCGACTCATTCCAGTTCTTTCGCAGACGATTCTTGATAAATGTATGACGTATATAATACATAATATATGATTTATAAAAGAAATTTGCAAACTGTAGTCATCGAGAAAAAAATTTATACAATCGAAAAATATCGAGATGTCCATACAATCGAGAAAATCGAGAAAAACATCTCGTTATCGCCCATCACTAGTTCAAACAACATTGTTACTCACTTAAAAAGATTTCTGTATGTGCAAATTTGAAACTGTTTATAATTCTTTCGAAGATTTTTTTTAATATAAAACGTTTCGCATGATCTTTTCATATGCAAATTTTAATATGTTTAGAATTCTTTCAAAGTTACTTTTCACATATTTATGTGGTATACTTCAGCCTGTTTTCTATTTTTAATTCAACGTTTTTTATTTTTACTTTTACATAGTTGGGAAAATTACCTCATATTATATAATTTATGAAATTACCTCTTTTTCACAAATGATTGGAACCTAAAAGCCAGTTTTTGGACTAAAGTATTGTGTATAATATAGTATATTTCACTTATGTAATAATTTCATTGTTTTGAAATTAAAAATTATTACTTTCAAGTTAAAAAAATATACTTCAGCAATTAGAAAGACTAACTTTAGCTGCAAAACTTTGAATATGGTTATGATTCTTTAAAATTTCTCAACCTATATATAGCATTTTTGAGGTCGAGAGGAGCGATTCCTGTAAAATAAGAATTATTTTTAAAGTATTTTATTAAGGACATCACAGAGCATAGTATATTTTTAAATGAACTTATTACAACCATGTGTGCTTTCTTACGGAAAATAAAATTTAACCCGAGAGTAGTCGCGACATTTTTTAGAACATTAGTAGTCGCGCTCGGTCCATTTGCCGCCGTTACCAGAAGGCCGAAAACGAAGGGGAAACTTGCCGGTGTTATCAGATGATCGAAAACGGATAACGTAGGGGGAAATGTTGACTGAACTTTAAAAGATTACAGCAATTATTCATTTTACAACATTTTACAGCAAATTATTTATTTCGCTTAAGTATATATTCAGTTGGCATCTAGATAAATGTTTTTAATAACTCTTTCTTCGTTTTGCATAAATACTTAAAAGTAAATAGTAAATGATTTGATTGAATTTCTGATGTTACTATGAATCAATAATTAGTAGGAAAACATTTACGAATATGAATCTAAATTCGTGATAGGGGTATATATATATATATTGGAAGGGCAGAATCAGAATCAGGTAGATTTTCATGATACTCCGGCACTCTATATCCATTTAATAAAATAAAATTAATAAATTTAGCATCGATATATTACACGGACATTAAATTAAACAATTAAACTGAAAATAAAAATGGAACCTATGACATGCAACAGAAAATCAAATAGAATACCACTAATTCACCAGCATATTATATATATATATATATAATAAAGAAAAAGGTAAAAAATACTTAATTTCGAAATTATAAATGTAAATGTTGTAACTACGTTTTATTTATTTATTTTGTGGGGTGTCTGTGTGTGTATGAGGGGGGGGGGGGCGGTCTCTCGAGATTTTATGATTAAATCCATTTTTCAAATGAAAATACACGATTTGTACATTTTCTACTTATTTCAGGGTGGGAGCAGCGCCCTTGAATAAAAACTCTGGATAGGAACTTTGCTTATATAAAGTAAATAAGTTATTGAAATTATATATTTAATTTAAATACATTTGCAATTGTAGATTTAAATCCTAAGATGGATAAATTATTTTAATTAATAGAATCACTGAAAGGTTCATCTTAATAGGGATGTATTTTACAGCAACTATTTAATTAAAATAAATATTCAATTGTACATTTCATAATAAGGTATTAATGTTATAATTTATTGTTTTATAATAACATTCATTAAAATAATAAAAACAATAAGAACATTTTCTCCGAAATTATAAATATGCAGCAATAATTTTATTTAAATGAATTTTCTCTCGTATTCTGGAAAACATTATTGTGAAAAATAGTTTGAACAATTGATGAAGGGCAACAAATTTACATTTGTTAGTAACCGTCTCCAAGCCTCTATTGGATTTCAATAATAATAAAAAAAACATTTTCTGTGGCATTAAAAAAAAAAAAAAATGTAGTATAAAAATTTAAAAATAGATCAATTTGAGAGAAAAACTTAAAATATTTTTTTAAATCATTGTATAAACATTCACTGAATTATCCAAAAGAGATTTTTATTTGCGTAATTTCTAACCTACATTATAAAATTCTCATTATTTTTCTTATTGTACAAATAAATTATATGTATGTTCTTCGCAGATATACATACTATATTTCTGAGAAAATTGTTTAATCTTTCGAATTTGTTTTATTGTACAAAAACGATACTTTTCAGATTTAGGAGATACGGCAATTTTTTTACTGATTCACACAAAATTCTCTTCTCTCTTTTTTAATGGTTTAGCAGTGTTATTGTCTTTCTTTTATTTATATGTTCCGGTAATAAATGGAAAGCAACTTCTTTCAAATAATGATGATGAATTTCCCTTTTTTTTTCCATATTTAAACGATTATCAATTTGAGAATTTATTCCCGCAATGTTTGACAATGAAAAAAAAAATAAATAAGTGACCATCCATCAGTTTTTTGTGCGAACTGACTTCATAACTAATATAATAAAACAATTTTAAGTCACATTCTAAAAGTAAAAAAAAAAAATTCTATGAACGGGTAAAATAGCAGAAAGAAAGACGAAATAACAACAGGCAGAGAGTCCGTACTTCGAAGAAACTTTCCCCCACAGATTTCGCGGAAATGGGAAAGGATGAACACGAGGGGGAAAAATTCAACTAACGCAAGTGGTCGCAACGCGGTCATTTAGACCGATTGAAACTTAAGAATGCTATAAAATGCTAAGAAATAGCAGGAATGGCTTTCAATTTTACTACGCAAGAGTGTGAACACTCAAGGTCAGCTACACGGAATTTGGCTATCGTAACTTTAACGGGAAATGAGTTACAGGAAGATAACGAATTTCGGGCGGGGAAAAGACCAACGCGCGACTATTAACGGGTTAAACAAGTCGGAATTTAATTTTTTGAGGTTCTAAACGCCTGTTTGTGCAGAACTACTTTTATTCGGTCCAGTTCAAGAGGAGTCGGAGCATGTTTGTGGTTAAAAATACTTCAAAAATGGGTCTATTATGTGCGTTGAAGAAACATGTTTATAGGTATATTGTGTCATGCTACTTATGCAATATTTATGTTTGTCATAAGCGTAATTGAAACAAAAAGAGAATTATTGAAAAAATGCATGTGAACACATCATTTATTTTTGCGGCTGCTGTACATTGAGAAATAAATCCAGAAATGCTAGATGTGTCCCAAATCGTTACATTGTTAAGAACTTGAGTAATAAACAATTGTGTTTCAACAGGTCTGTGAAGTTATTCAATTATAATCACTACATAGAATTAACATTTACACGGAAGGCTCGGACAGAATCAATACAGCTTTAGCACGTATTCACGGAAAAGATGCTATACAAACTCCCGTGTAAAAGTAACAAAAATAATAATGTCTAGATACGATATAAAAACTGTTGTTTCTTCACGATTTAAACTTGATATTGTTAATGAGAGTGGGTGTAGTACAAAGTTGTACGAGCGTAGAATCCGGAGCATGGTACTTAAGTACGAGAGAATAAGTGAAATTCTTTAATACTGATCACGACATTTTCAGAAGAAATGCTACCAACTGGAACTAGTTATAAAGAAAGGAAAGAGACCATGATTAAGATAAACTTTACTTTGTTTTGACTTTTCTCCGAATATAGATAACATGAAATAAATTTGAAAAAGGTAATTTTGCAAAGTGAATATGTCATGGTATTCTCTCTTGTTAATATTATGATTTTAAATAGTGATATAGTGGTATGCTGTAATCGCATATTGCCCGTTCCATAGCACTTAAGTGGTAGAATAACGCCGATTAAGTAAAATCTCTTAATACTCATTAAGACGATTTTATAAGAAATGCTGCCATTTCCAACTGGTCAGAAAGAAAAGAAAATATCACTGATTAAGATAATTTTTACATTGTTTTGACATTTTCTGTACATATAGATAACAATTCGTATAAACGGCACTACTGTATTTCATGGTATCTTCCTTGTTATTATAATATTAGGTCTTTATATAAAAGATTTTGAAATAATTATTATTTTTTCTTTTTTGCGCGTTACTATAAGCGTGCACATGTTAAATTATCAATCTCTACGGATCCCTGGCCATTTCCGGTTTCAAGAGTAAGTAATCCCATGAGTCAGTATATTTTCAATACATTTTATACGACTAATCACTGGTTGTAATAAAAATAGTAATGAAATTACTTAACCTTACAAGCTTTTAGAATTTTGCTGTCAAGTAATATATAAACTAATAATTTCTATTCTAATGACTTGTGCGATCTTCTGAAGGATTATTCATAGAATTATAAGTGTAAGTTTCGACATTGTTTGTGACGAAAAGTTCAAATATAGTACTAACATGATTAACAAGACTTACATAATAAATACAAGTATGTATAATTTTTAAATTGTAGAATGATGCCTAATTCTTGAAGTTTGATAGTTTAACACATAAATAATTCTTGAAATAAAATTATTTGCCTGTAGCTACTTCATTTTAGTATGTTTTTCAAAGATTTTAATAAAAGATAATTACTGATAACATTGGATGCTTCAAAGAAAAATTATTTAATTTTCATCGAAACTCATTGAACCGTAAAGTGCTCATAAACCTGAGTAACTTCGCAATCTGTGATGTAAAATATTTGGGACTTCTAAATGATTAATAATAAAGAAAAAGATTAATACTTTATGGCTTTGGCTTCGATTTTTTCTCATGATTGTAGTTCACGAATTAAGAGGTTGTTTGTAAATTAATCTAATGTGTTGCAGAACTAATATTTATGAGGTGTTAAATATATGGGTTAAAAAATTTGTAAACGTCCAAATATTTCAATGTTTATTTATGCATGAGATTGAAGACAGAAAATGTCTTTTTTTATAAACTTAAGATTTATACTTAAAAAATTATTCCTGGATAACCAACTTTTCAGTTAATAAAGTTTGAAGATAAATTGAAAGATTCGCTTACAACAGTACTAACTACTAAGTCATAGTTTAATATTATTATGTAGTCTCTTTTAGAAATGATTTTTTTTTTCATTTAACATACCCCTCTACTTGTATCGAACATAATATTAAAATTTATTATAATTATAAAATGTTTTTGTAATTTTGTTAGTGTAATTTAAAAATTACTTTAATTGCTTTTCTGCTAATATCTGCATGATGACGACTAAAAGGTAAAACCTATTAAAAAGAAAGTGTGAGTAATAGGGATATATGTTTTATTTAGAAAAAAATGTATAATCAGTGCTTTGTACTTTTATGCAAAAATATTTTATATAATATGGACTAAAAATTAGCAACACAATTGAAAGGCAGCTTTAAAATATAATAACATTTAAAATTTAACTCATAAATGGAAAAATGTACATATTGAACAGCTGTTTTGATACAGAATTCTTACAATTCACAATTTTTGTTACAAATGATCCATAAATTAAAGAATATTTATAAGTTTAGTTATACGAACAATCGATTTACTACGCTGTATGTCCATTCGTGACCACATAAGGGGTGTGGAATGTGTGGGAGGTAAAACAGCTTAACCCTCGAAACGTAATCTACGTCTTCATTTTTCAGGGTTTTATGCTTTTATGCACGTTTTTACTCCAACATGCAGAGCTGAGTGCTATAATTTCATGTTACAGTACAATCATGCAAATTGTTTATTGTCTCTCCTATGAAATTTACTTTTTGCCGAGATGTGTCACTTTTCGTGCGTGTGATCGAAATGTTCTTTACATGTATCTTCATAAATCCATAGAAAGTTTGACATTTTTTGTTATAGCTGATTGACTGAACCACTAAAACAGGGCTGAACGTACAGCTCTAAAAGGAGGAAGTTTTATATCTAGGAATCTCAACAAGAATGCTCACGGAATCGATACGAGCATTACCTCACTGTTAAACAACTGCAGAAAACTGCCCAGTTATTCAACCTTTGTTATAGATAACGGTTGATTAAAGTAATTTTAATCGATCCTGACTAATGCGTAGGATAATCAAAATTTGATCACGTTACCCTTATTTACAAAAACGTTTGAATGACCCGCAGTTTGTCACAGACTCTCAACGGTGCACAATAGCAAATGAAGGTACACTGCAAAAATAATAATTGATTTTACGGTATAATACTGGCACCTGAGGCGCAAATTTATAACCGTAAAATAAGCAGTAATATACCGCCGTATAAAGGAACTAAATCTTATATTACTGCTTAATATTACTTGCTAATTTGCTGTTAATTTTACGGTTATAAACTGCACCCCAGCTGCCAGTTTTATACCATAAAATAAACAATATATATATATATATATATATATTTACAATGTATAATCACTCTCTGATTCGAGAGATACCGAATAATTAAAAAAAAGACTTAATATTAGTAACTTAATAACCAGATATATTTACCCAATGCAGTGTAAAAACTGCAGACGTGTTTCTCACATAAGGAGTCCTTGACAAGCAAAGAGGAGAAACTCTATGAAGAGTTTAGCGATTGTCTGTGTTTTCATGTGTTAAACTACGTCTTTATTTTTAAAGCTTTCAGCAACATATGTTATGGCTATTTCTTTCAGTTCGTAAAAGGGAATATAAAGGAAAGTTGCTATCAATATGAAGGAAATACTCTGAAAAAATAATATTAAGAACAGCGTTACACGGCATTTTGAAAAAACATTGTTCTTCTTCATAACACGACAAACATGCTATCACTCAAACTGTTTTATCTCTGCCGTCAAAGTGCTAGCACATCTTTTTGCGTCTGATAAAGAAAGAAGCAATTCCTTCAAAATGCACTTTAACGCTTTTATTTTATAGATACCATGTATATATTTACCATATATAGTACACAAATATTTAAAAACATAAGAAAATGCAGTCATTCAGTCTAAAATGTGAGGTGATGTATTAATTTTTCAAATAGGTTGTAGTACGATAAAGAAAAAAGCAGCTTTCATTTTATAACAAAATCTAAAAGTCATCTAAATTTTGAAACTAAATGCGAATTTTATATTTCTTAAATAATGAATTATTTTATTTTAAAATTTGCTTTAAAATTCAAAATAAATGTTTAAATGGCTTATATTATGATAATTTTGGCTCAGATTTATTTACCATCATTATGAACGCTTGAACTGCTACACTGATAAAATACTCTCGTTTTTAAAACAAATAAGTTTGCTTCAATACTTCATGAATATATGTTTAAATAATTTTTGATAGCGCAATTCGTACAACATATATTAATATTTCTTGCAGTAGCGAGTCAGATTAACCAATCAATTGATATTAATAAATTTCCTATATAAATGGGAACCATAGAAGGACGCTCTACAACAGAAAATGCATGCGAGAAAATAATCGATATAGGGGTATGTCGTGACAACTGAGCATCATGTAATTAATCTTAATTTACAAAGTGCATTAGGAGCTTGACCTCTTTTGCCAGGCAGATAATTAATTTCAAAATATGTTTATGTATTTAACTTGTGATAAGTTATGTAGGACGCGTATAGGGCAAGATAAGTAAAATTAATGAAAACATATCAACAAATGCCAATTTCAAATTGAATTTTTTTAAATAAAATTTTCAATTTATTAGAATTTAATTTAAAATAAACCGGAAACGAAAATCCATGCGTCAAGCATGGATTATGAAACACATGCAGAATATCTTAAGAAAATTTCATGGTTTAATAAGATGAAATTTAGAAAATACATAAAACATTTGAAAACTCAAATTCAGGAATTCCTATCAATAGTAAAAAAAAATACTTTTGCAGCCTACTTTATGATCTATAGATTTGTATATATATACTGCATAATATGCTAAAATGAAAAGGATGTGTTAGAAAAGTCAAATTCCAGTTGTAATTTCCCATTCAGCAATTTCCGTTAGTTAAGGGGTCTCAGGACTCTTAAAATTATAAAAAATGAAAAAAAAAAAGACCATTTTCAACATTTAATATCTTCAAATGTGTTTCATTAAAAGACACAATTTTAATTGGAATAAAATATATAAGTATGTTCTTTCATTTCATGTATTTAAAAAATTATAAGATGCAGAATTAGCATTTACATTAGCATTAGGGGGCTCCAAACTGTTAGACATTTGACGAGCAAAAAATCGGCATAACACCTTACGCGCACGATTACAAAATACGTATTGCAACTAGAATGAAAATTTTGGTGCCTACTTATACTTCAGATTGTAATAATTACCCTGAACCTAAATAAATTTATATTTAAAGCTTTTTTATATTTTTAATACAAAGTTGTATTTAGCTAATGCAAAATTAAGAAAATTTCAACAGTATAATCACCTAAAAAAATATTGTTTTGAACAATAAAAAAGAAATTTTAGGTTCAGTTTATACAGACTAACATGAAACATATGTTTTGAAAATTTCCTGAAAAAATATTCATAAGTTGGGATATCGTGCGCGTTATGCCCAAAAACGTCATTTGGAGAAAAATGGCTTCAAAGATTCCGAAACGAAGCTTCAGCTATTGAACGTGTATAAATGTAAAAGCCATAACTTCAGTTCTAATAGGGTTGGGTTGGGTTGATTTTTGACGGCCAATTATCTACACGAGGATATAGGCCCTAGGGGGAGTGCCTTCCGTGGAGGTCTTTCTAAGGGAACCTAATCCGTATTAACGCAAGGAAATCCACGGTTCGAAGAAAACCACGAAAACTCCGAACGATTAGGCCGACGGGCGCGATTGGGTTCGAACCCAGCACCTCCCGTCTACCAGCTTCGAGAGCAGAACCTCTCAGCCACTGGTAGTTCTAATAGGAATTTCAAGGAAACAATTACATCAAAATGTTCAGAAAAATTAGGAGTTTAATATCTAAAAAAATTAAAATTTCGAAAATTTTAAAGCTTTAAGAGTCCTGAGACCCCTTAACCAAAATGTATTAAGATATTTTGTGTTGCCATGTATAGCATCTATAGAATTTATACGCATCAAGAAAGAGGCAAAAGGGGAAATTATTTTAAAATCGCAACACAATTCTATAACTTAAAACGCAATTGTAACTATTATTGTTTTTATACAGTACTGTAACGGAATTCTTTTGTGTGTCTCAGTAAATGAACGTTGAATTCAATGCTCACTACATTCCATAGTAATCATCTGGTAGTGCCACTCTGGTTACATATATCAATTTAAATAAATAATCTAACACTACATAATAATAATCTAACACTATTAAAATTAAATAAATAATCTAACACTAAATCATAATAAATAATAATCTAACACTATTAAAATAATAATCTAACTCTATTAAAATGAAATAATCTAACACTATTAAAATTCACAGCAGACGATTTTTCTTTTATATGCGGAATTCTTTTGAGCGTCCCTGTAAATTTACATCATATCCAATACCTAGCATGCCACAGTAAATTTCATTAACATATATCAATTGCATGGTAATCCGAGTATATTTACGCTCGTTAGAGCACTGTGAGACGGTAGACAGACAAATCGAAATTCATATACCCTTTTCTATTATGTTGGAAAGTGATGAAAATGTGATATAAGTATATGGAACAACAACGTTACATAAAAATGGTCAGAAAAAATTTCATAATGTTAAGATTATTGATACTGCTTTATACAGTTTGGTTCAAAATGATAGGAACGATACAAAAACGAAGTAATCAGTTCGCATTTGCTATACAAATGCGCAAATCTCTGTGTTAGAACTAAATACTTGATATTTCAATTAATATTAATGCAAAACTCACTCATAATTTTTTTTCTTAATTTTTTTTAAAGTTCATAATCAATATTTTAAGAAATCCCGAAGAAAAATTTAAATGACACATTTTCTGTACACAAAAGTAAATCATTTAAGTACTTCCAGAGTTATATAAAAAATAAATATGTTTAAAATTTTAAAATTAATTTTTTTTTTTTAATATTTAAAATTTTTCAGATTTTTTTTGTACCTACAATTTTCTTATTATATTAAAACATATTTCAGAAAAAGAATTCATAACAAAATCTTTATAAATAAAAAAATAAAACATTTTGAGCCCCGGGATTCTTAAAGCATCAAAAATTTCGAAATTTTAATTTTTTTAGATGTTAAACTCCTATTTTTTCTGAACATTTTGATATAATTGTTTCCTTGTAATTCCCACTAGAGCAGAAGGTCTGGCTTTTAGAATTATACCGGCTTAATAGCTGAAGCGGCTTTTCCGAAATTTTGAAGCCATGAAATATTTTTTCATGAAATTTTCAAAACATATGTTTCATGTTAGTCTGTATAAACTGAACCTAAAATCCCCTTTTTATTGATGTATGTATATATATATATATATATATATATATATATATATATATTGGGTGTTTAAACTGTTCAAATTTTCAAAATTTTTCATTAGCTAAATACAACTTTGAATTAAAAAACAGAAAAATGCTTTAAATTCAAATTTATTTAGGTTCAGGGTAATTATTGTCATCGTAAGTATAAGTAGGCATCAAAATTTTCATTCTAGTTACAAAATTTATTTTGCAATCTGGCGCGTAAGCAGTTACACCAATTTTCTGTTCGTCAAATGCCTGACAGTTTGTAACCCCCTATAAACGCTAATTCTGCGGCTTGCAATTTTTAAATACATAAAAAGAAAGAACATAATTTTATATTTCATCCCAATAAAAATTTTATTTCTAAATCAGACACATTTTAAGATATTAAATGTTGAAAATGGTCTTTTTTTTTCATTTTTTTCAATTTTAAGAGCCCTGAGACCACTTAAACTAGGAACATCAAATTTACTACAGCTACAGATAAATATTTTGTAAGATAAAAAAAATAAATAAAAGAAAAAATAGATTAGTGATTTTAAAGATAGAATTGATTAATTTAATTTAAAAGTAAAAGAGGCACATGATCTAAGTGGTAGGATAATAAAATTAAAGTACATTGCATTATGAAAAAGAAAAGGTAAATATATGATGGATAATAAATAATAATTTTAAAGCAGTACTCACCCGAACTGTGCAGTATACATCTGTAAACCCTTAACTCATATATGCAGAAATGCCAATATAATTCTTTGATAATTATTTTATCAATCGAAATATACAATATTTATTTGTTTAATTTTGTTGGTCCCTTGGCACATTAAGTTATATATACTATACAAAATAAACACAAAAGGAAACAAACAAATAGATATAAATATCAAGTAATTTTATTATATTTGCATATCATGTTTCAAATTCAATAAAGGGGGAGAGGGAGGGAAAAGTGCACTTACCCAATTCTTTAGCATCAAAAACAGTACAACGGTTATAGCATCACACATAACTATTATGTTAAATTATAAAATATAGTGATCAGTTTTCCTTTAGTAGGAAAGACATTTAGTTTGTTTATCTTAGGCAACATTCACTGTTCAGAAATAATTTCGACATTATTTCCACTCATTAGACGGAGGATCGAAATTACAAGATTCAATATTCATAATATGATTCAGTGTCTCTACTAGTGTTCATATGATAGTTTCTTAATTAGCCGAAGCAGATATTAAATATTTTCATCAAGAATGTCCTTGTTATTGTTTTGATAAGACTCTATTCACATTTGATTCTTGAGGTAATGTATAAAAGTCCATCATCTTACCTCTATAAATATGCAGGATCGAAGCATGAATAACAGCATCATCACTTTAGAACAGGGAACATTCTGTGCCGAGCATTCGTGTATGAAAACAAATAAGAGGAAACCATAGCTCATTACTTTGTAGAAGAATCATCACAGTCTTCTATATATGATGGAGGATTTAAAATAATCATACTCGGACTCTTTACTCACTCCATAGATCCACCTGAGTGTGATAATACAATTGCACTAAGACATTTGGTTGATTTCATGAATATAATCTCATTTTATTTTGAATTACTACTGATTTTTTTGAAAACAAGATTCGCTAAAACGTAATAGCAGACATCGCGCCGTTGTAACGGCCGAAGCGTCCCGAGGGACAAAAATAGCGACCTTCTCACATCGTGTCTGGTGTTAGGGAGAGCGAGGCACGCCAGAAAAAGACGCTATCTCCCCAGCCAAAAACCGTTGAGCGCGCGAGTGACGGTGTTGCCACACCGAAAAGAGAAAAGATTTAAATGAAAGTTCGTTAGGTAAAAGATTTTGAATGAAAAGATCGTTATGTTTAAATTTTGAATTTAGTATTTGAAAATTATAAAAGAAATATTTATTTTGGCTGAAATTATTAAAATTAAGATTTATTATTTTATTATTGATATTAATTAACGATCTTTTTGTAGAAAAATAAAATTGTTTTAAAGTGAAATTTGACTGAAACTGAATTTAGAATAATTAATAATGAATAACTAATTAAATATTTTAAAGTTTCTAATTTATTATTTTAAGATTTCTGTTACCTAACATATTTGAAACATTAATTGTATAGAATTTGTTATATGATAGGAAACATGAACATATGAAAAACTAGAGAAAATGCAGAATGGCGTTTAAATTTTTTCCGGAATGTAGAATGTCAGTTATTTGCAAATATATGATGGCGGGAGGGGGAAAGAAAGAAAATGCTCAAAAGAAGAAAAACCTCTTTATACTGCAATCACATAAGAAATGTGTGGAAATAATATTCGAGGGGTTGAGGTTGCTGGATTTGAATATAAATTGAGTTGTTAGCCCAGATGCTACTCGCATCAGGCCCCCAAAATTTATATAATTTCCATTTGATTGAAAACGGAAACAAGAAGGAAAAAAAAATACCAATAAAAGTAAAATCCTGACATTCCAAATTTTTGTAAAGACACATTTTACAGTAACATATCGGAAATTGCAGTTTAATTGTCCCAAAATTTCTAAACAAAATATGTTTGACATAGAAAAAGTACTTAAAGCATAATATTCTCATATTATAAAAATTGCTGTATTTAGTATAAATGCTTCAAAATGTATTCAGTTGGGGAGTTTAAAAATCTTTGAAATGTTAAAATGAGAATTTTATCTCAAATCCGGTTATTCACAACTCTTTACTTTTTTTCTTATAAATATGGTTGGATATGCAGCATACGTTCATTATAATTTAAGCACTGCATTAAGAAGTAAACGGTTATCTCATTTTAAGTCTTTCATTTAATTTAATACGCCAGATTGTATGTATCTTGTTTGAAACTACTCTTTAATACAGTGAAAGATTTTTTTTTTTTTTTTTTCTGAATGTATAAGATATTTTCAAGTAATGTGTTATACAATAGCATGATGATGTATCACTTACTATACAAAAACATATTAAATTATATTATACAATAAAGTAAGCGAGTTGACGTTTTGAACATTTTGGTGTAAATCGCTCAACAGGTGGCGCTACTATGCTGCATTCTTTGTGATTTCTGTAATAGCTCTATCTCAAGAACTAATGCTTGGGTTTTCAACAAACTTCAGATTCAGGTATACCTGGATATGAATTAGTGCTGTTTATGTTTTGGTGTATATCGCTCAACAGGTGACTCTACTATGCAGGATTTTTCACGATTTCCACAATAGCTCAATCTCCAGAATTAATCCACGGATTTTCATCAAACTTCAGATTCAGTTAGTCCTTGACATGAATTGACGTTCTGCACCTCTTGATGTAAATCACACAACAGGTGGCGCTGCTATGCTACATTTTTTGTGATAACCGCAATAGCTCTATCTCAAGAACTAATGCTTGGGTTTTCAACAAACTTCAGATTCCGGTATACCTTGATATGAATTAGTGCTGTTTGTGCTTTGGTGCAAATCGCTCGACAGGTGGCGCTGCTATGCTGCATTTTTCAGAATTTCCCTTATAGCTCTATCTCAATAACTAATGTGCGAATTTTCATCAAACTTCAAATTCAGATATACTTTGATATGAATTGGTGCTAAATTGATGTAATTTCTTGTACTATTAAATGATTTAATTGACGTGATTTATATAGAAGAAAGTTTTGTGACGGCTACAACATACTAGTTTCCTTTTTTTCCCAAAATCAAGTGTTCCGCTTACACAGCTACAATCACAAAGAAATCACCGAAATGTCATGTAAACGTGATACGAATCGTTTGAATTATGGTAATTACTGGAAATCATTTGGATAATTTGATGGTTCTATCAGAAAATAGCGAGTCCTGAGATGTTTCTATCCGTGTAGTAGAGTTTAAAAATCCTCTTCTCAGCCGTTGAACGATATACAGATATTTTAAAGTAGTAGATGACTTTTAATATTGAATATTCAGGAAACAGTGTCAATTATTAACTCTCTAAAGCCATTGTGTTGCCTTAAGTGTTGTCAGTTGGGGTGGGGGGTATTCATAGTGCTTGATTGTCATCACTTTAAAAAAAAAAGTAATACTCGCTTTTTTTTATCTTTCACTAAATAAGGCATATGTTGCAATTAAAAAAAAATAGCTGCAATCTAGGAATTTAAATATATATATATATATATATATATATATATATATATCGCTCAACACGCAAAACTTATAACAACATACGTGATGCACTTTAAAAACTAAATGTATAAATTAGTCAAATTTACACATAATGTGTAAATTTCTAAAATTACTTTTTTTGAAAAAATTCTGTTTGGTTATTTTTATGTGTCTTTTAGCTTGTAAAACTAAGTGTATAATTTGTTATCACTTAAAAAACACAAATAAGTGTATAAATGTAGAAAAATGACAAAATATACACGAATTGGTGTGTTATTATATTTTACACATTACTATGTATACACAGATAAGCGTGTAAATTTCTAAAATCACCCACTTGTCACACAAACTACACACTTTGAACAAACAATTACCGGTTTTGTTGTATATGTAGTTTATGACATTAATTTGCGAATTGTTATCAGATTTTAAACTTAGACATGTGTGTAAATATAGGAAATACAGTCGAACTTGGATAATTCGAAGTTCAAGGGACCAAAAGAAAAGTTCGAAATATCCAAAAATTCGAATTAAATATATTCGCTCAAAAAGAAGAGATAAATAAAAAAAGATTAACTCCACAATGAAATATTTAACACATAAACTTTATCTAAGGATACTGATACATTTTGTTTCATTAAATCAAACTTTTAGCTTAATTATTCATTACTTTTAAGAATAAAAATCAGATATTTTTGATTGCTTTTCCGAATGCAATCTTTGAGTCATAGCATATGATTCCAACTTATCAATTGACACAAAAATAGAATCTTTTACATTGGACTGACCTTCAAAAAAGCGTCGAAGTTCTTGTATATGCATAATAGCTTCTAAGCAACTAGGTAAGGGCTTCTCTTGTATTTCATTGTTCTGCTCATCTTCAGATAGTCCGTCCTCAGCTTTGTTGTTTTCCGCCAGTTGAGCAACAATGTCAGCATCAGTTACCTCGCCGCACACAGCCACATTTTGGTCCACGTTGACGTAGTCTTCATACAAGATTGATGGATCCGATTTTACATCTTCCCAATTATCGACAGTAAGTTCAGGATCAATTTCGTCAAAGTTTTCCACTACATTTACTCCTTCTGTTTCTTTCTTTACAAATCCCGCCTTATGAAAGCATTTCATAATCGTTATCTCACTGACCTTGTCCCATGCCTGCCTACACATTCTTGAAGCATGAAGAACGTTGAGATTCTTAATGTCAAAATCTCCGATGAGGATTCTTTCAACCAACAGACGCCTGTAGAAATGTTTAAGGTTTTTGATGATTCCTTGGTCCATTGACTGAACCACAGATGTCATGTTGGCCGGGAAAAAAATGACTTCCACATTTTTCATTTTTGGAATGCTGTTGTGAGCCGAACAATTGTCAATAAAAAGGACAATCTGTCGTTTTTGTTTTTCAAATTTCTTGTTTATATTTAAAAGCCATTTTTGAAAAATTTCGGACGTCATCCATGCCTTTGTATTTGAATCGTAGGAGACAGGCTTAGACTAAACATTTTTAAAGCAACGTGGATTAGCCGATTTACCAATCATTAATAGTGGCAACTTTTCGGACCCGTCCATATTTGCTCCAACAAGCAACGTTACTCGCTCTTTACCTAGTTTTCCACCACTGCATGTTTATCCTTTGAAAGCAAGAGTTTTATTTGGAGTACACTTATAAAAAAGTCCAGTCTCGTCGACGTTAAAAATATTTTTTGGTTCCTTATTCTGAATAATTTCTCTTAAATGTTTTTTCCACTCATCAGCTGCTTGAATATCCACTGCACCACTTTCACCACACACTGCTTTGAAAGAAATATCGTTTCTATCTTTGAAACCATTCAGCCAACCTGTGCTGGCTTTGAAATCTTGAATGCCTAATGCAGCGGCAAACTGTTCAGCTTTGGCTCTCGTAATAGGGCCACTAATTGGAATGTTCTTATCTCGCGCTCGTTTAAACCATTTAAGAGCACAACCGTCCACAACTGGGTTATCAGGTCCTCTCGTCCTTTTCCTATTTTTTCCTGTGCCATTTTCGCTATTCAAAATTTTATCTTTGTTCTTCAAATATGTCGATAATGTGTTGGGTGGAATTCCAAATTCCTTGGCAATTTCCGATTTCTTTTTAAGGCCTTTTTCCACTTCATTAATCACCGCTACCTTTTGAGCTAATGTTAATGACTTATAAGGAGTTTTAGCTTTTGATAACGCCATAGTAAGAGAACACAAAAACAATGCTTAAAGCACACACACAAAAACTTACAACCGCGTTAAATCTTTCACTCACGTGACTCTAAGATAGAAAGAAATGTAGCTGCGCTTCTGGAGAAAAAAAAAGGGGGAGGGGAAGGGTTGGCGAAAATCTGCGATTGCAACACCTAAGCTGCGATCCTTTCAATGCGCAGTGAAATAGATTTCCCAGACGAAAGGGTGCGGCTAAGTCTTGGAATTTTGCCAAATAGAAAGACAATTAAAATAAACTGTTTTACTATTTTGAACCTTAGCTGAAAAAAGTCTCAGGATTAATATTTACCGCAAAATGCGAGAGGCAATCCTACGAAAAATTCGAATTATCCAAACTAAAATTCGAAATATCCACATTTTTTTAACATTATTTTAATACAGAATTCTAGGGACCAAGCAAAAAATTCGAATTAGCCAGAATTTCGAATTAAACAAGTTCGAATTATCCAAGTTTCACTGTACCTGGATTTACACTAATTGGAGTGTCACAAATATTATAAGTGTGTAAATTTTAAAGTGTATAGACGTTAAAAAAGGGATGGAGGGCTTGAATATATTTCAGGGATGCACCTTTTATTTCAGTAATTCCGTTGCATAAATGTAGTACTGTAACATCACTTTCAACATAAAGAACTAAAACTTTTTTTTTCTGTAAGATGATCTGATCCCCCCCCCCCCACACCTCTTCCCGCCGTTTCAGCTAAATTAGCAGCACAGGAACATTTAAAAGAAAATAAAAGTAAAGAAATTCTGAGAAATACAGGGTGGGAGGGGAGAGGCTTACATGACTTATTACATCAAATTTCTTAGTTCCTTTTTTTTAGCACTTGATTATTCTATAACCGTATTAGTAAACATTGTCTGAATGATGTCACAGCAAGTCACGGTGGTCACATGACATCAGTGGTTATATTGACACTACTCAGTGATGCCATGTAGTAAAGTATGAATTTCTTCCAGGACTAAAAAAAATACAAAAGCCACTTCAAAACGTGTTATTCATTAAAAACAAATGTCTTTTGCCGCGATTAGAATTTTTTTCGTCTCTGCAGGTCACGCACGCGTAAGCACAACAGTGTTAAAAAAAATAAACACCGTATTATAAAGTCACATTGTGACCAAAATATAAATTTAAAATCTTTGAATGTCTCAAAATATATTCAGAAACACTAAATGAAAATCTAAATACAAAATAGAAATATAAATTTCCTTGTCATTCTCACAGCAAGCATCGCAATAGAGATATAATAAATCTTTATGCTTATTCATTTAAATAATATTTCTTCTACTGCTGGCAATTTTTCTGCTTCCCCCTACCTTAATTTAAATTAGAGAAGTTTAACCCTCGATAGAATATAAAAAATATTTTGAACGCATTCATTGTGTAACATAAAATCTAACTCATGTAATTTGAGAATTTTAAATTTGTTTCCCGAATTACTTTTTAGAATTTGCACATCGAATATAAGAAGGCTAGGATTTACCCTTCTAAGTTTGGATTAACCCATAATTTACGTAAGCCGTCTCACAGACAACTGCTTTTTACCCATTTTCACAGTTTAATTTGTAATTTGACTTTAACTACAGATACCCGAGCTATTTTATTTTGTTTGAGCCCTGGTACTATCGTTACAGACTTTTGAAAACGTGAAAATTAATTACAATAGCATTGGGCAAAAAATTTAGTACAAAAACAGTATCATGTGAGTTAATTGATCCTTTTATTCCTCTTTCGATAAAGCGGTCTAACACACTGCTTACAGTAGTTATGCGACAACTTCTGCCACATCAGTATTGGATTAAACAAGTTAGAATTCCTTCGTCAAAATTATATGATTAGCTTCAAATTTTGAATATTGGCTTATTGGTGAAATGCAGTATTTTGACTGTAATGGGATGGCTACACGAGACCGGCATAGTACATAATATGTGTTGCAATATATCCCGTAAAAAGAAAAAGTAGAAAAGTGTATGTAAGTGAAAAATAAAATGTTTCTATTAAATATTTTTTAATACAACATATTTTTAGTTTCTAAATTTGATGTAAATAGGATATTAAGTCAAATGCAAATCTAGTTTTGAATTATAAATGTTAATTACTCATGCTTAATATTCCCTTACGAATGGGGCATCTATGGCGCTCAAGTGGGGTGTTTAACCCTGAAGTCCGTGATAAATGGCCAAAATCATTTCGTTTTCTGATTTAAAAAAAGTCCCATATTATCTATTATTTATATTACAATAATAATTTTAATGAAGTTCTACATAAATTTTGGAGTAGATAGGTTAAATATGCACATATGCACTATAAAAATCATTACTATAAGAAAAAAATCTAGGTGAATTAAGGGGGGGGGGGGGACTATTCCTGACAATCTAAATGTTATTTATTTATTTTGTGTTGATGAGAAGATGGACAAAATATGAATATTTTGTAAATTATAAGGAAATATAACATTTTACAATCTTAGATTTAAACATAAAAGTGATGTTAAAGAAAAAAAAAAAAAGCACGCTAGAGTCTTGTAAGTTCATAGTTAGAATATGTGAAATAGACTTATTTGAGAAGTAAAAAGTATTCGGAACTTTTTTTTTTTAATGTAGAAGATATAGGGTGCGTATACACCTCCGTATACCATTCACTATATCTATGATCATTATTCCTGATATATTTCATAGATTAACAATGCTATTTATTTTTGCCACTGTTCACGAGGGCTCCAAAATGATTAGAAGTCGAATGAAAAAATAAAAATATAAAACATTTTAATTAAATTGTTTGAGAAAAAAATTCTTAAATCATCTAGAGAAAAAATTAATTTTAAGCTCTGAAAGCTAAGTATAATAAAATCTTTTATAAGCAGCTTGCCTATATTTTCTCGTTCTTTGGAAACAGCTTAAACTATGTATGTTGCAAACCAAAGATTTTTACTCGAATTATCGTTTTACAAATATTTCAAATTAAGATATATTTGTTATACCATCAAAAGGAAAAAAAAAAGTTATAAAAAATGTTAATTGAGTTTCAGAAGCGTTTATGTAAAATTGAGTAGAATATAAGAATACATCTGAAAAAAAATTCTATGCTTAAATAGTATATTGTGCGAGTTATAAATACAGTTAATGCTATTCAATTATCAGTATGTGGAATGGGGGAATGCATAAATATTTCTGAAAAATATCTTTAAAATGTTAAAAACAACAGGAGCTGTTACAGTTGTAAGACTAAGTGAGGAGGATTGTTTTATTTATATATTTATTTATTTATTTAATTCAGAAGGCAGTCTTTACACTATGTGTGGAATTCAGATTACACAGGTTCTGCTCATAAATTGTTGCGATACGATTTTGGTATTCCACATCAACTCTAACAGAAAGATTGTTTGGAATAACTATAATTTCATTTGATCCTGTTTTATGTAAAAATATGTATATCGATGATAATAAAATGATTTGTCTTTATATTTAAAGTAAATTTCCAAAATACACTGTGGTTCTACTGGTTTCTGGTGGTAAGACAAACCTGCTAGAAAGAAGAAACATATCCAGCATTTGCGGTTTAAAAAAATTTAGTTCACAATTTAAACATACCTAAATATAAATGTTAAGAAAGCTATGTACACAAAAATTCCGTCTGTTTGGAATATTACATAAAAATCAATGTATATTTTGAATATTATACAACTCTGTGTTTTGCACATTATGAAGAAATATGTGTAAGAACAGAACATTACACAAAAATATATGTATTTTACATAATACGCAAATATCTGTGCATTTCACATATTACACAAAATACTGTGCAATTTACATCTAACACAAAATGTATTTTTTGCATAATACACAAAAATATGTGTAATCACAGAAGATTACGCATATAAATGTGTAAGAATATTTCACATAAATATGTGTACTCATGTGCAGTTCGCTCATTAAAGTTTGTATTTTAAGAGCGATCATATAACTTTTACACTCTTATTGTTATCATGAAATTACACATTAAAATGTGTATTTCGAAATTTACACATTACGAGTGCATTTTGGCAATTTACACACCACTTTACACATATAGACAAGTCGTTTTTGTATCGTCGATATACATGTTTTTATGTGCAAATTTACACATTTATTTCTTAGTATGTAGAACATAAAAATAAAAATACGATTAAAATATATATATACATATATATATATATATATATTATTCCACACGAGCTTCATGTCAAATTAACATGTTTCATTTTAATGTAGAACGTATTTAGCTGAAAACTTAAACTCCTTAAATAATCTAGGTCTATTCCGCTACAACCGAATAGTACTTCGAATACTTTATACTTTCTGTGGAACATTATGCATGTTGCTGACCAAAATGTAAGTTTGTTTCAATAAGGGTAATGTAAACATCAACTATGTAACACTTTTTACCGGACTGAAAAGAAGGGTTATGTGTTTCACGCGTATCTGTGTATGTGGATTTCTTTATACCCTCGAAACATCCCAACGGCTGGATGGATTTTTATGAATGAGGTCTCTATTGATTCGTCTTAATCTTCCGATGGTTATAGGATAGGTTTTGTTTTTATAAATTCAAAATAGCGGCCGTAAAATACAAAATGGCGGTAGAGAGGAAAAGAAAAATTTACGCACCATATTGAGTGACATATCATTGGATAGGTCTTTCAAAATGAAGACGAAGTTTCATTGACCATTTTATAGTCAGAAGCTCCATTTAAATATTACACAACCTGGAAGTTGTGTACTTTGGATAGCTACCTTTACTGTAACTCTAACTTTCATAATAGACATCTATAGGCCTTATCAAAAGAATGTTTGCAGATAGGAACTAATAATTAAACACAACTTAAAAGTCATCAATACAAGTAAATTAAAAAAAAAGGTAAGTAATATAAAAAATAGTTTCATATTGATGATAAATAATTAATCAGTTCGCTTTTTACGCTGTCGAGTTTTTTGATTTTTTAAATTTAATATGTTATTACAAGAAATTAGAATCAAACATTTAAAAAATAAACTCATTTACTTATACAATTATCAGGCGTATCTGTATTTTTGAAAGAATTTTTGTCGCGGAACTGCAACACGGGACCTTCTCAGCCCGTGATTATGCTAATGCATGCGCAATTTGAGAACACGTGGTTTTGTTTTACCTTAAAAATGTCCATTAGAATCTTCTGTTATTGTAACATGGGTTTGAAAATAACCTATGATTCTGAATATTTTAATAAATGATAATTTAAAAATTAAATTTCCTTATTCAGCCACATTGAACGCGGAATAAAATTATTCTTCTGAAATGAATTTTAATTATCGCCAAAATATTTTGCATATCTCGAAAAGAAATCTTTAAATAGAAACTGCTTAATTTATTGGCTTTTACGGGAGAAAAAGAATATTATTAGCAAAATTCTTCATTTTGGCAGCGGTGAGATTCGAACCCACACCTCCGAAGAGACTGATGCCTTAAACCAGCGATTTAGACCGCTCGGCCACGACACCTCGATTGAAGTGGATGTAATATCTAGCGAAAACTCTATAAAACGATAAGGTTTTATTATTACCCGACTGAAAAGAAGGGCTATGTGTTTAACGCGTATCTGTGTAAGTGGATTTCTTTATACTCTCGAAACATCCCAACGGCTGGATGGATTTTTATGAATGAGGTCTCTATCGATTCGACTTAATCTTCCGAAGGTTATAGGATAGGTTTTGTTTGTATAAATTTAAAATGGCGGCCGTAAAATACAAAAGGGCGGTAGAGACGAAAAGAAAAATTTACGCACCCTATTGAGTGACATATCATTGGATAGGTCTTTCAAAATGAAGACGATGTTTCATTGAACATTTTGTAGTCAGAAGCTCCGTTTAAATATCACACAACTTGGAAGTTGTGTACTTTGGATCGCTACCTTTACTGTAACTCTAACCTTCATAATTGATATTTATAGGCCTCATCAAAAGAGTGTTTGTAGATGGGAACTAATAATTAAACACAACTTAAAAGTCATCAATACAATCAGATAAAAAAAAGGTAAGTAATATAAAAATAGTTTCATATTGATGAGAAATAATAAATTAGTTCGCTTTTTACGCTGTCGAGTTTTTGGATTTTTTTTAAATTTAATATATTATTACAAGAAATTAGAATTAAAAATTTAAAAGAAAACTCATTTAATTATACAATTATCTGGCGTATCTCTATTTTTTTTAAAGTATTTTTTGCCGCGGAACTTCAACACGAGACCTGGTCAGCCCGTGATTATGCTAAGCATGCACAATTTGAGAACACGTGATTTTGTTTTACATTAAAAATGTCCATTAGAATATTCTGTTATTGTAACATGGGTTTGAAAATAACATATGATTATGAATATTTTAATAAAATGATCATTTAAAAATTAAATTTCCTCATTCAGCCGCATTGAACGCGGAATAAAATTATTCTTGTGAAATGAATTTTAATTATCGCCAAAATATTTTGCATATCTTGAAAAGAAATCTTTAAATGAAAACTGCTTAATTTATTGGCTTTTACGGGAAGGAAAAATAGAATATTATTAGCAAAATCTTCATTTTGGCAGCGGTGGGATTCGAACCCACGCCTCCGAAGAGACTGGCGCCTTAAACCAGCGGCTTAGAACGCTCGGCCACGACACCTCTATAGAAGTGGGTGTAATATCTAGCGAATGAAAAAAATCTATAAAACGATTAGATTTTATTATTACCCGACTGAAAAGAAGGGTTATGTGTTTCACGCGTATTTGTGTATGTGGATTTCTTTATACCCTCGAAACATCCCAACGGCTGGATGGATTTTTATGAATGAGGTCTCCATTGATTCTTCTTAATCTTCCGATGGTTATAGGATAGGTTTTGTTTTTATAAATTCAAAATGGCGGCCGTAAAATACAAAAAGGCGGTTGAGACGAAAAGAAAAATTTACACTCTAAACTGAAATGTCTGAAATTCAGACACTTAAGTGTCTGAAACGCAGTGTTCAATTTTCAGACGTTTTAAAATGTCTGAAAATTATCAGACACTTCTTGTGTCTGAATTTCAGACACTTAAGTGTCTGAAACAAGAGTGTTCGTTTTTCAGACATTTTAAAATGTCTGAAAATTTTTAGACACTTCTTGCATCTGACTTTCAGACATTTCAAATGTCTTAATTGCGGCCATCTTTGAGCCGGTTTCCTCCCCCCCCCCCACCACCACCAATATGAAGCCATCTTTGACCAATTTTCTTTCTAAGCCACATACGCAGCCATATTTGACCACATTGAAACATTTTTTATAAATGGGAATAATTTGTTACCATAAAGCAGAGCTGATCGCAGCGCAGGAAAACTTTGAAGCATCTGCCCCCTTATTTTAGGGTACCCCAAATTGGGTACAAAATTTTTATAAAGCTGATATTTTAAATCACTTTTGAACTTATGACGATTGTAATCAGTATTTTGTAGTTTTGGAACAGGATATTATATATAGGGTAGATGTGCCAGTAATGGACACCTTTCCAGTAATGGACACCCCTTGATGTTTTTGGTTCATAAAAAAATAACTAATAAATATTTAGCTTTAATTATTTTTTTTATAATTCTCCCTTGTATGTTTTATAAATCTATGTTATTGTTGACACTTTTAATCAAACCAATCAGGAATCAGAAAATAATGTTTCAAAGTTTTGCTGTTTTTCTGTGAAAATCTTAATGAAGAGGTTAAGAGCTGGCTTCGTTTAATTAATTTATATATTATTTATTTTCTTGCAAAATTTGAATGTTTTTGTTTGAGTAGCAATAGAACACTTTGAATTTTATATACTAATGGCTAATTACAAAATTTCATTTCTTTTTAATGTTTTAAGAGGGGGTGTCCATTACTGGGATGGTTAATTAGTCATTTTCCAGTAATGGACACCCCATGTAGACAATGCTAAAAATGCAATTTTAGTAATGTTTATGGTGCATAAAATACTTTCGCTTAACTTCAAACCTAAATAATCAAATTTAATTTTTAAATTATACTTACCAAAATGTAATAACACCAAAACTTTTATAAATAGCTGCTTTTAATTTATTTTATGTGATTAACAAAATTTTGATATTTTATTTATTTATTTATTTTTTTTTATGTAGTACATATATATACCTCACATATTTTATAATCTGCCAATCAAACCAGCCAGGAAGCAGAAAATACTATTTAAGAGCACGGTCAAAGAGGGGCTCATGGGGCTTAACTCCTCTCCGTTAAATAAAAACAATTAAGTTACAGAAGCTATTAAAAATCCTTTTTCTGTCTTAAATGTTTCCTTATTAAAAAAAAAAAAAAAAGTAATACTATTAATGAAAGTTATAGGTAATATTCATGAAACTAGTAAATCTGCAGATCAGTGGCCTCAAACATCAGTTCTACAGTTTTATTTTGAAAGTATTTTATTTAGTATTTAAAATATTCAACTCACAATATCATTTCTTTCATATTTGTAATAATAATTATTATAAATGGTATATCAAGTAATCGCTGGAAGATTGTTAAAAATAGTGACACAAAACTAAACATTAATATTCCAAAACTTTTTTTTTTTTTTTATTACCTTTTAAATCAAATCCACCACTGTTTCAATAATTTGATAGCTGTAATTGTATGATATGTAGTATTTTAAACTATCCATCTAAAACAATTAAAACATCGATCTTCTGATAATTACAATAATTGATGCAAACAGTAAATGATTATCACAAATATTTTATTAATTACTGGTATCCTAATTGTTAAATTTATTTAAAAATAACTATTTTGTTTCATTAGTAAGTATTCATTAAATTCTGGTTCTAAATACAGTCATAAAAACAATTATATTTATTACTTTTTATGGGGTGTCCATTACTGGAACAGAGGGTGTCCACTACTGGGCTTTTGGGTATTTTGATATATTTCTGTTATTTAAAATTAAATTTCTATCCATATGAGGAAATGAGGCTATAAAAATGGTTAAATATTGTTGATAGATTAATATAATATTGAAAAAACTGGAATATAATAATTATAACTATTAATAAAAAAATAATTTTTAAAGAAATTCCTTAAGGGTGTCCATTACTGGCACATCTACCCTATATATACAATCACCTAAAAATGTATTTATGTGATATCATATATGCGAGCATAAAAAACGTTTATTACTTTCAGTGAGAACTTTAAATTAATTCTAGTCCAAAGATCTAGTATTCATTCGTCTCCCCGCGCCTTTCATATACTGTTACAAAAAAAAAAAAAAAAAAAAAAAAATTAAGCCTGTTCAATGCCATTAAATACAAATACATATTTGGATAAATATTTCTTTTTCTTAACCTAATCATTTTCTAAAAGTACAAAATATTTATTAAAATAAGTATAAGATCAAAACAAATTAAAAATATCAGCTTTATAGAAATTTCATACCAAATGTAGGAGCACGTAAAGCTAAAGGCACAAAGAAACAGCCCAGTTTGTCCATGCTGCAATCAGCTCTGCTTTATGGTAACAAATTATTCCCATTTATAAAAAAAAAAATAATTCTCTCCTTCAGAAAGAATCTTATCCCTGCTTTGTTGCTCAATTTTTTTTTCCATTTAAATTAGATATTCCCAGTGACATTTTTATTTGTGTGTTAAATAAAATCTAACACTAGATTACACAAAAATTTCAGTATATGAGATCCCAACATTAAAAAAAAAGTATGAAACTCTTACTTTTTTGTTGTTGTTGTTATTATATTATTTATCATTAGTAAGAAATATTGAAACATTTGACAACAGCACATTAATCAGCATAATGTTGAAAGACATTCAAAATATCAGTTTTACAAAAATAGAATACCAAATTTGGGACCACCAAAATACAAAGGGAAGGGGGCATCGCCCAATTTGCTAATGCTTTAATAAAATCCTGCGTCTGCAAAAAATCCAACCCAACGTTATGGTTCGTTAAATAGAAGTGACCAGAATTCGGAAGTGTCCGCTAATGAACATTCCCGAATACCAGAAATCTCTGTGTAGCGAAAACCTTAAATCATACTATATTACTCTAACCGTTCAAAATATTCATTGTAATCAGCGTAATTTCGAAAGGTATTCAAAATTGCAGATTTACGAAAATTGTATCAACCCCCTCCCCCCCCCAATAAAAAACAAAAAGGAGCAGGTACCCTTAGACCATGTTTTAAGCAGAAGCCCTATGATGCTAAACAGACGTATCCCCTGTTCAGGAATGTCCGTTACGCAGGTTTTACTGTGTGTATTTAAAGTAAAACCTCCGTAACGGAAATTGCTGAATAGCGGACACCTCTTTTTTTTTTTTTTTTTCTTATCCGCAACACCTTTAAATCTGTACGTCTTCACCACTTTAAAGTAGACACCACCAAATAGCGGACTAATTCCGAGCTCTCGAGGTGTCCGCTATTCAGAGGTTTTGCTGTATATTCATTTATATGCACATTCTAAAGGGTAAAAAGTATTTACCTTTTTTGTGACAGTATAAGAAATATGTTCCAAATAAATTCTAGATGCAGTTGTTGATACTATTCAATAATATTCTACAAACTAAATTTAAAAGACAACGTGCGTTGATATTAACGTTGTCATTAACGAACACAGGCACACACACACACACACACACCAAAAAAAATAAATAAATAAATAAATAAAAATAAATAAATAAATAAAACTTAAAATCCATACTATTTTTTTTTAATGAGTTTCTGTTTTATTATTATTTTCACGGATTCTTTTTAGCACCCAGATATGCTTAAAGAAAATTCTTTGAGGGTTGAAAAACACTTCTAAAAACATTTTTCTTCCCATAAACATCACAATAAAAATAATTTGTATTAAAAAATGTTATAATAATATGAAAATATATACATACTCGGAGCAAAAGTAATTATAAGAATAATTAATCTTCAAACCATGTTACTTTTTCAAAATATATTAAATATCAGCATAGTTACACTTTATCAATCAGTCAGAATTATTGGCAATACTTGTTTGAAATCTTGCATTAGAAGTGCGTTTTCAGAACATGTTTATTTAGGTCTTAAATTTTATTACAAAAATGAAAAATATCTCCTACTGTCATGGGCGAGAATTCTTATACACCCATCTTCTTTTTTTTTTTTTTTTCATATTATTGAAATTTTTTGCATGATGTTATTTAAATTGATTTTTTTTAATATTTTCCGCACATATTTAATTAATTACGCCGATTTTTATAATTTGTTTATAATTACTTTCAAGATCGCTTCATGTTTTAAAATTTAAGTATGGTGTTGAGATGTAACGCAGGAAATACATACTAGGTATATTCCATCTTGAAATAAATTTTCATAAAAATTATTAAATATATATATAGTATCGGCGTGCAG
Source organism: Maratus speciosus (assembly GCA_963932465.1). Taxonomy (NCBI): domain Eukaryota; kingdom Metazoa; phylum Arthropoda; class Arachnida; order Araneae; family Salticidae; genus Maratus; species Maratus speciosus. The sequence goes on from OZ010791.1 coordinate 422,067,720, forward strand.
TTGAATACAATAAGAGTGATTTATTTCCAATAGGAAAAACTGCAAGTTTACAAAATACTCCGAAATACACGATAACACAAACCCTTATACTTTTGAGATTTCTTTTCATACTTTATATCCACCATATAAAACAAAAAAATAAAAAGTTCATGGTTTCTTTGATAAATTTAAATTTGTTAATATAAAAAAATCACTTCAATAATATACTCTGTAAGATAAATAAATGGCACTCTTGTCACTAAAAATGAAAATTTGTATGTAAAATTATATCACTAATATAAAATAAAGGAATTCGCAAGGAAAGAACTTACTTGTGCAAAGTTATATAAAAATTAGCTTTTTTTAAAACTTATACTGAACAATTTTTTTAATATGTTGCTCAGATGATACGAGCTATTTAACAATCATTAACAAAATTATAAATATTCTTTTTTAATAGCATGCAGGAAACATTAATTCTATAATTTCAAAACTTCTTTACATCTCACCAAATCTAATTGAAACTGTTGTATTTTTTACGTAAATAGTATTATTCAAACAATAAATAGATTATTTACTACATGAAACTTTAATTTATAAAGTAAAGATTTAGATGAGAATTAAATATATTTATTAATACTGAAAATCATTTGCACTCATTGAAAAGCATCAGAAATAAGCAAACAAATCTTTTCACACAAAATATATTTATTTGATAAAAAAAGACAAAAATATTAAAAATGCAAATTAGTCTAATAAGAATAATTTAAATAATAAATAAATAATAATATATATGTAAGAACGTTCTGTGAATTATCATTCCAAACCTGCGGAATACCTTACCTTGGCGTAAATATCCAAAACTGTAACAGCTAATCCAGTATGAGGGATATATTATTTTACGATATTGAACGCCATTTTAAAAATATATGCGTATTCATATTATTTTACCACTGTATTTTTATATATATCATGCTATTCTTTTGAATATTTGGTGCGTCTTGATTAAAAATTATCGTATAAATATTGACATTTTTATATTTCCATGCAAAATATAATTCCCAATTGATTTTTTTTTCGATCTCCATTTACTAGCAGGTACTGTCAAACCATTCAAATAAACAGAATATAAATTTTCGTCAAGCATCTCTAAAATGAAGACACAAAGATATAAAATACAGACATCGGATCACTATGCTAATTTTTCTTTTCTCTAACGACTAACACACCAACGGATGTAGATGTAGAAGTGCATACTATTTCACAAAAGAAAGTAAATACTGCGTCACTACTTTCTCTTCATTAATGATGATACACTCACTTTCTGACTCATCTTCGATTTACAAGTAAGAGAATTCAAAGTTCAAATCTTCAATCAGTCTAATGTTTTGGAAATAAAACAGAAACTTTTAATGCGTTATAAGATTATAACGACAATTGACGATTCCATTTATTATGTGAATAACAAACGTCATTATACAGATTTCGGATTGAGGGAAAATATATCGTCACACTTTCAAATAATTTATCAAATGATGATAAATTTAAAAGCAATTTTAACACTTAAAGACAAATTTACTGTACTGATACTTTAAATCAATTTCGCCAATCCGTTGAATAAAAACCGTTGCCCGCCAAAACAGCAATAATCAAATCCGGTCGCGTTCTTCTCCCGCACCGTTCATGCTTGCAACAACAAACAAACCTACTCACTTCACTTCATTTTACTTGGTGAGTGGTTCAAATGGCTGAATTTCTGAAATGTCTAAAATTGCAAGTGTCTTAAATTCAGACATATAATCATAATTCTAACATTTTTTTCAGTTCATTTATACCATGATCATAATAAGACGTTTATGTGTCTTAAATTTAGACATCTATCACGACTGAAATTTTATTTTCAGACGTTTAAGTGTCTTAATTGCTTTTTCAGTCACATATGTGTTTGAATTTAAGACGCCTCTATTTGCAGTGTACGCACCATATTGAGTGACATACCATTGGATAGGTCTTTCAAAATGAAGACGATGTTTCATTGACCATTTTATAGTCAGAAGCTCCGTTTAAATATTACACAACCTGGAAGTTGTGTACTTTGGATAGCTACCTTTACTGTAACTCTAACCTTCATAATAGACTTCTATAGGCCTCATCAAAAGAGTGTTTGCAGATAGGAACTAATAATTAAACACAACTTAAAAGTCATCAATACAAGTAAATTTAAAAAAAAGGTAAGTAATATTAAAAATATTTTCATATTGATGATAAATAATTAATCAGTTCGCTTTTTACGCTGTCAAGTTTTTTGATTTTTTAAATTTAATATGTTATTACAAGAAATTAGAATCAAACATTTAAAAAATAAACTCATTTACTTATACAATTATCTGGCGTATCTGTATTTTTGAAAGGAATTTTTGTCGCGGAACTGCAACACGGGACATTCTCAGCCCGTGATTATGCTAATGCATGCGCAATTTGAGAACACGTAATTTTGTTTTACCTTAAAAATGTCCATTAGAATCTTCTGTTATTGTAACATGGGTTTGAAAATAACCTATGATTCTGAATATTTTAATAAATGATAATTTAAAAATTAAATTTCCTTATTCAGCCACATTGAACGCGGAATAAAATTATTCTTCTGAAATGAATTTTAATTATCGCCAAAATATTTTGCATATCTCGAAAAGAAATCTTTAAATAGAAACTGCTTAATTTATTGGTTTTTACGAGAGAAAAAGAATATTATTAGCAAAATCTTCATTTTGGCAGCGGTGAGATTCGAACCCACACCTCCGAAGAGACTGGTGCCTTACCCCTGCGATATAGACCGCTCGGCCACGACACCTCGATTGAAGTGGATGTAATATCTAGCGAATAAAAAAACTCTATAAAACGATAAGGTTTTATTATTACCCGACTGAAAAGAAGGGCTATGTGTTTCACGCGTATCTGTGTAAGTGGATTTCTTTATACTCTCGAAACATCCCAACGGCTGGATGGATTTTTATGAATGAGGTCTCTATCGATTCGTCTTAATCTTCCGAAGGTTATAGGATAGGTTTTGTTTGTATAAATTTAAAATGGCGGCCGTAAAATACAAAATGGCGGTAGAGACGAAAAGAAAAATTTACGCACCATATTGAGTGCCATATCATTGGATAGATCTTTCAAAATGAAGACGATGTTTCATTGACCATTTTGTAGTCAGAAGCTCCGTTTAAATATCACACAACTTGGAAGTTGTGTACTTTGGATCGCTACCTTTACTGTAACTCTAACCTTCATAATTGACATTTATAGGCCTCATCAAAAGAGTGTTTGTAGATGGGAACTAATAATTAAACACAACTTAAAGTCATCAATACAAGTAGATAAAAAAAAAGGTAAGTAATATAAAAATAGTTTCATATTGATGAGAAATAATAAATTAGTTCGCTTTTTACGCTGTCGAGTTTTTTGATTTTTTTTAAAATTTAATAAATTATTACAAGAAATTAGAATTAAAAATTTAAAAGAAAACTCATTTAATTATACAATTATCTGGCGTATCTGTATTTTTTTTAAAGTATTTTTTGCCGCGGAACTTCAACACGAGACCTGGTCAGCCCGTCATTATGCTAAGCATGCACAATTTGAGAACACGTGATTTTGTTTTACATTAAAAATGTCCATTAGAATATTCTGTTATTGTAACATGGGCTTGAAAATAACATATGATTATGAATATTTTAATAAAATGATAATTTAAAAATTAAATTTCCTCATTCAGCCGCATTGAACGCGGAATAAAATTATTCTTCTGAAATGAATTTTAATTGTCGCCAAAATATTTTGCATATCTTGAAAAGAAATCTTTAAATGAAAACTGCTTAATTTATTGGCTTTTACGGGAAGGAAAAGTAGAATATTATTAGCAAAATCTTCATTTTGGCAGCGGTGGGATTCGAACCCACGCCTCCGAAGAGACTGGCGCCTTAAACCAGCGACTTAGAACGCTCGGCCACGACACCTCTATTGAAGTGGGTGTAATATCTAGCGAATGAAAAAAATCTATAAAACGATTAGATTTTATTATTACCCGACTGAAAAGAAGAGTTTTGTGTTTCACGCGTATTTGTGTATGTGGATTTCTTTATACCCTCGAAACATCCCAACGGCTGGATGGATTTTTATGAATGAGGTCTCCATTGATTCTTCTTAATCTTCCGATGGTTATAGGATAGGTTTTGTTTTTATAAATTCAAAATGGCGGCCGAAAAATACAAAATGGCGGTAGAGACGAAAAGAAAAATTTACGCACCATATTGAGTGACATACCATTGGATAGGTCTTTCAAAATGAAGACGATGTTTCATTGACCATTTTATAGTCAGAAGCTCCGTTTAAATATTACACAACCTGGAAGTTGTGTACTTTGGATAGCTACCTTTACTGTAACTCTAACCTTCATAATAGACATCTATAGGCCTCATCAAAAGAGTGTTTGCAGATAGGAACTAATAATTAAACACAACTTAAAAGTCATCAATACAAGTAAATTAAAAAAAAAGGTAAGTAATATTAAAAATATTTTCATATTGATGATAAATAATTAATCAGTTCGCTTTTTAAGCTGTCAAGTTTTTTGATTTTTTAAATTTAATATGTTATTACAAGAAATTAGAATCAAACATTTAAAAAATAAACTCATTTACTTATACAATTATCTGGCGTATCTGTATTTTTGAAAGTAATTTTTGTCGCGGAACTGCAACACGGGACATTCTCAGCCCGTGATTATGCTAATGCATGCGCAATTTGAGAACACGTAATTTTGTTTTACCTTAAAAATGTCCATTAGAATCTTCTGTTATTGTAACATGGGTTTGAAAATAACCTATGATTCTGAATATTTTAATAAATGATAATTTAAAAATTAAATTTCCTTATTCAGCCACATTGAACGCGGAATAAAATTATTCTTCTGAAATGAATTTGAATTATCGCCAAAATATTTTGCATATCTCGAAAAGAAATCTTTAAATAGATACTGCTTAATTTATTGGTTTTTACGAGAGAAAAAGAATATTATTAGCAAAATCTTCGTTTTGGCAGCGGTGAGATTCGAACCCACACCTCCGAAGAGACTGGTGCCTTACCCCTGCGACATAGACCGCTCGGCCACGACACCTCGATTGAAGTGGATGTAATATCTAGCGAATAAAAAAACTCTATAAAACGATAAGGTTTTATTATTACCCGACTGAAAAGAAGGGCTATGTGTTTCACGCGTATCTGTGTAAGTGGATTTCTTTATATTCTCGAAACATCCCAACGGCTGGATGGATTTTTATGAATGAGGTCTCTATCGATTCGTCTTAATCTTCCGAAGGTTATAGGATAGGTTTTGTTTGTATAAATTTAAAATGGCGGCCGTAAAATATAAAATGGCGGTAGAGACGAAAAGAAAAATTTACGCACCATATTGAGTGCCATATCATTGGATAGATCTTTCAAAATGAAGACGATGTTTCATTGACCATTTTGTAGTCAGAAACTCCGTTTAAATATCACACAACTTGGAAGTTGTGTACTTTGGATCGCTACCTTTACTGTAACTCTAACCTTCATAATTGACATTTATAGGCCTCATCAAAAGAGTGTTTGTAGATGGGAACTAATAATTAAACACAACTTAAAGTCATCAATACAAGTAGATAAAAAAAAAGGTAAGTAATATAAAAATAGTTTCATATTGATGAGAAATAATAAATTAGTTCGCTTTTTACGCTGTCGAGTTTTTTGATTTTTTTTAAATTTAATAAATTATTACAAGAAATTAGAATTAAAAATTTAAAAGAAAACTCATTTAATTATACAATTATCTGGCGTATCTGTATTTTTTTTAAAGTATTTTTTGCCGCGGAACTTCAACACGAGACCTGGTCAGCCCGTCATTATGCTAAGCATGCACAATTTGAGAACACGTGATTTTGTTTTACATTAAAAATGTCCATTAGAATATTCTGTTATTGTAACATGAGTTTGAAAATAACATATGATTATGAATATTTTAATAAAATGATAATTTAAAAATTAAATTTCCTCATTCAGCCGCATTGAATGTGGAATAAAATTATTCTTCTGAAATGAATTTTAATTATCGCCAAAATATTTTGCATATCTTGAAAACAAATCTTTAAATGAAAACTGGTTAATTTATTGGCTTTTACGGGAAGGAAAAAGAGAATATTATTAGCAAAATCTTCATTTTGGCAGCGTTGGGATTCGAAACCACGCCTCCGAAGAGACTGGTGCCTTAAACCAGCGACTTAGAACGCTCGGCCACGACACCTCGTTTGAAGTAGGTGTAATATCTAGCGAATGAAAAAAATCTATAAAACGATTAGATTTTATTATTACCCGACTGAAAAGAAGGGTTATGTGTTTCACGCGTATTTGTGTATGTGGATTTCTTTATACCCTCAAAACATCCCAACGGCTGGATGGATTTTTATGAATGAGGTCTCTATTGATTCTTCTTAATCTTCCGATGGTTATAGGATAGGTTTTGTTTTTATAAATTCAAAATGGCGGCCGTAAAATACAAAATGGCGGTAGAGACGAAAAGAAAAATTTACGCACCATATTGAGTGGCATATCATTGGAGAGATCTTTCAAAATGAATACGATGCTTCTTTGACTATTTTACAGTCAGAATTTCCGTTTAAATATTACACAACCTGAAAGTTGTGTGTGTAGGATTTCTAGCTTTACTGCAACTCTAACCTTCAAGGACATCTATAGGCCTCATCAAAACAGTTTTTATAGATAGGAACCAATAATTAAACACAACTTAAAAGTCACCAATAAAAGTAAATAAAAAAATAGGTAAGCAATATAAAAAATAGTTTCACATTGATGAGAAATAATTAATTAATTGGCTTTTATTCTGTCGGGTTTTTTGATTTTTTAAATTTAATTACTTGTTCTATGTAAGACTTTTATTTTATTTTATTCCGGGACTGAAAACTTATTTCTTAAAAAATCAAATATTTTTGTCTTTAAAGCCTTCACCAAAATTTCTGTCTGTTTCACACATTTCTCTTTAGTCGATCATAGAAAGCATTTAATGAAAATTATAGACATTTTCGGTTACGGCTAAGATGTAATTCTAATCCATTATGCAGTTTTTGTAGAATATTACATTCATGAATAGTAAATGAACATTTTATTACGTTTCATTAAATCAAGTAGAAGAATCCAGCTGCAATTTTGTATAGAAATAATTAATTTTATTCAAGAATTAAAAGAAATCGAGTAAACAAATCCAACCGAGATTTTTATCTCGAAATACTTTTTTAATTTTACTCAAGAATTAAAACAAATCGAGTAGAAAATCCAACTGCGATTTTTGTATAAAAGCACTTTTTTTATTTTATTCAAGAATTAAAAGAAATCTAGTAGAAAAATCCGACTGCAATTTTTGTATACAAACCTTTATTAATTTTATTCAAGAATTAAAACTAGTAGAAAAATCCAACTGCAATTTTTGTATCGGAATAATTTATTAATTTTATTCAAGAATTAAAAGAAAGTGAGTAGAAAAATCCAACTGCGATTTTTTGCTTTGAAATACTATATTAATGTTATTCAAGAATTAAAAATTCTTTCCTTCAAGAAATTAAATATTTTCTCCAAAAAGAATGGACTTGAAATTTCTATCAAATTAAGACACATTTATTTTTAGTTTAATATAGAATGTATTTTCCTGAAAATTTTGATCTCTTTAATTTTCCTAAAATCCTTTAAAGATATTCACGAACACTCTTCTATTTACATAATGACATTCACATAATTGTGTAAACAGCATTTATATACTTAAATAGCTTTTAACCATTTATTGCCTAAACTTATCACTATTGAGTGCATTTCTCATTAAAATGTTCTGAAAGCACTACAGATTAAACATTTTATGTGTAATCTTAAACTGAAAAGAAATAATTAGTATTAAATAAAAGTATTTTTAATCAAGAAATAAAAAATTATTTCATGCGGGTTTTTTTTTATTATTTTTTTTTTTTATTTATTTATTTTTTTTTTAACATTTGGGAAAATGGTTATCGTTCTCGGTCAGGGTAGCAAATCAAAAACATATCTGAAGCGTTTTATTAGTTGAATCCCGCATTTTATTCGTTTTCTGATTGGTCTATACAATAATTTGTATTTTCCCTTTACTTTCAACAGAGATGGATACTTCTGTTGACACTATGGCAAAAAAGTAATAAAAACTACAAAAAAAAAATTAATAACTTAGAAACAAATTGAGATACAGCTTTCAAACAAATTGCATTTAAAATTACATTTTTTCTCTATACGATGGTGTAAAAAGTAATATTGTGGGATGTTTAGAAATTTAAGTATGAAATTTCATTTAAAATTGGTCCAGGAATATTAATGTTTAATCCATGGCGTACGTAATGTACGACCAGCTCCGTAGAAGTTTAAATTTGACAGTACCGAAATATCTAATCCATGGCGTACGTAATGTATGATCAACTCCGTGCGATTTTTTATGTCTTAAATTTTAGTCTTTGAAAAAATCATTTTCCAAATGGTCGTTAAATTGCATTTTTTTAACCATTTGGAAAAATGGTTTTTGTCCTCTGTCAGGGTAGGAAATCAAAAACATATCTGAAGAGTTTAATTGGTTGAATTCGCATTTTATTCGTTTTCTGATTGGTCTATACAGTAACCTGTATTTTCCCTTTAATTTCAACAGAGATGGATACATCTTTTGCCACTATGACAAAAAAGTAATAAAAAATAAAAAGTTATATTGTGGGATGTTTAGAAGTTTAAAAATGAAATTTCATTTAAAATTGGTCCAGGAACATTAATGTTTAATACATGGCGTACGTAATGTATGATCAACTCCGTAGAAGTTTAAAAATTTACAGTACCGAAAATTTTAAAACTGAAATTTCTTTTACAATTTGTTCATGATGGGTCCAGGAATTTTAATGTTTAATTCATGGCGTACGTAATGTATAATCAACTCCGTGCGATTTTTTATGTCTTAAATTTTAGTCCAATCCCAATTTTTAGCTAATCCCAACGTTATATTTGCGAATATTAAGAAGATTTTTATATTAGTTTTCCTGAAAAATCTCAATATCAAATATATGCTAAAAACATTGTTTAAAAGATTATATTTATCTTTGTTTTCAAATATCATGCTATTTTTTATTCTTAATATTAAAAACTAATACTGATAGTAATATTAAAATAATAGCTCATTTACTTAAAAAAATGAGCATATAGTTGCACGAATAGACTATTTTGTTTTCTTCAACAAACAAACGTTTTGCCAAGTGCATGAAATAAACTAAATTTTTCATTCCAAAAATACTTTAATATTCGTAATTCGGTTTTAATTTCGGTTTTAATATCGAAACTTAACACGTAAATATACTTTTTTCAAAAAATATATATAGTGTTTATAGAGTTATTTAATGCTTTTGTCTCTTTTAGGTTTTGGAATATCCTGACAAATACAAAAGTATATGTTCGACCGTTATTGTTGCAATAATTACACTATACAATTATTTCCTTATTTCTTTTTATAACTGTTTTGATAAAAAAAAAAAAAAAAAAAAAAAAAAAAAATGCGCTGAAAACTATAGCATTTCTTTCTACTAAAAAAAAAAGTGTTTGTTAGGGTCGCATACTTTTATATATATATAAAAAAAAAAAAAGATGTGAAGTTGCAGTTTTTGAATCTTTACAAAAAAAACAACAACATGACTTTACATGCGAAGTGCTTTGTAATATTTCCTAATTTAAAATTTAACTTACAAGAATTTTTATTCATATTAAATTGAATTATCTTGCATTTCATACTTGTGTTTGATATTTTAGCAAAATATGATTACATCTCTATCTTTGAAAATTCCTGTTGATAGTGCATTTATATTTATATTTTTTATTTATATTTTAGTGTATGTAAGATATAATATTCCTGTTGATGGTGCATTTATTCACCGTTTTATAATTTTTAAAAAAGTAGAAGTAATTTTATACATTTTTTCACTTAAATATAACTATATATACTAAATATTTTCAAACATTTCTAAGAATTATAATTCATTTTTGGAAGAAATCATGTAAGTCATATTTTTGTTTTTGCGTTTTTGGGGAATCTAATTGCATCTATTTTTTTTTAACAATTTCAGTTAATCATTTTTGTACAGTTTTATAATATTTAAACAAATAAAACTAATTTCAGTTTTGAAAAAAGTATGACCTATTTAAGAAATTTTTAGAACCAGGACACGGCATAAATGGCTCACGAGATGATTTTTTTTTTGTTGTTGTTGTTTCATCAATAGCTACATTAAGCGTCTATTTGTTATAAATTTAAGGATGAGATCTGAAGAAAAATCATATCACATAGAATTATAATTTAATTCGTTTAATACAAATTATTCGTATATAAGAAAGTTGTAGGTTCAATAAACAAGCTCATTCATATTTACAAGAGAATAATTTTATTATAAAAAAAATACTTTTTAAATTAAATATATTTTCGCGTTTATAGTAAAAATAAGAGTCTTTTTAATAGATGCATTTTATTTATTTTTTTCAACATAATAAGTTCAGTAACAGAAAAATATTGAAAGAAAAGTTATCCGCACACATCTTTTATTAGAGTTGAAGATGAAACATTCATTTGTCCAACAAAATATCCCTATAAAATGCGTTGATCACACATTTATTCTCGCGGGAAATCGCTTAAGGGAAATTATCTTATGAAAAGAATTTTTATTCCTTTGAAACCAGAACGGAGAAAAACGTACAAATACATAAGAAAGAATGAATGTAGTTTTCTACTTGCATTTTGAACAACAAAATCGACTTACATCATAGCGACTTGTAAAAACGCACTTTTTCACAGAGAGAGAGATAGTTCTTAGTTCCCTCAAACTGCATTCATTTTTCGAATAATCAGTGTTTTACTAGGATAATAAATTACTTTTTCATAAATAAGAAAATGCCTGAATCTTACAGCTAAATAACTACAACCACGCAACATAATCAATAAATAATAATAATAATAATAATAATAAAAACGAATAATAGCCAAAAATAGCATTTGAAAAACTTTGCTGAAAATTTTGTATTCTAATTAACATTACATATGTTGCCACAGAATGAATTAATGCGCAATTCCAAGACATTTCGTACTGCCATAGTCTTTTACACAAATCAATATAAGTCATTTCAAACTTTCGTCTAAATATATTTATTATTGTTCTGAGCAAATAAAATTCGAAACCAGTACGGAGTGGGTATTTTAAACTGGAAAGCGGATTTTGATTCCTGGTTTTAAAATATATATGAGCTTACCTGCATTTAAAAGTAAAATTTTAAAAAGCTTATTTATGCATTTTGGTTTATTTTATGACAATATTATCCCAAGAATAGGAATAAATATTTTTATCTAAACTAAAAAAAATGAAATGCTTAAGAAATAAAAACAAATATGGATATATAGATTGGTTGGTTGATTATTGACGGCCGATTATCTACTCGAGAGATATAGGTCCTAGGGAGGAGTGCCCTCCATGGGGGTCTTTCTAAGGGAACCTAACCCGTATTTACGCATGGAAATCCAAGGTTCGAAGAAAGCCACGAAAACTCCGAACGATTAGGCCGCGATTATGTTCGAAACCAGCACCTCCCGTCTGCCAGCTTCGAGAGCAGAACCTCTCGGCTACTGGTGGGGCATGGATATATAGAAAGATTAAAACATATTTTATGCAGATATTTAGAATATTTCATCAACACTTTGAAATTGTCTTTTTCAGACATATCGTCGCTTCAGAGGAACAATAAGACATCTAAAAAATCGAAAATGAGTTTTTTGATTTATTGGTATGAGAAACTGTTTCTACATCTAGTGCAATGTTAGAACATTTTTTATACCGTCACGTTTTATATAAAGCATAACTTAGTGTTTAAGATGTTCCAGAAATTATTTTCATTCAGTGCAACACTAGTTTAAACCAGATATCTTATTGTGTGTTCTACTGTTGTGTGTGTTATCACGTTGTACTGTTTGCTCGCTTTCACTTGTCTGGAGTCTGGACTTGATCACTTTGTGTCTGTATTAGATATGATTGAAAAGTTGACGAAAATGTTCTTTTACAAGTGTTTTTTGTCTTTATAAATGATCGTTATTTCATTGAAATATGAGCGAAACAAACGCGCAACATGTGAAGTAATTATCAAGAGGTGAAAATTTAGTTCAATTGGCAAATAAAAATCCTGGGTCAGGTTTAAATCACAAAGGAAAAAGGCAAGATTTTGTTTCTTTACCATAGCGGCCAACATCTTACGCTTTTTGTACCACAATAATTTAATAGTAAATTTTACCTTTTTTTATCGCCGCAATTTGCCTATTAAATATGGCAAATATTTTTTTCTGGTACAACAAAGCGAAAGAGTTGGCAGCTATGCTCTATCAATCCAAAACACACGAGGCATTTTTGCATCCACACTTAAAGGAGCAATTTGTCAAAATATTATTTTCTTTATTTATAGGCAAATTTTAATGCATTTTGTTCTGCAATGTATGTTTCCATAAAGAATGCGTATGATATAAAATGTTTTTTTTAAATCTTGAACTACTGTTTAAAAAAATTTTTAATTAAAATTTTTGTACTTATTTAATTTTTGGTGTTACGCATGAACCCACTTGTCAAATTTCATTACTTTTTTCGCTACTGTATACAAAAAAGTTTTTTTATTATTTTGTCTTCGGGATTAAAAAAAAAAAACTTATTTTCAAAATTTATAAATTTAAAAAGGAAAAAAAGAGGAGATTTAAGAATGATTTTTAATTTGATGAGCATATTTTAAAATTTTTTCACATGGATTGGAAACTCCTGAAAACAGCCTATTAAAACATAACATAAAAACTCTGTACAAAATTTCATACATGGATATCGGAAAAAAGTTTTAATATATCACTTTAAACATGAGAAATAATGTGAAAATTCATTCTGAGGTAAATGAGCTTAAGGTTTTAATTAAAGATAGGACAGTTCTATTAAAACAACAGGAAAAAATTATATCAGCTGGTGTAATCATTGTAGTAATACGCAGTTCACTTTATTTAACTGAAATAGCTTTGTAGCATTTAATTAGCAAAAAAAAAAAAAAAAAAAAAAATGTAAAATGCATATTTTTGAGAGTTTTGATATGCAGACTTTTTTAAGTCCACAGTGACACACTCATTGACAATTTTGTAGCGCTTTCACTAAATATTTACTAAATTATTCTTAATCTCCATATAAAAATATTACTCTAAAACTTTTTTTACTATTTTTTTCCATGGAATATCGTTGATGAGTTCGAAACGGGGCAAAACTGTACTATGCTTTTTAATGATGTCCCTTATAAATAGTTAATTTTATCAGGTAAACACTAGGATATGTTGTCGATCTGGTTCGATATCCTAGACATTATCCGAAACGTTAAGTGCAGCAGTAGGGCAAGTGAATTTAATTATTCTTCTATGATGTCAATGAATTTTTTGCAAACTCCACCTGAAATATAACCAAAAGTTAGAGTAGTTACCAAATAAATTGCTTTTAAACCATGAGCTATCGCCTAAAATATTTAGCATTGAAAAAAACTACAAATTTTAAAATCGAATTTACTCGAAACTGAGTTTCTAATCATATTCTACTGTTGCTCTATCGTCTGAAGTGCCGATATATTCATATATGACGGAATAAAATCTCTGCCAGTCGATACTTAGAATTATGATTCACAGAACTGAAGTTTTAGCTGCAATGGATATATTATTTAAATAGAAATAATTCTTAAGATTTGACATAGTTTTAAAATTTTAAGTAAAGATTAATACTATTAAGGTTTATATCAACATATATTAATTTATGTTTTATATATCATGTTGAAATAACAATATTTTTTAATCATAGTAAAAATTAAGTAGAAAATAATTACAATTTTTCCTTTTTGTTAGATAGTCAGAGGGCTAATATCTTTATTATAGTTATTGACGATAAATATTAATCTTAAAGCATACTTGACAATAATCACATTTAAGAAATGATAGACGACTATGATTATATTTATGCAAATTGCTTATTTTTAGCAAACAATTTTTATATAAAACTTTCCAATGTAAACGTTAAGCATATTTACAGAAGCGAAATTCAGGAAAAAATATCCTGAAATGTAAGTTTCTTTTCACAGGTAATGAATGACGTGACAGATGCGTCCTACTTTAAGCACTGTGGATCAGAGGATATATATCTCATTTCGGTTAGACAGCTTTTTGCAAGCACTCTATTCTGCCACCGTATTTTATAGCCATTTATCTGTCAAACCGTAAAAATTCTTTGCGTTGATTTCAAAGCTGTAAATATAAAATACTATTTTAATGTAAAAAATTGGTAAAAATGTTAAAGTGAAAGATGGTTTGTATAAATTAATAAAAAAAAATTAATTTTAGTTTTCAAACTTAATGTTGTGAAAATATTTTCACTTTCACTTAGAGTTTTTCATATGTCACCCGATAATAAATGTCAAAATCAAAAAATATAAACATATTTTTTTATTAAAACGTAAAACAATAAATAATAAAAAAAAAATATATTAAAATATAATGAATATTTATGAATATTAAAGTTAAAAATTGTGAAGGATTTTTTTTTTTCGAGTTATAAGATAATTTAAATTAAGCATAAGAAGATTTTCTATAATAATTTTTTTTTGGTAATATCAAGTATGAAAATATACTTTTTATTTAATGATAAACCTAACTATATCTCAAATTTAATACATTTCTATGAAGATATTTCTTTAGCTGCAAAAAAGTGAACCTAATTCCATTTTTATTCGATTATAGATTTAATAGTTTACAGACAACGTATCACCTTATTTAACCTACTCGTTCCTTGGTCCACATATGTGGACCTCCGATTTGCCCCATTTTATTTAATGATACCCAAACATAATTACTATTTCTATACCAGAGTAATATGTTTCATATTCTAAGATAATAACTAAGTCCAATAAATTAAAAATCCCTCTCTGGAGTCAAATGGGAGAACAATTAATTCAGAATAATCAATAATATTGCATTTATACTCAGTAACGAAGAGGTTACTTGTAGATTTCTGTGATCAAATAACACGAATATTGCTATTAAAGAAAAATTGCTGAATTCTACTAATAATTTTCTACTAAACACATAATCTTGTAGAACTCGAATTAATTGCATAAGACAAGTATTTCATTTTTTATAATGCTACAAACTTAAAAAAAAAAAAAAAAAAATCTTACACATGTATAAAATTTTAACGCCTCTAAACTACAGAAATGAGCAAATGATTTCAAAAGCACAGAATTTTAATTTAAAATTATCAATTTCTAATAAAAATAATGCGGTATATATGTCAAAGATTATTCTCTGTAATGCAGGAGAAAAACATTTTTGGAGTGAGACTTTTGATCATAAGCAATGAATGCCATAATAGTAGCTTTTACGTATAAGAAATTTGAGTATATATAAGGGTAATTTTCCTTATACATTCTTTTACAGCCATAATACACACACACACACACACACACACACACATATATATATATATATATATATGCATTCAAAATTGAATCATATTAAATTACTTTTCCAAAAAACTATTTTTATTCTCTTTAAAATTCATCATTTATGTTAACTTAATAAAATTACTTTTTTAAAGGTATATAATATAATAATAACAATAATTATTATTATTCATTTTATTTTTTTAATATATAATATAATGTCAGTACTATTGAATTGTTTTATCAAATCATAGAGGGTAGCATTGAATCTGATCTAAAAGTAGAATACAAAACTCTATCTGATACAATTTATCATATTCTCATTGTATTCTTAACTCCAGGGTTGTTTAACTTCAAGCGGTACATATTTTCTTTAATACATTTAGTTTTTATCTTTTGTTATGTTTGGCTTCTTTTTCATTACTGTGTACGATAGGCCAGATTTTGTATTTTCAGCTTGTTTTTGTTAATGCAAGGATGAAATTTCACATGTTATTTGTGAAATTTTAGTTAAATTGGGCCTGAGTATTCTACCTTGGTTACATAAATATTTCACTTTTGAAATATTTCCAATATTTTTATGATATGCATTGTATTACTGTTATTTCAATTCTTTGTCTCGCTTGATGTTATAATATTTTTTGGATATTTTTTATAAATGATAAAATTTCATTTTTTATTTGCATATTCAAAATTGTAAATGATAATTTGTGTTGATTTATAATGGTTATATATATATATATATATATATATATAAACTTCGGCCAAAAGATCGAAATCTCGCTAGTTTGCGAATTGACCAAGAATCCTGGTTAAAGCCCGGTGAACACTGTATTTCGGACTCTAGCCGGTCAATTCCCGAAGTGGCCGGATATTCCTGGCCAATATCCGAAGTGGTGATCCAAGGCTGTACCGTAGGTTCCACTGACGTGTACGAGGGGTTAGGATACATACCATGCTTCAGCGACAGAATTCTTTTCGCTTAGAGAATTTCTTTCCTCTGTGACTTATTCTGATTCAGTGGATCCATTGAGAGTATTGCATTTTTCATATTTGTATAGTATTTTATATGAATATTGTATTCAACTATTCTATAATTTTTCTCTATTTAAAAAAAAAAATGTAACTAATGCTGGTGCTATAAGTAATTGAATTTATTGTAACATTTTACTTTCTCGCGTTAAACTGCAAAAACTATTGTATATAAATACATGAAGGCTGAGAGTTTTATAGATCGGTATACGGTAAAAACGTTGTAGCACACAGTTTTTAAATCGAAAACTTTTAAAGATAGTTCAATTAAATAAGTTTTATAGAATAAAAAAGCATTCATAACAATTTAACAATTTTTTGCAAGCATGTACTTCATTAGGTTGAGATGTTCAATATGCAATTATTTATTAAATTTGTCTAACTTTTAAGTGTTTTTCCTTTATTTGATAACTTCATTATTTGAATAGCCATTTAATTTATAGTTTTGAATAGCCGTTTTTATCTCACGTTGTCAGATTTTTAAAAAGGCCAAATAGTAAATCCAAATAATTTCCAATTGAAAAATGTACTTACTCGTCGATTTTAGAAGAAAAAAACTTTAACATGATTAAAATATAAATTTGCGAAAAGCATCTAATAGTGAAAATTACGTCATTTTCCTAACTCGGAAAAGGATTTGTTTATAGTATTTAAGAGAAAACTTTTTTCTAAACTTTAAAAATCCCAGGAGGCAACGACATTTTTTATCTAATCCTTTTACAGAAGCAGATTTACAAATGTGTAATGTACCTTACTTAATCCGGAAATAAGTTATCAGCTGCCATGGCAGTAGTAGATGCGGCCTTGTGCACTATATAGTCTTCCAGTCAAAGAAAAATGAATAATAATATGATTACAGAAGATCGCTACTCATCGGGATAATATCATTCAATATTTCGTAAAAGGGTAATGCTTTTTTAAAAAAAAGCAATTTCGTTTGCTTTAAAACGGGGGTTGGTAGGGGTAACCTGTTAGGAGAAGAGCTTGCCCAAAATCTACTTTAAAATTTTATTAATTTTTCTTAGCTTGTAATTTTGAAAATTTCGATAAAATTTATTATCGTCAAAGATTTAAGATAATCAAACACTAAACGGAGTAGGAATCAATTTTTTAGTCAATAATTTTAGTCATAGGGAAGGGTTCCTCTGAACCCACTCTATTCTATTCTCGTCCAAAACAATTATTATTATTATTATTTACATATTCATGTCGATTTTTATAATAAGGCAGACACACGGCATAACCCTAACCCACCCCTCTCCACCAAATGAAGAAAGTCTTTAATTGGTCATGCAAAAAAAAAAAAAAAAAAAAAAAAAAAAAAAAAAAAGCAATTTAACAAATTACAACGACAATTTGGAAAATGATTTTTTCAAAGACTAAAATTTAAGACATAAAAAATCGCACGGAGTTGATCATACATTACGTACGCCATGGATTAAACATTAACATTCCTGGACCCATCATGAACACATTTTAAAAGAAATTTCAGTTTTACAATTTTCGGTACTGTAAATTTTTAAACTTCTACGGAGCTGGTCATACATTACGTAATCCATGGATTAAACATTAATATTCCTGGACCAATTTTAAATGAAATTTCATGTTTAAACTTCTAAACATCCCACAATATTATTTTTTATATCTTCGTAAAGAGAAACAAATGCATTTTTAATTGCAATTTGTTTGAAATCTGTATCTCAATTTATTTCTGAGTTATTAATTTCTTTTTGTAGTTTTTATTACTTTTCTGTCATAGTGGCAACAGAAGTATCGATCTCTGTTGAAAGTAAAGGGAAAATACAGATTACTACTGTATAGACCAATCAGAAAACGAATAAAATGCGGGATTCAACTGATAAAACGCTTCAGATATGTTTTTGATTTCCTACTCTGATCGAGGACAATAACCATTTTTCCAAATGGTAAAAAAAAAAAAAAAAAATGTCCATCCATCGATTAAAAAATCACAAAATTCAACAATCAGTTGCAGAGGAAAAAGAAAAATCGACAGTTGGTTGTGAGAGAAAAAAAAAAAGAAATTTGTCGCATAAAAAAAAACACAAAAATTATCCATAGTCCAGGTAATAGGGAATTTTACCTAGCAAAATTAGTGGTAGTTCTGGAAATCGGCTTACTTTATGTTTTTTGGGTCGCGGAATCCGAATTTGTAACTTCCCACCAAAATTTCCCCAGCCAATCCCCCAAATTTTGGTAAAAAGCCCCCCCAAAAAAGGTTTTTATTAAAAAAATCGCTTTTCTCAAAAACATATTTTTTTTTTCAAAAAATCAATTTTTAGGGGGGTTGCCGGGTAAAATTTGGTGGGAAGTTACAAATTCGGATTCAGCGACCCAACAAACATAAAGTGAGTAGAAATCCAGAACTAGTATGAAATTTTCCATGTAAAATTCCCTATTGCCTGGACTTCATAACTTAGTGCACGTAGCGCCGCAGTACATGTTCAGAGGCAGCCCTCCCCCTCCCCGTTCATCCTACGTCATAATGTCATATATCCTATTTGTTGCAATTTTTTTCTAGTTTCTGAATTTCGTAATGCTTTTCCCCTAAAACAATAAGAAATTTAAGTTAAAAACAACTGTATGGGAAGGGGGTTTCGGGGTGGGAAAATTTTGGGGGAAGTTAAAAATTCGGATTCAGCGACCCAAAAAACTTAAAGTAAACCTTGTAGAGAAAGTTCGGAGGGGAGATGGGAGAGCGAATGTAAACGTGTGATTGGTTAAGTGGAATTGCGCAACTTAGTTCACGCAGCACCGCACGCATGTTTCGAGGCAGATCCCCCTTCCCTTTCATCCGAAGTCATAATGTCATATATCTAATTTGTTGCAAATTTTGTCTACTTTCTGAATTTCTAGATACTTTTTCCTACATTTACTTTTTCTAGATTTTTTTAATAAAAACCTTTTTGGGGGGTATTTTACCAAAATTTCGGGGGGGGAGGTGTTGCCGGGGGAAATTTTGGTGGAAAGTTACAAATTCGGATACAGTGACCCAAAAAACATATAGCAAGGCTTTTTCAAGAACTACCATGAATTTTGCTGTTAGAGCCCCTATACGATCTCTATTGCCTGGACTACCAATCGGTAGAAAAAAAAGAAAAGTACTGCAAAATTCATCAGTTGTGGGGGAAAAGTTGCAACATTCTTCCTTCATTTTTCAGAAAAAATTGAGAAGATTGCCAGTTGATCATCGGAAAAAACTCAAAATCCTTTAATCAGTTGCTTTAAAATTTTTGAAGTTCATCAGTAAACTGTCAGAAATTCTCCAAACAGTCGTTGCAAAAAATCGCAAAATCTGTCCATTGGTAGTTGTGGTTGATTAGGAAATCTTGTCATTTCTATATGTGACTCACTGGCAAAATTCACAATATTTTTCTACCATCATTTGAAGAAATTCAGAAAATAATTCTGCAAAATCGCAAAAAAAAAAAAAAAAAAAAAAAAAAAAAAAAAAAACACTTTCTCGGGGGGAAAAAATCAGGAAGAAGTCACATGTCTGTTGAAAAATTTAATGAGGGGGACACACTGCATTTTTTATAATGCAGAATTTTCCTATTTTTGAAAGATTAATGAAATCCTGCATGGTATTGTAAATCTTACTCCTCAACTAAATTGTGTTTCCCCCCACCCAATCATGCCATGCTGGACAGCGCTTATAAAGTACATTCAATGTTTTCTCACCAACCGAAACATTGATAATTTTATTGTCAGTGTATGTGAATGAATCTCTACTTTTTGGCAAAAGCTTTTTAAAATAGGATTACACATATTACGTGTTTTGAAATTTATTCACTCTGACTTATCGGAAATTAATCATGAACTTTTTTTTGGTTTAGTAATCTTAATGGTCTTCAGATTTTCAAGTGGAAACTTTCGAAATCTATTGGTATGCATCATATGATAAGGTATAGAGAATATTATTTTGGTGGTTTTTAACACAAATCGCAATCGTCTGTCAAGAAACATTGGAAAAACGGTAATAACTTATTTTCAAATATTTTTTGAGTTATGGGGATCCCACAATAAACAATTTAATTAATTTGTAATTCTGACATTGAATTTTAAATTTACTTTAATGTAAGCATTGAAAAATCAATTTATTTGTCAACAGAAACATTGTAGTCTTTTCTAGCTAAATAGTTTTTTAGTATCTTTTTTCACAAAAAAAATCAATCATCAGAATTAAAAACATCATTTTGTTTAAATTTGTTAATATTTAAAGTTATTTTAGTTAAAACATTGTGATTAAACATTCATTGTAAGATATCTGCTTTAAAAATTTATATTTGTCTCAGCCTTTCCAAGTATTAAGATTTTCAGGCTTAATTTAACGTATAATTTTTTTGTTAATGATTCAGCTGTTAAAATTATCATTCCACTTGCATTTTCTAAAGAGTTAAGAACATTTTTTGTTACTCGATATGTAATCAAAACAAAAGTTTTCAGAAAATCATTTCTGTTACCATTTTCAGAAGAAGGTGTTATTCAGTAGAGAAATTTTAAACTATGAAGCTATAAGGTACACTGTCCAAATAATTACTGATGGACATTAAAATATTTCTATCGTAATCGATATGTAAACAAAAGTTTTCAGAAATGTTTGTTGCCCTTTTCAGAAGAAGGTATTATTCAGCAGATAAATTTTCAACTATGAAGGCATAAGGTACTGTAAAAATAATTACTGATGGTGGATATTAAAACATTAAGAGATACTTCAAAAGAAAATGAACGGTTCGTAATATCTACATAACGATAGCGTTAAAGTTTCCATTGGTTCGGTTAAATTTGCGGAAAATACAAAGGACACATTAAACCTAAGTAAATCAAAAGAAAAGTTAAAAGTGGAAACGTAAATCAGATTAATAAAACAAACAATAAATTAACAAAATACCTAATAAGGTGTAAACCAAAGAAACTATAAACCCGTTAATACAATATAGCGACAACAAATACGTATTATTGAAATCGGCGAATACGCGTGACGATACCTGTATACAGACAGGAATGTCACTGAACTCCCATTGGAGCTCACAGGTGGTTACGTTTTCAGTGTCAGCGAATCAAAAGACCCTTCAGCTGGTTACGCATGCGCATATGGCTCAAAATTGGTCTTACTGAAAGTGATCTTACTTAAATCGTGTTTCGTTTTAATATATTAGATAATTCTTATTATTCCCTATGCTTATTTTTGACTAATTGAAGATATAAAGCGCTAAGTACTGAAACATTTTAATATGTTTAAATGTTTGGGCCCTGTTTTTAACTATCAGTTGGCCCCTTTTGGGTCCCCTATTATAGATCCCTTAAAAATGCTCCGATTCAGAACCTTTTTTTTCTAACAACTTCTTAGGTGCTCCAGCTACTACATGAGCGACAAAAAAATTTCTCAGGCTTCAGTTACCACCAATTTTGAATATTAATCGCCTTCTTGGGGTCCTTAGGGCAGCTTCTTTTAAAATGATCCGAATTGCTTGCAATTTTCTTTAACATAGGTGTAGCGTCCTCCGATTACTTTAAAAGCTACTAAATTTATCTTTATGCCCAACTACATGCCAGTTATGTCCTTGGCCCTTGGGGGCCCGGTACAAGGCCCCTTGACGCTTTTGTACCATAAATTGTTAATAAATCGCCCCTCTTAATTCGATCTTCAGTTTTGGAACCCTTTTTCCAATTAATTATTCTCACGTTTCTACATTCCAATTAAGACCCTGGAGCCCCGTATCGACCCGTAGGTCACGGTCCAGGTCCCTTGAACATTTTGCGCGCATGCATTTTTCACTCCCTAATTTTCTCATCTCCTCAGTACATAATGTTAAAGTTGAGTCTTGGACTCTCCTTTCAGGACCAAAAACCTCATATTTTTATTGGGGCCCTAGTTTTTTTTTTTTTTTTTTTTTTTTTTTTTTGAAGCCTTTACCCATTTTTTTGTGTATTTCTTTAAAATATTATCTCTCTATTCTAAAAAAAAAAAAAAAAAAAAAGTAACTACCGCTGTCACCGCCGCCGCCGGTTTTGAATTTTTTGTGACCGGAGGACTTTCTTCGATAATATTAAGAAAAATAATGCACACAAAAATAGGAAAATCGGTGGTATTATACAGAAATGTTTGATAAACACGCTGATGCAGAGAGTTTTCAAATCGAAGAATTATTTTAAGAGATATTTAATGCTAAAGTTGGACAAAATCGTTCCACTAAAAAAGCTTTATAGGAGCAAAAACTATTAATGGGAATTTAATCATTTTTAGATCATTTTATACGTTTGAAGTTCCCGGTGTGCAGACTGTATTTCTTTTTTTTAATTTGACTCATTTTTTTAGGTTTTATTTCTATTTTAAATTCAAATTTTCAGCACTTCTAGAGATATTTTTTACATTATTTTAGAAAATGGTATTATTTTAAACTGTTGCCAAATGTATAAACAGCGCAAACAATAATGTTTGCTTCAAATTAAAAATTTATTCACACGTGACTATTATAAACAGAAAAAAACATTTGGAATTAGAATTAAATAATCATGTGCAAAAAGCAGGAACTTATTAAAAATTACGTCATAAAAACTATACACGTGAGTTTTAAAAGAGAAAGGGTATTGTAAAATAATAAATTCATTAACATGCGTTAGAAGTCTTAAATAGGAGAAATTACTTCATATTTAAGTCGCATTACAGTTATTACATAAAATGAGCACAAAATAATATTGCAAAACAGTTTAAATTTAGAATTTGCTCTAGACAATTATTTGATATTTTTAGAAGATCTGTTCAACTATTTTTGTTAGGAAAGTGCAAATAATATTTCGTTTCTAACAAAAGTATTTTCACGTGAATATTTAAAAGAGAAAGAATAGCTTGGTCAAAATTACGTCAAATTAAAAACGATTAATTTAAAATGTCTCATTTAAAAGAACTTTCTTTTCGCTTTGTTAAAAAATACCAGGAGACAAAGACTCTGTTTACTCAATTCCTTTTATATTAACTTATTTTGAAATGTTTAACTTATTTTACTTAATCAAAGACGAAAACAGCGATTGTATCTTTGGTACTACTTAGTTATCCCGTCGACAAAAAATCTATCATTCGCCAAACTATAAGATTAAATGCCAATAATGGTTGATCGTAAATGTAACATTAACTTGACTTTAAGGAAATTACACGTGTCTACGTCATCAAGTTATTTTTATTTCGACGTTTTATTTGTATTTTTATTAATGTTGTACTAATTTATTTGTTCTTTCGTTATTTAAAATAAAAATTATGTCAATTTGTATAATTTGGCGATTTATATAATTTGGCGAAATTAGTCGACGGGATAATCAAGCAGTACCGCAGCAGATTTGGCGTTAAAATTCCCCAATCAAAAAGAAATGAATAGAAATCCGTTTATAGGGAGATCGCCACTGTTTTTTAAAATTATAATTCAATCTTTCGAAATATTTTTAAAGCCGATCAAATTAGCGTGCATTTAGAGTCTGCGGTGTCTGGACGGGGGTTGACGAGCGTAGCTCGTAGTGGGCAGGGGCCAATAGTTCTAACGAAAAATTCATACCCTATGCTTAGTTTTCACTAATTATAGATCTAAAGCGTTAAGTACTAAGACATTGTAACATGTTTCCATGTTAGGGCCCTGTTTTTAACTATCAGTTGGCTGCTGTTGGGCCCAATACTATAGCTCCCTTAAAAATGGTCCGATTCAGAAGCTTTTTTTTCCTAGCAACTTCTTAGGTACGCCAGCTACTACATGAATGACAAAAAAATTTTTAGACTTCAACTACAACCAATTTTGAATGTTAATCGCATTCTTGGAGCCCGGTGCAGCTTCTTTAAAAATGATCGAATTGCTTGCAATTTTCTTTAGCACATTTCTAGCATTCTTTGAATACTTTAAAAACTACTAAAAACTATCTTTATATGCAATTTCATGCCAGCTATGTCCTTGGCCCCTTGGGACCCGGTACAGGTCTCCTTGAAGTTTATGCACCATAAATTGTTAATAAATTCCCCCGTCTTAATCCGAACTTCATTTTTGGAAGCCTTTTTCCATTTAATTATTCTCACGTTTCTACATTCCAATTAAGACCCTGGAGCCCCGTATGGGGCCATAGCTCCCTGTCCTGGTCTCTTGAAGTTTTTGTGCGCCTTGCATTTTTCAGTCCCTAATTTTCTCATCTCCTCAGTGCATAATTTTAAAGTTGAGTCTTGGACTCTTCTTCCAGGACCAACACCCTCTTATATTTCTTGGGGCCCTAGGGCCTTTTTTGAAGCATTTACACAATGTTTTGTACATTTCTTTAAAATATTAATCTAACGAAACATTCATACCCTATGCTTAATTTTGACTAATTATAGATCTAAAGCGTTAAGTACTAAGACATTGTAACATGTTTCCATGTTAGGGACTTATTTTTAACAATCAATTGGCCTCTGTTGTGCCCCATATTATAGCTACCTTAAAAATGGTCCGATTCAGAAGCTTTTTTTTTCTAACAAATTCTTAAACCCGCCAGCGTCGAACACACAGAAAAAAAACATGAACGACATGAACGACAAAACACATGCACATGACCGACAAAAAAAAAAAAAAAAAAAAAAAAAAAAATCAGACTTTAGCTACAACCAATTTTGACTATTGATCGCCTTCTTGAGGCCCTTGGTGTAGCTTGTTTTAAAATGATCTGAATTGCTTGCAATTTTCTTTTAACACATTTCTAGCATCCTCTTACTATTTTAAAAACTACTAAAACGTATCTTTATACGCAACTACATGTCACTTAAATCCCTGGCCCCCTGGGGCCCGGTACAGGGCTCCTTAAAGTTTTTGCACCATAAATTGTTAATAAATTGCCTCCTCTAAATCCGATTTTCACTTCTGGAAACCCTTTTTCATTTATTTATTCTCCGGTTTCTTTATTCCAGTTAAAAAACTAGGGCATCCTAAAGTCCATAGAGCCCGATCCGGGGCCCCTTGAACTTTTTGTGCAGCATGCATTTTTCAGCACCTATTTTTCTCGCATTATCAATGCAAAATTTTAAAATTGAGTCTACACTCTTCTACCCGGACCAACACCCTCTTAATTTTACTGGATCCTGGGGCCCTGTTTCAAGCATTTCAACCCATTTTTTTTTTAATTTTATTCTAATGATTAATTCATACCTTATGCTTTATTTTAACTAATTTAAGATCTAAAGTGCCAGAACTTAGACCTTTTAACAAGTTTTCATATTAGGGCCCTGCTCTTTACAATCAGTCTGCCCTCTTGGGTCCCTTTGATATAGGTCTCTTAAAAACTTTCCTACCTTTCACTAGCTTTTTTTAAACAACCTCTTATGTCTTCCTGTTACCCCATAAATGACAAAAAAAAATGTCGGATTTCAGTTACCACCAATTTTGAATATTCTTGAGGCCTTTGTTGCAGCAGCTTCTTTAAAAACTATCCGATTCTGTTACATTTTTCATTAACACAGTTTCAGCGTCCTCCAGCTAATTTAAAACTATTAAAAATTTTTCTTATACCCAACTACATTCCAGTTAAGACGTTGGCCCCAGGGACTGGTTTTGCTTTATACCTCAGCTATTACTTTTTTCGAACATTAATCTCCTTTTTCAGCATCAATTTACATTTTACCACTACAGCCGTAAATTAACAATCTCATTAATTTAAAGGTAACTTTAGTTAATGGATTTCATGAGTTTATTAAATATCGTGTTAATCTTAAAAGTAATTCATGAAATTTACAGTGGAAGAGGGCATCTTCCACCGCTTGGGGGCGCATTCTTTCCTCGGATTCTAATGACGTAATTTCAACGGAATTTGGTTCATTCAACTTAGATTACAATTCAGCTATTTTCTGTATTGTAAAATTTTATCTTAGGCTTCAGTTACCAACATTTTCTAACATTAATGATGCATTCTTTATTTTTTATTCTATTGGCTTCATTAGTACGAGGTTTGGCTCATTCAACTTAGTTTTCGATTGACTCCGGCACGTGCAGAGCCCTTCCGGTACATTCTGTATTAAGTAGCATGGACCCAAGTTACAGGTTCGTTCGGAAAGAAGTTTGTTAGGAAGACACTAGACGCGGCGGAGGGCAATGGGTTCCTCCGAAATTTGGTTCATTTAAAAGACTTTCAAAATATATAAAATCATACAAACTTGAGTTTTGTTTAAGGTTATTTTGTACGCACTCCGCACAACGCCGGTCGCGTCTGCTACTATTAACTAAAATTACCATAAAAGAAGAAGAAAATGCAATGTCAAAAATCTTTAACTTTAACATTTATATTTAATAATTATCATAAATATTTAGAAATCACATTTACTACTCATAATAAAATAAACATTTATTTTTATTAGTATTTATTATGTATTTAAATATATTTTTATTATTCATTGTATTACATTTAATCTTAAAAATATTTTTATTATTCATTGTATTACATTTAATCTTAAAAATATTTTTATATTTTTAGTATTTTGGCATTTACAATCAGATTAGATATGAAAAGCTTTAAGTGAAAAATGTTTCCAAAACGGTAAGTTGTGAAAATAGAAATTTTAAACTTTTTGTGCTTGTATAACCCATCCCTCACTTAAAATTTTTTACCAATATTTCCACATTAAAAATGTCGTATTTTTTAGTATGAGCTTTGAAATCAACCCGAAGAAGTTTTACGGTTTGACACTATAAATAGCTATAAAATACGGTGGCAGAATAGAGTGCTTAGAAAAAGTTGCCTAAGCGAAATAAGAATATATCCTCTGATGATCCATAGGGCTTGAAGTAGGACGCATCTGTCACGTCATTCATTACCTATAAAAAGAAAGTTACATTTCAAGACGTTTTCTATCCACTTAGTAGAGAAATATTTATTACATTGGAACAATTTTTTTAAATAAAAATTGTTTGTTTGAGCATGATCATTGTCTACTGTGTTTTAAAATTAATATTTATAATGTAACATGTCTAACTCATCTCTCATTTAAATATTTTTACCAATATTTTCACATGAAAAATACAGTTTTTTTTTTTTTTTTTTTTTGGTTTATGTGTGTGTGAGCTTTGAAATCGACCTGAAGATGTTTTTCGGTTTGACAATATAAATAGCTATAAAATACGGTGGCAGAATAGATTGCTTGGAAAAAGTTGTATAAGCGAAATAAGGAATATATCCTCTGATGATCTACGGGGCATGAAGTAGGACGCATCTGTCACGTCATTCATTACCTGTAAAAAGAAAGTTACATTTCAGGACGTTTTCTTTGCATTTTGTAGACAAAACATTTATTACATTGGAGCCTTTTTTTTATAAAAATTGTTTGTTTGAACATGATCATTGTCTACTGTGTTTTAAAATTAATATTTATAATGTAACATATCTAACTCATCTCTCACTTAAATATTTTTACCAATATTTTCACATGAAAAATACAATATTTTTTATTGTGAGCTTTGAAATCGACCTAACGAAGTTTTACGGTTTGACAATCTAAATAGCTATAAAATACTGTGGTAGAATAGAGTGCTTGGAAAAAGTTTTCTAAGCGAAATAAGTAATATATAATCTGATCTGCAAGGCATAAAGTAGGACGCATATCTGTCACGTCATTCATTACCTGTAAAAAGAAAGTTACATTTCGGGATGTTTTCCTTGCACTTAGTAGAGAAATATTTTACGTTTACATTGGAACCTTTTAAATAAAAATTGTTTGTTTAAATATGATCATTGCTAATTGTGTTTTAAATATAACATTTCATCATCTATGATTAATTTAAAGAGATTAGCCCTTTGAATGTCCAGGGAAAAAAAAAAAAAAAGTAAAATATTTTTGCACTTTCACATTTTTAGATTTTCTTTTTTAAATAAGTGTGATTTTATGTTCGAAAAAATATTAAAACATCATTTTGTATTTTTTTTTCTAATCGTAGTTTTTGACACGTTCATAATTTAAATTATTCGATTGATTCGAAAATTTTACACTAATATTATTTGAAAATATTCCCGTATAACTCCAGTGGATTTGAAAATCCCTGTTTATATATTAGTATAAAAAAATAATCTTATGTATCTCCGATAAGGTATTCGTCCATAAAGCGGTTTAGTTTCTGAGTTTTATTCAACATGTTTCCTTGCAATTTATCTTTTATTTCTGTAACCATAACCAAACTACATAATAAATTTCAACAGCATCCAATTATCGCCAACTTGACTTTATTTATGAGAACCTATTTCTGTCGCCAAATTTGGTGACAAAAATAGCTTTCCATAAGTGAAGCCAACTTGCGGTTAGCTAAATAATTTATTGAAGGTCTAAAGCAAATATAATAGTGATGGAAAGTGCGGATCTTCTATAATCGACTTGCACGCATTTTAACTTCCTGTGCTTGGGTAAAATGATCTGACTTCTTAACAACAAGAATTGAAAAGCTGACTTTTTCTCCAGGCACAGACTAGAAGAACCTTTTTCCATTCTTGTTTTTTGAATGTTTTAAATAAATGTAACTTTACATTCTGAATAAACTTTAACCCTTTATGTACTGAATTATAAAAAATTTATCTTCTAAAGCCTTTTTCTTGAATTGTTTAAAGTTAGTTGTTAAAAGTTGTTCGTAGAATTAGGAAATGTACAAATATAATGTTCTTACAATAGAAATATCGAAATATTTCAGAATTGAAATATCCACCCCTCGTCCCCAAACGCCAAGAAAGCTGAAAAGATGCAAAGGCAAAAGAAATCATTCTTTAAAAAATTATTTTTATTTTGTGTAACCAATAATGCTTTTGGAACAAGATAAAGTAATGTCTATAACTAATTCTAAATTGTATTACAACTAATCGATGTGTTAAATGAATTTTATATCAAGTTATTTTAATGGTACTTATAAAGACCGTCAGTAGATAAAGAGTTAAACACCATTCTGAATTTTCTCTTAATCCAATTTTTTTCACATTTTCACATTTTCCTTATATAATAAAAAATTATATACTAATATTATTTTTGCACATCTTTAGTGAATTCGAGGTTCTTGGTGTAAATATATGTATATAAAAATATGTTATTTTTCCTAAAAGTTAAGTGCATAAATAAACTCAAAATTAATAACATAATAAAATTTTTAATTAAATGATAAAATATTTAAACTGTTATTATTTTAGGATTTTTTTTTTTTTTTTTTTTTTTAACACACAAGATATAAAAAATAATTTTCAATCATAATTTGTTTTCATGCCATATTATGTAACTACCGACTGAGCTTTAATATTATATTTTTTTCTTTTACACTGAAATAAGATCATAATCTGCAAATTCGGTCTCGTTAACAAGCCTACGATGCTCATATTCAGCAGAAGGATGTAAAAAAGTCAAGTTTTACAGGAATATCCAAAATTGCTTTGTATCGAATCAAATTAGCAAATTTAAACAAAAAGCATTAACACAATTGCCTATCAATATTATTGTTACCGATGACATATATGCAAAGTGTCACCTTTAAAACATACACTACAGGCATGCGTTGATTTGTTTTATTTTTTATTTTAGAGTGTATTTTACATTCAGATTTCGCTGATAATGTGATTTGACATCTACAAGGTTTTCATTTATATAACTTGTTAATCTAAATACTTTTAGTTAAATAATAGTTTTGTTTCATAATAAGTGGGTTTTTTTTTTAAAGTAGACATTGTTGTACCCCATCGACTGCTGCTAGTATAATTTGCATCAGAGTTAGCACGCACTACTTTTACTACACGCAATACTTTAATTACAACTGTGCATAATAAAATATAAATATGACAGCATAAAAGCCTTAAAATTATTTTCATTTAATATATTGTTAATTAAAATCTACAAGGGTTTAATTTATGTAACTTGTTAATCTAACTATTTTAGTGACATAATGATTTTGTTACATAATACGTTAGGTTCTTTAAAAATAGGTATTATTGTTGTAACCCATCGATTGGTGCCAGTATAATATACACCACAGTTAGCAGTGTTGAATACTTTTTTTTACAGCTGTACATAATAAAATATAAATATGAGAGCCAAAAAGCATTCTAAGTATTTCATTAAATGCAACCTCACATGGAACAAAAACCATTCTTCACATAAAAAAGATATACTTTTTTCGAAACAGTTATTTCCGATTAAAATTAGATCACCCCATTCTCTATGCATTTTTAGTTACATAATATGCGATATAAATGATATTTATTTCAAAATGTTTTACGAGAGTTCAATTTGATTCTTCCATTATATATCGTAGCTGTTGAATATGTTGAAAATTGAAGTTTAAATCGAAATTTATCTCAAAGGTTACGGCATTATTTAAATACACGTGACTTAATTAGACGGCTTATCTACAGTTTTGGTAGTTTTGCTTTCTGTAAAATATCATTAAAATGGAACCCTGCATTCTCTACTGTGAATTCTGTTTTATAGAAATACTGGAAAATTTACAGTATGGAATTAATATTTAACTATAGTGCTCATCATTGTCTTCCTTTCCTAAGATAACTGAATTTATTTTCAATAAAATTAAATAAAAAAGAAATGAAAAAATAATTTTACAAAAAATTATTTTCTGATATGTCATATCTTTTATAAATTCCTCTTTGAAATTTAAGATCGTAGGATATTTTGAAACAGCATTTAGGCCAACTTGAATACAATCCAACATCCAATTCAATTAATTTCAATATCAGAGTGCAATTTAACTATATTGCTCAACATTGTCTTTCTTTCGTAAGTTAACGGAATTTATTTTCACAAAATTTGAAGAAAATTTAAAAATCTTAATTTGACTCAAAAATCTTTTCCAATAAGACATATCTTTTACAAATTCTACTTCCATTTATGATCGAATTCTACTTTTATTTATGATTCTACTTTTATGAAATTTATGATCGAAGTATTTGTAGGAACACAATTTATCAAACATGAATACAATCCAACTTCCAATTCGATTAATTTCAATATCGAAATGCAATTTAATTAGAGTGCTCAACATTGTCTTCCTTTCCTGAGTTAACTGAATTTTTGACTAAAATCAAACGAAAATAAAAAAATAAAAACCTAATTTCACACAAAAAGCTTTTCCAATATGGCCATAACTTTATAAATTCTTCCTTGAAATTTATGTATTATCATAGTATTTTAAGGAACACAATTTAGGCAGACTTGAATACAACGCAACTTTTAAAATCCACACTAGCAAGTACTCAACATTAAATATTTCTCTTCCACCAAGCTTAAATTTTATTTGTAAATTTCAGAAAATTGATCCTACAAATTGTGAAATTCAGTTGTAATAAAATATTTCCGCATTTTCCGAGATTTAGAGTTCTGCATTTTTAGGTGCGTTCGTAATTATATAAATACGTAGCACCTATAGTCGTCGTTCAGTCCGTCCGTCTGTCCGTCTGTCCGTCTGTCCGTCCGTCTTTCCGTCCGTCTGTCCGTCCGTCTGTCCGTCCGTCTGTCCGTCCGTCTGTCCGTCCGTCTGTCTGTCCGCATGTAACAGAGCAAAAACTACCCAACCGAATGGTCTGAAATTTCAAATATATGATTGTTGCAAAATTTTGTCGAGCCATTTCAAATTTTATGAAAATCGGATGTATAGTTTAATTACAGGGACAGTCAAAAGTTTTTCTTTACATTACGGCCAATGGGAAAAATTATTGCAAGTGCATTTTAATGATATTAGAGCCTTCTGAATGATCTGAAATTTTAAAGATATAACTGTTGCAAAATTTTGTCGAGCCATTTCAAATTTTAGGAAAATCGGATGTATAGTTTAATTACAGGGACAGTCAAAAGTTTTTCTTTACATTACGGCCAATGGGAAAAATTATTGCAAGTGCATTTTAATGATATGAGAGCCTTCCGAATGATCTGAAATTTTAAAGATATAACTGTTGCAAAATTTTGTCGAGCCCTTTCAAATTTTAGAAAAATCGGATGTATAGTTTAATTACAGTGCCAGTCAAAAGTTTTTCTTTACATTACGGCCAATGGGAAAAATTATTGCAAGTGCATTTTAATGATATGAGAGCCTTCCGAATGATCTGAAATTTTAAAGATATAACTGTTGCAAAATTTTGTCGAGCCCTTTCAAATTTTAGGAAAATCGGATGTATAGTTTAATTACAGGGACAGTCAAAAGTTTTTCCTTACATTACGGCCAATGGGAAAAATTATTGCAAGTGCATTTTAATGATATTAGGGCCTTCCGAATGATCTGAAATTTTAAAGATATAACTGTTGCAAAATTTTGTCGAGCCCTTTCAAATTTTAGGAAAATCGGATGTATAGTTTAATTACAGGGACAGTCAAAATTTTCTCTTTACATTACGGCCAATGGGAAAAATTATTGCAAGTGCATTTTAATGATATGAGAGCCTTCCGAATGATCTGAAATTTTAAAAATATAACTGTTGCAAAATTTTGTCGAGCCCTTTCAAATTTTAGAAAAATCGGATGTATAGTTTAATTACAGGGACAGTCAAAAGTTTTTCTTTACATTACGGCCAATGGGAAAAATTATTGCAAGTGGATTTTAATGATATTAGAGCCTTCCGAATGATCTGAAATTTTAAAGATATAACTGTTGCAAAATTTTGTCGAGCCCTTTCAAATTTTAGGAAAATCGGATGCATAGTTTAATTACAGGGACAGTCAAAAGTTTCTCTTTACATTACGGCCAATGGGAAAAATTATTGCAAGTGCATTTTAATGGTATTACAGCCTTCCGAATGGTCTGAAATTTTAAAGATATAATTGTTGCAAAATTTTGTTGAGCTATTTCAAATTTTAGGAAAATCGGATGTATAGTTTAATTACTGGGACAGTCAAAAGTGTTCCGTTACATTACGGGGAATGGGAAAAAAATATTGGAAGTGCATTTTAATGATGTATCAGACTATGCGCTTTATGAAGTGCAAAAAATTATACATTCAGTACAATATGGGGTGCAAAAAATAATTATAAAACTAGTTATAGTACGAACGCACCTCATTTGCCACGTTTGACGAGCAATTTCCAACTTGTTATTTCTTGTACCTGTTTTGATTTTCATTGATTTCGAAATTGTAGAAATTCAACGACGGGGGTGGGAGCTATTGAATTTATATTCTATTCTGGAATAGAAATCCTCAGATTAGATTTCTAGATATTTGTCATGCATTTCATGTAATGAGATTTTAGTTCTTTCAAGATAATTGTTTTTTCTTTTTAAAATTTTGCAGTACAAATATCCTGATGACTCAGATAAATTTAAAGCACATTTATGTGCATTATTTTCTTTTATCTTATTTGTTAACGAATATTGGTTTGCAAATATTTGTTTTCCACTCAATAATAATTCTTCTATACTTACTACTTACCAACTTATAATTTTTTCTATAAATGTGCAAAAACGGTGACTCCTTTTTAAGTGTAGGGGGAAACGTGCACTTGAAAAGCAATAAATGTACATGTATGTAAAAGTTTTTACAAGTTAGCGTAATAGCGGCATCGTTCAAATATCTTTTAAATAGAATGTATATATATATATATATATATATATAATATAATATAATATATATATGTATATTGTACATATATCTTGAGAAGAAAAAATGCAATTTTTCGCTAAAATGTTCGAAAGGTATTTTCTATCAACATTTTCAAATGAAACGGATACAAATTACGTATATTCGGAATGTTTAACAATATATTCCACTAAAAAGATTTTCAAGGAAAAAAAATTAAAAATTTATCTTGCAAAAAATCAAATTCATATGTAAAAAATATAGAATAAGTTATTCGTCATCATATTTTTTTCAAAATGTTGTAAGTAATTTCCACCAAATTTTAAAGTAATATTATGTATTATTTGTTGAAATAATTTAGTTAATACCGGAATGTATCCCATTAATTCTTCTTTATAAAACTATTGTAGAATATTGAATATTGTCCCTTCAAAATTTTATTGTTATTTTATGTAACGGTATTAAGTAGTTCAAAAGAAATATTATGGAAATTTTTTTCATAGATTTGTCATTCAATTCAAGAAACATTGTTTTAAATTTATGCATTATATTTCACAGCGAACTTAATTTAAATCTTTTTTTGAAAATATGCAACCGACCTAATTAAACTCTTTAAAAATGTATTAGCTCCCGGTATGCTATTTCTTTGTCCCAGCTTAGTTTGTCTCCAATAAATAACGTTACCTGATATACGCCAGCCGTAAAACAAAAGCCGATGTTTCATTGTACGATTAAATACTCTACAGCATTTTTTAAAACTTCTAAGCATCGCACATTTTCAATGTTTATACCGTCGTATTAGTAAAAAAAGTACTTTTTAATGCAATTTGTTTGAAAACTACATCTCCATTCGTTTTTGAAATATTAATTTTTTTGTAGTTTTTAGCGACATTTGTTTCATTTTGGCAACTCAAGTACTCCATTTCTGTAGAAAGTAAACTCAAAATTGTTGAAAAATAGCAATTATATCTTTTTGTTGCCATTTTCTCATAAAAATTAAAAAAAAAAACTTAATTAAAATACGTGTTATTTTGAGAAAAATATAAATGAAAGATTTATGATAAAACATGGAGCTATTATAAACTATATTTTCAAATGACATCATTTACATAAAATAAAAGCGTGTGCTTAAAGTCTTAAAATTGAAAAATGTTTTGCAGTAGAGTCCCGATTATCCGAGTCCCGCTTAACCGAGTTATTTTTTTCTGGTCAAAGCATTAGGTGAAGATGAAAGAGCAGCCGTAAAAAGTTAGAACTCTGATTTTCTGGTAAAAATGGGAAAAAAAAATGGCCATATTTTTTTTTTTTTTTTCAAAAAAAATAATGGTCATTTTTTTCCCATTCTGACCAGAAAATCAGAGTTCTAACTTTTTACGACTGCTCTTTCATCTTCACCTAACGCTTCATTTATAATGGCTGTTTCATAATAATAGAAACCACCAGTCCACCAGAAGAAAATGAAGTAATGTAAATACCGTGGGAGACACTAAATTCTGAAATAGCAGAATTCTTGTTCTATAATTTTAAATTTTAAATTTGAATCGAAATGTCAGTCCCAGATCATCTTATTATTCACTACACTTGGAACTCTTAAAATATCGAAAAGTGAAAAAAAATAGCATTTTTTCATTCTATACTTTAAAGGCACTCATTACGGAAATACAATTTTTAAAGACATTAATAGATACAGGTTTCGTCTTTCATTTCATATTTGTTTTATACCTTAATGAAGAAAAATAGTTTTGACAGGATTTTTGTAACACAAAATTGGAATCACAGGTTGCGCGGATAATTGCAAAAGAATTTTTTAACGTAAAACAATTTTTCTGGCATTTAATTATACTTGACAGCAATGTGCTTACATTGAATCTGAAAAAAAAAAGTTTGTTTATAGCAATTTTATATTTTAAAACAAAACTGCGTTCTGCTTACATAAAGTTTACAAAATTTTAGTAGTAACACAAAAAAATATTAAAACATGAATCTCTTTGATTACTTTATAGAAACAACCTAACGTTAATATCCTGAAAATTTCATGAAACAATATTGATAATTTTTTTTACACAATTTTATCTGGCATTTAATTATACTAGAGAGCAATGTTCTTACATTGAATCTAAAAACAAAGTTTTTTATTGCAATTTCATATTTTAAAACAAAACTGTCTTTTGTTTACGTAAAGTTTTTAAAATTTTACAACACAAATAAAATATTAAAACATGGAACTAAAAGTTTACTTTATAGAAACAACCTAACGCTAATATCCTGAAAATTTGATGAAACAATATTGAGAATTATTTTAACTACGTTGCACGCAATGCCTTAAGGGAAGATGGGTGCAATCGTAGGAGAAATATGCGTAACTTTAAGACAGTTTCCTCGGAAACTACTGGACCGATTTTGATGAAATTGTGAATTACTATTCATTGGATTATGCTCGAGACTTATGCAGACAGTTTTTTCTGGGACTAAAACCTTTTTTTAGGGCAAAGGCAAATTTTCAGAATTTTTCCATTTTCAGAAAAAATTCAGAAACTAATTAAATTTATTTAAAACAGTATGCCACATATGATCTTATATTTATATACTCTACACCAAGAAAAAATTTATCGAAATTGCTCGAGTACTTTAGGAGATATTGGAATTTTTCCTGAAAAGTACGATTTTTCAGAAGAGAAGAAAACTTAGACATTTCTAACTTTTGTAAAGTTCTTTCACAATTTTATCAAACACATGAATTAGTGTGTATATAAAAACTTGGATAAAATTTAGCTACATAGAGGGCTATTTCAAATGATGGGCCCGATTAAAAAAAATATATATATATATTTTCGAAACTACTGCACATATTACTATAAGAGATACATGAATTTAAAGAGAAATATACCAAGTTTGTTTCAGTTACAAATGTTCGATATATGACTCTTTTGTTACACGGCATAGGTCGAATCTGTAATCGAGTTCGTTCCAAACATTTTGTAGCATCAATTTGTCAATGGTTCTGAAAGCTTCATAAATGCGTTAAGTTCTCAACGCTTTGTTTTCGGAATTGGTGGTACATAAACAATGTCTGTGACACTATCAGAACTTAAAGAACGCATTTTTGCCGAATTCAGAAG
This sequence comes from Maratus speciosus, assembly GCA_963932465.1. Classification (NCBI taxonomy): domain Eukaryota; kingdom Metazoa; phylum Arthropoda; class Arachnida; order Araneae; family Salticidae; genus Maratus; species Maratus speciosus. The sequence continues at coordinate 422,105,030 of OZ010791.1, forward strand.
CATGGACAGAGTGATGCTACAAAATGTTTGGGACAAACTGGATTACAGACTGGACGTATGCCATGTAACAAGAGGGTCACACATCGAACATTTGTAACTGAAAAGAAAAACTTGGTATATTTCTCTTTAAATTCATGTATCTCTTATAGTAATATGTGCAGTAGTTTCGAAAATATGATTTTTGTGGAGTGGCGTCCCAGTCACGTATTTCCTTAAAGATATTTCAAAATATTCCATATTTAAGAAACATTAACGAGAGGCATTCATTTTTGTTATAAAAAGTTCAGACCCTTTAATATATATCTTTTCAAAAAATACATTTTTCTTCAAGTTTTAACAGCCAGAAAATCCTTTAAGCACAATTGATATCTATATATATTCTATAACTTTAGAAAATTGTTGCTAAGGCATATGGTTAATTCAGAGATTTTGTTGAAAGAAAAAATTTAAAAGGAATTTTTCCTTAGAAAATACTGGTATTAGTAAAGTAAACTATTTGAGAGCTCTGTAACACTAATCAGTGCGATACAGCCCAGTACCCATTCACACATGCTAACACTTTGAGACGACATTTTAATATTTGACATTGGAATGCAAAAATGTTTAAACGTAAATATTATTCCTGATAAGGAAATATTTTGTAATAATTAGGTAAAAAAAAAAAAAAAAAAAAAAAAAAAATATTTTTAAGTTTCCCGAAAACAGAACAAAACCCTGATTCAGATAAAGATTGTATATATATATATATTAATGCATATAAATTCTATTTGAAGTTCAAATAATCCATTTAAGATCAATTTAGTTAAGTAAGAATAATTTAAATTCCCTGATTAATTATTATGATGATATTGTTATGAAATAGCTTATTGAAAGTTTACATCTTGAATTAATGTTCTAACTATTCTTTACCAATGATAAAGAGGATTTTGAATATAATAATACGTATTAAAATAGTTAGTTACAAGAGTTTTCTGCAAAACAAAAATTAATTAATATTAAGTATAGTGCATACTACTTGTATGTTTATCCTTAATTTGAAAATTAAAATTCCATAAATATATCCAACAACAGATACAATCATATTTCTCGAAAAATCCCTTTCTGGCGTAATAAATATTTCGTAAATGTCTAGACTAAATTTATTTTTTAAATTTTGATACGGCTTTTTGAATACATTGTGATCGTAAATTCCTTTTTTAGGCTATTCTGATTTAAATAATTTTAGTTTTGTTTATAAATTCTGCAAAATCCAACTCCAATTTTGAAAACGTTGCCAAGATGTCTTTGAATATGTTCGTAGGCAGACTATTTTATCTTTTTCCTGCATATTGTCGTCAGGTATTAATACATTAAAAATTGTTAAATTTTCGGTATATTATAGTTCAGTTTTGACAAAATATTGCTTAGAAGAATATTTTAGAGGATTCACAAAGTAGAGTACGTTAAAAATTTATATTTGATAATTAATGACGATTTGTGATTTACTTATATTATTTTAATCGTGTATACTTGTATACAAGTTCCGTTTCATGTTACATTTAATTTTCTCTATTTTTCCTGTTTTGTAAAAGCAATAAATATGTTAGTCGCTCGATATACTTAATTTTGGTTTCTCATAAAATTCTTTTATATGTAAATTCAATTTTACTATGGGAAAATAATAGGTTTGTTTAATACATATATTTGAATTACTTTTACAAGTTGTACTTTTCTTCTCCGTTGCAGTCAAGCTCTGTGGAATAATGTTCAAAAGAATTTACCATTTTTTCACCTAAAAATACTACTAACACTATTTCAATTTCAGTTGTTACACATGAATGTGCAAACTATTGTTCGTTATTAATTTTGAAATATTTACAGTCAGCTAGAAATGGTCATCAATTTGAAGCATCCACCACCCTTGATTTATAAAAAATAATAATAATTTATTTAATAAAAATTAGTCTTCCAAATTGATTAAGTTTTTATTTTTAGATATATTTTTTCTATTTTTATCTTCATTCTTAAGTAAGCATTTCAATATAAAACATTATATTTTGTATTTGTATCCTCCGTTACAAAATTATTATGGAAACTCCACATAAATCTTAAGAAAATAGATTAAGTACCAAATAATGAGACGAGAATTTTTACACTAATAAAATATAATTTTTGAATCACCATTCTGTCTTCGATTTTAGCGGTCAACCCCCCACCCCCCCACCCCCCACCCCACCCCTGCCAAAAAAATTAAATTGAAGAACATATATAAGAAGTTTTATACCCAAAATTACAGACAAACTATTGTATGTATGAGGGAAAGTCATCAATTAGGTCACAAACCGGTATTAGAGGTTGGAAATTAGTAGTAAATTGTTTCCAAATATGCCAATATGTGGTAGCACTGTCCAACTGTAAGATATAAATTTTGAATTTATGAGACAGCAGTTGTGAAAGATGAGTAGGGGCGTTCAAAAGTTGTTGACGAAGAACGAAGTGGTAGTCCTGTTGAGATTGCGACAGAAGACACAGTGTGGAGGTTTGAGGAAAAGGTTAGAGCTGACAAGCGAACTACAATAGACAGCATAGGAGCTGCAACAGTGTGTTCACATGGTTTAGCATACAGCCGACTGATGCAGGCGTTGACTGTGAGGTACAAAGATGGCTGAGATTGCAGTCCAAAGACTTTTATGTAGCAGGTATTAGAAAACTCATAAAGAGATTGGACAAATGTATCAATGTAAATGACGAGGATTATACAGAGAAATATACATGCCTTTTAAGTATGTATCTTGGTTTCCCCTTTTTTATTGGCTTTTGTGTCCTACTTACTGACTTGCTCTCGTATATGGTTTATTATGGTATTTAGTTGCCGTTTAATTGAACAGATGTTTAATTAAACGTCAAACAAAAATGTCATGAACAAAGTAAAAAAAAAAAAATGTTAGTAGCGTTCGTTACTTCAGTATTGGGACGCCCGTGCTATGGGAATAAATTGCTTGAAAACAGACGTGTCCAAATAAACTGGAATCTACTGAATCTATTTTGTTAGTTTAAATCACAAGGAACATATACAGGCTGATCGGGAAGGAAACTTTGTATGAGAAGTCTCATTTTTACACCTTTGTTTATGAAAAACTTTCTCAAAAATGAAAGACTGTTTTTTTCAATGTTGTCAACAAGTCTTTGAAGATTACTTCGCATGTCACATCGTTATTTCAAATAGCCTTTTTATCATGGAAGACGGTAGTATTCCAGTGAAGCAGCCTTTAGCCTAAAATAGTAAGAATGGCGGAACTCATATATACACCTAACTCGAGATACAAGGAAACGCGAAAAGCCGCCACTTCATAACTCAGCAAATATAGTACATATTGTTCTGATTTTTTAAAAACAGTCGTATATCTGCAGCCTTATAATTTTCTGAAATGTTTACATTTCTACATGCAGTATATTTTGAGATCTCGAAACCCATTTTTAAAGTACTTGCGATGGATAAAGTTCCTAATTCCCATTTCTGGAAAATGGCCCGGTCGATTTTCTTTAAACTTATATATAATATGAATTTGTTTTAGATGAAGGGAATGAGATAATACTTGTGTCGAGGAAAACTCTTGTTTTTTATATAATTCGCATTTTTTTCCCTCAAAAATGACCTGCGCGAATTTATTAAAATTAATATATAATATAAATCTGTTTGAGATAAAGCGAATAACATAACACTTATTTGCAGAAAAACTGTTGTTTGTTATATAATCAATATGAAAATGAGACTATATTTTTTCGCCATTCTATGAGAATTTACCGCAAATGTGTAAGAAGTTTCTAATGTATTCTTGCGCATGCTTTCTTTTTATTCGCTTTTGCGAATAGCTATCTATCGAAACACTAGCTGAACCGTTAAGAGCGCTGCTCTCATAGATGCGATATCTCGGGTTCAATCCGTGGTGATACCGTTTGATTTTTTTATGCGTTCCTTGTAATTTTTTATTGCAAATTAGATCATTAAATAAAATTTAAGACCTTTTTAATTTGCTATCCAGTTAAACAAAATTAAATTGGAATTATACTCAGAATTTTTCACTTATAATTCGAAAACTACTAGGGAAAAAATTTAAATTGAGAATTTCGATAAAGCAGGACATAAAAAATATATATCTATCAAAAAAAAAAAAAAAGTGTAGGTTGCGATTCATATTTTTTTCAAATATTAATTTCATAATTCATATGATAAAATTTTTAAAATGACAAATTCAGTGTATTTATGTTTGGGATTCTTAGTATTATAATCAAATAAAAATATATCACATTAGGATTATAATTTCAGGAGATATTAATAAAAATATGAAAATATAATTTTACATTAGAAGCTCTAAATCTTGAATGTTTATAATTCAGAAACTTATCATCAAAATGACTTGAAATTTCGTTTCTGGGCATAGTTTGAAACGAAGGTTTAAAATATATTGTTAAAATTGGGTTTTGCCATTGGAGAAAAAAAAATTGGTTTGGTTGTGAATTGTAGATGGGCCTTCTAAGAAAATTTATATGCATCACTTAAAAGTAGACTTTATTTCCAATCGTTTGGTACCTGAAATTTTTTCTATTATAATTAATTCTTTGCAGAGTTAGTAGGAGGTGTTTACTTTTTTCCCACGACTGTACATAATTAGAACTGGAATTAAAGCATTCATCAACTACATATTTCTCTCTATATATTTTGCCTCCTAAGCGACATTTCTAACATCCAATAAAACTAAAAAAAAAAAAAAAATCCCTGAAGAAAAAAAAATCTATGTCACGCGTAAAAAAAAAAAAAAAAAAGACTAGATGCACTTTTATCATCCAATTTTAACTCGTAAACAAAGTTAAGATTATCGATCAAATAATCTCTTTTTTCCCCTCAGAATAAATAGGATTATTTTTTATAGCTATAAAGAGATAACTCATAGATAATATAGATGTGAAATATCATATATTTAATGTGTTTTTTAAGTAAAATAGACTGTGAAACGACTGAAATGAAAGGGTATTTGTCCTTTTGATTAATAAAAAATAGCTTTTTTAGAGAAATATGCATTTTAGCAAAGAATCCTTATATACAGTGTGTTCCAAAATTCGAATGACAAATTAAGAGATGGTGACAATAGGCATCAAGATAATGAAAAATTGCCATAGGACATGGAAACTCAAACCACTTATTTCGTCACCAGTACGGGGAGTTTAACCCCACCTGAATTCGGGTTGACGGCAATAATTTTGAGAAAGAATAGAATCATTGTAATAAAAATATAACGATATGTACCTTGTTTTATCTGAAATGCTATAACACCCGAAAATTTCTTGAAAAAACGGGTGCTCAAGCAATCGGTGATACCCTATGAACTGGTGATCGAAGTCCAAAGTGTAACGCCCCAAGGACATACTGCTGGCGTGTATAATGGGAACTTCTACCTTTTTTTATATTATCGCACATACAACAAAGGTAAAAATGTCTATTGAAAGTTTTATTAAATTACACTTCAGTCATAAGAAACTTGTTACCGACAACCCAAGTCAACAGGTAGAACACCCTGTATTTTGTATTAAATGTGTTGTTTGCGACCACATATTCTGTGGTGGGTTTTCATCCTCTTGAAGCTTTCTATCACCCCTCTTAATTTGTCGGTCGTATTTTGGAACACACTGTACACACTCATTTATAAAAGTGATGAAAATAAATTTTAAATGTTATAATTCATTGTTTCAAACTTTCAAGAACATTTTACGGTAAATATCCATAGATTTTATTTTAATTGAAGAAATGTTCTGTGTCTAATTCATAAAATTATTCACTTAAAATTTCCAACGCATTTAGGTATAATATTACCACTTTTAATATACCACAATCCTTCTATATATAAAAAAAGTAACTATTTGTAAATGGACAAATGAACATCCGCGTAGATACCGCGAAACGCATCTGATTGGTCAGAGCTATCTGACTTCTCATAGCGGGAATTGCGCGCGGCGAGAACCGTGGAAGTAGAGAATTTTGATAGGATGGCCGGGGAAAGGGATGAATCTTCTGCATTTCGATAGACTTCTATTTCTTTCTTTCTTTCTTTCTTTTTTCTTTTTTAGGGATTGAAGGAAAAGTATTTTTTACAGAAATAAGGTAATTTCCATTAAATAATGAGAAATTGGAGCGGGGTCAACAGCGTTTCGATAACCTTCCGCTATTTTTTATGAGGAAGGGTATGTAGATTATTTAGTTATTATTACTATAAAAAAGAAGAAAGAAGAAAATATTTTATCTAATTTTACATATATGTTGGTGGAGAAAAAGCGGCGAAGTAAAGAATTTCAGAGGAGAGGAGATTTATATGATAAGATTATTTACTGTAACTACAAATTAGTGACTCCATTACAAAGATAAGAAAAAAATCCAAATAATTTTAATAAATTTGTTACTTTTATAGTTTAACATATTTTTTTCAATTATCAATATTTTTAATTTTTAATTTTCTATTAATTTATAATTTTATTTAATTATAAATTTAATTAATTTGTAAGTATTCGAATAAATTATAAATTTTACCTTTTTTTAATGATTTTATATTTAAAATTTCTTATAATTATAAAACTCTGTAAGCTCTAAACATTATGTGCTTGGAGATAAGGAAAGGAAATGGTCAGGAATTGGGGAGGAGCGCGTTTTTACCAAGTGGAATCTGAAAATTGAATGCATAGAAAATAAGGAGTCGTGAAGCGATCGAGAATGGAAACGCGAAAGAATTTTGTCTGTGGTTGGCTAGAAAATAGGATTGCTTCACGGTACCGAACGGAATCGCGAAGCGAATACGCGAGTGGATGGTGAGCATAGCGAGCAGGGGTCGGAGCCCCCTAGTACAACATATATATCGAGATTAGCTATATCTTATAGAAAACATAACTGTTAATTAATATAAAATATATGAATAAATCTTACTCTCTTTTTTTCTTGTTAAAATACTTGTTCAAATAAGCACGCCAAAAATAATTTACCCTATTATCATTTTGTTAAAAATCTCTTATTTTTTTATCAAATATGATTCTGATATGATTCCCTTCATAGTCAAAACTCTTAAAATTTCTCTGCGAATTTTTGACTAAATCTGCTACATACAAGAATTTATAACTGTAAATGAAAACAATTAAATGATGCGTTTTGCTGTTCTGGAATTTCATACAATAAATGAAATAAAACTGAAATTGCCGTTAAGAACAAACCTCCTGCTTTACTTGCGTCAATATTTTTGGCTTTTCAACGCTTGTGTTATGCGTGAAGTTTCATTGTTTGATGTTTTATCTACCCTATATATATAAAATCCTAATGAATCGAATTGAAACGAATTTATGTAACGATTCTATGAAACGACTGATTAAGCAACTGATTACGTTTCACAGCGATTTCTCCTAAAATATGGAATACTTTGCAATAAAATTAACACCAAAAATACGTATTGATCCACAGATCTCAAAACTGGTATTAGAATTTTAAAATTAGAATTAGTTTTCGAAATATTAATTTTTTCTAATGATGGCAACTCAAATTTTAATCATAACAGATATTTTTTTTTCATATTTTAGAAAAGGTTATTTTAAATTAATTTGGCTACGAGTTTGGCCTCCCTTAAATGTATGCTAAGAAATGCATCATGTTACTTTTATTCAGAATTCAATTTGTATTTCATTATCATTTTATTTAATACAAAACTTTAATTTAAAATTGAAACCTTTAAAATAAATGGCTTTTACTTCATTCTTTTTTTAAACGAAGCGAAAAGAAAAATATTAGACACAGATGTCATATACGCAACGGGGTACCTAATTGGTGCCAAAATGGCGTTATTTTGCCTGACATGGTAACCCGGCTATTGTTGCTTATTTATTAATAAATGTTTATTTGAATTTATTTTCTTTTTATTTACAAAAAAAGTTATAAATTGTTTTGTGATATAGTTATCAATTAATTTTTTTTTTTTATTTATTGTTATCTCATTTAAAAAATAACAGAAAATAATTTAAAAATACATATGTAACAGGTTGTTTTGATGTATTTGAAAACGAGTTTTCGCCAAATTGTCGTAAAAAAAAAAAAAAAAAAAAAAAAAAAGTCACGCCAAACCCGGTGCATTTGTGACAATGCAACAATTTATGAGATTTAATTTCCACTTCAAAGAAACGTTTTAATGTTATTATTTCTCCCGTCGACCAATTTCGCCAAATTATATAAATAGCCAAATTATACAAATTGACATATTTTTTATATTTTAAATAAAAAAGAACAAATAAATTAGTATAACATTAATAAAAATACAAAATAAAACGTCGAAATAAAAATCACTTGACGGCGTGAACATGTGTAACTTCCTTAAAGTCAAGTGAATGTGACATTTACGATCAACCATTATTGGCATTTAATCTTATAGTTTGGCGACAGATTTTTGGTCGATGGGATAACGAAGTTGCACCGTTTTAATTTACACTCGAAAAATAAAAAAATGCTAACTGGCGAGTTAAAAAAAAAAAAAAAAAAGCTATTGGCGAGATTTTCACCCGGCTAACATAAAAGTACCCAGAATTCTTTGTGATCATGGCAACTTTTATGTAGGTTTATTCGAAAAAATAATTTTGATTATTTAATCAAAATGGGAACCTTTCTTATGAAAAGCGAAGGAATCAGCCCGTTGTTTATGGCAGTTACATGACTTGGACTATTATTATATAAACGAAATAATGGGGATAGAATAATATTCGGCGACTCATCACACCTGTGGCTGGCTAACATTAAAGTACCAAAATGGCCGCCAGAAATATAAAAAGCGAAGGTATCCGCCTGGAGCTGTTGATGATAGTCACATGACTTAGGCTATTATTATAGAGATTGTTTTCAATTTTAAAAACAGAGCAAAGAATAATATTTCCTAACGATTAAAAATTTATTTTTACGTGACTATTAAAAACAGAAAAAAAAAACTTTAAAATTACTATTAAATGAGTACGTGTTAAAGGCAGGAAAATATCAAAAATTATGTCCTGAAAATTGTATTTACATGGGAATATTAAAATGGAAAGGAAACTTTAAAATAATAAATACCATGATATGCGTTTAACCCTTTCACGGACAAGGCACTTCTATTCGTAAAATCTTGAAATCAGTGAATGGCACCAGAATTTACAAACAAATTTCGAAATACAAAAATGCTTTTGTTCACTTACTTAATAAAAGGGAAATTTTCATCCCAATATTCTGATGCTAATGTGGCATTTAAGAATTAAAATTAAGCGGTCCAAAAATGAACCACCGCCCTTGAAGAGGTTAAAGCAGCAAATTTTAGTAATTGTATTATGTCAATCGTTTTATAACGCTGTTAAAAAATACCGAGAGACAAAGACTCTGTTTACTTAATTAATTTTATTTTAGCTTCTTTTCAAATGTTTAACTGGCCTTCTTTAACCAAACACGAAAACAACCATTGGATGTCTTAACAGCAACTGATTCTACCTTAAATTTTTGCAATCAAAGAGAATTGAATGGAAACCCGTTTACAGGGAGATCGCTACAGGTTTTTTCAGTATAATTCAATCTTCTATAATCTTTTTGAAACCTATCAGATTAGCGTGCTTTTAGATTCTACAGTGTCTGAACGGGGGTTGGCGAGCGTAGCTTGCAGGGTGCAGAGCCCCCTAGTTATTTCTATAAAATTTTGATTGATGACATTTTGGTGTCAATATTTAAACAAAAATGGTCATATTGAATGCCTATTGAATAATATTTCCATCTTAAAACTGTGATAGCGTCAATTATAAAAGAATACCGAAAACTTACAAATGAAGAGCTCAGATGCTAAAGATGTTGAGTGACAAAAAATAGTTAATGATATGACTGAAGATAATCAATGGTCCTGTACCATCTTTTAAATTACTATTTGAAAAAAAATCAAATAGTCACAGGGATTTTTTTGATAAAGGAGGCATTTAACGCAAAAATGTAATTTAGTTGATAAAAGTGGTTCAAAATGTGTTTTTGCAAAAGCATGATTTTTCACTTATCACCTTTATCATCTGATGTCTAAAAAATTGAGAGTACACTTTTTGATTATATTTTAAACTTCAGAATACGTTTTTAACACATTTTTGTTATACATGTGAACCGTCCCACGGTGGGTGATTTACCGATTCTAGCTGGACAAATATTATTTTAAAAAGGGTTATCCTAGCGTAATTGCCCCACCAGTGGCCGAGATGTTCTGCTCTCGAAGCTGGTAGACGGGAGGTGCTGGGTTCGAACCCAATCGCGCCCGTCGGCCTAATCGTTCGGAGTTTTCGTGGTTTTCTTCGAACCTTGGTTTTCCAAGCATTAATACGGGTTAGGTTCCCTTAGAAAGATTCCCACGAGGGGCACCCCCCCCCCACCTTAGGGCCCATATCCCTCGTGTTGATATTTGGCCGTCATAAACACAAAACCAAAAAAAAAAGCGTATTTTTTTTTTTTTTGTCTATTATAGTTCAATAGTTAGGGTGTTGTTCCCTGCTATTGGTTTTGCTATGAATATAATTGTATAGTCCATAGACCTGTGAAAATTGGTGCTTCTTAGTTGGGAATGAATTAATCAATTTGAGTATAGTTACTTAATATATTACTTGAAGCGAAATAAAATATACTGCTCAATTATGGACGCTTCCGAACAAAATATGGGCTTTTTTTTATCGGATTTATGTGCATAAATATTGCGCATATCAGCTGCTATTTCATATTTATGTCGCAAAAACCTCTGTATTTGTTTTATAATTTTTCAGTTTTAATATAGAAAAAGTTATATGCTGAAGCTCAATTTTTGATATGATTAAATAGTTTGGATTATTGCCTTTTCCCTTCAACTGAATTTGTTTGCCTTTAGGTAACTCCCCAGTTTTAAGAATTGTTTTAGCTTATTAAGTCTAAAAACACTTTTGAAAATTTTAGTTCAAGTACCATTTTCTTTTAATTAAAGACAACAGAATTGCAGTTAGTCAGATAAATAAACTTTTGCACCAATATACAAGGGCAGCAAGATATAAAATTTAACGGAAATGTGAATTTTATTGAAAATGTTTTGTTTATAGAGGACCATTACAATGTTTTACCATGTAAATACCATGTAAATACACATGGAGTTTTGCAAGCGCGAAATGTTTAAATTTGTGATCAAATTTGGACAAAAGTTGGCAGTTGTATATGGATATCTCAGGACAAAATTATGTAAAATATATTACTTGATTGCAAATTTCGAGTGGTAACAAAACTAATCCAGACAAATTCTCCAAATTCAGATTTGATACAAGGCAAAACATAATGTAGACATTTTCCTATCATATCTTATGATTCCCATTCTTTACATACGTTTCCTTTGTGCGAAGATAAATATAAATATACAACAGAATATACAACACAGCAATTTTCATTAAAGCTGTCGAATGTTTGACCCGTATCTTGAATTTTATAAAAATAAATTTTAGGATCTGTTATAATAATACAAATATAGTTTTACCACTTTATCTTCCATTCCGAAAAGAAAGTATCATGAAATTATCTAGAAGAACGTAAAATTATGCGTCAATCATGTTATGAAATATTTTTGAACGCATTCGGACTACTATAATAAAATTTCATATCTTAATAACGTGAAAAACGATGTCTAAGTAATAATTTGTAAAACATATAACACGTTTGAAAACACAATTTTAACCAAAGGCGAAAAAATAACTGAAAATTTTGTACATCCCTGCATATGAATTATAGATTTTTTGCATAATTCATAATATGCTAAAATTTAGAAAAGTTAGGGGACGCATAGCACAGTTCAAAATTCCCCGCCATCTATTTCCTTCAATAAACGGAAATATATTTCAGATGTTTTGTGCAGCCCAGTATATGATTTATAGAATTTATACACACTAAATAATCTGCAATTTTTATAATTTAAAAAAGTGTTCCACATCTGAAAACGCACTTTCATCAGTCATTGTTCATAGAGAAAGAAATATAGATTTATTTTGTGTGCCCCTGTACAGGAAAAATTAATGCTATGCACATCATATTCTATAGTAAGCATCTTATTCAACACCTCGGAGATATATATCAATTTAAATACTTTTGAAATAGCGTAAAATAAACAAAATACACCACAAAAAGTTTTTCTCCATAGACCGTAATGTAACATAATTCTTTTTAGCGTCCCAGAAATGATCGATAAATGCTATCTATATCATATTCTATAGCAATCATCTTGTAGTGCACTTAATAGATATGTATATAAATTTCAAAGTGTTTGAAATTATGAACATTTAATAAAAACCACCGTAAACGATTTTCCGCGTAGGCCGTAGTGTAGTGAAATTATTTTGAATGTCCCTGTAACGAAATTATGGCTGCTACACGCTACATTTTGCAATAACTAACATTCAATAGTGAATATCAATAACATTTTTCAATTTCATGGTGATGCGACTATACTGACGCCCAAAAAAGTTTTGGTCATCTAGAATCGGTAAATCACCTCCCGTTGTCCGTTTTCTTATAGTGAAAGCATGTTTTTAAGTGAAATGTTAGTAAATTTTAATCATTATGTATTATGTTCACTACGTCACTACATCTCTAGATCCAAATGCGTTATTTTTGAATAAATTTGATTGTTTATTGTATTAATAAGCATTATTCACTGAACTCTTAAAAAGACATATTCCAATTTTCAGATTCCAGTATAAGTTTATAAATACAGATTACATTCTTTTCGTATAATTTGATTTTATATTTAGTTAGTATAGGATAGATCAGTTGAAAATAAATGTTTTTACCTTATTCATTAAACTTAGCTTAGCGCAATCATGTGCCCCTTCTTTTAACTATACTAAAACATTATCTTCAATCCTATTTTACAAAAAATGCGCAATTTTGCCGCGATTTATGAAAATTTTCTACACTTTGGTATGTTTCGGTAATTTACAAATGATATCTAATTATTAAAAATGTTACACAAAATTAATCTGAGACAGATTAAATCTTATTAATATCTCCTATATATTTAAAATATGTTTATATTAGAACTGAAAGTTAAAATATCTTTTGAAAATGTAACTGTAATATGAACGTAGGTAACTTTTTATGCAATGCAAAATGTAAAAACATATGCCTTTTTTTAATAATTTTATTCTAACTTTTATAAATATTTCATTGTAAATATAACGTCTGAAATTTCTGCATTCTAAGGTATCATTTAATTAGGAGTCGATAATAATGAATAATAAAATATATAAAAATAGCAAATAAAGCCTTTGTGCAACAATATTAAAAAGCAGAAAAGCCAACGAATAAAATGCACAAATAATATATGAAAAGCAGCAAACAGCTGTTTCGAATCTACTAGCGAGATTCTTCTTCAGTGCAAAAGGAACAGCGTGCTAGAAAAAGCAAGGCTGAGCAAAAACAGAAGGAGCAAGGCTGTGCTTTTGCTCAGCCTTGCTTTTTCTAGCACGCTGTTCCTTTTGCACTAAAGAAGAATCTCGCTAGTAGATTCGAAACAGCTGTTTGCTGCTTTTCATATATTATTTGTGCATTTTAAACGTTGGTTTTTCTGCTTTTTAATAAAATATAATCCTTAATAAGATGTTATTAGTTTGATAGAGTTTCATTAAGTAAAAGTAGTAAATCTCCCATAGTACTCTATTGCGAACACTTGCTAATGCACATTTACATCTAATTTTTCGTAGATTGATTTATCTATAAAGAAATGTATATTTGAATATATATTTGCCTTATTTAATATGTTTAGTACTTTATATAATTTCAAGAAAACAAGCATGTTTTATTTGCTCCTTGTGTACAATCGTTTGACACGTAACCTTACACAAATAGAACTTTGATCCACATCAGTTATAATTATAATTTATTTGTAATAAGAGATGATGACTGACGCAAAGTTAGTTGAATTAAATATTTTCTTAAGAATCACAATTAATATCTTGCAGAATCTATTTTTACACACTTTCAATTTACTGAACATCTTTTTTTCAATTCCTACTATTAGTTCACACTCTCCCTATATTTATTCATTTCCTACTATTAGCTCACACTCTCCCTATATTTATTTATATATTTATCTTGCTCAAATTTTCATTCGTTAATAAAATACTCATTATTCACCATATCAAGTTGAAATAATTTTTTTTAAACTTATACTGGATGACAATTGATGTTAATACAGTTTTTTTCAAATATTAATTAATTAATTAAATTTTAATTAATAAATTTCAGTTTTGCATAGGAAAAAATGGTGGCCATTGGTTATTGAAGATCAAATGAAGATTATCCATTCCTGCTGGTGCTGAAGATTCCTTGCGTATTATCAAGAGACTCAGATTGGACAATTCGATTATAATTACAAGAGCCGATAAAGGTAGAACTACTGTTGTTATGGATAAAGATGCTTATGATTCAAATGCTCATGAACTACTTGACGATATAAATACATATTCTGTACTTAAGAAATATCAAACTCCTTCCATTCAACGTAAGATGAACATTATTATTTCCAAATTTGAAAAACTTAAAAATATTCCCCCCAAATTCTGCTTCGAAACTGAAATGTTACACCGGTCTTGTCCCTCGTTTTTATGGGTTACCAAAGATTCATAAACCATCTATCCCACCCCGCCACATTATTGATTTTTCAAAATCCCCTTTATATAATCTTTCTAGCTACTTATCCACACTTCTTAAACCTCTTAATTTAAACTCCAATTACAGTCTTAATTCACCTTACAAATTTCTTGATGATTTACAGAGTTTTGTATTCCCTATCGGTTACATCATGGCTTTTCTCGATGTTGTTTCGCTGTTTACTTCAATCCCTTTTGATCTGGTCTGTAAAGTTATTAAAGATATCTGGCCTACTCCTACACACCCTACTGATTTTAACCTAGATTAATTTTAACACAATTATTCTAATTGGTAAACAAATCATATTAGATGTAAATTTCCAACTGGGCGAAAAATGTCCGGACCAGGATTCGAACCCGGCACCTCCTGGCTGAAGCCGCCAGTGCTCTGCCATCTGAGCTATCCCGGACGATTCTGGTCGAACTTTTTCACCCAGCTAACGTTGAAGATTACAGCATCTGGTCTGAAACCTGGTTCAGCTCAACAGAATAAATCTCAGGTAATGGAACTCCAGAAATCGCTGGATACGGAATTACACTAGATTAATTTTAACACAATTATTCTAATTGGTAAACAAATCATATTAGATGTAAATTTCCAACCGGGCGAAAAATGTCCGGACCAGGATTCGAACCCGGGACTTCCTGGCTGAAGCCGCCAGTGCTCTGCCATCCGAGCTATCCCGGACGATTCTGGTCGAACTTTTTCTCAGATGGCTCAGATTTAGCTCAGATGGCAGAGCACTGGCGGCTTCAGCCAGGAGGTCCCGGGTTCGAATCCTGGTCCGGACATTTTTCGCCCAGTTGGAAATTTACATCTAATATGATTATTTTACCAATTAGAATAATTGTGTTAAAATTAATCTAGTGTAATTCCGTATCCAGCGATTTCTGGAGTTCCATTATCTGAGATTTATTCTGTTGAGCTGAACCAGGTTTCAGACCAGATGCTGTAATCTTCAAGGTTAGCTGGGTGAAAAAGTTCGATCAGAATCGACCGGGATAGCTCAGATGGCAGAGCACTGGCGGCTTCAGCCAGGAGGTCCCGGTTCGAATCCTGGTCCGGACATTTTTCGCCCAGTTGGAAATTTACATCTAATATGATTTGTTTACCAATTAGAATAATTGTGTTAAAATTAATGTAGTGTAATTCCGTATCCAGCGATTTCTGGAGTTCCATTACCTGAGATTTATTCTGTTGAGGTGAACCAGGTTTCAGACCAGATGCTGTAATCTTCAAGGTTAGCTGGGTGAAAAAGTTCGACCAGAATCGTCCGGGATAGCTCAGATGGCAGAGTACTGGCGGCTTCAGCCAGGAGGTCCCGGGTTCGAATCCTGGTCCGGACATTTTTCGCCCAGTTGGAAATTTACATCTAATATGATTTGTTTACCAATTAGAATAATTGTGTTAAAATTAATCTAGTGTAATTCCGTATCCAGCGATTTCTGGATTTCCATTACCTGAGATTTATGCTGTTGAGCTGAACCAGGTTTCAGACCAGATGCTGTAATCTTCAAGGTTAGCTGGGTGAAAAAGTTCGACCAGAATCGTCCGGGATAGCTCAGATGGCAGAGCACTGGCGGCTTCAGCCAGGAGGTCCCGGGTTCGAATCCTGGTCCGGACATTTTTCGCCCAGTTGGAAATTTACATATAATACTGATTTTAATGTCGAAGAGATTGTTGAATTGGTTAAGTTTTGTTTGATCTCAAACTGTTTTGTTTTTAATAACTGCTTTTATAGTCAAATTTCTGGTACCGCTATGGGATCCCCCCCCCCCCCCTCTCTGTTGTAATTGCTGAACTTGTAATGCAGAATATTGAAAATACTATTAATTCTGAACTTTGTCCACGTATTCTTTTTTGGAGACGTTACGTTGACGATATTTTTTTGATAGTGAAAGAAGCAGACTTAAATGATATTCTCACGATTTCTAACTCTATTGGTAACTCTATTAAGTTTACTGTTGAACTAGAAAATAATGCTGAATTACCATTTCTCGACATTCTAATCCGCAGACTCACTACTGATATCTCTCAATCTGTCACCACTACTGTTTACAGAAAACCTACATCTACTGGTCAATATAATAATTTCAATTCAATATGCCCTTTCAGCCATAAAATAACCGTTATTAAGACGTTAGCCTTCAGAGCCATAAAATATTGCAGTTCCAGTAATGTTTTTGATATAGAGAAATGTAAAAATTATCGCGATTTGGTTAATAATAGCTATCATATTGTTCTTGTTAAAAAAATCTTTAAAAATACTTTAAATTTTGTAAATTCTACTCCCCCCCACCCCCCTTTTCAACGTAGTAAACCAAGCTCCATTATCTGTATCCCTTATTATAAGAACATTTCTGAAAAAAATTCTGGCATTCTAAAATCATTCAATATTGGGGTTTCTTTTAAACCTATTAATAAATTGAGTTCCTTTTTCAACAAGCATAAATTTCAATATGATAAGTCTAAATTACCCGGTGTTGTTTATATTATTCCTTGTACAGATTGCAATAGTGTTTATATTGGTGAAACTGGTAGATCATTGGAAATTCGCCTAAAAGAACATACTGGTGCTTTAAAAAAGGGTAATTTGAATTCAAAAATTGTCCAACATTCACTTCAAACGAATCACATTCCGCTCATTGCGAACGCCAGTATTTTGAAATCGGGTTGCAACAACTACCATGGTAGATTGCTCCTTGAGGCTTCGTTCACTGAATTGCGGTCGCAGGCTTTGAATGATGCCCGTTCTGACCCAAGTGAATATTGTTTGTTTTTAAAATAACTAACTGTAACTGTTCTTGATTTGTTCTGACGTTTGAAATGCAATGGATATTTTTTTGTACTAATGATGCCTTGCGTGTTGCTTGGCGAAACGTTTACATATTGTATTTTTAATTGTTTTTAAGTATATTCTTTATAAATTTTATTTTATAACTGTGCTCAAGTCTGTCTTAGTTTATTTTAATTGGTGTTTTAATGGTTTTTAAATTCAGACGTTAAATGTATATGTATTGTAAATCAATGAAAGTATTTTCAATAAGGGGTTACCATAGGGGGGGGGGACTCTTTTCTGTCGCCAAATACCGCCAAGTTTGTCGCCAACATGGCGATATATCGCCAAATTTTGCGGCCAAAATGAGTCGCCAAAAGTGACGTCAACTTGGCGATGTATCTAATATTTCGCCAAATTCCCATAGAGTTCCATTGTAAACCTACTTGCTTATAGAAAATCAACAAATTGAGATATTTTAATGCAACAAGAACTAATATTAGCTTAAGGGATTATATTAAATTTTTCTTTGATGACCTAAGTAGGAATTGACTTTAAAAACAAAATTTTTATATTACTTGTTTTATGTAAAGATTGAATTTTTAACCGATTTTCGTACCATTTCCTAATTGGCTAAATTTATGAAAAAAAAAATACGTTCACAGATGTGTTTCAAACAATACACCATTTTAATGTTCTTAAAACTAAATTATAAATAATTATTTTAATTTTAAGGCATTTTACAGTTAGCCCGGAACTTGTGGTAAATCCTCAAATATTCTGACTCGTACAATTGTATACGAGATGAAACAACAATGGTTTTAATTATACGGTAATTAACATTCGACAAAATAGGCCAAATGACTGTGAAACAGCAACAATGAAGAATTTTAAAAGGTAAAAACAGAAAATAAATTCTAAATAGAAAATGAAGAGTGCAGTATTTAAACAAAATACGCGTTTATAAATTAATAATTAAATAGTAATTAGTTTTATGATTGTCCGTTGAGAAATCAATTTAAAAACTCCAAAAAGATAGTTTAATAAGTGTTTCATTTTTTTTTCGTTCCTGTTATCCTCTCTTAAAAGTAAACAAAACAAAAAGTTTATCGATTTTATTAAATTCACTTTTTTGCACTTCTACCAAGATTAAAAAATCAGTGAATTCTTTTATAATCGAGAGCTTTGCCCACGCCAAATTAATTTATTGTAATGAAAATTTAGTTGTGAAACAGGAATTGCAGTCAGAAATATCAAATAATGTGTTTTCTTTCCCATTTTTGCCCGTTAGCTACTTTCAGGCATCATATATTATTATAAATTACTCCAAGATCAATTCATAATGTTGGGAGTACATATATAGCGAATGTAACTAGTTGTGTTAACTCTACGATTCTACAATCTCAATTCTTGCGCTTTGTTTAACTAAAAATATAATTAAAGAAATAAAGTGCAAGAGGTAATATTTATTTTCTGCATTTTATCTACTATAAAATAAAATGAACTAAAAATGTACCTGGTTAATATGTAGTTGATATCTGGTGATTTATGTGATCTTTATGCCGTATCTGTTTAATCCCTTAAAGATCGAATAATATTTGGAGAAAAACATCAAAAATGTACCTATTTTGTATTACACAAATTGAATAATTATAAGATTTCTAAATAAAATATGCAATTAGTTTTTTTTTTTTTTTTTTTTTTTTTTTTTTTTTTTTTTTTTTTTAAGGCGAATATAAAGAAATGTTTTAGAACAAATTCACATTTGTAGAAAAGCCATCATGCAAGTATTCTGTGTCTGAACCCCTTCAGCACCATCCCCCATAAGTGTTGGCTACTTCTTTTATAATTCAGATTGTTTGATTGCCACCACCTTTTTGATTAAGAAATTTTCAACTTAGTTAACGGCGGATAAAATGATGCGAAAATAAAGCCAATTACACTATTTTTAAAAATCGGTTGCAGTCCAATCTGAATAAAGCAAAGTAGTCTACACTGCCCTTGAAAATCAACCGCGTGAAAATTAAGGGGTTAATGTTTTTTTTACACCATACAATTTAATGTGATCAAGACCTTTATTTTTCACATCTTTACAAATTTTTACAAATGATATTTGAAATGATATATATACATTAAACTTTGATCATCAATAAATTTTTTTAGTGTGATATATTTCAAAACATGCAATAAAAAGTCAAACATCACAATCAACGCAAAAATATCGAATTTCTTTTCGAATATGCTTATTATTTGCATCACTTTTAGAACAACATACTCTACATTCTGTAGATGGTTGCTTCTTTGTTAAAGCAGGTATTTGTTTTAGAAAGTGGCGTTCATTCAAACGTTTGGGTTTGTGTGCTGAAAAGGGACGTCCTTCCTCTATTTGGAACATTTTTGGATGAGTGATATTTTTCCAAAAGAGACTCTACCGACTCTAATCGAAACATCAAATGAGATTTTGTTCCACCTTTCTTTTTGTAAATAATGAAAGAATTTAATATCATTTGATCTACAAGATAAATATTTTAATGCTTTTTTCTCCTTTTTCTTTCAATGGAATAATCACAAAGATACTGATCTACAATATCTAAGCCTCCCATACATTTATTATATTCAATTAACACGTTTTTTTTACTACTTTGATGAGATACATTACATCAGCCATTGTGTTTCTATGCACCGTTGACAGTATTGTAACATCTTTTTTGTCTTCCAATTTACTGGCAAGTACCTTACCTCGGCGGAAATCGATAGTTTGTCCTCTTCCTTTTTTTTCATTAGCTCTGGTTCAATTCTGATTCTGTTTCACTGTCTCACATGTATTTGTTTGATTCTTCAGAAGCATATCTGAAAATAATGGTGACGTATAAAAGTTATCCGTTATTAGACAGTGTCCTTTTTTCTATAAAGGTTTTATAAGAGGCATTACGACTTGTATGGACTGGGATAAATCTTTGTATTGTGTGGATCAAATACAGTTCCTTTCCAGATATACATAATTCGTGACAATATGTAACCGGAGCATGACACTCATAACATATAAGATTTTATTCTATAACGCGACCTTTTCGTGGTGATATACTGTTGCCACGACAAACGAACTTTATAAAGCACAAGTGCTTCATCAATAGTTATTTTACGTTGTGGAGCCACAGCCCGTTAGAAGTAACTATTTGCATGCTCTAATACTGGCCAAATATTGTTTAATTTAGGATGGATTTCGATGATTATTTCGATCATAAGTTTCATTGTTTACAAAATGATTGTATTTATGTAATACACAAAATCTGTAGCATGCCATAATGCTTGAGAAAAAATGTACTAAAATGGAATGCCTTTTCTCCAATACATTTTGGTTTCCGGTTTTTTTATAATGCCTTGTAAGATGTTAATGCCCTAAAATAGCATTAAATCCTTTTTAGTTACTGGTTTCGAAATTTTTTTGCCTTTTGAAAAGCAAAACCTGGAGCCTGAAGACGTTGTTTGGCATATATGTTCGTTTCTGACACAATAACATCAATTAACTCATCAGTTAAGAAATACTAAAAATACCATTAATTCCTTTTTAGTTACTGGTTTACAAATTGTTTTGCCTTTTGAAAAGCGAAACCTGAAGCTTCCGGACTTTGTTTGGCATATATGTTCGTCTCTGATGCAATACCATCAATTAACTCATCATTTACGAAATACTAAAAATACTGCAAAACACCCAAACTTAGTCCAAAACTTGCTTTTACTTTAGGTGTTTCCGCAAATATAAAATGTAGGGGAGCCCGGACGACAACAGCAGCCGAAATTTTTTGCCATACCTGGCCAGATAACAGTGCCGCTTCATCACTGATATAATAAAATTCATCTTCTGATGCTGAACTGTCATAAAATGAACTTTCTTTTAAATTACTGCGGAATTCACTAATATTCCAGTTTTCACCAGAAATGCTTGATTCATCAGAATCTATAATTTACCAAAATATAGATCGTACAAAATACACCCGAATGCAAATATTCAAAGACTTCACACTGAAATGCCAGTTAAATTTTTTTGGTTTCAGAAGTTTTTTCGAGCAATTAAATCTCCAGGCCGGAAATATGACAGTTTCGAGAAATAACCTCGGCCCGTGATATTGGCGGGAGCGAGGGTTAAGGGGTTAAATAGAACTGAATAGAACAGATAAACTGTGTTTTATAATTAACACTAAAATTCGAGATTGAAAGATAAAAACAGAAGTATGTTTCTAAAATTACTATGTTATTTTCCTAACACTTATTAAAGGTTAAATCTTTTCATTTATATCAGAAGAAAAAAGTCATTAAAGGGTTAAAATCACAACGCGAAAAGACAAACATGCCGGAAAAAAGTCATTGTGACAGAGAATAGTAGACAGTTTTAGGTTTGTTTTCTGTAACTTTCCTTCTTAAATGAACTGGAAAATGGAAGTCCAATAATCCCCTTTCCTTTAATGAAAGAAAATTGTTACTTTCTTATTTCTGTTTAATAGGAGTTTTTTAGTTGTACTATGTGTCTTTATTTTTTTCAGATAATTATTGCCAATATATATTCAAGTTTTATAGAAGTATATGATGTTGTAACTGTATTTTTGTTTTAACTGTATATTTTGTTGTATTTTGATGTTGAAACTGTGAATCTGTAACTGTACGTTCATTTTGTCTAATAAACAAAATACTAAAGACCCGTTTTCGGATATTTATTTTTACTTTTTTTAATTATTAGAATACAGTTTTCCAAAAGGTTTGTATTGTATATGAACTTTCATTAGTATTAAAGCTCATTTTTTAAACAAGTGGTTAATAAAGGAATTTTCTATATTTCCGTAGGAAAATCGCTTTATTGCAATTGATTCTTTATAAGTTTGTAGAGTACGCAAGCTATGTAGAAATATTTACTGTTATCACAAAGTTGAATATCGATTTAAAAGAAAGCTATAATCTGGCAAATATTAATTTTTCTTTAGCTTAAAGCGCATATATATTTAAAAAAAATGTTTTAATAATGAATACTAGGCCTCGGAGATGCAAAAGCTAAAGCAAATGTATTCAATCTAAAGTATACTCTATACAAAGAGTGTTCCGACTAATTCTATAAACGACTACTTAACCACCGCATGCTCTGTTTGAACTGTACACTTCCGAACTGAAATGAACTAATCTCTTGTTGATATCAGAATTCCTTAGACAAATTGATATAATGGCACTTAATAGATTTTTTATATTCTTTTTTGTTATTAAATGTATGTTTTGCGCCGTAAAGAAGTATGATTTTTTGTCGAATTAGATACACTGATCCTACTAGATATTAGATGTGATTTGAATAACATTTAGATTAATTCGATTAAAAAACTTTAGAACAAGGATTAAAAACGTGCATGTTTCCTTTAATCGGCAGGTTAAAATTTAAACAGGAAACGTCTACCGGGTTTTCTGAAAAATCTGTTGTGAGACATAAAACATAGTTTGACAGATGTAAAAGAAAACTCGGTACATTTTTAGATTACCGCACACTTCTCTTTCTTGAA
The DNA here is from genome assembly GCA_963932465.1 of Maratus speciosus. Lineage (NCBI taxonomy): Eukaryota > Metazoa > Arthropoda > Arachnida > Araneae > Salticidae > Maratus > Maratus speciosus. The sequence continues at coordinate 422,128,044 of OZ010791.1, forward strand.
TAACGAAGAGAACATGACCCATGGCAATAACTGTGCTGCAACTTAGCTGTTATTTTAATTCTGGTAATTAAACTGTTATTTTAACGCTTCAACTTAGCTGTTATTTTAATGCTTGCAACATACTTATAACTATTTAAAAGGTGACCCAAACATAAAAATATATTATTTAATGCAACCCTGAGATATTTCGAACACACGCGTTCATTTTCAAATGAAAAAGATTTCCCTTTAAAAATAAACGCGTGTGTGTTCGAAAGATCTCAGGGCTGCATTAAATAATATTTTTCTATGTTTATGTCACCTTTTATGTAGTTATAACTATGTTGTAAAGTTTATTAATAACAACGTGAAAATTTCTTTCACGACACTAGTTTTTTAATAGTGATTTGACTCTACTGGTAGGTTTATTCAGGCGATATATCTGCGAGTTTATTTTGAAATATATTTAAGCTAACGAGTTGCGGAAAAAGGCAAATATACAGATTTATCATTGACGCGCGTAAAAGTCCATTTAATAATTTTATAACAAGTTATAGAAATTTGGACTAAACGGTTAGCAGATCATTTCAAGTCTAAATATTCATTTCATCATTAAGTTTCTAGACAAAATGCATGCTAATGCAATGCGTCAACCGTTCGTGTCTCCTTAGACCCCTTGGTTTGCGCTTCGCTCTATTCGTGCATTTGCCACATAGCGTCACGAAAAGAGCATCAAGTTTCTTGAGGGAACGGCAGGTAGATGAAACACATGATGGAAGTGCGACTGCCATTTTCTGTTTGCCTTTGTTTGACTCGGTTTCTAAATGTATTAAGTCATTTTGACAAAATTTGATTGGATACCTCAATAATAAGCAATATTGGCCGTATATAACAAGGTAAACAAAGAGGAAAATAAACAATTTTTTCAGAACAAAAAAATATGACAACCTGTGATGTTTTATTATCACCAAGAGAATTATACGTTTCAGTATACGAAAATTTTTAGTCAACTATCTGACAATTTTAGATTTATTTTCTCATTAAATGTTTTTAAAAACAATTTCCAAATAATTTTTTCATAACGAAAAGAAGGCAATTGATTTTTTTATGTTGCAGGATGACGTATTATCATTAGTTCTATCAGTTCTTTAAAATAATTCTCGTCCAACATTTTCATCATATGTATATAATTTTAAGCTTTAATAATCAATTATACCAACCAAATATAATGTCGTACATTTTTATAAGCACTTCCTTAATCGTTTTAAATGTATTCAAACATACTTCCGTCAATGCATGTATTTTGGTAATTTAACAGATTTTCTTCTAATCGTTGGATTATTTTCTCATGTCTAATTTTTTCATACATGCATTGTTATCTTTTTTTAAATTTTTCCGTTTCCTATACCAACATATACATAGCTATTTTCGTGAAATATTTTGATTTATATATATAAAATAATTAATTACTCGTAGGCTTATTTAAATAAAAAACATCTTGAAAACAAAATCATACAATTGTTTTACCGCAAAAAATGAAATAAAATAAACAACCAAAATTCCATGATTATGAAGATACTAATGTGCTGAGTTAAAGAAAATCGGAAATTAAATTGCCGTTAGTTTTAGATGTAATTTCTCTACCATTGAACAAATCCCTTATAATCCCCTCATTCTTGAATAAAGGGAAAGAGTCCATTTCTGTTGAATGATATTTTTCTTGTACTTTTTTTTATTACAATGTTTGTACTTCATTTTCTGCATATAATATTTATTTCTTACTTTATGATTTTCGTTAGCTGAACAGCAATAATTTGAAATTTTAATGCAAATTTATTGAAGTAACAAGGATTCAGGAAAATGCTATTGCCGCTTACTTAGTTGAAATAGGTTTATTTAGAATTTTGTTGTTTCATGAATTTCGTATATATATAGATATACAGGGTGTGTTCACAAAATTTCAAGACTGGTCTGAGAATACAAAATTAAATAAGCATTTTTGTACAGCGAACTCAAATTCTTGGACATCAACACACCGCTGCCAGCGTTTTTCCTATAGTTCATAGGCTCCCTGGAAGTCTTCGCGTGCAAGGCTGTTGAACCTCATTGAAGTTGCCAGGATCACTGGAATAGTGTCGAATCACTTCCCTTTCAGGTAGGTACTTTCCGAGGGAATAAAAAAAAAATTAACTGGAAGCGAGGTCGGGGCTGCCCCCTCCCAAAAAATCCAAAAAATTGCGATCGTCCTGCAAGCGACTGAATTAGTTTTCGGCGGGGGCAATAACACGCACTCATTCCACTAGCATTCTACTTACTCTAACGTCTCGAAGGACGCGCGTGCGCTCCGTTATCTGACACCCCACACTACATCACACTGTCGGTGGGTCTGGTATGCGCGCACACTCTTATTCAGGAAACAATCAGTAATACAATTTTGTGAAAACACCTTGTATATATATAAGAATTTCGTACTAGATTTTGCAGACATATTTAATGCATGCATTCTTCGATTTTATAACGGATGTTTTGGAACCGTATTAAACGTACACCAACATGCAAGAGATCGAATAAAAATACAGTCGAACCCCGTTAATACGCGAATCAAGGGACCAATCAAAATTCGCGTATTAAACGGGTTCGCCTATTAACTGAAGTTCGCAAATTTTCGCCCTTTTTTCCATACACTAACAACTTATATGGATAAAACTCATCTTCATGACAATTTTTACCGAAAGACATAAAATGACATTTTGTTTTATCATTATGTGTAAACAGGAATGTTCAAAATATAGTAAAAAGCCTGTAAGTCTTTTCAAAATAGACTTATTTTGTACGTCACATAAAATTGAACAAAACGAACACAAAAATGTGTGCTAACCACGTAAACTAAAACTAATGTTAACAAAATTAAAGTCCTTCTTAGATATACAGAACAAATAGAGAACAATGCCGATAATACTCAAAAATCGATTTAAAAAAAAACAAATTTAAAAGTTAATAAAAACAATAATTACATAAAAATTAGTTTTTTGGTAAAGTAGCTATATTTTTTGGCCTGTTTGACATGCGGCAGCGCCATTAGCAATATGTTTTCAGCCCTATTCATGTGATGGTAAAGCTCGCTCGTCTAGATCCTTCGTCCTGTGATCATTGCAGACTGTCTGAGAAAACCGAACGCCAACGTAACTTTAGAGAATGGAGATGGGGCCGAGTGCAAGATTTATCCTCTTCTTCCTCCTCATCTGGTTTATCAGGCGCTGTTAATGTCATCCAGACTTCGGCGCTAGAAGATTACTAAATCTTTTTCGATTTTAATGAACATGTCTAAATAGACAAAATCTTCACCTATAGTTTCTTGTCCGCTAAGCCAGCGTTCTTCCAACAACAGAGTGTGAGGTCAGCTCATTACAAATGATGTCTTCGCTACTTCCAAAACCCCCTTTTTAAATCAATTTGCAATCGTCACTATGACCGTGTGTCACCGTTGGTGTGACAGTTTCCCATGCTACGGTAAGCATGTGAATAGCGTAGAGGACTGTAATAGGACGACCTCTTAGCAAGAATGTTTGCTGCTATGTTCCATTTAGCGAAGATATCGTCGTACTATGCGAGTCTTGTAATTTACCTTGGCGCTGTTAATGATTCCTTGCTCTATTAGTTGAATAACACTGGTCGAATTGGAAGGTACAAATTTAATTTGGACTTCCCCACGCCTTCGTCATCTTTCGGATGCGCAGAGTAGTTGTCCACAAGCAATAACACATGCCGTGATTTTTTTCCCATGCGACAGTCAAAATTTCGAACTCACATTGAAAAAAAAAACGTTGTCCATCTTTTATGCTCTGTGTTGACTTTCGCACAGGAAGGGAAGATTTTTGACATTTTTAAAGCATTGCAGGTTGCATGATTTCCCTATGACCAGTAGCTTTAACTTGTCTGATCCATCAGATTTGGCACTGATAAGAAGAGTAACACAGTCTTTGCTTATTTTACCCACAGGACATCTTTCTTATTTAATAGCCATTGTTTTGTTGGATGTCTTTTCGTAAAAAAGACCAAATTCTTCCACGTTGTAAATATCACGGCTTGAGTAGTTTTTTACAAGCTGCGGAAGCACATTTATTTTCCAACAATAGTTGTCTTCATTGTTGACAGCAGCTGATTCACCACACACTTCCTTTCATTTTATTCCGCTTTGGCGAGATTTCAATCGATCCAGCCATTTATTTGAGGCATTGAAATCTAACAAACGCTTGCTGCGAATTCAGGTGCTTTAAATTTGGATTCGCATGCCACTTATTGGGATATTCGAAGAGCACACCTGAAAATAACCACTCGTGGAGGGCATTGTCCATGTCCTTAATTTTGGCGGTTTTTATTTTTTTGTTCCTTGTTTCACCAACAACCGCTTCGTTAATGATGACATCCTTAATCTTCAACAAATTCTTTAAAGTTGAATCTGTATGCCGTTTTCCTATGTGAACGTTGACTTATTCGGGAATGCATGGGCATCGAACAGATTTATAACTCCTTAATGATAGAGAAAGCCTTTATTTTAATATGTTTTGCCTTCGTAAAGATTAGATTGTACTTTTAAAAGCACCAGTGGCCATCATAGACCAGATTATACCAGGAGCGATAAGCGAGCTTCTCCTTTCGTAAGGCAGGCCGCACGCTCCGAATGACATCCGACTTAGGAGGAGAAACAGGTCGAAACAAAGAAGAAAGTTGTTTCAAACCTTTTTACCCCCTAAGTCAAGCAACATGTTGCACGAGCCGCTTCAGTGTGTGGCTTGCCTTATATATGACAGCACTGATCAAACAGCGAATCGGCACAGCTCTAAGTTAGGAAGGTGGTCACATCGTTTCTTCATTGTAGAAGGGAAATGTTTCTTTATTGGTTTCGTTATTTTCGTTTCTTTATTGGATAAGACTTCTACTGGCTCTTTCTGATCAGGAGGAAAACAACATTTTTGCTTATTTTTTGTTCACTCGTTAGAAGTAAAATTTTCTCGTCTGTCTTCTTGGCCGGTTTGACTATACAAAGTAAACAACGTCGGAAAAGATTTCTCGATTAAGGAAGGAGAGGTTGAAGAGGTTATTTTTACTAAAGCTATTCATGGTTGCATTAAATTTGGTCAGAAAAAAAAGTTCCTAGTTTAAGGAATTGTCGTGTAACGCTTCGGAAATTATTCCCACTGAAATCTCATCTGCTTCAAACCAAGCTCATTTCCGTATTAATCGCAATGAAATTTCGCTTCTTAAGCGGGTTCGCATAGAGCAGTTTTTTTAATGTATATGATAGGCGTTTTTCAAGGGACCGAAGAAAATTTACGTATTAAGCTGTTTCGCGTATTAAACAGGGCGCGTATTAACGGGGTTCGACTGTATTTTAAAAAAATTACAGGTGAAGTGAGTAAACGGAAAAGGCGTGTGATTTTTCTAATGACGGGTATGTTTAAATATAAGAATAACCTTGAATTTCATGTTTGTTCTTTTAGAGTTTAACTATCTTCTGCTATTTATGTAGGTTATTAAAGGAAAGTAATATTTTCTGTTATTATATATATATATATATATATATTTAGCTTTTTAAAACAATAAACTATTTTAACAAATGAAAAATTGACCAGAAAAATAAAATCATTTATAATAGCATAAAACTGGCTATCCAAATCCAAAATGCTGTATATTAGAGTGGAATAATTAAAAATGCAATACGAAAAATTAGAAAATGATTGTAAAAAACATGAATGAAAAATAAACTTATATTATAAAACTCTTATTCAGGGGAATTATTTGACAACATAAGCATTATACAGTCGATTTCTTTGAGAATAGCAAGCCTAGCTTCGAAAGCTAATTCTCAAATTTTCCGATCAACTGTTTCTTGTAGATTAAGATATAAATAAAACAAATACAACAGAAATCAAATAAACCATGAAAGTGTAAATATATATGTATATAGTGAATGATGTTGATATATGATTAACTATAATTATATAGTCAATATATTGATGAAATAATTATAAAAATTTCTTCCTTTCATTATGAGAAATGGAACTCATTTTACTATCTATATTCTTGTATATTCAAATAAATAAGAATTTATTTGTATGAGTTCACATAATACCAATATACACTATATGCCCATTGATGATCAGACACTTTCAATTTTAGACATTTTGTCAAATATTTATAGATATTTTTGTCGGATTTTTCGGAAACTTCAGGACTATCAAGAGTATGTTCTTCTTTATATTTACCAACGGCGCGGCGGTTTGATCATTAAGAAAATTAGGGGGCAAACAATGTATGAAAGAAAAAGAATAATGTTTGGGATCACCCTTTAAAATAAAATACACAAAATGATCTATCGCTTTAGCTTCCGAATATATTGATATTGTGAAATATATGTATTTATTTGTGGAAGAAAATAACGTATATTCATGGAGACATGTCGATATTTTTTTAAGTTCAAAATTTTTTTCTATTTTTTTTTTTTTTTATTTATATCAAGCAGGGATTTTACCAAAGTTAACGCCAGAAATAGAAAATTTGACATAATGTAGTAGGAATAATATGGTGTAATGGGAATGCAAATATATTAAATATTTGATGAAATATGATCAGTTGAATGAAATATTTTTTATCTGAACATGCGCGAATTTTTTTTTTTTTTTTTTTTTTTTTTAATGATTTGATAGTCAACTCTATGGAGCAACTCTTAAAACAAAGCCAGGGAAATATAGTGAAAATTCAGAAAGATATCGGCAATACAATGAGCTAGTTTTTAGTTGCTCTCTAAAAGCTACTGAATGATAATGGATTTTCGACAAATTGTCATTTTTTATTATCTGGCTTTCAGCAAAGGAGTTTGTACTTAATGAATTTCAACGAGTGAATTTAGAAGAAATGCTTAGAGTTTGATACTTCTTTTTTTCTTGTAATAGGCTCGTTCTGGTGATTTTCCAAGAAGAAGTAAAGCATCAATAAAATTAAAATTTAAAAAAGTAACAATTAAAAACGACATTTTATGAAAAACCTCTTCAGATCAGTCTATTCCAGATATCGGCCCCACCAGTGGCCGAGAGGTTCTGCTCTCGAAGCTGGTAGACGGGAGGTGCTGGGTTCGATCCCAATCGCGCCCGTCGGCCTAATCGTTCGGAGTTTTCGTGGTTTTCTTCGAGCCGTGGATCTTCCATGCGTTAATACGGATTAGGTTCCCTTAGAAAGACCCCCACGGAGGGCACTCCCCCCGGGCCTATATCCCTCGTGTAGATAATTGGCCGTCAAAAATCAACCCAACCCAACCCCTATTCCAGATATCTTTCTAATTTTTCTCGATATTTGACTGGCTTTTTTTATGAGTTGCTCCACCGAGTTGTCTATTAAATAATGAAAAAAAATATTTTTTATCGTGCGCGCACAAGCAGATAAAAAATATTTCATTCAACTGCTTATATTTCATCAAATATTTAATGTGTTTACATTCCAATTACATCATATTATTTCCTGCTACATTTTGTCAAATTGTCTGAAACTGGCGTTAAATTTGGTAAAAAAAAAAAAAAAAAAAACCCTGCATGATATAAACGAAAAACATGCAAAAAAATTTTGAACTTAAAAAAATTGATATATCTCCATGAATAAATGGTTACATATATTGTACACTATCCATATATTCGTAAGCTATAGCGATAGATCATTTGGTACATTTTATTTTACCGGGTGATCCCAAACATTCTTTTTCTATGATTTTTTGTTGATCCCTCAATTGTCCTTCTGATCAAACCGCCGTTGATAAATATAAAGTCGAACATATTTTGCATAATCCTGAAGTTTCAGAAAAATCCGACAAATATATCTTTAAATATTCGACAAAATGTCTAAACTTGAAAACGTCCGATCATTAATGGCCATACATTGTATTACATTTTTGTTTACATAAATTTTTATATAAACGGAAATTATATTTTAGAGATATAAGATGTACCATTTGGAAAAATGATTATTGTCCTCTGTCAGCGTAGGAAATCAAAAACATATCTGAAGCGTTTTATTGGTTGAATCCGCATTTTATTCGTTTTCTGATTGGTCTATACAGTAATCTGTATTTTCCCCTTACTTTCAACTGAGATGGATACTTCTGTTGCCAGTATGACAAAAAAGTAATAAAAACTGCAAAAAAAAGAGAAATTAATAACTCAGAAACAAATTGACATACAACTTTCAAACAAATTGCATTTAAAAGTACATTTCTTTCTCTATACGACGGTGTAAAAAGTAATATTGTGGGATGTTTAAAAGTTTAAGAATGAAATTTCATTTAAAATCGGTGCAGGAATATTAATGTTTAATCCATGGCGTAATTAATGAATGACAAGCTCCGTAGAAGTTTACAAATTTACAGTACCGAAAAATGTAATCCGTGGCATACGTAATGTATGATCAACTCCATGCGATTTTTTATGTCTTAAATTTTAGTCTTTGAAAAAATCATTTTCCAAATGGTCGTTGTAATTTGTTAAATTGCATTTATTTTTTTTTCTATTGCTTTTAGTTGTACCCTGACCTTTTTCAAAATGTTTTCATATTATAAAGTATTCCAAAATCCCAATATTATTACAAAATTAAACTCGGAGTATTTATATCATTTATATCTTACTGTCTTACAAGTGAATGTGGACGCTGAAAAGTGCAAATATTCGAAGAATAATAAACACAATTTGTTCAATATTTGAATTAATTTACTAGAGACTTATTAGCTTTTAACATAAATGCATAGGATAATACATAAATATAAATTAAGTAATTTTTTTCCGGTACATATGCCTTTTGTTTAATTATAAACTGTTGTACGAGTAATATTAAGTTGAAAATGTAATGTTAGGTTGTACGTTTGTTTATATTTTAAATTAAAATGAATTAAATGAAATGTTATCCTAAATTCGTTGCATATGATTTAAGAAGAAAACAATAGGTGCAGATGTGTAAATTGAGCAAATATTTTATTCGTATTTTTTATGAAGCGGTAATTTTATTTCCAGTACTTTGTTATACTAATCAGAATGAATATAATATAAATATTATGCAATTATATACATATTATAGTATTCATGAATGTAATGTATTATTTCTATATCCATGCTCTATCATATTATGTAGTCTTTTTAAATAATTATTTTATTTAATTAAATTTTACTTTATTTAATTTAAAGTCTTTACAAAAGGATGTACAAAATTACAGAATTTTACTAAAATTTTATCTGTAACACGGTTTGCATTTACATAAAATGTTCTAGGCATCCTAGTTTCCTAAAAAAGTCTTAGTAACCTTACAGATTTTTGGTTTACAATGCAAACGTGTATCTGTTACATGAATTTTTGTTATTATTGTTACAGGGATGAATGAGATGACCGCCCCGAGAACACATCATTTGCATTTGAGTAAAAGTGAAATTCTGGGGGTGGGGGGGAGAGACTCAACTTCACTGCATATGGTAAGATGCATTATCAATGACTAATCTTTAGAATATTTTAAAACAATTAATAACATACAGAAGAATAAATTCAGTTTGCTGTTTTTGACTCTGAAACTCACAAGAAGTGTCTTCAGTACATATTTTGACAGTAATTGTACTAGGTTCTATATGTGCATAAACAATTACAAGACATATTTTTTTAAATATTAGAGCTGAAAAAAAATTAAGCGAAATACATAAGCTGATAAATATAATGGAAGTACTAAATTACTAAATAAAACAAACCAAAAGAAATAAGACAAATATTTATATTATGTACAAAACAGGGGCTCCTGTCTAAAATGGAAGCTGAGAACAATGAGTTACTCTACTAGCTCAGAAAGGAAGGGACTTGGTAAATATAAATTCGTTCTCTTCTAAAAATTTCATACAATCAGCTATACGTTGCAGGAGAACTGGACGATCAAGCAGGTAAATTAGCTAGTCAGGCAGTGTCATCTGTTGTGGCTTTTTGACATGATAGTGGAACGATAGTGTGCAATGTAAAATATAGTGTAATGATGTTGATAACGATCCACAGATGCAAAGAAGTGAGTCTCGTTTATTTATGGTATATAAGTGTTGTTGGAAGGGTAAGTTCTAGGAATCATATTTTACTAGAAAAATTTTAGTAACTTAAGAGATTTTTTGTTTACAGTATAAGTATATTTTGGTGGCCAGATAAATGATTCATGCGAACAGAAGATAGTTATTTCCTTATAGTATTGCGCCGATAATAATTTTGTAACGCATATCAACTAGTCAAATCCCTCTAGGTCAATCAGATGTGCTACCGATTACAGTCTTGCACTGCTTGAAAAGAAGTGATATCATTAATACATCGATATCCTTCGTCAGTTACTACAAACCTTTCACAGACGATTCTGATATTCGACAGATATGAATCACTAGCAGGGATGACCGACATAAGCTCGATCAAAATTAGCCTTGTGGTCAATTCGATATTTTATTCTCACTGTATCATTCTTCCTGTTTAGATACAATTACCATGGTCCTGAGACATAGTGGCCCAAAATAACCCTCTAACCGAATTTTTTCGAACATGAAACCTAACCAATACTATTCTCGAACCCGAAATTTATAGAAAACAAAATTTAGTCAAAATTGTTAAAGCCGTTTTATAGATACAATTAACTTGACCCACGATAACTCAAAAATGAACCACTAATCAAAATTTATCGAACATGTGATTTATCCCAATGGTCTTCTCGTGCTGGGAAGCGATATAATAAAAGAATTTGCCAAAATCGTTTGAGCCATTTTTAGATAAAATTAGCTTGACCGGTAGTGACCCAAAAGTGACCCACTAATCGAAATTTCTCAACATGTGACCTACCCTAATAGTTCCCTCGTGTCCAAAAAAGGTTGGGTATAAAAATTAGTCAAAATCGATTCAACGGTTCTTTAGATATATTTAGCTTGACTCTGACCCATAAGGACCAAAATGACACACTAATCGAATTTTCTCGACCATGTGACCTAGCTCAATGGTGTTCTCGGGCCCGAAAATAGTAAATTACAAAATTTAGTCAAAATCGTTAGAGCCGAATAATTTGTTTGAAATAATTCAAAAACAAGGGTCACAATCCAAGTATAAAGACAGTACTTGTTTTTGGATTATTTCAAATAGTTTCGAGATTGCTTTAAAATTAAAAAGTAATAGTATTCATTCTATCCAAACATATGACTTTGAAAATTTATTTACTACTATTCATATTAATAGTTTAAAAGAGGCACTTTTAAAGATAGCGGAATTGGTTTTAGTTGTTACAGATTTCAACTCTAACTTGGTTAATAAATTATGTCGTTTCTGCCTTTACAACAATTATGTTTATACAAGTTCTAAAATATACTTACAAATCAATGGAATTGGTATGGGTACTAGCTACTCATCTACAGCTGGAAATTTATTTTTATTTTTTTATGATTAATAAAGCTGATGTCCAATCTCTGGCTTACAGATACATAGACGACTTGATCGTGTTAAACTTCAATAGCGATTTTAATGAAATTTCTTAAGAAATTTATCCTGATTCCCTGACACTAAAGAAAACAAATAATAATAGTTTGGAGGCTTATTATCTTGATTTAAAAATAATTTTAGTAGGTAACAAAGTACATATTTCAATCCGTAATAAACGTAATAGTTTTCAATTTCAGGTTAATCAACTTGTTCACTGGTCCTCCAATATTTACAAACGTATATATCAGTGGCGTGGCGTGAAAATTTTCGGTGGTCATCGCAATTATTTAAGTTTGTGGTGAAAAATTATTAACTCTAAAATTCAATGGTTGAATGTTCAAAAAAGAAACTTTAAACTTACCTTCACTTATACGTGAACTCCAAATGTTCTGCTAAAACTGGATCGTAGAGTTTTAAAAGCTTATTAAGACTTTTAAAATATTGCTTGGTCATCGCCGCATCCAGCGATGACCGGACGCCACGCGACTGGTATATACCCGTAAGGCATGGTGACGTCACGGCGACGTCGTTGTGAAGTCACACTGTGATTTTGTGACCGTCGATGTGACGTCACGTTACGTCGATGTGACGTCACAGTGACTACAATGCGAGGTCGTTATGGCCGTTTTAGAGGTCGTTTGTGACGTCACATTGTGACAACTCTGTGAAGTCACGGTGTGACTAATTTGTGAAAAGTGTGTCATTTGTGACTATTTTGGCATTAGCTTTGTGACGAAGCTGTGACGAAAGTGACAATGCTTTGAAGTCACATTGTGACCAATTTGTGAAATATGTGTCATTTGTTACGAACTTGTCATAAAAAATGTGATGATTTTAAATGAAAAACAGATTTCAAATTAATTGCTTAAAAGGTGCTAAGGCCAACATAGTGAAAAAGATTCCGTGCCGGGACTCGAACCCGGGCCATCAATATAGCACACTGACATTCTACCGACTAAGCCACATGGGACGATACCCAGCCGGGAAAATTTCTCACTATTACATGTTGGCAAGGCTACAAACGCAGCACAAGATGGAATATTTATCGTGAGCCACCGACAATGAGCAAATACGAAACTTAATTAAATCCAGCATCGATTGAAACTATATTAATACTGGGAAATTTTTCCAAAGAGAACCATTCGCCTTGCATACAATATTTCGAATGAAAATCAAATTTCAAATTACATGCTTAAAAGGCAATTTTAATTTTAAATTTGATTTTTATTTGAAATATTGTATGCAAGGCGAATGTTTCTCTCTGGAAAAATTTCTAAGTATTAATATAGTTTCAACCGATGCTGGATTTAATTAAGTTTCGAGTTTGCCCCATGTCGGTGGCTCACGATAAATATCCCATCTTGTGCTGCTTTTGTAGCCTTGCCAACATGTAATAGCAAGAAATTTTCCAGGCTGGGTATCGTTCCACGTGGTTAGGCAGCCTAAGAGAGACTGCTCAGGGCCGGCTAGGCCTGCCCCTTAGAGCTTAACGTCTCTCCCGGTATGTTCCCCGACACGTTGAGGCTCGTTAGTGAGTACAGCCCTGTCCGGCCGTATGCAAACGGACAAACACAAAATGCTCAAGGGGCGACGCTCACCCGCTAAGGGCGTCTATGCACCACCGACCACAGAACCCAGAATTTATTTTAAAAAGGACAAAGTGGGATTACAAAAATTAGACGAATGCCTTCCCGCCAGGAAAACGCCTACTCGCGACAGAGGGCGGGAGTATGAGAACATTTAAAGTAAAAATAAAATAAAATAAATAATAATAATAATAATAATAAACATCACTGATCCTGGCCGCCGGGGTAGGAACCCCTCTCGCGACAAGGGGCGGCAGGAAGGGAAAAGAATGGAATGCGTGGCACAAGTAAGATGGCACGAGCAAATACTCAAGCGTCCATTGGAGATGTAATGATTTGCGTGGCACAAATAAGATGGCACGAGCAAATACTCAGCGTCCATTGGAGATGTAATGTTTTGTGTGGCACAAGTAAGATGGCACGAGCAGATACTCAAGCGTCCATTGGAGATGTATCTCTTGATAGAATGGTCAGAAGCACGAGCAGAGGCTCTTGCGATCGTAGTAAACCACACATTGATGAGTAAGAGAATTTAATTGGAGCCTACAAAGAGGACTGGATTCTGGTGCTGTTTGAAGATTGATATGGTGACAGTGAGACTGGATGAGCAGAACCAGGGCTTAAGTTAAGTTTGTTAAGTATGTAAGGAAATTGTGAATGTGTTTTAATTTGTTGAGTAGGAGGGTGCGGGAAAGGACGTTTTGGAGCCAGTTGACTGGCAGTATGTCTGGACGCCGCAAGTGCCAGCGTTGCGTGAGAGTACAACTGTAGTACGGGTGACTTATAGTGCCATCTTCACCGCAGACGCAAGTGGCAGTGGATCTTATTTTGAAGCGGTCCAGATATGCCATGAAAGGGCCATGTCCTGTTAAGAAGCTAGTGGTGTAGGGTGTTAAGTTATATAGTGTGAGAGAAACTTTAGGAATTAGCTTATATGTGTGCCTGCCCTTTTTTGAAGTATCCCAGTGCTCCTGCCATCGCGTCAGTATCCTTGCTCTAAGGACCCTTTTGACGTATGACTGGGGCACTGGGAGGTGTGTGTCTATTGTTTCTTTCTGTGTGGCCTTCTTCGCTAGGTTGTCTGCTAGTTCATTGCCAAAGATACCTTTGTGAGCCGAGACGTGACCTAGTGAGATACGATGTAGGAGATTCTTAAGTTTTAGTTTGATTTGCAGTACTAGAGGATGTTTTGTCCTGTGTGCCTGTATTGCCTGCAGGCCAGAGAGGCAGTCACTGTAGATGATAATACTATTGCTAGAGTGGGATTCCACCCACTCTAATGCGTTTAGTATTGCGAACAGCTCCGCTTGGAATACGGAGTTATTATCATCTAGCCTTGCAGACCACTGATGGACCACCACCGTGCCCTCCGTGACGCAATAGGCTGCGCCCACGCCAGTCTCTGTGCCTGAACCATCAGTGAAGAGTGTGGTGCTAAGGGCAGGTGTGTAGCTGTTGCGTGTTGTGTTTACTTGAAAATGTGAAGTCTCCTCAGCGGGGTGGAGCTGCCAGCTCCTGACTTTGTATTGCAATGTTGTGTTTGGAAAAAGAGAATCTATTACTGTGTCACGTTTTAGCTGTAGGATTGAGGATTTGGCGTGTTCATATTCTAGTTGAAGTGTGATGGGTGGAATACCTGTAAGTATATGTAGTGCATCTGTGGAGATTGTGCGGTAGCCTCTTGAAATTTGTAGGAGAAAAGTGCGTTGTATTGATTTTAGTTTAGGTTGTGCTATGGATGATAAATTACCCCCCCAGATACAGGCCCCGTAAAGTATTATTCTTTCGATTATTGTTAGGTACCAGATCTTCAGTGTTTTGTTGTCTACCCCTCCCAATTTAGAAGTTAGTCTTAATGAATTATTATGATATGATGTCAATTTAAGTTTTAGGTCGTTAATGTGTGGGATCCAGTTAAGATTTGCGTCAATGGTTATACCTAGGAGTTTTATGAATTGTACGTGTCGAATGGAGACATTATTGATCCTCATCACTGGAGGGCGTTTTGGATCATATCTGTGTGGTTTGGTGAATACTAGTGCTTGAGACTTTTGTGGTGAGAGTGTGAGGTGCAGTAAATCCAGGAGCCGGCAGAAAATAGGAAGAGCTACGGCAAATTGTTCCTCCAGATGACGTCTGTAACGACCGGAGAAAATGAAGCTGAAATCATCGGCGAAGGCAAATAGTTTAAATCCCAGCCGATTTAGTTCTGTTAGTAGCACATTTGCTACAAGCAACCAGAGGATTGGGCCAAGGCACGAGCCCTGGGGGCAACCCTTCTGTAATCTGTGGGTAGATGTGCCAGCACCCCAGTTAATCAGGACGCTCCTCTGTGAGAGGTAGGAGCCGATGAGACCAGCTATGTTCCCCGGACAGTTGAGTGCTTGTAGTTGTAAGAGAATGTCTCGCCATTCTACGTTGTCGAATGCGCCTTGTATGTCTAGTGAAACGAGTGATGTTGCGTTGCCTTGGGCTATGCTTTCAGTACAGGCAGTCATTATGGCATGAAGTGCGAGCTCGCATGAGTGGCCCTCGCGGAACCCGAATTGTCTGGGGTGGAGAAGGTTGTTTGACGTCGGTAGAATGTCCGTGCGCTATACTGAAGGCAGGGGTTCGATTCCCGGCATTGAATCTTTTTTACTAAGTTGGCCTTAGCGCCTTTTAAGCAAATAATTTGAAATTTGATTTTCATTTGAAATATTGTATGCAAGCCGAATGTTTCTCTCTGGAAAAAATTCGGAGTATTAATACTGTGATGAATTTTAAAATGCACAATTTTAAAATAAAGTTTTGTTTGAAATATAAACTCTTATCTTTTTACCGTACTTTTTAGCAAAATATTGCTATTTTGGAGTCCTATTCTTCTAAAACATTTTAAATTTTTCCACTTAAAAAACAATGCTTATCAACTGACATCTTTTTTTTATTAAGTTTTAAGCTTTATCTTGAGTTCAAGCTTGATATTAAGAATGTGTAAAATTTTAATGTGTTGTAATTAGTCATTGCTTTATTAAACATGACATGATAAGCCATATTTATTTAAATTTTTTATTCCCGTGTATATTGTATTTTGTGAATATGAGCTAAATAGATTTGGTATGTTTTATAGGGAAAGACTGATCTGCGAAATAGAAAAAAACAATTAAGAAAAATCATGCGTTAAGCATAGATTTTAAAACACTTTCCAACGCTTCCTGAATGCTTTAACAAGACATCGTAATTTAGGGAAATGACGTAAATAAGATAACTAAGTAAATATTTTAGAAAACACATAAAACATTTGAAAAACTGATTTCAGCATTTACCGTCCATAGCCATATATGTTTTCTAATTCTTTTGAACAGCCCTGCATTTGATCTGTAAGTTTATATACATATTATATAATGGGAAAATTTATTTTTGCAAGAAAACGCATAACAGGTTGAAATTCTCTTTCAGCAATTTATACTAATATATGGAAACATACTTGAATACTTTTGTATAATTTGTAGTTTACCTAGAACGTTTATTGCGCGCTACTGCTTAGTTAAAATTTAATTCAAACACTCTTAAAACTGCTGAAATCACATTTTCAGAAATTATAATTTATAGATGGCCATGTATTCAATTCTTTACGTGACCCTGTATATCATTTTATCTATATTCTACAAACATTTCTTAGTAAATTAAATGCAGTTCAACGTAAAAATCCATAACTCATTTAAAAACTACCTTTAATCAATTTGCGCATATACCCAGTAACACTTACGAATACTTTTATGTAGTCCTGTATATGAATTATAACATTTATATATACCATACTCTATGCATAAATATAGTGAATCATAAAAGCGCATATCATAATTAAAAATACATTTCCAGCAATCATCCCTAATGAACTTCGGATACAATATAGTATCGGAAATAATTTGTGTGTGCTGTAAATGCTATATACATTTCGTATTATCATGAAATGATGTATAGTGTGTAAGCCTCAGCGACTTATATCAATTTCATTATATATGAAATAGATTAACATAATTAAAGTACGCCGCAAATAATTCCCTCCATCCCTGTATAATAATGTATTGGAATCCCTTTTTTGGCCCTGTAAATGAACAATAACTATTCGTTGCACCACATACTCTTCATAATGCATATTTTAGTGCGTTTCATAAATTCATATCAATTTTATTCTGTTTGAAAGCGTGTAAAATCGTTAAAAATCATTTGGAACGATTTTTTCCCGTAGGCCGTAGCGTAACGAAATACTCTTGACTGTTCCTGTAGATGAATTAAACACGCTACAAACTTCATTACAAATAGGGGCCGTGCTATGGTAAACGTCAATAACATCCAAAAATTTCAAGGCAATCCGAGTATATTTGCGAGAGTTAGACCGCGGACAGACGGCCAGACAAACCGAAGTCATAAACACTTTTCAACTTTGTTGAAAAGTATTAAAAAGAAAATAAATGATTGCATATTAACTATTTTTATTGTTTAAAAAACATTTTAATGTAGAAAGTAGTTATTAATCGCTTTAAAAAAATATTCAGTCCTATATTACGAAAGTACATACCAACTTTTTAAAAAATATACTAAAGCAGTTTAAGCTATAAACTTGTTATCACAGGCATGAAAAACACTTTATTTCAATGCTTAAATATATTTAATTTTTTTATTCCAGTGATTACATATATCGAAAACGTAGAAAATGAATTTACAATCGAAGAAAATTTAATAACTGATTCTGAGTGTCTACAATTAAATGTTTCATTAAAATCACAAACAGAAAAAAAAAATGCTTACATAATGTTAATTTCTAATCTGAAACAATTTCTAATTTCATATTTAACTCCAAAATAATAATGATGCTATAAGTGTTAGTAACTAGAAAACATTAAAAAGCCGAAAAAAATTCCACACCACTGTTTCAACACATTTTCAATCTCAAGAGACTAAAAATTAATATTTACATTCATTCTACTATGAATGTAAGCACGAATCAGTCTCTGCGCCAGCTTTTTTTTTTTTTTTTTTTTTTTCGAGCGATGGCAGATTAAGATACAACAGAATCGAATAAAAATATCCTTCTGAAAACAATACAGACCAGTCTCTTTCTATATGTGTAACATAAAACTACTTAACTCATCATTATAATATATACAAAACAGGAACAAAATATTTAAATTAAATAAGACTTACATATATGCTTCATCAATAATATCCGTATATTTGTAATATCCTAAAATGGCAGATGTCTTTCTTTTATATTAAAAGAATTGCTGTAGACGTGCTGGTGTTCTAAACAGTGGAGTGAAGTGGCTTCCCGCGTATTCTCTTGTTTATTCTATGGTAATATGGCGAAGCAGACGATTTGAGCAGGTGTGTTTTTATTATTTATTTGTTTTTGTAAACAACTGATTTGAATCTGAAATGCGCAATAATTATATGAGAGTGTAACAATCAGTGGAGGATTATTATATTAAATTGCAATGCTAGATAAAATTGAAATCATGAAAAAAGAATACTTTTACTGTCTTAGATATCAAATTGATAAAATATAGCATGAAAATTTAGTTTATTAATGCTTGTATCGTGTAATTTATTTATTATGTCCCCCCCCCCCCCGCCTTTCGTGATAGAATTTACTATTTGCTATCCACTAATATATTTTCATTCCTTATGCCGCTGTAACTCAGCTGTTTAAAATATTGTTTAACCCTTAACTGATGTGACAAAAATTGCCGCATAACTACTGTGAGCGGTCTGTGAGACCGCTTAATCTATCAGATGGATAAAATATAGCATGAAAATTTAGTTTATTAATGCTTGTATCGTGCACTTTATTTATTATGTCCCCCCCCCCTCCACCTTTCGTGACAAAATTTACTATTTGCTATTCACTAATATATTTTCATTCCTTATGCCGCTGTAACTCGGGACTGTTTAAAATACTGTTTAACCCTTAACTGATGTGACAAAAATTGCCGCATAACTATTGTGAGCGGTCTGTGAGACCGCTTAATCCATCAAATTGATAAAATATAACATGAAAATTTAGTTTATTAATGCTTGTATCGTGCATTTTATTTATTATGCCCCTTCCCCCTTTCGTGACAGAATTTACTAGTTGCTATCCACTAACATATTTTCATTCCTTATGTCGCTGTAACTCGGAACTGCTTAAATTATTTCTCTTCATTTTCAAAGATTTTTGAATTTCATATTTTTGTCACACTGTGACTTACAATATGGTGGTTTTTTTTTTATCATATATGTGACGTGACATACGTTACATGCAGTGACATAATAGTGTCGACACAATTTTCTTTTAATTGCCAGAAAAATATAATTTTACAGTAAATAACATGTTTTGAAGAATTTTTGCAATTTTTTAAAGTTTTCTAAGAAGTTCACATCTCAGTCACAATGTGACATCACTGAGTGGTGGCTTTTTCGTCACAGATGTGACGTGACCACTGTGACTTACAGTGACGTCACAACGACGTCACCGTGACCATGCATGCTATGAGGGTATGTATATTAATATAATTATTAGTCAAATATTTCGCTTTTTTAGAATTTGTACAGATAAACATCTGTTTAAGAAGGAATTATTTCAACTTAAAAGTAATGTATATTACAAAAACAATATTCCATTACATTTTATAAAAAATATTCAGATTTTGCAGATTTTCTTCATTACTGATCGATTGTTTTTCGACGTCAGTGAATGACTCATATTTCCTAAAGCCTGTTCAAGGACGGTTTTATGATGATGTGCTGTGTCGATTGGCAACAGACCTGGAATGAATCTGGATTGGTTGATTGGATGTTGGAATCTGCCTTGTTTAGTTTGTTTTATGTTTTATATTTGGGTTTTGGCAATGTGGCTAAGTTGGTCGAGTGTGGTTTTTTTCCACGAACATATTTTTAGCATCTTTTACTGTGTTCCAGGTGAGGCATTCATTTAATGTTGGCGTAGGGTCCGGTGGGGGAGCATGTGATAATAGCCAACGAATGTTTAACATTTGATTTTGCTATCACTGTTCTGGCCGAAACCCACTGCCACTAATGCATATTTTATTTACATTTTTTTTTAATGCTCGGCTGCTTTTGAAATATAACCCACTGCCGATGAGGCCGCAGCCTATTTTTTTTTCCTTTTTTTTTTTTTTTTTTTTTTAAATTTTTTACATAAAGTTATTTTTTTCTTGTTCTTTTTGTTCTGTGAGAGGGTGGGGGGGGGGTGTACTGGTTCAGGCTAAATATAATCTTATACTAGTTTATATATATATATATATATATATATATATATAGGGGAGACTAGGGAGGGTTGACCCACTTTTTACAAAATGATTTTTTATTTTTTAAATATTGAACGTAGAATAAATTTTATATATCATTTTATTCGACATACAATCAGTTATCAAAATAAAATTGCTACATAAGTGTAATATATAAGAAATTTGAAAAATGATTGATTTTAATCATGAGAAAATAATGGATCAAAGCTCACCATGTACGGGAGGCTTGACCCACTTTGTTTTATATTGAAATATTTGTGAAAAGAAATAAAATCAAATTTAAAAAAAAGGTAAAATAACTTTATGCTACATGATTTAATTATTAAAAAAAATATTTTTGAAAATATGAGGCTTCAACAAATCTGTTTAGGCGCAATCGCATGTCAGAGGGGGGGGGGGGGGATATCTTGTTTTATGCAGGATTTTGTCTGAGCAGGTATAATTCTACAACAGGGAAAATGAAATTTTAATATTTGAGTCTTTATTCCGTTAGAGACAGGTTCCTTTTTCATAGGGTTTCATATATTATTAAGACCGGTAGAAGCAACTGTCGTGCTTTTTATTTGTGTCCTTGCCCTTACTTTCTGTGACATGCGATCTGACAACTCTAGTTGTCACCTAGTTTGGCCTCATCTCACTCTATACATTGTGTTGAAGTTTGTCTACATACCTTCCAATAGTTTTTCGATTCTTGCTATGTTCTTTTGCAGCCGCATTGAGTACTTAACTTATCATTAACATCTTTTAACCCTTTCAGAGGCAAAGTACTTTCAGTACTAAAATATTGAAATAAATGACTGGCACCGGAATATACGAACAAATTTATTTGGAAATATGAAACAGGCTATATTTCACATACTTATTAAAATGAAAAGATTTTAGCAAAATTCTGATGCCATTGTGGAATTTGGGAATTAAAATAAAGTGTTTTCATAAACATACCACTGCTCCTGAAACGGTTAAGACTGCTGCTTTCGTACTTTCTAGTATTTTCCACTGTTTCTATTTACCTATTTTAAGTAATATTTAAATAAAAAAAGTTCCTATCAACATTCCCATTTATATTTCATTAATTTGTTTCGTGCGGTACCAATAGCAATTGTTTAGATCTTTCTTTAATCAGTTTTAAACGTTTTCTTTTTCATCACCCCATTTTACTGTACCTTTGCTGAATAAATTTACATTCATTTTCATATAGAGCCATTAATATTTCATTATGCACAGTATATAATAAAAGATTCTCAAAACCCCTTAATTAACACAAAGGCGACGGGCAATTTTTATCAAATCTGAATTTTAAAACAGTTGAAGCTCCTCCCTGTTCTGAACGTCTTTTGTTAATTGGTGTTGTAGATAGGTTTCCCAAGTTTATGCATCGGTAATTATCTTTCTATGAACGATCTTAATAAAATATCTCTTGTAATCTAAAAAAATATAGACAACATGATATAAATTCCTTTTCTGCAAGACCGAAGCCACGCCCTTAGTCAATGGTGTTTTTTGAATGAAAACGAGAATTCTCGTTTTCCGCCGTTTGAATATGTTAAAGAGGCCTTGAACATGTGGTCAGCCGTCCCTCACATTGACTGGGTCAAGCCTCCCCACATAGCCTTTTTCTAAAGAATAGCACATTGTTATGTTAAGCCTAACTTACTGTATAATCTTTATGCCTGGAATGAAAGCTCGATATTTCTGCATTACGTAAAACCTACTTACTTAAATTCCTGTGATATATTTTATTTGAAAAAAGCTTACAAAATATTTCTAAAAAACACAACTTTTATGTTGAAAACGACTCACAATTGATTTTTTCCATACTTATCTCGAATGTCTCTATGAAACAGAGACTGTTGTTTGAGCATTCTGGTAGCTTTGGTTAACACCTATTGATAAAACTCTGAAATTCTTTTAAATATGAAAATTGATGGGTGGGACAAGCCTTCCGTATGGTCAACCCTCCCTAGTCTACCCTATATATATACATAAATTAAAATGATAGTACATGTCTTCATACAAATCGGTGGCAATGTGCGTACATAAAATAATTACAAAATGTGAGAAAATACCAAGCTACTTTTAGAGAGAATTAAATCACCTTCTTAAATAATTATCTATAATATTTAACTCTGTTTCCCGTCTTATTCATATTCTTAATGATTCTTAATGTTAAAGTTCTTTTGAAACTTAATAACATTCATTTGTAACTTTGTAGAATTCATTTCATTTATTTGTAACTGCGTGTTTATGAGAAAAGACTAATTGATATATTTAGTTTTGTTTTATAGATTTTAAGATGCTACATCTAAGCAACTACAGCTTAATGATGATATAACATTTTTACTTCTCTTGAAAATATAATAATGAGATAAGAGTATAATGAACTTTAATTTAACATATTTAATTATACACCTCTCTTATAAAATAAACACTGGATTAAAATATACAAAATTTATTTTAACTTCCGACATCAAAAAGTATTAAAAAATATCCTGAAAAAATTATGTGGTTTAAACACATCACAAATTACTTTCCATTAAATAGGAATAATTTGAATTTATAGTATATACCATATTTATTCGTATTATGAATGATTTAAGGAGATGTAATTTATTGGTACTCCTTTTTTATCCGTGTCTCGCACATTAAGAAAATGGCCTTGGCTAGAAAAATTATTTATGCAGTTTATTAAAAATATACCTATGTAAATAGAAGCCATTTATCTATTATTATGTACAAACAGATGTAATTTATCTAAAACGTATAATTAAATGCATTTTTTCAATAGTACATGTATTTAATGCATTTATTGCTGCAAGAATAACCTTATATTTAATTATTTAAATCATTTGTCAACAAATCTCACTTTCTTAAGTCCTATCCGTTCCATTCAAAAATGTGTCTAAAACAAAGAAGACCAAAATTATTTGTAAAATATTAAATGTCAAAAATTGTGTTTTCACATTGTAATACGTGGCAACGTAAAAGCAGAGTAGAAAGCAAATGGGATAATTTAACTATGTACGAGTAAGTAATATATATCCCAAAAGACAATGTTAAAACACTTTTCGTGTATTGGTATGTATGCATCTCTGGCGTAATCTAGAAAATTATTTATGTTAATTTTTGTTCAGAAGAAAAACATTAATGTTTACAAAACCCTTAATTCAATATTAGTTACCCTTTTAAATAGATATACTATTATAGTTAAATGGATAATAAATTAAACGCACATAAAATGTATGATGATTCGAATAATGTGCAGGTAAAATACCATCGCAATGTCAGAATAAGAAACAATCAAACAATGTTTTTAAAAGTTTAAAAATATATTTTATAAATAGTACAAATGAAAACAGTACTAACAGTACAAACATCTGAAGCCTTCAAATAAATGCTCATCGCAATTAATTAAGAATGTCTTTCAAATATTTTGCTAATTTAAGTAAGATATGAATTGTTATTTGTGGAATAATTATGATTAATATGCAAGTCTAATTTACCCTCTTTTAACGTAATATAAATGAGTCTTAATGTTGCAGTGCATAAGTTACTTTGTAACGTTCATTTATAACATCGTCTTTAGAATAATGGAAGAGTTAAAATGTTAAGTATTGTTTCTATAAAGTTAACGATAGTTTGTGTTATTCAGAGTAATATTTAATCATGTGGTAATGGCAGTATATTTCTTTTAAGGCTATACACAGCATTTAAATAATTAGAAATAATAGATGATTTACAAGTAGAAACCTACACATATATGCGTAGTTGCTGACGTTTACTCTTTTTCGTAACCACATAAAATATAAAAGAAAACTTTACCTTATATAACTGCAGATTTCAACGATTACAAAAGTCAAAATTTATATTAAATTTCAGTGGTTCAAAAAAAGCATAATGTTTTGCAGGTATGTCTATGTGTTTAAACGAAATTAAATAATTTCATGTTACAATTAAATCTGTTATTTTTACTTCGTACAGAATATTTTAGTTAAAACTATTTCTTTATCATAGCGATTAGTACATTAGTATTAAATGGTTTATTATTATTATTATTATTGAAAAATGGATTTTTTTGTTAATATAGGCGCAATTACGAATTTCGGTGAATTCGTTAAATTAGGTAACTCTCTTGTATAATGAGCGATAAAAATAAAATAAATAGCTTAACGTAAAAGAAAAAAGTCAATCTGAAAGAACAATTATTTATGCAACATTTGTGTAAAGTAGGTATTATTTTTTTAGTCTATATTTTCTTAAATATGGGATAATTTGTTTTAAAAAAATTAAAATTTTCTTAATAAAAAGTTTGTTTATCAATACTAAGTTTATTTTTTAAGTTACAATACCAACAATTTTATTGAAGATAACCCAATAGTAAACTGCCTTTATAAATGTAATTATAATTTGTTATTTTTGTATGCAATGTAATCCCAAATTTAAAATTTGTATTACATTTTCATTACATTTCCATCATTAAATTGATCGAATATGGGAACAACATATTTTTAGCGGGGTAGCACATTGGAAGCATGTAAAATTCTGCTAAGTAGCGGAATTCGTTTTTAAATGACATTGCTTTAATTGAAACCATGCAGTTAAAAATAAATTTTTATTTATGTCTAAAAAAATAATACGCTTTCAAAAAGAAAGAGTGTTTTATTTATGTGTTCTATTTTCAAGGCTAAGCATAAATATGAATCAAAACTTCTAACATGAATGAAATATGAATCAAAATATCCATTACTCTCAGTGCAGAAATCTCTTCATATGACATTTATGGTATAACTACATACAATGGGTGTTTCATTTTTACTAAAATTGAGATTACCATTGTTACTAGCTGCCTTTTAATTACAGTTGTTAGGTTTTACTTTCTCTAAATCATTTTTAAAATAACTAAAAATGATGTTTAAATTTCAAATTTAAATAACTAGAATAACATATTAAATGAATAAGTTATAAATGGATGTGATAATTTAAAAATAGAAAGCAAAATTTTTTTAATTTGTATTTTACTCAATAAAAAAAATAAAGTATTGGAGGTTACATTTAATGAATACAATGTTATTCTCATTATTAATTGCACACAAATAAACAAATATGTTTTTCAATAGAGTTTGTAGACCTATTTTTAAAACAGTAAAAAAAAAGTT
This sequence comes from Maratus speciosus, assembly GCA_963932465.1. Taxonomy (NCBI): domain Eukaryota; kingdom Metazoa; phylum Arthropoda; class Arachnida; order Araneae; family Salticidae; genus Maratus; species Maratus speciosus. The sequence goes on from OZ010791.1 coordinate 422,153,562, forward strand.
TTTTTTTATTTATTTATTTAATTAATTTAAGCTGCAGTAACTCCATTCACGAAAGTTAAATTCACTTAGCTCAAAGTCTGTTGATATTGCTTTGGATCTTAAATATATGAAGAACAAACTCAAATGGCAGAAGGTTTTTATAGACGATTTTTATGTAATATATATAGTAGTCCTTATTAATATTTATTCTGCTTAATCGGACTTTAGTAACAGAGGTTATGTATTTCTATAGCAAGTGTTAAATCAGATGCCTGACGTTAAAATTTTAATATTTTAATTAAATGGAACAATATTATTAACCCATTATGACTGTTAATTAGATTAAATAGCGTAAACATTGACTCATCATGTTTAAGAATTTAGTGAATTTAATGATGCGTTTATAATAATTTGAAACATAAATTAAATATCTAAAAACAGGGGGATGGGCTGAATAAAAAAAGAAAGAAAACATACGAAAAAATTAGTTTAACTAGTTATTGCTTTTTCTAAGGTATGACAAAAAAATATTGCGAAATACGTTTAAAATGGTAACCATGGGCATGAAAATCTTATATAAAACTGGTTTCCAATATATATGATACTGTTAAGAAGTAAAATTTGTATAAAAAACAAGAAAAATTTAAACTTCTACGGTAACACAGAAAAGTAATGATTGGTGGATACTAATATTAAATTTCGTGGCAGAAGGCTCCACTGGGATAAGCCACTACCGCAAATATTAAACTAAGCTAATGATGCGACATCTTCACGGTGGATTTTCTACATAGTAAATTCTTTGTATTAAAATGGTACTTTGTCGTAACGCACTTTGTCTGCCGTTACAAATTAATTTTATTTTAATTACTAGTGTAAATGCCCTTCCTAGGACGGTGGGTAAAAATTGTGTTTGTCACTTAAAATTTGAAAAAACTGATAAAAATAATTGGAAGCATTTATATGAGCAAAGTTCGGCTAGATTGTGTTCTAATAAACACACTATTAGCATTTACAATACTTCTGGGTAAACTAGGCTTTCCGGCTATTATACCATAACAAAATTAAGATTCTTTAATAAAACAACAAAAAAACAAAACAAATATGCAATAAAACTGAGAGTTTAAAAAAAAGTCTCCTGAGCTACAACTATTGAAATAATACTAATAAAAATTAATATATATTTTAAATAAAACTTTGAAACTGTATTTTTATCGCCCCTCCCCAAAAAATTAAATTTTAAAGAAATAAAAGTCTCAGTGTGTTTTAAATCTGCCAATAAAACTTATAAGCAAAAGACGAAAGCTATTTTTATTCAAGGATAAGTTTTATAAATTATTTTAGAGTTTCGTAACCTTAATTTTTTTATATATCTATGTAGTTTTTAAATTTTTGTAATACAAAGAAGAATCAAACATGGTTAATGCCCATTTTTAATAACTGTACAAAATGTTTTTTACTCGAAAAAGATGTTACATTAAAAAATATTCAGACTAAAATTAACTGCTCCCTTTTCAACTTATTTAAATGAATTTGACTAAATGTCTTTAAATATATACCTTTTAAAACTATAGTTTTATCAGTCATATAAATGTTTCTTTAATGCAATATATAAATAAATATTTTTTTATGCTAAAATAAATATTTAAAATAATATTCATGGTTATTTTTAAATTTCATGCTTTCACATTAAATTATTTTTAAATACACGTAAGACATTCTACTGATATTGTAAACTCCCCCCCCCCCCCGCCACCCTCGTTTGTTTTGCTATCAGAAATCGATGAGAAATTTAGAAAGCGAAGTCGATCATCTTATTATTTTTGTTTACACTTTTCTGACGGACTACCAATTATTCTTAAGTACAACACAATTAATTTTTTAGTAAATAAATAAATAACGAACATTTCTTGGAATATTGAGCTAAACTTTAGTCAAACATATATTAAAGTCACTACAATTAAAAACAGGCATTAACAATTTTTTCTTCTTTGTAATGCAACTCTTAAAAACTACATAAATATCTGAAAAATTAAGATTTTTAGGAAAGAGTGAAAAGCATTCATAAAACTTACCTGTGAATAAAAATAGCAATGGGTATCCTTTTTCATTCCTTTCAAGCTTTTTGCCATTTTCAGTTTGAAAACGACCGCCAAACAACCGAAGTTTTGCAACCGTTTTGACCTTGAGAACGTGTTTCTCAGCTGCGGTAGGGAGCGTAGCGTGGATCTGTTCTTCTCCCAGATCGGGAGAACATAGTTAACACAGAGGACATTGTTTACAGAAGTTGTTTGCGCCGAGAGAAGTATACCTCCATGATTTAATTTTTTTTCAATGAATCAAATGAATGAGTCGCTACCGTTTGTTGACGTTTTGCGTACCGTTTGTTGACGTTTTGCACTAATGTATGCTTTAAACTCCAGTTCTGAAATTGCTTTAAACTGCGCAAATCATTCAAATTTTGTTAGTAAATTATGTTGAGCAGAAAGGATTTCAGGTAAAAAGATTTGTATTTAGGCAGATAAGTTTTCTCTTACACATCTCAAATCGTAATTAAGCCTAACGTGGCTCCGGCTTATCGGAGACTGGTAAGATCGATGGGTACGACCCCGGACGCGTTACACTGATCATTATATATATTAGATTATTTTTTTATTGAAGTTTGAAAGCATTTATTATGGAGGCTTTAATATTCAGGTTAAAATTTACAAAATTAATTAATCTGAAATTTGCAACTTTTCTTACAAATAACAACATATATTACAGTGTAACGAGATAAAACAGCGTTTTTTAACATCCGAACTTTTTAAATTATGACCGTCTTCTTAAATATCCAGTTTCCATATCATTGATCTCTTTGTCTCCAATTAACCCTAACTTCAACCTTTCTAATACAGACATATCGGAAATACAATACTCAGTTCTAAAATTCAATTTTAATTTTGCAATTTAAAAAAATCTTCTTTCCTTCAGTTATTTGCTCCAGTTGAAAAAGCCTTTAAAAATAGTCACTTCTTTGAAATACAAAAAGTAAATCTGCGTCATCTCATTATTCCTAATGTGAATTTCAATTCTAATAATACTAAATCTTTCCTCAAATCTTTAAAATAAAACTGCCTTGAATGATCTTAAATTTAGAGATAATACTATAATTACGAAAGCAGTAAAGGTTGAAAAATGGACATCATTATTAAAAAATAATACGTTGACGGCCTGAAGAATCATTTTAATAACGGTCCATACAGATTTCTATCTCGTGAGACATCCTCACAAGAATTATTTCGAATTAACTCGATTATTATTTCTCGTTCTCTACTTTCTAAGTCTACGAAATTATATATATCTCCTTCAGTTGCTATTGTGCAAGATATTATGCCCTTCCGAAATAATATGAACATAATATACAGTTTAGTCCCAGGTTTCGAACATTGGCATCGCCTCTTACCGCTTCAATAAACATCTGACCAAAATATTTTCTCCTCTACTTTCCATACATGCTATAAGCATCTCTATTACCTTTCCAAAAGCAATTCGGAATGAATCCTCTAATAGATTTACTACGGTCACCTTTGATAGAAAATCACTATTCACGAATCTTCCTACAAGTGGTTTCCTCTATTATCTTGAACAGAATATTTAAAAATTTCATTATTGACACATTTAAATTCAAGTTTTATTATCTCTTATCCGTACATATGTGTCAAAAACAACTCTTTTCATTTCAAGGTAATTTTTAAAAAACATCTGACGGCTCATTTACGAGTTTCCCTCCGTGTGCCATCTTGCGCCATGAATACACCATCTTTAATAAAGTCTCCTTCCGTTTCCGGACTCTCTATGTTGATAACACATTCAACTTAATTGACAACTCTCATCAAAATATTGACAACTCTCATCAAAATATTGACAATATTCTTAATAATATGAACTCGATCGGCAGCAATATTATCTCACTTATTTGCAAAAAATAATAGTTGATTACCCATTATGGGATACCCTTGTCACGTGTACTGAAAAATGGCTACTCCACATCTGTCTAATGCAAAAGTTTGGCTCTTTCTTTACCACTCCATGCTCGTATTTGTGATTCTCCTGGTCGCATAATGTCGCTTTTGATCCGTTTATAATTCGTGCTATACACTCTTGCTCTGATTTCCACTATTATAATTCTGAAATTCAATGTCTTAAAGCCATTGCTTATGGCAGAGTTTACAACCCTTCTAATCATTTATACTGCTTTATTGAAATTCCAGCATCCACATTCCTTAAATTCACCACAGTTATCTTATGTTACTAATATTAGCATTTTTTTGCTTTACTTTTCTAAATACAGCTTTTTTCATTGCTAAAATTCTTAAGTAGAATGATATCAATATACTTTTCACCACCGCCAGTGAACACAGTCTCTCCAAACTGAAAGATCTTATTGAGTTATCGAATTCATGGAGTACCTAGTAGTAATTGTCAGTTCGGTCTGTCCTATATTGATCAAACAAAACGTGGTTTAAAATTTTCAATTCAGGAATACAAGCAATGTATTCCAAATCAAGAAAGTAACAAATCTCCCATTTCAAACATTGGTGAACAATACTTTTGAATATAACTGAGCTTCATCTCTAAACCCACCTCTTTGTTTGAATGTAACTTTTTTTTAAGCATTACATACCTATAAAAATCATAGAAATATTGTCAATTATGACTTCGTTACTCCCCCATTATCAGATTGTTGGAAATATTACTTAAAAACTTCTTTTTCTCAATATCTAGTAGCATTTTTAATATTAACAGTTCCATTTCCTACGCAATTATCATATTGGTTGTTCCCCGCAATTTTCTGTATTTCTATTAGTCAATAAACCTTTCTATTAGTCAAAAACCCTGTTTTACTTGCTTACATTATATGGCGCCAAGAATTATCTTAATTGTCATATATTATGAGAGATTGATTCTTTTTTTTCATAACTATCGTATTAAAATGGAAAATCGAATTCAACTCTATCTGATATGTATGTTACACAAAATTGAATTGCGATAACTTGGTTTCAAAGTTTTGCTTTTTAAAAGTATGGAGAACTGTGAGTAATTGCATGCTATGGAAAAATAGAGAGCGAACTCTGCTGACATTATGTAATTTCAGTTTTCTATAGCTTTTTAAATTGTACATCTGTGAAATTTTAATATTAAAATATTAAATATTTATTTATTGTGTAAAATTTTAATATTAAATATTTATTTATTATGCGGAGTTTTAATGTAACTTTTATATAATCTTAAAAAACATTCATAATGAAACGGTTCAGAAAAATGATATGTACAGTCTTTGTGTTACAAAAAAAAATATTATTTTAATAATTCTACTTTCATATTTACCTCACTTCTAAGAGGAACAATAATTTTCCATTTAATAAAAAAGATACAATAACATTCTACTATCAAAGATTAGAAAAAAAAACCATACTGGTATAATTAATTTTCCGTTTTTTATATATAAATCCTTACCCATTATGATAGAAATGATTAGTATCAAGTAATATCTTAGAAATCCTGACATATCAAAGTTTTATTAAAAATATAGTTTTTCTTCGAAAATTTATAACGCAATACATTATTTACTTCCCAGCTTCTTTTGTTATGAAGAAAACTAATTTCTGGCTGTAGCATCAATTTAAATTCTTAATAATTCAGTTTTTATTAGATTTTATATTTTGTTTTTCGTGGGTTTTAAAGATGACATCGTAGTCTTTCTCAAATATGTGAGATAATATATATTGTGCTTAATGAAACAAGAAATCATTTTTCAAGATTTTAAAAATAATTTATACTTAAATATTGCGTGAGCACAAAAGTTCAATCCGTTTTTTTGGCGAGAACAAAAATGCGGAAAACACAAATACTTACGCACCTATGAATTCACGTAAGTGCCATTATTATGTACGCTTTCTTACCGTCTGTCTTGCAGTAACTGAAACCCACGCATATAAAACTTCCCTGTTATAGAATAAAAAACTGTTTTAACGCCGTTTTTACAACATCTGCATCATTGAAGAATTGGCGAGCGAAGGCGTTATGTGACGGTCGGAAAAGGTGACAGTTCGAAGGCGCAATGTCGGGGCTATACGCCGGAAAGGTAAAACTTTCCAACCAAGGTCCAGTAATTTTTGCCGAGTCCTTAAAGCAACATGAGACATAGCGGTATCGTGATGAAAGACAACCCCTCTGCAATTAATGAGAGCTGGCCGCTCGCTTTGATGTGCGTTGTGCTCACAGACTGGTCAACTGTTGGCAGTAGATGTCTGCATTGAACGTTTGGTTCGGTGAGAGGACCACCCGGTGTATTATTCCCCTGGCTTCCAACAATACACTGACAAAAACAATTTCTTCCTGTTCAGGTCGATGGAGTACCCCCTGCAACACGGCACATGGTACTTAGACGCTTCACATTACGGTACAGTGTCCACTTCTCATCACCCATTACAATTTGATTCATAAAGTGTTCCCTACTGTTACGGGAAAGCAAAGAAACACAGGTGCAGTTCCCCTCTTCTCGTCCCTTGCTGTAAGCTGGTGTGGTACCCACTGATCGAGCTTGGTGATGAAGCCAATCGCATGCATCCTACTTTCCACTGTTGTTCTGTGCACCGAGAACATTTTTGCTAATTTTTCTACGGTTGAATATGGGGAATTTGTTACAATTGCATCCACATCCGCGTCAGACACTACTGATGGGTGTCCAGAACAGGCATAATTTTTACAGCGCCTGTTACCGTCTCAGAATATCATAAACCAACGGCGGTATATCCCACATACATTTGACAAATGCTGTGGCGTCTGTAATGCCTTTATCATACTCGTACAGTAAAACATTCTCTGATGTGGTCTTTCTCGCTTTCCATGTTGTTTCCCATTCCGCATGAGTTCCTCTGACAAACGCTGTGTCTATATATAATATACTGCTCCACACATTATTGTTCGCTTTCCTGTTTTCGAAACGTCAGCTGTGACGTCCGAACTCCACTTGACTCTTCCATATGCTCAAAACGCGTAGAACTTTCACAATCAACCAATATATAAAGTAATTAATTAGCCTGAAATGTGCTTATAAACAGAGACAAGCAAAGTCTTTACAATTTTGGCTTGAGCTTTAAATACCACAAGCATGATTTGATGGATTCAAAAATTATGTATGACAACTTGATTTACCAAATCATGTTTCTTATTTATAATCTTGTTTATACTTTTTTTTCTTAAAGGCGCTAATGAAATGCACATTTCTGTGTACTGACTGTTACTATATGGGATGCATTTTAGGAATTTATAGTACTTGAAATGAGACAATATGATTCTTTATAAATATTCTCATTGGAACGTGTTCCCTTTAGACAATGATGCCATGATTATTAAAAAAGTTATTCAAAACTCATTAAAAGTAACTTCCTTTACGTTTATGTGCTCTAATTTGTTTTTTGTATATTCATTTGGCATTATTATATGTAATAGAAAATGTATTAATCTCCTCTATGGAAGAGAAATAATGGCGTATTATTGGAGCAAAACAATTCGGAGAGCAAGAATTTCGTATGTATCCACTATAATCTATAAATGTTACAATATATGAACAAGATTTCACGGTAATCGTTTGACCAATTACGATGCAACTTACTCCAAAAATGGATATAAGAAAGAAGTAATAACAACCTGATTTGTTAAGTTCAGTATGTGGAATTTGCAATTGAAGGTGAAAGCTCTAATGAAAAACGTATGTATATGTTTGATTTAAATGCACTCGACTTCTACGGAAATTCTCAATCAATTAAAATATAGATTACCACATATAGATATGACAATAAGACAGGTGTAACAACGTCACCAGATTTTTTATATTCAATTTGTCGTGTTTGTAATTAAACGCAAAACTTCACCTGTCTTATGGGTGATTTCGATTCTAAAAGAATAAAATAAATTACATGCAAAATTTCGAAAAGAATATTTTTTCAAATATAATACATGCATTAAATTTACGAAACACGTTCCTATATTACATGTACATTTTTTACTTTACTTTTCCTCAGTTTAAACTCAATTTCTGTAATTGTAATCCGTAGTCTGAAAAATATCCGGTTTTTTGCTGACTTGTATATGATCTATGGATTTGTAGGTATGCTACATTGTATGGTAAAAGTTAGTTCATGGAAACGAATAGCACAGTTGACAATTTCCATTCAGCAATTTCCGTGAAAAAACGGAAATGTACTTCAGAAATTTGGAGTAGTCTTGTATATGATCTATAAAATTTAATTACACCAAATAATATTTTAAAAAATAGTTCAATTTTAAAACACGTACCAGAACTGAAATCGCACTTTAGGCAATTATTTTTCATAGGCTTCAATAGATCAATTCCTTCTGCAGCCAAATATTTTTCTGTATCTCCGTAAATGAAAGATATTCTACGCACACCATATTCTGCAGTAAGCGCCGTGTAGTTCACCTCAGTGATTAAGTAAATTTCAGTATGTTTAAATTACTATAATATTACTAAAATACGCCACAAACGATTTTTCCCCACATAACTTAACCTTTTCAGGGGCAAGTAATTGCGTTTCTGTAATGTCGAATTCACACCGGAATCTCAAAATTTTATTGCAAAATAAGGAAAAGAAATTTTACGACAATGGAACAATGGAACAATGTGAGCAGCTGAATGGATTATCTAGTTGCGTTGCAACTTTGCATCCAGTGGATAGGTGATTGTGTTGCAAGGGCATTAGGGAGCCTTAAAAAAAAAAAAAAATGTTTAGACGTGGCTGGTAGCCACAAAAGTTAAATTTACTTTTAAGAAAAAGAAAAGACTAACAAAAAATAACAAAGTACATAAGTACTAGTATAACATATGTGAAAACGAAAAAACAAGGAAAAGAAAAAGAAAAAAATTAATTAAAAAAGAAAGATAATTCCATTGGTTCCAAAAAAGAAGGAAAAGACTAAAAAGCTACCGCGGAGTGCCCCATAAAAAAACACTCTTTTTAGAGACCATACATTAATTTAAAAATATATAATGCTAAAGAACTAGCAGAAAAACAATTTTTTTTTAATACTATAGACAGGACAGAACAAACAGAAAGGTTAAGTATAGCAGAAGGTGAAGGAAACTCAGTCTTCATCGTTAAGCAAAAGCGAATATTTAGGGCGTTTTCTGTTAATGGGGTCGGATACCTCGTAGTCGGGTAGTTCCGCTATAATTTGGTTAGGGAGGTTGTATACAGATTTATAAAATTTTTTAGCAAGTTTATTAATGCGCTGTTTTAAGGAAGTGGTTTTCAAATCCCTGTGAATAGTGGTGTTACAAAGAAAATGGTGACCATTACGGATATAGCGTAAGTTTTTGTTATGAGCACCGTAAAGATACCCCATACTAGTTTTGCAAGCGAATCCCCAGATCGGATAAGCATAAGTTAAGATTGATCTAATACATGCATTATACCAGATTAGTTTATTCTGAATAGAAAGAGTATTGCTTTTGAGAAGAGGAGAGAGGGCCTGGGAGATACCAGCAACTTTGCCTCGGATATTAATAAAATGCTTTTTCCACGTAAGTCTTCTATCAAGGGTAACCCCCAGATACTTGGTGTCATTAGTCCAAAAAATTGTAGTGTTATTGATAGTAATGCGATTGGGAAATGTTAGTTTTCTAGAGAAATAGACAGCAGCTGTTTTCTGCTCGTTTTTTTTCCCTCCAAGGTTAAAAAAGAAAAAAATAATAAAATTTTTCTGGTGTAAAACTTTATTAATCTTAGGTGCGATATAATATAATAACTCTAGGATAGATGACCATAGAGGAGAGATAGCCAGTTTAAATATCTCCAAAATTTGATCATACATTACAATGTAAACGTTGTTCATATGAAATAGTTCAACGAGTTTATTTATTGCGATGTACAGTTGTGTTTTTCGATTATAAAAAGTAAAAGTAATTTTAATGTCAATTAAATATGTGGTTGAATATTTTTTTTTGACTTAGGTATCTGAATGTTTTGTAGTACGAACGTCATATACATTTTTCACTATATGGACTTTTAAGGCACGTATATAATCTAAAATTTACTTCTAACAAGGAGAGGGCCAACCTTGTTAATCACAGATTTTGATTATTTTAATATATGTTGTAGGGTAAAGACCCCTTAGTTTCAGGTTCAACGGATTTCATCCAACGCTCCTTAGTTCTTGAGAAACCGGGGGTCTAATACACAACTTAAATACTTACATTGCGACCGCAATGATGTGTTGATGGTAGCTCAGTTGGCACGGCGTTCGCTGGCTGATCTTTGGGCCCGGGTTCGTACCCGACCGCGCTGCGTTTGTTTTTCTCATTTTTTGTTTTATAAAGGTCCTTGTAATTATAATTTAATAATTTCAATTACAAATTTTAATATCATACAGTAATTATAACATTAACAAACTTAAATTTATCAATTTTTATTTTTAAACTATTATTTATCATCCTTTAAAGAGGTTTAAAAAGAAATTGGATCTATTATTGAATGATAAAAATTACAAAATCGTGACAAAATCTGTTGTGGTGCCATCTAGTGATGATAAAATAAAAGAATATTAAAATAAAATAAAAATAAAAGCAGAAAGAAGATAAAGGCGAAAGAAAATTAATTGAAAGCGCAAGCATGCGTATTACAAATATAAAAATCTTTAATATGCAAAAAATCGGTTGTAATTTAATTCTGATGCTAATTTTTGATATAATTATGCTTGTTACTTTAAAAACAGAATAATAGTATTATCGCATTGACTTTCTTTGTTAAAGCAATGCGTAAATGATGTTTCTCTAAAATCACGAATTGACACAATTGCTCAATATTATTGCATCGATAAAGAATATATGAAATACATTTTAAAAGTGATTTTTAAAAAATTAATAGTTTTATGATGTTTTATACAACTATTTAGTTGAAAGTAAAAAAAAAAAAAAAAAAAAAAAAAAAAAAGGTTAAAATTATAATTGATGCACAATATTATAAATTTTAATTGACAATGAGATTATTAATTATACTTACAAGTATATTTATAAAACAAAACATAAGAAAAACAAATGTAGCGCATTCAGGTATCAAACTCGGGCTCGCGGACCAGCCGGTAAACTCCATACCAACTGAGCTACGACCAAATTACCATAGCGGTTGCAAAGTAAGTATTTAAGTTGCGTACTATTATTAGACCCCCCCCGGTTTCTCAAAAACTAAGGTGCGTCGGATAAAATCCATTGAACCTGACACTAAGGGGTTTCTACCCTACATTATATATTAAAATAATCAAAATCTGTGATTAGCAAAGTTGGCCCTATCCTTGTAAGACTAAAACAAAGACGTACAATAGCTATTGATGCTTTAAATTCGGCGGTCCTCAGTCCTTCAATTTCAAGAGAGATGGCCACTTTTAATCAATATTTCAAAATTATACTTACTGATGATTTTAACTTAATATAATTAAAATTTAAAATAAATATATGATGTTTACGTTTATAAATATATTAATTGATATAATTATTTCAATTTTAAATAATATAAAAATTTTAATAATAATAATGATGATATAATAAGACCTACCGATTTATTTGTTTCAGAAAATACTGAAAAGCGTCGGAAACTTTCATAACAGAAACTGATAAAGTTGATAAATAAACTAAATTAACATAATAAACCTACAATTAACGCTAGAAAAAAACATGACAATTCCAGTAGCGAAGAAAACAAAATGCATTTAAATTATCAGATTCTACAGATTCCGTGTAAATAGAATTGGATTAGGATCACTGTGTTCGTTGTGCAAAACAATATAATATCACATCCAAAATGGGATGTCTGAATACAATGCATAAGGTATCTCAGGTGGGTCCATGAAACGTGTACAAATTATCAAGACCTTTTTCAAGTATGTGGTACGATTTTACGAAAAGTGAAGTATTCAATTTATACTTCAAATTTTGATTCTTTGAGTTTTTTTTCTCTCATTTTCCATCATATAACTGCATCTTGACAAATTGCTATATATTTTTCATGATTAACTATATAAAATAGGTTTTTTTTTGTTGCTATTTAAATTAACCTTTTCTTTTTTGTATTAGATTGCCATCTCTCCTCGGCTTTAAGGAGATTTGGCCATCTTCCATTTAAATTTAAATTTTGTTTAACACTTTTTGTTTTCAATGTTTATTTATTTTAAATATGCATCAATATTTTTTGTATTTGCATTATAAGAATTTTTATTTCAATCTTTAAAAATTATGGCCATCTATCCCAGAGTTACCCTATATCCCACCGCCCCTCAAGGGGTTAATGTAATTGAGTGTCCCAATTCTTTTGAGTGTCTCTGTAAATGAACATTAAATGCTATACACTTCATCTGCAACACCGAACATGCCATAGTGATAACCAGTAACATCTATCCATTTCAGGGCAATCGGACTATATTTACGCGAGTTAGAACATGACAAACAGACAGGCAAACCGTATTCATTCACTCAAACATTTTTCAACTTTGTTGAAAAATGTTAAAAACTAGGGGACAAAAACCAGACCTCCCTGGTTACAAAATATAAGGGAAAACCTTTTTCAATATTAATATATTTTTTTTAGATTGCCCATTAATAGCAACAAAAAAGCATTTTTATTTGAAAAGTATCAATTTTTCATTGAAATAAAGTTTTGAAATTTATTAAAATTTATTAAACTCATACTTTCGTATGAGTTAATAACCGATGAAATCGACAAAACATTTCCTTACTTACAGCTGTCAAAATCTGATAATTTCACTTGTTAAAGGAACTAATTCGACTACATGTCTGTTAAATTTATGTTTTATTTGTATTATTTTATTTTATCGATGAAGTTTTAAAATCTTTATGGGAATTAGCCGGAAACAAATGTTGAAACTATTTATCTTAACTTAATTGCAAACGGATTTATCCTTCATAATCGTCTGCAAGCGACAGCGATAGATTTATAAAATATCGTACTTGAAAATTATTTTAAAAACCATAAAAAATGAGTAAATTGTTATGCAGTTTTCAAACAAATTGCATTACAGTTTTGAAACAAATTGAATTTGTAAGTACTTTTTCTTTATTAGAGGGAGTAAAAATATAAAATGTGCGATTTTCAGAAGTTCAAAAGATTGCAGTAAAAGCGAATTTGAATCGTTTGCAGTTGCCAACATCAAAATGACAACAACATTATTTCCGTTTATGCTTTATGATGCAGATATTCCATTGTACTTTCAATTTATTTATTAAACCGTAATAATTCACTGGTATGAATGATTTTTGAACAATAAAAAACAGGAGAAATACGATTCATTAAAGAGTTGTTTCAGTATTCGGTTTGAATAATGAGGTTATTATTTAAATTTAAATTTTTTTTACATCCGAAGACGATATATCGTGGCAACAATTGCAATTTATCTTCATAGGATGAATTTTGAAAGAAGAGAAAAGGAAGTTGATGCGAAAACCTTATCGCGGTATGAGTTTCCACGATAATCAAATGGGGATAAATCAATAAGAATAGCATTAATGTCTACAATTAATATATGGAACTGAAGCTACGTCTCACGTCATTGTATACAGGTGGTATACAGAATTTAGAAGATGTCGAAATTATCTCCTGGGTGAAGAACACACTGGAAAACATATGTCAGTTCCAGAAAATGTGTTAACTGTAAGAAAAATATTAATTTGTTATAATCACTGTACCTACAAAACTATATAGAAGGGACTTAATATTAAACCTACAGCTATACATAAATTTATTAATGAAGAACTGCAAACGAGAAAAAATAATTTGTCGTTGGTTGTCCTATAATTTAACAAAACAATAAAAAAGTGATGCGCGTCTCAATCAGTAATGAAACCTTAAATTTAAGTACTGATGGTAGTCACCACATTATTTCTAAAATCATAACTGGTGATTAGACATACTTATGGGCTTTAACTTTAAATATGCGAAGAAAGTAAAATGTGGATCTTTGAAGATTATTTCAACCAACATTGTTTAAGGGGTCTCAGGACTCTTAAAATTGGAAAAAAAGAAAGAAAAAGACCATTTTCAACATTTAATATCTTAAAATGTATTTAATATTAAGACAAAATTTTAATTGGGAATGAAAGATATAAGTATGTTCTTTCAATGCAAATATTTAAAAAATTTCAAGATGCAGAATTAGCATTTACATGGTGCTCTAAACTGTTAGACATTTGACGAGCAGAAAATCGGCATAACAGCTTATGCGCACGATTACAAAATACATTTTGCAATTAGAATGAAAATTTTGGTGACTACGTATACTTCAGATTATAATAATTACACTGAACCTAAATAAATTTGTATTTAAAGTATTTTTATATTTTTAATACAAAGTTGTATTTCGCTAATACAAAATTTAGAAAATTTCAACAATATAACCCCATAAAAAAATATTTTATTTTTACAATAAGAAGGAAATTTTAGGTTCAGTTTATACAGACTAACATGAAACATATGTTTTGAAAATTTCATCATAAAAGAATCAGACGTTTTTGAGATATCATGCGCGTTATGCCCAAAAACGTCATTTGGAGAAAAATGACTTCAATGTTTTGGAAACACCGCTTTTGCTATTGAGCGAGTATTATTCTAAAAGCCATAACTTCTGTTCTAATGGGAATTTCAAGATAAGAGTTATATCAAAATGTTCAGAAAACACAGAAATTTATCATCTAAAAAAATTAAAATTTCGAAAATTTTAAAGCTTTCAGAGTCCTGAGACCCATTAAATGACCACGACTATTCAAACACGTAATGTATTCCATGTTATTCAGAAGTACAGCACTGGTCAAAATGGTACGAGTACGGTGACAAATGTCAGTTACAGGTTACTGGTGCAGTAAGTGTCTTCAGGAATTCTTTAAGAGGTAAAATTTGGGAACTCATGCCTCACTATCAGAATGTATTTTCTCATTCAGCAAAGATTACAGTTGAATTTCTAGAACAAAGAAACACAGAATTGATAAATTATACACTATCTCCTGATCTTCCTATGTGTGACTTTTGATTACTTTTTAATGAAAAAAATTATTTGGACGTCGTTTTCATTCCGAAGATGAGATTCATGAACTTATCAAAACATATTTTACATCTATTCTAAAAAATGGGAGATTTCAGGCATATAATATTTGAAAAAAAAGGGGCTACAAAAGTGCATTTATCTTAGAAGGAACGACTTTGAACACTCCTAAAAGTAGTTAAGTTTAATTTGCACCAATACACGTATCACTTAAATTTCAGTGTGACTCTCGTATACGACAATAGTTTTGAGATCAATTAATAATTTATTTCTCCGAAAATGTGTTTTTAAATCGGTGTCTTTTATGTATTGGTAAATACAGAAACGGTATCTATTCCTGAAAATGAATTTTAATTTTAATTTTATATTTAAATTTCTGAATTTTCAATTCTAAGTAACGAAATAACATCTTTAAATCCTTTGTTAAAAAAATCTTAATATGACTAAAATTTTCCAAAGCATTTTAAGTGTCAAGTTCTACCTTCATATACTTTTTTTCTCAAATCTTATGCTTATAATATAATATAAAGATATGATAATATGATAAAAAGAAAACTGAGCTTGTTTTTAATTTATTTTTAAGTACATTTAAAATAGCAGTTCAGTTCTTTCCATATAATACATAATTTATTTATCATGTATTATAAAAGTTCAAAAATAAAATAAAAGTATAAAATAAAAATACTAATGCCAACGGAAAAAAATTATATTAAACACTAAGGATAAAATAAATTTAGTCCTAAATGGCTTTTTAAATTCTCCATTGATACAGAAATTTGTAGGTATTGATATCTATTTTTCTAATACAACATTAAACTGCTAAATCATATCCTTTCAAAAACGGTCATTAAATTTCTTTCAAAGAAATGAGAAAAGCAATTCTTATCAAACATCAAAGATTTTCTAATAACGTGATGGTTTTAAAAACGTAACGATATTTTATCTGTGTATTTTTGTTGATATATTTTCAGACAAAGTGAAACATTCTTTATTTGTAGCATAGTCTAAATTCTTTTCGCTTAAATAATATTAGATATAAATTCGAATCTTTCTTACTTTTTAATCTTTGCAGAGATTATCAATATTTTACAACTATAAATATAACTACAATAAAAAAATCAATTTGTTTTGATGGGCATCCCAATAGTGTGTCTCACAAAAGAAAAAAAAAACTTTAACTTTTTTTTACTCTTTGGATAATACGTATTCAATGTAAAATGCAAAAGTGTTCGAAATAAAATAGGATTTAAGAAGATGTTGAATGAATAGTCCTGCAATTTATTTTCATAAAGCTACACTTTTTAACACATTCCAAAAAAATTGAAAAGTGTTTATGCACTCGGTTTGTCTGTCCGTCTTTCCGCGCTCTAACTCCCGTAAATATACTAGGATTTTAATGCAATTGATAAAAGTTATTTTGGATCACCAAAGCATGGTTGGTATTGTATATGAAGTATGTAGGATTAGTAGTTATATATATTAGTAGTTATTATAAACCAAGATTTATAACTTAAAAAAAGCAAAAAAAAAAAAAGCTTTACCATATTTTTGCCAATGTGGTTCAACTGAGGACAATTTGAGAACCCTGTATCAAAATCGGTTAGTAGGATATTAATAGAAAAACATTATTAATCTTGATGAAATAAGACATTATCTAAATGACTGCAATTAATAAAGGTCTATTTACTATTGAAAAGGTAGAGAAAAAATCTTCAAACATGGTTCAGAGAATGTAAATAAAATTTCGCTAAGGGCTTTTTGATTGTCGAAGGAGTCTTTAATAGTAGAAATTAAAAATACGAAGAGTTGAAAAAAGTTTTACTATCACTTTATCAACTTATCAAGAGGATTTGTTAAGTCCAGTAGTTACAGAAGAATCTCCATTTCTTTATTCACAACGACTTCCAAAACGTAAAACTGCATCAAGAAAAAGCCTATGGTTATAGTTAAAATACAACCTTTGCATTCTCTAAAAAAAGTAAAACACACAATTTGCATATATACATTTTCAACATATTTTTGCAAAGTCACCAGACTTTTCACCTATGGATTATTAGGCTTTTGGTCCACTGAAAGGACCTCTTTCAAAGTCCAGATCCAATACGATTAATGGACTCTGAAAACTTTAAGAAAAGCCCTTCTTATTAAAGCAAGAAGCAGACTTATAATTCAAAAACACGGATATCAGGTCGAACTTTTAAAAAATTAGATTTTAGATTTCAAACATAAAAAAAGTCACCAAAAACATTTTAAAAATGTGTGAACAACTACTGTTGGTATAAAATTTTCATTTTTTAAAGAGTTTTAATAATGATTAAATTATTATTTTCATTTTAAGCATGAATTCGATTTACATAGATTATTCGAGACCTGTCTAATTGGGTATATTATTTAGGCTGAGGGAAACAACACATTTCACTACAAAAACGCTTTATCAGAGTAACTGGGCCTTGTAGAATCTTATTTTTGAGTGAGTGGATTCTAAAATTTTCTTTCCTTAGAATTTTTCCTCTTTTATTAAAAAAAAATAATCTCAATGAGTATTTATTTTTGAAATAATGTAGACATTGTATATTATGTAAGCGATCTGGAAAAAATGCGCTAGAAGACATATTTGTTTATCTACATATATATTAATATATTTTACTTATTAAATCCTTATAGTCTGATAGTGTGGAAAAATTTTAATTAATAGCTGGAAAAATTCAAACGCCTAGGTTCAAAGATATTTCTCCGGTAATAAAACAGATCTTGTTTCTATAAATGAAAGAATAAATCCCTGATTATTGAATGTTTTTCCAATATTAATTTCTTAAAACTGAGAAAAAGGATTGAAAATAAAATAATTTTAAATACAAAGCAATTTCCTTTAGTTCCGTGAAACATATATATATATTTCTAATTCGAGATATTTCAAAATAAAGGAGGAGGCTAAATAACCCTTACAATTGTAAATATACTGTCAAATATCTTTCGGAATTTTCTTTCTTCCTTAATAACACGTCCAAAATTGATTGTATGACAATTTTTAGCAGAGAGTGTTGTCACCTTTGGCGTCTGTTCACATCAGATGATGACAGGATAATGAGTTTTTCTCAACATAACGCTTGAACTCATCATGCAATATTATCACATTTATTTGAAAGAATTTTATTTAAAGTTTAGCTTTAAAAAAGAAGGGATTCTGATATTTATATGTATGTGCGTATATTTAACCAATTCAAACAAATTAATCTGAAAAATTCATTTGGAGTTTCTGTTAGTATTTTACAGACGAAAATAAAGAATATATTAAATTTAAAAAATCAAAAAACCCGACTGCGTAAAAAGCAAACTAATTAATTATTTCTCATCAATGCGAAACTATTTTTTATATTACTTACCTATTTTTTTATTTACTTGTATTGATGACTTTTAAGTTATGTTTAATTGTTAGTTCCTATCTATAAACACTGTTTTGATGAGACCTATATAGATATCTATTATGGTTAGAGTTGCAGTAAAGCTAGAGATCTTTCCTACACAACTTCTATGTGGTGTAATATTTAAACGGAGCATCTGACTATAAAATAGTCAATGAAACATCATCTTCATTTTGATAGGCCTATCCAATGATATGCCACTTAATATGGTGCGTAAAAATTTCATCGTCTCCACCGCCATTTTGTATTTCACGGTCGCCATTTTGAATTCATAAAAAAAAATCTAGCCTATAACCATCGGACGGTTAAGACGAATCGACAGATACATCATTCATTAAAATCCATCAAGCCTTTGGGATGTTTCGAGTGTATAAAGAAATCCACTTACCCAGATGCGCGTGAAACACATATCCCTGCTTGGCAGTTGGGTAAAAAAGTAATGGATAATCAGATTTTCATATTTGTTACTGTTGATGTTGTAAAGTTCTCGTTTGACACATAGTCCGGTATTATTCGAATACAAAAGGTGAGCGACAATCTGTTATTTGTTGTTGTTGTTTGTTTATTTGTTTGTTTGTTTTTATTTCAGTTACGGTATAATTATCCACGGTACTGGAATACGGTATAGTGTCCAAGGTACTACTTCAAATTTTGTAAACTCTGATCATATTGAATATAGTTTTTTTTTTTTTTTTTTTTTTTTTTTTTTTTTTTTTTCATTTATATCCAGATATATCAAAAATTATATTTTGTTGCGTCTATTCCGTGAAAAAAAAAAAAAAAAAAAAAAAAAAAAAAAAAGGTTTAAAGAGAATGTGAATAACAGTAGGTAGTTGTGAAAAACGTACACTGTTAAAAATTTTGCAGCATTCTGGCAGGTCATTCGACCGTTTTTTGAAAAATGGTTTCATAACCATAATTTAACTATATTCTGACCATAAAATGGCCAATAATATGGTCAGAATAGTGTTAAAATTACGGTTGTGTAACCGTTTTCGGAAAAAAACGGTCAAATGACCTGCCAGAATGCTGCAAATTTTTAACAGTGTAGTTTGCAATAATTAGTAAGTAAATCAGAAATATAAGTAATCAGTTGAAATTGGTTTTGTTATATTTCAATTATTGTTGAAATCATATTTAAAAAAAAACAAGAACGAAAAATCATGCGTTATCCTGCACAGATTATGAAACACATTCAGAATTCTGAATATCAATATTTGGAAAAACATCAGGATTTTTTTTGTTCATCTCTGCATATGATCTATAGATTGGTATTTATACTACATCATATACTAAAAGTTTGTTCAATTAAACGCATAGCACAGTTTAAAATTCTTATTCAGCAAAATGCGTCAATAAACGGGAATGTACTCTATATCATTTGTGTCGCATTGATAATGAAACAATTTATGTACACCAAGTAACATGCAAAAAATGGTTAATATTTAGATGCGTACCACAACTGAAAAGCAATACCAGCAATTATTGTTCAAAGGCAGTAATGTAGAGAAATACTTGTGTGTGTCCCTGTAAATGAACGAAAAATTATATGCACAGCAGATTCTTCTGTAATCGCTTATATTACACCTCAATGATTTATATATTTTTTTAATATGTTTAAAATAATGTAATATCTTTAAAATACACCGCAAACGATTTTTCCCGCATAGGACGTAATGTAATGGAATTCTTTTGAGTGCCCCTGTAAATAAACCGTAAATGCTACACATTTAATTTTCAACACCGAACATACCATACTAAACCTGAATAACATATATCAATTTCATGGTAATCGCACTATATTTACGTGAGTTAGAGCACAGACAAACAAACAAATCGATAGCAATCTCGATTATAAGTATCGATCTAGGCATTATCTATAGTAAAATCGATTATAGGTATTGATATAGGCATTTACTGTGATAAAAGCGATTATCGATATCGATATAAGCACAATCGATAGCAATTTCGATTCTAAGTATCGATATAGGCATTTACTGTGGTAAAATCGATTATAGGTATCAATATGAGCACAATCGATAGAAATCTCGATTATAAGTATCGCTCTAGGTAATCTATAGTAAAATCGATTATAGGTATCGATATAGGTATTTACTGTGGTAAAATCGATTATAGGTATCGATATGAACACAATCGATAAGGCAAAGAGACCCAATTCATAACGAAAGTGTTAAAAACCACTTTTTAATCTTTACTTCTACTGGCTTGTATTAAATATATTACTAATTTGAAAACAGTTCCTGTTAATTAACATTTGATTTCTGAAACAAATAGTATTTATAGGATCGCATTTTCAATAAAAATACTTAACATAAAAACAGTGCGAAATTAACAAATCATAAGAAAAGCTGATAGTATTTAAAATTGCAACTCACATAATTTTGAATTTTAAGTCAATTTGTAATAATTTTTATTCTAGTATGTATTCTTGGTATTATTCTATTTCTTATAAATATAAAACATGTAACTGCATCACTGTATAACAATGTTAACGGTATAAATAACTTTTAAAAGATTTTGGTGTTCCAAGTGTAGCATTAAATTCCTTAGCGTACTCACTTCCTGATGCTGAAGATGTCTGAATTAAATTGTTTCAAGAAAAGTGGTTCTACTTATATTTTAAGGAAACTGGAATTTTTGTTTTATATAAAAACTAGGGGGCTCAGCCCCTTGCGAACTATCCCAGCCCACACCCTTCAGTATTCACAACCTCTAAAAGCGTATTAATGAGCCCTGTTTAAGAAATGTTGCCAATTTACGAAAGATTGAATGATATTATGACTATAATGACTGCTAATTTCTGAAATGAGGGTGCAATGCTTTTCCGTTTGAATGGGGTATTTTTCGTTTACCATGGTCTCATCCATCGCTGTCGTAACAACGGATGACTGCTTTTGAGATTGATAAGTAAGATCAATTACACATTTGAAAATCAGCTTGTATAAAACGGTTAGGTTGAAAATGATTCATGCAAATCATGTATAATGAAAATCATATATTATTTGATTTAAAATTGTATCGAAATATTATCATTTGAGCTTTTTAAGCATGACCTAATATTCAACATTAAAATTTTTTCACACGTAATATTTTAATTATTGTAGGCACTTTCAATATGACGATATTTAAAATTGGAAAATTTTACATATGACGTAATTATCATCCTTAAATGCTTTTCGCGGTTAATAATTTTAAAATTTTAAAGTTTTCGCACTTTCTTAATGTTTACGTGTAAATAATGTGACGTAATTTTCCCTATTTTCTGCTTTTAACATATGGTCATTTAACTCTTATTTTAAACATTTCTTTTTGTTTTTAATAAATTCGCATTTCAATTTCAATCTGCAAATCACGACAAAAAAAAATCTACTTTTCATTTTTTCAAATTTTCCTGAATAAAATAATTTAATTACAATATTGTTTCCCTTTTGATTGAAATAATAGATAATTTCAGTTTCAATTTGAAAATGACGAAAAAATAAAATCTAAAAAACCGCATAGTTATTCCCTGTTCTCCCCTTTTTCCACAAAAATGGAGCAATTTGGTTGTCATCATTACAGAAATTTCATTAGAAAAAAAATAATAATATCTCGAAAACTAATTCAAAATTTAAAATTCAAATACCAGTTTTGACACCTGTGGATCTATACGGACAACTGGCGTTAATTTCTCCGCCAAACCTTCCATATTTTAGGAGAAATTGCCGCAAAACATAATCAGTCGTTTCATAAATTCTTTTCATTATGATTATATATATATATATATAGGGTAGCTGTAGCAAAATTAGGCTAAACAGAGTTTTAAGGTTATTTTTTTTTAAACTTTGTAATAGGATTTTATTTTCCTTACCGTCCTTGTTGATAAAATTATGCAGAATATCGCTCTAGATGTAGCCAAAGAATCTTTTTCAACTTTTTTCTGTTACAAATCTATGCTAGAGAAAAAAAATGGCTGTAGTTTCTTTGACAGGAAATTTTCGGCAGAATTTAAATCAGTTAAATATCAATTTTAAGCATTGTGACATTATTGGTAGTTTTACCGCCGACAAGATTTGTTCCTGAACGTTTAGAGATAAATTAAATGTTTTATGTTATGCAGTTGAATGTAAATAAATCATGCTGAATATCAATGTATATTGTGGCTACCCATTAAGCTTTATTAGCCTAAATAGAGGTGGTAATTTTCTTTAAAATCTCTTCCTTACTGGTTCCTGTCTATTTCACTATTAAATGGATGGTAAGAGTTTTACAGGCGTAGTACTGTATTCAAAATTAAATCAGTACAAGAACATATTTAATTATAGCTACAAGAACAATAAAGTTTAAAACTGTAAATTTAAAAATGCTATTATATGATGTTGAATTTCACAACTTTCATATTTTTAAAATTGGGAGAGAATTGCTGATATACAGGATGATGATAAAAATCTATTCCTATATGTGAGCCCTTAGCTATCATTCCGGTCACAGAAAATGAATGAAATTTTGACTTAAAGTATTCTGAGGAATACGTTGAAAAAGCATAAGAAAAACAAAACTTAACCTCAAAAAGTTACGTTTACAGCGACAAATTTCGAAAATCTCAAATGGTAACACCTATTTTTTGATTGGAATGTGATCTTCATAGTGAAAAATCATAAAAAGTGTGAGAATGGTACTTGTAGCACGTAAATCGCCGTATCTAGACAAACCTATCAGAAAAGAAAAAAAATCAAATGCAGTCCTCACCAGAACAATACTTTTTTTTCTAATTGCGTCACATTTCACATTGATCTTCGGGTCTAATGAATTTTTTTTTCCAGCCTAATGAATCTCCCTTGAAATGGGAAGTTATCAATGTACGCAGATTTTCTGGTTCGACGTAAGACACCGTCATAACTAACACCTTCGCACTTTGAACACCTTCGCACAATGAAGAGGCACTTTGAAATACGTGTCACTTATCTTGCCTTCATGCACTCTGAACAACATGCTGCTTAGAGGGAAAGAACGAGGGGAAGTCCTTCAGATTCATTAACTCAACGGACATAATCCCGCAGGGGAATTGCATGCTAACGCAGAAATAATGGGCTACTGTAAAAGACATAAGGTGCTTGATACGCAAATTTTAAGAAACTAGTTGCACATGCGGTCGATCTCGGCTCGGACGACCTTCCGTTACTGTAGAGGCTATTGCAGTAGTCTAGAAGACGATAAGCGATTTTCTCTTGTAAGTGCAGGCACTGTTTCACGAGTTCTGCAGTTACCGATTTCTAATGCCCGCAAAATTCTATGTTCTGTCCTTCACATGTTTCTGTATCAGTTCCAGCGTGTCCCGATGTTGAAAGCGGGTGACAAGCAACAATGGTTAGATCTTGCGAATGAATTCCTCGTCTGGTACGACTAGGATGATAGCTGGTCTTTAAGTATTCTGTGGACGGACGACACCAATTTTTCGTTGACTGGTACCGTAAATATAAAGAACTGCGTGCATCGCCAGACAATAATGCCCATGATATGGTTACATTTCCGTTACACGAAGAAAATGACTTTGTGTTGCGGTGTAACAAGCACCTTCATTACCTACCTAGACTATAGGTGCAGATTCTCAAACTTTTAAACGAGTCACTGGCTCCTAAACCCAAATAATCCAGTCGCCACATTCTGAAAGAAATGCATAAAATATAGCTTATATATGGGGAAAACATTCAGGAATTCAAAGGGAAAAATAACCTACACATTTACAAAAGAAATAGAGACTACATCAAATGTGTATATTTCATTTAATCATACAATTCTTTTAATTATGATATAAATTAATTATAATATAAATCTTTAGATATGTGCAGTCAGAAGATAAAATTGGCCAAGATAGAGGTTAAAAATATATATTTATAAGAATAAGCTAAGCAATCATGGTAGTGGGGAATATTAGAAAAGTAATGTTTCTTATTTTCACTTTGTCATACATGAGTACATATTCAAAAAATATATATATATATGAATGTGTTACATTATTTTGCACTATAAAAATCACAATACAATTCAAACATTTGTTTTTCAAGAACACATAAGAAAAATTACCTTTAAAATAATCTTATCTCAGACTATTACACGAATGATTCTGTTCCAGATTTTCCGGAAATTTAAGGCATTCCGTTCCGAAAATTTTGAAAAATAAAATATGACGGAAAAATATCGAGAATATCGACAGATAGTCGCCGAAAAAAATAAATTTTGTCAATCGGCAACAGAAAAAGCACGAATTTCGTCAAAGGATCACAAAAAAGCCGTAAGTTTCGCCAAAAAACGCAAATTTCGCGAGATGCAAGTTTTGCCATGCGAATATGTAAATTTCAGCATCTTCTCTGAAAAGTCGCGCATTTCTTCAAAGGATCAGGAGAAAATGAAATTTCATCAAAGAATCCTGAAAAGAATCCTTTTTTGTCTAAGAATAGCGGGGAAAATCCGAATTTCGCCAATCTTCGCAGAAAAATCGTCAACTTCGTCGAAGAATCGCATAAAAGAATATTGATTTTATCAAAGGATCGCAGAAAAAACGCGAATTTTGTCGGCAGATTATAGCAAAAAGCGTATTTCGCCAGCAGACTGCACAAAAACGTGAATTTCGTAAATAGAGAGGAAAAAAGCGAATTCTATCAAAGAATCGCAAAAAAAACTTCAGATTTCGTCAAAGAATCATAAAAAATAGCGCGAATTTCAAAAAAGGAACACTATAAAACCTGAATTTCGTCAAACGACCTCGGAAAAAACGCGATTTTCGTCAAAGAATTGCAAAAGAAAACAAAATTCGACAAAAGTTGGCGATTTGTGCGCCTAAACTTAGTAGCCAAAGCAAAAAATTTAATCGCCACGTGGCGATTGGCGACCGTAAATCTGCACCTATATTCTAGACGTTACTTTTTTGAAAGATTATTGTCGCAAGTCTACAAACCTGTTCGGAAAGAAGCGCTAGCTACATACAAATGTTGACTAATTTCCAATTTGCAACAGGCAAATGCTCTACCTAATGTATCGTGGATACAAGGTGGTGCTACCACACATATGGATCTTTTTTAAAACGTTTCTTAACACAAAAATTTGGTGACAGTTCTCTCCTGCCATTTCACATTTTCGAGGCCGCCAAGATCCCCCGTCTCACTCCAATGGATTTCTAGCTTTGGTGTATTTGAAATCGAAAGTGTATGCATTTAATACGCATTTAAGCGCAAACTGCATCTTATTTGAAAGATGTCATCAAACGTAAAGCTCAAAAGATTCTTCTTGCCATGGTACGTGCATCGGTGCTGCATGCAAAACGTCGTCATGTGTGATCGAGTTCAAGTGTAAAATTTGTAAAACACAATAAAATGTTTTGCTTTGCGTTGCTTCTCTGTCCTTATTGACTATTTTTACTTTTATACTTAGTTTGTCTAACACAGGCAATTGTCACGCTACGTGTACCGTCGTAACGCTATTTATGTTTTTTCAGTACAGAGATCCCATTCAAATAAAGTAGGTATTGCCAGTTAAAATTTTCGAAATTTTGTCATTGTAACCGTAACCTGTTAGAGTTTAACTGTTATTTTTCATACGATTCTTTAGCACTTACCTCACAATGCTTTAAACCAAAATTTCATTAAGTTTCTGTGAACTGTATGATCATTAGGGCTAATTTAACGAGATAGTTTTTTCATAATCATAAACACCCTACATATTTATGAATTTTTAAGATTGCATATAAATAAATACAAAATTGAAGTGTAATTTAAGTGGCTGATGGCGCTAATCTTCCAATACCACATGTAAACATGCGTATATTTTTAAATTCTCAGGTTACATGGTATTATTTTCACTGAAAAAAAGAGCAATAAAAACCTAAATTTTTTAAAAGATAAATGTTGTCAAGTAAGTAACAAACAAATTCAAAATCGCCTGACACCAACATAAATTAGCGAAACATCAGAAATCCTCCAAATATCACTTCAACATTTAGTTCACTTCAACAGTCAGCCCCTCACGCCCCCCAAAATGTCTTACTCCTTGTTTGACATTAGTATTTAAAAAAATGAGACTAACTCAAATCCTTACTTGTTAGGATGAGATTCAAAACATTAGAAGGTTATGTCTTATTTCTATAACTATATAAACCCTTCTAAATCAAATAAAGGCACTACGACACTTATTCAATTAAAATATATACTTAGAGCTATTTAAATCACGAATAACAGCTCCATGAATATAGGTGTCACCTCAAGCTGACAGTAGAATTAATGTTTTCCAACTCTCGCACAGATACTTATTTGCAATAGTAATTACAAAATTATTATGCTTCCTTTTGAGAATACTAATGCAAATACATATTGTTGAATGATACACTTATAATATGCATGATATTTTCAACACAAGTAAATCAAATTGGTTAGTTTTTATCAAATTTATATGTTTGATTTAATACAAATTGCCGAGTAATTCTTTAAGGAATACTTTTTAACCGACCAAATATTCGATTCACTAATATTCATTTATTTAATTTAACAATTATTCGCTAGAATTAATGTCTGGCTAATTTTGTTTTTTATCTTTTAAACAGAACCGCATTCAAAAATTTTCATTATAACAGAAGTTATATGAAAAGGACTTCAGCTACTATCAGTATACTGTGCTCGATACTGAAATATAATATGTTGTACTACTACTAGTGGACTGTGCTGTATTCTACTGCTGCCACTTAGTGTGTTCTATAGAAAGGTCGTTATCTACTGTCATATACAGCATTAACAATATTCATCTTCAAAATACATTTCTCCAGATTTTTATTTTGCAGCTTTTTGTAAGATTTCAGGAAAAAGACTAGCGCGAACTTTATAAAAAAATATAGATATAGTAAGCATGGTAGATCTAAAATTTTGATCCTGAAACGCGTCATTTGTTCTCTTTTATTTTTATGGTGATAAATACAAAGTTTTTTTATTAAGTACATGTAATGCATTTCCTTAATAAGGGAAACGATGTCAACGCCATTGGGGTATTACATTTTATAATGTGTTGCATAAAATGTGGGTTATTAAGCACCAACTATTGCCAGTAACTAGACATAATTTTTATTTGAAACAAAAAACAAATAAATTAGTAAAGCATTAATATAAATACAAATAAAAAAGACGAATTGAAAATCACTTAATGATATAAAAAACACGTGTATCGTGTTTAATGTCAAGTAAATGTGATATTTACGATCATCTATTATTGGCATTTAATCTTTAGTTTGGCAATAGTTTCTTGGTCGACCGACGGGGTAATCAAGAAGTATCATATTTTCTTATTAAGGTTCCGAATATAGGTAAAAAATAAGATAAGCAGCTAAATATGGTTTCATTGGATCGACTTTGAAAATGAATGCTTCTTTTAAGCCGTACAATCATATTTCTTTCAAATTTAAATGAAATATTTTCAAATTTTATACTATTATTTCTGATTAAAACTGCATTTCTTTGTATTTTTAATAAAATTAGTAATAGTTTGTGTTCATTTTTTCGGTCTTTTTGTATATTTTAATTTCTAATTGATACAGACGTTTCTATTCTTTAACAAACAGGTAGCATAATATGCTGTAGACAAGATGAACAACATATGTCTATGGCAACCTCTACAACAGACTACAGCAGTCCAAAAAATTAAAACTTTTGTCAACTGTTTTTGTTTTTTTACTATTTTAAAGCTAGATAGCGCTACTTGTCCACTAAAAAGGTCAAAATATGGAATGCACATATGTGATTATGAGGTTTTTACGTATCTGCACGGTATTATGTATAGTTTAAAGCCTTTTAAGCTGGAAACACATATGTGACCGCCAGGACCGAAAGAGTTAAATGTATTTTATCAAATGTTTCATAGTTGCAATAGTTTTATAAGGAGACTAATTTAATAAGTAATATGAGGGAAATAAACAGTTTCTGTTTTAAGTATTTTATATTTTTAATTAAAGTACTTAAAATATAAGATAATGTAATGCAATTAGTCTGAAAGTGATCATGCAGTAATATGTTACAAAAAATTAAGATAAGGAACATATAACTATGCTTAGGTAAAAATGTGGAGTAGGTAACATGATAGGTAAATTGAATGAAAACAGAAATTAATGGACAGTCAACTTTAAATAATGCCTCGTATAAATGCAGACTTAAAACGTACTTGGTATTTATGATATACTTTAATTATTCTTAGAAGAGTCGTTATTTATGTCTTTTCAAGCATCAAGAATGTGACTCGTAATTGCGTATCATTTAATGCTTTGTTTAACACTTATTCGAAGACTTAATTTATTGTCAGAAATATTGCGGGGAAATTTACAGCCATAGTCACTGTTACCCGTCAACTTGTATTTATAGAAAATGAAATAAATTGCATAAGAAAGGCACTGAAAAATGAATTTTAACTACATAAAATCAGAAAGATTGTACTTAAAACATGGGGTGAAGTAGTTTTAAAATCACATTTGCCTTAAAGCGAGTTCAGTAAAAAAATTCTGAATTAGGCATGTGCAAACTGTTTCATGAAAAGTTGGAATACGCATTATGATACTCATTCAAATATTTGTAAATTCATAATTACTTATTATCTTCAGTTGTAAATATTATAAAATTAAATTCATTTGTTTAAAATTTAAGATATCGTATGTGGGATAGAAGAAAGAAAACGTTAAGGCTACACAGTACCCTACAAATGACAAAGATATCGAATATTTTATTATTGAATTTTTCAGTGGTCCATAAGGTTGTGAATCATGACTCCAAATTGTAGATCTGAAATCCAAATAGTTTTAAAGATATTTGAACTTTTCTATTTGTTCTCAGAATGTTCTGAGTTACAATATTCGAGTTCAATATTGAGAATGTTCCCTTACAAACTTTAAATGCATTTTCTCAGACTTTCATTTTTGTTGATGTTAGAGTAGCTAATCCCTAAGGCTTTTTTTTATGTTCTAGATAGAGTCTTAAAATTTTTTGCAGACACTTACATGTATATGTACTACAATAATTAGCATGGATTTAGGTCTGAGGTTTATAGTTATTTTTTTATGTCAAATTTAATATTTCCAAAATTTTCGTACTTTTTTTTCAGGTTTCGTGCTACAAAAAAAAAAAAATAAAAATAAAAATAAAAAATAAATAAATAAATAAAATTTTAAATAAAAGTTACATCTTTAATTCCATACTAACTTTTCTTCACAATACTCCAATGAATATAAGTCACTTAAAATAACTAGAAACATTAAAAATTAAAAATGTTATAAAAGTTTTTAAAAACTTCAAAATTTTCAAAAAAATTTTAAATAAAAAAAAAGCCGATTGTTAAAATGTTATAAAGTCATTAAATATTTTTAATGTAACTGTCTCCAAAAAGTCTTTTCGAAAAAGGTACTGAGGATTAGCCTTAAATACCTGAAAAGAACAGATCATTGTGTTATAAAGTCTTATATTAAACAAAAGTAGTTTAAATTAAATTATAATTAAACTGTATTTTTAAGAATAACATATTTAAAATTTCTATAAAATTGTATAACCGACAGACCAGCATCAAAAAGAGCTAAATCGAACATAGTTTTTCATGTTCGACACATTCCTTTTAAATATATTTTTCGATTTTAAAATAAGTATTGTAAATCAAAAAGAAAATGCACCATAAAATGAAATATGAAAAATCAACAAAAAAATTAATTTCCTGAATGAATACTAAATAAACTTTCATCTTGTCTTAATTGCAAATAATTTATATTTCAGAGTATTATGTATTTTTTAATATTTTGGATATCATGGAAGACGGTAGTAATCCAAAGTGACGCAGCCTTTTGCCTAAAACCGTAAGAATGGCAGAACTTCATATATACACCTAACTCGAGATCAAAGGAAACGCGAAAAGCCGCCATTTCATAGTTCGGCAAATAGAGATCATATTGTTCTGATTTTGAAAAAAACAGTCTTATATCTGCAGTCTAATTCTATTCTGAAATTTTTACATTTCTACGTCAATATATTTTAAGATCTCGAGACCCATTTTTAAAGTAAATTCGATTGTACAAATTCCTAATTTCGGTTTCTGGAAAACGGCCCGGGCAATTTTCTTTAATTTGATATATAATATGAATCTGTTTTATATGAAGGGAATTAGATAACACTTGTCTCCGGGAAAACTCTTGTTTTTATATAATTCGCATTTTTTCTCTCGAAAATGACCTGCGCGATTTTATTAAAATTAATATATAATATGAATCTGTTTTAGATGAAAAGAATAAGATATTAATTATTTGCAGGAAAACTGTTGTTTGTTATATAATCGGTTTGAAAAATGGACTACATTTTTTCGCCATCGTATATGAATTTCCGCAAATGCGCTACAGATTACTAATGTATTCCTGCGGATACTTTCTCTTTTCTCCCCTTCGGGGAAAATAGCTTTTGAGGGATTAGCCGAGCGATTAAAATCATATTTCTCGTGTGCCCGAGGTCTCGGGTTCAATCCGCAGTGATGCTTAGTTTTACATGCTTTACTGCTTTAGTTTATTTTCACATGATTTTGATATTTTTTTAAAAGTCAGTTAATAAAAAAA
Organism: Maratus speciosus; assembly: GCA_963932465.1. Taxonomy (NCBI): domain Eukaryota; kingdom Metazoa; phylum Arthropoda; class Arachnida; order Araneae; family Salticidae; genus Maratus; species Maratus speciosus. Next base: position 422,184,678 of record OZ010791.1, read on the forward strand.
AATATTTGACCATTATTGTGAGTTTTTTTTGTATTTTTTTTTTTTTTTTTTTTTGCCAATTACATCATTAAATAAAATTTTAATAAATTTTTAATTTGTATTAACCCGAGAGCAGTCGCGACTTTTTTTAGAACGTTAGTAGTTGCGTTCGGTCCATTTGCCGCCGTCACCAATAGGCCGAATACGTAGGGGAAACTTGCCGCTGTTACTATATGATCGAAAACGGAGAACGTAAGGTGAAAATATTGACAAAAGTTTAAAAGATGACAGCAATTATTTATATTACTTCATTTTACAGCAATTATTTATTTAATTTAAGTATATATTCAGGAATATATACTTAATTATTGTCATCTAGATAAATGTTTTTAATAACTCTTTTATCATTTTGCATGATATATTTAAAAGTCAATAGTAAAAGATTTGATTGAATTTCTGATGTTACTATGAATCAATAATGAAAAGGTAAAATTTACAAATATGAATCTGAATTCGTGATAGGGGTATTATTTTTTTTTTGGGGGGGGGGGGGGGAGGACAGAATTGCAGTTAGGTTGATTCTTATAATACTCCGGCACTCTGGCCCAAGTGAAGTTGAAAATATTACATCACATATTTATGTAAATTAAATTAATTGTATATTTCCGGAAATGTTATTAATAACTATTACCAATGTTCATTTCTAATATTTCATCCTTAGAATACTTATATATATATATATATATATATATATATATATATATAAATTTTCTGTAGAATAATATCATTGAAAAGTAATGAAAATGACCAATAACTAAGAAGTCACAAGCACCACTTAAACCAAATATTATTAAAAATGTATAGTTATATATATATATATATAACCATTAATTAAACATTACCAACCATCATCAAAAACCATATTATTGTGAATGAATTGACAATAAAAATGGATGTCACAAACCTATAATATAGAACTGTATGTATAAAATAAAGTACCCTATACTTAATTACAAGAATTAATAAGGAAGAATTAAAAAAAAAAAAAAAAAAAAAAAAAAAAAAAAAAAAAAAAAGAAGAGTATGGATTTTGAAAAAATTGAAAAACTTATATATTTAATAACGTTTTCAAAAGTACAGAATTCAATGATATAAGCAAATCTGTTGTTCTCTGTGAGAAAAAAGCTGAAAGCTGAAATTTTTTTTCTCCTGTACTCGAACAACCAATAGAATAGTCTCAAGATGAAAACAGAACATTATCAAATGGCATGAAATGGAAAAAGGCTCTACAACCCATTAAATATTTAATTTATAGCAATAGAAATCTTACACAACTTACCGAATAAATTCCCATTAGATTTTCAATATATATTCCCGCACATGGAATCCACCAGCATGATAAGACGGTGGGCGCCCCAAAAAAATCGGGACCGTCTTCCGGTCCTAGACCCTTCCAGGTCCATTTGTCCAGTCTGAGACCACCCGAGAAAAGTGCCCCGCGACGCGTCCCGAAGGTCGCCGCCAGACACCCCCATCAAGGCGATCCCTGAGACCCCGGGCCTCACCTAAACTCCGGCCAAGTCGACGCGTTGCCCAGCGCACGCAACGACGGCTATTCCCAAGAAGAGACGAACAGCCGCTACGACAGTCCTCACCACCCAGTTAGAAAAACCAAGTGGTCCCTAAACTTGGTTACTCGAGCCGGTAGCCCCCCAAGCCCTGCGGGAACCAGACGCCTATAAAGACGCTGGACCCACGAACTGAACCGAGGCTTCCCGACCAGAATTTGATTTACGGAAGGCCCCCAAGATCAAATACCATTTTCTGGCAAAGACATTTATGTGGGCCAGCCGATAGGAAGGTTATGAAGGGCCCCTAGCTTGAAAACCCGGGAGGACGGGGAAAGTCCCTCCGGCCGTAAAGAGACCCAGCTCCTGGCTTTTCGCCCAGATCACCCGGCTCAACTAACGGACCCCTCGTGGATCACGCCGGGAACCAGTTGGCCCAGACTAGGTACCGTTAGCGACCCCAGGCGGGCACGGAAAGTTCCACCTAGACGGAATAGACTCCGCCTCGCTAGGGGGTTGGATGGAACGGAGTCCCGCCCGCCCCCGCCGACTCGACTCCGCCCGAAGACAGAGAAGCCAGCGGAGGCCGACAGAAGCCCGCCCACTACTACCTTACCTCACGGTCGTCGAGGGTACCCAGGACCGAAGACCCCTGACCCCGTGCAGTTACCGACCGCTACATTTGTTAGTGCGTTCGAAAATTAGGTGGAAACACCTCTAGGTCCTCATCACTGGGCGAGGCAAAATCCAGTATCGCATAGACACAAAGTACCTAGATCGGACCAAGAGTTCCTCCGAGGCATGATGAGCCGCCGCGTTACCGGCGAGCCTCCTGCCCGTTTCCCCGCGGGGACAGTGTTCGATGGTGGACCTCCCGGCCGACCCCCTCCCAAGGGTCACGGCACGACATGGAGCAACCACAGCCATACTGGCCTCCCCAAGCGACCACTCCTTGGTCAACGGGGGCACCGCCAAACCCTACCCATCTTAGGGTCGGCTCACAACTGCTTCAGCTGCGGTTCATGGAGGGATGAGCCATCCAAGTCAATATTAACCTGGTCGCTGTCCGAAACCCTCGCCCTTCGGTGGCTCCGGGAGTCCCAGCATGGCATTCCCGCGAGCCCCGTCGTCACTGGCGAGCACCAAGGACTTTCCACTACAAAGCCCTCACTCATACCCCAGGCTCCCTCTTAGTCAATTGGTGGATGGGGTCCTATCGCCTTAGCTATCCTTTGCCCAGAGTCACCACCCGGTCGATGACCGGCTCTGGGATCAGACTGTGGAGCGTCGCTAACCGGCTTGCCCAGAGAACCTAATTGCTGGGGGTCGTAGCCGTCCGACGCCAGCTACAACCCATTCACAACGCCCGTTACCCGTGGCCACCGGACTCTTGGCCTGTCGACCGCAAGTCTCTCGAGGAGGTGGCGATTCGTCCCCATCCGGTCCCCTCGCATTCGTACACAACGAACTCTGCCGAGCTTCCGGTCACCTCCCCCACTCAAGGGGTCGGGTCGGAACCACCCCGAGGGGCGGCCACCCACCAGCATGATAAGATTAAGGTGAATAAAACAGTTAACACAGAAATTAAAACCTATGGATTCAGTTAATTCATTTTGAAATACCGTGATAAATACAATTAATATTATATAAATAGAAAATAATTACATTATTTAAAGTACCTAAAAACAATCTTTAAATTGTTTAATATCAATTACAATATTTCCAGAATGCAGCATTAAATACCACCTGGTGTAAAAAATTAAAATTATTACTTTAATAGAAGCCTTAAAAAGACAAAAATTTTTGGTGCTGCCATCTATTATTTTATTTTAAAACTATTATTATTATTATTCAAATGTCACAAAAAGAAGAACCTAATAAAAGCTAAAGAAATAAAAACATATCAACTGCATTACTACACAAATCCAAATATAAAAATACCATACAATATATCATTATTCAAAAAAATTTAAATAAATTAAATGTTAATAAAATGCTTTCAATATATTCTATTGCCAAACCCATTTAATCTACAATGAGAAATTAAAAAAAAATAATATTGATAATATATAGAATATAGCTATATGCTATAAAATAAAATAATTTATATATAATAATAATATAAAAAACTTTAATAATTACCATTACATATAAAAATGAACAGGAAAGAAAATATATAAATAAAAAAATAAAAAAATGGATGTTTATAGAAGATTGTCTGATTCTAAAATTCGCAATATCCTAAAGATCACAAATATAGTGTGTGAATTATCTTCATATTAGCCATAAAAAAGTTAAAAATATATGATTGTGACAATCAAACAAATTAAACCGATAATTAATCATGGAATACAAAGTTGAAAATAAAACAATATTAAAAAGTATAGAGGAATAATAATAAAAACTATTTACCCAATATATATATATATATATATATATATATATATATATATATATATATATATATATATATATTATATATAATAAAGAAATATATAAAAAAAATGCTTAACTCCGAAATTATAAATGTAAATGTTGAAACTACATTTTATTTATGTATTTATTTTGTGGTGTGTCTGTGTGTGTATGATAGGTGGGGGGGAGGGGGTCGAGATTTTGTGATTAAATCCATTTTTTTTTCAATTTAAAATGTACGATATGTAGCTGTTCTTCTTATTTCTGGTAGAGAGCAGCGCCCTTGGATAAAAACTCTGGATACGAACTTCGTTTATATAAAGTAAATAAGAAATAAGTTATTGAAATTATATATTTAATTTAAATGCAATTGCAGTTGTAGATTTAAATATCAATATGGATAAATTATTTTAATTAATAAAACCACTGAAAGGTTCATTTTCATGTATTTCGCAGTTAATTTAAAAAATATATCCCTGTACGTATATACATTTCAATTCATTTAAAAAATTTTAAGAGTAAATATCGAAATAATAAGAAGAAGGAGGTAGCAAATTTCTGTAGCATCATAAACATGCAGCAATCGATTAACTAAATGAATTTTCAGAAGTAGATTTTACATTTTTATACATCTAAATTAGTTTGAGGAATAAAACCACCGAAAACTATTTTAGACCATGTTCCAGCACTAACCGCCAACCGAAGATAAAAGGATGTATTTTACAGCAACTATTTAGTTAAAATAAATATTCAATTCTACATTTCAAAATAAGCTATTGTTACAATTTATTGTTTTATTATAACATTCATTAAAATAATAAAAACAATAAGAAAGTTTTCTACGAAATTATAAATATGCAGCAATAATTTAATTTGAATGAATTTCCACTCGTAGGCTGAAAAACATTATTCTGAAAAATAGTTTGAACAATTGATGAAGGACAACAAATTTAAATTTGTTAGATACCGTCCCCAAGCCTCTACTGGATTTCAATAATTAAAAAAAAAAAAAAACATTTTCTGCGGAATTAAAAAAAAATGTATTTTTACTTACAGTATGAAAATTTAGAAATAGATAAATTTTAGAAAAATACTTAACAAATTTTTAAAATTATAGTATAAACATTCACTGAAACGAACTGACTTCATAACTAATATAATACTCTTATAAATTATTAAAATTTGTAAAGCTTCCTGAACAGTTAGGCAATTTTAAGTGACATTCTAAAAGTAAAAAAAAACTCTATGAACGGGTAAAATAGCAGAAAAAAAGAAAGACGAAAAAGCAATAGGCAGAGGGTCCGCACTTCGAAGAAACTTTCCCCCGCAGATTTCTCCGACGAAATGGGAAAGAATGAACAGGAGGGGGGGGGGGAAATCAGCTAACGCAAGTGGTCATATGACCGATCGAAACTTTGGAATACGATAAAATGCTAAGAAATAGCATGAATTACTTGCAGTTTTACTACACAAGAGTGTGAACACTCAAGGTCAGCTACACGGAATTTGGCTGTTGTAACTTTAACGGGAAATGAGTTACAGGAAGATAAGAAATTTCGGCGGGAAAAGACCGACTCGCGACTATTGACGGGTTAAGTTAAAAAAAGTAAATTACAATTATAACTAAGCTAAATTAAATAAAACTTCATTTTAAATAAATTTCAATAATAAACTTTTAAGATTTATATAAGCTATTTTTTATCACCGTATACCGCATGTCGTTAATCCCCCCCCCTCCCGAACGCGACGGAATATCGTAAAATAATCAGAGTCGATTTACATACATGGTATTAAAATTGTAGTATACACTCAGATTAGTCTGAGAATATATATGATATTTATGGGTGGCGAAGGTGGCGTGTGTGGGGGGGATTATAATGGCCGATCGTCGCAAAGTATGTATTATTTTAATAAAGTGAGAAAAGAAAAACATTCTGAAAAAGGATTTACAAAATAGAAAATTTGACAATGGATTTTCGGTGCACATTTTCGTAATTAAAATATTGATACATATTCTTTACAACTAACATTTAGTGAAATATAACATCTAAATTTTTATATAACATGTTTTATTTTGTTATATATTTAGCTAATAATTAATAATCTTCAAAATTTTTTAGCTAGATCTAGTAAAATCAATCCAGTTTAAATTTCTGAATTATTGAAATTAGTGTTTGCTGCTGCTGCCATCTGTCTTTCAAATGTAAAAATAATATTTTTCCATTTTATTCTTTTATCCTTTCCCGTACATTTTCAATTTTAAATACTGGTAAATAGTCCCCAAAACATTTTATTTGGGTCTCGAAAATTCAGATTAGTACCAAGCTTCAATATCTTTTATGAACAGCAGTTATATTTAAGAGATTCAGTCAATTTATCGTTTCTTTATCATGATATCAACGAGATTACATTTTAGCGGGGTTTCGGCGACTTAATGTTACCAGTTCACTTTGGCAACCTTTTTCTTAGGGTGGAATTTCATTTGATACTCTGGAAGATTGACGCTTTCCTGTGCTATTTCTGTATGGGATGTATGCATATTCGAACTGTTGCTATATGAAAAATACATACTCAATTATACCCCTTATCATTTGAAGTTTGCAATTTGAATAGGAATTTATTTGTTTATTTATTTTTAATGTTAATGTAAAACAAGGTTTTTACCAGGCAAAGGCTCGGTGATATTTTTTAAAAAGCCTGACTATAATCCGTAATGCGCATTTGGATTACAATTTAAAAAAAAATTCTATTTTTTTAATCAAATATTTTATGGCAAGTGAAATTGTCCTCTACTTCTGTAAGTACAGTTAAACGTCTATGACAGCCACTCCCTAATAATGGACACCTCTATTAAGAGTACACTTTCCCCTTTAACTAACAATTATATATCTGTGCATTTGTGCTTCTCAATAGCGGGCACTTTCAAATAGTGGACAAATTACGCTCTCCCGAGGTGTGGGTTATTCATAGTGTGTGGGTGTGCAGGTGGGGGAAAGGGGGGGGGGGGTTGCAGATAAACTAAACTACCTTCCGGGCCCTTAGGCTAGATTTCTTTGGGCACTCCCTCCTTTCCTTCAAAAGATATATTTCAGTGTTTTCTGGTACTAAAAAAGGATAGAAATACATTTAGTGCAGGTAAACATTGAAATTTCATAAAACTGAAATTGTCATAATACGGCAAGTGGGGATTTTTTTGTATTTCCTTCTTAGATGTAGAACAACATTTCTGTAAATAAAGGTATTAGTACCAAGGGGCCATATAAAAAAAATCATATTTAAATATATATATATATATATACAGCCCCTTAAAAAAACAAAAACTCGATTTATACGCTTTTTTACATTTGGTGTGTTGGTGTTATTTTTGACGGCCGATTACCTACACTAGGGATATAGGCCCTAGGTGGAGTGCCATGGGGGTCATTCTAATGGGCGCGTATTTACGGAAGGTTTCCCAAGGTTAGAAGAAAACCACGAAAACTCCGAACGGTTAGACCGACGGGCGCGATTCTGTTCAAACCCACCACCTATCGTCAACCGGCTTCTAGAGCAGAACATTTAAGCCACTGCTGAGCTTTTTTTTTCCACAATTGCAAGAATGTTTCTATCATCAGCAGTTTAAACGACCGCCGAGCGAAAGGGCAAAATTGTAATGTTGTTTTCTCTGCAATTTTGTTTTCAATGATACAAAAGGTGTTTTTTCCAACATGATATAATTTTTTGTATTAAGTATAGGTATATAAGACTTGAGAGTATTAATCATAACCTTATTTTTTAAAAACTGGATTATATCTGTATAATTATAAAAATATAAATAATGCTTCCATTGCAGTGAAACCTACAGCTTAGTGAACGGATATATCAGTTGGTGGTTATCGCGGCGGTGAGAAGGTTAAACGATAATAAAAGTCGCCACTGTGTAAATAAATCACAAACTGGAAGGCCATTGGATTCCAAGGCCATTGGATTCCATTGGCATATTGGATTCCAAGAATCCAATATTTTTTTCTTATGAATATCGAAAAATATTAAAAGGTGACTAGCACTTGAAACACAATCTATGTGGTAATTACCTACAAGATTTGATAAATGAATGAAATAAAGAAAATTGCATAATTATTTCTCTTTTACATAAACATGCAAAAAAAAAAAAAAAATCTCAGCACCGGGGCCTTTTTTGTTCCAGAGCCTTAGGCTTCAGCTTGTTCAGCCTAATGGGTAATCCGCTTCAACTAAGCCTACCAAAATAATCAAAGTAACCCGCCACACATACACACGCCTTGAGTAGCATGTTATGATATTGGTTGAATCTTGGACTTGTAGCGAATTTTATTTATGGAACAGAGAGCAAAATATGTCTTTTTTAATAAAAACCATTATTTAATTTGGTTTAGTATCTGCAAAGGCGATTACGTTCCGAATTATCCTAAAATGTCGGCATGCGGTTCCGCTTTAAAATTGATCATCATTCTGAAAATTCGGGATGAATTTCGACAAATGGACAGAAAGAAGCAAAAGTCCTTCCGGCCAGTGCCGGGAGGAAGAGGTAGCTTTCATATTCCTTATATTTTAAAAGCCAGCTTATATTATTCAAACACACGAAGCTCAAATTGGTGGTACCCGATTTTAAATGATTAAATACCAACTTTTGTCAATATTGAATATGAATGAGAATTTCGCGAAATTAGTCAGCGTTATCAAAGCTGGTTTTGTTAAAGTGATTTATATTTGTCGCCAAATTCAGTGATATCCCGAATTATATTAATAATTATATTAACCCGAATTATCGGTGATAGAATGCCACACACATTCGAAATTCAAACTGCTATATCTCGGCTTTTTTTTTTTTTTTTTTAGATAAAGGCAAAACAAAAAATAGTCCGGAATCTTTGTAACAAGCTGAAACACATAAGAAAAAAATCTTTTTCAATTTCTAATTTTTTTTTACTTCATTTTAAATTAATTTTTTTAAAAATTTTTAAATGGCCGCCATTTTGAAACAAGATGGCGGATGAAGTTAGCAAACGAAATCGGCCGAGAGATTGCTATGTACCATGCACATGCCTTGTCACATCCTAATCGGTTCATAAATACGCGTGTTATCGCGTGACAAAAATCAGATCGTTTCAAAATGTCAGCCATGCTAGAAATTCAAAGTGCTATAACTCAGCCATTTTTTAAGACATAGACGAAACCAAAAATGCTCCGGAATCTTTGTATCAAGCTCAAACACATAAGGAAAAAATCTTTTTCAATTTCTAATTATTTTGTACCTCACTTTTAAATTTAAATTTTTTTTTAAATTTTTAGATGGCCGCCATTTTTTAAGAAGGTGGCGGATGAGGCTGGCCAACGAACTCGGTCGAGACATTGCTATGCACTATGCACATTCTTTGTCACATCTAAATCGGTTCATCAATACGTGTATTATAGCGTGACAAAATCAGATCGTTTCAAAATGTCAGCCATGCTAGAAATTCAAAGTGCTATAACTCAGCCATTTTTTAAGATATAGACGAAACTAAAAATGCTCCAGAATCTTTGTATCAATCCCAAACACATAAGAAAAAATATTTTTTAATGTCTAATTTTTTGTGCCTCATTTTAAATTTTAAATTAAAAAAAAATTAAATGGCCGCCATTTCGAAACAAGATGGCGGATGAAGCTCGCCAACGAACTCGGTAGAGATATTGGTATGTACTACGTACACACGAAAGTTTATCCAAATCGGTTCATAAATACAAGAGTTACAGTATGACAAAGATCATATATATATATATATATATATGGATATATATATATATGGATATATATATATATATGGATATATATATATATATGGATATATATATATATATATAACCATTAATTAAACATAACATACCACCATCAAAAACCGTAATATTATGAATTAAAGCTGTAAGTATTAAAAAAAAAAAAATTCAATTAATTTATTATAAGAATTATTATGGAAGAAAAAGAAAAAAGTGGACACCGACAAATAATGGAAAAGCTTATATATTGAATTACGTTGTTAAGGGCACATAATTCAATGATATAAACAAAATGGTTGTTTTCTGTGAGAAAAATAAGCTAAAACTAAAAATTATTTTCCCCTGTGCCCAAACAACCATTAAAATCAAGTGAATTGATTAAAAATGAAAACAGAATAGAAACAAATAATATGAAATGGAAGAATCAATAAAACCTATTTAATTATTTATAGGATATAAAATAGAAATAATAAACACCATACCGATTAATATTTCAGTATTTTACAAATATCCACGCTCACATGGCTACCAGAATATCATAATGATTAAGGTGAATAAAACAGTTAAGAAATCACAGTAATTAATACCAAAGGATGCAGTTAATACATTTTGAAATAAATTTTGAAATACCATGTTAAATACATTTAATATAATATAAAATAAAATAAATAGATAGTAATTACAGTATTTAAAATGCACTATTAAATTAATTAATAACTGTTTAACAATATCGTCAAAATTTAGCTAAAAAATCCCCCTGGTGTAGTAAATTATAACAAATATGGAGCTAGAAAAAATAAAATTTAGAACTATCTACAAAAGACAAATTTTGGTGCTGCCATCTAGTATTACTTTTATTATTTAAATGTCACAAGATAAACATTTGTAAGCATTTGAATGTAAGTAATTTTTTTAACAGTAAAACCAAACATATCCTTATATATAGATAATTATAAACCTAATATAAACCACACAATGTAAAAAAAATAAATAAATAAATAAAAAAAAATAAAAACTATTGTTAATAAAATTTAAAAAGCATACAAAATATTCTATTAGCTAACTTATTTAAACTAAACTAAGAATTTAAATAATTCTAGAACATTGATAATATATAGCATATAGCTACATGTTATAAAACAAAATAAATTCAGTAATAATTAATATAAATAATTATTAAAAATAATATATATATTTTTTAATCTATTATATATAAGATAATTATAAAATAAACAGGAAATAAAAAACATATGGAAGTAAGTTAACAGATACTTAAATTCCGATTACCTAAAAAGCACAAATATAGAGTGTGGATTATTTTCATACATCCATAAAAATCCAAAAAGTATGAATGTGGGTCATTCAAAAACATTAAACCGATAATAAATTGAAAATAGATAAATATTAAAAAGAATAGAGGAATAATAATAAAAATAATTATCCAATTTTAATACATACAGTATAACTATATTTATATTAAACATACTTATATGTATATACACTATAAAAATGGCATACTATTAGTAATTAATATGACATTGTCCTTAGTAAATTAAAATTTAATAACAAATGATTGTAAATAAGATTAATCAATAATTAAGCTAATTATAATATTAATGAAATTCTCCAATTACATATAAAATATCAAATCAACATCCATATAAAATACGTATCAAAAATATAGTAATAATACAAAAGCCCCATTTTTTTAAAATTAACCATTGCGTATTATCCATACAACACCACCCTCCTCCGTACTCTAACATCTACCCAACCAACCAACCTATAATAATTTTTTTATATTATTTTACAATTTTTAATTTTTTATAGATATTTTTTTATTTTATAATTTTTTTGTAATTTTGTTTACGCATGTGTTAATTTGCTTTAAAAGATCATGTAAGAAAAGTACTAATTGTATATTAATGAATATATGAATTTTTTTGGAAAACCATGATTTAATGCATCATAAATTAGTTTTTTAATATTATTGTTAATTAGAGGAGAAGAACATAAACATTTTATTCTATATAAATGATTAAGTATTATATTTCGAAATATAGAATGATGTAGACAAGATTTAAAATTTGTAAATGTATTAACTTTGAATTTAAATTCTTTACGTTTGTCATATGAATCTGTGTTTGTTTTGTTGTCTTTTATTGTAATTTTAACATCTAAGAAGTTAATTGTATTGTTAGATAAAAGGTTTTCCGTTAATTCCAAATTAGTGGGATAATCTACTGGTAATCGAGTAATTGCAGATTGGTCAATATCAATTAAAATTATGTCATCAATATAACGATATAAATGTAGATTATTATTAGTAAAATTACGTTCATAATGATATAAGTATAAGTCTGAGAGTAAACTGGAAGTACAACCGCCTTGTGGTATACCGACATGCTGTAAATATAAAGTATTGTCTTGCAATATATAATTATTATAGATAATGAAATTTGTTAAAGATTTAAAATATGCTATATCTATATTAGATGGTAATTCCAGTTTTTTATAATACTTTTTAAATAATGCATTTATAATTTTATGTAAATCTAATAGGTCTATATTATTAGAAAGATCTTTGAAGTCATATGTCGTTATATTATAAACACAATGAAGATTTTTAAAAATATTGACATGTTGATAGCTATTTTTTATACAATGTGTATTATCATTGTTTGTAGTAAGTACATATAATTGATTAAGAATTTTTAAGAGAAGTTTATTGGCTTTATTATTATATGTATTGCAACCAATAGTTACAGTCCTAAATTTAATTGGAGTTTTATGAAATTTGGGAATAAGAACTAAATATGGATAATTAAAGTTAGTAGATAAAATATTTAATAGTTTATAATAACTTCGAATTTTACGATTATTTACAATTACATTTTCATTAGTTTTTTGAAATGACTTAATAGAAGAAATACAATTTGTAAGAAGTTGGTGATAATATGATTTACATATAATAGCATAATTGTTAGGAGATTTGTCTACATATGTAATAACGTAGTTTTTTTGTAATTTAGTAATTTGTTGGAAAAAATGCTTTGTATTAATAGAAACCAAATCAGCAATATTATTTTTTAAAGCCATAGTTAATTTTTCAATTACTAATATTTTCCATTGATTAAAATATTCAATAGGCTTATTATAAGAGATAGAAATTTTATAAATAAAAATATCAATATCATATGTAAACTGTTTGATAATAGATTTAACATTAAATTTAGATGGAAGTCTATATTTAGTAACATAACCCATTAGTTGTTTCAATTTAAAATCATTAACAATATCAAGATTTCCAGTGATTATATGTCCATGATCATTGTTTATGTATTTTTTTAGAGTGGGGTCATTGCAGTTACACGGAAAATTACTTGCAGCAGATGTATTTTTTGAAAATGTATTGTAGTTAAAAATCTTTCTACCAATTGTATTCGGATATTTAAATGTTTTTGATATATGAAGATTATTAATAGGAAAAAAACAATTTTTATCATTAATTATAGAATTGATATTAATTTTATTAAATATGTGATTTGAAAAAGTAATTATCATTTGAGTATTCATGTTTTGAATTTTATGTTTTTTTTTTTGTAAATTAATATTTAAAAGATTAACCCTAGTCATAATTAGGTCAAAGTAAATATCAGAGAAATGTTTAGAGAAAGATTTACTTAGAAATACATTTAAATGTTGTACAATCTGTTTCTTTTTAATAGCAAAGATGTTTTTTCGAATTAACAACCAGTTATAATTCTCTAAATATTTTCTTTGAAGATCATTTATTTGTTTAGTAATAGATTTTTTGGAAACTACAACTGATGATGAACCCTTTCCTCGTTTATTACGTGTTGTTTTACCATTTAAATTATGATTAAGAGTAGGATAAATTGGAGAATAATCAATATTGTTATTTATAGATGTGAAGACTTTGACAGGTCTGTTAAATACTTCACTGTTAAGTCCATAAGGATAAATCGTGTTATAATATTTCATACATGATGATTCCATATAAAGACGTTCTGATTTATTTTTTAGAATTTGAAGTATTTCAATTGTCGTATTTTTAAATTGATGTTTATGAAAATGTTGAATTTCAGCTGTAGAATGTATATTTTTTGCTTTGTTATTATTAGAGTCTGAACGATGATGATTGATACGTTTATGAATTGGACCTGATGTTTCACCAATATATTTCATATTACATAAGTTGCACTTTATACTATAAATAACATTAAATGCTTTAAAAAAACTTGAATAATTAGGATCTGAGACAATTTGTGTCTGAGAAGCGTATGGACATGTCTTGCACCGAGCATCATAACACTTACGAAAAAATAAAGGACGAGGGGGAGAGTATAAATGGTCGCTGGATGACGATCCAGGAACAACCCAATTACTGTTCCTGTACCGGGCACTACACTGCATAGATGCTAAGTGTATCTTGCCAGGATCGAGATGTTTACTAAGAACTGCCATATAAAAATTATGTTTGGAAGATGCAATAATTGCCATAAAAATAAGAAAATTTAATAATATAAAAATTAATAATTTAATTAAATTACCCTTGATTAAATAATAAATCTTGAGTATGAAAAAATATATACAATATTTACAATAATAGAAGCAGAACGCAGAAACAATCTTCAAATTTTCCATAACCAAATAATGATAACCCTAATTTCGTAGGCTAAAAAAAGCAAGAAACCACTTGACTTTTTGATAACAAATAAGTCAAAAAAGATCCGCATCTACCATCCAAATCCTATAACAACAATAACCATGCAAAGACAACCAAAACGCTTTCCCAATTAACTTCTCAGATCAAAGTAATATGAATTTAAACTACTAAAGCAAATTTACATTAAATCTATGAATAGAAATAATTATTGCTACCATATTGATGTATATATATAAAATGATGATCTCTTCAGAATTATGTAAAGCTATAGCAAAAATAGAAAATATTAAATATATTTAGGACAATATCATACATTAACAACAAGAAAATTCAGATAAAATCATAACTAGAAAATTAAAAAACATTAAATAAATCTTTATATATATATATATATATCAATTTTGAACGGAGGGTGGTTTCGGGGTCTGGGGGTCATGATCGGTGAAAATATACCAAAATTTTTCGGAATCGTTTTCCTCCGAACGGCTGCAATAGGTAGCTTTTTGTAATGAAAGCTGTCTAAAAGATTGTAGATTAGAATTTGATTTAAATAGATTTATTTACTTTTATTTGCGAGCAATTATTGTATTTTAAATAAAAATGTTTAAAGAGTGATATTCATTGATATTTTTCTTAAGAAAGTAAATTTTTTATGTAGTACAATTCAACAAAGCAAAATTTAACAAAGCTTTCTATATCTATGAAACAAACTATAAAAAAAACCCCATTTTGTACATTACTTCTATATCTTACTAAAAGTTTCTTAAAAAACAACAAATAGCACGTCACTCTTTACAATTGAAGTATGGGGTATGCTTTTTTGAGAGGGAGGGGGAGTAATTAAAGGTGAATGGAAATCACGATTATGAGTTCATATCATTGGTCTTTAACATTTTTTTGCTTTTATCTTTTTATTATTAACCTAAAAAAAGCCTTAACGGGTTAAAAGTTTGTGACGCAGAACTTTATCTTATTGCTATAAGAATTTTAAATATGGAACTTAAAAATAATGATATCAAATTTTTCGCTATGCTATTAATTATTGTATATATATATATATATATATATATATATAGATAGATAGATAGATACATACATACATACACATTTATATTATTTATTTCATCATTTAATTTTTATTTTATTTTTAGTTGCATGTGTAAGAATTATGTTAAATTTAAAAGGATGCATAAAATTTATTTATGGATGCTTTATCATTCACATTTTTCATAAATTCAAAATATGAGTTTTAAAAGATATGATATCAAAATTTAAGTAAAGCCTTGATGTAGCTTTAAACAATTTGTTTTAAAATTCAATTTTAATATTTTCCGGTTTGGCTAAATGCATTTACACATCTAACCAAAACTTTTAATTTCTAAATGCACTGTTAAAAATATCACTCTCACTGAACCTATACAATGCACTGTAATGTATTTATATGAGCAAATTGATTTATCTTTTATGTCACGTTATCGAAAATCAAAAGTAAAATTTACGTAAATGATTTATGTTCGTCATATTATCCATTTAAATACATTTTGCTTAGTTTCGATACAGTGGCGCACAGAAATCATTTACATAAGATTTTTTTAGAAAAATGTTACCATGATTCTAACATGGAAGGACTCCTAAAGAGGTCTCAGGACTCTTAAAGTTTCGAAATTTTAATTTTTTTAGATGCTAAACTCCTATCTTTTCAGAACATTTTAATATAATTGTTTCCATGAAATTTCCATTAGAACAGAAGTTATGGCTTTTAGAGTTATACCTGCTCAATAGCTGAAGCGGCATTTCCTAGCTGAAGCGGCAAGTCATGTTCCTCGAAATGACGTTTTTGGGCAGAACGGGCACGATATCTCAAAAACTTGTGAATATGTTTTCATAAAATTTTCAAAACGTACGTTTCATTTTAATCTGTATAAACTGAACCTATTTTTTTTTTTTTCTTGTTCGAAAAAGTATTTTTTTAAGGGATGGTGTTGTTGAAATTTTCAAAATTTCGTATTAGCTAAATACAACTTTGTATTTAGCTGATATAATCTGAAGTATAAGTATGCACCAAAATTTTCTTTCTAGTTACAATATTTATTTTCTAATCATGCGCGTAAGTTGTTATAGCAATTCTCAGCTCATCAAATATCTGAAAGTTTGAAGCCCCTGTAAATGCTTATTCTGCATCTTGCAATTTTTTAAATACATAAAATGAAAGAACGTACTTATGTCTTTCATTTCAATAAAAATTGATTTTTGAAATCATACACATTTTATGATACTAAATGTTGAAAATGGTCTCTTTTTTCATCTTTCCCAATTTTAAGAGTCCTGAGACCCCTTAAAGCGCATACTCATAATATTTTTCAAAAATGTAATTAAAACTTGTCATGTATGTAATAAAGTTAATTTTAGCGGCCGGATTCTAGTAGAATGTCTGTAGAAAATAAAATACTTTCGAATGTTTGGCGCGAAAAGACGAACGTGGCATCCGATTTGGAGAGAAACATTTATCTCCTCCAAATGCAAGCGATTTATGCATTTTGAAATTGCTAGTTAAATGAGTGTTTAAATGCGCATTACTTAATGAATTTAAAATTAAGCGATGAAACAGTTTTTTCAATATAAGTTTATATAATACTTACTAATTGCGTGTTGCTGAAGTTATTTAATTTTACACGGTGTTACTGGCTAGATAAGTTTTCAGTGTATTTTAAACGTAACAGTCTGATAAGGTCTCCTTATACACTTTGATATTTAATAAGTTGTTGTTTCCATTTCAACGATACTAATCTCTTGTTGTCTGCGACACTAAAATTATTGAAGTCAAATTCGCAGTGCTCATAGTCGGAAATTAATTTTGAGTTTGAAGCAATTTGTCCATTTAAATTTTATTCTAAATAGTATAAAATTCTCGTTAAATTTCACGATAGATTCATTTAAATTTATATGTCAATCAAATTCTTCGTTATAAAGGGGTATTTATTTAAGTTAATGAAGTTCAGTGTGAAAGCATTTCCCTTAAAGAGAATTTGACATAAAAGTGTATACATTTTTTTTATTATCCGGTCGCCAACCGGTGATAAATCGCCAAGAAAACGAAATTTTCATTATTTTTTAGGACGCTATATCGAGGTTTCGCCGTAATTTTTTAATACACATGAGAGAACCATTCTATAATATTTTCAGATTTTTGCGAGTTACACGTCTTGTTTAAAGTAACGCACATTTAAAATATAGCTTTCATTTTTGACTAAAATTAATCGATATGATAACATTATCGATTAATGTTATGATTCTTTCGATTTTATGAATTATCGTGTTTCCTAGCACTAAAATCGTGCTTGTAAGTTTTAATGTTTTTTAATGTAGTGTTATAAAGCATATTCGTCTCTATTATGATTAAACAATAAAATATGAACAATTTTCTTCATTTATTTGAAAAAACACCAGATAAAAACTCTTCTAGATAACCCAGAATCTTCTTTATAAAACGTTATCTTCGTTATGTGCAAAAATATGCATAACTTTTTGATGCTTATTCACAGCCGCACAGCATTTCTAAAAAAAAAAATATTATATATTCAATTCAAAACTGCAGAGTTTTATTTCTTTTTTAAATTTGTGCAGTATAATTATTATTTTTAAATTAATGAAATCATTGTGAAATAAAAAATAGTTTTAGATTAATAATTCTATTTTGAACCTTTTATTAATTCTTTTTCCTAATCCATAGTGTAAATATATAACATTTAAATTAATTGAAATCTTGATTCAAACATGTTCATTTAACTATAAGCACGGGGTGTTGAATTTATAGTCCGTTTTGAACATTGTCATCTAAAATTACCAAATTTTAATCGCACGTGATTAAAAAACGATGGATAGAAAAAAAATAAGGAAATTTGTCGTTGTTACTTATTTATAGTACAGTTGTCGCTCGATTTTACGAATCTTTCTTTTTTATAAATTCTTCGTTTTTAGGAACTGATAGTAAAATCTAGACCGACATCCGATTGAACTAATGTTAAAATTTGCCCCACTTTACGAACTGAAATCACACAAACTCTCCTATTTACGAATCTAATCTTGTGCGCGTTTTCAATTTCTCTCTTGCATTTCGTCGATAAGGAAGCGCGGGAAGGAGGATTATTGTATGATAACTGGGAAGGATGGAAGACAATTATGACGTTCAAGTGCGGGGCTGTCACGTTTCACGGGGAAAGAAAAGGGGAGGTGGCAAAAGTATTTTACTTGCACTACAATTAGATATAGTTCAGTGTTCCTATGGCGTATTTGTTTATCAGATTCGCATAGCCATTTTGCAATTTGTCATTCTCATGTGTGTTGTTCATACAGCCAATCAGATTTCTAGATGTCAACCAAATGGAATATAACGTGTTTGATTTTAGATGCTAAGAAAGAAATCTTGAAAGATGTGATTGCGAGAACTTTGCAAAGACTGAAATTGCTAAAAAATACGGAATACTGAAAAGTACATTGAGTACTCTGATCAAGAAGAGACAAAATATACTTGCCGTAAAAAACGCATATGGGTGATTTTCAAAAAGTGTCGTGTTTCACTGTCCTTTCACATTTGAACATATATATATATATACATAATAATTGACGGTGGTAGGTTATGCTTAATTAATGGTTATATATATATATATATATATATATATATATATATATATATATATATATATATATATATATCATAATTTTAATTATTACATTTTAACAAACATTTATTTAATGATAATTTACAGATATAGTATTTCTAAAAAAAAAATTAAATAAGAAATATATTCATTTGTAGTCAAAATATCATTACCATAGGTTGTCCCAACAAGCAATTTATCAGGTAAAGATTTGACTAAGTTATATTTAAAACAGATGGTTATATACTTTTACATAAATTTTTATTTATGAAGTTGCTACTAATTAAAAAATATATTTATTTTCATAAATTAAATTTATCTATTATTCTTAATAATTTTTTTAAAACCGTGTCCTAAGAATGTGTGTCATTACCATGCTTCTGACAAAAAGTTTACCTGGAATTTTTTAGAGGGCAGCACATGTATTTTTATCAAGGCAAAAATAATCGTTAAAAGTCAACTTGTTGTCAGGTTTAGGTGAATAGAGTAAATAGTTTTATAGCTTCAACAAAACAAGCAATGACTTTGAATGTTTTGGTGAGTATTTCTTTTTGTACATCATTACCGTACCCATTTCTAATTGATAATTAAATGAGCTATTATTTCTTAATCTTCTTTTATTATATAAGAAATAGAAAATCATTGTATGAGCTAGAAGATATAATGGCTGCTATTTATGCCTGCGGAAAAATAAAAATATTTCGCTTAATTTGTCATTACCATATATGTCATTACCGTGCTCACTTATGTCATTAAGAAGTTCATTAAAATTTAAAAATCATTTTAAAAATGTTAAATTAGTAATTTGAAAAAATAAAACACCTCGATGTTTCTAGAAAGTTAAAAAGCTTCCGCCAGCGTATTTTGCTAACAAGAAAGAATGGATGACTTGCGGAATATATAACAAGTGGTTGAAAGAGTTGGACCAGTATTTTGAAAAACAGAAGCGCAAAATTCTGCTGATAGCAGAAAATTTTACTACACCTGCACACATTGAAGTTCCAGGCGATCCGAGTGGTGTTTATTCCACAAAATGTCACCTCAGTTTTGCAGCCGATGGATCAATGAGTGCTTCATTTTTTCAAATGGAATTACAGAAGACTGCTTTTGAAAAGAATCATATTAAATCTATAATTTAAAAAAAACATTACGACGATGATGTACTCAGTGCGATGCATTTATGAGTTACCGCATAGAATGATGTTTCACAAAAAACAATTGCAAACTTTCGACATGCATGTTTCAAGAGAGAAGAAACAATCGAAAGAACCAGGAGGTCTACCACGAAGCCATCGTATTCCTTCTTTTGTCGGAAGTACTCCCGATGTGACTTCGCATTCCGATGACCTTGTGTTATTGCTACTACGAAGTCATCGAGAATTTCCTCCTTCGGATAATGCTATCGTAATCTCTTAAAAATTTTTCCGACACCTCAGAAGACAGTGAGAAGAGAAACTGGTTGTCGGAAGCTCCCTTTTATAAAGCTGTTGATAATAGTTTGTTTGAATTGATATAGTTTATGCTCTTCATTAAAGTCCCATCGGCACGCGTCTAATTAAGATATTTTGATAATCTTTTTTTTAAACAAGAGTGAAATGTTCAGATTTTCAGCTGCCAAAAGCTCATAATGATATGACAGATAGTTTTTTATAAAATAAAAAATAAAATGAAATTTGCTTTTTTTTTGAGCAAGCAAGGGCTGTCCTTTAAAAATTAATAAAAAATTAACACGTTAACCTAGAAATATTTAATAGCTATCACAAGAAAGGCCTTATTCTAGATTTTTAAATGGTATGAAAAGAAAAGTGTTTGAAGTTCTTGTTAAATAAATATAAGTATAAATACTCCAAAATTTCAAGAAATTCTACTTAAATATAAAATAACTGCGGAAATATTATAAGCTTTGAAACTAATTTTAAGCACTAATAATATGCGTTTTTTTTTTTTTTTTTTTTTTTTTTTGGTAAATACTGCAAGCAATTTTTTGTAGATTTAGATCGATTTTTCTTTGTGGTATCAGGGGTCAATCCAGGCAAAATTTGGGACCTATTTAGGCCCCTTTCACAAAAATCTATTTAACAAAATAGGCCCCTTTAGAAAAATAGATTTAATAAAATGGGCCCCTTCTCAAAAATAAATGTAATAAAATGGGCCCCTTCACAAAAACGAACTTAATAAAACAGGCCTCTTCAGAAAATTCCTTTTAATGAAATAGGCCCCTTACGTAACATTCTTTTTCATAAAAACTGTTTTAAAATGAGTAATTTGTAAATATAACCTGATCACTAAAAACAAAAACTTTAGCAAGGTGATTTAAAGAATGGTTTTGTTCATAAATTCTTGGTTCGAATTTGAGTAATTGGATTTCAACTTTCGTTGCAAAATGTTATTTTTTACAAAAATATAATAACATTCACAAAAATAACTTCTACTTTTCACAAAATGGGCCCCAAGAATAAAAACCTGCATCGACCCCTGGGTACGCTGTCTTTTTAAAATGAAATTTTAAAATAAATAACAAAAAAGAAAAAAAAAACTAATACTAATTTGAAAAAAGTAATTGAAGTTCTTATTAAAACATAGTCTAACAAATCACCACGCACAATGTTATTAATCTGCTTTAAATAAACAATACGCAATACCAAGAAAGTTAATTATACCATAGTTCTTGCATAAATAATTAGCAGTGTGACCAAGCGCTGCATATAGCCCAAAAATAATTGACCATATATACTTTTACTAAATCTTCTGTATATTAAATATAACATTTGTGCTAATATTTAAGCCGATGTGGCCACTATCGTTGTTTACTCGAACAAAATAATTATCCAAAATTTCCAGAAGATTTCTTTTCTTTTCTTTTCTTTTCTTTTTTATTATTATTAAATGCTGTATCAATTTTAATGACTTGTTGTATAATGTATATATCTATACATAAATATCAAAAATCTTTAAATAACATCCAATGAGAATTTCCGATTAGTACAAAATCAAAATATTCAATTAAAAAGTTTTCGAAAAGAAAAAATCTTAGGAAAGTATTGAAAGTTTTTGAACGGCATATTTTATTATGAATTTTAAATAAATTGTAGCGTTTCTATGGACATAAGAAAACAACGTATTTCCTCGTAACTTTTTTACAAAAAATTTCGAACAAAATAAAAAAAATATATATATATTGTTTGAAGATGATGTGAATCAGTCTTCTTGGCATTTCATTTTTTTTTCTGCCTTTGATTATAAAACTAATTTTTTGGAATATAAAATAATTATTGCTCAAATTAAACAAAAAAAAAAAAAAAAAAAAAAAGGAAGCTTCGATATTAAATAAAGCTTAATATTAGGATCGCCAGAGAGTCCTCTCTCTCTCTCTTTTTTTTTTTTTTTTTTTGTGTGTGTGTGTGTGTAGATTGAGTAATATTTAACTTATATTTTGAAAGATTAGTTTTATATAGAAATTAAAGACAGAAACAAAAGAATAAAAAACTAAGAAGACTGATTCATATCATCTTCAAATAATATATTTTTTTATCTTTTTGAAATTTACTGTAAAGTTACTATGAAATGCGTTGTTTTTTTTATGTCATTAGAAACTTTACAATTTATTTTATATCCAATGAAATATACAGTATAAAAAATATAGTATCTTAAGTACATTCAAAAGCCTGCAATACTTTCCAAAGACATTTGGTACTTTTTTTTTTTTTTGCAAAAATATTAAATTTAATATTTTTATCTTCTACTAATAGAAAATTCTTCATGAATGTTATTAAAGTATTCTGTTACTTATGCAATAAATAATAAACCTTAAAACTAAACCAATACAACATTTAATTATATATATAGTCAAACTTTATATATATATATATATATATATATATATATATACATATATTAAACTTTCGGAAATTTTTAATAATTAGTTTATTTGGGTAAATAATGATAGTGCCCTCATGGCGGGATGTGCTGGGTTCGAACCCAATCGCGCCCGTCGGCCTAATCGTTCGGAGTTTTCGTGGTTTTCTTCGAACCATGGATTTCCTTACGTAAATACGGGTTAGGTTCCCTTAGAAAGACCCTCACGGAAGGCACCCCCCTCCTAATTTGGACCCATATTCCTCGTGTTAATAATTGGCCGTCACAAATAATAACATAACATAACAGAGCCCACATGGCCTTGAATATTTGAAAAAATGTTACATTTAGTATAAATAAGTTTTAGCAAAAATTATCTGGTCAACTGTTTTTCTAGTATGCAGTAGTTATAGTTTTTACTCTGCTATTTTTTTTTTTTTTTTTTTTTTTAATATATATATGGGAGAGCTATTGTATATTTTTTCGAAATTTACTGTAAAATTACTATGAAATACGTTGCTTTTTGATGTAATTAGAAACCTTACAATTTATTTTATGTCCAATGAATCATGCAGTATAAAAAATATAGTATCTAAAAGTACTCAAAATCAATACTTTCTAAACATATTTACTTTTCTTTTCTTTTCTTTCTTTCTTACTTTTTTTTAACTACAAATTTTAAATTTAACATTTTTATCTTGTTCTAATAATAAATTCTCCATCAATATTACTAAAGTATTTTGTTATTTATGCAACAAATAACGGCGGATTAATCACCTCCAGGGCCCTTAGGCTCGACTTTTTTGTGAGCCCCTCCTCTCCCTATATATAATACAAATCTGAGAATATTTTTTAATCTTTTGCATACATTTTAAAATGAATTTGCAGTAAATTGACAAATAAATATATTTTTATACAAACATTTATGTGGAATCTCTTACTCTACAAAACTTTTTTTTAGCAATAAATGTTATCAGAGTAAATTTCACATTGCATATTAAATGAAATTTTTTTTTTAATGTGGTAAATTATTGTGTTTAAAAAACAAAACCCTCTCATATTTCTACTTACGAAACTACTTTTCCCTTATGTAACCATGTGTAAATCCACCAAAAAGTGGAGGCCGAAAATTTCACGAATCCAATATTTTATTTATACAAATATAGAAGAAATTAAAAACAATGAGCAGTGTTTGGGATGCAAATCTACATCTTAATGATTTGCAGGATTCAATAAGTTAGTAAAGTAAGGAATACTGCACATCGTTCCTCTTTTGTACAATATATTAGCTCGATATGTATTTAAAAAAATGATTTAAAAAAAAAATTCTCATTGCCGGGCCCCTTTTTCCGGGCCCCTAGGCTTCAGCCTACTCAGCGTAATGGATAATCCGCTTCTGCAAATAACAAACCTTAGAACTGATACAACATTTAATAATCTATATAAATAAATATTTGGAAATTTTGAATACTTGGTTTATTTGGGTAAACAAGGATAATGCACGCATGGACTTGGATATTTACAGAAATGTTATATTTACTATAAAGAAGTTTTAGCAAAAATATCTGGTCAATTATTTTCTAGTAGGCACTGCATGTTTTCCCTGCTATTTTTTTTTTTTTTTTATGCGATAGCTATTGTATTATTAGACTTTTCTTAGCATAACACGCTGTTTATTTAAAGAAAATTAATAAAATTACACATGATATTTTGTTAAACTATATTTTAATATGTACTGTAATTATTATTTTTTAATTCATATTAGAATTTACTTTTTTAATTTTGCGTCGAATTTTCATTTCAAACAGGCTGCATACTGCATCATTATAGATCTACCAAAAACTGCATGCAATATTTTCAAAGTACATTTATTATTAGTGTTTAAAATGAGTTTCAAAGTTTGAGTATTTTCCCGCTTATTTTATATTTAAGCAGAATTTCTTTAAATTTTTGGGCATTTATGCTAATATTTATTTAACAACAACTTATAAAAAATTTATTTTCAGATCATTTTAAAGTTTAGAATAAGGCCTTTCTTATGATAGTTATTAAATATCTCTAGAGTAACTTGTTAATTTTTAATTAATTTTTAAAGGAAAGCTCCCGCTTAGTCAAAAAAAGCTAATTTCATTTTTATTTATCATTTTCTAAAGAACTACCGGTCGTATCATTTTGAGCTTTTAACAGCTAAAAATATGTATATTTCACATTCGTTAAAAAAAAAGATTATCAAAATATCTTAATTAGGTGTGTGTAGATGGCTAATTAGGTGTGTGTAGATGGCATTTTTAAAAAACACGGAAAGCAAAATTAAACATTTGTTTTCCTTTCAAACGGGAGAAAAAGAGGGAAGGTCAGTGAGAACTGTCTCGTAACTCAAGTGGTCCGACTAGTTTTTTCCGATGTCTACTTGAAAAGGAATCTTAGAATCCGTGATCTATTGCCGAGCAGTTCGTGGTAGCACCTAATCTGTGTTTCGGAAAAAAATTTCGGAAAACATGTAAATTCGACCTCGGGTTCTTCTCGCTTCGGAAGGAACTCGATGCGCTTGTGGTAGAGCCCCAGAAGCGATACTGATGTCTCTTCGCATAAATTATTGATGCGAGATTTTTGAACGAGGGTCTCCAAGTTTATGCAGACTTAACATTAAGAGATTTATTAGTTCTAGATGAAAACATAGTCTGCGTTAATGAAGTTTCAGTCGATGAAATCATCGAGGAAATATTGCAGAATCTCAGTGGAGAACAATCGGGTGTGGAAAAAGAGCCAGAACATGAGCAAACCAATCCCAGGACTACTCTTAAAGGTGCTATTGAATGGCTCTTTGTACTCCGTCGTTATATCGAATCAGAAGATAATATTGAAATTCTTTCCCACATCGATAGCCTTGAATCATATGTTTAATGAAGAGTTTTAGTTAAACAATGAAAAATAACTAAGTTTTTTGACATAAATGAATAAACTTGAGTTATTTCACATTTGTTTGTCGTTTTTCGTATACCCTCCTATTTACGAACTTTCGAATTTACGAACTCATTAAAGAATTCTAATCGAGTTCGTAAAATCGATTATAAGGAACAGGGTGTTGAATTTATAGTTATGAAGACTTTTTTTGCTAGTGAAAGAGATGGCCGTTTTGCGTTTACAAGATTGCGAGAATTAAACACCAGGTCCTATTAAAAAAAAACTCCAAATTCGGGTAAACGAAGACTTTGTTTATTACATGATGAAAGTCGAAGGGAGAGGTACAGGGGAAAGCCATAAGGAGCCTCTTTTAAGACGTCATCACGAGGCTAGAGAGAAAGCAGGAATCTCGAATATACAGTTACAACTTTCTTGGTGGCGGACTACAATATCGCCAATCTAAAAGTATTTTTGCGCCATGCACAGGGGCTAAGAGAAACATTGGCTGGTATGTTCGCCAAAAATGTACGGTAGGCTTCTACCATATTAATTGTGTAGGGGGGGGGGCAGATTGTGGGCTGCATACATTCCTGAGTCATGATAGACGGAGACTCATCTGTACATTGATACAGCTGCGGTTAAATGTAAAAAAATAAAAAGTGTTATATGGAAAGGGCATAGTAACAGACCGAATTCGTTAGGCTAAAAAGCATGAGACTGTATTTTTCTAGACCAGATGTTAGATCAAAGATGAACCGCTTTACCACAAAAATGCAGAATTGCCATACATCTGAACAAAAGGGTGTGAAGCGAAGATAATTCTAATAAGTAGATTGCATGTAAAGTGATTTTAAATGATGAGTTATATTCATGCCCAAATAAGGAAATGACCGAAGTTAAAATGCTTTTGAAACTAACAGTCAGCCGTAACGAATTTTGTACAAGGTTAAAGCGTATGTGTGAAAGAATCAGAAAGTGAAAATGGAGAGTGATTCACTGATTTTATTTTATTAAAGAGATGAGTACTTAGAATAATTTAATTTAAATGTGAAGGGCTGTTAATATAATCGATTTAGTTTTTACATGTTCAATTTAATTTAGGGGCTGCACTGTTTGACTATAGCGCACTAAAAGAAATAAGTTATTAAACCGAATTTAATTGAAACAGGTGTGGGGGGGGGAGAATAAGATGCAAACATATATAACGAGATAGTCGTTATATATATCACCTGGGACACCGCAAAAAAAAAAAAAAAACTTTTGTTGACCCGTGTGCATGGGCAAAAGATTAAGACAAATAGTTACACATATAAATATATTTTCAAAGCAGAAAAGTTCTTTTTTTTTTAAACAAGTTGTTGTCATGAACACAAAAAAAATATCTCTTTCATCAATAGTTCAACAGTCCTAAGAGATTTTATGAATTAATATTTTCTAAATTAAGTTTATGGATCTCCACCTTCAGTAAAATTTTCTTCAAAATTGCATACCATGGTATATTTTTTTTTAACTGAGTCGACTCTGACAGCAAATATTTAAGCAGCATGTAACTAGACCCTTGGCTGCACATCATCAAAATATTGATCCTGATTCGGATCATTTTTATGAAAAAAAACACAAGTAGTAACAATAAAAATATAATATATAAACACAAATGCAACACTAGAAGTAAAGAGTAAATAATAATAAGTGAAATGTGTAATTGTAATCTAATAAGTAATTGTAATATGACTTAAAAGAAATTGGACATGATTAAAAAAATGTAATGTTTATGCATGCAGCATAGGATGTCAAAAAAAGAGGTACCTGAAGCACGCCCATGAAAAAGGTGTCACCCTGACTCTTGTGTAGACCACAAGTATTATGGCGTCGGCTTAGGGCTTCAGCCTTATATGAGGAGGGAGTTTTGAGACTCATACAGCGCCCGCTTATATGAGTCCCTGCTCCTCCGAAGACACTAGCGGTCCTCTAAAGGAGCACACGTCGGTTTACAAGCAAAAATTGATTTTTTGTGAATTGGAACACCAATTCCAAGGGGTTGTCTGTCAACACAATGAAGTTTTGGACCCTAAGGGCAATAATTTTGAACGGGAACAAAACATTCGAAAGGGAGAATTAAAAAATAAAAAAATAGATATATATTTCACATATATATCAAATCAAAAAGGTGTAGACAATCCTAGAGTGAAGAGAGACATAAAAAAAAAATGAAAAGTCATAATCAGGTTAAATAATGCACAAGTCGTATAATTAGAAGGTAACTAACTGGTTGCCTTACAGAAAATGTTATCAAATTACATATGAATTTTTTTTTTTTTTACATAAGTGCAATTATTAAATGTGTTAGTCATCACTTTTAATTGAAAGGTAATCGTAAAAGAATGAAATGTAAAATAAATGTTAAACTGTAAATAATAGTTAAGTGTATGTAAATAACATAAAAGTGTACAGTAAAATGAAAAGAGTGTAAAGTGATTCAAAATATTGTTCACAAGAGATCTTCGAGGAAAACAGTCATGGGCCAGCCATAATGTTGTCAAAGATCTGTTGTAAGCAACATACATACAACCTAGGCCTCTGGTTGTACACTTAGCTTCACAATACATGTCATAAGAAAAGAAATGTAAACCAAAGTATATTATTTTCTGTTTCTTAAATTATATGTATGTGGTTGATAAACATTAGGGAATTTGTGATTGTTTAAGTGACTTGTAGCATCGAATAAATGTCCATATCGAGGTGGTGCAAGAAGTAACCTATCAATGTGTACACGAAATGCTGTATTATCAGCAGCATACAATCTCTTGATCGAGAATGACACAAGTGAATGTTTGAAAGTTACAATATATGGTCCAGTGTATTTAGGTTTGAATTTATCAACAGATTTTTAAGTACACAATATCTTTGAGACAAATGGTTCTTAATTTAGCTTTCTGACCGTAATGTTTATATCTTTTATCCTGTGCTGTTTTAATGTTATTGTAAGCCTTGTCATATATTTTGTGTAAATCTTCAAGTAGTTTATGTATTTCAGTATGTTTATCTAGAAAAGGTTGATTGCTATGCTGATCAAAAGTGTCAAAAATTAATGAAAGTTCACGTCCTAAGTGGAGAAGGTTAGGAGTGAATAAAGTAGTTGAATGTTTTGAACCATTATAGAGCGACTTGTGTATAAATATTGCATTTTCAAATGAGTGACCTTCTTGCAAAAGTATATTAACAGAGTATTTGATAGATTTATTTAATCTCTCCGAAAGAGCATTGCTTTGTGGCCTCGAAACAGAGCTGTGAAGTACCTTAATACCTAGAGTATCATTAAAAATGTTGTATATTTGAGATGTATATTGGGGTCCTAAGTCTGATAAGACAACAGAAGGTCTCCCAAAGGTGGTTATATAAGAGAATAAACATTTAACGACTTTAGCTGCAGATGTATCATTAAGTGGAAAAAGTTCAACATGTCTTGAAAAGTGATCTGTAATAGTTAAAATATGTTTACCATTAGAAAAAGGTCCAACGAGATCTGTACTAATGGTATGGCCAGGATATCTGGGCGTGTAGGTGGGTTGTAAGGGTGCAGGAGGGGTTTGATGATGTTTACATTGAAGACATTTGACACATGAAGCTACAAAGTTTAAGGTGTCAACATACATGCCTTTCCAAAAGTATCTTGATGATAGGAACTCATAAGTTTTATTAAAACCAAAGTGAGATAAATGAGAGATTGTTAAAACTTTGCTTTTAAGAGAGTTAGGAACAACAATGTGATATGAAAAAGTGTTGTTAAGATTGTTTTCTTTTTTTAACATTAAAACTTTCGAATCAGGGTGTATGAAGTAATTAGGATATTTTTGAGAAGGTCCTTTCTTTAGAATATCCTTGTAAACAGTGGACAAGGTGGTGTCATTTTTTTGTTCAGTGCAGACAGTCTCATTTGAAATTTCCAATAAAGGATCTGGATTTGTTTGTTTACCAGATACAAGATAGTTTACATATTTCTTAGTGGCACTTGAACATGAATTATTACTGTCTGGTGTATCATAGTCAATAATAGGTAATGGTTGAGGGTCATGGATAAGTTCAGGGTTAGTATCCAGAGTTTGTTGATTGTTTTCAAAAGTACAGCGAGATAAATAGTCAGCAAGAACATTTTTCTTACCAGGGATATGTTTAAAAGTGTATGAGTACTCTGAAAGCTCCATGAGCCAACGAGAGATAATATCAGCTGGATTAGTAGTCTTGTTATATTTTTCTAAGGGTTTACTGTCAGAAAGAATTACAAATTGTCTGTTATATAAATAATATTTGAAAGCGGTAACAGATTTATAAATTGCCATGAGTTCTAATTTAAGTGCAGGGTATTTTTTTCTGATGGCTTAAGAGATTTAGAAAAATATGCTACTGGTAAAAGTTGTTGATCATGCTCTTGTAATAAAACACCAGAAATAGCAACATTTGACGCATCTGTATTTAAATAAAATGTCTTGTTCCAATCAGGTAATCTAACCATGGGAGAATTAAAGAAAATTTTCTGTATTGTGTCCATGATTTCTTGATGTTTAACTGTCCATTTAAATTTAACTTTTGGAGTAGTTAGGTTTATCAGTGGTTGTACTAACTCAGAAAAGGATGGAATTAGACTCTTATAAAATGTAATGACACCAATGAATCTTTTTAGTTGACGCTTAGTTGTAGGTGTGGGAAAAGATGTTATTTTTATGATATTTGACTGAATTGGGGAAACAGACTGATTTTCTACATGAAATCCCAAATAGTTAATACTAGATTTATGAAAAGTACACTTGCTAGGAGACAGGGTCAAGTTATATTTGGTTAGGATAGAGAGAATTTTTTTTTATTTATTACACATTTCATCAAAAGAGTTTGCACCTACAATGAAATCATCCTGATATGTATATACACCATCTAATTATAATTCATCAAGCAGAGAGTCCATTAAAGCTTGGAAAATAGAAGCACTGTTCTTTAATCCGAACACTAATCTCTTTTATCTAAAAGAACCAAACATAGTAGTAAATGTCAACTGATTTTGGAATTTTTCTGGCAAATCATTTTGATGATATGCCTGATGAAAGTCAAGAGAAGAAAAATATCGATACTGAGAAAGATTTGAAATGATGGTTTGAATTTTAGGTAGAGGGTAAGATGATCCTTGAATTACAGTATTGACCATTCGAAGATCTAAGGCGACACGAAATTTTTGTTTTCCAGTTCCGTCTGGTTTCTTTTTGACTAAGAGCATGGGGCAAGCCCATTCTGAACAGTGGCGTTCAATAATTTTGGCATCAAGCAGATCTTTAATTTGTTCTAAAGTACCTTTTTGCAAAGATTGAGGAAGGGGGAATGGAAGAGTCTTTATAGGGTAGTCATTAATAAATTTCAAATCAGGTACAATCTTATCAGTATGTCCAAGTGTATTTAATGATTTTGAAAAGGCAGGGTAATAATTAAGTAATAATTTAGTCATTGTATTTGCTTCATTAGAACTTAAATGTGTAAGATTGAAATCGCTAGCTGACAAATCCTCTTTCCTCTTTTTTAATGTTTCATTAGATGCCTTGATAAAATTTAGGAAGTGTTGTTCTGAGTTATGATGCTTGTCCAAATTATCAGAGGGATAGTCAAGAATTTCCTCAACTTCAGATAAATGTCCAATTTTTGTGTGTTTAGGGAGATGAATGGTAGTGTCAGAATTATTTTTAAGTGAAATAGAAAACAAATGATTTAATTGTACAGGCTTCTTTTTGCGTTTAGTTTTCTTATCCATTTGAATAATGGCATCATGACCTATTACTTCTTTTTTATCTGCCAAATATTCAAATAGATAGTTTATGTCATGTTTGATATTATTGTTCGTGTAAACTGAGCACCATGTTTGCTCTTGGGGTTCTAGAATTATTTTACGGGTTAAGAAAACTTTTTGATTTGTCACCACATCACATAAGGTGTTACATTGATTACTTTCACTGACTTTTGACTTAGTGTGTGATGTTTCTAGTGGAATAGTCAAGTTGTTGTTAATGTGAATGCATTTATTGAAAGTATCAATGATACTGTTAAATTTACTAATGAAATCAAAACCAAGAATGCCTTCAAAACTGGAGGATTCAGGAATATCCACTATATAAAAGTGGTGCGAGAAGGATTTTTTTTTCTAATTTAATGGATGCTCTTATACATGAAGAAAAAGAAACATCCGAATTGACGGTTTTAATATTTATGGCTCTTGATAGTCTCTTGTATTTTAATACAGGTTTAAGTTCATTAAATAAATTTTGTGAAAGTAACGAAATGCTACTTCCAGAGTGCCAATAGGGTGATTTTATGGTTTGCAATAGTGGCCTTTACAAGAGGGGGAGAATGCGTATTAACACTACAAATGATGTGAACAATTTTATCGCCTTCATTTTCTGTTTGAGTAGTGATATTTCTTGCGATTTTAATGTGATGTGAAGTTTGTGACCCGGTTGAATTGACTAACCTTTCTTTAGAGATCTTTGGTAATGTAGGGTCAATAGGAAATGTTGCTGATGTTAAGTCACATGGTTGAGACACAAAATCATCAGCATAAAAATTGTGTCTCTGTTCTAGTTTTCCTGAACCTGGTAATTGTTGCGTCTGTTAAAATTTTCCCTTCTCTGTGTATTAACTCTTTTCCATTTAAAACACTGATGGGCCTGGTGGCCATTGCGGAAACAGAGTTGACAAGTCACAACTTTTCTTTGTGGAAAATTGTGAGGGGAAAAACGTTTTGGGAAATTTCGCGTTTTGAAATTTTTCCTATAGCGCATCGCATTTGCGTTATACTTTGGGCTACCTTGCATGTCATTTTTTTTAGTTTCAGTTTTGGGTCCAGGCGGTGCGAGTGTTAACGCATTAATTTTTTCCGAGAGTTCTTTCAATTGTTCTTCAATGTTATTTTGAGATTTACTGACAGAGGGAAAGAAATGTAGAATCTTTTCGTTATGCAGAATTTCGTGTAATGTCTGTGCTCTTTCAACAGCAGCACGATATTCATTGACGCCTTCTTCTTGTAACTTTATTCGTATGTTAGCTGGCACAGCTTCCATAAATTTCATAAGTTTAATCGTGTTACGGGCATTTTCGTCTTTAATATCTGAATAGACAGTTGCGGCTAACATGTTTAATCGATGAGCTAAATTTTTAATTGACTCCGCTGGCAGAAGAGATAAGCTCGAAAGTTCAACGCCAGCCACGCACTTGCTTGGGGGTGAGAAAAATGCGGCAAATTCTTTTTCAAGCGTATCTAGATCGTTGATTTTTTGAATTTCCGGATTCTGAGCATAAAATTTTTGAGCGGGACCAATTAACTTCCCTACAAGTACAGCAATGGTAGTCTTAGGGCTGTATTTGTTAATTTCAGCAACCGACCTAATTCGGTTAAAAAAATTTAAGCAAATCCGGATCTCCATCAAATTGGTTAATGTTGATTTGAACTTGTTTAGCGGACATGGTCAACGGTTTACCTAACACAAATTCTCTAATCAAAAATTGTTACTGAAATTCTGCATACATATCTAAATATAACACACATATAACAGATAAAAATGTAAATGAAATAAACTAATGAAATAAAATAGTATAATAATCACATTAAAAAAATAACACACAACTTAAAATATAAACAAAAGGTCTTTTTTTTAAACCTTTTATAGAAAAACTAGAGCAAAAGAAAACTTATCCAGGGACAAAATTGTGTTTCTCAAAGTAAAAATAACACCGTTGCTTATTTTAAGCAAAAGAGAAACAGAAAAATATTTCGCAATAGACCTATTTTATTTTTATTTTTTTTTAAATGAATGAAACATGTAAGTATTTCAAAATAAAACTGGTAGGAGCAAGCAAAATAAAAACTTATTTTATCCTTTTTAACAGAGAAAAAAAAAATTGCTATCTGTCCTTGTTTCTCTAAAAGGACAGAAATTAAAAAAATTTCTCAAATTAAAATATTTTCAAGCCGAAAGGCGAACAAGAAAAAATATATGAGACAAAATGTAATCCTCGTTAACTCTTTTTGACAGAAAAAAATTTAACATATTTTAATATGCATTAAGAGTTAAGTAGAGATGAATGTATATCATAATAACTAAGAATATTGGAACATTCAATGCAATGGGAAAAAACTAATTATATTATATTTATAAATATTATAATAGACAGCACAAAATATCGAACGAAAATAGCAATATCACCGTGTTTTCGTATCCTGTACAAAAACACAATAATATTAATAAAATCAATTATGAAGTACTTGTGAGTACTTATGGAGTAAGAAAGCATAAAGATGGAATGAAACACCTTTAAAATTTTTAAAACACGTTTCCAGAATTAACTGAAAAGAAAATTAGTCAAAAGGAAAGCAATTAAATGGGAGGAATGAAAATATGCTTTCGTACTCTAAAAATGTGCCATTTTAAGTAAATCTAGCACTATTGAAACTTTTTTTTTTTTTTTTTTTTTTTTTTTTCTTAATGCACTTTCATGTTTTTTTTAATTGAGAACTTTTGTTTTCATTAGTGCATATTTATGTGACTCTCTATGAATTTTTTTTATTATTATTTGTGTACAACGGAGAATTTATGGAGCACAACTTCAGGAGTCATTTGAATGATTTTTTTGATTGACTCCTTTGAATAGAATGACTCAACAAACGCGCACACTAGCATTTCACAAACCTAAATATTTTGCACATTTTGACCGTAGCATCAGAGAAGTTGACGCACAACACACATAGCACACTTGAGCAGCTCGCAGGACAAATTGGGGTGGATATTTTAATCAAGAGTGATCACGAATAAAAAAAAACAATGAGGCATTTCTTTCACAAACAGTGGTGTCGTATGGTAAAAAGATAACCAAAGACACTTTACAGAATATTGAGGAGGCTGGCTGTGTAAATAGAAATGAGAGCGAGATCCGTGATTCAATCGCTGACTCGCTCGGACGTTCCTTTCAGTTTCGTTTTTTGCAGTTTTTTTTTTTTTTTTACTGATAAGGCTTTTCTCACACTTTTGAAGTGAGAGTTATCTCGCACGTGAAAATGTAGAGGCGTACTTTGAGCACTCACAGAGAAAAAAAAAAAAAAACTTAGCAGATAGATACGTTTACGTTCGTTCTTGCGGGAACTGCACACAATTTTTTTTTTTTTTTTTTGCAGTGTATTTTTAAATGCAAATGACTCACTTGATTCGTTTGTTTTTGAAGACACAACTACGCGTTCACATATTTCACACCGTGAGGGCTCCTACAAATTCAGGCACTTATCACAGACTTGTGTAAGCAATGGGGATGCCTTTGAGGCGAGAAGGAAAAAAAACAAAAAAACAGGCTTCTTTTTCATCGCGCAGCATTTTTTCTTCTTATTTTTCTAATTAAACGGAAAGGCTTCTGTTATATTCTTGAGCACATACATATTGCTGGAATTTTCGTTAACACACACATCGAAGTTGACTTGATACTAATCACAGAATTCAGTGCAGAGGTGAACGAACATAGAACACTGTGGATGAATTTTCAAGCTAAAATACCCTCACACGCTGATCCGCGGGATGCACGAAGAGAAGAACACAGTTCCGTTGATGTCAACACACCGGTGGGACAGCACAGAGCAGTTCAAAACAACCGTGGATGCGAGAGAAAGGGGTAATTCTCCGCTTGAAACAAGAGATGGAAGCAGGATAGCAGGGGCATGCAGGCACGGATATCGGCGAAGAGCAGTCGTCCGGGGCGAAAAGTTCACTCCATGATGGAATCCAAGCAGCCGGTAAGCGAAGATAAGCAGCGCCTCTGGGAAGCGAAGAACATCAGCGTGTCGTTGTTTTTTTTTTTTTTTTTTTAGGTGACGGGGGCGAGATCCTCGAAGCTCATTGCAACAGAGCGGTGCGACAGCCGGGAGGAATCCATCGCTGCAAGAAGTCCATGCAGAAAAAAGGATTGAAAGCAAGTACCTCTCCCTTACATTTTTTTTTGTTAATGGAGAAAAAAACTGGTCAGGGAGACCAATTTATATGAGGACTTTTTTTGCTAGTGAAAGAGATGGCCGTTTTGCGTTTACAAGATTGCGAGAATTAAACACCAGGTCCTATTAAAAAAAAACTCCAAATTCGGGTAAACGAAGACTTTGTTTATTACATGATGAAAGTCGAAGGGAGAGGTACAGGGGGAAAGCCATAAGGAGCCTCTTTTAAGACGTCATCACGAGGCTAGAGAGAAAGCAGAAATCTCGAATATACAGTTACAACTTTCTTGCTTGGCGGACTACAATATCGCCAATCTAAAAGTATTTTTGCGCCATGCACAGGGGCTAAGAGAAACATTGGCTGGTATGTTCGCCAAAAATGTACGGTAGGCTTCTACCATATTAATTGTGTAGGGGGGGGGCAGATTGTGGGCTGCATACATTCCTGAGTCATGATAGACGGAGACTCATCTGTACATTGATACAGCTGCGGTTAAATGTAAAAAAATAAAAAGTGTTATCTGGAAAGGGCATAGTAACAGACCGAATTCGTTAGGCTAAAAAGCATGAGACTGTATTTTTCTAGACCAGATGTTAGATCAAAGATGAACCGCTTTACGACAAAAATGCAGAATTGCCATACATCTGAACAAAAGGGTGTGAAGCGAAGATAATTCTAATAAGTAGATTGCATGTAAAGTGATTTTAAATGATGAGTTATATTCATGCCCAAATAAGGAAATGACCGGAGTTAAAATGCTTTTGAAACTAACAGTCAGCCGTAACGAATTTTGTACAAGGTTAAAGCGTATGTGTGAAAGATTCAGAAAGCGAAAATGGAGAGTGATTCACTGATTTTATTTTATTAAAGAGATGAGTACTTAGGATAATTTATATTTAAATGTGAAGGGCTGTTAATACAATCGATTTAGTTTTTAAATGTTGAATTTAATTTAGGGGCTGCACTGTTTGACTATAGCGCACTAAAAGAAATAAGTTATTAAACCGAATTTAATTGAAACAGGTGTGTGTGTGTGGGGGGGGGGGGAGAATAAGATGCAAACATATATAACGAGATAGTCGTTATAATATTCCCTTTTGAAAACTGGCATATAAGATTGCCAAATTTTATTCGCACATAATTAAACAAGTTGGAAATTGACCGTCAAACGTGGCAAATGAGGTGCGTTCGTACTATAACTAGTTTTATAATTATTTTTTGCACCCCATATTGTACTGAATGTATATTTTTTTGCGCTTCATAAGTGCATAGTCTGTAACATCATTAAAATGCACTTACAATAATTTTTTCCTCATTCCCCGTAATGTAACGGAAAACTTTTGACTGTCCCTGTAATTAAACTATACATTCGATTTTCATAAAATTTGAAATGGCTCGACAAAATTTTGCCGCAATTATATATTTAAAATTTCAGACCATTCGGAAGGCTGTAAAATCATTAAAATGCATTTGCTATAATTTTTTTTTCCATTGGCCGTAATATAACGGAAAACTTTTGGGTGTCCCTGTAATTAAACTATACATCCGATTTTCATAAAATTGGAAATGGCTCAACAAAATTTTGCAGCAATTATATATTAAAAATTTCAGACCATTCGGAAGGCTGTAAAATCATTAAAATGCATTTGCTATAATTTTTTTCCATTGGCCGTAATGTAAAGAAAAACTTTTGACTGTCCCTGTAATTAAACTATACATCCGATTTTCATAAAATTGGAAATGGCTCGACAAAATTTTGCAGTAATTATATATTAAAAATTTCAGATCATTCGGTCGGGTAGTTTTTGCTCTGTTATACGCGGACGGACGGACAGACAGGCGGACAGACGGACAGACAGACGGACTGAA
Organism: Maratus speciosus; assembly: GCA_963932465.1. NCBI lineage: Eukaryota > Metazoa > Arthropoda > Arachnida > Araneae > Salticidae > Maratus > Maratus speciosus. The sequence goes on from OZ010791.1 coordinate 422,222,392, forward strand.
CGACGACTATAGGTGCTACGTATTTATACTAGTAAATCTGCAGATCAGGAGCCTCAACGTCAGCTCTACAATTCATTGTGTTTAGCACCCTTTGAGTAATATTAATCTTTCTACAAAAAACGAAATTTAAAGTTTTGAAATTACATAAACATTTATAAAACGAAAAAATATTTCGAAGGTTTCTGACATTAGAAGCGTTAAATTAAACCCCTTGTTATGTAATGGTATTCTGAAAATCTCATGAGCTATTTATTCTGGTAATTTTTAGATAATAAAGTAGATTTCTTCAGGGGGGCTCTGCCCCCCTGAACCCCTTCGTAGTGTAATTTAATTTAAATTTGTAATTATCAGTTAATTGTGTTAATGTCCTTTAGTAAATTCTACCAATAGACGGAAACGTACATGAATTCTTTTCTACAGTCCTGTATATTACGTGAAGATTTTTACGCGTCGTCTATAACATTTAAATTTAATGCAGACAAAAAACCCTCTTAAAACTGCTCATATCACATTTCCGGGGATTAGTATGCATAGTGTGCACCATATATCCAGTTTCTGCGGAGTCCTGTATATGGTTCTATTTAAATTCTACAAACATTTGTTAGTATACTAAATGTAATTGGGCTGGGAAATACATAACTCAAAAAAACAAACAAACAACAAAAAAAAAAAACACTGAAGCAATTCGCGCTCATTTTCATTTATACTTACGAATTCATTTGTGTATCCCTGTACATGGTCTATACAATATTTAAGCACTATTTATTAAGCACAAATTTACTTAACGTTAAAACGCACACCATAATCGAAAATGCTCTTCAGCAATCATCCCTAATAGACCAGAACTGTATCCGAAATTTTTTATGTGACCCTATAAATGAACGATAAATACGATACAAATCATATTCAAGCTTCTTGTAGTCAACCACAGTAATGTAATTTAATTTCATAATGTTTGAATTAGTGCAACACAATTAACACACTGACGACAGGCAATTTAATTAAATCTGGGTTTAAAAACAGTAGAAGCTCCTCCCTCTTCTGAAAGTGTCACGGAAATTGGTTTCTGAGATATGTTTTTCATGTTTATGCAGCAGTAAATATCTTTCAATGTACGGATGTAATATATAATGTCTTACAATCTATAAAAAATATGGACAACACAATATAAATGTCTTTTCTGTAAGGTAGAAGTCCCTCCCTTAGCCAATGATGTATTCTGAATGAAAACGAGAATTCTCGTTTCCCGTCGCTAGTGTGTTAAAATAAGCTGTGAAGAGTTTTTTTTCCCTTGTAGACTACATTTTAATCGACCACTTTTGTGTGACCCTGAAAGAAACATATGCTTTGCACCCCATATACTACAAAAATGTTTCAAAAATACATATCAATTTTATTATTTTGTAACAGAGTAACATCATTAAAAAACGCCGCGAAAGGATTTTCTTCAAAGATTGTAATATTATGAATACTTTTGAGTTCCCTGTACGCATGCTGTAAGTGCTACACATAACATATTTTATAGTAACCAGGTTCTAGTGCACCTTAATAAAGTATATAAATTTCATTACGTTTAAAATGGTGTAACATTATTAAAATACACCGCAGACGATTTTTCCCAAAGACTATAATGTAACGGAATAGTTTTGACTGCCCCTGTAATTAAGCTATGAATGCTACTCTCTTCATTTTTAATACCAAACATACTTTGGCAAACCTCAATAACGTATATCAATTACATGTAATCCCGACTATATTTACGCGAGTTAGAGCACGTAGAGAAACACGGCAGGCGACAGATAGAAAAACTGAAGTCATAAATACTTTTCATCCATGTTGGAAAGTGTTAAAAAGGATTTACATGCCTTTAACTGTACTTTTTTTTCACTTATAGCATGGTTAAACATTAGTTTAAACATCCTAATTCATGCCATAGAAATAACATATTAAAAGCCCCCCAAAATATGCAAATCTGGAGATCTACAAATCTACTGGAAAATAATTCATTATCGTGCCCACTGTTAATTGCATAAATTGCATCGATTTGGGGCGATAAAATATTTTTTGTGATAGCCTTTTAATAGTACCTGCAAAAAAATTAACGTAATTTACTAACTTCATTCATATTTGACGCAATGACAGGCTACGAATAACAGTCGCTAGGCAACGAAGAAAAGGAAAAAAAAAGAAATATGTATCATGTAAAACAAGAAAATTAATTTAAAAATTCTTTATATTATTGGAATACATGTATAAATGTCCTCAAAACATTATACACGTAAATAAAAAAATCGGATAGATATATTGATAAAACCTCAATATAATAGGAATAATTTAAAACCCTTATTTGGAATTTTAGTATTCATAATTTGACATTTAAATCCATTAATCAAACGTGCCATTTTCTTTCAACAAATCGAAATTTGAAAATCGCCTGACTTGCCGTAGAAAAGCATTATAAAGAAAAATAAAATCTTCCATATTTTCCGAACTAATGAACCAAATTTAACCAAAAACTATACAGCTACGTCCGGGTATCCTACGAATATGCCCAATTAATTTCAAGCTGATCGGGTGTTTTTTGCGGCAGTTATCGCGGAACAGAGAGACAGACAGACAGACAAACGGAAATCAAAACTTTTCGTGTCTCCACAGTAAGCCTTCACTGACGTTTCGGCAACTAGTAAATCTGCAGATCAGGAGCCTCAACGTCAGCTCTACAATTCATTGTATTTAGCACCCTTTGAGTAATATTAATCTTTCTACAAAAAACGAAATTTAAAGTTTTGAAATTACATAAACATTTATAAAACGAAAAAATATTTCGTATGTTTCTGACATTAGAAGCGTTAAATTAAACCCCTTGTTATGTAATGGTATTCTGAAAATCTCATGAGCTACTTATTCTGGTAATTTTTAGATAATAAAGTAGATTTCTTCAGGGGGGCTCTGACCCCCTGAACCCCTTCGTAGTGTAATTTAATTTACATTTGTAATTATCAATTAATTGTGTTAATGTCCTTTAGTAAATTCTACCAATTGACGGAAACGTACATGAATTCTTTTCTACAGCCCTGTATATTACGTGAAGATTACGTGAAGAACGCGTCGTCTATAACATTTAAATTTAATGCAGACAAAAAACCCTCTTAAAACTGCTCATATCACATTTCCGGAGATTAGTATGCATAGTGTGCACCATATATCCAGTTTCTGCGGAGTCCTGTATATGGTTCTATTTAAATTCTGCAAACATTTGTTAGTATACTAAATGTAATTGGGCTGGGAAAAACATAACTCAAAAAAAAAAAAAAAAAAAAAAAAAAAAAACACTGAAGCAATTCGCGCTCATTTTCATTTATACTTACGAATTCATTTGTGTATCCCTGTACATGGTCTATACAATATTTAAGCACTACTTATTAAGCACAAATTTACTTAACGTTAAAACGCACACCATAATCGAAAATGCTCTTCAGCAATCATCCCTAATAGACCAGAACTGTATCCGAAATTTTTTATGTGACCCTATAAATGAACGATAAATACGATACAAATCATATTCAAGCTTCTTGTAGTCAGCCACAGTAATGTAATTTAATTTCATAATGTTTGAATTAGTGCAACACAATTAACACACTGACGACAGGCAATTTAATTAAATCTGGGTTTAAAAACAGTAGAAGCTCCTCCCTCTTCTGAAAGTGTCTCGGAAATTGGTTTCTGAAATATGTTTTTCATGTTTATGCAGCAGTAAATATCTTTCAATGTACGGATGTAATATATAATGCCTTACAATCTATAAAAAATATGGACAACACAATATAAATGTCTTTTCTGTAAGGTAGAAGTCACTCCCTTAGCCAATGACGTATTCTGAATAAAAACGAGAATTCTCGTTTCCCGTCGCTAATGTGTTAAAATAAGCTGTGAAGAGTTTTTTTCCCCCATAGACCACATTTTAATCGACCACTTTTGTGTGACCCTGAAAAAAATATATGCTTTGCACCCCATATACTACAAAAATGTTTCAAAAATACATATCAATTTTATTATTTTGTAACAGAGTAAGATCATTAAAAAACGCCACAAAAGGATTTTCTTCAAAGATTGTAATATTATGAATACTTTTGAGTTCCCTGTACGCATGCTGTAAGTGCTACACATAACATATTTTATAGTAACCAGGTTCTAGTGCACCTTAATAAAATATATAAATTTCATTACGTTTAAAATTGTGTAACATTATTAAAATACACCGCAGACGATTTTTCCCAAAGACTATAATGTAACGGAATAGTTTTGAGTGCCCCTGTAATTAAGCTATTAATGCTACACTCTTCATTTTTAATACCAAACATACTTTGGCAAACCTCAATAACGTATATCAATTACATGCAATCCCGACTATATTTACGCGAGTTAGAGCACGTAGAGAAACACGGCAGGCGACAGATAGAAAAACTGAAGTCATAAATACATTTCATCCATATTGGAAAGAGTTAAAAAGGATTTACATGCCTTTAACTGTACTTTTTTTTCACTTATAGCATGGTTAAACATTAGTTTAAACATCCTAATCCATGCGATAGCAATAACATATTAAAAGCCCCCCAAAATATGCATATCTGGAGATCTATAAATCTACTGGAAAATAATTCATTATCGTGCCCACTGTTAATTGTATAAATTGCATCGATTTGGCGCGATAAAACATTTTTTGTGATAGCCTTTTAATAGTACGTGCAACAAAATTAACGTAATTTACTAACTTCATTCATATTTGAAGCAATCATAGGCTACGAATAACAGTCGCTAGGCAACGAAGAAAAGGAAAAAAAAAAGAAATATGTATCATGTAAAACAAGAAAATTAATTTAAAAATTCTTTATATTATTGGAATACATGTATAAATGTCCTCAAAACATTATACACGTAAATAAAAAAATCTGATAGATATATTGATAAAACTTCAATATAATAGGAATAATTTAAAACCCTTATTTGGAATTTTAGTATCCATAATTTGACATTTAAATCCATTAATCAAACGTGCCATTTTCTTTCAACAAATGGAAATTTGAAAATCGTCTGACTTGCCGTAGAAAAGCATTATAAAGAAAAATAAAATCTTCCATATTTTCCGAACGAATGAACCAAATTTAACCAAAAACTATACAGCTACGTCCGGGTATCTCATGAATATGCCCAATTAATTTCAAGCTGATTGGGTGCTTTTTGCGGCAGTTACCGCGGAACAGACAGACAGACAGACAGACAAACGGAAATCAAAACTTTTCGTGTCTCCACAGTAAGCCTTCACTGACGTTTCGGCAATAATTACGAACGCACCTAAAAACGATATAAAAAAAATAAAAGTAAATTTGTCATTGTTACTTGTTTACAGTATTACTAATTTTGAAATTTGATTTGTATGATTCTAAAAGTTATTAAATCGAGATAAATATTTTAAATTTTTACTTAATAATGTTAATATTAACTAAACGAATATATTTGTTAATGGACTACGTTTCAGTCTATCACTATGTTTAACAATGTCTGTGAATGCTAATTATTAAGAATTAATGCCAAGTATAACATTAATATTTATAGGTTACTACGATTATATTTTAATTCAAGTAGTATAATAGGACTTTCTTTATATATATTTCATTTTCTTGTTACTTTCTTCTCTCTTTACAAGAAGAAAGTATCGGATTCGTGAAAAACTTCGATTTCTGGTTATCGATAGACTTATACATTTTAGAAGGTCCGGAACACGATTTGATGATTTTTAGAAAATGGCTGTCTGTCACTCTGTCTGTGAGTCTGTGAGTCTGTGTGTAAGTGACAAAAATATTGTGGGCATTTTATATCAAGTACTAATACACAGAAATTCACAAAACTTTGGAATTAGTTAAAACTTGAAATAAACTGGTGCGGATTAGTTTTTGGTATATATCGCCCAACAAGTGGCGCTGATATGCTGCCTTTGCACGATTTCCGCTATAGCTGTATCGCAAGAACTAATGCACGGATTTTCATAAAACGTCAGATTAAGGTATACTTTGATAAATGTTGGTGCTGATTTTGTTTTGATATAAATCGCCCAACAGGTGACATTATTATGCTGCATTTTTCACGATTTCCGCAATAGCTCTATCTCAAGAATTACTGCACGAACATTCACCTAACTTCAGATTTAATTAGACGTTGTCACATGTTGTTGCGGATTAGTTTTAGTGTCAATCGCCCATTAGATGGCACTGCTATTCTGGATTTTTCACGATTTTTGCAATAGCTCTATCTCAAAACCAATTCACGGGTTTTCATCAAGCTTCAGATTCGGTTAGACGTTCACGAAAGTTGTTGCTGATTACGTTTTGGTGTGAATAACCAACAGTTGGTGCTTCTATTCTGCTATTTGTATGATTTACACGATTTTAACGATAGTCATATCTCAACAACTAATGCGCGAAATTTCATATCTTGAGAATTCTCATGATAGGCATAAATTGCCATTTAATTTTGCACAGTACTAGCAAATTTTGAAGTATTAAAATGTATGAGATAGAAGAAAGTTTTGGGATTGGCACATCCGACAAGTTTTTTATTAGATATTAGTTGTTTTTTTCTTTTTTTATTATTAATTTTATTTTATGTGTAATAATCTGCTGTAAAGCGAGGTTCTATATTTCTGAATAATTTTTTTATTATTCTTTTTTTTTTTAATCTCAAATATGTAGGTCATTACTCTATAGCAGTTTCGCGGTATTCAAGTTACTTGTAATCTATTTTTTTTCTCGTTAAACCTAACCATGATCGTTGAATGTAACGCTATTGTGAAATTTAAAACTTTTTTTTTCTCAAAACCATATTTTTCAAACTGGGCGACCAATTTTCTTTAAAACTATTCGATTGTATTTTTTTATGTTTAAAAAAAGTTAATTTTTTTATTTAGAGTGTACCACCGAAAAATATAATTGTAATTCGTTAATTATTTTTTGAGCTCATATAATGCAAAAGAAAATGCGAATGAATAATACTTTTTTGCTCAAATGACTGTCATTTTGTCAACATTCAACTTTTTAAACTACATGTTCTTATAAAATTCAAAGAATTAAATTGCTTTTGGCTCACAGGCTATAAAATTTTAAGAGCTAATGTACCCGCACGTTCTGTATGTATGTACATATGTATGTATGTAGTAAAGCAATAACTTTGAGAAAAATACCCGATTTGCTTCAATTTTTATTCTAAGTACATTCTGATCAGGATTAATCACCCTAATTAGTTTTGGGGGTCATTCGATTATTATAGAGGGGGAACGCGGAGCTAGCCCCCCCCCCCCCACCTTAATTTAGATAAATGAGTTTTTGATGCAGAATTATCAGGTTTGCTTCGAATTTGGTATACCGGCTTATTATAATAAAGTGCTTCCTTGTTAGTTTTGGAGGTTCATTGGTTAAGAGTATAAAGTGAGGAAACGGGGGGGGGGGGGGTGATCCTACTTCATCTATTTTTCGAAGGGCATTATTCTTTGAAATAAGAGTATGCGAGGGTGGTTCAATAATTATTGTCCCGAGTGTATATAAAATATTTGTACTGCGATGGTTAATATGGAATATTGAAGCCTAATGTCTTAGATGCCTATATGCTCAATTGCAGAACCGTAGCTGCTATATTAACATATTTTTTTTCACTTTAGGTGTGAGAGGTGACACCTGGCTTGAAAGGGGGGGGGGGTGGGGATGAAAGGCTGACAACGTCTCAACCACTGTCACAAATCTATTACAGAACTGCTTCAGGTCTGGCCGATTAATCTCCAAACCAGCCTTTCTCCTCCAGCCCCCCCCCCCCCCCTCCTTTCAAGCCATGTGTCATATCTCACACCTAAAATGAAAAAAAAAAATATGTTAATATAACAGCTGCGGTTCTGAAATTAAGCATATACGCATCTAAGATACTAGTCTTCAATATTCCATATCAACGATTGCAGTTCAAATATTTTATACACACTCGGGGTAATAATTATTGAACCAACCTCGTAATATACAATTATTGTAAATAATCTGTGACCTCAATGGCACCAGTTTAACTGGGCTCTTATCTTTTTATTCACTATTTGGATCTAAATGATTGTCTCAGATGCTTGTGACGGTCGCCTGATCGGAATCTCACGTCAGGCACTTGCATGTACTCCTCGTCACACATAACATTTTCTTCTTCTTTTTTTTATCACACAAAAATTTTAATATATAAATGAAATGTCACTAAATATAATGTAAAACGTCGGAAGAAGATACCTTTTTTCTTTGTAAGCGATAACAAACTGTAAAAATATCCTGAATTTTAAACCGAAGTAGTAGAGCATCCCCTTAAAGCAAAAATCCTTTTTGAAATCAATTTCACAGAATTTTGAGAAAAAAAAACTTTAAAAATATACACAATAATATATTTTTAATTACTTCATATTTGATAAATACCATAAAAGTAATTTAGTTTAATGTATTTTTTGTACAGTTTGTAAATATAGTTTTTTTCAAATAATTCCACATATCTTTGTATCAATAAATACTTTAATTCTTTTAAAATTAATGTATAAACATGAAGAAGAAAGAAATTAATATGTGAATAAAATTAACCTCTAAGAGGTACTTTTACGTTATATGTGTAAAGAATTTATTGAGACTGAAATGATTAAAAATTGACAGCATTAATTCTGAAAATTAATGTAAATATCAACATTTTCATTTTGCACACGATTTGAATAATTTGAATGCATATTGGCTGATCAAAAACTCAGTCACACACACAAAAAAATGGAAATCCAATTCTTTAAAGAGTACAAAGATTACAATTTATACGATACTGTTTTAATATAAAGGAACGAATGTCTTTTTTTTTTTTATTAAAAAAAGTTATTGCCAGAATAGTCGAATTTGTCATCGCCTGTTAAATTTGAGATGATCTTGAAGTTACTATATACTGCTACATCTATATAAATATTTGAAGGAGTAAAGTTTGTTTATTTGTAGAAGATAATCTCTGGAAATGCCGTGTTTATTTGTAGAAGGTAATCTCTGGAAATGCCGAACCTATTTCAAAACTAATGGTATTATAATGATGGTGTTAAACCACAATAAACATAGGCTACATCTTAAGGAGATGCCACTACACCAAAGCCGGTGTAGGAGCAAAAAACGTTCTAAAAAGGCGATTTTTGTGTTACTGAAGGGCCTAGAAACATGAAATTTCAAATGGTAGTTACGCATAAGATATAAATGATCACTAAAAAAATTTCTTAAAAAAAAAAATCGAAATTTAAAAGGGTGAAAATGCGCAAAACGCGTTCTAAAAACATTCTAAGTAATGTTTGGATTTCAAAGTAATGGTTGGAAATTGATGATGACAGCCTGGCTCTCCAACATAGGCTCTATCTCGTGTCGGTGTCACAACCACCTGGGAGTTGCAGAAGCAAAAAATTTTCTAAATTGCGATTTGTGTGTCATTGAAGAGCCTAGAATCATGAAATTACGCAGGGTCGTTACTTATAAGATACAAATGATATCTAGGAACGTTTCCTAAAAAACGGAAATTTCAAAGGGGTGAAAATGCGCGAAAGTGTTCTAGAAAAAGTTCTAAATTCCGATTTCTATGCAATCTCAGGAAGTACCGAACAATTTCAAAAATAGTGGTGTGAAAACGATGGTCACAGACCTCGCTCCAACATAGGCTATATTTTATGTCGATGCCACTACTCCAAAGGGGGTACTGACACAAAAAACTTTCTAAATTGCAATTTTTTGTGACGCTGCAGGGACTAGCAATTTGAAAGTAAGCATGGTAGTTACTTATAAGATATAAATTATCTCTAAGAACATTTACTAAAATATCTAAATTTAAAATGGGCAAAACTGTGCGAAAAGCGCTCTAAAAACGTTCTGAATTGCGATTCCTAAGCAAACTCAGAAAGTACCTAACCTATTTCAAATGTAACGGTTGGAAATTGTTGATGACAGCCCTTGCCCGAACATAGGCTCTATTTTATATCGGCGACACTGTCACCTTGAGGTTGCCTTTGCAAAAAACGTTCTGAATTTTGATTTTTGTGTTACTGAAGGTGCTAGCAACTTGAAATTTTGCATGATATAAGATATTATAAGATAGACAAGAACAATAAAAAAATCGAAATTTAAATGGGGTGATGACGCGAAAAAGCGTTCTAAATTACGATTTCTATGCAATCACAGGAAATACTAAACCGATTGCAAAAGTAATGGTTTTAAATTGATGGTGACAGTCCCCGTTCCAACATAGCCTATATTTTATGTTTTTGTCTCTACCATCTGAGTTTACAGGAGCAATAATATTTTAAATTGCGCTTTTTGCGTTACTGAGGGGTTTAACATTTGAAAATTGGAATGGTAATTACTACAAAGATGCAAATAGTTTCTAAGAACCGTAAAAAAAAAAAAAAAAAAAAATCCAAAGTTAATAGGATGAAGTGAGAATGCTATTTGTCAGTGAGTAAGTGCATTTATTATGGCAATAAAATGTTCTTTATATATATATATATATCTTTTTATACATTTCCTACTACAACCTTTACTTTTTAAATAGTGAATTTTTATTTCTTTTGTGATTTTTGGAGAATCCAAAGGGGGTAATCAGGGGAATACAGAGTGACCCAGAATTTATGGTACAAACTTTAAGGAATAGTGCAGGACAGTATAACAATCATTTATTATACTGGAATGCATGGGCGCCTGTGACGCGTTGAAGCAAAAACGCAGGACGTAGACATAGAAGGAATGTTATGCGTCACTTTCAAATGTTATGTTTAGAAAAAAAAAATCTAAATCGTGTCAATCAATTCCTGGCAGCATCGTGGGAGCAATTGATATACAGATTTTAATATGCCAGGCAAGTTACACAACCGTGTAGCAGCAACAAATATTCAAGGAACGAGATCCTCGTGGATCTGCAAAAACGTGGAAATAATCATTCGTGCCCCAAAAGTAGCATCCAGGATAATTGCTCAAAACAGTGCTGAAATGGGATGGCACCACATCATGCTGAAATCACAGCTGCTTACGATTTCATTCGGAACATCTTGAAGTAGTTCTTGTAAAACCTCCTCCAGAGAAAATACGGTAACAACTGTTATCCGCGATTGCTGGGCAAATCCTTTGTTTACACTGATATCGCGATTTATTGACCTTTCGATTATTTCTTATAGGAAATTGAGAAGAGTCTTATTATTTCGACTATTTTGATAATCTCAACGCTCGAATATCCGTTGCTGCTTCACGTGTGCGTGAAATACATGGTATCTTTGATTCTGAATGTCAATTTCACCATTGACGATGCAAGACATATAATTGGTTGGTCTACTTCTGAAAACATATTATAAACATAGCACTTGTCAATGACACTATGAATAAACATTCCTTTCATGTATATTTCTTGTGTTTGTGCCCCAACACGTCACTTGCGCCCGTACATTCCTATGCAATAAATGATTGTTATTCTATGATTTTATCCTGTACAAAACCTGAAGTTTGTACCATAAATTCACAACCCCCCCCCCCCCATATACATTTAGCGGCTTTATAATTCTCTAGTGATTAAATAAAAAACAAAAATTATATTTTACATAAAAAACCTTTAATTCAAAACAAAACACCCAAACAAATGCTAATAAATTTCCTGCGAGTGTAATTTATCCCATTTTGTTATTGAGATAAAACTCCCTTACAGTCCCTTTACGAAAACTTATATAAGTGAGCTAATATATGTATATGAATATAAATCATTAGTTTATTGTTATTTTAAAAAAATAACATTACATGAAAATTTCTGTCAGGATTTCAAAAAATGTACTTGTACTGCAAAATAATAAAGTCTAATACGTTAAAATGTTACTTTAATCAACATTTTGAACTACCTATATTTATAGCAAACAAAAAGTACCCGCCAATATAAGGATATATTATTAAGATTTTTTAAACAAAAAGCAAAATTTAAAAGCACTTTGAAAATTTTTAAACTTTTTCTTAATAACTTTGTCCATTTAAAGCTGTGAAACGTTCATTTAATAAGTTTATACGTAAAGGAAACACCTCTATAGCTTATTAAACTCTTACGCTTAAATTATTACTTCCAGGATAAGATAACAAGAGCATAAAATATGCTTAAAGAAATGCCGTGAAGCGTAAAAGCAGCTATTGTGAAAGAATATGAGATAAGTAAGAAGATTAACCTCAAATGCTTGGTTTGTATTTTACAGTACAGAAAATATTATTAACATTTAATGCATCATACTTTATCAATATTTTAATTAAAGTTTTACAAAATGTTATCAAAAGATCTCGTAGATGATTTTTAAATGAGTTTTCAAAACTTGCGCAAAATCTTCTTTAATACATAAGGGTGCTTGTTAGCTTTACAAATGTTTGTAATCATTTTAATAAGTATTCATGTCTTACTTTTTTTTAAGATTATTTTTTTGTATTGTTTACGAGTTTTATTGTTTACGAGTAGTAATTTGTTGCGAAAAATATTATTACAAAATAATGCTTTTAGTCAATTTGTCAGTTTGTAATTAATATTTTATTTTTAACATACATGAGCACAGATTCTAAGGGGATAGGTTTCCAGATGCTCATTTTATTAACACTTTCCAACATAATTGAATGAGTTGAATGTGTTTGAGTTCCATTTGTATGTCTTGCCGTCTGGCTCCAAATGTCGTAAAAGTACTCAGATTGCAATATAACTTAGTTTTTAGTAGGTTTTCTATAGAATGTTCGATACTGAAAATGACGCGTATAGCATTTATAGTTTATTTTACAGGGACAAACAATAGTTTCCGTTACATTATAGTCTACAGGGAAAAATCGGTTGCGGTGCATTTTATTTATGTTGCGATATTTGAATCATAATTATTTTCATATGAATAACTGGGGTGAGCTACAACATGCTCAAGTGTAGGGCATAAAATATATAGGACTTATAGTTCATTTTAGGGATACAAAAAACAATTTCATTATAGTATGATTAGCTAAAGTACCGGCATTACCCGGAATTTCAAGATTGTTTGTTTTGAAAAACCAATTTCAAAATTTAACATACAACATTAAAAAAAAATAGTCGAAATGTTGTACACATGATTCAAATTAAAACCCACCATAAAAATGTATAAATTTAAATAACAGACGCAAAATAATACTGCTATAAATGAACTTATTTCCATTCATCATTGGAGCAATAATGTTAAAATAAGCCAATATTTACATAAACGAGTTTTTATCATGCTTCCATACATTTTTTCACACTTATATGACGTTATATATTCACCGCGTCCTTTTTATTTCCAATATGACGTTATATTCCATTTTTTCTTTATTCGCCTAATTAAGTAAATAACTATAATTTTTCACATGGAAATCATAAAACAGACCACTTCCCCTTGAATACTAGGCCTAAGCGTTGACACAAAAACGGCGGATGCCGAAGGCGGATTTTTATTATTATTTTTTTTTTTTAACGTAGGTACGGTCCCTTAAATGGAAGACCCTAGTATTATATAAAAGATTTCTCTGACTTTTTTAATCTCAGAAAAAGTAAAGCGGAAAAGTCTTTAAAAAATTATTTGTGCAAATATTTAAGGGATCGTACACACGCTAAAAAAAATCCGCCTTCGGCAGCCGCCATTTTTGTGCCAGCGCTCAGGCCTGGTATTCAGGGGGCGTTGAACAGACAAATTATAACGTAACATTCCCCTTTGCTTTTAATTCTTCTCACAATTTATTTTATTTTCATTTTTCACGTGGAAATCTTGCAGTATAAAAGTTACATAAGTTCTCTTTATATATGATATTCCTTTAATATATTCCCTTATAATAGTCCATTATAATATTCCCTTAAAAGTTATTTATAATACTCTTTTTTACTTTCTTCTATCTTCAATAGAAGAAAGTATTGTAATCGAAATTTTTTTCGACTTCCGGTTTTCGACGGATTTGCATGTTTTAGGGATCAGAGATTCCAAAAAACATGTTTATAGAAAATGTCTGTCTGTCTGTGTGTCCGTCTGTCCGTCTGTCCGTCCGTCCGTCTGTCCGTCTGTCCGTCTGTCCGTCTGTCTGTCGCCATTGTACCATCAAAAAGTGTATGAAGTTATGTATAGAATTAAACCAAAATTTTATTATACATTTTTGGCTATGGCAAGCAGGTCCTCCCGGAATTTGGAAAAAATTCGCCGGTAGGGGGCGCTGATATAAAAATTTTTGTGCGATTTTGAATATTGTACCATCCAAAAGTGTATGGAGTTATGCATAGAATTGAACCAAATTTTTAGTTTAAGTTTTTGGATATGACAAGCAGGTTCTCCCTGAATTTGGAAAAAATTCGCCGGTAGGGGGCGCTGTAAATGCGTTTTTTGTGCGATTTTGAATATTGTACCATCGAAAAGTGTATGAAGTTATGCATAGAATTGAACCAAATTTTTATTTTAAGTTTTTGGCTATGGCAATCAGGTCCTCCCTGAATTTGGAAAAAAATCGCCGATAGGAGGCGCTGTAATAGCGATTTTTGTGCGATTTTGAATATTGTACCGTCCAAAAGTGTATGAAATTATGCATAGAATTAAACCAAATTTTTATTTTAAGTTTTTGGCTATGGCAAGCAGATCCTCCCGGAATTTGGAAAAAATTCGCCGGTAGGGGGGTCTGTAATAGCGATTTTTGTGCGATTTTGAATATTGTACCGTCCAAAAGTGTATGAAGTTATGCATAGAATTAAACCAAATTTTTATTTTAAGTTTTTGGATATAGCAAGCAGGTCCTCCATGAATTTGCAAAAAATTCGCCGTTAGGGGACGCTGTAATAGTGATTTTTGTGCGATTTTGAATATTGCACCATCGAAAAGTGTATGAAGTTATGCATAGAATTCAACCAAAAAAAATTTTTAAGTTTTTGGCTATGGCAAGGTTGTCCTCCCTTAATTTGTAAAAAAATCGCTCGTAGAGGGCGCTGTAATAGCGATTTTTGTACAATTTTTGTGCCATTTTAAATATTGTACCGCCGAAAAGTGTATGAAGTTATGCATAGAATTGAACCAAATTTTATGTGTTTATTTGTGGTCATGTCACGAAGGTCCTCCCTGAATTTGGAAAAATTCTGCCGGAAGGGGGCACTATAATTACGATGTCTGTACCATTTTCATTATTGTACCATCGAAAAGTGTATGAAGTTATCCATATAATTGAACCAAATTTTTTGTGCATATTTCTGGCTATGGCAAACAAGTCCTCCCTGAACTTGAAAAAATTCCGAAAGGAGGGGGCGCTGTAATTCCGATCTCTGTGCCATTTTCATTATTGTACCATCGAACAGCGTATAAAATTATGCATACAATTGAACCAAAATGTTTGTGCTTGTTTTTGGCTTTGGCCAACAGGTTCTCCTTGAATTTGAAAATATTGCGCGGTAAAGGGGCTCCGTGCTAGCGATTTTTGTATACTTTTCTTGATTTTTCGTAGTTCTATTGAGCATCGGCGGCTCATGCAGCGGCGGGAACTCGCTTCCTGCTATGCCGGCTATTCGCAAACAGCTGATAACGACAGAATAAGGAAAAATTAATAATTTTAACAAATATCATGATATAGATTAACTCGTTTTTAGTCCGTTTAATTGACTTGAGCAGAAATTTAAGATGAAAATCAAAGTTGGTATAGTATTGAACTAATAATATTGAAGTATTAACATGTGTAACTAGGTTTTGAAATATTAAGATGTATAAGATAGAAGAAAGTTTTGGGATTGGCACATCCAACTAGTTTTTTAATTCGTCAAACCATTTATTTCATTTTTTTCACGTGGAAATTTTGCATCAGAAAATGTGGTAAGAATTTTATTGTGGATTTTAATTGTTGGCAAAAGCTATAACGTAAAAGTTTTAAATTTGATTGGAAATGGCTGTTAAATTTGTGGTTTTTTATTAATTAAAAATTAACAATAAGTTATTCTGATTCCGGATTACTTTAGTTTCCTTGGCCGTGTTTTAATACACATGTACGTAACATTTCACAATTCTGGCTTACAAACTGTGAATTTGTTTAGCATTAAAAACAAATTTTCATTTTTACTTTCTTCTATCTTCAATAGAAGAAAGTATTGTAATCGAAATTTTCTTCGACTTCCGGTTTTCGATGCATTTGCATGTTTTAGGGGTCAGAGATTCCAAGAAACATGTTTATAGAAAATGTCTGTGTGTCCGTCTGTCCGTCCGACCGTCTGTCCGTCTGTCCGCCTGTCTGTCGAAATTGTACCATCAAAAACTGTATGAAGTTATGTATAGAATTAAACCAAAATTTTATTATAAGTTTTTGGCTATGGCAAGCAGGTCCTCCCGGAATTTGTAAAAAATTCGCCGGTAGGGGGCGCTGATATAACAATTTTTGTACGATTTTGAATATTGTACCATCCAAAAGTGTGTGGAGTTATGCATAGAATTGAACCAAATTTTTATTTTAAGTTTTTGGATATGACAAGCAGGTCCTCCCTGAATTTGGAAAAAATTCGCCGGTAGGGGGCGCTGTAAATGCGTTTTTTGTGCGATTTTGAATATTGTACCATCGAAAAGGTTATGAAGTTATGCATAGAATTTAAACAAATTTTTATTTTAAGTTTTTGGCTATGGCAAGCAGGACCTCCCTGAATTTGGAAAAATTCGCCGGTAGGGGGCGCTGTAATAGCGATTTTTGTGCGATTTTGAACATTGTACCGTCCAAAAGTGTATGAAGTTATGCATAGAATTAAACCAAATTTTTATTTTAAGTTTTTGGCTATGGCAAGCAGGTCCTCCCTGAATTTGGAAAAAATTCGCCGGTAGGGGGCGCTGTAAATGCGTATTTTGTGCGATTTTGAATATTGTACCATCGAAAAGGTTATGAAGTTATGCATAGAATTAAACCAAATTTTTATTTTAAGTTTTTGGCTATGGCAAGCAGGTCCTCCCTGAATTTGGAAAAAATTCGCCGGTAGGGGGCGCTGTAAATGCGTTTTTTGTGCGATTTTGAATATTGTACCATCGAAAAGGTTATGAAGTTATGCATAGAATTGAACCAAATTTTTAGTTTAAGTTTTTGGATATGACAAGCAGGTCCTCCCTGAATTTGGAAAAAATTCGCCGGTAAGGGGCGCTGTAAATGCGTTTTTTGTGCAATTTTGAGTATTGTACCATCGAAAAGTGTATGAAGTTATTTATAGAATTGAACCAAATTTTTATTTTAAGTTTTTGGCTATGGCAATCAGGTCCTCCCTGAATTTGGAAAAAAATCGCCGATAGGAGGCGCTGTAATAGCGATTTTTGTGCGATTTTGAATATTGTACCGTCCAAAAGTGTATGAAATTATGCATAGAATTAAACCAAATTTTCATTTTAAGTTTTTGGCTATGGCAAGCAGGTCCTCCCGGAATTTGGAAAAAATTCGCCGGTAGGGGGGTCTGTAATAGCGATTTTTGTGCGATTTTGAATATTGTACCGTCCAAAAGTGTATGAAGTTATGCATAGAATTAAACCAAATTTTTATTTTAAGTTTTTGGATATAGCAAGCAGGTCCTCCATGAATTTGCAAAAAATTCGCCGTTAGGGGACGCTGTAATAGTGATTTTTGTGCGATTTTGAATATTGCACCATCGAAAAGTGTATGAAGTTATGCATAGAATTGAACCAAAAAAAAATTTTAAGTTCTTGGCTATGGCAAGGTTGTCCTCCCTTAATTTGTAAAAAAATCGCTCGTAGAGGGCGCTGTAATAGCGATTTTTGTACAATTTTTGTGCCATTTTAAATATTGTACCGCCGAAAAGTGTATGAAGTTATGCATAGAATTGAACCAAATTTTATGTGTTTATTTGTGGTCATGTCACGAAGGTCCTCCCTGAATTTGGAAAAATTCTGCCGGAAGGGGGCACTATAATTACGATGTCTGTACCATTTTCATTATTGTACCATCGAAAAGTGTATGAAGTTATCCATATAATTGAACCAAATTTTTTGTGCATATTTCTGGCTATGGCAAACAAGTCCTCCCTGAACTTGAAAAAATTCCGAAAGGAGGGGGCGCTGTAATTCCGATCTCTGTGCCATTTTCATTATTGTACCATCGAACAGCGTATAAAATTATGCATACAATTGAACCAAAATGTTTGTGCTTGTTTTTGGCTTTGGCCAACAGGTTCTCCTTGAATTTGAAAATATTGCGCGGTAAAGGGGCTCCGTGCTAGCGATTTTTGTATACTTTTCTTGATTTTTCGTAGTTCTATTGAGCATCGGCGGCTCATGCAGCGGCGGGAACTCGCTTCCTGCTATGCCGGCTATTCGCAAACAGCTGATAACGACAGAATAAGGAAAAATTAATAATTTTAACAAATATCATGATATAGATTAACTCGTTTTTAGTCCGTTTAATTGACTTGAGCAGAAATTTAAGATGAAAATCAAAGTTGGTATAGTATTGAACTAATAATATTGAAGTATTAACATGTGTAACTAGGTTTTGAAATATTAAGATGTATAAGATAGAAGAAAGTTTTGGGATTGGCACATCCAACTAGTTTTTTAATTCGTCAAACCATTTATTTCATTTTTTTCACGTGGAAATTTTGCATCAGAAAATGTGGTAAGAATTTTATTGTGGATTTTAATTGTTGGCAAAAGCTATAACGTAAAAGTTTTAAATTTGATTGGAAATGGCTGTTAAATTTGTGGTTTTTTATTAATTAAAAATTAACAATAAGTTATTCTGATTCCGGATTACTTTAGTTTCCTTGGCCGTGTTTTAATACACATGTACGTAACATTTCACAATTCTGGCTTACAAACTGTGAATTTGTTTAGCATTAAAAACAAATTTTCATTTTTACTTTCTTCTATCTTCAATAGAAGAAAGTATTGTAATCGAAATTTTCTTCGACTTCCGGTTTTCGATGCATTTGCATGTTTTAGGGGTCAGAGATTCCAAGAAACATGTTTATAGAAAATGTCTGTGTGTCCGTCTGTCCGTCCGACCGTCTGTCCGTCTGTCCGCCTGTCTGTCGAAATTGTACCATCAAAAACTGTATGAAGTTATGTATAGAATTAAACCAAAATTTTATTATAAGTTTTTGGCTATGGCAAGCAGGTCCTCCCGGAATTTGTAAAAAATTCGCCGGTAGGGGGCGCTGATATAACAATTTTTGTACGATTTTGAATATTGTACCATCCAAAAGTGTGTGGAGTTATGCATAGAATTGAACCAAATTTTTATTTTAAGTTTTTGGATATGACAAGCAGGTCCTCCCTGAATTTGGAAAAAATTCGCCGGTAGGGGGCGCTGTAAATGCGTTTTTTGTGCGATTTTGAATATTGTACCATCGAAAAGGTTATGAAGTTATGCATAGAATTTAAACAAATTTTTATTTTAAGTTTTTGGCTATGGCAAGCAGATCCTCCCGGAATTTGGAAAAAATTCGCCGGTAGGGGGGTCTGTAATAGCGATTTTTGTGCGATTTTGAATATTGTACCGTCCAAAAGTGTATGAAGTTATGCATAGAATTAAACCAAATTTTTATTTTAAGTTTTTGGATATAGCAAGCAGGTCCTCCATGAATTTGCAAAAAATTCGCCGTTAGGGGACGCTGTAATAGTGATTTTTGTGCGATTTTGAATATTGCACCATCGAAAAGTGTATGAAGTTATGCATAGAATTCAACCAAAAAAAATTTTTAAGTTTTTGGCTATGGCAAGGTTGTCCTCCCTTAATTTGTAAAAAAATCGCTCGTAGAGGGCGCTGTAATAGCGATTTTTGTACAATTTTTGTGCCATTTTAAATATTGTACCGCCGAAAAGTGTATGAAGTTATGCATAGAATTGAACCAAATTTTATGTGTTTATTTGTGGTCATGTCACGAAGGTCCTCCCTGAATTTGGAAAAATTCTGCCGGAAGGGGGCACTATAATTACGATGTCTGTACCATTTTCATTATTGTACCATCGAAAAGTGTATGAAGTTATCCATATAATTGAACCAAATTTTTTGTGCATATTTCTGGCTATGGCAAACAAGTCCTCCCTGAACTTGAAAAAATTCCGAAAGGAGGGGGCGCTGTAATTCCGATCTCTGTGCCATTTTCATTATTGTACCATCGAACAGCGTATAAAATTATGCATACAATTGAACCAAAATGTTTGTGCTTGTTTTTGGCTTTGGCCAACAGGTTCTCCTTGAATTTGAAAATATTGCGCGGTAAAGGGGCTCCGTGCTAGCGATTTTTGTATACTTTTCTTGATTTTTCGTAGTTCTATTGAGCATCGGCGGCTCATGCAGCGGCGGGAACTCGCTTCCTGCTATGCCGGCTATTCGCAAACAGCTGATAACGACAGAATAAGGAAAAATTAATAATTTTAACAAATATCATGATATAGATTAACTCGTTTTTAGTCCGTTTAATTGACTTGAGCAGAAATTTAAGATGAAAATCAAAGTTGGTATAGTATTGAACTAATAATATTGAAGTATTAACATGTGTAACTAGGTTTTGAAATATTAAGATGTATAAGATAGAAGAAAGTTTTGGGATTGGCACATCCAACTAGTTTTTTAATTCGTCAAACCATTTATTTCATTTTTTTCACGTGGAAATTTTGCATCAGAAAATGTGGTAAGAATTTTATTGTGGATTTTAATTGTTGGCAAAAGCTATAACGTAAAAGTTTTAAATTTGATTGGAAATGGCTGTTAAATTTGTGGTTTTTTATTAATTAAAAATTAACAATAAGTTATTCTGATTCCGGATTACTTTAGTTTCCTTGGCCGTGTTTTAATACACATGTACGTAACATTTCACAATTCTGGCTTACAAACTGTGAATTTGTTTAGCATTAAAAACAAATTTTCATTTTTACTTTCTTCTATCTTCAATAGAAGAAAGTATTGTAATCGAAATTTTCTTCGACTTCCGGTTTTCGATGCATTTGCATGTTTTAGGGGTCAGAGATTCCAAGAAACATGTTTATAGAAAATGTCTGTGTGTCCGTCTGTCCGTCCGACCGTCTGTCCGTCTGTCCGCCTGTCTGTCGAAATTGTACCATCAAAAACTGTATGAAGTTATGTATAGAATTAAACCAAAATTTTATTATAAGTTTTTGGCTATGGCAAGCAGGTCCTCCCGGAATTTGTAAAAAATTCGCCGGTAGGGGGCGCTGATATAACAATTTTTGTACGATTTTGAATATTGTACCATCCAAAAGTGTGTGGAGTTATGCATAGAATTGAACCAAATTTTTATTTTAAGTTTTTGGATATGACAAGCAGGTCCTCCCTGAATTTGGAAAAAATTCGCCGGTAGGGGGCGCTGTAAATGCGTTTTTTGTGCGATTTTGAATATTGTACCATCGAAAAGGTTATGAAGTTATGCATAGAATTTAAACAAATTTTTATTTTAAGTTTTTGGCTATGGCAAGCAGGACCTCCCTGAATTTGGAAAAATTCGCCGGTAGGGGGCGCTGTAATAGCGATTTTTGTGCGATTTTGAACATTGTACCGTCCAAAAGTGTATGAAGTTATGCATAGAATTAAACCAAATTTTTATTTTAAGTTTTTGGCTATGGCAAGCAGGTCCTCCCTGAATTTGGAAAAAATTCGCCGGTAGGGGGCGCTGTAAATGCGTATTTTGTGCGATTTTGAATATTGTACCATCGAAAAGGTTATGAAGTTATGCATAGAATTAAACCAAATTTTTATTTTAAGTTTTTGGCTATGGCAAGCAGGTCCTCCCTGAATTTGGAAAAAATTCGCCGGTAGGGGGCGCTGTAAATGCGTTTTTTGTGCGATTTTGAATATTGTACCATCGAAAAGGTTATGAAGTTATGCATAGAATTGAACCAAATTTTTAGTTTAAGTTTTTGGATATGACAAGCAGGTCCTCCCTGAATTTGGAAAAAATTCGCCGGTAAGGGGCGCTGTAAATGCGTTTTTTGTGCAATTTTGAGTATTGTACCATCGAAAAGTGTATGAAGTTATTTATAGAATTGAACCAAATTTTTATTTTAAGTTTTTGGCTATGGCAATCAGGTCCTCCCTGAATTTGGAAAAAAATCGCCGATAGGAGGCGCTGTAATAGCGATTTTTGTGCGATTTTGAATATTGTACCGTCCAAAAGTGTATGAAATTATGCATAGAATTAAACCAAATTTTCATTTTAAGTTTTTGGCTATGGCAAGCAGGTCCTCCCGGAATTTGGAAAAAATTCGCCGGTAGGGGGGTCTGTAATAGCGATTTTTGTGCGATTTTGAATATTGTACCGTCCAAAAGTGTATGAAGTTATGCATAGAATTAAACCAAATTTTTATTTTAAGTTTTTGGATATAGCAAGCAGGTCCTCCATGAATTTGCAAAAAATTCGCCGTTAGGGGACGCTGTAATAGTGATTTTTGTGCGATTTTGAATATTGCACCATCGAAAAGTGTATGAAGTTATGCATAGAATTGAACCAAAAAAAAATTTTAAGTTCTTGGCTATGGCAAGGTTGTCCTCCCTTAATTTGTAAAAAAATCGCTCGTAGAGGGCGCTGTAATAGCGATTTTTGTACAATTTTTGTGCCATTTTAAATATTGTACCGCCGAAAAGTGTATGAAGTTATGCATAGAATTGAACCAAATTTTATGTGTTTATTTGTGGTCATGTCACGAAGGTCCTCCCTGAATTTGGAAAAATTCTGCCGGAAGGGGGCACTATAATTACGATGTCTGTACCATTTTCATTATTGTACCATCGAAAAGTGTATGAAGTTATCCATATAATTGAACCAAATTTTTTGTGCATATTTCTGGCTATGGCAAACAAGTCCTCCCTGAACTTGAAAAAATTCCGAAAGGAGGGGGCGCTGTAATTCCGATCTCTGTGCCATTTTCATTATTGTACCATCGAACAGCGTATAAAATTATGCATACAATTGAACCAAAATGTTTGTGCTTGTTTTTGGCTTTGGCCAACAGGTTCTCCTTGAATTTGAAAATATTGCGCGGTAAAGGGGCTCCGTGCTAGCGATTTTTGTATACTTTTCTTGATTTTTCGTAGTTCTATTGAGAATCGGCGGCTCATGCAGCGGCGGGAACTCGCTTCCTGCTATGCCGGCTATTCGCAAACAGCTGATAACGACAGAATAAGGAAAAATTAATAATTTTAACAAATATCATGATATAGATTAACTCGTTTTTAGTCCGTTTAATTGACTTGAGCAGAAATTTAAGATGAAAATCAAAGTTGGTATAGTATTGAACTAATAATATTGAAGTATTAACATGTGTAACTAGGTTTTGAAATATTAAGATGTATAAGATAGAAGAAAGTTTTGGGATTGGCACATCCAACTAGTTTTTTAATTCGTCAAACCATTTATTTCATTTTTTTCACGTGGAAATTTTGCATCAGAAAATGTGGTAAGAATTTTATTGTGGATTTTAATTGTTGGCAAAAGCTATAACGTAAAAGTTTTAAATTTGATTGGAAATGGCTGTTAAATTTGTGGTTTTTTATTAATTAAAAATTAACAATAAGTTATTCTGATTCCGGATTACTTTAGTTTCCTTGGCCGTGTTTTAATACACATGTACGTAACATTTCACAATTCTGGCTTACAAACTGTGAATTTGTTTAGCATTAAAAACAAATTTTCATTTTTACTTTCTTCTATCTTCAATAGAAGAAAGTATTGTAATCGAAATTTTCTTCGACTTCCGGTTTTCGATGCATTTGCATGTTTTAGGGGTCAGAGATTCCAAGAAACATGTTTATAGAAAATGTCTGTGTGTCCGTCTGTCCGTCCGACCGTCTGTCCGTCTGTCCGCCTGTCTGTCGAAATTGTACCATCAAAAACTGTATGAAGTTATGTATAGAATTAAACCAAAATTTTATTATAAGTTTTTGGCTATGGCAAGCAGGTCCTCCCGGAATTTGTAAAAAATTCGCCGGTAGGGGGCGCTGATATAACAATTTTTGTACGATTTTGAATATTGTACCATCCAAAAGTGTGTGGAGTTATGCATAGAATTGAACCAAATTTTTATTTTAAGTTTTTGGATATGACAAGCAGGTCCTCCCTGAATTTGGAAAAAATTCGCCGGTAGGGGGCGCTGTAAATGCGTTTTTTGTGCGATTTTGAATATTGTACCATCGAAAAGGTTATGAAGTTATGCATAGAATTTAAACAAATTTTTATTTTAAGTTTTTGGCTATGGCAAGCAGGACCTCCCTGAATTTGGAAAAATTCGCCGGTAGGGGGCGCTGTAATAGCGATTTTTGTGCGATTTTGAACATTGTACCGTCCAAAAGTGTATGAAGTTATGCATAGAATTAAACCAAATTTTTATTTTAAGTTTTTGGCTATGGCAAGCAGGTCCTCCCTGAATTTGGAAAAAATTCGCCGGTAGGGGGCGCTGTAAATGCGTATTTTGTGCGATTTTGAATATTGTACCATCGAAAAGGTTATGAAGTTATGCATAGAATTAAACCAAATTTTTATTTTAAGTTTTTGGCTATGGCAAGCAGGTCCTCCCTGAATTTGGAAAAAATTCGCCGGTAGGGGGCTCTGTAAATGCGTTTTTTGTGCGATTTTGAATATTGTACCATCGAAAAGGTTATGAAGTTATGCATAGAATTGAACCAAATTTTTAGTTTAAGTTTTTGGATATGACAAGCAAGTCCTCCCTGAATTTGGAAAAAATTCGCCGGTAAGGGGCGCTGTAAATGCGTTTTTTGTGCGATTTTGAGTATTGTACCATCGAAAAGTGTATGAAGTTATGCATAGAATTGAACCAAATTTTTATTTTAAGTTTTTGGCTATGGCAATCAGGTCCTCCCTGAATTTGGAAAAAAATCGCCGATAGGAGGCGCTGTAATAGCGATTTTTGTGCGATTTTGAATATTGTACCGTCCAAAAGTGTATGAAATTATGCATAGAATTAAACCAAATTTTCATTTTAAGTTTTTGGCTATGGCAAGCAGGTCCTCCCGGAATTTGGAAAAAATTCGCCGGTAGGGGGGTCTGTAATAGCGATTTTTGTGCGATTTTGAATATTGTACCGTCCAAAAGTGTATGAAGTTATGCATAGAATTAAACCAAATTTTTATTTTAAGTTTTTGGATATAGCAAGCAGGTCCTCCATGAATTTGCAAAAAATTCGCCGTTAGGGGACGCTGTAATAGTGATTTTTGTGCGATTTTGAATATTGCACCATCGAAAAGTGTATGAAGTTATGCATAGAATTGAACCAAAAAAAAATTTTAAGTTCTTGGCTATGGCAAGGTTGTCCTCCCTTAATTTGTAAAAAAATCGCTCGTAGAGGGCGCTGTAATAGCGATTTTTGTACAATTTTTGTGCCATTTTAAATATTGTACCGCCGAAAAGTGTATGAAGTTATGCATAGAATTGAACCAAATTTTATGTGTTTATTTGTGGTCATGTCACGAAGGTCCTCCCTGAATTTGGAAAAATTCTGCCGGAAGGGGGCACTATAATTGCGATGTCTGTACCATTTTCATTATTGTACCATCGAAAAGTGTATGAAGTTATCCATATAATTGAACCAAATTTTTTGTGCATATTTCTGGCTATGGCAAACAAGTCCTCCCTGAACTTGAAAAAATTCCGAAAGGAGGGGGCGCTGTAATTCCGATCTCTGTGCCATTTTCATTATTGTACCATCGAACAGCGTATAAAATTATGCATACAATTGAACCAAAATGTTTGTGCTTGTTTTTGGCTTTGGCCAACAGGTTCTCCTTGAATTTGAAAATATTGCGCGGTAAAGGGGCTCCGTGCTAGCGATTTTTGTATACTTTTCTTGATTTTTCGTAGTTCTATTGAGCATCGGCGGCTCATGCAGCGGCGGGAACTCGCTTCCTGCTATGCCGGCTATTCGCAAACAGCTGATAACGACAGAATAAGGAAAAATTAATAATTTTAACAAATATCATGATATAGATTAACTCGTTTTTAGTCCGTTTAATTGACTTGAGCAGAAATTTAAGATGAAAATCAAAGTTGGTATAGTATTGAACTAATAATATTGAAGTATTAACATGTGTAACTAGGTTTTGAAATATTAAGATGTATAAGATAGAAGAAAGTTTTGGGATTGGCACATCCAACTAGTTTTTTAATTCGTCAAACCATTTATTTCATTTTTTTCACGTGGAAATTTTGCATCAGAAAATGTGGTAAGAATTTTATTGTGGATTTTAATTGTTGGCAAAAGCTATAACGTAAAAGTTTTAAATTTGATTGGAAATGGCTGTTAAATTTGTGGTTTTTTATTAATTAAAAATTAACAATAAGTTATTCTGATTCCGGATTACTTTAGTTTCCTTGACCGTGTTTTAATACACATGTACGTAACATTTCACAATTCTGGCTTACAAACTGTGAATTTGTTTAGCATTAAAAACAAATTTTCATTTTTACTTTCTTCTATCTTCAATAGAAGAAAGTATTGTAATCGAAATTTTTTTCGACTTCCGGTTTTCGATGCATTTGCATGTTTTAGGGGTCAGAGATTCCAAAAAACATGTTTATAGAAAATGTCTGTGTGTCCGTCTGTCCGTCCGACCGTCTGTCCGTCTGTCCGCCTGTCTGTCGCCATTGTACCATCAAAAAGTGTATGAAGTTATGTATAGAATTAAACCAAAATTTTATTATAAGTTTTTGGCTATGGCAAGCAGGTCCTCCCGGAATTTGTAAAAAATTCGCCGGTAGGGGGCGCTGATATAACAATTTTTGTACGATTTTGAATATTGTACCATCCAAAAGTGTATGGAGTTATGCATAGAATTGACCAAATTTTTATTTTAAGTTTTTGGATATGACAAGCAGGTCCTCCCTGAATTTGGAAAAAATTCGCCGGTAGGGGGCGCTGTAAATGCGTTTTTTGTGCGATTTTGAATATTGTACCATCGAAAAGGTTATGAAGTTATGCATAGAATTGAAACAAATTTTTATTTTAAGTTTTTGGCTATGGCAAGCAGGTCCTCCCTGAATTTGGAAAAAATTCGCCGGTAGGGGGCGCTGTAAATGCGTTTTTTTGTGCGATTTTGAATATTGTACCATCGAAAAGGTTATGAAGTTATGCATAGAATTGAAACAAATTTTTATTTTAAGTTTTTGGCTATGGCAAGCAGGACCTCCCTGAATTTGGAAAAATTCGCCGGTAGGGGGCGCTGTAATAGCGATTTTTGTGCGATTTTGAATATTGTACCGTCCAAAAGTGTATGAAGTTATGCATAGAATTAAACCAAATTTTTATTTTAAGTTTTTGGCTATGGCAAGCAGGTCCTCCCTGAATTTGGGAAAAATTCGCCGGTAGGGAGTGCTGTAATAGCGATTTTTGTGCGATTTTGAATATTGTACCGTCCAAAAGTGTATGAAGTTATGCATAGAATTAAACCAAATTTTTATTTTAAGTTTTTGGATATGGCAAGCAGGTCCTCCATGAATTTGCCAAAAATTCGCCGTTAGGGGGCACTGTAATAGCGATTTTTGTGCGATTTTGAATATTGCACCATCGAAAAGTGTATGAAGTTATGCATAGAATTGAACCAAAAAAAATTTTAAGTTCTTGGCTATGGCAAGGAGGTCCTCCCTTAATTTGTAAAAAAATCGCTCGTAGAGGGCGCTGTAATAGCGATTTTTGTACAATTTTTGTGCTATTTTGAATATTGTACTGCCGAAAAGTGTATGAAGTTATGCATAGAATTGAACCAAATTTTATGTGTTTATTTTTGGTCATGTCACGAAGGTCCTCCCTGAATTTGGAAAAATTCTGCCGGAAGGGGGCACTATAATTGCGATGCCTGTACCATTTTAGGTAGCTTTCTTTACAAAAAGCTACCTATTGCAGCCGTTCGGAGGAAAGCGATTTCAAAAAATTTTGGTATATTTTCATCGATCATGACCCCCAGACCCCGAAACCACCCTCCGTTCAAAATTGATATATATATATATATATATATATCAATATATATATATATATATATATATCTGACGTATGTCACACTGTAACTCTCGTATTTATGAACCGATTTGGATGTAATTCGGTGTGTACATAGTACATACCAATGTCTCGACCGAGTTCGTTGGCCAGCTTCATCCGCCATTTTGTTTCAAAATGGCGGCCATTTAAAATTTTTAAAAAAATTTAAAATTTGAAATGTGGTATCAAAAAATTGAAAATGGAAAAATATTTTATTCTTATGTATTTGACCTTTATACAAAGACTCCGTAGCAGTTTTTGTTTCGTCTATATCTTAAAAAATGGCTGAGTTATAGCATTTTGAATTTCTAGCGAAGCTGACATTTTGAAAGGTCCTGAATTTTGTCACGCGATAAAAGGCGTATTTATGAACCGATTTGGATGTAACTTCGTTTATACATAGTACAGACCAATGTCTCGAACGAGTTCGTTGGCCAGCTTCATCCGCCATTTTGTTTAAAAATGGCGGACATTTAAAATTTTAAGAAAAATTTAAATTTGAAATGTGGTAGCAAAAAATTGAAAATTGAAAAAATATTTTTTTCTTATGTGTTTGACCTTGCTACAAAGATTCGGGAGCAGTTTTCGTTTCGTCTATATCTTAAAAAATGGCTGAGTTATAGCATTTTGAATTTCTAGCGTGGCTGACATTTTGAAACATCTTGATTTTTGCCACGTGATAACAGACGTATTTATGAACCGATTTGGATGTACCTTGGTGTGTACATAGTACATACAAATAACTCAACCGAGTTCGTTGACCAGCTTCATTCGCCATCTTGTTTCAAAATGGTGGCCATTTAAAAAAATTAAAAAAAAATAAATTTAAAATGAGATACCAAAAAATTGGAAAATGAAAAAGATTTTTTTTTGTATGTGTTTGACCTTAATACAAAGATTCCGGAACAGGTTTTGTTTCGTCTACATCTAAAAAAATGGCTGAGTTATAACATTTTGAATTTCTATTGTGGCTGACATTTTAAAACGACCTGATTTTTGTCACGCGATAACAGGCGTATTTATGAACCGATTTGAATGTAACTTGGTCTGTACATAGTACATACCAATGTCTCGACCGAGATCGTTGGCCAGCTTCATTCGCCATCTTGTTTCAAAAGGGTTGCCATTTTTAAAAAAAATGTAATTTAAAATTTAAAATGAGGTATTAAAAAATTGGAAAATGAAAACGATTTTTTTTTATGTGTTTGGCCTTGATACAAAGATTCTGGAGCAGTTTTTGTTTCTGAAAATTTGTTCTTTTGTTTATATCTTAAAAAGTGGTTGAATTATAGCACTTTGAATTTCTATCATGGCTAACACTTTGAAACGATCTTGTATTTGTCACGCGATACCACACGTATTCGCCTATTTCGATGGAAGAAGGCATGTGGATAGTATACATCAATATCTCGACCAAGTTCGTTTGCCAGCTTCATCAGCCATCTTGTTTCAAAATGGCGGCCATTAAATAAAAAAAAAATTATATTTAAAGTGAGGTGCAAAAAAATTAGAAATTGAAAAAGCTTTCTTTCTTAAGTATTTGACCTTGATATAAGGATTCAGGAGCATTTTTTGTTTGTCTTTATCTTAAAAAATGGCTCAGATATAGCAGTTTCAATTTCTAAAGTGGGTGACATTTTGAAAAATCTGATTTTTTTCCTGCGACAGCACTCGTATATATCAAAGGATTCCGATATGAGTGAGCATGTGCACAGCAATTACTAAGGTCTCGACCAAGTTCACTGGTTAGCCTCATCTACCCTGTTGTCTTAAAATGGCAGGCACTTTAAGAAATCGCCGAATTTGGCAGCCAAATATAAGTGACTTTAAATGAAAGCAGCTTGGATAAAGCTGACTAATTTCGCGAAATTCTCATTCATAATGATTTAGTATTGATAAAAATTAGTATTGAATCTCCTACATTCGGTTTCCACTTAATTGAGCTTCGTGTGTTTGAATAATATAAGTTGGCTTTTTAAAAATAAGGAATATGAAAGCTACCTCTTCCTCCCGGCACTGGCCGGAAGGACTTTTCATTATTGTACCATCGAAAAGTGTATGAAGTTATCCATATAATTGAACCAAATTTTTTGTGCATGTTTCTGGCTATGGCAAACAAGTCCTCCCCGAACTTGAAAAAATTCCGAAAGAAGCGGGCGCTATAATTCCGATCTCTGTGCCATTTTCATTATTGTACCATCAAACAGCGTATAAAATTATGCATACAATTGAACCAAAATGTTTATGCTTGTTTTTGGCTTTGGCCAACAGGTTCTCCTTGAATTTGGAAATATTGCGCGGTAAAGGGGCTCCGTGCTAGCTATTTTTGTATACTTTTCTTGATTTTTCGTAGTTCTATTGAGCATCGGCGGCTCATGCAGCGGCGGGAACTCGCTTCCTGCTATGCCGGCTATTCGCAAACAGCTGATAACGACAGAATAAGGAAAAATTAATAATTTTAACAAATATCATGATATAGATTAACTCGTTTTTAGTCCGTTTAATTGACTTGAGCAGAAATTTAAGATGAAAATCAAAGTTCGTATAGTATTGAACTAATAATATTGAAGTATTAACATGTGTAACTAGGTTTTGAAATATTAAGATGTATAAGATAGAAGAAAGTTTTGGGATTGGCACATCCAACTAGTTATATATTAGATATATGAGGGAAAATGGTTTGCGGTGAATTTTAATGGCGTTATTATACTTCAAACATAATGGGATACAAAAGGATCACTAAGGTGCACTACGACATGTTTTCTATAGATTATGGATTGGTAGCTTTTATCGCCTAGTTACAGTGACGCACATAAGAAATTCGGTTAAAGGGACTCGGGACCCTTCGAAGAATTTTGAAGAATTTTCTTTTACTGATGTACATTTACTTTCTATATACACATATTATTATAGGCAATACTTAGAAAAAATTATTTTGACAAGAAAAAAAAATCATTTTGTGGGTAAAAATTGAGAATTTTTATTTTTACTTTTTTAATTATTAGAAATTTTATGTTTGCTGTTTTTCTAATACATTACTATGTATAAAATACAAATAAATCTACAAATATTTGTCAAATCAGTCCATTACTATTATTATTTTTTTCAACCGCAATATAGCGTACTTAATAAAACTAGGGATCGCTTATACAATTAATGAATTAATTTATGAGAAAAAAATAGAATATATAAACATGGGGAAGATTGGAACAAAAAACATAATTTCTTAAACGTCACGATTTTTATTTATTTATTTTTTCGTCATATCACATTCATCTCTAATTTTATTAAGCACACTATATTGAGCATACAAAAAAAAATAATGGTGTGATTTCACAGACATTTGTAGAATTGCTTGTGTTTTAAACACAGTGATGTATCAAAAAACAGCAAACTTTAAAATTCTTAATTTCTTTTAATAATGAAAATTCTCAATTTTAACCCACAAAATAATTTTTTTCTTGTAAAAATCAGTTTTTCCAAGTATTACACTTAACAATATGTGTATATAACAGTTTTTATATTCAATTAAAAAAATCACTAGGCTTTTCGATTGCTCAAATTATTAACAATCTACTGCTTTAGCGCATTTGTAGTCATTGGTTTGAATGAATGAAATTTATTAATAAGATATTTTCATTTCGTTCAATTCAACGGATTATAAAAAGGGATTGTAACCCTTTGAAGTAAGATGTAGCAATTCTGTGGAAAATCGACATAATTTAATCTTTGTTCTGAATTGCAATCTAACGAATATCCTATACACTGATAGTGATTAGTTAAAGTATACGCAATGGTTTATATTTTTATTTGTTTATTTAAAGTATAAGCTAATTGAATAATGCCTGGTGGTAAGACCGAGTTTGACTTCACAGAACCTCATCAAGTTTTCGGCGAAATTTCATGATTAGACAGAACTTGATTTCATAATAAGATGCAACTGGTCTTCCAAGTCATATCTTAGTTGAAACATTTCGCAAACACGATTTTAGTGGTTGATCCCCAAGTCTCGCATTGTGCTTTCCTGCAGCCAAAATTATGAGGGCATGAAGGAATGGTCTATAAATTTAAAACAATTTTTATCAGAGCAAATTTCCAAATATACGAAAGGTTTTCAAAGTCATTAAAAATCACCTGGTAGAGATGATGACCATCTCTGATAATATATTTAATAAGTTAAAGTGGAAGCCCCAAGTTTTATTTCGAGCCATAGACTGGTTCGTTGGTTATATATGGTTTTATGGCGCAAAATCCCACTAAAGGCATGCTGCACCAAGAACAGAAGCAAACAAGTAAGAAAAATCATAGTTTAGCATAGATTATGAAACGCTTTCCAACACTTCCTGAATGCTTTAACAAAACTTCGTTATTTAGAGAAATAAGGTATATAAGAGAACAAAGTAAACATTTTAGAAAACGCATGAAACATTTGAAAAACTGATTTCTGCAGTTATCGTATATAGCCAAATATGTATTCCAATTCTTTTGAACAGCCCTGAATCTGATATGTAGATTAACATATATGCTATATAATGGGAAAATTTAGTTTAGCAAGAAAACGAATAACAGGTTGATATTTCTCTTTCAGCAATTTATACTAATGGATCAAAACATACTAGTATACATTTGTACAGCCTTGTAATTAACCTAGTACCTTTATTGCATTCCCCTATTTAGCTAAAGTTTAATTCAAAGTAAAATACTCTTAAAACTACTGAAATCACATTTCCAGAAATTATCGTTTATAGACGGCCATGTATCTAATTCTTTGCGTGACCCTGTATATCCATTTACCTATGTTCTACAAACATTTCTTAGTAAACCAAATGCAGTTCCGCGTAAAAATGTATAACTCATTTAAAAACCACCTTCAAGCAATTTGCAATCATACCCAGTAACCATTATGTAACATAATTAAAATGCATTTCCAGCAATCATAGCTACTGTACAGTACTTCGGGTACAATATATTATCTGAAATCTTTTGTGTGTCCCTGTAAATACTATGCACTTCGTATAAGTTATCGAGTATAAGAGTTCGTACGAAATATGTTATAGTAAACCTCATCAACGTATATGAATTTCATTATAAATGAAGTAGTTTAACATAATTAAAATACACCGCAAACAATTCCCTCCACCCCTATACCGTTTGGTAACGGAATTATTTTATGTGGCCCTGTAAATGAATAATAACTATTCTTTGCATCATATATTCTACAGAATGCATATTTTAGTACACTTGATAAATACATATGAATTTTGTTATGTTTGAAATCATGTAACATCATTAAAATCCATTTTAAACGATTTTTTCCCATAGGCCGTATTGTAACGAAAAACTTTTGACTGTAGCTGTAAATGAACTAAACATGCTAGAAACTTTATTTGAAATAGGGATCGCGTTATGGTAGAGGTCACTAACATTCAAAAATTTCAGAACGATCCGACTATATTTACGAGAGTTAGAGCGCGGACAGGCGGACAGACAAACCGAAGTCATAAGCACTTTTCAACTTTGTTGGAAAGTGTAAAAAAAAAAAAAAGAATTAGAGACCAGTAAAAAAAATAATACTAAATCAGTGTAATTAAAATATAGGTGAATACGATAAAAAGAAAAATGCAAAGAGAAAAGCTATCTGAATGGGGTATCCCATCCAGATTTAGTCAAACGAATGATGAAAAACTAAAATTGTTAAATTTTAAAAAGTAAAAGAAGAAAATGATAATTAGAAAAGAAATTTCTATTTGGATGTCCCCATCCAGATGTCATACAAGTGTAAAAGAAAATTCTAAGTTGTTAAACCAATGAGAGAACTAAAATCTTGTACTTCAAAATAAAATTTAAAAAGTAAAGAGAGCTTCATGAGGTGTTTCCACAATTAGGTTTGTGAAGATTGGTGATGATGAATTAAAATAAATTCTATACAAGTGCCGTAGACCCGGACACTCAGTTAAAACATGATGGATGGTCAGGTAATCAAAATGCCAATCTGGGCACACGGGTGCATCCAGCCGTAGTAAAAGATGTTTGTGGGTTATCTTTGAACGTCCAATTCTCAGACGAGTCAGAAGAACACCTGTTTCCCTTGGATAACTCAAAGGCCAGGTCATGATAGTTGGTTTGATATTATGCAGTTTATTATTGTGTTCTAAACCCCGATATTCCTGCCATTCATTCTGAATAATATGTTTTATGAGTGGTTTAATGTCAGAGAATATAACTTTATGATATAATAGATTAAAAGCAAGTTTTTCTGCCTCATCTGTTTTCTCATTTCCAGGAATAGCCATGTGCCCAGGTATCCAGCAAAATAAAAAAAATTAACCACGTCCTGTTAGCTTTTTATAAAAATCCAGGATGTCTGAGACATAGGGATGCTTATTAAAAGATTTTATTGCGTTAGTAGAACGGAATCAGAGAGTGAATCAAAATATTTTACATTAGCTATGGATTTTAAAACTGGGTAAATGCATTTTATGCTATTGCTAGATATTTAATGTTTGGAATTTATATGAGTTTAAAATCATTCGTAAGCAGTAACAGATTTATTTTATATATTTGACGTCCTATTCAATGTATATTTAACATACATTAATGGTTATCCCTATTAACTGAAACAAATGATGGTTTTGGTATGCGCCAATGCACAAAAGCAATAATTTTTGGAAAAGTTTGATAAACTGTGAGAATTATAATAAATAAAAATGGATATTTTATTTTATTTACTTTCTTATTTTATTTCTATATTTAATTCTTCTCGAAAAACGTTATAAAAAATAAAAAAATATATTTTATGTTTCAAGAACAAAGGGAACTAGTTGGATGTGCCAATCCTAAAACTTTCTCCTATCTCATATATTTTAATATTTCAAAATATTGTTACAGATGTCAATATTTAAGTTTTATTAGTTCAATTCTATATCAACTTTGACTTTCATCTTAAATTTCTACTTCAGTCAATTACTCGGAGTAGAAACGAGTTAATCTCGGTCATGATATAAAATCACGAATATTCGGCTTATCAGGATGGGAAGTTCTCGTCGATTTCCGAGACACAGATGTACAATAGAACTACGAAAGATTAAGAAGATTACACAAAAATCGCTATTACAGCGCCCCTATAATAGCCAAAGTTGCTATATCAACTTTGACTTTCATCTTAAATTTCTACTTCAGTCAATTAATCGGAGTAGAAACGAGTTAATCTCGGTCATGATATAAAATCACGAATATTCGGCTTATCAGGATGGGAAGTTCTCGTCGATTCCCGAGACACAGGTGTACAATAGAACTACGAAAGATTAAGAAGATTACACAAAAATCGCTATTACAGCGCCCCTATAATAGCCAAAGTTGCTATATCAACTTTGACTTTCATCTTAAATTCCTACTTCAGTCAATTAATCGGAGTAGAAACGAGTTAATCTCGGTCATGATATAAAATCACGAATATTCGGCTTATCAGGATGGGAAGTTCTCGTCGATTCCCGAGACACAGGTGTACAATAGAACTACGAAAGTTTAAGAAGATTACACAAAAATCGCTATTACAGCACCCCCTTCCTGTGAAAATTTTCCACATTCAGGAAGGACCTTCTTATCATGGCCAAAAACATATACAAGAAAATTGGTCCAATTCTATACATAACTTCATACATTTTTCGAAGGCCAATATTGAAAATGACACAAAAATCACTTTTACAGCGCCCCTTCCGGCGAAATTTTTCCAAATTCTGGGAGAGACCTTCTTGACATGACCAAAAACATTCACAAAAAATTTGATTCAATTCTATGCATAACTTCATACACTTTTCGATGGTACAATATACAAAATGGCACAAAAATCGCTATTACAGCGTCCCCGACAGGAGGATATTTTCCAAATTAAGGAAGGACCTGCTTGCTATAGCCAAAAACTTAAAAAAAAATGGTTCAATTCTATGCGTAACTTCATGCACTTTTTGATAGTACAATATTCAAAATCGCACAAAATCGCTATTACAGCGCCCCCTTCCGACGGATTTTTTTCAAATGAAGGAAGGAACTGCTTGCCATAGCCAAAAACTTAAAAAATATTGGTTTAATTCGATGCATAACTTCATACACTTTTTGATGGTACAGTGGAAACAGACAGACGGATGCTCGGATAGACAGACATTTTCTACAAACATGTTTTGTGATCTCTGATCCCTAAAACATGTAAATCCGTCGAAAACCGGAAGTCGAAATAAATTTCGATCACAATATTTTCTTGTATTGAAGATAGAAGAAAGTAAAAATAATATAAATTATTGAGTAATATGCTGTATGCATATACTTCTTAACTTAGTTCGTGAAGATTATCAAAGTATTTAAGATGAAATTTTGACCATACTTTTACCTATTATACAACATAAAAAACAATTATATTCAAAGTGGACGTATCTCACTTTACATATCAACGCCTTTGATATATAACTGAAGAAATGAATTATTAATACCCAATTTACCGAGATATATATCAAAATATATTTATTCTGAATTGATTAAAACGTTAAAATTCATGTTATTTTGAATAAGATTTGACTTTAACTATATTTTTCCACAAAATGAAAATCAGCGACTCATCTGTTGGAACTATTTTTATTTTTATTTTAATATGCATAAGCAAAGTTCCAGTTCAAATAGCATCTGCGATACAATTCACCGAAAAAGAATAAACCAAAATCAAGGGTTTAAACCCAGTTTAAGACCTTCTCCATAAACATTTTCTGTATAAATTTTTTAACATTTATAACCGCGGATTACTCTTCGTGTTGCAGCGAAAAGTATGTTTACTACATGAAGGTATTTTGAAATTTTATTTCGTTACTGTTTTCTATCTGAAAATAAAAGAACACCATCAAGCTTATTTAATTGGTATTATTATGTGTTTTAATGATAAAATTATGAGAAAGATTAAAATATACTGGTGATATATTTCAGTTATTTCAAAAGGTTATACGTCCAAGAAATAATAAAAATATTAAAGTAGTTCCATAAAGGACAACACAAACACAAATCATGAAATGGAATACATTGCAAATTTTGAATATTGAAAAGTTCAAATTATCTGCCACGCAAATTTATTTTTACGAGAAGATTTAGGAATTAAAATTACACAAAATGTGCTTTATTACTTAAAATATGATAAAAATACTAAAAGATGTTAAATTACATTACACAATTCCTAGAACATTCAATTATAAACATAGTCATCCGCAGGGACAAAATACAAAACTGTTGTTACGAACGTCTTATTTTTCAAATGTCACTCACTTGAAGTGGAAAGCAGGGAAAGTCTGTTTCTTCACCCAGGTTCGTTGGGTGATTCCACTTACTGTTGTTTTACGGGTGAAAAAGCAGGGGAGAAAACAAAGGATGTATGCGGGGGGAAGGGGGTATAATATTATTTATTTTACAAATCTTTAAACAAATCCAACCATATATCGGGTGTGTTATAACATAAAAAGTCATTACAAACATTATTTTGTTTAGTGATAATTTCGATTTGTTAACGGTTAATTTACTCATGATAACTTTTTAAGGGGCATATAAGGGGCATCCACTAAATGAGCCTGTATATTCGTTTTTGGTTATTTCTCGACAGGGCTGTTGCTGGCCGGTTGTATTTGAAGTCTGCCAAATGTTCTTTATTACGATCTTTTCGTTCACGAGAAGTCATTCCTATATATCCAAGATAAATATATTTTCCAGTTCTCGGTGGAATCAATGATAATGAACGTTTTGTGTAATTTAAAATTTTTATAGTTGAATTTTAGCATTCTACATTTCTTAAGAAGATTAATTTTCTTAAGAAGCTTCTTTCTTTATTTATTTTCTTAAGAAGATTTAGCAAATAGAAAAAAATAACATAGACCAGCTTTACAAAAAAGAAATAAAATTATATTTAGATACTAAGTTAACCCTCTGACAGTCTAGCAAAAGGACAAAACTGTTGTAATGTTGTTTTCCCTTTAATTAGTTTTAAATAAAAAAGATGTTTCTTTCTGCATTATATTAAATAAAAATTAGGAATATAAATTTTATTCTGGAGAGTATTAAGTGTTATTCAATGTATTGAAAAAATAGAATTATATAACTTTAAATAATTCTTATATTACCGTGAAACCTGGATTAAACTTTGTGAACTTATTAACATGCCCTTGTCGTGAGAGGGTTGAAAATGAACTGGCGTAGTACAAAAATACTGTAAAAAAGTGAAAATTTTCAGAAAATATAACGAAATTAAATACGAAATGTTGCGAGTAGTTTTTACACTATATTAATCTGTTTTCTTAACCTGGATTCAATCTTTCTTGGCAGTTATCACTTCTGAAGTAACCATTTTTATGTTCAACAGACAAGCATAGTATAACAACAGCATTACTGTTAATGTTAAAGTTAAAATAATTGGATATGAAAATTCTGTTATGGAAAAATCTCGATTATGCAACTGAAATTGTTCACTTGAAAAAATTGATGAATGAAGGAATTGACCACATTAAAAAAGGTATTTCATGTTGAAAAAAGAAAGTGGCGAAATGTAGTGCAAAAACTGCTCGAAAAGCTTTCCGAAAATTACTTTTACAAACGGAACTATAGTTTCAATAACAGGTCATTATATCTCGGAAACCTATAGTTTTCTGAGGTTTCGGAAGATAAAAGAACGTTTTTCTAATTTTATTGTGTGTAATTAAAAGGTATATTATATTTTCGTAAATCGTATTAAAATTTCTAATGTTATTAGAAACATTTATTTTATTTATTTAGTAATAGAATAATTTGTTTTCATTAATATATTATGTATTATCACATACGTTTACAGTGTTAAACCAAACAATTTCCTTTATTAAGGTTGGTTGGTAGGTTGTATTGGGTTTTATGGCGCAAAATCTCTTCCTTTTTTAAGAGGTGCATGTTCCGGTCTAAAATAATATGCGTTGAAACATTTGGAGAATAAAATAAAATGAAGAAAAAAGTAATTAAGAATTACAATAGTTAAAGAAATATCATTTTCCCTTTTCCTTTTCTATTTATTTTATAGAAGTAGCATGAAAGACTTTAAAAATGCCATGTTTTACTAATGAACATTTTTAAAACGAACAATTAACAAAATACTGGGGAGTCCATCAGTGTTTGATGTGGGGGTGCAGACTCTGCGTGATTGCAATCCCTAATTATAAATCATTCATTTTTGCATTCTAAATAAGTCCCGTTTTCTAAGTATGAAAAATAATAAATGATACATTGTAATAAAAAAAATACACTTTTGCTAAATAATCGTCTATTTTTTTTTTTCACTTTCATATAATCAATCACTCTTTAGTGGATACGATTAACACTATTTTCTCGAAGACATAACCGTCAAAATGTTTGGATTTTTTCCCTACGTCTTTTGTTGATACAAAATTACCAGATAATTTTATTCCGCGAAAAGAAATACTGCTGTAATGAATCTGAAAATAAAACACTTTAAAATTTATTTTTTTAACCCGGTATGCTATTTCTTTCTCCCAGCTTATTTTGTATCGTCTCCAAAAAGTAAAGTTACGTTACAGAAGCCAGCCGTAAAACAAAGCAGATGTATCGTTGAACGATTAAATACTCTATAGCAATTTTTTAAACTTCTGAGAATCCCACATTTTCAATTTTTATACCGTCGTATTGGGGAAAAAATGTATTTTTATATGCAATTTGTTTGAAAACTGCATCTCAATTTATTTTTGAAATATTATTTTTTTTATAATTTTTAGAGCCATTTGTTTAATATTGGCAACGGGAGTATTCCATTTCTGTAGAAAGTAAAGAAAAAATTGTTGTTAAATAATAATTATATATTTTTGCTGCCGTTTTCTCATAACAACCTAAAGAAAATGTAATTAAAATGCGTGCTATTTTGAAAAAAATATAAGCGGATGATTTCTGTTAAAGCATGGAGTTATTACAAACTATATTTAATTTTAAGTATCTATATTAATGTTACAAACAAATGAAGGCCTATGAATCTTTAGATAGCCGGTTTTTTTTTTTTTTTTTTTTTTTTTCGAGTTCTATTAATGACGGCATCTTTTGCTGCATTTGCGTATTATTTCGCGATAGTGGCGTCCTATGCATACTTTACTGTAGATGTTTAAGATTGGTTCGTAAAGGTGGCATTCTTAAGCGGATGCGAATGACGTCATTTTACATAAAATACAGGTCTTAAAATTGAAATATGTTTTGCAGTATTTATTTATATATATATATATATATATAATTTTTTGTTCGGGGGCGACAAAAAATTCTGAAAAATCAGAATTCCTGTTTTCTAGTTATTATTTTTCTTTGTTTAAGAGACTGTGTTTCGCTTTCCACTATTTTACACATTTTGCTTGTAGAATGTGATATGCGGATTGGTGCATTATCTTGTGGAAAAATCCATTCACGACCCTCCAGAATTTCACCGAATGGAAGTGAACATTGGTTCAGCGTCTCTTGATATTTTTGGAATTTTGTCTTCCTTTTAAAAAAGCTAGAGAGGACTGTTGTTTGAAGCTGACCCCCCACCCCCCTTCTCCTCCAAACCATAACAGACATGCCGTCTTGCTACTTGCTGGAAAAAGTCCTTTGTTCCTTTCGTAGATCATGACAATACGTGTTCCACCCATCAGGGACATCTAAGTTCCATATTTTTCTCAGCATTGAATAAAATAGTTAGCCACTTGACCCCGTAGGATATGTATTTTTTTTTTTTTATCCCAGTTCATTCTTGCCTATTAGTAGTGTATTTTGGGACAAAGT
Source organism: Maratus speciosus (assembly GCA_963932465.1). Classification (NCBI taxonomy): domain Eukaryota; kingdom Metazoa; phylum Arthropoda; class Arachnida; order Araneae; family Salticidae; genus Maratus; species Maratus speciosus. The sequence goes on from OZ010791.1 coordinate 422,263,271, forward strand.
TTGCGAGTCATTTTCTTTAGTATGATATAATCACATTCTTTAATAATTCTATGTACAGTATCTTTGGACATCTTTACACTAAGATTATTTTTAATTTGCTGTATGGACATATTTTATGTAAATACCAATTTCTGTATTCTCTGATCCGTCTCAAAAAACGTCATACATTGTCGTCCACCTCTTGGTTTCCAGTTGAAGTTATTATTTTTAGAGAGTACTTGCATATAAACATCGCTCTGATCGATGTTAATTATCTGATCGATAAGAATTTTATTTTGTGATTTTAATTAAAAAACTTTGTAAATCTCACCTTTTATGAATTCTTTACTCTTCAACATATTTAAAAGGAGTGGAAATGATTTTCCTACTTTTATACTTTTATAAAACAAGAATACGACGTCATATAACCTCATTACAACCGTCCAATCCCGTGTTTCTAAAACAATTTGCATAAAGTGCTTAAACTTTTGAGACGGTGTTTCTTCAAACTAAATTAAATGGAAATTAATGGCAATTTTTATTTTAACTAACAAAAAATGCTTATTTTATTTGATTTTGATTAAATGTCGAGTATTTATTGTAAATTCGAGTGATATATTTTTTCTTCAATTATTTTTAACCGGATTTGAAGAGTGCATAAACTTTTGACACGGACTTTAGTAATAAAATGAAATTAATGTAATCTATTTAACGAAATAAATAAGTTTAATCGTGATAGTTTAATTTCGTTAAATGTTTTTTTAAGCTACTAATTTTTTAGTTCAAAATTTAAAACCATGTAAATGTATTTTTACCAAAACATATGAAATATATAAGGAATATATATTTTAAAATAGGTAACATTATAAAACATGTAAAATAATAAAACTAGAGAACAGGAATTCTGCTTTTTCAGAATTTAGTGTCGCCCCCGGCATTTTCATTACTTCATTTTCTTCTGGTGGACTGGTGGTTTCTATTATTATGAACCAGCTATTATAAATGAATCGTTTAGGTGAAGATGAAAGAGCAGTCATAAAATGTTAGAACTCCATAATGTCCATAATTTTTTTTTGCAAAAAAAATTATGGCCATTTTTTTTTCATGAAATATTCATGAAATTATTACTCTTTTAAGTTGAAGATTCTTATCATATAGATTCGGCAGTTAATGGGTTAAAAGAAAATGTATACCCCCCAAAAAATTACGTCCACAGCTTATTATATCTAAAGTTTATTAATTATTATATCTAAAGCTTATATCTCATGTTTTTATTGAAAATTTAATAAAACTAAAGCAGAATACATATAAGCAATTATAAAAGTTCGAATTCAAATAATCAGCTAATAAAGTTTGAGGAAGTAAAAGAAATAGGAAAATGTTTTATATCTATTTGCATCTTAAGAAATAGACCTTTTGACTATTTGTGAAATAGAAAATTTATTTACTCTTTTATGGCGTACATTTACATGTAAAAGTAGGAGTAAAACTCTTGTTAGAACTTCCTAATTAGTCCTGTTACACTTCTCATAAATATTTATAAACTATTGCGCATACACTAAAACTTCTGAAAAGTTTAACCAATTAGTTGCGAGTTACTTGAAATTTTGTTTAAATTGCTAAAACAATTTGAAGATTTAAAGATGAATGGTATCGGTAATATTCGTAATATTATTATCATCAAATATTTACTGCTGGTGTTTTAAAGTTTCGTTTAATTACTAAGGTGAAATATTTAAAATAAATAAAAAGAGTGATAATCATCTTAAATATCGATAGAAGTTGGAGAGGGTGACGTTTTAATACTACTTTTCCTGAAATATGATTTTCGCCTTATTAAATTGGAAGATTCTTCGAATAAATATGGCGGAAATTACTTTTTGAAAAAAGTGCCAGCTGACGAAGGTAATATTGGCAGATGTGGGCATTATTCCGATAGGCGAAATAAGATGGAAAGAACTACATTTAACATTTAAAAAACAAGAAGTATTACAAAACAAACGATATGTTTTGAAAATTTTAAAAATAAATAAAGAAATCAAAAGCTTGAATTTTTTTTAAAAAATTAATGCAATAAAAAATATTGTTAAAAGTGTTTTTGATTTTTTTATCTGCAGATGAAGCGCAAATAAAAATATTTGTTTCTTTACTGGTAAGTCCGACAGATTCCTCATGGACATAATTACGTATCTCCTTTTTACAGAATGTTGAATTCAAACTTAAGAAGCCATGAAATTAATTTTTGGGGCTTTGCTTTAATCAAGAAAAGTTAAAGGATCTCTAAACAAGCAACATAATTTTGGTTACACTTTTCTTTAAGTGATAAACAGTTTATAGAATTTTTTCTTTCTTTTTTGCAAAAGCTCCAAAAATAATCACACATCAAATAAACAAATGCATTGCTACTTATTGAAAATTATATTAAAATTCTTAAAAATATTAAATAAAAATGACATTTATTTAAAGGATTAAAAGAATTAACTGAGTGTAATAGTTGCAGATGAATATGGTTAACATTGCAGTGTTGCATTGATAAAAATTTTAAAATATACCATATATTAAACATTTGTTTAGTGAATTCCTGCATCACTAAATTCAAATAGAATTCTCGACTTTACTATTACAGATGATACGATAACAAAATTTTCCAATAAACTGAGTTCTACGGATAAAATTCAGATAAAAATTGCAAACAACTGTTTAACAACAAAAGTAGATATATTTTTTATTTCTAATTTTTAATGGATAGTAATATTCAAGATTCTATACAGTGTGTCCACGTATAACCTTATCGACCTTTATTTTCGCAACCGCTGGTCCGAGATGCATACTTCCAATTACAAAAATAGTCAAAATTAGGTGCAGGGTTAAGATAAAAAAGTTTGAAGCGAAAAAACAATATAGTGAACAAATACAGAATCTAAATTTTTATAACGGGCCCCCGGTCCTATAAGTTATATTTAGTAAAATTTCCCTGTTACACTGGCAAGTAAGCCAAAAAAAGTTCCGTTATTTTACGATTAAAATTGACCTAGTAATAGCTGTTTAAAGTTGGAGTATATTTTTTGCTGCATATTAGGGTTCATTCACAAATTTAGTCGAAATATAATTTCGTCACATATATTAAAGAAATTGTTGAGATTAAAATTAGAATTGCAATAAAAATTTGAAATCTTTAATCATTCTGGCATATTACTGCAAAATGTACAATTTGTACTGAACATTATAAGGGGATAAAAAAAACCTATTTTTTGTTAAATAAAAGGATGAATAAACAAATAAATTAAAAAAAATCAAAAAACCCGACTGCGTAAAAAGCGAACTAATTAATTATTTCTCATCAATGTGAAACAATTTTTTTTTCAATTCCTACTATTAGCGCCCCACCAGTGGCCGAGAGGTTCTGCTCTCGAAGCTGGTAGACGGGAAGTGCTGGGTTCAATCCCAATCGCGCCCGTCGGCCTAATCGTTCGGAGTTTTCGTGGTTTTCTTCGAACCTTGGTTCTCCAAGCGTTAATACGGGTTAGGTTCCCTTAGAAAGACCTCCACGGAAGGCACTCCCCCCTTAGGGCCTATATCCCACGTGCAGATAATTGGCCGACATAAATACAACCAAATACAACCAATCCTACTATTAGCTCACACTCTCACTATATACATCTTGTTCAAATTTTCAATCGTTAATAAAATACTTATTATTCATCCAATCAAGCTCAAATATTTTTTTTAAATTGTAGTGGATGACACTTAATGTTAATGAAGTTTTTTTCAAATATCAATTTATTAATTAAATTAAATTAATTAATTTTCAATAATCGATAGAGATCAAGGTATTTTAAGACCGAGAGAGCCCTCTTCTTGATCAAGGCATTTTAAGTGCCACTCAAAAGGAAAGAAGAATGGGAGAAAAGAATTCCCTTATTGCCCTAAGTAGGAATTCACTTAAAATATATATTTTTTTTATATTACCTGTTTATATTACTTACCTTTTTTTTTTATTATTTACTCGTATTGGTGACTTTTAAGTTGTGTTTAACTGTTAGTTCCTATCTATAAACGATGTTTTTATGAGGTCTATAGATGTCTATGATGGTTAGAGTTGCTATAAAGCTAGACATCTAGAATACATACACAACTTCCAGGTTGTATAATATTTTAACGAAGCTTCTGATTGTAAAATAGTCAATGAAACATCGTCTTCATTTTGAAAGACCTATCCAATGACATGCCACTCAATAGGGTAAGTAATTTTTTTTTGTCTCTACCGCCATTTTGTATTTTACTACCGCCATTTTGAATTTATAAAAATAAAACCTAGCCTATAACCATCGGGCCGTTAAGACGAATCGATAGAGACCTCATTCATTAAAATCCATCCAGCCGTTGCGATGTATTGGGGGTATAAAGAAATCCACATACACAGATACACGTGAAACACATAACCCTTCTTTTAAGTCGGGTAAAAAAAACAGCCTCAATTCTTTACAAAATGATACATATTTAAAATGCTGTTAGATTACACTGTCTTTCAAATTTTGAGTTGTGACACGTTTTTTAGCTTTTGAAAATTGATTCTTATGTATTTTTTAGCACTGAAATCCGAAAATGACCTTCATTTTAAACCATCACGTCAATATTTTTTTCAAATCGCAAATTTCAAAGTTAAAAAGCTGAAAGATAAAATTGATCCCCCTCCCCTCCAACCTCATTGGACAACCGAGCTGTTTAGCTGTAAGAAACCCAGTATAAGTCAAAAAATCTAATAAATTATTGAATTAAATAAAATTAAACTGAATAAAAAAGTCTTATATCTATTTTATAGTATCAGATTTTTCGCTGTTTTTTAAACTTGAAATTTACGATTTGCGAAAATCTTGACATGATGGTTAAAAGTGAAGGTAACTTTTTCATTAAGCGTTAAAAAATACATAAAATGTAATTATAAAAGTTAAAAATCACAACAATCGCTGGTTTATGCTATCTAATCTAAAAATCTTTCTTAAACTTCTTGACGGTAAACTATCCGAATTTTTATCCTCTAATATAAGTATATATATGATGGTAAGAGTTGAAAATCATAATAATATTGCATTGTCATCGGATTTAAGTCAGTATGTAAAATTTAACTGCGATCGGACATTTGAAATTAAGTTAAAATTCGAGTAAAAATTTTGAACTGGAAAGATGATCATTGCAAGTTAAACAAAACCTTATGAAAATAACATAATTTTAGTTAAAAGAAATCATAGCCTCAAATCCTTACAAAATAAAACTTATGTTAAAATACAATTATTTTAACTAATCTGAAACTAATAAAAGTTAATCGTAATATTTGTACGATTTCTTTCATAGCGCAGATACCTTGAAATAAGTTTAAGTGCTTTATACACGGCTCCTGAAAGCATGGTCGAAATCATCTGCTTTGATATGCAAAAAAGTGATATACATCATGCATTTCAAAGTTTCATAACTCGGACAGTTTTAATGTTAGCTGAATGGGACTTTTTTTTTTCTTACTTGTTAGTGTCACAGTAAAGTTTTAGTAAATATCACTTATAGGACCGGGGGACCCTGTAAAAATTTAAATTTCGTATTTTTTTAATAAATGGTTTTCTTGACCAAAATCGCTTTAAAAATAGTTCTTTACCTTATTTAAACCATTTTTGTAATTGGAAGTATTCATCTAGAACCAACGGTTGCGAAAATAAAGGTCGGTCAGGCTATACGTGAACACACTGTATAATGTTATACACAGGTTTAGTCTAAATGACTCATAGGAATTCAAAACACTGTGTATTAAGAGGTACACGACCTATACAGAGGGGTGATACAAGGCAGAATACATACACTCACCAAGTTTAAATGCCCCCTCGCGGTTCGCGTGCGGGAACACATCACTGCAGCTGTTACGGACCTTGACAGAAACATGCACTTGAGCATACGGACGAACTCAATTACCGTTGGAATCTGTGCCGGGTGACTAAGGGTGCACACCATGCACATCTGAAGTATGTACCAGAAAATTGGTGAGCGTATGTAACTTTTCATGTACCACCCGTCTTTAAACTGTATAAAAAAATTTCTATATCGGAGCGTTCAGATAAAATTACGCACAATCATAATACTAGTTTTTGTTAGCAATTAAGTCAGGCTGATGAAAACATTGCATAGATATGAGGTATGTAATTATGTCCATGAACAATGTGACGGACTTGCCAGTAAACATACAAACGTTTTTATAAGTCCTTCATATGCAGTTTAAAATACCAAAATCAATTTTCACAGTATATTTTTTAACTCCGTTAATTTTTTTTCAATTTTCTTCATGGTTTTCTTTTACTATTATTTTTTTCTAATTTTCAAAACATATCTATGATATTGTAATAGTTGTTTTTTATAGGTTAAATCTAAATCTTTTAAATTTATTTCACCTATCTGTATAATACCTGCATATGGTCATTATGATCATTAATTGGCATTTTTCTAAACAAAGTGCGGTAATTAACAATTTTGACTAATGTAAAATTTTGGTAATTTTAGAAAAAATACCATTGCTAAAAAAGGTCTGCTTTGTTATTACATTTCCATTAAAAATATATATAAGTTATTACTACCGTTTGAAATTTTCACACATTACGTCAGCCATAATAACAGCAGATACCTTACATATAATACGCTTGCTATTTCTTAAAATGTGTCATAAGCATTTCTTTCCCCTTATTCAAAAACGTTAAATAGCTACAGTAACATTAATCTCTAACATACCAAGGAATACGCAAGAGGGCTGCCACGGGCGACTATTTTTTATTTCTATCTCTCACCAGGTTTTCAAAACAAAAATCTTTTACACACGCTTTGACAACATTTTCAAAAGAAATAAACTACAAAAATGGATTTTTTAAAAATAGTGGTACGAATAGAACATAAAAATAGTCGCCTGTGGCAATCCCGTTGCTGATAGAGATGTAACCACATCACGTGATTATTTCGTATTGAGCGAATTGAGGGGTTTTCGGTTTGTACTAATTTTTTGTACTCAGCGAAATGATATCGGTTAATTATACAGATTTGGTACTCTTAAATCTACATATAGAATTCAAATTCTGACAGTGCGTTACATTTGAAGAAAAACAGTTTTGTAATACTAAAAAACAGTGTACAACTGAATGATTAATAAATGTATTTAATATGTCGTGACAGGCATATATATTTAAGCATTATTTCGATAGGTGGCAACACTAATAGCCAACTCCTCACTGAAGTTATGTACGCGCTGTCATAGTTTCGCGCGCCAGTCTTCAACGGAAACTCAGATGTAGTGGTTATAAAATACGCAATGTTTTTGCGGGGAGAGTGCGTTTAGTTTTTGAATGAAATTATTGGCATGTATGGCTCGCCGAATGGCAATTTTCACACATTATTACATAAATTTGAATTATGAAGTGGATAGTGTGACTGTGAAAAATCATTTCAAATTTGCCACAAATCAATAAAATCTAACTGAAAATACATTTTTCTGATTCTTATCTCTTGCTGTACCCATAATACAGGGTCATCGAAAAATAATGCCTAGATTTAAAAAAATCATAACATCGAAATATTTTATGTTAAATGAGAATTTTTTTCACTACACGATAACTGGTGAACGCAAGTTTTCTTTTAGTTCAGCAGAATTCGTTTGCGTGTCTGTGTTATGCGCCGATTAGTTGCGCAATCTTCAAGGTCAGCCGACACGCCAGACTGCAGCTGCTCAGTATGATATTGATCGTGCAACAAAAAGCATAGTGCATGATTTGGTACGCGGGTTATTTCATGACAAAGTTATTGGACCTTTCTTTTTCGAAGAAAAAAACATGTACTGAACAGCTGCAGTCTGGCGCGTCGGCTGACTTTGACGATTGCCCAACTAATCCGAGCATAACACAGGCACGCAAACGAATTCTGGTGAAGTAAAACCAAACTTGCGTTCACCAGTTATCGTGTAGTGAAAGAATTACTCATTTAACATAAAAGGTTTCGATGTTATGATTTCTTTTAAATCTAGGCATTATTTTTCGATGACCCTGTACTATACTTTCTTTTAAGTATTTCTCTCAATTATGATTTAATGAAGTGTTATATTCTTGGAAATATGTTTGTTGTAATTCTATTTTCTATAGCTTTTCATAAAAATAAAGCTATGGGACTTCATTATGTTCTTATGATACATGTACTTTAATTGAGACTTGTGTATGCTAAGTTTGTTTTAATGCCATTCAGAAGTTGAAAAAAAAATGTCATTTCATTAAGCACAATTCCTTTTGATTCTTTTTTTAATTAGTTTTACATTACCATGCTACGCTGCTTACTTCGTCTTTCTAAAAATAAGGCTCGACGTGTTAGTTTGTTTCTAACTGAAAACTTTCCCGCAACATTTATGAAGTCGATGTATGAATACGAATAAGTCTTCTAAAGCGTTAAATTATAGCTATTTATGGGACATCCTCTAGCTGAATGAAATGTCATAAATTAACTGCTCTTTGAGGAATAATTTAAGCATGTCGTGTACCCGAAGTGCATTTAATATGGTTCCACATTAATATGAGTCTTTATTTGAATCACTATCCATGAAATAAGTTTATTTCATGAAATACGTTTGCCACCGGAAATTTTGAAAGATAATTTTCGCATTATTTTATGTCAAAATTTATCTTTTTTAAATACAGAAAAAAAATTTAATACGAAAACAGTGGTACCTTCATAGTTAATTTAAAAATTCACATTTATTTTTACCGTTGCGTCAACATAACACCAGTGGATAATGGGTTAACTTTTCTACTATCAAATGAAAACGCAGATATTTCTTTAATATTTATATTTTTTATATCATTTATTACGGATGTAGAAATATTAATACAATGTTTTCACGTCTTTTTTTTCAATAACCGAATAAGCGCATTTCTCTTCGTAACGCATAACTACATAGTTTTCAATCCATTGTTTATTTCCAACAGACAGTTTAAAGCAAATAATATTTTTAATGATGCAAATGTTAATTAAACCCTATTTCGAATTGATGCTTTGCATTTTATATACATTTTTTCCTTTTAATTTGATGATAAGGTTAAAATCGTTACAAAAATGCGTGAACATCATATGTATTTTAACTATTAACTTTTTAAAAAATTGACCGTTTTAAAAAAGAGCTCTGCTTAAAATTACCAATTTCAGTTATATAAACGTTTTATAATGCAAAAGATTGCAATATTAATTTAAATGTCTAGCTTTATTTTCACAAAAAAAAAAAAAAAAAGGAAGAAAAATAAAGTTTACTAGGCTCATTACTTTATTTATTTATTTTACTGTTTACGTAGCTATATTTTTTTCTCGTATAATCTGTATCTTGCTTAAAATTTTCCAAAATGATCATTACACTGTAAAATAAAATCTGTATTTCTGCAGATGTAAAGTTATAGAAATGTTTACACTTACTAAAATTTTATCTATACACTATACAAAAAAAGATGCAAATCTACAAAACTAGTTTTTGTAAAGCTACAGAAATATGTAGCTTTACAAACGAATCTACTAAAATTACAGTAATCTTACTAAAATTTCATCTGTAACCCGGGTTTCAGTTTCATAAAAAGTTCTAGGCATCCCATTTCCTAAAACATTCTTAGTATTCTTACAGATTTTTTGATTTACGGTGCAAAAGTGCATCTGTTACATGAAGCTCTTTTGTTGCCGTTACATAAAAAATTCTAGGAATCCTACTTTCCTAAAACCTTTTACCAACTAGGTTTTTTTTTTTTTTTTTTTTTTTTTTTTTACAGCGTACTTTCCCATGTCCATATATACCAATAACGTCATAATAGCAATAATGGAATAAAATTCCATTGTCGTTTCTTTTATGCGCTCTGTAATAGTCACTATTTATATAAATATTTATATTTATTTATTTATCAACACCCTCCCAATAGGTATAGCAGAAATTCTTGGTTTAAGAGAAACTAGCAGGAATGACCGAGCTAAGCTCGGTCAGAATTAACTTTGTGTTTATCTCGTTATATTATTCCCACCAAATCATTCTTGCTATTTTAGATACAATTAGCTCGACCCTGAGACATAGTGACCCAAAATGACCCACTAATCGAATTTTTTCGTACATGCGACCTAACACAATACTCTTCTCGAGCTTAAAAACGATGGAATACAAAATGTAGTGAAAATCGTTAGTCGTTTTCTAGATAAAATAAGCTTGACCCACGTTGATTCAAAAAACCACTAACCAAAATTTATCGAACATGTGAGCTATTTCAATGGTCTTTTTGTTCTGTGAAACGGTATAACAAAAAAAATTGTCAAAATAGTTTGAACATTTTTGAGATGCCGTTAGCTTGACCCCGACCCATTATCACCAAAGACCCACTAATAGAATTTTCTTGAGCATGCGACCCAGCCCAATGGTTTTATATTGTCCAGAAACGGCGTAGTACAAAGTTTTGTCAAAATCTTTTGAGCCTTTTATAGATAAAGTTAGCTTGATCCTGATCCATTAGGACCCTAAATGTCCCATTGATTGAATTTTCTTGAACATGCGACCCTGCCCAATGGTCTTATCATGCCCGTAAACGGTATTATACAAAATTTTGTCAAAATGTTTTGAAGCGCTTTTTAAATACAATTAGCTTGACCCTGACACACTGTGACCCAAAATGACCCACTAATCAAATTTTCTTGAACATGCGACCTAGACCAATGGTCTTCTCGAGCTTGAAAAAGATAGAATACACAATTTAGTGAAAATCGTTTAAGCCGTTTTTTAGATACATTTAGCTGGACCCTGACCTATTGTGACCCAAAATGGCCCATTAATCGACTTTTCTCGAATATGCGATTTAGCCCAATTATGTTCTCATGCCCAGAAACGGTATAATATAAAATTTGGTCAAAATGTTTTGAGCATGTTTTTAGATACATGATGATAGATTTTAGATACCTGCTTGATCATGGCCCATTGTGACCCAAAATGACCCCCTAATTGAATTTTCTCGAACATGTGATTTAGCCCAAAGGTCATCTCATGACCAGAAACGGCCGTATAGTAAAAAAAAATTGGGAAAATGTCTTGAGCCGTTTTTTAAAAATAATTAGCTTGACCCTGACTCATAATGACCCACTAATCGAATTTTCTCAAACACGTGACCCATCCCAATGGTCTTTTTTTGCCCGGAAACGATAGCTTACAGAAATTCGTCAAAATCGTAGAGCCGTTATCTAGATAAACTTAGCTGGACCCACGGTGACCCAAAAATGACCCACTAATCGAATTTTCTTGAACACGTTACCCATCCAATGGTTTTTTCGTGCCTGAAAATGGTTAGATACAAAATTTAGTCAAAATCGATTGAGCCGTGCTCTAGATATAATTAGCTTGACCCCGACCGATTATGACCCAAAATGACCCACTAATCGAATTTTATCGAACACGAGACCCATCCCAATGGTCGTTTCGTGCCCGAAAACAGTAGGGTGCAAAATTTCGTCAAAATCGTTAGAGCCGTTATCTAGATAAACTTAGATTGACCCACTTTGACCAAAGAATGACCCACTAATCGAATGTTCTCGAACATGTGACTTAGCGCAATGGTCTTCTCGTAATCCAAAACTGTAGAATGAAGAGTTTAGTGAAAATCGTTAGAGCCGTTTTTTAGATACAAAATAATTGACCTACAGTGACCCCAAAATGACCCACTAATCGAAGTTTCTCGAACACGTGACCAATCCCAATGGTCTTTTCGTCTCCGAAAATGGTTAAATACAAAATTTAGTCAAAATCGATTGAGCCGATCTTTAGATATAATTAGCTTGAGCCTGATCTATTATGACCCAAAATGACCCACTAATCGATTTTTTTCGAACACGAGATACATCCCAATGGTGTTTTCGTGCCCGAAAACAGTAAGGTGCAAAATTTCGTCAAAATCGTTAAAGCCGTTATCTAGGTAAACTTAGGTTGACCCACGGTGACCCAAAAATGACCCACTAATTGAATTTTCTTGAACATGTGATTTAGCCTAATGGTCTTTTCGTAATCCAAAACTGTAGAATATAGAGTTTAGAGAAAATCGTTAGAGCCGTTCTTTAGATAAAAATAGCTTGACCCACAGTGACCCAAAAATGACCCACTAATCGAACTTTTCAGAACACGTGACCCATTCCTATGGTCTTTTCGTGAGTGAAAATGGTTAGATACAAAATTTAGTCAAAATCGATTTAGCCGTTCTTTAGATATAATTAGCTTGACCCCGACCCATTATGACCGAAGATGATCACTACTCGAATTTTCTTGAATAGGAGACCCATCTCATTGGTCTTTTCGTGCCCAAAAATGGTTAGATTCAAAATTCAATCAAAATCAAGTGAGCCGTTCTCTAGATATAATTAGCTTGACCCTGACACATTATGACCCAAAATGACCCCCTAATCGAATTTTCTCGAACACGAGACCCATCCTAATGGTTTTTTTGTGCCCGAAAACAGTAGGGTGCAGAAGTTCGTCAAAATCGTTAGAGCCGTTATCTAGATAAAGTTAGCTTGACCACCGGTGACCCAAAAATGACCCACTAATCGAATTTTCTCGAACATGTGACTTAGCCCAATGGTATTCTCGTAATCCAAAACTGTAGAATATAGAGTTTAGTGAAAATCTTTAGAGCCGTTTTTTAGATAAAAATAGCTTGACCCACAATGACCCAAAAATGATCCACTAATCGAATTTTCTCGAACACGTGACCCTTTCCAATGGTCTTTTCGTGCCCGAAAATGGTTAGATACAAAATTTGGTCAAAATCGATTGAGCCGTTCTTTAGATATAATTAGCTTGACCCTGGCCCATTATGACCCAAAATGACCCACTAATCGAATTTTCTCGAACACGAGACCCTTCCGAATGGTCTTTTCGTGCCCGAAAATGGTAGGGTGCAAAATTTAATCAAAATCGTTAGAGCCATTTTCAAGATAAAATTTACATACACACACACACACAATTTTTGCTCGCATTATAGTATAAGATAAATGTCAGTGCCCAAGTTATCCAAGAAATAATGGATGGTTACAGACTAAACCTATTTATATTTATATGTTTTCTGCACTGTTAAAGATAATGAAATACCTATACCTGAAATATAATGAAAGAAAATATTTAACAAAGCATAAAAAAAATTCTTATAACTACGGTTATAGGGGAAAGTAGGGGAATGGCGCTCACTTAAGGAAAAACATGAACATTTAGTCAAATTTAGACAAAAAAATCAATATTTTATTAACGAAGCATAACTTCAAAGCATAAAGAACAGTTTGCAATCAACTAATTTGCATAAAAGTTTAAGGAATTTTTTTTATTGTGCTTTATTTAAATAACCATCGATTGAGCGGTAATGCCCGACATGGTAGGGTAATTGCGCTCAGAGTTAGAATAAAACATTTAAGTAAGACAAAAGTCACATATGTAGTTGTGAGGGCTGTTCACACCACTGCAGACTTTTTTCGATTACTTTACACACATGGTGTTACACATATAGTGGGCTACTTTTTTTATTTAGGTTTTTTGATTTTCACCACTTTTTTGAAATCGTAAAATTCTCCTTGTTTAATGACATATTAATTAAGGCGAAAACGGGGGAATTTTACCATTTCAAAAAAGTGGTGTCAATCAACAAATTTGAATTTAAAAAATGTTGCCCTGGAATTTCATGCGAGCGCCATTACCCGTTATCGCCATGTTGGGTTTTAATGCATTATAATTGGCGTAACAACGCACTACAAAAATAAATAAAAGCATGAAAGTACAGCTAAATGTATATATTTTGTAGACATAATGAGTAAATTAATATTTAAAAATAAGAGTGTACACTTGCCTTCAAGTTATATGTTTTAGAATTTTATAATATAACAACTGTAAACTAATAACGTGAGGACACAAAAATACTTTCCTTCCGACGGTCACTATATACTGGGTACGGTCACTATATACTATTGATATATTACTTGGAACTTACGATGAAGTTCACTAGGGGTCGATACCAATCGCATGTTTTCAATTCTATTCTGTTTAGAGATATTGGGTGAGCGGGATTACCCTTCTGAGCGTGATTACACTACTTTCCCCTACTTTTTTTTACTATGGCTCATGGTTGACATAATTAATTAACAAAATAATTGATCTGTAGACTAGGCGTGAAGTTAACAGCAACTACACTTTTAAAAATCTGCAGCAAAGTGTCCAGTTATTCGACCGTTTTCAAAAGGTAATGGTTATTTAACCATATTATTAAGGATACATGACATATTACTGACCTTATTTCGGTCAGATTAAAGTTAAATTACAGTTATGTAACAGTTTTCCGTAAAAACGGTCGAATGACTTGATAGTTTACTGCGAAGCTTTAACAATGTAGTGGAAACCAAATTCTTCTGAGGTTTACTATATTTTAGTGTCAAATTCGGAATTATTGAATCTGTATTAAAAAGCAAAAACAGGTCAGTGAATAACGCAGACTTCATTGTTCACGGTTCCAACATTTTGCCCGCAAATTTCACCTTTACCGCGATTTCTTTAATATTTAATCCTGTTTCGCCTTAGAATATAAAATACAACCGTTTCCATTGTTGATTCTTTTGCAACATATTTACTAAGTAAAATATATTCTACATTATAAAAGTAGTCACATTATAAAAAATCACTAAGGCGAAAACAGGGCAATTTTACCATTTCAAAAAAGCGGTGTCAATCAACAAATTTGAATTTTAAAAATGTTGCCCACTGGCAACACTTCTTCTGGAAATCCATGCGAGCGCCATTACCCGTTATCGCCATGTTGGGTTTTAATGCATTGTAATTGGCGTAACAACGCACTACAAAAATAAATAAAAGCATGAAAGTACAGCTAAATGTATATATTTTGTAGACATAATGAGTAAATTGATATTTGAAAATAAGAGTGTACACTTACCTTCAAGTTTTATGTTGTAGAATTTTATAATAAAACAACTGTAAACTAATAACGCGAGGACACAAAAATACTTTCCTTCCGACGGTTACTATATACTTACTGGGAACTTACGATGAAGTTCGCTAGGGGTCGATACCGATCGCATGTTTTCAATTCTATTCTGTTTAGAGATATTGGGTGAGCGGGATTACCCTTCTAAGCGTCATTACCCTACATTCCCCTACTTTTTTTTTTACTATGGCTCATGGTTGACATAATTAATTAACAAAATAATTGATCTGTAGACTGGGCGTGAAGTTAACAGCAACTACACTTTAAAAAATCTGCAGCAAAGTGTCCAGTTATTCGACCGTTTTCAAAAGGTAACGGTTATTTGACCATATTATTAAGGATACATGACATATTACTGACCTTATTTTGTTCAGATTAAAGTTAAATTACAGTTATGTAACCGTTTTCCGTAAAAACGGTCCAATGACTTCTTAGTTTGCTGTGAAGCTTTAACAATGTAGTGGAAACGAAATTCTTCTTTTGGAGTCAAATTCGGAATTATTGAAGCTGTATTAATAAGCAAAAACAGGTCAATGAATAGCGCAGACTTCACGTTCACGGTTCCAATATTTTGCCCACAAATTTCACCTTTACCGCGATTTCTTTAACATTTAAAGGTCAAACAAAGTCAGTTTTTTAAACCTTAAAACAGGAATGTTCTTTCAAAAGCAATTATTTGTTAAAAAATTGTATCTCAATTTACCGATTTTTTTATGCTTTTTAAAATAATTTTTAAGCTTGATTTTTAAAATATATCTCTATCGCACGCAGTGCGATTACCAAATCTTGACCCATTTCCACTTGAAACAATATTACCAGTTTAGCATTGTTTTACGGCTAATATTCCATAACAAAATTAAAACTTCATCATTAAATTAGCAAAATAATATAAATAAAACAAGAAGTTAACAGACTTGTAATCGAACTAATAAATTAACAGAATAAAAAAAAAAGCTGCTGGGTTAAGCAAAATCAGTGGCGATTTATTTTGCTATTTATTTGCCTCCATAATGACAATGTATCGCAATAAACTAAACTTTATTTGAATATTATAATTAATGATATTTTTCATATAGAAATAAATGCTTTTTGGGTTTGATAGGGGACAGTATAAAAATATAGAAAAAATGTATTAGAGTTTTCAATTGAAAAAAAAATATGTTTTCAGCTATATTCAGAAATACTGGAATCAGACTTTGATGCCGTACTTTTATAATGTAGAATATATTTTACTTAGTAAATATGTTGCAAAAGAATTAACAATGGAAACGGTTGTATTTTATATTGCACACAAAATAAAACAATTTATTTCTAAAAAAATAAATTACAATTAAAAGGATAAAAATTTCGCCTGAATTCATTAGATTTCATTACTGCTTTGAAAGTGAAAAAAAAATAAATAAGTTAACTTTTATTAATTTGTATAAGAAACAATTATCAACGTTACTTAAAGAAAAAACAAAATTCCAGAGCTCCTTCGAAAATGCCATACTTATTTTTAAGAACTTTGCTAATATCAAACTGTGAAACTAACTTTCATTTCAACATTTTAAGTGTAAAGGAAGCACGCCCGTAACCTATTAAATACTTACAGTTAAGTTATTGCATCCAGGTTAAGAGAAAAGAAGCATGAAATACATGTTTTTGAAATATGTGGTGCATAAAGCCATTTTTGTGAAGGAATATGAGATAAAGGAGGAGATTAACTTCAAAGTGTTTGGTTTGTATTTTAAGGTACAGTAAATAGTCTCTTTAAGTTAAAAAACTATATTTGTGCGGTATAAAGTAACAGAGACAATTATATAAATTAATGTCGTTAATTAACATTTGATAATAGCTTTACCTAAACCACAATAAAAGTAAACGTTAATCTAACAATGTATAAATAACGCTATTGTAATTAAAAGCAAGGGAAAGTAAGAGAATATTTCATACAGCGTGATTAATAGGTATTTTAATTATATTCTGCCAAAATGTTATCAAAATATCAATTAGCCCCCTTTTATTTCGTATTTTCAATACGTAAAATTTCGAATTTATTATTGTTAGTGGTAATTCGAACATTTATTTTCCGAGAACTATTTAATTTATCCCATCATATGTATTTTTCAATTTATTATACTTTCATTCTTAATTTTTTTTTGGTGAACTGTGCTATTAAAATAAAGCAATTACGTATACCAGTGTTTCTCAATATTTTATTTTTCAAGTAGTTGTGAAGAAGCATGTGTATCTGGTGCACCGTTTATTAATTTTACTTAAAATAGTCATTTATAAAAACATAAAAACGAAGTGAATAGCAAATTAATAGAAATAAACTTAAATTTTATTTTATGTTTTATGCAAGCTTTACAGCAAGCAATAATTTTCTTTTCCACCCTAGAATATTTCTTCAATTATTTGTGATAATTTGATAAGGCGGAGTCATTAGTAGTGTTTAACATCCTGTTTCTTTATACATGGTGTCCCAGGGTTATTGGGACAAACTTTAAAGGAAGGTATGTGACACCACAAGGATTCAGAATTGCATAGCAATCAGTGGTCGGAGACTGAGATCATCTGAAATAATTTATTGGTCAAAGGTATTACTTGTGCTGTGCTAAATGATATGCGAAAATGTCACAAAAGATGTTCAAAGTTTATACAATTGCAAGCGCTGCATTCATTACAAAATCGGATTATGGATTGGCGTACTCACTCAAATACACTTGTATTTTGTTTGATACTTGCAGCAGCGCAGACAAGTCTTACAACCAGATCCATATCGGAATCCACATCACTTTTCAGTGCACCCAAAGAAAAAAATATATTCTGCTTCAATCAGGAGAGCGTGGTGGCAAAAAGCGTGGGTCTTGGGAACAACACCACATAACGGCGACCGCAGCCGTGGTTGCTACGACGACCATGGGTTGCTATGCAAATCTGAATCCTTGTGATGTCCTCTACCTCCCCTTAAAGTCTGCCCCAATAATTCTGGACATCCTGTGTATGCATTTAATTAGCTAACAGCATATAAAAAGCTTTTTACGTTAATTCATTAAGCTGTAAGATGAATGATTGTTAGCGATTCGACTTACTAAATCTCTACTAATACTTTAGTAATCTTACTAAAACCTTTAGTGCCCATCAAGTGGAACGCATGCTACCAGTCGAGAAAATCTTGATCTGAAAATGTGACATTATGTTAAATATTATTTGAATAAATGAAAGCATATTATTACAAAAAACGTCTAAATTCTTATATTAATCAACTCTTTATTTAATCATGTACAGTTGGCGCTTTAGATGAGATAAAACTATCATGGTAGTAAACGCAAGATATATTCTATTTGTCTAGATTAATATGCTCTGTCATTCTATTAATAATTTAATAACTAACATTTGTTGTTTCATCAGTTTTGATGAAAAAAAAACTTATTTTGAAGATGGTTTTATTTATTTATTTCATGGAATCATAAATCATTAATTTTTTGTACAAAATCTGTAGTGCTATTCTGCGTTCTAAACTAATATATATATATATATATATATATATATATATTGTACACCGATCTTTTCGTTAAAACAAAGTCTTTTTTTTATATAATCAATCATTCAGTAGATGGAATAAAAAATATATATATATTCTACTTTTTAACTAATTTTTTTTTCAAAATTTAGTGCCGAAAGTTTCATTTTTCTTTTTTAGGATACGGTGTAATAAAACTATTTTCTTCAATTAACAATTTTTTTGTTACTTTCTTATTATCAATTAACCACTGGATCATTACATACAATCCCCAAATTACGCAATACAAAATCTTCTGAGAAAATATTTTTTTTGGCTTTATTTTATGAAACTGATTCCTAGTAGCTGGCATATAACAGTTTTACGTACTATTTCATGATTTTCTTAACGTACATAAAAAATTAGATTGTTTTAGAAAAGTCAAATTCACTGTATTGTTCTACAACTTTTCTTATACTTCTTATTATTTTATTTCTGGTATACCGGAAGTGTCGTGTCCGAAATCATGTCATGCTAGTCTCCCTACCTTTTAGCTTTTCTGTAGTTTCCTTTGAATTTTGTGTATAATAAAGATATTCAGGTAGCCCACGAATTTCACGTTATGTCACAATTCACGATATTCTGATGGGGAGTGCATTTGTTGAATAATTCACGATTCTTTTAAAATAATACTAAAATGAGTTACTTTCACGTATTATATTCTGAAGAAAAGTAAAATCAAAATATTCTACTTTTGTGTTTGTCATTTAAGAATAATCACCAGCAAGAGAACCTTTTGTAGATTATTATTGATACTCCGACTATATACATAACTTATATTTGTACATCATATTTACAAAGAAATATTTGATTAATATTTAAAAATTACTTGTTCCTCTCTGGGAACCCAAGCTAATATTTTTATAATCAGGAACATTTATTTTCTTCCACTTTTGGAAGATCAAGAAATAAAACTACAGCGTGCAAGTTGCTATCAAATTTCACATGTTTCACATGTATCAAATTTCTGATACTAAAACTAAAGAACAAGAGGGAAATCGTTTTTGATATCAATTCTCTGGAAGGTCACGTGATCACTGGCGCCGTTTCAGCCTGGCCGAGAGGGGCCCGGACAGGGAGTTGCGCAAATATTCCACAAATTCCCCTCCGATGAACAAGGGTTCATCAAAATGGGGATTAAAAAATAATTAAAGTAGAGATATATTAATCTAAAAGATCATAAATTACACCATACATAAATACGATACAAATCAAAAAATATTTTTATATACTGGACTCAATAAAAATAAACTAAAACAATTTAAAAGATTTGTGGACAGGTTTCTGCTACTAAAAATAGAAAGAACAATTTAAATCTATTCAGTAGTGTAAAATAATTGAACACAAAAATTAAACTAAAAATTAGAAATATTAACAAGCAATATATATATATATTAATGTCAAAAGAATAAAAAGTTCTTTAAAGTCAATTAAAAGTTTTTTTTTCAGTTTCTGAGTGCTAAATTGTACAGCAAATTTCTGTGTCTTTTAATAAATGAATTATTTGTTTTCAATTCACAAGACCTTATCTTGCCGTCTCTGCCCATAAAGGTTTTAGTAACTTTGCCTAACTTCCACATATTTCTTGGTAAGCGTTCATGATGTACAAGAACCGCATCGTCTACCTTAAAGTCAGAAGTTTTATTCTGGTCCGTGTAGTGAGCAAATTTTAAGTTGAGAAGATACTCATTTTTCAAACGCTTCCAAAAATAATTTAGAAGAGTCTCGAGTAAATGGAAGCGTTTCACTAAAGATTCTTTGGTTGTTGATAAAATGAAATCGTTTACTTTTATGGTAGGTAAACACAAGATTCGTTTTCTGAGTAAAAAATGTGCAGGTGTAAAAGGAGATGGTTCCTCTAACTCGGCATACGTGTAAATCAACGGACGAGAGTTTATTATACCTTCTATTATTATATTTTTATTATAGCAGAGGCTTAACAACGTTGAAAACGTCTGGCAATAATGGAATAATATCACGAAAAGCGAGTGGAACCAGAAGTTATAAACAAAAGCCATGCTAAAATGACGTAGTTTTGAAGTTGTGTTACATGCATAATCCCTACTACCACATAGGGTTATGACACGTTCTAGGCAAACACAACGTCTTCCGCTAACCAGATCGTCCATAAGTGTACTACACAATAAAATAGGAAGCAATATAGGAAAAGGAGCCTTGCTAAAATCAAGAGACGAAAATTTTGCTAGCTCTTGGACTATTGGAACAAGGACTAACGCAATCCTTTCGACAGCATTACTTTTGAAATCGGTCCGGTATTTCCAGAAATTACCTCTCACAAATAAACAAACAAACTTTACTTCATTGTAATATTAGTATAGATAGATTGTTAAATATCAATTATTTTAGGATTATACGTTGAGAAATAAATTTAGAAATCATTAAACGATAGCTTAAATAATGTTTCAATTTTTCCTTTCCTGTTACCTTTCTTAAAAAAATAAAGAAAGCAAAAATTATATATTTTTTAATAAATTCATTTGCTTCAACTTTCTCTCAAGCCTATATAAAAAACACCTAGAATTTCAGTCAAACAATCACGTGGTATTTTCAAGATAACTATTGAAAGCTATTAAAAGAGATTTTTTACAAAAAAACTATTTTTACTTTTATTATTTATGTCAAAAACATGCATAAAATTTAGTTCATAAAATTAATTTATATTTTTTATTGTTTTCTTTAGAACACATTTAATTTTATATCTTAAGTTTTAATTATATATTTAAAAATGTAAATTATATTTAAACTTTAAATTTGGCTTGAAAAGTATATTAAATTTCAAATACCAGATTACCACCACCTATGTTATTGTAATCGACTACTCAATAAAATTAATAAAAAAATATGTTTAAGTTAGAAATTATTTTAACCGAGATGCAAAATAGATTCTTATATGGAATAAGCAATATAACAATGGGATACAGTAAATAAATTGAAAATTATCATGAATATTTATAATTTTAACTTATACATTTTTAATATTTCACATTGAATGTATACCTTTCTAACTAACAGAAATACTGACAAATATTTGGACAACTTACTTCTGATTGATATACTTAGTCCTCTAAATTAGTTTTTCATTTACGTTTTTAAATAAAATTTTGAAATCATTATCATATCTGTCAAATGTTACCGGTATATATTATTTTGGGATTATTTATGGGAAGAAGTAATTAATTAAGGCTTTTATAGAAATAATAATGCATTTAAAAATATGCACGAATATATATATATATATATATATATATACATATAGTGGAGACTAGGGAGGGTTGACCATACGGGAGGCTTGATCCACCCATCAATTTTCATATTTAAAAGAATTTCAGAGTTTTATTAATAGGTGTCAACCAAAGCTATTGGAATGCTCAAACAACCATCTTTGTTTCATACAGGTTAACGAAAAAAGTGTGGAAAAAATTCTTTTCGATGTGTTTTCAACCTAAAAGTTGTATTTTTTAGAAATATTTTGTAAGCTTTTGTCAGATAAATTATATCATAGTAATTCAAGTAAGTAGATTTTAAGTAATACAGAAATATTGAGCTTCCATTCCAGGTATAAAGATTGTACAGTAAGTTAGGCTTAACATAACCATGTGCTATTCTTTAGAAAAGGGCTATGTGGGGAGGCTTAACCCAGTCAATGTCAGGGAGGGATGACCAGATGTTCAAGGTTCCCTCAATTTTGTGGTTTTGGAAATATTTTTATTATACACTGTGCATAATGAAAGGCTAATGGTTATACATAAAAAACAATGTACATATATTCTGTAAAGCTACATTAAAACGGGGTAATGGAAAAGAATATGTTTAAAACTGATTAAAGAAAGATGTGAAAAGTTACTATAGTATCCATTGCAAGAAACAATTAAATGAAAGATAAATGGGAAAGTTGATAGGAACTTTTTCCATTTAAATATTACTTACAATAGGTAAATAGAAACAGTGGAAAAAACTAGAAAGTATGAAAGCAGCAGTCTTAACCGTTTCATGGGCGGTGCTATGTTTATGAAACCACTTAATTTTAATTCCCAAACGCCACAATGGCACCAGAATTTTTATAAAATCTTTTCCATTTAATATGTATTTGAAATATAGCCTTTTTCTTATTTCCAAATAATTTTTTTGTAAATTCCGGTATTAGTCATTTATTTCAACATTTTACTACTGAAAGTACTAACAGCTGAAACGGTTAAAAGATGTTAATGTTTAGTTAAGTGCTCATGTAGCTGCAAAAGATCATAGCATTGATCGAAAAACTTTAGGGAGGTATATAGACAAATTTCACGAGGATGTGAGTACAGTGAGATGAAGACAAACTATGTGACGACTAGAGTTTTCAGGTAGAGTGTAACATAAAGTAGGGCAAGGAGACAAAAAAACAGCGGGACGGTGGCTCCTAAATCCGGACATAACCATACATGAAACCCTATGAAAACGGAACCTGTCTCTAACGGAATACTATCTTAAATGTTAAAATTCCCTTTTCCCTGCAGTACATTTATACCTGCTCAGACAAAATCCTGTTTAAAAATTTATTTTCTCCTCTGTCTTGCGATTGCGTCTAAAAAAGTTTGTTTAAGCATCATATTTTCAAAAACATTTTTTTCTAATTATTAAAGCATGTAGCATAAAGTTATTTTGCTTTTTTTTTAAATTGATTTTATTTCTCTTCACAAATATTTCAATATAAAAAAAATTG
Source organism: Maratus speciosus (assembly GCA_963932465.1). Lineage (NCBI taxonomy): Eukaryota > Metazoa > Arthropoda > Arachnida > Araneae > Salticidae > Maratus > Maratus speciosus. Next base: position 422,286,567 of record OZ010791.1, read on the forward strand.
GGTCAAGCCTCCCATATAGTGGGTCAACCCTCCCGTATATGAAGAGTCTTGACCCATTATTTTCTCAAGATTAATATAAATCATTTTTCAAATTTCTTATATATTACACTTATGTAGCAATTTTATTTTGATAATTGACTGTATAACGAATAAAATGATATGTAAAACTTTATTCTGCGTTCAATATTTAAAAAATAAAATATCATTATGTAAAAAGAGGGTCAACCCTCCCTAGTCTTCCCTATATATACTTATAATGCTGTCTTTTTCTTTTTCTCTATCTCTCTATCACACACACACACACGCAGATATATATATATATATATATATATATGCTGTCGTTTTATAATGGTTGCATACGTATATATATATACTAGTAAATTTATATATTTTTTATCTTCACATGTACACAGTGCATGCAAACATTCATTAAAATACATTTCTATAAAACACTTTACCTTAAATGTACGAAACGTAGTTCTTATTTATCTCTAAATGACATATAACACAAAATAAACAACAGTAATATATTTTCCTTTCAAAATGTATGTAAATTTCCATCAATAATATATTTCATGTTAGTTGCACAATTTAGTTATAATGTACATTTTGCTGAAACAATGTAATCCCTAATGTTTACACATATTTAAAATTTTATATTTTGGCTACATTATTCTGTTAAACAAACGTAAGCTAATATTTAAGTTTTTTACAATAAGATGCTTACTTTCGCATTATGATACCGAGAAGATCTCATATAGTAAATATGATTTTAAATTTTACATAATCTTCTTCAAAAAATATGTTACATGTAACAAAAATTGTATCTAAAATTTGAAATGCTTTTCGCAACGTTAATGTAATCACTGATGAAAATAGCTATGCTTAAAATTATTCGTAAAAGTTTTTGTATTCAATAAAACGTGATGTCTTAAGTGTATCGATTTCATTATCAGAATGTCAATATTCGTAATGTTAACAGACACATTAAACAATTGAAAAGTAATTGCTATTGTTTTTTAGAAGGGTAGACTTAAGGGTCATTCCATGCAAAATGAGCAAATCAGCTATGGCAGACATGTCACAGATTTTAATGAAAATCAGTTTATATGTAGATCATATCTATTTATGAGTAAATGTAAAATAATAGACTTCAGGATTATATATTTAACTATTAAAATATGTATTAAAAATGAATGCAAAATCGAGGTTTTGACTACATGCTTAAAATTTCAATTTCGATTATTAGCCTAAGGAATGGAAAGACTATATTAAAAATTATTTATAATTAGGAATGAATAATAAGTACCAGATTGGGGTAAGTTAGTAATTGTATTTTTATTCCGTAATGAGAAAAAAGCTATTTTTGAAAATATTTGAAAAAATCTATTGCTCCTTTACACATGAAGGTCAGCTCTGAGTTTAAAATTGCTTGACCTTATAGCTAAAATTATATACTTTAAATATCGAAAGTTTCATTCTTGCCTTTTTATTCCTTAATGAAAAAAAAAATTAAAAAGTGTAGAGAGTAACATGCAATATTTCTACCACTTCTTTTTAAGTGAAAGAAAGCTTTATTAAACTTTTAAATTATTTGATATTATTGATAAATGTGCATATTTTAAATATAGAAACTTTTATTATTTCTTTCAGTTTAATTTTGGCTATTAATATACATAATTTAAACTGCATAAAGAAAATTATTACGTTGAACAAAAAATTATATATTTATCCTCTAAATCCATAGATGGCAGCACGTCATTTTTCCTCTTTGAAATCGAGCGATATTGTAAAAAAAAGCGTGCGGATTCAAAGAGGGAAACTCTTGGAATATAACAAATCTTACTTTTTTAACTCAATTTCGTTAGCAATCTAAAGGCAATCTTGAAATTTTTTTAGCATATCATGGACTTATTGATCTTTATGTATGTGCAATAACTGTAATGTCTGACCTTTCCATCATAATTTTTTTTCGCCTATCAGTAAGAGGAAAAATTAATATTTTGTCATTTTTTTTAAGTTTCTAATTTTTTTTAAGGGGAAGGAAATACATGGCAACTTAAAAATTTTAGCAATTCCATCTTAACACTACATCAAGCATGAATTTCACAGATTTCTTCAATTTTTTTAAAATTTTTATAGCGTTTTTAATGTTCTCCAAATTGACAAATTTTCAATCTTTACAAAAAACTTAAGATTAATCATGACGTTACCAAATTATTATTACTAAATAAATATGAAGATAATTTTCTAGAGATTACAATATTACGAAAAGATTTAATTTATGTTAAATAGTTTTCAAAATACGGAACTTCAAACTTGCAACTTTGAACGATTGTACACATGCCGTTCCATGTCACAAGTTTTTTAAATGTCCAGAACTTCCATTTTTTTTAAAATATTTTGCAATGCTCTATTTGAATATGAATAGAATCTATATATCAAATTTTATTAAAATCGGTTATTATGCAGCCACTACGTTTTTTAAATTTTTGCTCATTTTGTGTGGAATGACCCTTAAGTTTTTATGGCACTTCGATAACTATGGCAGGCGTTTCACTAAAATATAGACAACAGAATCTTTGGTTTCAGAGCAAAGAACAGAAGTATGTATTTCAGATATCTTTGAATGCTCAAGGAGAATATTTCTAGCAATACCTGGTAGAAGCTATTCAGTAACTTCCTCCTCAACTTTTTTTTCCAAAACAAAATTTTCGACGGCCGCATTCTAGTGGTGAATACCCTTATTTTAATTGAAATTCAAAAATAATAATTTAATTTTAATCCATCAACACAAAACATATTTAATTAGCGCATTGTTAAATTAAGCATAAAAATTAAAAAAAAAATGTAAGAAAAAATATCAAATTGACAATACTTTTCATTTAATTTCATTTGAAATAACAAAACTAATCTCTTAAATTTATTTAAAATTAATCCTTTTTTCTGCTTAATGAGAAGTGTAATGAACCCGAATATTTTCCAAATGGTTTAATCAATAAACTTATTTATCTGATCCGAAATCCTTATATTTGTAATATTTCCAGACATTTTTATGATTTTTACAGATTTATATCGTGATGAAATTTAAATTAACCACCGAATGGGATTATTCAATCACTCGTGCAAAGAAATACTCATATCGCTGGAAGAAATTCTTAATTTACGTTCAATAAAAAACCTCTTCTTTTGAAAATATTAATTTGTAGTATTCACTGAATATAATTAAAATTTCTCTGATGTATACAGTTTTAATTTTTTAATTATTTCTATTAGAGTAAGTTCATTATATATTCGGGATATTTTTGTTTTTGTATAATATATAATCGAACTCACATAATAAGAGCACGCATAAAACGGGTAATGTGCATTTTAAAAAGCGCATGAAACACTACACAACAAGCGTGTTACAAACGATACTAAAATTATCACTCTTTTTCAGAGCTACAAAAGGAGTATTAGGGGAAATACTAGCAGAATATGTATTTATTGAAATATAATTTTCTGTATGGGGAAACCAGGACAAAAATGGGAAAGAGATATCTTTTTCGGATCGAATGCTCCATTGTCTCATTGATAGTATTGCACATTACAAAATGAATTCAAAATGTAGTACGTTATACGAGTTTTAAGAGTACATAGGACCACCAAAAAACCCACCTTACACACACACACATATTTACCTTTAACGATATTAAAAAAGTAAAAAATGAAGATATCTTAGATTCGATTTCCTTTAATTTATTTAGATGCGATATCAATAACAAACTATAAGAAATTACTAACGTCTCGTAGTGTTTTACTTCGAGATATATGCAATTTATGAAGGGGTATTACGGGTAATACTAGCACAATATATATTCCTTGAAATATAATTTTCTGTACGGGAAATCAGGACAAAAAGTGGAAAGAGATAGCTTTTTCAGATCGAATGCTCCATTGCCTCATTGATAGTATTGCGCAGTACAAAATGAAGTCCAAACTGTAGTAATTTATATGAGTTTTAAGAGTACACAAGACCACCAGAAAACCCACCTTACATACACACACATATTTACCTTTAACGATATTGAAAAGTAAAAAAAATTGAAGATATCTTAGATTTGATTTCATTTAAAAATTTAGATGCGATATTAATAATAAACTATTTTAATAAGACAAATTTACTAACATCTCGTAGTGTTTTGCGACGAGATATATGCAATTTATAAATGGATATTCCGAACCGGCTTTCAATTTTAACAGATATTTTTGTAATCATTAATGTAAAAATATCCAATTGTCTTGCATGCGATTTGGCATAGTATTCATTTAATAATGTTTGGAACACCTCATTTTTCAAATTTATTTTTCAATGATTACAATATTGCTACAGTGATTATATTTCACAAATATACACGTTTTCTTTGATTTTCAAGAACATACTCGTACAGACTTTTTTCTTGCAAAGTTCCTACAAAATAAAATGTTATCTGAAAGCGGAAAACTCTTTTTAGTACACCATCTCCTACAAAACACCAACAAGATAATTCTTTTTTTTTTTTTTTTTTTTTTTTTTTTTATGGATGTGGTATTCACTCGGAAATCAACTTCAGAGTTATAGCCTTTTCACACGAAAGTTTTTCGTCGAGCATTTTCTAAAACAGAACATAGTCAGCAAAGTTGCTTGACCTTGATGAACGAGAGAATTTTGCTAACTATTTCTCATGCCTAATAACTCATACAAATTTTCCGGCATCTCACGCGAAATGTTGGGTGTTCATTCAGCACTGGGTCAAATGAACCAATCGGAACGAAATTTGGAAGATAGGATTTATATGAATGGATAGAAGAAAGATATGCAAACGTATCACGTAACCCTTCCAGATCAACACACATAGATAACCCTATAAAAAGTCAAAAGAATCTGTTTACCGAACACTCACAAAGCTGAACGAACATATTTCGTAAAAGTTTTGGGGAATTGTTTGTTGTTTATCGTATCCCGTTCGAAACGGCTATTACACGTCTGTTGCTAATGAATATTCTTTCACATTTTCCAGCAAATTATAGATCACTCAGGTCATAAAAATTAGTGGGGAAGCGAATCTCAAGAAGTCAAGATTCTATTTATATCCCATTAAAGCAGTATAATTTCATGTAATATTTTCCGAAGCACAATAAAATCGAAATGTTATATTTTTGTGTTCCTCATTTATAAATAATAAACCAGCAAGAGATCCTTTAGAAGATTATTATTGGCAATCCGAACTACATACAGAATGCAAATTTATTTACAAATTTATAGCTGAAACATATTTAGTTGATTTGTTCTTTCTTTAGTACTCTCGTTTTTTAAATACAATTAAAATTTCAGCAACTGTCTTCTTCTATTAAGAAGCCATAATAAGCAATAGAGTGATTTCATTCTCGAGATAAATTTCCTTTAAAAAAAAATTAAAACAATATTGCTTCAATTTTAGATGACCGAGACAAAAAAAGCAGTCTACCTGCTGCGTTCAAATTTACATCATACTATAAAACTAAAGAACAAGAAAAAGTTTTTACTTATCAATTCTATAGTCAAATCACATGACTATTGGCACCGGTCCAGTCTGTCTGAAAGAGTTCCGATAAAGGGAGTTTGAAAAATATTCTGCAACCCCCCCCCCCCCCCCCCCATCAACAAGGGTTCATCAAAAAGGGGATTCAAAATAATTAAAGTAGAAAAAGAAGTAAATTATTCTAATAGGATATCAATTACACTATACATAAATACAATACAAATAGAAATATATATATACATACTGGACTCAATAAAAATAATAAAACAATTTAAAAGATTTGTTGAGAGGTTTCTGCTACTAAAAATAGAATGAACAATTTAAATCTATTCAGTGGTTATTGTAAAATAATTGATCACAAAAATATTAAGCAAGGAATATATATAGGGAAGACTGGGGAGGGTTGACCCACTTTTTACAAAATGTTTTTTATTTTTTAAATATTGAACGTAGAATAAAGTTTTATATATCATTTTATTCGTTATACAATCAGTTATCATAATAAAATTGCTACATAAGTGTAATATACAAGGAATTTTAAACAAGATTGATTTTAACAATGAGAAAATAATGGTTCAAGGCTCCCCACATATGGGAGGCTTGACCCGCTTTGTTTTATATCGAGATATTTGCAAAGATAAATAAAATCAGTTTTAAAAAAAGCAAACTAACTTTATGCTACATGCTTTAATTACTATAAAAATTATTTTTGAAAATATGATGTTCAAACAAACCTGCTTAGGCGCAATCGCATATCAGATGAGATAATTTTTGTTTTAAGCAGCATTTTGTCTGAGCAGGTATAATTGTACAGCAGGGAAAATTAAATTTTAACATTTAAGACAGTATTCCGCTTGAGATAGGTTCCGTTTTCATAGGGTTCCATGGATTATAATGCCCAGATTTAGTAGCCACTGTCCCGCTTTTTTTTTGTCTACTTGTCCTACTTTTCGTGACATTCCACTTGACAACTCTAATTGTCACATAGTTTGGCTTCATCTCACTCTATTCATCAAGTTGAAATTTATCTACATACCTTTCTAAAGTTTTTCGATCAATGCTATGTTCTTTTGCAGCCGCATGGGTACTTAACTTATCATTAACATCTTTTAACCTGTTCAGGGGCAAAGTACTTTCAGTACTAAAATGTTAAAATAAACGACTGATACGGGAAAATACGAACAAATATATTTGAAAATATGAAAAAGCCTATGTTTCGCAGACACATTAAATGGAAAAGATTTTAGCAAAATTCTGGTGAAATTGTGGCGTTTAGAAATTAAGATTAGGTGGCTTTATAACTATATCACTGTCCCTGAATTGGTTAAGACTGTTGCTTTCGTACTTTTTAATCCTTTCTAGTATTTTCTACTGTTTCTATTTACCTATTGTAAATAATATTTAAATAAAAAATAAATTCCTATCAATTTTCCCATTTATACTTCATTAATTTTTTTCGTGCAGTTGATACTATAGCAATTTTCACATCTTTCTTTAATCAGTTTTAAACGTTTTCTTTTCCATCACCACATTTTACGGAAGCAGGACGTTTCGGTCCCGACACTTCGGTCCCGCCATTTCGGTCCCGCCGTTTCGGTCCCGAGACATTTCGGTCCCGAGACATTTCGGTCCCAAGACATTTCGGTCCCGAGACAATTCGGTCCCAAGACATTTCGGTCCCGAGACATTTCGGTCCCGAGACAATTCGGTCCCGAGACATTTCGGTCCCGAGACAATTCGGTCCCAAGACATTTCGGTCCCGAGACATTTCGGTCCCGAGACAATTCGGTCCCAAGACATTTCGGTCCCGAGACATTTCGGTCCCAAGACATTTCGGTCCCGAGACAATTCAGTCCCAAGACATTTCGATCCCGAGACAATTCAGTCCCAAGACATTTCGGTCCCGAGATATTTCGGTCCCTTCTCCAGCAAGCTGAAATTTTGTGCACTTGAAATAGGTGACAATTTTATAGAGGACATTGTAGAGTTTTTTAAATAAAGGCCTTAAAATTTTAGTAAACACACACAAATTTCGTATGGTAATCATTTTAAAAAACAAGGGGGGGGATTGACATTTTCTATATTTTAGTGTATCATAAGTATAAGGGTCTGATAAAGTAAGACATTTATAACTCGATCTATAATTATCGGAAAACACTCATATTTTGTATGGTAAACGTAATCTTTATAAAAGGAGGGGCATTATCAAATTTTTTAACTGAACTCCCTAAATTTTAGTATAACTCGAATATAAGGACTCGAAAACGCAAACACTTATAACACAGATCAAAATTGTCGTAGCCCACACAAATTTCCTATGATAATCATAATCTTTTTATAAGGCAGGGGGGGGGGCCTCTGTTGACTTTTTATACATTTTAGTGTATCTTAAGTATAAGGTCCTGATAAATTAAAACATTTATAACTCTCTCTGTAATTATCGTAATCACACTCATATTTTGTACGGTAAACGTAATCTTTAAAAAAAGAGGTACATTATAAGATTTTTTAACTGAACCCTTGAAGTTTTAGTATAACCGAATATAAGGGCCCGAAAACCGCAAACACTTATAACTCGCAATCAAATTGTAGCACCCCATGCAGATTTTATAAGGTAGAAGTAATCGTTTTCAGGAGTGGGGGAAGAAAGAGTTCTGTGGATTCTTTATAGAAGCTGCTCATATTTTAGTCTATCATAAATATAAAGTCCAGACAATTTAAAAATATTTATAAGTCGAGCTTTAATTTTCATATATGCCCATGCCAAAATGCACATATTCAATTGTATATAATTTGCACACTATGTGATTAATAATGAAAAAATCTGCAAATATTTTTACAAATCTTTATTTTATCCTATTATTTAACGGCGCATCAATTTTAAATGTATTGCATTTTACATATTTTTTAAAAAGGGGGTTCTTAACATGGAATTGTGATAAAGACACATTATTTTTATAATTTTGCACCGGAACAGACTAGAACTTTCTATTTTATTTTAATAATTATTTTAATTTACTATTTTTTGAAAAACTATTTAAAAGTTTGCATTAATCTTTTTACATGTAACAATAATATTACTGCTATTTCTACCGGAATCGAATGCGAAGTTTAAAAATATTTTTAATTTTGAACCACTTCACCGTTTGCCCCGAGATAACTCGGGGATAAAAGCACTTTTTCCCCATACCTGTCGACGGTGAAGTGGTTTACACAATTACAAATCCTTTTTAATATATTTAAGACTTTTATATGCTTATTACATTCAAAAACTACGAGCACAATAAACATAAATCAAAAATTTAAAATTTCTATTGTCATAAAATATTCTTTTCGTATTTAAAATTAATTCTGTATTTCCAATATTTCTTTGTTATTTATTTGACTTATATACTTAGAATTAAAGCAGCCTACATGTTTTAATATGACAAATAAAAAATAAAAATGAAAATACAAAAAAATAACATAAAATCTCAAAATAGTAATGTATAGTGAATCACTTTTACGTAAAATTTCATTTTAAATTAAGAAATTTTATAAATATATCACAATGAAGAAATTTGGAAATTTAGAAAACATGTTTGGCTTTTCTTGATATCTATATGTTATTCATTCAAAAGAATATTATACATGTATATATATATGTCAAGTGTAGATGTCTTGGCTTCCCCCATTTGATTATGCTAAATAAAGATCCAGATAGAAGAATTATTCTACTCGCGCTCTCTTTATTCTAGTCAGCCGGCGCTTTTTTGTGGCCACACTGCATTTTTCAACTTTAATGGCTTAAAAAAACCGGGACGACATGCAGTGGCGTAGCCAGGATTTCGTTTCGGGGGGTGGGAGGGTCCAGAATTTTCCCTTCATGTTATATATATAGTAACACCTGTCAAGATGAAATTGTAAATATTGGTGAAAAATTCCGTTTTACACAGGTTTCCGGGTTATTTGGTGTATTTGTATAGTATTCTTTTCCGTAGCACTATGGAACATTTATGTTTAAGACAGAACTCCGTTATAGGCAGGTTCCATTTTTAAAAGTTTTGTGTATTTATATACATATACTTATATATATCATATTAATAGAATAAAACTTGTCAAAATAGTAATTGTCTATAACAGAATCCTGTCTTTAACGTAAGCGTTACATGGTCTTAATATGAATTGCGATACAATTAAATTTGCTGAAAACCTGTCTGAAAAGGGGATTTTCACCCTTCTTTAGTGAAGCATAGTGAAACCTGTGAAAGCGGAATCTTTCTATAACGGAATCCTGTCTCAAACGGAAGAGTTTCAGAATCCCTGCGAAACGAACAATAGATCTTATTGAGGTAGTGTATCTTAGAGGTATAATTAATTACACTTCTTTACATGAAAGCCTGTCTAAAATGGAGCTTTTTACCAGTGCTTGGAATCTTGTCTTGACTGTGTATATATGATAGAAGTATTTCGAGTAACTTTAAGAATTTAGGTATATCCTTATTTAATTTCTTAATTTTTGAAAAAAGCATGAATAAAAAATATAAGGCCAATCTCTATAACTGCAACTAATAATACATTCAAGTTACATTAATATTTACCAGTGAAAAAGATTCACTTATGATGTAAAAAGCTGAGCGCATACTGAAGAGTTAAATTTAATTAACCCATTCGCTGTCATTCACGAGTATACTCGTGGCTTTAATTTATTGATTACTTTGTCACCACTATTTTAGAATAAAAAAAAAAAAGCCTCATTTATTGGCAGAAATTTCGCTGTATTAGTAAAGCGAAATTTATCTTTCTGAATTTGTGCTGGCAAACGACCTTCAACAAAAAATTTGAAAATTCTTAGTTTTGGCAGCGAATGGGTTAAATCAAGTTTCATATTACATAACATTTGCCTGCAATAAAGTTAGGGCCAAGTGGTTAAGTGTAAAACAGCAATTTTCATGTTTAATTTCTTGCCATTGAATTAAGAATTTGTGCTGTAACAGATATTGGATAATGATTTCACATAAGTGTCAATCGCATGAGCCGTTCATGCGATCCGCCGCGCTCCCCATGGAAATTTTTGAGGTAACCCAGATAGCATGAACATTAGCAGAAAGTTTGATTTTTTCTGATATTATCTTGCCGTGACAAATTTGAATTGAGAAATTCGCAGCAAATGTCCCGCAAGGTATACCATCACCCACTTGCATGAGTAACTACTCATGACTGATGATGTGAAACTGATGACAAGACTGTCTTTAATTCACGAAAGTGACGAAAGCAAAAAATCTCTCTGTTGAGAGACTCAACAACAATGAGAATCAGCACATACGCAGAAATTGCAGAAATTTTATTCGGTAGGCACCGTTTTTTCTAAACGCTATACTTATTAAACGCCAAAAAATGCTCGAAATGAAAAGTACAAATATTACCTAAACTTGTTTATGGTGATAAAACCTATGCATGCGCCTTCTGACGGCGCTTTCGCATCAATAGACCTGATCAGGTCTATTGGCCCCTTCGAAGGGGTTAAACTTATAGTGTGATATGGAAAGATTACTACTTTGCAGTAAGTTTGCAGTATTTTTGATTACTTGTTTGCCGTTAGTTTGCAATAAATTTAATACAGCATGAATTTAACTTGCACGACAAGTTGAAAACACTCATAGTTATATTGTTAAGTAAAAAAAAAAATTCGAAAATTAAATTGTTTTTATTAAACGTATTTATCAATTCAAAATTATTTTAATTATTAATTGTTTAGATAACTAATTTATCAATTGCTTGTTTAAAAACTATTACATGAACTATATAATAGTTTTTATAGGGTAAATACAAATATATATTTTTTTAATTTTCGGTTATTATAACGTTATTAACTTCATTAGGATGTATAAAAGTGATAAGGGTTCTGAAGATAAACATGTTGTTTATTCATTTATTAGTTAGCTTATAATATTATTTTAGCTCTTTAATTATTATTAATTAATAATTTCTTACTTTTTGCGAATTGTAAATTATAACTGTACTTAAAAAATTAAAATCTGCATAATATCACCTAACACTGTTAAGAGGTATTTTTACGTATTTGTACAATGTTGCATTATTATTATTATTATTATGTTTAATTAATTAATTAATTAATACTTAGACTTTATGTTTTTGGCTGATTTTTCAAAAAATTCCTATATTATTTTTTGGAAATTATAAATTAAAACTTTTGAATAAAAAACTTTAACTGCTATTAATAATTGCTACTAATAATTGCTATTAATTAATTCTCAAAAAAGTTAGGAATTTTAGTATAAAAATTAAATTAATATTTTATTAAATATATTTTTTATTAAATATATTTTTTATTAAATATATTTTTTATTTAATGTATCCTTAATTTATTAAAATAATAACATTATTAATATACATTACATTTTTTTACTTTAAAATAAACTCAATACATAATACATTTTATATTCAATTTATCATATAGTAGTTATAAACTGAAATTCATCTTTTACATGTTTATTTATTTTATATTTAAAGTCACCTAAATTTAAAACTATTAATATAATTAATAATAAAACTAAAATAAAAAATTGTTAATTTTTTTTTCTGGGAAAGTGGGAGGAAAAGGGTAATATTAAAAATCAATAAATAAATGACAAATACAAACAAGTTGGAAATTGCTCGTCAAACGTGGCAAATGAGGTGCGTTCGTACTATAACTAATTTTATAATTATTTTTTGCACCCCATATTGTACTGAATGTATATATATTTTTTTTTTTGCACTTCATGAGTGCATAGCCTGTGACATCATTAAAATGCACTTGCAATATTTTTTTCCCATTCCCCGTAATGTAACGCAAAAGTTTTGACTGTCTCTGTAATTAAACTATACACCGATTTTTATAAAATTCCAAATGGCTCGACAAAATTTTGTAACAATTATATATTTAAAATTTCAGACCACTCGGAAGGCTGTAACATCATTAAAATGCACTTGCAATAATTTTTTCCCATTGGCCGTAATGTAACGGAAAATTTTTGACTGTCCCTGTAATTAAATTATACATCCGATTTTCATAAAATTTGAAATGGCTCGACAAAATTTTGTAACAATTATATATTTAAAATTTCAGACCATTCGGAAGGCTCTAACATCATTAAAATGTACTTGCAATAATTTTTCCCATTGGCCGCAATGTAAAGAAAAAATTTGACAGTCCCTGTAATTAAACTATGCATCCGATATCCATAAAATTTGAAATGGCTCGACAAAATTATGCAACAATCATATATTTAAAATTTCAGACCATTCGGTTGAGTTGTTTTTGCTCTGTTATATGCGGACAGGCAGGCGAGCAGACGGACGGACTGAACGACGACTATAGGTGCTACGTATTTATATAATTACGAACGCACCTAAAAACCTTAGTTTTGTCAGTTAAAAATTGAAAATAAAATTAATTAAAATAATACTTACACTATTACATAAAATAAAAAATAATCATCTTATTACAAAGAAATAGGCCCAGTTTCAATAAAATTAGTTCACAAAAATCGTCTACAGTGGGTGAGAAGACTGTTAAAAATGCAACCAATAATTATTTTTAAAAAAATGAAGCGGTGGGTGGAGTTTTTTGACAACAAAATATTTTTCCTGGCACACCTAATTACCAAATCACTATTGTTTTCCCAATGTTTATAATGGTAAAGTAACTTATGAAAACAAAATTATAACTTTGTATTATAAAAGTAATAAGAAAAATTAAATATTTTTGCTTCAATAAATATATCTCATTTCTGAATTATTAAAGGAGAGGATGTAGAAGAATGATTTAAGGAAATATTTACCTACAATAGCTTATAAGTGTCCAATTGAATTATTGAAGACATTTATTATTAATCTAATTGTAAGAAGGAGAAAAAATAAGAACAGTTTTTAAAATTATTTAATTAATGATGATAATTTAAAGGTTCTAAAAAACGTATGAAAACAACCAAAAAATCATCTATGGCAGTTTATAGTATATATAAAATACCTAATATTAATAACAAATAATAAAGCTTAAAAAATCCATTTTGTTAAATAATAATAATAATAATAAGACCATGTCCCCTGTAAAATTATATCACATTGTTCAATCAAACAAATTTTCAGCTCGCTGTGATTTCATTATCACGAGTTATAAAAGTTTAAATTTATCGGATTGTTATATTTAGCTTTTTTTTTTAATTTGGGGGATGTTAAAAAATTTTAAAAAGGTCCCAAATAATGTTTAAATTACAGCGTTTGGCGGCCCACGACAATTAGAATACGAGTTATAAGGTGGTGGGCACCGAAATGACAAGGGACCGAAATGGCTAAGGACCGAAATGGCCAGGGACCGAAATGGCTGGGGACCGAAATGGCCAGGGACCGAAATGTCTCGGGACCGAAATGGCCAGGGACCGAAATGTCTCGGGACCGAAATGGCCAGGGACCGAAATGTCTCCGGACCGAAATGGCCAGGGACCGAAATGTCTCGGGACCGAAATGGCCAGGGACCGAAATGGCCAGGGACCGAAATGTCTCGGGACCGAAATGGCCAGGGACCGAAATGTCTCCGGACCGAAATGGCCAGGGACCGAAATGGCCAGGGACCGAAATGTCTCGGGACCGAAACGGCGGGACCGAAATGGCGGGACCGAAGTGTCGGGACCGAAATGTCGTGTACCCACATTTTACTGTAGTTTTTCAGAAACCTCTACAAAGTTTTTGTTAAATGTTCATCATGTACAAGAGCCACATCGTCTATTTTAAAGTCAAAAGTTTCATTCCTGTGCGTGTAGTAAACATATTACATAAAAATACAAACAAAATAAAAAACGAAGTCAATGTAATAAAATATGAATAAAATATAAATATTTTGTTACGATATTTCGTTTCATATCACGAAACTAATACCATAAATTAAAAAAAATAAAGTTAATTCACCTGCTTCAAAAGAAGTGGAATTAATCTGAAAAGCTTCTACTTCGCTTAATTAATTAGTTTAATCAGTATACATATCGTTATTTCCAAAATTTTTAGGATAATTAAGCATTTTTGGAAAAACCTCTTAATTAGTTATTTTTGCTATTTCTTAATCATGTTTAAAAAAGATGTTCTTATGTCCCTTTAAGTAAGTTCTGATTTGAAGTGCTATTTTGAAAGAAATACTTTTCTAAATAATCTACTGCAATCACTGAAAAATATTTGCGCTGACTTGATTTATTTTTATTTTTTAACTTATTTGAAGTTAAGTAGATAAAATATTTTAGATTTTATTAATATATATTTTTGCTAATTATAATCTCCATAAATGTTTGGCAAGATGTACGTTTGATGCAATGTTTTAGTCCAAAGAAACTTTTTAATACAAATTGAATATTTTTTTGTATAATTTTATAGTTTTATAGATATTAAAATTTTGCATTTATCATTCGGCGTATTTTTTTTCTTATAGTATTACATATGACAATAATTAACATAACTTACGTAGTTTTTAAGTATCACTAAATTCAAAATGATATTTTATGGTAAGATGAACACAAAAATGATTGTGAAAAGGGTTCATTTATCACAAATTTTCTTCTCTAAAGAAAGTTGGGTGATTTAGTTGTAATTAAAAAAAAAAAAAACATTTTAGACAGAAAATCACATCAATAACATTATAGCACCAAAACATTATGTGATAATAAACGCAAAGTGTACAAAAAAAAAAATCTACCACTAACTCTAATAGTTTATCAAACTAGCTCTATCTGGTCAAAATATTTAAAGTTAGTTTGATTTTTAATGTAAATTTCATACGTAGAAAAGTTCGTTCGGTAATATATGAATCACAGTTGTTGTGGGAAGATCAGGGAAAATAACACAAGACAACCGAAACAAAAATCACAATGTTTGGCGGTTAAAAAATGCATAATTTGTGCAGATCATTAAAAGGAATAAAAACATGTGATTCATGGGATAAAAAAAAAAGTTTGTAAAAGCAATATTTTTCTTCGATAGAAAGAAATGCCGCACTCTCATTAGGCATTCAGCCAATGCGGATATCAAAGATAGACTAAAGCGATTTCTCCTACGCCTATAGAAATTATACTTCTAATAGGTAAATTGTTTCTGTATTTAACAAAAGACTAGTAATTCTTAAAATGTGCTTTGTTGAAATGACGAGACTACATTTAAATTCCTACATTTAAATTAATACAGCATTTGATGCAAATTTCCCTATTTATACAAAAGGAGATAGAATTAAAAATCACTCACCTGTTAAAAATTTGACAAAATATTGTTGGCTTTTATTTAAATATTTTTTTAATTAGATTACTATGGAAAAACTGTTGGAGGAAAAGATAGAAATAGCGTAGTATTCTGGTAGGATTAAGTTATTTTTTTTAAATTTATATAAGCATATAATTGCAATATTTTAAATCACTTTTATCATTCTAGATTTAAAACAGTTAGAGAATCTTTCAAGATTATCTTTGGATTTTTTTCCCACGATATAATGATAGTTTTTGTTTCACTCCATCTTTATTGGCATGGCAGTTTCTTTTTCTGTATATGTCTCTAAATAATATTTCTCATGGGCTTTCTATTGGATCGATATTAGAGTTCCTTGATTTTCAGCAATGAAACCATGACCTTTAAACCATGAATTCCATGATGATGTGATGTGGACTCAGGCATTATTCTGCAGAAAAAAGTATTATTCAGGTATTGAAAAGATAAATCGTAAAATAAATTCTCAAACGAATATTTTGATATCGCTTAGAAACTCTGTTTTTATTTTAAAAAGCTATTGAAGTAATTCTTTCAAAACTTACGAAGGCAAATTCATTCTTCATAATCGAGAAAAAAATTCTGAAATGCATTTGGTATATCGCAAAGAATAGAAAGATGTATTTTTCTCAGATGAAAAGAAGTGGAATTTAGACGAAATAAACATTTTCCGTTATTACTGGCAAGATCGTTGATGTGAAAAAACAGTATTTTCTAAACACCCAGTACTGAAGAGGAAGTGTGTTGTTTGAAGTCGTTTTGCATGTAATGAGACAACTATAGTAGCATTATTAAATAATAAAATAAATTCTAAAGAATACCAAGATATTTTTGCTAGCAATGTATTTACAGACCCATTCCGGGTTACGCCAGGCGAATATATTTTTCAACATGGTAATTTTAAAATTATCATCATCGTCGTCATCAAAATCATGGTTTAAAAAAAAGGTTCATATTACTGGCTTGTCTTACTTGAATCCAGTTGAAAAGTTCTGGAGAATATTAGTGCTGGATAATCACATAAAAGATAAGTTTTATGCATTCAACGACGAACTAAAAATCAGACATCAAAATATCCTGGTAAACAAAATTTCCATACTATCACCAAAGACTCTCTGACTCATGTTGTCGGGACTTCCATTTTATATTAAGGGGTATTTGACGATAGTGAATATTTTTTAATGGTATCTTGTAAGTCGAGTATCACTCCTTTTTTTAAACACACTGTTTTTTGTGTTACAAACTATATTTTTATATTCACAATTTCATAAATATGAAAGTTTTTCTGTTTAATCTGTCTTATTTCATGTTTAACATAAAAAAATATCAATCACAGGGTTGATTTGTAGCAAACTCAGAATATTCTGTAATTGTTTTTAAAAGTAGTATTTAGTATGATTTGTTGACAAAATAAATATCATGTAGCGTGATTAAATTGTCTATCGATTAAAAAAATTATACACAAGTCGAAAAACTAAATTTTGGATGAAAATTACTTTTAACTTATCACATTCTATCAGATTTTAATTTTTTTATTGTACCTCATAAATTGTAGAATTTAATGCTATAGATACGGTTTTTTTAATTATTGGGTCTAATAAAAATAATGTATTCGGTAACCTGTTAGAATTATTGCATTCAATCAAAATTACACGAAATAATGTATTCACAATCGCTTCTCGAGTGTAAAAATTTATTGGTCATTGTATGTTCTGTTATAAATTTAAAATCAATGCTAAAATTATTGCACTGTGACGTTTGTTAATATTTTTGCCATTTTGAACTAGTGATCTTACGACAACAATTAATGTATCCCATTAACGTCTCTGACACATAGTTTTCTTCGTAAAGGTTTCTTAAACAAATATTATTATTGAAATTTGAAAGTTCATGTTCCATTAAATGTATCTAAAATTCCGATATTGCTTATCAAGTACTTTGGGAAAATACAGTTTAGTAGTAAATACGTTTTTTACTGGATGCGGATCAAGCCATGGGTAAGCCATGAGTGTTTATAGTTGGTTGTAAAGAAATTTAATTTCAGATTTTCTTCTATTGAATCTTTGCTATCTGAATAATGCCTCGTGCGCAGTTAAAAAAATAAAACAAACTTTAGAAAATTGGTATAAATATAGAAATAAAAATGAGGCATTGTCCATTTAGGGCAGAAGATTATTAAAAAGAAATTTCATATAAGTCACAATATATTTTCGTGTTATGTTAATGATATATTTTTATCCTTTTTACAGCACACTTATGCATTTTTAGTAACATTATAATGTACGATTGCTTTTAAACTTAACCCTTAAACACCCTTATCGATTGATGTAATTTCTTTAAAAAATGACCAGTAAGTTATAGAATGCTTAAAAATAGATTTCGAAAGCAAGTACTTTACTTACTAAGGAATTCTTATAGAAAATATTAGTTCAAATTATTATACGATTTATCATATAAAAAGTCTCTGATGGCTAGGCCTACAGGCGTAGGTAGATTTCGAAGTTAAGTACTAATGTTAACAACAAAAACTAAATCATGATTAGAGATAAACCTACTTTAACAATTTGATCTGGCCGCTTTTAACGAGTTTTTAATTTCGTTTTTGTATAAGAGCTGGTTTTATCAGAACCATGTTAAGGCGGTATTAAAAAAAATACTTTTCCATGCTCAACGACTCGAAACTTTCTGACACATTTTCAGATTCATTTTTAAAAGAAAAAAACATGAAACTTAAGGCTGTTCTGAACTGCTCTGCTCCACATGCGCAAAACGTTTTGACACATTTACAAATTCATTTTTTAACGGAAAGATATAAAATTGGAAAGCCTGGCCATGGAAGTGATTTGGAATCGAACTGTGTTTTCCATTTTTTGATCAATCAATTACCCTTTGAGTTATAAGCAATTTTCATCACGTGACACGGCATTTTTCTCCCCTTACCGACTGGATTTTCTTCTTTCATTCGAAAGTTCAGTTCAAAATGCCAACTTTCACGGCATTTTCTGAAAGACCTATAGCGTTTACAAGAAAACGGAAAAAACAGCTCGATGACATAGGTTCTGAATAACAACACATTCTAGTTTCATGCGTTTCCGAACAAAAATGAATTAAAACTTATGTCAGAAAGTTGACCCTTTGGATTTGAGAACAGCCTTAATGACGTGATTTTTGATTTATAAGCAACATATGTTTTTATTTTTCGTTCAATTAATTAGAACTTGTTTCATAAACAATCATTTTCTCAGTCGGACAATACTTTTCGTTTCCAACACAATCACTTCGAGAAATTCGGTTCAAAGTGCCCACTTTGACATATTTTTCCGAAATATATTCTGCCTCTATCACAAAATCGACCACTACGGTACATTATATAGTTTCTCAATAAGAAAACATACCAATTGGATGCGTTTGAGAACAAAAATGAATTTAATAATGTGTCAGAAAATAAGCTGTTTGGATTTGAGTACACCCTTAATACGATGATTTTTTTCTTCAACCGCGATGTATTTTTAATGTGTTTTCGCTGTAAGAATTAGTGCTATCAAAAACTTGTTTTTTATAAAAGTTGTAGATAATATTATGTAGATATATAATAAATTCATGCGGATTTTATATCTTGAGAACTGAGGAAGTTATGGATTTTTTCTTCTGCAACCCCCCTCCCCCCTTTTTTTGTTTTCGTTTCTCTTTTTTTCGGTACGAATTGGTCCTATTAAAAACTTGTCAATGTAAATGTTCTAGATAATATTAAGAAGATTTATAATAAATTTAATTGGACTTGATATCTTGATAATTGACGAAGTAATGAACTTTTTTCTCCCCTAAAACCCTATTTTTTCACCTCTTGAGCCCATTTTTATTTTATCAAAACTCTATCATTCATAAGTTTTTGGCCCTTTAAGAAGTAATGATAACTTTAAACTGATTCGATATGTATTATAATTAAGAAGTTATGGGATTTTTTTCTGTTTTCATAAAACCTCTCCCTATTTCCACACCCCACCCCACCCCTTGTCCGATTTTGCCCATTAACGAACTTGGCCGAGATTTTCAACCCTTGATTTTATGTATCAGTTTGGAAGAGATTTGTGCAGGATTACGGAAGGTATGGTGCCCATAAAAAGTTATATATGTAGATAGATAGATAGATAGATAGATAGATAGATAGTATATACATATATGCAGTATATACATAAAGTATATACATAAGTAGTATACACATGATAGTAGTATATATACATCAAGATAGTTAAAATGAACAAAGTGAAATTGAACAGCTAAAACCAAGCTATAATAATTACCCAGCTAGAATTGCCTATTACTTGATAAAGAGGGTACCATTAAAAATGCCAGAATAAGGTTGTAAGACTAAACTAAAAAATAACATATCTTATAACATGCGCATTTGCAGCAATGATATTAGAATGCTGAAATAATAAATTTGAAATATACTGGTTTCATATGTTCATTTCTAAATCATCTTTAGAACTTTATCAATTTCTTCATATATTTGTGATTTCAAATTTATTATTACATAAAGATAGTTTATACATAAAGTTTTTTACTGAGGGTGGTTTTGACTTCTAGGGGCCATGATCGGTGTAGTTCTGCAAAACATTTTCAGAAATCCCAACATAGGGGAAATCGCAATATGTAGTACTTCATACGAAATCCACTTAAAACAGAATAAGCTAATTTTTAAAAGCATTCGTTATTTTTTTTATTATAAATGACACGTAAGATTTAATGCAGAAAACAAATTTGAAGCTTTTATCTTTTAATTCCTGTCAGTTATTAAAATCAAACATATGAAATATACTCATTTTTAATTAAATAAAGAAAAACAAACATTCGTAAGCATCTAACAGTACTCACCATTTATAATTATTCCTAGATGATTATATATATATCTTTAGATTAAATGTTACACTATTTAATTTGAAGCTTTTAATTTTTCCTTTTATACTGTAGCAAGAAGTATGAATAAAGAAAACTTAAATCATTTTTATAACTGCAGTTTAAAAATGTTTTCTGTAAAGAGGTTCTATTATTTTAATGTAAGCTACAAGTGTATAGTGTATTAATCTACAGTTCTTGACTGTCTGATTCTTTGAAAGCGCGAATAGATGTATATATGTTTCCTACTCAAGATCAGCTTCTATGGATGTTATACCGCACAATCCAATTATAAACAATTGATAGATTATTAAATTAGGAACTAAAAGAAGCACAAATAAATTTGATAATTTGTGTCAAAATACAGAGATTATTTTTGTTTGTAATATTTAATTTTAAATTTTCAAAATATCAAAATAAAATTTTGTATTATATAAAATAATTTGAGAAGATTATCTTATTATTTATCATACTATAGCAAACAAACATTGACATTTTATCCCGCTATAGTTACCATGGTTAACGTTACATTTTAAAGAATTTAAATTTCCAATTGGATAAATTATGATGATCTATATGTTATATTAACTTATATCATTTTATTGCCCACAAGTTTCAAACCAAATATTAATAAAGGAGGAACTGCCTTTTGAAAATCGTCCAAAAGCAAATTTGTTGACTGTCAAGTTTCTCATTTTTAAACCACTTAAACGCAGTTATTATTTTAGAGAAAATTTCTCGAAGAAATCTTTAAAAGTTTTTGCAATATTTTTTTTTTCAAAATTTAAAATTAATATTGCTTTTAGTAAATATTGGTAAACTTGCAGGGGAACACATAATTTCAAGGAAAAAAATAAGCCCAACATTAAGGGCATTTTTTTTTGTGTCTGTTTTCGAGAAAAAGTGTATTATTCTATGTTTTTGAAGATCGTGAATAAGACCGCATGCATGAGTTTACTGTATCATCTTATATTAGAATACGTTGGTGAAGAAACAGAATATAGAAGTCAAAATTTCATACAAACGCATAAACATTGAGTAGAATGATTTTATTCACATTTTTTCTAAGTGTTTTAAACTAATCTAACATTTTAAATTTAATAGATTTTAAAAAATTTACTAAATGTGATATTAATAAAACATTCAAGCATCTACATAAAAATATGTATTTCTCTTTACAAAAATTATATGAGATGTTTGTTTCCCAATTACTTTCACTCCTTAGAACTCAAAATTTATAATATTTCGTTTCAATAGCGAATATTCTCAAATATTAATTAGTCTCACACTGTTTCAATCAGCAAAATATGAAAATTTTAATCCAATGATATATCACATTTATTAATCCTGTTTCAAGTTAAATCTTCTAGGAGAATTAATTGGATGGAATATGATCCTCATACTTTAATCTATATCTCTCAGTTCTAGATCATATAGCAAATGAAAAAGGAAGAAAGAAATAAAGGCTTTATGAAAACATACTAAAAAGAAAATTTGTACGATATCGATTTTCTCATTTTCTATTCAATTTTATGTTTTAATTAATTTATAGAACATTTCACGATAAAACCATTATTTTTTTTTCCCTATATACAATTCTTTTATATTTAAAAAAATAAATTAGTACTACTCTAGTCAATATCCGTAAACTTGAAAGTGAACGAGTAACTTTTAACTAAAGAATAATTTCGTTATTCGGGGCATGTTTTTCTCCTTCCTGTCCCCATGATAATGCATTAGTATTATACACTTTAAAAATTGCAAGAGCCTTGTAATATAACACTTATGAATCTAAAATCATATTTGAAGTCATCGTGAAACTCCACCTGAACTCCGACAATGTAATTTTCACCAAGGTTAATTCCATTCGAAACCCGGAATGAAAGAAAAGTAACCCCTTATTTTAATGCAGTTATAGAAAAATAATCTTTTAATACATCTCTGATGGCTATTTTATAATTTATACTGAAAAAATTGCATAAAAGTACTCATTTATATTCAAATATATTTTTCCAGCTGTGGGATTAATTTTCAAAAAATGAGACAACGAATGCGACTCACAAGAATCAAACTTTATACTGACCCTAATGACACTTAAAACTAGTATGTTGTGGCCATCACAAAACTTTCTTCTATCTCATACTTGTCAATACCTCAAAATTCATTATCACAGTGCATCTATGCTCATCATGACGATTCTAAAAAGATGAAATTCCGTGCATTAGTTCTTGAGATATTACTGTCCATGAAATCGTGTAAATCCATCAAAATGCAGCATAGCAGCGCCACCTATTGGGTGATTTACACCAGACCCTAATTATCATCCACATGCGTCAATGTCTAACTGAATATGAAGTTCGGGGAAAATCCGTGCATTAGTTCCTAAGATAGAGCTATTGCAGAAATCATGACAAATGCAGCATAGCAGCGCCACCTGTTGAGCGATTTGCACCAAAACACAAACAGCACTAATTCATATCAAAGTATACATGAATCTGAAGTTTGTTGAAAATCCAAGCATTAGTTGTTGAGATAGAGCTATTGCGGAAATTGTAAAAAATGCAGTATAGCAGCGCCACCTGTTGAGCGATTTACACCAAACTGTACAAAACTTCAATTCTTGTCAAGGATTAACTGAATCTGAAGTTTGATGAAAATCCGTACATTAATTCTTGAGATAGAGCCACTGCGGGAATTGTAAAAAATGCAGCATAGCAGCGCCACCTGTTGAGCGATTTGCGCCAACATGTAATCAGCATCAAGTCTTATCAAGGACTAACTGAATCTGAAGTTTCATGAAAATCCGTGCTTTAGTTCTTGAGATAGAGCCATTGCGGTAATCATAAAAATGCAGCATAGCAGCGCCACCTGTTGAGCGATTTGCACCAACACGTAACCAGCATCAAGCCATATCAAGGACTAACAGAATCTGAAGTTTTATGAAAGTCCGTGCATTAGTTCTTGTGATAGAGCCATTTCGGAAATCATACAAAATGCAGCATAGCAGCGCCATCTGTTGAGCGATTTGCACCAAAAACTAATCAGCATCAATTTGTATTAGGGACAAACTGAATATCAATTTTTATTAAATTCCGTCCATTAGTTCTTGAGATAGAGCGTCCACAAAATTTGTGTCACATACACACACACAGACAGACAGACAGACAGACAGACTAACAGAGTCACAGACAGACATTTTGTAAAAACATGTTTTTCGGGTTCTCTGACCTCTAAAACGTGTAAATCCGTCGAAAACCGGAATTCGAAAATTTTCATGAATCCAATACTTTCTTCTTGTAAAGATAGAAGAAAGTAAAAATAATTTAAAAAAATTTTGTCACCCCCTGGAGAGTGTAGCGTACCCGCACGAACGTGTGGGTTGGACTTTTTCTGTGAAAGCCATACCCGCACGACCGTACCGGTTGGGCTTTTCCTGTGAAATCATTACTTATAAGATAATTTGGGAAGTATTGGCTGAAATACTGCAATGGAATCCTTACTGGCTCTGAATCCTAAAAAATAAGAAAAAAATTAATATTGGAGATGTAGAAATTCATTATATTCTGTAGATGATTCTTTAGAAATATTTGTAATTATTTCTTCATCGAGATCATCTGAACTTGGCTATCCTTCTAATAATTATGTTTCAAGTGTTTTGTCCGCAACCTCGCCATCATCTGAGAGATCACTAAATACAAAGTCTGATTTATTCATCGATTGCAATATTTCTTTTTATGTGAGAATTCTTTTTCATTTAGAAATTTAAAAAAGCATTTTATTTTGCTTTGTTAAAAGTTAACAAAGCATTCCATAAAAAATAATAAAATGTATTAGAAAATTCTATTAATTGGAAAGGAAAATTTAATTGAAAAAGAAAGAAAAAATAGTTCATCCATGACAACACCCAAGAAAATACTATGGCATTAATTAAATAAAAACAAACTTCGTTTTTATTCTCCCTTTCACCAAAATTTTTAAAACAGAAAACAAATGAACATTGAGAATGCTGTTACTTTTACAGTAGCACTGACTAACGTAACGCCCAAGTCACATGATCGTGCGGGTAACGAAATCTTGAGTCCGACGAACAACAGAAATAGTGTATAATTAATGTTTTTTATTACATTACACTTATTTAGACTTTAAAGCAAAAATATTTATCGAAGCAATTAGAAATATACTGATAATTACCTTTATACGGCAGATAAAATGATGTGCTGTATCCGTTGTACTTGTATACAAAGCTAGTCATGCCGGCTAAAAGCAAAACATATACTACAACCGTCAAATGTTGATAAAAAATGGTACTTTACTCTTTTTGCAAACCAGAACGATTGTTCGATTCGGGTTTTTATTACGTACGATTGTTTCAGAAGCAAAAATTTATATGAATGTCTAACCCGCACGATCCTGCGAGTTTTGTCTTAAAGGGATATATATTTACCGGATTATGCAGAAGACCAATCATATTCATTTGAAATTACATTCATGTTAATTTTGACACGCAGTAGACGATGATGTTGTGTAATTTTTGACATGTCTCCGTAAAAGAACTATAAATATGGAAATATATTATTATATGTTGTTAAAGACCATAAAGTAATATTACCTAACCTTGCACGATATTCAGAATTCGTGACAATAGGTGAATAGTTACTAAAGTTAAAGAACACAAAGTAAACAAAGACAAAAAGCAGGCAGGCAAACAAACGTATAATATTTACATGCTATTGAAAGTCAAATAAGACCAACAGCAGACGACGAATGTAAGAATTTTTCGAAAACTCATGCTTGAATACGCGGATACAAAACAAAGTTATACAAACCAGTTGTATAACGTCCTTTGTTCTAAGACGATTAAAATATTTATAAACAAAAAATTCATTGTTCAGAAAACAATAAACATGTAAACTAAGAAAAAGTTTACGATCCAATTTCAAAAATTTAGAAAAAAAAATCTGGAAGTTTTATGCTTAGAAAATTTCAGAATGTAACAGTTTGTTCAAAAATAAAAAAAATAATAATGTTAACAGATATTAAATAAACAAGTATCATTTTAGGAAATAAAACATAATATAATTCGACTTATTCATTATATTTTTTACACTTGAATTCTTAAAAGATAGTCTCAAACGAAAATATTTTTTGTAACAGAAAATTAAAGCAGTATCCTTTTCATAAAATACTTGAATATATCACTCTGAGTTCTAAAACTGCAGACTCAGTTACTTAGAAAAAAAACAGAAAATACCCAGCACAGAAAGAAACAGTGGGCCATCAGCTGGAAAAAAGATGGCACCCAGCGTTGCGATCAGCGGTAAAGTGCAATGGTGCCATTACTTAAACCTGTAAAAAAGTGTCCGTGCGGAATGCAGCTGGCCCATCAATGATGGCCAACAGCAGGCCAGAATTGGTATGCCATAACATTACTTCAATCTGGCACTTTTCTCAGTGTTAGCACCTATCCCACAGCTATTCCTTTGCTGGCCCAGCACTTTCCCTTAGAAAAAAATCTTATAGAATTCTATAAAAAAAAAACAAAGTTATATGGCTCTTTTTTCTATAAGCTAGCTTCACCAAGAGCTATAGAAATATCTGTAGAAGTGTCTGTCTATAATAGAAATGTCTATTGAAATATTTGAACTTGCAACGGTTTCCATGTGGTCACCCTCCCAACTACTAACCACGCTCGATGCTGTTTGGTTTTCGCGATCGGACAAGAACAAGTACTCTCAGCGTATGCTACGACCGCTAGTAATTTTCAAGCTCTCATTACACTATTTCAAATTTGTTTCTTTAGTAATTTACGTTCCAAATCATTAAACTGGCATAGAAATTATTGTATTGTATAGAAATCCTATATATTTTATACGCTTTTTTTTATTATTGATTCTCAACTGTGTAAATTGTGAAACCGAAATCCTTTGTAAATTAGTAAAACCTGATTTAAGGAGAAAAAAAAATGTGCGTTGAAATAAAGAATTTATTCATTTATTCATTTAGTTATTTATTTTGTTGGTGGCAGTGGTGATGTATTATTTACAGTTTTAAAAAATTTTAGCTTCACCATTAAATTGTGTTAAAAAATGTTCATTTAAGATTTGTGTTCAAATACTCAATGTCTTCGATATTCGCAACGCAACCTAGCGTAAGGGTTCCCAGCAATAATACTGCAAAAGGTCGTGCACTTCTATGTAGTGGTGGGCCAGCGCATGAGATAAAACCCAGAATTTTATCTGATGATTTCCAACAACAAAGTTGACTGAAGCTGTCCAGCAGTGGTCATGCAGTGGTAGACCATTAGCCAGCACTTCTCCATCATTGCCAGCACCTATCTTGCGGCTTGCCAGCAATTTCCTCTTTGCTGGGTATCTAAGCACTCAAAGCAAATATAAGTGAAGGTGAATAATGACTTAATTAAAACCAAAAGCTTTAAAATGACTTAATGCTTTGTTAGAAAATAATAATTTATATTTAAAAAATTTTAATTTATGCAACAGGAAGAAAAGTAACTTATACATGAACAATAATTTAGAATAGCCGAAAGTGGTAAATAAATCCGATGACAAAGGAAAACTATACATTTCAGTTAAGAAAATGAGCAACTTTTCAATAATTCTTTAGCCATTTATGTCTGAAAAATTAAAAACTGTTACATTTTGCTCCAAACAAGAAACAATCTCTAATAAAATTTAGGTTGTGGAATTTAACGAAACATAATTCCAAACATATTTTAGCAATCTATTCTGTAAAAGTCCACACCTTTACAGCAAATATTTTTTAAAGCAGATAATTAAAGATGTATTTTCCTCATAAAAATGTTTAAATCTAGTGATCTAGATTTTTAAATTCCAATCACCATTACTGTGCAAAGAAAAGCAATATTTAAGCAAAGAAAGTAAATATATAAGAAGGCGAAAAATAATATCAACCTATTGTTTTGCTTGAAAAACAGATTAGTACTTGATAAATTAAAATAACTGGTAAAAAAATGGAGTAACATATACATGAAAAATAATATAGAACAGTCGAAGGTGATAAATAATGGAAACTATGCACTTGCGTTAAAAATATTAGGAACATTTTAATAGTTTTTTCACATTTACATCTACGAATTTGATCACTTTAGTACTTCGTACTTCTGGAATGAAACGAAACATAATTCCAAATTCATTATAGAAACCCGATCTCCAAAAGGTATTCTCAGCGAATCTACAGCAAATTTATTTTGAAGTAGAAGATTAAAGCAGTATCATCATCATCATCATCAAACGATTATTGAATCTTAGCAACAGGTGTTTTTTTTAATACCAAGATCCATTGCTACGTAAAAAAAAGCAAATAAATAAGCACTCTAAGCAAACATTCATGAAAACAAAGTATAATATCACCTTAACTCTCTAAAGACCAGAGAGCAAACTTCCCTTATGCCTCAAAAGACCAGAGAAACGGCCCACAGCCTTCGAAAATTTCGCCCCCATCTCATCTGTCTAGCGTAAATCAGTGGGTGGGATTTCTGTTCAGAAGTTCACCGCCTGTGTTGAGAGGGAAAATGCGACAGGATTTTTTATCGGGGTTGTGGGCAAAGGGAAAAAATATCCATCACGGTTATCAAAGGAAGTAATAGTTAATTGATGATGCTATAGTCTGACCCTTCTCAGCAGTGCTCAAGTAATTAAATGATAAATTTAAATAAATGATAAAAACATCTAAAATTGTATTGTCTGTGGCAGATTCCTTTCGATTATTTTAAAAGGAAGTGTTTTTGTTCATCAGAAATAATGACAACTTGCTACATGGCAATTAGATGTGTTAAATTTAGGCTGCATGAAACCAATGTAAAAAAAAAAAAAAAAAAAAAAAAAAATGTAAAAAAAGAAAGAAAGAAATGAATGAAAATTGGAAATAAATTTTATTTCTTTCTACATTTAGAAAATATTTATAATATTAATTTTAAACATGGAATCGTATTGCACTGAATGTAATTTAGACAAAAATTGCGAAATTTACCTTGCAATCTTTACAATTGATACATTTACTTTGCAGTTTTCGCAATAAAAATGCACATTTTTAATAATGCTATTTTCATTCGCGAAAGTTTTTGCCTTTTAGAAATTCACTCACTAATTTTTGAGCCGATTTAATATATTTTGTATCTTTATTAATTGGTCGCATTTGTAAAATAATATTTCTCTATTACCAAGTACGCTTTGTTTTAAAAATCATAAAAATCTTATTCGAGTAAGTATGCGCTTTTACGACGATTAATTAGCATTATATTCATATTAAAACTACGTTTCCTTTTTTTTCCCCTCACAAAATGGCATGAATAAATATTTAATAATCATTATTATTTCCTCTCGCCCTTAAAAAATAAAATGAAACTGTTGCAACCATTTCAGTTTATTAAGAAAATATCATTAATAAAATTTTTGAACTCATATGTAATGTTGAAAATAACTTTTTAAATTTGTAGAGCTATTTTGAGATAGCTGTTCTCTTGCAAATAAATAATGTTTGTTTAGAATCACAATTCATGCTATTTTCCCAATCAAGGTATAAAGGAGTGCATCTATAGGAAATACATACCTAAACTCATATTATACTATATGTATGCTTAATGATGCTATATTAAACATGATTATTTATGACTATTTAGCCCATTATTAGTGCTTTATTACGCATGATTATTTATGATTATTTAGCATATCATTTATGTTATATTAATTTATACATAAAATTATGTTTTCAGGGTTTAATTTTGTAAGGTGTAATTCACACAAAAACAATTTTATGTGAAAAAGTGCATGGTTCAAATATTTTTTGGCTCTTCAATCCAAGAACATATACACTGCAAAGATGATTTTGAAATGTGTGAGATGGTGAGATCAAAATATTTTGATGTTTAAATTATTGAATCCGGATGATACACATGATTAAAAAATGACAAATTAAGGAAAATATTTCTTTAAAGGCATTTTTTAAATCAAGAATTTTAATAAATTTAAACACTTTATTATTGTTAAGACATTAAAAATATAACTTCATTGTATCTCTTATCTCATATAAAAGCTTTGCTTAATTTTGTTTTTGTTTTTTATCTTGTGATGCAGCGCGAACCGTCATCTGAAGGAACCTTTAACTTCATGTATCTCAGAATGAATTTTTTCATGATTTGCCAACTTTGAAACATATATCTAAAATGTCTTATAAAGTATTTGTATGAAATTTTCAATAGAGTTTCTGTATTATATTTCTAATAAATTGCCTTCAGGATTTATTATTTTGAGTGAGAATTGCAAAAATATGCTAATTTATGCAAAAGTTACGCGTGAAAAAAACTTTATTTTTTAGGTAGCTTTCATTACAAAAAGCTACCTATTGCAGCCGTTCGGAGGAAAGCGATTTCAAAAAATTTTGGTATATTTTCATCGATCATGACCCCCAGACCCCGAAACCACCCTCCGTTCAAAATTGATATATATATATATATATATATATATATATATATATATATATATATATATATATATATATATATATATATATATATATATATCCATATATATATATATATATATATATCTGACTTATGTCACACTGTAACTCTCGTATTTATGAGCCGATTTGGATGTAAATCGGTGTGTACATAGTATATACCAATGTCTCGACCGAGTTCGTTGGCCAGCTTCATCCGCCATTTTGTTTCAAAAAGGCGGCCATTTAAATTTTTTTTAAAAATTTAAAAATTGAAATGCGGTACCAAAAAATTGAAAATGGAAAAATATTTTTTTCTTATGTATTTGACCTTTATACAAAGACTCCGGAGCAGTTTTTGTTTCGTCTATATCTTAAAAAATGGCTGAGTTATAGCATTTTGAATTTCTAGCGTGGCTGACATTTTGAAACGTCCTGAATTTTGTCACGCGATAAAAGGCACATTTATGAACCGATTTGGATGTAACTTCGTTTATACATAGTACATACCAATGTCTCGACCGAGTTCGTTGGCCAGCTTCATCCGCCATTTTGTTTAAAAATGGCGGCCATTTAAATTTTTAAGAAAAATTTAAATTTGAAATGTGGTACCAAAAAATTGAAAATCGAAAAAATATTTTTTTCTTATGTGTTGGACCTTGATAGAAAGATTCGGGAGCAGTTTTTGTTTCGTCTATATATTAAAAAATGCCTGAGTTATAGCATTTTGAATTTCTAGCGTGTCTGACATTTTGAAACGTCCTGATATTTGTCACGTGATAACAGACGTATTTATGAACCGATTTGGATGTACCTTGGTGTGTACATAGTACATACAAATATCTCGACCGACTTCGTTGTCCAGCTTCATCCGCCATCTTGTTTAAAAATGGCGGCCATTAAAAAAAAATTTAAAAATTTTAAATTTAAAATGAGATACCAAAAAATTGGAAAATGAAAAAGATTTTTTTCGTAAGTGTTTGACCTTAATACAAAGATTCCGAAACAGGCTTTGTTTCGTCTATACCTAAAAAAAATGGCTGAGTTATAGCATTTTGAATTTCTATTGTAGCTGACATTTTAAAACG
Organism: Maratus speciosus; assembly: GCA_963932465.1. Classification (NCBI taxonomy): domain Eukaryota; kingdom Metazoa; phylum Arthropoda; class Arachnida; order Araneae; family Salticidae; genus Maratus; species Maratus speciosus. The sequence goes on from OZ010791.1 coordinate 422,317,852, forward strand.
ACCTGATTTTTGTCACGCGATAACAGGCGTATTTATGAACCGATTTGGATGTAACTTGGTCTGTACATAGTACTTACCAATGTCTCGACCGAGTTCGTTAGCCAGCTTCATTCGCCATCTTGTTTCAAAAGGGTTGCCATTAAAAAAAATGTAATTTAAAATTTAAAATGAGGTAGTAAAAAATTGGAAAACGAAAAAGATTTTATTTTTGGGTTTGGCCTTGATACAAAGATTCTGGAGCAATTTTTGTTTTTGAAAATTTGTTCTTTTGTTTATTTCTTAAAAAATGGTTGAATTATAGCACTTTGAATTTCTAGCAGGGTTAACACTTTGAAACGATCTTGTATTTGTCACGCGATAACACACGTATTCGCCTATTTCGATGGAAGAAGGCAAGTGGATAGTATACATCAATACCTCGACCAAGTTCGCTGGCCAGCTTCATCAGCCATCTTGTTTCAAAATGGCGGCCAATTAAAAAAAAAATTATATTTAAAGTGAGGTGCAAAAAAATTAGAAATTGAAAAGGTTTCTTTCTTAAATACTTGACCTTGATATAAGGATTCAGGAGCATTTTTTGTTTGTCTTTATCTTAAAAAATGGCTCAGATATAGCAGTTTCAATTTCTAATGTGGGTAACATTTTGAAAAATCTGATTTTTTGCCTGCGACAGCACTCGTATATATCAACCGATTCCGATGTAAGTGAGCATGTGCACAGCAATTACTAAGGTCTCGACCAAGTTCACTGGTTAGCCTCATCCACCATGTTGTCTTAAAATGGCAGGCATTTTAAGAAATCGCCGAATTTAGCAACCAAATATAAGTTACTTTAAATAAAAGCAGCTTGTATGAAGCTGACTAATTTCGCGAAATTCTCCTTCTTAAAAATTAGTATTGAATCTCCTATATTCGGTTTCCACTAAATTGAGCTTCGTGTGTTTGAATAATATAAGTTGGCTTTTTTAAAATAAGGAATATGAAAGCTACCTCTTCCTCCCGGCACTGGCCGGAAGGACTTTTTCACTTTAAAATTTATTATGAACTTTATAAGTATTATTTTTAAGACTTCTGACTACAAGTTAAAACTACACATTATCTGTATACAATAGGGCAAAAATTATGCAAATCAGGCAAGTGGTTCAAGAGTTATATATAAAAAAAATTAAACATGTTTAAATTCTTAAATTTAAAATTTTTTAATGTTTTAAAGTTTTCAGTATTTTTTACATGCAATAAATTCCTTACATAAACACATATTTCACACACACACACACACACACACACAAAAAAAAAAAAAAAAAAAAAAAAAAAAAAAAAAAAAGGAAAAAAAAAAAGATATTCAAAAATATCAGGTGCATTCTCACAATCTTTTGACTTTCATGTCCCTGAATAATAATTTTTATTTTAATACACTTTTTTTTTTTTTTTTTTTTTTTTAATTTCATATACTGGAGAACATCCCATTGCATGATTGCATAACAATATTAGCGAGATATATAAGTTTTGGACGATGTTGGAGGTCCAAATACCAGGAAAACTCCTATACCGTCCTATGTCCCTGATGCTGATTTTTAAGTTTGGAGCTGTCTGTTTCAATAAAAGTAATTCAATGTAACTTTCTTCCGAAACTGGGATAATTGTTTTATATGAATATGTAACAAAAAATTAACCTGCACACATTTTTACGGTTGATATTATTTTTTGAACTCTGTCCCTGGGTTTTTCATCCTTATCGTCCCTCTTGCTAAACTTATACAGAAAATCACTTCAGATGCAGGCACATACTTTTTTTCAAGTTTTTCTCATGCAGAAGTACGATAGAGAAAGAATGTCTAAAATTATTTGATAGGAAATTTAATGCAGAATTTAAATCAACATTTAAATATCAATTTCAAGATCGTGGCTTTATTGGTAGTCTTACCGTCCGCAAGGTTTATTCCTGCACTTTTCGAGGTAAATAAATAATTAAAAAAAAAAAATTAATCCAATGTTAACAACTGTTTCTAAACATCAATGAACATTGTGGCTATCACTTAGTTTTAACATGATTTGTCTAAAAATAGGTGGCAATTTCCCTTACCGTTCCATCCTTATCGTTCCCTTTTTTCACATTTCGTCCCTTTTTTCCTATACCGTCCCCTTTTTTTACCTTACCGTCCCTTCTTTAACACCCCTTTAAGACAATGTTATGCAAAAATTCTGCAATTAAAAGTACTACTACATTTTTATTATTTCTTATTTGAATGTCCTGTGGGTACTATGCAAATTCATTATAAGTAAAAATTTAGAAGAAAATAAAACGTTATAGTGGTAAAATGGTAAGGAAAATTAAACTCGCAAGTTTAACTTAAACCTCAGTTAAATAAAATATTTTTCACTGCTGACCATTTTTTCTTTATTTTGAATCACTAAGGCATTCGTCTATCTGATTAAAATGTTATTTAAGGAAGTTTAATTTCACCAGATTTTTTTCCCCCGAAAGTCAAAAGATTGTGAGAATGCCCCATCTACACATAAAGAAACAGAATTTTGTGCCCCGCATTCCTTAGTCTTATTAGCATGCCAAGTAGACGTAAAATTCAACTGTTTTCAACTTTCAGGTATACTAAAATATCAAAGGAAGACAAAAGTCTTCCTTTTAAATGCCATTTTGTTATTAACCACAAACGGCTGCAGAAGAAAGGGTGATAATTGTAGTTGCAGAAGGAGCACTTTTTCGCCTTAACTTAGCCTTATGATATCCAGTTGCTCCTTAAAAGCTCTGAATGCTGTTTTAATTTAATTTTCTTGATTTTTTTTTTTTTTTTTTTTTCAAGCAGTTTAAATCTTTAGAATGTATTATCTTTTGGTTCCGACATATTTTAAAGACAGATTTCTTAAACATCCTTGTATTATTTATTTATTTTATTTATTATTATGAAAAAAAAGTTAGAATATGTTATCACATAGTGGCTGGTTAATTCTGTTTTGTAATTCAATGTCGTCATAGGATTAAAAAGTCAAATAGATTTTATCGTGTCATTAGGTAAATAATTCCCTTATAAGATAAGCTCTGATAAGATTAGAGGAAATTTTTTTAACGATGAGATTTTTAGGGTTAAGTAATTTAAACTGCATTTAAAAAAATAAAAATATTCCAAATTTCTCAAAATTATTGTGAAATACACACCTTGCACTTATTAAAAGAAGATTTGTATTTTCTTGGAGAGGAAACACTTTTTTAAAAAATCATAATCCAGAAAACATTAGTAATATCTTTGTAATCATTAAATTGTCAAATGCAAGAGTTTAAAATTATTGTCTTTTATTTCAAAATGGTAATGGTGAAACAATTAAAAGAAAATTAAAAATTCATCTAATAATAGTCTATGTTTTATCCATGGATATGCTTTCACGTCAAAGATACAGCTTAACAACAGCTTCATTTAAAGTAGGCATTTGTCTCAGACTTTTATTTCAGTATACAGTTTGTTTTAATTTTGTTATTCATATTAGTTAGAAGGATGCAAAAAGAAAAAAATAAAGCAAGCCTATTTTTATTTGAATGACTGATTTCTTCTAATAGAAAAAATAATGCTTCATTGGGGTTTTTGTGTGCGTAATATTACAAATGTATATATATATATTCTCATTCCTTCCAAATTATCAAAATTTTTTTTTTTCTTTTGAAAAAGAATTGCAGTAACATTTATTAAAAATAACGTCTAACCTTTAGCTTCTGTAATGCATTTATTTAAACACATTGACAGTATTCACGTAGCAGCTCACACATATCTACTTTAGTTATCAATTTATAAATTCAAAAAAAAAAAAAAGAAAAGAAAAAAAAAGAAACATATTTCTGATATATTTTTTTTTCAAATAAATTTATGAAAGACTTGAGATTTTTAACCGTATGACATGTTGACGCAGCATAAATGTTATATTATAATATTATACAAGTATTATAATGCGTTTAAATTTGTATTTGACTTTGGCAGAAAATTAACAGATTAAACGATAAACATTATTTCTGGTTTTGCGAGAAAATTTTTGTTAACCAGTCAAGCGCACATCCATGGGTGTCATGGAGTATCATGACGCCCATCTAAACGAAGAAAGATACAAAAATACATTAAAAAAATTATGTGAAGTTAGTTTAAAGACAATCTCGCCCAATATTGCAAGTTTTTCTGACGCACAGAATGTATTTAAAAGGGAAATATATAAAACTCGTTCTTTAATCGTCAGCAATCGATCAGCGTTTTTCACTTTTTTTATATATTTTATGCAGCTTCAATTATAACTAATTGCTCCCTTTTAATAATCTTTTCGTGACTGTAGAGTCGCAAAAATCAAACAAAACAGCTAGCTTTTTTGAAACTTATCTGAAAGATCTTGCAATCTTGAAACTTTATTCGATTTCTTAGTATCTGAATATAACTTATGAATTTTATACATTTACGAATATATCTCCAAATGTTATTAATTTACGAATATACCTGAAAATTTTATGCATTTACGAATGAAAATATAACTTTGTTATGTGACATGAAACAGAGAATATAGAATTGTAGCAAACATAAGCTATAAGAATTTATATTATAGTTATGAGCCCCTCACTTTCCGACAAATAGATATGACCCCCACCCCCCGCTCTTTTTTAATAGAAAATTGGATTCGTCCTTGTAATGAGTACTGCAAGATCACCGTATTCGAGAAAAACTAAGGAATTCCATTCTGTGATGCGCACTGCATGGGGTCCAATCGGCCGTCTTCAAAAAGATTTTTGATAAAAGAGAAGAAAGTGAAAACAAATAGGTACTTCGCTTCGAGCCTTTCTCCTTACAAAGCGTGGGAAAAAATGTCACACGGCTTACATTTTGTTTGAATAGTGATTCACTAAAAAAAATGAAAAAAAAAACATTTTTTCATTTTTCTTAAATTTTATGAATGAATAATTTCAAGATTGATAACTTTTAAGAGAATTCGAATTCATAAATTGTCGAACAATTTATATATTTTTGCATGAACATTTTATGAAAAATTAACAGTGTTACATTTTAAAAATAAATTGATGTTTCTTTATTGATATACTTTATCTGTAAACAAAATGTAGAATGTGATCGAACTAACTTTTATAAAATTTATTTGGATTTATTTATTTGTTATACAAGGGGAGTCTGCTCCATAAGATATCGCTTACTCACATCCAGATCCAGAACGATCGAAAAGAAGGTAATTTTCTATGTTTCAAAAACAGTACCTGATTACAGAAAATTGAATGATATTATCAAGAACGTTGGGGATCTTCTGTTATCTTTTTGCCATGTACATGGATATTTTTCAGTTCCCAAGGCCGCATCCACCACTATCATGACACCTGACAGCTGTTTTCGTGATAAAGTAAGATACGTTTCAAATTTCAAAGTCAGCTTGTAGAAAACAGTTAAGTAAAAACAATGTCGCTTCTTCTCAGATTTTATAATAAAGCTACAGACAATCCTATTCCTTTGGCTCAATGCTATAAGAAATGAATGTGTTGAGGGGAAAAAAAAACCTTCAGTACCGCGCTATTGAAAAACACTGCAATTAGATGTTTATGCTTATATTATATTTTACCTCTAGTTTTAGATATTTTCAGGAGGTGATATAGGATATACATGAATTCTTTTAATGCAACTTCATACATATTGTTCCATATTATTTATAAAATGAAAGTTGTTTATTTTAAATAATAAGCATATATAAATTTTGTAATATGTATTTATCGATTATTATTTGTACAAACAAAACCTAAACTATTTTTCGATTATTACTAACTATTTTATTTAGTATTAGATGGAAAAATTTAGCAGATATTCTTATTCAGATGATAGTAATTTGTAAAACGTTTTCCTTTTTACTTATAAAAGCAAGACTTCTGAAAGAAATTTTTATCGAAATAAAAATTTCGAAACTATTTTAGAGATACAACTGCAGGAAGATGGTCATCAGTGAGCAATTGAAGATTCCATAAATTTATTGCTAAATGAAAAACACTATTGATTAAAACGCATTTAAATAATAATTTTTACACAATTTTACATATAAACTGGACTTTCTAGATTTGACAGAAAGATCAGCTTTGTTGAACGTATTTTTTTTCTTTTTCTTTTATTATCATTTTAAGATAACAAAAGAAATTACACTTTTGTTATTTTTTACAGTTATTTTCATGTATTCACATGCACAGATGCAATTTGAATATGGTAGACTCACTTATTTATTGTACATTTGTCTTACTTCTATTTATTCCTGTGTGTTTTTCGTTTATAAATACTTATTTACATGATTGCACTAATTTAGAGCTTACATAAATTATAGATTTTACACAATTAGGTTTTTTTTTTTTTTTTTTTTTTTTTTTTTTTGCAATAACAGTTATTATAACATATTTATTTTCCTGGTAAATATTTCTGCAGTCTTGAACACCATAAAATTGTTTACGCATTGTAATAAATTTATCAGGCATTATAATAAAGTGTCAAAATTCTGATACAGTGCAAAATATTCATGATTTTACAAAAAAAAAAAAAAAAAAAAAAAAAGAAGGAAAAAAAAAACCTTTTTACATGCTTACATCAAGATTAAATGGTATATAACCCCCCCCCCCCCTTTTATGACGTCTACTTGCATCTAAAAAAGCTCTCAGTATAAAACGCTAATATATTTTAAGTATCTTAATGCAAGAATATATTAAAGCCACATAATTTCAATGAATGGTCACATAATTTTATAAGAAACAGTAATAGTTTTTATAAGAAAGTTTGCGCGGCATTGTAAAATTTACTGAAAAGTTATTTTAGCAGTTAGAGTAGTGTTGTTTAAGATAATATTTAAACGACAAATATTCTTAATCAAAATAAGAATCACTAATAATAATCATCTTCATCTTCCTGAAGTTAAAAACAAATGTTTTTAGAATTAATGCAAGCATGTTAAAGCTATGCATAAACACAGATAATATAAATTATTATTCTCGAGGCAAAAGGCCTTTCTTTTTCTTAAAATGGCATAAATTATAATGAATAATTTTTGCCTTATTTAAAAATTAATTATTATTTATCTATATATATATCAGGTGTCGATTCAGGTAAATTTTGGGGTCTCTTTACAGACCCTTCACACGCATACAAAAAAAAAAAAAAAATAAATAAATAAATAATAATAATAATAATAATAATAATAGTAATAAAGCCCATCACAAAATTACTTTTAATAAAATAGTTTCCCTCACAAAATTCCTTTTTTATAAAATAGTTCGATTCACAAAAATTCAGTTCTATAAAACCACACTCTTCATTAATTATTTTCATTTTATTAGGTTTTGCAAACAAAACAAGTTGTTCAAATTTGACATTTGGATGGCTTAATTTCATCTTTCATTACATTTTTTTTTTTTTTTTTTTTCACAAAATTATATTACATTTTACAAAAACAACTTTTATTCTTCACAATATGGATAAAGAAACGAAAAAAAAATGCATCGACTTATATATACATGTATATTATTTTAAAAAAACTTAAGAAACATTAAATCGTAAGATATAATTTCTCATTTCATGAAGAAATATCTTTATATATATATATATATATATACATATATAACGCGTAATTTTCGTTAAATGGCTGTAACAATTTTTAGTTTAAAAAAAGCTCTTTTAATGGAAAAATCTCTTTACACGTTTAGAGAATTTCCTAAAATAAACTTTTTTATCAATACATTTATATCGTTTTATACATTTAAAAAACATGTATTAATTATTAATCCATACAGACATTTTAATATAATAAATACATATAGATTTTTTTTTAATCTAATAAATACATATAGATTTTTTAATCTAATAAATACATACAGATTTTTTAATCTAATAAATACACACATTATATTAATTTTAGAAAGCTCAACTAATTAAGAAATCAGCGTATATTTAATAGTTTGTTATGCTTTACAATATTCAGCTAATGAAAGTTTTCCATTGAAAAAATCCCTGCAAAACTACCGCTTTTAGGGAAAGTCAGCATGAAAGAAGGACTGATTCTTATCGAAATAGAAAGTAGGAACCACCTGACAACCAAACAATTGGCAAATTGATTGGAGTAGCTACCACCCTTCTGGTAAGTGGGGGTAGGAATGACTTTCCATTTTCGGCCGGCGGCTTCGGTCGTCTGCTTGACCGGCCGTTTGGGCCGTTCTGGTCGCCAGAAGGTTAATGTTTTATTAGAAAAAATAATTTTGCATTTAATAATTTAAAATCCATCGTCTACAGCAATAGAAAAGCAACAGCACGAAAAATTACAGTTGCAATCAATTCAAGTTATTAACTATATCATTTCTACACGCCATATAGTTTGCATAAATATAGTGAAACTTATAAGCATATATCAAAATTAAAAATGAGTTTCCTGCCATCATCGATAATATACAGTATTTCGGAAACAATATACTATGTGAAACCTTTTGTGTGTCCTGTAAATGCCATGCACTCCGTGTTATACATGAAATAACTTACAGTAAGCCTCATCGACGTATATCAATTTCAATATATATGAAATAGTTTAACATAAATGCAACAATTCATCCCCCCTGTACTATTATTAGCGGAATTCTTTTGTGTGGCCCTGTAAATGAATAATAACTATTCTTTGCTCCACATACTCTACAGAATGCATATTTTAGTACCCTTCGTAAATGTATATCAAATTTATTATGTTTGAAAAAGCGTAACATCATTAAAATTCATTTGAAACGATTTTTCCCCATTGGCCGTAATGTAACGGAATATTTTTGACTGTCCCTGTAAATAAATTAAACATGCTAAAAACCTCATTTGAAATAAAGAACGTGCTAGGATAAACCTCAATAACATCCAAAAAATTTCAGTTTAATCCGGGTATATTTACGAGAGTTAGAGCGCGGGCAGGCGGACAGACAAACCGAAGTGATAAACACTTTTAAATTTTGTTTGAAAGAGTTTTAAAAAAATCCACTTTAACTACGTCAATGATTTAAAAAAAAATTCTACTGTATATTCATGGGTCGCGACAAAATTTTATGCAAAATGGCGGTTCGGGAAAGAAAACAGTTTGCGCACCACTGATCTACAACTTCACTTATACTTTTGGATCCTGGAATTTAACACTAAAAGTTTCTGGTATTTTCAAGACAAGTTTCCTTGGAAATTTTTGAGCTCATTATTTCCTTGGAAGTTTTTAAGTTAATGCATTAATTTTGTTGTAAGAAAGCCTGCGTTCGCTGAAGCTTGAAATTCTTACGTAAAAATATATTGTTCAAAAGATTTGTTTTTTAATTTAGGTGTTATTTTTTTCGTAGTCGAATTTGCATAATTTCTTTAATTTTTATTTGTATATTACTAAAGTCTGACACTACTTAAAAATATTTTAAAGGTTTGTTCTCCTAAGATGTATTTTATTTAATTTACATTATGTAAAATTAATCAATTCAAGAAATTTAAATATACTAAAATACATTGCTTGAACAGCAGTGCATTGCAATAAATTTGGAGCGAATATCAGAGTATGAAACATAAAAAAATAATTAACCTTCCGTCTACCAGACGGGTCCATTGGACCCGGCAGCAATATTTAATGTAAATTTTTCTCATGAAAAATAGCATTCAAAGTTTCGCGATTACATGACTTTTCCTGCAATTGTCTCCTCTATGTATATGCAATTGCGATTAAAATTTTGTTCGAAATTTTTTACCTATTTTTAATTTGTTTCATTGTTTACCACGCGGGTCCATTGGACCCAACATTAAAACAAACGTAATATACTGTTGCTTTCTTTTTCTAGGGTTGCCATAAATCATGAGGAGGAACAGGGTTACCATAATTGGCTGTTTATCGCCCATTTGGCGATGGATTTTTAGCGCCAATCTCGCCAAATTTGGCGACTTTATAATGAAGTTTTGAGAACATTCTAGACTGATCTAGTAAACTTCGTGCTCTATATATAAAAGGTTACTTCTGGTTCAGAGAGTCATTTATCAACAGACACAGTTAGTGAGCGAATGGTGTCTATTGATGTTTTTGAGTCTTTTCATTGAAAATAGGACTTGATATTTGAAGACAAGTAATAAGTGTAGTTTGTACGTGCTTTGTTATTTTACAAATATTCATCATTTTCTTATTTCCTAACTTATTTTTTGTTAAAAACTGAATTGAAGATGAACAGAAAAAAAGTATTGACTCAAGAGGAAATTCAAAAAATTATGGAAAATCCGGACGATATAGAATTCGACACCGATGATGAAAATCTGTCGTCTGATGAAGGTGAAGTAGATTATGTTGAAATACATAATGAAATTTCTGATTCCTACTCAGAATCTGATAATGATTCCAATGAAGTAAATGTAGCAACCACAAGTACTTCAAATTCTACTTTTGTTTCCAAAAATAATTCACAGATCTGGTATAAGAATGAAGTTGCCAGACCACAAGGAAGACGTACTGAAATCAATATTTTACGTGAAAAATCTGGACCTTCAAGATTTGCAAATCGTGAAGTGGATTCCATATCATCCTCATTTCTTATCTATTTCCGAAAAAGACTTTTGGAAATTATAGTAAAATGGACAAACGCGGAAGGCAATAGAGTATTCGATAAAGAGTGGAAACCTATAGATATTATAGAACTTAAAAAATTCATCGGACTTTTATTACTTATTGGAGTATATAAATCGAAAAATGAAACAGTAAGCGAACTTTGGAGCATAAAAAATGGAAGACAAATATTTCGGCACATTATGAGTCGCAATAGATTCACAAGTATATTACGTGTCATAAGATTTGATGATGCTGCTGAGAGGCGTAAAAGAAGATCAACTGATAAATTAGAGCCAATAAGAGAATGCTTTGAATTGTGGAATAGCTATTTACAAGACCCTTATATTCCTAATTGGTCTATGACTGTCGATGAGCAATTAGTTTCTTTTCGTGGAAAATGTCCTTTCCGTCAGTATATGCCATCTAAACCTGGAAAGTATGGATTGAAGTTCTGGGTTATTTGTGACAGCGTAACATCGTATGCTTGGAAACTGGAACTATATACAGGCAAAAATGAAGTAAGAGAATCTCATCAGGGAGAAAATGTAGTTAAAAGATTGACGAAGGAAATTGAAAATTCTGGTCGTAATATTACATGTGATAACTTTTTTACGTCATATGCATTAGCAACACATCTTACTTCAAAAAAATTATCTCTTATTGGAACAATTCGAAAAAATAAACCTGAATTACCCGCTGTGTTCACAAATCCAAAACATCGTTCTGTATATTCTACTTTATTTGGGTTTCAAGAGAAGGCGACCATCATCTCTTACTGTCCCAGAAAAGGTAGAATTGTTACTTTGCTAAGCACAATGCATAACACTTATGATATTGACAACAGCTTAGAAAAAAAGCCACAAATAATCCTAGATTATAATAAAACCAAAGGCGGAGTAGATACGATGGACAAAATGGTAAGAGCATATAGTGTGAAACGCATGACACGTCGGTGGCCTTTGATTGTATTTTATAATATGATCGATATAAGTGCGATGAATGCATACATAATATGGTTGTCACTGAATGCTGAATGTGATCCGAAAATGAAAAAAAGGCGGAATTTCATTATTCAACTTGCAGAAGAATTAGTAGGTGAAGGAGGTATCGCCGTCTCAACATCTACTTCAGAACAACTTTACCCAAATAGTTTTGAACCGCCACGAAAAAAATCAAGATGTCATATTTGTCCCTCTAAAAAAGATCGAAAAACACGAACATTATGCAAGAAGTGTACGAAAAATGTTTGCGGAGAACATTCCGTCGTTATTTGTACTTCATGTACAGAATAATTTTATTATGATGGAAAACGTTTTGTAGTTATTATAATATTCTATATATATTACTTTCTTACTGTATGTGTTACTTTCTTACTCTATTACTATATATATCACTTTTATATATTGTATAAGGTGCATTAATAACAAATATATTCATTGTAGATAAATGGGTGTTTTGTATATTTTGAAATCCTATATATTTTACATATGGGTCCAATGGACCGGAATGGTAGTTTTTGCATATACTTTTTTTTGGTAGTCTGAAGGTTAATAAATGTCACTGTAATGCTAATGAAAAAGAGGGTTAGTAAGTAATAATTCCCATTAGTGATTACATGGTTGTGTACATTAATATATTTTAAATATAATATATTTTTAAATAGTTTTGGTGTGAATTTTGTTTAGATACTAAGCATTTTCTTTTCGTTAAAATAAATTTATAAAGATTTCCAAAAATTACAGCAGAAAAAAAAAGAACTTTTATTTCAGAAGTGCTTAAAAAAGCCTTTCATTTCGGCAATTCTTTTCGTTTCAAGCAATAAGTAAAAGATGTATTGGAATATGTTTTACAAATCTATATTTACATTTCCTGTCTGAATGAGAAAAAAACAATTTGTTATCCCAATGAGAGCAATGAGTGTCTTCGAAGACGCCTTGGACGCCTGACGTTTTACGATCCTCCCCACACACAAACACAAACTCGATGAACAGTGTGATGAATATCTTATGCAGCTTGAAGGGTTTCCGAATTGGCATTAGCTTCACCCCCCCCCCCCTCCCTCTCACCCTTATTTGGATGGGTGACTTATTAATGCAGAATGACTGGGGAAACTAATAGAATAATTTAACGATTTAAAAGAAATAACGTTAATAAAAATGACAGAGCGTAAAATTTATATAAAATAATATAATTTATTAAAACTAATAAAAAAAACAATTATTTAAAGATTAATAACAGTTTTAAAGGTGTCCGAGATAAAAATTCTCAAAAAAATGCAATTTTTTATTAGCTTAAAAAAATACTGAGATTTGAGCGTTAAATACCGTAAACCGCATGCTTTTATCTGCATTAGATCCAGAGATATAGCACCTTTTGCCTTGAGAAGCAATGCATCACCTGCCCTCTGAGGAGAACTTTAACTTCATTTATCTCATATATCTGTGATCAGTGATGTCGTTATATGCTTGTAAAGATATTGACTGAGTATTTAAAGTACTTTTTAACTTCGGGTGTGACGAGATTATTTAAAAGTAAACAACCTTTACTTAAAATAGGCAGTGATTAAAGAAATAAATTAAATATTTTTATGTTCAACAAACATATTCAAAGGAGACATATGTTAAATACAACACTTTTATGTATTATATTTTTTAATATAACAAAACAATTCTTCAAGCTTTTCTCTTCCAATGTCTAAACTTGTATGGCAACAATTAAGGATTTTGTGTAATCTTTACGATTTCTTTTCTGTGGAATTAAAAGCATTTGTATACAAAAATATTATACCCTTGTATTGGTAGCAAACTTACGAGTAAGTCTGAGCGCCACCTTTGAAATTCAAATTTATTTTTAGAGATTTAAAAAAGTGTGTTGTTTTGAGATAAAATAGGATGAATAGAAAACTGATTGATTTATGAAATAAAATATTAATATCCCGCATTTAAATCTAAAATTTAAATTTTGAATTCCAACTGTTTCTATTTAATTTTCAATCTGGATTCGTAAATTAAATTTCTCTAACCAGCAGTTATTACTTTTATATAGTAATTTCAATACAATTTTAAAGTAGAAAGTACTAAATATAGTTATGTTTAATAGTTTAAAAATTTAATTTTAGATTTAAGTTTTAAAAAGTTCCATCAAACAGAAATAATGCATAAATTAGTATTCATACATAATACGTTATTAATATAGATGAAATTTAGCATGTATATGCCGCGCTTTAAATATATCTTTAATGCACATTTTTAAGGTGCGCATAATTTACATATATACTAGGTTTATTCAGAAAGCTTTTTAGAATTCTTAATGATATAACAAGATATAATTATGTATTTATCATAGTTTTTTTTACGTAGATACATCCTCCTGCGACCCAAGCAAAATCTAATGCATATATATTTTGTAATATGACTTTTTTTCAACATATAGTCATCAAAAATGATGTTTTTAAAGAAATTAATAAATTTCGATTTTTTTATTTTGTTTTACAGCACATACATCTAAACGGATGTTCAGGAAATAACTCCCTTTAAAATAAGTTAAAAAATGCTAAAAGTATGGGAAAGAATAGAGTTTATTATAAAGAACATAAGGCAAGTATTAACATCTGCTATTAAAATTGAAAAAAAAAATAGTTTAAACAAATTTAAATATCATAACAGCGAAACTTACCAGCAGAAAGTAGAATTCCAACATGACTCATTTATTACGCCATTTTGTAAACAAAATAGTTACCGTTGCCAAAATCCAAAAGCTGAATGTTGATTTTGGTTCATACATTACCATGCCAAACTGGTTTTAGATTGCTACAATGAAATTTAATGCAATACTAGCAGAATGCAAAACATCCATTTAAATAGATACCAGATCTCAGGAGGATATATGACATGTAACGTCAAATGTATTATAAATATACTTATGATGCTGCTATGTAATAGTTCGGAAGAACATTTTCAATTATTTTTATAAAAAGGAAAAATTCTGTTTATCCATTCTTTTTCATTTCAAGAATTTATATGCCAATTTACATTATGGAATTATTTACATTTATGCCAGTTTCAGACAATAGTTATATTTATATAATATTTAAAAATTATTCACAGTTTAAAATTAATCTTTCTCGAATATAATTTAATCCCGAAATCCCCATCATTACAAATTTTCACGAAATGATGTAACGGTTTTTTGTGATTCATCTAAAGAAGTGTAGACGATTTCCAGGCTAAACGCTTGTATGTACTCCGCTAAAATATTCATAAATTATGGAAGGGTTCACTAGAAATTTATTTATGAAACTAAAATAATTATGATAAAGAATTTTGACATTTATTCAATAAAACATTAAAAAATAAATTAAAAGGCTAAAATAATTTTAAAACAAACATAAAGGTATATTTTTTTAATAAAAATTCTCTCGATAGTATTAATTACGGTTAAATATAGAAGAAATAGTTTTAGGGATAAATATATATAAATTTTAAAAGAATAACAATAAACAAGTGGGTAAGTGTGATCACAGTCCCGCAGAGTGTTTCGTTATATATGTCTTTTAAAACAATTTATCCTTAAATTAATAAACCATAATTGTTAATTTATAATTTTTAAATTCTTACATAAATAGCAATACAATTACATTTACTTTTAAATTAATTAAAAAATATATTTTTTAATTAAATGAAAAATATTCAAGTAAAATTATTTAAATAGAATTAAAAAGTCCCAATATTTTTAAATTCAGCAACTTAAAAAATTTAACGGAGGTATAAATGAAAAATAATATATTTTAAATCAAAAATTTTTTAAACATATTTAAAATGATAGAATAAATAAAAAAAAAAAAAAAATCCATATTAATTTTCATTTTTCAAAAACTCACTAGATGGCGCCAAAAAGAATGTTAACATATATTAAAATTCGAAATAAAAAAAGAAAAAAATTCTTTTAATTCCACAATAATATTTATAGATCACTTTAAAAATTGTCCATAAGAAATCTACTATTTCAAAAAATTGCCAGTAGATGGCAGCAGCAAACAAATAATATGCCAGAGGAATCCAATATGTATTCCTCTGTATCGAATTAATTATTAAAAATGAGGATTTGTTTTATATTAAATATGAATTTGATTATATCATCTCACATGTTAAACATTAATTGTTACTAAATGTGCATTTTTTTTTTTTTTTTTTTTGAAATTTCAGACTTTTTTCTGTTTGAAAAAAAAAAAAAAAAAAAAAAAAAAAAAAAAAAATAGAGAGAGAGATTTTAAAAATTACCGCTGCCTAAATAAAAAAAAATAAGCATTTAAAATTGCCAAAAAGGGATTTTTCTTTTAATTAAATCCATCTGACATTGAAGTGTAATAACAAAAATCAAAATTTTAATGTTCCGCCTGAAAGATTCGAATCCTCATTCTACTGTGTGGGCGACACTCTACTGGTTGCGCTATCAGTCCTCTGCGATATTTGCTGAATTAAAGATTATGATTTAAAAACGGAAAAGAACGAATTTATTTATATAAATAATATAAGACTTTTTAAAATTTTTATGATTTTAGGTATGACAGAGGGAACCTTGTGTAAAAAAATCCAAGTCTGTAGCTTAAATAATTTCCCAGTGCGCTCCTGTGACGGACAAACAGAAAAGCGAGACTATAAGGGTTTCGTGGGATGAATGAAACCCTAAAAATAACATTATATATTTATTTTTATATTTAACTGTTGATAATGTGTCTTTTGGTGTGTTGAATATGTTTAATTTATTTCGTTAAGTGTAGGAGTGTTTCACATAACTGTAAATAATATATGAATGCAAATGATTTTTGCGTATTTTTCATGAAGAACATATTTTATTTTTTTCACCATTTATGTTTGCAGAGATTTTTATAGTTATATTAAATATTAATTTATCTTTATTCTAAAAATACTATTTTTTATACTTCAAATACTTATTTTATGCTAAATTAAAGTTGCTTTATCTTCATATCTTGAAAATGTTATTTAATGTATTTTAAAGGTACTAAAAATGTCGATGAAATTTAAAGCTCTCGAGGCAAAGCTATTTTAATCTCTTTAGGGGGAAAAAATACAATTCTTGAGTTTAAAAACAGTGAAAAGTTTTAGTTTTCGGGCTTCAAGTGACAATATCCTTTTCAATTATATTGTTTCCGAAAAACTTTTATTCTTCCTCGATCTTTTCAATACTTCAAGTGAGAAAGGAAATTTTAATGAAGTCTCAGACATGTAAGAAAAACAGATATATTCACCTTGAAGAGAGTAAAAATAAAAATAAAAATCACAGGTTTCATGTTTCCTTTTCCTTCTAAGAAAGAAATTACGTTTTCAAATTTCTGATAAAATTTTAAATTCTGCTTTATATTTTTATTGTTTCTTTTATTACAATGCAATTATATTTTTGCTTTTTATTTACAAATTATTGATCTGTACTTTTTGTCTAGTTCTTCATTCTTTTGTATTTTTATTCCAAAATTTTAACTCAAAATTCATTACTGATTAGAGCATGTTGTTCAAACGTAAAATTTTCATTTCTCATCATAAAAAAAATTACCATTTTTGTTAAATTTAAGGTACGTATTATACCTTTGTATGAACTTTAAGTATTATCTTTTCAATACTTCAAGTGAGAAAGGAAATTTTAATGAAGTCTCAGACATGTAAGAAAAACAGATATATTCACCTTGAAGAGAGTAAAAATAAAAATAAAAATCACAGGTTTCATGTTTCCTTTTCCTTCTAAGAAAAAAATTACGTTTTCTAATTTCTGATAAAATTTTAAATTCTGCTTTATATTTTTATTGTTTCTTTTATTACAACGCAATTATATTTTTGTTTTTTATTTACAAATTATTGATCTGTGCTTTTTGTCTAATTCTTCATTTTTTTGTATTTTTATTCCAAAATTTTAACTCAAATTCATTACTGATTAGAGCATGTTGTTCAAACGTAAAATTTTCATTTCTGATCATAAAAAAAATTACCATTTTTGTTAAATTTAAGGTACGTATTATACCTTTGTATGAACTTTAAGTATTATCTTTTCAATACTTCAAATGAGAAAAGAAATTTTATTGCGGTCTCAGCCGTGTAAGAAAAGCAGTTATATTCGGCTTGAAGATATTAAAATAAACAATAACTATCACAGGTTTTGTGTTTCAGCATTCTTTTTAGAAAGAAATTATGTTTTATAATTTCTGATGGAATTTTAAATTCTGCAATTCTGCTTCGTATTTTTCCTTTTTTTTTCAAATTAATACACCAGCAATTGTATTTTTACTATTTATGTAAAGGTTATTTATTTACACTGTTTGTCTATTTCTTCAGTCATTTCAATTTTTCTGGCAAATTGTTAACTCAAAATTCATTACTAATTAGAGCATGTTATTTTAAATTAAAATGTCCATTTCTTATCATTTTGTAAAAATTATCCAATATTGTTAAATTAAATGTATTAATTATACGTTTGTATGATCTTTATGTGTTATCTTTTCAATACTTCAAATCAGAAAGCAAATTTAAATGAAGTCACATACATTTAAGAAAAACAGTTATATTCAGCTTGAAGATAGCAAAAAATAAACAATAAAAAAATCGTGTTTCATTTTCCTTCTAAGAAATAAATTACGTTTTCTAATTTCTGATGCAATTTTTGATTCTGCTTTATATATGTTTCCTGATTTTTAACACCGTGCAAAAGATAATAAATTTTTGTGATTTAAGTGGAGTTTATTTATTTATCATTTTGTGTAGATCTTTAGTCTTTTCTAACTTTATGATGAATTTTTAATTCAAAATTCATTACAGATTAGAACATGTTATACCAGTTTAAAATTTTATTTACCTTTTCTTAACAATTAGCAATTATTTTTTCATTACAGGTATGTATTATATGGACATGGTATATTTGTATAAAAGATTTTCCAAAGGAGATATCATCAGAAATATTTGATCAATATATGTTAACACAAATAATTCACACATTTATACACATAGTTGTTGGTGATACGGCGTGTGTATGTATGTACATCTGTGTATGTTTTTATGTATAATTAACTGTATTAAAATATCATTTGTATTTTGCTTATGAAGTTTATTTTAGGATTAACCTGGAAGTTATTTTTCTGTTCTGCTAGACTAATATTCTGCTATAGCTTTTGAGGGTTGGAATGTTAATTTATCTTTATCGTTAAAATCCAAATTTGCTTTATAAAACAAAGTTAAAATTCATACTAAAAATGAATATTTTTTGTCATTTGAAATTAGCTTCAACATTAAAAATTGAACATGAAATTGAATGCGTTTCGCAGGTACTGAAAATGAGGTGCGTTGATAAGGGTAATTTTCTCCCATCAGTGCCTTGGTGTGACATACATTTTTTTTTCATTACTATACCTCATAAGATGTAAGAAAAAAAATATTTTGAATGAAAGTTCTATAATTGACGGGAAAAATAAAATATATAATTATGTAAGTGTTATGCACATTAATGAAGATAAGCACTATTGTCATTAGTTCTAATCCATATAATTAGTAGTAAATACAACACTAAAGGCAAAATTAAATGATTGGTCGCTTTTCTTTTGGTGCTTATTACGACTATTATTTAACACTTTCACGCCGGCGCGGTGGGTCACACTCGACTGTCTCAGAGTTGTTAAATCTCCCGCTTTTGCACACCACTATTATTTTAGAAAAATGTTGTTCCTTTAAATCGCCCAATTGTTCTAATTAAATAAGACAACATTTTCTCCATTAAAATACTAGCACCCAAAAAGCTGGAGACTTGGGAGCTCTGAGACAGTCGAGTGTGACCCACCGCGCCGGCGTGAACGTGTTAAATATATAAAGAGACAATTTTGTTTCAGTCACTTTTAGCAATGTGTTTTAGATTAGTGTTCTTCCTTGGTTTTTTCACCAGAATCACTATTGGACTCTCCAGCGGCGGCGTCTTGTAGTGTAGGAACATATTCAAGACTTGGTTTTATAACTTAGGTTGAGTTGTGGCGTCAGTAAGCCAGAAACCATAATACGGAACAACATGTGCTCAGCTTCTACGACCGTTACGCCTACTTTACATTGGAGCTATTGTGTGATGTTGCTTAGCTCAATTTTTTCCAAATATTATGTTTTTTAGCACTTGTGTGTCGTGATCATAACTGAACTCGAAGATCGGAATCATCTTCACGATTTGCGTAAAGAGAGTAAATGCGTTCTCCATTCAAGTGATCTTGAGTGTAATATTGGCTTTCTTTAAGTTAGTATATTCCCAAAGTTAATTCTCGCAGTTCATCCTATGTTAGGCGTGGAAAATCTTGATGATCTGTATCAGTTAGTTTTGACCAGATCCCCTTTATTCTCGCCCATCCTTTTCCCTTTAACTGACTATTTTAAGTAATTAGGCTTTTTAACCAAATCAAGCAATCTTTGAGTGATTATTTCGTCATCTTCAGTGATTTTAATACTTGTAGGATGGAAAGCATTGAGAATAGCTCATATAATTCGCACATAGTCGCCAATATAAAGTATTTGCGTATTTGGTATTACTTTATTCAATGGTCTGTAGTTTTTCAATTGTCCATTGACGGCTACTACGACCCACCGAGCATTAGTCGCAAGACGCGTCTCCTTAGTATCCTCTGTTGAGAACTGTTGCTGCTTATTTAGTAATCTAGGCATTTCATGTCAATAAACATTTCTTCCAGAAGTTCCAAACAATCCTGTAAGCCTCTATAAATACTTATAACATTAGCTGGCTTCAGCTACTCTCTGGTATTGTGTGCATCTTTTTTTTAAAATATGTGTAAGTATGTTAGCCACATTGTTCTTTGAATTCGCGAATTAAGATCCGAAGGCATCCAAAATGTAACCTAAATTAGTAACAACATCATAGGTTTAACCAAAGGTCTTCCTTTGTATAACGAGAAAGATCGTCTCTAGAAAGAATAGTTCGCACACTTCTGGGTATAAATGTACCTGTAATTAATCAGCAACAAGTATTACAGTATGATTGTCGTCATAGGGAATAAATAATCTTCTTGATAATTCACGTATATTTTTCACTAACCTGCGTTCGGGTGACGTGTTCCATTCAGAAGTGTAATAGAACAAAGTTTTTAATCAAAGCCTGGCGTGCACATTGCACAGAAGATGATATTAATATTTTTCGTATATTGAATAATGTGGACAAAACATCATTAGAGAGACCAGTTCTAAGCTTTACATTTTAAGTAACACTGCCAAGCAAATACGAGATGACCTCTTTTTCGAGGAATGCTTTTAGACTTCACTAGTTCAAAAATAGATGTTAAAATCAGACATGGATATACCCATGATAAAATAATAATATGATTATGAAAGCTGTCCCGGTGAGTCAAAATTGAGACCACTCTTCTTTACTACATTTCTCATATTGTTTAAAGGACTTTCAATACCTTTTTAAAACATTGATGTATTCTAACATGCACAGGGCGTAAAGCTTGCAGATCCAACTCACTGAATACCGGTCCCCTAATATGAGTTTTACAGCATGGTTTTGCCGACGAAATATAAGTTCCAATTTCTATAAAGCTTGAGTTTGAACTGCTTTTGGTACAGTCACTAGGCAGTTTTAACGATTACATATGACACAACAAGTGTTTAGATGTGACAACGAGGTATTCATAAAAATATATTATGTTTCTTATTTGTGATGTCGTCGGCAGTATTCGTTGATGAAATATCTCTTATTCTTACAACAGAAGAAGAAATAGTAAAATTTCGAGCCCGAAGCACATGAAATGCATATGATCTGCGTTTAGAACACAACTTCGAACCGCTCTGCAGATGAAAGTTTTTAGAACTGCTAAGTATCGATATAATTTTTCTGTTAGAACAGATACGAAAATCACTATTTGTTTTTCGTCAAGTTTTACAAGAATCACACTGTCTTCCAGGAATTATTTATTATTAAGTTCTTCAATACATATTTACAACAACAGATTTAGAACACAGGATTGACATCTAAAGCATATCAATACTTTTTTGAGCGCGGCAAAATAAATCTGAACACGGTCCGATAGCAGTGTAACTGATACTTGCCTGTCTATGATACTCGTACGAAATTTTTTTTTCT
This sequence comes from Maratus speciosus, assembly GCA_963932465.1. Classification (NCBI taxonomy): domain Eukaryota; kingdom Metazoa; phylum Arthropoda; class Arachnida; order Araneae; family Salticidae; genus Maratus; species Maratus speciosus. The sequence continues at coordinate 422,339,577 of OZ010791.1, forward strand.
TTAATAGGTTGAAACACACATTGAAGCAAAATAAAATAATGCTCGTATTATAAAGAGTAGTATCATTACAAGTCAAAACTAATTTGATTCATGGAACATTTCTTAAATAATCAATTAAATTTAAAAAATCAAAAAACCCGACTGCATAAAAAGCGAACTAAGTAATTATTTCTCATCAGTGTGAAACAATTTTTTATATTACTTACATATATATATTTTTTACTTGTATTGATGACTTTTAAGTTGTGTTTAATTGTTAGTTCCTATCTATAAACACTATTTTGATGAGGCCTATAGATGTCTATTATGGTTAGAGTTACAATAAAGATAGAGATCCTACCTACACAACTTCCAGGTTGTGTAATATTTAAACGGATCTTCTGACTGTAAAATAGTCAGTGAAACATCGTCTTCATTTTGAAAGGCCTATCTAATGATACGCCTCTCAATAGGGTTCGTAAATTTTTTTCATCCATTTTGTATTTTATGGTAGATATTTTGAATTTTATAAAAAAAAAACCTAGCCTATAACCATCGGACGGTTAAGACAAATCGATAGAGACATACTTCATTAAAATCCATTCAGCCGTTGAGTTGTTTCGAGGGTATAAATAAATCCACATACCCAGATACGCGTGAAACACATAACCCTTCTTTTGAGTCGGGTAAAAATAATAATTCAAAGATTAAAAAAAAAGTGACAAAAATCTAGGAACAAGTTGAAACACTCAATGTTTGGGCTAGAATTTCTAGGACTCACTATTTTAGTTATCACGTAAACCTCATATTAAAAAATAAGCATACATTTAAGTATACAAAGACACTGAAAAATTATTGGAATCCGAAGTTTTCTTTTTCGCGTGTATGATGGGAGAAAAATAGCCTTTATTAACCCACCCCCTTTAAAACACTGAAGGAAAAGCTCTTTGAATCTCTTTTCAGAAAGAGAAAAAAAACACGTGCAATTCATAAGTTTAAAACAGGGAATGCAAAGTTTTACTTTTTATGCTTCAAATGACAGTATCCTTTTAAATTATATTGTTTTCAAAAACTTTTATGCTTTCACTATCTGTTCAATTCTACTTCAAATAATAAAGAAATTTTTAAAGAAGTCTCAGACGTGTAACAAAAAGCTTTATATACGCTTTGAGCATGGAAAAAGCAAAAATAAAAATACAGGTATCATCTTTCATTTTTTCTTTTAAAGTTTGGTTTTCTATTTTCTAGAGGACACATTGACACAGTTTTAAATTCTAATTTTTATTCTTCCAGTTTTTCGATTGAATAGAGCATCAGTTATATATTTTTTATTAGTGCAATTTGATTTAATTAATATTTTTTACTAAAGACCGTAATTCTATGGGTTTTAATAACAAACTATATAATTTTTCTCAAAAGAAGAATTTTGTAATTTATTTTTATAAATTTTTTTTACACTTTTCTTTTGTTAAAAATTTTTTTACATGAAGAAAATTTCTCGCTTCTTTCTGTTCTTTTTCTTACACTTTTAATAATTTATAATTTTTTTCTAGATTGATTAAATTATCAAGACTTACAATGATGCATGTTATAAGGAAGTGTTTCAGTGACATGCAGGGTGTCACAAAAATGACAAGTGCATTTAAAAAAATTAATCAAATGTAAACAGAAAGCGGTAAAAATGCACCGTTTCTTGCATTGCTGTTCGTCAGATCTCCATTTTGCCTATCGTCATGCCAAACAGTACCTGCCCTCATCGAACAGCTGAAATCGTCAATTTCGTCTACGGCCATTTCGATGACCGTTTTAATGCTCTGGATTATTCAAAGCATTCGGGCAGCGCAGCGGTATGGTTTGTTCTCCCTATGTGCCAGATTTGACTCCTTATGACTTTTTCTGTAGGGGTACTTAAAAGACCAATGTATCACCAAATTCTACAAACTACTGCCAAGCTGCAGCAGCGCATCTTTACTGCATGTAAGAGTAGGTGGTTTCTACTATATTTGTGTTCAGACTGTGACATGTTGTTACTGGACATGGTGGATATATGGAAAATGTCGTTGTTTAAGTTTTTATGACTTTTTTGGTATTACTGTCAGGTAGTTTTCTTTAGTTTTCGAATTTAGCTGCGCCATCTATTGGTAAACTTTGTAATTATATTTTAAATTCTGTGCTAGTGAAAATTGACTAGTTTACTAAGCACGTAGAATACAGCAAGCAATGCATTTTTATTGCTTTCTGTTTTCAATTAATTAATTTTTTAAATACAGCCGTTATTTTTGGGACACATTGTATGCTTAATCAACTATTGCATTACATATAAAGTTAACATATTTTAAATACAGAGTATCTATAAATTGTTTTCAAGGTTTTCTCACGTCATAACTTTTGATTTTTAAACATTACAAAAAAAATAAAATGCAGATTCGTAAAATACAAATTAAAAGATTTTGTTTCAATAAACAATGTTACGCATGCGTAAATTTACATCTCAAAAATTGATTAAATAAAAATTATTATCAAATGATAATTAATATTAAAATTTTATCGAATTTATCAAAATGTTCATTCTTGTGCATGCTCCTAAACCGACGCTGTGTAGTGGTGACGCATTTTCTTTCAAAGAACCACTATACGCAGCTTTCTCTTGTGCAGTTGCCATTCTGAATTCTCACATCTCAGAGTTACCCAGTGCAACAATGCTGAGATACAAACCGGCGTAGAATATTTAACTTTCTTTGTATTAATAAAAAATCTTTTGAGTTTTACTACTTTACGAATATATAATAATATTTTATGTCGTATTCTTAAAATAATTATGAGGTATGGTTGTAGTGAACTAGCAACTTATTTATAAGTAGTCTCTTGTGTTTGTGAACGTCAAACATTTTATCTGTGTGCGGAACAGAGACTACCTTTTACTCAAATTCATTGAGGTGTGTTTGGATCTCTTGGAAACTAAGGTTTCGGGTATTCGCCGTAATTTTATTCAAATTAGGCTGCATTACTCAATTTGCAAAGTATAAAAGTAGAAGCGAAATGTTGTGCCGTCAGATATTGGCTGAGTCTCGCCTCAGTGGAACACAAGGGCTGCGTTGGAGGATTGAAGAAGCAGTTTGATGCACATGTCAGCGAATTCAGAACGTGTGCCATAAGCGGTTGCCAGTTGGTAAGACATTTTGAATTGTAAATTGAGAGAATAAATTTTGTCAACATTCGCGCTTGTTAATTGAAGTGAAGAATTGAGTAATATTTACTTTGCAGCTCAAAGTAATACACTGGCTTCGGAAAGATTACTATCGACTTTGACTATCGAAGAACTTTATGTATGTTGAATCTTTAACATTCTTTAGAATCTGCTAGTTAACATATTAGTTAGTGATCTTCATTATTCACCATTAAATCTAGGCCACATTAGCAAAGTGACTCTGAAACACCCCTGCCCGACTAGTTTAAATAAAGATATTTAAACTTTAAATCTGAGTTATGAATGCAATTTCAAGTAGTGGCTTTGCCAGACCCTTTACAAATCAACCCCAACAATTGTTTTAGGACACAGTACATATTCATGACATTGTAATAATCGCAAGTTCTTATAGCATTTTGAATTTTAATTAATGCTTAAAATATAGTTTCTTCGAAACTACCATTCAGTTAAATGCTTGTTTACGAAAGAAATTTTCATTATTTCATGGGTAATGCTCGTTATTTAAAAAAATATATCTTTTTTTTAAATTTTTTACAAGTTTTTTAAAAACTGTAAAACATATAGTAATTCATCTTTATTAACCATTTGGAAAAATGGTTAGGTCAGGGTAGGAAATCAAAAGCATATCTGAAGGTTTTTATTGGTTTAATCCGCATTTTATTCGTGTTCTGATTGGTCTATACAGTAATCTGTATTTTCCTTTACATTTAACAACGATGGATACCTTCTGTTGCCACTATGACAAAAAAGTAATGAAAACCACAAAAAAATAATAACTCAGAAACAAATTGAGATACAACTTTCAAACAAATTGTATTTAAAAGTACATTTTTTTCTCTATCCGACGGTGTAAAAAGTAATATTGTCGGATGATTAGAAGTTTAAGAAGCAAATTTCATTTAAAATGGGTCGTCAGATTTCTTGGAAATCTGACGATGGAAAAGCCTTTTCCCGAACAGCCAATGAAATGTTTGGATAATCCGTAAGTTTCAGGTGAATATTTTTGTCGCTTGAAATTTTTACGTGTAATAACACTATTAATGTTTAATTCATGGCGTACGTAATGTAGGATCCACTCGGTGTGATTTTTTATGTCTTAAATTTTAGTCTTTGAAAAAATCGTTATCCAAATGGTCGTTGTTATTTGTAAATTTCTTTTTCTTTTTTCAATTACTTTATTTTTCATAAGACAAAGATAATCTTAAATTCAGATAATTATTTTATATTCCATTAATCTAACTTTAATTTCAAAATCTGAAAGTAAAATTTAATGATGTTTCCAGGTACTGAAAATAACGAAAAAATTAAAACCAGCGAAGAAAAGCTATTTAATATTTTAAGAGAAAGTGTAAAAATATACAATTCATGAGTTAAAAACAGTGAATTGCAAGTTTTGCTTGTCATGCTTTAAGTGATAATTTCTTTTTCAGTTATATTGTTTCCAAAAGCTTTAATTCTTTCTCGATCCTTTTGTTTCTACTTAACGATAGAAAGAGAATTTTAATGAAGTCTCACACGTTTGCTGAAAGCAGGTATATTCGCCTTCAGGATAAAAAAAAACAATAATAAAAATATAATGTTTTATTTTTCTAATTTCTTTTAAAAAAAAATTTGGGCTTCTATATCGTAAATGACTATGCAGAATTATTTTAAAATTCTGATGTATATAGTTTCTCTTTTGTTGTTGTATAAATACAACGGAACATCCTTTGTTATTTAGTCATTTATGAGGATTTTTAATTTTTTTAATGTTGTTTCTAGTTTGTTCTATGTATCTTAATGATAATTATTTAATTACAAATTTATTACTGTGAAGAACATTTTGTTCTTCTTTAAATTTTCAATGCCTCATATATTTTTTAATTACGAGGGTGATTAAATAATTATTGTCCCGGTCCCGAGTGTGTATAAAATATTTGTACTGCGATGGCTGATGTGGAATATTGAAGCCTAATGTTTTATATGACTATATGCTCAATTTCAGAACTGTAGTTGCTATATTAACATTTATTTTTTCGTTTTTGGGGATAGAGGTCGCACCTAGCTTGAAACGAGGGGGGGGGGTGGAGGGGGTGGCAGGCAATGAGACGGGGCTACTGTCGTTTAGACTCGGGATCTTACTGATGTAGCCACGTCTCATCAACTGCCACAAATTTATCAAAGAACTGTTTCAGGTCTGGCCCCATAAGCTCCAAACCAGCCTTTCCCCCCAACAGCACTTTCAAGCTAGATGCCACCTCTCGCAACTAAAACGAAAAAAAAATGTTAATATAGCAGATACGGTTCCGAAATGGAGCATATTGCCATCTAAGTTATTAGACTTCAATATTACACATCAACAATCACAGTATAAATATTTTATACACACTCGGGACAATAATTATTGAAGCTCCCTCGTACATCATTATTGTTACGTTAAAAATATTTATTATATAAAAATAAATAAATAGTATATTGAAAATATAATTCAATGCCATACAATTACCAGTACACGTGTAATAAACGCATGTAATTCATACTTACATAAAGGCATGTATTTGTATTTATGTTTGTAAGTTTGTACGTATAAATTAATGTATTAAAGGATCGTTTATATTTTGATTTCAAAAATGGAATTTACCTAAAATTTACCTTAATGTGCTGCAAGATGCATATTTGTCTTTGTATCTTGACGCGACAATTGACTTTTTAAAGCCTAAATTACTATCATATACAGAAGATATTATTTAAATAATACTTATTACACTGGTTTACAAAAATTAAGGACCACTGTTATTTTCAATGATTTCAGTTAGAAATAGCACGTGTAAATTTGAATTAATGCGGGTTGTACTCTGTTTTGTGAAACGTATGCAAATTTATACTTCTGCTTTTGTTGATCACGTGACAGTAGAGATAAGAGATTTCAGGCAATTGGCGGGTATTGTGAGTTGTCATTAGATGTAAAATTTGAAGGACATGGAGTGAAGCTTCAACATTGAAATTTTTAACATGTCTTCGAGGCATCATTTGGATGATATTACTTGTGGTAGAAAAATCGGAAAGTTAGAAGAAAGGCGCAAAATGACAGATGTTGCCAGTGAATTGAACATTGAGTACAGTATTGTTTCTAGGCTAAGGGCGGCATTCCAAAAGAATGGAATATGTACTATGCGCACGAGAGGAAGTCGTCCTACCAGCACGACGTCCCAAGAATATCGCTATATTGTTATTTTGGCAAAAAGGAACCAACGCAACACAGCTGGTCAATTAGAAAACCAACTTTACACTGCCACAGTAACTAAAATCTCACAGAAAAGTTTTTCAAGACGTTTGAAAAAGAGTTCACTATACGCCCGAAGACTTGAGTGTGTCCCACTCTCGAGACACCAACATAGCGCTCGTTTACAGTGGTGTCGCATACATCGCAATTGGACTGGTGAAGACTGGTCTATCGTGCTCTTCTCAGATGAGAGTAGATTCAGTCTATTGTCTGATTGTAGACATAAACTGATATGGCTCGAGTTTGGTATTGCTTACTGCCGCGAAAATATTCTTTAAGAAATCAATATGTGACTTCAAATATAATGGTGTTGGCAAGCATAACGTTCATTGGGCGCAGAAATCTCTGTGTGCTTAACCAAGGGTCCATGACCAGTTATGTACATTGAAGACGTCCTGCTTCCACATGGTCGGGTTTTTCGAGGTGAGTTAGCGAAAAGTTTCGTTTTATGGGCGATAACGCACCTTGTTATTGCACACAGTCTGTACAAGATTGTCTTGAGGCAGAAGATATTCTTCGCATAGACTGACCAGCACGTTCCCCTGACCTGAATCCCATTGAAAATATATGGGATGCCTTGGGGAGACGTATTGTTGCTCGAAAATTTCCTCCCACAAACAAAGAAACCCTCATACGTGCAATGAAGGAGGAATGGGGAAACTTGCCTCAATAGGTACTGAATCATGTTGTTCTGAGTATGCGACGCCACGTGGAAAGTTGTCTCGCATTACACGGTGGCCACATCTCTTATTTATGTGGCACTGACGATTGTTAATTGTGAGTATTTTGCTTTCTTTGTACAGTCATGCTTTCGGACAATATTCACATTTCAGAAAAAGGTTTTGTCCCTGTATACATCCTTTCAACAAAATTTGTATATTAAATCCTCTGTAACATTCTGTTAATACTATTGTTTGCTTCTTGACCCACAATCTCTTATAGATTCTCATTTGCGTGTATATTTCTTCTTGGTCCTTAAGTTTTGTCCACCAGTGTATAATTAATTAGTAACATTAAAAAAACTATCTATCTTCTGTTATAATATTATTTAACTTTCCTTGTCGTGGTTTTCTAAAATGTGGAAGTTTTTTTTTTCATCTAATCATAAAATTTTTTGATTACTAAATATATTTTTGAATATTTACGTAAAAAAAGTATTTTAAGATTATTTCACAATATATGTTTACAAGGGTTTTTAGAGTAAAAGCAAATTAATTCATCTTTATCTTTTATATACATTTTTTCTTAATACCTCAAATAATAATTTTCTGTTGTATTAAAGTAACTTTATCTTGAAACACTGAAAATTAATCAAGGGATTTTACAGGCACTGAAAATGTCGAAGGAATTTTAAAAACGCAAGAAAAATTTATTTTAATCCGCTTGGAGAATGGGCAAAAAATATACAATTCATGAGTTAAAAACAGTGAATGGAAAGTTTCACTTTTCATGCTTCAAGTGACAATATCCTTTTCAATTATATTGTTTCCGAAAAGTTTTTTTTTCTTTCTAGATCCTATCAATGCTACTTGAAATAAGAAAGAAAAATTTAATGAAGTCTTAGACATGTAAGAGAAGCAGTTATATTTTTGCCTTAAGGATAAAGAAAAAATAAATAAAAATAGCAGTTTTCATGTTTCATTTTTCTTTTTAAGAAGAACTTTGGTTTTCTATTCTTTTTAAGCAGAGACTGATACATTTTTAAATTTTAATTTCTATCTTTCCTATTTTTAATAAAGTGTAACATCATGCGTATTTTCCTAATTTATGCGATTTTGTTTTTAATTATATTTGTATATTTTACCTTCATTTCCTTGTATTTAACGATAAATTATTTCATTTATGGAAAGAGTAGCACAAAATCTTTGAACGATTTCAAATTTTATTGCATTTTATTAAATGTTCGATTATGTAAAGAAAATTTGCGCATTATTTTTTGTTCTTATATTTTTAATAATTAATATTTTCTGTTAAATTATGGATTATATGAAAACTATATAAAGCGTTGATGATGAAGAAAGGATTAAGTTCGATATATTCAAACAAAATATGTTTCATGATTCACTTTCCTTACATATAAGGTTAAACTTTTTCCTTGTGAATATTTCTTTTATTAAATACGCACATATTTGTATGCGCTCACAGATTCACACAAATGAATATATATATATATATAAATGTGTGCGTATAATTGAGTACGTCTGCGCAGTACGTATGTTTGTTTGTATAAATAACAGTTTGGGGAGTTATTATGCAATGTAAACTATTTTGAGTAGTAAAGAGATGCTGTGACAGTGTGTACTAGTATGCAGGTATCAAATTGTGTAGGAGAAATTGTATTCTTCCTACCAGTATCGCCCATCTACTTAAATAAAATTCAAGTGTAAGAAAGTGTAGATAACCACTTTGGGGTGAACCGTACCATCCATATATTTAAAACACAAGTGCTGTTTTTTAGCCATCTGCCCTGAGCTTTCTACTGAACCAATTTTGCTAATTATTTTTCTTTAATGAAAGGTGTTCATTTTTAGATCTGACCGCATTAGTTATTTTTTAGCAATTACCATTTTTAATTTTAATTTAAAAGTTTTTATGATTTTTTTTTTCAAAATGGTGGCAATGGGATTACTTCCATTGTTTCAGAAAAAAGAGAAATAATGAAAAATATTCTGACACGTGGCCTTTTTATATATATTTTTTTAATTTCCATGTTATTTTCGGTAAAATATTTTATGTACATATACTTTATTTTTAAAAGAGAATAAAAATTCACATTTATTTCGACCCACAAGAATATTAAAGGTATATATAAATATTATACAGACATACAAACAATAAATACAATAAACCCAACTGGAGTGAAAAATTAGCCAGAGCCAGGAATCGAACCCGGGACCACAGTATACAAGACTGCTGCTCTAACCACTGAGCTTCTCCGGCCGATGCCTGGGTCTGCAATTTCTCACTAATAAACCATATTGGGGAAGTCACCAGCCATCTATACGATAGCCTTGGATGACCGGACAACGATGAATAGATTTTACTATTACATCGATCTACGATAATTATAATAAAACACTCATACTACAATATATATTAAAATACAGAATTTTTACTGAATAAACACCGTGTTTTAATATATATTGTAGTATGAGTGTTTTATTATAATTATCCTAGATCGATGTAATAGTAAAATCTATTCATCGTTGTCCTGTCATCCAAGGCTGTCGTATAGATGGCTGGTGACTTCCCCAATATGGTTTATTAGTGAGAAATTGCAGACCCAGGCATCGGCCGGAGTAGCTCAGTGGTTAGAGCAGCAGTCTTGTATACTGTGGTCCCGGGTTCGACTCCTGGCTCTGGCTAATTTTTCACTCCAGTTGGGTTTATTGTATTTATTGTTTGTATGACTGTATAATATTTATATATACCTTTAACTGTTGAATGCAGGCGTTATTGATGTGTGTATGTGTGTTTTAATATATATTGTAGTATGAGTGTTTTATCACAAGAATATTGTTTATTGGGTTTATTTTATCTTTATGCATTATGATTTATTTATTTTTTTTTTTTTTTTTGGGGGGGGGGGGTAAATAAATAGGAAATATAATTTTATTCGAATATGCTGTGATTAAGAATAAAAGTACGAACATTGAGTATGTTTGGAAAGTTTGTTCCGATGACGTTATGCTTAGCTGGAAATGTATTTTTACACTTTTTAAAGCAAGGAGAAAAATTGATATAGTTGTGTAAACATGACTTAATTTTCACTTGATCTTAATTCTTAATTCTAAAGATTAGAATAGGAGCTTTATTGATCGTTGAAATATTTCAGAAATTGAATATTGAGTAAAAAAAAAAAAAAAAAAATCCTTATAATACATAGTCTTAGAAATCATTTGTCATTTTTAAAGTGTACTTTTCTACAATATAAACTTTTCAGCAAGGAAATCTTCATATTGTTTGTTTATATGAAGTATTATAAAAGTGAAACGCGGATCAACATTCCGCCATTTTTCACGGGAGTTGATTACCAGTTAATGATATTTGGGATAAATTTCTTTAACGCATGCAATAGGCATATATGATAAAAATATTTGTTTCTAAATTAGCAGAAGGAACAATTAAATTTCTTATGTACACTTCGAGCACTGTCAATGGTGACCAAAAGTTTCAGTAGTCTTATTTCTGAATTTGTAACAATAGTAAATTTAAATAATAATAAAGAATTTTGAAAATCTGTTTATTCCAAAAGATGCATGCAAATTATGTTTACACTTAAGATTACAATGATTCAATTAATTATTCATTTATGAATAAATATCAATGCAATGTATAAATTATGACGATATAATGTTATTTTCGTTTTTTATAATTTAACATCCTTAAATTCCATACTGATGTTTCTGTACTTGTAAAGTATAATTTGAAAAACTACAAATACTTAAAAGTTAGTATAACTTGCATTTAGAGTGAATGAATACACTATTTTATTATTATTATTATTCATACAAAAGAAGATTTTCCGTGTTTTGAAGCTGACCTTTATAATTTTGAAAGTGGAACTTATTTCTTTCATGTATTTTTTTTATAAAATTTAAATCATTTACATTGTTCCCGTTTTTGCAGTATTTTATTTATACTTTTGAGCTTATCTTATTATTTCAATCTTCACAGCAAATTTTTCAAAGTGATTTAATTATAAGTTTTTACATTTTAAAATTTTTAACAGAAAATTCATTAAGGGATAGAAAATTTTCTACTGGCTAAACTTTTTATTTTCTGATGGCTTTCTAACTTCAAAAGTGCAAGTGATGCTTGCACTAAATATTCTTTTAAATTATCTACCTTTAGATTCCTTATTAACAGAGCTTTTAGAATTTGTTCTCCTGAAAATTTAAATGATGAACTAGATAAAATTAAAACAATAGCTATTAACAACAGATATCAAGTTAAAATAGTTAATAAATTAATTAAAAGTTTATTAACAAAATGAACGATGCAGTTTTTGAGAATAAAACCAACAGAGAAAATAACATGAAAAGGATGGTTATAAATTATTATCCAAATTTCTTCAAATCCGCTAAAACGCAACTAAAAAAGTTTGATTTAAATTTAATTGCAAGACCCCCTCCAAAATTAAAATCAATTTTAACTTCTAGAATTGACCCTATTGATAATTTTGACCTTTCCGGTGTTTATATCATTCCTTTTCTTAAAGAAAGTGGTTATAGAAATTATTATATTGGCATGAATCAGAGAAAATTCAAAGTGAGATATAAAGAACACATTGCAGACATAAAATTTAATAGAGATAAAACTGCATTATCTAGACTAAATAAAATAGAAAACATAAATACTTTGTTTAATGAAAGTAGATTAATTTATAGGTCAGATTTTTATTTGCAACTTTTTATTAGAGAATCTATTGAAATTTACGTCAGAAACTCAATGGTCTGCAATGATTCCTTGTCATTTCAAATCCCAAGTATTTAGATAATTTGAAAATAAAATAGGGCAACGTGAAACATGTTAAATTATTACGCGCGTGATTTTTATTTATTTATTTTTAAATTTCATTTGTAATAGTTTATTGTCATTTTCCATCTTAGTGTTTATTTGTTTTTCTGATGATGATTGAGTAAATTCAATCGAAACATGTCAAATTATTAAGATATTTTAATGTATTTTATTAACATTTGACGTCCTTTTTAGCAATTAAATGTTTAATATATATTTTGAGTGTGTTTTTAGAATATATATTTTTGAAATATTTTTAATGGACGTATAAGAGAACTTCTGTTTATAATTTAATAGGATAGCAGATCAAGCAGGACGGTCGTTCTGCCAAGCCAAGCTGAAAAAAAATGCTAACCTCGCCAAACAAACAAACGCCAAGAATAAAACGCAAGACACCGTAACTGCTTATTATACTGAAGACAGCTTCTCCATGTTAAATCGACCAAATATGGCAGCGTAAAGTTTCCCACATCAAAAGAACCAATCATCGCAGAAAAATAAAACCAAAACCAGGAGGACCTAATGGAAAAGATCTTCAATTTGAGACCAAATGCATCTTCATAAACTAATTATAAACAGAGATATAGATTTTTTTAAATAACGTTGAGATACTGAAAATGACAGATTTTTTTTATTCGTCACACCTTATGTTTCAATCGAGGTAGAGACTTAAATAATGGACAGAAAAAAGTAAGGATTGATCTTTTGGATAGATATTTACTCAATCTACGTGCTTTTATAAAATTCACCTTTAAAAACACAAATTTTCTATTCTTAATTAGCGAAAAACTGTTAATTTATTCCAAAGTTTATAAATTATGCCAAACAGCGATAAACCCGCCAAACCATTTTAGATGTCTTATACTATTCTTTTATATTATCCTTTTGCATTGGCCGCGTCCAGAGGAACCACCGGTTAGTGACCGGTGAGATCGGTTAGTCACCAAGGCGTTCAGTGCTGCTAACCGGGTCGCAACCAATGTCGTTCAGCGCAAGTAACTAAAGTGACCGGTGAGAGACCGAACTAACCGAAGAAAATTCTTGGTTAGTTGGGTCACGTGATCGGTTACATGAAAGTTTATTTACATTTGCATCGTACATGATAAAACAATAATGAAAGAATAATTACGGCAGCGTAATACAGATGGCGCCAATAGTAAATAACACCAGTGCCGTCCAGTAGGTCTGTCGACCGGTTAGAGACCGGTCACTTACCATGACGTCACGTAACCAATCTCACCGGTGACTTTGGTGAGGTCTCCTGGACTTGCCCATTGATTTCATCGAAGAAAACTATGGCCAAGATCCAGATAGATTTTTCGCTGTTAGCGAAATGAGTTTGACCAATCAGAAGCCAGAATGTTTGAGAATTTTTGCTGTTTCTGGATCCCGGCCTATGTCATAAAAGTTTTGAGTCATTTTCTTAGTGCCATGGATAAAGTGCAATGTTTACAGAAATATAGGTTGGGATCCAGATAGATTTTTCGCTGTTAGCGAAATGAGATTCACCAATCAATAGCCTGCATTGCTGCAAACAGCGAAAAGTTCACAAAAATGCAAGCTTCTTATTGATGAATCTCGTTTCGCTAACAGCGAAAAATCTATCTAGATTGCGGCCAATTATGTTGAACACAATTTTGCATTTCCACATCCAGGAAGGGTATTGATGTCATAACAACAGTGCATATTCGAAACTATTTAAGGCATTGATTCTGAACTCCTTTGCTATACATTTCAATATTAAAGAAGTTGTTTCTATAGTTTTAGTTCTTTTCTTTATTGCTCACTCTAAAACACAAATATCGAACTTTAACCAACAGCGCTCAGTAACTATAGCGCCTAGAATATATAGTGTTGAAATCAGCTAACCCTGTAATACTTAAAAAAGCGCTAAAATATTGTATCCCTTAAATGTGCAATGATACTGTTGCAATATGCAGATCGCAGCGACATCTGCAGGATATTTTTTACAACTGCAAGAAATTGCTAGTCTATACAATGTAATAATAGTAATACGAAAATCCCGCAGATGTCGCTGCGATTGACACTTGAAATTTTAGCAGTATCGTCGCACATTTAAGGGATACAAATTTTTAGAACTGTTTGGATAGCATATTTCCACACTAGGTATTCTAGGCGCTGTATCAGAAACAACACCATAACAGAGAGCCTTTATACATAAGAGTGGTGATATATACACAGGAGGCATGCTCGAACCCATATTTGGAATATCCTCCATTAGAAGATACGCGCATGGACGATCTCTATTAGACTAAGGAAATAATTCAGCATGCATTAGCCTGACGATAATGGTATGCTCGCAAAAAACTTTAACGATTTGTTTTTATCACTTTTACCAATAAACATTTATTGGCCGTATGTCGCTACTTCGTTACAGAGACACACTTGTTCCTAATGGAGTATATTCCAAATATGGGTTCGAGGCTGAAAAAAGTCACGTGATACCGGTAATTTACCCAAGGAACTTCTAACTGATAAGAAGGGAAGATACTACTGCTTTGCCTCATGAACTGTTTCATTGGCTAGCGGGGATTTACATTACACGTCTACGGAACCTTCCCTTCTTTACGTTGGAAGTTTTTACTTTCAAAACGTGATCAAAACCGAGATGGAATATCCTCCATTAGATCCCGGCCTTAATGTATCAAATACGGAGTTTGCTTTCTGTACTATTCCTGAGCTCAGTTATAGCGTCTAGAAATATAAGCCGGGATCCAGGTACATTTTTGCAAACAGTGAAAAATTAGCAAAAATTCTGGCTTCTGATTGGGCAATCTCGTTACGATAACAGAGAAAAATCTACCTAGACCACGGTCATAGTGTGGAAACCGGCTATTCCAGTAATGCTTTAAAAAGTGCTAAAAATTAGATTATATGTTTTAGAAATCGACTATCCCAGCAATACTTAAAAAAGCGCGGAAGTATTGAAACGTTAGATGTACAATGATGTCGAATTCCAAACAGTCATTTGCATCGACATCTGCAGGATATTTTTTAAAGAAGAATGAGACATGTGTAATGCACCGCTACAGCGTCTAGAATACATAATGTGGAAATTTGCTATCCAAGAACCGCTAAAAAGTGTATACCTTAAATGTGCACTGACGCTGAAATCCAAGGAGATGATCGCAGCGACATCTGCGATATATTTTCAAATTTCAAAGTAAACATCGTATTATTACAGCGGGTTTGACACCAAGCACACAGATCAGATGTATGTTAATAAAATGTTTAAAAAAATGTTACAGCGTCTAGACCAAATTGTCTTGGAGTTTTTGGAAATATCCTGCAGATATCGCTGTGATCGAAGGATTGGATTTCCACACTATATTCTAGACGCTGTAGAACCGCGGTAGCCTGTCTTTTTCGTTTGCCTCCAAGTAGATATAGATAACGTCATTTGAAGCTGTTCCTACAGTGTGGCCAGCTCATCACGTCACACGGAGTTGATTATCTGTACACAGCAATCGACACAAAAGAAAATCGGCGCACCGTTTTGTACTAATCATCGTGTAAAGATGATCCAACTCTGTGTGACTTTTAAACGTCATGAACTGGCCTATTATGTCATTGGTCACGCTAACACCCTCCCATTTGCGTCCGCCATATATAGCGGCATCTTGCACTGGAGAGTGCTAAATGGGCTGCTATCGGTCAAAATCAAGAGAGAAAAGGGCAGAAGAGAGGGAAAGAACTCGTTTTTTTTTTTTTTTTTTTTTTTTGGTATGTAGTTTTACACATGAAGATTGATATGTCTGCTCCTCCTCTTTCATAGCTTCATGATGGTGAAATAAACCAACGCCCCTTAGATATTTCAGAAAGTCTTGGCACCCGTCACGAAAACATAACACAAAGCAGGCAAAGCAAAGGAACAAAATCATTCATTGGCTCGTGGATATGAACGAGCCAATGAATGATTTTTCTTCTTTGTTTTGCCTGCTTTGTGTGATATTTTCCTGACGCGTGTCAACACTGTTAAAAATCTCCAACTTTTGCTGCAGCATCACTCCACCTCTTTATAGAATGCCTCTATTCTGACAAATGAGAATGTTCCATACTATCGTAAAGTAATAGTTTTCTATAAAAGCGGTGGAGTGACGATGCAGCAAAAGCTACAGATTTTTAACAGTGAAGGCTTTCTCGAATATTTAAAGGGCGTTGAATAGGCCGGGATCAAGATAGATTTTACGCTATTAGCGAGATGAGATTGATCAATCAGAAGCTTGCATTTTTGAAAACTTTTTTATGTTTGCAGTAAACACCGAAAAGCCTGCAGGGATGGAGGCTACTGATTGGTCAATCTAATTTTACTAACAGAGAAAAATATATCTGGATCCCGGACATTAACTTTGGTTGGTTAAGACGATTTTGAAAAAATCAAATCAGAAAGCCAATGTTTTTTAACTTTTCTGGTTAGTTTAATCGAAATCTTCCACGTCTATTACTGAAAACTGAGTTACTGTACTTTGGACAAAAACTTGAATATGAGTACACGACTTGTGCATATGTCACTACTCTTACATATAAATGTACTCTGTTATGAGCATGATTCTAACTGCAGCTGGTTAAATTTGAGTATTTGGGTATTAGAGAAAGCAATAGTGGCTCACCGTGGCTGAGTGGATAAGACACCGCGCCGCTAATCGCTTGAGAGCGTAGGTGGGGCGGCGGGTTCGAATCTCACCGTGATCCCTACGTGATCTGATATATATGTGTTCAATAAAACAAACAAACAAACAAACAAGCAATAGTGAAAGGTACAGTTGCCATGGAAACAACGACTTCTTTAATTCGTATAGAAAATTAATGAATAGTTGTAAATGACTTAAGTTTAAAATGTAGGCAAATGCTCTGAAAATATAAATGGCTCCCATCTAGTATTTTACAAAAGTAATTTAATATATTATCATGATGTATAAGTTGATGCAACTCTTAGCTAATGAAAATTCTGCAACAAGACTTATGTAGGTAGATCTTTTCAATGATTAATTCAGAATTCTAAGAACAAAACTAAGTTCTTAAGCGCTCTTCCTCCCCCCTCCCCCCTCAAAAAAAGAAATACGATAGAAAGATATAAGTATTTGGATAACTTCAGTATTTCTGTGATCTTTTGTCAGAGTTTAGAAAAGGTGTCTGGGTATTAAAAAAAAACATAAAACAAATTTGACGAACGATAAGACTATAGATTGCAGGCAATTTTTAACTGGAAAAAATTTAATTCTAATGTTTATGCGGTTTTAATAATAGACTATTAATGATAATCAATTTACGGGAATTTTTATACGAAATTATATTCTCACATTTATGAAATAGGTATCGATAAACAGACTTGAGTAAAATTACATATTTATTCTTTCTTCTCTATAACACGATCTAAATGAAGATGAAGTTATACGTACAGTTCATATCTTTAAATTTTTAGATTTTTTTATAAAAAATGTTTCATCATCATGTCTAGAATTGCTGGATTTACTTCTGTAGACAGATCTTCGATTCTTTAGATGCCTGCGGGGCTTCATTCTCGGATTATCCTTAGGTATTTGTAAAGGTAAATTTATTTTGCAAAACCGTCAGCAAAAAAAAGTTAGAACAAACAATTAACTGACAGACTAACTGTAAATATATATTTTATTTTGACTCTATTTGATTTTTATTAAATTTTCATCCTTCACAGAAAATTTTACGGAGATATAAATTGAGAAAGACTGATACATTGAAAGAAGAAATTGACTTTTCTTACTTTTAAATTATTAATTACTCTAAAAAATGAATGATAGATAAACAAAATGTATACTATTGTGTTTGTTCCCTGCTTATAAAGGCTATACAAGGACTAATTTTAGCGAGTAGAATTATTTCAATTATATATAATCTGTTTTAAAAAAAGAACTGATATCTACTAAAAAACAACTTTTCAAAAGTAAAAAAAAAAGGGGGGGGAGGGAAGTTGTGGCTAAAAAACAGTGTGATATCAAATTTCCAAGCTTATATTGTGGTACTTATTTAACATTTTTTATTAAAAATTTACCATACGCAAGTCGAGTACCTAAGTATGCGTTGATAGAAAGCCTTTTCTCCTTTACTAAATACATCATAACGTGTTTCTGAAAATTATTTTTTTTTTAATTATGCATGATGGGCTTGGCGGCCATCTTTCCATATTTTACACAAATTTCTAAGCAGACAATCTCGTAATATGTTTGCATTATTAAGAATTTTGAACTTCTAGTTTTGGTTACAGACAGATAAAATAAGAAAGTCTTTTATTTTGAAAAAAAAATTGATTTTTACTGCTTTAACTAATTAATTAACCCACTCCGAAAAAAAGTATCATAAGATGAAACCTGAAGTTACTTCAACTTTATTTTAAGACACAAATTTCTAGGGACTCATTTCCATAAATTAAAAGCATAAAATGTTTGCTTTAGCAACAATTTCGAATTTCCGATCTTAACAATGTACTTGTGTGCTTAGAAATGTGTGTAAAATATGGAAAGATGGCCGCCAAGCCCATCATGCATAATTAAAAAAAAATTAATTTTCAGAAACACGTTATGATGTATTTAGTAAAGGAGAAAAGGCTTTCTATCAACGCATACTTAGGTACTCGACTTGCGTATGGTAAATTTTTAATAAAAAATGTTAAATAAGTATCACAATATAAGCTTGGAAATTTGATATCACACTGTTTTTTAGCCACAACTTCCCTCCCCCCCTTTTTTTTTTTTTGCTTGGCTTTTTTTTTACTTTTGAAAAGTTGTTTTTTAGTAGATTTTATTTACAAATGAGAAATACAAATGCTTACTAAATACAGTGCAATGAGCTAAACGTGTGAATGAAAAACAAACAGTTCATTATATACGATTTAACTATATGACATTATGAGAGACGTATTAAGCCATAATATGCAACAAAAGTATAAATACGATATTAGATTAGACGAACTGTTCAACCTCATAAAAGAAGCTCATATCGCTACTCGTTATGATTGTAGAACCCAAATGATGAAGAAAGTGCATCGTGAATACAAGAACGTGATCATAGAGTCTATCATCATGTACTTCAGACTATGTGAACCGTATCTGGAGAACCAAAAATCTCTGAAAAAACAAATTGTAGTCAAGCCAGATTTAGATAGTTAAATGAATTCATTTGATCGTGAAAGATTTTAAAATTTTTATTTCATAATTTGGTAGTCAACTATTTAAGGTAACTTATATAAAGTGTCCTGTCAAATACCGGGAAAACTCAGAAAGATAGGGACAATATAGTGCGTTGCTTTCTAAAAGAATGTTTATTACAAGGGATTTTCCTACAATTTGTCAGTCAGCTCAAGGCATCTTTCAGAGTTTTCACAATATTTTACTGGATTTTAATATAAGTTGCACAAAATAGCTGAATATAAAATTATGAAATAAATATTTTGCAATCTTCGACGCTTGAGCAGTTAAAATGCATCTTATACAAATGCACATATATCATCCAATATTCAAGATATTTATATTTTAATTGAAATATACTTTTTTTACTGATCTTTTTCATATTTTCGGAAAGTGGTGTTAAATTTGGTTGAAATATCTGTCTGCTATAAACAAAAAAAAAAAAAAAACAAAAAAAAAAAAAAATCCTTTGAAAGTCTCACAGAAACGGTAACGCCTTCACGAATATGCGTGATATGCTTACACAAATGCATAAAATTTAAACAGGACCTACACAGTCATTTGCAGCAGCGACAGCTCATATTGTACATTTTCTGTTAATGGGTGATCGCAACCATTATTTTTTAATTAAATTTATTGCTGGCCTTCTATTTGTCCTCGAGACTAAATATTTAATTAAAAGTAGGAAGTCAAACTTGTTCTTCACATCATCGAAGTTTAAGGACAATTATTTAACAATTTCCGAAGATATTCGGCAAACCGTGTAAAACTGAAAGCTGCCGGTCACTGTCCCATAACTTTTCGAGGGCAGTGTACTTACTTTCTAAAATAATCATTATTTTATTTTTGTCATTAGTGGAGTTTAATTGATTTTAACAAATAAGTTTGAAACAGTAATTACTTAACATTATTATTTCTAAGATAGTTCGACGCATTTAATTATTATAAATATTTTCTCCTCATAAAATATTAAAAATTTACAATCTTACATATAAATTCAAAAGCACATTTCTGTTATATCTAAAATATAACATGATAATATCTTAATTAAATGTGATAAATTTCCATATCAAATTAGGTAGTCGATTATATTACATTCTATTTAAAATTCAATATATTAAAAAATGAACATTTATTTTTATGAACAATAACATATAATTATAAAAATAACAAATTTAAATAATCATATAATACCTAATGTTTAACGAAATAAAAGAAATAAGAAATGTTTCACAACTATCGCATCTTGTAAAAAAGAGCTTTTAGTTGTTAGTGAAATACAAAATTTATTCACCCTTTTATGGCTTATATTTACAAGTAAAGGTAGGAGTAAAACTTTTGTTAGAAATTCCTAATTAGTCCTGTAACAGTTCTCATAAATATTTATAAACTATTGCGAATATATTAAGATAAAACTTTCAAAAGTTTAACCAATTAGTTACGAATTACTTGAAGTTTTGTTTAAATTGCTAAAGCAATTAAAAATTTGGAGATAAATGGCACTGGGAATATATGTGATATGTTTATTATCAAACAATTATTGTTTTATTTTAACGATTTGTTTAAATATGGAACAGAAAAATTGAAAATAAATTAAAAGATCGGTGATCTATGTCTTAAACATAGATTTTTTTACCACTTTTCCTCAAACTTTATTAATTTGCCGAATTCATTGTTTAAATACACCAAAGATTACTTTTTGGAAATAGTGCTATTCAAAAAATAGCATCAGTTAAATTGCTTATTTTAATGCAGCTTTTTTTTTTCTTAAAAAGCTTTATAGAGAATAAAAAACTTTAAGAACTTTAAGAAACAACATTTATCATGCATTTTCTGGTACACTTTTTCTTAAGTAGTAAACCGTTCAACTGTTCAACAAAACTTACAAAGAGATATTATAGAAAGAAACCCACTGCTAATTGTAAAAATGAAAATTTAATGTATGATAAATGTTAAATTTAAAAAAATAATAATCATTTAAGGGAATGAATTGAACATTTAATTACTTTGGCCTATCCTTTAAAAAATATTTAAAATCTACTAATAAACAATTACACTTTTTTATCGAAATAAAAGGAAAATTTAGTTACTTTGTCATACAGGTTAAAACTTATTTTTAAGTTGAAAAAAAAAAAAAAAAAAAAAATTGGTACTTACGGAAATGAATATTAAATGTCTAATAAATGTTAATTAAAAAGGACACTTTGTTAACAGGAATAAAGAGAATACTTATCTACTTTGCCGTCTCCTTTAAAAAATGGTTTCAAAGCTGTAAAATTTTGTATAATAGCTGAGAAACAAACACACTGCTATTTATCAAAATGTATATTGAATGTGTAATAAATTTTAAATAAAAAGTGACATTTATTTAATAAAATAAAAGTTACTTTTTCGTATCCTTTAAAAAATAATTTTATATCTGCTAAAAATAGTCAAGTAATAGCAAAATACACACATTGCAATTTATGGAAATGAATATTAAATGTCTAATAAATGTTAAATAAAAAATTGTACGTATTTTGCGTTTTAAAATTAACATTTAGTTACTCTGTCGCATTCTTTAAAAAATGTTTTTTTTTTTTTTTAAGCTAGTAAAATAGTCAAATATTAAACAAATAAAAGAGAAACACATTTCTATGTGTACAAATGGATATTAAATGTCTAACTAGCGGGCATGACCGAGCTTAGCTCGGTCAAAATTAACCTTGTGTTCAATTCGATATTTCATTCTCACTGTATAATTCTTGCTGTTTAGATAAAATTGGCATGATCTTAAGTCATAGGGACCCACTAACCGAAATTTTTCGAACACATGACCTAACCAATGAACCCGAAAA
Organism: Maratus speciosus; assembly: GCA_963932465.1. NCBI lineage: Eukaryota > Metazoa > Arthropoda > Arachnida > Araneae > Salticidae > Maratus > Maratus speciosus. The sequence goes on from OZ010791.1 coordinate 422,361,564, forward strand.
CAATAGAATACAAAATTTAGTAAAAATCGCTAGTCATTTTATAGATAAAATTAGCTTGACTTACGGTAACCCAAAAAGGACCTACTAATCTAAATTTATCGAACATCTGACCTATCCCAATGGTCTTCTCGTGCTAGGAAACGGTGTAATAAGATATTTTCTCAAAATCGTTTGAACCATTTTTTAGATAAAATTAGCTAAACCTTGACCCATAGTGACCCAAAATGACAGGTTAATCGAATTTTCTTGAGCATGCGACCTAGACCAATGGTCTTCTAGAGCCTGTAAACGATAGAAAACAAAATTTAATAAAAATCATTAAAGCTGTTTTCTAGATAAAGTTAATTTGACCAACAGTGACCCAAAAATGACCCATAAATCGAATTTTCTCGAACATGTGACCTAACCGAATGATCTTCTCGTGCCCGGAATCAGTATAATACAAACTTTTGTCAAAATCGTTTCAGCCTTTTTTAAAGATACAATTAGCTTGACTCACAGTGACCCAAAAATGACCCACTAATCGAATTTTCCACAACAAGTGACTTAGCTCAATGGTATTCTCATGCTCAGAAACGATATAATACAAAATTTTGTCATAATGTTTTGAGACGTTATTTTAGATAAACTTAGCTTGACCCACAGTGACCCAAAAATGACCCACTAATCGAATTTTCTCGAACATATGACCTAGCCTAATAGTTTTCTCGTGCCGAAAAACGGTTTGATATAAAATTTAGTCAAAATTGATTGAGCCGTTAATTAGATATAATTAGCTTGACCTTGACCCATTATGACTCAAAATGACCCACTAATCGAATTTTCTCGAACACGTGACCTAGCCCAATGGTATTCTAGTGCCCGAAAATGGTAAAATACAAAATTTCATCAAAATTGTTACAGCCGTTTTCTAGATACACTTTGATTGACTCACAGTCACCCAAAAATGACCCACTAATCGAATTTTCTCTAATATGTGACTTAGCACATTGGTCTTCTAGTAATCCAAAACGACAGAATACAAAATTTAGTCAAAATCGTTAGAGCCGTTTTTTAGATAAAATTGCCTTGACCCACAGAGACCCAAAAATGACCCACTAATGGAAATTTCTCGAACATGTGGCCCAAAACAATAGATTTCTCGTGTCGAAAAACGGTTGGATATAAAATTTAGTCAAAATCGATTGAGCCGTTTTTTAGATGTAATTAGCTTTTAAAAGCTAATAAAAAACTTTAAGAACTTTAAGGAACTTTAAGAAACAACATTTATCATGCATTTTCTGGTACACTTTTTCTTAAGTAGTAAACCGTTCAACTGTTCAACAAAACTTACAAAGAGATATTATAGAAAGAAACCCACTGCTAATTGTAAAAATGAAAATTTAATGTATGATAAATGTTAAATTAAAAAAAATAATAATCATTTAAGGGAATGAATTGAACATTTAATTACTTTGGCCTATCCTTTAAAAAATATTTAAAATCTACTAATAAACAATTACACTTTTTTATCGAAATAAAAGGAAAATTTAGTTACTTTGTCATACAGGTTAAAACTTATTTTTAAGTTGAAAAAAAAAAAAAATTGGTACTTACGGAAATGAATATTAAATGTCTAATAAACGTTAATTAAAAAGGACACTTTGTTAACAGGAATAAAGAGAATACTTATCTACTTTGCCGTCTCCTTTAAAAAATGGTTTCAAAGCTGTAAAATTTTGTATAATAGCTGAGAAACAAACACACTGCTATTTATCAAAATGTATATTGAATGTGTAATAAATTTTAAATAAAAAGTGACACTTATTTAATAAAATAAAAGTTACTTTTTCGTATCCTTTAAAAAATAATTTTATATCTGCTAAAAATAGTCAAGTAATAGCAAAATACACACATTGCAATTTATGGAAATGAATATTAAATGTCTAATAAATGTTAAATAAAAAATTGTACGTATTTTGCGTTTTAAAATTAACATTTAGTTACTCTGTCGCATTCTTTAAAAAAAAATTTTTTTAAGCTAGTAAAATAGTCAAATATTAAACAAATAAAAGAGAAACACATTTCTATGTGTACAAATGGATATTAAATGTCTAACTAGCGGGCATGACCGAGCTTAGCTCGGTCAAAATTAACCTTGTGTTCAATTCGATATTTCATTCTCACTGTATAATTCTTGTTGTTTAGATAAAATTGGCATGATCTTAAGTCATAGGGACCCACTAACCGAAATTTTTCGAACACATGACCTAACCAATGAACCCGAAAACAATAGAATACAAAATTTAGTAAAAATCGCTAGTCATTTTATAGATAAAATTAGCTTGACTTACGGTAACCCAAAAAGGACCTACTAATCTAAATTTATCGAACATCTGACCTATCCCAATGGTCTTCTCGTGCTAGGAAACGGTGTAATAAGATATTTTCTCAAAATCGTTTGAACCATTTTTTAGATAAAATTAGCTAAACCTTGACCCATAGTGACCCAAAATGACAGGTTAATCGAATTTTCTTGAGCATGCGACCTAGACCAATGGTCTTCTAGAGCCTGAAAACGATAGAAAACAAAATTTAATAAAAATCATTAAAGCTGTTTTCTAGATAAAGTTAATTTGACCAACAGTGACCCAAAAAATGACCCATAAATCGAATTTTCTCGAACATGTGACCTTATCGAATGATCTTCTCGTGCCCGGAATCAGTATAATACAAACTTTTGTCAAAATCGTTTCAGCCTTTTTTAAAGATACAATTAGCTTGACTCACAGTGACCCAAAAATGACCCACTAATCGAATTTTCCAGAACAAGTCACTTAGCTCAATGGTATTCTCATGCTCAGAAACGATATAATACAAAATTTTGTCATAATGTTTTGAGACGTTATTTTAGATAAACTTAGCTTGACCCACAGTGACCCAAAAATGACCCACTAATCGAATTTTCTCGAACATGTGACCTAGCCTAATAGTTTTCTCGTGCCGAAAAACGGTTTGATATAAAATTTAGTCAAAATTGATTGAGCCGTTTATTAGATATAATTAGCTTGACCTTGACCCATTATGACTCAAAATGACCCACTAATCGAATTTTCTCGAACACGTGACCTAGCCCAATGGTATTCTAGTGTCCGAAAATGGTAAAATACAAAATTTCATCAAAATTGTTACAGCCGTTTTCTAGATACACTTTGATTGACTCACAGTCACCCAAAAATGACCCACTAATCGAATTTTCTCTAATATGTGACTTAGCACATTGGTCTTCTCGTAATCCAAAACGACAGAATACAAAATTTAGTCAAAATCGTTAGAGCCGTTTTTTAGATAAAATTGCCTTGACCCATAGGGACCCAAAAATGACCCACTAATGGAAATTTCTCGAACATGTGGCCCAAAACAATAGATTTCTCGTGTCGAAAAACGGTTGGATATAAAATTTAGTCAAAATCGATTGAGCCGTTTTTTAGATGTAATTAGCTTGACCTTGACACATTTGACCCAGATGACGCACTAATCGATTTTTCTCGTACATGTGGCTTATTTCAATGGTCATCTCATCCCCGGATACGGTATGTTACAAAATTTTATCGAAATGTTTTAGGCATTTTTTTGGATTCAATTAGCTTGAACCTGACCAATCGTTACTCAAAAAGACCACTAATCGAATTTTCTTGAACTTGGGATCATGTTCAATGGTATTCTTGTGTCCGAAAAGGATAGAATACAAGATTTCGTCAAAATCGTTAGAGCCGTTTTCTAGATAAACATTGCTTGGCCCACAGTGACCCAAAAATGACCCACTAATCGAAATTTCTTGAACATGTGACCCAGCCCAATCGTTTTCTCGTGCCGAAAAACGGTTGGATATAGAATTTAGTCAATATTGATTCAGCCGTTTTTTAGATATAATTAGCTTGACCTTGGCCCATTATGACCCAGAATGACCCACTAATCGAATTTTCTCGAACATTTGACCTAGCCCAATGGTCTTATCGTGCCCAAAAGTGGTAAAATGCAAAATTTCGTCAAAATCGTTAGAGCCGTTTTTAAGATAAAATTTACATGCATACATACACACACACACACACATACACACACAATTTTTGTTCGCATTATAGTATAAGATAAATGTTAAAATAGAAATTACACTTACTTAACGATTAATCGTAAAAAATAGTTACTTTTTCGTATCCTTTAAAAAATAATTTTAAATCTGCTGAAAATAGTCAAATAATAGAAAAATACACACATTGCAATTTACAGAAATGAATATTAAATGTCTAATAAATGTTAAATAAAAAATGTTACATATTTAGCGTTTTAAAATTAACATTTATTTACTTTGTCGTATTCTTTAAAAAATGTTTTTGAAGCTGAATGAAATAGTTAAATATTAAACAATTAACAGAGAAACACATTTCCACGTGTACAATTGGATATTAAATGTCTTATAAATGTTAAATTAGAAATTACACATATTTAACGATTAATCGAAATAAATAGTTACTTTTTCGTATCCTTTATGAAAGATTTTTTTTTCAGATAGATAACCTGACAAAAATGTAATTTACCCCCAAATGCTTTTACTGGACAAAATATATGGGTCGCCTAAATGAAAGTGGCATTGCTGTAATAACTCCGCCATTTGAAGAGAAAGACGACTGCGTGCGCATGCTCCTATAGAGGGCGCAGACAGCTGGAAATGCATGCGATAGCGTCAGATCTCGCCAGATTTTCATAGCGAAAGAAGACCACATGCACTTGACCAGGTCGTGACTTGTCGTCAGTACTGCTTCTCCCACTACAAAATCCTTACTCCATCGGAATACCGATATGCGTGATATACACTCCGTGCCATACACATTATGCATTCCACAATACATTTCTCTAGCCCTCACATTTTACGCAGTTCAAAATTGCGCAACCGCGAGTTGACACGTTTTGGAAGAATCCATGATGCGAACGATGCCTTTTAACGTACTCCCACGCTATCATACACGCATCTGACGAGATCTGACGATGTCGCACGCACTCTCAGTACCCTGAGCCTTCTATAAAATCATGCGCATGTCATCTTTCCCTTCAAATAGCGGAGTTATTACAGCAATGCCCCTTTCATTTGAGCGACCCTTATAATAAATATTTCCTACCTATTTTAACTATATTTACCCGACTGCCAAGAAGGGTTATGTGTTTCACGCGTATTTGGGTATGTGGTATTCTTTATACCCTCTAAACATCCCAACGGTTGGATGGATTTTAATGAATGAGGTCTCTATTGATTCCTCTTAACCGTCCGATGGTTATAGACTAGGTTTTGTTTTTATAAATTCAAAATGGCGGACGTAAATTACAAAATGGCGGTAGAGACAAAAAAAAAAATTTTACGCACCCTATTGAGTGTAATATCATTGGATAGGTCTTTCAAAATGAAGACGTTTCATTGACTATTTTACAGTCAGAAGCTCCGTTTAAATACTACACAACCTGGAAGTTGTGTAGGTAGGATCTTTATCTTTACTGTAACTCTAATCTTCATAGACATCTATATTCTGTAGGCCTTATCAAAACAGTGTTTATAGATAGGAACTAACAATTAACCACAACTTAAAAGTCACCAATACAAAAAAAAAAGAAAGAAAAAAAAAAGTAAGCAATACAAAAAATAGTTTCACATTGATGAGAAATAATTGATTAGTTCGCTTTTTACACAGTCGGGTTTTTTTTATTTTTTAAATTTAAATTTTACTTGTTAAAATGTTTTAAAATAATTACTTTCTAATATGTACTCTATTTTAACGTTTTAAAATTATTTGGTTATATATTTTGAATTTTCTCTTAAATTCTTTTGACATATTTTATGTGGTACAAAATTTATTCTGACGACTGCTTTGTACGTTTAATTGTTTATTCATATGCAAAGTTTCTGGGCAAAATATTTTCAAATGGTTTTATGAAACAATTTCGTTTAGAGTCATATCCTATCAATAGTGTAATTTTATTCCACGTTTTTGGCTTGACATACATTTATATGTTACTCTTGTACTCTAAAAAGTTTTTTAAATATTTTACATTGAGTTCTTTATAATTGGTATTCAATCTCGAATGCTTTTAAACTCTTTGATTCTTTTATTTAGGCTTTATTTTTATTTTATATGTCTAATGCTAGGTAAATTTAAATTTCCAAGGAGTTTATTTGGCGGTTTTTAAATCATTTTAGTGCTACACACGTATATGTAAGTCCCTTTTTTGCAACACAGAAAAGTATGTTTGTTTATATAATTATTCATACTATACTGAATGAGAAATAAAGGCATATGTGTGATTGTTGTACTTTAGGATTTTCTGATAGCTTTGCTATCTGTTGGCAATGATTTAAGGGGAGTTACTACCCTTCGCGACCTAGTTTTGCTCATAATAACACGCTTTTTTCGATTCAACATAAATATATAGGTTTTGCCTATTTTGGAGTGAAATTGTCACAGTTTCAAGAATAATACGCTAGCTCTAGAAAATTGCCTCAACATTTGCAATTTAAATAATATATATTTTTTTCAACAATTTATCGTAAACACAAAATAAATGGAGAATTTTATATTTAAAACTCTCTTTCTTAAAATATAACTTTTGAAAAACACATATGAGAAACTAAAGTGTTATATCAAATTGAAGCGAAATATAACCTTTCAAAAGTTTTATAATTTTTTTAATTAAAATTTTAGCATAATAAATTCTTAGAATTAAAAAAATTATAAAACATTTGATAAATTCAATGTTAGGTTTACAGAATAAAGGTGATATTTAGCTTCAGTATGTATAAAAATTTAGTTTCGCTTATCTATTTTACAAAAGTTATATTGTAAGAAATAGAAATAAGTATATAATTTTTCTTTTACTTTTGTGTATACAATATATGTTGTTAAAAAATACATATTATTTAAATTGCAAATGCTGAGGCAATTTTTAGCGATAGGTATTATTCTTGAAACTGTAACAATTTCACTCCAAAATATGCAAAATTAATTTTTTTATGTTAAATCGAAAAACAGTGTGTGATTGTGAGCAATATTGGGCAATGCGAAAGGTACCAACTTGCCTTAAAATATATTTTTAATATGTTAGCATGTAGGGGCAGTTCACAGAATTGTATGTTGTTGTACAACTTGAAATTAAAAATAAAATAATAATAATAATATAAACAAACTTTTACGATAGTCTCTACCTCCCCCCCCCCCACACACACACGAAAATACACTTCTGAAAAAAATTAAATGTTTCTCTTTCACCAGTGATATCTTCCGTGATCCGGTCTACAGGCTAACTTTCCGTTCCAGTGTTTGAATAGGAAATTGACTTCAGACGGGCACACGGATAGCCTGTCCCGCAGCCTATCGACGGTTAATGGTGCATACGAAATACGAGTGCAATTTCCACAACTTCTAATATTTTCGTTAGAATACGGTAATGTAGTTTCGTTCACCGAGGATTGAAAATTGAACGGTTTGATTGACGTTGAATAAAAAAACACAAACTAATGAATCAATTTCCAAAATTGTAATATTTGCTCTGTTTTTGTTTTGGGTTATTGGTACTGCAAAGAAAAAAAAAGGTATTACTTAAACTAACTGTTCATGGCTTCTAAATTGCTTTCGCAATGTACAAATAATTTATTTTATATAAACCATTAAATTATAAAAGACTGTTTTAAAATAAATGCACTACAATATTTATTTTTTATTTATATTTTCTATCTGTTAATATTTAAAATACATCGTTATAGCAGTTTTATAGCCTGTTGGGATATTTTGGTGTAAGTGGTTTAGCTCATAAATAGTTGCATTGTTTCTGTAACACGTAAACATTTATAACCATAATGAATATTTTGTGATTGATACCTGCTGCCGTCTAACAAAAACGTTTTAAAATAAATTTATTAATTTAAAATTAAGCTCTAACATTATTAAATCGGTGTATTATTATCGGGCACATAACTGTTTACATAGTTTTTATAAGTCTAGTCACAAACTGAATGAAAAAACGCTTACGAAATTCCATCTTTATATACCAAAACAAAGTTAAGTTAAATAGAAGAGTCTAAAAACTTTTTAATGAAAGAAAGATTCCTGCCGGCTCGACCTACACTGTAAAAATATCCGAACAGTATTCCTGTAGGAATCGGAAAAATAGTTGCCCTTATCGTACCTGAAAATTTTCCGCCCCAGCTAGGAATAAAATCCGTAAAAAAAAAAGGAAACATTCATTAAAACGGTACTTCAGGATTTTATTCCAATTTTACGGATTTTATTAAGATTTTACTGATTTTATTCCGAGCTGGGTCGGAAATTTTTCCGGTACAATAAGGGCAACTATTTTTCCGATTCCTACAGGAAATCTGGTCTTTTTTTTTTTTTTTTTTTTTTTTTTTACAGTGTATAAGCGCAAGTAGATTTCGAAGTTAAGTACTAATTTCCCAAACAAAAACTAAATCAAGATTAGAGGTAAACCCAGTTTCACAGTTATATCTGGCCGCTCTTAACAAGTTTGTTAATTTCATTTTTTTTTCTTTGTAAGAGCTGGTTTTAACAGAATCATGTTAAGGCGGTATTAAAAAAATATTCCACGCTCAACAACTCGAAATTTTCTGACAAATTTTCAGACTCATTTTTAGAAGTAAAAACATGAAATTTGTTCATGTGATTTTTTGAGGAGATTTATAAGTGGCCTGTGTTTTATTTTTCGTTCTATTAATTACACTGTAAAAAAAAATCCGACCAGTTTTCCTGTAGGAATCGCAAAAAATTGTTGTCGTTATCGTACCGGAAAAATTTCCGACCCAGCTCGGAATAAAATACGTAAAAAAAGGAAATAGTCAATAAAACGGCATTTTACGGATTTTATTCCGAGCTGGGTAGGAAATTTTTCTGTTACGATAAGGGCAACTATTTTTCCGATTCCTACAGGAAAACTGGTCGCATTTTTTTTACAGTGTAGGACATGATTTACAAGCAATTATGCTCCTAGTACGGCTACTTTGTTTTCAAGCAGTATTGTTTCGGGGAATTCGGTCGGTTCAAAATGCCCACTTTGACAGCATTTTAAAAAATATATTATGCAATTATAAAAAAAATCGACCAATAAGGCACATTATATAGTTTCTTAATAAGAGAACCTGCCAATTGGATGCGTTTGAGAGCAAAAACGAATTTAAAAACGAGTCAGAAAATAAGCAGTTTGGATTTGACTACAACCTTAATAGAATAATTTTTACTTCAACATTTATTTTTAATTAATTTGTTTTTGCTCTAAGAGTTGGACCTATAAAAAACTTGTCAGTATAAAAGTTGTAGATAATATTAAGAAGATGTATAATAAATTAAAGTGGATTAGATATCGTGTGAATTGACGAAGTTATGAATTTTTGTCTTCTTCAACCGCCCTTCTTGTTCGTTTCTATTTTATTTTTATTTATTTTTTTATTTATTTTTATTATTATCATTTTTTCCCGTAATAATTGGTCTTATTTTTTCTCCCTATAACCCTATTTTATAGCCCCTTGAGCCCATTTTAAATTTTATCAAAAATCTGTAATACACACATTTTTCGACCTTTTCCTAGAAGCAATAATAATTTTAAACTGATTTGATATGTATTGTAATTAAGAAGTTATGTGGGGTTTTTTTTCGGTTTTCACCCCCCCCTATTTCCACCCCCTCAATCCAATTCTGCCCATTAGCGATCTTGGCTGAGATTTTCTGCCCCTTGAATTTATGTGTTAGTTTGAAAGGGATTTGCGTTGAATTGTGGACGTTATCGTGTCTATAAAAAAGTGATATATATATATATATATATTTATATATATATGTGTATATAGATAGATAGATTGACAGATAATGTCTTTAACTGAGGGTGGTTTTGAGTTCTAAGTTGTAGATGGATATATAAAGTCTTTAACTGGGGGTGGTTTTGAGTTCTAAGGGTCATGATCGGCGTAGATGTGCAAAAAAATTTCAGAAATTCCAATGTAGGGGAGAAAGTAATAGGTATTATTTCTTACGAAATCTACATAAAAGCACTTGTTAAAGAAATATTTCCCGTACACTGAAAAAAAAAAAAAAAAAAAAAAAAAAAAAAAAAAAAAAAAAATCCGTCCAGTTTTCCTGTAGAAATCGGAGAAATATTTGCCCTTATCGTACCGGAAAGTTTTCCGATCCTGCTCGCAATAAAATCCGTAAAAAAAGTAAATAGTCAATAAAACGGTATTTTACGGATTTTATTCCGATTTTACGGATTTTATTCCGATTTTACGGATTTTATTCCGAGTTGTGTCGGAAATTTTTCCGGTACGATAAGGGCAACTATTTTTCCGATTCCTGCGGAAAAATTGGTCGTATTTTTTCTACAGTGTATCTCATTAATGAGTACACGAAATTATTTTCCGCTTTTCTTTAGTTAATTTTTATGATAATTTTCGACATTTGTTTAGATTAAAATAGTCCGAATTTTTACAATAACTATTAAATTTCTGAAAATAGGGGGTTTATCCTCTTAAAATAAATTAGTTTATGCACAAAAAAATGTTATTTTAAATATTTCCTTTGATTAAATCGAAGCATCTCTAAAATGTTTGTTTTACAGATTACAAAATGTATATATGCCAAGCAAAATTTATTCTTGCACCGGATAACTAATCCTATGTGCATAAAGTTCAAGGCTTAATCCTATGTAAATAAATTGCCTGTCGAAAATTGTACTTGTTATTTCTTTACGTAAAAAATGCAAATAAATGTTACTAGAGATTTATTTAAAATCCTTTTTAAGTAATCTGAACAAGAAAATGTGTTTCATTTAGAGATTACCTATTAAGTAATACGTGTTAAAATATTTGAAATAAATACCATGGTCATGAAATTTACGCATGAAAATAATTAATTTCCCTTTTTATTAAAAAAAAAAAACCCTACAAAGAAATACTGACACCTTTTTTGAAAACATATGTCAAGTTTTACATTGAAAAGGAATATGTGAAAGAATAAATTACGTAATTCACACTTTTATACAAACATAGATGGAATGTAAATAATATGTACCTATATTATACAGGCCCACCTTATCCGTGAATAACGCTTACGTCATTCTGACGAGTCTCTACAGCAGACGATTAAATTTAACTTTTATCAATGTTTATTGCAATTTTTTTAAATTTTCTAAATACCGCACATTTTTAATTTTTACAACGTAGAATAGGAAAAAATGTGCTTTCAAATTTTGCTAGAAAACTATATCGCAATTTATTTGAAAAACTGTATCGCAATTTACTCAATTTTTATTGTTTTTAAAATTCTTTTCCAACATATTTTTTTTTTAAATCCTATATCTATGGCATGCAGACGATTACGAATTAAAAATCCATTTGCACTTAAATTAATATAAATAGTTCAGCATTTGTTTCCAGCTTATATAAAATATTCATCAATGAATAAATAAAACAATAAAATATAAATAAAACGGAAATTTAAGCCATGAGATCGAATTTAGCGCTAAAACCACTGAAATAAACAGAATCAAAAAGGGGGATTGTAAAAACCTATTTTTGGCAATTTCTTCGGCCGTTAACTCCTTATTCGCGGCTAATATGAAAATATCTATTTTATTTCGTTTCAAAACATTATTTGGACGCATTTTTGCTATTTTGCTATTTTTCATGTAAATATGATTTTAGTATTGTTAGTGGGTATTAAATGTAAAATATCTATTAGAGTTATACGGGAAAAAAAAAAGAAAAAGAACATTAGTCCCGTGCGAGACTTAATCTTTCAGGTTATTTTAAATCGCAATTTTTTTTCATCAAACAATGTGTTTTAACGAACTTTAAGTATGCTACGCCAAAATACGCTTGCAGAACCTTTCGAAAGATAACTTATTCACCACTGTGTCTTTAGTATGTACAAAGAAAAGAGGACGTTAATATCAGAAATAATTAAAATAATATGAGCGGTAGTTTTTGATTATATTCTGTAACCGGAGAGCCTGGGTTTGATCTCCTAGTTTTAATAAAAGGGTGATTACACATAAAAATACGGTAATTTCGGTTCGAAGAAGTAAAACTGTGACTCAGGAATTCTTCTCCGATTTTTTCCTGCTAAAATAAAATTATTATACACGAATTAGTTTTTCGTTTTTCCCATACCAAGAAAAAAAATGCGCATCTATAAAGGGGACAAGAATAAATACGGTATATGTTTATATTTATCATCACAAAAGCTGAATAGATTGGGAGAGTTATACTTTTTCAATAAATAATTTAAATTTAGACTTTAATAATAAAATTAATAATAAAATTTAAAAAATGAATATATGTGGAGCAAACATTCAAACCGCGTTTTCTCACAAAAAAAAAAATAAAAAATGAGTTATTGTTATTTTTATGAGCTCTGTGTTAAATTGCACAGAAATAAATGGTATTTTTTACTAAAAAAAATTCTCTCCGATTATAAATCAATTTTAAAACTTGACGTTTCAATCATAGAGTGTTTCCCCCAAAGCCTGCATTCAATCAAGCAGTGATTTCTCCAGTCTGCCAATCACAGTTGTCACTTAATGTGTACTTTCGGAACCTACCATACATATCACAATTGAAACGGATTGTTTTAGAAAAAAATAAGAGAACTGTTAAAGTTAAAGGCTTCCAGAATTATAGATTTGAAGATCTAAATGAAGAATATGATGTAAATCTTCTTAAAAAGGGAGTTACTGTTGCCTTGTTCAAAGGGTTGTTTTAGAATATCTTCCTCTTAGCCACGCCATACCAGTTGAAAAGAACAAAGATATTAAAAAACTTTTGAAGGTAATGTATAGTGAACAGTGGCAAAATCAACCTGATGATATATTCAAATGATACAACCACATTTTTCATGATTGATAAGCCTGCAATAAAGAAAAGGGATATGTGTATAACTGTCTAGATGAAGATATTGGTTTTAAAATTTGAAGTGGATTTCTAGCAAACGAGTATTTATTTAGTAAATATTTAATGAATACTACTAGGTACCATAATCTGTCATTTTATTTTAACAATAATCAACTGAAATTCGGCATTTATTCAAATAAAATAATGCTATTGTATTATTTGTGAGTTAGAACTTATTTCATTCAAAAAGCGTTTTATCCACTTGTCAAACAATTAAAACAAGTTTCCTCCTCTGAATTCAGTCAAAACGTGATTTCTCCAAATATTGAATGCATTTTATTAATTTGTTTTATGTTTAATATCTTAGGTATGCTTGCAATTCTTTCTAATAAACAGTAATAAAAATACACAATAAAAATGAGAATTAAATACATGTTATTTTCTTATTTATCCGTTTTTTGTGTTTTTTGAAAATTTGTATCTGAAGGAGAAAGCATGGTTTGCATGTTTGCTCCACATATATATATATATTGTGTTCGAAGATTGAAAGTTGATTCAACTTCTATCAACGTCTTTCACTAATGTAGAAAAATGGTAGAAAATCGCTAAACTACACTAAAAATCACATACAAAATACCCGAAAAATTCGAAAATTGTTATACGAAATCCGAATAAACTTTATTGAAATGAAGGTAGAAATTACTTTAGTATTATAGGTCAAAAATGGAATGTCAAAAAATTGCAGCAGATCGTGAAGAAACGTAAATATCGAATTAAAAAGTCCTTCCGGCCAGTGCCGGGAGGAAGAGGTAGCTTTCATAATCCTTATTTAAAAAAAGCCAACTTATATCATGCAAACACACAAAGCTCAATTTAGTGGAAACCGAATATAGGAGATTCAATACTAATTTTTATCAATATAATGAATGAGAATTTCGCGATATTAATCAGCTTTATCCAAGCTGCTTTTCTTTAAAGTAACTTATATTTCGCTGCCAAATTCGGCAATTTCTTAAAGTGCCTGTCATTTTAAGACAACATGGTGGATGAGGCTAAGCAGTGAACTTGGTCGAGACCTTAGTAATTGCTGTGCACATGCTCACTCACATCGGAATCGGTTAATATATAGGAGTGCTGTCGCATGCAAAAAATCAGATTTTTCAAAATGTCACCCACAATAGAAATTGAAACTGCTATATCTGAGCCATTTTTTAAGGTAAAGACAAACAAAAAATGCTCCTGAATCCTTATATCAAGATCAAATACTTAAGAAAGAAACCTTTTTCAATTTCTAATTTTTTTGCACCTCACTTTAAATATATATATATATTTTTTAATTTAATAGCCGCCATTTTGAAACAAGATGGCTGATGAATCTGGCCAGCGAACTTGGTCGAGGTGTTGATGTATACTATCCACATGCCTTCTTACATCGAAATAGGCGAATACGTGTGCTATCGCGTGACAAATACAAGATCGTTTCAAAATGTTAGCCATGCTAGAAATTCAAAGTGCTATAAATCAACCATTTTTTAAGATATCAACAAAAGAACAAATTTTCAGAAACAAAAACTGCTCCGGAATCTTTGTATCAAGGACAAACACATAAAAAAAATCTTTTTCATTTTCCAATTTTTTAATACCTCATTTTGAATTTTAAATTTATTTTTTTTAATGGCAACCCTTTTGAAACAAGATGGCGAATGAAGCTGGCCAACGAACTCGGCCGAGATATTGGTATGTACTATGTACAGACCAAGTTACATCCAAATAGGTTCATAAATACGCCTGTTATCGCGTGACAAAAATCAGGTCGCTTTAAAATGTCAGCCACAAGAGAAATTCAAAATGCTATTACTCAGCTATTTTTTTTTTAGATATAGACGAAAGAAAAACTGTTCCAGAATCTTTGTATTAAGGTCAAACACATACAAAAAAAATCTTTTTCATTTTCCAATTTTTTGATATCTCATTTAATTTTTTTATTTTTTTAAATGGCCGCCATTTTTAAACAAGATGGGGGTGAAGCTGGCCAACGAACCCGGTCGAGACATTGGTATGTACTATGTATAAACGAAGTTACATCCAAATCGGTTCATAAATACGCCTTTTATCGCGTGACAAAATTCAGGACGTTTCAAAATGTCAGCCACGCTAGAAATTCAAAATGCTATAACGCAGCCATTTTTTAAGATATAGACGAAACAAAAACTGCTCCGAAATTTTTGTATAAATGTCAAATACATAAGAAAAAAATATTTTTCCATTTTCAATTTTTTGGTACCACATTTCAAATTTTTAATTTTAAAAAAAATTTTAAATGGCCGCCATTTTGAAACAAAATGGCGGATGAAGCTGGCCAACGAACTCGGTCGAGAGATTGGTATATACTATGTACACACCGAATTACATCCAAATCGGTTCATAAATACGCCTTTTATCGCGTGACAAAATTCAGGACGTTTCAAAATGTCAGCCACGCTAGAAATTCAAAATGCTATAACTCAGCCATTTTTTAAGATATAGACGAAACAAGAACTGCTCCGGAATCTTTGTATAAAGGTCAAATACATAAGAAAAAAATATTTTTCCATTTTTAATTTTTTGGTACCACATTTCAAGTTTTAAATATTTTTAAAAATTTTAAATGGCCGCCATTTTGAAACAAAACGTCGGATGAAGCTGGCCAACGAACTCGGTCGAGACATTGGTATGTACTATGTACACACCGAATTACATCGAAATCGGTTCATAATTACGGGAGTTACAGTGTGACATAGGTCAGATATATATATATATATATATATATATATATCAATTTTGAACGGAGGGTGGTTTCGGGGTCTGGGGGTCATGATCGATGAAAATATACCAACGTTTTTTGAAATCGCTTTCCTCCGAACGGCTGCAATAGGTAGCTTTTTTGTAAAGAAAGCTACCTAAAATCGCCTGATGACGTAACAAACACGTGTAAAGGGTTTAATGTCAAGTAAATTTGACATTTACGATCACCCATTATTGGCATTTAATCTTATAGTTTGGCGATATTTTTTTTTTTTTTTTTTGGTCTATGGGATAATCAGGTAGAACGACAAATTATTTCTATTCGTATTTAAAAGTAGATAAATAGCTCTTCTTTATATAAATAAATAAAATAAATATCGAAAAAAATGCTTATATGTATATGAAAAGTAAATAGTTTGCCAGGCAATATACGTAAAATTCACATCACTCGATAAGGCCATTTTCTCTAACTCACCAAACCCCATATATTAAAAATATACCAAATACTCTTCAATCTGTTGCCTGATACTAAGTAATCACAATAATGTAAATAACTATTAGGCATAGATACGTACCGGGTTTGGCGGGATTTTTTTTTTCACGCCAATTTCGTGAAAACATCGTTTACGAATACCAGTTACACATATATATTTAAATTATTTTCTATTATTTTAAAAGGAAATAGCAATAAATGATAAAAAGTTTAATTAATATCTATAGAACAAAACAGTTTATATAACTGTAAAAAAGAAAATAAAAGTAAATAAACAATTTATTAATAAATAAACAACAATAGCCGAGTTACCATGTCAGGCAAAATAACGCCATTTTGGAGCCCATTATGTACCATGGAGCGTAAATGACATCTGTGCCAACAAAACTTTCAATAATATAGTAAATATGTCATTTGATGGTGGCTTGATTATCGAAGATTATAAAATATGTGTGTATGTGGCACATTTTTACACTAAAATTTAAATACTTGACTACACAGTTATAATTTTCAATCCTTTTTATATAATTTACATTTGAATATAAAGATTTTTCTCCAAAATGTTCTCCTATACTTAAAAAAAATTATTGCGACCTTCGCCTGGCTTATTTCACGTTTCTGCCTTTGTGGCTTAAAATTGCATTGTTTGGCGACCAAGGTAATAATTAAATAGCATGTAACTCACAAATAAAGCCTTTCTCCTGTAAGACATACGATGGGAAAATTACATAAAAATGATAATTAAATTGAGTTTAAAAAAAAGAAGGACTAAAAGACTGTTACTTAAATTTTATTTCTTCAAGTTTTTTCAGGCACATTTTTATTAACCTGGCGAAGCGAAAAATCGCCAAATAATGTATAAATTGCTTCTTTTATACTAATTTATTTTTTAAGTTTTATAAACATTCCTTTCATATTTAAATTAAATATTTTCATTTTATAAATTTTATCACGCATTAAAAGGTTTTTGATTCTTTTTTTATAAATTAAACAAATAACAGTTATTTTCTTTTAATTTGCGAGTTGTTTACATTATTTCAATTCATTTATCAACTATAATTCATCCATATAACTTCATCCATAAATTTTCTCATGTGTGTGTATATACAGGGTTCGTGCGGGTACCGTTATTTTCAAGGCCAAATCTCAGTGTTTTTTTTACAGAAAAATAAATCTTGTTTAAACGCGAGAAATTTTGACTTATCTAGACTTAGGATGTATTTTCTGTAAGAAAGTACTGATACCGAAGAATTTCTTAGTCTGGAAATTCAACGACCCGTACGAACCCTGTTATATATATATATTGCTTTCGTTATAATATGTAATTTATTTTTGTTGCATATGAATTCTGTATATATTTTTTAATTTATGCTACATATTTGTCGATATTTTATATCATTGTATTTCGAAATAGTTATCAATATCCGATTTAAACTTAAAGAAACATATTTATAAGTAAATTTTTTGTTATGTTATTTCATTAAAAGTGTATTAGTTAATACTATGTAAGCCTTAGAAATTATTATATATTTTTATATACAGATATATTACTGATATCATAGATAATATAATTTTATAGATATATTTTATAGATTCATATAATAACTCTAATTCGCATTTAAGTAAAACATACGTCAAAACTAATACTTTTTTAAACGCCTAATAAAACAAAAATAAACACATAGTTAAAAAAGTAATTGGCTTATCATGAAACATCATATATTTTTTAAAATAAATTTTTAAAGTTATATATACTTTTAAAAATTTGCAACAAACTCTCCAGTCTTTCGAACTTTTTTTACTGAAATCGGTTATATAACCGTAATTTTACTCTAACCATATTATGGTCAAAAATATGGTCATATATGTTTTATATTCTGGTCAAGTAACCATTATCTTTAAAAAGGGTTGAGTGACCGGACGGTTTACTGCAAATTTTTAACAATATACAGTTTGGCTTTCAAGCTTCTTTTTCTGCAATGTGATTTTTTTCAAAAACGGCCATGATTCCCTGCATTTTTATGGCATATTAAGGGGATAGTGAGCTTTAAAACTCCCGAAATTCGACTAAGAAATCGATTTTTTATTTGGAGAATTGTGAAATAGACGCTTAAATATATCCAATACAAAAATATTTTTTTAAATTCTGATGCGTCTTTGCAGAGATCTAAATTTTCCTATTTGTAAAAAATGTATATATTTATACTGTTTTTTTAACGTAAAATTTTAACACCTAATTTTGAATATAGCTATTTCAGCTTACCATTAACAGATCTTCCAATTTTCAAATGAATCTATTCAAAATTGAAGAATTTTTATTGTACATTGTGCACTTAAATTGCTTTAACATAAAGCACAAATTTCTCCAAACAACGAGTATTATTTATTTTTCTTCAGCTTTCTTTATACTATGCAAATCCGTATGCTGGTGTCAATGACCAATTAAATTTGTTTGTCCGATTCGCAATCTACAATGGCATTTATTATTTTGAACTCTACTATTAGGTTTCACAATATTAAATTTGCGGTTTACAGTAAAGTTATTAAAGAAAATACGCATTTTCATTCCTTACACATAAAATTTTTATTATGTATTTTTTGACAGTGCTTAAAATTAATTTGGTACTTGTACCAAATAAAACCATGCTGTCAATAAAGCCATAAAATTAAATCTTATAGAGAAAGGTCTCGGGTCGAAAAATGGACATCTGCGAGATTATGCGTTTTTGACATGAGTGGATAGTTTCCACAACAACCAATACGGGCTTCGTCGTCATTTACGAACCACTGAATCTTTCGACTCAACGTTGTTAAAAACAATAAATGAACTTTCGTATTAAATTAGTGCAAACTATTGTTTGAATTTTACCATATTTGCATGATGTTGAGACAATTTAATGATATTTTAGAAAGTATATGGAAATATTCTGTAATTTTAATTGTGTTTGTGTTTGAAAGTGAAATGTATGAAAAACAGAAATCCTCTAATAAGGCCAGGCAGTAATAAATATGCCTAGTCTTATTAGGGTACACTTCACTTTCATGGGATATTATTATTACCAAAGGGTAATTAAAAGTTTTCTATTTCATTATTTGTAAAGAATTACAGAACATATCAAAGTGGTTATAAAGTGATCTGAATAGATTGAAGACAAATATTATCAGAACTTTTTGGTTGTTCGAAACGGCATGCTCATAAATAGAGCAGTGCCAGAATATTGTACTATAAGTAAAACTCTTTATTTTGTTCCCTTTTTATATGATACGGACAAAATAATGCTTATTTAAATCCGAATAATATATTTTAAAAATCTTTGCCTATTTTAAAACACATGCTCCCAATAAAGCCACTTTAACCCCTTAATTCTCGCTCCCGTGATATTCATGGGCTGTGTCTTTTACTAAGATTGT
The DNA here is from genome assembly GCA_963932465.1 of Maratus speciosus. Taxonomy (NCBI): domain Eukaryota; kingdom Metazoa; phylum Arthropoda; class Arachnida; order Araneae; family Salticidae; genus Maratus; species Maratus speciosus. The sequence goes on from OZ010791.1 coordinate 422,381,162, forward strand.
TTGATTCCCACCAGTTTTATAAAATAGCCTAGTTTGTTTTATTATGGTATCATATTACGTGTCGTTACATAAATTAAATATTTCTTTTTCAAAAAAGTTGTGCCAATAAGCAATTTGAATTTTTAAACCGAAATTTAATTCCACTGTTAAGGGGTAAAATGTCATTTTTTATCTTTCCTGACCATAATGGAACAACGATTATATCAGTATGCATGGTTTAATATTGTAAAAAATTTTAAATATGACATCTAGTAACATTTAAAAATTTAAGTCTGATAAAACATACTTTATTGTGATCTGAAACATTAACGTGACCTTTTTTGATAAAAGTACCTTATAATTTTATATGAAATTTATTGTCTCGAAAAACGTAACATGTAAATTCCAATGAACTAGATATTTTTTCATGAAATATTTCCTTAGGTATATATAAAATAATCTTTTCAGTCCTTTGAGCTAGAAAAAAAGATAAACCTTAAGTATACTTTATTGAAGAAAGCAATATCACGGAACAGTTCTTTCGTTACTTTGCTACGGGCATATACTATTATTTTGTTTGTAAACGGAAATCTGTTTTATTACCAGCAAAATATTTTGCGTAAAGAGAAAGTATTTCGTAAAGTAAGCAAAGCTGTAGATTAAAGCAGTAAACCTTGTTTTAGCAAAGTTTATGACCACTGACGAAATACACGACTGTAAAAAAAATCTTCGAAATTGTAAAAGGTTTCTCAAGGTGTAAAATAGATTTTTTATGTAAACATTTTCCTCTCTTGTGTTTTTAAAAACTTTAAAAGTTTTATATATAGTTTAAAGGTTTGATTTAAAATACATTAGGCAAAAATTCCAGATAGTTTGCTGGATAGACTGTCTTTACACAGACAGTTTCAATATACAAGTACACAGGTATTAAGCCATTTAAACAAGCATATTCTAACTTTTAATTAAACGTTTTTCCCCGAATAGTTAGTTTAAAACTAGCAAAAGCCATGCTTTGTTTGGATTCACGAAGCATTATTTAATAAGATAAATATTTGAAAGTAACAATATATTTTATTTTATTTTTGCATCCTTATTAAGCAAATACGTTATTTTATGTTTTGGCGCATTTTAATTTTAGAAATGTAAATGTCAGCAAAATAACTAACGATTTCATCCGAATATTTTATTTATGATATAACGAATTTAACAATTAATTTAATTTGTTTACAATCCTTTTGTTGCCACTTTGCAAAAAACTCTTAATATAATTCTCCTGAAATTCGTAAGTATCGTCTGCCTAAATGATTTCACATAATAAGAATACATTGTGTATTTGAATTCTTAACACTGAAAAATACTTTTATTGAATTGTAATGTAATTAAATGTAAATAATTAAATTTTCACAAATTTTAATTCATTAAAAATATGCTATAATTTATTATAAAAAAGGGTATTTTAAAAATTTCATAAAAGAAATCGTGAAACTATTTAAATAATCACGATTCTATCTATAATTACTAACTCTGTGATTTTTTTTTCTTCTGAACATATACGTGTTTCATTTTTTATTTCCAAAAATGCGTCCGTAATGGAAAAACATGTAAAATAAATTAATTAAAATAATAATTTTTTTTATTGTTATTCTGTAAAAAAAATAATATTATGCAAATCTACAGATCATAATTTATCTTTATGTTTAATTTCAAGTCAAAATACTGAATAGTTTTTTGTAAAGTGTACGAAAAAATGTAATTTGTGTAGCCTACACTGTTAAAAATTTTGCAGCATTCTGGCAGGTCATTCGACCGTTTTTAGAAAAAACGGTTTCATGACCATAATTTAACTATATTCCGACCATGAAATGGCCAATAATATGGTCAAAATAGTGTTAAAATTACGGTTGTGTAACCGTTTTCGGAAAAAACGGTCAAATGACCTGCCAGAATGCTGCAAATTTTTAACAGTGTAGTAGACGATTCGCTTCGCTCATCCTAAGTAATTTGAAAATGCCTCTCCGTTTCTTTTTCCAAATACTTGTTATTAAGTATGTTCTTACTCATTTATTTCCTTTCTCGTTAATATATAAACATAAATACTGTGAATGCCCTTTAAACGAGCCCTTTATTCTTCTACTCTAGTCCGACTCTTTTCCGGCAGCAAGATTCATAGGTCCCCAGCCACGTCCCGAGTAAAAAACATTCTAGCGAAAGCAACGTTGGAAAAAAAAAAATCAAAAATTAATACCGGACAAATTTAAGAGTGAAATTACAGAAATTAAAGACACCGAAAAACGCAAGCTATTCCACATAGATAAATTCCTTAACTGGTGTACCCTGTGGCGTGTTAAGCTCAACGAGCAGAAAACAGCTGCTATATATTTCTCAAGAAAACTAACATTTCCCAATCGCATTACTATCAATAACACTACTATTCCTTGGACTAATGACACCAAGTATCTGGGGGTTACCCTTCATAGAAGACTTACCTGGAAAAAGCATTTTATTAATATCCGAGGCAAAGTTGCTGGTATTTCCCAGGCCCTCTCTCCTCTTCTCAAAAGCAATACTCTTTCTATTCATAATAAACTAATCTTGTATAATGCATGTATTAGATCAATCTTAACTTATGCTTGTCCGATCTGGGGATTCGCTTGCAAAACCAGTATGGAGTACCTTTACGGTGCTCATAACAAAAACTTACACTGTATCCGTAATGGTCACCATTTTTTCGTAACACCACTATCCGCAGGGACTTGAAAACCACTTCCTTAAAACAGCGCATTAATAAACTTGCTAAAATTTTTTATAAATCTGTATACAACCTCCCTAACCAAATTATAGCGGAACTACCCGACTACGAGGTATCCGACCCCATTAACAGAAAACGCCCTAAATACTCGCTTTTGCTTAACGATGAAGACTGAGTTTCCCTCACCTTCTGCTATACTTAACCTTTCTGTTTGTTCTGTCCTGTCTATAGAATAAAAAAAAATTGTTTTTCTGCTAGTTCTTTAGCATTTTATATTTTTAAACTAATGTATGGTCTCTGAAAAGAGTCTTTTTTATGGGGCACTCCCCGGTAGCTTTTTCGCCTTTTCCTTCTTTTTTTGGAACTAATGGAATTTTCTTTCTTTTTTAATTAATTTTTTTTCTTTTCTTTGTTTTTTTTTCTTTTTCACATATGTTATACTAGTACTTGTGTACTTTGTTATTTTTTGTTAGTCTTTTCTTTTTCTTAAAAGTAAATTTAACTTTTGTGGCTACCAGCCACGTCTAAACATTATTTTTTTAAAGTCTCCCTAATGCCCTTGCAACACAATCACCTATCCACTGGATGTAAAGTTGCAACGCAACTAGGTAATCCATTCAGCTGCTCACATTGTTCCATTGTTCCACGCAAGCTATTCTTTTTAGCAATCTTCGTAAAGATAACCGGGACAAATTTAAAATTAAATATAATAATACTGAATTGCCTTGGTCCTCAAGCTGTAAATACCTAGGTATTATCCTAGATGAGAGACTCACTTTTAAACAACACATCCATACTACGCGAAATAAGTTTCGAGTTGCTAAAAATAAATTATATCCCCTTCTTGCTCGAAACAGTGATCTTTCTATTAAAAATAAGTTGCTCCTGTACAGTTCTTATTTACGTCCTATTCTTACTTACGGGTCCGAAGTCTGGTCGTATGCGGCTAAGACACACATGAAACTTATTTTTCAAGCTCAAAATGCTACTTTAAGATCTATCTTTGATGTACCTTATTATGTCAGAAATTTTCATTTATATAAAGAAATTAATTTCCCCAGACTCAGTACTTTTATCCAGCACTTAAATATAAATTTTCATCTTGCCTTAGAAATTTCAGATAATATTGCTCTAAATTCCTTACCAAATTATGATAGTTTTGACCCGAACAACCGTAAACGTCCTAGAATGGGAATTATTTTAGATACTCTCATTTAAATTTTATTTATTGTTTCCTTTTTTCTCCCTTTTATTGTGTTCTTTTACTAACGCTCCGTTTTTCCTACTTTTTTCTGTCAGTCTGCAATCGCAGGCTTAACCCCGCCTTTGGCTCCCCCCCTTCTCTCTGTAGCCTATTTAAGAGGACGATCCAGCCAGCGCTCCTTCAGTCGAGCTCCAGCTTCCACGCAGTGTACAGGGCGGCTGGACCAGTCCTTTTCAGTACTCACGGCATTTGCCGAAGTGTTGCATCCGGCACTGCGGTGGATTTCTACTCCAGTAGCAGCTTCCCATATGTCGGTGATGAATTACCGAGAGCGAGGGCCCTTTTCAGGGCCACGCGAAAGCGTACCTCCGCTCCCGGCATCGCCTCGACTCTTGGACGGCACCAGACAAAGCGATATAAGTAAGCGTCCTATCTTAAATGGGAGAAGTAACCGCAAGATTAAAAGCGAGGTCACATCAATCAAGGTCACGCGCCACGTAGTGGATGGAGTGTGAAGTACAGGGAAATACCTAACTGTTTTCTTACTCACACCACTAAATTTGTAAAGTTTTTTTCTCCTTGATTAATAAATGAAAGGACTCTGACAAGGAGAAGAAAACTTCGTGGTGTCAAGTGCATCTTGATGACCCTCTCGCTACGCCATTATTATGCATGAGTGACTAAAGATTTAGAAAATATACGCCTCACTAAAAGCCCGCGTATGTGGATTATCACTCCGTCCACAAGATGGCGCAACTGTGTTAATTTACGCCCGATTCCAGCATTAAGTTTGCACGCTTACTTATATCGCTTTGGCACCAGATCTCACAATGCTCCGGCATCCAGAGCGGATCCAAATCACACTTTCTCCGCCGGTTAGGCCTAGGCTACCCTTCCCCCCTTTTTTATACTAACAACATCTCTTCTACTGTACTTTTTTATTTTATATTATAAAAATGTTATAAAATACTATAAAAAAATTTTAAAAATATTTCAAAAAACTTACAAAAAATTTTAGAAAATGCAAAAATATATCTAGTTGTTGTAATGCTATACTTAAACCTTCTTTTAGACTCTTCCTTCCTTTTTTTATTACTTTTTATGTGAGCTCTTTTCCCATCCATTCCCCAGTCAGTTTTTTTAATATTTTATGCCCTCGCTGCTAGCAGCTATGAATTTTGCTTAACCATTTAACCTGCACAATCTTATGTGACGGGGATGTGGGGCAAGTAGCCCTGCGCAGTTTCGACCAAATCGTCTAGAACCCAGCAGGAAGGGTGGGCTCAGAGCGATGAAGTTACCGAACGACTCTCAGCTACTTCGAGCTCATAATAGGACTTTCTTATTAAATCTTATTGATACAGAGATTTTTGTGTATATTTTGAAATGATATTGAAATCAAAATCTCATGCTATTATCAAGCTATGTTAAAAAGGATCAAATTTCTTATATAAGATAGATTTAGTTTCATCTTTCTTTCGTTTAATATGTTAATACAAGACTTCATAGTGAAAAAATATGCATAAAAAATATTTTGTCTTAGCCTAAACGTAAGGCATGGTGACGTCACGGCGACGTCGTTGTGAAGTCGCACTGTGATTTTGTGACCGTCGATGTGACGTCACGTGACGTCGATGTGAGTCATATTGACTAGAATGCGAGGTCGTTATGGCCGTTTTAGAGGTCGTTTGTGACGTCACATTGTGACCACTCTGTGAAGTCACGGTGTGACAAATTTGTGAAAAGTGTGTCATTTGTGACTATTTTGGCATTAACTTTGTGACGAACCTGTGACGAAAGCGACAATGCTTTGAAGCCACACTGTGAGCAATTTGTGAAATATGTGTCATTTGTGACGAACTTGTCATAAACACTGTGATTTTAAATGAAAATCAAATTTCAAATTAATTGCTTAAAAGACGCAAATAGTGAAAAAGATTCCATGCTGGGACTCGAACCCGGGCCATTAGTACAGTGCACTGACATTCTACCGACTAAATCACATGGAACGATACCCAGGCTGGAAAATTTCTCACTATTACATGATGGCGAGGCTACAAACTCAGCACAAGATGGAATATTTAGCGTGAGCCACCAACATGATGCAAACACGAAACTTAATTAAATCCAGCATCGATTGAAATTACATTAATACTTGGAAATTTTTCCGGAGAGAACCATTCGCCTTGCATACAATATTTCAAATGAAAATCAAATTTCAAATTAATTGCTTAAAAAGCAATTTTAATTTGAAATGTTGTATGCAAGGCGAATGTTTCTCCCTGGAAAAATTTCCAATTATTAATATAGTTTCAATCGATGCTGGATTTCATTAAGTTTCGTGTTTACCCCATGTCGGTGGCTCACGATAAATATTCCATCTTGTACTGCGTTTGTAGCCTTGCTAACCTGTAATAGTGAGAAATTTTACAGACTGGGCGTCATTCCATGTGGTTTAGTCGGTAGAATGTCAGTGTGCTATACTGATGGCCCGGGTTCGAGTCCCGGCATGGAATCTTTTTCACTATGTTGGCCTTTGCGCCTTTTAAGCAATTAATTTGATATTTGATTTTCATTTGAAATATTGTATATAAGGCGAAGGATTCTCTCCGGAAAAATTTCTAAGTATTAATACAGCGATGAATTTTGAAATAACCTTTTGCTGTAAATATAAAATCTTATCATTTACCGTACTTTTTAGCAAAATATCGCTATTTTGGAGCGATATCTAAACATTTCTAAAACATTTCTAAAGCCGTTTCTAAAACATTTTAAATTTTTCCACTTAAAAATCAATGCTTATCAACTGACATATTTTTTTATTCAGTTCTATGCTTGATATTAAGTTCTATGCTTGATATTGAGTTCAAGCTTGATATTTAGAATGTGTAAATTTCTTAATTTGTTGTGATTTGTCATTGCTTTATTAAATACGAACATGGAGACTAACGGATATTAATACAACTATTATTTCTAGAGCGGCATGATAAGCGATATTTATTTAAATTTTTTATTCCCGTGTATATTATATTTTGTGAATATGAGCTAAATAAATTTGGTATGTTTTATAGGAAAAGACTGATCTGGGAAATAGAAAAAAAACGAGTAAGAAAAATCATGCGTTAATCATAGATTATAAAATACTTTCCAACACTTTCTGAATGCTTTAACAAGACATCGTAATTTAGGGAAATGACGTAAATAAGATAACTAAGTAATAAGTAAACATTTTAGAAAATTCATGAAATATTTGAAAAATTGATTTCAGCAGTTACCGTCCATAGCCAAATATGTTTTCCAATTCTTTTGAACAGCTCTGTATTTGATCTGTAGGTTGATACACTGAGAAAAATGAAGTACTCAAAAATAAGTAAACCGACGTACTCATATCGAATTGAATATTCTTGGATCAAAAATGAACCCATGCTTTCTCTATTTTGAAACATCACATGTTATCAAACCCAAACAAACGAATAGTTTTGTACCCTGTAATGGTTCTTTTCATTTATGGCGGCATAAATGATGTTTATTAATGTAAATATTAAATTATGCACAGCATTTTAAAAATAATTTAAAAGTGATTGGAAATAATGCTCTTGTCATAAAAATATTCGATTTGAGTATCTTGTTAAGAATTTTGCTATTTTTCTTAATAAATAATCAATTAAACATTTCTTGTTAAGAACTTTGAACGGGAAATAAATGTCAGTACATTTTTACTTTAAATTTTAGGTTTTTCTTTTTTTTTTTTTTGGTGGGGGGGGGGGGGGGGGGGCTGTACATAACGATTCATATTTGATCACAACCAATGAATAAAAAATGAGTACATGTGTTTCTCAACTTTGAGTACATTTGGATCGGAGCTATTTTGAGTATGTGACGCATACAAAATTGAGTACTTTTTACTCAATTTGGACTTCCCATTTTTTTAAGTGTATATATACTATATAATGGGAAAATTTAGTTCGGCAAGAAAACGCCTAACAGGTTGAAATTCTTTTTCAGCAATTTATACTAATGTATGGAAACATACTTGAATACTTTTGTACAACCCTGTAGTTTACCTAGAATCTTTATTACACGCCACTATTTAGTTAAAATTTAATTCAAACTAAGACACTCTTAAAACTGCTGAAATCACATTTCCAGAAATTATAATTTATAGACGGCCATGTATCCAATTCTTTACGTGACCCTGTATATCATTCTATCTATATTCTACAAACATTTCTTGGTAAATTAAATGCAGTTCAGCAAAAAAAAAAGCATAACTCATTTAAAAACCACCTTTAAGCTATTTGCGCCCATACCCAGTAATCCTTACGAATACTTTTGTGTAGCCTTGTATAGGAATTATAGCATTTATATACACCATATACTATGCATAAATATAGTGAATCATAAAAGCGCATATCCTAATTAAAAATACATTTCCAGCAATCATCGCTAATGAACAGTACTTCGGATACAATATAGTATCTGAAATATTTTGTGTGTCCCTGTAAATGCTATATACGTATTATTCGTATTATACATGAATTAATTTATAGTATTTAAACCTCAGCGACATATATCAATTTCATTATATATGAAATAGATTAACATAATTAAAGTATGCCGCAAACAATTCCCTCCACCCCTATAACATTATGCATTTGAATTCCTTTTTTAGCCCTGTAAATGAACAATAACTATTCTTTGCATCGCATAGTCAACAGAATGCATATTTTAGTGCACTTCATAAATGCATATAAATTTTATTCTGTTTGAAAGCGTGCGTAAAATCATAAAAAATCATTTGAAACGATTTTTTCCCATAGGCTGTAATGTAACGGAAAACTTTTGGCTGTCCCTGTAAATGAACAAAGCATGCTACAAACTTCATTACAAATGGGTACCGTGCTATGGTAAACGTCAATAACATCCAAAAATTTCAAGGCAATCCGAGTATATTTTCGAGAGTTAGAGTGCGGACAGACTGCTAGACGGACAAACGGAGAGACAAACCGAAGTCATAAGCACTTTTCAACTTTTGTCCTATATTATGTATCCTGTATTATATGAACTTTTAAAAAATATATACTAAAGCAGTTTAATCTATAACTTCCCATCAGGCATGAAAAACACTTTGTTTCAATGCTTAAATATCATACTTTACTTTTTAGTGCCAATAATTACGCGTATCATAAACGTAGAAAATGAATTTACAATAGAAGAAAATTTAATAACCGATTCAGAATGTCTATAATTAAACGTTTGATTAAAATCACAAACAGAAAAAATGCTTACATACAATTTAAAAAAATAAATATACCGATTTGAAAAACACTAAAAATAATAATTAGTATTTATAATTGTACTATTAAACAACAGCAAACTCAATAGATAAATTAAATGCATTATTAGATTTAACAATATCTCAAAAATATTTCCATATGGTATAAGGAATTCCTATTATTTTATAATTTCGGCAAATGTTAAATCTGAAAACATTGGTTTGAAGATTTAGGATTTTGAAAGATAATTTAAAATATTATTAGCCCTAAAAGAAAATTCTTTCAAACGTTTCACTACTGTAATATGTAAAAATACATTTTCCCAGTATAATGTTAATTTCTAATCTGAAACAGTTTCGTAATCTCATGATAATCGAACATCATATTTAACCCCAAAATAATAATAACTATAAGTGTTAGTAATCAAAAAATAGTAAGAAGCCGATAAAATAATTCCAAATCATTGTCGTTCCATAAATTTTCAATCTCAAGTAAGAGTAAATTGTTGATATTAATTCCAGTATGAATGTAGGCATGCACAGTCTCTGCGAAGTTTTTTTTTTTTTTCAAGCGATGGCAGATTAAGATATTTTTCTTTACAGTTATCGAATTTGAAAATATCGCTTCTGACAGCTAAAGATCAGTCTCTTACAAATATAACATAAAACTATTTAACTCATATGTACAAATCAGGAATAAAATATTTAAATTAAATAAAACTTACATATACGTTCTATTAATATCCGTGTATCCTAAAATGGTCATTTCCTTATCTTAAAGTGTTGTAGACGTGGTGAAGGTGATGTTCTAAAAACAGTGAACTATTTATTTCCCGCGTCTTCTCATGTTTATTTTTTTGTGGGCAGACGATTTTCAAGCAGATGGTCTGGTACAGATTATTTGTTTTTGCATGAAAGATATATGAAACTTGAATGCGCAGTAATTTTCTGAAAGTATGGTTAATTTAAATTTTGTATTTTAATAAATGTCCAATGTATTTAACCTTTTCTTTTTATCCGTACCAAATAATTCAAGTTAAAATGTATTGTAAAGTTCCTTTTTTCTAAATAATTATAATAATAATATTCATAATTAGAGTTTATGAGATATACCATTGTTTAAATTTTCAAAAGGTGTAAAAATAAATTTAATGGTAATAACGACCCCCCCCTTTTTTTTCTTTTTTTTTTTTTAAATAAAGTTTGTTTTGCACAAATTTTGTATATTTCTTTTATTTTCGGAAAATGCTAATTTTATTTAAAAAGTCTGAAAGAAGTAGAATTTGTGACTTGAATACAAATTATAAAAATATTCTAAAGCAAGAAATGCATAGATGACTAAACTCTGAAGACTCTTTCTACGTGCTCATTAAAAGGTGCAGATTTAACTGTAATAGAAATTTTTAATTTTGAAACCACAGAAGTGTTTCGAATATTCCTGGTCGGTAAAAAAATAAATAAATTTCCTCCCAGCAAACTAAATATGTAAAGTGTATAAATTTAATATTCTTAATTCTAAATATATTATCCAAATGCTAGATAAAATTGAAATCATGAAAAAGTATACATTCACTATCTTAGATATCAAATTGATAAAATATAGCCTGAAAATTTAGTTTATTAATGCTTGTATCGTGCACTTTATTTATTATGCCCCCCTCCACTTTAGTGACAGAATTTACCATTTGCTATCCACTAATATATTTTATTCCTTATGCCATGTAACTCGTGACTGTTTAAAATATTTCTCCTCATTTTTAAAGATTTTTGAAGTTCATATTTTTGTCACACTGTGACTTACAATATGGTGGTTTTTTTGTCACATATGTGACGGGACGTACGTTACATAGCAGTGACATAACAGTGACCTCACATTTTTTTTTTTTAATTGCCAGAAAAACATAATTTTACAGTAAATAACATGTTTTGAAGAATTTTCGTAATTTTTTAAAGTTTTCTAAGAAGTTCACATCTCAGTCCCAATGTGACATCACTGAGTGGTGGCATTTTGGTCACAGATGTGACGTGACAACAGTGACTTACAGTGACGTCACAACGACGTCACCGTGACCATGCATGCCATGAGGGTATTTATCACTAATCATTAATCATTGTTGCGACTTCATCTCTCGCAATAAAATTTCAACAAACAATGTATGATGAGTTACTGACACAAACAAATTGAGCTAGCCTTTCGCTCTGTGCTACGATGCTCTCTTTTTATATTGCAGCTCTCTGGTTCAAACACAGCCAATTCTCATTCTCCAAATCAGAAATCGGTGACCCACATAAAGTGCAACGCAACATTCACGACAGATGGCGCCACCACAATGAATTACCATCAAAATTCAAAATCTCAGAGCAGCTAGCTAAGCGAGCGCAAACCAATGACTAAACAAATCTCTTTCACTGTGGGTTGGAGTGTGTAGCGTTATCTCTCGCAATGAATCTTGAACAAAGAATGTATGACGAGTCACTGAAAAAAGAAACCTTTTGGTCTGTGTTAAGAAACACGCCTTACATGCAGTAGTCCCCAGGTTTAAACCCAGCCAAAACCATTTCCTCCGTCGTAAACTACAGCCATCTTTAGCATATTAATAAAAACACAATCCCCACAAAAGTTATTAAATCAAGCCTTACACATTCTAATATTTTTTAAACATATTTTCTGATACAAGTGAATAATTGAATTTTTTAAATAATGTAGTAAAGAAATCTTTTTCGAGGGATTATAGTTGTCTGCAGAACCAATTTTTATCGATTACACTTAGATTATAAAATACAGTTTTTTAGTGATTTTGTGTTCTGTAATATTGTCTGGTAAGTATCGGTAAAAAGGGAAAGAAAATAAAAATGTGAGACGCTCTATTGGGGCTCACAATTATCGCAACATTATTTCAGCATATTAAATTTGCATGATTTTAACTACATCTAAATAACACAGATGATAGTTAGTTAACTAAACATCTTTTGTGGATACAATTCACAATCATTTATGTGAACGAATGTTCACACCTGAGACTTAAAGAACATTACGTTCAGGAACAGAACACTTCAGAAACTACAATACAGCAAACACTCATGCTTTATATTTAAAAATTGGCAAATTATCCAACAAATAAACATTATAATGGTTAAAATTAAAATAAAATATACATTTTAAATTATCAAGATTTTTAAAGATATTCAAAACCAATTTTAAAGTATTGTCTTAAAAAAGAAAAATTACACGCCTTCAAATTTTTATTTGTCATCATCATTAAAAACTTTATTTATCCTCTAATGACATTTTAACCTGAATGGCTACCGTTGCCAAACGACAGCTGATAAGAAGTGAATATTAGATAATTTTCCTGCTAATACATTCTATTTTCCTTTTTACGTATTACCTACTTGTTTTTTAAATTCAATTTATGTATTAGCAAAAACAAAACAGACCTTGTCAGGAAATTGTAAAGGAAAAAGACGGAAAAAGGAATGTTAAAAACAAAAGAACAAATGAATTTCTCCTTCTGCACTTTGTTATACAGTAGTGTCGGATAAGAAAGTGCGAAGGAACTTTGCTTGAGTTTTCTGAAATACACTTTCAAAGAAGTAAAATTTCTTCAGTTTTACGATTTAGTAAAAAATTTTAATGTAGTGAGAAATAGAACATTATACTTTAAAAGTAATATCGTTTAGCAAGATTAAGGATCGAATTTAAAACATTTTTGTATTTAAAATATTGAACTTTTCGATTGGTATTTGTTAAGTCTGATGAATTGCACATTATATAAAATGATCTTATTTAATATTATTAGATTTGAAAATTTTCAAGGTTACACTCAATTTTTTTGTTTATTGTAAATACATTTTCAGCTACAAGAGTTATACTATACACATATATACTAAAGTGTTTGGAAAACAAAATTTTTATGACAACAATTCTTATTGACAAATATTTTTTTTTCATATTTTGAGCACAATTTTGATATTTTGTCAATTTTTCTCTATCACTTCTTCAAAAAAATCCTTTTTTTTCATTAATACAGTTCAGATATTTTGTATTCTTATTATTGTATTTCATTTTTTATTATGGACGAAATTATTTTAAAAGTGAGCTTTGACTAATAAAATATGAAATATACTATGATTTTGAATTCGGAAATATTCGCTGCGAAAGAAAGATAGAACACACGGTATGTCATCCATATGTATTGCTTTTCAGCCTACCTTGATCACGTGGTACTTCGACAATCGGTGGAAACCAGTCTATGCAGATCACTTGACGGCCAAGAGGGATGGAATTATTGCGATCTGTTTTTTTTTACGGTAGCTACGTACTAAAATGATTATTTTTCTTGATTTTAGGCATAATTTAGAACCATAAACTTGAAAATGTTGAATTCACCTTTGCCAAAAATGATGTTGCTAAAAAAATACTCCAATTTTTATTCGTATATTTGAAACATTTTACTATGGTTGCTTAAAATTTTTAAATTTTTCATTCATTTCTTCTTCCGTTTGCTCTGAACTAAAAGTATTTGTTTTACCTTGACCTAACTTATTTAGCTAGTTGTTGTTACTTTCTGTTAACTTTGTTGTTTAAGGGGACAGTGGAGCTTAAAATCCTTAAAAATATTTTTATTTTTGAGAAAAAAATGGAATTTTACTATCTTAGTTACTATCTATGTCTTAGAAATTTTCGAAATGCCCCATGCGTCTTCCATATCAATGAAAATCCCCAATATTTTTTATAAAAGTTTGGTTTATATATATATATAAAATAGAGCATCGAATTTTATATATTTGAATTTAAAGGTTAAAAAAAAAAATTCAAATTTTCAATTTTTTTCGAAAAAATTTCAAAATTTTTCAAAAAAATTTTTTTTTTAACCTTTAAATTCAAATATATAAAATTCGACGCTCCATTTTATTTCTATATATAAATCAAACTTTTATAAAAAATATTGGGGATTTTCATTCATATGGAACGCACAGGGGGAACTTCGAAGATTTTTAAGACGACGCGTAAAATTCCATTTTTTTTCTCAAAAATAAAGTTTTTTTTATTTTTTTTGTGATAAATGCATGCCATAATGCATATAATGTACCCTTGAATAATATGTAAGATAAAATTTACAAAAAATAAAAAAAAAATTGAAAAAATTTGAAATTTTGAAAATTTTTCGAAAAAATTTCAAAATTTTTCAATTTTTTTTAAACTTTAAATTCAAATATGTAAAATGCGATGCTCTATTTTATTTCTATATATAAACCAAACTTTTATAAAAAATATTGGGGATTTTCATTGATATGGAAGGCGCATGGGGCATTTCGAAGATTTCTAACACGACGCGTAAAATTCCATTTTTTTCTCAAAAATTATTTTTTTTTTAATTTTTTTTTTGTGATAAATGTATGTTATAATGTATATAATGTACCCTTGAATAATATTTAAGCTAAAATTTACAAAAAAAAAAAAAAAAAAAAAAAAAAAAAAAAAAAAAAAATTAAGGATTTTAAACTTTTAAACCCCATCGTCAACTTAATGCCAATTAGTAAATAGTATATAAATTACGAATAGTTAAATGTAATACTTAAATAATAATCTACACAGCTGGTCGCCCAAAATGCAACACCAAGAAAGTCAAGGATATCAAAGCCAAATTTATTTTAGAGATTACACATACTATTAGTGTTAATTGATTCCAAAGACAAGCTTCTTTGAAGTGAGGTAGACGGGAAAATCAGTAAAAACTATTACCTCCATGTCTGTCAATAACCGCTGCTACACGCTGCGGCATAGATGTGAAAGAGGCTTTGGATGTGTTGTTGGGGAATGGCATCCCACGCTGCCTCCACACGTGGCCAAAGTTCATCTTGTGTACTCGCGGTGCGGCATTCAGGGATAGGCATTCTCCTATCATTAACCAGAAATGTGCGATGGATGATAGATCTGGAGAATAGGCATGCCAATGTAATAATGGAATATGGTGAGCAAAGAAGAAAGCTTGAACATTGCGTGCAATATGTGGTTGTGCATTGTCCTATTGAAATGTGGCCGCAGTCAAGCCCTGAAGGTAAAGGAGGAGAACAGGCTGCAAAACCTCAGAGATATAGAGCTGGCTCATAAGTGTATCGTGAATGCGTACTTGGGGGGTGCGGTAGTTGAATGCAATACTACCTCACACCGTAACACCGGGTACAGGACTAGTGTGATCATGCATAATACATCAGTTGAGCAGCATCTCCTCTCGGTGTCTCCAAACTCCAATTCGACCATTGTGATATTGCTGGCAGAAGCGTGATTCATCCGAAAATACAATGCTATGCCATTCGGATGTCCATCTCTGCCGTTCAGCGGACCACTGTAAACCCAAACGCCGGTGGTTTAATGCCAAATATATGCTAATCAATGAACGCTTAGCGGACAATCCACCGTACTGCATACGACTTCGAACTGTTCGTGCAGACGTTGTTATGGTTGCGGATGTGGCAGTTCGTTCCATGCACATACACAATATTCCTGTCTTCCAGTGGAGTGGGGTGATGAGGAGGTTGCAATCGCTGCAGTCTGTCTGTCGTTCCCTCCTGTATCCATCGATTCCTTATTCTCAGGACTGTTGCTTGGATACTCCCGATACGATGACCAATTTCAGGGAAGGATAATCCGCAATTTCTGTACGCACCGATTATTCAGATAGAAATTAGAAACGTGCTCGATTAGTGCTCGTGTTTTTCTGCGAGGCATACTGAATCTGTACGCACAAAAAATCGCACGAGAAAACAATTCACGTTCTTCAAAACGACAATATTTCTTACCTTTATATACAGATTGCAAGGGGTGCTGCAGTCGCCCATGATGTTCACGAGCACTGAATTTGTAATCCTTTGCATATCCTACCTAGGTGTATACATGGTGTAAAGTTTACACTGTTTGGCTGATCCCTTCATAGAGATGCCTTTTGGGCGGCCAGTAGTGTATATTAGGAAACAAAAACATTCGTGTCAAAATTAGTGACGTCAGAACGATGATGGATTGACCTGCGCTGTTTATTTTCTATCACTTTTATCGCACATATAACTGCAGAAAAACAAAGTTTTATCAGTATTCTCGTTGCAAAATGTGCCGCAAATGTGCATCCTTTATCCTATTTAAATGAATTATTATTCTTATCCGTACTCGTTAAGTTATATGAAGAATAATACAAATTCAGAAACATCCATTTATTAATTAAAGTGAAACAACTGGCAATTAACAGATTTTTGTCATTATTTAATCAGTTATCTTCCTCGTTTCTGAATGTTACCAATATTCTTTATTGTCGCAACACGAAATCTTTGAAGGTCTTCGAGCATTTTATCGACTAATAGAAATATGTGTAAATCTAAACTTCACTACTTGATTTTCATTGGCATCAGAATCTTACCCAGACATTAACATCCGTTATAGGTGTTGGGAGAACATTCTGTTTTATACAACATGATGGCCGTACTTAATGAAGATGGGTGCTGACTGGTACATCTGGTCTATAGGATATCTTATTATCTAAACAAATACTTAGCAAGAATTATTACTTTATTTAATAATTATTGTTCATTTTAAGGACGATAATACAAATTACAGGAAAACTCAATTTTTGCAACGGAGTTTAAAGAATAATACACGAATTGCACTAAAAATAGATGTGTTGAAAATTGTGTATTAAATATTTTTTTTTTTTTTATGTTCCAGACGAAGGTGTAATATTTAAGTAATTCCTTATCATTAATAATCTTTAATGAAGGTCAAGCTAAAAACGACGCTAATGTCATGTACTTATAGTAATTTTTCAGTCTTTATTTTAGAGAGACAATTTAAATCCCCTCTTCTTTACATCAATCTTTAACTGAGTTTTTAAAACGGTTTCATCGTTCTTTCTTTGTAATACCTATATACCATTATGTTTTTCAAAGACTTTATATTAACATTCCTTCAACCCAAACTTGACAAACCACAGTATGCTTGTAGAATAACAGATCGGAATTTCATTTCAAATTGCAACAAATAGTGAGTCATCATAATTTTTAAACTTGTGCCTGAATAAATAACGTTATTTGAAATCACTCATATCATCCACGATAAGTAAATCTTCAGAAAGGAAAAAAAAAATGAATTATCTAAAGAAACAAAAAAACCCGATCTTCTAACAAGGAGAGGATCCGAGGTCGCGGTCACCGAATACGGTGAACTTTTGTTTATCAATACAGTATATTTAGAAAATAAATATATGGCAGCCATAAGGTGCAACACTCAGGGTATCTCGAGAAATTAAGGCGCAAAGTTTACGCTATAGTTTATAATCCAATAAATTCCTTCCTTGGCAAACGGCCCAGCAGCAAGGTCGTCAGCATACCGGATTTGAGATTTTTATTTGTCAGTTGAAATCCCGCGCCTCCTTTTTTTACGGAACGAAAATTTCCATCAATTATTTTTGTACCGCAATTGAAAAAAATATTTATAATAATTGAAATTTACGAAAAATGGAAACTAAATGTACGTTTTGTAGCATGTAAGTGCATCTTTAACTACGAAATTTTGCATGTTTAAATATATAATAAAAAGTTTTAAAAAAATTAATACAAAAAGTGGGCATTTATTTTTATGTCTATAGATAATAATTTTTTGTTGTTATTTAAAATTGTTTACAGTTATTTTAATGAATATATAATATTTTTAAAAGAGGAATAAAATACGTGAAGCAATGTATTATTTTTATTTTGTTTACTTATGCAAATATTTTAAATATTTCAAGGTTTATTAAAAATATGGTTTTATACATTTAATGTGATTTTTTATGGTTTGGGATTCTTAATTTTTAATTAGAATAAGTGTCTACGTAGTAATTTTTTTTTAACAATTCAATTTGTTCCCCTGTTTAACATTAAATTATAATTGTAATTATATAAATACAATTTTAACTGTGAATCACTGCATGAAAAATAAAAACAAGATAAATAAATATTAATAATAAAAAACAGAAATAAAAATGTCCTTCCTTCCAGTGCCGGGAGGAAGAGGTAGCTTTCATATTCCTTATTTTTTTAAAAAGCTAACTTATATTATTCAAACAGACGAAGCTCAATTTAGTGCAAACCGAGTATAGAAGATTCAATACTAATTTTTATCAATATAATTAATGAGAATTTCATGAAATTAGTCAGCATTATCCAAGCTGCTTTTTTTTAAAGTAACTTATATTTGGCTGCAAAATTCGGCGATTTCTTAAACTGCCTGCCATTTTAAGACAACATGGTGGATGAGGCTAACCAATGAACTTGGTCGAGACCTTAGTAATTGCTGAGCACATGCTCACTCAAGTCGGAATCGGTTGATATATACGAGTGCTGTCGCAGGCAAAAAATCAGATTTTTCCAAATGTCATCCACATTAGAAATTGAAACTGCTATATCTGAGCCATTTTTTAAGATAAAGACAAACAAAAAATGCTCACGAATCCTTATATCAAGGTCAAATACATAAGAAAGAAACCTTTTTCAATTTCTAATTTTTTTGCACCTCACTTTAAATATATATATTTTTTAATTTAATGGCCGCCATTTTGAAACAAGATGGCTGATGAATCTGGCCAGCGAACTTGGTCAAGATATTGATATATACTATCCACATGCCTTCTTACATCGAAATAGGCGATTACGTGTGTTATCGCGTGACAAATACAAGATCGTTTCAAAATGTTAGCCATGCTAGAAATTCAAAGTGCTATAATTCAACCATTTTTTAAGATATAAACAAAAGAATAAATTTTCAGAAACAAAAACTGCTCCGGAATCTTTGTATCAAGGCCAAACACATAAAAAAAAATCTTTTTCATTTTTCAATATTTTAATACCTTATTTTAAATTTTAAATTTAATTTTTTTAAATGGCAACCCTTTTGAAACAAGATGTCGAATGAAGCTGGCCAACGAACTTGGTCGAGACATTGGTATGTACTATGTACAGACCAAGTTACATCCAAAACGGTTCATAAATACGCCTGTTTTCGCGTGACAAAAATCAGGTCGTTTTAAAATGTCAGTCACAAAAGAAATTCAAAATGCTATAACTCAGCCATTTTTTTTTAGATATAGACGAAACAAAAACTGTTCCGGAATCTTTGTATTAAGGTCAAACACATACGAAAAAATCTTTTTCATTTTCCAATTTTTTGGTATCTCATTTTAAATTAAAATTTTTTTTAATTGGCCGCCATTTTGAAACAAGATGACGGATGAAGGTGGCCAACGAACTCGGTCGAGATATTTGTATGTACTATGTACACACCAAGGTACATCCAAATCGGTTGATAAATACGCCTGTTATCACGTGACAAAAATCAGGACGCTTCAAAATGTCAGCCACGCTAGAAATTCAAAATGCTATAACTCAGCCATATAATATTAAGATATAGACGATAATTTAAGACGATATTAATATTATGATATAGACGATAATTTAAGATATAGACGAAACAAAAACTGCTCCCGAATCTTTTTATCAAGGTCAAACACATAAGAAATAAATATTTTTTCAATTTTCAATTTTTTGGTACCACATTTCAAATTTAAATTTCTCTTAAAAATTTAAATGGCCTCCATTTTTAAACAAGATGGCGGATGAAGCTGGCCAACGAACTCGGTCGAGACATTGGCATGTACTATATAAAAACGAAGTTACATCCAAATCGGTTCATAAATACTCGTTTTATCGGGCCTTTTATCGCCTTTTATTAAAATTCAGGACGTTTCAAAATGTCAGCCACACTAGAAATTCAAAATGCTATAACTCAGCCATTTTTTAAGATACAGACGAAACAAAAACTGCTTCGGAATCTTTGTATAAAGGTAAAATACATAAGAAAAAAAATATATTTCCATTTTAAATTTTTTGGTACCACATTTCAAATTTTAAATTTTTTAAACATTTTAAATGGCCGCCATTTTGAAACAAAACGGCTGATGAAGCTGGCCAACGAACTCGGTCGAGACATTGGTATGTACTACGTACACACCGAATTACATCGAAATCGGTTCATAAATACGAGAGTTACAGTGTGACAAATGTCAGATATATATATATATATATATATATATATCAATTTTGAACGGAGGGTGGTTTGGGGTCTGGGGGTCATGATCGATGAAAATATACCAAAATTTTTTGAAATCGCTTTCCTCCGAACGGCTGCAATATGTAGCTTTTTGTAATGAAAGCTACCTAAAAGTCAATGGAAACTTTTATAGACCATAAAATTACGCTAAATTTAAAATTTATTTACTGTTATTTACATAATTCTTTACATAATGAATACAGTGAAATAAAATAAAATATATTAAAATACATAAAATTATAACAGGCTGCTTTTTTTTTTTTTTTTTTTTTTTTTTTTGGTAATTTTTCTATTATCATAATAATGTATAAATGTATCGTTTTTTAACAACTGTCTTTATAACTTTTGAATTGCTTGAATCTTGTATTCTTATACTTATATTTAAAATAAAATGTCAATGTGCTTAAAAGTAAGTTCTAAAAATATATTGAATTGCTGAAAACAGTTATAAAGTAGGCAATAAAACACAATCAAGGATCCGAAAAAAAAAATCCGTTTAAAAAGTCAAAACAATATTTTTTCAAAATCATGAAATGTTTAAAATATACGCATAAAGAAACAAAATAAAAATAATATATTTATTCACATCATAATATCACGTATTTTTATTTAATTCTCTGTGAAAAATGTAGGTTATTCATTGAAATAACTGTAATTAATTACAAATAACAGCAAAAGATTTCTGATCTATAAACATATAAATTGGCATTTATTTTATTTTCATTAAATATTAAAACATGCATAGTTAGTTTTCATAGTCAGTTTCATAGTTAAAAAGTCCTTCCGGCCAGTGCCGGGAGGAAGAGGTAGCTTTCAAATTCCTTATTTTAAAAATGCCAACTTATATTATTCAAACACAAGAAGCTCAATTTAGTGGAAACCGAATATAGGAGATTCAATACTAATTTTTATCAATACTAAATCATTATGAATGAGTATTTCGCGAAATTAGTCAGCTTTATCCAAGCTGCTTTTATTTAAAGTAACTTATATTTCGCTGAGATGTTGATGTATACTATCCACATGCCTTCTTACATGGAAATAGGCGAATACGTGTGTTATCGCGTGACAAATACAAGATCGTTTAAAAATGTTAGCCATACTAGAAATTCAAAGTGCTATAATCCAACCATTTTTTAAGATATAAACAAAAGAACAAATTTTCAGAAACAAAATCTGCTCCGGAATCTTTGTATAAACGCCAAACACATATAAAAATCTTTTTCATTTTCCAATTTTTTAATACCTCATTTTTAATTTTAAATTTAATTTTTTTTTAAAATGGCAACCATTTGAAACAAAATGGCGAATGAAGCTGGCCAACGAACTCGGTCGAGACATTGGTATGTACTATGTACAGACCAAGTAATATCCAAATTGGTTCATAAATACGCTTGTTATCGCGTGACAAAAATCAGGTCGTTTTAAAATGTCAGCCAGAATATAAATTCAAAATGCTATAACTCAGCCATTTTTTTAGATATGGACGAAACAGAAACTGTTCCGGAATCTTTGTATTAAGGTCAAACACATACGAAAAAGATCTTTTTCATTTTCTAATTTTTTGGTATCTCATTTTAAATTTAAAATTTTTAAAATTTTCTTAAATGGCCGCCATTTTGAAACAAGATGGCGGATGAAGCTGGCCAACGAACTCGGTCGAGATATTTGTATGTACTATGTACACAAGAAGGTACATCCAAATCGATTCATAAATACGCCTGTTATCACGTGACAAATATCAGGACGATTCAAAATATCAGCCACGCTAGAAATTCAAAATGCTATAACTCAGCCATTTTTTAAGATATAGACGAAACAAAAACTGCTCTCGAATCTTTGTATCAAGGTCAAATACATAAGAAAAAAATATTTTTTCAATTTTCAATTTTTTGGTACCACATTTCAAATTTAAATTTTTCTTAAAAATTTAAATGGCTGCTATTTTTAAACAAGATAGCAGATGAAGATGGCCAACGAACTCGGTCGAGACATTGGTATGTACTATGTACAAACGAAGTTACATCCAAATCGGTTCATAAATACGCCTTTTATCGCGTGACAAAATTCAGGACGTTTCAAAATGTCAGCCACGCTAGAAATTGAAAATGCTATAACTCAGCCATTTTTTAAGATATAGACGAAACAAAAACTGCTCCGGAATCTTTGTATAAAGGTCAAATACATAAGAAAAAAATATTTTTCCTTTTTCAATTCTTTGGTACCACATTTCAAATTAAATTTTTTTTAAAACTTTAAATTGCCGCCATTTTGAAACAAAATGGCGGATAAAGCTGGCCAACGAACTCGGTCGAGACATTGGTATGTACTATGTACATACCGAATTACATCCAAATCGGTTCATAAATTCGAGAGTTACAGTATGACAAATGTCAGATATATATATATATATATATGGATATATATATCAACTTTTGAACGGAGGGTGGTTTCGGGGTCTGGGGGTCATGATTGATGAAAATATACCAAAATTTTTTGAAATCGCTTTCCTCCGAACGGCTGCAATAGGTAGCTTTTTGTAATGAAAGCTACCTAAAATGCATTTATATGCGACAAAACATACCTTTAATTTATATTTTTCGCAAATTGCAATTACTATACATATTTTTTCAATTGCAGTTCGAAAATAATTGATGAAAATTTTCTCTCTCTCTCTCAAAAAAAAAAAAAAGTCCGAGCGGGATTTGAGTTGACTAAGAAAAATCTCAAATCCGGTATGCTGACGACCATGTTACTGAGCGGCTTGTCAAAGAAAGAAATTTATCCGATTATAAAATGTAGCGTATACTTTGCGACGTATTTTCACGAGACTCCCTGAGTGTTGCGCCTTATGGCTGTCCTATATTTATACACTAACTAAGGTTAGTTGGGGCAACTGGGCCATGATTTTACAATGTGACTCTGAAGCTTCTGACAATTCAGCTTCAAAAAGCTAATGTTCATTTGAATGAAAGTCTGAACTTCTGTAAATGTGTTCAGTTAGGTTGCCTCTATCAGACAGAAATGCTCAAAATTACATTTTAATTTAAAAAAAAAATGCATATTTCATCTTTATTTCCTCATGGGTCCAGTTGCCGTATAAAAATGGGGTAAGTAGACCAGGAGGGTCTATGTTCCACATGCGTTAATTTTTTTTTTTTTCATATGGGATATCAGGCCCTGTTTAAAAAAGTATAAACAACTTAAAAAAATTTAATCCAGGCGGATCATGTAAATTATATATCAACTAAAGAGCGTTGTAAGGGGAAACTTTGCTGCCAATTGTCTAAAAAAAGCACTAAAAGTGAAAATATTAGATTTATTTATACCAAAAACATAAAATTTAAGTAAGTACTTATGTACTTTAGTATAGGTAATAAGTATAAAAGTCACATGGGTATTTTAAGGAAAAAACAGGAAGGAAAATCTATGAACAAACGGCTACGTAAGTACTTAAGTACTTTATCGGTATCCAGGGGCCGCATTATATAGGAAAATATTTATTGTTCCTACCAGAACCCTTAATGAATTACCTTCATGATCATATTATTTAACATATTCTAAAGAAAGGTTTGATGAATATATTATTTTCAAAATAGTGGTAGGAACAATAAAAGTTTCCCTATAGAATGCGACCCTGTGTATCGTACAATTTCAAGGTTTGGCTACCTCGCTTTCCGGAACAAGGTACTTGCATTCGTAAAAAATGTTCAAATAATATAATGACACCAGTATTTACAAGAGAATCTATATGTAAACAAGTAAAAGTATATTTTCGTGTACCTAATAAAGGTGAAATTTTCATTATAAAATTCCGGTGCCAATGTGGAAATTAGGGATTAAAATTATGTGATGCCATAACGGTATCACCGCCTGTCAAGGAGTCAAGAAATTTGGTTTGATACCACCCAATATGCTTTTTAAAAATTTTATTACTTAATTTTAATAAGGTATTCTATAATTTTCTTTATTGTGAGTAAGAAACAATGGAGAAATTTATTTCCCGTAGTAAGAGAAACTCAAAAAAATTATTTATAACTATTGGGGTAACTGGATCCATCATGGTCCAGTTACCGCGGATACATCTCCCAGTTACCCCATTCTTGAAAAATTTATGGGTTAACTGGGACACCGGGCTTACATTTGAACATGAATTAAATATGTACTGATACCTAATAATATTAATGTAATTATATGTTAAATCATTAAAAAAAAAAAGATTGTTTAATAAAAGTACTTACAGTATTTTAATAAAAAATCGAGGAAGTTCAACCATATTGACGTTGTTTTTAAAAAAAGAAACGTAAATTTTTGACAACCTATCACAGCAAAGTGAGAGTTATGATTGAGTTGACACACGTTGTTTTAGGAAGTAGAGAATAAGGTGCATTGTTCAGAAAAGTTAAAACTTAAAAAACATCAACATTTTTTTTTATAAAATAGCTTATGGCCCAGTTACCTCGTGGGTCCAGTTACCCCAACTAACCTTATACTGTATCAATACACAAACGTTCACAGTATGCGGTGACCACAACCTCGGAACTCTTTTTGTAAGTTGTCAGTCAGTAAATGATGGAAGTTAGAAAATAATACCAATCTCAGATTTACTATCAGCTAAATAAAAACATTGAAGATGTATTAAATTTACTTAAAAATATTCCCTTTATATTTTGTTGCATGACCATTCTTTTGGCATTAAATAATTTAAGCATTTAATGGTTGCGTTTTGTGCTGTAATGCTGGGGCCAAAAATTTTTCGAATTTTATCATTAAAAAATTTACTGATCTTATTACCATAAAAATAAAGTTTTACCTAAAACCATTCCCTTTCTGTTTTATTACATGACTAATATCATGAGTTAAAAAAATTAAAAATTTTAAGACGCGTTTTGCACAGTAATGCATGAATCAACAATTTTTTAATTTTTAATATAAAAAAAGTTAACGATTTATTACAATAAAAATATCTTTTAGGTTTATAAATATTCATATTACATACTTCGATGCATTGTACGCACTAACGTATATTTTATAACGTACGTACATACATATTTTAACATACCTACATACATGCTTACAACAACCCTTTTGTCAGAAGATGCAAGTAAGAATGACTAATAAAAAAATCCCCTTAATCCTAATTCACAAAACAATTTTTCTTTCCTCAATTTTGATTAGAGGACAAATAACAGTAAAATTTTTCAGTAATTGGAAGGAATGGTTGACTCTACTGCAGAATATTGTTTTTAATATATTATTAAAAAAATCATATGAGTAATAAGATATATTTTAATGCAAAATAAAAAGTATATGCTCCGTAACATACCTCATGAAAGAATACAGCTTAATGTCTTGTAACGAAACATGCAAAACAAGTTCTATAAATTATTCAAAAGCTAATTTGAATAAATAATTAACCATGTTATTTTAATAAAAACAAAAGTTTATGAAAAACATAACTTCGAAAATTGCAAACAAGGTTCAGAATGTATGGAAGATGTTAATAAACGATGAAATCTTTTACTTTTATACCATTCATTATTCGCTGAAACTAAGAGTTTTCTTTTTTAAAAAACATACAGATTTTTGGGAGATAACTGAGATATAAGTTCTTTCTGTATGTGACATGAACTAAGATTAAATGTCATCCCATCTTTGATCGCAAATAATAATAAAAAGTAGACCGCGCATTTTATTAAAAGGATATGCAAATTTTAAATAATACCAGAATCACAATTTGCCATTTTATGAAAATGAAGTATTGGGAATTTAAAAGTTTTCCTCTGAAAAATATAAAGTTTAGTTGATTGCTGAAATACATTTTTTGTGAAAATGTAGAAAGTAATAAATAAAAATAAGGATTAAATAACTCTATTAACAATAAGGTTATGTAAGCAAAATATGCTCACAGGCTGTCGGCCTAGTTAGCTTAAACGGTAGAGCATTGGCCCTGTAAGCCGAGGATCAGGGTTCGAGTCCCCGCCTGGGCCTTTTTTCGCGCAGTTTGAAATATTCAATTCGTATGATAACTTTACCAATTAGATTGATTGTGTTAAAATAGCATTTTAACTGTCTTATTGTCAAAAATTTATTTACGTAATAAACACATTTTAATTGTAATTTTACCTTCACACTGACTTCTATTTTCAGTTCGTTGTCTCTACATTTACACCATCTTATATATATACATCTTATTACATACAGTTATTATTTACTCTTTATATAACATCTTATATATAGGATTTTTTTACAGCTGGTTTCACAACATATACAGGATACAAGAGATTTTTTATTAACAAATGGCAGCATATTAATTAATGTAGCATAGAAATAATTTTTACTTATCCTAACACAGGTAAAACTTAGAAGTTTATTAAATTAATAAAAAGTGTAGTCCTTATATTATTTCTGATCAAAAGCACAAACAGATTCTACTCTTCTTCAGAATAAATTTAAAAGACAAAAAAAAAAAAAAAAAAAAAAAAAAAAAAAAAAACGGAAAACGGTTACATAATAGTAATTTAACTATATTCCGATTATATAATTACCAAATTATGCTCAGAAAATACGGTTATGTAACAGTTTTATATAAAAACGGTTAAAAGTACGAACAGTTTGCCGAAAATGTTTAACAGCGCAGTTCAACGACACTAGACTCTATTTCAAAATACAGGGTGGTCATAAAAAAACTTTGCTGATATAGGGAACTCGAGCGGCTGGTTCGTTTAACCGATCGAGATGAGATTTCAGATATAGTTATTCAGAGGTATGAGCGCGGGATTCTGTAAACGACAACAAATTGACGCTTATGGTTACGGTTATAAGTACAGAAACTCGAACTTTTCGAATAGCAATGCCCATTTTTTTTCTCGCATAATGCTCAGCGCATGCGAAATCCCTAAAGAGCTTTGGGACGGCACGTGTATCACAATAAATGGACGCGTTATGCACGCACAAGAAAACAGCTCTGCGAACGGCCAAGAAAACCACGATCGGGGCGCACGGAGGAAAGTTTTATATGACAGAGGCAAGACAACAATCACAGAACGCCGTTCGCCAGATATTCAGCGTAGAAAACGGATAAAAAGCTGGGTGGGAATGTTAGTCAAAGCGATATAAGTAAGCGTGCAAACTTAATGCTGGAATCGGGCGTAAATTAACACACTTGCGCCATCTTGCGGACGGAGTGATAATCCACATACGCGGGCTTTTAGGGTGGTGCATATTTTCTAGATCTTTAGCCACTCATGGAAGTGAATTTTGTTTTGCCACATTTATTGCAAAATAGTAGCGTAGCAAGAGGGGCATCCATATGCACATGACACCACGAGGTTTTCTTCGCCTTGTCAAATCGACTTCATTTATTAATCAAGATGAAAGAAACTTTATAATTTTAGTGGTGTGAGTAAAAAACAGTTAGGTATTTACCTGTAGTTCACACTCCATCCGCTACGTTGCGCGTGACCTTGCTTTTAATCTTGCGGTTACTTCTTCCATTTAAGATAGGACGCTTACTTATATCGCTTTGATGTTAGTTCTTCAGTTGGGAACTGGCACATGTCGAAGAAGGATTCTGCCCGCGAAAGTTCGTGGTGAATTTGTAAAACTCTATTATCAATATGGAATAAATGCCGCGGGATCCTTGTCTGTTTACCATCGAAACCATTGCCAAATACGTCGACCATGTAGCCCACAAGCTTTTCATTAGCTATTAAAGAAATTCGAAGAAACTGGCTGCACCTGTGATAGACCGCGATCCGGACGACCAACTGTTACTGAGGATATTGTTATGGAAGTGTTTCACATAGTGACTTCAGAACACATGGAAACTGCAAGAGGTGCAGCTCGTGTATTGGATATACCGAAATTAACGGTCCTAAAGCTACTGCGCTGTGTAGTCCGCATGTTTCAATACCGGTACCAGCTTGTCCAGATGTTGGACGGAGGGACCATCAAAAACAATTGGACTTGCAAATGAATTTCTTATCCGATATTATGGTGATAACGTCTAGCCACTTCGAATATCATGGTCGAACGAGGCACATTTCACCTTAACTGGCAACTTACCAGTATCAGTTCCTTTATACGACGTGAAAGTTACTGTTTAGTGCGGCATTGCAGACACCATTGTTCTCGTGCTTTACTTCTTTTGAGGTAGCGACACCAACGGGATTTGTAGCTTGCTCTGTAACAGGCTCCTGCTATACAGTCATGCTGCAAAATTACGTATCAGAATTACTGCAGCGAAATGCACTGAATGACATCATTTAGATGCAGGATGGCGCACCTCCCCATATAGCGAAGTCTGTTCACAGGGTCCTGGAACAAAATGTTGGAGACCGTATCATCTCAAGCTATTTTCCATTTCCATGTCCTCTGCGATCCGCCGACCTCACTATGGAATTTTGGTTCTGAGAATATCTCAAATCTAGAGTGTACATGTGTAATCCGCAAACTTTGCCGGATTTTAAAAACTCTATAAAACATGAGATTGCAAACATTCCTCATGCTATGTTACATTCAGCTGTGTTGTGCACAGTCGCCCGCATGCGATGCGTAATTGCCTGTGATGGCACCCATGTGGAAAAATGTGCATTTCGAATATAAGTTTTTTTTTGCGATCTGTGTTGTAATCAGAGATTGATGTATTGATTCTGTCATATGCAAGTTTCCTCCGTGTTTTTTCCATTAGCAGAGCTGTTTTTGTGCGTGGATAACGCGTCCGTTTATTGCGATACACGTACCGTTCCAACGGTCTTTAGTGTTTTTGCATGCGCTGAACATTTTGTGATGAAAAAAAAAAATGGGCGTTACCATTCGAAAATTTCGAGTTTCTTTACCTGTAACCATAATTTTGAGCACTACTTTGTTGCCGTACACAGAATCCCGAGCTCATACCTCTGAATATCTATATCTGAAATCTCACCTCGATCGGTTTAACGGACCGGCCACTAGAGCTCCATATATCGGCAAAGTTTTTTATGACCTCTCTGTCTATCGCTTAGTCATTTCAAACTGTGTATTAGATAAATGAAAGCTTAACCTTTGTTCTGATAACCGATATAAAAATTGTTATGTCGTATCGGTTATTTAGATGCTCTTCTTGTGGAAAGAAACGGATGCCATTTAGTCTGGTTAGTTAGAATTCAGTTTGTCATTCCTGCTATCTATATCACTTTTGAAGTTTAATGTCTGTTTTGGCCACTTATTCTTTTAGAGATGACAATATTTGGTACTTGTCAATATAAACACATTTAAAATGAATCTCTACAATGTTAAAAATTTCTTTCAAACTATAAAGACATTCAACCTTTTTAACAGAGAAGGTTACATAACCGCAATTTACCTCTATCATAATAATAATAGGGAAAATAATATTGTCGTATACTCTTCATAATAGGCTCAAGCAATAGTTATTTTTAAAAACGGTCGAATGACTGGACACTTTGTTGCTTATTTTTAACCCGTATATTTATTATTTAATGCATATTATTCAATGATTAACCATTTGTATTTTCCAGCAACGCGCATACTCTAATAGATAATGGAAATTTGTACATTGACAGTAACTGAATTTAATTCCTGCCTTCGGAACTTATAGGATATCTAGTTGTAGGTTGATTAACAGCTTTCGTTAGTCACACGACAAATCTCGCAAACTAATTTTAATCATATAGCAGTGTTCTTTGTAAACTTTTCTTTGTATTTCAACATTTTTCGTTGCAATTTTTTATATAGGATAGCTCAGAGCAATATTTAACTGTGCCTTTCTTTACTTTTTTTATTTTAGTTGCAGAGGTTTTATGAAGAACTTTAACTTTCAAACCAGGTTCCAAATCCGAAAGTGATCTCACAACAAAAGCTTCCGACCGTACTTTAAAAAGAAAAGCTTCCGATTTGAGATCGACGTCATCTGTCCTATGCAAAAATATTCATTAAATTTTTATTTTAATGCAAATGAGAAATTGGAAAAAATTTCTCCCATCGGTTTAACATTAGCCTGTTATCACGTTCTGCCTGATATCACGTGATTAGTGTATTATCTTAAGTAGATTGGTCGCTGGGTGACATTGGTTAAACATGTATATCTTCACCCATATTTACGACTTTCTAATATAGGAGTATTTGCATGTGGTAATGAATCTGATGTAATATATATTTTTTTCAGTTTGCAAAATTGCATGTAAACAAGAATGGCTACTCAGCTCCTCTAGAGACCTTTGCTTATCACGGAGTGAAGGGAAAGGCGAAGGTGGGAAGGGGGGGGGGACCCGGAAGCATAGGAACCCAGCGCGTTGGGAAAAAGGTGGTTTATAAAGAAAATATAAGAGTTTGAAAATAGTACGGGGAAGCCATAGGTTACGGTAGGTGCGGCATAATTTCCCGAACGCCGGTAACGGAAAGAGCCGTACATAAAGTCCGGATGGTTAAGGCTAAAAGTACCTAAACAATGTACTAGCGGGGAAAAAGTGGGTGAGGGTTAGTACATTCAGGAACCCAGTAAAAAAAAATATATTAATTATTTTCCGAGATGATTAGAAATAATTGTTTAGTGGCTGATAGCAGGGTACGGTAGGTAGGACATTAATATGCCTTGCGCCGGTTAAAGTGAAAAAGCCGTACTGAATTTTTTTTTCCATAAAAATTTTTTTTTTTTTAGTAGAGACGTTAATTTTAGGTGTTAAATAGTCCAAAACCCAGTTTTTAGTAGGAAATTCGAGATTTTTTTTTTTTTGCAAAATAAGTAAATAAATAAATAAATAAATGGAAAAAGTCAAAAGATACTCTAAGTTCAGAAATTAGGAGGTGATAAAGCGTTGAAAAAATGGATGTCTTTTAAGTGGCAGCTATTAGTATGAGAAAATTTATGAAATTAGGTAATTCAGAAAAAAGTTCAAGAATCCGACTAAGTTCCATAAATGTCCGGGAAGGGGTGAAAATATTGCTAAGTTCAGATGGGGAGAAAAAAAAATGATTAAGTATTTAAAAAAAAGGACATATTAAAATAAAAATTACAAAATGCTCGAATAGGTTTAGTAGAATTACGAATTTGTCACTAAGTCTAAAGATGAAGTGAAGAAGTATAAGTTTCTAAAATGACGAAAAATGAGAAAGTCTTTAGAAAGGCTTAACAAACAGGTGAAAATGGTGAGAAGTTTTGTTTACAATATGAAAATAAATTCAGAGTTCTGCTATATAGAAGTAGGAGAAAGTACTCAGAAAAAGGTTTAAGTCCCATAAGAAGTATTCATAAATACGACAAAGTCTTTTAAATAAAACGAATAAAATGCTAAAAAGAATATATGTTACAAGGTGATAATAAAAAGTATAAGTTTTGATATAAAACTGAAAGTCCTAGTAATAAGTTAAAGTCCAACAGTTTTTAAGGGTTAATATCTCGGCTAATTACCGACAATTTCTTCCGAAAATCATTATCAACAATCATTTTACTTATTTGCGACGATAGGTATCTCCAGTGCTGCTCAACTCCTTTCCTGGACGCCCGCAAACTGAAATTTGCGTGTAACGGATAAATGCGATTTTCTCAAAAAACTATGTGACCTAGGATAATCGCAAAAGTTTTTCTGCATGGTTTATATTAACTTCTACTAACTTTATTTTATTCGTAATTTTAGTTTCAGTAGATGCGGAAATAAAGGGGGGGGGGGGGTGAGACATATTTTTGCACTACATTTTTGACAATATCTCTGAAAATTTAGGACCTAAAATTAAAAGAAATGTATTTTTGAGTTCGGCGTTACGAAAGCTTTCGCACGATGTACAAAGGAAAGATTTTTTTCACCTTTATTACTTCAGCCAATTTGAACTTACCACGTTTTATACTTTACCTGTAAAATGGCTTTGGCAGACGGACAGACAGACACAGGAGTGATCTTATAATGATTCCGATTTTACATTTTATGTACGGAATTCTAAAAAATTGATCAAAACATTTTAGAAATATTAACCCTATCGAGGAACCCCCAAAAAAGCTTATGCATCATTGTCTTTAGGGCCCAATATTCTTTATGCCTAAATTTCATTTTGATTAATAATTATTTTTCACAAATATTAATTTTGGTTTCTGTTTTTTCAAAAATTACGTTCATAGATATATTTCCTATTGTGACGTCAAATATAAATTTTTAATTTGATAAACTTTTCGCTTTCAGTTTGTGTTGGATGTTTTGATGAAAATTGAGGTAATTAGCATCCATTGCGAAAACTTTTAGAAAGTTTTATCCCAATTATGCACATAAGTTTATAAAATTTAGGAAACTATTCCAAACTTATTTGTTGTTGACTATAAAAGCTTTCTATCAATTTTAACCCAAATTTTATGCTTGAAAAGAATGAATAAATTTTCCTTCTGATCGATTTTTCTAAGTGATATCGGGATACATTATTTTCGCTTTGGTGCTGGATAAATTCGGTTTCGCAACTAATTAATTTGTTATTCTGAAGTTTGAATTCCTTATATTTTCACTTCATAAATTTATTTTCGATAATTCTACCAATAAATTTTGTTTAAAGAATTTGAAATTATTTAATAATACAGAACTTAAAAATGTTTTAGAAACTTTGATAAGATGTATTCCAGTAAAAGTCTTAAATCAGAATTTATTGGAGTAAATACAAATTTCCATTTATAAAATGTTATTTCTTTGTGGAACTGGTTATGATAAATTAATGATATCATCTTCGCTACTTGGGTCCACATATGCGGAACTTTATTCTTTTCCTTACGCATTCAAGACGATGTGGTCAATAAATTGAGAAACTTTCATAATTATTTTACTTAAATCCTTTGCAATAAAATGTTTTGAGGATTTGTAATTCACGTGTTTGAAGGCCTTAAGTTTTTCATTGTGTAAATTTAGGTTAGTGATAATTAAATTGATATATTAAGGTGATTTGCAGTTTTACATTCCTATTTCTGAACCTGAATTACTAGTCCCCTAAAGTATCAAATTCTGAAAAGTTTTTTTTTCTCTTATCCATGATGTCATTTTGTTTCTTTAAAGCCAATAAAAGAGTATATTTGTAGTATTAGTTTAGCTTCAAGAATGAACATGATATAACTTGGTATGAGTTCGTTAAAATTGCTATACGCTGTTAAAACTCTGCATCAAACCTTCCCGTCATTCGACCGATTTATTAATAAAACGCTAGTAGAACGTATTATTTAATGTATCTCACCATGTCATTGATCATTTTATGGTCAAAATAAAGTAAAATTACGGTTACGTAACCGTTTTAATTGAAAACAATCAAATAACGGCATTATTTGCAGCAAATTTTTATCAGTGAATGTTTCAATTCATTCTTCAAAAATATTAATATATGAATATCTTAACATAGTTCTATTTCTATAAGTTTCATATACATCCAAGTCTAAACTGATAATTAGAAGAAGTATTTTCTACATTATGCTTAAAAAATACTTTCTTACCTCGTTTCGCCCGTAAATTTTTCAAGAATTATAAAAGAAGAATTTTAAATACAGAGGAAGATAGAAATATTGCCTGGGGAAAAAACTTCTGAGGGTATTTTTGTACATGTCTCTTTCAATTACATGTGATTGCTCTTTGGATTTTGCTCTACTTCCTGCTATTTGAAGTTTGTGAATATTTTTTATACTACATATGTAATAAATGAATTCCAGGCATCTTATCTATTTCTAAAATATATAAAGCACCTGGAACTTGTAGTATTCTCTGGAAATGTAAGTATTTACCAATTAATTCTAAGCATTTCATTTGCAATTCGATTAAAACTTGTGGTAAAGAAGCACATATGTAGAGAGTTTTTTTCCTGTTTCTTAACCATAAAATCGAGTTACAGTGATAACTGGATTTCTGTTTCTCTTCTACGATATTTATAAACAGGCATATAACAAAGAAAATACCAAATTTATTTTACTGAAAAACTAATTAAATAAATTAAATAAATAGATAAATAAAAAAAAAAATGCGAATCACAGAAAGTATAAATATAATTATTTCAATACTGATGTGTTTCGAAGAGCAATACGAGATTTAATGCAAATAAAAAACAAGTATTTATGATTTCTGTATTATTTCCAGTATTGAGAGAATGAATTACAGTAAACTCTTTCTAAAGTGGAATTAGTCCACATATGGAAAATATTCCGTCGTAGAAAGTATTCTGCCTTAGACTATGTTTTCAAACTGTTCTTTCAGAATCCTTTGCGCGCAGAAGACAACATGTGTTAATGGTACTGAATTTTTTTTTTTTTAATTACTCGTATGTATTGATAAAAGTTAAAAGATTACAATATTAATTAATTTTTCAACTACATTTCAGCAGTGAAATTATTGAATATTAATGATGTGAATTATCACATTGCTAACAAAGCTTAAACCAACTTAGTGAAAAATGTCCAAGCCGGGAATCGAACCCGGGTCCCTGGAATAGATCTCCAGTGCTCTACCACTAAACCACAAGGACGATGTCCAGCCAGGCATTTCTCACGTATATAAGTCGGTAAGGCTGCAACCGCAGCACAAGATGGAGAAGTCTTCATGAGCACACATTCCTAGCGCCGTAACATGAGACGCAAATAAACCCAGCATCGGTGAATATACAATATTAATTAATTTTTCAACTACATTTCAGCAGTGAAATTACGCTTGAAATTATTGAATATTAATGATGTGAATTATCACTTTGCTAACAAAGCGTAAACCAACTTAGTGAAAAATGTCCAAGCCGGGAATCGAACCCGGGTCAATTTCACTGCTGAAATGTAGTTGAAAAATTAATTAATATTGTATATTCACCGATGCTGGGTTTATTTGCGTCTCATGTTACGTCGCTAGGAATGTGTGCTCATGAAGACTTCTCCATCTTGTGCTGCGGTTGCAGCCTTACCGACTTATATATGTGAGAAATGCCAGGCTGGACATCGCCCTTGTGGTTTAGTGGTAGAGCACTGGGGATCTATTCCAGGGGCCCGGGTTCGAATCCCGGCTTGGGCATTTTTCACTAAGTTGGTTTACGCTTTCTTAGCAATGTGATAATTCACATCATTAATATTCAGTTAAAAGATTAATCAAACACTGAGGATGTGCAAATATTGATTTTCTGTAAACACTTTATTAGTTTAGCTTGCACCAATGTTTCCCTTATGTGAAATTGATATTAATTGTGAATGTTTTATGTCTAATGATTCAATTTTTAATTAAAATAATACTTACATAAAAAAGTGAACATTATAAAGACGTTACCGAAGAACGAGATAGGAGAGTATTTAATGGTTTATTCTTAATAAGATATTTTTATTACAAGTTACAGTTTTTATAACTTTTTATTGCAGACATAGTTTATTGTATTGCCATAAAATCGCCGTGATTAGAAGATCCTTCTGTGTTAGACAGATTACCGTCTTACACAAACTGCGCATTAGACAGAGTTTACTGTAAATTTCATTAGCAAAGATAGACTGTAAGAAAAATACTTGACAAAATTAGGTTTACATTGAAAAAAAAAAATCATGAAAATTATCGCAATTATAAATTTATTCTTACCACATTTACCGTTGGGCTGCAACAAATTTTACTATCATTTGAAATTTCATATTGATTAATTTCCTGTGTAAATGTAATGAACTAGTATTTGTTAAACAGACAAAAAAGAAGTTGAACAGAATATGTTTGCGTGGACGAAACCCGTACGATATTGTTTAAGGCTGTTCTCAACACCAAATTAGCTGCTATTATGATACAGCTTTTAAATTCATTTTGACCTCAAGCGTATGGAATTAGCAGGTGCTCTTATTCAAAAATTATGTAGTCAATTTTTTTTTCAACTTTCGGTAAAAACATAAGATTTGTCAGAAAATGCTATCAACGTTTGCGTTTTGAACCAATATCAGGACGCGATATCCTAAGAAATGAAAAAAAAAAACTGCCATCATAAAAATACAATTGCTTACAAGATGTAATTAATTATAGATAAGAAATAAAATAAAAGCTGCTCGATGACAAATCGCTTTAATATCCTTTCCTGCATGTTTGATGCTTTTAAGTTTAAAATTAACTCACAAAATATGTCAGAAAGTATCGCCTTACATAGCGAAAAAAAATATTTTTAGAACCGCTTTAAATAAATATACATTATACCTTAACTTCTTAACAGTATAAACATAAAACCAAAGTAATTTCAGTAAAACCTTGATTTAAGGATTAAAATGAGTATGTTAGCAATCATCTGTAAATCGGGATTATCCTTAAATCGCGGAACACTCCAAATAGACCAAAATTACCTAAATGTGAGTTATTGAATTTCGAAAAAAATAATTATTCCTAATGTAATATCAACATCCTATTCAATGTAAGTAAAGTGATTTATAGATCTGATTTTTATTTGCAATTATTTATAAAGGAATCGATTGAAATATATTTAAGAGGTTCAAAATTATGTAATGATAAGCTGTCTTTTCAAATTCTGAATATCTCGTCAGAAGGGTTAAAGAACTTTGGGAAGCGGACGTAAACGAAAGAAGAGCAGTGTCGAAAATATAGAGGGTATTGTATCTTCACCTTATCATAGAGACTGATCTCTTATTCCAGTGTTTTATGTACATTGTATTTTTGTTTTTTATGTATTCTGATGATGATTGAGTGAACCAATCGAATCATGTGAATATTTTAATTTTCTTTTATTAATATTTGACATCTTTTAATCAATTAAATTGTTTTTAGTATATATTTTGAAGTTATTTGAATATATATTTTATGGTGTTTTTAAGTATGTTTAATTTTTTTTCGTGAATTAATTATATACCTAGAACTTTGATAAAAACATTATATTGATAATTGCTTCTTTTTTTGTTGTTACTAGGTGTCTCTGCCTTCTACGAGCTATGCTCGCCAATCCCTGTTTAGACACCACGCACTCTAAAAACAGGCTAATTTGATCAACTTTAGAAATAATACGAATGATTGAATTATAAAAGAACATAAGTTGAAACTGGTGTGAGACAGAAAGGCCCTGCTTGCTCAGTCTTGCTCCTGCTTTCATAATAGAAGCACGTCTTCTTTGCGCCTGCTGAAGAAAGACTAAGATCTTTCGCAAGTCCTAGCGCATTTAAAATTTTTTGATGGTGTTTTAAGAAGACCTTTTAAGAAGACCTTGAATTATAATTAAGAAACCAGTGGCAATCTCCCTGTAAACTGGTTTCCATGTATTTCCCTTTGACTGGGGAATTTTAATGCCAAATCATCTGCTGTTAAAAGATCCAATTGTTGTTTTCGTCTTTGATTAAATAAGATCAGTTTAACATTTGAAAATAAGCTAGTATAAAATTAATTAAATAAACAGAATCTTTGTCGCCCGGTTATTTTTCAACAACTCTATGAGGAAGTTGTTTAACATAAGATATTTTAAATGTACCATTTTAAATCTGACGTAATTTGCACGAAAGTTTTCTTTCTCTTTTCAATATTCACGTGAAAATACTTTTGTTGTCAGAAAGGAAATATTATGCGCTGTATTAGAAATCACAACAATAGTTTAAATGGCGATCTAGAAATGTGCAATAAATTTCTCGTGTAATTATATTTTTATATTTAAACTGTTTGGCAATATTATTAGTTGGCCTTTCTAAATATGATGTAATTTCCGACAATTTGGCTCTTTATAAACAATTTATCATTAAAAAAATTTCTTTTAAAATTTATGTGTAATAGATTTTATAATGTAATTTTCAATATTTTCCTGCTTTTAATACGTAATCATTTAATTCTAATTTGAAAGGGTTTTCTTTGTTTATAATAGTCACATATAAATATTTTTTTTAATTTGAAGTAAATATTATTTGTTGCGCTGTTTTTACAATTGGCAACAAGTTAAAATAATAACCATTTTAAAATATGTAGAAAAATATTTCTCGAAATGCGGAGAATTTTAATTTAAAATGGAAATAAACCCTCAAAAAATTAGTCAAATTAAAAAAATAAATGCAGTCTGCACATAGGGAGCTTCTAATCTATATCGTTAAAAATATTAAATTTATATGGATAGTTTTTGTTCCTAAAAAACTTTATTAGTGGAATGATTTTGACCAAATATAACTTTAAATATCTCTTAAAATCAATATTCAATTAGAAAGCTGTCTGCATCCGTTTGTTTATCAGACATTTCTCTATAATACAACCAATTTTCATAATTTTGTATGCAGTATAGTTTTCTTTATATAAACGAAGAAATATCCTAGGTCACAAGGGAAAATGATAACCGCGGCGGCGACAGCGTGTTACATTTTTTTTTTTTTTTTTTTTAAATAGAGAGAAAACCATGTGGCATGACTCTTTTATTTGTTTGAAAAGCATTACATACTATATATTCTATCATTTGAGATATTCACTAAAAATACTATAATGTAATTCTATAAAGAACTTAGCAGATTTTTCGTTCATTCAACTGACAAAGAAGAAAGAAGAAAAAAAAATAACGGCAATGGTGATTAAAATATTTGAAATTCATAGGAGTTATTGTTAAATTAAGAAAAAGTCTTATTAAAACGAAGATACAAAAAACAACAACATAGAAATATATATTATTGAAACCTGACCATAAGAATTTATCTTTAAATCTGATGTAATCGTTAAGTAGAATAACATTAAATCGATGATAGACTGCATTTGTTTTTCTACAGCTTAATTTTTCACATATTTATTTCTTATCACACTATAGTGTTTTTTGGTATTTCGGTGTACTATCCAGGAAACATACGTCAAGTTTTCTGCTGACTCAATCCAGGGGTTCTTTGATCACTTATTTTTGTATATCACATGTTATTACTCATTCGAACATCTGACTCTCACGCACTGTGGACGAGAAGAATGTGGTAGGATACCTTTGAACAAGGCGAAAAAGCAAAAAATATCACTATGTTCCAAGCTTCAAAACTTGTGTAATAATTCAAAAATAAAAATCAAACTTCATTTAAACATAAAGTTCATATTTATATTTATATTTAAAAATATAAATATACTTGTAAATTCATAAATTAATATTGAAATGATAAGTTTAAAAATATATAATAATAAGAGAAAGAAATCTTGCACGCATGATAAAATCTGAAAATATGCATACATAGAGGACATTTTAGTGAAAATAAATACATATTAGAGTTACTTTTATGCTAAAACCAGAATATTTGTAAAAAATGTTGACTAAATTAAAAAGTTAACAAAAAATTAAAAAAAATCACTTTCTGAAGTACAAAAACAGAAAAATATAAAATTTTACATTTTTCTGGTATTACGTTGTAGACAACACAGAAATGAATATGTGGTAAAAATTTCTTTTGATTGCCATGCATAGTATTTTAGTAACACTGCGCGCAGTATCACAATTCATCGTTTTGAATAAACTCAACGCAAAGTTTAATTATCCTGTGTAGTCTTAATATGTAGACATATTAAAACTGCCATAATTAGTAAACTAATGGGATGTTTTTAATCAATGCGGTGTTTTGTATATTGTTCGAAAATGAATACGGAATCAAAATATGTATTAAAATTTATTCGAAAATTTTGATGGTTGAAAGGTATCCTACCCCTTAACGATAATATATATATATTTAAACTATCATAAGATTGGCCATTTGTTTTTTGTATATTCATTAACGTAGTTTTATTCGGATATATTTCTTCACCATTTCATTGCACTCAATTTTATTGAAGAATTATACAGAGTGTCTAATATATACTTCCTAAACCGTTAGTCATAGACATGTAGTTTCAATTACAAAGAAATGTTTTAAATGAGGTAAAGAGAAATTAATAAACAATTAAATTTAAAAAAAACGATAGCGTAAAAAGCGAACTAATTAATTATTTCTCACCAATGTGAAACTATTTTTTTTTCAATTCCTACTATTAGCTCACACACTCGCTATACATATCTTGTTCAAATTTTCAGTCGTTAATAAAATACTTATTATTCATCCAATCAAGCTCAAATAATTTTTTTAAGATTTGTAGTGGATAACACTTGATGTTAATCCAGTTTTCATTCAAATATTAATTCAATAACTAAATTAAATTAATTAATTTTCAATAATCGAGAGAGACCTCTTTTTGATCAAGGTATTTTAAGACCGAGAGAGCCCTCTTCTTGATCAAAGTATTTTAAGCCACTTAAGAGGAAAGAAGAAGGGAAGAAAGAAAAGTCTTTTATTGACCTAAGTAGGAATTGACTTAAAATGTTTTTTTTTTATATTATTGTTTATATTACTTATCTTTTTTTTTTGTATTGATGAATTTTAAGTTGTGTTTAATTGTTAGTTCCTATCTATAAACACTGTTTTGATGAGGTCTATAGATGTCTATGATGATTAGAGTTGCAGTAAAGCTAGAGATCCACAATACATACACAACTTCCAGGTTGTATAATATTTTAACGGAGCTTCTGACTGTAAAATAGTCAATGAAACATCGTCTTCATTTTGAAAGACCTATACAATGATATACCACTCAATAGGGTGCGTAAATGTTTTTTCGTCTCTACCACCATTTTGTATTTTACGGCCGCCATTTTGAATTTATAAAAACAAAACCTAACCTATAACCATCGGGCCGTTAAGACGAATTGATAGAGACCCCATTCATTAAAATCCATCCAGCCGTTGGGATGTTTCGAGGGTATAAAGAAATCCACATACACAGATACGCGTGAATCAAATAACCCTTCTTTTCACTCAGGTAAAAAGTGATTTGAGTCAATAAAACTATTTCTTAAAAAAATACGAAATTTAAATTTTTATACGACCCCTTTGTCTTATAAGTTAGTAAAAATATCCTATTACACTAAGGTGTAAGACAAAAAGTCTCATTTTTCTACTATTAAAACTGTCCAAGTACGGGAGACCGGGTCTAGTTGGCTACAGGGGTAAGTAGGCGCAGTCCTCATAAATCGCCTGTTTGTGGATAGATTGCGTAACCAGTCACACAGT
Organism: Maratus speciosus; assembly: GCA_963932465.1. Lineage (NCBI taxonomy): Eukaryota > Metazoa > Arthropoda > Arachnida > Araneae > Salticidae > Maratus > Maratus speciosus. The sequence goes on from OZ010791.1 coordinate 422,422,489, forward strand.
ACCCTTCTTCTTGCTTTTTACAATCCCCATTGTAGTTTTGCAGCGTTACCTGCGTGCAGTGGACGTTTATTACGATTTTTCTGTTTTTTGCACTCATAAGTAATTTTTTCATGCTTCATTATTTATCTAATTTCTAATACTCATCTTAATAATTGCGATTTAACTTGTGGAGTTTTTCTTAGTGTATGATTAACTGTACCTACCCAATATGTGATTTACTTGGATTATTTATGCTTATATGGTTACGTGTCCTTTTTGTGAAGAAATTTATTATGGGGCTAGTAGGCGCATTGAATACGGAGAAAGTTGGCTCGGTGTCTGGTGTGTGCTGGTAGCTTGTAAAACAGCAAACACCGAGAAAAGTGGTTGCAATGCAAGATTTTGGGCACACGAGACTTGCCCAAACGGAGACACTCGATTTTTTATTTGTGACATCTGTAACTCTGGTGATGACATCTATTAGGATAGAAGTTACTCAGTGTTAATGTTTTATTCATTATTTTTATGTCTGTATAATTTAGAATTTACATTGTACGGCGATAACGCCTTTGTTTAAACTTACTGGTAATAATGAAATTGATTTCTCTTAACTGCGTGTCTTATTTGAGTTTTATTTAAATTTTTATAAAACGTGTGCCAACTTACTCCATAGGTATCGGCAACTTGCCCCGTGACGGGGTAGGTCAGCGCACAATTTTCCTTTTACTTTAGGCTTCCGCTAAACATAAACTACCCAAGCTACAAATTCAAAATTACGGGTATTTATAGCCCAATGCCTGTTCTTCAAAAGTACAGTTAAAGTTTCATAAAAAATTAATTAATAAATTCAATAACTAAAAACTGCGCCTACTATTCCCGGTCTCCCCTAATGTCTGTTTAAAACTTAAGCATCTTTTTTTGCTGTGAAATAGGGTCATTCAGTTATTTACTAAAAATATAAAGAATCGTGAGATATAAAAAGAATAATAGTTGGGATTAAAATTAACATTGCAATATAAATTTTAAATCTATTTTCACTGTAACATATTAAAGAAAAATATAGAACTACGATTAATATATGTTTAACAATAACAGGATTTTTTAAAAATGAAATAATGAAAAGCAACATTCTCAATTTTTTACAAAATTATACATATTTTAAAAAGATATTAGATTATCTGATCTAAAACTTTATTAATAAAAAGTAAAGTTATCTTAAAACTTTCTGTAAATAGCTCTCTTCGGTTGCAATGCATAAATGTGCACGTGAAATAAGTCCTCCAAATACTTTAAGCACTTTGTGGACTATCACTCGAAGCATTGCCCAACTCATCTGCGGTCATATGTAGAAAACTGGTATAAGTCATGCAATCGAAAGTTTCAAACACTGTCAATTTTAGTGTTAGATGAATATGGGACTTCTTTTTGTCCCGCTTCTTAGTGTAATAAGAAATTTTTACTAAATATCACTTATAGGACCGGAGGACCGCATTAACCGGAATCCACGGCTTGGCGTGTTATCGGGACAGTCGCATCTGTGGAAACACAACGTAGTGTATCGGACACTGTTACAGTTGCAAGAAGTGTCAATGGAAGACTGTGGAATCGATTCCAAGACAGATGAAATGGTAGAAATCGACAAGGGCAAGGTCGTCCATATGCTACCACAGAAACTGATGACCGATATATCCTGTTAACAGCTCTTCGAGACATAACGGGTAATGCTACTCAGCTGCAAACACAGGTGTTCTTGGCCACAGGACAAAGGGTGTCTGAAAGGGATGGTTAGTTCAGAGGATTATGGTGGTTCACGGGTTCGATGAAATAGTGATTAAAATACTCCAACATATAGATGAAAGTACAATCAGTTTTTTATTCATTTTCAATACGAAGGAAGACATCTCATAAAAAGGAGCCTCAGATATGAAGCTATGTAAAAGCAGAGATTAAATATATCTCTATATGTAGAAGCATATCTGTTCGGACCTTGTGCGCATGCCGAACGAGCTCCGTAGCTTTGCGGTCATGTGACCCAGTTCAGTTGTTGCTTAGCTGCCATTGCGGCACGTTGTGTATTCGAGCGGGTCTTATCCCCAAGTATATAGTTGTTCTTTAGCTGCCATTTCGGCACATTGTGTATTCGAGCGGGTGTTATCCCCAAGTATAGTATGTTGTTGCTGAGCTGCCATTGTGGCACATTATGCTATAGCGGGTCTTATCCCCAATTATTCTGTTGCTTATAGCGGGAGTATTCCCCAAAAGATGTTTTATGAACGTCACTTGTTCTAACAGCGGGTTACTACCCCAAAGTCACCTCATCATTCTACATGTTTTTCAGTGTTTGTGATTGTTTGTAACATTTGTGTGCTGTGTGATAAAAATGTGAAAAAGAAAACTATTTGTCTTCAATCTTAAAGTTACACACAGTATTCACATACATTCTAGTGGTCCGTCGAGCCGGAGACGAACCAGCGACCTATGGATAAATTAAATAGAACAAAAGGTGCTCTAAAAGGCGCTATAACGAAATTAGAAAATTTCGTAAAAGATAATACAGACGAAATTAATTACTCGAGTACCGAGCTCGAAATAAAGATTCGAAAATTACCTGAGCTGCAAGCAAAAGTATCGGAAATACGGGATAAATATTATGATATCCCTGATATTAAGGACTTACCAGAAATCGAAAACGAGTTAGATGAACTCGAAGATCGTCTCGAGAAACTTGAGGTAAGTCTCAACATATTTCTTAAAAATCTTAAAGTTTCTGAAATAAATGTGCATGCTGATAGTATTGAATCTATAAGTTCGAATAATATTAAAGTTAAGTTACCTGAAATCCCACTACCAACATTCAATGGTAAATATGAAGAGTGGTCAATCTTTAAAGTACAATTTACAAATTTAATCATAAATAATGCTCAGTTAAATGACGCTCAGAAGCTGTTTTATTTGCGAGCATCGCTAAAAAATGAAGCAAAACAACTAGAGAGTCTAGACGATTCCTTTGAATCATTGTTTACAGCACTTACTGAAAGATTCGAAAATCAACGTTTGCTCATTGACACTCATTTATCGGCCATAATTAATTATGAAAAAATACATTACGAGTCTTCTAAAGAATTGAGATCCTTTATTGATTGTGTAAATAAAAATTTGAGGGCCTTAAAAGTATTACAATATGAACAAAACAATCTGTCTGATGCTATCCTTATCAATATTATATTGCAAAAGGTAGATAAGGAATCTCGAAAATTATTTGAATATTCGATTAAAAAATCAGAATACCCGCAATTTAATGAATTAATGTCATTTTTGGAAAACCGCAGTTCTACGTTAGAAAGCGTAAATAGATACTCTGCTTCAAAACCCTTAAACAAAAACATTCCTCTTTCGAACAAACAAAAAAATTTCATGCTAAATTCGAATGATAAATCGAATGGAAAAACTTGTATTCTGTGTAAATTGGCCTTTCATAATTTGAACAAATGTTCTCAGTTTCGAAAAATGAATGTTTCTGAACGATACGATTTTGTGAAGAAAAATAAGCTGTGTATTAATTGTTTGAATAATTCTCATTGCGTAAATTCTTGCATTTCAAAATATAACTGTAATACCTGTGGATTGCGACACAGCTCATGGCTTCATCGAGAAAAAGAAAATAAATCCAAAAATGAATTGGCTTCCCCCCAAATTCCTCCCCTCTTGCAGGTGCGGTAAATAGAGAAACGAAGAACATTTCGGTAAATAACGAATCATTAAAGACCTTGAATAATATAAGTAAAGAAAGAAAATCAATTTTATTGAGTACATGCTTTGTTTTTATAGAAGATAATTTCGGAAATAAACGAAGGTTTAGAGTCATTTTGGATAATGCTAGCAATGTCAATATTTTAACTAAGGATTGCGCTGACATGCTGAAATTTAAAAAAGGGATAATTAATGTATCCGTTACAGGATTAAACGGTTATACTTATAATGTAAAACATAAAATTTCGAGTGTAATTACAAACGAAGATGGCTCTTTCAGGGAGAATATAGATTTCTTAATTGTTCCCAAAATCACGGATGTAATTCCATCAAAGCAATTAAATGTATCGGACATTAATTTACCGAATATTGTGGAATTGGCAGACCCCACATTTTTCAAACCGGGAAAAGTTCACGCATTGCTTGGCGCTGAATTATTTTATAGAATTTTAAAGCATAATTCAGTTAAGATAAATGATAAACTTTTTCTGCAAGACACTGTTTTTGGATGGATCCCAACTGGGGCGCTAGAGGAGAACACGCAAACAAACAATATTACTATGTGCAATTTCGTTAGAGATTTCGATGAAATAAATGATAATTTAAAACAATTTTGGGAGCTTGAGTCTATAGGCATTAAACATGGAGATCCGAAAATATCGGAAACTGATCAAGCACAACAAATATTCGATAAAACTGTCAAATTTGTAGGCGATCGTTATGAAGTTCAGTTACCCTGGAAGAGAGACTGGAAGGATTTAAATGATAATTTTAATGTTGCGAAACAGCGTTTGGAAGGTCTAAAAAGAAAATTTTATCGAAACCCAGAGCTTTTTCGACAATATTCTGAAATAATCACGGAATATTTAAAGCAAGGAATTATAGAGCAGGTGCAAGAAAATGAACCTGTTTTAGACAGGGCAGTTTATTATTTGCCCCATCATGCGGTCTGTAAAGAAGATAAACTTACTACAAAGGTCCGAATCGTCTTCGATGCCAGCTCTCATGATAACAATGATTTGTCCCTTAATGATTGTTTATGGCCCGGCACCAACTTAAATCCACTTCTATTTGATATTTTAATCCACTTCAGATTATACGAAATTGCCTTTTCTTCTGATATCGAGAAGGCGTTCCTTCAAATCTCACTAGCTGAAAAAGATCGGGATTCTGTCCGTTTTCTGTGGTATGATGATGGTTTAAAATCTTTCAAGGTCTTCAGATTCAAACGTGTTATTTTTGGAGTCAATGCCTCTCCATTCCTCCTATCTGCTACAATAAAGGAGCACATCAAGCGGTTTATGAACCTACACCCAAGAACTGTTCACCTACTCGATAAATATATTTATGTGGACGATTTTATATCTGGCGAAGATACGCTGCGAGAAGCTCTTGATGTTTCCCTGAATGCTAACAAAATAATGTCTGAAGCAGGAATGATTCTTCGAAAATGGATAACCAATGATGAAGCGTTACTGAAGTGCTGGCAAGAGGAAGGTTTAAATATTCAAACAGAACATGCTGCAATAAGCCTAGGAAGCAATCTAAGCAAGGTATTAGGAATGTCCTGGAAAACAGAAGAAGATTGTCTGACATTCGAAGTCAAAAGTTTAATAGAATTCTTGTCATCGCAAAAAAGCTCAAAACGTCTACTATTGCAAGCAGTTGGTAAAATCTTCGATCCGTTAGGCATGCTGACGCCATTCACCATTAGAATAAAATGCCTGTTCCAAGAACTATGGCTAAAGAAGACAGCATGGGATGAACAGTTACCAACTAATGTGCACGAAAAATGGTTAAAGTGGCTCGAAGAACTTCCAAATTTAGCAGAATTAAAAATTCCGAGGAAAATTCTTGGTTGCTTGAATCAAGTAATAGCTGTAGAAATACACGCCTTTTCTGATGCTAGTAAAATAGCGTATGGATCTGCAATTTATCTGAGAATAAAAAGAGAGAGTGGTGTGGAAGTCAATCTCGTGACTTCAAAGAGTCGTGTTGCACCGATAAAGGAGATAACTCTGCCTCGGCTAGAACTTCTCGGAGCCTTACTAAGTGCAAGACTGACCAATAAAGTAAAACCCATCCTAGATCAAAAAATCACATCGAAGGTGTACTATTGGACAGATTCCAAAATAACCTTATTCTGGATCAAAGGATCATCAAAGCGATGGAAGCAGTTTGTGGCAAACCGTGTCATAGAGATTAATGCACTTTCAGATTCGAACTCTTGGTATCACTGCTCTAGCAAGGACAATCCTGCCGATCTCTTGACCAGAGGTGCGAGTGTTAATTCTCTTGTAGAGAATCCAATGTGGTTTAGGGGACCAAAATTCCTAGCAGCTGATGACTTAGTGACTGAGCAAGAAACTATTTCTGTGCCAGAAACAGATTACATTCCAGAGACTAAATCAAAATATAAAAATAACTGTAATGATTTCAATTCTAATATTTCTCTTTCTCTTTTCAGGAATCCTGAAGAAGTAAATTTTTTTCTCAACATAAGTGGTAAATACTATAGTATTCTTCGCATACTGGCATATGTTCATAGGTTTTTTCACAATTGCAAATGTAAGTTAGCAGACCGGCACAGAGGCAGCCTCACAACCCCAGAAATGAAAAATTCAGAAGTTTCTCTAATTAGATTAGTACAAAATGCAGAATATCAGGAAGAGATTAAGGGTTTAAAACGGGAATCAAGGGTTCCCCCTTCCAGTAAAATTAAATGTTTATCCCCCTTTTTGGATCAAGATAATATCTTAAGAGTTGGCGGTAGGTTGGAAAATTCAGATTTAAACTTTGATAAGAAGCATCAAATCATTTTGCCGAAAGGCCATAAGCTCACAAAACTCATATTTGAGCATTTTCACAGGAAGTATTTTCATATTGGTCCCCAAACTTTAATCCATTACGTACGAATGCGGTTTTGGCCCGTAAGTGGAAAAAATTTAGCGCGAAAAGTAGTGCATGATTGCGTTGTCTGTTTTAGGAACAACCCGGTTACTGCTAAACAAATCATGGGTGACCTCCCATCGGAAAGAGTAACTCCAAATTTTACGTTTAACCATACAGGAGCCGATTTTTGCGGCCCTTTTGAGATTAAATATAAAAATCAAAGAAAAGGGATTTTTCATAAGGTTTATGTCGCGATTTTCGTTTGCTTAGTAACAAAGGCTATTCATTTAGAAATAGTAACGGATCTAACTTCTGATGCGTTTATCGCCGCACTTAAACGCTTTGTTTCAAGGCGAGGGAAATGCGCTTCTATTATGACAGACAATGCTACGAATTTTAGGGGTGCTAAATCAGAATTGCACAAACTTCATGAGTTAGTTCGTAGACCGGATGAAAAATTAGCTAATTACCTTACTTCAGAAGCTATTGAATGGAAGTTCATTCCTCCTAGATCGCCCAATTTCGGTGGTTTATGGGAGGCTGGTGTAAAATCTTTCAAGTATTATCTTAAACGAACATTAAAAGGTGCTAGATTGACTATGGAAGAATTCCAAACAGTCACCACCCAAATCGAAGGGGTACTAAATTCGCGTCCCTTAACTCCGTTATCGACCGATATAAATGATTTTAATGCATTGACACCAGGCCATTTCCTAATTGGTCGGCCTATCGATGCCATTCCAGAACCTCAATTGATTGATATCACAGAATCGAGATTATCTAGGTGGCAGAGAATCACTAAATTCGTCCAATTAATTTGGAGAAATTGGCAATTAAATTACTTGAGTCATCTCCAAAATCGTTCAAAATGGCAGGTAAAGGGGGAAAACATCAAACCAGGGGCGATGGTAGTCATAAAGGAGGACAATTTACCTCCCTGTAAGTGGATGCTAGGACGAATCTTAGAGGTTATACCAGGAAAGGACGGTAATGTTAGGGTTGCAAAGGTAAAAACAGCCTCGAATATCTTTCTTAGATCCATATCTAGATTGTGTGTCTTGCCCATTAATGAAACCTAATGTACATACTTATTTCTCATTGTTTATGTATTTTAAGGTGCATCTAAGATTTACATGTTATTTTACATTCAACTTTTCTTAAGAACAATATAGAACTATTTTTAGAAAATAGCTTAAATTTTGTATCAAAGAATTTAATTTTATTGTATTGTATAGTCCTTATTGTTGCTACTTATCATTATTGTATTTGTATTGTAATATTATTTTGTGGTATTGGTATTTTATTTAGTTCTTGTATTTATAGTGTATTTTTAATATTTTGAATGTGCTACGCACATTGCAACGCGGGGCGGCATGTTCGGACCTTGTGCGCATGCCGAACGAGCTCCGTAGCTTTGCGGTCATGTGACCCAGTTCAGTTGTTGCTTAGCTGCCATTGCGGCACGTTGTGTATTCGAGCGGGTCTTATCCCCAAGTATATAGTTGTTCTTTAGCTGCCATTTCGGCACATTGTGTATTCGAGCGGGTGTTATCCCCAAGTATAGTATGTTGTTGCTGAGCTGCCATTGTGGCACATTATGCTATAGCGGGTCTTATCCCCAATTATTCTGTTGCTTATAGCGGGAGTATTCCCCAAAAGATGTTTTATGAACGTCACTTGTTCTAACAGCGGGTTACTACCCCAAAGTCACCTCATCATTCTACATGTTTTTCAATATCCGTTCATAACAAACTGCTCCGCAACGTTACAAAAAGAAAAGAAAACAACAGCGGTCCTCTTAGCGGACCTACCAGCAGGGTGGTCGGTAGCAAACTCTACTTAATGCGTATCAAGAGACTTAGCATATTGCATTATCGCCAACTAATAAAGTTTATTGACGCCAGAACTGCAAAGACAAATCATTGGCGGCAGGTTTAGCAGACAAATAACGTGGCAACCCCCCCCCCCCTTTCGGCATACCCACAGGATGTGAAGGAACCCTACATGTTTCAAGAATAAGTGCGACATAAGGTCTGGTTTTTGTTCACTTTAACAACAGATTGCAGTTAAATGTGATTGAGTAATCTTTAACAAATGTATGTAGCATAATGATAAATGAAATATAATGAAAACTGCAATTGCAATAAAAATACTTTTTTCTTTATTTCTTTTTTTACCTGTCGAATTCTAAAAAGAAATGAGAGTGGTTTATTTAAAATGCAGATTAACATACTATAAAGAAAATAAAACGTTAAAAGAAAGTGCAGATGTACAGAGGTATAAATGTGTTCTTGATTGCTTTTAAATACAAACCTTTAGGAATGGAAAAATAAATAAATACTCGAGAATGAGAATTTTGAATAAGTGAAAAAAATATGAAAATATAAATCATTATATGTGTTGAGTAAAGTTTACTGTGAAAGGAGAAAGGAAAATAAATAAATGTAGAACTATGAACTGTTTTAGGAAAAAAAAAATTCCTGTAGTGAATTTACTTGTTCAAAGTAGATTTTGCGAAACGGGGGGGGGGGGGGACCGATATGTTGCAGATAAGATCTGCACCATATCTCACCGGGGCAACCGAAAAAAAGCTGTGACGCTACGTAGCAGCTTTATAGCAAACCAAACACATTTTCCATCTTCAAATTGTAAATCTTCAGACACAATTATACAAAATAAACACATTAGAAAAATAATTATATATCAGCTTGCAATTTGAAAAGAAAAAAATATGTTAAAAGTTATATGCATGTAAAGCATAAATTCAAACAGGTTGCTTAATTCTTTGGATCAATTGCAAATTTAAAGTCAGTGAGCAATAATTTTTCTGTCCTTGGTACCAAGATTCACTTTTTAAACTTTGACCCTATCTGGGATCAGCCATGTAATACACATTTGCAAGCATTTAAAAGAATTAATAATAAAAACACAATTCAACAATTCAAGTAAATAAAAAATAAAAATGAAAAATATATAATGTATGAGTAATTGTAAATAAAACTTAAATGTACGCACGAGGATGATAAATGTAAAAATTGAAAATTGTGCACGTGGCACAGGACCACAAAAAACAGAGGTGCTTTGCAATTCCAATAAAAATACTTTTTTTAATTTCTTTTTTTTACCCGTCAAATTCTAAAAGGAAATGAGAATGGTTTATTTAAAATGTAGATAAACATACTATAAAGAAAATAAAACGTTAAAAGAAAGTGCAGATGTACGGAGGTATAAATGTGTTCTTGATTGCTTTTAAATAAAAAACGTTTGGAATGGAAAAATAAATAAATATGCGAGAATGAGAATTTTGAATAAGTGAAAAAAAATATGAAACTATAAATCTTTATATGTGTTGAGTAAAGTTCATTGTGAAAGGAGAAAGGAAAATAAATAAATGTAGAACTATGAATTGTTTTAGGAAAAAAAATCCTATAGTGATTTTATTTGTTCAAAGTAGATTTTGCGAAACGGGGGGGGGGGGACTGATATGTTGCAGATAAAATCTGCCACAGGGTGTCCAGCCAAACAGTTCTAGATAGGCATCATCAAGGTAGTCTCTATGCACTTAGGCCAATGGTCTGTATTCCGTTGACCTCAAGCAACTGTGCGGCCCAAATAAGTTGGGCAACTAAGCATCAAGTGTGAAGGAAACGCTATTGGAGTCAAATTCTGTTTACACAAGATCCCCGATTAAGTCTGGATGCAACATCCGATGAGTTTTAGCATTTATAGAAAGGGGAACTCAAAAGAATCCCACATTCGCTCGCGAAAGATAACATTACAGACGAGGTGGGTTGGGGCTATGGGGTGGAATCAGCATAGGTGGACGTACGGGCCTGCATAGCTTTCGGAATGGCACTTTGACGGTCAAAAGTTATACAGACGAGATACTGAGACCTCATGGCGTATTTTGTGTTGCAGCAATTGGTGATTTCTTTTTTTCCATGCATGATTATGCCAGATCGCATACAGCTCGTCTTGTGGAGAACATTCTTAAAGTTGAAACAATACAGCTTAGGGAATAGACAACATGCTCTCCTGACCTGAAACTGATCCAGTATGTGTGGGACACACTCGGACGACGCATTGCAGCGAGACTGAGGCCTCCTTTTATTGTCCAGGACTTAGAGATTGCAATTCTTGAGGAGTGGAACAGTACTCCCTGAGAACTTATCGATAATGTCATCAAATCCATGGAAAACAAGTATGTGACAGTTTTATCTATTCGAAGGGACCACAAGTCATATTAAATACCTTGCATCAATCCAAACTGCACTTTTTTGTGTCATTTACATGTAACCAAATTGTTGCCCTAAACCATTTTTTCACGTTCTACCCATCGTCTCAATGAATTAAAGCTGTCTTGCAATTTTTTTGCGTATGTTGTTTTTGTTGTATTGCTCATTGATACACATGTTACTCTTAATTGTATGCCCATGCATGGCTGGCTCGCACTGTTCTCTTCACTTGTTTGCTTGCTCTCCTAATTTCTTTGAGCAGTGTAGAATACAGAGTTTTCAACCAAATTTAACACAACTTTCCAAAACCCTGACAAAGTACAGTAGCAACAGTATACTGGAATTAAAACATGAATATATTGAATATTTAATGAGATATGGGCAATTGTATGAATTAATTTTTAACAGCACATGCGTGGTTTTATTTCGTAATTTCGAAGTCAGCTATTTATAGCAACTTCCATAAAATTTCCAGTCAAATATTGTAAATACTCAGAAAAATATAGCGAGCTGATTAAAAAGTTGTTGAAAATCCTTTATAATAAAGCTATTTTTAGAAAGCAACTCACTATATCGCCCTATCTATGTGAATTTTTGCGATATTTGGCTGGATTTTTTATATAAGTTGCCCTAAATGGTTGACTACCAAATTATAAACTAAAAATTTTAGAATCTTTCACGCATGCGCAGTTAAACATTATTTCATAGAAATGCCCATATCTCATCAAATATTCACCATATTCTTGTTTTAATTGCAGTATATTGTTGCTACAATTCGTTGTCAAGTTTTCGGAAAGTTGTGTTAAATTTGGTTGAAAACTCTGTATGCTAAATTCTTTTTTTTTTTTTTTTGAATTTTCACAGACACAATAACATCTTCACGAATATGAGTGCTATGCTTACACAAATGCACACAAACATTGAACAACCCAAATAGTCATTTAACACAGCGACAAGCCATTTTTAACATTTTCTGTTACATAGCTGATCACAAATATTATTTTTTTATTAAATTTATTATTAACTGCCTAATTGTCCTGCCGACTAAATCTTCACCGAAAAATATGAAATCAAGCATGTACTTTACATCCCAGAAGTTCAAGACAATTTGCCAATAATTTTGGTAGATATTATTCAAACTGTGTACAACTGAAAGCATCCAGCATAGTTCCTTAAATTTTGGAGGCCGTAGATACCACATTGGCACTCCATGCGTTATGTTTACTGCATATCACTTATAGATTACAATTTTTCAGTGTTAAACAAATTAATAATACGTTTCGTGTGACTGGGAGTAACTGTAGCTACGCGATTGAATTTCAGAGCCGGTGACAGGTTTTCTCCGGTCACAAACGTCTCAAACAAATTTGGTCGCCTATTTATTAAAGGGCATCAAATTCTCTGGATATTAAACCAATATATATTTTTTAAATAATGAGAGTTTGACAAAATGGCGGTCATTTAAACAATGAAGATCATTTTTCCGCTTTTTTTTTTCTTTAACCTTTTCCAAGTTCGAAAAAATAATGAATAAATGGAAATTATACTTTTCGAATGTAATAGCTCATGAAAAAAACAATTACCTTAAAAAAAAAAATCGGTTGAATAGCTCTTGAGAAAATGGTTGCCCAATTTGAAAGACATAAACATTCAATAAAAACAAGTTTAAAGGTTTACAATAGCGTTAAATTCAACGAGCAAAAATGTATTGCACGTATTTGGAATATCACGAAAACGCTTTAAAGCAACAGGCTACACACTTGAGGGATCTATTAACTTCAAAAAAAAAAAAAAAAAAAAAAAAAAAAAAATCGAAAATATTAAGCGGAATAAGTAGACTCTTCCCTTTAGAAGGAATTAACAATAATTTGTGTGGCTTTACCCCGTTTTCTCCTAATTTTCTTCATATAAGTAAGTTATTTCATTATTTAATAAAAAACAACTTTTTAAAAATTTATAATATTTTAATATAATTATTTATTACATAAAATCAAGTTGTTTTCTTTTTGAATGAAATGGTATATTTTAAATATATTTCATAACGTATTCTACTAGTTTTCATACACAATAGTAGTAAAAGTGTAAATTTCACGGAAAATTTATTTCGACCTTAACTTTAGATCCATTTATTTTTTGGAAAAACTTTAAATTCGTCTCTTTTTATAATAAATTGAGTTTGTTACTGGCTTTGATTTAGATTTGCATTTCCAGTAAATGATAAGTTTGTTTCCTTTTTGTTTATTTCTTTGTTTACTCTCGTCCCTAGAGTGCACGGTATTTAATCTTTGTTCATGTCACCGACAGAAAAATTTTTCATCTCTCACCGAATTGCGGAAGATTTTTAGAAAAAATAAAAATAAAACATTTAATGGCCTGACTATAATACATTATGAAAACTTATCAGATTTTCTAATTTAATCTAATTTTTAAATTATACGATACTTTATTTTAAAGTTTAAATTATATACGGCATTTTTAAATTTACATCCCTTTAAAATATTCTATTTAACTGTTTACAAAAAGCCTATATTGAATATTTCATAATTTTTCAATATATCAATTCATTGCGTGACATCCAGTGCAGTTGTTCTTTGCGGAAAGAAGGTATTTCTATGCGTTTACGAACTTGTGTTTTTTAATAGGAAAATTAAGTGATTAATTTTCCTAATTATGCACGCTAAATCTTGTTGATTTATAACACTTTAAATAAAACTGCACTCAACAACAATCTGCAATCTTTTCGGCAACAATCTACACAAACTTGAAGGATCCAAGAAATGTAAAAAACAAAAAATTGAAAATTTTAACTTAAAGAAGTACAATCTCCCCAAAGGAATGAACTGATAATAAGGTATGCGGTTTTACCTATTTGTCTTTACATTTCTTCATATAAGTAATTTAGTAGTTTAAACATAAAACATATTTTTAATAATTAATAATATTTTAACATAACGATTCGTTACATAAAATCAAGTTATTCATATTCACCCTTTTCAGATATATTTTTAATACACTGGTGTCCAAAATTAAGGACCAATCGCAAAATGATAATTTTCACGTACGAGAATACTCAAAAGAAAATAATATAATTCGAATAATTACTATCTCTACAGCATAGCTAGTCCATATAACATCTCATTCAGGTCGCACATGGTCACAAGTGTCACAGTCATTACGGTGAAGCAAAAAATAGGAAATCCCATACATCTCATTATGAGTCTCAAATGATCACTATATGTGACTCCACTGAGACGCCACTGTGACTGTTGCTTTGTGACATGTCACCATGTGACTTTACAATGTAATTACATTGTGACTCTCATGTGACTTTCATTTTTAGACTCAGTTTCAAAGTCGTCGTGAAAACAGCATTGTGATAAGTTACCAAATAATGTGACATTAAAGTCACATGATGACTTTCAGGTGACATAGAGACTACTGTGAAGTCACCATTATGCTCTTTTGTGAAAAGTCAACATGTGACTATAATGTGATATTATTTGGTGACTTATCCTAATGCAACGTACATGATGACTTTGAAATTGAGTATAAAAATGACAGTCAAGTGAGAGTCACAATGTAACTACATTGTAAAATTACCTGGTGACTCGTCACAAAGCAGCAGTCATATTGACGTCTCAATAGAGTCACATATAGTGATCATTTGAGACTCATAATGAGACGTGTCGAATTTCCTATTTTTTGTTTCACCGTAGTGACTGTGATACTTGCGACCATGAGTGATATGAATCAGATGCTATATGGACTAGCTGTGCTGTAGGGATAGTAATTATTTGAATTATATTATTTCCTTTTGAGTATTCGCTTACTTAAAAATTAGCACTTTGTGACTTGTCCTTAATTTTGGACACCAGTGTATATTTCTAAAAGTATGGTAATAGTTTTCATTTAAAATATACTACTTTGAATAGATAAATTTTAAAGACAATTTAATCGACTTTTGTTTTAGCTCCATATATTTCGAATAGAAAAAAAACTAAGTTCTCCTCTTTTTATAAAGTAATCACTTCCTCGCTGGTTTTGATTTAGATTTGCATTTTCAGTAAAGGAAAAGTTACTTTTCTTTTTGTTTACTACTATATTTTTTCTCGATCCCAGAGTGCGCGGTATTTTATCATTGTTTATGCCACTGACAGAGAGAGTTTTTATCTTTCAGAGACTTACCGAAATGTGGAAGATTTTTGAAAAAATGAAAATAGATCATTTGATGAAGTGAATGTGATGCATTATATACATTGTCACATTTTCTCATATAATATAATTTTCAATAGTATCGTATACTTTATTATCAAATTTTATATAATCATACACGGCATTTAAAAAATTTACAGCCTGTTTAAAAATTATATTTGTCTATTTACACAAAACCTATTTTAAGTAATTTATGATATTTCAAAAGATCAATACATTAAATGGTATCCAGAAGTTATTCTTTGAGAAAAGAAATGTATTTATATACTGTTAAAGCTGTTCTTAACTGCTCATCTCAACAAGCTCAAAACATTTTGACAAATTTACAAATTTATTTTTTAACGGAAAGATATAAAATTGGAAAGTGTTGTCATGAAAGCGATTTGGAATTATACTGTGTTTTCCATTTTTTGATCTATCACTTACCTATTGAGTTATAAGCCTTTTTTCGATCACGTGACAAATGCGTTTTTCAACCGCTCAGAGTGTTTACTCTGCGTACGCGTGGAAACTCGGTTCAAAACATTCACTTTGACACTATTTTCTGAAAGATCTATTTCGTTTAAAAAAAAAAAAAAAAAAAAAACGGGAAAAAAAGTTCGATGACATTATTTCTGAACAACAACACCAGCTAGTTTCGTGCATTTTAGAACAAAAAAATAAAACTTATGTCAGAAAGTAGCCCTTTTGGATTTGAGAACACCCTTAAGAATTTTTGCAGTTAATAATAGCACAATTTTTTTAATTACTTACGCACTCTAAATGAAAACTAATCTGTAACAAATTGAAAAATATTACATTCGAAATTCTCTCTACATTTCTTCATATAAGTAAGTAATTTAGTTGTTTAAACATAAAACATATTTTTAATAATTAATAATATTTTAACATAATGATTCATTACATAAAATCAAGTTATTCATATCCAGCCATTTCGGATATATTTTTAATATATTTCTTTAAGTATGGTAATAGTTTTCATTTAAAATATACTACTTTGAATAGGTAAATTTTAAAGACAATTTACATCGACTTTTATTTTAGCTCCATATATTTCAAATGGAAAAACACTAAGTTCTCCTCTTTTTATAAAGTATTCACTTCGTCGCAGGTTTTGATTTAGATTTGCATTTTCAGTAAATGAAAAGTTACTTTCCTTTTTGTTTACTTCTATGTTTATTCTTGATCCCAGAGTGCGCGGTATTTAATCTTTGTTTATGCCACTGACAGAGAGAGTTTTTATCTTTCAGGGACTTACCGAAATGCGGAAGATTTTTGGAAAAATGAAAATTAAACCTTTAATGAAATGAATGTGATGCATTATATACATTGTCATATTTTCTCATATAATATAATTTTCAATAGTATCGTATACTTTATTCTCATATTTTAAATCACACACGGCATTTAAAAAAATTACAGCCTTTTTAATAATTGTATTTGTCTATTTACACAAAACATATTTTAAGTAATTCATGATATTTCAAAGATCAATACATTAAATGTTATCCAGAAGTTATTCTTTGGGGAAAGAAATGTATTTATATACTATTAAGGTTGTTCTTAACTGCTACTCTCAACAAGCACAAATATTTTGACATATTTACAAATTTATTTTTTAACGGAAAGATAAAAAATTGGAAAGTGTTGCCATGGAAGCGAATTGGAATTGAACTGTGTTTTCCATTTTTTGATCTATCAATTACCTATTGAGTTATAAGCGTTTTTGATCACGTGACAAACACGTTTTTCAACCGCTGTGAGTGCTTATTCTTTGTACGCGTGGAAATTTGGTTCAAAACTTTCACACTATTTTCTGAAAGATCTATTTCGTTTGAAAAAAATAGTTCGATGACATTATTTCTGAACAACAACAACAGCTAGCTTCATGCATTTTAGAGAAAAAAAAAAATTAAAACTTATGTCAGAAAGTAGCCCTTTTGGATTTGAGCTCTTAAGAATTTTTGCAGTTAATACTAACACAATTTTTTTAATTACTTACGCACTCTAAATGAAAACTAATTTATAACAAATTAAAAAAATACTACATTCGAAATTTCGCTTTACAGCAAAGTTTTTTTGCAAAAAGAATTTCACGCATCATTAGATTCAGCATCAGAAATTTTCCTTTTTACATTAATTCAATTCAAAATAGTTATTTGAAGCTTTCGTGCGTGGTTCCTTAATCTAGCTAGCCAGATTTCCATTAAATTTTAATATTGTATATAATAAAAAAGTTCATAAAATGGCCTATTATTTAACTATTTCGCTTAATATTCTTTAATATATAATTATTAAAGTTTTTAATACGTTTCCGAGTAAAAGAAATATTTATATTACACTCTTCGAAAAAAAAAATATCCATGGAAAAAAATGGGCGAACTTTATCAATTTAGCATTTTTGATTCTAAATATCTACTCAAAACTTCTCCATCAAATGCCGTTTTTAAGAGAGGCAGTTGTTTTTAAACAACACAAATTACATTATCGAAAGAAAAAGTAATATATTCATAAACAATGTTACAAAACAACTCCTTGTTTTGTTCCAGTTACAGGGTCCTTGTTCCAGGGGGTGGGGCAGCCTCCCCCCATTGGATAAACAATAGGCTGAATCCCTCCAAGAATATTGAAAACTCTCCACCTATGGTTATGTTCTGATTGGAGTAAGATACCTTGTATTTTTAGGTGAAAAAATGGACTATCGTGGTTTTCATTTGCAATTTTTTTTTTCGCACTGCAGTCTCTTACAATATGTCGAATCTGTTTCGAGTCACTATGCATAAGAAAAATATATGGATACAACAATTATTTCTAATATAATGAATATTGATTCATATTTTAAAAAATTGTATTTTCATAATTTTTTATAAGGTTTTATTTAACCTTACAAGGCTAGACATGTGAAATTCAATGGACTAAGTATTTTTTCATAAAACATTTCTTTTAGTATATAGCGAATAACCTTTTTAGTTCTTTGAATTAGAAAAAACGATAAACCTTAAGTATTCCTTATTGTACATAGCAATATCACGGAACAGTTCTTTCGTTACTTTGCTTCGGGAACACTATTATTTTTCTTATACGTGGAAATCTGGTTTTATTACTAGCAAAATATTTTGCTTAAAAAAAAATATTTTTTTTTGTAAAGTAAGCAAAGACTTAGATTAAAGCAGTAAACCTGTTTCAGCAAAGTTTATGATCTCCGATAAAATACACGGAGGGATACACAATATCTCCTAAATTGTGATACGTGTCTGAAAGCTTTAAAACAATTTTCTATATAAAATTTTCCTTTTTTCGTCTTTTCTCATTTCTTGACAGTTCGAATTAAAAGAAAAAATAAAAAAATTCCAAATTGTTTGCCAGCTAGATTAACTCTATGTATAGAATTTCAAAATCCAGATTTTAAGCCATTTTAATATCTGTATTCTTATTAATAATTAACGTTTTTATGAACAATAAATTTAAACTAAACCATTTTAAGAAAGCCTCAAAATAGTTGTCTCTCTCTCTATATATATACTAGCTAACTTGCCCGGCGTTGCCCGGGTACGTAAAAAAAACAGCACGAATTGCGAAAAACCTCTGAAAATCACAATAAGATATCGCGAAAAAATTTTAAATCGCTGCGCAAATTCCGAAAAAAGAAAATATATATATATATATTGTGTTCGAAGATTGAAAGTTGATTCAACTTCTATCAACGTCTTTCACTAATGTGGAAAAATGGTAGAAAATCGCTAAACTACACTAAAAATCACATACAAAATACCCGAAAAATTCGAAAATTGTTATACGAAATCCGAATAAACTTTTTTTTTATTATTAATTCTTCAACTACTTTTCAGCAGTGAAATTACGCCGATTTACGAATTGTATATTTACTGATGCTGGGTTCATTTGCGTCTCATGTTACGCCACTAGATTGTGTGCTCGTGAAGACTTTTCCATCTAGTGCTGCGGTTGCAGCCTTACCGACTTATATAAGTGAGAGATGCCAAGCTGGGCATCGTCCTTGTGGCTTAGTGGTAGAGCACTGGAGATCTATTCCAGGGGCCCGGGTTGGATTCCCGGCTTGGACATTTTTCACTAAGTTGGTTTACGACTTGTTAGCAATGTGATAATTCACGTCTTTAATATTCCGAATAAACTTTATTGATATGAAGGTAGAAATTAGTATTATAGGTCAAAAATGGAATGTCAAAAAATTGCAGCAGATCGCGAAGAAACGTAAATATCGAATTAAAAATCGCCTGATGACGTAACAAACACGTGTAAAGGGTTTAATGTCAAGTAAATTTGACATTTACGATCACCCATTATTGGCATTTAATCTTATAGTTTGGCGATATATTTTTTTTTTTTGGTCTATGGGATAATCAGGTAGAACCACAAATTATTTCTATCCGTATTTAAAAGTAGATAAATAGCTCTTCTTTATATAAATAAATAAAATAAATATCGAAAAAAATGCTTATATGTATATGAAAAGTAAATAGTTTGCCAGTAAATATACGTAAAATTCACATCACTCGATAAGGCCATTTTCTCTAACTCGCCAAACCCCATATATTAAAAATATAACAAATAATCTTCAATCTGTTGCCTGATACTAAGTAATCACAATAATGTAAATAACTATTAGGCATAGATACGTACCGGGTTTGGCGCGATTTTTTTTTCACGCCAATTTGGTGAAAACATCGTTTACGAATACCAGTTACACATATATATTTAAATTATTTTCTATTGTTTTAAAAGGAAATAGCAATAAATAATAAAAAGTTTAATTAATATCTATAGAACAAAACAGATTATATAACTGTAAAAAAGAAAATAAAAGTAAATAAACAATTTATTAATAAATAAACAACAATAGCCGAGTTACCATGTCAGGCAAAATAATGCCATTTTGAAGCCCATTATGTACCATGGAGCGTATATGACATCTGTGCCAACAAAACTTTCAATAATATAGTAAATATGTCATTTGATGGTGGCTTGATTATCAAAGATTATAAAATATGTGTGTATATGGCACATTTTTACACTAAAATTTAAATACTTGACTACACAGTTATAATTTTAAATCCTTTTTATATAATTTACATTTGAATATAAAGATTTTTCTCCGAAATGTTCTCCTATACTTAAAAAAAAATTATTGCGACCTTCGCCTGGCTTATTTCACGCTTCTGCCTTTGTGGCTTAAAATTGCATTGTTTGACGACCAAGGTAATAATTAAATAGCATGTAACTCACAAATAAAGCCTTTCTCCTGTAAGACATACGATGGGAAAATTACATAAAAATGATAATTAAATTGAATAAAAAAAAAAAGAAGGACTAAAAGACTGTTACTTAAATTTTATTTCTTCAAGTTTTTTCAGGCACATTTTTATTAACCTGACGAAGCGAAAAGTCGCCAAATAATGTATAAATTGCTTCTTTCATACTAATTTATTTTTTAAGTTTTATAAACATTCCTTTCATATTTAAATTAAATATTTTCATTTTATAAATTTTATCACGCATTAAAAGGGTTTTTGATTCATTTTTTTTTTATTAAACAAATAACAGTTATTTTCTTTTAATTTGCGAGTTGTTTACATTATTTTAATTCATTTATCAACTATAATTTTCCGCAAAATGACCACTGGCAACCCTTTCGTTGAAAATATCAATAAAATACAATAATCTAAGCATTGTATCATGTAACTTTTATTCACAATTTAATTTACTTGGATTCTCTTAAATATAATTAACATAATCCCTTAAGTTAATATTAGTTTTTGTTGCATTAAAATATTTAATATGTTGATTTTCTGTAAGCAAGTAATTGGTTTACAATGGAAGTATGTGGGAATTTGGCGAAATATTAGAAATTTCGCCAAGTTGGCGTCACTTTTGGCGACTCATTTTGGTCGCCAAATTTGGCGATATACCGCCAAGTTGGCGACAAACTTAACTGCATTTGACGACAGAACTATGTCCCTCTACGGCAACCTCCTTATAGATATGAAAATGTACCAAATGCTGTTCAATAATTGCATAAAAAATTCGCTAAAAATTCAAAAAACGCTGCACGAATTCCGAATAAACTTTTTTGAAAAGAGAGCAAAATTTGCTATATTGGGTTGAAAGAAAGAAACCATATTCTTCTCACTTATATGGAAAAATCGCCTCGAAACATAAAAAAGCGCTAAAAATCGCATAAAAAATTAAATAAAAAAAATCTAATCAAAAAATCGAAAATCGGGCTTCGAGGTGCAAAACTTCATACATAGACGTACCTTTTCCCCAAATTTTGTAGCTCTACGTGCAGTGGTCTCTTCAGAACGCCATAGACACACTCACTCACTCACACACAAACTTCTTTCTTTATTATTATAGAATAGATATATAGCCAACTATTTTGAAGATGTTTTAAAATAGTTTATTTTTACGTAATGGTTTATATATATATATATATATATATAATAAAGATAAAATCACAAATATATGAACAAATTGGTAAAATTCTGAAGATGAACAAGATATGAACATAAGAAAACAGTATGCAAATAAGAAACTATGAATAACCCACACAATATTCAGAGGAGCTTGCAGGTTTAATTCATAGTGAAGATGCGTTTATATATATATATATCAGGGATGAGAGAGCTCCGACCCGAATGACCGATTACACCCACTAAATTTTAATAGTGTTCTTTTCTTTATTAAATCTCAGAAATTCTGTCATTAAATAATGCGAGCAATACTATTAATATTTAGTGGTAGTAATAAGTCATTTGGATCGGAGCGCTCTCCTCCCTGATATATATATATATATATATATATATATATATATATATATTATATAAAAATTTTTTACTTTTACTATTCATTTAAATTATTCTAAATTGCCGGCATATTCATTATTTCCTTTTTTTTGATACGCTCTATTATTTATTTCTAGTTAAATTCCTATAAATTTAAAACGCGTATCTTAATAATAGTTTTATTTCAAAACGTAATCTTAACTTTTAATCCCTTCATTAAATTTTATCGTATACCAAACTGTAAAGTTCTGAACGCATTTACTTATAATTTCGAATGTTTATCAAAGCCATTTTTACATTTTTATTCTATTTCATCTCATTTTCCCGCCCGATAGGCGTCAGCCTTTTCACATCAAAATCCTTCCAGTAGCGGCGCCAGGATTCTTTTCTGTGACGTTTCTTGATCGCTCTCCATTGGCTGAGTGTCGGATCCCAGTTTCACTTCGAAGCTCATGCGTGATTTTGGTTGGGTTAGCCTGAAGTTTCCATTTCAATCGGATTTCCTCTGCGCATCCTAATAAATATTTCAAATATGAGCTCAGAACAAGATTTTTTTTGCCGTTTGATTGTTTACATAACCTGTTACCCGGTGTCCTAAGCCATGTAGAATAATCATTTCGTGAATTAACATCTATTTCGCATGAGTAACTAGTTTATGCTTGACTGGAATGCTCTGATTTCTCATCCTGTGGGAATTGTTTAGTGTTGGTATGTTCTGATGGAATAAACAGATTTCCTATGACTACGTTTCCATGTGTTTAATAGGGAAAACCCCCGATTTCTTCATACGCCTTTTTTCACCACTCACGCGGCCTAACCTGCCTTGTCTTCTTCATGAAAAAATAAGTGTTTGATTGGACTCTACAAATATTAACATCGCTCTACAGCTGCTAAATTTTCACAGAGTTGATACCCCCGCTAGCGATGCTTGGGCTAAGTGGTATGATTGCTATACAACATCACCAACGGCTGATTAAAATGTGGTACGAATCCAGTAATATGAAATAAAAAGCACTACGTGATATTTCGACGTAACCTATTAAATTGTTTCGTAATATATGTATATATATATAAAACCATTAATTAAACACCACCGATATATATATATTTCGTTATGAATAAATACTTGAGTTTTCCATCTAACACGATAGTAGATTACTATACTCTTTCTGAAAATATATACATATATAATAAAGAATAATACAAGTGTACATATATTAAGCCATTTTCATGCATATATGCTGATTAAAAATATTTCTCAGTATAATTACTTCAAACTAAAGTGGTTCAAGAAGCCATATTATTTATATATTAATTTTATTTAATTAGTTAACAAGTTGTAGAAAGTTAATAATAATATTTAAACATGAATTCTACTCTATTTCTCCTTTCCCGTTAATCATGTAAACGGAAATCCACTACATCAGATGCAGAAATTTTAAAATAACGTATGCAAGCTTTCTTGGCCAAATATGTATATTATAAGACATCACAGAAGAAAAAAATTAGTTTGGAATAAAATCTTCGTTAGAAAACTTCCCTATATGAATTATTTAACAATTTAAAAAAAAAAAAAAAACTAATGAAACTATGCCGAAAAATGTTTCTTTTTATATGAACTTAAAATATTGTATAATCTTTAACCCTTTTATTTCCATAATTTTAAAAAGGTTTAGTTCCGGAAGCAATACTTAGCACTGAATCTGTTTTTTTTTTTTTTTTTTTTTTTTTTTTTAATCCCTATTTAAACCAGAAATATTGCTTAAGCAAAGTAACTTTTCTTTAAGTACCATTCATTTTAATACTTAAAGTTTTGTTAGAAAAAATATTTTTGAAATGACCAGCGAATGGCTAAATTAAATAAATAAATTAAATGATTCTGAAATAACTAAATTAAACGTCAATTTCAAACAAATATATTACCTTTATAGATATTTATTTATGACAAGATTCATTATTCATTATTTATAACAAGATTTTTTAATATCCTTTACAAATATGGATTTAGTATATGATATAGAACGAATTTATTTTCGAAATCAAATGAGATTCATGTGGCAAATTTATGTAAACGTATGAATAGTGATTTAGATGGCAGTTAAAATGTAATATATATATATATTTCGTTATGAATAAATACTTGAGTTTTCCATCTAACACAATAGTAGATTACTATACTCTTTCTGAAAATATAAAGTACAAATTGTTAAATATCATTTATTTATTTATTATAACTGTAGCAGATGCTTTACCGGTCGAATCGTATAAAAATGATAAAAATAGCCAACATATCTTAGATAAATTTGGATGACTCTACTACACGAAACATACCGTCGAACCTTGGATAGACGTGGAAATGTTGTAGCGTATTTTCGAAGACGTATGACAAAATTTAAGGAAGCAATAAATTTTTATTGACATAAAACAAAAGATCGATTCTAGATTAAATATTTTCACACAAACAGCAATTGCTAAATGTTTGAAGAAAGGGTCGATGGGCAAAATATGACAACATATGGTTTAAGTATCAACTCCTTTATATCGATTAAATTGTCTCAAAAATCACCATAGTCTCTGATTTAGTTCAGCGTTGGATTAAAATGCACTTTTCTTCCGTGTGTGGAACACGCACTGCTTTGACAGCTAGTGTCACTTTGTCTTTTGGCCTTGAGTCCGAATAAATGCAGTTTTTCACCCTAGGAAACCCTCCGAGAAAATATAGCAAACTGAGAGCCTCTTGCTGTCCAAAAGGTAAAGATTTGAACCTACTCTCTTAAGAGTTCAAAATTAACTAACTTATCTCTCATCAAGGGTCTTATCTCATGATCCACTGATTTTAAAAACAATTGCTACTCACTAGCCACTAGAAACGTTTCGCTAGTGATGTCACCTGCAAACTGTCATCTGATAGGATGGCCGTGTTCTTGCCTCCTTTTAGGAAACGCACTTTCGCCATCGCACGGTCGTAGGGAATTTCTTCTGCTTCCATTCCACTTTCACTTTAGAGGTGCATTAAAGAAATACCAGACATGCTCTGTATTTTTTTCATGTCGCTGAAGTGCCACTTTCGATTATGCATTAAGATCGATCGATTTCATTGGATCTATCCAGCAAAAAGTGGGACTTTGCCAAAATAATGTTTTCATAAATACATGGGATATCCTATATCCATAAGTATCTGTATATATTAGAGGGTTTCTGTTGTAAATTAGGAAATCAATTCGATTTTATACAATACTTAAAGACATCAACACCTACCTAGATATAAATCGACAAGGAATCGTTTTATTAATTTGGGAAAACATACAACATATTTTACTAGTTGTCTTTGAAAATTGGGGCTTAAGGAGAATATGCAATCTATTTGTTCTGTCGCCAAAATATGTCTTAAGATTCTTCTATTAAAAATTACTATATAAAAATATACTCTTCGTTGTCAAAGCCGCGTGGAATAAACTGAACATTATAAAAGTTCCTAATATGGATGTCAAGTCACGTATTTTTTAATTCTAAGCAATAGTTCTTAAAATTCTCGAAATATTCGAGATAATCACATTGGTAAATAATACACCGGTGTCCAAAATTAAGGACCAATCACAAAATTCTAATTTTCAAGTACGCGAATACTCAAAAGGAAGTAATATAATTCGAATAATTACTATCTCTACAGCACAGCTAGTCCGTATAACATCTCATTCAAGTCACGCATGGTCGCAAGTATCACAGTCACTACGGTGAAAAAAATAGGAATTTCCATACATCTCATTATGAGTCTCAAATGATGGCTTTATGTGACTCCACTGAGTCGTCACTGTGACTGCTGCTTTGTGGCGAGTCACCATGCGATTTTACAATGTAGTTACATTGTGACTCTCATGTGACTGTCATTTTCAGACTCAGTTTCAAAGTCGTCGTGAAAACTGCATTGTGGTAAGTGACCAAATAGTGTCGCATTAAAGTCACATGATGACTTTCAGGTGACATAGAGACTACTGTGAAGTCACCATTATGCTCTTCTGTGAAAAGTCACCATGTGGCTATAATGTGATATTATTTGGTGACTTATCATAATGCAACGTGCATGATGACTTTGAAATTGAATCTAATAATGACAGTCACATGAGAGTCACAATGTAACTACATTGTAAAGTTACCTGGTGACTCATGACAAAGCAGCAGTCACATTGACGTCTCAGTGGAGTCACATATTGAAGATTTGAGACTCATAATGGGACGTAAGTAAGTAAGCACCCACCCTGGGAACCCGCTTTTGGCTTATGGCTAGGTGTAACCCCCAAGCCCAGGGCAGAAAAAAGTTTTACTACCTGCGGAAACAAGCCCAGATCCCCAGTCTCCGGGAAAGAAGACTTCGGAACGACGTGGAATTTCCTACTTTTTGTTTCACCGTAGTGACCGTGACACTTGCGACCATGTGTGACATGAATGAGATACTATATGGACTAGCTGTGCTGTAGAAACAGTAATTATTCGAATTATATTATTTCCTTTTGAGTATTCGCTTACTTAAAAATTAGCATTTTGTGACTGGTACTTAATCTTGGACATTAGTGTATATAGTCTTAAAATTGATAAAATAATTATTGCATACATACTTAATTGCAAGTAAAAGCTAGACTATTTACTTTTTAATATGAAAATTGGTTAAATCCGACACAATTAGCTGCAGTAGTTATTGATAATACAGTAACAACCAACAAACATAAGAAACACAGAAAAAAGCATTTGAAAAAGACTAATAGTAAATTTGCTAGAACCTTCTTTTAAAGATGACTTATTAATTTTTATAATTCCTCTTAATTCATAAGGATAAGCCATCATTATTTTATAAATTAATTTTGTGTTCCTTAGATCAATTCGTTTTTTTTTATAACGCCTGTCATATTAGCATATATCAAAACACAATGAGTCACATTTACGCGTTGCTCACTTTTTTTTTTTTTTTTTTTTTTTTTGCATGTAATAGCAATAACTTTTAAAGGATGAAATTATTTCTCAAAGATCATCTCAAAATAAGGGGTGTAGCGAAGGGTATTCGGAGGTATGCGGCCTATATCGTCTGGAATTTTTAAATAAGCGCTATGTTTCTAAATACGCTATGTTTCTAAAATAAAGCTTTAGCGTAAACTCTAGGTATAACGTTCATAACTTCATCGCATACTCTCTGCTTATAGTGTATACCTTCTGGAATTTTTACGGCTACAACACTGCTGGAAATACCAAAGGACATATTTTTGCTCTCATAATTATCATCATCGTTTTTTATATTTATTCGAAATGAAAAGAAAACGATTATAATCTAAAAGTATTATAAGTGATTATTAACCTAATTTATTAGACTTTTTTTAAATAAGCATGGAATATTTGAAAATTTATAAAATTATAGCTTGTTTATGTTTCGTAATTTATTTCGATTTATTCTTCTAGTCCTTTATAGCGTTCTTATATTTATAGCTCAAATGGTACATTGTTTATAAAATATAATAAATTATAACTAAAATAAATTCAATAATGCAACTTAAAATTTAATAAAAAATACAGTTCTGTGGATTTTGAAAGCAGTATATGATTAGAAGGCTTTAGTTTTTACATTTTCTTGCGAATATTTTCTATTTCCATTTTTATTATATTATGCGTCAGCGTTCTAATAGTTTCGTAAATTTAATTTCCTCTACTAGAAAAAGGGAATAGGCCATGTAGTGGAAATAAAAGATACAGAAAAATAACGCTTAAAAGCAAGAGGACAAATGAATTTCTGACGCCGTACTTTGTTTCAAAGAATCTTCTGAAAAGAAAGTGTGCAGGTACTTCACTTGAATTTCCTGAAACACACTTTCAAGGAAGTGAAATTTCTTCAATTTTTCGATTTAGTAAAATAATAAAAAGGCCTGCAAAATAGAGTCTTTAAAAAAGTTTTTACATTTTTATGAATAAATTTTGGATATAATTTATATTTAAATATTTATCTTTTAAAGTTGTTT
Source organism: Maratus speciosus (assembly GCA_963932465.1). Lineage (NCBI taxonomy): Eukaryota > Metazoa > Arthropoda > Arachnida > Araneae > Salticidae > Maratus > Maratus speciosus. Next base: position 422,450,377 of record OZ010791.1, read on the forward strand.
TACAATGTCTGCTAAACTTTAGACTATACAAACTAAAAACATTTTATATTTCTAAATTTAATATCTATATGGGCTGCAAATAACATTTTATTTTTATCCGAAACTTAATATGAGCTAAATATGCTATATTGGCAGATGTACGTAATAAAAAGACAGATGTATTAATGATATTCATAGATAGAGATAAAAATAATTTGAAAAAATATTTTAAAGAACTTATATATTTTGTATACATGCCCATATTTCGGATGAAGTTCCCGTTTCCCTTATAATTTAGTAAAAAACAATTTTTACTGTTATATATAGAGAGAATGTAATGTTTTATCATCATTTTTTAAATTTTGATCTAGCATACAAAATCGGCGTAGCTCGGCCCATGATAATAACATTAAATACACATAAAATTTATCTTGGATTCAGATTGGTTGTAACCGGGAGGAATTTAGTGTTGTGAGCTCCACTGTCATCGTACACCCTCAAATTTGTATGAATTTATATTATTAAATGAGAATATCTCTAAACGAACCTAGACGTGGAAACCCCACTACCTTCAGCAGCGCACACCCGAGCATGTTGGTCGAGAACCAACTACTGTGATTAACGGCCAAAGCATTTTCTGTTCTCTTTTTGAAATAGTAAAAATTTTCGGTACTTAGTTATCCTATCGACCAAATTACTGTCGCCAAATTGTAAGATTAAATGCCAATAATAGTTGATCGTAAATGTCACATTCACTTGCCAACACGTGTTTGCGTCATCGAGTGATTTCTGTTTCGATGTTTTATTTGTATTTTTAATAATGTTATACTAATTTATTTGTTCTTTCGTTGTTGAAACTAAAATTTATGTCAATTTGTATAATTTAGTGAGTGGTTTGGCGATTTATATAATTTGACGAAATTGGTCGACGGAATAACTAACAAGTACCATATTTTCCCTAAAATTCCGAAAATAAGCCCCCTTTTGCAATAGAAAATATTGGCAAAAGTAAAGAAGTGGATTATAAAAGAAATGTTCTTGAAACTTTCGTCAATAAATTTCACTTTAATGTCTATTTACAGAAATGAATTTGTACACGATAAGGTATATTCAGTAAGAATTTAAAATAAAACGTTCTGAGAAATTTTTAAATTTTTAAAGTAATCGAAAAGCAATAATTAAATAATCCACTAAATAATAAGATTCCCTCTTTAAAAAGAGGAAAACTGTTCAAATTCTACTTTTTAGGCGTATTAATAGGACTCAGTAAATGTATGAAGAAGTTCGCGTTGTATCATTGCGGTAAAGCAAAATTACTGAGTTGGAAGCAAACCTAAAAAATAATTTAAAAAAGTTCGAAAAGAAAGCCCGATTCTCCTTACCCTTACAAATTGATTTTAATCGATTTAGTTAAAATTTCTACAAGTTGTAATATCAGTGCCGTGTAATAAATTTTTATTAAAATTTAAATAAGTTTTAAAAAAATTCTAGCGTCTCACACAATAAAGTACCACTGCAAAGAAAATAGAGGGACTATCTGCTGTTTGTTTATTGAAGTCCGTGAAGTCAGATGCGAATGTTGTCAGAATCAGACCATTTGCGTCGGATAGATAATACATTTCGTTACGAAGACGATATATGAATCGTTATAGAAATGTCAGTTTTGAAAAATAAATCAATATTGGTAATCAATATTTAGACGAAAATTCTTTTACACTATTCCAGCGCATTTTATCTACAAATTTCCTAAGCCAAGATATTATGCTTCTTTTTCGCAACATAAACGTTTATTTCATGAAAATTTTAATTTTACGGGTTATCAACGTTTTAAGTTTTGCTCAGCATATGATGAAAAAAATGCAATTATCAAGTATTAAACAGGGAAAATAACTTTCAAGAATTATGTTCTTTACTACCACATACCAATAGTCATAGAAATGCAAGTTTTGAAAAGGAAATCAATATTGGTTTATCAATATTTAGACGAATTTTAACGAAGCACTTTTGTTTCATCAATATTTTAACGACTTCTCGCTGGGCACTGACGACTTATTAATATTTGGACGAATTCTGTTTTGCACTATTTGTCCACATTTTGCCCTCAAATTTCCAAAGGCTACGTGTTATGCTTCTTTTAAGTAAAATAAACGATATTTTATGACATTTTTTATGTTCTATTTATCAAAATCATAATAAGGTATAACTTTAACAAAAATAAAATTGAAATTTATCATACCTAAAATTGCAATACCTTAACATGTTTGTTTCAAATTCGTCGAATATTCACTGTCTTATTTTTGCGTCTGTGCAGACACAAACTTCATTGTTTATTTCTTCTTTCTATACATAGTTTTGTTTATTCAAGTGTTGTATCATCCCCAGTAAAAACCGGTACTTTTATTAATCCAAGTATTTCAACAATACAATATTGTAACATAGTAAAACATGTGAAAAAGGAATCTGTGTTTGATTTAACCCCTTAAGGGGACGAGGGACCTTAAAAAACCTTAAAAATCAATTCTTTATTTTTTGAAAATTTCACTTTAAATAATATTCAGGGGTACATAATATGCATTATGGCATGCATTTATCAAAAAAAAAAAAAAAAAAAAAAAAAAAAAAAAAAAAAATTAAAAAAAATTATTTTTGAGAAAAAAATAAAGTTTTACCCATCGGTAAACATATATTTGTATATTTGAATATAAAGGTAAAAAAAAAAAAAAAAAAATTAAAAATTAAAAAAAAAAATTCGAAAAAATTTCAAAAAATTGTTTGTTTTTTTTATATTTTTATATTCAAATATATAAAATTCGATGCACAGAATTATTTATATATATAAACCAAACTTTTATAAAAAATATTGGGATTTTCATTGATATGGAATGCGCAGGGGGCTTTTCGAAGATTTCTGCGACAACGCGCAAAATGCCATTTTTTTTTAAAAATAAATTTTATTTTTTATTTTTTTTATGATAAATGCATGCCATAATGCATATAATGTACCCTTGAGTAATGTTTAAATTGAAATTTACAAAAAAAAAAAAAAGAAAAAAATTGAAAAATTTTGAAATTTAGAAATTTTTTCGAAATTTTTCAATTTTTTTTTTTACCTTTATATACAAATATATAAAATTCGATGCACAGTGTTATTTATATATATAAATCTAACTTTTATAAAAAAAATATTGGGGATTTTCATTGATATGGAATGCGCAGGGAAAATTTCGAAGATTTCTACGACGACGCGTAAAATGCTATTTTTTTCTCAAAAATAGCATTCAATTTTTTTTTTTATTTTTTTGTGAGAAATGCATGTCATAATGCATATAATGTACCCTTGAGTAATATTTAAAGTGAAATTTACAAAAAAAAAGAAAAAAATTGAAAAATTCTGAAATTTTGAAATTTTTTCGAAAAATTTCAAAATTTTTCATTTTTTTTTTTAATTTTTGTATTCAAATATATAAAATTCGATGCATAGTTTTATTTATATATACCGGGTGTCCCAAAAAGGACTGACTGATTTTAAAATTCAATAACTTGCAAACGGTGACAGATATTAAATAAATTCTTGCAGGAGGGTTATGCATAAAGTCAAAAGTTTTATTACAGTGATTTTCAATTTTAGTTCGATTTACAAACAATAGATGGCGCTGTAAGCAATAGTCGCTAAATACAGGCTCGATTTTTGGTCCTTTATCTTGTTCCATGCAGAAAAAGGAGATGGAAATGTATTATCCGGGCCACGAAGTACCAAAAATCGAGCCTGAATTTAGCGACTATTGCTTACAGCGCCATCTATTGTTTGTAAATTGAACTAAAATTGAAAATCACTGTAATAAAACTTTTGACCTTATGCATAACCCTCCTGCAAGAATTTTTTTAATATCTGTCACCGTTTGCAAGTTATTGAATTTTAAAATCAGTCAGTCCTTTTTGGGACACCCGGTATAAACCAAACTTTTATAAAAAATATTGGGGATTTTCATTGGTATGGAACGCGCATGGGGCATTTCGGAGATTTCTAAAACGACGCGTAAAATTCCACTTTTTTCTCAAAAATGACACTAAAAAAATTTTTTTTAGTAATAAATGCATGCCATAATGCATATAATGTATCTTTGAGTAATATTTAAGGTGAAATTTACAGAAAATAAAAAAATTATTTTTAAGGTCCCTCGTCTCCTTAACGGTCGCTTAATATTTGGAAAAACCATAAAAAAAGTACCTATTTTTTATTACAGAAACCGAATAACTATAAGGTTTCTATTTAAAATATGCAATCAGTTTTTTTAGGCGAAAAAAAAAGATGTTATAGAACAAATTCACAGTTGTGGAAAAGCCATCATGCGAGAATTCTGTATTTTAACATTTGTTTCACACCCTGCAAATTAATGCGAATTAGACCTTCATTTTTCACATCTTAGATCTTTATTTATCATCATCAAACAAATTTTTACAAATAATATTTGAAATAATATAATAGACATTAAATTTTGATTATTAAACTTATTATTAATTGCCGAAACGTCAGTGAAGGCTTACTGTGGAGACACGAAAAGTTTTGATTTCCGGATGTCTGTCTGTCTGTCTGTCCGTCTGTTCCGCGATAACTGCCGCAAAAAGCACCCGATCAGCTTGAAATTAATTGGGCATATTTGTGAGATACCCGGACGTAGCTGTATAGTTTTTGGTTAAATTTGGTTCATTCGTTCGGAAAATATGGAATATTTTATTTTTCTTTATAATGCTTTTCTACGGCAAGTCAGACGATTTTCAAATTTCGATTTGTTGAAAGAAAATGGCACGTTTGATTGATGGATTTAAATGTCAAATTATGGATACTAAAATTCCAAATAAAGGTTTTAAATTATTCCTATTATATTGAAGTTTTATCAATATATCTATAAGATTTTTTAATTTACGTGTATAATGTTTTGAGGACATTTATACATGTATTCCAATAATATAAAGAATTTTTAAATTAAGTTTCTTGTTTTACATGATACATATTTCTTTTTTTTTCCTTTTCTTCGTTGCCTAGCGACTGTTATTAGTAGCCTATCATTGCGTCAAATATGAATGAAGTTAGTAAATTACGTTAATTTTGTTGCAGGTACTATTAAAAGGCTATCACAAAAAATATTTTATCGCGCCAAATCGATGCAATTTATGCAATTAACAGTGGGCACGATAATGAATTATTTTCCAGTAGATTTATAGATCTCCAGATATGCCTATTTTGGGGGGCTTTTAATATGTTATTGCTATCGCATGGATTAGGATGTTTAAACTAATGTTTAACCATGCTATAAGTGAAAAAAAAGTACAGTTAAAGGCATGTAAATCCTTTTTAACACTTTCCAACATGGATGAAAAGTATTTATGACTTCAGTTTTTCTATCTGTCGCCTGCCGTGTTTCTCTACGTGCTCTAACTCGCGTAAATATAGTCGGGATTACATGTAATTGATATACGTTATTGAGGTTTGACAAAGTATGTTTGGTATTAAAAATGAAGAGTGTAGCATTCATAGCTTAATTACAGGGGCACTCAAAACTATTCCGTTACATTATAGTCTTTGGGAAAAATCGTCTGCGGTGTATTTTAATAATGTTACACAATTTTAAACGTAATGAAATTTATATACTTTATTAAGGTGCACTAGAACCTGGTTACTATAAAATATGTTATGTGTAGCACTTACAGCATGCGTACAGGTAACTCAAATGTATTCATAATATTACAATCTTTGAAGAAAATCCTTTTGTGGCGTTTTTTAATGATGTTACTCTGTTACAAAATAATAAAATTGATATGTATTTTTGAAACATTTTTGTAGTATATGGGGTGCAAAGCATATGTTTTTTTCAGGGTCACACAAATGTGGTCGATTAAAATGTGGTCTACGGGGGAAAAAACTCTTCACAGCTTATTTTAACACATTAGCGACGGGAAACGAAAATTCTCGTTTTTATTCAGAATACATCATTGGCTAAGGGAGTGACTTCTACCTTACAGAAAAGACATTTATATTGTGTTGTCCATATTTTTTATAGATTGTAAGACATTATATATTACATCCGTACATTGAAAGATATTTACTGCTGCATAAACATGAAAAACATATCTCAGAAACCAAATTCCGAGACACTTTCAGAAGAGGGAGGAGCTTCTACTGTTTTTAAACCCAGATTTAATTAAATTGCCTTTCGTCAGTGTGTTAATTGTGTTGCACTAATTCAAACATTAAGAAATTAAATTACATTACTGTGATTGACTACAAGAAGCTTGAATATGATTTGTATCGTATTTATCGTTCATTTATAGGGTCACATAAAATATTTCGGATACAGTTCTGGTCTATTAGGGATGATTGCTGAAGAGCATTTTCGATTATGGTGTGCGTTTTAACGTTAAGTAAATTTGTGCTTAATAAGTAGTGCTTAAATATTGTATAGACCATGTACAGGGATACACAAATGAATTCGTAAGTATAAATGAAAATGAGCGCGAATTGCTTCAGTGTTTTTTTTTTTTTTTTTTTTTTTTTTGAGTTATGTATTTCCCAGCCCAAATACATTTAGTATACTAACAAATGTTTGCAGAATTTAAATAGAACCATATACAGGACTCCTCAGAAACTGGATATATGGTGCACACTATGCATACTAATCCCCGGGAATGTGATATGAGCAGTTTTAAGAGGGTTTTTTGTCTGCATTAAATTTAAATGTTATAGACGACGCGTAAAAATCTTCACGTAATATACAGGGCTGTAGAAAAGAATTCATGTACGTTTCCGTCTATTGGTAGAATTTACTAAAGGACATTAACACAATTAATTGATAATTACAAATGTAAATTAAATTACACTACGAAGGGGTTCAGGGGGGCTCTGCCCCCCTGAAGAAATCTACTTTATTATCTAAAAATTACCAGAATAAGTAGCTCATGAGATTTTCAGAATACCATTACATAACAAGGGGTTTAATTTAACGCTTCTAATGTCAGAAACCTTCGAAATATTTTTTCGTTTTATAAATGTTTATGTAATTTCAAAACTTTAAATTTCGTTTTTTGTAGAAAGATTAATATTACTCAAAGGATGCTAAACACAATGAATTGTAGAGCTGACTTTGAGGCTCCTGATCTGCAGATTTACTAGTTATGTTACGTGATTATTGCCGAAACGTCAGTGAAGGCTTACTGTGGAGACACGAAAAGTTTTGGTTTCTGTTAGTCTGTCTGTCTGTTCCGCGATAACTGCCGCAAAAAGCATCCGATCGGCTTGAAATTCACTGGGAATGTTGACGAGGTACCCGGACTTAGCTGTATAGTTTTTGGTTAAATTTGGTTCATTCGTTCGGGAAATATGGAACATTTTATTTTGCTCTATAATGCTTTTCAATGGCAAGTCAGACGATTTTCAGATTTTCATTTGTTGAAAGAAATGGCTCATATGAAAAATGGATTTAAATGGTAAATTTTTGATGCTGAAATTTTTAAATAACATTAAATTATTCCAATAAATTATGTCAATATATTTGCGAGATTTTTTTAATTAGGTTTATAATATTGGGGGGAATTTTATACATGTTTTCCAATAATATAAAGGATTTTGTTTTATCAAATTGACATAATGCATATTTCATTTTTTTCCTTTTCTTTCTCTGTTGCCTAGCAACGAATTTGGTCCTAATAATATTAGTATAATTGCGTGTATAATGCTTGAGTAAAGCCAACGTCAAAACAGATGAATTAATGCATTTGTATCTTTGCATATAGAAGGATTTTAGCCCAGAAATAATAATAGGCAATATTTTATTTATTTTATTGAAATATTTTGCTTAAAAATACAAAAGTTCATTATTTTCATAGAGAATAACGTAACATTTTCCCATAACATTTACCAATATTTCTTTAATTGTTGCCAAGAAAATCAAAACCCGGAATAATATTTTCTTTTAAACAATTTTCAATTGAAATGTTTTGTCGTGAAACAGGAAAATGAAAAATAAAATTAAGTTTAGAAAAATTAATATGGCGGCATATTAAAAATAAAAAGAAAACTCTCGAGTATTTCTTAATATAACAAGATGAAAAGTTTTGAGTAAGTACGCATAGCAGGTGAATTAGACGTCATTTATCGAAAACAAAGATGCTGGAATAAAAAGATCTTGGGTAAAATAAAATTAACTATTATTCACGGAGGAAAGAGATAGATGGAGATGCAGTATGCCGTAAAAACAGTTTGCAATACGATGTGCGTTATCGCTCAGATTTAAATGCCCTCATTCGGCCAAAACAAAACAAGCACGTGGAACAGGGACCAAATTCTTTGACTTCATCCGTTTAAGCACGTCGTTGTGTTGTGCCGAATGTAGCGGATTTTAGGGTTACATTTTTGGCGTCACTTCAAGATTTATTGTCTGTGTACGGTTAACATGAATATTTTATTTTAAATTTAAATATTATTAATTTATAAAAAAAACTTATGCTTATCCTTATAAATCACAGCGTAAAAAAATCTAAGATATACTATAACCATCCGCACAACCAATAAAAAATTACGAATGTAAATTTAAATAGACTACGGGGGGTTCAGGGGGGTAGAGCCCCCCTGAAGAAATGCAATTTTTGATTTAAAAAGTTACCAGAATAAGTAGCTCATCAGAATTTCAGAACATCAATGTACAACCACTTGTTTAACACTTTTAATTTCTGAAACTTTACAAAGTATCTTGTATGCTCATAAAGATTTATGTAATTTGAAAACTTTAAAAAGCGATTTGTAGGAAGTTGAATATTATGCAATGAGTGATAAAAAACAATGACTTGCAAAGATGACGTTGAGGCTCCTGATCTGCAGATTTACTAGTGTAACATATTTTGAAACATGCGATATAAAGTCAACATCAGCGCCAAAAGTTAAACCCGATTGCTAATATTCAAAAACTCCACACTGAAATGCCAGTTAAATTTTTCTGGTTTGAGAAGTTTTTCCAGCAGTAAATATCCAGCCGGAAATATGACGGGCACGAGAAATAACGAACGACACCTCAGCCCCTGATATTGACGGGAGCGAGAATTAATGGGTTAAAAGGGAAAAAATCATTATTGCTATGGAATAAATTCCATTCAATTTTACCTGTTAGTAGGGAATCCTGTCTGAAACGGATTATTTTTCGGAGACTATAGATTACATTTGTACAGGTTTTACTGTATAAGTGATTTATGTATTAAATGAAATTTTAATAATGCGATTTGTGGAAGTAAAGCATAATTCCACCAATACAGTTATTATTACTTATTTATATAACTATATAATATTATGTAAATTTAAATGTGATAAAAGTCAGTATTCAAATTTAAGATTATACTACTTAATTAGGCAAAATGAATTAGAAATTTGGTGAATTATGAAACATAATATTTGATTGATATATAGATGTTATATTTATTTTCAATATCATCAAAACATGAAAAAGTGACATATAAATAGCTATAATTATTTACTGATTATATATAAATTTCATTGAAAATTAATTATTAACATTTAGAATTGGTAAGCTTAAATATAATATTACATAGGATACTGCCCAAATTTTATGTTAATATAAACTTGATAATAAGGGAATTTAGTCTTTTTTTCCCTAAAAGTAGATGTACAGTTGTACAGATCATTCCCGTGTCCAAATGATTATTATCTCTATTCGAAAAATAAAGAAAACTGCATATAGTAAAATAAATAAAACAGCAACATTCAGATTAATATTTCATAAGTCGTATTACTCTTCTCTTTCGTGTGACTCAAGCAGGAAATTATATGGCAGAAACAACAACGATAAAACATATCATTTGCACATAAAATGACAGAAAAGAATCATTCTTTAGAAGGTGTTACAAATATGTTATTTAGGAATTTGCTTTAGATTCCCAATTGTTAATAAAAAAAGATAGCACTATCTCGAGACCTTGCCTTAAACCTTTATTATAAATTTGATGCTACCATCATCATTACTCACTAGGTTTTTTCATTACATACCAAATTGGAAGTCATCCGGTTAAGTAGTTTTAGAATTATGCAAGTTTAAAACTTTAAAAAACAATATCCATTTCCTTTATCTATTTTCCTTAAGGTAATTCATTTTAATATTTGTTAAACAGAATTTAATGCTTTTAGTTTTTCTCAGTGTATTCAAGAACTTCTCGGCAAAATTTTGAATTTGCATGTTTGAAAATTCCACAAACCTATTTATGATAGAACATTATGTTAAAAAAAATCTTATTGTTTTCAAAAATTAATTAAACATTTATATTTTTTATATAAATTTTCGAAATAAAAATTGATTTTTTTCTGTATATATATATATATATATATATATATACACTATATGGCCAAAGGTGACCGGTCACTTGCAATTTCAGACGTTTTGTCAAATATCTAGAAAAATATATGAGAAATTAACCTGAAACTGCAGGTGTGTAAACAGTATAGTATAAGTCATATATTTCGACGAAGATTTTTTCCCGAAACTCTCTAGGGGGCCATCAACAAATTGAAAAAAACGAATATCTTTTGGATAACTCTGTAAAAACTAACGGAGCAAAAGCTTTCAAACTCGAGATTATTAATAAAGGGCTTATTGTAATGTACTGTGTTAATTTTTATGAGGATAGCATGCATACTCGTAGAGCAATTAAGGTTTTTATAAAAACAGCCCCAAATTTCGCCAAGTTTTTTGCTTATGATTTTAGAGTTCTTATTATAAAAAAAAGTTCTTTTCAGAAAATATGACAAACAACATTGTACAAAATACTCTGCAATCATAATGAAAAAATATTAAAAATTGGATGAAAAATGAGCATGTTTACTAAATAATGATTCACTGCGCATGCTCGAACGTAATCAAAATATAATTTGCATAATGTGTTAGCAAAATGTATAGAGCAACTTTTGTGAAAGTCTCAAAAACATAGTTTGAAAAGTCTGATAATAATCGTTTCAGAATAAGCTCAAAATCCGTTATTCCTAAAAGGAAGCGAAAAGATGAGGGGCTGTGACCAAATGCAGTAGTACGTGCAATATTGTGTACGCTATATTGGCACTAATCAATGGATATATGGATACAACCCCTCATCTTTTTGCTTCATTATGGGAACATCGGGTTTTGAGCTTATTCTATAAACAATTATTATCAGACTTTGCAAATTATGTTTTTGAGACTTTTACAGAAGTTGCCCCATACAATTGGCTAACACATTATGCACATTATATTTCGATTACATTCATGCATGCGCAGTGAAATAATTTTTAGTAAACCTGCTCATTTTTCATCCAATTTTTATTATTTTTTAATTCTGATTGCAGCGTGTTCTGTACAATGTTGTTCGTCATATTTTCTGTAAAGAACTTTTTTTTTATATTAAGAACTCTGCAAATTATAAGCAAAAATCTTGGCAAAATTTGGGACTGTTTTTATAAAAACCTTAATTTCTCTGCGAGTATACATGTATTCCTCATAAAAATGAACAAAGTATATTACAATAAGCCATTTATTAATAATCTCGAGTTTGAACGCTTTTGCTACATTAGTTTTTACAGGGTTATCTAAGAGCTATTTGTTCTTTTTAAATTTGTTGGCGATCCCCTATGGGGTTTCGGGAAAAAATCTTCGCGGAAATATATAACCTATACTATATTGTTTACACACCTGCAGTTTCAGGTTAATGCCTGATGTATTTTTCTAGATATTTAACAAAACGTCTAAATTCGCAAGTGACCGGTCACGTTTGGCCATATACACTGGTGGAAATTGATTTATGAAAACACAGTTTTTTAACACAAACTTCTTTAATATTCATTAAAAATGAATGAAATTTTTTACGTTATATATGCTATGTACAACAAATAATTTAGAAAAGTAAAATTTCATATATATTAATAAACTAAAACATAAGGTCAAAAATTAGATTTTAGTAACATAAAAACATGGAAAGTGATTTATGAAATATAACATTTAATTGAAATTAATAGTTAGTAAAGTCGCTTTTATTCATCAGAGCTTCTTTTATTCTAGATGGCATTGATAAAACAAAATTTTGAATATATTGCTGATCAATTAATTTCCAGTTTTGTCAGATTGAAGCTTTCAATTATACAAGTGATGTGTACTGAATCCCATTTGCATAAACCATTAGAACAAGCTGTCCCTAAACGTTTTCGATGTTGTTCAGATAAGGACTAATAGGTGATGATCTAAAAGAACAATATTCTGTTCGTCAAACCAATCCTTCATTCTATTTGAAATGTGAATACTTCCATTGTCTTGCATGAAGATTTAATCTAAACCATAATAATGCCATGCAAATGGAAGAAGTGAATTTTCTAAAACAAAACTGTAATCAAAAGAAGTCTGGCGACCATTTAAAAGTACAATTTCACTTTTGCCATCATAAGCGATTGCTGCCCAAATCATCAAACTTCCGCCACCAAAATTTCTGCTGAATGAAGGTTTTGATTCTTTTCGGAGATCCCTCCAATAATACGTCAAACCATCCGAGCCATACAAATTAAATCTTTTTTCGTCGGAGAAGATGGCTTTCTTCCAATTGTCACCCATTGCCATGCACTTCTCGCAATACTGCAAACCCATCTTCTTGTGAGGCAGAAGTAACTTTGCATTAGAGTTCATTTTCGACCATCTCAAGCTTCGTGAAGAATGTAAAATTTGACTATCTCTTCTAGAAGTAACAGGAATGGATAGATCTGCACAAATCTTCTTTGAAGTGTGGTCGCTTTCGATGCAAGTTGAAGAATCCCCCCTTTCCTGTCTCTTATTTAAACGTGGATTAACTTTTTGTTAAAATTCTTGCCATAATTTGCTGGATCTTTTCTATAGTTATATATCACACCAGCTGATCTTTTAATTAATTTACTAATTTCCTGAACAGACTTTCCATATCATATATATGCATTGATTTTAGCTCTTTTTTCTTCAGACAACGTCTTTCATTTACCCATCGTGAAAAGTATAACTGAAACGCATTTCTTCCAAAATATAGCGCTTTTTACGTTTACTGTGTATGTCACGTTACCTTGTTTTATGCAAATTTTTGTCATAATACTTTGGAATAGCCAATGAAATGTGATATTTCATAAATCAATTTCCATGTCTGCATATTGCGAAAATCTAATTTTTGACTTTTTGTTTTTGTTTAATATTATGTAAGAAATTTTATTTTTGTAACTCATTTGTTTTACATTCTATGTATATCCCATGAAATTTCATTCATTTTTAATGAATATTATAGAAGTTTTTGTTAAAAAACGGTGTTTTCATAAATTAATTTCCACCATTCTAGTGTATATATATATATATATATACACTATATGGCCAAAGGTAACCGGCCACTTGCGATTTTTCACGTTTTCTTAAATATCAGAAAAATAAATGAGGAATTATCCTGAAAACTAAGGTGTGTAAACAGAAAAGTGTAGGTCATATATTTCCGTGAAGGTTTTTTCCCGAAACCCCATAGGGGGCCATGAACAAATTGAAAAAAACGAATATCTTTTGGACAACCCTGTAAAAACTAATGCAGAAAAAACGTTCAAATTGCAGATTATGATTAAGTGCCTAATTGTAATAAATTGTGTTCATTTTTATGAGAATATCATGTATATTCGTAGAGAAATTAAAGTTTTTCTAAAAAGAGTCCCAAATTTTGCAAAGTTTTTTGCTTATATTTTGTAGAGTTCTTAATATAAAAAAAAAAAAGTTCTTTTCAGAAAATATAACAAATAAAATTGTACACAATAACCTGGAATGAAGAAATGAATGAAAAAAAATCATAAAAAATGTATGAAAAATGAGCAGTTTTACTAAATAATGATTCATTGCCTATGCCCGAATGCAAACAAAATATAATGTGCGTAATGTGTTAGCTAAATGTACAGAGAGACTTTTGTAAAAGTCCCAAAAACATAGCTTGAAAATTCTGAAAATCATCGTTGTTGGAATAAGCTCAAAATCCGTTGTTTCCAAAATGAAGCAAAAAGATGAGGGGTTGTATCCATATATTCATTGATTAGTGTCAGTATAGCATTCACAATATTGCACGAACTACTGTATTTTGATACAGCCCTTCATCTTTTTGCATCCTTTTTGGAATAACGGATTTTGAGCTTATTCTTATAAACGATAATTTTCAGACATTTTCAAATTTTATTTTTGAGATTTTCACAAAAGTTGCTCTATACATTTAGCTAACACATTATGCAAAATATATTGTGTTTACATTCGGGCATGCGCAGTGAATGATTGTTTAGTAAAACTGCTCAATTGTCATACAATTTTTATTATTTTTTCATTCTAATTGCAGAGTGTTATACACAATGTTATTTGTCATATTTTCTGAAAAGAACTTTTTTTTATATTAAGAACTCTACAAATTATACGCAAAAAACTTAGCAAAATATGGGATTCCTTTTATAAAAACTCTAATTTCTTTACGCATACACATGCTATTCTCATAAAAATTAACACAATTTATTACAACAAAGCACTTAATCAACATCTGCAGTTTGAACGCTTTTACTACATTACTTTTTACAGGATTGTCCAAAAGATATTCGTTCTTTTTCAATTTGTTGGCGGTCCCCTATGGTGTTTCGGGAAAAATCTTCACGGAAATATATGACCTGTGCTATTCTGTTTACGCACCTGGAGATTCAGGATAATTCCTCAAGTGTTTTTCTTGATAATTAAGAAAACGTAAAAAATAGCAAGTGGCTGGTCACCTTTAACCATATCGTGTATATCTATATATATAAAATAAGAGATGTCTGTCTGCCCGCCTGCCTGCCTGCCTGACCGCGGAAAGCTCCGAAATTATAACACCTAGACCTCTGAAATTTTTGTCATGTGTAAATGCTATTACCGGAAAGTGCACTTCACCGCCGGATTTTAAAATTTCAATTTAGATATTTTTTAAAAAATTAAAACGTAATTAAAACGTTATGTATTAGAGGCTATTTACAGCTCTAAGCCAATCCGCTGCAATAAAACGTTATGGGTTTCAGGCTACTTACAGCTCTAAGCCAATCCGCGGCAAAGAAGAAACCAGCCAATGAGAGCAGGTGGTAAATATGAGATACAGCGGCTGCATTTCCTAGCCTAACTGTAGCGGGAAATTGCACTGTTTATTTTCCATGCTTTATTTATTTTGTTACTATAAGATTTAATCTTATTGACATTATTGTATAATGTTTTTTATATTGTTTATAAGAAGTGATATAATACAATTCACGTAAGTTACTTTAAATTGTATTCGCTCTTCGTATTAATATCTATTTACATATGCGTAGTCGCCCAAGAATGAAATAGTATAATGTTTCTTGAACTTTCTGGGATCTTAAAGTAATTATTTTTTTTTCAAATTTGCTGATTATTTTTTTTTCAAATTTGCTGAATCAACGCTTCACTGAATGTTTTCATTTCTTAGTAAAAATAGAACTGTACATTTTATAGTAAAGTGTAAGATGAAAACTGTACTTTCTATGAAATGGAAACATTCAGTAAATAATTTCCGTTCTCGGGTGATTAAGAGATGTATGTTGTCATCGCCCAAGAATAGGAATAAAACAAATATTTCTTTTCAGGGGAAATGAATGAAGTTATTTGGGTTTTTCTTTTATCTTTTTTTTCCACTTCCCCATATATTATGAGTTTCATAACAAATCCCAATGAAAACATATTTTTTACACTTTACTGAGTGTTTTCATTTCTTATCAAAGGCATGATATGTAACAAGCACAGGGATCTGTTTAGGAAAATTTGGGTTCTTTAAAGGACCCCTCACAAAATTTTTCATTTCAAAACAGGACCCCTCACAACATTTTTCATGTCAAAACTGGACCCTTCACAACATTTATAATGTCAAAACTGGACCCTGCACAATTTTTTTCAAATCAAAGCAGGACCCTTCACAAAACTTTTCACCTTAAAAAAGGACCCTTCACAAAATTGTCATATAAGTAGGCTTTTTACAAACTTTTTCACCTGAAAACTAAACTTTTCACATATTTGCTGAATCAACGCTTCACTGAATGTTTTCTTTTCATTTCTTAGCAAAAGTATAAGATGTATGTTTTGATTTTAAAATTTGTTATTGAACTCTGTTTCATTTAAGGAGGTCCGGGACATACCTATTTTAAAATAATTTTTATTTATTGAGTTACTATTTTGAAATTTTTTGTGATGCTTAACCATAACATGATAAAGCTTATTAATCGGTATAACTCGAAATGTTATATGTAGAATTTAAACTTTTTTTCATTTAAATAAACAAAAATATAAGTTTTAATTTTGATTCTGCATTTTTAAAATTGTTATTGGACTCAGTTTGCTTCATATACAAATATTCAATGTTTTGATTTATTATTGTTGACATTATTGGGCGATGGCAACGTACATTTTATACCTGACTGCATGTTCATTCTTGGACATTATTCTGAAACTCCAAATTTGTCTAATCGCCCCAAGAATCGAATATTTTTAAAAACATTCAGTAAATAATTTCCGTTCTTGGGCGATTAAGAGTTCATTCATGTGCCATTCTTACGAAACTCCATGTCACAAAATGCACATCTTAACTATTTTACGCTCTCAGAATTTTCCATTTTCAGTTCTTTTCCTACAGTGGTGGTCAAAATTATAAGGACAAGGCAAAAATCGCCAAATCTTGGCTACATTTGGCCTGAAACATATGCAAATTTAATGGCTGGAAAACAATGAAAAATGAAGAATATTTTTATAAGTTTTTATGGAAATATGTGGAAAATTCATATTCATAAAATATATTATGCATTTATACAGCCATCTGGTATGGACAAAATTATAAGATCAATTGTATTTGTGTGTTCTAAAAAGTAAAATTTGCATGTTTTTTGCTCTGCACACGGAACTCCCGGACGATATAAATGCGTAGTAAGCGTTTGGGATCGCCATATTATGTTTTTCAGTCATGCCGCTTGGTACAAAGCTTCCGGAGTTTGAGAAAGGGAAATTGGATGCATTTAAAAGTTCAGGACTTTCTATACATCAAATTGCAACAAAACTTAATAGATCAAGAACGGTTATTTACAATTACCTTAAAAATCCCGGTAAATATGGACGACAAAGACATACAGGTAGGCCATCTTCTGTTTCTTTACGGGAGAAAATAATGATAATAAGGCGAGCTTGATCTAAAAAACAAATGTCAACAGAAAAAAAACGTGAATTGAACTTAGAATGCAGTGTTCAAACTGTTTGACGTGTTTTTGAAAAAGAAAAAAAAAGGTTCGCTATGGTAAACATGTCACGACCGCCTGTTACAAAAGTTCATAAGAGACTGAGGATGGAGTTTGCCAAAAAATGCATTACTATGGGGAAAAAAAATGGGATGATTTTGTCTTTTCTGATGAGGAAAAGCTTAATTTGAATGGAACAGACGGTTTTCGCTATTTCTGATATAAGCTTCGTAGAGAAAAAGAAATTTTCTCAAAACGTGCATTTGGAGGTGGCTCTCAATAATGGTCTGGGGAGGTTTTGCAACTGGTGGAACTACTCCAATAGTTTTTTTGCAGGGTAGAATGAATTCTAGAGTTATGCTGATGCATTGGGCGATAATCTTTTACCGGAAGAACCATTAATAACGAGTGGAGACGATTTTTCCCACCAGGACAATGCCTCAGTACATGTTTCCCAAACTTCAAAATCGTTGTTTGATGCTAATTTCGTGAAACTACTTGATTGGCCGGCCAGAAGCTCTGTTCTGAATCCAATGGAAAATATGTGGGGTATTCTGGCACACGAAGTATACAAAAACGGTATACAATAGCAAAACAAGTAAGAGTTCACGTCCTCCATCGAAAAAGCCTGGTCAAAAAGTTCTAAGAACGTTCTTAAGGAACTGACAAACTTCATGACGTCAAGATTGATAAAAGTGATTGATGAGAAGGGGAAGATTATTAATTATTAGTGGGTTTCAGGCAAAAACATTCATTGCCCTTATAATTTTGTCCAATTTTTACAATGACATATTTTGTTAATTATCTCAAAACATTCATATTTTGCAATTTCCAATGTTTTGCATCCTACAATGATTTCTAGCATAAAAAAGCATTTTATGTATAAATTTCACTTTATTTACTTCAGAAATAGTTTTTTTCTGTGCAATTTTCAATTGTTCTTATAATTCTGACCACCACTGTATTGTTAATCTTTTCTCTCCACTTTCCCACTGATAAAAAATCGTAATGAAAGCATATCTTGCACTTTACTGAATGTTTTCATAGTGTCAGGTCCAGTAGCAAAAAATTCAAGATGGGAGACAGGCGTCACAGATTTTCTTATCTCTTTTGCAGATTATTTTTTTCCATCAAACCTTTTATTATTTCGCTTTACAATTATGTTTAGCTCTTTATTACTTAATACAAAACTAAGATTATTATCTATAAAAATTAATAAAATGCTTAAAGACATTGCAGGTAAGTGGTGGTTTGATTAATTAATGCTTCAATCGTAAAATATTTTACCAGCAGATTATTTTCTGCCACTGAAGTATCTGTCACAGACACTTGGAGAATTTCCTGCAACTGTGGTGCCAGGCACAGCAGTTTAAAGTTTAGGCGTAATTCAGTGAAGAGAAATTATGATTTTTTTTGTTGTTGTTCTGTCGCCATTTGTCAAAGTTCCCGACATTTCTCAGCGACAGATTGGAAAAATTCAGCGTGTGCTTCTGCACTCTTTTGTCAAAATTTGCTACACATTTCTCGATCTTTTGATGAAATTTGCAATTTATTCCCTGGACTGTTTATCGAATTTTGTGTTTTATTTTTATAGTGATTGTTTTTACAAGATTTTTCATGAAATTCGCGTTATTTTTTTGCGACCATTAGCCAAACATTAGCCAAACTTTGCTATGCGTTTCTGCGATCTTTTGATGAAATGTACAACATTTTTCTTCGTTTACTGAAATTCACGTTTTTTTCAGTAATCGTTTCACAAAATGCACGATCCCCCCCCCCCCCCCCAAATCGTTTCACGAAATTTGCAGTTTTTTTCTTCACGATTTTTTTTAAACGATCAGTGACAAAATTTGTTTTTCTTTTCCGTGGCCATTTGCCGAACTTTCCTATATTTCTTCAGCGACATATTGGCAAAATTTGTAATCTGCACTCTTCAAACAAACTTTGCTATGCGTTTCTGCGATCTTTTGATGAAATTTGCAATATCATATGCAATATTTCTTCGTTTACTGAAATTCACGCTTTTTTTCAGTGATCGTTTCACAAAATACACGATCCCCCCCCCCCCCACCCCAAATCGTTTCATGAAATTTGTGGGGTTTTTTTAACGATCAGTGACAAAATTTGTGTTTTCCTTTTCCGCGGGCATTTGTCGAAGTTCCCGATATTTCTCAGCGACAGACTGGCAAAATTGGCATATGCTTCTGCACTTTTTTGACGAAATTTGCCATGCATTTCCGCGATCTTTTGATGAAATTTGCAATTTTTTTTTCGATTGTTTACTGAAATTCGCGGGTTTTTTTTCAGCAATCGTTTGACGAAATTCACGTTTTTTTTTCAACGATCTATGATGAAATTTGTTATTTTATTTATTTCTTTTTGGTGACTATTTGCCAAAGTTCCCGATATTTCTCAGCGACAGATTGGCAAAATTCAGTGTGCGCTTCGGCACTCTTTTGTCAAAATTTGCTATACATTTCCGCGATTTTCTGATGAAATTTGCAATATTTTTCTTCGATTGTTTACTGAAATTCGACGGCTTTTTGCAGCGATTGTTTCACAAGATGCATGATTTTTTCCCAAGATTGTTTGGCGAAATTTGCATTTTTTTTTCAATTATCTGTGACGAATTTGATTTTTTTTTCTGCGACTATTTGTCGAAGCTCCCGATATTCCTGAGTGACAGATTGGCAAAATTCAACATGTGCTTCTGCGATCTTTTGATGAAATTTGCAATTTTTTTTCGATTGTTTCACAAAATTCATGATTATTTTTCCAAAATCGTTAGATGAAATTTTTTTTTTCTAATGATCATTTCACAATTTTCTTCAACGATCTATGACAAAATTTGTGATTTTTTTAAAATTTGTGACAATTTATCGCATGTTATGTGTTCACCGTTCATGGGTGTCTAAAAATGTAGTCAACAATTTTTACAGGAAGATAGATTATAAATAACGAACACTCAAAATTTTCGCTTTATTGAATTATGCCTAAACTTTGCACTGCACTTTCAATGTGAAAAAATTCAATAAAGTATAACATATGTTTTCATTAGGATGAGAAAATATTAACAAAAGAATAAGAATTGAGTGAAGAATCCTTGAGTTCATGAAATACTTAATATGGTGTGCATTTTGTGATATATTAGGTGTTTTATAAGAATCGCATGTGAATGGACTCTTAATCGCTCAAGAACGGAAATTATTTACTTCATAAAAAGTTCAAGAAACACGTTCCATGCTTGGGCGACTATGCATATGTAAATTGCCATTAACACGAAGAACGAATACAATTGAAATTAACTTACGTGAATGATAACACATTAAAATTTTAAAGAAGGTGGGAGAGTTGAATTTCGAGTTTGGAAGGCAGCTGATGATAATTGTCCTTACAACTGTAGCGTTTTCTTCGATGAGCATCCTTTATATGTTGTTTTCTGACAGAGGTCGTTTTAAAGCTTTTGGCCTGTACATTACTAACCACTTTTTCCTCTCCTCTTAACTAATTTTTTCATAAGTAGAGGGTGTTTTAAAATTTTAATTTGTTCATGACTATGACATACAATTTTACAAAAATTTATGAATAAAATTTGCATAACATATCAACAATTTGCAACTGCTTCTCCCCCATTTTCACACTGTGAGTGGGTACGTATTTCAGACAAAATCGAGTTACATATAAAATCATATAAATTAAAGATTTCTTTATAAATATTACCACGGACCCGGGCAACGCCGGGCGGGTCAGCTAGTATATATATATATATATATATATATATATATATATATATATATATATATATATATATTAACATAAATCATAAACAGTTATCCCATAATCCTGATTAAACGCTGTCTTTATGATTTATTCAATGGTCACTACTTGAGATTTATAAATATGCTTTAATTTTTAATTTAAATTCACAAAGAATTCACTATTTGTAATATTACCATATTAACTTGATGTATACATGCATCTTATGTTTATACATATACGTATCTTTTTTTTTTTTCATATAGTCATCTAATGACCTACACCATGCATTTTCTTCATGTATACCTTTAAAGAAAGCTTTCAAAGGATATAGCAAATAATAGAAGCCTTTTATTAAATAAATGACAGTACTAACGACTAATTAGGAAATTCGTGTTGTAATAGTATTGGTAAAAAGTAATGAAAGGTTTATATTATTTGACATCTAAAGCATCAATCATGATCAACTCCTTTACAGAAATAGCGCCATAATAAAATTCTCTTTCTAGTGGCGTGGTGCGTTTATCATAAATGACATGTCGTTTTTCTGGTGACTGATAACACCAAGTAACCCTATAGAATAATAAATATGTACATAATAACGAAAAAATGTAATGTTTTATTTGTGAATAATAGAATCAATAACAGTATCTCAAATAAATATTTACCTTCCAACCAGCATTTTTGCGATTTTGAAAATGATTGTTTTTAGTATTCAGTGTTTTAGCTTTTATGTATGAAATTGTACGAAGTAATGAATATACTAAAGAGAAAAATGTGGATGCGATACAGACTGCATAAATATAAGAGGACAAGGAATCTTCAAACTCATTTTTTTTTTCACTTTAAATGCTATTCGAGAGCAAATTAAATCCATTATGGCATATATTTATCACACAGGAAAAATATTTGAAGAAAAATAAGGAATTTTCTTGAATATTTGAAGCGTTATAAATGATTTTTTAAAATTAAAAATGACTATGCGCATTCCATATCAATTAAAATACCCAATATGTTTTATGCAAGTTTGTTTTATATATAAAAATAAAACTGTGCATCGAATTTTATATATTTGAATATAAATATAAGAATTTTTTTTTCTATTTTTACCTGTCTGAAAAGAAGGGTTATGTGTTTCACGCGTATCTGTGTATGGGGATTTCTTCATACACTCGAAACATCCCTACGACTGGATTGATTTTAATGAATGAGGCCTCTATCAACTCGTCTTAACTGCCCGATGGTTATAGGCTAGGTTTTGTTTTTATAAATTCAAAATGGCGGCCATAAAATACAAAATGGTGGTACAGACGAAAAAAAAAATACGCACCCTATTGAGTGGCATATAATTGGATAGGTCTTTCAAAATGAAAACGATGTTTCATTGACTATTTTACAGTCAGAAGCTCCGTTAAAATATTATGCAACCTGGAAGTTGTGTAGGTGGGATCTCTAGCTTTACTGCAACTCTAACCATCATAGACATCTATAGACCACATCAAAACAGTGTTTATAGATAGGAACTAACAATTAAACACAACTTAAAAGTCATCAATATAAGTAAATATAAAATATAGGTAATTAATATAAACAAGTAATATAAAAAAAAATATTTTAAGTCAATTCCTACTTAGGCCAATAAGAGAATTATTTTTTTCTCCCATTCTTCTTTCTTCTTGAGTGGCGCTTAAAATGCCTTGATCAAGAAGAGGGCTCTCTCAATTATTGAAAATTAATTAATTTAATTTAATTAATGAACTAATATTTGAAAAAAAACTGGATTAATATCAAATGTCATTTACTACAAGTTAAAAAAAATATTTGAGCTTGATTGTAGGAATAATAAGTATTTTATTAACGATTGAAAATTTAAACAAAGTATGTATAGCAAGAGTGTGAGCTAATAGTAGGAATTGAAAAAAAATAGTTTCACATTGATGAGAAACAATAAATTAGTTCGCTTTTTACGCAGTCGGTTTTTTTGTTTTTATTTATTTTTATTTTTTTAAAGTTAATTGTTTATTATTTATGAAATTTTTAGCATTTTTGCATCACATTTCTGCATTTAACTGCCTTTAACTTTTCCAATTATATTTAGTTTTTAAAGCACGATGCACAATTTTATGACATACTATACTGTAATAACAGACAGCTGTAAATAATATTGTTGATTTTAATTGATATGGGATACGCATGGGGCATTTTAAAAAGTTCTTCATAAAGTTTAAAATATCCAAGAAAATTTCTTGTTTTTCGCCACAATTTTTTTTCTTGTGAGATATATGCTATAATGCAGTGGTTCCCAAACTTCTTGGCTGACGAAGCCCTTTTTAGAAAGAATTTCTATAGCGGAGCACCTGAAGCCTAGCGTACCCTATGTTACATGATAAAGTTTTTTTTAGGTTACATTGTTACTGAGCACAGGAAGAGAGAATGAATAGTAATCTAAACAATTATACATTGTCCCAGAAATAAAATTTTATTAACGTTTGAAAATTTAAACAAGGTATATATAGCAAGAGTGTGAGCTAATAGTAGGAATTGAAAAAAAAATAGTTTCACATTGATGAGAAATAATTAATTAGTTTGCTTTTTACGCAGTCGGTTTTTTTATTTGTATTTATTTTTATTTATTTATTTTTTTTAAGTTAATTGTTTTTTATTTATGAAATTTTTAGCATTTTTGAATCACATTTCTGCATTTAACTGCCTTTAACTTTTCCAATTATATTTAGTTTTTAAAACACGATGCACAATTTTATGACATACTATACTGTAATAACAGACAGCTATAAATAATATTGTTGATTTTCATTGATATGGGATGCGCATGGTGCATTTAAAAAAGTTCTTCATAATGTTTAAAATATCCAAGAAAATTTCTTGTTTTTCGCCACAATTTTTTTTCTTTTGAGATATATGCTATAATGCAGTGGTTCCCAAACTTCTTGGCTGACGAAGCCCTTTTTAGAAAGAATTTCTATTGCGCAGCACCTGAAGCCTAGCGTACACTATGTTACATGATAAATTTTTTTTATGTTACATTGTTACTGAGCACAGGAAGAGAGAATGAATAGTAATCTAAACAATTATACATTGTCCCAGAAATAAAATCATACTTTGAAACTTTTACTGTAATACTGAATTTATGTTCAAATATCATCAACACATATGGAATTCTCAAAAGTTTACAAACTTAAAAAACCTCCAAAACTCAAGAAATCGTAACTTTTACCTTACAATAAATTTTACATTGTTTTAGTTACGAATAATAACGCATAAACGCTTAATGTGATTGGATTGTTTTGCTCAAATGTCTTAATTCAGTTCCAGTTGGTAGCAATTGCAGGCAAACATTTGGTTCTGCATTTAACCCTTCTGTATTTCGATTTGGTTTTAAAGTAAAATTTTTAACACTACTACATATATCAGGAATTTCACTCAAGTTTTATAAAAATATTTCAGACCAATAATTTTTATTTAATTTTTCCATTTAATAACTATTTAACTCTATTGTTTAACTTACTTCTGTTTGATTTATATTTATTTATTTTATGAAAAATTTCTGGTTCAATTCGAAATATTTTCATTTGGAACCTTGAAGCAGCCGATTGTTGTTGGTATATTTAATGTAACTTGCTATGAGATTCAAATCAACGAGGACCTCAGTGTTTCACCGAGTTTAAGCTGGATGTTTTGTTTTATAACATTGAACACATTTAGAGTCGTCCAAAGGCTTTTCTATTCAGCTGTTGAAAAATGTTGTTTGAAAAGGTTTTTTTCAAAGCTGTAAGATGCCCCTGAATATTTGTTTGTATGCTTTTTTTATCTGGCGTTGTTTGCATTCCTTTTTAACAAGACGGACGTTATCGATATCATCGTATGACTCCGAATCCGAACAATACACGTTTCACCTTAAAAGAAGACAAGTTTGGTAAATTACTTGGAAATTGTGATAGATTTTAATAGCAATCATACATTTATTTCATTTTGCTAAACATATCGGGGAAATATGCAATTAGAATTCACAATCTTCATTAGTTGAAAGTTTTAGCCAGTTTAGAGTTGTGGTTAATCTAATATCACCTCTGCAGTTGAAACGATCGTGTAAACGCTTTTCATAGACAATACCATCGTACTTCGGACTGTAGTAGGAGGGACGCATGCCGGCATCCAATAATTGCATACATAAGATTTAATAGTTTGCCAGAGTTCTTGATTTTATATAGTTTATTATTTCAATGGCAGCATTTAAAATCTTCATAAGTTCAAAGGACATTTTCCCGGGGATAGCGTGTATCTATAAAGAACG
This sequence comes from Maratus speciosus, assembly GCA_963932465.1. NCBI lineage: Eukaryota > Metazoa > Arthropoda > Arachnida > Araneae > Salticidae > Maratus > Maratus speciosus. Next base: position 422,475,723 of record OZ010791.1, read on the forward strand.
CAATAGATGGCGCTACGGTGCTTTATCGTCTTTAATATTTGCGATGGTTTTGTGACCCATCATTGATGTCGCATCCTCAGTGCATTAATGTTCATATTTCTTTCCTATGCATTGATCAAAAAATGTTTCGTTCCTCAGTGCGTTGGTTTGTAGTGATATACAAAAAATATGATCCTGATAGCTGCGTCAAACCTCTTTCAGACTGGCGTTAGTAAGGGGCTTAATTTTAATCAAGTTAATGTTCTCAAAAAGCCCAGTGGTCAGAACATCTAACTGCTGCACCGCAGGTCGAGAGTTCGACTCCCGACTGTGCAAAGTTCATACAACCTTTCATCCCTTTGGGGTCGATAAGGAGTACCAAGCTTGCTTGGGAACTAAACACCGAGGGTCTCGCGTTAGGCTGACCACCTGGCCGGGACGCATGCTGCATAGCACCTCGTGGCCCAGGGTTATAAAAACAAAGATGGGCACTGTCGGCTCTAATCCTTCTTGGATTGTATAGCCACAGAGTTTAGTTTAGTTTTAGTTAATGTTCTCAAACACTGTAATAATAGAAAAGTCAAATGAAGTTCCGGGTGCCGTTTAAAAAAAAAAAAATCAGTTAAAACCAACTTTCCCGGTCTAAACGGGATATTAGTATATGTAACTGAAAAATACAAACAAAAATGCAAATCCAGGGACGTCAACAGATTCATTAATTTGTAGTGCAAATTTTATACATCTGAAGATACTCTTAAGTATTCTTTTACGTCACCTGTTACAGAGTTAATTTAAAAAACGATATATTTGACAAGGAAATATTGACACTAAATTAACAACTTTTTCATAAAGCAAATTCATGACAATATAAATTTTATCCGGTTTATCAAGAGTCATTGCAATTATATGATCTTCACAAACTCAAGTGACTCGTTAAAATATCAGGTAAATGACTTAACGTTGGCGACGGGGTTTAACAAGGCAAACTTCTATCACTAATTATAGAATATTATTTTTCTCCTAATAATTCACAGTGATTAAACAGAACAAAAGAAAAATTTTAAATTAGTTGTAAAAGTATATCTTATTGCCTACTTCGCCCCCGTAAAGTCAGCACCTATGTCCAGGAAATTTTATATTTGTTTTAACAAGTGTTGTGATATTTTCTTATGAAGCATGCATAGATTACTTTACACTTCATATTGAAAATAATCAGGCGGCTATCTTTCAAATCAGACTAATTTCTTTCGGAATGATGACGTAGTTGAGCATGAAACATGGAGTCTTTGGATAACACTTCACTTCAAGTCACACTGAGATGAGGAGTTGAGAAATTCCAATATCCAAATTTTCCTACAGAATACAATTTCTAGCTTCCTTACTATAAACATACGTTTGTTTCTCCATTTATCGCATGTGTCGATCGGAAAATGTAAAAATAGGGCGTAAAATTAATATTTGCACCGGAAATGTTTTAAAGAAAATATTTAGTTAATTAAGAGTCGAGATTGTTTACGATAGTTATCATCAATGTATAAATACTTTTTTAACAAAAGAATCTGTTCCCGTCTTGGGAAAAAAAAAAAAAAAAAACGGCGGAGCCCCTGGAAAGTTCACGCGGAGCCTTTGTTAGAACCTGTGCCATAATACAAATATCGTGACCTTGAATAGCATTTAAAGTGAAATTAAAAAAAGAGTTTGGAGGTTCCTTGTCTTCTTAACAGGTTCAGCAAATGAAAAAATTGCATTAAAATTTTTGAAATAAGAATTCTGATAACAGTTAATTAAATAAAAATAGATATTAAAACTTGAAAATATTCTAAATTATTGCATACATGCATATAAAATTATAAATAAAAACAATAAAATAAAGGTACGCAATTAATAAAAGATTAAAAATTTCTCATAATAAAAATTACTCATAAAATGATTGTACAATTCATATACAGTGTGCGATGAAAAGTTCTTTTATTCCCCTCAAAAACTTGAGACTGAAGAATTTCTAAACAAGTGCGAGAGCAGTAAGTAAACTGACTACGACAGATCTAAAGCTTCAGATAGAGTATCATGCTACTTGTGTTTTTTTTTGCTCTGGTCTTACCGGCGCTTTTTTCTGGTTTCGCGGCTTTTTTTATCTTTTATGACTTTACAAGTAAAGTGCTGGTTTTCCTGCAAGAAGGGAAAGCTTTTTCAAGTTCGATCTTATCTCATCTCATGACCCATTGTTGAATCCATTGTTGATCCTACAGTCCTTTTTTTAAAACCACAAATGGGGTTCGAAAAGAATGACTTTATTGCTTTAGTAGGACGTTCAGCCATTTTTGCTTCCTAAACGCAGCCTAACATCGCCATAAGTTGTAAAATTTAGACATCAACATTAACTAAAAAACTATGGATATATAGCTTAATAAATTCCATTACAGTGATTTAGAAAATTCGCGTTTTAGTACGAAATCATGTCGTACGTGTAAAAAATATCGCATACTAAAAATTCTAAAATGTACGTCCTTCGATATCCAAACACGGGGTTAGATATGTTACCAATCGCGTTCAGAAATATAGCGTTATATGGGAGATGAACTTTGACTAATGAAAGTAACACATGCTATGATGTAACAATTTATTTAAAGATAAAAATCAAGTTACGTGTGTCTTTGATACTTCCACTTTATGAAATTTGACCACCTCTAAAAAATATTAAAATTTAAAGAAGTAATTTGTAAACGGCACCTTAAGCTGTGATAACACATGGCGATCACATAAAATTGTTGTGGGTGATTTGGCTTTTAAACTGAGGTCACACGCAATATCTTACCATAAGCAATATCATATGCTTCCTAAAAAATAAGTTTTTCGAGAGGACAATTATCAAAAACACACCGTGTCAACGTTTAACTCTCGTAACTTTGTCAATAACAAACGAATAACGGTTTGCATGACCTATGATAGGTATCAGCTCGATTTTATCAAATAAAGCTGTGTAAAATAGTTGTTCTCAATTATCTCCTTAACCCGACTTATCTCGGGGCAAACGATGAAGTGGTTAAAAATACTGATTTAAGCACTTAGTAGCGATTACTTACCTTTGCAGATTTCATTCAGTCTTAAAAATGCTTCTACTTGGAACGCAAAATAGGGGCTAGAACCATTCAGAGACAATTATACTAATAAGAAACGTCTGTATGTCTATGTATTTAATTTTTTGTAAGGGGGGGAAGCACCTATTAATAAAATAATGGTGCCAAAATGTTGAATACTATCTCTGCTCCAACGTAGACTACGTTCTATATTTGTACTACAACTCACAAGAGCTGCAGGAGCGAAAAAACTTTAGAAGGACGATTTCAGTGATACTGTTTGGGCTAAACGTGTTACATTTGGCATAGTGGCTACTTTTAAGATGCTAACGCACGTAAAGGACGCATTCTAAAAAAAAAATGAAATTTAAAAGGATGAAATGAGCGGAAAGCGTCATGAAAACGTCCTAAATTATGATTCATTTGGAACTGCTAGAGATAAACACTTGAAATGTCACACGGCTGTTACTCTCACGACGTATATGCTTGAAAGGAATAGTTTAAAAAAATTGCGATGAGCAGGATCATAAAAAGTTTTAATTTTTTTTTATTTCTGTGATACAGTTGGAATTAAAGACATAAAATGTGGCACGCGGGTTACATTTAAGAGGTATTCGCTTGATAAGAAAGGATTCTTTGAAAATTGGTAACTTAAAAGAGTGAAATAAGCTGAAAAAATTCTAAAAACGGTCTAAATAACGAGTTATATGGAATTGTTAGCAATAGAAATTTTAGATTTTATGTCGCTGTTACTCTTAAGATGTAGGTGCTCATGCAGAACAGTATCTAAAAAATCGAAATTGGAATGTGTGTCTGTGCAAAAAATGCTCTAAAATATTACCTTCTGTGATACTGTTTTGTGCTAGAAGCGACAAATTTGGCATATTGGTTACTTTTAAGCAGCAAACACTCAATAAGAACGATTTCTTTAAAAAAATGAAATTTAAGAGGGTGAAATGAACGAAAAACTTTTTTAATTGGGATTTATTTGGAATTGTCAGAGATATACTTTTGAAGTCAGGCGAAATTGCTACTATTCAGATGTAAATGCTCGCGCAGAACAGTAGCTAAAAAATTCGAAATTTAGATGGGTACATAAAAATGTTCTAAAATTCCGATTTATGTCGCAATTTTTAAAAGATTAACGATATTTAAAAAATAAAATCAGGTTACACATTTGTAAATATTTTCTTCATACTGGGCTACGTTTAAATTTGTCTAAGTGCCCTCAAAATGTTGCGAAAGCGACAAAATTTATAAAATTGCAATTTCTTTTATAAAATTGAATTTAGAAACAAGAAAATTGACATGGGAATTTAACACTATGAAAGGTGATGGTACACATTTTATTCCATTTATTTTCATAAAGATCTCTATCAGTATTCTTGGATGGAATTTTTCATTTGTACAGGATGATTACTAAATACTGTTACAATCCAAAACATGAGAATTAATTTTAATCGTTTGGTAAAACAATATATTCCTCTATTTAGGCGTTTGGCAATTTTCTATTAGTGCAGCCGATGTTTGAATAAAACAAATATTTAAAATTATTTTAAAGATGGAAGCCAAAAGAATGATGGTTAAACAGCTCTTTGATCGCGGATTTTCCGCAGACAAAATCTTTTAGTAATTAAAATGACTTAGTTTTAGTAGAACATTTATTTATAGAACTATAAATCGATTATTGTATAAAAAAACATGGACCTATGTCTGGTCGTCCACGCTCAGTTTACACAAATGAACGCAACAAAAGAATTCGTGAAAAGATACGAAAAAATCCAGAACGTTCTGCAAATAAAATAGCTTCGGAATATAACGTGAGTCACAGAACTATGCAAGTTATTATAAATGATGACCTGACTTTTCGGCCTTATCGCAGAATAAAAGTTAAAGGTTTGACTGCTACAGAAATAATAAAAGGTTTACAAAGATGAAAGAAATTGCTGAAGTGACATGTTTGGAAAAGGCTTGACATAATATTATTTTCTGATTAAAAGCTATTTTGCACTGAACAGTAATATAATGCTAAAAATTATGTCGTATATTCAGTAACCTTCGAGGATATACCTGAAAACCTTCGAAATATTACACGTTTTCAGAACAAGAATTCTATTATACTTTTGGCTGCAGTGTCAAACAATGGAAAATTCCCTTTGAAATTCATAGGTAAAGGGCTTACAATCAAGGCGGAATATTACAAAAAGAACATATTAGCTACACATTCATTGCCACATGCTGACAAGCTGTATCCCAAAAAGATTTATATACTTAATCAATATTATGCACCTTCGCACCGAGCTAAACCAACACAGGCTTGTCTTAATGTCATATGTAGGAACTTAATCACGCAAGAAGATTGCCACCTTCTAAACCGGACAAATATCCTTTAGCTTTTTGAGTCCGGGATATTTTAGAGGCTAAAGTAAATAGCAAACAACACAAAAGTTTAGACTTTCTGAAAGCTTCCATATTGCGTGAATGGGACCGATTGCCTCTTAAACTGATTCCTGCCGCAGTAAGACAATAGCAGAATAGATTATCTTTGGTAATCGATAAAGACGGCGGTCGATTCGAGAGAAATTATTTCCTCTGATGTTCATCTTATTAGTATTTTTAGCATTTTATATTTTATATTTGTATAATATTTCTGTATAAAATGTCTGAATATTTTAACAGTATTTAGTAGCCACCCTGTAACATAGGTGAAAAAAAGGGTACGAAATTACATTTCCTTATTTTCGAATAATTTTTTTGAAAATTCTGGCATGAATTTAAAATTACAGAAACACGATTACTTGTCCCCGTAACTTTTAAGACGTAACTCTAAAGAGGAGTTCTAAAGCATCAAATATTAAAAGTATAAATTAAACCCAAAATGTTGTATGAACGTTCTACATTATGATTTTTTTTTTAACTGTCAGACCTGGAAAAGTGAAATTAAACATGGCAGTACTCTTAAGTAGTACATGATCACTTAGAAAAATTATTATTATTATTATATAAAGGAGTGAAAAGAATATTCTTAAATCACTATTACTTTCGAACTACATAATCGATTTCAAATTTTCTTCTCTCAATATATTAATAATGACCATCTCTGCTTAAAAATAGGCTATTTTCTATCACTGTACAAATTACTTTCAAGGTTATTCAAGTACGAAAATCGTTCACAAATTCGGTTAAATTACGTAAACCATTTCATTTCAAATTAATTTTTTTATTCTGATAAAAAAATATATCCAGAAAAAAAAAAAAAAAACTTTGAATTTTCTATGACAACATATAGAGCCAAACAAGTAACAGTACTTTCTGAACAATCCATTATAATCTTTAAGTATGTTTTTTACATGATAATAATTCCAATAAACCGACCTTTAAAAAGTTAACTAATACTTTAGTTATTTGAAGGGATATACTTTGCATTTTACCAAGTCAATAAAATTTGTAAATTTTTGCTGAATGCTGAAAATGAAAAAAATATACTGGAAGCTAATTAGATTTATTTCTTCAAAATAAAGTACAAATAATTTTTTTTTAACAACCTTTAAAATATTAAAGAAAAACCTATATAAAGTACGGATTTGCATTAAATCCCCATATACGCAATGTAACATAATTATATTCTACATATCATTTTCTGGCTGATTGCATTTGATAAGTGTTCTTTTAAAAGCTCCTTCCTTTCGATAATTTAACATGATAAAAACAATTTTAATGCTAGATGATTATTTTTTGTAAAATGTAAGAGAAAAGACTTAGTTAAAATCTTCCATTTTTAAGTTACCTGTCAGGATCAATAAACGTATCGTTAATTATCTTTTTATTTTAGTTGTTTCTTTCTTTTAGTTTGCTTATTTTTACTTAAAGTAGTTTTAAAGGTGCCTATTAAACATTAATCTTTTAAAAAGTAACGAATGTATTTTTTTTTTTTACTTTAAAGTGAATATGAATGTAGTAGTAATACATATAACAATAATGCAAAATTAAAATCATAAATAACTATAACACATTCATATTTAAAATGTACTAGTTAAGAAAGTGAGAGATAAGATTTGCATTTATATGCATATATAAAAAGGCATATATAGGGAGATGTTACAAGTTAACCCATTAAATCACTGCGTTGCATATCTACAGCATACACAGAAATCAATGTTACTTATACAGTGGGCTTAATATATATATTATTTATTGCTGTTATCGCCCAATACATTTGTTAATTAAATTTTCACAGAATTCTCAACAGACGGTAACACTGAGTTAATTTTTCATACCAAAGTTTTGTTTATCATTTGAGCAGTTTTGCATCGTTATTGCTAAAATGAACTCCGTATATTTAGTAAAATTAAAAAGAGTGCAGATGGACAAACATTGATATTTTAAAAAGGCATATTCGTATACATATCAATCTCGTATTAGAAAATTGATAAATATTCACGAAAAGTATGTTATTTTTTGTTTATTGCAAATGTTTAGAAAAACATTTTATTAAATACTAGCATATGGCCCCGTCAAAAATGACGGGAAAGTGTTATTGTAAGTTTACAACATTAAGTCAGACTCAATTAAACAGGTGATTGATATGCATGATTATTCAGATAGTGGCAAGTCCTCAAAAGCATTAAAAAAAAATAGTGTTTGTAAAAGTCAACCTTCAAATGAAGAAAATATGAAGCACCTCATGCGGGGGGGAAAAAAAAGAGCTTTTTCCAACAACCCTATGGCAAAATTCTCATTTTTTCTGCACATCTTTGATGAAATTCGTGTTTTTTTCGCAGCCTTTTGACGAAATGAGTGTTTTTATCAGGATTTGTTGAAAAATTTGCTTTTTTTCTGCGCCCTTTTGACAAATTACACCTCTCGCGTTTCTTTGACAAAATTCAGGGAAGAGTGCCACTTGGCAAAAAAAAATTGTTCAAAATCTTGCCAAAAATCTTTTCAAGATGGCAGAAAAACATCATTTTTAAATCTTTGTTATTTATAAATCAATGATTTTGCCCAAAAAATAGAAAATGATGTAAAAACATGGATTTATAAATAACAAAGATTTAAAACCGAAGTTTTTCCGCCATCTTGAAAAATTTGTTACGAATGCCGGTAAAATCTTGCTCACAACTACCAAAAAACTTACTAATATAAAATAAAAAGATAAATATAAATAAATACCAATAAATGAGACGGCGATTCAGAAAAAAGGGGAGTTTCATACAGAAAAAAAATATATAAAAAAAAACTAAAAATACTTACACAAAAAACAAACAATCAGTTAAAATTTACAAACAAAAAAAAATCAATAATTTAATGTTTATGGTGAAATTCTCGTTTTTTCTGCACATCTCTGATGAAATTCATGTTTTTTTCGCAGCCTTTTAAAAAAATGACTGTTTTTACCACAATCCTTTTACAAAATGAGTGTTTTTATCGGGATTTGTTGCAAAATTCACGTTTTTCCTGCACCTTTTTGATGAATTACACCTCTCACATTTCTTTGACAAAATTCAGGGAAGAGTTTCGCATCCTGTGCCGCTTGACGAAAAAAATTGTGCCAAAAATCTTTTCAAGGTGACGGAAAAACTCAATTTTTAAATCTTTATGTTATTTATAAATCAATGATTTGCACAAAAAAATAGAAAATGATGTAAAAACATGGATTTATTAGTAAAGATTTAAAAACAAAATTTTACTGCCATCTTGAAAAATTTGTTACGAATGCAGGTAAAATCTCTCTCACAACTGCCAAAAAATTTATGAAACATAAAATAAAAGTAAAAGGATAAATATAAAGAAATACCAATAAATGAGACGGCGATTCATAAAAAAAAGGGGGAGTTTCATACAAAAAAAATTTCAAATATTTACATAAAAAACAAACAATCAGTTAAAATTAAAAAAAAAATCAATAATTTAATGTTTAGAAAAAGGGATCCTAGTCAGGGTCTGAAACATCGTCAAGGTATGGTACTTCTCTCCTAACTGAATTAAATTTAAATTTTGATGGATGTTTGGTAATACACCCTCGATGTTTTCAGACTCTGAATTTTTTCGGCAGCCGTTGGCTGAATCGTCTGTCTCTAAAACGGTAAACAATATAAAAATCGATATATTCACCAATAAAGGGTGCATTTTAAACAGCTAATGCAAAAATCCTAATAAAAAAAAAAAAAAAAGAAAAACAGCAGAGCAAGCGAGACTTACCTTACAATCAAAATACGTTGACAGAAGCACAGGTGCATCCGAATGTATGCAGCAAATTAGTTACGTAACAGAAAATTTAGCTGACTAACGGTTCACCTGATACTGATGAACCAATAAGCTTCAAGATCCCCGGATTTCAAAATTTACATTTTTTTTTAGGTTCTTATGTTGAAACTTACACTTTTGCAACCTTTCGATGAAAATCTTGTTTTCTCTGTGATCCTCTAATCAAAACATATTTTTTCTGTGATTATTTGACGAAATTCACGTTTTTCGCGATACTTTGATCAAATAATGCATTTTTTCTGCAGTCATCTGATGAAATTCATGTTTTTTCCAGGATTATTTGGCGACATTCACATATTCCATGATCCTTAGACGAAACATGCATACTAAAGGACCCTTTGGGAAAAATGTGCTTTTTTCTGCGATCCTTTGATGGAATTCATATTTGTTTGATGACACCACCCTTTTTCTACGATATTTTGATGATTTTTGTAATCCTTCGGGGAAAGCAGACAGATGATAGTTGCAAGCTCCTGGCTATATGTTTTTTTCATCCTGTTTGTTTCTATACATGGACTAAATGCACAGGTCATGGGAAAGGATTAGAAATAAACTCAAATTGCAGTTGCTTGTACTCGCATTTTTATTTTGTCAAATTCTGCTACCACCCCCCCCCCCCTTCTCGTCCTAAAAATGTCAACAAATTTTAATACTGATTTGCATCAATCCCAGGGATGATAAATTGTGCCGAAAAATGGAATTCCCTGTTTTCGCTGGAAAGTGGCATGTCTGTAAATGCTTTAAAAAATATATGCATAGTTGAAAAAAAAAAAAAAGCTGTTGCATTTTTCAAACAGCAAAAAATAATTCACAGAAATATATTAAATTCAGCTTAAAAAATGCAGCATAGGTGAAATAAGAAACTTAAAAATAAAACAAAAAACATATGGCATTTCTTTAAAAAATCAGATGTTTATTTTTTAATTTTAGATGAAACTTTAAAATTTGATTCATATATTTGGCCAAAACTGAAACACCATTATGTGCATCATTGAAAGTAATACACATACAAACAGCTATGTTTTTTAACGGTACAAAAATTTAGTAAAATTAAAAAAAAAAAAAAATGTAATTTTGAATTTTAAATCTTTATTATAATGAAACGTTCCTTTGAGTGATAAACACTTTATGAACATGAACTTAAAATATGCATAGTTTAGATAAAAAATAAACAAAAAGTTGTGCATATGGGTGTTTAATTCTGTTCGGTGTAAACTCAGCTGAGTTTATCAGGCAAACTGAGAAATCCGTTGATTGCCGCGATCGCGCAATTCTTTTCCTGGTCAGTTGGCGCCTTCTTTCCGAAAGTCCATAATAAAAATTAAAAAAACTTTTAAAACATCCAAAAATAACTATTGACAGATGAAAGCGAGTAGCGGCGAAAAATCAGCACGTTTATCCCTCTGTTGTTTTTCCTAAAGAAACAGCGTTTCACTGTTGCCACTACAGAAGAGTGAAATACATGAATCATTGATATGATTCATTATTCATATGAATGATTCATATGAATAATGATGAATAATCATTAAATAATGTTTTTAAAAATATTTATTCAATAAATTACGTAATATTTTATATGTATGTCGTAAACTGACTGCTTGTAAATGTAAACAGTCGTAAATAAAATTCTTGCTTATAAATGTAAACGCATTTCAAAAAATGAAAAACGCATTTCAAAAAACTTAAAGGCTTTAAATGCTTTAAAAAATATATTTAAAGCAGAATCAGATGTTAGCCGTATTTTTTTTTTTTTTTTTTGATGAATTGTCAAAGAGTCATTCATTTGTTTCTTAATTTGCTGGAATTTGAATCTGCTGAATGGCAACAGTATCGTTTGTTTAGATTTGATTTCTAATAGCTTAATTTTAATTTAGAACTTAATACATTATAAATGGATATGATACACATGTTTTATATGAAAATATGCTGAACAGACATGATTTTAAGTAGTAAAAATTATCATTTAGCTGTCATATGTTAAGATATGTTTTTCATTAAGCCTAACATGGCGTTTAGCTACGGTCGTTTCGCAGACCAGAGTGGTTCGCACCGGCATCGTTCCGTCGGTCACGTGCACTCAGCTTTTATTATAAGTAGATACTCTTATTATGCTCTAATTTCTTTTATTACTTTTTACATGCTTAAAATGATGTGTTCTAACAACTGAGTCTAAATCGGAGTTGTTGAGTCACAAAAGATTAACAAAACCAAAAAAAACGCATCATGCATAGATTATGAAACATTTTCCAACATAATACGTACAGTGTCGGTCAAAAGTTTCTGGCCAGCATAAAATTTTTTGTTAATTTGCAAGTATACCTATATGAAGAGGAATCTCAAAATGATACTTATACACTTTTTTGACATAGCGGTTAAGAAAATATTTACGGAATAAAAAAATAAATATCAATAAATTTAATTGGTAAAATTAATTGCAAAAGAAAACGCATGTTCTCAAACGTTTCCTGAGATCTTGGCAAGTTTTTAAAAACATGATGTTATAATAGAAAATAACAGTGATCAACAACATTTACAATTAGTATTTTGTATTCATACATTCTGCAATAAGTACTGCGGTGCAGCAGCGTGGCATCGATTCAATGAACGGTTAAACAGAGTGTATGGTAAATTTTTTCCACGCTTCTTGCAATTTTTGGGAAAATGCTGCTGAAGTGGAATATTTATAATTCCACACATGTTTTCAAGTTCATTCCAAAGATTTTGTATTGGATTCAGATCGGGTGATTGGACAGTCCATTTAAAAAGCGGATTTTTTTTTTCTGCGAAAGCCACAGCTTGACGAGCTTGAATGTATGCTTTAGGGCGTTATCATGCTGAAACAAATACTTGTGACCACAATTTTTCCTCTAAATTAGCAGTAAATGATCATGTAAGATATCCTTATACATTGCACTATTCATCTTGGGGCGGAATTCAACTAACGGATTGACACATTTTCCAGAAAATGCTCCCCACAGCAAAACGTGTCCCCCGCCATGCTTCATTGCCGGAATAACATATCTCGAATCTTATCTTTTGTTTTTAGGTTGTCGGATGTAGTGCCTGCCATCAATTCCAAAAAGATGGAACTTCGATTCATCGAAAAATAGTACTTTTTTCCAGTTTTCACTTGACCAGTCTTTCTGCTCCTTGGCAAACGCCTGTCTGGCCCTCTGATTTTTTTTAATTATGAAAGGTTTTTTAACACTGAGTCTTCCATAAAGCTTTACGTCCCGTAAGCGTCTTAACACGGTAGACCACTTATTTCAGCCATATTTTAACACGGTAAACCACGGGGAATTGCAGCGGCATTTTTATGCGGGTCATCAACTGCTTTTCTCCTGATAATTCTGTCCGCAAGAATATCTATTTTCCGAGCTCCCCCGGGACCGTGGCAAATTCCAAAGGCAATGGCTATATTTATTTTTTAATATCGTCTACAGTAAATTTTCCGATCGGTAACTTTACCGCAATCTCACGAGAGGATTGGCCATTTAGCGGCAAACAAAACACTCGTTTACGAAGAATAATTGTTGAACTTTTCATTTTTGAATTTCAACTACATCATTCATGTTAATTAATTAACAAACACGGCCGAAAAAGTACTTTACCGATAACAAAAACTAACAAAAATTGAATGGCCGGAAACTTTTGCATACGCGGATTTCGAATTCCTCCCCTTTGCATCAAGTATCTTCAGTATCCAATCAAAATGATCACGTGGTCAGAGGTAATTTGCTTATTCTTAAATTTTGTAGTAATTTTGCTTCTTTTTCGCTGAAATTTTCTGGCAAACAAATCAAAGAAACTAACTGGCCGGAAACTTTTGGCCGCCACTGTATATTGTTAAAAAATTCATTTTTTGATGCAGCGAAATGAGATATCTAAAATAATAATAATATAATATATAATCCATTATAAATAAATAAATAATAAATCCATTTTTATTAATTGATGTGTGTGAAAAATTTTTTACAGTTTTTTATATGAGCTCAAAATTATGCTAAAGACAAGAAACACTTTTTGTCTTTCACAGTCAGTCCTTTAACAGAATTCTTTTTTGTCTGTCTGTAAATGAACGATAAGGGGTATGCACTCCGTAATCTACACGAAAAATATTGTAATTCATGCACTTGAATGTGTCAAATAAATTTCATTATGTTGGAATTTATATAACGTCATTGAAATAAAAACATTTCTTATTGAATATAATTTATTGGAATTCTTTAGTGCGCAGTTATAAAAGAGCTATAAACGCTACGTACACAATACTTTATAAAACACATTTATTTAGAAATTACACAACAAAAGATCGCGTAAAAATATCAAATGTACATATGCACACTTACAGGAGGGGGCAGTGCTCTCCCCACAACACAAACGCATGTCACGGTACACTTCTCGAAAAGATGCAGTCCCTCTTTCCGGTGACAAAAATCATGCACTGGAAATCAATCCAAATTCTCGTATTCCATAGGAAGGTCCTGGCAACAATGATCTTACATTCAGATCGTATCATCAGATGGAAGGCGGTTAAAAACTTCTCGGATTCTGAAGAAACCGTCCCACGCCAGTTCATCGTGAGGCTTGATAAATGCACCCCATTGGTTCTCAAGGGTTCAAGTTGAGGCCCAAGAACCTTGTATTTCTGAACCTTAGTTGCATGGACCTGTTCGATCGGATATTTATCATTAATGACCTGGGCATCGATGACGATGGTATGGGCAATCGAATACCGCACTAGGTCAGGTTTCAGCTTTGATCCGTCCGGTAGCGTGAAGATGGGTTCTTGGTGGAAAATATACCGTTTCTGCTCAAGAGAGCGGGAGAAGGTAACTGGCTATTGTGTTATGTCTTTGATATTCAACCCATGGGTTGAGAAACACTGCTGGCTGATATTATTGAAGGTTTAAGAAGCTCTACAATCGCATGAACAGAGGCCAGAGGCCTCATATCCCCGACTCGCACGAGCTTTGGTAAACAGACAGTTGTACCAGATATGAACAGCTTGAATGAAATCGCTGCCGGACATTAGAGAAGACCCAATCACCAGTCAGGCCGACGCAGCAGGTACGGCATTGCATTGACGCAGGTCAGCACCATCGCATCGGCCATGCAGGTCCTTTCTGAAGTATGAATCAACCCTGACAATCTTCTCTTCTGATGGATTGAGAGAAGTCGCAGGGTCATCCTCGGGACCGTCCTCCTAAGACAGGAGATGCCCATATCACCATCTTTTACACAATCGTGAAAAACACTCGATGGAACATCATGATGTAGGTGGAGCACCTTCCGGATAAACCTGCGCACCTTCAAATCAATTTTCTTCAGGTGGCCTGCAATCATCTTACCAAGTACGAGCTAGAGATAGTGGCGAGGAAGCAGCATATTCCTCCGAAAATAGAGTTTCTACTGCGGCTTCAACGCCGCTCTTCTAAAGGTGTTAAGATCTTCTACAATGGGTGGCGATTTAAAACCTCGACCGTTTGGCGTAAGATACACCCCAACATAACATATGGGGTAGAATACCCGACATAAAAAGATGATTTTCTTTACTTTTTTATTCGACAACCAGGAAAACGTGAAAGTTTTTTCCCAGTTTACCATAAGGCCTGTTCAGGCAAAGAATGAAACGGCATGTTCAGCAGCTCTTTCATACAGTTGGAGTCCTGAGCCAGCAAAAGAATATCATCCTCAAAAGCGATGTGACACAAGCGTATATGGACTGACTCTCTCAGAAGTGCCCCAAGACACTCCGGGAGAGACGTAAAAATAAAGTCAAGAATAATTAAGAATAGTGTTGAAGAGAGAGGGTCACCATGGCGAACACTTCTACTCGGGTGAACAGGATATGATACTTTCCCATCAAAAATGAGAAACGTACGAGTATGAGAATAAATAAATCGGATATAGTTGATAAATGAAATCGTGACTCCCAACCACAGCATTAAATTCTTTTTATCATTTTATTGTTAGTCATTTTTAACTCTTTTCTTTGAGTTTCTGTTTAGTTCTTACCATTGTCTTGGCGCAGCATGTCCCCAAAGGAACTTTGTGCCATTAAAAATAATCAACCAACCAACCCAACCGGTGCAAGGCGTCATATATGGCATCATAAATGACAGAATCAGAGGCCTTCCTAATTTTGATTAAAGCAGCAGACAAATTGTTATGGAAAGACTTTGTACTATTGTAATTAGCCTGTTATTTAGGATCCGGTGTTAATGCCTCAGGAAGATCGATGAGATAGAAAATGGCCGCAGATCAGCAGGTGGCTGAGCATCTTTAACTTCCAGGATGATCGCCGTTCGTGAGTCCAGGATGTATTTGGGAATCCTACCCTAAAGCGTGTTGTAGTTAGTTTTGCCTACTCCGCACTCAAGAAAATGTGCGACAGAGACAAAAAAAGCATATTCTAAGCGGCATCTAAATCAGGACACATAAAAAATACATTAGATCATATGAAAACGAAACCTGTCTGTAACAGAATAATAGTAATATAAAAGCGAGAGAAATTAAGTTTCCTAATAACTTTCTTGCGGTTTTGAGTTTGTTAAAATACTTAATTCTATATTTAATCTGTAGTTACTCATATATTAAAGACCATTTACATCTAATGTTGTAACATATCAGTATAAAAAAAATATATATTATTATGAAAATAAACTTGTATTTTGGTCCAAATTGAGTGTTTTTAATCGAAAATAACCATAAAAGTGACTGCTGCATTTTATAGGAGCTACTGTTTCTTAATGTCCATTTCTTTTCTCTAATTTTAACTAAAAAACAAGTAATATAAAAATTTTGTTTTTAAAGTCAATTCCTACTTAGGCCATCAAAGAAAAGTTTAATATAATCCCTTAAGCTAATATTAGTTTTTGTTGCATTAAAATATCTCAATTTGTTGATTTTCTATAAGCAAGTAGGTTTACAATGGAACTCTATGGGAATTTGGCGAAATATTAGAGATATCGCCAAGTTGGCATCACTTTTGGCGACTCATTTTGTCCGCCAAATTTGGCGATATATCGCCAAGTTGGCGACAAACTTGGCGGTATTTGGCGACAGAACAGGATCCCCCCTATGGTATCCCCTTAATTCCATCTACCATCTTGCTTGAATTTACGTAAATAGGGCTTCGATGTTCATACACGAAAGAAACTAGTGTTACCTTTATTTGGTGCAGCTCTTTTTGAACCCTATCGTAAATTCTTTATGATCGCAGATTTTGTAAAATTTTAAATTGCACTAAAATTATGGCTAGTAATGTACTTAAAAAATACAATAGATTGAATTTAGAGGATTTAGATGCGGTTCGTAAAACGGCGCTAAATGCGTTAATTTTATTTTTTACAAATATATATTTATATTCATATGTGGAATTGCCAATTTTTATGCAAAATGCATCCTGCACAAAACATATAAATGTATATTTATACATATATAAAGCGGGGAAGTGGGACTAGGAAGATATTTAAGAAATTACAATGTGTCGACAATACAAAGACTGACGAACCCTGTTCTATATTTTGTCACTTTATATATCAATCCCCCAAATCTTTATAATATATATAAGATGTTAACTTCTTTTACATTTTTATATTACTATCTTATTTAATATTCATGGACCAGGGCACGTTTAAGGGGAATCTTGAAACTTCTTTTCAAAAAGTAAAATGTGACCAATTTCAAAATTATTATCATAGGAGTCACGTATGCTGAAGCAGTGGAAAAGGAGGCGTATTGCTCCCAAATTTTGACATTTTAACCTCATTCCATTATCGTTGATGATTTGAAAAATATATACTGAAATATTATTTGCCTAAGTTTTTTAAACTAACTAAACAGTAAGAGTAAAAAACATAATAAAGTGCATAAAAATGTATCTTTTAGGGTTCCGAACTTAAAAAGTAAAAACGAAACCATTATAAGATCACTCCTGTGTCTGTCTGTTCGTCTGTCACAACCATTTTACTCGTAAACTGTGGAACGTGGAAAGTTCAAATTGGGGGAAGTAATAAAGACTATTGACCCACATATTTACAGATTATTAAACACTCACAAATATATTTAATAAAAATATAGAGGGGTTAATTAAGTTACTATTATAAAGATTATTACGACGCTGAATTTAGTTTTATGAAATGCCAAATTAAGTTTAAATATGCACTACTTTTATTGTCAGTACCAAATTATGTTCATCATAAACAGATTAGGATAAGATTTAAAAATGAGTTGTACAGAGTAGCAATACTTAATAAAATTTAGGCTTCATATCTCTCTGAACTTTATGGCATATCCATTTATACTTTTCTAGTATATAAAGCTATATCCAACCCTACATTGTATAGTTTTTATCAGTCTTATCATTCTTATCAGTCTTATCATAAGTCTTATCATTCTTTTACCAGCGAGTTTTAAAAAAAATACAGTTAATAATTCCTATATTTATTGTACTGAACCTCCTGAGCACGAGTAACACTCGCGCTTGACCTTTTATTTATATCATGATATCAGTTTGTCCCAAAACTTTCCTCCGCTCTACAAACCCCTTCCCCCACCCCCCCACCCCCCACACCCACCCACACACTCACCAAAAGAAAGACCTGCCACATTTGGATTTCTATGACGTCACAAACATTCAAAAATTCGTCAGAAAAACATTATTCAGAATGTATAATACATATCAGAATTCCTAGTCCTTGTTTTTAAAGAAATTCACATTTTAGTCACAAATGTACGTCACAGAGTGTTAGCAGATTGGTGACAGGTGTGACTTTATTGTTACCATGCTTCTTATACGGGTATTAACAAGTTATTTACTTCTAATAATGAAGGATGTCAAATCATCTTTTCGAAAACTAGATAACGCAGCCTTTCACTATATTAGTCGAATAGAAGAAAACATGAGACAATACCATAATGATAAGCAGTCAGGGGAGTCAAAAAAATTTAAGAAATATGAGACAAAATCTTTGGAGATGATACCTCTTAAACATATTCTTGACGTAAACTGTAACGTAGCTTTTTTTCAGAGCAAAATCCTGGTTGTTTCATCTAATCTTGCGCATATAACTTTTATATCAAATGCGTAGGAGCACAAATAACTGCATTATTACAGAACGAACATCCAATGAGAGAACGAATTACAGTGGATTTATCAAAAGATTGTAAAATAGTTAGATTCTAGATGGAAAAAACAAAGTTTTGGAATGATCTTTGGAAAGAACAATTGAATTTTCAAAGGGTAAATTAAAAACAAAATATTTTGAAATAGGATTTTGTAGAGGGAAACATTTTACTGGCGCAAAGACAAAATAAAATAACAATGGGTAAAGGCAATTAGACATTTGAAAGGGTAAAACGGAAAAGGGGATAATAATATTTTAAGGCACAAGTAGTGGAATTAATGGATATTAAAATATATTCAGTATATGTATATTTATATACCCATATAACAATCGAAATTGCAAAAAAAGTCATTGAATAAAAACATAGATTTTCTTCGTTTGTAACAGGATGTTAAAATGTATTATATGAAAAAATATAAAAGAAACTTTAAATAATTATTTACAAGTTTCATTGATTAAGTTTGTTAAAAGTGAAGTACGATAATATAGATGTATATATATATACATCCGATCCGCCTACCCACTGTCAAAGATTTGAAACAAACAGCCCAATTATTAAAACTTTTTTATAGAAAGCGGTTGCATAAGAGTAATTTAACTGTTTTCTGCCATACTATGGACAATAATATGTTAAGAATAGATTAGATATATAGAGTTGTAACCGTTTTCATTAGAACTGTAGAATGAATGCATACTTTGCTGCAAATGTTTGACAGTGTGGGCATGCTCATTACATTTCAGGAAAATTTTTCAAAAAAAAATTCGCAATCGGTTTTCACGAAAATTTTTCAGTGCCTCAATAAATTGAAAAATCTTCCTTCTAAGAATTTTTGAAAAAACAAAAAATCTAAAAATTAAAAGTGGGATAGAGTGTTCCAGTTTCAATAGGATGGCTCTTTTCCTGACATATCATATAAATATTTTTAGCGATGTATATTTTTGGCACGGATAATATATAAGTGTAAAAAAATATATCTTGACTGTCATTACAGTTTGTTTTTATATTCAAAAGGTAATTTTTTTTTTCATTTACGAAATGAAGAAAACTACCTTTTTTTTACAATATGTACAAATTAAAAATTAGAAATTTCATTTTTTAAGTTACGATTAGGTTTATACCGATCAATAATCAAGTTTTCGTTTTTCTATTTCATTTTTTATTATGATGAGCTTTATGAATATTTACATATGAGAAAATATGTAATAAATTATGATTTTTTTAAAAAATCCATCCTAAACAAAACTCTTCTAAGTTAATACGGACAAAACACTGTAAATAAAGAACTTATTGTTAAAAATCATTAACCCTAGATCTACCGGGAATTTTATTCTAGTTTTAATAAAACGTTCTACACCAGAATTTTTATTTAAAACTATTTAACTTATTTATTTACCTTATTTTTGTCTGGTTTATATACTTAGTTTACTTTAAAGAAATTTCTGGTTTGAATGAATATTTTGTATGTACCTGTCGGGTCCAATGGACCCGTCTGGTAGACGGAGGGTTAAGTCGCCAACAAGCACTCTATGTTTCATTCACTATAGTAGTACAAGTTTTTTTTTTTTTTTTCATTTTATGCATATGCAATTTATATTTATGAAATCAGTATTTAAAACACCAGAATTTAAAAAATTCCCGCGCAAAAACAAATGAAAGTTTAAAAAAATAAAGTAGTTTTACTAAAACTGATTTTCATTTGTTTTATATTTGAGTTAAAAATATTTAGCATATAATTTTTGTTCGTATAGTGACAAGCTTGGACAAAGTGTGAAATAAACTGCAAATATTTATAAGTACGCTATAAGTCAGAAGATGAAGGGTGTTTCTAATGACAGGCAACCCATATTTCTGTTCATATTTCACAAAACAAGAAGAAAAAACAACAAATAGTCACTGTAAATGCTTTAAGGTGTACATAAGAACAAACATTATAGCAAATGCTAAAAATGCCAACCATTCTGTGTCAAGCACAGGTATTTTCAGACACACGATGAAGCATAAAGTTGAAAACGGATGCAGTGGTTTTGCGAATGTTTCCCTTTAAAGAACTGATCGTCTTTTGATTGTTTTCGTATACAAGTTCTAGATTGGAAGTTGGGATAAGTCTATCGGGAGAACTCAGGGGGGGTGTTAAATCAGGAGAATCAGTGTTTGGCGGTAGAATTATTTCGCGTGTGTTAAACCGCCTCGATCTCCTGATTTAACACCCTTTGATTTCTTCCAATGGTCTTATCTGTAAGAAAGTGCATACGAAAACAATCCAAACACTATCAATTTCTTAAAGGACAACATCCGTAGCGTCACTGCATCCATTTTCCCCGCTATGTTGCATCGTGTGCCTGCAAATACCGGTCGTTGAGTTGAACTGTGATTAAGGCAAATGGTTGTCATTTTCATCATTTGCCCTAATGTTTCGATGCTGCATCGTGTGGCTGTAAATACATGCCATCTGGTACAGCTGTGCTTGAGACAAAATGGTTGTCATTATCAGCAATTACTATCACGTAGGGGAGACTAGGGACGGTTGACCATACGGGAGGCTAGACCCCAGTTGCGTGGCGTGAAAATTTTCGGTGGTCATCCCAATTATTTAAGTTTGTGGTGAAAAATTATTAACTCTAAAATTCAATGGTTGAATGTTCAAAAAAGAAACTTTAAATCTTACCTTCACTTATACATGAACTCCAAATGTTCTGCTAAAACTGGATCGTAGAGTTTAAAAAGCTTATTAAGAGTTTTAAAATATTGCTTGGTCATCGCCGCATCCAGCGATGACCGGACGCCACGCCACTGCTAGACCCACACATCAGTTTTTCTATTTAAATGAATTTCAGAGTTTTATCAATAGGTGTCAACCAAAGCTACTAGAATGCTCAAACAACAGCCTCTGTTCCATAGAGAAAAAATCAATTGTGTAGAAAAAATCAATTGTGTAGAAAAAATCAATTGTGTAGAAAAAATCAATTGTGAGGCATTTTCAACCTAAGAGTTGTGCATTTTACAAAAAGTTCCTAAGCTGTTTTGTGATAAAATATATCATAGAAATTTAAGCAAATAGGTTTTAAGTAATGCAGAAACATCGTACTGTCATTCGAGGCATAAAGATTATGCAGTAAGTTGGGCTTAATATAATAATGTGCTATTTTTTAGATCAGGGGTATGTACGGAGGCTTGACCCAGTCAGTGTGAGGGGTGTTGACCAGATGTTCAAGGCTGTTTCAAGGCTGTTCAAACAAGATGTTTCATTCAAAAAACATCATTGACTAAGGGCGTGGCTTCTACCTTACAAAAAAATGCATTTATATCATGTTGTCCATATTTTTTTTTAGATTGTAAGACATTTTATATTAAATTCGTACATTGAAAGATATTTACCGATGAATAATTTGTGAAACCTATCTAGAACACAAATTTACAAAGGACTTTCAGAACAGTGAGGAGCTTCTACTGTTTTAAAATTCAGATTTAATAAAAAAAATCCGTCGTCAATGTTTTAATTTAGGGGTTTTCGAAATCTTTTTATTATACACTGTGTATAATGAAAGATAAATGGTTGCATGTGAAAGTGAATGTAATTTTATTCTGAAAAACTACAGTAAAATGGGATGATGGAAAAGAAAACGTTTAAAATTGATTAATGAAAGATGTGAAAAATTTCTGTAGTATCCACTGCACGAAAAAGATTAATGGAATATAAATGTGAAAGTTGGTAGGAACTTTTTTCCATTTAAATATTGCTTACAATAGGTAAAGAGAAACAGTGGAAAAAAAATAGAAAGGACTAGAAAGCATGAAAGCAGCAGTCTTAACCGCTTCAGGGGTAGTGGTATGTTTATGAAACCACTTAATTTTAATTCCCAAACGCCACAATGGCACTAGAATTTTGCTAAAATCTTTTCAATTTAATATGTAAGTGAACTATAGCCTTCTTCATATTTCAAAATAATTTTTTCGTATGTTCCGATGCCAGTCATTTTTTTCAATATTTTATTACTGAAAGTACATTGCCCTGAAAGATTTAAAAGATGTTAATGATAAGTTAAGTACTCATGCTGCTGCAAAAGACATAGAATTGCTCGAAAAACTTTAGGAAAAACTTCAACATGATGAATTAAATGAGATGAAGCCAAACTATGTAAGTACTAGAGTTGTCAGATCGAATGTTTCAAAAATAGGACAAGGAGACAAGAAAAAAACGGGACAGTGACTACTAAATCCAGGCATAATATTGCATGAAACCCTATGAAAACGAAACCCGTCTCTATCGGAATATTCTCTTAAATGTTAAAAATTCATTTTTCCTGCTGTACAATTATACCTGCTCAGTCAAAATCCTGTTTAAAACATAAAATTTCTTCTCTGACTTGAGATTGCGTCTAAACAGGCTTGTTTAGGCATCATATTTGCAAAAATATGTTTTTACAATAACTAAAGCATGTAGCATAAAGTTACTTTGCTTTTTTTTAAACTGATTTTATTTCTCTTCGCAAGCATTTTAATATAAAACAAGTTGGAAATTGTTCGTCAAACGTGGCAAATGAGGTGCGTTCGTACTATAACTAGTTTTATAATTATTTTTTGTACCCCATATTGTACTGACTGTGTATTTATTTGCAATTCATAAGTGCATAGTCTGTAACATCATTAAAATGCACTTGCAATATTTTTTCCCCATTCCCCTTAATGTAACGGAAAAATTTGACTGTCCCTGTAATTAAGCTATACATCCGATTTTCATGAAATTTGAAATGGCTCGACAAAATTTTGCAGCAATTATATATTTAAAATTTCAGCCCATTCGGAAAGCTTTAACATCATTAAAATGCACGTGCAATAATTTTTCTCATTGGCCGTAATGTAAAGAAAAAGTTTTGACTGTCCCTGTAATTTAACTATACATCCGATTTTCATAAAATTTGAAATGGCTCGACAAAATTTTACAACAATCATATATTTAAAATTTCAGACCATTCGGTTGGGTAGTTTTTGCTCTATTATATGCGGACGGACGGACAGACAGACGGAAGGACAGACGGACGGACAGACAGACGGACTGAACGACGACTATAGGTGCTACGTATTTATATAATTACGAACGCACCTAACAAAGTGGGTCAACCCTCCCATATGCGGGGAACCTTGACCCATTATTTTCTCATGATTAAAATCCATCATTATTAGGGTTCCGTACTTAAAAAGTAAAAACGGAACCATTGTAAGATCACTCCTGTGTCTGTCTGTCTGTCACAGACCTTTTATTCGTAAACTATGCAACGTGGAAAGTTCAAATTGGTGGAAGTAATAAAGATTATTGACCCACATATCTACAGATTTATAAATATTCATAAATATATTTAGGAAAAATGTAGAGGGGCTAATTAAGTTACTTGAAAAAAAATCTTTTCTTTGTATATCGTGTGAAAGCTTTCGAAACGCTGAAATCAAAAATATATTTCATTAAATTTTAGGTATTATATTTTCAAAGTTATGGTGGAAAATGTAGTGCAAAAATATGTCCCCCACCCCCATCTAATTCCGAATCTATTGAAACTAAAATTATGAAAAAATTAGAGGTAGTAGACATTAATTTAAACCTTGCAGGAAAATTATAGCACTTACCTTAGGTCACATAGTTTTTGAGAAAATCGCATTTTTCCGTTACACTCAAATTTCGATTTACGGGCTTCAGCAAAAGTGTTGAGCAGAGCTGGATGTACCCAGTGTAGCAAAAGTATAAAAGCATTGTTGATCATGATTTTCATAAAAAATCATCGGTAATTACCCGAGATATTAACCCTTAAAGACACGGACGGTTTGGACATACATAATGACAGGGACGGCGTACTCTATGGTCCAACGACTTTTAAAGCCTAGATAACAAATATTAAGGATATATTCATGTAATGCAATGCCCAGTAGTAGTATAAAAGCAATAAACTCAAATTTTTAAAAACAGACTAATTTAATGAGAATTAATCACACAAATACTCGCGACTAGTTTCCATTGAGTGGCCCTCTCAATACACCTACTAGGTTTTTAAAGGTTAACTAAAAACCTATATGGAATAACAAATATACAGAATAGCTATATTTGCTATTATTTAGGTTCCATATATCTTTGAACTTTCATGGTATATCCATTTACACTTTTATAGTATACAGGGTGCAAAGGAAAGTCCCTTTAACCTGAAAATACTTGTGAATGGAGAGAGCTACAGCTATGCAAATGAGTTAACGGTATAGTAAAGCGACTACTCCCGATTTAATGAAAACGACAGCAGTGCTCCCTAGTGGCGAAATTTGGAAGCTAGCCACTGCAAATCGAAAACGAAAAGAGATAGAGAAAATTTTCCAGTTAGAAAGTTTTAGAGCATCAAATAATTAATAGAATACGTCATTTGGTTTACAAGGATAAGATAAATCTTCGCCTGTTTACCCAAAAATGTCCGAAATCGATGCACTCCATTTTGTGTAAACGTTTGAATGGAATAGTCAGATGTATGAAGAAATACGCACAATTTATGCTATAAATACGTGCTTATTTCAATAGATTTTGATAACATCACAGAAAAAAAAGACTAAGTGTCTCCCAGTGATAAAAAGTTAATATTCAGTATGTTCGAAAAGTTTGCCACTGCTGACGATACACGCTTGTATTCGTGAGATTAATTCTGCGTGCACATTTCTCAGCATGGAACGTCTATTGCAAGCCTCTCCAATACGATGACATAGATTTAACCCTTTCAAGGGCGGTGGCTAGACGGTCTAGCCACCTAATTGTAATTTCAAAACTGACAAATAGCACCAAGAATATTTTAATAAAATTTTGCTTTTGTAATGAAAGTGCAAACTAGCGGGTTTATGTTTTCTGAGAAATTCGTTTGAATATTCTGGTGTCAGTTAATTATTTCATCAGCATACGAACAGAATTCTTCTGGCCCTGAAAGGGTTATTCTCAAATTTTAAATTCATTGGAAATTACATGTTTACAGACATTACAGCACAGTACAACTTCACAATCTGCAATTGTTCATTGCTACATTTCCGGAATGTGAATAGGCAAAGTAGAATCGTCGCTCATCGATTTCGGACATTTTTGGGTATGCAGGCGACGATTTATCTTATCCGTATGAATCAAATGTCGTTTCGTACTAATTAACTGATGCTCTAAAACTTTCTAATTGAAAAATTTGCCACGGGACGGATTTGCCTGAGGACTGTCCACGCTCCACCAAAGCATATGTAAGGTACTTTGCCCCCCCCCCCCCCCACACACACACACTCACTTTGCAAATTATGTCTGTTTTTATTTAAAAAGTGAACTGTATTCTCGCGGTGAAAGCGTAATAGAACCTAATCAATTATGCATTTCACATTTTGTAACTTATTAAGGAGGTGAATCTATTACTACAAACGCGCTAATTATATAAACACAGTGAGGTTATACATCTTCGCCCTTTTGTCAAAATGCGTTTTGGCTTACTTTTACAACGTACCACAATGTTAAAAGAAAGTTTTATACAGTCAGCAGTTTTATCTTCACAAAATATCTTGAAGAGAAGAATTTAGAATAAAAATCTATAATATTCACATATTTTGTAACTCATTTTTGTAACTTATTAAGAATTGGAAGAAAAGATCCTAAAGATTGAAAGAATAGAGGCTAATCAATTATGCATTTCACATTCTGTAACTTATTAAGGAGGTGAATCTATTACTACAAACGTGCGTTTGATTTAATTATACAGGGTGTCCGGTCTCAACGGTGTCCAATGGCTAATTTCTAAACCGTTAGTCATAGACATATAGTTCCAATTAGAAAAATGCTTTAAATCAGGTAAAGAAATATTTTAAAATCCATTTGGGTCAATAAAAACATTTCTTAAAAAATTACGAAATTTAAATTTTTATACGGTCCCCCGGTCCTATAAGTTATATTTAGTAAAATTTTCCTATTACACGACAAGTAAGACAAAAAAAGTCCCATTCAAATAACACTAAAATTGTGCGAGTTATGAAACTTTAAAAATGCATGACTTATGCCACTTTTCTGCTCTGAAAACAAATGAGTTCTGCTTGGTTTTGAGGGGTCACATTCCAAGTGCTTAAAGTATTCGAAGATCTCATTTCATGTGTATCTGCGCTTTGAAAAAAATCGTACAAGTATTACGATTAAGTTAACCTTTATTAAGTTTCAGCTTGGCTGAAGTAACATATGTTTTATTTTGTCATGATTTGAAACTGTTTTTTTTTTTTTTTTTCCAAATGAAAATCAAATTTCAAAGTGATTGCTTAAAAGGCGCAAAGCCAACATAGTGAAAAAGATTCCAAGCCGGGACTCGAACCCGGACCATCAGTATAGCGCACTGACGTTCTACCGACTAAACCACTTGGAACGATACCTAGATCGGAAAATTTCTCACTATTATATGTTGGCAAGGCTACAAACGTGGCACAAGATGGAATATTTATCGTGAGCCACCGACCTGGGACGAGCACGAAACATAATTAAATCCAGCATCGATAGAAACTATTTTAATACATGGAAATTATTCCAGAGAGAAACATTCGCCTTGCATACAATATTTCAAATGAAAATCAAATTTCAAAGTGATTGCTTAAAAGGCGCAAAGCCAACATTGTGAAAAATATTCCAAGCTGGGACTCGAACCCGGGCCATCAGTATAGCGCACTGACGTTCTACCGACTAAACCACTTGGAACGATACCTAGCTCGGAAAATTTCTCACTATTATATGTTGGCAAGGCTACAAACGTAGCACAAGATGGAATATTTATCGTGAGCCACCGACCACTCTGGAATAATTTCCATGGATTAAAATTGAAACTGTTTCTTTTATGATTTCTTTTAATAAAATTATGTTATTTTTATAAGGTTTTATGCTACTTCAACAATCTTATGTATGTTTTTTTCAGTACAAAATTTGTATTCGAACTTTAAACCACTTTCAAATATCCGATCGAGATTACATTTTACATAATGGTGCAAATCGGATAACAATCTAGTATTATTATGATTTTCGGTGGTTACCATTTATACTTATTTTACAGGATAACACAAAAAAAATTCGGATAGATTACCGCCAAGAAGTTTAAGAAAAAGTTTTAGATTAGATAATACAAGATGAAGGTTGTTGGTTTTTTTTTTACTTTTATGTATTTTTTAGCACTGAATCCGAAAATTGCCTTAATTTTTAACCATCATGTCAGGATATTTCGCAAATCATAAATTGTCGTATTTAAAGAATAACAAAAATCGTATACTATAAAGTAGAGGAGATGGTTGTGTTTTTTAACTTTTGATAATTGAATTTTACGCAATTTTTAGCACTAAATCTGAAAATGACTTTCATTTTTAACCATCACGTTAGATTTTTTTTTGCAAATGTTTAAGTTAAAATATAGCGAAAATCTCATACTATAAAACATATGTAAACTTATTTCATTTTATTTTATTCAATAATTTGTTCGATATTTTTGCTTATCTTGGGATTCTTACAGCTGGGTGGTGTGATGAGATGAGGGAGAGATTAAATTTTAACTTTGAACTTTTTAACTTTAAAATTTATAATTTGCGAAAAATCCTGATCTGATGTCTAAAAATGCAGGTCAATTCCAGATTCAGCAGTACAGAATACATAAGAATCAATTATCAAAAGCTAAAAAACATTAAATAACCCAAGTTTTGCAGGCTAGTGTAATCTGATAATATTTTAAAATACGTATCATTTTGTAAAGAATTGAGGCTGTTAATTTAGCATCATTTTATTTAACAAAAATTCTGTTTTTTTCTTTCTTCTTAAATGTTTATTACAAATTGTATATTTTGCTTTAATAGGTCAGAATGACTAAAGATTCCAAATTTATATTTCAATGTTAATTTTACTCTCAACCATTTTTTAATATATCTGATGAAATCATATTTCGACTAAATTTGTGAATGACCCACAATTTGCAGCAAAAAAATATGCTCCATCTTTAAACAGGTATTACTCGGTCAATTTTAATCGTAGAACAACGCGACTTTTTTGTATTACTTGTCAGCGTAAAACGAAAATTTTACTAAATATAACTTATAGGACCGGGGGACCGTATAAAAATTTAAATTTCGTAAATTTTAAGAAATGTTTTTATTGACTCAAATCGCTTTTAAAATATTTCTTTACCTGATTTAAAACATTTTTGCAATTGGAACTATATGTCTATGACTAACGGTTTAGGAATTAGCCATTAGACACCGTTGAGACCGGACACCCTGTATAAACGCAGTGAGGTTATACATCTTCGCCCTTTTGTCAAAAAGTATTTTGGCTTACTTTTACAACGTACCACAATGTTAAAAGAAAGTTTTATACATTCAGCAGTTTTATCTTCACAAATTATCTTGAAGAGAGAAATTTAGAATAAAAATCTCTAACATTCACACATTTCGTAATTCATTTTTGTAACTTATTAAGAATTGGAAGGAAAGATCCTAAAGATTGGAAGAAATTATCCTAAAGATTGAAAGAATAGAGCCTAATCAATTATGCATTTCAAATTTTGTAACTTATTAATGAGGCGAATCTATTACTACAAACGTGCTTTTGATTTAATTATATAAACACAGTGAGGTTATACATCTTTGCCCTTTTGTCAAAAAGCGTTTTTGCTTACTTTTACAACGTACCGTTAAAAGAAAGCTTTATGCAGCCAGCAGTTTTATCTTCACAAAATATCTTGAAGAGTGAAATTTAGAATGAAAATCGATAACATTCACACATTTTGTAATTCATTTTTGTAATTTATTTAGAATTGGCAAAAAAAACGTTTGAAACTAAATTTTCTTTCTGTGGGCAAGACAATACTCAAGAAGCATTTCAAGATTATCATTTTTATCAATTTTAAGTAGCCATTATTCCCCGTCACAACACATTTTCTCTGTTTTCCTTTTCACAATATCATTAATTTTCTTCCATGTATTATTGCATGAGAGATATTGCATGTCATCAAAAAATTTATTACTGCGAAGGATGTCTGCACAACACTATCAGACAAACTGGTCAATTTAAACTGAATTATTCCTCACTTTTTAACAAATAATTTCCGTACTCCTAGAAAATATATTTTATCAGTGAATTCTTCCCAAAAGCCTGAAAAAAGAAAGAAATTTCGTTCATTCAATCAGAGCAAGCATGCGCTCTATTAATACTAAAATCCGAATGTGTTTAAAAAATCAGAAACCAAAAATTCTATACGTTAAGATTTCTAATTTAATAAAAAAATATATAAACCTTTCGAATTTAAAAATGAATAACAATTACTTTTATAATTCATTCAAATTTAATCACTTTTTTTTGAAAATTGAATAAAGTTAAATAAAGTTGAATTTATAAAGTTGTTTATAAAAAATATTTGCATTCAAAATATATTTTAACACGTTGAGTGCACAGTGACTAAAGCTGAAGCTGAAAAATTTACAATGTTTTAAGTAATTTTTAAGAAAGTATAATCCTGTAATTAATAAAAGGTAAGTAAATTTTAAATAAATTTGCAGTAATTCAATATATATATATATATATATTAGGGTGGTCCTTAAAAAATTAACTTTTAAATTTTCTATGGGGCACCCTCCTATTTTGTTCTATGTATAAAATAAAGACTTCCATAAAAATTTCAAAATTTTAAAACATTTTTTAAGGGTCGCTACCAAGGATTGAATATTTTAAAAAAATTAAAAATTGTCATATTTTGTAATCTAATAATATATTATTAATGCAAATCACTTATGATTGCCAAACTGAATCATGGTATGATATTAGGCTGTAAAGAGTCTGTCATTTATTTCAAGTTTCAACATATTTAAGCAGTCTATTGTCCAAACACAGACAGGAGTATTTCATGTCTTCACTCTATTTTACCTAAACTTGGCAGCATGGTGAAAAGTAGAGAATATAACATTCCGCCTTGAAAAATAGTTCTCCGTTATTTTTTAATTTTAATTAGCTAAAATGCATAAAAATTATGAGATAATGTTTATAAATTATAGAATTTGATTTTTTGATATTCTCAAAATGTCATACTAAATGGACATATTGGTATCAAAAGCAGAGTCCAAAAGTTACAAAAAGAGTTTTCGGCAAGTGTTACTCTGACTGCTCACTGGGACTGCAAAATTGTAGAAGATATTTCAGGATCTGAAACTGTAGACAGATTATCCATTATTGTTTCAGGTAAAGGTATTGACCAGTTACTTGTTCCAAAACTTCAATCAGGAACAGGTGAGGCAATAGCTTCTGCTGTTAACGAAATATTGGAGTCGTGTGGAGTACCGAGCAAGTAAAATGTGTGAGTTTTGATATATCCTTTGTTAATGCCGGAATATCAAGAGAAGATTGTGCTCTTCTGGAACAGAATATGAACAAAGAAATGATTTGGATTACCATCATCACATCCTTGAAGTTCTGTTTTTGTTCGTTATCTTTCGTATGAAGTTTATTGTACTCCTCCCTGAGTGCTATCCCACTTTCGGCTATATCATTAACAACTTAGAGTGAAGTGGCTAGTGCCTTACATGTCTTGTAGGATTCATTTTCATTCCAATTAGTCACATCAGTATCAAAAAAGTCTGAAGATAAATCCATAATTTAAAAAAAAAACCTCAGAGTGCTGCTTAGAAAATATCGCAAGTCATTTTGGAGAATGACATCAGGATCAGCACGTGTACGTTTCAAGGTTTCATAATTTTCTTCATTTTTCAAAACATGCACCATTTTTCTTATACTTTTAAAAAAGACATTATCATCGAAAAATGCAAAAGCAACCAGTTCTTCTGTGAAGTACAGAAATATCCTAGGAACGTCTTCAAAGCATAAAGAAATGATTTCATAACCATTCTCGTCTTTTTTCAAGTTCTTCAGGAGCAATAAATCATTGGGCCTGATAACAGCTGTTAATGTAGATTTGCACCACAAACGAGCAAACTTGACGAACTCCAGATTCTTCCTGCTTAGAGAGTTTAAATGGATCTCTAAATAAATAAACCTTGAGCAAGTATATGGCCACCGGATGCAATCCGCCTGGGACTCTAATGTAAACACCTCTTTCGGGTATTCCTACTAAGAAAATGATGGCAAGCTCTGTCAGTTTCTTGTAATTGTCCCTTGGTTGAAAAATCATTAAGATGATTTTGAGCAAATTCTGTAATTTGTGACGCATTATGTGTTATTTTTTTCATTGATTAAATTGCCAGTTATGGGAGTCTGAAATATGCGATAACCGATAGACATCCACGAAATTTTAAATCGTTTGAATATCAGTATGTCTGGTCCGCTTGAAACTCCGAGAGACTTAACAACAACTTCCTCAATCATAATTCCAAGGATGTGACGATGGGAAGTCTAATCATTTCTTTGTTCATATTCCAATCGAGAAGAGCACAAGCTTCTCTTGATAATCGGGTACTGACAAAGGTTATATCAAAAGTCATAAATTTTACTTGCTTGTAATCCCCACAACTCCAACGTTTCGTTAACAGCAGATGCTATTGCCTCACCTGTTCCTGATGGAAGTTTTGGAACAGCTAGTTAAATGGTCAGAACCTTTACCTGAAACAATAATGGGTAATCTGTCTACAGTTTCAGATCCTGAAATGTCTTCTAAAATTTTACAATTCTAGTGAACAGTCAAAGGAACGCTTGCCGAAAACTCTTTTTTTTTGAGTTTTGAATTCTGCTTTTGATACGAATATGCCCATTTAGTACGACATTTTACGAATATAAAAAAATCACATTTAATAATTTATTAACATTATCTTATAAATTCCTACAAATTTTAGCTATTTAAGATTAAAAAATAACGGAGAGCTATTTTTCAAGGTGGAATGTTATATTCTCTACCATTCACAATGCAGCCAAGATGAGGTAAAATAGAGTGTAGACATGAAATACTCCTGTCTGCGTTTGGACAATAGACTGTGTAAATATGTTGAAACTTGAAACAAATGACATTCTTTATAGCCTAATATCATAGCATGACTCAATTTGGCAATGACTATGGATTTGTATTAATAAGTTATTATTAGATTACAAAATATGTCAATTTTTAGTTTTTCTAAAATATTCAAACCCCGGTAGCGACCCTTAAAACATATTTTAAAATTCTGAAATTTTTGTGGAAGTCTTTATTTTATACATAGAACAAAATAGGAGGGTGCCCCATAGAAATTTTAAAATTTAATTTTTTAAGGACCACCCTAATATATATATATATATATATATAGTTTTATATCATATTTTAGAACGTCAGCCATCGGTGAATAAAGCGTTCTGAACGGAAAGTTCAGTGTCAGTCACCGGTGACTGACATGGCGCTTTACGTGTTAAATGAACAGATTAAAAAGACATTTTAATTTAAATATTAATTGGAAAAAATGGATTCCACTCAAAAAAGAGAAAAGTTCTTATCGAATAAAAATATAATATTCATATTTTACACATCTAGCATTCTACTTAAAACTATTTATAATTCATGTTTTTATCATATACTAATACTAAAGTATTTTGCATTATCAAACATATTTACTTTTAAGCGTTTCACTACGGGACAATTGTAGCCCAGCGGTTGGCGTACTCGTCTCGTAACACTAATGATGGTATTCACCATCTATCTCAACCTATAAAACGTCAGTCGACCGCTCAAATGAAATTCACGATAACATCTAATTGGACATTATCAAGGAGACGTCCAATCAGAACTAAAGGGGAATACCATTTGAGCGTTCGACGGAGGTTTTCGGTTTAACCCCGGGTCGAAGTAGTTGGTGGATACGAGCGTCAGGTAGCTGCTTCGATTTCAGCTCAGGAACTTTTTTTTTTATACTATCTACCCATTTCCTTTTCTAATGCTATTTGAGATTTGTAAATTTTATGATGTTGGTAGTAAGACGTTCAGATATTTCCTATATTTTGTAGGTTAAATATTTTAGCCATGCTTATACAGTGTGACTTCAAAAATCCGGCATCAAAACTACCTTTTACATTTTCAAGTTATGGGAGAAGAAAAATAGCAATTCTTTATGAATTAAAAACTTAAAGATTGAAACTAAAAATGAAAAAAAAAAAAAAAAAAAAAAAGAATATTTGACTTTCTTCTTTATTTGTCTGGTGCGATTATTTTCTGAACAAATTTTCTGGGAGCTATACTGTTGCTTACCAAAGGAACAACTTTGGGGACAACTTTGGCGAATGCATCACACATTATATGGCCAGAACAAATTTTCGGCAACCGCGATATCAATGATGAGGAAGAATTTTCAGTCTTTCACATTTTTCCGCGAAAAGAACACAATTTATGAGCTGATTGAACGCACAAAATCTGAAAATGCATTAAATGTCGAAAAAAGAGATATAGATGATTGGCTAGGCATTGACGGAAATGCATCAACAACGAACAATTTAACGGGCAGCGATATCACTGACTATGTGCTAAATTGAACCGCCGATAATGCTATTAGCAGCCCAGAAGACGAGGATGAACAACCGACAGAAGAAAAGGTTTCACTATAAAAATGCATAAATTTGACTGGATAATTAATATCTGCTGTAGAGAAACAAGAGTGTATTTCCGAAATAGACATTCTTAATTTATATAAAATAGAAAGAAAAAAAATCTTGTTAAAGAACGACCAAAGAAATTGAAGCAAACAAAGTTGACATCGATGTTTCCGAAATTACAGAAGAAGAAATAACTTCACTCTTTATTAGATTTTTTTTTTCTGTAACATAGAAAATATCAATTAAGGTAAGTTTTTTTTTAATATTTAATTTTCTCCTTTTCTTACATAATTATCACTTAATAATGAGTTAAATTATGGCTAAATGCACTATTAAGAATATAGTACTACTTTTTATATTCCTAGTTACTCTTTTGATATTCCTTCAAAAATCCGGCATAGTCTCGATCCCGAGGATGCCGGATTTTCGCAGTTGTACTATATATACTTTTATGTAGTTTCACATGTAAAAGATTCTTCGTGTGTCATATATGACGCACGACATATATGCACAGCTATATAAAGCAGTGCGAATAGAAGTGGAAAGCTCATTAAATAATTAATCGGAAGCGCTACGAAAAATTTTAAAACGCAAAAAAACCTAAAAAAAATAAAGAGATTTTTAATAGTATTTAAAAAAAAAAGAATATCAAAATAATCTTAAAGATTATTTAAATAATTATTCTGGCGCGTTTTATTGTTAACGTTTGACTAGAAACATTTTTAAATTCAATAAAAAAATTATTATTTTTTTTCTCGTTTTTTTTTTTACATTTATTTTTAGTAAAACTTTTATACAAGTGTTACTTTTCAGTTTTTTAAGTATTACTTTATACAGAAGTTTTTATTATTATTTATCAAAACAAAAGTCAAAAACAATTGATAGTGAATGGGTAAGCAACAGATTTGGAATTTCACCCTAAAAAGTCAAACTCCCCCCACCCTCCCCCAATGCGGTGTACACCACCCCACTATGGGAAACACTGATCTAAGCGATTAATTATAACGATTAATAGAAAAGCATTTAATGTTTTTCCATTCGAAATAAAAGGAACAACAGTAAATTTTAAATAAATGTCCCTTTTAAATTTGATTTTTTCCTTTTTAACAATTACATGTTTAATGAAAAATAGCAGCACACGCTATGAATTTTTAAAAAAAGTATATCACTATGCTTCTTTGAGAAAGAATTGCAATTGGATGATATGTATTGAATCATTATTTTCAATTATTCTGAATTATTCTTGAACATTTATAGTATTCTTTTTTTATTTCAAAACATGTAAAAAAAATCCAATTGATATGTGCCTTAAAGTAAAAATATATATGCAGCTATCACTATTCAACATATTCTAGACTTTAAAGAAATAAATTTAATTTTTCTCATAGAAAATCGTCCCTAATTCTGTGACAGATAAAAATTTGTTCTGTGGGAGACATAAAGTGGAATTAAATATTGTGTCATCTAGACTTGAAAAAAAAAATGCAAAAAAGCATAAAAGAAAAACGTTTCATTTACGGAAAATGTAAATCTAAAACAAAGCCAGAATAAACTAGAATGTTTTATAACGATAAATAAAGTGAAATTTAAAGATTTTCATTTAAAGACATGGAGTTATACATAAATAATTGCTTTAAATTGATTTTTGTCAGGTTTTAACATTGGTATGTTGCACGAAAAATTATACTATACGTTATAAAAAAAGATTTAAATATGCAATTTATTTCGTTGCAGAAGAAGAACAAAGAACGACAATGTAATGCAGAAGAATCTCATGAATTGTCATTGAAATTTTATAAATTATTCAAAATATGTCTTGTGTAAATAACGATAATCGGTTTTCGGATAATCGAGAAAGCTTCAATTTTAAGATTAAGGTTAAATATATTTCTTTTTTGGCAACAAGTGCTTAATAAAAATAAAGCAATAGCAAAACAGAAACAAGACTAACTTACCTAAATTTTAATTTTTAAATTAAGTATCTTTTACATATTTCACAAAAGTTTGCAAAAAAGTTTTGTTTGCCGCAGTTTCGATTGCCTTTGCATTGCAGCTCTATCCGGAAGTTTTTTTTTTAATGCTATTAGATCACCAATGTGACAGACTTTCTGATGCACCAATCATGCGAAACCTTTTGCAATACATTCAAAAGCTTCAGAATTGCTACTTTGTTCGTTTTCTTCGCCTGCTAGACCACATCACACATTCCAGTTCTACCTCCTCTTACTGTGTTCTAGTTCACTACGCAGTTTAAGGGAGCTCAAGTAAAATTCAAAGGAACTCTAAGAACGGGGATCCAAAATATTTATCTGTACTCGTGGTTTGGAAAGGACCGCTCGCATACAAGGAAAGGAATATAAAAAAAAAGGTTTAAAAATGGATTACGGTTAAAAGAATTTCAGATAATAAAGGTTCTACTGTATATTCATATAACACATATAATATAACTCCAGAAAAACGCTGAATACGTATTTGCACATGAACAATTAAAGTTGTAATTTTCCAAAGTGGGCGAAAACTTGTCCAGACCAGGATTCGAAACACAGACCTTTGACTGAAGCAGCTAATGCTCTCTTTTCCACCCAGTTTTGAAAAACAAAATTTTAACTTTAATTATTCATGCGTAAATAGGTCGCCAGCGTTTTCTGGAGTTATATTACCTGCGTTTTATAATTATAGTTAAGTGTTCAACGTTTCTTGAAGTTTCCATTAACTATGAGTTATTCTGCGTAGCTGATTCACATATCAGACCAGATGTCATAGTCAATAGATTTATGTGTTACTTATGTGTTTGCCAGGTTTTCCGGGATAGCTCAGTTGGTAGAGAATTGTAGGTTTCAGACAAAGGTCCCTGTTTCGAATCCTGGCCTCGAAACTTTTTCGCCCGGTTTGGAAAAAATACAACTTTAATTATTCATGCGCAAATAAGTACCCATCGTTGTTCTGGAGTTATATTACCTGTGTTTTATTAATATAATTACTGGTCCAACGTTTGTTGGAGCTTCTATTACCTGTGGTTTATTCTGCGTAGCTGATTCACATATCAGACCAGATGTCAAAGTCATTAGGTTTCCGGGTTAATTATGTGTTTACCAGCTTTTTCAGGGATAGCTTAGTTGGTAGAGCATTGGCGGTTTCAGTCAATGGTCTCGGGTTCGAATCCTGTCTTGAACACTTTTTCGCCCGGATTAGAAAAAAAATTACAACTTTAATTATTCATTTTTAAATATATTTTTGAAACATCAGCATATGGCACGAAATCCAATTAAGATTAGCTTAAACGAAAAAACTTTCATACAATTCATTATATTTTTTACATTAAACATTTTGTTTTCTTTTAAAAAGCTTGAATCCGAAAAATTTCCGCTTTTTTTCAATAAGAAACAAAATTTCGCAATCTTTAATTTATCAAAATCATATTTCTGTTTAATTACAAGTATGCTTTTAACCTAACTCTATGAATGCAGTGATGCCATGGATCTTCGCATTTACATCTACAAAAGTTTTTTTTTTTTTGGCAACTTACCACAAATTTAAAAGTGATAAATTGTCTACATTTTTATTTTCGAAAAATTTCTTGAAATCTCTCTCATATTTTGTATTACATGTGATAGAATTGATACATTTTATAATGGATTTTAGTACTTTATACTATACGTATAACTACTTAAAAGGTGACAAAAACATATAAAAATATTATTTAATGCAACCCGAGATCTTTTGAACACACACGCGTTCATTTTCAAAGGTAAAAAGATGATTGACTGGATAGAAATACATTTTAAAAACAACAAAAACAAAGATAGTACGCATTTGCAAGCGGCGTTCAGTCTATTTCTTTGCAGAGGGGTGAAAAGATCAGCTCATATTATCAGGAGGTCTGAAAATATTTAGGATATTGTGCCAAATTGCGGGAATATTATAGGAAAGGACATCGTTACAAACATTACTACTTCTAAGTAAAATTTCAATGGATTCACGAATTATTGACGAGTAGTGGTTAGACGTTGAAATGATAATTTTAGCTTTTTCGAAGTATATCCCAATATTTTCTTTTTGATGCAATCTGGATAAAGCTGTATTTGGTTTGTTAAACTTGATATCAGAAATGTGCTCTTTTAATCTTTCCTTAAATTTTCGACATGTCATACCAATATAAAATAAACTCTTATGCTGTTCTGTGCTGAATGGGATGATGTAGACTCCTGCTTTTTTATAATCGGCAATAGGATCACTTTTACTGTGAATCAATTCTTTTAATTTTGTTGGAGGTTTAGCTATTAAATTAATATTATATTTTAGTAATGCATATCTCAATCTCTCATAAAGCTGCGGGATATAATCAAATGTGCAATAAATAGACTTGCTCAAACTTAATTCCTTCTTCTGTCTTGGCTGTTCCATTGAACTTGGCTGAACCATTCTCAATAGCAATTTGTTTTATTATACTAATCTCGTTTTCGAGGTATTTATCTGTACAAACTTCGAAAGCAAGTTTAACGTAAAACCTGTAGGCAGCAATTTTATATGAAAATGGTGAGTTACAATCAAAAGGAATAGTGTTGTTAGATCTGCATTGTTTTCTATAAATATTACGGTCCAATTTATTTTCATAACTATTCTTTATTAATTTAATATCAAGGAAGGGTAAAATACCCTTTTTCTCAATTTCTAACGTAAACTTTATCTTTGTATCCAATTCATTAAGTTTTAATAGGAAATTATTTAAAGACTGCAAATCATGATCCCAAATTATGAAAATGTCAGCTACATATCTTATCCAAATTGATGGCTTGATTTCAAAATCTTCCATAATCTCTGTTTCTAAGGGTCTAAGTTTTAATTCGGCTAAATATCCTGAAATGGGGGATTAAATAATATTTCGTTTTCCCTTTGAAAATGAACGCGTGTGTGTTCGAAAGATCTCGGGTTGCATTAAATAATATTTTTATACGTTTTTGTCACCTTTTAAGTAGTTATAAGTATATTATAAAGTTTATTAATAACAAGGTGAAAATTTCCTTCACGACACTGGTGTTTAAAACAGTGTTTTGACTCTATTGGATTTAAGTACTTCATTTAGAATAAGTGATACTATTTGTTCATCGCCAAGACTGTATGGATAACATAATTCACAAGTAACATTTCCGGATTCGCGCTTTTATTCATTTTAAGTTACTATTTTTCTTTCCTCTCATAACATACTTCTTTGATAGCGGTCTTTCCTCCCCATGATTATTATTTGGTCACTATGTTTTCTCCAATTTTAAATTTTAAAATGCATATGTTATGAATGTCATATTCTGTATGTGGTCTGCAGAAGAGCCTTAAGAAGTTTATTTTCAACCTTTCCTTCCGTGATGCTCACGATGTATTATTAATTTGATAAATGTAGCACCTCACTTAGATCATTCAAAACATTTTTTAGATTAAACATGTCCAAATAGTCAATTTTAGATATACCTTACAAAATTTAATATGTAAAATTTCCTTCATGGGGTATATTACACTAAGAATAGATGTACAAGTTTTTTTTTTTTTTTAAATAAATAGTATAAAAAAAGGAGTAATGATTTTTTAATATGTAAAATGTGTCAAAATACCTAACAAAATTTTGTTAATAAGAAATCTGAAATTGCCCACTGTGGGCGTATGCCTCACGTTGGGAACCGCTGCTCTACGGCATTTTTTAAACTTCTGAGAATCGCACCTTTTAACTTTTATACCGTCGTATTGGGGCGAAAATGTAGTTTGAAACGCAATTTGTTTGAAAACTACATCTCCATTTATTTTTGAGATATTAATAATTTTTTTGTAGTTTTAGCGCCATTTGTTTAATTTTGGCAACTCAAGTACTCCAATTCTGTAGAATGTAAAGGAGAAATAGTTGGAAAATAGTAATTTTATCTTTTTGTTGCCATTTTCCCATAATAACTGAGAAAAAAATGTAATTAAAGTACGTGCTATTTTGAAAAAATAGAAATGAATGATATCTGATGAAACATGGAGCTATTGCAAATTATATTTAATTTTAAGTATCTATATTAAAATTACAAAGAAATAAAAGCACACGAATAATTAGATATCCGACTTTTTTGTCGATTTTCTTCAATGACGACAGCTCTTTTTTTGGATTTGTGTATTATTCATCGATATTGACGTCATTTCCATACTTTATTGTAGATGTTGTTTAATACTAGATCGTAAATGGGTAATTCTTCAGCGGATGCGAATGACGTCATTTTGTTTAAAATAAAAGCGTGTGTTTTAAGTCTTAAAACTGAAATATGTTTTGTAATATCTATATTTATATACATATATATATATATATATATTTAATCGGACCGACAGTAAATTCTGACAAAGCAGAATTACTGTTTTCTAGTTTTAAATCTATTTTCTGATCGTATTGTTAATACTTGAAAATTAACTTTAAAATTTAATGGCGTTAATTGAACAAAAAAATATATTTGATCGAAATATCATCTTCACATTCTGCTATAATCGATATAAAACGAAATGTCGGCTTCGAATATTTTACAGTAACTCAGAATGACAACGTTCTTAATCCTTACACGGAATGTCATACCCAATCTATTATTAGGCATTTGAAAATGCCATAATAAATTTAGTCGTTGTAATGCTCGTCGTCATTTACAATCGTATCTCATTGAGTTCGTTTGGCTACATCTTTATATAAAAAAAAAAATAAATTAATATACTCTCACTGAAACGTTAAGAGGCATTTACAATGTCAAGCCTGCAGTTTAAATTAAGCTTTATTTAATTAATTCTTCGTATAATATTTACCTTATATAGGATCAAGAATAAGCAAATAAACAAGCATAAAGGAAATAAACATTTATTTTAAGGAAAACGGAAATCTAAATCAAACTCAAATGGAAATTGTATATTTTAAAAAGACAAACATAGATGAATTTAAGGTTTTGTCGTTCCTGGAACTTTTATAAAGTTTGGCATAGTTTATTCCTTAAAAATATACAGGGTGCAAAAGAAAGTCCCTTTAACCTAAAAATACTTGCAAACGGAGAGAGCTACAGCTATGCAAGTGAAGTAATGGTATAGTAAAGCGAATACACCCGATTCAATGCAAGCAACAGCAACGTCCCTAGTGGCGAAATTTGAAAGATAGCCATTTCAAATCGAAAACGAAAAGGGATAGAGCAAAATATCCAATTAGAATGTTTAAGAGCATGAATTAATTAGTACGGAACGACATTTGGTTTACATGGATAACATAAATCTTCGCCTGTATACCCCGAAATCTCCGAAATCTATGCACTCCATTTTGTGTAAACGTTTGAATGGAATAAGCAGAAGTATGCACAAATTATTGTATACGCAAAAATTATTGTATAAATACGTACGTATCTCAATACATTTTCATAACATCACACACAAAAAAAAATGTTCCACAGTGATAAAAAGTTAATATTCAGTATGTTCGAAAAATTCGCCATTGCTCACGATATACGTTTGTATTAGTGATATTAATTCTGCATGCACATTTCTCAGCATGTAACGTCTATTGCAAGCTTCTTCAATACGGCGACATAGATTTAACCCTTTCAAGAGTGGTGGCTAGATCGTCTAGTCACCTAATTTTAATTCCAAAACTGGCACATTGCAGGAAGAATATTTAAATACAATTTTTATTTTGTAAAAAAAAAAGTTCAAATTAGCGGGTTTTTATTTTCTAAGAGATACGTTTGAATATTCTGGTGTCAGTCAATTATTTCATCGGTTTACTAACAGAAATTCTCTGCCCCTGAAAGGGTTAATCTAAAATTTTAAATCCATTGGAAATAAAATTTTTACAGCACAGTACAACGTCGCAATCTGCAATTGTGCACTGCTGCATTTCCGGAATGTAAATATGCAAAGTAGAATCGTCATTCATCGATTTCGGACATTTTCGGGTATACAGGTGACGATTTTCCTTCCGTGTGAACCAAATACCGTTTCGTGCTAATTAATGGATGCTCTAATACTTTCTAATTGGAAATTTTGTTCTATCTCTTTTCGTTTTCTATTTGCAATGACTATCTTCCAAATTTTGCCACTCGGGGTGCTGCTGTACTTTGCATTAGGTCGGGCGTAGTCGCTTTACTATACCGTTACCTCATTTGCAGTGCTGTAGCTCTCTCCGTTCGCAAGTATTTTCAGGTTATAGAGACATTCCTTTGCACCCTGCATTTTTATAATGTCTTAATTGTTGTTATTTGTAATATGAAAATATATAGCATGTTGTGATTAATTTTTTTATAAACTTTGATCACAAATCAATCTGCCTTTTGAACTTACATTCAACTTTATGAAACTATTTTAGCCTTTAAAAAAATGAGGTACGAAAGAGCCTGAAATATGAAAAATAAGTTTAGATCTTTAAAAAGAAATTCCCCATGCGTTAAAAATACATTTTTGCTTTTACTAAGGTGTAATAAAGATTCAAGATCATTTTTTATAAGAATAAAAGTGAATAGCTATTACATTTAACGTAAGTTGTGATTTGATATAGGCAACAACAAAGCTAAATATTTTATAGATATAAAACAGCACTATTTAAAAAATATCTACTCCAGGTTATTATAAAATGTGTACCTTTATCAAATATAAGTGTATTATATTACATTTTGACATAAATTACAGACTATTTATGGAAATAAACAATGGACAAAAAGATAAATAAATGCACTAGTAACACCCCACACACAAACACACACACACACGCACGCACAGACACACATACCGCGAGCTATACAAAACATCATCATTCATTTCATTTTTCTTGATGTTTATGGAAATAAAATAAACTAGATGACCCGCTCGGCGTTGCCCGGGCCCGTAATAATATTCTAAAATGAATCGGAAATTTTTATCGCAGGTCCGTACAGAGGGGGGCGGGTGTCGACGAAGCAAATTACCAGGGCCCGACTCTTGTTCAGTACAAAAGTCGTGTAAAGTCAAAGGTTAAGCTTTTAAATTTTCATATGTCTCATACTTTAAACTATTTTATTCCAAATTAACTGATGAATTTAATTAAAATGTAATTATATTTTCAATAATTTAATTTTTTATTTAAAATCTTTATATGAAACAGTAATTACAAATACAACATAAAGTGTAATACTGAAAAAGAAATAATAAAATTGTAAGCAAATATTACTATATAGATTTTTTTTAAATGTACCATCCAGCAAATTTATTTTCTAATAGAGTAAAGCCTGTTTATAATGGAATCCTGCAATAAACGAAAAAAAAAGTACCAGTTCTCCCCCCCCCCCCCTCAAAAAAATGCTATCATGCTTTGTTCAATTTAAATAACCTGCATAAAAGGGAATTTATCACTGGTAGTTTTCGTGTCCGTCTAAGTAGGTTTTATTGTATGTTACTTCTGGGAGGAGCGTAATAATATTCTTAAATGAACCTGAAATTCGTATCACAGGTCCGTACAGTCAAGACTACCTGTCCGTACAAAATTACTCTTTATGTCATGACAACATTTTGTAAACTTCTTCCTGCTGTTTAATTCGCATTTCCAATGCAGTGATTTGCAGAAGTTGCACATTCCACCCACAGTTATTCATGCCCTGGAATGTTTAAATCAGAAATTTGGATTTCAGAAGCAACGCGTGCATGCTACAGTTATTAAGCCTATTTTGCCGATCGCTTAATGGCGTTCTCGATCTATTTGGATTTCGAATCTAATTCGATTCAACTCGAATTCAGCTTCTTCCTCGCTTTCAAGCATTCTCCGAGAATTTTTATGGGCATTTAAAATGATATTTTGAAGCTATATAATTGTAGCGAAAGATATTGCACCGAAAAAGCGAACGTAAACAAACCCGATCGCCCTAAATCCTGCCACATGACTCTCACAATATCCAACGAGATGCGTTTCTCGGGTGTTGCCATTAAATAATAACAAATAATCGCGATTTCTGTACCAAGTATGTTAGCGTAATTGTCGAAACGTCAGTAAAGGCTTACTGTGGAGACCCGAAAAGTTTTTGGTTTCCGTCTGTTTGTTAGTCTGTTTGTCTGTTCCGTGATAACTGCTGCAAAAAGCATCCGATTAACTTGAAATTAAGTGGATATGTTGCTGAGGTGCCTGGATATAGCTGTATAGTTTTTTGTTATATTTGGGTCATTCGTTCGAAAAATATAGAATATTTCATTTTGCGCAACAGTGCTTTTCTATGGTAATTCAGACGATTTTTCCATTTTTATTTGTTCGAAGGAAATGGCTCATATGATTGAATGATTTAAATGGTAAATTATGGATGATGAAATTTCCTAATTAGAATAATACATTATTCATATTACTTTGACATTTTGCCTATACATTTGTCAAAGTTTTGAAATTCGGTGTGCGACTTAT
This sequence comes from Maratus speciosus, assembly GCA_963932465.1. Classification (NCBI taxonomy): domain Eukaryota; kingdom Metazoa; phylum Arthropoda; class Arachnida; order Araneae; family Salticidae; genus Maratus; species Maratus speciosus. The sequence goes on from OZ010791.1 coordinate 422,520,130, forward strand.
GGAGGAATTTTGTATATGTGTTCCAATTATATAAAATAATTTCTTTTATATTTTTCTTTCTTTTAAATGTACATATTCCATTGTTTCAATTTTCTTTTAACTGTTACCTAGTAACGGAACTACACCTAAAAATATCGTAAATGTGAAAGTATGTGTAATTGTTTGAAGTCAAATCAACGTCAAAAGCGGTGAATTAATGCATATAACATATTGTTACATGCAAATAACATATAGACGGATTTTACACCAGAAATTAAAAAAAAAGCTATGTTCTATTTATTTTTTCAAATATTTTTCTTATAAATTAAAAAGTTCATTATTTTCATAAGGAATAAATTGAAAATTTTCTAGAAAATTTAACAATCTTTTTTTTTTTTTTTTTTTTTTTTTTTTTTTACCGTTGCCAAGAAAATCAGTTCCCGGAATAATAATTTATCTTCAACAGTTAATTTTGATTTGAAAGATTTTCATGTGCAAGAGGAAAATGAAATAAACTAAACTAGAAAATAGGAATTCTGCTTTTTCAGAATTTAGTGTCGCCGACGATGAAAATAATATATGTATATATAAATAGTACAAAACATATTTCAATTTTAAAACTTAAAGCACAGACTTTTATTTTATGTAAAATGACGTCATTCACACCTGCTTAAGAATTCCAAATTTACGATCCACTCTTAAACATCTACAGTAAAGCATGCATAGGATGTCACTATCGCAAAATAATACACAAATTCTGCAAAAAGATTCCGTCATTCAAGAAACTCGACAAAAAACGGCTATCTAATTATTCATAGGAATTCACTGGTTTGTAACATTAATATAGACGATTTCAGTCGTGACGTCAGCCATCATGTTTTGGTTGGAAACTGCGACTCCGAACAAATGATTGCTATCTTCTATTTTCTATTTTCTTTGTGTGTTGCAGCTATACCTTATATCTATATCTCAAATCTAAGTGTTTTAATAATTGATATGTACTACTGGTAACATTTTCCCCAATTTATATTTAAAAAGAAATGACGCATAGGAACCGTTTGTTTGGGGCAGTTTCCAACCAAAACGTCATGATTGACGTCACACTTGAAAGCGTCTACAGATATTTAAAATTAAATATAGCGTATAATAGTTCCATGTTTTAACAGAAGTTATGCGTTTATATTTTTTCAAAATAGCACGTATTTTAATTACATTTTTTTCGGATTTTATGAGAAATTGGCAAGAAAACAATATAATTGCTATTTTTTAACTATTCTCCCTTTACTTTCTATATAAATGGAGTACTTGAGTTGCCAAAATTAAACAAATGGTGCTGAAAACTACAAAAAAATTAATATTTAAAAAATAAATGGAGATACAGTTTTCAAACAAATTTCATTTAAAAGTACATTTTTCCCCAATACGACGGTATAAAAATGGAAAATGTGCCATGTTTAGAAATTTAAAAAATTGCTATAGAGCATTTAATCGTAGAATGAAACATCTGCTTTGTTTATTGCTATAGCCTCTATAAGGTAACGTTATTTTTTGGAGACAAAATAAGCTGGGAGAAAGAAATAGCATACCGTACCGGGGACTTATAAAAAAACTGACATGAATACTACTTCATATTGGAAATAAACGAAAATGCGAAAAGAAGGTGAATTTGGCCTCATATATTAAAACTAAAACGAATACGCTTTGTGGCTATATATATATATATATATATATATATACAAATATTTCGCGGTTTATCGTTTGCACACGGCTAACAGAAATGTTTAATTTTTAATCGAAAATTTCAATTAGAAAAAAAAAAACTTTTGAAAAGCAAATAAGTAGTAAATGTCAAAATTATGCACCTGAAAATTATCTCTGTCGAAAATCATGTCATTGTATCGAGAAATAAAATTTTCATTCTTAAAAAGCAAACATTAACAAGACTGCCTGAAAAAATATTTTTTGACTAGTGTTACTTCTTAATGTTGCATCATTTCAAAAAATATGAATGAATTTTTCTTTTTTTTTTCACAGGAAATTACATTTTCGTTCATAAAACCTAAACGTTTAATACAATTGCGTCAAAGTAAATCATTTTCTCGTCACCGGTATTAAACAAAAAGACTCGGAAGTGTAAAAATATATCTAAGATTTACGATAACCATTAGCACAATCAATAAAAAGTTACATATGTAAATTTAATGAGACCACGAAGGGTTCAGAGGCGCGAAGCCCCCTATAGTAATCTAATTTATTATCTAAAATAATTTCTAATTTATTATACCATAATTATACCATAATTATACCTAATATCTAATTTATTATACCATAATTAATAGCTCATGAAAATTTCAGAATATCCTTACATAACAGCGTTTTTAATTTAACGCTTTTAAAGTCTGAAAACTTTTTTTTTAAAATTCACTCTGTTAAAACACTATTCTTAAAAATAAGTAAATTGTACTAATTATTGAGCACTTCCCGATCTTAAAATAGCTCCGAGTACTTAACTCTTAAATTTGAAAAAACGCACGTACTCATTTTTTTGTTTTAGTACATACAGGCACTCGAAAATAAGTATGTATAGAAACACACATACACCATAAGAAAAGAAAAAAAAAGCGAAATTACAGAGAACCGACAATTCACCATTTTAATTACGGTAATTTTGAATAGTGAAGAACTACAATTTTTGGAGTAAAGAACAACGAATTGACTACTTTAATTCTTGTGTATGAGCCGCCCCGTGTTTCGAACTCGCGTCCTCTAGGTGGGAGATCTGTATTGTACTGACTGTGCTATAAGAGCAGTTACCAGCTGCGCCCAAATGACACCTTTTATGAATCAGCGACGGAAGATCGCTAACAGCAGAGATGAATTTTCCCTTTCTTAAATATTCTAATTTCTAATAAAACAATTTTTAAACTAAATTTTCTTCTTTAACATTTCTAATGAAATTGTAAATAAATTTGAAAAATGTGTATTATAAATTAAACATTATAACAAAGATAGACATATCTTTAAATAGAAGCTTGGAAATCCCTACTGTCAATTCGGTATAAGAAAAGGGTTTATCAGAAAACTCATATTTTTGAGCACATAGGATTTAAACATGAATATTAAGTCTTTAAAATACAAAATATATGTATTCATTTCTGCATACATTTATAAATCCAGTATAAGTATACACATTTTCAAAATATCATGTACTCGTTTCTGAATTAATTGTACTTAAAAAAATCGAGTACAAAGAAAATTTCATTTTTAAGTAGATTAATGCTCCTTTTTGAAGCAATTGTACTTAAAAAATATGAGTACATGGAAATGCTCATTTTTAAGTAGATTATTTTTAACAATGTACTTCTTTTTGAAGCAATTGTAATTAAAAAAATACGAGTACATGGAAGTTCTCATTTTTAAGTAAATTATTTTTGAGAGTGTAATTACGTAATTTGAAAACTTTAAATTGCTGTTTGTAGGAAGTTTAATATTACCCAAAGTGTGCTTAAAAACAACGACTTGCATAGCTGACGTTGAGGCTCCTGGTCTGCAGATTTGCTAGTACATATATAGATCTTCCAAGGAAGGTCTCCATACGGGCATACTCCGAAAAATCTGAAAAAAAAAATAGAGAATGTTCTTCTCGATAGATAGGGTTATAAAAAAAAAAAAAAAAAATCGTGGGAAACTCGATGGAATGTCGTTAAAAAAATAATGAATTTTTCTTAATTTGGTGATTTATCACCGGTTGACGATGGAAGAAATTTTCAAAAAATACTTTTTTATGTCAAATACTCTTTAAGCTAAGAATGTTACATGTTGAACTTGTTTAAAAAAATTAATTTAAATAACTTTATTTGTCCGTTTTTATTTTTTAAATTATAGTTTTACATATATATATTTATAATGAAAGTTAACTATGAAATTTTATGAATTAAAACTAAATTAAATTAATTAAAATTGTTCCAATCTCAAAATTATGTCAAATTGAGCGCTGTCGATTCAATTTTGTTGCTATGGAAACGACAACTTCTCCGATATTGAATTGTATAACTGCAACATTCTTCATCTGGCCTTTATTTTGGAATACGCTTAAATATGTGAAAAGATATTTTTCAATATGAAAAAAAAATTATCTATGAAATTATTTTTACTTTGATAAAATTAAATAACTGCAGCAACAAACAACATAAATATGTAATAAAACAAATTTAAGGTATTAAACTCTCCCATTGTTTAAGTTTAAATTAATTGAATAATATTTACACGCATTATAAAAATCAATAAACAAGCAATTTTCAAATACATTAAAATCATTTTCTTTTGGCGAAGAAAAGTGCTGCTCGCCAAATCGCGTGATGCTTTTGTCTTTTCGTGCCAAATACTCGAGAGTATTTTATTTTTTTACAGACTTTCTACCGTAACTCTTCCGCTAAATTTGACGGATGGTTTATTACATACATAAATAGTTTAATTATTTTTTTTTTTTCAAAATATTCTGAGAATGGCCGGTACAAAGACTTTTCTTGTTAGTCACACTTTTCATGCAACTTCATGTATATGTTAAATAAAATATACAGTATTTTCTAAACTGTAAACAAAATCTATTGCGAAAGTTATTACGCTTTGCAAAAATATGATATACCTTATTCTGTTCTGATTTACCTATAATTCCATAAAGTGTTTTCTTCTTGTCCAAAATATCAGAAAATTCATTTAACTTCTGCACTTCTGATAAAAAAAAATCTTTTACTGTCTGAAATATTCTGAAACATATCCGAGTATTTTTAACCATTTGGAAAAATGGTTATTGTCCTCTGTCAGGGTAGGAAATCAAAAACATATCTGAAACATTTTATAGGATGAATCTGCATTTTATTCGTTTTCTGATTGGTCTATACAGTAAGTAATCTGTATTTTCCCTTTACTTTCAACAGAGATGGATACTTCTGTTGCCACTATGACAAAAAATTAATAAAAACTACAAAAAAAAATTAATAATTCAGACGTAAATTCAGATACAGTTTTCAAACAACTTGCATTTAAAAGTACATTTTTTTCGCTATACGACTGTGTAAAAAGTAATATTGTGTGATGTTTAGAAGTTTAAGAATGAAATATCATTTAAAATTGGTCTAGGAATATTAATGTTTAATGCATGGCGTACGTAATGAATGACCAGCTCCGTAGAAGTCTAAAAATTTACAGTACCGAAAAATGTAATCCATGTCGTACGTAATGTATGATCAACTCCGTGCGATTTTTTATGTCTTAAATTTCAGTCTTTGAAAAAATCATTTTCCAAATGGTCGTTGTAATTTGTTAAATTGCATTTTTTTTTTTCTTTTTTACCATGTTTTAATCAGTTTTCTGAACACAAAATATTGGATTCTTATATGTATCGAAATATTGGTATTGCCAACAAGAAATATTCCTGTCCGACAAACTTCTTAGACAAGCATGCCATTTTAACAGCATTAACATTAAATTTTTTTTTTTTTTTTTACTCTTACATCTAAAAGTTCTATATAGCAGACAGTGATTTTTTGAAAAAGTATAATATCAGAAAAACCGTCATTTTTTGTTAAGGAAATTGTTTATTACACTGGAAAAATTGCTTGGAAACATTTCCGTGAAACAAAATAAACTTTTGTTTCGGAAACTTTTCTTTGAGTATCTGAAATATATTGGATTTAGAGACATCGTATTTCTCTTTTATCATAAAAATAGCTTTGTTAATTTTATCAAAAAATTGTGATATGCATGCAAAGTGATATCCTGGAACAATTATATAAAATACACTTTACTTTTCCTATTTACTTTGGTATCGTCTGATATATCGCTGATTGGAATGCATCGTAATTTTTCCCCCTTGCATCTAAGCATATACCTAGAGATAGAATGAAAGACCACCGTAAAAGCTTCAGTTAGGAGTTATAAATAAATATAAAATAAAAATAATAATCTCAGTTTCTTGCCATATCGGAGAAAAGGAAGCTCAAATATTTCCCACGTATTAAACCTATGAGTCAGCCTTCTCTAACAATAGTCTGCAATAACATTGAATTTCTAATAGCCTATACCATCATGCTGTCAATAGCCATCTTTGACAGACAATGTTAGCAAGTTTTAATACTTCGTCAAGTGTTACTTTTTCCTACTGTTATGTTCCTCATAGGCTTGCTCTCGCAAATTTCGGTGACGTTGACAGCTGGTGGGATTTTCATATAGCAATAAATAAATGGAAAATAAGGTTCGTTAAAAAATAAAAGTTAAAATAAGTAGAAAATAAAAGTTAAAATGATTAGATATTTAAACGAGACTTTTAAAAATAATCTCTCTGGATAATTATAATCTGCAAAATTTATAAATTTTAAAGATTTGTTATTTTTATATAACACCACAAATTTTTTACCTTCTTAATATGTAATAATCGTTTTAAATATAATAAAATGTATTTACGAGTGATTTAAATAGAATAAAATGTAATAAACGTTTATAAGTTATTTGGTCACGTAGTTTAGAAATTAAGCAAATTTAAAATTTAGAACTTCTATTGTTAAATTCTTTTTTATTGTTGTAAAACAGATTGAAATCTTGATAGTTATTGAAGCATTACTCAAAAATTACTTGGCAGAAAGAGCTGTAATTTTGAATTCGGATATTAGAATATTTAAAAATGATTTTTTTTTTAAATCAAATAATCATAAGTGTTTTTTAGTCATTTTTTCTGATTATAGTTCAAAAATATATATTTATAATTAAATTTTCTGGAAAACATGAATTGTAATATTTTTAACAGAAATCTATTTCTACATGCTTTAAACACAGAAATCTAATTTAGAACACATTTTTAAAGTAGTTTTCGAGTTTTGGTTGGAAAACTCTGCATATTGCAATAAGTTTTACAACGAATAAATATGAATTTTAAATTAGGAATTCTAAAACTTAAAACTGCATACTTACTAAATTATTTGATCAGAAAGAATCCCGTTGATATACGAAGGTAAAACGTAAGGAAAAATTCATATTTGATGTCAGAAGGTGTTTGTATGAAAGATTTTCATGTTTGATACAATTTCTATATAGAAACGTTATGTTTACATATACTACGTTTGCGTATTTTTTAACGTAAAACTTAAGTATAGCATTAATCTCTAATCTTTATAACCAAAAATTTCCTCAGTGGAAGTTAGTCGGAATATTATTTTCATTTTATGAAGGATGCAATACCTGGGAAATATTAATGCTTCTTTGTATGTTATGAAGTATATAATGTTTGTAAATAACAATTTGGTTTAGCATATTAGGTAGAAAGTTAGCCGTAAACCTATCTGTAATTTGCACACGCTATATAATTTATGAAATATAATGGATTATTAACACATTGCCGAAGGGCAATTTATGAAATCTGAAATTTAAAATAGTAGAAGCTCCTCCCTGTTCTGAAAGTCTTTTGTAAATTGGTATTTCAAATAGGTTTTCCAAGTTTATGCATCGGCAAATATCCTTCAGTGTACGAATTTAATATAAAATGTCTTACAATCTAAAAAAATACAGACAACATGATATAAATGCATTTTGTGTAAAATAGATGCCACGCCCTTAGTCAATGATGTTTTTTTAATTAAAACGAGAATTCTCGTTTCCCATCGTGAATGTTTTAATATTTTCCAACAATTAAATCCTTCAGAAAATGTAAATAACATCTCAGCTCACTTCATTGAGGTTTTTTTTTCTTATCTTAATATGAAGAGGCATGAAAACAATACAGGAAATATAAGTATTTTCTTTATGATTTTCTGTGCGTAAAAGTGGTAGATATGTCGAAATACTTGTGAAAAATTAAGCTGACAATGTTTATATGATTTTTAATACTAATTATTATTTTTTTTAAAATTCGCTTAACCTAATTTTAAAAAAGTTGAATACTTTTTGCACATCCATTATGCGATATTAATGTTTTATTAACACAGTTCTGTAGCTATATACGAGTAGTTCCATTAATTTGCTTATTGCAAATCATAAAATGATATATATTTCATTTATTCATTTTAATAAAACTGCTGTAACTATTTTTAGTCTTGTTTCTGCCGATAATGATGATCGTAATAATGGAAAGAATTTTTATAAGCTTATCGAATGCGTAATTATATATTTTATTTTCAAAAAGTAAAAATTGTTTAAAATTTTCAGAAAACATATTTTGTAATTTTACCATTAAAAAATAATAATAATGCTTGAAATTAATGACAATCCTCTTTAACGCAAAATGTTAATTTGAAAGAGATGAATTTTTAATACTTTTATTTAATACAGAGTGTTCATTTAGATTTTTAAATGTACTTCTTGTATTTAATGGATTTTCGTTAAGGGTAAAACGAGATAGATTTTAATGGTTCAATAATTTATGAACGAATTGAAAACTTCTCTTAATCTATCATTTAAAAATCATGTGAGTTTAAAAATAGTAAGAAATTCGAAAAATATGAAGCTTTATATGCAAAACTGCGTCAATAATCCTTATGACACACATTCTTTTATTTTTATTAAAGTTTTATATGCGAGGAATTTACATCCAAACTTCAGTGGTAATGATCCTTGAGATAGATTTTAATGATTTAATAGCTTAAAACACATCATGACCCTCTTTTAACCTGCCATTTAAAAATAATAAAAGATTAAAAATGACCAGTAATTCAGAAACTCTGGGAGTTTCACATACATAGCCACATAAATAATGATTTTGATACGCATTCTTTTATTTTTAATAGAGTTAATTGCGGGAGAAATTACATCCATACTTCAGTGGTAAAGAGTGTTGGGATAAATTATAATGATTCAATAGTTTAAAAATGCATCATGGACCTTTCTTAACCTAGCATTTAAAACTCATTAAAAAATTAAAAGTGAACAATAATTCCGAATACATGGGAGTTTCACATGCATAGCCACATAAATAATCCTTTTGACACACATTCTTTTATTTTTAATAAAGATCCATGTTGGAGAAATTTCATCAAAACGTCAGTGGTAAACACCATTGAGATAGATTTTAATGAATCAATAGTTCAAAAAATCATGAGTCTCTTTTAAACTATCATTTAAAAAACATAAAAAGATTAGAACTGACCAACAATTCGAAAAATAATGGCGTTTCACATTCATAAGCGCATCAATAATCCTTAGGACACACATTCTTTTATTTTTAATAAAGTTCTATGTGGGAGAAATTACATACATACTCCAGTGGTAAAGATCATTTCCTTTCGATTAAGTGCTCTTTTACTATTTTTTTTCTTTTCAGTAAATAGTGTACACGAAAGAGTGTTGATAAAAGTACTTAAGTGCAAAAATAAAATATCCGCCGCCGTATATGAAGAAAAAGGTTTTCTTTTTTCTCGTTCTGTTAACCTAAAGTAAAGAGTTATCAATTCGTATTCTTTATTTATACATAGAGGTAGGAATTCAATAGACAACCAGAAAACCTAATTTATAAAAATAATTTGAAAAAAAAAAGAACTAAAATCTTTTAAAACGTATAATATTCATATTTTATTTACAAAATATTGTATCATATCCAGAAACGTCTGTCAGATTTACTAGTAAATAAATAAAGAACAATTTTTAATGTATGCTATATTTATTAATTACAATCTTCGTCCTTAGCATATTCATATTCCTATTTACCATTTATATCCCAAATTATGAATATAAAAATCTTTCCCCTTGAAACTTTTTTTCCTTGCGTTACTATAATACATTAAAAGATATATGCACTAAAATTAAAACATTTATTTTGTTAATTACGGTTAATTACTAGAAGTGGTACTTCAAAGTGCCGTTGGGTCATAACGCTTTAATACAAAATGAGATTTAGAAAGAAAAAAGAACTATATAAATTATTTTTCTGATTATTTTAATGTAACTTACCATGCATATATTTATAGTGTATACATGTCTATGATAATATGACTAAATGATGATGCTATTGGTGCATCATAAGTGAGCATTTCACCGTCAGAAGAATATTCTACAGTTGTAAGACTATATTCCGATGGAAAGCATAACTGAAATAATTCCCAAACTTTTAACTGTAGAAAACACAAAAGGTTTCATAAAAATGCAAAAAGATATTTTTAGATTTTTTTTTCTAATTTGTAATTTTTTCCCATTTTGTTTTGTAAAAATATAATATTTGTTCTAAAGATAAAAATAACATATTTTTTGCTTTATGGTTCATCAATGTGAAGCCCAGTGGCGTAGTGGTCAGAACATCTGACTGCTGCACCGCAGGTCGAGATTTCGACCCCCGACTGGGCAAGATTCACTCAGCCTTTCATCCCTTTGGGATCGATAAAATGAGTACCAAGCTTGCTTGGGAACTGAGGGTCTGGCGTTAGGCTGACCACCTGGCCGGGACGCATGCTGTATAGCACCTCGGGACCCAGAATCAAGAAAACAGAGATGGGCAATGTCGGCCCAGATCCTTCATGGATTGTATAGCCACAGAGTTTAGTTTAGTTTAGGTTTGCCAATGTCATACATAAATCGTGAAATATCTTCCCCTACATTGTATCAAGCAAACACGCATCCCTAGCAAATATATGCGTTTTTGAGCACCGTATGTATTCAAACCATAAAAATCTAAATAAAAATCCTGTACAACGTCATTCCGAAGGTACTTAAAACTACCGCTCTGAAAAGTGCTTCGTAAAGTAAACAAACTGAAAATAAATTTTTTTTTAGCATAACATATTGTCAACAGATCTATTTAAAACAATAATAAAAATATGATAGCACTCCTTTAAAATTTAAGATTTTCCAAGCAAAAGTTAGGGATACCATGTCAGAAAACAAAATGGTAGCATAATTGACACACACACGCGCCAAAACAGTTTCGTGAATAATATTCAGCTTACTGGAACTGATATTGCTATCGAGTGGTGGTCAATGGAAATATTTACTATTGTTTCCTAAAAGAACCGTTGTGAATGCATTCAATGTGTGCGTTTTAATTGGGTTAGAAAAATGTGGTACTTCGAAGTACCGTCGGTGTTACAAAGGGTTAATGTAACGTGGTTGATACATGTAAAGATGGAATATTTTGTAAATGACTTTTCAACTGATGAGAGAATTATAAAAATTGACACAAGTGACACAAGTGTGTAACAATGACACAAGTGTATTCCGCTGACAATACAACATTTAAAATATTTAGAAATTAGGTATAAATTAATTGTAATGCATTTTTCCATTAGTTGGCCACAAGTGATAAATCAACAAAGATTCTTTTAGATTAAAACTAAATACGGTTTGGAACAAAAATGGAGCGCATTATACGTTAAACCACGCTCGCTAAAATATGGCAATTAGCTTTGAAACAGCAAAAATGAAATTTAAAAAAAAAACACTAAAGAGTAGAAACTGAGATATAGAGTGTATTTATTTTTAAATAAGCTTTTATTTTATTTTATTGATGAATGTTATCTAAAATGGATTTCTGTTTTTTTTTAAAATTGAAATAGCAAGAAAATGTGAAGGCAGTTAAAATTATTTTTAAAAGATTTTAATGTGTGAAATCGGCAACATCATTAATCGGCTTTCTTGATCCTATGTACCCAATGTCATAGAGACAGGGCTCTGCTCTGTTTGGTGCCATAAAGATGGATTTTTTATGCTTCTTTCTGTTTTCCTGTTGAAAAAAAAAGTAAATTTTCGTTTTAAAACCATAAGGTAACATTTAAAAAAGCTACAGGGGACGGTAATATTTCGAATTAAAATAAATTTTAATAGTAAAACAATATTTCACTTGTTACATGTATCCTCCGAAAGGGTAATTTACGAGCTGTCATCGTATGTTGCTTATTTCACTTTTAAAATTCTCATTCCAGCTTGGTACACAGTAGCCGTTTCGTAAATCGCACATGTCTGGAGAAAAGAAAAAATTGCTATACACCCTAAATTAATTCATTAGGATCTAGTACGTCAAAAAATTAATTTGATTGATAACCTACAATAAATGTTATACATATTTTTTTGAAAACGTTAAGGTAAATGCGCATTATAATTTTCTTGAGAGAATCAAGTTTTCTTTACTGACAGATATAGAAAAACAAAAGGTATGGTTGCAGTGATTTTTGCAGTAGATCCATAAAACAGCGATGTATCCAAACGAGCGCTTTAACCACAAGCGCTCATTTGGATGAGTTGTTTTGGATAAGTAAAGCTAGTTGAGTTTTCCTAGCACGCTGTGCCTTGCCCTATTTTGCACTGAAGAAGAATCTCGTTAGTAGATTTGAAATAGCTGTTTGATGCTTTTCATGTATTATTTGTGCATTTTCAAACGTTGGTTTTCTGCTTTCTATGTTGCTCAGAGGCTTTATTTGCTATTTTTATACTTTCTTCTATGTCCTGCATCTTAATATTTTACAAAGTAGTTACGAATATTACTTCAATATTAATAGTTCAGTACTATTCCATCTTCCATTTACATCTTACATTTCTGCTTCAATCAATTAATCGTAGTAAAAACGTGCTAGTTTCTATTATGAGATTTATTAAAATGAATAATATTTCGTTATTCTGTTGTATGTCAGTTGTTTGCGAATAGCCGACATAGCAGTATTCCCGTCGCTGCATGAGTCGCTCATGTACAATAGATCTACGAAAAATCGAGAAATTAGTACAAAATTTCGCTATTACAGTGTCCTCTTCCGGTTGAATATTTCGAATTTCAAGGAGGACCTGCATTAAAAAAAATTACGATTACAATACTTTCTTCTATTGCAGATTGAAAAAAGTAAAAGGGGGGGAGGGAGGGGATCTTCTTGATCTAATTAGAAGGTTTGCAAAATATAAAAAAAAAAAAAATTCTTTTATTTATTAATCCATTAAAGATGGACGTTGCATTATGTTTGTGATTTTAATTATTTTATTGTGAATATATTTTTCAATAAAGTGATTATCACATTTTGTATATATGACTTGTATTTTCAAGAGAAAAAATTGTTAATTAATTCGAGTTGTAAAAAATTAGAAATAAAAATGAAATAATACGGAATATTTTGAGAATTCTTCTCGAGAAATTTCGGATTGTGTTCATTTATGTACTTAAAGAATGAAATAAAATTCAAGAATTCAAGATACGGATATTGCAGATCACTACGTGTAGTAAATGATGTACCGCTACTTAGTAAATGCTTTAAAACTGTTGATATGATAAAAAATAGTTGGTTTTTATTGGCATCGCGTTTTCGCAACATTATCATATCTCACCGCCTCCACCCCCCCCCCCCCAGGAAAAAAAATAAAATCTTTTTTTTTTTTATTAGTTATTAATAAATATATATATAAAAAAATATTTTATTTGCACTGTAAAAAATGCATGTTATTCCAAAGATGAAAAACTGCATAAATCGGTATGTTAAATAAAATGTAATCTGTACATTGTAAAAAAAATCTAAGCCTACAAAACTAGATTTTGTAAAGTTACAGAAGTCTGTATGCTTACTAAAATTTTATCTGTAACTCTCGGATAATTACACGATTTTCTTGTTGTTGTTATTGTTACAATTACATAAAACGTTCTAGGAATCCCAGTTGCCTAAAATATTCTTGGTAATTCTATAAATTCTCTTTCTACAGTGTATGCCAAATAAAGGAATGTGCGTTCTTTAATGGATTAATTATTTTGTTTATTTCGAGGATTACATGCATTAGCATACCTATAGTCATCTTATGTAATTAAATCCATCTTATAACATGAACATTCCTTTAGATACATAGTATATAAGGACAATAACTTTCAATCCGTCTTATGAATACATCTTTTCAACACATCTTCTTTTTTTTCAAATGAGAGGAACTTTATAGTGATTAATAATAAATCTTTCAGATTCTAAACTATAACATAATAAAAGCTATTACTTCTGTTATCCGGATACACTTATTATAAATTGAACGGCATTTAGTCTGACATTGAAAGCTAGAAGGATCTCTGGTATTTACAGTTTCAAAAATTACGCAACTACAATAAAATTTTACTTCATACACTATATTCATTTATGCAAAATTGTTTTAATGCATCTCACATTTATATTATTCATTATGTTTTAATTAATAAAGCTTTTGGTAAAGCTTCCACATTTCAGTGAATTTATTAAAAAAAAAAAAAAAAAAGATATGAACTAAGATTAAATACCCTCCAATCATGTCAAGAATTAATTAGCTGCAATTTTCGTTTTAATGTAATTTCAAATTTGATGCAAAATAAAAATCATAGTTAATATTTTATAGAGCGGTGACTTTAAAAGTTTTATTCTTTGTTTCTGCAATAATAAGTTTCATGGTAAATGCCTTTTAGAATAATATTTGATAGGCTTTATAATGCGTATCATAACAATAATTTGAAGAAAAAAATCGTTTAAAGGGCAAATGCTTCATATACGATTTATTTTAATAAGGAAAAATTACTTTTTTTAATATTATGGTGTTTTAAACAGGAAACTATAGAACTGTTTCAACAATAAAAAATGATGCCATATGTTGGTTTTGGGGGCACACAGAGTTAGCACAATAGCTCGACATAAACATTTATTAACACTAACACGAAGACAAAAATATATACATAGCTTAAGTGCGACTAAGCGCTGACATGTTTTTAACAGAACTGATTAATCTCGCTCGCAGAGCGGATTTGGAGAAACGTCACTGTACGCGCATGCGCTGAAAGAAAACCCTAAGATAAATGGACGTTGTATTCCAACAATTCCCCCTTTACAACGTGCATTTTCTTAACAAAACACTATTCTCCTATTAAACAAATTACAGAGAAATAATATTAATGTAAAAATTACAAATACAAATTATATACTTATATGAAAAAAAAAAAGGATACAGAATAATGCTGAAAAATTTTAAACATTTTGTCCTATCATTCCACAACATTTTTTATGTTTATAAGCGTTTAAAGCTTTCGTTAAAATGTCTGCAGGCATATTTTCTGTCTCTAGGCATTTGACCTCTATTTCGCCATTATCGTAAATTTCGCGCACAAAATGATGTCGAATATCGATGTGTTTCGTGCGCGAATGGTAAACCGGATTCCGTACTAATTTTTGAGCAGACTGGTTATCACAAGATATTATAGTAGGTGTAGTCACTGTGTCAGGAGAAAGTTCACTTAAAAACCGTCTGAGATGCAAAATCTCTTTGGCGGCTTCTGACAATGCCATGCACTCCGCCTCTGTTGTGGATAATGCGACAGTTCGTTGTTTTCTCGATTCCCACGATATGGCTCCACTGGCGTATTTAAAAATGTAGCCAGTGTATGATTTTCTGTCATTCATATCCGACGCCCAATCGGCATCGACAAATGCAATTAAGGATTCAGAACAGGGGCGTCGCCATGGGGGGGTTAGGGGGGGGGGAGCCTCCCCCCCCAATATATGTGAAGTTGGGAAATTCTAGATTTTTGAGACATTTCCTTTTTTTAGTAAAAAAATTAGGGAATTTCTGTTTTGGTGATTATGTTTCTGAATACTGTAACAGTAAACATGTTAAATTATCAAAAGAAATACAAAAAGAAATCAGCCATACTCAATCTATCATTGTGTTTTTCAGTTCTACAAAAATATTATACATCTACCAGACCTAAATTTCTCTACTCCTATCCACCAATAGCTGACTATTCAGTTCCTTTATTTCCTCCAAAACTTTGTTCCATTTTGAAAAATTTCACCCTTCTCGTCCCAAAAGAGAATCCAGCTATTTTAATCCAAAGGGATTGCATCTTCTTTTGAAAATTGGAAATCACTTGTAGCACAACAGAAAGGAATGTATTTACCTACTTGAAACACAGCTGGGCAAGAAGATTTGATGAGTTTTCACAAATTGCACTAATTTTTGAGCTAATTGCGTGATTTTTGGACAATCTTTTACTCACTCTCATGATTTTTTCCGCAAAAATTAGTTAACCCTTCGATGTCAAGAAAAAAGCGTTATATGAGCAAATATGAATATAAGAAGTCGCTAGTTAGATAAATTTGCCACATTTTACATTTATTTGTGTGCGGAAATATATATCAGTCCTGTTCGTTTATATTTATAGGTGTTTATGAAATTTTAAACCAGTGTTGTGTCTTTAAAACTGTACTAAAAAATGACTATAAATCTCAGCACGAAAGAACCCTTCATAATAAGGAAAAGATTTTTCGTACAAGGTTTTGGAGCATCTAAAAATCCATTCGAGGATGAAAAAGGTAAAAAGTAGACCATTTGAATTTGGAACAGAAATATGACCATGAAAGCAGTCCATCAACTGAAGAAAAAATCCACATGCATTGTAACACTGACACGTTGCACTTGAATAAAATTTTGAATCAATAAAGATTTCTCTATAGACAAGTTCACAAACAGTTATGAATATTAGAATGTGACTGAATAAGCTGACTTCCGATAGCACCGTAGAAAAATGGTTTCACCAAAGGGAATAGATAAAAATAATAGTACAGCAATGAACACTGATACACACAAGTTTTACAGGAAATAATTATAAGAAAAAAAAAACTTAGTAATGGGCTTAAATGATAGTGTTCCCTATATCGGAAGAATATTGCACCAATACATTTCATATTTAAATTACAATTGTGCAAGACAAATTTGAGTTTCACTAACTTAGGAAAGTTAATAATGTTTCCACCTGGATATGAGAAACCGGATGTACATGACTTGCAGAGTCAAATAGAAATAAACCAAATCCCAACTCACTTAAAAAACTTTTTTCTCATGCCTTGAAATTCAAAGATTATTTGAACACGCCGTCAAACTATATACTAGTATCTGAACATTCACAGCAGTTTATCTTTATGGCATTGCATCTAATGAAAGAATCTTTAGTCAAATAAAAATTTTAAAAATATATATTGCAAACTACAAAGAGGGCTGACAGACTTGACAGCCTAATGATTTTAAAATGTGAAAGTGAAATAGTGGATTTTATTAAACTGGACGATGTTATCATCAGGTTGGCTTCTTTGAAGACCAGAAGAAATAATGTTAAAGGAAAACTAGTCGGATTTGCCAATCCCAAAACTTTATTCTATCAAATACATGTTAATACCTCAAAATTTGCAATCATAATGCAAAACGAATTCTAAAGGAATAGATCCGTTTAATTGTGTGAATTTAAAAAGAAGATAGAAGCATCGCATTTTTCCAACAAATCATTGAATTTGGGCGCACACCCTATTAGATATCTGCAACCAAAATTCCAAACCCAAAGAGCACAAAAGCGATACCTTTGGATAGTATACATCCAAGCCCAATAAGGAATTGCAACCAAATATGAAATTTGGCAAATTCTGTGCATTAGTTTTTCAGATATAGTTAATGCAAAAATCGTGAAAAATGCTTCACAGCAGTGCCACCTGTTATATGATATACACAAAAGCCTAATAAGCACCAAATTATGTCAAGGTTTAACAGAATATGAAGTTTGATCAAATTCCGTGCAACAGTTTTTGAGATATAACTATCGCTAAAATCATATAAATCGTGAAAAATGCAGCATATCAGCGCCACCTTTTGGGTGATTTACACCAAAAACTAAACAGCATTAATTTTTATCAAGGTATATTTAAATCTAAAGTTTTATTAAATTCCACGCATTAGTTCTTGAGATAGAGCGCCCACAAAATTTGTGTCACATACACACAGACAGACATTTTCTAAAAACAGTCAAATCGTTCTAAAACGTATCAATTATAGGTGCACATTTCCAAAGTTTTTAAGGAGCCAGTGGCTCCTAAACCGAAATTATCCAGTGGCCACATTGTGAAAAAAATGCATGCAAGCAATAGCAATTATATGTGAAAAAATTTCAGGAGATCAAAGTGAAAAATAATCTATAAATATACAAAAGAAACAGACTAATTATATCAAATTTGTATAGTTCATTTAATCACCCAATTCTTTTAATTTGGATATAAATTAAGTATAATATAAATCTTAAGCTATGTACTGTCAGAAGATAAAGTTGGGCAAGATAGAGGTAAAAAAATATATATCTATAAGAATAAGCTGAGGAATCATGGTAGTGGGGAATATTGGAAAAACAATATTTCTTATTTTCATTTTGCCATACAAGAGTTCATAAAAGAAAAAAATAAGAGTGTGTAAAATTATTTTGCACTATAAAAGTCAAAACAGAATTCAAGTATTTGTTTTTCAAGAATACATAAGAAAAATTATCTTAAAAAACAATCTTATCACAGTTTATTACAGGGGTGAGGAAAAATATCAATAATTTCGACAAGTGGACGCCGAAAAAATCAATTTTGTCAATCGTTAGCAAGAAAAAGCGCAAATATTCCGTCAAAGGATCAGGAAAAAATGCGAATTTCGTCAAAGAATCTAACAAACACGCGTCTTTTTGTCAAAGAATTGCTGGAAAAATGCGAATTTTGCCATTCTTTGCAGAAAAATCATCAACTTTGTCAAAGGATAACAAAAAAAAAAAAAAAAAAAAAAAAAAAAAACACCAATTCTATAAAGATTTTTGAAAAAACGATAATTTTGTCAAAGGGCCGCAAATCAGACAACGCGAATTTCGGCAAAAGATAGCAGAAAAACGTGAATTTCGTCAACATATTGCAGAAAAAATGCGAATTTCGTCAACAGATTGCAGAAAAAATACGAATTTTATCAAAGGAGTGCAAAAAAACTCCTCGCGATTTTCGTCAAAGCATCGCGAAAAAAACCGTGATTTTCGTAAAAGGATCGCGAAAAAAAAAAAAACGTAATTTTTGTCAAAGGATCGCTGGAAAAAAAACGCGAAATTCACCAAAGGATGGCGACTTAGATGCCTAAAATTAGTCGCCGAAGCAAAAAATTAAGTCGCCACGTGGCGACTGGCAATCGTGAATCTGCACCAATAATATCAATCCGTCGAAAGCCGGAAGTCGAATTTTTTTTACGAATTCAATACTTTCTTCTTGTAAAGGTAGAAGAAAGTAAAAAGCTGGTTAATTTCCTTATTAAAAAAACAATAATTGGAATTTTTATGTTTCTAGTTTAAAAAATTTTCTTTGGGAAGAAATTTGTTATGCATAAGTGTCCTTATCATTATTACACACGTTGTGCATATCACTTTAGTTAAAAATTGGAGAAATTTGTTTCAAGTTGGGAAATTTTCGAATTCTACCCCCCGAAAAAATATCTGTAGCTACGCCCCTGATTCAGAATCACGCTTAAAGACCAGTCCTTGATCTTGGGTTTTTTTTAGGTATCGTAAAATTCTTTTTGCAGCTATCCAATGAGGTTTACCTGGATTGTTGTTAAATTGACTTAGGAAATTAACATAATGAGTTATATCAGGTCTAGTATCGACTGATAAATACACAAGGGATGCTATTAATTGACGGTAGGGAATATTATACATTTCAGACTTTTCTTCTTCAGTTTTGGGACACATATCTTTAGTAAGCTTCATGTTATTATTAAAAGGTGTAGATATTGGTTTGGATTTCTTGCATATTAAATTTGCTCAGAATATCTTCAATGTACTTCTTTTGAGTAATATTAATATTGTCCCCGTTTTGCATAAATTCTATGCCCAAACAATAGTGTAAGAGACCTAAATCTTTCATCTTAAATGATTTTGCTAATTCATCTCGAATATATTGATAATCTTCTTTACATTTAGTAAGAATTATGAGATCACCAACATAAACAATGATAATAGCTTCAATGGGAGATTTAGAAAAATACACACATTTATCAGCATTAAGTGATTTAAACTTCATTTGTTTCAATTTTTCATCTAATTTTTTGAACCATCGGCGACCTGACTGTTTTAATCCATAAAGGAATTTTTTTAACAAACAAACTTTGTCAGCATTAGATTCATTTTTAAAACCTACAGGTAATTCCATGTATATTTCTTCAGTTAAATCACCATTTACATAAGCCATAATAAAATCTAATTGATATGCAGTGAACCCATTTTGGATGCCATATGCGATCGCAGTTCTTATTGAACTTAATCTAGCTACAGGAGAAAAATTTTCGTCAAAATCGATACCAGGTTTTTGTGTACAACCTTTTGCAACCAATCTCGCTTTAAATTTCTCGATTGACCCATCTGGCTTATATTTTGTTTTTAAAACCCATTTAGATCCTATAATTTTTTTATGTTTTGGCATATCTACTGTTTGCCATGCATTTTCTTGCATTAATGAATTAAATTCTAAATTTATCGCATTTACCCAAATTTATCTAAATTTATCGCGTTTTTA
Organism: Maratus speciosus; assembly: GCA_963932465.1. Taxonomy (NCBI): domain Eukaryota; kingdom Metazoa; phylum Arthropoda; class Arachnida; order Araneae; family Salticidae; genus Maratus; species Maratus speciosus. Next base: position 422,540,406 of record OZ010791.1, read on the forward strand.
TATGGGCTATTCAGAGCTTCAGAAATTTCAGGACAAGAGTCAAAAGAATTATTTACGGCAGTTTGAGATTTTTCTTCCTTCGGAATAATAATTGTTTGATATTCCTTTCGAGGTCGGTCTTTTCTACCTGTTTTTATTTTCCTCGGCCTGCCGCGCGTTCTGAAAGAAGAGGGGTCGGTAATTTCATCAGATTGCGAATCAATTTCTCTTTCACTGACGCCATCAGAAATGTCTGGTTCCTTTTTCATGACTGGAAATATTTCTGACTGTTGCGTAATTATGTTTGTGCTCGTATTTTCATTATTTTGAGAGAAAGGAAAAACAAGTGGGTAAGTGTGATCATACATCGCACAAAGGGTTTCGTTTAATATTCCTTTCGAAACACTTTCTTTCAAAACGTCCAGTACATTTATCGCCATGGAATACCTTCTAAATTTTGGCAAACACATCCTAAACTATGTTAAAGTTTCAAACATATTCGCCTTGTTATATTTCCTAATTTTGTTCGCCCCCCCCCCCCAAAATGCTACGATATATCAAATGACGGGTATCTGCCAAATTTAGAAAAGTGCCCCCTTGGGGGGGGTGTGGACAGATGGTCACCATGATTTTTGACGCGGCCTGATTTAAAAAATTTATGTTATGTTTTATAAGCCATATTAAAGTTTCAAACAGATCGTCCAGTTATATTTCCTAATTTTGTTCGCGCACCTCCCTCAACCCCCCCCCCCTCCTCGAAATGCGACGCGCCCTTCTTCTTTATAATTTATTATCGTGTGTTATAAAGTATCTTAAAGTTTAAAACAGATTGAATTGTTAGATTTCCTACTTTAAATGAAATCGCGGTCTGTTAATTCCACATTCCACCACCAGAGAGCGCACTGTATTCTTAACAAAAGCGTATCTGAACGAAACTCCTTTACACAACCCATTAGTAGATATGTTACTCGAGGGGGTGGCGGTCTTCAGCAAGAATTTAAGATAATTGTTGAAATTACTATTCGGAAATAGTGGTAATTTAACTTTTGACATATTTATATTTAATAAGTATAAGTAGCATGTATCTGAGGACTCCATCCAAAAACGCACCTGAAACGGTATAAAACAAAAAAGAAATATTTTGCCCCTCCCCTCTCCCCACCTTCCCGAAATTTCACGCGCCATTTTTTATAAACTTTTTCTAATGTGTTATAAACTATCGTAAAATTTCAAACAGATCGCCTTGTTATATTTCCTAATTTTAACAAAAATGTTAGTTCCACATTCCACCACCAGAAAGCGCACTCTATTCTTAACAAAACTGTATCGGAAGGAAACTGCGTTAAACAACCTATAAGTAGATATGTTACTCGAGGTGGTGGCGGTCTTAATAAGAAATTAAGATATTTGCTGAAATTACTATTAGGAAATAGTGGTAACTAAACTTTATACAATTTTATATTAAATAAGTAGCATATATCTCAGGACTCCCTCAAAAAGTCACCTAAAGCGGTCAGAAACGCTAATTTTTTAAATAGAAATCTAGCGCCCCCCCCCCCTCCCCGGAATTTCGCGTGTCATTCTTTCTTACACTTTATCTTATGTGTTATAAAATATCTTAAAGTTTCAAACAGATCGACTTGTTAGACTTCCTAATTTTAACAAAATCGCGTTATGTTAGTTCTACATTCCACCACCAGGGAATGCACTCTATTCTTAACAAAAGCATATCTGAACGAAACTCCTTTACGCAAACTTTCCGTAGATAGATGGGTCGGGATGGTGGCGGTCTTAAACAAGAATTTAAAATATTTGCTGCGGTAACAAACGCTAAGATTTTAAAAATAATTCTAGTTTAACAAAAATGTTAGTTCCACATTCCACCACCAGGGAGCACACTCTATTCTTAACAAAACTGTATCGGAAGGAAACTCCGTTAAACAACCTATAAGTAGATATGTTACTCGAGGTGGTGGCGGTCTTAATAAGAAATTTTAAATAGAAATCTAGCGCCCCCCCCCCCCTCGCTGGAATTTCGCGTGTCATTCTTTCTTACACTTTATCTTATGTGTTATAAAATATCTCAAAGTTTCAAACAGATCGACTTGTTAGACTTCCTAATTTTAACAAAATCGCGTTATGTTAGTTCCACATTCCACCACCAGGCAATGCACTCTATTCTTAACAAAAGCATGTCTGAACGAAACTCCTTTACGCAATCTTTACGTAGATAGATGGGTCGGGATGGTGGCGGTCTTTAACAAGAATTTAAAATATTTGCTACGGTAACAAACGCTAAGATTTTAAAAATAATTCTAGCCCCCCCCCCTCCTCGAAATATCACACTCCATTCTTTTTTACACTTTTCTCTATGTGTTATAAACTATCTTAAAGTTTCAAACAGACTGAGTGGCGGTCTTAACCAATAATTCAAAATATTTCCTGAAATTACTATTAGAAAATAGTGGTATGAAGTAAACTTTCTGATGATGAATGAGTTATACTTATCTCATATCGCTGTTCAAAAAGCCCAGGCAAATTATTAGATTTCCTAATTTAAGTTAATTCGTAATTAAATAAGCGTCTCTTCATTTTAATCGATGCATTTGATAGGAATAAACCGATTAATTAAATAATAATTAATATTTCAGCTTGTAATTAAGACAGGACTTAGATATGGGTATCAATGAAATCAGCGAGAAATTTGACATCGGGATGCCAAAAAATTTAATCAAAAAATTTAATATTTAAAAAGTTAAAATTTCGTATTAAAATATGCTATTATGGAAAACCGCATGTCTACCTGTCGTCATGTCTACCTGCTTTCCCGCCGAATTGAAATTTTTTTATTTCCTTGTCTTTCCAATTAAAGAAATTAAATTTTTATCGATCGATTTTTAGTGGATATTTTAACTTATACAGATCGCAGAAATGTGAACTTTATACCAAATGAAAGTAGATTTTTTTCTGCGTCTGTCTATTTCATTTACAAATTTCTCGCACCAATATTTTCTGATATACGATTTCGCTTTAAAATCTCCACTTCATTTTTCGGCTTAATTTCCTCCGTGGTAACTGTGCATTCGGCTGATTTTACTGGCAACCCTTAGGAGAAACACGGATGATTTCGAGAAAGTCCTTTGAATTTGAGTTAAACAGGTGGATTGGTTAATTTTAGAAGTTAATTAGCCCGTAATTCGGTTAATTACCAACTTTTTCAAAATTTTATGATTTGTTGTTTGATGTGAGGTGTTCAGCTATAAGTACCCAAAATTTCAAGTCTCTAACATGTATAGTTTCTGAGAACGGGCTCTGTGACGGACAGACAGCCAGACAGACAGACAGACAGAGGAGCGAGACGAATAGGGTTTCGTGAGATGAACGAAACCCTAATTAATTTTATTTCGGTGTTACAAGAGGGATCATTTTCAAATTCGTTAATAAATCGAACACACGGCTTATAACAATTTTTCTAGATTTCTTGTTCCAAAGCCTATATGCTTTTGATTCATTAGAATAACCTACAAAGATATGTTCTTCTGATCTAGGATCAAGTTTTCCCTTATTTTGCCTTTTATTAAGTACGAAACATTTTTGCCCGAATATTTTGAAGTATGATAAATTTGGCTTGATGTCAAAGAATACTTATGGAGTTTTATTTTCACTTAAACGTCGTGTCGGGCAGCGATTGCGTATGTAAGCCAATAGCGGATCTAGGGGGGGGGGGAGGGGCAATCGCCCCCCCCCCTTGGTCTAATAAAGGGTTTGTAAAACGACATTATGCATCTTCACGGAAAATGACTTGGGGCGGAGCTCGAGCCCGACCCGGCCCGGGTCGCGCCACTTTAAATCCACGAGACTCAGACTGGGTTAGGTCTTTTCTCTTTTAGAGTCGGGTCGTGCCCTGGTCTTAATTTTTTCCGCAGATTCGGGTCGGACCAGACTTCTTTTCCCTCCAGATTGAGCCAGGCCTGGACTTCATTTTTCCTAAAGGTCTGCAATGGTCAAAAGTTACAGGTCGGGGTTCGGCCCGGAATAAAAGCTAAACATTCGGTCCGTGTTAGCCAGTATGATAAGCATTATTGGCCCGACCACGACCCATGCACTCCTCTAAATTCTTCCTCCCAAGCCCAAGTTGGTCCGCCAGTTTAAATCCATGAGACTCGGGCTGGGTCAGGTCTTTTCTCTTTTAGAACCGGGTCGTGCCCTGATCTTAATTTTCCTCCAGATCGAGCCTGTCCTGGATTTCATTTTTCCTAGAGGTCTGCACTGGCCAAAATTTCCAGGTCGGGACTCTGCCCGGAATAAAACCTAAACATTTGGTCCGTTTCAGCCCGTATGATTAGCAATATTGACCTTTATTATTGGCTAAAATTATATTTGTCGGGTCGTGCACGGATCTTAATTTTTTCTGCAGATTCGGGTCGGGCCAGACTTCTTTTTCCTCCAGATCGAACCTGGCCTGGACTCCATTTTTCCTAGAAGCCTGCACTGGCCAAAATTTCCAGGTCGGGACTCTGCCCGGAATAAAACCTAAACATTTGGTCCGTTTCAGCTCGTATGATTAGCATTATTGGCCCGAACACGACCCGTGCACTCCTCTAAATTCTTCCTCTTGAGTCCAAGTTGGTCTGCAATCTTACTTATTTGTCATTCGTAAAAATTATATTTGTTTTGTACATTTGTTTAGCGAAATTTTTAGAAATTTAATTTTATTTGATATGTTACAGAGATGCATTTTTTTAAATTTACTTTTTTACTTTGTAGAGCTTTTAAATTATGATTTTCTTTTATCAATCGTTTCTTTCATTCTAAACTGATTATCTTACTGGATTTTTATTTGAATGTAATTGTCTAAGTCATATTTTTTCAATTCGTAGTGTTTACGTACATAATTGCCTAAATAGTCATCGTTATAGTCATTAATATTGTTGTTTTTCTGTATTCATGAATTTCGAACATAATCTGAAAATAAAATATAAGCATTGGCAAGTGTACTTTATGAATAATTTTAATTACAAAATGCAGGCAGGGCTGGAGTTGATTTTTTAGTTTTTATACCGGGCGGGGGCAATAGTTTTATTTTTTTATGTGGGTTGAACCTGGGCTTGGGCCTGATAACTTCAGCCCAGGTAAACCTCTAACTGGCATATGGAAGCCAGCTTAACTTTTTTTTAAATGCTTAATTTCAGCCATCATCCCATAACTACTGAATATACCGGGTGTCCTAAAATGGACTGACTGATTTTAAAATTCAATAAATTGCAAAAGGTGACAGATATTAAAAAAATACTTGCAGGAGGGTTATAGATGTCGGGAACAGGGATGATTATGTTCCAAAATTTCCGAAAATTTAACCCTCTCGCTGCTCAACCCTCGATTTCCACGGCCAACGTAAAAGTGGCAAAATTTTTGCAACCCGCAATTTCCGCAGCAAATCTTTTTTTTATGATCTAATTCTATTTAAAAAAAACCCTGTTTCACAAAGATTTTGGGACATATTTTACTCTAAAATGTGTGCAGATTTGAAATGTGCAATAAAAAATATTTTTTTAACTTATTTTGATTAAAAGAAAATAAATAATAATAATAATAATACGCAGTTCCAGGGTTAAGGCATTCGGTTTCAAAAATTAAAAAAATTCTCCTATCCGAAAATTCGGAAATACAAATAATCGCAAATTTTGATAAATGGCCTCCATAAAAAATCTATTTCGTCAATCGTTCGCAGAAAATAACTTCAATTTCGCCGAATGATCACAGAAAAAAACGCGTATTTGATCAGGGAGCCACGGAAAACATGCGAAATTCTACAAATGATCACAGAAAACGCGAATTTCTTCAAAAGGCAGCGGAAAAGAACTCGAATTTCGTTAAAGGATCGCGGAGAAAACGCGTATTTTGTCAAATAGCCGCGAATAAAAACTCCGCGAATTTCATCAAAGGATCGTGGAGAAAACACGAATTCCTTCATAGAATCGTGGAAAAAAACGAATTTTGTCAAAGAATCGCTTTAAAAACGCGAATTTAGCCAAAGGATCGCTGAAAAAACGCGAATTATATAGAAGTGTCACGGAAAAAAACGCGAATTTTACCAAAGGTCTGCAAAATTACACTAATTTCGACAAAGGGTTGCAGAAGAAACGCAAATTTCATCAAAGGATCGAAGACGAGCGAATTTCATCAAAGAGTCGTTGGAAAAATGCAGTGGTCTCTTTAGAAAACAGCACACTTACATACGTTTATTATTATAGGTATAATTTTTAACTTGAAATAATATACTGAACAAATTTTTGAAAAAAAAACAAAAAAAAAAACAAGTTAACCCAAACCCAGCTTGTAGGAATCTACACTCAGCCTGAAATCGATCCGAATCCAAAACAGCTAATCCGATCTGCAACAAAAATAATTAGTGCCAGAAGGGAATCCCCCCCATCTGCTGTAACCTTTCAGAAAATTTTCTTTGAATTTCAGAATTTTTTTTTTCTTTTTTACTCTACCTCTGATAATTTTTTTTAACTGAGATTCTTGATTTTAGTTTAAAATAGCAACGAAGATGATGCTGGAAGCAAGAGGCGCTAAATCGGTTCCCGGAGGAGGTAGGCTTAACGACCATTGTTTACAGCGCCATCTATCGCTGCTATTATACAGTAAAATCAAGAATCACAATAAAAAATCTCATGACATCTTACATAAACCTCGTGGAAGATTTTTTTTTTAAATAGCTGCCATCATTCGAAAAGTACTAAATTTTAAAATCCATTTAAGGACACCCGGTGTGTTTTTTAATAAGTTTCAAAGCATTCTTTACTGAATTACAACTCACCTTAGATATAAAGAGACAAGCAGTCTTATACCAAATTAGTATTTTTTTACATAATTCTGGAGATTAAAATGTATTCCTAAATAATTATTTGGACGTGTCTGTTATGGAGATTTTACTGCATATATTTTTTATCTTCAAAAATACTTAGACTTTCTTTAAAAAAAAAACGGGTCAACCCGAACCCTTCTCGCAAGTCACAGTAGTGAAAACCCAATCCGAAACTGACCCAAACCGGATATAATGTATATCAATCTGCCCCAAACCCAACGCGGTAGGCGCAGCTAAAAAGTAAAAGTCAACCCGACTTGTAGCAGAAAAGTAGAAGTCAACCGGGCCCAAACCCGACCCGCATCGAAAAAGTAGAAGTTAACCCGGCCCATAGCAAAAAAGTAGAAATTAACCCGACCGACAGAGAAAATAGAAATCAATCAGACCCAAACGCGACCCACAGCAAAAAAGTATAATCCAACCAGCAGCAAAAAATAGAAGTCAACCGGACCCAAACCCGACCCACAGCAAAAAGTAGAGGTAACACGACCCGCAGTGAAAAAATTAGCCCCGACCCGCGCATCAGATTGGAGTTTCCAAATTTCTAAAATCGCCCCCCCCTCCCCCCTTGAGGACTCTCCAGATCCGCCCTTGATGTAAGCAGCACAATTTATAGCTTCGTCCCAAAAAGATTGTGGAAGATTACTTTGTAATAGTAAACACCTTGCCATTTCAGTTAACGTTCTATTCGATCTTTTAGGGGTGCCATTCTGCTGAGGGGTTAAAGGGGAAGAAAATTCTCGTTTTATACCGCATTCTTCGATATATTTATCAAATTCTTCGCCGCAATATTCTAAGCCATTATCTGTACGAAGAAATTTTATTTTCTTTCCTAGTCGGTTTTCGACTGCTGCTTTGTATTTAACAAATGCATTCTTAACCTCATCCTTGGTTTTAAGAAAACTAACTTCAATATAACGTGATTTATCATCAATAAAAGTAACAAAATATTGCGATCCTTCATGGGCAGGGACCCTCATGGGCCCACACAGATCTGAATGGATCCGAAATAATAACCCACGCAACACAGATTCGTCCAATTTTCGCCTAAAGTACGTAATTTGGATGAATGGACGTGTCCAATTGAAGTCTAAAAGTCCTCCGGACTTCACCTAAATTTCGTCAAATTACGTCCAAATGTCACCCCCCTTTACGTAAGAAGTACGTCTTTTGGGCCATGAAACGAGCGTAAAATGAACATAAAATGAACAAAATTTGGATGAGCCAAAATTTGTCCATATTACGTCCAAAAAAACCTCCATCCGGACGAAATACACACGAGTTTTGGCTGTAATATAGGCGTCCAAAATTTGTCCATATTACATCCGAAAACACCACCCACATTTGGACGAAATATAGACCCCTTTTAGCTTTAATCTGAATGTGTTTATTGATCCAAAATACGTAGTTTGGACCAAAATGAGACGAATCTGTTATCTCCCCTAGGCACGGATGACGTTATATTAAAAAACTGAAATAACAAAAGTTTTTAATATAAATAATTTTGATAGAAATTTACTTAGAATTTTTTCCCCCCAAAATCATATTAAATACTTAAATATTTTAAATTAATTCCTTGCCAGGACTCATTCATATAAATCAGTAAAAGCATATATATTTTATACATACTGCTAATAAACTTTTTTTATGATACTTTTAATTTTCTAAGATCTTTAAAAAAAATATATTAATTCTTAAAGTATATGCTATAGCATGATTTGAAAAACAGAGGCTATGTCAGACTTTAATCCGCTACATTCGGCCCAAACACAACTACGTTCTTTCACGAAAAAAGAGGAAAATTTTTAGTAATACAGTTTTTAATTCATAATACAATGAAATGCTACTTCAGAATGCTTAAACATAAGCCGATCACTTTCATTTAGAGAAAAAATGCACAGGTGATGTTAATGAATTCGGTCCCTGTTCCAGGTGCTTGTTTTGTTTGGGCCGAATGAAAGCATTTAAATTTGAACAAAAACAAGTTTCATATAGTAAACAGTTTTTATGGCATATATATATGCCATAAAAATAGTTTACTAATTTCAGAACATTTATTTTAGTAAAAGGAAATGACACATTTTAATGTTTACAATCTTATTTTATTATCAGAAACTTTCTATGGATAATAAGGAAATGAAAAATGTAAGATACCTACCAGCATACTGGCTTTTATGTTTTGTGCATTTCTAGATTCTAGAAATCTATGCATTTCTGCTATTTTTACTCTTCACATTTTTATTTTATATACTATTTCTCCTGGAAAATATATATATATATATCTTGGTTTTCGTTTATATTATCATTGGTGATGATAATGCTTCTAAAAAGGTCCTATATTTGCATAGCTGTCAACTGCTACAATTTTTAGCTAGCACTAATTTTTAATGGAAATCTTCGATTTACTTAATAACATATATCTGTAATTAAATCAGATGAAGATTTTAAAATCAAATTAGTGATGGCTAGAGCTCGTACAATTTTGCCGTTGTATTTAGAAATTTTATTATATTATTCATTAGCATACAATATCGTCAACTGCAAAGTTTTACATTTTGTGAACAATGGATTTTTTCTTTTAAATTCTTTGTAAATTCAACTACTCCACTTTTTTTTTTTTTCACTTGAATTAAAATAGCTCTAACAGGGAATATAATTTTCCTTTTAAGGATGGTTACCCTTAAGAATGGAATGTATCAAAGCAATTGAAAATTTTGAGTTTTCCAAATGCTGCTAATTCATGGAAGAAAATGCAATATTCCCTAACAACTTTTATGTATTGTGAATAAAGTTTTACACACTGAAATTTGCATTTGTTGCCAGGTGTGCAAAAAAATTATTTTACATTTTTAATAATAATAACAAACAATATTTTGAAATATCATTAAAGAAATTTAAAATGTAATACGAGCGCAAACTTTGTTTTTCATATGCAGACCTACTCCCTTATGTAAAAAAAAAATATATATATATATATATATATATATATATATATATATCCCTGGACTGCAAGATTTAACCTTCCATTATTCATGCATGGATTATTTAAAAAAAAAAAAGAAAAAAAAATGTTCCATTTCATTTATTTTAGTAATTGACTTTTCACTGATTAATGTAAAAATACATTCTGTATATTCTGGTATGTAACAATAACTTTTGATAGAAGAAAAATTATCAAAATTTATAGGTGCACATTATGCATCAATTTTAAAAATAAATTATAAAAAATATGATCATAAGAACTAAGACTTTTGATTTAATCAACATGTGATTTATATTTAAAAAATGTTGCTATTAGAGTACATGAAAAATAATAGTATTGTACTTTAAAATAATTTACATCTTATTTTTCACTATGTATCTCATGAAAGTTTTTGCAAATAATCAAACAACAATCTGCACAACATATGGCGATTATAATAAAAAATACAAAAATTAAATCTAACAGTATACGTATGTGTTACATGCCAGAATACAATATCAGTAAAATAGTTTCATATACATTATAAATAGCTTTCAAAAAATATATTTTTAATTATATCAATCAGTTTAAGCTAACTTTGTGAAATAGTGTTAGGGAGTTAGTGTTTACACGACTCACTAAAAGGAAAATTCTTTTGAAAAGCCATTGGGAGAGGGGGGGGGGGTAAATTTAAAATATTATTGCATATTGTTATACACTATATATTATTGCAAAGCAAAGATAAAGAGTACTAGTACAAAATTTAGTATATCACTAAAACTTATTCATTTAAATACTGATTTTTATTTATGTTATCACCAAACTAAGTCTTAAAAATTTAATCTGTGCTCTTAATTAAATATCATATATTCAATTAAATATTGAATAATCATTTATAAATGAATTTACATTTTGTACAATTAAATATGTAAATTATCAAATGTATTTCAGATTAACCTGATTATTTGTAGTATATTATAAAATAACAAAAACAATACATTCAGTGTATTTAAGTAATGTTTTGAAATCAAAGTTTATTTAAACTTTGCTTAAGCATTAAAAATGAAATTTATCAAATATTTTCATGCATAAAATATGGTTAAAAATTATGTACAAACTTTTAGTTTAAAATTATTCAAAATCTTTAGTGAACAGAGTACATATATTATCATTGTTATAAAGGAATATACAATAAAGATGCAAGAAATACTTTCAAAAATGAAGTTTTATTTATTTATTTTCCAATCTGGCTCGTGTTGACAACAATATTTTCTTTTTACAATTCATATATAAAATATATTTTTCATTGAAAGGCAAAAAGGATGCTATATTTCATTACTATAAAGTAGGCAGGATGATCCTGAGGAAACTGTTTGGGGAAAACTCTGTTCTATGTTAATGCTTCTCAAACTTATTTTCATTATATTTAACAGACAGCAGCTTCAAAGCCTATAAATAAAAAGAATAATAATTCATTAAAATGAAAAGATGGATTGTATTTAATAGCACATATCAATAATTCATAACGTTAGATGCAAATTAAAAATAATTTAATTTTAGTTTTAATTTTTGCTTACAGGTAGCATCATCAGACATCTTATATTATTTCATAATAAAATGAAGTTTTTTCATCCAGCTTTGAATGATATTAAAAAAAACATTTATGTATTTTTAAAAATTACTAGCCAGTGTTTAATTTAATTTATTTATCAAATTTTTATTTATTTTTTTTTAAACAAACAACTACTGATGCAATGTTTACAAAATACATAAAAGTCAAGTACTTTATAATGTTCAACTGTGTCCTTTATTTTGAGTATTTAAAGATCTATATTTATATAAAGTAAGGATAAAAAAAGAAAAATCAAATACAATTTGGTGCTTTCTCGTTATAGCAGCCTCCTCAATTACAATTATGTCAAGGTAGCAGTTTCAAACTTGCTAAAGATCATCACCAAGCTTATATATACATCATACAAACATCATGCACAATATGTATAAGCCAAATGCTCATATATGCGCCATATAAGTAAATATTTATATCATATATCAGTCATATATATCTTTAAACAAAAACATAATTTGCAGAACAAAAAAAAAAATTATTTTACACATTGTTTATGCTCGAGAAGGGATAGATACATTAGATTCGCTCAAATCCGCACAGCTTGAGACCAGAGGTTGTGCAGATTTCAGAATTTTGTGGATTTCTGGTTTGTTAACATTTTATAGACAATAATTTGAATGTAATAATGCAATCAAATGTATAATGGATGTTTGAATTAAAGCAAAATATTAAAATAATTAAGTAAAGTAATAAACTAAAATGATAAAAAGTAATATAATTAAAAAAATGATTAAATTATTAAAGGTAAAGGTCAAATAAATAATTAATAATGTATAATTAAATATGCAATAAAAAATGAGATACATTTCCTTGAATCATTCAATGACACTTTCCTCATAAAGGTAACCCTATTAATTCACATCAAAACCAAAAAGTAAGGAAGTTTTATTTCAGGTTTGCCAGTGTTAATAACTATAAAAAAATTAATATAATATATATTTGGTTAAAAGGCTGACTAGCAGTGATATCAGCAATATCCTTCTTTTTTTTTCTGTAATAAATTTTTATTTCCTTCATGAAAAACAGTGAGTTTAGTCTCATCATATTATCGAGAATTACATATTAAAATACATACGAAATTATATAAAACTAAAAAATCCTGTTACTTTGCCTCTACAGCTTAACTGAAATTTTCATTGTTTACATCTGCGATGATGTGCGGATTTTAGGCGGTTGTAGATTTGAGGAAGTCCTGTATTATAATTTTTCTTCAGCTGCTTCTACAGTTAATGTTAAAGTCTTGCAAAAAATATGTTTAAACCAAATGAATTTTAAAAAATAAAATTTGAACAATAGGATACTTAAACTACCCTAAAAACTTAAATTACAAAGATACATGGAAAATGCAAACCTTTAAAAAAGTCTCAGCTTTATTTCCATTTCATTCGAATGGAATGTAAGTTTTTAGATTAGTTTAAGTATCATATTGTTCGAATTTTATTTTTATTTCTTTAAGTTCAAGTGGTTTAAACATATTTGTGGCAAAACTTTAACATTTACTGTAGAAGCAGTAGAAGAAAAATTCTAATATCTATCCCTTCTTGGGACTATACAATGCATGAAATAAACGTTTTTTTTTTTTTTTTGCAAATTATGATTTTTTTAATATATCAAGTTTTATAACTACTGCAATTCAGAGGAACGTATTACAAAATTAATAGAGGATGTTATAATTAGGGTTTGATATATAGGGTATTGCATCACAATTTGTGATGTAACTAAAATCCATAATAAAAACAAAAAATTCAAATTTACTTAAATTTAGTTATCCAATTTTCCACTGGTAGTGGTCTCTATGAATGTAAAAGTAAATTGTGTTGCATGTTTGCTGGTTATTTATGCTACTATGAACGGCTATTCTGCAGCATTGAAACATTTCACCTCTGAACTGGGAAGGCCGGTGAGTGAATCAATTTCTTTTCACCAGTCTCCGACAGAGGAGTTAATTATTGGTAATATTAAAGAAAGTTGAAATCTTTTTGAACTGCTTAAAAAACAAAACAAAAAAAACATAATAAATTTATCTTGTAATCAACACCATTACATTTTAAGTTGTCCTATCAGAGCCTAACACCATTTGTCAGTTTACAGGTGCATAAATGTCAGTTATTGAATACTTGCATTACTAATAATTTAAAACATGAAAAGAGAGACACATCTGTAGTATGATATTGATATCATATATAAATAAAGTTTAATTAATTTGTTTTTATAATAAATATTAAAGTATTTTTAAAGCATAATTTTTCTTAATTTTTTTTTTTTTTTTTTTTTTTTTTTTTTCGTTGCAAGTAAAGTGTGAAACACTGGCTCATTTTGTGTCAGTTATTGGTTTTTCAAAATGGGGTTATGTCAGTTACTGAAGTTATTCACCATATTTATGAAAAACATTTATTTTTAATAATACAATATATAATTTTTCAAAATTTTGTCAACAGTAATTTTTAAATGTATTTCTACCATCCATTCAAAAAAAAAAAAAAAAAAAAAAAAAAAAAAGGTAGAATGGATTTAAAATTTTGTAATAGTGATTTGAAGAATAATTTTTAATGTGTCAGTTACTGGTGGTTTCACCCTAAATCAAGTAATAAAGAAATTTAAACAGATTATTAATAGAACATAAATTTGTTTTTAATTCTTTTTTCCATTTTAAAATTTTAAACTATGTATGTATATATAATCAAAAGTTATTTTCTTTGTTGGAAAAGAAACTTGGTATTAGGCTGCCGAATATTCAGTATTCAGTTATTTGGCCACATCATTATTTGTCCCATCCCTAATTACAAGTAATTTTGATTCATTACTGTTTATTGATTATTTTTTTATAAGGCAGGGGGGGGGGGTGTCGTTGGCACATTACAGTTACATAAAATATATTTTTGGAAGCCTTTGGCATGCGAATGTGAAAAGGTTTGCCATCCCTGAACTTTTATAATTGCATTACATTTAACTATTCACTCTCACAATTTTAAACAATTATTTTTAATATCAACATTTTTATTAGTTTGTGGGCTAAAACTTAAAATTCAGGCACGCTACACCTGCTGAAATCCCAACCCCCAGGCATGTAAAATTGTTTTATGTTTTTAAATTTACGTATCCAAGGACTACATAAAATATTGGCATTAAAATATTATATAAAAATGGAAATGCTTGCAATTTTTTTTTTTTAATACTAACTTCCAATATATTTCAATTTAACCTTAAAAAATATACTGTTTATTCTCCAAACAGAAATTTTTATGAGTTATAAATATATGTTTTCCGAAACAGATTATACACTGCGCTGTAAGCGGGTAATGACAATAAGCGCCGCAAAATTGAATAATTTTAATTTAAATAGTTCTTTTTTAAGTATCTCAATCAAAAAATTTAAACATAATATCATATTAGAATTTATAGTAGATAGATAGACACATTCACACACAGATGGTGTTATATAGTAACAGAATATAAGAAAAGAGATTAGGGATATAAGAAAAAATATTTAAACTGAGTTGTAAATAATAAATAAAATAAAACAAAAATTTTTTTTTTCACTCATCATTACAGTTGAAGTACAAAGGTTTAATAAGAAACAATAACACAAACCAAAACATTTTATTTCAATTTCTAATCGTTGTTTCTAATATTTGCTATGTGGAAAAAAAAGTTGCTACTGGCAAAGAAAAAACAAATTCTGTTAACATAATTTGCACCTGGCTAACATAAAAGTACCACATTATTCATTTTTTATGCAAGCTGACAATTGTAAAATCAAATACCCACAGACATATAAATTGAAAATTACTTTAATAACAGCATTTATGGACTTTAACTGAAAATTTACCTTATTCAAAGTTAAATCCTGTTTGAAAAGAGTTGAGTCCTGCTGAGTCACCTTTTATTCAATCAATAATGATATATATGCACAAAACAGTTGTTTTTCCAAAGACAAGAAGCTTGTATCTAATGGGTGAAAAAGAAGGAAAAAAAATGAGTGGATCCAGTATAATCTTATTTTAAAGCAATTTTAAAATGCATGAATTTTGCAAATATTGTGATTACTTTAACTCATGCACACACACATAAAAAAATAACAACATTAGATTAATTTGTTTTCTTCTCTGATCGAGAATCAAGCATAGATCAATTGTCTTGTTCACAAAAGAAATTAGCACATGATAAATGTGCTTTCCACAACCAATGTTTTATGTGCATTGTACTATAAAAGAACATAGCTACTCAGTAATGTAAAGATAGTGTTGACTCCAGGCCAATTTGGCAGGAGTCAGCAGCCCTTTATGCACCTAGTGGCTCATTTTAATTATTTTATATCTATTGATTATAAGAAATATTAATTTAATTATTTGGTTTTAGGGAAGTAACGTGAAATATATCAGATGCATGAAAAAAAATCAAGATACTCATCCATCGATTTATCACATAAAGAAAAAAAAACCTTGAGAGTTTTGCCAGTAAGTCAAAGGGAAAAATTCAGAAATTTACCAACTGTTCATGTAAAAGAAAATCATGAAATTTGTGGATTAGTCACAAAAAAGATCTGCAAACTTCTGCAAAAATTTTAAAAAAAACCTGCGAATTTCACCAATCGGTCATAAGGAAATAAAAAAAACCCACAAAATTTCTCAACTGGTGAAATAACAGGTGAAAATTTCATTTACACTTGGTTTGAATGTGAAAAATATCAAAATTACCTTGCACGGTGATATTTTGAAAATAAATATCAATATACAAACTATCAAACATTTTGATATCTCTCTATTCTAAAAAAAAGTAACTACCGCTGTCACCGCCGCCGCCGGTTTTGAATTTTTTGTGACCGGAGGTCTTTCTTCATTAATATTAAGAAAAATAATGCATACAAAAATATGAAAATCGGTAGTATTATACAGAAATGTTTGATAAACACGCTGATGCAGACTGTTTTTAAATCGAAGAATTATTTTAAGAGATATTTAATGCTAAAGTTGGACAAAATCGTTCCACCAAAAAAGTTTTATAGCAGCAAAAACTATTCATGGGAATTTAATTATTTTTAGATCATTTTATACGTTTGAAGTTCCCGGTGTGCAGATTGTATTTCTTTTTTTAATTTGGCTAATTTTTTGAGGTTTTATTTCTATTTTAAATTCAAATTTTCAGCATTTCTAGAGATATTTTTTACAGATTTTTAGAAAATGATATTAATTTAAACTGTTGCCAACTGCATAAACAGCAGTAACAATAATGTTTGCTTCAAAAAAAAAATATTTATACGTGTAATAAATAAAAAATTTATTTACACGTGACTATTATAAGCAGAAGAAAAAACATTTGGAATTAGAATTAAATAATTATGTACAAAAAGCAGGAACTTATTAAAAATTACGTCATAAAACTATAATTACACGTGAATTTTAAGAGAGAAAGGAATTCGTAAAATAATAAATTTATTAACATGCGTTAGAAGTCTTAAATAGGAGAAATTACGTCATATTTACGTCACATTACAGTTATTACATAAAATGAACACAAAATAATATTGCAAAACGGTTTAAATTTAGAAATTGCGCTAGACCTTTATTTAATATTTTGAGAGGATACTTTTCAACTATTTTTGCTAGGACAGCGCAAATAATATTACATTTCTAACACAAGTATTTTCACGTGAATATTAAAAGAGAAAGAATAGTTTGGTCAAAATTACGTCAGATTAAAAACGATTAATTTAAAATGTCTTATTTAAAAGAACTTTCTTTTCGCTTTGTTAAAAAATACCGGGAGAAAAAGATTCTGTTTACTTAATTCCTTTTATATTAGTTTATTTTGAAATGTTTATCTTATTTTACTTAATCAAAGACGAAAACAGCGATTGACATATGTATTTTTGGTACTACTTAGTTATCCCGTCGACAAAAATCTATCATTCGCCAAACTATAAGATTAAATGCCAATAATGGTTGATCGTAAATGTCACATTCACTTGACTTTAAGCAAGTTACACGTGTCTACGGCATCAAGTTATTTTTATTTCGACGTTTTATTTGTACTTTTATTAATGTTGCACTAATTTATTTGTTCTTTCGTTATTTAAAATAAAAATTATGTCAATTTGTATAATTTGGCGAGTGTTTTAGCGATTTATATAATTTGGCGAAATTGGTCGATGGGTTAATCAAGTAGTACCGCAGCGGATTTGGCCTTAAAATTCCCCCAGTCAAAGAGAAATGAATAGAAATCCGTTTATACGGAGATCGCCAATGTTTTTAAAATTATAATTCAATTTTCCGAAATCTTTTTAAAGCCGATCAAATTAGCGTACTTTTAGAGTCTGCGGTGTCTGCGCATTTTTAGAGTCTGCGGGGGTTGACGAGCGTAGCTCGTAGGGGGCAGAACCCCCTAGTTTTGAAAATAAATGTAAAGAATTTGAAAATATCAAAAATCTTGATATTTTAAAAAATCGGATATATATCATGATATATATCAAAGAACCCTGAATGCTTCATAACATAAAATTACATTATTACACCATTACATTATTCATTATTACAAGAATGAATCACCAATCAACCAGAATTTATCGTGACATTATAAAGCATAATATGACATTAAAATAACATTAAGATGTTTTTAACTATAACATTTTGTGACACATATGGCCCAGTTATAGTCAAATGTGACAGATAATATCAGGGCCGAAACTAGGCTTTTTTTGCCTAGGTTCGCCCAGAGCAAGCATGGATTTTGGCGCCCCTCCCCAACCCCTCCTCCTCATGCACAATAAAAATTATCGACCACAGGTAACCTATGCAAAAAAAAAAAAAAAATCATTTAATAATAATTAAAATGCTAGCAAGATGTATCTAAACAATGCTCCCATAGGATTAACATTAGCTTGAGCATTTAGAGCCTACACTAGTCACACGTAGAAGTTTGGAACGCTAATGTTAAACCTCTGGGAGCGTTCTTTTTTAAATTTCTCACTTGCATATTAATAGTTTTAAAAGATTTTTTGCCTTGCTTAGGATAGCTGAGGATTCAATTCTAACCGGGCTAGTGTTTACTTTATCAATTTTGGTTGTAGATTTTATATATATATATATATATATATATATATAAAGTTACTTTCACAAATTTGAAAACAATGCTTCAATAGGTTTAACATCAGCTTGCAAGTTTCTTTGTATTTCATATATATGTATATATATACCATCAAAGCAGAATATGCTTATAAATGTAATGTACATCGCAAAACATTTCAAATCCTCATTTTCAAGAAAATTCAATATTCAGTCTTAGGAAAAATTGTGAAATTTGCACTCAATGGCTGAAAAAAAATATATATATTGCCAAATTCTTCATTTAAAAAGATTGTGAAATGACAACTGGTCATATGAAAAACTCGTGCAATTCGTCAGTTTATCATGGAGAACAAATCATGAAATTCTTCCGCCTGTTGTGGGAAAACACAAAATTCAACAAACAGTTGCGGGAAAAAAATCCACGATTTTCGCCAATCAGTTACAGATAAAAACCTGGAAATTTGTCAGTGCACCAAGGAAGAAAACTGCGAAAAAAAACCCACGATTTTCTCTAATCGATCTCAAGAAAAAGCCTCAAAATTTGCTTATGATACAAGAAAAAAAAAAAAAATCATGAAATTTGCAAATCTGTCATGGTTTTAAAAATTGCGAAATTCGTCAGTAGATCGTCGGAAGAAACTGCGAAATTCATAGATCAGTAGCGGAAAAAATTCATGATTTTCTCTAAGTGGTCTCAAGAAAAAGCCACAAAAATTTGCCTATTGGTTCAAGAAAAATAGTGCGAAATTTAAAAATGGGTCACAGGTATAAAAAAAAAAAAAAAAAAAAAAAAAAAAAAAAAAAAATCGTCAGCGGATTATCAGGAAAAATAGGAAATTCATTGATCAGTCATGCAACCCCCCCCCCCCCCTTCGAGATTTGACCGATGAGTCTCAAAAAAGCGACGAAGTTTTCCAATCGACTGAAATAAAATATTGCGGGATTCACTGATCTGTCGTGGGTAGAATGCAAAATTAGTCAATCAGTTGCACAAAAAAAAAAAAAAAAAAAAAAAAAAAAAAAAAACGAGATTTTTACCAATCGTTCGCAAGAAAAAGCGGAAAAAATTGCTAATCAGTAGAAAGAAACTATTGTGAAATTCATCAGTCTCTCGTCAGAAAAGCTGCAAAATTCCTTGATCAGTAGCAGAGAAAATGTATGATTTTCTAAAATTGGTTGCAAGAAGCTGCTGTAAAATTTGCTCATCGGTACAAGGAAAATTTTTCAAAATTCCCCAATCTGTCGCGAAAACGGCCTGTGAAAATCATCAAAAATTGTAAATTCATCGACCAGTCATGGAAAAATCTACAATTTTTGCCAATTGGTCGCAAAAAACCCGACAAAGTTTGCTAATAAGTAGAAAGTAAATATTGCAAAAATTGCCCATTGGTCGCAGCTAAAAAATTTCAAAATCCTTTAGTTGATCTTTTAAACAAATCGAAATTCGTTGATTCAATCAGTCGCAAGAAAAAGAGAAAAAAATTGCAAATCGATAAAAAGAAAATATAATGAAATTCGAATCAGTCACGTGTAAAAAAAAAATTGTCAGAAAAATCACAAAATTCTTTGATCAGTCATGAAAAAAAAAATGATTGTTTCCAATCTGTAGCAAGAAAAAGTTGAAACATTTGCCAATCAGTTGGTGGTAAAAAACATGAAATTCATGGATCAGTCATGTGAAAAAAAATACGATTTTTACCAAACGGTCAAAGAAAAATATCGCAAAATTCAACCACCAGTTGCAGTTAAAAATCTCAAAATTTGTCAGTGAATTGTAGAAAATATCTCGAAATTCTTCAACCAGTTGTGGGAAAAAAAGTCGCAAAATTTGATTATTGGGTTCGAGAAAAAAACGTCAAATTCGCCAGTTGACAGAGGGAAAATTCTGAAACATTGCGAAAATCAATTAATTGTCGGAAAAAACAGTGAAATTCATCATTTGACCACAGTAAAATCACAAAATTTGCCAATAGTTTCTTTCGGTTGAGTATGTCAGCGTTTTACAAAATGTATTTTGCATTCCTATAAAAGATGCCGTTGCACTTCTTCATGTATTAAGAAAAAATCCCTGTGACTTTCTTTTTTTAAATTCCCACAGAACATTTTTGTTCAGACAAAGTTTGTAGCAGAACATTGCAAAGTATTCTGCTTTGGGGGTATATACATTTCAGGGATCTGTCCAGACTTTTCTCTCAGGGTCCAGTTTTTGTTAAATTGTGAACAGTTTTTTTACATCTGTGAAAAATCTAGTCCTAATTTTGTGAATTAAAAATGATTATTATATTCAGGTTCTTTTTTATATGTTTTTAAGAAGATATAGGCATGTAAAATACATATATTTTCTTTATATATGTAAAAGTGACAGGCCAGATTTCACTTTTAAATGATTAAATTTGTGAAAGTTTTAGTTTTCAGCTAAAAAATTTTGTAAAAGGCCTATTTGGTACTACTTGCGGATTCGCCCGGAGTCTGCCATCTTGTTTCTTTGTTGATCATCGCCGATTTTAAATTTCTTTATTTGGATTTCTTTATTTATTTTTGTTGTTGTTTATGCAATGTTTGTTGTTGTTTATGTTATGTTTGTTGTTGTTTATGTTGTTTAAATTAAGCATAAAGTGGTTATAAATGACCAGCAAAGAAACAAGATGTCGGACTCCTGGCGAATTCGCAAGTAGTTCCGCCTATTTTTAAGACAAGGAATTTTGTGAAGGGTCCTTTTTTAAGGTGAAAAGTTTTGTGCAGGGTCCTGTTTTGATTTGAATAATTTTGTGAAGGGTCCTGTTTTGAAATAAAAATTTTGTGAAGGGTCCTTTAAAGGACCAGTTTCTTCCTAAACGGTATGATCCATGTCAATTCAGGCAGCCAAAGAAAAAATCTTACCTTCATAGTCTCAGAAGTTTTTGAATTGAACATATGTTAAAATTCAATAAAAAATAAGATACTTGTATATTTTGGTTTTGCCCAAAAAAAATTCCTGGCCCGAGATACAAGCCGCCAAAAATGGCATCCCGGGCACCATTTCCAATTCGCCATTTTCGATAAAAATTTTAAAGTGCTCTATCTCTAGAACGGTGCAAGATATTTTGTTGCGTTTTTTTTTTTATTTTAAAGATAATATTCTTCTGTTTAAAATGATATACCCAATTTTGAAAAATGTATTCAACTTTTCTATGGCAACCTTTTGAAAAAAAAAAAAAAATTATTTTCAAAAAAAATTTTTTTTTCGAAAATGCCAATCCAAAAAATTTTGATTTTTTTGCTGTTGATCAATACCATTGGGAACTATCTTCACTGTAAAGGAGAACTTCCACTTTTGAGTTTAACAAATTTTAGAAACATTTAAAAAATTCAGAGAATTTTACAGGAACTGTATACATACAGTTCCAGTAAAAATCACTGAATTTTTGCTTATTTGTATCATATTTGTAAGGATAAGCCTACTATATATCCTAAACAAGTTAGAAATTGCAATATCAAATGTGGCAAATGAGGTGCGGGCATAGTATTAACTAGTTTTATAAATATTCAGATCTTGGTGCAATAAGTGTTACACTCTTGGGCAAAAAGGCATGAATACAAAATTTACTATAATACCATATATTAAATTCAATAATACGGAAGTAATATGAATCCATCTTAAAAGGACTTAATCGCCATGGCAACCTAGAATCATTGCCTATCATGGTATATCATTGAATCAATTATGTATTACAGGATTTTTAAATAGAATGAAGAAAACTTTTATTAATGTCTTTTATGTTTTAATTTGATTTTCATAGCATTTGAAGTGATACATACTTTATTGCAGAGGTTTACAAAAAATTACTTCCTGTGTCATAGAAAGTGCATAGTGTTTACAGGGACACACAAAACATTTCAGATACTTTACCTTATTGGAAATACTGTACATTAGCGATGATTGCTAGAGGTGCATTTTTAGTTGCGATATGAGTTTTTAAGTTTAATTAAATATTTTTATATTACATTGTGTGTATAAAGGCTGTAGATCATATACAGGGCTACACAAAAGAAATCGTAAGGGCATTGCTGGAAGTGCATTTTTAGTTGTGTTTGAGTTTTTAAGTTTAACTAATTTTTTCCATATTACGCTGTGTGCATAAATGCTGTAGATCATATACAGGGCTACACAAAAGAAATCTTAAGGGTTTACTGAGTATGAATGAAAGTAGCTTAAAGGTGATTTTTAAATGAGTTATGCATTTTTACACTGAACTACATTTAGTATACTAAGATATGTTTGGAGAATATAGATAAAATGATATACAGGTCCATGCAAAGAATTAGATACATGGCCGTCTATGGATGATAATCTCTGGAAGTGTGATTTCACTGGTTTTAAGGATGTTTTAATCTTAATTAAATATTAGCTAAATAGTGGCATGTATATAAAGATAGTAGGTAAAATACAGGGTTGTATAAAAGTATTCAAGTATGCTTCCGTCTATTGACATAAATTTCTAAAAGTCAAATTCCGACCTATTTATGTGTTTTTAACAATTTCCAACATAGTTGAAA
Organism: Maratus speciosus; assembly: GCA_963932465.1. Taxonomy (NCBI): domain Eukaryota; kingdom Metazoa; phylum Arthropoda; class Arachnida; order Araneae; family Salticidae; genus Maratus; species Maratus speciosus. The sequence continues at coordinate 422,563,448 of OZ010791.1, forward strand.
GTCTTTATGGATTCGATTTGTCTGCTCATCCGTCTGAACTCTAACTTGTATTAATATAATTTGTATTGCTGTGTAATTGATATATGTTATTGAGATTGTTTTACTATGTTCGGTATTGAAAATAAAGTATGTATCACTTCAAATGCTATGAAAATCAAATTAAAACATAAAAGACATTAATAAAAGTTTTCTTCATTCTATTTAAAAATCCTATTATACATAATTGATTCAATGATATACCATGATAGGCAATGATTCTAGGTTGCCATGGCGATTAAGTCCTTTTAAGATGAATTCATATTACTTCCGGATTACTGAATTTAATATGTAGAATCATAATAAATTTTGTATTCATGCCCTTTTTGCCCAAGAGTGTAACTTATTGCACCAAGATCTGAATATTTATAAAACAAGTTATAGTACGCACGCACCTCATTTGCCACATTTGATATTGCAATTTCTAACTTGTTTAGGATATATAGTAGGCTTATCCTTACAAATATGATACAAATAAGCAAAAATTCAGTGACTTTTACTGGAACTGTAGGGGAAGACGGGGTACAATGAAACAAAATTTACTAATTTTTTTTTCCTATCCCCAATTTTGCATGCACAAAAATATAATTAATGCATATTTTTAATCTTGTATTTTCCCCATCTAAATAAATTTTTATTAGGTTCTAAACAATATCCTTATGCTTGAAAAATAACAAAAAATAAATGTCTTACAGTGTTTCATTGTACCCCGTATGCCGGGGTACAATGAAACACATACTGGGGTACAATGAAACACTCCAAATGATAGAAGCAATTTTCACCCAGTATAGTTTATTTTATGAAAAATGAGATAAATACAAAAACAAAACTTGATTAATAAGGAACTTGATAAAAATATTATAGTCTAAGATGAAAAATAAGAAAATTCTATTAGTTTAAGAAATACCTTTCATTTTACATTAAATTGGCGCAAGTCAGTTTCAAAAATTAGCATTTCTGTTTATATTTCAGTTGATCCTGAAGGAATATGGGGTGGTAGTTTCAACAGAATGAGTTTTTTTTTAAATGTAAGTTTCTAAAAAAAAAAAAAAAAAAAAAAAAAAAAAAAAAAAAAAACTACGTTGGAGTCTTTATATCAAGTATTTCACATTTGACTTCATTTAAATGTATGATTTCCCCAACAGTATATATTTCCTTATGTTTTCATTTATGCGGATACTGCTTGTGCCATACATGTTGTGTGTGAATATCTCATTCTTAGTACCTCGATGACCAGCTGGGCCTGGAAAAAAATCTGGATCATCATCAGAGTCTGTAGCAGGCAGAGTTTGTTTACAAAACAATCCCTTCTCAGCTTTTTTTCTCTTTCTATTTTTTAATTGCTTAACAAGAGCATTTTTTACTGACCTGGTTAGAATAAAACTTTTTTTTTTCTGTTTTCCTACTCTTACTTCTAATATATTCTATTTACTACTTTTATTACTATAATAAAACATGTTTCATTGTACCCCGTCTGCAAGTGTTTCATTGTACCCCGCACTGAGGTTACTAAATAAAAATTTATTTTCAAACTTCTAATATTTATTTATTTTTAGTTTGGTTTTGGAAGTATGAAGACAACAACCCAAAGATAATAATGTATAGAAAAAATAATTATTACATATAACAACAAGGAAAAAGAAACTAAATTACTTTTAGTAAAGAAAGTTACTTTCAATGGCGTAAAAGCAATAATCTTCTATTGCTACTGTTGTAGAAGTGTGAATGTATCCAAATCACATCAGTAATTGGAACATATAGTTGTATAACATATATATAAACTGCAACTCTCTATGACAAATTTGACTGATTTTACAAGTAATGTTTCATTGTACCCCGTGTTTCATTGTACCCCGTCTTCCCCTATATATACAGTTCCTGTAAAATTCTCTGAATTTTTTAAATGTTTCTAAAATTTGTTAAACTCAAAAGTGGAAGTTCTCCTCTACAGTGAAGATAGTTCCCAATGGTATTGATCAACAGCAAAAAAATCAAAATTTTTTGGATTGGCATTTTCGAAAAAAAAATTGTTTTTTGAAAAAAAAAAATTTTTATCAAAAGGTTGCCACAAGAAAAGTTGAATACATTTTTCAAAATTGGGTATATCATTTTAAACAGAAGAATATTATCTTTAAAATAAAATAAACCGCAACAAAATATCTTGCACCGTTCTAAAGATAGAGCACTTTAAATTTTTTATCGAAAATCGCGAATGAAAAAGGATGCCGGGGATGTCATCTTTGGCGGCCTGTATCTCGGGACAGGAATTTTTTGGGGCAAAATGAAAATATACAAGTATCTTACTTTTTCTTAAATTTTAACATATGTTCAATTCAAAAACTTCTGAGACTATGAAGGTAACCCCCCTGCCTGAGTTGATATGGATTCAGCCAAACAGATCCCTGCATTTTTGTATGAAACGACAAACAAAATCTTCATTTGGTGCCCCCCCCCCTTCGCCTTTCGTTCTGTCCCCCGGAGCACATAACCCCCTCTGCTTCTCTGTACTCCCCTAGTTTCAGCCCTATATAATATAAATATGATATAAAATGTATAAATGGCATCCAAGAAGTAAATAATATGCATATAATGACACATATAAGGCACATATATACGAGCATTAGTAGTACTGTTTATTTTAGGCCATCATTTAACGGCACAGCACCCTTCTTATTCTAAAATTGGCAAAATGCATCCTGTCCTTTTTAAAAATTGTGAAATGAACCTTCAGTTGTATCTAGAACATACTAGTAAAAATTCCTCATACATTTTTCATGCACACAATAATATAACAATTCATGTTGTTCAGCAAAATAATTCGGAACAGATGTGTTATTATCCCACCCTCCGCCATCTTGGATTTTTTTTGGCGAGAAAACCCCTTTTCCGCCAAGTAGTAAATGTCGCCAAGCACCCGTTTATACGCATGTTTGGCTCAACGAAAATAAAATGTAAATAATAAACAAAATTCGCTAAACTGGCAATCAGTAATCCTTGTATGAGCGCTTCGCGCACATTTAATGGAAAAAAAAACGTCGCCGAATTCACCATTTCTCGCGATATAGCATTCTCAAAATTCAGCAGTTCTCGCTTTGTAGCAATCTCAAAATGTAAAAAACTCTTAAAGCAACAAAATATACATAAAATTATCAACATACCTTAACAGACATCTGCTTTCTTGAAACCTACACCACAAAATATAACACCACCGTCATTTTCCAAAATAGGCTTAATACGCATTGACACGCTATAAACAAACCCCCCTTTCATGTCCAAATTTCCTCATATTTCTTAATTACTTCAGCAAGAGCGTTTAAACGGACTACAGAAACTATAGTCAATGAAATACATCCAATAAATTTAGCATAAAAATAAAAAGACGGCCATAGAACACGATATCAAAGAGTATCTGGTACAAGAGTCAACCAACCATCAGCAACGACACCCGGCAGTGAAATGAATGTTCACGCTCTCGCGTCGTAAAAAAGGGGGTTGCCATAATAAGTTACTAGACGCCAAACGCCGGGGTTGCCAGAGCGATAAAAATCGCCAAATACTCAACATCGCGGAGGGTGGGATAATAACACATCTTAGCCAATAATTCTGACTTTCTTTTAAAATTATTAGTATTAAGTAAATAAGTTCACATTACAATACGATAATGAATGAATAACATTTGAGTAATGATCTTTCATTAGAGCACTAGAAAATTTAAAATATAAAAAGTTTGGTGTCTTAGTAAGAACTCGATATTACATAAATTTAAATCAGTCAAAAAAAGAAGTTGCTATCAAATGGGAAGTTTTTAGAAATTGCGTACTTGCAACACATAATATATTAATTGTCAAAGAATTGTTTTTTAAATATGCCCCTAAATCAATGTAAAATTCGTTTCAACCCAATAAATGTTTTTTTTTTGTTTTGTTTTATAAAACTGCATTATGACCGAGAAAAATCATGTAAACAAAGCATTCTTATTTACGTAATCAAACGCTGATCTCTCCAAAAAGTCCAGACAAAATTCAAAACTATTGATAAATCAAATAAATAACAAAACACAAAATCGTGACAGAAATGTTTTATGTAAAGTATGCACACAAACAGAATAAATCTAGAAAACAAAGTCAATTTACTTACCTGCATTCACACTCATTTTCACTATTTCCGCGATGAGATAAACAAATCTTCCACACGTTGATTGATTGATGCGGAGCGTAACTCCACAAAGTGATATTCTGCTAAAAATAAACAATGCATTAAATTCTTTACTTGTTGAAAGCTGTATAAAAAATTAATAAAACAAACAAAAATAAATAATACAAGTTTCGGTCAATGAGGCCTAAGTCTGTATATGCCGCCATTTTAAGATGGCGGTTGATAGGTTAAGTTTTTGTCCAGATTATGTCCGTACATGACTAGGTCAGGTTTTTGTCCCGGAATTAACGAAAATTAGATTAGTACTGTTTCCATCCAGTTTAAGTTATTAAAACAGAAAATTGGACAAACAGGTGAAGGTTTAGTTTCGAAGTTGACGAAAATTGGATTAGTTGCGTTTTCATCCAATTTATGTTCTTAAACTGGTGTCCATATTTTGTAGTTATTTCGTAGTTACGTCTATGTCAAACATTCAACAAATTCTGAACGTATTTTAGCTGGCTGTATACGTCCAAATTACATATATAGACGTATTTCGGAAATAGTAGATGAAAACTGAATATAATCTGGACGTATGTGTTGTGTGGGTTGAACCTTGATTTTCTTTATTTAAAGATGCAAGCTTTCTGTCAGCTATTTTCTTTCTACATTCGTTAGCTTTATGCCCGATTTTGGAGCAATAACTGCACTTGAAATTACGATAATTTCTTTCCGCAGGAAAATTTTTATTCGTGTTAGTTTTCCATTTTTCATTTTTCTTCTGTTCTTGATTATTTCTCTTGTTTTCTATATAATAGGCATTTTGTGAATCATGAGTCGTTTTTCCTTTTCTAGCTTCCCATTCTTCTAGCATCTTAATTTTCAAAGAATCGGGTTTAGGTAACTCATCTCTCGATTCTATAGCGCATCTAAAATTTTCGAAATTCTCAGGAACACTGTAGAGTAGAAGAATTGATAACAAATCATCCGCAATTTCTATTTCCATTTCTTTTAATTTATCAACAATCTCAAAAAAGATATTTAAATGTTCAGACATCGTTTCACTGAAACTCATCTTTCGAAACAAGAGCTGTTTTAACAGGGTTGCTTTCTTTGCGGGGGCTCTTGATTCATAAACGTCTTTCAATTTATTACATACAGAATTTGAAGTCGCACAATGTTTAATAAGGCACAATTCACTAGGATTTATGGCCAGAATTATATCAGCACGAGCTTTTTGATCAGCATGGAGCCATTTCTTTTCATCAGCGCTACCTTTGCCCGGTTTCTCTTCTTTGCCGGTTACATAATCCCAATGATAATTTTTTATTAATACTGCTTCAACTTGAAGTTTCCAGCTATCAAAGTTGTCTTTACCGAGCTTTAAAATTGTCGTATCATGAGACATGATTAAATAAAATATCTCGCAGCCACAAATCAAAACAGTTAATGCAGAATTTAGAAGAGTTCTTAGTTTCGGTTCAGGCTTAAGACTTTACGATTCGAAAGTTCGAATTAAAAAAAAATATTTCTGCTAATTATAGCGCAGTGAGTAGCGTCTCGGGTACCCATAAGCTTTGTTGGTTTTAGGGGCACACAGAGTTAGCAGAATAGCTCGACATAAACATTTATTAACACTAACACGAAGACAAAAATATATACATAACTTAAGTGCGACTAAGCACTGACATGTTTTTAACAGAACTGAATAATCTCGCTCGCAGAGCGGATTTTGAGAAACGTCACTGTACGCGCATGCGCTGAAAGAAAAGGGTAAGATAAATGGACGCTGTATTCCAACAATATGCCATAACAGTACATTTTCATTCAAAAAACTGTAAACATGGTAATGTTATATTTTAAGACTGCATAAAAATGACGTAATTTCTCAGTGATCTTTAATTTAGCTGTTTTGTTTTTAAGTTTTTTAGTATGAACCGATACTACTATATCTTGAAAAAAAAACCCGTATTCATCTTTTAAAACATAAAATATGTAATAAATATATTTATTAAATATCTTTATTAAATATATTTATTAAATATATTTCGGAAATCTAAGTATGATTCTCTGCGACTTCCTGAAATATTTATTTAAATATATATATATATATATATATATATTCACTATATTGCCATTAATGACCGGCAACTTTCAATTTTAGACATTTTGTCGAATATTTAGAAATATACTTGACAGATTCTTCTGGAATTTCAGGATTGAAAAGAACAGGTATGACCTCATATTTAGCAATGTCGATTTGATAAGGGGGCAATTGGGGGGGGGGCAACAAAAAATCAAAGAAAAAAAATAATACTTGGGTACCCTGTAAAATAAAATGCACAAAATGATCTATCGCTACCGAATATAAATAAACAGACATTGTGCAATATGTGTATTATTTTGTGTAAGAATAGCATGTATATTAATAGAGGTATAGCGATTTATTTAAAAAAAAATAAAAAAAAAAATTCTTGCATGTTTTTTGCTTATAACCTGCAGGGTTTTCAAACAAATTTAACTCCGGTTTCAGAAAAATTGACAATATATAGTAGAAACAATATAGTGCAGTTGGAATATAAATATATTAAATATTTTAGGAAATATGAGCAGTTGTATGAAATAATTTTTATCTGCGCATGCGAGAACGATAACAAGTATCATTTTACATAATTTAATAGTCAACTCTATGGAGCAACGTATTAAAAAAATCTAGTCAAATATCGTAAAAATTCCGAAAGATATCGGCGTTAGAATGAGCAAATATTTTAGTAGTTCTCTAAAAGCAGCTGAATGATAAGGGATTTTCCACAAATTGTCACTTTTAATTTTTTATTTTTTTTAAATTTTCATTTTTTATTGATGCTTTAGTTCTTCTTGGATAACCACCAGAACGAGCCTATACAATGATCAAAAGAAATACCATGATCAAAATCGAAGCAATTTTTCCAAATCTACTCGCTGATACTCACTAAATACTAACTTTTTTCTGAATGTCAGTTAATAAAAAATGATAATTTGTGTAAAAACCCTTGTCATTCAGCTGCTTTTAGAGAACATCTAAAAATTTGCTCACTTTAACGCCGATATCTTTCTGAATTTTTACGATATTTGACTAGATTTTTTTTTAATAAGTTGCTCCATAGAGTTGGCTATTAGATTATGTAAAATGATCCTTGTTATCGTTCGCGCATGCGCAGATAAAAATTATTTCATACAACCGCTCATATTTCCTGAAATATTTAATATATTTATATTCCAATTGCACTATATTGTTTCTACAAATTTTGTCAATTTTTTCTGAAACCGGCGTTACATTTGGTTGAAAACCCTGCATGTTATAAGCAAAAAATATGCAAGAATTTTTTAATTCTTTTAAATAAATCGCTATTTCTCTATTAATTTACGTGCTATTCTTACACAAAATAAGACACATATTTCATAATGTCTGTTTAGTTATATTCGGTAGCGGTAAATCATTTCGTGCATTTTATTTTACAGGGTGATCCCAAATATTATTTCTTTTCTTTGATTTTTTGTTGCACCCCTAATATCCCCCTTATCAAATGGACATTGCTAAATATGAGGTAATACCTGTTCTTTTCAATCCTGAAATTCCAGAAGAATCTGTCAAGTATATTTCTAAATTATCGACAAAATGTCTATAATTGAATGTTGCCGGTCATTAATGGCAATATAGTGTATATATATAGAGAGAGAGTGAAACGTACAAGGATTTTCATAAAATTTGAAATGACTCTATAAAATTCTGCAAAGATAATATACATATTAAATTTTTAAAAAATCGGTTGAGTAGTTTTTGCACTGTTATATACTGGCAGACTGACAGATAGATGGACAGACCTGAAGACGACTTTAACCACTACGTATTTATATAACTACGAACGCACCTAAAAAGCAATGTCAAAATACGTTACATTAAGACGTGAATAATTATTTAGCTACTCTAATAAACAAATATAAATTCTAAAACCTCAGATTGTGTCTCTAACTTAATTGGCGTGACACAAAAGGAAGATTGCTTTAAATTGGATAATCGCTTATGTTTATTTAAGTAGGTATAGCATCTTTGAGTTTTTCGAAACGATCAAAAAGATCACCTTTTACAAAGTCTCAAAATACAAATAATATGCAATTAAGAACTATTTTTTGCTTTCTAACTGAAGTATATAGTAGGAGAGCTGTTGAACATTTTTGAGTAGGTATTTGAGGCACCCTGAAAATTTGTGCAACACTTCTTTTGTAATGCCTGAATACAAATTCGAATGTCTGGCTGAAGGATCGTGGCCCAAAAACTGTGCCAGACAAAAAATGGCACTTCACACGTGTCTGGCACAGTTTTTGTGCCGACTAAAGTGTCTGTCATTTTCAAAATATTTTTTCTAAGCATAAATATTATTCTGCCTCAATCTCAGCGTGCCTCAAATACCTTTTTTGGGTAGTCAAAAAATGGCACTTGACACGTGTCTGGCACAGTTTTTGGGCCGACTAAAGTGTCTGTCGTTTTCGAAATATTTTTTTCTAAGTATAAATATTATTCTGTCTCAATCTCAGCGTGCCTCAAATACCTTTTTTTCGGGGTAGTCAAAAAATGGCACTTGACACGTGTCTGGCACAGTTTTTGTGCCGACTAAAGTGTCTGTCATTTTCAAAATATTTTTTCTAAGCATAAATATTATTCTGCCTCAATCTCAGCGTGCCTCAAATACCTTTTTTGGGTAGTCAAAAAATGGCACTTGACACGTGTCTGGCACAGTTTTTGGGCCGACTAAAGTGTCTGTCGTTTTCGAAATATTTTTTTCTAAGTATAAATATTATTCTGTCTCAATCTCAGCGTGCCTCAAATACCTTTTTTTCGGGGTAGTCAAAAAATGGCACTTGACACGTGTCTGGCACAGTTTTTGGGCCACGATCCTTCAGCCAGACATTCGATTTTGTATTCAGCCATTACAAAAGAAGTGTTGCACAAATTTTCAGGGTGCCTCAAATACCTTCCCTAAAATGTTTAACAGCTCTTGGACTAATATATTCTAAGGCTATATTATCCAGAAAAATAACTATTGTATATAAAAAATAATATTTAAATTTTAAATACTTTTTTTTCAGTAATGCTCTAATTATAATCAAGTGCTGAGCGCATGATTAAACTCTAAATTATGTATATAGAAAACCATTCTTGAAAAAATAGAATGATATAAACGTACTTCTAAATTAAAACCACAATATATACAAAAAGTTTTGTTTAAAATCAAATTCCCCCCCCCCCCCCCCCAAAAAAAAAAAAATCAACATTTAAAAAAACTTCTCAGGTGTTACAACTGCAAAATAAATAAATAACCAAAATATATGACTATTTCGGTTTTAGCATATAGATTATCAAGAAACGCATATTTCGTTAATTTTGAAAGATATAGCTTACATAGTTTGAAAGTAATAGTGCACACAAACTCCCAATTTACTAAATCACCTAAAAACAACGTTTAAACACACAATAAAATACATAAGGTTTTAACAGACGTATACGTTTCGTGAGTTCCGGGACTGGCATCATCAGTGTATAAAATCTATAAAAACAATATCCCCCCCCAACTACATCTACGGCGAAATCACCAAATTTACTAATCTGAGAAAAAGCGTTTTAACTGCAGTATCTACAGAGATTGAATTATACTCACTTTCTATAAATGATTGTAACTCAAAAAATAATGCAGATTTTTGAATGGGGTTATTTGCTTACTGTGGAAAATTTTTAAAAGATTCAGATTAAAACAGAAACCGAAAATTGGTTTTCTGAAAGTTTAAATGTTCTGTGCCGCCTTAATCAACAATGTTTTTTGACAGTTAAGCATATTTATAAAAACTTACCAGTTTTCAGAATTTTTACTGACATAAATAAATAAATCAATAAATAAATAAATAAATATATATATATATATATAACCATTAATTAAACATTACCGACAATCATAAAAAACTGCAATATTGTGAAATGACAATAAAAATGGATACCACATACCCATAATATAGAACTGTATGTATAATGTTAATTGCCTTATACATAATTACAAGAATTAATATGAAGAAAAAAAGAAGAATATGGATACCGAAAAAATTGAAAAACTTATATATTGAATTACGTTTTCAAGAGTACAGAAATCAATGACATAAGCAAATATATATATATATATATATATATATATATATATATGTGTGTGTGTGTATATATATATATATATATATATATATATACTAGCAGGCTATGCCCGCTGCGCTGGTCAATATTTCCAAATGAACCTTGGATTAAACTAAATGGTGAATTTGAACTTGTATTTTAAACAATATGGATCTTCAGCTTGACCTTGGACATTACTGAAAACGACGCTAACGCCATTGCGATATAATGTTATCTTAAGCGTTGGACAAAATTTAGCAATTAAGAAGTAATTGTTTTAGTTGATTATAAACAGCGCACTCATGGTCGGGTAATGAGACCGTTATGACAACAGGAATTAATACCTCTGTAACTAATCAACATATAATGAAATCGTATATACTAACACCATTCCTAAAAGTTATGCAACAGGGCCACTTGTAACAAAATATGTTCTGTAGATTTTTTTAAAAAGGCTAAACTTTCATAATCAGGTTCACTTAATTTTTGAACTTTTACTGTTGCTCTATAACTAAGTACCCTTGAACAATATGTATACTCTAAAACCTTTCCAAAATTATTACCTAACTAATTGTGGTATATCCTACAAAAGTATTATAAACAATCGGAATGGAATACAAATTTCCGTTGTAAATATATAGTAGATGATGATGATGCGATTTTGTGTAATAGAATTCATAGTAAAGTTTTCGCTTCAAACAAAAACGATGCTTTCAATATTAAAGCTAATACACCAATATGTGAAGTATCCGATTACGGAAGGTTAATTTGAATTCTCATGAGCAACTACTCAAAGAAAAGTGAATATGTGGCTTTTGTGATACTTTTATGTCAGCCGGCCGCAGGTAATAAATCAATAAAGATTGTTTTCATAGCATATTCTTATTTTATTATTTTCATTTAAAACACAAACCTTTCACTCATTTCATTTAAAATGCATGCCTTATACTAATTGCATTTAAAAAACTGAAAAGATAAACAATAACAGGAAATAATGCCATAATTAAAAGCAAAGAAATATTTTTTAATTTACATACGCAAAATGTAACTACTGCTACTGGGAATTTTAAAAATGCTATCAGCGAGATGTGCGCACGGTTGTTATAAATGTACCCATTTTTTCTTCTTATCGAGGAGCAATTTATAAATCGCACAATATTATTCCAATTCCAATTTCTTTCATTGAGGAACCTATGACCGGAAAAAATGGAAAAAGACTCTTGTAGATTCTTCAGATGACGCCATCTGACGCCATAAACCGAGTTTATATATATGAAAATAATTTTTAAGTCGTTACAAACATTGCTTTCATACTTAAATATTTTAATTGGTACTACTTGTTATCCCTTCGACCAGTTTCCCCAAATTATATAAATTGCCAAACCATTCGCCAAATTATATAAATTAACATAAACTTTATTTTAAATAACGAAATAACAAATAAATTAGTATAACATTAATAAAAATACAAATAAAACGTCTGAATTAAAATCACTTGATGACGTAAACACGTGTAGTTTGTTTAAATTCAAGTGAATTTGATATTTACGATCAACCATTATTGGCATTTAATCTTATAGTTTGACGATAGATTTTTGGTCGACGGAATATCTAAGTAGTACCTTTTCCATTTTTGTTTTATAACGCTAAATTCTCAGTAATTTTTTCCCTTTTATTTTACATAAAATCACTATTTTTAAAAAAAATTAAGATGCTTGCATTTTTATTTCAAACTCATAGAGCCGTTTTTATTTTTTAGCCAAAAGGGTTGATTTGAATTTTTTCCGTTGCGAGAGTAACGGATGTAATGATAGATATTTTGAGGTTTAGATGCCAAAGACACCGCCAAATTAGAAAAATATGAAATGTGTCATGAACTGTTGGACTTATAAAAATTTATATGGTAGCATTCGATTCAGCATGCAAAACTACATTAAAATATACTATCATTTGACGCATAATTTTGATATTCGATTTTTTTTCCCTCCCCGTGCAAAAACCATTAGGGGTGATACTTTACAAAATCCCTTCTTAGCAGAAGTTTATGTCATAAGAAGTATTTTTACCACGATTTTCAAGATTTTAGGTTCAGTAGTTTGCCCTGTGCGTTAATTAGTCCCCTAATCCAGACTTTATTTTATATACTATATTAGATATGTGATTTTGCGGTGAATCGCTGATCGAAAATTACTCCAATATCATTTGAAATATTACATAGCAGAGGAGAAAGTACGAAGGAAGACGAAGAAGAAATGAGGAATTACAAAAGACTTGTAATTTTTTTTTTTTCAAAATGTTGAATTTTTCCATAGTAATAACGTATTAAAACATAAATTTCCTTAAAAATTATCTTTATTTCCTAGATTTCGAATCTGTGAATTTTCCTATAAATGAAATTGGCGAAATGACTTGAGAAAATAAATAATATTTGCTTAAATAAAATGGGTAATATTCGTTGATCTGAGTTCGAGTTTATAAATATCACATGCTTTCGGAATTACGGCGAAAAACATTTTAAAATGTATGAAATTATTTTACAATATGTATGTGTGGCAGAAATTCACACTGAAATTTAAGTATTCGATTCCATTTTTAAAATATTAACTGATATCTATATAAGTTACAATTGAATATGAAAATATACTCAAAAATGATCTCTTTCACCTAAAAAAATACCATTTGTGAGAACATCTTCAAGCTAATGTCACGCTTATGCATTTTTGGCTTAAAATCACATTGTTTGGCGACAAAAGAAAAATAAAAAATTGTAAAGAAACAAATAGTAATTACACATGTGACTCACAATTACATCTGCTTGTTTCTTCTATAAGTCACGTGATGGGACAATTAGATATAAAAAAAAGAAAAGAACAGAACAGAAAGAAAATGTCGTTAAAATTTCATCTAATCAAATTTTCAGATTCGTTTCTATACCTAACGCAAGCGATAAAGAGCCAAATATTGCGTATCAAGTGTAATATTTCTTATTAAATTAATTTTTAAGCATTACAAATATTTCTATCAGGTTTTGATTAAATGTTTCCGTTTTTTAATATTATCACTCATTAAAACGGATTTTCTTATTCTTTTTTTCTTTTTTTTTTCATTTAAATAAAATTAGTAACAGTTTTTCTTTTATTTTTCGAGGTTTAATAGCCGTTTCAATTTTTTTTTATCAACGATGAATTTCGCCAAGAAATAAAATGGTAACCTTATCGCCCAAAATAATAGAATTTTCCGTCATAATTCTAAAACTAATATAGGTAGAATAATGTGTTATAGCTTAAAACCTTCCCTGAAACAATACCTATCTAACGGTATAGGTTCCGTAAAAATCAATGCAGTAGAACTCGAAATCTAGGCGTTCGGAACGAAATTTCCGTTTGGATTTTATATATATAATAGATAATAGATTTTATATATATATATAATAGAATAGATAATAGATTATGTGTTATGAACTAACTCAAAGTTTAAAACAGATCGCATTGTTAGATTTCCTAATTTTAACAATATCGCGTTATGTTAGTTCCACATTCCACCACCAGGGAGCGCACTTTATTCTTAACGAAAGCGTATCTGAACGAAACTCCTTCATGCAACCTTTCCGTAGATACGTGAATCGGGAGGGTGGGTGTCTTAACCAATAATTTAAGATAATTGCTGAAATTACTACGAAAAATATTTTAAAGGGGCTCTACGCGGGCCCCTAATAGAGTTAGGGGAAATCGGAAGACGGCAAAAGTTTCGCGGGGAAAAGTTTGCTTGGGTGCTTTGGAGCTACTTTTTGCGCGAGATCTAAGCTCTACGACCAATAGGAGCCCAGATATTTAAGGAAATATGAAGTAACAAAATCCAAAATAATAGAATTTTTCATAATAATTCTATAACTAATCTAGGTAGAATGATGTGTTATAGCTTAAAACCTTCTCTGGAACGATACCTATCTAACGGTATAAGTTCCGTAAAAATCCATGCGGTAGAACTCGAATTCTCGTCGTTCGGAACGAAATTTCCGTTTGGATTTTATATATATAATATATATATATATATACGCCTGGGACAGAAACTAAGATTAAATGCCTTTTACTACTGGATAAAGAATAAATGAGGAATACGTTTTCCATCAAATAAAATAAAAATTTGAAACAAAGCAGAATAATAGTTAATTTTCTATGCAGATTTATTTAAATATTTAATGCCTTTAGGATTAAAGTAGTGGTAATATTTATCGAGGTCTGGTGATGGTGAATTCAGATATATATATGGCGTTCTTTAAATAATGTAGTTAGCACAATTATATTAGGTTAGGCTGATAATAATGCGCACAAACTTGTAGAGCGCGAACGAAATGACCTTCAGAAGGGTGCGCGATGGCATGAGGAAGTAACGTTCCCCCACTACACGTATGTGCAGATTTGAAGTTGCTGAATTCATCCAATGTGTTTTGAGAAGAGGAAGCATGGATGCGTTCAAAAAGACTTGCGAATCACTCAAAAGAATATCGCAAACCATATAGGAATATCCAAGGAACGTGTCGTATTTGTAATTGAACAATTGGAATATCGCAAAATCCGCAACTACAAAGGTTCTACGAAACCTGAAGTTTAAACCGATTCCATACCCTCCTTACTTCCCCGATCTTGAGCCTTGCGAATTTTATCTTTTTTCCTCTACTCAAGAGAGATCTCAAGGATAATCATTACACCTCGGATGATGAGGTGAAAGCAGCTGTGAAGTTAGAAGAAATTTTCCGTGACAGAAGAAAAAAAAAAACCTTTTTACATGTTGGGAGAAATTTGTTAGCCTTAACGGCGACTATGTTGAAAAATAAATACAGTCAAACCCCGTTATACCACCATTAACCGTTCGAGATTTTTTTGGCGCTATAACGAGTTTGGCGGCATATCAAATTAGAATACAATAAAAATTAATTTTGATACTATTGTACTAATATTATTATTATTATAAAAATAAATATCATAATGCCTTTTATTAAATTGTCCAATAGTATATAGTATATATAATTAATATAATATAATTAATATACGTAATATAATTAATACTGCATATGATTCAAAATTATTCAATTAACATGCAAATTTTCTTTATATATAATCAGTTTTAGATAAAGAAGATAATTATGCAGATAACAGACACACATATATTAAATCTCACATTGAATTTATTTTACTTTAAATATCTTTTACTGGGAAGTATTTTAAAATGCTAGTATGAGATTTCTTTTCATATTTATTTTTTCAATGTCTTTTCCAAAAACTAAAAGCTATATCATCATTTTTTTTATCTGTTACATGTTCTTTTTTTTTTCTTTTCTTTTCTTTTTTTTTTAATTCTTATTTTCCCAATGCAATTTTTAACTTCATCAAATGCATTATGCGGTGTTTCAGCTTTTTCAAATTCGCTGTCAGATGAATTTGAATTTTGATTTTGATTGTCAACAATTTCTTCGATTGTCAAATCTTCAAATGTTGAAACACTTTTGTCTATATTAATGTACTCAATTGCCGATAGCGGATGCTCAATATATGTTAATTTGTGTATTTTGTCTTGTAGTTCTTGAAGTGCTGTACTGTTGTTTTAGTGGATCCATCAGATTTATCCAACTCAGTATATTTCCAGCAGTTAACAAAAGTTTCTGATGAAATTTCATCACATTTTTTTTTATTATTATGCGAATAGTATCATATAAAAGGATTGGAGAAAATACATCTTTACTGATTTTTTCAATGATATGGCTGCACTGATTCGATAATGAGCTTTGAATGAGTTTATTATACCCACATCAAAAAGTTGTAAAAATCCAATACAGTCAGGAGGTAAAAATTCAACGCGGATATTGCTCTTTGGATATGCTATGAGTCATTATCCTAAATCAGTCATCCAATCGTTGTTGTTATTCTCATAGTTTATATAAAGAGCAGGATTAAAAATTTTAAATTATTTTGGCTTAGCTGATCTTCCAATCACTGTCATAGTCCTTTTATCACATCCATCACTATTCGTACAAATTACAAGAAACAGACGATCTTTTTTTTCATCATTTAGCAGGCCAACTCGAAATTGTTTTATCTGTCTACAAACAGTAAAAAAGGCCACTTTCATCCATATTGTAAACGTCTGGTTTATACTCTAAAATCAGCGAACTAAGTTTTTCACGATCATTTCACACAATAGCTTCATCAACACCTGCAGTCTCACCACTTCGTACGTACTGAGAAAATCCTCGTCGCTTTTTAAATCTGTTCAAACAACCACTACTGTATTCGAAATCTGTGATACTCATTTGCTGGCCAAGGACTTTTTCCCGCTCTCTGATGATGTCTGTGTTCTTGGTAGAATTTTTAGCACTCTTTTGTTGTATCCATGTGCAAAAGGCATCCTCTAAGTCTTCATGTTTCGCTGTTTTCAGTCTTTTTACGTTTGACTGCACATCGTTGGTGTTAATCCATTTTTCTGTATTCATCAAAATGTCTCCGATGCAGCGCTTGCTAACAGGCTTTTTCCAGAGTGTAGAAAAATGATTGGAGATGTGTTTCTGGGATGCATTCACATTTCTTTCTTTATATTTCCAAATTTCCCACTTTTCCGAAATTGATAAAACTGCTCTTTTCACCTTAGTGAGTTAAAATAAAGAGACAGGATATTTTACAGATTTGGCTGGTGAATTCTTCGATGTTGCAATCAACGTACGACCGAAACTTTGAATGAGAGATTTTGCATTTCACACCGTTCTTTTTTTTTTTCCTAAAAATGAACATAAACTGCAGGCAATTTTTCATCTATTCCTTTCTTTTTGTTCGGACTCCCGACCTCTGGACGGATAAATTCTTTTTTGCATTGTTCTCACAGAAAAGAGGAGTGATTATTTCGTCCAATGGCGTGCCACACTTTGTCCCTACCCCCCTGCTCGAGATGCGCATAAGAGTGGAGTGACTCGCCAGTCGGAATCAGAACTTTCACTTGCTCAACAGCTCAGCGCGCGGTATTTTTCTTCTCCCAATCACAGGCAGAATGGGTGGCAGATGTTGAAAACAATACGAATTTTTTGTTATTTAATAATGTTTGAATTGAGCTTGAAAATATCTATCGCAGGAAAAGGAAGTTCCCTTGGAAATTCTAACAAAATAATTTAAAAAAAAAAGATATGCAAAGAAGATACAGTAAATTCTAGATTTTTTTTTCGATATATCGAGTTGGCACTTTAACGGATGCATTACATCGAAATTCGTATTTGGCAGATTTGTTCATTGACACAATTGGCGGTTAAACGAAATTGGCGCTATTTCGGTATGGCACTAAATCGGGGTTTGACCGCTATGATTTTCGAGCTTAAGAATTGCACTTTAATATACTCTTTGTCCAATTTTGATATTTGCTTTTATTCGTGCTCTACAACCATGTGTGCATTTCTTTTCAGCCTACCCTCGTATGAATAACAAAGAATAATATTTTTTTTAGCAAAGAATATTACTTAATTGACGTATTTATTTTAATATGCTAAATAATATACGTTTAATAAAAAAATAATCAAAACTAAATAAATTTATCATTTAAAAATATAACTTATAAACTTCTAATAAATTTCGTTGCGAATTCCGTTAATGTTCATAAAGTAAATTTGAGTGAAGTGATTTTAATAGGTTATTTTACTAAGTCTTTGAAATAATTGTAATCCTGAAAAAATGGAGCGCTTTAAAAGAAAGAAAAAAAACCAACTAACCATAAAAAATTATAAGATGCAGAAAAAAATAATTTTGAAAATTCACATTTAATATTAAAGGGTATCTAAATACATGCTATATCACGATATTAAAAAATCTTTTAAAAATGTCTTAAAATTAATTATTTAATTACCTTAATAAAGAAATATAGTTTCCGAGCTTTCAAGCGCGGATTGATATGCAAGGAATATTGTATTTAATTTGAAAATATCTTACGTTTATATCATTCATTATGTTCTTGACATTAAATGCAGAATATTTTAATAACTATTAGTTATTGACATAAACTCTTTCTGGGACATTAAACAAGATTAAATGTCATCCCATCTTGATATTAGAATGAAAAAGGAGCATGTTTTCATTTAACGGGTATGTAAATTTTAAGAAAATCCAAAAACAAATTTTATAATTTATCTCATATTAGCTTTAAAATATTTTATTTTTGCTGATTTGAAAAATGTTAAGCTGTAATAATATTTATCACTGTCAGTTTTTTTAATCCATTTATAATATTCTAAAAATAATATATTGAACAATGTTTCAAATTGCTGTTAACAATATTTTGGATAAAGAAATCGCTTAATTTGTGTATATTTCTATACATGAAAAATGGAAAATGTTTAAAAATTATGAATTAAAACATTTTTTTTTTACTCAACAGGAAACATATTCACCATTTGAATTCACAGAATAGTAAATAAAGATAATAAAATTTCATTGAAAACGTTTAATGAGTTTCATTGCGTAAATATTTATGCTGTAAATTAGTGCGAAAATTTCTAACCCTTTCATCCTTTAGTAACTTTATTTCAAAGGTACTTCTTCAGAAAATGTGAACAAACTATAGAATTTTACAAGTAAAATGTTTTAAAATAAAATGTTATCAAGAAACTACCATAGACAGACAAAAAAATGTCTTAATATTTCGCAATGGAAAAACACTTTTTCTAAATACAAAAAGATTTTAGTAAATAATTAAATATTTTTAGAAAATAATTATTTAGTTACCTTTCAAAGCCTTTCAAAACAAATATAGCTTCTAAAAACAAGGATTCTAAACTTGTAAGCATGGTCCGCCAGCGGGTGAGCAGACGCAAATTTTTCTACAAATCCGATTCTTCTTTACGATGTGAAACGCTAAATTTTATATGCTACATTTGCCAATTTTTTTTTTTTTTTTTTTTTTTTTTTTTAAGTGGAGATCTTAAAATTCATGACGATTACTTTCTAATGCAAGTGAACATATTTATCGTTCACTTCTACAACCATGAAGAATTAATTAATGTTAAAGGAAATTATTAGTAAAGCCAAATATACGAAATGACGGGAAATAAAATATGGAAAACCAAAATTACGAAAAGTACATATTGCGAAATTTTTTCATCGTAAAACTCTTTTTCAAAAATGACAGAAGATGTAATTTCATCATTTTTTAAAATACCCTATCCATATATATATATATATATATAACCATTAATTAAACATAACCTACCACCATCAAAAACCGTAATATTATGAATTAAACCTGTAAGTATAAAAAAAGTGCCAAATAATTTATTATAAGAATTATTATGGAAGAAAAAATAAGAAAGTGGACACCGACAAATAATGGAATAGCTTATATATTGAATTACGTTTTCAAGGGCACAGAATTCAATGATATAAGCAATATGGTTGTTTTCCGTGAGAAAAATAAGCTAAAGCTAAAAATTATTTTTCTCTGTGCCCGAACAACCATTATAATCAAGTGAATAGATTAAAAATGAAAACAGAATAGAAACAAATAATATAAAATGGAAAATTAATAAAACCAGTTTAAATATTTATAGGATAAAAAATAGAAATAATACACAACATACCGATTAATATTTCAGTATTTTTCAATATATCCACTCGCACATGGCTACCAAAATATCGTTAAGATTAAGGTGAATAAAACAGTTAAGAATTCACAGTAATTGATACAAAGGATGCAGTTAATACATTTTGAAATACCATGATAAATGGAATTAATATAATATAAAATAAAATAAATAGAAAGTAATTACATTATTTAAAATAACTAAAATGCACTATTAAATTAATTAATTACTATTTAACAATATCGTCAAAATTTAGCAAAAAATCCGCCTGGTGTAGGAAATTATAACTTAAAAAGAGCTGCAAAAGACAAAATTTATAACTTATCGTCAAAAGACAAATTTTGGTGCTGCCATCTAGTATTATTTTTATTATTCAAATGTCACAAGATGAACATTTGAAAGCCTTTGAATGTAAAAAAAAAATTATTAACAGCAAAACCAAACAAATCCTTATATATAGATAATTATAAACCTAATATAAACCACACTATATATTTTTAAAAAATATATTGTTAATAAAATTTAAAAAAAAAGCATTCAAAATATTCTATTATCTTACTCATTTAAACTACACTAAGAATTTAAATAATTCTATAACATTGATAATATATAGCATATAGCTATATGCTATAAAACAAAATAAATTCAATAATAATTAATATAAATATATATTAAAATAATATAAAAATCGTTAACAATAACTATTATATATAAGATAATTATAAAATGAACAGGAAATAAAACAAGTTGGAAATTGCTCGTCAAACGTGGCAAATGAGGTGCGTTCGTACTATAACTAGTTTTATAATTATTTTTTGCACCCCATATTGTACTGAATGTATAATTTTTTGCACTTCATAAAGCGCATAGTCTGATACATCATTAAAATGCACTTCCAACATTTTTTTCCCATTCCCCGTAATGTAACGGAACACTTTTGACTGCCCCTGTAATTAAACTATACATCCGATTTTCCTAAAATTTGAAATAGCTCAACAAAATTTTACAACAATTATATCTTTAAAATTTCAGACCATTCGGAAGGCTGTAATATCATTAAAATGCACTTGCAATAATTTTTCCCATTGGCCGTAATGTAAAGAAAAACTTTTGACTGTCCCTGTAATTAAACATACATCCGATTTTCCTAAAATTTGAAAGGGCTCGACAAAATTTTGCAACAGTTATATCTTTAAAATTTCAGATCATTCGGAAGGCTCTAATATCATTAAAATCCACTTGCAATAATTTTTCCCATTGGCCGTAATGTAAAGAAAAACTTTGGACTGTCCCTGTAATTAAACTATACATCCGATTTTCCTAAAACTTGAAAGGGCTCGTCAACATTTTGCAACAGTTATATCTTTAAAATTTCAGATCATTCGGAAGGCTCTAATATCATTAAAATGCACTTGCAATAATTTTTCCCATTGGTCGTAATGTAAAGAAAAACTTTTGACTGTCCCTGTAATTAAACTATACATCCGATTTTCCTAAAATTTGAAAGGGCTCGACAAAATTTTGCAACAGTTATATAATTAAAATTTCATATCATTCGGAAGGCTCTAATATCATTAAAATTCACTTGCAATAATTTTTAACATTGGCCGTAATGTAACGAAAAACTTTTGACTGTCCCTGTAATTAAACTATACATCCGATTTTCCTAAAATTTGAAGGGGCTCGACAAAATTTTGCGACAGTTATATCTTTAAAATTTCAGATCATTCAGAAGGCTCTAATATCATTAAAATCCACTTGCAATAATTTTTCCCATTGGCCGTAATGTAAAGAAAAACTTTTGACTGTCCCTGTAATTAAACTATACATCCGATTTTCATAAAATTTGAAATGGCTCGACAAAATTTTGCAACAATCATATATTTGAAATTTCAGACCATTCGGTTGGGTAGTTTTTGCTCTGTTACATGCGGACAGACGGACGGACAGACGGACAGACGGACGGACAGACGGACAGACGGACGGACAGACGGACGGACTGAACGACGACTATAGGTGCTACGTATTTATATAATTACGAACGCACCTAAAAACATATGGAAGTAAATAGAAGATTATCAGATACTTAAATTCCCATTACCTAAAAATCTCAAATATAGTGTGTGGATTATTTTCATACAGCCATAAAAATATTAAAAGTATGAATGTGGGTCATTCAAACACATTAAACCGATAATAAATTTTATAACACAAAGTGAAAATAGATCAATATTAAAAAGAATAGAGGAATAATAATAAAAATAATTGCCCAATTTTAATGCATACAGTATAACGTTATTTATATTAAATATTACTTATATGTATATTAATCACTATAAAAATGGCATACTATTAGTAATTAATATGATATTGTCCTTAGTAAATTAAAATTTAATAACAAATGATTGTAAATAAGATAAAACTTTAATTAAACTAAATATAATATTAATGAAAGTCACCAATTACATATAAAATATCAAATCAACATCCTTATAAAATACGTATCAAAAATATAGTAATAATACAAAAGCCCCAGTTTTTTTATTATTTTTTAAATTAACCATTGCGTATTATCCAGACAACACCACCCTCCTCCGTACTCTAACATCTACCCACCCATCCAACCTAGAATAATTTTTTTATATTATTTTACAATTTTTAATTTTTTATAGATATTTTTTTTTATTTTATATATTTTTTTGTAATTTTGTTTACGCATGTGTTAATTTGTTTTAAAAGATCATGTAAGTAAAGTACTAATTGTATATTAATGAATATATGAATTTTTTTGGAAAACCATGATTTAATGCATCATAAATTAGTTTTTTAATATTATTGTTAATTAGAGGAGAAGAACATAAACATTTTATTCTATATAAATGATTAAGTATTATATATATATATTATGGAATCATAAAATTAATTAAGCATTAAACATTACTTAAAACATAAAATTAAATCAAAAGCGACATCCCACAACACCAAACCATCAAACTTTAAACAATATGAAATAACTTAAAAAGGTAAAAAACTCAAACCATTGGAGACAGGTGTCATGGCTTGATACATGTTCAGCGGGGTTGAACTAGTTATGCGTGCACAGCACTTCCCCAGACCGGTCGAAACCAAACATGAAAAACCAAACTAAACATTTGAAACAACAAACACCGGCGAAGACAAAATCAACTAATCGACAAAACTCCATCAAACATGCACAACACCACAAAACAGTTAAACTGGCAGTTTACTCATTCATCACAAATCATCTATATTTTTGCATAACTCTTGTACTTTAAGAAGTTTTGCAACAAATCATTTAAAAATTTCACAGGATAGCCGTAGTGCAGTGCCTAAATATACCCTATGTAAAGCTCTCCAATCCTTTTTTTCTGTATTTGAGGTCGAGCTTTCTATACGGTTTAATCCGTTAACAAAAATGCTACTATAGATGGAAAAATGAACATTTGAACCGAAATTTAACATCTTTATTGTGTCAAAATTAAAATTATTCTGTTTGTCATGCATACTTGTTTTTAACTCTCCATTTTTTTTTTCAATAATAATATCTAATAATTAACATATTTTTTATTTTTTTGACGCCGATTTCAAGTTTAAACTATTAGATTAACAGTCGAAATTATTCTTTTTCATATCATTACGTCTAACTATTAAAATGTCGTCAATATAGCGAAAACTATTTATTTACTTATAATATTACTTAGCGAAAACTATCTATATATATATATATATATATACAATAAAACGTCTGAATAATGGACACCTAGGGAGCTCGAAATTTGTCGGCTATTCGGAGGTGTACGCTATTTGGAGGTAAAAATATACAACTACGTAGGAGTTGAGGATCGAAAAAGGGTCCGCTATTCGGGAGTGTCCGCTTTGGAGGTTTTACTGTATATACATATACAGCGTGTCCCTCAATTCATGTGCCGAACTGTAAGGAAAGGTAATATACAGCTAAAGAAGAAATTTTTATTACAGTAATGTGGTGTCAGAGATGAAAGGTTTTGGCAAAAAACAGGAAGTTCAAAGGAAATTAAAACAAGCGTTTTATTGACATAAAAATTAAAGTAAGTGCTGATATGTGACTTCCCCAAAGTTTATAAAAGCCTAGCAGTGTCTAGCTTAGCAAGTCATTGGCGTACCCTTTGGAAGATTCGCGATGTTTCACAAATAGTTGCAGCAGCGACTGAATGTCGTAGAATGAGGTCCTCATCACAGTCAATTCGTGTCTCTTATATGAAACACCTGGAATCTTCGAAAGGACACGGCAATTACTTGCTAGACGATACTAGGCCTATATCGATGTTGGTGATTCCACATTTCAGCACTTACTACAATTGTTATGTCAGTAAAACGCTTGTTCATTTCTTCTGCACAGAAACTGCTCAAAAACAGTAAGTGCTCAAATCATACCCTTTTCATGTATGTATTAAAAAAAAAACTTTTATGTTTTGCAAATGTTATTTATTTATTTTGTGTGTAAAAATTATTTTCTAACTTACCTCTTTTATATAATTATTGTAAAATATTTTGCATTTTTATCTGAGTAACTAAATAAAACACCTTCGCGAGCATAAAAACTTCGACAACACTGAAAGGTAAAATGAGATAACCTTATTCTCTTCTATTATACCATTTATTATGTTCTTGATGTTAACCGTAATTTTTTTTAAGCTTCCGGATTTCAATGAAGTTACGGAAACAAGTAAAATGATATAAAGCTATGTGAAAATCATTTGAATACACCAAACTAAATTAATATTTACTTAAATTGATAAAATCTTTTTAACAAGCCAAAAAGTATACATCTATTTATTCATATTAGACATATGTTTCATTGATCAGACGGCAACATTCTGAATATAAAAAAAAAATTAAAATTACAACAATTAAAAAATTTTGCGAAAATATTTATACCATATTTTTAGGTGCGTTTGTAATTATATAAATACATAGCATCTATAGTCGTCGTTCGGTCCGTCTGTCTGTCCATCCGTCAGCATGTAACAAGGCAAAAGATATTCAACCGAATGGTATAAAATTAAAAAAAAAATAATTGTTGAAAAATTTTGTCGAGCCATTTAAAGTTTTGTGAAAATCGGATGTATAGTTTAATTACAAGGACAGTCAAAGGTTTTTTTCCGTTACATTACGGCCAATGAAAAAAAATTATTTCAAGTGCTTTTTAATGATGTTACAGCCTTTCGAACAGAATGAAATTGATATGAAATACACATTCAGTACAATATGCGGTGCAATATATATATATATATATATATATATATATATATATATATATATAACTAGTTACAGCACGAACGCACCTCATTTGCCACGTTTGACGGGCCATTTCCAACTTGTTTATTATTGAGAATGTTTCCGTTGGAGCAATGAAACATATGTCTAATATGAATAAATAAAGGTATATTTTTTGCTTTGTTAAAAGTATTTTATCACTTTAAGTAAATATTAATTTAGTGTGAAGTAAAATGTTAATGTTATTAACTTCTATGTATAAGAATGTAAAAAAAAAAAATGTGTTTTTCTCTTCAAGTGTGTGAATCTTTAATAACATTTGAAATATTCATGTGTGTTTAAATTAATAAATATGATGCTTCAAATAGTGCAGCGTAAAAAAATACATAATTAAAAAAAAAGATTTTTTAAATCAAAAACAGCTTAATTTATGTATTTTATTTTAATAAGGATTATAGAAATTTATATATATTTTTTCAAACGCTATTTCTTTCTATATTACATATTTACGTATTTGCAAATTTTTTGATACTGCCATATACTTTATAAAGGACATACATTTTCACATATAGCAACTTTTATTAAATGGAACGCATAACACCTTATGGTTGAACAAATTTAAGCAATGATGAACCGTAATCATGTTTCGCAACAAAATTCTGGCTGCAGTAATGGAATTATTTTTCTCTTGGATATGTACGAATTTACTTTATTCGTATAAATTTTCGACTTCCAATATTTAATTCATTTACAACTTTTTATGTACAGAATACGGTTTGGCTGTGATTCGAAAATGTCTGTCTCTATGTGTTACATACAAATTTTGTAGTCTCTCTAACTCAATAACTAATGCAGAGAGTTTTTTTAATGATATTTTGTTCGATCTTGACAGTAATATGTGCTGATTACAATTGGTATAAATTGCCTAACAAATGCGGTTCTTCTTCTGTATTTTTCACGATTTATGTAGTATAGCAGCATCTATTGAATAAGACTGCACGAAATTTAATACTGAATATGCTTATTATATCAATTTTAGCTTTTATCACTCATTATATTTTGTTAAATAATACACATGCTAGAATATTGTAGTTTGTGAAGGCATAATTTCTGAACTTGAGAGCTTAACACTTAATTGCATAGTGATGTAAATTTCCATCTCTTTTTTATTTAATTTTTAATACATAAATCAAGTTCTTACAACCACTATATTTATATAGAAATGTTAATCCTCTAAAAATTACTAAAATATGCTACTAAACAAAGTTAAAAATCTATCTTCTTCTGAATTTCTGGTGTCTAATCCTTAATATAAAAATAAAAAAAACACAATTCTAAAAGAATAATTCATGCAATTAAGGGTTAATATGACTGATTGTTTCAAAAAAGAAAGTCACATACGTTTATTTAATTTATTATGTTCCTAATATTTTATATATTTTAACAACTTTATATTAAAAGGAACTTTCAAATTCAACAAAGTAACTGAAATATAGAAACGTTAGTCTGGGATAGTAAGTAATATTAAATGGCATGACATCTTCAGTTAGAAAAAAAAAGTTTTCCATTTAATAATAACTCAGAATGTTACGTAAAGATATATTTAAAATTAATACACTGTACATGTATGGTTTTAAAAGTTAAACGTTATGCTGATTAAACACTACGAACTTCTAAATTGATTCAGCTTGGTCATTGTCTTTTTAATTAACTTTTTTAATATTACAATAAAACAATAATAAAAATAACATAAATAATATTTCTTATAAATAAAATACTTGATACTTATGCAATTAATTGATTGCCTTTAAACCATTTATTTTATAACTTGGAAGATATTTATTCTTAGTGATTGAATTAGGAGAAAATAATTGTAATTAAAATTCCCCTTGACTTTGATTGGTACCCTATCGGCCATTACAAATTTGTGAATTTTGTTAAATACAATATTATTCTATGTCTTATTCTATCTCATGTATATAGCACATAAATATATCCTTCAAGAGAATTTTTACTTTATACAATTTTTACGCAGATATTTGCAATCTGTTTTAAATCTGTATTATGTGCTTCCCTTGTAATTTTTAGTGCATTAATATCGACAATCCCACACATATTCTACACTCTCAAAAATAATTTACTTAAAAATGAGAACTTCCAAGTACTCGTATTTTTTTAAGTACAATTGTTTCTAAAAGAAGTACATTGTTAAAAAAAATCTACTTAAAAATGAACATTTCTATGTACTCATATTTTTTAAGTACAATTGCTTCAAAAAGGAGCATTAATCTACTTAAAAATGACAATTTCTTTGTACTCGATTTTTTTTAAGCACAATTAATTCAGAAACGAGTACATGATATTTTGAAGTTGTGTATACTTATATTTGACTTATAAATGTATGTAGAAATGAATACATATATTTTGTATTTTAAAGTCTTAATATTCATGTTTAAATCCTATGTGCTCAAAAATATGAGTTTTCTGATAAACCCTTTTCTTATACCAAATTGACAGTAGGAATTTCCAAGCTTTTATTTAAAGATATGTCTATCTTTGTTATAATTTTTAATTTATAATACACACTTTTCAAATTTATTTACAATTTCATTAGAAATGTTAAAGAAGAAAATTTAGTTTAAAAATTGTTTTATTAGAAATTAGAATATTTAAGAAAGGGAAAATTCATCTCTGCTGTTAGCTATCTTCGTCGCTGATTCATAAAAGGTGTCATTTGGAAGCAGCTGGTAACTTCTCTTATAGCACCGTCAGTACAATACTGATCTCCCACCTAGAGGACTCGGGTTCAAATCACGGGGCGATTCATATGCACAATTTCAAGAAATAAAATAGTAAAATCGTTGTCTTTAATCCAAAAGTTGTAGTTCATTCGAAATTACCGTAATTAAAAATGGTGGTTTGTCGGTTCTCTGTAATTTCGCTTTTTTGTCTTATAGTGCATGTGTGTTTCTATACATACTTATTTTCGAGTCCTTGTATGTACTAAAAAAAGAGTACACGCGTTTTTCAAATTTAAGAGTTAAGTACTCGGAGCTATTTTAAGATCGGGAAGTGCTCAATAATTAGTACAATTTACTTATTTTTAAGAATAATATTTTAACAGTGTAAATGTTAAATTTATAAAAAATCGCCATAAAAATTTATTGTTGAAAAAAACTTTAAAGTTTGTAATAAATGCATGAGTGATTGGGTTTTATTTAGATATTCATATTTCCTTGGCTAACATGTATTCATTTCATCATCTTTTTTTTTTATTAGATATCAAGGTATTGGACACATAATGAAAAAAAACTGGCATAAGCGAATCAAATCTTGTTCTACTTTATTCAAAGATCTTCAAGATGGACTTATTCATTATTTGCGTTCGAAAATAGTCTCATAAATTCTGAAAAATCCAAGGATCTTGTGTAAAACTTTCCGAAAGTAAATATTTTGCTGTCATTTCTAATGAAAAGTGATGATATTGTTCACTTGTTCGGCACATATTTATTTTTGCTCAGTAACAATAAAAATATGTGTTACGGATACAAAGATTTTAGATAATTATTTGTCAGAAAGCCAGTTGTATATTACAATGTAAACGACCACGGATATTTTTAATATATGAGACAAGAAATGTTCAACAAATGAGTTACGGTACAAGTACCATGCAACACCGGAGGACTGTAATTTCGAGAGACGTTTCCGATATTATTTGGAAGAGTGATTCAAACATTGTTCTGAAGCAAAGAAATAGGTACAAATTATTATCAATATCATCTTATTAAAATGAATTCGTATTATATGCACGGAATCAAAACCTGGATTGAAATAATATAAGATGATTACGCAGATTTCGAAAGAGGGTATATCAGCGCTAAAAGATATAGAAGAGCATTTCTTAATTCATTTGGCAGTCTGGATACTTGTGCTTTGGTGTTGATTATGACGTTATGATAATGAAATGAATTAGAATTCTTAGTCTAATAAGGCTTATCTATAGAGATACTGAAAATAAAGGTGCTGGTTGAGTAGCTTAGTTAAGGTATATCCCGAAACTATCTGCTTAACAGACACATTTGTTCGTTTACCATGACATCTAATGTGATAGACTACACAGCGTTTAATCCTGTCCCATACCTTAAATAATATAAAACAGATATATCTTACAAATGCTTAATCTGTTATTTACACATCAGTTTAAAAGGTGAATTTACAGTGATAATTGTGTAGAAAAATATTGTCTCTATGGTAGGCTATATTCCTTTTAAAAAACCTATTTGATTATCATTTCCATGAAAAATATTATTTAGTGTTCTTTCTCCCTAAGGAATTTGTTTAAAAAATATGTAATTAATAATTTGTAAATTATGTATAATAAATTAGTAATATCAAAATTAAAGAAATCAATATAATAAGGGACATTTTCTTCTGTGCTTCATCACACATAACTGGAACAAAGATATTGTGATTTTCAATAATTCAGAAGAAAACATTTCTTTAAAAAAGTACTAGAACCAAAAAAGTACTAGAAAAGTACCAGTTCGTAGGAAGGAAACTTACGTATGTACTACT
This sequence comes from Maratus speciosus, assembly GCA_963932465.1. Classification (NCBI taxonomy): domain Eukaryota; kingdom Metazoa; phylum Arthropoda; class Arachnida; order Araneae; family Salticidae; genus Maratus; species Maratus speciosus. Next base: position 422,593,270 of record OZ010791.1, read on the forward strand.
GTTAAATATCTTTAAATTTAAGTACAGTCACATTTTCTAAACGAGTTATCTTTATGAAAAAGTGTTATTGTATAACGATATTTAAAAGTGCATTAATAGTAAAGTAATTTAGAAAGAGGATAAAAAATGTGCAATTATTTTCTTCTACCTAAATATAAACTCATATATATTTATGGCATTACAATAATAAGTGCAACCTTTTGATATCGTCCGGAAATTAAAACTTCTAATACATTAAAGAAATATAAATCGTAGTTTTCTGTTAGACCAGTAGTTTCCCGGGGAAAAATTTGTTTTTGTGGGGGTGATTCTAATTTTGTTACTAACCCAGTCAGTTTTTTTTTACACTTTCCATCAAAGTTGAAAAGTGTTTATGACTTCGGTTTGTCTGTCCATCTGTCCGCGCTCTAACTCCCGTAAATATGCTCGGATCGTTCCAAAATTTTTGGATGTTAGTGACCCCTACCATAGCACGAACCCTATTTCAAATGAAGTTTGTAGTATATTTAGTTCCTTTACAGGGACAGTCAAAAGTTTTTCGTTACATTACGGCCTATGGACAAAAATCGTTTAAAATGATTTCTAATGATGTTACATCCTTTCAAATATAATAAATTGATATGCATTTATCAAATGCACTAAAATATGCTTTATGTAGAACATGCGGTGCTAAGAAGAGTTATTATTCATTTACAGGGCTATACAAAAGAATTCCGTTACATAATGATATAAGGTTGGAGGGAAATTTTTCCAGCGTATTTTAATTATGTTAAATTATTTCATGTATAATGAAATTGATATATGTCGCTGAGGTTTAATATAACTTATTTCATGTATAATACGAAGTGCATAGCATTTACAGGGACACACAAAAGATTTCAGATACTATATTGCATCCAGAGTAATGAACAGTAGCGATGATTGCTTGAAATGAATTTTTAATTATGTTATGTGCTTTTATGTTTCACTGTATTTATGCATTGTATAGGGTGTGTATAAATGCTGTAATTTATATACAGGGCTACACAAAAGAATTCATAATGGTCACTGGGTATGTTTGCAAAATGCTTAAAGTCGGTTCTTAAATGAGTTATGCATTTTTACGCTGATCTCAATATAGTTTAGTAAGAAATGTTTGTAGAACATGGATAAAATGATATACAGGGTCACGCAAAGAATTGGATACATGGCCGTCTACAAATGAGAATTTCTGGGAATGTGATACCAGTAGTTTTAAGATTGTTTTACTTTTAATTAAATTTTAGCTAAATAGTGGTGTTTAATAAAGGTACTACAGGGTTGTACAAAGTTATACAAATTACAAAGTTATTATTGTACTAAGGTATATAAGTATGCTTCCATCTATTAGTATAAATTGCTGAAAGAGAAATTTCAACCTGTTATGTGTTTTCTTGCTAAACTGAATTTCCCCATTATATTATAGTACATATATCAAACTACAGATCAAATACAGGGCTGTTGAAAAGAATTGGAATACATATTTGCTATGAACGGTAACTGCTGAAATCAATTTTTTAAATGTTTTATGCTGTTTCTAAAATGTTTACTTAGTTCTCTTATATACCTTATTTTCCTAAATAACGAAGTTTTGTTAAAGCATTCAGGAAGTGCTGGAAAGTGTTTCATAATCTATGCTTAACGCATGATTTTTCTTAATTGTTTTGGGAAAAATAATTTGTATACTAAAAATAACTGTAATACATTCAAAATTCAAAAATGAAAAAGAAATGTATTAATTTTTTTCTTAAATTCCCAATCAAAAGTTTAAAATCAAATCTAAAATACAAATATTATATGAAAATTCTTTCAATTAGTTTGACACATTTTTTTTTCATATTTAAGAATAACCAATACGTTACTGGTTGATAATGTATTTTCTATTTTTCTCAACTGTTTCGACTACATATTAAACGGGTCTTGTAGTTCTGTTCGCTCTGATATATGTCACATGGAGAAACTTTTGAAGTTTAACTACTGAAGGACGTATATAAAACTGACTGTCTTGAACTATTTAACATAAAAAAATATTAACTATATCTATACGGCCGACGATCAATACAGACTTTATAAAATTAATAAATTTCTCTTCAACAGTAGAAGTCGAAATGGCTGAACAGTACTTTTATAAGGCTCTAGTCCAGGCTTCCTACGCTATAAATAAATATACATCTTAGCAAACACATTTTATATTTTCTCAAATCATATAATATACGTCAGTGAACTCATAATAAATGTAGGGAAAAGTCCGCTAATAGACAAATCTGTTAGGATGGGAAAAATGACTACTTAAATTTCATAAATAGGAGAATCATTTTGTGTACTGTGTTATCGAAGGAAAAAAAGCTGGTGCACAAAACCTTTCTACCAACTTTTAATGCGCTACTAAAATCAATAATAAAAATGACAATGCTATTGATTTTAATTACAAATGTGGGAGAATTTTCGAAACATATTGTAAAAATAAAAATGCAGACTATATCACTGTGGTAAATCGACAAGGAACATCAATATTTACCTGTTTGAAAAGCTACAAAAACTGAAATGACTAGTTATTGTTATGGATCTGTTGCGCGGCATTGTCAATTAAAAGTTGGGAACCACTATATTAGAAGAATAGTTTGAGTCAAGTGTAAATGTTGACACGAAATCTGACGAAGCTGCCATTTTAAATATTATAAAGTAAAAGTAAATGCAGCCGTTAAGTTGATAACCTAGGTAATCCTAATGGCAAATGTATAGTTTAATGAAAAGTATAGCTTATCTTAAGAAAGAGAAACAACGTAGAAAGACACAAATATAAATATGTATAAAACGCATACAGCTGTTTCCAAGCCTGTAAGGTTTCATCATCAGTGCTTAAAATTAAAGATAAAATTAAAACTCTGCATTAAAGAGGGTGGAGAGCCAGAGAGCCAGAAAGGCGTACATTGCAGCTCGACTGTCAACAGCGATATGCGTCTTCACGATTGACTCCACGTGCACACAGGGAGACCAGTCAAATTTGCCCCTTTACTCTGAGAGAGTTCAATCAGAGAGGAGAAACAAAGGGGGATAGAAGGAGTGATGAGAACGAATTATAGAAAATTAAACCATATCTTTGAAAAATTGGGCGTACTGGACTAGATCGGTAACTTAACTATTTGAACTTTTCCATATGCGATAAGCTTTCCAGGAGACAAGATGATAAATTGGTGAGAATTTCTGTATTATTGAGGCTTCGGAAAATTTAAAATCATGACTGTTGGAACAGCAGTGGTTAGAAATAACGGAACGCTTGATGACACAATTTTTACCACAAGTTTTATGCTCTCCCAAACGGATATTAAAGGCTCGCTACTTTTGATCAATGTACATTTTATTGCATTCGCGAAGTATCCTGTAAATACCCCAATTTGAAAAACTGTCAATTGGATGTTTCAGATTTGTGAATTGAATTCTGCTACAGGAGTATAAACTACCTGAAAGTCAAATTTTAACAAGATTTTAGAAATTTGATGGCTTATTTTCGGAAAATATGACTGTGTAATTAAATTTTCATTGCCGACAGTATTAACTTTGGAAGGTGTACGTTTACTTAGATTAATATGAATGGAATAGACGATTTCAACTGTAAAACCATGATCAATGGCAATGGATTTAATGTAATCTAATTATGCTTTTAGTAAACTGTTGGAAGAACAAATATTTAAGGCCCGGTAGACTTAAGTGTTGAAGGCAGTCAACGTTTGATTAGATGGATGGGATGAAGGGTGATGTGGGGATAAAGATACTACGAATGGTTTACGGTAAACATTAGTTTGAAGCAAATTATTTTCGCGGATAACCATCACATCCTTCAAGGGCAAAGGACTGTTATTTTTGAGTTCGAAAGTGAACTAAATATGTCCATCTATAGAATTCATAATATCGAGAATATTAGTATTTAAGACGTTTTACGATTATTTTTTTGATTAAGTATAGATTGTTACACATGACACAGTAAAATACTTAAATATATTAACGTTTGTATCTGAAAGGACTCAAACAAACAAAAAGAAGTAGCATCAGTAACAGTTACTTCTTAGAAATACGATAAACATTTGTGAAAAATGAAGAAAGAGAAATTGTCATATTAATAAAAAATTAAATTTAAAAAATCAAAAAACCCGATTGCGTAAAAGGTGAACTAATTAATTATTTCTCATCAGCGTGAAACTATTTTTTATGTTACTTACCTATTTTTTTTTTATTTACTTGTATTCATGATTTTAAGTTATGTTTAATTGTTAGTTCCCATCTATAAACACTTTTTTGATAAGCCCTAGAGGTTTATGAAGGTTAGATTTGCAGTAAAGCTGGAGATCCTACCTACACAACTTACAGGTTGTGTAATATTTAAACGGAGCTTCTGACTGTAAAATAGTCAATGACACATCGTCTTCATTTTGAAAGACCTATCCAATGATATGACATTCAATCTGGTGCGTAAAAAAAAAGTTTTCGTCTCTAGCGCCATTTGTGTTTTACGGCCACCATTTTGAATTTATAAAAACAAAATCTAACCTATAAACATCGGACGGTTAAGTCAAATCGATAGATACCTCTTTCATTAAAACCTATCCAGCCATTGAGATATTTCGTGTGTATAAAGAAATCCACTTATCCAGATGCGCGTGAAACACATAACCCTTCTTGGCAGACGGGTAAAACCAGCTGTAAGTGTGTATGTGTGTGTGTGTGTGTGTGTGTGAGAGAGAGAGAGAAAGAGAGTGGTGCTTCTGTAGGCAATGTTGATATTTAACATCGAAATGATTATACTGAAGCTTAGTAATCTTTAATCTTGGTTTAAACTGATAATCTAAACCAAATTATATTAATTTTTCCGTGGTATAGCTGAGAAGAAAGAACAACGTCTAGATTTATTTATTTGGAAATTTTATACAAATTTTACACTTTATTATTAACATAAATATTATAACATTCCCAAACTATCTCAAAAACATCATGTAAGAACTTGCTTTTATCACTCAGTGTTTCCAAAGGTGAAAATTGCAATAATGAAATTCGCAGATTAGCATATTTAAAAAATATATATATTTATTCTAAAATAATGATTATTTTTTTATATAGTACATTAAAAGTATTTTCATTTTCCATCTTTAATTTTAATGTAAAAATTTATTTACGATAGCTTATTGAGATATAAATCGTTAACATTTAACAAAAACCATATTTATTCATCTTTTGAATGCATAAAATATTCAAGTACTAGACATAAAACTTTTCTTAGAAACTTTTAATAAGTTGCGTTCAGATTCTCATAAATATTTATGAACTAATGATCATAGATTAAGATTGAACTTTCCGATACTTTAAGCAATTAGTAACCAATTTCTTTGACATTCTCTAAAGAATATAACCTAAACTCAAAAATTTGAAGCTAAAAGCTTTAAATGAGAAGTCCTTTATTAGTTGCACAAAATAAAATTTAGTTTGCTTTATTTACATAAAATTTGAAAAAAAAAAAACCTATTTTCGTAATTAAATACTTTTTCTTTGAAAGTTCTTTAACTATGCTTATGTAATTATCTTAGTAAATCTAAAAAACTCTTGTAAAAGTGATACTGTTTTGTGTAATAACATTAAAAAATAATTATAAAGTTGTTCTAAATAGGATTCTTCTTATTTTTTTAATGTAACTTCCTGGTATAGTAGGTATTTAGTTCACATAGTATTGTGCTAATTTCAAGCTAAAACGTAAAGAAAAAAATCAAAATTTAAAAGAAAAAAGACGACACAAAAAAACCACATTTGTTAGAAATGAATTTTGCTTTTTTCACTCTGATGCGAGTAAGGTGTACAAGTGCAATGGTTAAATTTAGTTTTCTTTCTTGCTTCTGTTCATGTCGAACTGTAAGAGAATTTTTGACAGATACGAATTTCTACTTTTGCAAGTGCAATTGTGTTGTTTAAAAAACATGCTGTTTTATTTCTCATTATTCTAGATGTAATAAATAATTTAAAAATATATTTGGAAAAGAAATGTTTTTGTAACATACAGGGTGTCTATAATATGTCTATTATATAGGGTGTAAGTTTATATATATTATATAGGGTGAAAGTTTTAAAGTCCTACTCACCCACTTAAAACTTATAAATTATATGCAAAATACATTTCAATTTTTTTTTATTTCTCTACAAAAAATAATTCAGACCATATTCAAACCACTCATTAAGCAACGAAAATTTCTGTAATGAATTATATTATCAAGCCACATTCTAATTATTCATTAACCACAGAAAAACCCTAATAATAAATTAATCGCATTAATTGGAATTTTGGAGACTTTGGTAACAGCATCGATAAATTTACCAACTATCATAAAAATATCTACACACAGTAGAATGAATGTCATCATCCATTACCCGCATTTAAAATTATTTTCAATTTCGGCCGAAGAAGAAAGGTAGGTAGAAAGTTCGATTCCCAAGCCCCAGGTAGAGAAGTCTGTTCTCCTCGGAAGAAAACTCGACATAATTAGCCCCTCCTAATAAATACAGTGCTTAAGAAATTCCCCAATGATGACGCCAACAGCGCCTTCTTTTCACTTTTTATTCACAACTCAGTTTGCACGTTTTTTGCACAATTCAGTTAACACTTTTTGTGCATAATCAGAGGTGCCAAATATGTTCAGATTTTGTACACTCTTTTGTTCGCTTTTTAAGACTTTTTTCTAACAGGGGCAGTAATGCTTGAAAATGGATAACACAATTATAAAATATGTACAAGTAATTTATGCTCATTTACAATTCTTACGATTTCTTTTTTGTAACCCTGAATATTAGCTATAGAATTTAAGGCACACAGAACGTCATCTACGAAATTATGGTTAATTTTAAGAATGTATTCCACATCAGAAGATTCATTACCAGCGATTATATCAAATACATAGTAAGGTAATCCATATCTAATTTCATGTCCCTGTAAAAAATTAAATACTGTGCACACCATGTTCTAGAGTAAGTATCGTATAGCCGACATCAGCAATACACGTCAACTTCACTATGTTTGAAACAGTGTACCATCTTTCAAATACCCCTTTAGCAATTTTTCCGCTATAGATCCTAATATGACAGAATCATTTTGTAGATCCTTATAAATGAATGACAAATCCAATCCACTACCTTTTCAACATAAATCATGTTATATAAGACCTCAGCAATGCATATTAATTTCATTATGTTTAAAATAGTGTAATGTCAATAAGTTACCTAGCAAGATATTTTTTCGAATAGACCATAAAGTGACTGAACTGTTTTGTGCATCTCGGTACTCTAACTATAACTAATATACATTTCATTTTCAAAATGTAATGTCATATGGTAAAGCTCGAAAACATATACTAAGCTCATGATAACGGAAATGTATTTATGCAAGTTAGTGCACGTACAGACGAACAGCCGGACGGTGCGAAAATCCGAAATATTAAACATTTTGAACTATGTTGGAAATTGTAAGATTAGAATGATGAATAAAGAAAAGAATTTGGCTGAATCGCAAAACAGCCGAGACACTTGGCATCGTTCAATTTGGCGAGGCGATAAATGGATCTTTGTTGTTGCCAGTTCGTTTCGTAAATTCTTTCCACGCCTTCAGTTGTGTTATATTGAATTTGGATTGGTTGATTTCTTGTGTATTGGATGGCTACGCCTACCTTTGACAACTCAACTCCGCATGTTTTGTAATTTGTGTACAACGAGTTGCGTGACGAACTTTAGAAGAAAGACGTTTTGTAATTGTAAAATTAAATGACGGTAAGGCTAGAGTATGTTATTGTTAATATATTTTGCTGTTTTTAGTTGTAAAATTTGAAAGTTAAAGTACCTGTGTAATTTAGTTTGAAATTGTGAGTATTTGTGCATTTTTTTTTTTTTTTTTTTTTTTTTTTTTTTTTTTTTGCTGGAAAGTTAAATGAAGTTTATCGACGACTAGAAATTTACGAAATTATGGCAATTCAACATTTTATAGAGTTGGTATTCAAGAAAGGAGATGTTTGTTAAGGTATGTTAATAATTTTATGTATTTTTTAGTATAGTGTTTTATATTAGCCGTTTATTGTATATTTCTCATGCATGCTGACCTTACGAGTTTTGTATATTTTGATATTGCTACGCAACCTGAACTGCTGAATTCTGATATTGCTACGCATTGAGAACTGCTGAATTTTGAGACTGCTGGTAGCGAGAACTGCTGAATTTTGAGATTGCTACACACCGAGAAGTGCTGGTGACAGTGATGTTTTTTTTTCGGTTAATGAACGCGAAGCGTTCATACATGTACGCTGATTGCCGCTTTAACAGGTTTCCTGAGTTTTTCAGATTGCTGCAGAACTAGGTTGTTGTATTCAGTGATAAATATTATTTTTTTATGAACGCGAAGCGTTTATACTTCTTTAAATTAGAAATGAATTGTTCAATGTTTACTATAATATAGGCACGTACTTACAATATTAAATGACCCCATGATTTTTTCTGAAAGTTGTTGAGAAATGAAAATTTTAATCATTATATCGTTACTCTGATTTGAAAAGGTACTTTAAAAATTTCACATTTTCAATAAACTTATGTTGAAATCGTTTGTTTTATTTTGAATCTCATAAAAATCAGCTTTCCTATGTTTTCTAATACGTCGTTACATGGAGGAAAGAGATAGATGGAGTTGCAGTATGCCGTTAAAAAGGTTTGCAATACGAAACCATTTATCGCTCAAATTTAAACGTCCAAGAAAGTCCAAACAACACAAGCACGTGGGAGGGATTTTGTATTAATAAGACGAATTGAAAGAGATGAATTATAGCTGAAGTATATTTTAAGAAAAAATGGTACATTTTTTAAAGGGTCTTTGTTGTGTTGTTACTTATTAAAATAAATGTTTGCTTTTAAAATAATTGGAATTGGAAAATTAGCAATAAATAAATGTCAAAATAAGATTAAATAAAATATTGAAAACATTTGATAAGAACTAAAATTATATTATTGAAAGTTTTCATTCTTTAACCCTTTCCAACATACATGAAAAATGTTGGTCTTCGGTTTGTATGGCCTTCTGGCCGAGCTCTACCTCTTGTAAATATACTGGGATCAGTGGCGTGGCGTCCGGTCATCGCTGGATGCGGCGATGACCAAGCAATATTTTAAAACCCTTAATAAGCTTTTAAAACTCTACGATCCAGTTTTAGCAGAACATTTGGAGTTCATGTATAAGTGAAGGTAAGATTTAAAGTTTCTTTTTTGAACATTCAACCATTGAATATTAGAGTAAATAATTTTTCACCACAAACTTAAATAATTGCGATGACCACCGAAAATTTTCACGCCACGCCACTGACTGGGATCACCCTGCATTTTTTTATATGTTATTGACGTTTACTATAGCGTGATCGCTACTGAAAAAAAAAATGTGTGGCACTTATAGTTCATTTGCATGGGCGATAAAAAGTATTCTGTTACATTACGGTCAATAGGAAAAATCGTTTCAAGGGCATTTTAATGATGCTAGACAATTTAAAACATAAAGAAATTGATATTCATTTATAAAGTGCAGTAAAACATGCATTTTGTAGAATATGGGGTTTGCAAAGCATTTATTATTCATTTACAGGGCCACACAAAAGAATTCCGTTACATTATGATATAGGGAGGGGGGGACTGTTTACAGCGATATTATCTTACCGAAATATAATGAAATAGACATAAATTACTCAGATTTACTACAATGTACTTGCTGTGAAATATGATGTGCATAGTATTTATCGTTCATTTACATGGACACACAAAAGATTCGGATACAGTACTGTATCTAAAGTACTTGTCAGTATGTGACACCAATTTTGTGGGCGCTCTATCACAAGAACTAATGCACGAAATTTAATAAAAAATTATATTCGTGTAGTCCCTAATATAAATTTGTGATAATTCGTTTTTGGTGTAAATCGCCCCATAGGTGTCACTGTTATGCTGCATTTTTCGCGATTTCAGCAATAGCTGTATCTCAAGAACTAATACATGGATTTTCATCAAACTCCAGGTTCAGTTAGTCCTTAATATGAGTTGGTGCTTATTACGTTTTGGTGTAAATCGCCCAACAAGTGGCGCTACCATGCAGCATTTTGTAGGTTTTACACTATTTCCGCATAGCTCTATTTCAAGAACTTATGCACGGATTTTCATCAAACTTCAGATTTAGGTAGTCCTTGACATGACTTGGTGCTGATTGCGTGTTGGTGTAAATCGCCCATCAGTTGGCGTTGCTGTGCTGCATTTTTCACGATTTCCACAATAGTTCTATCAAGAACTAATGCACGAATTTTCATCTAACTTCAGAGTTACATGTTAACACAAGTTGTTGCTGATAGATTTTGGTGTTAATCGCCCAATAGGTGGCTCTGCTACGCTAGAATTTTCATGATTTTTGCAATAGCTCTATCTCAAAAACTAATGCACGGATTCTCCCCAAACTTCAGATTCAGTTTGACGTTGACATATGTTGTTGTTTGGTGGTTTTGGTGCATCATAGGTTTTGGTGTAAAGCACCAAATAGGTGGTGCTGCTAGGCTGCAGTTTGTTGGATTTCCACGATGTCAGCGATAGCCAAATCTCAAGAACTAATGCACGGAATTTCATATCTTTAGAATCCTCATGATGGGTGTAGATTGCCATTTAATTTTAGCAGTGTGATAGCGAATTTTGAAGTATTAACATGTATGAGATAGAAGAAAGTTTTGGGAATGGTATAGATGGAAGTTTTGTTTTTCTTTTGGTATCAATTTTCTGAAAAGAAAAAGTTATCTTCGAGAAATGCATAACAATTTTGTGAAAAATAAAACTTTGTATCGAAAGGTCAAGTCCAATTACTCAAATGCGAGCGAAGCATTTATTGATAATAATTTCATTCTTACAGCTAAAATTTTCCTGTCAGGGAACTTTTTTTTTTTTTTTTTTTGCAAATAATAATATGTTTCAGATTGCGCTTCAAATAGGCCCCCATTTTTGACTGTATCAATTACTAATTTAGATAAACGTCTTTATTTTTTTTAACAGCATATTAATAATTGCATGTAAACAGATAAAATATAATGATGAAAGCATTCTTTTAAAATTATGTATGAAAACTTAAATTACAAATATTAATCGAAAATCTAGATTTTCAAGTGCAAACGATTTTCGGACAATAACGAAAGAATGTTACCCTTTCAAGTAAAATCTTAAAAGACGCTTCTGATATTTATATTTAAAATACATATGATTAAATAATCGAATAATTCTGTGAAGTGATATATTAGTATCTTTGATACATTCTGATCTAGTACTACATCCTATAACAGTGCATAAGTCATCTTTTATCGAAATTTTAATCATATCTTGAATAACAATTTCCGAAGGTAAAAAATGAAAGCAAAGAAATACAGGTTTAAACCGGTTTGAAGTTATAGGCGTGTCAAAGCACGTGGTTTTGTTTGGCCTTTCTGTAGCGGATTTTAGGGTTACTTTTTTGGCGTCACCCCGAACCATCTTACTGCACCTCCACCTATCTCATTCCTCCATGACGTCGTTATTTATAAATGTTGTATTTCCCATGATTCCAGGGTGATGACGTAGTAAAAAACAGTCTGGAAGCATTCAGGAAAGTGGACCAATCACGTTAGTTTTCAGGTTGCCGCATTTTAGATTGGCGCATGTGGGGTAGTTGGCGCTTGTCAGAGAAGTCGCCAAAAAGGTGTGTCTCGGCTGTTTTGGGAATCTGCCAAGAATTTTTTTCAAAGAAAAATACTAGTTTTATTAGGTTTAATAAACCTAACCACATATACCTTTTAAAATAAGCTACTTTATATACAAATTTTCAATAAAAATATTATAATTCTCAAATTTCTTCTATAAAAACACTATTTACAACAAAAAATAGGTTTTAGCATTTTAGGGCACAAGATTCAAATCGTCTTCATCTTCAGGTTTTGGATAACTTCTATAGTCATTTGTTTTCCGATTTGTTGGAAAAGTTAATGACCAGAGTTGCTCTTCAGCGTCTCCCCACATTGCGAAAAATATAATCGACAACAATGATAATCCTCCGTCAAACAGAAAAAGCCATGATAGAGATTTGACCTAAAACATAAAATTTAAGAATAATAAATTAATAACACATATATTTGTAATATTATAAAACTACATAAAATCAACTGAACACCACTTTGTTGAGTTCAAATATTCGAAATTTTCCTGTCTTTTAAATTTTTGTTCATATGCACTAAAATCATTTTTTATTAGTTAGAATCAAATATCGAAAGTGAAACGACAATTTTGAAGCGACAGCTTTAGATTGCGACACATCTAGTAAACAGTAACGAAAAGTCTAAGCACATTTTATTTTTTAGAAAAGTTTTTTTTTTTTTTTTCAAAATTGGTGGCTATTATAGCTCCGCCAATTTTCAATAAATTTACTTTATTTTGACACTTTGATGAGTTAAAATATTCTGGGTTTTCTTTATCCTTTTTTTTTACTTTTCTTTTTTTCTTTTCTTTTTCTTTTTCTTTTTCTTTTTTTTTCTTTTTCTTTTTTTTTTTTTTTTTTTGCTTAAATTTTCCATTATACACATGGAAATCATATTTTATTAGTTAGAATCCAATACCGAAAATGAAACGTCAATTTTGAAGCGACAGCTTTAGATTGCGACAGTTCTAGTAAACAGTAACGAAAAGTTTCAGCACGTTATAGTTTCCAGAAAAAGTTTTTTCACAATTGGTGGATATTATATCTCCGCCAATTTTCAATCAAGCTATATTATTTTGACACTTAGACGAGTTAAAATATTCGAAATTTTTTCTTCCTTTAATTTTTCTTTACATAGGCAGAAATCATATTTTATTAGTTAGAATCTAATATCGAAAATGAAACGGAGATTTTGAAAGGACAGCTTTAGAATACGAAACATCTAGTAAACAGTAACGAAAAGTTCAAGCACATTTTATTTTTTAGAAAAAGTTTTTTCAAATTGATGGATATTATAGCTCGACAAATTTTCAATCAATCTTCAATACTAGAAAGATAGCCCGTCAAAAATGACGGAAAATGAAATATAAAGATATATACACCACATGAGCAATAATGTATTTTTCTAGCTTGTTTCGCAATGATCGATGAAAATAACACATTTTAAACGAATAAAACAAAGTTACGACAAACTATATGTGTAATGAATACACTAAAAATGGAATTTAAGGATAAATTAAAATTTGACCACAACACTTCGGGATATGCGATGTCTTTTTTTTTTTCTTTTTTTGTAAAAACTCTTTTGTTATTTAAATGCTGAGCGTGCTATTCAGTGTCTTCGACATAAATTTTTAACTGCCCTTCCACTTTACATCTTGAAATACTTACAAAAATTATCCTTGAGGGAAAAAAACTGTTATTATGAATACAGTCCAACTATAGAAAATGTTTGTCCATTCAACGTCGTTGCAAATTACAGTATAACTGGAAATTTCATCCATATACATTCATTTCAAATGCGTCAATGCAATTTAACTTTTTTTGTGATATTATTATATATTATATATATATACATATATATATATATATGTATATAAAGTTAGCGCCCACGCTTTCCTTTTTTTCTTGGACATGTAAAAATAAAACAAATTTCTTTTCTGTCCCCAAAATTATTTTCTAATTTTTAGTGCATTTATTTATTTTCTACATTATTGTGAATGTTAACGAAACCGTGTCTTAAAAAAATAAATTTATTTTATTTTCAATTTATTTTTATTTTTATTTATTTATTATTATTTTTTTTGTCATACAGCTCTTTTTGATCTTATTTTAAATTTATTTTGGTCTTAAATTCTTATTCTTATAGTGCTTTATAGAAATTTTAAAATTTAATATTTCAATTTTTCGTCCTACCCCGCCCTCCTCCATATAGTACAAACGATGGTGCAGATAGTGCAAAATAATAGGGAATTTGGTACTATTCCACTATAGTGGACTTGGCTTTTTGTTGTTGTTGTTGTTAAGCTTGGAAGAATTCGGGCATCAGAAAGAAGATTTGTTGTCAAATGATATAAACAGCTATGAAAAGTAATTTCATGCAATTTTTTTGGCTTATATATGTATTTGAATTAAATGTATGTTATTGTTGTTTTAGGTAAATTTCGTATGAAATATTACCTATTACATTCTCCCCTATGATTGAATTTCTGAAAAAAATTTTGCAGATCAACACCGATCATGACCCTTAGAACCCAAAACCACCCTCAGTAAAAAACTTTATATATGTATATCACTTTCTTATGGACACGATGACTTCCATAAATCTACTCCAATCTCTTCCCAAATGATACATAAAATAAAGGGTATAAAATCTCGGTCATGTTCGTTAATGGGCAAAATCCGACCAAGGGAATGGAAATAGGGAGGGGTTTTGTGAAATCCGAAAAAAAACCCATAACTTCTTAATTTTTGTACATATCAAATCAGTTTAAAGATTTTATTACTTCAAAAAATTGGGCAAAAATTTATGTATCACAGATTTTTGATAAAATTAAAAATGGGCTGAAAGTGCGCAAAAATAACGTTTTAGGGAAAAAAAATTTCATAAATTTGTCAATTCTCAAGATATCAAATCCAATTAAATTTATTATAAATCATCTTAATACAACTTTTATATTGACAAGTTTTTGATAAGACCAATTCGTACCGCAAAAAAATGAAAAAAAAATAAAAACAAGGAAGGAAAACAGGAAAGGAGAACAAAAAGGAGGAGTTGAAGAAGAAAATATCCATAACTTCGTCAATTCACACGATATAAAATCCGCATGAATTTATTATATATCTTCTTAATATTATCTACAACATTTATATTGACAAGTTTTCGATAGGACCAATTCTTACAGCAAAAACAAATTAAAAATACATAGCGGTTGAAGAAAAAAAGCATCGTATTAAGGGTGTAATCAAATCCAAACTGCTTATTCTCTGTCTCATTTTTAAATTCATTTTTGCTCTAAAACGCATCCAATTGGTAGATTCTCTTATTCATAAAGTATATAATGCACCGTAATAATCGATTTTTTGATAGATGCAAAATATATTTCAAAAAATGATGTCAAAGTGAGCATTTTAAACCGAATTTCCCGAAGCGATTGTGTTAGTAAACGACAAATATTGTCCTACAGAGAAAATAATTGTTTATAAATCAAGTTTTAATTAATAGAACGAAAAATAAAAACACAGGTCGCTTATAAATCTCTTCAAAAATCATGTCAGCAGGTCTCATATTTTTTTCTATTAAAAATGAATCTGCAAATGTGTCAAAAAATTTCTAGTTGTTGAGCATGGAAAAGAATTCTTTTGAATACCGACTTATGATTCTGATAAAATCAGCTCTTATATAAAAATGAAATAAAAACTCGTCGAAAGTGGCCAGATAAAATTATTAAGGTGGATTTATCTCTAATCATGATTTAGTTTTTGTGTGTGAAATTAGTATACTTAACTTCGAAATCTACCTCTGCCTGTGAGAGGCAGGGATTTTTTTATGCACAAATTCTGTTTCTGCATAAAATTAAATAAATGACTCATTTTTATTAAATAAATTGTACAAATATTGAAAAAAAAATGCATGTGTGTTTGAAATGAAACAGATAATATAGGTTGCCGGAATATATGTTGCCAAATTTCCTTCTTCACCAAAGCAGTTTTCTCGATTTCGCAAAGGAAAAGTACTGAGAATTTAATTTATGCATCCGGCTATGTAAATCACATTAAAATTGGATAGTTGGAGCTCAAATAGTACAGCTCCGTGTAGTGGCGGTTATTTTATTAGTAGGATCGGATGAATATGTAAAGACGAGCATTTCCGTATTTATTACTCTCTATATTCTGACCCAATTGATTGAGATTTTGACAAAAACCTTAAATGCGCTGAGTTTAAATTAAACTGTGATGAGCTCGATTACAAAGATTAAAGGGTTTCAATCGGAATTTCGCTAAATAAGCCAGCTATGGCCAAGTTGGCTTCATATATGGCAACTTATTTTTGCCGAGAAATTTGGCGGTATTTCGCCAAACTTGGCGATATTTTGCCTAATTGGTAAAAATTTGACGCTATTGTAGTAACCCTGTATTAGTACTTTTCAACAACTATTCATTGTTGAAGCTGATACTAATTTCTCCCTAATAAGCCTTCATGGCCGCGATTAATGAGGTGGTCAAACCGGAATTGTGAGGAACACACAGAGACTTGGATTACATATATATATATATATATATATATATATATATATATATATATAGATTTTGCTTATACTTTGCCGAGTTAAAATATTCGATATCTTTTCTTCCTTAAAATCTTCTTTATATACACGGGAATCATATTTTATTATTCAAAATCTACTATCGAAAATGAAACGAAAAATTTGAAACGACAGCTTTAGTCTGCAAAACAGCTAGTAAACAGTAACGAAAAGTTTCAGCACGTTTTATTTTTCAGAAAAAGTTTTTTTCAAAATTGGCTGATGTGAAATATAATACACAATAATATCATTTAATATTGAATGATATTATAAGTCCGCTAATTTCCGATCAATTTACATTATTTTGACACATTGACGAATTAAAATATTCGATTTTTTTCTTGCTTTTTTATATAGATACGGAAATATTATTTTATTAGTTAGAATATAATACCGAAAATCAAATGGAAATTTGTAAACGACAGCTTTCGATTGCCCCACAATGAGTTAACAGTAACGAAAAGCGAATTTGTTATTATTATATATATTATTATTATTATTATTATTATTATTATATATTTATTATTAAAGCACGTCTTATTTTTCAGAAAATGTTTTTTTCAAAATTGATGGATATTATAGCTCCGCCAATTTGAATCAATCTACATTATTTTGACACATTCACGAGTTAAAATATTCAAAGTTTTTTCTTGCATAAATTTTTCTTTATATACTCGGAAATCATATTTTTTTACGTAGAATCTAATATCCAAAATAAAACGGAAATTTTGAAGCGACAGCGTTAGAGTGCGACACAACGGGTTAACAGTAATGAAAACTTTTAGAAAGTTTTATTTTTGAGAAATATTTTTTTCGAAATTGGTGGACATTATACCGCCGCCAATTTTCAATCAATCTACTTGATTTTTGTTTTTTATCATTAATCTTCACATATTTTTCTTGTTAAATAAGTTGGATTTTTCCTATATATTAGTATGTTGTATTTATCTGTAACTTTAAGTATCGAATTACGTGGTTCCGTGGTTGAAAATTTGTATTATAAGTTCATTCATACGATTTCATAATAACAGTCGTATATATTTTTTTAAACGGCTACGTATTTCATTAGCACTGAGACTAAATAAATTAATTCCTTTGTTCCAATATTCTAGGTTAATTCTATGATGATATTTTCTGAATTGGCGTCTCCATTCCTTCATGCTCATTTCCTAAATGCGACTGTCCACTAACTGTCAAGCTGCTGAGTTTTAACGTATCAATTAAAAAAATACACTTCTTTAATGTAATATTTGCGAAGAAATCAGAGTAATAATTTAGTGTAAATGGATTTTATAAATACTTATTATTTCTTAAAAGAAAAATTTCCAAAAAAGGCTCAAATATCAGGACGTTAATGTGATGTTACTCATTAACAATTAGAAAATTTCATCTATTTTCCATACATTTGAAGATATTTTATCAATTAAGCAAATTTGAAAATGAATTACACAATACAATGTATCGAAAATATAATACGACAAAGTATTTTTGAATGACCGAACAGAGCCATAGGAATTATATAACCTCATTTCACCTACTGAAATACTATTTTATACGATAAAGATTTTTCCCTGATACATTCTACGAAAAATTAATGAAGTATGAATTCACAGTTCATAAAAAAGGTTAGAATTTAATTAAATAGTTAGTTACATATTCGGCGAACAGTTGATATCGTCTATTTTTTTAATATTTTTTACGAGAAAAGTAATGCATATATATGTATTATGTATATTATAAAGCAAACATATGTATGTGAGTAATGAATAATCTTCATGTTTTCCAAGAGTTTCACGTTATTCTGAATTAAGTCACAGTTGGGAGAGCAAAGTTCAAGATTTTGAATTTATATCATTTTAAAGTCATCATAATTTCGCGTATTATGTTTTGGATAAAAGTAAAATCGAAATGTTTTATTTTTGTATTCTTCCTTTGTAAAAATCAACAACAAGAAATCCTTTAGAACATGTTATTGGCAATCCAATTATATACAAAATTTACACTATTTACATATTTATAGATGAAACATATAGTTAATACTTGAAAAGTACTTGTTTAAATATATGTAAATTCCGCACTGCGAATCCAAGATAATATCTTATTAAGATTTCAGCAATTATTTTCTACTATAAAGAAGCCAAGAAACAATAGCATGATTTCATATTCGATTTTAGGCTCGAGATAAATTTCATTTTTAAAATTAAAACAGCATTTCTTCTATTTTCCGAAGACCAAGAAAAACAACGCAGTTTACTTACTGCGTTCAAGTTTTACATTACTACAATAAAATTAAAGAACAAGAAAATCCTTTTTAACCCCTTGGGGACGAGCGACACGTATACGTGTCGAATGAAGCGCTCAGAATCTTTGTTTTTCCTCATCAGTAAAAACTTACTGTAAAATTTGCCTTATTTAATCAGCGCATTTTATCGATTCAAGAAGAAACAATTTTCTGCACAGGGGGTATGCGAAATATTCCACAGTGAGTATCGCTGTGAGTATCACATATTGATGATGGCAATGACGCGGCCATAAATATCACTTACAGTGTTTGTTTTGTTTTTAACTTCAAACTTTGCACAATTTCAGTATTTACACAATGGAATAGGAAAAATATTTTCTTTAAAAACCATTTGTTTGAAAACTGTATCTCATCTTACTGACTGTTTAAGGTTTTTTTTAATTATTTTCAAGCATAAATATTTTTAAATCTGCGTGGAATCCAGTTACGGAATTTTAACTTATTTGTATTTAAAACAAAGTATGCATTTATTTATTTTTGTTTAACATTCCATTGCTGAACTTCCAAAGTAATTAAATCACCACGAACTAAAAAATACACAAATCAATAATAATAATAATAAAAAAACACAAATTGAACAGGTATGCAATCGGAAAACTTTCCTAAACGCTGAGATAATCAGACGCACAAAGATTTCTATAAATAGTCAAAAGTTTAACGATTCATCAGGTAGGTAAAAAGAAAGTGTCAAAAATGCTTTTTTCGTAGTTTGTGGGCAAACTAAAAAAATGTATTTAATGCAAAAATATGTGTTGCAGTTTCGAATAAAAAACGATTTTTATCTAAATTCTGAGACAGAGGGAATCTTTAACACGGTTAGAACGGATTGACTTGCCTAGTAGCTTTGGGAAAATAATACTACAATTGGAGTTATTTTCTTTATAGTACATGAAAGATAAAGTTAGAAGTCGGCTGCTAAATTCTGTAAGTCTTTGACATATAGTAATTGGCATAAGATAAGCTTCCGATTTTCTCTCTTCAACATAGAATGAAAAGTAGATTTGATTATCATTTTATAATCTTCGTTATTATGGCAATTTAATTTTTCTTCTTGAAAGTTAAATCATAAAATTTCCAATTGTACAATATTGGGAAAACATTGTAAAATTTGGATGCTGTTACATTAACCATTAATAATTATAGATTTTTAAAAGCAATTTTTATTAACAGACACGTAAACTTGTATTTTTATTATTTAAAACGTTACTTACGTGGAGCAAATGTATTGTTCCTTCTATGAAATATTCTGTGCAGATTATGCCTAATGTGTAAAATGTAAAACAAATTGCAGATGTAATGGATACATAGCGGGGAGAAAGATCCAAAGCAATAGTAATGAAACCTGAAACAACACATTTTAAATTGTAAAAAAAAAAAATAATATTGAAAAAATATATTTATGCATCCTTTAAATTGTATTACAGTATTGAATGTTTTAAAATTGTTGAACTTTTTTTTCAGTTTACTACATTTATACAGGGTGTTCACTTTCAGCGATATCCAATGACTAAACCATCCTAAACCTCCTAAACCATCAGTCATAGCTATATAGTTCCAGTTGCAAAAAAAAATTTAAATGAGGTAAAGAAGGGATTTAAAAGCAATTTTAAACAATAAAAACATTTCTTTAAAAGTTAAGACATTAAAATTTTCATTCGATCCTCCGGTCCTATAAGTTATATTTAATAAAATATATTCTATTGCTCTAAGAAGTAAGACAAAATAAGTCCATTCTTCTATGATTAATACTGACCAAGTAATAGCTATTTAAAATTGAATCATCCTTTTTTGCTGAGAAATAGGGGTCATTCACAAATTTACTAGAAGTATACGTAATCGTCAAATGTAAAAAAAAAAAAAAAATAGTTGAGAGTAAAATTAACATTATAATTTAGAAATCTATTTTCCCTATGTCATATTAAAGTAAAATATACAACTTGTACTAATAACAGAACTTTTGTTAAATGAAATCGTGAAAAGCAACATTCTCATTTTTTTTAGAATAAAACACACCCTAACATGCAATTATTTTAATCAATCTGAAACTTAATTAATAAAAATTAACACTATCGCAATACTTCTACGATTTGACTAGATACGCACTTGTACAGATAAACGCAAATTCTTCGTTCAGATATGCGCGAAATAAAATTTTCTAAGACTTTAAGCACATTGTGTGCGACCCCTCGAAACATGGCTCAACTCATCTGTGTTCAGATGCATAAAATTGGCGTAAATCATTCAATTAAGTTTTTTAAGACTCTGTCAATTTTAGGGTTATATGAATGGAATTTTTTTTTGCATTAGTTGCTAGTGTATTAGGATTTGTTTACTAAATATAACTTAAGGGTCGGGGGACCGTATAAAAATTTAAATTTCGTACATTTATAAGAAATGATTTTATTGGCCCAAATCACTTTAAAATTAACTTCTTTACCTCACTTAAAATATTTTTTTAACTGGAACTATACGTCTATGACTAATGGTTTAGAAATTAGCCATTGGACATCACCGTATATTAAAAGTTACAGCTGCTAAATATTAGACAGTAAAAAGAAAAAAAATGTATTTCAAATTTTGCAGACATTATATAACTATTTAATTTCAAACACTTAAAAGTTATTTAATAATTATATTCCAATACTTGCCTGGTGCAGACATAGCAAAAATAGTATAAGATACCATGTAAAATATTGTTTCTGTATAGTCTGAATTAGCTAGAATTCCGAACATGAAAATGCATTGAAGAAAAAAGCCTGAAAAAGATTGTGAAGTAATCTTCAGTAAAAAATAGAATCTGAAGTAAAATAATAAAGATGTCACTATCACAAATGAAACAATACAAATGCATAACAAAATAATAGTTTATTGGAGAAATTTATTTTTTTGCAGTTCAAAACATTATGTACATTTATTTAAAAAAGGTGAAACAAGAAATATGAAATTATTTCATAATCAAGAGAAACTTTTATAAATTAGCTTAACAAGGTAGATGTTGCTTTTGTCGAAAATATAGAATTGCACGTGTACTTTTGTACTTAAAAGCCTACGCTAATAAATTGAAGACACTCCCAAGGTAATCTTAAATCATTGTCCCCTTTTTTTCAAATTTCTCATTTGCATTTCAATATTTTAAAATATTTTTTCAATGCTTTTATAAGACTTTTTATATAAAACTAGGCTTATGCACGCTGTTGATGTGTAATGGGCTATCTTGGCATTTTTTAAATTTTCGTTTCATTTATTTATTTATTTATTTTTATTTTTATTTTTTTTTTGGGGGGGGGGGGGGGGGCGCTATCAGTTTCGGAACTGGTTTCGAAAAGGTGTAGCTACGGTATAGAATAATATTAAAAATATTGGATATTAACATTCGCATCCACAAAAACTATTTTAAGGAAATCGATTTTAGATGTTTTGTGGAATATCTAGATAAATACTTCACGAATTCTTCCGGACCTTCCGAAACACATTTTCTTTATTATTTTTCAGTGAAGGTATACTTATGAGGAAAATTAGAGGAGCATAAATTGAGTAAAAACGTAAAAATTGCTTTCAACCTTTAAAATAAAATGCTCGAAATGGTCTGCAGCAGTTGCACATGACTACATAGACATGTAGAACATTTTGTCTTTGATTTGTGTAATAAATGCAACTATATATAATAGGCCGGGAGCCGGCAGTACAGACAGATGGTTAGTACGGATACCGTTATTTCTCCGGGGAAACTACCAGTATCTTTTTGTAGAACAATAAATCTACGTTAAACGTGCAAAATGTCGCCTTCTTTTAAGAACAAATTTTCTGTAAGATAACTGGTGCCGAAAAATTTCCTGGCCTGCAAAATACAAGGAGGCGTACGAACTATGAGACAACCCCCTCATCGAGTTGGAGGCTGAAATTCCAGAATTAACTAAAACTCGATTCCCATATTAAAGTGCAATCGATCTGCCAAGTCATATCTTGGTGGAAAACACCTAAAAGTCCGATTTTACCAGTTGACTCGTAGGTTTACCATTGTGTTTTCCTGCTCCCAGTCCGCCATGTTTTCATAACATTGGGTGCAGGAAAACGCAATGGAAAACCTACGAGTCGACCGCTAAAAGCATGTTTTTAGGTGTTTTCCTCCAAGATAGGACTTGACAGACCGATTGCGTTTTAATTTGGGAATAGAGTTTTATCTAATATTGGAATTTCAGCTTCCAACTCGATGAGGTGATTGTCTGTGCTGCCGGCTCCCAGTCTATATATTATGGTATTGTACGTGGCACAGAAACCGCGATTACTTGTTAATTGTTTAATGGCAATGACCGAAAAAAACGCATTTCATTTGTTATTGTGTAAAAGTCCTTTGGCAGGATTTAGGCCGAGGTAAATTGGGTTTATTTACGTCTCGCTCTTTCGCTGCAATTATGGAGCTTCAAAATTTTATTAGAAATGCCCGTAAAAGATCTCGGCGAATGCTTGAAAGTTAAGAAGAAGCCGAATTAAGAGGAGAAAATTGAAATAGATTGGATCGAGAACGCCGTCAAACACAGATCATAAGCGATGTCCAAAATAGGCTTAATAACCGTTTGATAAAATGTATCACATTAGCATTTCACAAATCTTAGTTTGCCATGTATGAAGGCCTCGATCTTATACCGATATGCCATTTAGGTTCAACCGTAAGAACTTCCCTGACCTTTTCATTCTTTAAAAGTAAGCATAATAATTTTCCTTAACCCTTTCATATTTAAACGTAACTTTTATGCTTTTGAAATTTTAGTTTTTACTTAAATTTTTTACATGTTTTTAGTATAAATAAAGGCATAGATGTCATATACGCCACTTTGGTACGATTTTTTTCTGAAACCAATGTCATATACTCACCGGGATACTTAACTGGCGCCCAAGTGTCGTTATTTTGCTTGATATGGTAACTCAGACGTTCTTGTTTGTTTATGAATAATTGTTTATTTACATTTATTTTCTTTTTTTTGAATTATATAATACGTTTTGTTCTATTATTATTAATAATTATTGTTATTATTTATCGTTATTTATTATTGTTATACCCTTTCTAAAAATACATATGTAACTGGCATTCGAAAACGAAGTCTTCACCAAAGTGGCGTCAGAAAAAAATCGCGCCAACGTAGTGCGTATACGATATTTGTGCCTAAATAAATATTATTCAGTCTTTATTTTTTAAGGCCACTTTACTATTACATTTTCAATGACAGTCTGCCCAGGCAACGCCGGGAGGATCAACTTGTGTACTATATTTATTGAGTCAAGTACATTTTATTGAGTATTATATTTATTGAGTACTATATTTATTTATCAAAGATTCTTTAAAATTTAAAATACCATTTGTTTGTGTGTCTTATTCATGCCAAGCCAGATTTTTAACCAAATTTAACGACACTTTTATGAAAAATCGACAACAGAAGTAGAAGCAATATACTAAGATTAGATTACATATATATATACAAAATATTTATTTACACATGGAGATTTGTATGATAAATTTTAACTTCGCGTGCGCGTACGAAAACTATATTTTTCGTTATTCAATTGTCTACTATATACGGCAACTCAAAGTTCAATCGAATATATTAAAAAATTACAAATATATCTGCAGCATAGAAAATTTAATTTCAGTTGCTTTCTTAATGTGATTAATGAAGAATTTTTCGCAAATTGTCATTTTTTTTTTTTTTTTTTTTTTTTTTTTTTTTTTTTTAACTAGCATCTAATAAAACAGCATGCATTTGAAGTATCTCCAGGTGTATATTTTAAAGAAGCACTTCGATTTCGAATTTTTTTTTTAATGGATGATTAAAGCGCTGTGTTAAAATGAACTAAAACGCCCATAAAAAATGACAGTAAAACGAAAAAAAATGAAAAATGGCAATTAGTGGGAAAACCCTTACAATTCATCAATTTTTAGAAAGCAACCAAAATTCAGCTCTCAATATCACCGATATCTTTGCGAGTTTTAAAGATATTTGACAGCCTTTCCGCTCCGAGTTACTCTACATAATATTTAATACCTAACTGACAACTTAATTAGGTAAAACAAAATGTTGATCGTTAGCGCTTGCAAAGTTAAAATTATTTTACAGAAATGCTCAAATTGCATAACATACTTATTCATATCCAATTGCAATACATTATTTAAACGGCATTTTGTCAAGTTTCCTAAAAGCGTTAAATTTGATTGAAAACGCTGCCGGCTAAAATCAAAATATTTGGGATTTTTGTTTTCAATTTTAAAAGAAACTTTTATAAATAGATGAATGTACTATTCTCACACAAATATTGTACAGTCGTGTGGGGAAAAAAAGTACCCCCCCCCTACTAATTCCTCAACAAATTGTTGTAGAAGAAGTTACTGGTACCGAACGATTGGAAATAGAGTCTGCTTTTAAATGATATATATATATATAAATTGCTTAGGGGGCCATCTACATATTAAAACGAAAACTAACTTTGTTTTTTTTCAACAGCAGTACATAATTCTGACAGCATATATGAACTCTATACCCTTCAATTAGTCTAAAAACAAATTTTTATGCAATTCGTACCATAACTTTCGCGAAATTAATTATTTTAAAAGGAGCGTATTTTTAAGGGCTGTATCCAAGTTGAAGTTCGGTACTCGATTGTTAGCCGAGAGAGCTCCCTTCTTGATCAAGGCACCTTAAGCAGACAATTAAATCTGTTAGATTACAGGATAGCATATGAAATTTCAAAATATTTAGTCACTTCTATCACAGCCATCATTTTGCCGTATTTTTAGCATAATTTGAAAACTATTTGGAAGAAAAATGTGAAATTTTGGATTTCCATGAAGCAGGACTTAATAAATCTGAATCCATTAAAAAAATTGTAAGTTGCAATTCATATTTTGTTTAATATTTATTTCATAATTCATAATTCACATCAGGAAATTATAAAAATTACAAATTCAACGTATTTATGTTTGGGTATATTAGTATTATTGCTTTACAAAAAATTAAAACATTGGGATCATAATTTCAGAAGTTATAAATAAAAATGTGAAAATGTAATTTAAGATTAGAAGCACTAAATTTTGAATGTTTATAATTCAAAAACTTATCATTCAAATGACTTGAAATTTGGTATCTAGGTATAGTTTGAACGAAAGATTTGAAATATTTCGTTAAAATTGGGTATTTCTATTGATAAAAATAAAGTTTGGATTCGTTTTAATATGTAGATGTCCCCCTAAGCAAATTTTATATACGTCATATAAAAGTAGACTTCATTTCCAATCGCTCGGTCCAGTAACTTTCGTTTACGATAATTTGTTCAGGAGTTAGTAGGGGGTGTTTACTTTATTTTTTCCACGACTGTACGTGTACATGCATCACACAGCCATCTGAAACAGCTACAGAGCATTATGAGCCTTTTGCTTCACAATGTGATCAGAAATGCTGTTTTTATATCCAAGTTCTTATTCGCAGCCCTCTTGATGAAATCTTCGCTTTAATTAAGAGGCCGAACACGTTAAACATGTTTTGTAAAATGCTGTTGTCCCAGAAATAATTGCCAAGTAATTCTCTAGATATTAGAATAAACACGTAAGATCGAAAGTGTCTGGATAGACTGCAAAAAATGACAGATAGTTTCTTAATCTATAAAAATGTACAATAATCACGAACGCAAATATGTAATAACCTGTCCCGAGTCGCTCAAGATTCTGAAAAATGTTCTTTTATCTTTAAAACCCTCAACAATTTATTTTCGAAATTTAAAGAAGAATTTACAAAAATAAAGTTTTATTAGCTGTCCGTAATTTTCGGAAACGTTTCCTAGTAGCTTTTACAATGCATTAAGCAATTCTGTGTACCCGAAAGTATTCTCAATACCGGGTTTTTCGGATTCTATCAATTCTCAAGTAAACGTTTTCATCTGAATAACTGAATTAATGCATGCAATTGTAACAAAATAATGTTAATTTGCATATTAATTGTCTGCTACATACGTTTTATGAATATCAAAATACTTACCTGAGAATTGATAGCATCCGAAAAAGTGATATTCCGATTTGAGAAAACTGATTATTTCATTGTAAAAGATACTCAGGAACGTTTTCGAAAATGAAGGGCAGCTAATAAAAATTTATTTTACATAAATGCTTCTTTAAATTCCGAAAATAAATAGTTTTCTTGGGTTTTTTGAGGTAATGGGACGCTTTTCGGAATCTTCGGTGACTTTAAAGACATTATTAGCCCGCGGTATGCTATTTCTTTCTCCCACCTATTAATGTGTCTTCTCCAAAAATAAATGTTACGTTGTATAAGCCAGCAGTAAAACAAAGCAGATGTATCATTGTAAGAAATAATCTCTACTGCAATTTTTTAAACTTCTAAGCATTGCACATTTTCAATTTTTATACCGTCGTATTGAAAAATAAAGTAGGGGAGACCGGGGCTAGTTGGCTACAGGGGAAAGTAGGCGCAGTCCTCATAAATCGCCTGTTTGTGGATAGATTACGCAACCACTCACAGAGTACCTTTCTTATTGCTTTTTACAATGTCCATTGTAGTTTTGCAGACTTACCTACGTGCAGTGGACATTTATTATGATTTTTCTGTTTTTTGCACTCATAAGTAATTTTTTGTTGCTTCATTCTTTTTCTAATTTCTAATACTTATATTAATAATCGCGATTTAACTTGTGCAGTTTTTCTTAGTGTATGATTAACTGTACCTACCCCATATGTGATTTCCTTGGATTATTTACGCTTAGAGGATTACGTATCCCTTTGGGAAGAAATTTATTATGGAGCTAGTAGGCGCATTGAACACGGGGCAAGTTGGCTTGGAGTTTGTTGTATGCTGCTAGCTTGAAAAATAGCAAACAATGAGAAAAGTGGTTGCAATGCAAGAATTTGGGCACACGAGGCTTGCCCAAACGGAGACATTCGATATTTTATTTGTGACAACTGTAACTCAGATGATGATATGGGGCTGTGCATACATAAGGTTATCAATTTTTTGGTATTTTTGGACCCCCTCCATCCTTACGATATCATGTGATATCATCCCTCGACACCCAACCCCCGTAATGATATCATTATCATAATAATAAATATAAAAATGTATAAAAATTCTTTAATTTTTTGGAAATTTTTTTCTTTTGTTTGGAGTGATATACAAATATGTTACATTTATTTTTCTTATACATTATTGATTCAAATGAAGAGAAGTCAATAAAATATCAGTTTATATATGCAACAACTTAATCTCAAATAACAGTTAAAAGAAACAGACTGTTTAAAAGTATTTAATAATAGCTTTTCGTTGCATAATGCATTCAAACAGTAATAATGTCTTTTTGAACTTGCCCCCTCACCGGGTGGGACAGACAGAACTTCTTATCAACAAAACAGGCGGACAATATTCCCTTTTACTTACTTGTTAAATACAAGTATATTTTCAAACATACTACGCATTATACTTTGTTGAACAGCGGGTTATATGTGCATACACATTGGAGTATTCCATATTTTGTAACAGAATAATTTTATAATTATTTAAGGATAATAACTTTAGTATTTGCAGGAAAATAGATAACATACTATGAAAAATAACATACTATTTTTACGTAAACACCAAGTTACAAATAAGAAGAGAAAATTTTGGTTGGATCAAAAATGATAACGATATCAAAACACAAACCCCCCCTTCCCCTAGAGATATCTTACGATATCATGTGCCAGACCACTCCTCCCCCCTAAAATGATAACGTTATATATGCACAGCCCCTATATAGTAGGATAGAAGTTTCTCAATGTTAATGTTTTATTCATTATTTTTATGTCTGTATAGTTTCGATTTTACATTATACGGCTATAACGCCTTTGTTTAAACTTACTGGTAATAATGAAATTGGTTTCGCTTAACTGCATGTCTTATTTGAGCTTCATTTAAATTTTTATAAAGCGTGTGCCAACTTACCCCATAGGTATAGGCAACTTGCCCCGTGAAGGGGTAGGTTGGCGCACAAGTTTCCTTTTACTTTAGGCTTCCGCTAAACATAAACTACAAAAGCTACAAACTCAAAAATCCAGGTATTTATAGCCCAATGCCTGTTCTTTAAAAGTACAGTTAAAGTTTCATAAAAATCTTAAACAAAAAATAAATAAAAATTAACAACTAAAAATTGCGCCTACCAGCCCCGGTCTCCCCTACTTTTAAATGCAATTTGTTTAAAAAACTACATCTCCATTTATTTTTGAGATATTAATTATTTTGTAGTTTTTAGCACCATTTGTTTAATTTTGGCAACTCAAGTACTCCATTTCGGTAGAAAGTAAAGAGAAAATAGTTGAAAAACAGCAATTATAAAATATATTTCTTGCCATTTTCTCATAAAAACTGAAAAAAAAAAAAAAAAAAAAAAAAAAAAAAAAAACTGTATTTAAAATACGTGCTATTTTGAAAAATATAAATGAATCATTTCTGATAAAACATGGAGCTATTATAAAATAAGTTTAATTTTAAGTATCTATATTAATATGACAAATAAATGAAGGCATATAAATCATGAGGTAGCTGATTTTTTTTTTTTTTTTTTTTTTTTTGTCCAGCTTCTTGAATGACGAAATCTCTTTTTTTAGGTTTGTGTATAATTCAGCGATGGTCACATTCTACGCCTATTTTACTGTAGATGTTGCTTAAGATTGGAATTCTTTAGCGGATGCGGATGACATCATTTTATGTAAAATAAAAGCCTGTGTTTGGAGTCTTAAAGCTGAACTATCTATATTTATATACATTTTTTTTTCATCGAAGGCGACACTACATTCTGAAAAAGTAGAATTCCTAAACTTAAACTTACACTATGTGCAAAACTACTTAAAAGATGAGACAATATTAAAAAGATGTTAAATTATTTTAATACCTTAGTACTTTCAACTATAAAAAACATAGTCTTCGTCAGAGTTGTATAAGAAATACAATTGTTATTGACATCTAATTTTCAAAATTCACGTAGATGGTGACGAAAGGAGTGAAAGTGGAAGTTAATTTTTAGATCCGGAAAACATTGAGAAAATAAAACATGGATATAAGGAAGTGGAATATTACTTATGTATATGTTTTATGTATATATATATGTATATATTATGTATATATATGTAGAGTAATATTCTAATTCCTTATATCCATGTTTTATTTTCCCAATGTTTTCTGGATCTAAAAATTAACTTTCACTTTCACTCCTTTCTTCACCATCTACTTGAATTTTGAAAATTACATGTCAATAACAATTGTATTTCTTATATTTCTGTGACGAAGACTATGTTTTTTATAGTTGAAAGTACTAAGGTATTAAAATAATTTAACATCTTTTTAATATTGCCTCATCTTTTAAGTAGATTTGCATATAGTGTAATTTTAAGTTTAACGTTTTAAAGAAGAACTAAGCATTTCTATTTATTTATTTACTGAAGTAGAATTCCTGTTTTCTAGTTGTACATAGTCGTTCTTGATTTTAATACATTTTTGTAGATTAAAAAAACATCTGTAAATTTTGTATGGTATACATTTGACCAGATAGTGTATATCTAAGTTACTGTTTAGACCATTGGCATAAAATATCATCCAAACACCGGAAAATTTAAATTTTGCCCATAATTATAACAGGAGACCGAACTGTATTTTTTGCGAACTGTAAAAATATTATAAGTTATCCAAAGTGTTTTTTAATAGATGTTTTAATGGAATAGAATATTTTCCATCGCTGAATTGTCTGAAAATTTACATAAATGGAAATTTATATAATTCTTAAACTTGAGTTCTAATTTAAAATACCTGAATTAATGATTCTAATATTACTTATGAAAAATGTCATATAATCTACAGTTTGTGATGAAAATGAGACATTAACCTACCTCCACACAAAAAAACCTTTCTTATAAGTAATGTTTTTCCACTGAATTTCTTTATCAAAAAATCAGCTAATATTGCACTTGATAGTATAAGAATTCCAAATGAAGACACAAACGGGATGAAGAAATATAATGGCTGAAAAAACATAATATATTGAGATAAAAGGGTATTTTTAAAATAAAAATAGAGATTCATTTACACAATTCAACATTTATGTAAATTGTTTAATTTCAAAATTACTATGAAAAATAATACAATATGAATATTTTAAAAATATATTTGTTTCAGTATCTAAGGACGCTATATCCCTTCTATGAAGCTAATGTTTGTACTAATTAATTACTCTGTAATTACTTGAGCAGTCACTCAGTCAGGACAGTTACTGCAACTATATTTTTACAACTGTTTATTCTAAGAATAGACAATTGGAAATAAGGAAATTTTGAGCTCCGAGTTCATATATATGATTCAGTAATAAGTTAATATAGTCTTTTGTGAAACTATAGATAGAACATGTCCATTAAAATTTCAAAATACTATCATTTAATAACTTTTCATCTGTAGAACAAAGATTACAGAAAACTGGTTTCATGTTGCATTTATGTGCGCATTTTGAGTACAGTCATTCAGGGTAACTTTGATCCGCATTTTCTCTATTTTCATATGCCACACTCTTATTTTAAGAATATTGTTGCAACTAGGGGCATGAAATAGAAGAAATGATCCTAAATTATTGTTTGACTATAAAAAATTAAGGGATAATAAGGACAAAAGCAATAAAAAATGAATTTTTCGTCTGGTTGAAAGTTACCCAGCCATTTAGGGTAACTTTGCACCGTATGAAAAATATTTTCTAAAATAATTCATTATAAAAAAAGTGTTATAGTTATGACAACTTTAAACCCCAAAACATGTCTTCAGATATGTAAAGACTCCGAATTTACATTTCCCAACATCACAAGATTTGTATAATTTATGATATTACAGCAAATATTAGGCATAAGAAAAGTGGAAGAAGAGAACCATGAACATTTAGAAATTAAAAAAAAAACCTGTTTATAGTTCATATAAAACATAAAAATGTAGTGAAAAATAATTTTCAATGTTTTATCTCAATAATATATCCATAGTTACAGTAATGCATACTAGTACTAGTATTATTCAAACAAAAATAAAAAATGTCGAATGTGTGAAATGTCAAATTTGCGTAGCTCCGCCCCGAAAGACGCCTTTAAATGAATTGTATGTATTATACACATGTTTGTGAAAATATTTATATGTTATATCTAATGTTTAATTTCGGCATTTATATAAAATATACGTGCAAATGTGGGAAATTTTATACAGTAGCACCTATAATCAGTAAATTATAAACATCAGTATAACTTTGAGCCGGCTCAAAGTTACCCTGAAAATGTGATAAAATGTTAGTGCCTTCTTATTTTACATTTTATTAAGTATTAATAAATAAATAATCACAGAATATTATCACATTTACAACATTTAGACTATAATATGTCTGATAAATGAGTATATTGTTACTTGCTATGAAAATTTTATTGGATTACAACAACTTCAAAACAGCATTCAAAATTAGCTTGAAAACAGTACTTCACAAAATGGTTAGATGATGCAATTAATAGCGCATAATGTTGCTAATTTATTTTCTAAAATAAAGAGTAGAAATCCCAGTTTAGAATCTTGCCAACAGAGCTCAGTTGTGGAGTTTATTTAGTCTTTTTGAGTCAAAAATATTGAAAAATAGGAGGTGGTGCAAAGTTACACCCCATGGTTCAAAGTTACCTTGTATGATTGTACCATTATCTCCGAATAAATATGTTTGCCTAATTTAATCCAATTAAATAAACATAAGATTTGTATTCGAGATTTGTGATACCCAAAAATAATCCCATCATTGCATTATGGGTTTATATGTAAATATAGGTGTATATTCTTTAACCATTTACATTATTTCTAAAGAAAGTACTAACGCAGTTTTATAAAGGCATGTACGAAAATAAAACAAAGATCTCTTTTTCTTGTGTGTGTGAGATTCAGATTATTAATTTACACATCATATTTGTTCAGATAACATACTGCTGTTTTCACGCAGTTAATGAAATATTTTACAATATTTATATATTCTACTCGTTTCGAATTAAAATGTATAAACATTGTGAAATAAATTAAAATTTAATTAGATGCAAATGTTTAAAGCATTAGTCGGGCCGATTTCTCCTTTTAAATAATGTAGAATGATTACGCTCTTTATAATCTAAATATAAAATAGTAAGTTATGAAATGTTTTGGAATAAGGCTAATTTTGTCTCTCAACAATAGCATAAAACCCACGCTTCTCTTCATTGACATAGCGGACAACAAAGAGATAACTTCCGTAAAATTGTGTCAGTTGGATGAAGGGGAAATTTAAATGTTTTACACTGTATAATCTCTTTTCTAAACGAAATAAAATCAGAGAAAAAAAAACACATTTTAACAAATAGTTTATCTTATTTAAAACATGTGAATTTGCTACAAAAGACACAGTGGAGTTTTTGGAAATTATCGGGAAAATAGCAATTGTACATGAATATCTTAGCTTTTTGTCTGCGAGATACTATCGTACGTGATATCTCGTAGCTGTTCCAATGTGAATTGCACGCAATTCACGTGTGTTGGTGGTCGTTAGCCGGCTGGAACGAGCCCCCTAGTATGTTTACAAAACATTTAGATATGGATAAACTATAAAACAATAAGCATTTTAGTGATAAGGAAATATAAAAAACATAAAAAATAAAATGCAGTAGTACCCCGACTTACATCTCCTAGACTTACGTCACCCCGTATTTACGTAGTCTGGCCTAAAAAAAATCTTTAACGAAGACTGTCTTTAAACTTTTTGAAGACTTTTGGTTCTATGAAGAGAAACTTTCCCGCGATAGTCACGTGATACTAACAATCAAATAAGAAAAGTCACTAATAAAAGTTTAAAAACTCACTCTGCTTTTATAAAGAGATTCTCAGAGAAAAAAATAAGGAAAATTTATCGGTTCAAACTTCACTGCATTTTTTCTTTTACATCCTCAAAGACTCGAAGCTAGAAGTAAAATAAATTGTAAGTTAACAAATTATTCATTTATTCCAAATTCTTGTATTGCAAACTCATTTTTTTTTTTGCTATTCTTAACTGTAACATAATCTTTAAATACAATAGAATATGTTCATTAGATATTGGAAAATTTTTATTACTAATCCTTTTTGGTTATTTAAATGTACCTCGACTTACACCGTTTTCGACTTAAGTTGCTAGTCTTGGAACGAATTGCTAACGTAAGTCGAGGTATTAATGTATTGTTATAAAAATGCTTCTGATCTTGCATTAGGCAAAAGCAAAACATTCCTAATATTCCGAGAAAAAAAATTTAAATATAGGACACTTCTTTATTATGTGAATTTAGCATTATTTTCGATCTGTAATTTCACTTTTGCAAAATTTCATATTAATTTTATCTGAGCATTAATTTTAGGATCCATCTACTTACATTATACGTCTCTCCCAAATGAAATGAAAATATTGTTCCACTGATGATGATAGTTGAGATCGAACAACCCATTTTGAAAAATATTAAGCAAAGAACTAGAACTGGCTTTGAAATTAGTATTGATTTCCAAGGAATGTCTTTTACCTGAAACAGAATAATATGAAAACTATTAATATTTAAACATATCTCTAGCTGGAAAACTTTGATGAACTTAAATTTAGACAAGAAGAAAAACTAGCCATTATGGTATCTCCATATTGATAGTTGTTTATGTTCCGTGTTGGAAAGTTCACTATATCATTTTTGCATTGAAATTTTAATAGTTAAATTATTAAATATGAATCTATTTATAAATATTGGGACTTTTATTTTATAGTGTGACATATATATATAATAATGATTTATGTCCTGCAATGAAATTATTTCCAGCAATTATAAGCGGTATTTTATGGCTTCTTTTGAAATTATCATTCTCTTGTGCGGTAAGACTGGATATTATAAATGAGATAAAACAACAACAACAAAAAAAAAAATGCTTTAAGTGCGGTAAACCTTACTTTAGGAAAAGGAAATTATAAAATATAGGCAAGAGCTATTTCGATTTTTCCGAAGCTGAGAACGTGTTTCACACCCTTTCAGTAATGACCAAAGTCTAATGAAGGTAATACATATTTTGTCTAACCCTTTACCTACTGAGGTACTTATAAATACCACTCATTTTAAACTTTCATCCCATAGTGAATATTACTAATATTCTTGTGGTACTTTGCAAAAACACTATTTTAACTCCACTTGATCAGGATACATGGCAGCAGTAGTTCTAGGTTTATTATTTTAGCGAGGAAGGAGACTATCCTTGAAACAGTCGATGTGTTTTGTACCGACATTTTGTATAGATTATCACACTCGTCTTTTTACTGCTGCAAACACAGTAAAGGATATAAGATAAGTGTTGGATTTTTTTACGTGTTCAGTTTGTTCTTAGAGTACAATTTGAATAGCAATTTTAGGTGAACGGTGTATGTTAATTAACAGTTGAATTACTCAGTGGCACTTATAAGTACTGTTTACCCACTGTTACTGTTTACACACTGGGTGTTGGAGAAAAACTTCTTGTTTACTCTTCGTCTGTGTAATTATCCAACATTTTATCTGCTTTATAATGTAATTACTAAATTGCAGCGTAGTAATGATTTCTGGTATTTCAATTCTGTTTCATTAATATTTTTTACAGGAAATCGAGAAAGTTGTGGCACTGGCTCCATTTTGCTGTGTTAGAAATGGCATATGTAAATTCATATATTGCATGTGTGGAGATGCGGGAGAACATGTTGTCGTGGAATATAGACTTCGCATTATTAAAGGACTGCTAACAAGAACAAAAATCTAAAAAAAAAAGTTTTTTTTTTTTTTATATACCATCAAATTTTCCTTTTTACTCATTTTTCATATGTAGAAGAAAACTATGTCCATTTATTATTTTTTAATTGTTAACTTGCGAGTTTCTTCTTGTTATTTAACATTTTAAAACTTTATTTGAAATACCATGTGGATTTTCTGTTACGAGAATATTTTAGGCATGGTGGACTGACGGTACTTTAAAGTACCACTTTAATTAATTACCTTTAACAAATTAAATTTCTAACGGGGGAGTATTTTTTTATTTGTATATCGTTTAATTTTCATTGTAGTAACTAAAAAATAATTACATCAAAAAATTACAGTAAATCATAATACTGTAGATAAAGTGTTAAATAATAATTAATTAAAATTATAATTTGAATATCGATAGTTAATTTTCTTCAATAATGTTGTATACTATAATATTTTATCCTTTTTCAACGAAAAGTCTAAACTCTTTTAGTTTTTGAATGGTTATGATATCCATGCGGTCTTATCTCACTAATCGGGTAAAACCGACAATCAAAATGTTACTATTTTTAGCATTTATTAATAAAAATCTGTTCTGTACTATACGCATTTAAAATGAGAATTATATATTTTAAATGAAAGGAGTGAAATGTTTGTATGTTAAATGAAATTCATGCAATCAGAATGATGGCAAGGAGAGCAATAGTTGATGATCTGTATCCTGCGATCGGCTAACATAAAAGTGATCTTATTTCTTTCTAGTCGTGTATATTAAAAACGGAACAAATGACTTCTTTGTCACATTTCATAAATAAACAATTAAATTAAAAAAAATAAAAAAACCCGACTGCGTAGAAAGCTAATTTTTTCTCATCAATGTGAAACTATTTTTTTTGCAATTCCTACTATTAGCTCACACTCTCGATATGTATATCTTGTTCAAATTTTCAATCATTAATAAAATACTTATTATTCATTCAATCAAGCTCAAATATTTTTTTTAAACTTGTAGAGGGTGACACTTGATGTTAATCCAGTTTTTTTTCAAATATTAATTCATTAATTAAATTAAATTAATTAATTTTCAATAATCGAGAGAGCCCTCTTCTTGATCAAGGTATTTTAAGACCAAGAGAACCCTCTTCTTGACCAAGGTATTTTATGACCGAGAGAGCCCTCTTCTGGATCAAGGCATTTTAAGCGCCACTCAAAAGGAGGGAAGAATGGGAGAAAAAAATATTCTCTTATTAACCTAAGTAGGAATTGACTTATTTTTTTTTTAAATTATATTACTTGTTTATATTACTTACCCATTTTTTTGTTTATTTACTTGTATTGATGACTTTTAAGTTCTGTTTAATTGTTAGTTCCTATCTTGATGAGGTCTACGGATGTCTATAATGGTTAAAGTTGCAATAACTCTAGAGATCCACAATACATACACAACTTACAGGTTGTATAATATTTTAACGGAGCTTCTGACTGTAAAATAGTCAATGAAACATCGTCTTCATTTTGAAAGATCTATCCAATGATATACCACTCAATAGTGTACATAATTTTTTGTTTCGTCTCTACCGTCATTTTGTATTTTAAGGCCGCCATTTTGAATTTATAAAAACAAAACCTAATATAGAGGCCTTAATATAATGATAGAGGCCTTATTCATTAAAATCCATCCAGCTGTTGGGATGTTCCGAGGGTATAAAGAAATCCACTTACACAGATACCCTTGAAACACATAACCCTTCTTTTCAGTCCGATAAAGAAGATAGTATCTACAATCATTAAAAAACTTCAATCTGTAATCTGTAAACTCATTTGATTTTTTTTTTTTTTTTTTTTTTTTTTTTTTTTTTTTTTTTTTACAGCTGGATGATATAATAAGTTGCGAGTGAAATAAATATAACTTTACATAATTTTTTACTACCCCTATTTAACTTATAATAAGAGCATCGGAAATTATTTCAGGACAATAACTTTCACAATTTTATTTTTATTTATTTATTTATTTATTTATTTATTTTGCTCAAAAATTTTCCAATTGCTGATTTTTTTTCAACTGCTTGTTTAAACGAGGCTTTTATTATAAGGAGATATATTAAAATTATATGCATTCGTTTTAATATTTTAAAAAGAAAATAGATTATTAGACACGCATTATTTTATTAGTCAGACTCGTGGCGTTAAAAACAAAGTTAATAATTTAAAATTTGGTATGCTATTTTCTAATTTCAAGATTTATAATATTATCCAAATATATATAAGGATAAACGTATATGCTTACTTTTATTTTATGCAAGTGATCTGATGGTATATTATTTTCAAGATATATAATTTCTTCTTCAGATATTAATGGATCATTTTCTGGAGTATCTGAAGCTATATTAAACCAAAATAATACCCATATAATTCCAGATATACCTGTAAAGAGAAAATATAAACAAGAACTTAAAGTCATGCATCTGTCACAGAACATGAGACACTTTCTAATGCTAACAGAATATTGTTAAAGAATTTCCTTTTTTCCTGATAACGAAATGCAACATAGTCCGTCCTCCTATGTCTTTAAGTGATATATATACATGTATATACAGGGTGATTCAAAAGGTCATGTCCAAACGCACAAGTGGGTGTGTCAGATCATGAAGAACAAGAATTACATAGGGACTGAGTGTCGGAAACGTGATCGTGACGGTGATATTTCATCATGATCGGGACACAAAGGTAAGACAACAAACAGTGTAAAAATTCCTTTATTTTACAAAACACTTAATAATACAAAGTACATAATACTAATGAAAAATGTTACAACTCCTAACAAGTGCTGAAAATTTGTCCCATTAACCGAGATTTATGCTTCACATCGGCGGCGTATTCTTTCACATATGCAACAGTTAATGCGGTAATTTTTTCTCAGGTACCGTTACTGTTATAGTACAATTAGTTGGCTTTAAAATTAACCCTCTCGCTGCGTAATTAAAAAAAAAATGCTACAATATGGTTTAAAAATAACGTTAAAAAATTTCGCATTTATTTTATTACATATTTCAAATCTACATATATTTTAGAGTAAAAAAATATATAAGTTATTTTGAAAAGAGAGTTTTTTACATATAAAATTAGATTATAAAAAATAAAGATTGCGGAAGTCGTTGGTTCCGAAAATTTTACTAATACATTTCCAGTGGAAATCACGGGATGCGCAGCGAGAGTATTAAAAATATGGGGGAAATGTTAAGTTACAGAATTTCTCCATCTTTATTTATATTTCAAAAAATAGTTTTAAAAAGTAATTTCAGATACTAATGATTTATTTTTATATCAATAAATACAACAAACGTTTACCTAAAGGAGTTAATCGGAGTATTTAAAAAATATATTGGAGTATTTTAAAGTAAGCCCTCAGCCAAGGAGTATAATACATTTTATGTGAATTTGTTAATAATTAAAATTTAAAATGTCCTTTGCTTTGTGTGTTTTCAGTTTATGCAACAGTTAATGGGGTAATTTTTCTCAGATAGCGTCGCAATAATTGACAAGGAACTTTCGGTTTTTACGAAAAAAATGCGTCTAATAATTTTTGGTTATTTCATATATTTATTTTATATATTTATAGTAAATAAAAAAACCGAATCCAACGACTGTAAATTGGTCTGAATATGAAAAGAAAATCCAACTAGGAATGAAAATCAAACTAAAAATCAAATTTCGTTGGTACCTTAAAATATATTCGTAAATGATGAAAAACTACGAAATTTAAAACTGGTATGTGTATGCCTAAATATTTAAAATTTTTCTGAACAAAATTGTATTAAACTAAGTTTAAAACAAAACTTTGCATCTTTTAATACTTTTCTTCCGTTATTATTAAACTAAATGAATTAACCTGAAAAATGTAGTGATGCAGAAGTTTACTGAGACAAAATTATTTCTTACAATTATTCTTCATTGTTACTTAAAAGACAAATAAGTTAACAAGTTTATTTTATTACGACGTTCATTTAAATTACACAGAAATAATTTTAAAAGTTCATAATTGATCTGTAGTATATTCTTTCTAACAAAATGAATAAAAAATATTAGTGTACATTATTATATTGCATATTTTGATACATTGAGGTTTTATAACGTTGTCTGAGGGGTAAAATGTATGAGGGGTATTTGACAGATTATTGCACTGCACATTAAATACTGTACGGATTATGTCGATTTCAATAGTTCAGTAGCTAGATAAATTAAACGCAGTAATCGCGTTAGACATGTATTTTCACTTAAGACCGAATGCGTGTAACGGTGAAGGTTTATTTCAGGTTTAAAGAATCTGACGAACAATGCTAGTCATGCAAAGCTGAAAAATAAAAGGAAGTATTATTGGATTAAAATAGACACACATCAGTAGAAGCAAATTTCATGGGAGAATAAATTTAGAATATTTCAGTCTGTCCATGAAATTTCTGTAAACTTTAATATTTATATTTTACACACCAGTCATTAAAAAATTTAACTATAAAATAAATTCCCCCTCTTTTAATAAATAATTTATAGATCAGTTAATCAAAGTAAAAATATACATATGCTAAATTATAAGAATTAAACCCTTTGTTTAAAACAATAGCCGACACGTTTTCTAATAAACTAATTGCTCATTTTCAATTTCGATTAGGTTTAAAATACAGTAGCGCTCAAAAGTATTTTGACAACCATATATTCTCTCTTATTTTATTTAATATAAAAATGTAAAAGAAAATATATTCCCTATAATTGAGAACACAGTGACTGCAGTTATTCAAATGTATCAAGTTTCAACTTGTTTGTTTACATTCGGCGCCACCGTAGTAATATGACTCCTTCTTAGCTCAAAAGTATTTTGACAATTAGTTTGCATTTAATTGTTGAAAGTGTCAGTGGCGCTATAGCTTCGATTAGTGTTTATATTGACTTATTGTGATTATTTTTAAATGCCGAAATGTAAAACAATATTGAAGTGATTCTAAAGAAAGCCGCTGTAAATGCACATATGAAAGGTAGACTTCAAGCTGAATTAGCTCGTTCTTTTAACGTGTCTCGGCAACTTGTTATTACATGGAATAAAGTTTTTAATAAACAGAAATACATCGAAAATAAGCCTCAAAGTGTCCATTCGAAAAAAAAAAAACCTTGCAATGTTGACTGTATTATAAAAATGATATCTAAAAATGTTTGCCGTAAGTCCGCTGTAATAATAAAAAATGAATTGAAAGAAAATTACAGCATAAATATACACGTTTCATCAGTCAAACGACGCCTAAACCTCTATGGTTTACATGGCAGAAGATCAGCAAAAACACGTTTGTTATCTACTAAGAATAGAAAGGCTAGATTTGCATTTGTAAAATGGCATAACCCTTTCAGGGGCAAAGCAATTCCATTGCTAAAGTGTTGAAATTAATGATTGACACCAGAATTGTTGTTAAAAAAAATTCGGTTTATTATGTGTGTAAAATATAGCTTTTTCTTATTTACAAATAAATTTGTTTTCAAATTCCGGTGTTAGTCATTAATTTCAACACTTTAGCAATAGAATTGCTTTGCCCCTGAAAGGGTTATGCCGTTTCAGAAATGCAACTCTAGCCTTCCTATTCTTACTAGATAACAAACGTGTTTTTGCTGGTCTTCTGCCATGTAAACCATAGAGTTTTAGGCAGCGTTTGACTGATGAAACGTGTATGTCCGTGCCGTAATTTTCTTTCACTTCATTTTTTATTTTTACAGCGGACTTACGACAATCACTTGCAGATATCATTTTTATAATACAGTCAACATTGCAAGTTGTTTTTTTCGGATAGCCACTTTGGGGCTTATTTTCGATGTATTTCTGTATATTAAAAACTTTATTCCATGTAATAACAAGTTGCCGAGACACGTTAAAAGAACGAGCTAATTCTGCTTGCAGGCTACCTTTCTTAAGTGCATTTACAGCGGCTTTTCTAGAATCACTTCAATATTTTTAACATTTCGACATTTAAAAATAATCACAATAAGTCAATATAAACACTAATCGAAGCTATAGCGCCACTGACACTTTCAACAATTAAATGCAAACTAATTGTAAAAATACTTTTGAGCTAAGGAGAAGTCATATTTCTTCGGTGGTGCCGAATGTAAACAAACAAGTTGAAACTTGATACATTTGAATAATTGCAGTCACAGTGTTCTCAATTATAGGGAATATATTTTCTTTTACATTTTTATATTAAATAATATAAGAGAGACTATAAGTTTGTCAAAATACTTTTGAGCGCTACTATAGTATAACTGGTTAAAAAGTTATGACACAATAACAATTGTATACTTAACTGATTTAGGCTTGCGATGAAACGTACGTTGCAGATACGCTTAAAACGCAGCTGAATTAACAGAGAAATATTAACTGAGAGACATTACTCTGCTTTATGAATTCCAGTTGCGTTCTGAGAAAGGAAAATCATTTCTAGATTCTGGCAGAAATGTTTTAATCATCTGTCAAATTATTTAAGTGTGGGTATTTTTCTCTAAAAATGGTTTAAATATTTGGAATGTGCATAAGAGCGATTACAATCATACAATATATATAATATTTTAAGCAAGGTAAAGTTTAATTTATTAACTACAAAATAAAATGTATACATTTTTAATTGGCTTAGAGCACACCTGAACATATATGAATGCCTTAATTTTAACTTATTTAAAATGATCACTTAAGTGATAACAGCAATGCAATTACACAATTATATCAAATTAATGTATAAAAATATTACTTTCCTAGTATTCTTTACTGGCTTTTCCATGATTTCATGAAATATTTTAAATTTAAATGCCAGAAAATATTTCCAATATGCATGTAATTATGTAATTTCAATAAGGATTTAAGTAATAATTATTTAAATAATTTAAAATTATATTTATTGCGAAATATTTTTATCGATATAAGTTTTAACCTAACATTTAATTATAAATCACGATTAACAAACAAATTATTACAATGCTAAACAGTAGTATGCAATGAATCATTTAGATATTATTTTTAGAAAGATCACATTTTACCTGATAGATAATAACTTGCATCTGTCGTAACATAGTGAAAAATGAATGGATAAAATGTTGAAGCTGCAGTACCAATAAACAATCCTAAATGAAAGCAACATTAGTATATGAATAAAAAAGAAATATAATAACTTCTGTTTAAATGACAGACAACAATATTATTTTAATTTTTGAGATGGCCAAAGTTTTGACAATTTTAGCACTCTGTAGATTAAAAACAACATCTGTGTAAATTTCACAAACACTTGGCAGAAAATCAATTGATCTTATAGAAATTTTATGGAAATCTATTGCACAACATTAAAAAAGCAACAACAACAAAGAAAACCTACATTTATTTGCAGATTGTTTACAATAAAATGACAACAAAGATATCGTTATACTATGAAAGCCTTTTAGAATATGAGTAAAACTTGAAATAGTTTTCCTTTGCAAATTTAAAATTCTACCTGATTCCAAATAATAACACTCATGAGACCATTTTCTTCTTTCAGAAAAGAAATCTATTATCTCCTTATTTAACTCCTGAAATCGTCATTCGCTTTTTGATTAATACTTTGTGCTATAATCCTGTCTCAAATGTGTAATTAAATTTTGGACACCTTCTATAGTTTGGTTACTCTTATAAATGAAAGCCCTTTAAAAGTCAACAAGAGCTTAAGTTCTATCTTCCTAGATATTTTAATGTAATGCATAATGCAGCAGTTTGTAAAGCAACCAGTATGCGGTGTTACTTAAAAAAATGTATTATAATTGCTAAGGGTCCTATATTCACAAGACTGTACAAAATCAGTAGTAACCTCTCCATTCATTCGACAGTTTCAAAGATAACACTTGTTCAAATTAGAAAGTGTATCTCATTATATTACTGACAATTTTATAGTAAAAATAGAGTTAAATTAAGCTTATTTAATGTTTTCTATAAAAAACGTTCGAACGTCTAAACAGTTTTATAATAGTGAAGTAATTGGAAAAGGATTGATCATCATGCATCATGTCGTCATAAGTTATTTGCTGAAAAATACATAATTCTGGTAACGATGATTTTTTTATGTTAGAAATACAAATTGGCAGAGTAACCTGTATAAGAATATTTTGTTGTTGTTAATTAAGATTGATAAATAGGCTGAGGACACTCAAAAAATACTACTAAAACTGATTTAAACCGAATTTAATTACGAATTGGAGTGAAAAAATATCTAGAAAGTGGGTTGGTTCGCTGAACCAAAGACACGGGTTCGAACCCTTCCCTGAAGATTTTGTTCACTCCGTTGGTTTTACGCCTTATTAGCAATGTGTAAATCAAATCACGTAATTAAATTCAGATTTATGTTTTCTTGGGCGTATTTCATCATTTAAATTATATATGTATCATTCGATGATTGATTAATTTCGACTCGTGTCTGCCGCAGTGTTGAGGTCCATAAAGTTATCCCATCTTACTCCATGTCATCAAAGTGAATAAAAATTCACGTATTAAAATTAAATTTACTATTTCTCGGGCGTATTTCATCGTTTTAATTACCATGTAATAATAAAACTTTCTTTTCTCTCGGTAAATTGGTAATCATAAGAGCGTCTCCGTTGTAATTTGCCCAATTAATTTGTAAAAAATGCTTACAAAAATGAATTTTCAAATGTTATATATATATATATATATATAGTTTTAATAATAAAAAAAATAAAATGGATAAAATATTATGCTTTGCTGTATTTTTCTGCAGTTGCGCTTAAAGTATTTGTCAGAGATGTTTTGAGTTTTAATATAATCTTAATACATGGTTTTTTGTGAGTTACATATTGATAATACACTGTAAAACAGTTTTCGTAAAAAAAAAAAAAAAAAAAAAAAAAAACATAAATTGTATTGCCAGGCTTGATACCAGTACTATTTCAGTATGTTACCTATTTTAATTTTAATTTTCTGAAGAAAGAGATTTCGTGATCGTAGCATAAATTACTAAACATGGATTTGCGAATATCGTTGATCAATAACTACGTTAAAATTCGAGATGATATTATAGTTTCATTATATTTTA
The DNA here is from genome assembly GCA_963932465.1 of Maratus speciosus. Taxonomy (NCBI): domain Eukaryota; kingdom Metazoa; phylum Arthropoda; class Arachnida; order Araneae; family Salticidae; genus Maratus; species Maratus speciosus. The sequence goes on from OZ010791.1 coordinate 422,637,851, forward strand.
TTATACAACCAAGTTTTGTAAAATAATGAAATTTAGTAGAAAACCATTGAGATACTTACACATTTTACACAAATTCTCAACTGTCACAATGCTACACCTGAACAAGCATTTGCATCCTTTTATTTGTATAAATAACAAAAACACATCTTTCCTTATCAACATTCCAAGTCGAAATTTTGACGAAAAATGCCACTCAATACACTGCGGTCTGACTCGCTGGACCAATCATTTATTTCTAGCATTTCTACTTATAGTTTACTTTTCAGCAATTCAATGTTGCGAAGATGTGACGAAACAGGGAAATATATCCGAAGTGTAGTAAGCAAATCCCTAATCACATAGGCATACATAAAGCATATCCCCAATTATATAGGTTACATACATTTAATCATTTTTCATTTCTTAAACTCTTATTTATGTAATTTATGTATGTAACTTACGGAAAAGAAATAAAAATTTTGTGTTCTTCGTATGCAATTTACAAGATATCCGACCAATAGAATATCAAATTTATAATGTTAATTTCTAAATGCGGTTTGAAGTGGAAATAGTTCATTATTGCAATCTACACAACCGATTCGTTTACGCGTAATAAGATCGGACTTTAAAAAGTCGCGTGAAATTTGAGAAAATTACTGCAATATGTCGGACAATGTTTAATAAATATGTTGCTTACAATTGTTTGTGAATATAATTATTACGTACCATACAATGAAAAGAACACAAGTTTTGTTCTTTCAGCTGGTGGAGCCCAATCTTTCCATGTTGTCATTACTGCTACATATATCGGAGCCTAAAAATATTTATTTCTTCATAAATTTTTGAACATTATATTAAATGCTTAAATACAGATAGTGAAATTTAGATTTGAAAATACGTAAATCCAAAAGACTATTCACAAATTATCATATATTTAGTTTCAACTAACACAAACTTTTTACACCCGCAAATGTGCGTTCACTGTAATGAATTCTTTTTCAGTTATTTAAAAGAAAACATGTGACAATTTGTTGAACAAAAATTTATTGTAATTTAAAATATAAAATAAATTTCATCTTTCCCATAAGAGTAATTATACACCTAAAAATTAAAATTTTATCGTACTTGTATATTAGAGATTTTACCTTCTGTGTATCTTGAATGATTTTCATCGAATGATTTTCTTTTAATCGATTTTTCTATATATGGGAATCCACATTATTGAAATTCGACTGTAACTCATTACTTTTTGTGGATATAATTTTTTGAAAGGATTCCCCGTTTACAAAAACTAAAAAAATTAAACTCTAGAGACTTTTGCAACCATATCCGGCAACTAATTTAAGAGAATGAGAGATATATTTTACAATGACAAATTATGTTCAGCTTGTTTTAAAAATTTCTGCCAATAAATGATAACGACCTACCATTACATTAGCTCCAACTACACTTAAGCCACTATTTGTTCTAAGCTATAGACCATCTCTAATGAGTTGGGATTTGAATGAATCCGAGATAAAGCTGTCATTCAATAGTCGATGTGAATTAACCTATAAAACGTTGTTTTATTTTTTTCATCCTACTACTGAACCTACTACCTATTCTACTGAAGTACCTAATTATAATGCAAAGCAATTACTCTGCATCATCGCTGTGCTTTCATGGTGTTTTTCTTGTGCCTCCATGGGGATAGTCCGAGGTACTTGTAATACGTGTAAACTACAATGTTGTAAATGACGTGCATGACCACGACAATTGTAAATTGTATTGCCGATTTCTGTATTTCATTTTCGTTTTCCAAATCAAAATAGAGTTCGAAGCAGATCCAGTTTTGCGAGATGACTTAAAATAAACTTTACTTGAAATAGTGATAAAGCTAAGCCGCACAATTGAACGGATATCGTAAAAAACAGATCATAGATAATTTTACTTTATTTTATTTATTTATTTATTTATTTTTAATTACCATTAAAGACTGTTCTTAAGCAAGTAATTTACCCCAAAACGCTATAGTCCTATTTAAAAAAAATTCCGCTGGAATTTTTCGTCAGATGGAATGATGATAGATTCTGCTTTCAATACCATACATTTCAAATCCTTAAAAATTACTTTTAACAATTGTTATTGATTTTCAGATTCAGAATGGCATTGAGGAAGATAATTAATAACATTTTAGTAAATAACAAAATAGATAATTTCCTCGGTAAAATTCATTTTGAGTAATTTTCCAACTACTTCAGAGAGGACAATTAAGTTTTCGTCATTTTCTTAAAATAGTTATACATTGCCAAAAGTTTGCATTTGTTTTTTAAATTAATTTCCTTCTATGTTAAATATAATTGCTGGCTTCGACACATCTACGACCTAGAGAATATTTCCAAATTCAACAAAGTGTATATTGAATCCTATTAAAATTATGATCAAACTGATATTAAAGAATCGGTCACAATTAAAATTGATATTTGTTTAACTGGAATGCAACTAGATATAATTACCAAAGGCAGAAATGTGGGCAAATTAATGCATTTTAAATAAATGACGAAAGCGCAGTTGTCGTAGCTGAAGTACTCGAGAAAATCACTCCAAATTTACCTTAACAAGAAAAGCATATCTCTCTCTCTCTCTCTCTCTCTCTCTCTCTCTCTATATATATATATATATATATATATATATATATATATATTACCAAAATATTATAAAGTGTTTTGCTTAACGTCATTCCGTGACTGAAAAAAAAAATTAATAATTGTTATGAATGATGTTTGCCTATTTAGCATTTATTAAAATCAGAATATAATGACATTCCATTACGCTAAAAATTAAAGGTAAACATTTCTGACAAGTATGTAGTGTTTTAGGTACATTTATGTGTTTAAGCACAAGCTTTTATGAAATTACCACTAAAAATAAAAACTGAACACTTCATCAATGTTCAGGTTTTGACTTTATTTGTTCTATTGTGCGCCGTTCATTAACAGATACTAATTAAGAAATCTAAGATTATTCGCATACACAGGTAAATTATCAGTATGGAAGTGATAAATTCTATTATGTAACATTTTGCCTAAAATTAATATATAGCATTATTATATAGCATTTCACTTCTTCAAGGGTAAACGAAATACATATATAAGCAAAAACATAGTCAATTTCTGTAATAGAATCCAGCAATAAGCTAAAAATTGAATTACATTATGTATCCGATCGACTATACAACAAAAAGTATAAATTTAAAATGCTATATAAACTGAATTAAATAAATCATTAATCAATGCAAGATCCGTAATAATGAACAATATGAAAAAAAAAATTCTAAAAATTAAATTTAAGACATACCCAGCAATAGAATTTCTATGACCATATCACAATCACAAACAAGTATCCCATTTCAGCACAGCAAAAATCCCGCCTAATTAAATGGTACAGTTAAAAGCGAATCCATACGGTTTCAAATCATCAAGGCTTGCATATAATATTATATTTCTTATAAATATAGTAATTGTAATTAACTTAAATAGTCTGTACAATAAAAATTATTATGTGCTATTTTAAGGATCCTGCAATAAATTATTACTAAAAAGAACAAGAAAGAATGAGATGTTTAAAATAATCAGGTAATAAATAAGATATATGATATAGTATAATAAGGTATGGCAACAAAATTATTGTCGAACTGAATAAATAATTATTTAATTCTGCCATCTACATGGGCTTGAAAAAATTAAACTGTAAATATACGTGTTCACCATCACGGCAAAATGAAATAGAAATAAATTGTAGTGGTGCATTCTATTGGAAATTACCAAAAATAACTGTAGAAAAATTGCAAATTTCAAGTATTTGAACTTCATTAATTCACTTTAAAACAGCAAATAATAGCATTCTAAAACAGCTCAACAGAATATCGATAATAATCATTTAGCATCTTCAATATAATGATTATAATTATTTTTTAATAATTTTATGTGAGAATAAGTAAATTAATAATAATTTCATAAAAGTAAAATTTTAATAATATAAAAGTTTGTTTCTATTAGAAAATTAATTTAATGTTATAAATTTTAAATGTTTCTTTATAGATTGGGGAATGTGTGTGTGCATGTGTGTGTGTGTGGGGGGGGGTATATACAAACAAATTACAAAATTTTTACATACTGATAAATATATGTATCATAAACTGTATTAGCGTCCACTGTTATAAATTATAATATATTAAAGTAAATCAATAAAAGTGATGTAAATGATGTAAATTAATATAATAAAAATATTTTTATACAGTATTAAGGACAGCAAATACATAAGGACCAAAATAAACATAGAAACTCATAAAAGCAACGTACCAATCCCTTTTTTTAATATGTATATTAAATCAACATTTGCGTATGAATTATCCAGACAACTCCTCCCTCCTTCATAATTTAACATTTACCGACCCAGCCAACATATTTAAACTTTTTTTTAAATTATATTTTATATTTTTAATTTTTTTGTATTTTTTTTAGTTTTTTATGTTTTTTTTTTTTTTTTTTTTAATGCGCAAAATGTTAATAGTAACTTACAAGTAACTTCCCAACTATCCATTGTTTATATCATTAATTAATTGCAGATTAAGGAATATTGAATTTCTTAGGAAAACCATGATTTAATGCATCAAATATTAATTGTTTAATGTTTTTATTGATAAGGTGAGAGGAACATAAACTTTTGATTCTATACAAATGATTAATTAGTATATTACGGGAAACTGAAATATGTAGACAGGATTCAAAATGAGTAAATGTATTAACCTTGAATTGAATATCTTTACGTTTGTCATAAAGATTAGTAATTGTTCTGTTTTCTGCGATTATGATTTTTAGATCTAAAAATTTAATAGTATTATTTCTTAAAAGGTTTTCTGTTAATTCTAAATTAGTTGGATAATCAACTGGAAATTGAGTAATATTTGATTGTTTTGTGTCAATTAAAATTATGTTATCAATATAACGATGCATTAGTATATTATCATTACAGAAATTACGTTCATATTGATATAAACATAAATCAGCCATCAAACTGGATGTAGATCCGCCATGTGGAATTCCTTCTATTTGTAGATAAATAATATTATCTTGTAAGATATAGTTATTGTATATTATAAAACTAGTTAAAGCGCAAAAATATTTTATATCCATATATGTAGGAAGAGTTAATTTACTTTTATATGTTTTAAATTGTGTATTAATTATATTATGCAGGTCTATAAGATTTATATTATTAAATAGATCTTTGATATCATATGTACGTATATTTTTTACACATTTAATGTCTTTAAGTACATTAACGAATTGATGACTATTTTTTATACAATGTTTGTTATCTGTTTCTGGTGTTAGATTATAAATTTGACTTAGAATTTTTAATAAAATATTGTTAGCATAATTATTATATGTATTACATCCAATTGTAACAGTTTTGAATTTAATTGGTGTCTTATAAAATTTAGAAATAAGCACTAAATATGGATAATTAAAGTTAGAAGGAATAATATTTAGTAGTTTATAATAAGCAATAATTTTGCGATTGTTATCAATAATATCATCATTAGTTTTTTGGAAAGACTTATTTGATGAAATATAATATTTGCATATGATTGCAGAAATATTAGGGGATTTGTCAATTTATGTGATTACATAGTCTTTTTGAATATTTTTAATTTGTTGGAAAATGTGTTTGGTATTGATTTAACAAGATTAGATACATTTGCCCTAAGAGCATCAGTTAACTTTTCAATAACCAATATTTTCCATTGATTAAAATATACAATAGGTTTATTGTAATATATAGAAATTTTATATATCATATGTAAATTGCTTTATAATTGAATTTAAATTAAGTTTTGATAGAAGTCTATATTTAGTTCCATATCCCATTAATTTTCTTAATGTAAAGTCATTTACAATATTAAGATTACCAGTGATTATATGACCATGATTTTTATTAGTGTAATTCTGTAGTAAGGAGTCGTAGAAGTTACAAGGAAAAGTACTTGTAGCAGATGTATTTTTTGAGAAAGAATTATAATTAAAAATCTTTCTACCTAAAGGAATTGGATATTTAAATGTTCTAGATATTTAAATACTATGAACAGGAAATTTACATTTTTTGTCATTTATAATAGAATTAATATTAATTTTATTGAATATTTGACTTGTATAAGTAATTAGCATTTGTAAATTTGTATTTTTAAGGGGTTTTTTTTTATTTTTTTTTTGTAAATTAATGTTAAATTGATTGACTCTAGTCATAGTAAGATAAAAAAAATATATCTGAGAAATGTATCAAGAAAGTTTTAATAGGAAATATTTTTAAATATTGTGCAAGCTTTTTCTTTTTTATTGCAAAGATATATTTACGAACTAATAACCAATTATAATCAAATAAATATATTTTTAGAGATAATAATTGAAGATGAACATCTACCACGTTTGTTACGTGTTGTTCTGCGATTAAAGTTATGATTTAGTGCAGGACAAATTAGATTATAATCAGTTATATTATTAATGGATGAAAAAAACTTTAAAATTCCTATTGAATACTTCAGTATTAAGTTCGTATGGATAAACTGTATTATAATATTGCACGAATGAAGACTCCAGAAATAGACGTTCTGATACGTTTTTTTTTTTCGTAAGGTGTTGTTGTATTTTTAAATTTATGTTTGTGGAAATGGTGAATTTCAACAGTAGATTGTTTATTCTTAGACTTATTTTTAATCGAATCTGAGTGATGTTGGTTAATACGTTTAATTAGTGGACCAGATGTTTGTCCAATATACTGCATATTACATATATTACATTTTATAGTATATACTACATTGCATGCTTTAAAAATGAAGATAAACACGGATCCGAAACAATTTGTGATTGTGAAGCAAAGGGACATGTCTTGCATCTCTTATCCATTCATTTTCTAATTAATAGAGGTGGTGTAGGCGAATAAAGTAGGTGATTGGCTGTCGGTCCAGGAACAATCCTATTAATGTTCCTGAACGGCACACACACACACACACACACATATATATATATATCATCATCATCATAAACCGTTTTAAATTCACTGCTGGATGTAGGTCTGGTCACGATTTTTCCATTGTTTCCTGTCTAGTGCTTTAGTCATCCAATTTACACCGGCTACTTTTCTAATTTCATCACTCCATCTTACGTGAGGTCGCCTTCTTGGCCGTTTTATATCTCTGGGATACCACTGAAGTGTGTTTGTGCTCCATCTATTGTCTTGTTTTCTTGCAATGTGCCCAGCCCATTTCCATTTTAGCCGTTTAATTCTTTTAATGATGTCAAAAATTTTCGTCTAACTTCTTATCCAGGTTATGCTTTTTCTGGCTCTTCTAGTTATGCCTAGCATACATCTTTTCATACTTCTCTGTGTTGTTTGTAGGCTTTGTACCATCGGTTTTGGTAGCGTCCATGTTTCTGCTCCATAAGTTAGCACAAGCAAAGAACATTGGTTAAATACCTTTCTTCTCAAACAAACAGGCTTGTTACTCTTCAGAATAATATTGTTCTTCCCAAAAGCACTCCATCCATTTCTTATTCTTCTATTGATTTCATTCATGATACTATTCCCAAGGTACACATAACTTTGCACTTCTTTAATTTCAGTATTGTTGCAGACGATGCAAATGAATTGAACATCACCTTGTCTTTTCCAAGTTTATTTTTAATCCCACATTATGCTAGCTTCTGCCAAATCTTTTAGCATATTTTTCAATTCTTCAGGAGTGTTACTGAAAATTAGAATGGCGTCAGCGAATCGGAGATGACTTAAATATTCCCCATTTATTCTAATCCCTTTGTTTTCCCAATTCAGCTTTTTAAAAATATTTTCTAAGACAGCAGTAAAAACCTTAGGCGAAATGGTGGCTCCTTGTCTTACCCCTCTTCCAAGCTTTATCTTTGCATTTCCTTTGACCAAGCGGATGGTTGCTGTTGCTTTCTTGTAAGTCTTCTTTATGATATTGATGTAAGGTTTGTCTATACCAATGTCCTCCAGAGATTCTACTACTGCTGATGTGTACCTAATCAAATGCTTTTTCATAATCAATAAATGCAAGGAAGAGAGGTAAATTATATTCCTTATATTTTCCTATGAGTTCCCTTACCGTTTGGATATGATCCATTGTGCTGAATCCACTTCGGAATCCTGCTTGTTCTCTATGTTGAGCTGAGCTGAGTCCAGAACTGATTCATGTTTTGTCGTTAAAACTTTGGTGAAAATTTTATAAATCACTGATTGTAAGCTGATCGGATGATAGTTTTTAATGTTTTCCTTCTCTCCTTTCTTGTAAAGTAGCACCACCACAGCATTATTCCAATCTTTTGGTACATCTGACTTCTCGAGACATTTGGAAATCAATAAGGATAGCATTTTTACAAATTCTTCTCCTGCTTCTTTGATAAGTTCAATTGTAATTCCATCTTCGTCACGGAATTTACATTTTTTCATAAATATAATGGCTTGTAAAACTTCGTCCCTCATCACTGGTATTATCGCATCGGTTTCTGTTAAATTTTCTCGTGGATTACGTAGGTTGATTTCTGTTTGCTCTTCCCATTTATATAGATCGTTATAGAATTTTTCGACAATGTGTACTTTCTCTTTATTGATTTTGGTGATTATTCCATCTGCCCTCTTTAGTGCAAAAATACCTTTTCTCCCAACACATAGTTTGCACCTAGCTGATATTAAACTTTTGTTATCATCTAGAACTTTCTTGACAAGATCACAGTTAAATTTTCTGATATCGTCTGTAACACATTTTCTTACCGTTTTTCATAATTCAGTGTATCCAATTCTTGATTTAGGATGGATATATATCACTATTTTATGGACGCAATAACTTCTATACTTCAGCACAAATCTCTTCTAAACTCAAAATCAAGGGGCAGGAAATCTCGGTAAAGTTCATTAATGGGCAAAAGCTGACCAAGGTGGAACAGAAACTGAACCAACAGAAACTGAAACAATAACTTCTTATCAAATCAGTTTAAAGTCATTACTACTTCCAGTAAAAGAGCATAAAATGTATCTATAACTAATTTAAGATATCATTAAAAATTGGTTCAAGGGCCGAAAGAAAAAGAATTTTAAGAAGAAGAAAAAATCATAACTTCTTCAATTGGCAAGATATCAAATCCAATTAAATTTATTACACATCTTCTTAAACTTACCTACAACTTTTGTATTGACCAAAATTTGATAGGACCAACTCTTACCCGAAAGAAAAAATAGAGTTTGTAGAAACACAACGTTTTAATGGTGTTCTAAATCCACTTTATGACATAAGTTTTAATCCATTTTTGTTCGGAAATGCATTAAACTGGAAGTGTTGTTATTTAGAAAATATGTAAATGAAAGACGTTTTCCGTTTTTTGTAAATACGATAGATGTTTCAGAAAATACCATCATGCTTGGCGTTTTGAACCAAATTTACCGACAAAAGCAAATAACCAGTGAACGGAGGGAGAAAATGCCTTGTGATAGGTTTGCCAATTTTATTCCTTTACGTTTAAAAATGTGTTTGTGTCAGAAAGTATCAGGCTTGTTGAGCAGTACAGTTGAGAACAGCCTTAACATGATTCTGATAAAACCTGCTCATACAGAAAAATGAAATTTGAAACTCGTCAAAGGCGGCCAGATAAAATCGTTAAACTATTCTCTCTAATTTTGATTTAGTTTTTCTTGATAAAATTAGTACTTAACTGCTAAATCTACCTGTGCCTGTAGCATGAGCCGGCAGCGATTTTTTTATTTTTGTACTTGTATTAAAATATGTTATTCTTCAGAACTTTTTGGTAAGATCAAAATGTCAAGGTCAGCAAATTTTACTTACTCCAATAACACTTTGTCCCATCAGAACAAAAAGGAGACTAATTGAATGATGATTGAGCGCGACTGGTGTAAGCATGTGAAGAAATGAAGCGGCAGAAACAGCTACAAGTAAAAATCTGTCAACATAAAACAAAGAATAAAACGAAGAGTTTAAAATATTTTCAATATTAGAAATTTTAAAACTTATTAGAATGAGACTATTTAATATTTTAGAACATAGAGTGATACTCGAAAAAATCAATAAGTAAAATTAAAATATATATGGTTGTATGCACGAATAAAACTATACTAAAAACTCTCAAGAGCGTAAATTTATATGAAGAATAATATTAAGTGGGTACAGGACCTTTGAGTTTGTCGAAACGATAAAAAACTTTGTCTCTTTCAAGGTACCAAAATACAAGTACTATGCAATTAAGACCTTTTTTTCCTAAATGTTGTATAAACAAAATTATTATTTAAATTTTAAATTTAAAAATTCGTCCACTAATGCGTGCATTGAAATTAAAAAGCGCTGCACGCAAGATAAAACCCTAAATTATGCCTATTGGAAACAATTTTTGAACAAATTAGAATCATATCAGACCGAATTTTAAATTGAAATCAAAATATAGACTAAAAGTTTTGTTCAACATTTAATTTTAACACAAAATATATAAAAAAAATATTTAAAAAACACTTTCGAGTTCTTCAAGCTCAAAAAAATAAATAACCAAAATATGTAAATTGTTTTTGGTTTTAGCATGAAGGCTTTACAGAAACGCATAATTAATAAATTTGTTAAAGCTGTAGCACTTGAAAGTAAGAGTGCGCGCAAACTTGACATTTACTAATCAAAGAAAACGCGTTTTAAAGTTTCAATATCTATGGAAATTTAATTGTAGTCATCGTCTATAAATGATTTAAATTCAAGAAATAATGCAGATTTCTGAATGCGGTTTTTTGCATGTTGTTGAGCATAAAAAGAAAAAATCAGAATAAAACAAGAACTGAAAACAAATCGGCTAAAGTTGCACAGATTACATGTCACATAATATACAATTATATTTATCACATAATATACAAAAACAGCTTAGAACAAAAGATAAAGTAGGAAACATTTCACAACTACATCCACGGAGAAAGTATTCCACATAAAAAAGTAATATAACCGTTAAATTTTCAGAAGATATATTTTATATAGATATAACAGAATATGGGATAAATAAAATAGTTTGTTTAACTTAATGCAAATTTGCAACAAAAAGAAACGTTTGAGTTAGGCTTAGGAGCAACCATTTTACATTAACTATTAATTTCATTCAATACTCTAAATAAACACACTATCTAGAGGGCCTAATTCACACAGCTAACTGGATTAGGCAATACAGTTTCGTTCAGGATAGCTCAGTTGGTAGAGCTTTAGCAGCTTCAGCTAAGAGATTCTTGAAATGGACCTGGCCTGGACATTTTTCGCCCAGTTGGAAAATTACATCATATATGATTTATTTACCAATTAGAATAATTGTGTTAAAATTAATCTAACGTAAAGTTATTCTGAAGAGTTTCATCTATGATTAAAAAAAAAAAAACATGCTTCTGTGACGTAGAATCTCAGTAAAAACAAACTAAACTAAAAGTTCTCTCGGTTAATTTCAACAGAAATTAACCGAGCTATCTAACAATAAGTTTTTCGTACATAATACTTCTGAGAACAAAACGAAAGATAACTGATTTAGCACACAGGTATTCAGAGATCATATATTTTGAAGCACTTATAAGAGGAATTGAGATATGATATGAAAAAGTTCTTTACTCACTTTCAGCGAAATCATAACAAAGGAATATAATATTAATTTCTACAAAGTAAAATAAAATGATTTAAATGGAAACTTGAGATGAAACTTTGAAGTTTTGGATCAGATTATTTTCTTTGAAAATATTAATTTTGTAGGATAAGAATCTTGATTTAAAGAATTATCAGAGAAGGACGTCACACTTACTTATGTAGATGACGCTGGATCTATTTAAGTATTGATTAGAATATATGTATGTAAACAATGTATATGTAAACAATTCTTTCTAAGTGAGCCCCTATTTAGGTTGGAGGCGTGAAATTTTGCATACTTATAGCTGAACACCTCACATCAAACGACAAATCATAAAATTTTGAAAGAGTTGTAAATTTAGCCCTTTGGGCTCCCCCATGTGTATTTTAAACAATTCTTTCAAAGTGAGCCCCTATTTAAGTTGGAGGCGTGAAATTTTGCATACTTATAGTTGAACACCTCACACTATATGACAAACCATAAAATTTTGAAAAAGTTGTACATTTAACCCTTTGGGCTCCCACATGTTTATTTTAAACAATTCTTTCTAAGTGAGCTCCTAATTAGGTTGGAGGCGTGAAATTTTGCATACTTGTAGCAGAACACCTGAGGCCAGGCGACAAATCTTAAAATCTTGAAAAAGTCTTACGTTTAACGCTTTGAGCTACCACATATGTATTTTAAGCAATTCTTTCTAAGAGAGTCCTAATTAAGTTGGAGAAATGAATTTTTGCACACGTATAGCTGAATACCTCAGACCGCACGACAAAGCATAAACTTTTCAAAAAGTCATATATTATTTACTCCGTCGGGCTCTAACTTGTGTATTTTAAGCAATTTTTCTAACCTCCGCCCTGTTCACCCGGGGAGCACTTTTCCAACTTTTGCTGACACCCCTTTGAGCATTCTTTCATATTATGCACCATAGCCTTACATATTTTAGCTCCACTTTTTACCGCCAGAGGCGCGTACTTATCTCGGGTGCTATGGGCCAAATCCCCTCGACTAATATATCTACGGATAGTATGTAAAACGGCATTTCGTCCTAATAGAGGTTTGTTTAGAATAGAGTGCGCCCCTGGTTGCGAAATGTGGAACTAACAGATTTTTCAAAAGGATAAAGTGTTTTGAAAGGAATATTAAACGAAACCCTCTGTGCGATCTGTGATCACACTTGCCCACTTGTTTATCCTAGTAATAATTTGGAAAAGACGGATTACGTCGTTCCCGATTTTGTGACTCTGATAAATTGGCAGAGGGTACTGAGGCGCCATCTGGGGTTGTTTTTCAAGTTAGAAGTTTTGAATTGGGATTTTTCCGTTTTAAGAGGTTTGGAAGAATTTTTCGATTTAATGATTTCTGCATAAATTTTGGAACGAATTTTATTTTTATCTGGAAATTTCTTACAACCCTTAAAAGAGGCTGGGTGGGATTCTGAACAATTACAGCAAATTGGCTGTGGTTTTTCCTCAGGAACATTTTTATCGTCCAAAGGTTTTTTTCTTGGGGCAGTCAGCGCTTTTGTGGAATTCGTCACATTGGACTCATCTAGACTTAATGAAACAAAAATTTGCGTGATTGAAAAAATTTTGACAATTAAAACATTACGCCGCCTTTCTTGGGGGCACGATAATTCTCAATTTGGATACGAAAATACATTAAACCGGTGATTTTGAAGATATTTAAGGAATGTTCGGAATTTGGAAGATGAATTTGGAATAGAGGTAGAGTTCTTTTATCTTTGCGACTGATCATTTGGGCAATTTTAAGAATTTCAAATCCTTCCTCTAGAAGGGCGCATTTAATTTCTTCGATATTTGTCCTAGTAGGTAGGCCTCTGATGACAGCTTTGATGGGGGCCCTGGTGTCGGGCGTGTAGAAGAATTGAATTTCATTTTTCTTGAGAAATTCAATGATTTTTTCTTTAATTGGTAGGGAATCCGCAAAAAGCTTCATCCAACTACCTGAATTTTTGATGTGGAAATTTTTATCGCATTCCAGCGCAATTTTCCTGATAATTTCCATAATGTTGTCAGAGTTTGGCAAAGTAATAGGTTTAGTTTACTCGTGACGCCATCTATCCTGGCAGATGGTAAATTCAAACTTTCGGGAACGGGTTTTTCATTGCCCTCCGTGTTTTCAGAAGAATTAGCCTCAGAAGAATTTTATTTACAGAATTTTCTGGATTTGGGATAATAGAGCTAATGGGGCGATGCTCCTCACCGCCCTGCCAATCATCCACAACGGTCATGTTGATATCGAAGTTGATTTTAGAGTCTTTTTCCTGATTTTCGGAAGGGTCGATAGCAGCCTTTTTGCTCGGCTGGAAATTTTCCTCATCTTTATTGGAATGTTTATTTTTCTTAGGTTTTTTCTTTTTAGGGGTGACAGTTTTTAATCCCTCATCGTCTTCTTTCTTTTCCCACCAAATTGGGCCAAATTTAGGAGGATTTCCTTTTTTAAATGGATGAAAGGATCCATCTTCCTGAAACTTACTAAGAATTTCATCGGGAAGCATTTCTGCGCATACTGCCCAAGTATTCAGGTAGTGTTCCAATTTGAAACCTTGGGTGATTTCATAATTTGTAAAGCCTTCATAGGTTTGTTTGTAAGCTTCTAAGGAAACGAAGCTGCCAGAGTCCGTAAATCGGTTAAGAGTAACCCGAGATAAATTATTCGGCTCAACGCCAAGATAATCTAAGAAGTATTTTAAATGCGAATTGCTAGGGTAATTTAGATTCCTACCAAAAATAGTAATAGAAATATTACCAGCTCCAGATTCAATACTTGCGCGCGACACTTCTGTCGGCGCTGGAGAAATATCAGCTTGGAGAAAAGAAATCAGGGCAGGTGCTAACACTCACGCTGTTTGCTCCACCCTTCCCGCTTTTCGGTGTCTTTAATTTGTGTAAATTCCCTTTTAAATTTGTCCGGTTTTAATTTTTTAATTTTTTTTTTCAACGTTGCTTCCGCTAGAGTCTCTTATACTCGGGAGGTTTCTGGGGACCTATGAATCTTGCTTCCGCAAAAGTCAAAATAAGCAGTAGAATAAAGGGCTGTGGACGAATTCGTTACGAATATTCTTTGCCTTAGGCTGGATATATACACGTTTTACCGGAAAATTAGCGTTAACTCAAGAAAATATTAACTAATATTAAAAATTGCCTGCTTGCAAATAATCTTTATCAAGAATATGAAAAAGTGTTTTTAATGTAACTTAATAATAAAATTTTGAGGAAATTTCTGAGTGTGAGATGAATCTTTCTGGAAACTATGTACATCTCTAGTATAAAAGAAAAGGTCACCTTCACGCAGTAATAATAGTTCAGAACCATCTACCGTTGAATGAGTTTTTACAGCGTGTACCATATATAACAAATATTTGTTCGTAAAAAACATTGGAACGTTTTCCACTATCTGTTTTGGAAAGATCCAAAAGAAAAAGATACTAGAATATTTCCACATACTGGAGTCATGTTTGGAGTCAAAATTAACCCCTTTTATCCCGCTTTCGTCATCGAATACAACATTGAGAACTATAAAAAATAATACACCAATCTTACGCAACAATTTTTAAGAAACATTTATGGATACAATAATTTTGACAGTGTCCATACGCAGGAATAATTAGAAAGGTTTCTTTCTGTTTCTAAATATCTTATGGTTAAATTTGAATTCGAAGTGTCCGGATGACAATATATAGAGCAGATCGAACAGAGTGAATAAAGTGATCTACAAGGATTGCAATGGAACAGTTCTTAAAATTTTAAAGGTTAATTTAAGCGGGACAAAAAGTTTTTAAAAATAACTACAAAAATCATGCTATCTGTTGAGTATACCGGTTTTTATTGTGTTTGAGTTCTCCAGTTAGATTTTTCCCAAGATGATGTTACAGAATAGATGAAAGCAGGAAATAATCTCGCATTAAGAAATTACAACTGATTTAAAAGAAGAATTTATGATTCTTTTCATGAATTAAACATGTTACAAGAAATTTAAATTCCTATATATCTTCAATTCTCCCATATAACACTGAATATTCCCTCTGCATACAAATTGCGAGAAAAGCCTGCAAGCGTATGCTGCTTTACATTTTTTTAAATTTTAACTAAAAATCGAACATCATTATTTCTTCTTGCTGCAAAATACAGCATCGGTACTTAAAAATGAATGATTACACCCAGAATAGAGATTTTAGCTGCTTTGATTGATGCTAAATTGGCTAAATCAATAACTGACGAATTGGACTTAGAAGATTTGGTAATATATTCATGTACGGCTCTAGGATAGTACTGGCATACATATCCACAGAAGAGAACAGATATGTTTTTTTTTCTTTTTTTTTACAAACCGAGTTTAAGACATCCGAAATGTCAGTTATCCTTCTTCATGGAAACATACACCTGATGAAAGGAATTCGATAGATCTACAATTTAGGGGCTGCAAAGCAGATACCATGTATATCTGACATGATGAGAGAGCCCACTTTGGCTTAGAGATCCAGAATAATATTATAAATATATGTATTTCACATGTCAAAACATAAATGAAGAAAGAATTTAAAAAACATCAAGTACAAAAAGTTATTGGACTATGTTGATTAAAGTCTACAGGAAACTTCGTACTACCAGAATTTTTCAAGTTATGAAAAAATCGTCAGTCTTAGTGATTTGATTCTCATCTTTCAGTCTTAATTCTTATAATTCAAAATAGCAAATGAAAGAAGAAATTATAATTTATGAATTTATGAATTTAAGAAATCAGAAACGAAAATAGTTTGGATTATATAAAAGTGATTTTTTTCCGTTTAAAGTGATGAGAGATTAATAACGCTTAAGACGTTCAAAGATGAGCAAGATATATTTCTTATAAATAATAAAATTATACATACTGCAGGACAATAAGCATTTCTAAACGTATATTGTTTTACTTTCAAATAGTAAATACATTAATATTTACATTTTACCTTTTCTGCTCAAAAATAGTCATGAAAACCGTCAGAATGTTTTCAGATTTGCTCAAAGAAAAATACTGGATTCTGAATGGTAGAATAACTGTGCATCATGTTTCATCCAAATGATCACTGTATGTGTAAAAGATTAATTTATGAAAATTTCAAATCTTCTAAAGTTTCTTTGATAGAAAATCGAGTGAATGACACAACTTTAATTCAAATCAGCAGCACTGATATGGCTAGTTGTATGTTTCTGAAAAATAATGAAAACTGTTGGGTTATCATTTACATGTGCTATCTGTAGAACTGGTGATTTGTAATTAGTTATTTTATTTTTTATGGAAGTTTTTTACGACTTTAATAAGTTTGGTATCTCTCGAGGTAGATATGCTATTATGTATTCCAACAATTTTTTTGGTGCAACCGTTTGGTAGTGATTGAATTGTAGTGAAACTGAATTACAACGGTGAAATATTTATAAAAATGTGTCTAAACGGATGTCTATTTGAAATACAGAGAGTTGATAAATACGTCTAACAGCGAAAACATTATACACTCTAGGCCATCCCCTTAAATGTCAGGGCAAGAAATTAGCAAACCCAACACATATTGACCAACTTTATAAATACAATTATAAATGTAGGTAGTATACAACCGGTATAGTTTGGCAAAAGTTTGGCGACAGATTTTTGGTCTATGGGATAACCAAGTAGCACCGTTTTAATTTACCACTCGAAAAATAAAAAAATGCTAACTGGCGAGTTAAAAAAAAAAGCTATTGGCGAGATTTTCACCCGGCTTACATTTCCATCTCGTTTTAGCATGAGATGGAAATTTTCTCAGTGGAATATTTAAATATAGAAAGAAATTAGGGAAGCTTTGATGAAATCGATTTTGATCAGAATATTTCGGTATTATTATCCAACGACCGAATAAAAGGCAATGATAATCAGTGTTGCCAGATTGTCGAAATTTTTAATTCAGAGTATTTGACTGCCACTTCTTTTAACTTCTTTCTTGACTTTTTTTAAATAGAATAATTCGCCTCATTTTTCAGAATTTTTAATGTATTTTTAAATAAGCCGAATATTTCTATTTTAAAAAAAAAAAAACGGTGAAAATCAACAATTTGGGGACAAAAAAGTCCCCAATCTAGTAACACTGATGATAATGTTCAGTTGCTCTAGAATATATTGTTTTCGTGGGAGCAGATATCGAGCAAAGGATTAATTGGACATTGGGACATGCCATAAAACTCATACTTGGAAAAGATGAAAGATTTCTCATGTTTCGTTAATAACGCCTTATTCGCATATACGTCTGCACAATTATGGAAATTATCCTCCCGATGAAATAACAAGAGACAGTATCAAAAATGTTTTTCGTAAGCCAATTTGAATAAAACTCAGTTGGAGCATTTTAAAGACGTGTCATATTTGAAAGTTATAAATTCTGAACCTGATGGAATATTAAAAATTCCAGAGAGAATCAATTTTTATTACTTATGAGAATGTTGGCATTTTTTAGTATTAAGTTCTTATTCCTTAATTCGCTTGATATATTTTGTAAGAAGTTGTGCTAAAACACAATATTAATTGTTGTTTTGATTACTTTTTGCATGTAAAGTTATTAATATTTACCATTGAAAATAAATAATCGTTTTTTTTTTATCTTTTCTGGTTAAATGACACATTGTGTATGCCTTAAGTAATTAATTGGCGCCCACATTATATTTCAAATGTTAGTGTTAAAATAACTAATTTTTATATACTTTAATTTACGTTAATTACTTTTATACGTAATAAGATTTTCTATCGTGGTTGGCAAAAACCATTTTATCTGATGTGTTATTCAATTCAACGTATTCGTTTAGTTAGTTAATTTTCACTCATTTAATAAACATTTTTAAGTTCCAACACTTACATAGATTTACTTCATATTTACCTATTTGCAGACATAAAATTTTTTCTTTCAAGCATGAAAATCATGTAGATGTCATTTAAAAGTACTTAAACTTCTTTTGGATTGGAGAAATCAGTTCCTTAGAAGCTTTCGTAAAATAGTCAAAAAGTCCTTCCGGCCAGTGCTGGGAGGAAGAGGTAGCTTTTATATTCCATGTTTTTTAAAAGCTAGCTTATATTAATCAAACACACGAAGCTCAATTTAGTGGAAACCGGTTATAGAAGATTTAATACTAATTTTTATCAATACTAAATCATTATGAATGAGAATTTCGCGAAATTAGACAGCGTTATCCAAGCTGATTTTATTTAAAGTAACTTATATTTGGTTTCCAAATTCGGCGATATCTTGAAGTTAAGAATATCCCTTTTAAGACAACATGGTGGATGAGTCTAACCAGTGAACTTTGTCGAGACCTTAGAAATTCCTGTGCACGTGCTCACTCACATCGGAATCAGTTGATATATATGAGTACTGTCGCAGGCAAAAAATCAGATTTTTCAAAATGTCACCCACATAAAGAAATTCAAACTGCTATATCTGAGCCATTTTTTTAGATAAAGACAAAACAAAAAATACTCCGGAATCCTTATATTAAAGTCAAATACTTAAGAAAGAAACATTTTTTCAATTTCTAATTTTTTCGCACCTCACTTTAAATTCAATTTTTTTAAATTTAATGGACGCCATTTTGAAACAAGATGGCGGATGAAGCTGGCCAGTGAACTTGGTCGAGACATTGCTATATACTATCCACATGCCTTCTTACATCCAAATAGGTTAATAAATACGTGTGTTATCGCGTGACAAATATCAGATCGTTTCAAAATGTCAACCATGCTAGAAATTCAAAGTGCTATAACTCAACCATTTTTTAAGATTCAGACAAAACAAAAACTGCTCCTGAATCTTTGTATCAAGGTCAAAAACAAAGAAAAAACCTTTTTCATTTTCCAATTTTTTGACACCTCATTTTAAATTTTAAATTAAATATTTTTAATGTTCCCTTTTGAAACAAGATGCGAATGAAGCTTGCCTACGAACTCGGTCGAGATATTGGTATGTACTATGTACATACCAAGTTACATCGAAATCGGTTTATAAATACCCCTGTTATCGCGTGACAAAAATCATGTCGTTTCAAAATTTCAGCCACAATAAAAATTCAAAATGCTATAACTCAGCCATTTTTTTATATATAGACGAAACAAACGTTGTTCCGGAATCTTCGTATTAAGGTCAAACACATAAGAAAAAAATCTTTTTAATTTCCCAATTTTTTGATGCCTCATTTTAAATTTAAAATTTTTTAAATGGCCACCATTTTGAAACAAGATGGCGGATGAAGCTAGCCGACGAACTCGGTCGAGACATTAGTATGTACTTTGTACACACCAAGGTACATCCATATCGGTTGATGAATACGCCTGTTATCGCGTGACAAAAATCAGGACGTTTCAAAATGTCAGCCACGGTAGAAATTCAACTCAGCTATTTTTTTTAGATATAGACGAAACAAAAACTTCTCTGGAATCTTTGTATCAAGGTCAAACACATAAAAAAATATTTTTCAATTTTAAATTTTTTGGTACCAGATTTCAAATTTTAAATTAAAAAAAATTAATGGCCACCATTTTGAAACAGGATGGCAGATGAAGCTGGCCAACATACTCGGTCGAGACATAGGAATATTCTATGTACACACCGAGTTTCATCCAAATCGGTTCATAAATACGCCTGTTATCATTTGTCAAATATGGGGTCGTTTCAAAATGTCAGCCACAATAGAAATTCAAAATGCTATAACTCTGCCATTTTTTTAGATATAGACGAAGCAAAATCTGTTCCGTAATCTTTGTATTAAGGTCAAACGCATAAGAAAAAAAATCTTTTTCATTTTCCAATTTTTTGATACCTTATTTTAAATTTTAAATATTTAATTTTTTTTTAAATTTTTTTAAATGGCTGACATTTTGAAACAAGATGGCGGATGAAGCTGGCCAACGAACTCGGTCAAGACATTTGTATGTACTTTGTACACACCAAGTTACATTCATATCGGTTCATGAATACCCCTCTTATCGCTTGACAAAGATCAGGACGTTTCAAAATGTCAGCCACGGTAGAAATTCAAAGTGCTATAACTCAGCCATTTTTTAAGATATAGACGAAACAAAAACTGCTCCGGAATCTTTGTATCAAGGTCAAATACATAAGAGAAATATATTTTTGAATTTTCAATTATTTGGTACCACATTTCAAATTTCACATTTTTTATTTTTTTTAAATGATCGCCATTTTTAAACAAGATGGCGGATGAAGCTGGCCAACGAACTCGGTCGAGGTATTGGTACGTTCTATGTACACATCCAGTTTCATCGAAATCGGTTCATAAATACGAGAGTTACAGTGTGACAAAGATCAGATATATATATATATATATATATATATATACATATAAATCAACATTTGAACGCAGGGCGGTTTCGGGGTCTGGGGGTCATGATCGATGAAAATATAGCAAAATTTTTTGAAATCACTTTCCTCCGAACGGCTGCAATAGGTAGCTTTTTGTAATGAAAGCTACCTAAAATATTTTTGCCCTTCTCACGTTTCTACATATGACTGTTAGGTAGCTTTCTTTACAAAAAAGCTACCTATTGCAGCCGTTCGGAGGAAAGCGATTTCGAAAAATTTTGGTATATTTTCATCGATCATGACCCCCAGACCCCGAAACCACCCTCCGTTCAAAATTGATATATATATATATATATATATATATATATATATCTGACCTATGTCACACTGTAACTCCCGTAATTATGAACCTATTTCGATGTAATTCGGTGTGTACATAGTACATACAAATGTCTCGACCGAGTTCGTTGGCCAGCTCCATCCGCCGTTTTGTTTCAAAATGGCGGCCATTTAAAATTTAAAAAAAATTTAAAACTCGAAATGTGGTACCAAAAAATTAAAAATGGAAAAATATTTTTTTCTTATGTATTTGACCTTTAAACAAAGATTCCGGAAAAGTTTTTGTTTCGTCTATATCTTAAAAAATGGCTGAGTTATAGCATTTTGAATTTCTAGCGTGGCTGATATTTTGAAACGTCCTGAATTTTGTCACGCGATAAAAGGCGTATTTATGAACCGATTTGGATGTAATTCGGTATGTACATAGTACATACCAATGTCTCGACCGAGTTCGTTGGCCAGCTTCATCCGCCATTTTGTTTCAAAATGGCGGCCATTTAAATTTTTTTTTTAATTTTAAATTTGAAATGTGGTACCAAAAAATTAAAAATGGAAAAATATTTTTTTCTTATGTATTTGACCTTTATACACAGATTCCGGAGCAGTTTTTGTTTCGTCTATATCTTAAAAAATGGCTGAGTTATAGCATTTTGAATTTCTAGCGTGGCTGACATTTTGAAACGTCCTGAATTTTGTCACGCGATAAAAGGCGTATTTATGAACCGATTTGGATGTAACTTCGTTTATACATAGTACATACCAATGTCTCGACCGGGTTTGTTGGCCAGCTTTACCCGCCATCTTGTTTAAAAATGGCGGCCATTTAAATTTTTAAGAAAAATTTAAATTTGAAATGTGGTACCAAAAATTGAAAATTGAAAAAATATTTTCTTCTTATGTGTTTGACCTTGATAAAAATATTCGGGAGCAGTTTTTGTTTCGTCTATATCTTAAGAAATGGCTGAGTTATAGCATTTTGAATTTCTAGCGTGGCTGACATTTTGAAACGTCCTGATTTTTCTCACGTAATAACAGGCGTATTTATGAACCGATTTGGATGTACCTTGGTGTGTACATAGTACATGCAAATATCTCGACCGAGTTCGTTGGCCAGCTTCATCCGCCATCTTGTTTCAAAATGGCGGCCATTTAAAAAAATTAAAAAATAAAAAAAATTAAATGAGATAAAAAAAAATTAGAAAATGAAAAAGATTTTTTTTGTATGTGTTTGACCTTAATACAAAGATTCCGGAACAGTTTTTCTTTCGTCTATATCTAAAAAAAATGGCTGAGTAATAGCATTTTGAATTTCTCTTGTGGCTGATATTTTAAAACGACCTGATTTTTGTCACGCGATAACAGGCGTATTTATGAACCTATTTGGATGTAACTTGGTTTGTACATAGTACATACCAATGTCTCGACCGAGTTCGTTGGCCAGCTTCATTCGCCATCTTGTTTCAAAAGGGTTGCCATTTAAATAAAATTAAATTTAAAATTCAAAATGAGGTATTAAAAAATTGGAAAATGAAAAAGATTTTTTTTATGTGTTTGGCCTTGATACAAAGATTCCGGAGCAGTTTTTGTTTCTGAAAATTTGTTCTTTTGTTGATATCTTAAAAAATGGTTGATTTATAGCACTTTGAATTTCTAGCATGGCTAACATTTTCAAACGATCTTGTATTTGTCACGCGATAACACACGTATTCGCCTATTTCGATGTAAGAAAGCATGTGAATAGTATACATCAACACCTCGACCAAGTTCGCTGGCCAGATTCATCAGCCATCTTGTTTCAAAATGGCGACCATTAAATTAAAAAATATATATATTTAAAGTGAGGTGCAAAAAAATTAGAAATTGAAAAAGGTTTCTTTCTTAAGTATTTGATCTTGATATAAGGATTCAGGAGCATTTTTTGTTTGTCTTAACCTTAAAAAATGGCTTAAATATAGCAGTTTCAATTTCTATTGTGGGTGACATTTTGAAAAATCTGATTTTTTGCATGCGACAGCACTCGTATATATTAACCGATTCCGATGTGAGTGAGTATGTGCACAGCAATTACTAAGGTCTCGACCAAGTTCACTGCTTAGCCTCATCCACCATGTTGTCTTAAAATGACAGGCACTTTAAGAAATTGCCGAATTTGGCAGCCAAATATAAGTTACTTTAAAGAAAAGCAGCTTGGATAAAGCTGACTAATTTCACGAAATTCTCATTCATTATATTGATAAAAATTAGTATTGAATCCCCTATATTCGGTTTCCACTAAATTGAGCTTCGTGTGTTTGCATGATATAAGTTGGCTTTTTTTAAGTAAGGATTATGAAAGCTACCTCTTCCTCCCGGCACTGGCCGGAAGGACTTTTTTTAAAAACATACTTCTCCAATCCGAAAGAAGATTAAGTATATTTAAATGACATCTACAGGATTTTTATGTGCGAAAAGAAAATTATGTCTGTAAATAGGCAAATATAAGTAAAACTATGTAACTGAATATGACATTACTGTAACGTACTTAAAAATAGTTTCAACGCTTTTTTTAATTCTAAAATATCTGTAGCCGAGCTAATAATTAATACTTCATTTCCCAATGTTTATCTTATCTGACTTTTTAGTTTATTGTTTCGCAATATACTAAGAATAAAAGTTCATAGAAGTAGTAATCATATCAATCAACTCGTTCTGTCGACACTACACATAACAACAACAATACTCAAGACCTTTTAATCTGTCAATGAATTTTTTCATTGCTAAGTTTTTACTGCTTCTTAACTGGACACAAAGAATTGACTGTATATGAAGATTGATTAGCTCTGTATAGCAATTATAGTTTGCTAAATATAGAAGATAGCAAATAATCTCGTAAAATTTCAGTATGACGCTTCAATATCAGGAAATTTGATCATTATAAAAAAAAGCTGTTGCATGCAAATTTTACGTTTCAGTGAAGTAAGTTATTTTAGGTGATTACTATCGAATCAAAAGACATCTTAATTCAATAAATTAAACATCAAATATTTCAAATCTAACCAAATAGTTTAAAAAATCTAAAAATAAAATTTAAAGGGGAATATATTCGGAAGATTCATTTGCGAAATCAAAATCAACACATATACTAAATTGCAAGAATACATAATATACTAAAATAAATAATTAAAGTTTGTTCAAATATTCACTTCTTTCACATAATTTTTTGTCTGAAAAAAAGAGTTTTTTTTTTTTTTTAACTGAATTTGAAATGAGGTGTACAGCTTTTATACTAATCATAAAAATGAAGTCACTTTCATAAAACATTAAATGAATGATCTTACTTATGACTAGAGAAAATAAATATCAGCAGTGCTCCAGGCATTTGAGCAAACACATCAGCGACGACTGCAGCCGTTTTATAATTATCCAGCTCTCTGATTGTCCAATGCCCTATGGAGGAATACTTAATCTGAAAAACAAATGAAAGGAAGTTCAATACAAGCGCTGAGTGTAATTTTTATATTCTGATTTTTTGTTTTACATTTTCATTAACATTACAGAAAAAAAAAAATAGAAATAAAATACTTCAAAATTTATTCAACATTTTTTCTTAATGCAAATGCGTTCTTTCTTTGTCTTAAAAAAATGTATGAAATATTATTTTATTATATTATTAAACTTTTTTATGTAAAAGAGCTTCAATTTTTAAAAGAAAGTGTTCGAATATTTACAAACTTAAAAAGCGTTACGAAAATTAATATTTTTTTGTGTAAAAAATATAACAAAATGTAATGCCATCTACAACACTTTTAATGTAGTGTGTGAATAGTCAATTGTTGATTTCTTAAGTTCATTTAATATATAACTTTATATGTAATGAAACTCCCAAAATATATCAAAATTATACGCATTTATAAAAATTAAGTTCTTAACTAATTGGCGTTATTTGACGGTAAGGGATTACATGTGATTAAACTTGCATAAAATAACTTATTTTTTTTTTTTAAAAGCTATGTAAATTCCAAAAGCTAATTTTGTAGATAAGTACATTTTGAACTTAAAATATGTTCTTGAGATTAATGAAATGTTTGATTTTAATATTTAAAAGCTCAATTTTTATATAAATCTAAACAAAAATCAAAAGAATCTGAATTCAATGGGTTTTAAATCGCATTGGAAACATTAATATTTTGAAGATGTCTATTCGCACATGACAGTACAATTAAAATTTGAAGTTTATATAGCAGTATTGAGCTGACAGAAAATAGACATAATATTTTGCTTGCTTCAAATTTCTTTTTTTTTTATGTCTGCGATTCTCTAAAGAATATACGAAAAATATGTGATAATGTATTTCTTTATAGCATATTCCTCTAATATTTTGTAATATAAAATAGTGAATACTGAAATATTTTTATTTGGAATACATTGCTTAAATATTCGAAATCAATAAAAATACTTGATAATTTGAATGTAATGAGATTTTATGACAAGTACAAAAAAATACATTTACTTTTCAAATACAATATAAAAAAATTGATTTTATTCTTCGTAAAAATATAAAAATTCTCACTACTAAGTTTAAAACTTACTTTAGCAGATTCTTCTCCTAAAACAATCACATGAGCAAGAGTGAATAAAATATTTATCTCCCTCCAGGCCTGTATTATGAGAAGTATAAAAAGCATTAGAGACAATACATATCTTCTAGGAAACAAACAGCTCCAATCCTTAAACTGTCTTCTTTTAAACTGGCTAGGCACATCAGAAAATCTCCTTCTGTTTTCATTTTCTGCGGGATATTGCTGATTTCTAAAGCTGTTCATGATCTGAGAGCAAAAAAATTATATTTTAGAAGCAATACAAAATAATGATGTGCCTGTTTCAATATTACAAATTTTATAATTTTTCATTGTTCGTTGTTTGTATTTTAGTATATGCCTTTGACTCATAATGCAAGTACATTTAGAGGGATCAGAAGGAAATCAGTGTAAGTAAATAATTGTGGGAAATGAGATACATATATATTATAAAAAGACAGTTAAAAAATATCCACGTTATGACGTTATTTCAATAGGGAAATTTGTCTTATTTAATTAAGTTAAGATTACAATGTATATATATATTTATATATATATATATACATTGTAAAATTGTATTATTGTATATACTGTATATATAGTACAGGGCTATTAGAAATGATGGACGCGATTTTAAAAAATCATATTTTTGAAATTACTGCACATATTTCAATAAGTGATATATGAATTTAAAGAGAAATATACCAAAGTTTTTTCAGTTACAAATGTTCGATGTGTGACCCTCTTGTTACATTGCATACGTCCAATCTATAATCCAGCTCGTCCTAAACATTTTGTAGCATCACTCTGTCAATGGTTCTGAATTCTGCAATACGTTCTTTAAGTTCTGACACTATCAAAGACATTGTTTATGTACCACCAATGCCGGAAACAAAGTGTCCAGAACTTAAAAAACGCATTTGTGAAGTTTTCAGAACCATTGATACTACAAAATGTTTAGAACGAACTTGATTACAGATTGGACGTATGCCGTGTAACAAAAGCGTCACACATCGAACATTTGTAACTGAATAAAACTTCGTATACTTCTCTTTAAATCCATGCATCATTTATTGTAATATGTGCAATAGTTACGAAAATATGATTTTTTTTTAAATCCGGTCCATCATTTGTAATAGCCCTGTATTATTTTATTGAATAAACTCCAATTTACATGATTTATAATCATCCTTTTCTTATTGCTTTCACGATTTTGATAAATACACTGTTATAATATCCTTTTTTTTTTTTTTTTAACCATTTGGGAAAATGGTTATTGCCCTCTGTCAGGGTAGGAAATCAAAAACATATCTAAAGCCTTTTATTGGTTGAATCCGCATTGTATTCGTTTTCTGTCTACAGTAATCTGTATATCCCCCTAACTTTCAACAGAAATGTATACTTCTGTTGCCACTATGACAAAAAAGTTGAGATACAGCTTTCAAACAAATTGCATTTAAAAGTACATTTTTTTTCTCTATACGAAGGTGTAAAAAGTAATATTGTGGGTTGTTTAGAAGTTTAAGGATGAAATTTCATTTAAAATTGGTCCAGGAATATTAATGTTTAATCCATGGCATACGCAATGAATAACCAGCTCCGTAGAAGTTTAAAAATTTACAATACCGAAAAATGTAATCCATGGCTTACGTAATGTATGATCAACTCCGTGCGATTTCTTATGTCTTAGATTTTAGTCTTTGAAAAAATCATTTTCCAAATGGTCGTCGTAATTTGTTAAATTGCGTTTTTTTTTTTTTTTTTTTTTTTTTGTATTTCACAGTCTAGTGTTGCCAGATGTTTTGCGTCAATCAGGGCTCCATATGCTCTGGACACCACTAATTTTTCACAGTTTATTTTGGCATTTCTGATGTCAGATAATTCTGCCATTAGAGATGGCGAAATAAATTGTGACATAAAAAATATTAATTAATTACTTTATCAATTGTTACATCATCCTGATGAATATCACGACGAAAATGGGTGCGTAAATTTCCAATTCATTCCAATCGTTATTTTTCAAGATACAGCGAAAATATACCGTTCGAAAGTCTAGTTAGACAGTAATCTGCTACTGTTTAATCATGCATGACAAAATCAAAATAAGCAACCAATAAATGTATGTAAAAATTTATTTTAAATAGTATTTGGCAATGGGTGTTTTCTTTTAGCTTATTTTATATATACATTTTTTACACAATTTTACTGATGTTATTCTGTAAAACTGTTCTGTAAGATCTTAATTTATTTTCAATAATTTTGTGAATATAACTGTAATATATTGCACTTATAAAACTCTAGAAAGTTGGAATAAAAAGTATATTAAATATACTTTTTTTCGAGCTACGTTGCTCCAAGAATGTAAAATATGACGTTAAATGAGGGTGTTACGAATGGAAAAAAGTTTGTTTGAGCATAGTTTAATATGTAGTCAGGGCATACATAACTGAATATTAGAGCGATATTTTAGAACATGCTTTGTAATGAAAACTCTTTTTAACATTCTTGTACGTTTGAATTAAAAATTCAGTACGAAATTGAACATACGATTAATTATAATAACGTGCTTTGACGCAATATTAGTTCTAAACTAATAATAATTAAAATTAAAATAAAAAACATTTACGTTCTGATGATTATTTTTTGTAAATCGTGGTACTCAAAAAACCGATCGCTCCTAATTATATGTAAAGGTAAATAAATCTTGTTTCTACTCATTGATTCTGAATTGTACTAAATATTTGCATCTGAATTAATTTTGTCATTTAATTATATTTTGTATTAAATTTCCACAATAATAATGACAACTTATATATTTTAGTACACAATAAAGTATATACATTATTTTATTATTTGTTGTATTTGCCATTTATATATAAATAAATTGCTGAAATATTATATGTATGTTTCTCGATATGTTCTTTCTTTTTTATATTTATAATATAATATTAATATTACATTTGTTTGAATACATTATATAATGTTATAATGTTAGGCATTATGTTCAGTTAATAATTTTGTAGGAATAATCGCATTGTCTGAATAAACTTAAAGAAAAGTTAACTGATATAAACCAGATTATTTTTTATTATTAATAAATTAAATTTTAAAAAAAGCGACAACTTACATTGATATTTTTCTTGTTATATAAAGACAAATTATTAATATTTCATATTGGTAACATGGATAATTAATATATAATAGGCAGAGTTTGTTTTACGAGAGTTATAATTTAATTTAAGTTTTATGTTAAATGTAGAAAATCTAAGTTTGGTAAATAAAATCAATCTTACTATAAAGTAACAATAAGATAAGTATAATTTTGTGTCTCTCATGCAATTATTTGAAAAAAAAAAACTTTGTTGGAAATGAGATATTGTTAATTTTACATATATTATATTGTTTTTACAAAGTTTTATCATTTTAATTGTTAATTATTATCAACAAATCAAATGAAAATCTATTTTTTCAGTCCATTTTTTTTTTTCAATTTAATTATATTTAAAATTTTAAAACATTTACATTGATTTGTTTCTCTATGTTCTCTACAAAAATTATTCTTCGGAATCGACTTTCAAAATTTCTCGTTTTAAAAATTATGCAATAAAAAATTACCTACACATAGATTAAGTCGTGGAAATATTTGAAGTTCTAAGGATTTATTAAAGTCATTCACTTTTATTAAATCAGTACACTCCTTCATATTCAGTTCAAAGCAAATATATAAATTAGATATGATTTTGACAATTTAAAATAGAACTGGATGATTTTTTTTCGTATAAATGAAGGTTTTGAAAGAGAAACTATTATAAAGAAAATACAATAGATTTTTTTAAAAGTTATATGAGAGTTGATGAATTTTTCTAAAACTATTATTGAAATTTGACAATCAATTAGTGATGTTTAAAAACGTAATTTTTGCAAAAATATTAAATTTATATTAATACATTTGAATTAAAAATGAATATATAGATTTTGTTAAAGTATTTAACAAAACATTGTAACATTGTAAACATTGTAACATTTACTTTTAAATTAAAAAATATATGCAGAAAAAAAAGAGTTTCAATGAGAAAATGTGTCAATAAACAATTAAATTTAAAAAATCCAAAAACACGAATGCGTAAAATGCGAACTAATTAATTATTTCTCATCAATGTGAAACTATTTTTTTTTCAATTCCTATTATTGGCTCACACTCTCGCTATATACATCTTGTTTTCAAATTTTCAATCGTTAATAAAATAGTTATTATTCATCCAATCAAGCTCAAATATTTTTAAAGTTAACTGATATAAACCAGATTATTTATTATTATTAATAAATTAAATTAAAAAAAAAAACGACAACTTACATTGATATTTTTCTTGTTATATAAAGAGAAATTATTAATATTTCATATTGGTAACATGGATAATTAATATATAATAGGCAGAGTTTGTTTTACGAGAGTTATAATTTAATTTAAGTTTTATGTTAAATGTAGAAAATCTAAGTTTGTTAAATAAAATCAATCTTACTATAAAGTAACAATAAGATAAATATAATTTTGTGTCTCTCATGCAATTATTTGAAGAAAAAAAACTTTGTTCGGAATGAGATATTGTTAATTATTATCAACAAATGAAATTAAAATCTATTTTTTCAGTCCAGTTTTTTTTTTTTAATTTAATTATATTTCAAATTTTAACACATTTACAATGATTTGTTTCTCTATGTTCTCTACAAAAATTATTCTTCGGAATCGACTTTCAAAATTTCTCGCTTTAAAAATTGTGCAATAAAAAATTACCTACACATAGATTAAGTCAGGGAAATATTTGAAGTTCTAGGGATTTATTAAAGTCATTCACTTTTATTAAATCAGTACACTCCTTCATATTCAGTTCAAAGCAAATATATAAATTAGATATGATTTTGACAATTTAAAATAGAACTGGATGATTTTTTTTTTTTTTTTCGTATAAATGAAGGTTTTGAAAGAGAAACTATTATAAAGAAAATACAATAGATTTTTTTTAAAAGTTATGTGAGAGTTGATGAATTTTTCTAAAACTATTATTGAAATTTGACAATCAATTAGTGATGTTTAAAAAACGTAATTTTTGCAAAAATATTAAATTTATATTAATATACATTTGAATTAAAAATGAATATTTAGATTTTGTTAAAGTATTTAACAAAACATTGTAACATTGTAAACATTGTAACATTTACTTTTAAATTAAAAAATATATGTAGAAAAAAAAGAGTTT
This sequence comes from Maratus speciosus, assembly GCA_963932465.1. Classification (NCBI taxonomy): domain Eukaryota; kingdom Metazoa; phylum Arthropoda; class Arachnida; order Araneae; family Salticidae; genus Maratus; species Maratus speciosus. Next base: position 422,669,013 of record OZ010791.1, read on the forward strand.
CAATGAGAAAATGTGTAAATAAACAATTAAATTTAAAAAATCCAAAAACACGAATGCGTAAAAAGCGAACTAATTAATTATTTCTCATCAATGTGAAACTATTTTTTTTTTCAATTCCTATTATTAGCTCACACTCTCGCTATATACATCTTGTTTTCAAATTTTCACTCGTTAATAAAATAGTTATTATTCACCCAATCAAGCTCAAATATTTTTTTTAAACTTGTAGTGGATGACACTTGATGTTAATCCATTTTTTTCAAATATTAATTCATTAATAAAATTAAATTAATTAATTTTCAATAAACGAGATTGCCCTCTTCTTGATCAAGGTATTTTAAGCGCCACTCAAGAGGTAAGAAGAATGGGAGAAAAAAATATGCTCATTGACTTAAGTTGGAATTGACTTAAAATATTTTTTCCATATTACTTGTTTATATTACTTACCTATTTTTTTTCTTGTATTGATGACTTTTACGTTGTGTTGAATTGTTAGTTCCTATCTATAAACACTGTTTTGATGAGGTCTATAGGTGACTTTGATGGTTAGAGTTGCAGTAAAGCTAGAGATCCAACCTACAAAAACTTCCAGGTTGTATAATATTTTAACAGAGCTTCTGATTGTAAAATAGTCAATGAAACATCGTCTTCATTTTAAAAGACCTATCTAACGATATGCCACTCAATAGGGTGCGTAAATTGTTTTCGTCTCTACCGCCATTTTGAATTTATAAAAACAAAACCTAGTCTATAACCATCGGGCCATTGAGACAAATTGATAGAGACTTCATTCATTAAAATCCATCCAGTCGTTGTGATGTTTCGAGGGCATAAAGAAATCCACATACACATATACGCGTGAAACACGTAACCCTTCTTTTCAGTCGGGTAAAAAAGGAATTATTCCAATTGTATGAGTCTTTTTAAAAGCGTGTCTTAAGTTGTAGAAGTGGATGTGAAAAAAAAAAAAAAATCGATAAAATTTGCAATTAATTTGTCATATTAAGAAAAATATTTTTTTTCAAAAACGTTATATTAATCTAAATATGCAGGGTGTCCCAAATTCATGGGCTAAACAGTAAGAGAAGGTAAAGTACACAAAAAGAAGCAATTCTGGTGTAACAGTGTGGGGTCGGAAATGAAAAGTTTCGGCGAAAAACAAGGAATGTGTAGGAAATAAAAATGAGCATTTTATTGACATAACAATTACAGTGAATATCAAACGTGATTGGCGCACATTTTCGCAGGTTCCAAGTGTTTCAAAAACATTTTCAGAAACGGCTGAAAGTCTTGCAACGATGCTCTCATCAGAGTCAATTGGTGCCTCATGAAAACTTCGAAAGATTACGCCAATCACTTGCTAGACGCGGCCAGGTATACATGGATGCTGGTGGCGGCAGATTTCAGCACTTAACCTGTTAATTCTAGCTCCCGTGATATTCACGGGCTGTGTCTTTTAGTTTCTTTTATTCAGATTGTTTTATTCCCACCATCCTTAGAAAATATTGTAATTGGCATTATTATGTTGCTTCATTAAATAAGGGTGAATATTTCTTTTTCAAAAAAGTGGTGGCAATAACTTCAATTTTTAAAACGTAATTAAATGCGACCGTTAAGGTGTTAATATAAATGTTATGTCAATAAACCGCTTTTTAGGGTTTCGTTCATCTGACGAAACCCTATTCGTCTCACACCTATGTCTGTCTGTCCGTCACAGAGCTCGTTCTCAGAAACTGTATATGTTGGAGAGTTGAAATTTTGGATTCTTATAGCTGAACACCTCACATCAAACGAGAAATCATAAAATTTTGAAAAAGTCTTATATTTACCCCTCTGCGCTCTAACTTGTGTATTTTAATCTTTGGTTTCTAATTGAGCCCCTAATTAAATTGAAGACTTGAAATTTTGGATTCTTGTAGCTGAACACCTCACATCAAACGACAAATCTTAAAAATTTGAAAATGTCTTATATTTACCCCTTTGGACTCTAACTTGTGTATTTTAAGCAATTTTTCTAACTCAGCCCCAAATTAAGTTGGAGACTTGAAATTTTGCATTCTTATAGCAGAACACTTGAGATCACACGAAAAATCATAAAACTTGCAAAAAGACTTATATTATTTATCCCTATGGTCTCTAACTACAGTACTTTTAGCAATTTTTCTAACCTCCACCCTTTTCACCCGGGGATCACAATTCTAACTTTTGCCGACACACCTTCGACCACCCTTTCATATTATGCACCATAGCCGACATATTTTAGTTCCAATTTTCACGCCAGGGGGTACCTACCTATGCCGGGTGATATGGGTCCGATCTCCTCGACTAATATAGCTACGGATAGTTTGATAGTTTGAGTTTTGTTCGGATAGAAGTTCGTTTAGAATAGAGTGTGCCCCTGGTTGTGAAATGTGGAACTAACAGATTTTGCAACAGGATAAAGTGTTTTTAAACGAATATTAAAAGAAATCCTCTGTGTGATCTGTGATCACGCTTACCCACTTGTTTTATTTCCTCCCCATTTGTTGTATTTCGTTAAAACTTTTCATTTCGGACCCCACATTGCTATGCCAAAATAGCTTCTTTATGTGTACTTTACATTCTGTTACAATTTGACCCATGAATTCGGGGGCACCCGTATACTTAAATTTAAATTAAACATTTAGATTTGTTTAGCTTAAGTATTTAGCTTATATTATAACATTTACTTTTAAATAAAAATAAAGTGTGAATAAAGAGTTTCAATTTCAATTGAATGAGTCTTTTAAAAAACTGTTTCTTAAGTTCTTGAAGTGGATGTGAAAAAAAAAAAAAAAACGACATGTAGTGCTAGGAAATGATTTGTGCGTTTCAACATATTTTGATAAGATACACATTTTAATGATTTTAAAACGCATATTCAATATAAAGGAATTTTAAGGTTCGTTTCATTAATTTACACGTATTTCTTAACAGTAGGAAATAAAAATAGAGTATGACTGATTTATTAATTAACCATTTGTATCACCACATTGAATATCTTCAACATATTCAAAATTCAATATTAGTTATACAGGGGCTTTAAATAACAATTTTATTTATTATTTATTTCTATCTTCCAACACAGTAATTATATGAATTGTTCGTATAATTCTCAAAGGCGGCGATACTGAGTTCACTATTCATGTCAAATATTCATTTATCATTTGAGCAGTTTACATCGTTATAACTAAAATGCACTTCGTAAATTTTGTCAAATTAGAATGACTGGAGACATACAAAATAGATTTTTTACAAAGGTAATTTCATTAACTTAACAATTATATATTAGAAAATGGAAACTACTTATGAGAAGTATGAAATTTCGGTTTTCGTTAAAGATGTGAAAAAATACGTTTTAGACAAGAATTTTTATTTTTGTTTTCTAATTTTTTTTAAATATTTTTGCATGCTTAAAATGACGTATTCTAGCATCAGAGTAAATATTTTTCAAATATCAATTGTTGAGTCACAGAAGGTTAATTGATTGAAAGTTGTTGTAATTTTTTTCCATATACCAAACCATATTGCAAAAACCAAAACTCAAGCCATATCAGATAAAACATCAGAAGTGGTATTATTTAAAATTGCAATCGTTCTAAAACTCTAATTATCACAATGTTATTCATGTTTAAATAAATATTGTGATTTACAGCAATTTTAAAAATTTGACTGCATGACATAGACCTCTATATATTTCCCTTAAAAATAAAATTATTACTTATATTAATTTAACATTACATAGATTATGGTTATAAAATCCATATTTATTAAATTCGTTACTTTTTGTTTCATAGGTGTAGTGAAATGTACAGTCGTGGAAAAAAAAAAAAAAGTAAACACCCCCACTAACTCCTCAACAAATCATCGTAGACGAAAGTTACTGGTACCGAACGATAGGAAATAAAGTCTACTTTTAAATGATGTTTATAAAATTTTCTTAGGGGGTCATCTACCTATTTAAACGAATACTTCATTTTTTCAATGGCAATACCCAATTTTAACGAGATATTTCAAATCTTCGGTTCAAACTATTCCTAGACACCAAATGTCAAGTCATTTGAATGATAAGTTTTTGAATTTTAAACATTCAAAATTTAGTGCTTCTAATGTTAAATTACATTTTCATATTTTTATTTATATCTCCTGAAATTATGCTCCTAATGTGCTAATTTTTTTGTAGAAATAATACTAATATACACAAACATAAATACGCTGAATTTGCAATTTTTATAATTTTATGATATGAATTATGAATTATGAAATAAATATTCGAAAAAATTATGAATTGCAACCTACAATTTTTTTGATGGATTTTGATTTATTAAGTCCTGCTTTATGGGAAACCAAAATTTCACATTTTTCTTCCAAGTAGTTTTCAAAATATGCTTAAAGAACGGCAAAAGGATGTTTTAAGAAGCCATCTATGATGGAAGTGAGTAGACATTTTGAAATTTATTCTGCTGTATTGTAATCTAACAGGCTTCATTGACTCCTTTAGTGGCGCTTTAGGTCTCTTGATCAAGAAAGGGGCTCTCTCGGTTAACAATCGTGTACGGAATTTAAATTTGGATACAGCCCTTAAAATACGCTCGTTTTAAAATAATTAATTTCTCCGAAACTTATGGTACGAATTGCATAAAAATTCGCTTTTCGGCTAATTGAAGGGTGTGGAGTTCATTTATGCTGTCAAAATTGTGTACTGCCATTGAAAAAAACAAAGTTTGGGTTCCTTTTAATATGTAGATGGCCCCCTAAGCAAATTTTATATGCATCATTTAAAAGTAGACTTTATTTCCAATCGTTCAGTACTAATAACTTTCTTCTACGATAATTTGTTGAAGAGTTAGTAGGGGGTGTTTACTTTTTTTTCCATGACTGTACCTTGTGAGAATTATCTTGCAAACCGCACTTTTTCTTCATCATAATTTATTCCTTTTTCATGAATTTTTAAAGTTGTAATGAACTTTTGGCTCACCTGGTATATGGAAAGAAAGTGCTGTGCTATCAGATGAAGTATTGGTTAAAATTCTAATCATTTAAATATTCATAAATTAATTTTTATGATTTTGTTTTAAATGTTTTACATCAAAAAATATCTTTTTATTGATTTTAGAATAAATAATTAAATTTATTGCATTTTAAAGATTTAATTATTTGGCATGTTGTCCGCATATCTTCAATATTAATGTAAATAAAGAGATATTATTAAAGAGGATATATGATAATAAGTTCTTCATTTAAATGTTATCTCCTAGTATGTTATTAAATTTTAATAATTTTATTATATTTATCAAATGTCATAGGTAACTGTTAAATCATTTGAAAAAACTCAGGTTCTATTATTTAAAATATATATATATAATAAAGTATCCAATATTTTCTTTGAGATAGAAGAATACTTTTTAGAAATAAACTATACAAATGCTTTATTTATTATTAATAATATATTATTTATGTATTTAAAATATTTTTTTAAAATTCTATGAATAATGTTTAATATGACTTCCCACTAAAACTTTAATCTTTCAGCAAAATTTCATATATGAAGTTTGCTTATTTCCTTTAAAAGTACATTTTAAAATCTTTATTCTACTTTAAAAACTGACTCTTTCCAGCATTAACAGGATATTCAATTTCGGAAGATTTATACGTAATAAAATTATTCAAGAAATTTTAAAACCACGTATACACTCTACAAAATATCACGTAAAATTATGGAGAAATCTGAAAGTGTTGTGCTATCAGGTAAAGTACTGGTTAAAATTACAATCATTTCAAAATTCGTGAATGCTTTTCTGTTATTCTATTTTAAATATTTTCAATCAACGAATTTCTTTTTGTTGATTTTTGAATAAATATTTAAATTTATTGCGCATTAAAGATTAGATTATTTTGCATAGTTGTCCCCTTATCTTCCATATTAATGAAGATAAATTAAAGATATATTAAAAGTTAAAAATGTTGACATGTATATATCAAATGCCATAAATAAATTTTTAGTCGTTTGGAAAAACTCATATTTAAATCTTAATATTTTACTAATATTTTATTTATGACAGAAGAATATATTATATAAATAAACTACAAATAATGCTTTCTTATGATTATTAATATAATATTTATGTATTTAAAAATCTCTTCATTAAGATTTCACGACTAGAGTTTCATTTTACTTCGCATTAAAATTTTAAAATTTCACGATAATTTTATATATGAAATGTGCGTATTTCCTTTAAAAAATATTTTTCAAATCTTCATTATTATTGAAAACTGACACTTTTCCGTACTTAACACGATATTTGATTTCAAAAGATTTATGCATAATAAAGTTACTCAAGGAATTTTAAAAACCTGCATACACTATACATAAAATTACCTAGAAAACCTGACTACAAATTCCAGCAAAAGTCCTAGGAAAATGGTTCCCCCCCCCCCCCAGAAAAACATGTCAGTATTCCAAAATTATACCTTCATAAAAATTAATTTACCGAAATCTACATTTAGCTTGAAAAATTGCGTTTCTCCGAAAGTTATGAGGTAAACACCCGCGAATTGAAATATTTTTTTTTTTACGATAAACATGCATATTTAAATTTAGCTTATTGCAAAAAATAGTTTTCTTTGCAAATTTCATTTACAGTGAACAGTTTTACACCATTAAAATTTATAAGGAAATATCTCACAAATTGGCAAGTACAAACGTCAGTTTTCGTTCATTGTTAGACGTAGATATAATGGCTAATAGTGCGAATTGAATTGATACATTGTTCTGTTTAAAACATTATCCAAATTTTGTAGTATGTATTAAGAAATATGAAAAAGTATTTAAACTTCTTTTATGCTGCGAGAAATATTGAAAAGATTAAATTAAAAAATATATAATGTTTTTGAGGAAATGTTATTTTTTTATGCATTTTGTAATATTTTTCTACATTACTTACCAACAACATCGAAAAGCATTTTTCTACCGCAAGCCAGCTGTTAATCGCGAAAGACCTCTGTATTTTAAGCAACCTTCTTATTAGTAATTTCTTCATTATTTAAGCACGTAGTTCGATTCCATGTTTCTAAAATTTGTGTTTTATTTATTTATTCCTGAAGTTTTAATTTAGTTTTGAAATTAAATTATGGAATATAACACGAAAAACAAACAAATACTGTATTGCTTGCGTTGTTTTAGCTGTAAACGAGTTAATTATCTGCAGTTGAGTTAAAAGACCATTTTTGAGATTTTTCAAAATGTAATGTTTTAAAAATATTTTGGAAACCATAAAAAATTGTAAATTAAGGTACAATTTTAAAATATATTGCATTGATAAGTAATTTTTTCTCCAATCGACATTATAATAAGTAAAATTGTTCCATCTTTAGAAGTTAAAAAAAAAAAAAAACGATTAAAAAAAATTGATTGTTCAGGCCGTTGCTATCGTCAGTGGTGCCATCGTTACACATAGACATGTTTTTGCTTCATAATATATGTAGCTATAAATGGACATGAGAGTGGAGCAATAACGATGCACAACTGCCTTTTATACCTGTTACAAAGTGATAAACCCGGGTTAGAGAAAATAGGAGAAACCATCATATATAATCTTTCTGATGTTAACATCCATTTTTCTCTTTGCATTCTAAAGGCACAGCGACGAATGTGGAAATTTTCGTAAGTTTCTGCAAGTGGCATTTCACATAGTACACGCTTACATCGTTAAAACACATTGTTTGATAACAAAAAAAATTGTACTTAGTCAACAAATAATGAAAAAACGTGTCAGCAAAACATCTGAAAGAATAACGGTGAAAACCTCGCACGGTCCACTATTTTTATTTTTTTTAATATTATTGATAACTCTAATATATATATATATTTACATTTAATGTATATTTTTAGAATGCTCACTAACAATACTAACTAGTTGGATGTGCCAATTCCAAAACTTTCTTATATCTCATACATTTTAATATTTCAAAAAGTAGTTACAGATGTTAATACTGTAATATCATTAGTTCAATATTATAACAACTGTTATTTTCACCCTAAATTTCTACTTCAGTCAATTAATCGGATAAAACAGTTATCTCGATTATTATACTTATTAGCATCAATAGTTTTTTCTTCATTCTGGTATATATCAGCTGTTTGTGGATAGCCGGCTTAGCAGGACGCGAGTTCCCATCGCTATACGAGTCGCCGATGGACAACAGAACTATGTAATACCAAGAAAATTATACAAAAATTGCTATCAGAGTGACCCTTTCTGGCAGAATATTTCCAAACTCAAGGAGAACCCGATGAAAATAGTAAAAAAAAAAAAAAAAAAAAAAAAAAAAAAAAAAAAAAAAAAAGGTTCTATTCTATTCATAACTCTACACTCCACACACAAGAAAATGGAACAAAGATCGCTACAACAGCTTCTGGCACAATAGTTTTAAATTCAAGGAGAAACTGTTGGCCATAGCCAAAAACATCACAAAAAGTTTGGTTCAATTCTGTGCATAGCTTCTTACAGTTTTCGATAGCACGATAAGAAAAATGGCACAAAAATCGTTAATACAGCGCTTGATTTCGGCAGAATTTTTTCAAATTCAGGGAGCACTCGCTAGCCTATGGCTACCATACACAAAACCGTAACCATACACAAAAAATTGCTTCAATTCTATGTATAACTTCATACACTTTTCGGCACAGACATCGCTATTACAGCGCCCCCTTCCTGCAGAATATTTCTAAATTGAAGGAGGACCTGCTTGTCACATAAATACATACACAAAATTTGGTTCAATTCTATGCATAACTTCATACACTTTTCGATGGTACCATGGCGACACGCTGACAAACGGACGGGCAGACAGACATTTTGTATAAACATGTTTTTTGTAATCTCTGACCCCGGAAACGCGCAAATCTGTCGAAAACTGGAAGTCGAAAAAAATTTTCCTTTACAATACTTTCTTCTATTAAAGATAGAAGAAAGCAAAAATCATATTTATATGAAATAATTCGTTCAAATAAAGTTTTGAAACGTATAAAAGCGATGATTTCATATTGGTCACAAGTCATTAGTTAACATTCGAAGAAATCTCCCTAGATCGCCTTTTACAATCAGCCTTTTTGATCTTTTGTTCATTTAAGTGGATTAAGCTCGAAATTCAATTACATGACTTACATTAGTGTTTTATTTATATTTTATTGTTTTATTTAATGATTGCTGAACATTTTAATTTCGTTATGGAATATAAGCTGGAATCAAATAACGAACTTTTTATATTAATTTAAATTCAAATGGATTTATCTTTCTTGTTCGCTCGCAGGCGATTGAGATAGCTTTGAAAAAAATTCATGCTTGAAAATTAATTTAAAAACAATAAAAATTAAGTATATTATGATACAGTTCATTCATACATTTCAAATAAATTGAGATACAGTTTGCAAATAAATTGCATTTAAAAGTACATTTTGTTCCCTATTTAAGGGGACGAGGGACCTTCAAAATCCTTAAAAATCAATTCTTTATTTTTTTTGAAATTTTCACTTTAAATATTATTCAGGGTTACATTATATGCATTATAACAAGCATTTATCAAAAAAAAAATTAAAAAAAATTATTTTTGAAAAAAAAAATAGAGTTTAAAAAAAAAATTAAAAATTTCAAAATTTTTTTGAAAAAATTTCAAAAATTTTGATTTTTTTTTACACCTTTATATTCAAATATATAAAATTCGATGCACAGAATTATTTATATATATAATCTAAACTTTTATAAAAAATATTGGGGATTTTCATTCATATGGAATGCGCAGGGGGCATTTCGAAGATTTCTACAACAATGCGTAAAATGCCATTTTTTTCTCAAAAATAATTTTTTTTTAATTTTTATTGTGATAAATGCATGCCACAATGCATATAATGTACCCTTGAGTAATATTTAAATTAAAATTTACAAAAAAAAAAAAAAAAAAAAAAATTAAAAATTAAAAATTTGAATTTTTTTTTTTTTTTTTTTTTTTTTTTTTTTTTTTTTTTTTTACCTTTATATTCAAATATATAAAATTCGATGCACAGTTTTATTTATATATAAAAACTAAACTTTTATAAAAATATTGGGGATTTTCATTGATATGGAATGCGCAGGGGGCATTTCGAAGATTTCTACGACGACACGTAAAATGCCATTTTTTTTCTCAAAAATAAAATTTTTTGCCGTAATGCATATAATGTACCCTTTAGTAATATTTAAAGTTAAATTTGCAAAAAAAAAAAAAAAAAAAGAAAAAAAATGAAAAATTCTGAAATTTTGAAATTTTTTCGAAAAATTTCAAAATTTTTCAAAACATTTTTTTTAACCTTTATATTCAAACATATAAAATTCGATGCACAGATTTTTTTATATATATAAACCAAACTTTTATAAAAAATATTGGGGATTTTCATTGATATGGAACGCGCATGGGGCATTTCGGAGATTTCTAAAACAACGCGTAAAATTCCACTTTTTTCTCAAAAATGACTTAAAAAAAATTTTTTTTTTGTTATAAATGCATGCCATAATGCATATAATGGCATACACCTTTGAGTAATATTTAAGGTGAAATTTACAAAAAAAAAAAAAAAAAAAAAAAATATTTTTAAATGTCCCTCGTCCCCTTAAAGCTGTAAACATGAAAAATGTGCGGTATTTAGGAGTTTAAAAAAATATCAGTAAAAGTTCAATTTCATCGTCTCATGTTGCCAGAGTCAAAATGATGTCAGCATTACGCACGGACACCTTGATCCTTTAATAGCTTTTTAACCATTTCTATGCACAGGAGTTCATGAATTTAATTCTAAAACAAAAATTTAAAATAACTATTCGATTTAGTTAAATATATTTTACTACTGTGCCCTTTTTTAATGAAATTTAATTTATCATGCTACTATGGCAGCAGACGATAAAACGATATATTTGTAATAAAGGAATAAATAGAATAAAAAGTTTTATTGGTGTTTGTGATAAAATATGCTTCTTTATTTTAAAAATCTGTAATAATTAAGCGCAATAATCTCTAATTATCTGCATGTGAGATAAAACAATTATCGTAATAGCCGCTACAACATTTTAGTACTGCAGCGTGGCGTACGTAATATGCAATGCTTCTTGCAATAGAAAGGTAATTGTTGTGGTAAGAATTTTATTGTGAATTATAATTGTTGGCAGCTGCTATAACGAAAAATGTTTGAATTTGAAAAGAAATTGCTGAAAAATTGGTGTTTTGTTTTTATTAATTAAAATTTAACGGTAAATTATTCCTATTCCGGATTGCTTTAGTTGCTTCGGCGATGTTTTAATACACCTGTACAGTCGTATGGGAAAAAAGTAAACACCCCCTACTAACTGCTCAACAAATTATCGTAGAAGAAATTTACTGGTACCGAACGATTGGAAATAAAGTCTACTTTTAAATAATGTACATAAAATTTTCTTAGGGGGCCACCTACATATTAAAACGAACCATAATTTTTTTTTTTTTTTCAATAGCAGTACAGAATTCTGACAGCATAAATGTTCTACACCCTTCAATTAGTCTAAAAACAAATTTTTATGCAATTCGTAGCATAAGTTTTCAAGAAATTAATTATTTTAAAACGAGCGTATTTTAAGGGCTGTATCCAAATTGAAGTTCGGTACTCGGTTGTAAGCCGAGAGAGCTCCCTTCTCGATCAAGGCACCTTAAGCAGTCAATTAAGCCTGTTAGATTACAGGATAGCATAAGAAATTTCAAAATATTTAGTCACTTCTATCATAGACGGTCCCTTAAACCATCATTTTGCAGTTTTTTAAGCATAATTTGAAAAATCCTTTGAAGAAAAATGTGAAATTTTGGATTTCCATAAAGCAGGACTTAATAAATCTGAATCCATCAAAAAAATTGTAGGTTGCAATTCATATTTTTTTTAAAATATTAATTTCATAATTCATATCAGAAAATTATAAAAATTGCAAATTCAACGTATTTATGTTTGGGTATATTAGTATGATTGCGACACAAAAAATTAGAACATTAGGATCATAATTTCAGAAGTTATAAATAAAAATATGAAAATGTAATTGAACATTAGAAGCGCTCAATTTTGAATGCTTATAATTCAAAAACTTATCATTCAAACGACTTGAAATTTGGTGTCTAGGCATAGTTTGAACCAAAGATTTGAAATATCTCGTTGAAATTGGGTATTGCCATTGAAAAATATGAAGTTTGGATTCGTTTTAATATGTAGATGGCCCCTAAGCAAATTTTATATGCGTCATTTAAAAGGAAACTTTATTTCCAATCGTTCGGTACCAGTAACTTTTGTCTGCGATAATTTGTTGAGGAGTTAGTAGGGGGTGTTTACCTTTTTTTTCCACGACTGTACATAACATTTCACAATTCTGGCTTCGAAACTGTGGATTTGTATAGCATTACAGACAGACAAATTTTATTTTTATATGTTAAGTTATATAGGCAGTACATGTTTATAAATATAAAAGTAGATAAACACACAAACAAATAACCTTTTAAGAGTAAAGAATCTTAAATAAAACTTACGTATTATTCTATGCACTTAAGAGAGTAAACGACTTCTTTTGACGCATGGTCTCTATTATGTATTCCTTCCAAGATTTCCCGTATTATCAAACCGGAAACATCAAAGGAAACATTTTCACGATTTCCGATATGTTTGTTCCGTTTGTTGCTACCAAGGGATTAAAACACGAATCACTTTATTGTAAGAATACATTGCGAAAGTATTGAAAAACAAATAAGATAAAATAATGAAATCAAAGTACATTTTCCTGGTTTCATTTGTATTTAATATTTGTTAATTTGATTTTTATTTTTAACAAATGAATACTTTTCACAGTTGTTTTAAGAACTTTTATTTAAGGAAAAGATGTTCTGTTTAAAAACTATCTGATCGTAATTATATTTTTATCTGTCTATCTTTTATTTTTTATGGATTGATAAATATATAGACATAGGTATTGATATATGGCGATTGATAGGTACTGATATATATTTGTGTGCGTATTGGTTTAGTAATTGTGTGAGATAATGCCTGTTATTATGCATAATAATATATCTGAGTAATATTAATGCGTACAAATGTAACAGCTTGATGCAAGAACAGAAATTCGGATATTATTTTTTTTTTATATTCATATATGTCATATTTAGAAAATCGTATCGCAGGTATGTTAAATATCAGTAAAAATTGAGTTTAGGCAGATTCATAATATGAAAGATTTGTATGTGACTAATGTAAAAATGCATTTTCACGAACGTATAAAAGACTTGAATACCTGATTTGTTCTATAAGAACTTTATGAATAAAAATACGAACTAGAAATCTGTATTTAGCATTGCAAAAAAAAAAAAAAAATAATAATAATAACTATATATCTTTTAGCACAGTATACGAAGAAGCATCCATTTAAAATGCTTATAAATAAGTTATTCAAATATATTTCTTCTACTGTAAATTTATTTAATAAATCACGGTTTCAATTTTCAGCAAAGAAGGTTAATTATTGATATACTTAATCTTTTAACTACTATGTTATGCACACTTTGTCCTACAAGACAAATTGATGAGACGAAAGATTGATCCTTTTGCAATTGTCGCTGGCTAATATTTCCAGAATGAAATTAAAACTTCATAAATATATAAATGTATAAAATAATATAACATAAATAAAACACGATTTAACATTATTTAAAGTAAAGAATTTAAGCCACCGAAATTAAAAGAAAAAAAAAACTGTTGTAAACAGCAAAATGTATGTAAAATCCCAGCGAATTAATTTTATGTAACAAATTAGTGCAACGATTTTATGAAAGAAATTTGTGTAACGTCTTTATGAAACAACTATATGAATCCGGATATATGAAACGAATTTATGAAGTGCTTAAATTCACGGTTTGTAGTACAAGTTTGGTGGACAGAGACTCAAATAGAGAGAGATGTAGACAGAAGAGAGACGAGCAGCAGACGGACATTTAGACATACAGCAGACCGATAGCATGCAGAAGCCGACAGACAGACAGTGGACAGACAAAAGCAGACAGGCAGAGGCATACTGTTAGCGGACGAATGGGACAAAGTTCCGTAGTTTGTAATATGAATTTATTTTTTATGTCGAAAATAAACATATATATAATCATTTATATTCAAATACATGTGTTTATGTTATATAACTAAGCGGCTCTGTTCCCTACGAGCTACACTCTTTATAATATATACATATATAACCATTAAATAAGCATTACCGACTACCATCAAAAATTCTGATTATGAATGAAATGTATACAGTTTCCCCCAACACACTTAACATGGATACTAAAAATATAGAATATACAAGCTGCTATGTATAAAATATACTCCCTTGTACTATATTACGAGAATTAATATGGAAGAAAAAAAAGAAAAATATAGATACCGATAAAAATAATTGAAAAGCTTATATATTGAATTACGTTATCAAGAGTACATATTTCAATTATATAAGCAAAATAGTCGTTTTCTGTGAGAAAAAATGCTAAAAGCAGATTTTTTTCTCCTGTACTCAAACGACTAATGTGACCAAAAGAATAGTTTCAAGATGAAAACAGAATAATATTAAATGCAATGAAATGGAAAAAGCAATACAACCTTTTAAATATTTAATTTATAGCAATGAAAAATAGTAATATTACACAACATACCTAATATAATCCCAGTTTTATTTAATCCAAATAAACTCCTTCACATGGTATCCAAAAGCACGATAAGTTTAAGGTTATTTTTGCAGTTAAGTTAACACAGATATTAAAACCTAATGGTTGCAATTAATCCATATTAAAATGCCGTTCTAAATGCAATTAATAAAATATAAACAGAAAATAAATACAATATTAGTATTTAAAATACCCATTAAAAACTTTTAAATTTCTTAACTGAAGTAAAAAATCCCAAAACTATTATTCTACAATATCGTCAATAACCAGCATTTAGTACCATCTAGTGTTGAAAATTGAAAATAGAAAATATTACTCTAACAGAAGCTACAGACAAAATGCAAATTTAATTTTGGTGCTGCCATCTAGTATAATAAATTAAAACTATTATGATCAAATGTCATAAGAGTAACCAAATTGAAACTGTCATTGAAACTGTATACGTTAATATACTGTATACGTTAATATAATGCATACAATATATTCTACTACCACACCCAATTAATCTATACAGAGAATTTAAATAATTTTATAACATTGATAATATTATATAGCTATATGCTATAACACAAAATAAATTATATATAATAAAATTATTAAAAAACTTTTAAGAATTACTATTAAATATAAAAAATAATTAATTAATAAAATGAACAGGAAAAGAAAAATGGATGTTTATAGAACTTTGTCAGAATCTTCAGTGCCCAAATGCCTAAAGTTCACAAATAAAGTGTGTGTTTATTTTCATATTAGCCATTAAAAAAAAGCTAACGAATATGAATATGGGACTAACAGAAACAAAAATCGATAATTAATCACTAAACACTAAGTTCAAAATTAAACAAGATTAAAAAGGATAGAGGAATAATAAAAAAGTAATAACCTAATTTTAATATATATATATATATATATATATATATATATATAAAAGCTAAAAAAGGGTTAAAAATAAAAATAAAAATAAATCCATGCTGCAAATAACCACACAGATTATATATAGCACATTATGTATTAAATGCATTCGGCAGACTCAGAATTTTGCACCATAATTAAAGTAAGAATAAGCAACGAACATCTAAGAAATTTCAACAGATATAACCTGAACAAGAAAAAAACAAGAAAAAAATAACCAGAAAGCTGTGGCCTCATCAGCAGTGGGCATTTAAAAAAAGCACAGCAATGTTTCTTCAGACTAATTACGATACACAACAAACTATTATTCAGTAGTGGCGGTGGTTTCGGCCAGAGTGTCGTAAAGCATAAATCAAATGCATAGAAACAATTGAAAGCATATCACGAACACTCCCCCGCCGGACCCGACGCCACAATAAACCCAAATCCGAGCCACACAGCCACAAAAAACAATAACCAACTTTCAGTGATCCATAATCTGTCTCCGCTCGTTCCATGTCTGTTGGGACACAATTGCAGACATCCTTGTAAAACCGTCCAAAAAAGGCTTTAAGTAATACAAATCATTAACTGTCAATCGCAGAGAAACCACTCAAAAATGAAGACTGTCTGTAAAACTAGTATATCTATTAATGAAATTCAAAGTTATGCTATTTTTATAATGCAAAATGCTAAATTAAATTAAAAAGTTCTTTTAAAAATAAATTTTTATTCGACAATTAAAGAAAATGTTTATCATTAAACAAAATGAAATTGTATGTGATAACACAAAGTTTAAGGATTTATTAACGGACTTTTTATTGTATAAAATAGTTAAATATCAACAGTGCAAAACTGATAAAATATACTTCGTTTGTACATTTCAGCAAAAAAGTTTTGCTAACTTATATCTAAATAAAATTGTTACCAGACACAATGAAATATTTCCAGTTAAAATATGTCTATTATTTCAACATACAAATATATAAACACTTCGGGTAATAAATTATTCAATTATAGAGAGATTGCACAGGATATGGACTTCTACTTGAATTTACCTTGAGAGTGAAGGAATTTTCAGCAATAATCCTTTTACGAAAAAAAATGAACAACATATAGTTCTGGCGACCTTGATTTCATATCCAACGATGAGTTGAAACAATTAAGAAAGGAAGTATGGTACTAAATTTAGATTAAACAAGAAGATGAACTTAAAATTTTTTTCAACCTATTCAAATCTGAATTACATATATTCATACTCAATTTAAGTTACAAATTCAATAAACCTATTCCCCTTTTCAATGAATGGAAATTAAAAATTTTGGATGACAAATCATTTGAAATAAAGTATATGAATGATGCTTCTACTTACACTTACCATAGAATAATACAAATATAGAGAAGGGAATACTGAAATTGAAAAGTGCCTGTGTTTTCTGTTCAGTCGACAAAGCATCTAACAATTTTCCAGTTATTTGAAAATGCTATTATGTTAATTTGATATTTACTGAGTTTAACAATAATATCACCAACAGTTTATATAAATCTACTATTCAGACACTGATTAAGAAACATCTGGCCTTTTCAAAAAAGATTCATATTCCTTTGCCTAAAGTAAAAAAAAAAAAAATGTCATTTCATTTTCTTTTCGTAACACCTAAATTTCATAAAATACCAATTAAATACAGATCTATTTGTAGTAATGTAAACAGCATTGGAAATGGATTTAATCGCAAATTTGAAGAAATGTTCCTAAAATTTAAGTATAAAGATAGCAATATGTATTACATTATTTTGAACAGTTATGAGATCAGAAATGAATTAATTAAAAAAATCCCTGCCGACCCGGCCTACAGGCGGAGGTAGATTTCGAAGTTAAGTACACGGGTCAATCCATTTCAAGTGGTCCAGAAAATCAGATATTCGTTGCTTGACCATTTTTAAAAAAATCTGAAATTTTTTGTACAACACCCCTAACACAATAGAAGTTCAAAAAGACTATTATCTTAATTTTATTAATTTTTCATGTGCATGGCGGCCATCTTTGTTTAATCGTCTGCAGCAATTTTCTTACAAGAAGGGTTTACGGAATTGTAAATAATTCACCGTTTATTTCTCCAATTCAAGCGCGGATTAAAGCAACTTATACAGAATACATTGGGCTAAAAATTTGGTAATAGAGTAGTTTCCGAAAATAAATCCTTATTGGTGAAATTTAAGCGTAAATTTTCAGTTTTTTTTCCAAAATTTGTCCGTTTACAAAAGGAAATTTTTCTATCAAGGAAAACTGTGAGCATGACAATTTTTTTTTTTTTTTTTTTTTTTTTTTACAAATAGGCCGAAAGTACTTGTACTCACACGCCAAGTGCCAGATCTATGACTTGCTTTCTCTTTGCTAAAAAACTTCCAAATTCTTCAAAAATGTCAAAAATCGCACTTTTGAGGCTTTGATATCTCTGGTGGGGTACGAGATGAAAATTTGAAGTTCTGGTTTCCGACAGTATTGTATGTTAGTGTTATGCACAAGAAATTTTAGAATGGAGATTTGACTACAAGCTGAGATATGGCAAGGGAAACATGCAAAAAAATACTTCCAAACTATTGTTTTGTTGTAGTCACAGCTAAGTATTTATCAAAGAGTGTTACTTAAATTCATGTTTTTGATTATCTTTAAATAACAGTAACAGAAAATGAAGATCTTTGCAAAGCTTAGCATTTAATTTAAAAAATAATTATGCCTAGGGCCATACATTTTGTATGGTTTCAGTATTTTTTGTAAGTAACTTTAGCAACTAAAAAAACCCCTCAGCACTTTTACATAAAGAAAAAAAAAATATTTTAATACAAGACCTGAGACAAAAACAGATTATTAAATTGAAAGCTGTTAATATTGTCATACTTGTAGAGATCTCATAACGTGTCAAAACAGATACTTGCTTGTTGGTTTAAAATTTTTGATCTTTCTCAAACTTTAATTTGTAAGAACCAACTCTTGTCATCTTTTGATAACTTGATTGAAGATCTTGGCGCTGCTGGCTCATAGAAATAAACTTTGAAATCACTATGTGCAAGTCTCACTTCATTAATAATTCCTATCTTACTTCTTATGCAAAAATGTAATTTTTCAGCAGTATAAATTTTGAAAGAGATTTGGATATGTTTACTTTCTGAAAATTGCTTGAGGCTGATGCATGGCAACATCGTATAATGTTTCATTTAAAGGAACATACTTATGGTAGGAACAAGTTTCAGGGACTGGCAAGCAGCATCAAAATAGTGGTTTTGAAACCAACAAGCAGGAATGCGTTTTGACACGTTTGATCATGTCTCAACAAGTCATCATTAACAGCTTTTCTCTTTCCCTATTCTGTTTTTGTCTCAGGTCTTGTATAAAAATATTTTTTTTTATTTATGTAAAAGTGCTGAGGTTTCTTTTAGTTACTAAAATTACAACAAAAATTTCTAAAACCATGTAAAATGTAGGTCTTAGGCATAATTATTTTTTAAAGTATGTTCCAAGCTTTGCAAAAGGCTTTATTTTCTGTTACTATTATTTAAAGATAATCAAAAATAAATAAATTTAAATGACACTCTCAGATAAATACTTAGCTGTGACTACAACAAAACAATAGTTTGGCAGCATTGTTTTGACATGTTGCCCATCTCACCTTGCAGTCAAATCTCCATCCTGAAATTTCTTATGCATAACACTACCATACAATACTTTCAGAAACCAGAACTTCAGATTTTTATCTCGTGCCCCACCAGAAATAGCAAATCCTCAAAAGTGCGATTTTTGACATTTTTGAAAAAATTGTGATTTTTTTTTAGCGAAGAGAAAGCAAGTTCCAGATCTGGAACTTGGCGTGTGAGTACAAGTACTTTCGGCTTATTTGAAAAAAAAATATGTCGTGTTGACAGTTTTACTTGCTAGAAAAATTTCCTCTTGTAAACGGACAAATTTTGGAAAAAAAAAAAAAAAAAAACTGAAAATTTATGCTTAAATTTCACAAATAAGGATTTATTTTCGGAAACTACAGTATTACCAAATTTTTAGGACAATGTATTCTGTACAAATTTCTTTAATCCGCACTTGAATTGGAGAAATAAACGATGAAATATTTACAAATCCGTAAACCGTTCTTGTAAGAAAATTGCGGCAGACGATGAAACAAAGATGGCCACCATGCACAAACAAAAATTAATAAAAATTAAAATAATAGCCATTTTGAACTTCCATCATATTTGGTTTGTTGTAAAAAAAATTTCAGATTTTTAAAAAATGGTCGTGCAACCAGTGCTTTAAAACTTGAAATGACCCATACTAATTTCACCAACAAAAACTAAATCATGATTAGAGATTTATCCACTTTAACAATGTTATCTGGCTGCTTTTGACAAGTTTTTATTTCATTTTTATATAATGGCTGGTTTTATCAGAATCATGTTAAGGAGGTATTCAAAAAAATATTTTTCCATGCTCGACAACTCGAAATTTTTAGGCACATTTTCAGATTTATTTTTAATAGAAAAAATATTAAAGTTGCTGACGCGATTTTTGAAAAGATTTATAAAAGACCTGCGTTATTATTTTTCGTTCAATTAATTAAAACTTGATTTATGAACAATTATTTTCTCAGTAGGACAATATTTTCGTTTCTAACACAATCGCTTCGGGAAATTACTGTTCAAAATGTCCACTTTGACATCATTTTTTGAAATATATTTTGCCTCTATCAAAAACCAGATCATTACGGTACATTGTATAGTTCCTGAATAAGAGAATCTACCAATTGGATGCGTCTGAGAGCAAAAATGAATTAAAAAAAAAAACCCGCCGGCCCGGCCACAGGCGGGGGTAGTTTTCGAAGTTAAGTATACTAATTTCACCAACAAAAACTAAATCATGATTACAGATGAACCCACTTTAACAATTTTATCTGGCCGCTTTTGGGGAGTTTTAATTTCATTTTTATATAATAGCTGGTTTTATCAGAATCATGTTAAGGCGGTATTAAAAAAATACTTTTCCATGCTCAACAACTCGAAATTTTCTGGCACATTTTCAGATTTATTTTTAATAGAAAAAATATGAAACTTGCTGATGTGATTTTTGATAAAATTTATAAGAAACCTGTGTTTTTATTTTTCGTTCATTTAATTAAAACTTGATTTATAAACATTTATTTTCTCAGTAGAACAATATTTATCGTTTCCAACACAATCGCTTCGGTAAATTTGGTTCAAAATGCCGACATCTTTTTTTTTTAAATATATTCTGCCTCTATCAAAACATCGATCCTTACGACACATCATATAGTTTCTGAATAACAGAATCTACCAATTTGATGCGTTTGAGAGAAAAAATGAATTTAAAAATGAGTAAGAAAATAAGCAGTTTGGATTTGAATACACCTGTAATAAGATGATTTTTTTCTTCAACCGTTATGTATTTATAATTTATTTTTGCCGTAAGAATTCATCCTATCAAAAACTTGTCTATATAAATATTCTAGACAATATTAAGGAGATATATGATAAAATCATGGGGATTTTATATCTTGTGAATTGACGGAGTTATGGATTTTTTTCTTCTGCAGTCCCCCTTTTTGTTTTCATTTTTAATTATTTTTTACGGTGCAAATTGCTCCTGTCAAAAACTTGTGAATATAAAAGTTGTAGATAATATTAAGGAGATGTATAATAAAATTAATTGGATTTGATATCTTGGGAATTGACGAAGTTATGATTTTTTTCTCCCAAAAACCCTATTTTTTGCGCCCCTTGAGCCCATTTTTAATTTTATCAAAAATCTGTGATACATAAATTTTTGGCCCTATTTTTAGAAGTAATAGAAATTTTAAACTGATTTGATATGTGCAAAAATTAAGAAGTTATGGGGTATTTTAGGTTTTCACAAATCCTCTCCCTATTTCCATCCCCTTAGTCCAATTTTTCCCGTTAACGAACTTGAGTGAGCTTTTATGCCCCTTGATTTTATGTATCAGTTTGGAAGAGATTGGTGCAGAATTATGGAAGTTATCGTGTCCAGAAGAAAGTGATATATATATATATATATATATATATATATATATATATATATACATATATATATAAAGTTTTTCAATGAGGGTAGTTTTGTGTTCTAGGGGTCATGATCGGTGTAGATCTGCAAATTTGTTTCAGAAATTCCAACATAGGGGAGAATGTAATAGGTAGTAGTTCATACGAAATCTACCTAAAATGAGTCAGAAAATAAGCAGTTTGGATTTGAATACACCCTTAATAACATGATTCTTTTCTTCAACCGTTATGTATCTTCAATTTGTTTTTCTGTAAGAATTGGTCCTATCAAAAACTTGTCTATATAAATGTTGTAGACAATATTAAGAAGATATATGATAAATTCATGATATTTTACATCTTGTAAATTTACGGAGTTATGGATTTTTTCTTCTTCAACCCCTGCTTTTTTTTTTTTTCGTTTTTAATTTATTTTTGCGGTACGAATTGGTCCTATCAAAATTTGTGAATGTAACAGTTTTAGATAATATTAAAGAGATTTATAATAAAATTAATTGGATTTTCATATCTTGAGAACTGATGAAGTTATTAATTTTTCTTCTCTTAAAAAACCTTATTTTTTGCGCCCCTTGAGCCCATATTGAATTTGATCAAAAATCTTTGGTAAATAAACTTTTGGCTCTATTTTTAGAAGTAATAAAAACTGATTTGATATGTACAAAAATTAAGAAGTTATGGGGTTTTTTTTTTGGTTTTCACAAAACCTCTCCCTATTTCCATCCGCTTGGTTCCATTTTACCCATTAACGAAACTTGACCGATATTTTATGCTCCTTGATTTTATGTATCAGTTTGGAAGAGATTTGCGCAAAATTGTGGAAGTTATCGTGCCCAGAAGAAAGTGATATATATATATATATATATATATATATAGAGAGAGAGAGAGAGAGAGAGATAGATAGATAGATAAAGTTTTTTACTGAGGGTGGTTTTGGGTTCTAGGTGTCATGATCGGTGTAGATTTGCAAAAAAATTTCAGAATTTCGAACATAGGGAAGAATGTAATATGTTGTATTTCATACGAAATCTACCTAAAAGATATACTGAGTATCCAAACATATTTTCTTTTTCAGGATCTTTTCACAAATATTCCTATTGCAGGGTTAAATGATGTCCTTCTAAAAGTTGTCGATTTAATTATAGCTGGTAGTGATTTAGATTTTAATTCATTTAAATTATTATGCAAATTTTGTTTATATAACAACTATGTTTATACAGGTTCAAATATTTATTTACAGAATAATGGAATAGGAATGGGAGCAAGTTATTTTTGAATGGCAGATAATTTATTTTTATTTTTTTATGAATTGCAATTTTGTAGTGTCAATAACGATGTTAATTTTCTGGCTTTCAGATATATTGACGATTTAATAATTTTGAACTGTGATCGCGATTTTTGGGGGATATCATGTAACATTTATCCTGATATGCTAATCTTGAAAAAAAAATTGAAATAATAGTACTGCTGATTATCGTGATTTGAAAATAAACATTTCAAATGGTATGCACATTTCAATCTACAAGAAACGGGATAACTTTAATTTTTTGGTTAACCAATTAGTTAATTGTAGTTCAAATATTCATAAACGCGTTTACGTCAATATTATAATAAGTCAGATTTTTTGCTAGTATAAACTCTGTTCGAATAAAAATTTATTTTTTAAAGAACTTTTTAATTTAACCAGTATTTTGCATAATAAAAATAACATAACTTTGAATTTCTTTATTAGATATACTAGGTTTACAGGCAGTCTTCATTTTTGAGTAGTTTCTATGCGATTGACAGTTAATGATTTGTATTACTTAAAGCCTTTTTTGGACGGTTCTACAAAAATGTCTGGCAACAGACATGGAAACTTGTGTGGCAACAGACATGGAACGAGCAGGGACAGATTATGGATCACTGGAAGTTTGTTATTGTTTTTTGTGGTTGTGTGGCTTCGATTTGGGTAAATTTATTTTATTACTGTTTCAGTGTATATTACACATACGTTTTGAATCGGTTGTATCTTCGAGATGTTCTGTTTATTGTGGCATCGGCACCGGTGGGAGAGTGTTCGCGATATGTTTTCAATTGTTTTTATGCATTTGATTTATGCTTTGCGACACTCTGGCCGAAACCCACCGCCACTACTGAATAATAGTATGTTGTGTATCGTAATTAGTCTGAAACATTGCTGTGCTTTTTTTAAATGCCCACTGCGACGAGGCCACAGCTTTTTGGTTGCTTTTTCTTGTTCAGGTTATATCTGTTGAAATTTCTTAGATGTTTTTTGTTTATTCTTAGATTAATTATGGTGCGAGATTCTGGGTCTGCGGAATGCATTTAATACATAATGTGCTTTATTTATATATATTCTTTGTTTCTAAAGCGTCTTTATTATTTATTTTCGAGTAATGATCTCATTATATCCATGTTAAGCTAAAATAATAACTGCAAAAGCTAAATATATTTCTTAATTATTTTGAAAACTACTTTTAAATTTTTTTATTTAACTAAAACTACTTCCAAAAAGATGGCAAACGTCATTAGATTTTGATGTTATGTTAGAATTGATCATATTGTGGCATTTTTAGGAGTTAAAAAAAAAAAGTCCAAGAGACCGTAATCAGAAGCATTTTATGACTAAATTTTAAAACAATACATTTTTTTTTAAATTTAACCTAGCCATTTTCATTATTGAACAAGCTTAAATTTTAAGTATTAATATAAATAAAACACATGGAGTTTCTTTAAAATTTTTAATAAAGCTTTATAATGTGCATAGAATAACGTTTTTAAATAATTAATTAAATCTGAAGTGTTTGCTAATTACTTCCTAAAAACGCACAAGCAAAAGAAACTCTATTTTAACTTATATTTTATTGCTAATTAGTGAATATTTTCTTAAAAAGATTTTATTTCCTAAATATACTCTTACTTAAATATTACATGCAATATACATTTTTTTAAATATATCCTTAAAATTATTTTTTAATCCTCCACAATTTATCTTATTTCAATTTTAATTAACTCTGCTTTGTATACTAAAGCATTTTTTGCTCTCTACTGAGGTAAATGCTTTGCATATCCAATATAGGTATTTTTTAGCTTTTGTATCAAAAAGCGTTTGCTCAAAAATGACCTTAGGCAATTCCTAGCTCAAAATATAAATAACTATATATGTCTGTCGTAATTTCTTGATGAATCTTGTAATAATTAATGTTCTTTGTACAATTTTAACACAGTTTGTTGAATTTACATATAAAAAAAAAATAACATCGTGTGCTAATTAATGTAAAATGGGTGATCTTACTTACAAATGAAAAATCGTTATTACTGTACTGAAAACAACATGTATATCTAATTAATAAAATATTTGACATTAATTATATTGCAAAGTATCATTAAATATATAATTAAATATATTAATACTTGGAAATTTTTCTCGAGAGAAACATTCGCCTTGCACACAATACTGCAAATGGAAAACAAACTTCTAATTAATTGCTTAAAATGAGCAAAGGCCAATCTAGTAAAAAGATTCCACGCCGGGACTCGAACTCGGGCCATCAATATAGCGCACTGACATTCTACCGACTAAAACACATGAGACGATACCCAGCTTGAAACTTCTCACTATGATAGGTTGGCAAGGCTACAACCGCAGCACAAGATGTAATATTTATCATGAGTCACCGACATGGGGCAAACACGAAACGTAATTATATCCAGCATCGATTGAAACTATATTAATACGAATGTTTCCAGAGAGAAACTTTCGCCTTGCATACAATATTTCAACGAAATGTATGTTTCAATGAACAATTTCATATGTGTTCTTATATGTTTATTACAAATTGTATATTTTGCATTAATATGTCAGAATGATTAAAGATTTCAAATTTATACTGTAATGTTAATTTTACTCTCAACCATTTCTTTAATATATCTGACGAAATTATACTTCTACTAAATTTGTGAATGACCCCTATTTTGCAGCAAGAAATATGATCCAACTTTCAACAGCTATTACTCGGTCAATTTTAATCGTAGAATAACGGGACTTTTTTTGCCTTACTTGTCAGTGTAACAGGAAATTTTTACTAAATATAACTTATAGGGCCGGGGGGGGGGCGTATAAAATTTTAAATTTCGTAATTTTTTAAAAAACGTTTTTATTGACACAAATTGCTTTTAAAATATTTCTTTATCACATTTAAAACAATTTTGTGATTGGAACTACATGTCTATGGCTGACGGTTTAGAAATTAGTCATTGGACACCGTTGAGAGTGGACACCCTGTATAAAAAGACGTACACTAGTGAAACATCTAAATAAACAAAGAAAAAAGATTATTAATACAAAAAATATCCTGATAACGGAAAGGAAAAGCACGTTCCGGTGTATCTAATTATCTGAATAAACATGGCTGTATTTAGTCATGTTATACTTGTGCAGCTGTAAAACACGGCTAATTTTCGAGAATTTTTTTAGCGAGGTTAAATACCATTGGTATTGCATGAATGTTACTTTCTTTATTATTAAATGTGCATTAATATAGAATTATGAAATTTGAATAATATGACCATATCAATGCATCAATTCATCTTGGGATGCCAACATCTACATCGTGACTGTACATTGTCCGCATATCCACACGCTGCAGATTGCAGAAAAAAAGTATATTTCAGAGTCATTAGAGAGCAACAGACCAGTACCTGTACAGAAAATATTTGTTAAATCTTAGGGTATCTACTCTAAAAAATACTGGTTAATTTTAGAGTTTCTCGAATTTAAGTATTTAGGACAATTAAACTTCAGTACATTTTTGTAGTTTCAATGATAAACCTTATTTCGAATAAAATGGAATTGCCTGTGATACATGTTACAGTGTTTATTAAAACTGCAGAGATTTTTCTGTAGCTCCAATATGTATTTTTCTTAGAACCAAATTGGGTATTTTTGCGGTATATTTTTCAGGGGCTACTAAAAAGTAGAATTTATGTTTCGTGTATCGATTCC
Organism: Maratus speciosus; assembly: GCA_963932465.1. Taxonomy (NCBI): domain Eukaryota; kingdom Metazoa; phylum Arthropoda; class Arachnida; order Araneae; family Salticidae; genus Maratus; species Maratus speciosus. The sequence goes on from OZ010791.1 coordinate 422,695,747, forward strand.
TTTTAGATTAATTTACTAATTTTTCATTTCCATTCTTGTTTAATGTGGTCTGTATTCAGTAAAGTTTAGGTACTTCGACACATTTTAAAAGCTAACACATTTTAAACTATACGACACATTTTAAACTATAATTCAACCACTTATACTGTTTGTAGTAAATATTTGAACAGGGATGCTAAAATTTACTGAAGAAAGTAAGGGTGTAAACCATAATACTGAACATTGGCATCAAGCACACTAAATATGGTCCTAAACCATTAGTTTTAGATATAGGGGAGACCGGGGGAATGGTGCCACTCTGGGTTATGGCGCCAAGCCGCCTAATTTAAACTAACTTAATTATAAATAAACTTAATTATAACTAACGGCAGTTTGAGCTAGTGAAGACGCTTGCACTATAGCGGCCAACAGTGGAAACAGTGCCTAGAATGAGAGTGATTTTGTTGTACGTGGTTCGTTTGTTCTAGTGAAAAATTTAGTTTTCATCCAGTTGCTTCTTATTTTGGAGCTTCAAATGAGTAGAGGTAAACACCTTTTATCGTAACATTAGGTACTTAATATTACCCGTAATACACATGCATTCGATGACATTTTGACGCAATTTGTTAAACAAGTTCGGTTTTTCTTTCTGCTTTGCTAGGGGATTTCCGCTATATTGTATTCTCGGTGTAATACCGCCACCATGGCAAAGGGTGACTTTTCAAAATTGAGTTAAATTGTAAGCTTATCACATTAATAAATCCAGCTTAAGAAACATCATAATTATTCATTATTCTTCTAAATTACTGCTTTCTAGGTGGGCGATTCTCAAAAGGGGGGCACTGGACACACGTCATAACTTTAAGCCTTTCAAACATAACTTTAATTATCATTGACTTTATTATTATTATTATTATTTTTTTTTTACACTGAATTTTTAATTCTATTCAGAGACAGAAAATGACATAATTTATTGTAAAAGCTTTGTATAAATATCTTAAAATTTTATTATTTTATGCTAAAGAGGCCAATTTCGGACATTCATAACGTTAACTGCTCCAATGTACCACCAAGAAAAAGAGTTTTAACTTTTTTCCAGGTGGTTGTAATGGTAAACAAGAATGCATAAAGGAAACGGATGATTTTTTGATAATTTCGTTAAGAGATGGCAGGCTGATTTATTACTTTTTTGAAGATAGAAGGACTTTTCTATAAAGCATTTTTTTGTATTTTGTTATGTCCGAAAGTAACGTACGCGACAAAGCATTTGATTTTATTATTATTATTACTGGATAACAAAAAGTTAATTATACATATATATATATATGTATAAACATACAATTATAGGACACATTTACTACATTCTTAGTCTTAAGTATTTTTTAAATACTAAGCGCAACGTCCAAAATCTGCAACGTACGTGCGAAAAAATGTCCAAAATTTGTAACGTCACAACTGCTAATTAAATGCTTTAATAATTAATTTTCCAGAATAGTTGCTGTCTTTTAATGTTTGTGTATAATTTTGTTGACATACTATTAAAAATATTAATATATTATATTTATAGGCAAAATACTATACTATTAAAGAAAAATTGGCCTTAAATTTTAAAATTTTAAAAATTACATATTATTAACGTTTTATGATCCCACCTTTTGAGAATCTCCCAGATATTTCCAGTAGGTTATGTGTTTCCTAGTATCCATTTTATGTATTTACTACTTCACTAAGAAGTAGCGTCATTACTCCGATACAGTGGCGGTTACCCCAATATCTTGGATAATTCCGCCACTCTACAGAGGTTGAAAGAATTTTTTTTAAGTGTGCTTACTTTACAGTTATGATTACGGTTAAATTTATACAGATGCTAAAAATCATGATGCAGCTTTAGAATTTTTACAATTAAAAAATAAACATTTTTTTGAGGTGAAAAAAATTAAATTCCCTTAAGGTGTCGCCTTTCCCCCAATTTCCCCTAACAGAGATGTTTAGAATGTTGTTTTTTATCATACAAAAATGCAATTGCATGAAAACAGTTATTTTTCAAACTGTTACGATAGTTATATTTTGATACGCTCTCGGTCATGAATGCTATATTTAGGAAAACGTTATCTGTGCTCTATTAAATTATACAATAAAAAACACGTTCTTTTAAGACCGAAACTTACCGAATTATGAAGAGTTCAATTTTATGTATTTTTGGCATTTTCAAGTTATAAAAACGAATGTGTGTCGGTAAATGCTAAAAGATCATAATATATAAATTATCAAGGCTTGGTAAGGTTTGGATTTTCGTAAGGCTGGTTTTCCTATTTGAGCACTGAGAAATAATTTATAAATGTAGCATAAAAGACTCACAGATAATATAAAGATTTAAATCCATTTACTTTAAAAAATGATTATTTTAGCGTAACCTGGTTTTTATACGATAAATAAAAATATTTGAAATAAATTTACATTTAAAGTTAATCCTCTAAAAGAAACAGTTTAGAAATGAAGTATTGGTCAACGATAACAATTTACATCCTACGTATGTGTATATGTAAAGAAAAAAAAATAAAATAAATTGTTTCATGATAAATATCCATCTTATTCTAGACATTCAACAATCTATAATATTCTATAAAATTTTGCAAAGTGAACTTGAAAAATTGTGTAGCACATACATAAAAGAAAACTTTCAGTTAAAATTTAACTCACCTCTGCAACTCGTTTCGAAAAGGTCAACCCCTTTTATAGTCGCTCATAACAACACATTTTTCGCACCATAAATCCGACAAAAAATGATTTTCTAAATCTGTTATCGGTTTCCGTTTCCTTTTGCAATACAAAAAGAAAGTTCAATATTTCGTGTTCTTTTTCTAAGTTTAATGTTTGGCATCACATAGCGTGAGAATTTTTTTTGCAAAGAAAATGTATAGATATTATAAATATTCAATTATGTATTTGATTATTCAAGTATACATATAATTTTTAATTACCCATCATACGTAGTATAGGGTAAGTCTTGTAATCGTTTTAAAAATAGAAAAAAAAATTGAAAGATTTACACGCTTCAGACACTGGAGATTCCGAAAAACACATTTTTAGAAAAAAGAAATGGAGTCAGTCTGGGTGTGTGTCGGTGTGTGTGTCTCTAATCGCTCTATCTCCCGAAAAAATTGAGATAGAGACTTGAAATTTGGTATGTACTTAGTAAGTAATAATGGAAAGAAGCCTATTGAATATCAGTAACCTCGATTATGCGGATTTTTTTTTTTTTTGTTGGACTCTAGAAATCTTCGTTCTGATAAAAGGTATAACATTTTTTTCGAAATTGTTTATTTGAAGAAGTAAATATAAAATACAAACATAAATTTTGCATCAATAATGAAGTCGATCGGATAAATAGTTGCTGAGATATTTGTAATCATATTTTTCACACTCTTCTATTTTTCATGATCCTGTATTTCATTCAAATTTCAAATTAAAGCTATATTTTAATTGGAAATGAGACGCTTAATCCGACGTAGTAAACTGTTAGTTAATATGATTATAATTTTTCGAGTTATAGAGATGTTTCTTTTACACAATTCGGTACTACTCGATTATCCCGCCGACTAAAAAACCATCACCAAACTATAAATGCCAATATTGGCATATTGTAAATGTCAAGCATTTAATGCATCTCCGTACCTATAAGAGGGGTTACCATGGGAGGGACCCTGATCTGTCGCCAAATGGCGTCAAGTTTACCGCAAACTTGGCGATATATCGCCAAATTTGGCGAGGAAAATAAGTCGTTAAAAGTGACGCCAAATTCGCGGTATCTCTAATATTTCGCCAAATTCCCATGGACTTCCATTGTAAACCAATAGTGTTATACTTGCAAGTATTTGCTTACAGAAAATCAACAAATTGAGATATTTTAATGCAACAAAAAGTGATGTTAGCTTAAGGGATTATATTAATTATATTTCAGGGAATCCAAGTAAATTAAATTATGAATAAAAGTAACATGATACAATGTTTAGTATGTATCACATATTTTATTTTTATATTGTATATTATGTATGTCCATAATGGGTAAGTATTACAGTGCCCCTCAGCGATTACTTTAAGAATACGATAAAAAATAAAGATTAATTCTAAAGTTGGAACACATTAAAATTTCAACAACAAAATTTATTCTTGTTGTGCAAATAACCTTTTCATACATAAATCTGTTTTCTTTAATATACAAATGATCAAACTCCTATTTAAAAAAATGAAATTTTTTAATTAAATATAAAAAAAATTAAAAATTATTAAAAATGAAGTAAAAAGTAGTGATTATTTTCCGTGTATTTATTGCTTTTAAAATAATTTATTAATATTTTTTTTAGAATAAATGTATTTATTTTATTGCCATAAATCTCGAAAATGAGTAAACAGAACATTGTTTTCTATTTTTTTCAAGTTTCAGCCACATTACGCACCTTTAATTCCTGAACTACACAATTGTGTATATGATCCTAAGGAAATAGTATAAGAGCTGTTGAACATTTTTGAGTAGGTATTTGAGGCACCCTGAAATTTTGTGCAACACTTCTTTTGTAATGCCTGAATACAAAATCGAATGTCTGGCTGAAGGATCGTGGCCCAAAAACTGTGCCAGACAAAAAATGGCACTTGACACGTGTCTGGCACAGTTTTTGTGCCGACTAAAGTGTCTGTCATTTTCAAAATATTTTTTTCTAAGCATAAATATTATTCTGTCTCAATCTCAGCGTGCCTCAAATACCTTTTTTGGGTAGTCAAAAAATGGCACTTGACACGTGTCTGGCTCAGTTTTTGGGCCGACTAAAGTGTCTGTCGTTTTCAAAATATTTTTTTCTAAGTTTAAATATTATTCTGTCTCAATCTCAGCGTGCCTCAAATACCTTTTTTGGGTAGTAAAAAAAAAAAAAAAAAAAAAAAAAAAAATGACACTTGACACGTGTCTGGCACAGTTTTTGGGGCCACGATCCTTTAGCCAGACATTCGATTTTGTATTCAGCCATTACAAAAGAAGTGTTGCACAAATTTTCAGGGTGCCTCAAATACCTTCCCTAAAATGTTTAACAGCTCTTGGACTAAAAAAGAAAAAAACATTTTCCACTTTCTGTGTGATTTAAAGCCAAGCCTGCACCCAGTGTTGCCAGATTAGGGACTTTTTTCTCCCCAGAATGTTGATTTTTACAGCTTTTTTGAAATAGAAATATTCGGCCTTAATTGAAATTACAAATTCTGAAAAACAAGGCGAATTATACTATAAAAGTGACAATGATAATCAAATAATCTGAATTAGAAAAGTCTCCAATCTGGCAACACTACCTGCACCCACACAATTGTGTGGAACCTCCCTTGAAGTAACCGGACATTGGGATTTTTAAAAATATTTTTTCAATCAAATATGATACTATTAATTAAGGAAAACCAGCAAAACTTTGAATTCATACCAAACATTCAGACATTAAAGAGACAGAATAAAACATGACAGATGGAAGAGTAAGCATTCGTTACAGAATTTCTGTAGAAAAAGCCATAAAAGAATGATCATCATGCACACTTATCCGAATTCGCGTCATAATCGCACTGTCAAAAAAAATGTAAATTTTCTTAACGTAAAATATTACATACACTGTTAAAAATTTGCAACATTCTGGCAGGTCATTTGACCGTTTTTTTCTGAAAACGGTTACACAACCGTAATTTTAACACTATTCTGACCATATTATTGGCCATTTTATGGTCAGAATATAGTTAAATTATGGTTATGAAACCGTTTTTTTCAGAAAACGGTCGAATGGCATGCCAGAATGCTGCAAAATGTTTAACAGTGTAGATACAAACGAAAATTTACAATAACCACTTAAGAGTTAAACACGATTTCTAAAAGTTTTATTGAACTTTTAAAAATCTCTGCAACTAATATATTTCAGTAATTAAAAGGAGCATTGATTTAAAAAAAAAAAAAAAAAAAATCTGCCTCTGATTTTTGGAACGTTTCCGAGTAGTTTGATTGTGTTAGTTTTCTGAACAACTAAATATAAGTTCTTCTGATGCTATGAATTCTAAAATAAACATTTTTAATATCAACAAACAGGTTTTACAGACAAACATGATAAATTAACAGTATTAAAACTATTAATAAAAATATTATTATTTTGTTACACTTGCATGTATATATTCAGTTACGCAAATCAAAATGTTTATTTAAGAATTGATAGTACACAAAAAAAAGTATATCCCGGTTTGCGAACTACTCGAAATTCAGTGGCAGCAAAAGAAACTTTGTTTAGATATTTTTTCTTTAAATCTTGAAAATATATTTGTGTCTCAGCTTTCTGGAGATAAAGAGTTGTGTGTATTCATGCTTGCTTATGTTATTATATTTTCACAGATTAAGAAACATCTGTCTATTTTAACACTCTCCAAAAGTGTTGAAAGTTGTTAATGTATTCTTTTTGTCTGTCCATCTGCCCGTCTGCCCTCGCTCTAACTTACGTAACTATATATATATATACTTATTGGATTTACATGCAAATGATATATGTTTATGATGTTAACCTTGGCATGTTCATTATTGAATATGAAATGCATAGCATTAATAGGCCCTTTACAGGGGCACTCAAATAATTCCGTTACATTATGATAAATGGGAAAAAATCATTTGCAGTGAATATTAATGACACTGCGTTATTTCGAATCTATTGAAATTGATATAACGCACTGAATTTAACTGCTAGATGATTATTATAGAATAGGGCATTTAGAGCATTTACAAGGACACACAAAAGAAATCGATTACAGTACTGTATTTGAATAATAATTCCTGATAGTGCGTTTACAATTTCCGTACTCGCTTTTAAATTTAACTTTTTTTTCATGTTACTCGTTGTTATTCCATGCCTCGTATATAGGGCTGCGCAGAAGAATTCATGTACCATTCGCCTTATTAGCGGAAATTCCTGAAGGGAAATTTTCAGCTATGGTATGTATTTCCTAATTGAAGTAAATTTTTGCATGCATGTAATTTACAGATATAAATCAGTGTATCATATTCAGAGATCCCCAAAGAACTCGGATAATTTTCCGACTGTAATTGTGTTTTCAAATGTGTTATGCGTTTTAAAATGGTTAAATTAGACATCACCTTTCAACTTATTAAACGGAAAATATTTGTTACATTATTCTGAATGTCTTGGAAAGTGTTTTATAATCTGTTTATTTTTTTTTTCAGTGGGAGTGCAGTAAAAATTTCATAAATATATTACAAATTAAGCATAAATATTTAATATTAGTTTCTAAAGTGAAATTTTATCTCTTTATCGTATTATCGAGCATATACAAGATTTATATATCTTTTAATATGTATATATATATATATATAAATTTATTTTAAAACGTAGGAATTCAAACTTTTTATTTCGGAGGCACAACAAAGTACAGTAAAACCTCCGTAAAGCGACCACGTTCCGTTCCAATAAAAATTGGTCGCTCCGAGAGGTGGTCTCTTAATGGAGGTCATGTGTAAATCTAGATTTTAATTGTTGAAAATAGGTAACAATTAATGTTACTAAAATTTATTTTTCACATTAGGAAAAAATATGAAAATTTAAGTATCAAAACGAAAGTTAATTACTGTAGAGTTTAAAAAATGAATATATTGACATTTGTTTTTATTTTACAGTTTCATCTTCTATAACTTTTAATTCGAAGTTCAATAAATAAATGCATTCTTTTTTTGGACGGAACAAATAATGACGATTATAATAATTTATCTATTTCTTTCAGTGTTTCCTGACAGAGTAGGGCAGAGGAGTTTATTGTCCGTCATCCTTAATTTGTCATTAGAGTTAAGTTCATTGCCTAAAAAGGCACAAAGGGGTTTAAACAAAAGTTACCGGAATAAATGAACATTCTAAACTTAGTTCAGAAGTTTGATGAATAATGCGCTCTCCGGAATTATTATTCTAATAAAGCTTCCTCAAGCGCCAAGGAAGAAACGGAATTTGTTTAATTTTCTTCAAAGAAATTGGACGCTCATGGAGGGAGTTCAACTGGGGTGGTCTCTGAATAGAGGTAAAATTAGTATTGAGCCTAGGGGAATAAATTTCGTTCCATGAAAAAATGGTCGTTCAGGGAGGTGGACGCTTAATGAAGGTGGTCACACAGGGAGGCTTTCACTGTATCTTTTTCTACTTCAGATAACATATTTTTATACCCAAAATTCTGAGGTAAATGCTTTGGTAATTGTTCATTTTATCTGAAATTCTAAAACTTTACATAATGTACAAATAAATCAACAAAAAACATTTTTTTGTGAATTTATATACAAAATACACAGTATTGCAAGGAAATATCAATAAAGAAAAGTTTTATTCATAAACTATCTTTACAAGTAACTGCCGTTGGAAATTATCCATTTGATATTTTAATTTATATACAGTTAGAAAAATAAAATTCTGATTATGTAAATAAGTCTTGAAATCTGATATTTAATAATAATTATAAATTACTTTTAGAACGCATTGCTTTGATATTAATAAACGAACACACCTGGCAAATACCGCTGCACTTCAAATTAAAACAGATTTTAAGGATTATCGCAATGTTTATTCCAGTTGCGAGTAAATAAATTGCAAATATTCAAATTCCATGATGCTGTCAGAAACTAAAATTTGTTTTAAATTTAATTTAATTCCGCTTTAGTAGATTATGATGCTTCATTAATTCGGATCATCTGTACATTAAACATAGTTAGTTATTATGATATGAAAATTTATGCTTTTAAAATTAAAACGTATGAATGATTTTCATAAATAATTTATAAGTACATTAGGCATTGATGCATTTCAATAAAATTATGTTATAATTTATTATTTTACTTTTATGTATTAACTGCATGTAGTCGATATTAATTTAAAAAAAAAAGTGTTTTTAAAATCATATAATAAAGAATACAGACAGGAGCTTATTTTGTGTTTACTTTGCGTATAAGCTACAGTAGACTATGAGATCCAAGCTATTTGAAAATTAAAAAATGACATTTTTACCATTTTTTTGTATTCTTGTACAGGAAAAAATAGGTTAAATTCATATAGCCAGGAGAAACCGGGTATCTCAGTCAAATTTTGCAGCTCTATTTTGGGTAATAATTTAAGTACATAACTTTATGTACTTTAAGGGGTCTCAGGACTCTAAAAGCTTTAAAAGTTTTGAAATTTTTATTTTCTTACATGTTAAAATCCCATCTTTTCTGAACATTTTCATATAATTGTTTCCCCGAAAATCCCACCAGAACAGAAGGTATGGATTTTAGAGTTTTGGCCCCAAAATAGATGAAGTGGCGTTTCCGAAACTTAAAAGTCATTTTTCTCCAAATGACGTTTTTGGGCATAACGCACACGATATCTCAAAAACTTTTGAATATTTTTTCATGAAAATTTCAAAACATACGTTTCATGTTAATCTGCATAAACTGAACCCAAAATTTCCTTTTTATTCATTAAAAACATTTTTTTGGTGATTATACTGTTGAAATTTTCAAAATTTTCCATTGGCTAAATACAAATTTATATTAAAAATATAAAAATTCTTTAAATAAAAAAATATTTAGGTTCAGGGTAATTATTATAATCTGAAGTATAAGCAGGTACCAAAATTTTAGCTGTAGTTATAAGATTTATTTTGTAATTCTGCCTGTTATACCGATTTTCGGCTCGATAAATGTCTGATAGTTTGGAGCCACGTGTAAATGCTAATTCTGAATCTTGCAATTTTTTAAATACATGAAATGAAAGAACATATATCTTTAATAACAATTAAAATTCTGTCTTAAAATCAAATACATTTTCACATATTAAATTTTTAAAATGAGCTTTTTTTTTCATTTTTTCCAATTTTAAGTGTCCTGAGACCCCTTAACTCAAACAATTATTGTTAATCTATGCCTTCGCGGTGGTCTGAATAGCAATAACTGTGTGGAAATGAAACCCTTGGAAGATTTTAGGGTAAATTTCTGTTTTTTTAAGAAGGATTGACTGCTGGTCATTGTGTAGAACAACCATCCTCAATGGGTTGATTTAAATTATTGTCCAGAGAGGTCAGAGCAATTTCTATAAACATTTTACCCATTATTAAAATTATATGTTTATATTATTTTAACTCGTTTTTAACATTTTCCATCATAGTTGAATAATGTTTATGAATTCGGTTTGCCTGTCTGCCGCCTGCCGTCTGTCTTTTTCCGTCTGTCAATCTGTCGTCTATCGTCTGTCCGTGCTGTAGCTGTAAATATCGTCGGATTGCGAAGTAATTAATATATGTTATTGGGGTTTACTATGACATGTTCGATATTGAAAATGAAGTGTGTAGCACGTAATGTTTATTTACATGGACACCCAAAAGAATACCATTACGTTAATGTCTATGCGGGAAATCATCTGCGGTGTATTTAATTATATTGCACCATTCGAAAAATATTGAAATCACTAAAGTGTACTACAAGACACTTACAGTAGAATCTCGTGTGCGTAAAATTTATCGTTCATTTACAAGGACACACAAAATAATTTGACTGCGATACTGTCAATGAACAATAGTTGTTAAAACAGCATTTTCATTTGTGGTAGAGGTCTTAAAATTTAATTATTATTATTTATTTGCATATTACTTGTTGCGTGTAAATTTTATAAATGATATACAGGGCTGTAAAAAGATCTTGATGGTAAATGAAGAAATTTGGTTTTCGAATGCTTTATGTATGTTCTAAATTGTTTATTTAGACATAAACTTTCACCTTAATAGACTGTAAAGTTTTGTTACAATACTTCGAATGTCTTGGAAAGTGGTTCATAATACATGCTAGACGTATGATTTGTGTCCTTGTTTCTTTTAAGAATTGATAATAAAGATGCAAGTTAAAAACGTGATGCAGGATTCAATACGAGTGTATTGATCTTCATATTTACAACAACTGAACAAAAACAGAGAACATTATATCTATTTATTTACTTAGAAAGCCTTCTGACAGAAAGGTTAAGGACCTGGCTGAAAGCTATCTTAAAGAACAAAACATAATTAAACAAATTTGTATAAAACTGAAAATGGGAGTAATGACAATTCAGTGTAATGCTGTGGTTATTAATGATTGTATAAATTTTAAATTGTATATTTTGAGCGTTATAGATTCTTATTTCCAATATATCGGTATTATCTATTAAAATGTCATCTATATGTTTCACAAACATACATACAAAAAATATACATTTAATCATTTTACTTCCCTGCTATTGTATAAAGCTTACATAATTATTTTAATAAAGCGATACGATTAATCTCTTGAATGAAATTTAATTTAATATTTTGTTATAAATCGATCTTTATTCTAGAATATATTTTTATTATTATTTAAATGTATTTATTAATTCAGCTTCCAAAGCATATATGTTTATATAAGCATTTATCTAGCAGCTTAATAAATATCTACAGTTACTAATACAAAGAAATTTACATTCCGAAGCCAAATTCTCTTATAACACAGAAAAAAACTTTTGCCGTTATTTGTCATATAAGCTCTCAAATACCCTTTATTGGAAATTTTCCGATATGAAATCTTGAATATTTTCGAAATTTCATAAGATTCCAACTGAGAAATTTAATCTTTTTTTTAAACGTAATTCTGAAAATAAATTAATCTAAATTAAGTATCCTTGGTTTAGAGAAGTGTAATTTTAAATTGATTTTCATGGATTGAAATATTATTCATCAACTGAAATATAAAGTATATATACATATATATATATATATATATATATATATACACTGCTCAAAACAATTAAAGGATATTTGAAGTTTTATATAAAATAAAGATATAAACGAAATTTTTTTTGCCGAAAATAGAAGAAGAGAATCACAAATGCAAATTTTTCTGGTTTTCAAACTGTGGAGTATGCAAATTTTGAGTTCGACGTCAAAAACGTCGCTTCAGCGGCAGCGAATGAAATTTGACTTTCAACTGGATAAAAGAGAATGAAGACAAGGATGATCGGCATTCAGTGATTGCTTTGTTTCGATGAGTACGATGTCTCAGCGAAGTCATTTGACAGATTCAGAAGCTTTGAGAATTGTTGGTAGGTTAGAAGGGGGCCAAACTCAAGCCGAAGTAGCGCAAGCCATTGAAGTGTCACAAAGTGTCATTTCCAGGATCTGGAACCCTTTTTTGGAGAGTGGATGTGCAGGCCGAAGACCAGGGCAAGGTCGTAGACGGGCAACAACGCCCAATGAAGATCGGTATTTAGCGTTAACAGCTCGGAGACACCGAACCATGAACACTACTCTTCTCCAACAACACCTTCGCTCGGCTACAGGCACCACAATTTCAACTCAGACTGTCCGAAACCGGCTCCATGCTGTAGGTCTGTATGCTCGCCGACCGATGGTATGTGTTAGATTAACATCAAAGCATCGTCGCGACCGCAGGGAGTGGGCAATCGAGCATGTCAACTGGAGGAGAAATTAATGGAGCAATATTCTGTTTTCTGACGAGTCCCGTTTTTCTGTGCATCCGGATAATAGGCGTATTTTCATCTGGAGGGACCGTGGCAGTAGGAATAATCCTGCGTTCGTGCACGAAAGTGTCAGATTTGGCGGTGGAGGAGTGTTGGTGTATGGTGGCATCTCCATTGACGGGCGCACTGACCTCTACATCATTCGAGATGGAGCTTTGACTGGTCGCCGATATAGGGATGAGATCCTCAGACCTATTGTAGTCCCTTACGCTGCAGCAATCGGAGATAACTTCATTTTAATGGACGATAACTGCAGGCCACATCCTGCAAACCTGGTGGAGGATTTCCTTTTCGAGGAAGGAATCGTTCGAATGGAATGGCCAGCGTGTTCTCCAGACATGAATCCAATCGAGCACGTTTGGGGCGCTCTAGGAAGACGAGTTTCTGGACGCCAACAACCCCCACAAACTCTCCAAGAACTGGAAAGAGCTCTTCTGGAAGAGTGGGGCAGAATACCCCCAACTCGTCATTAATAGCCTCATTGAGTCCATGCCTCAAAGGTGTTCAACGTTGCTGGCCGCCCGTGGAAACCATACCCCCTACTGAAAATGATTTTCTTTGAAGAAAACACCTTTTCTTATTCTTTTTTTTCTCATATGCACAAATTGTGTTATTTTCCTTTAGTACACAAATGCGCAATAAAATGCATTTTTTTCTGCCAAACATGTGTAATTTATTCTCATATAACCTACTATGTCTGTTGGCCATGTATCAATCAGCTAAACAGTTTACCAGATACAAAATCCACCTAAAACTGCAATATCCTTTAATTGTTTTGAGCAGTGTATATATATATATATATTTATTTATTTTTTTATTTATTAACTTATTAATATATTTAAAAATTAGCCAAAATGTTTTCCGGTCCTTGTTATTGTAGTTTTTTTTTTGCATAAAATGCCTTAGTTTTTTATTTAAATATAAATGAAACTCATAACTTAGAAAATTTGTCATTCTGGATTAACAGGACAAAATAAAATGTAGATAGGAGTCAAATGTATAAATAAATTAACTATATATATCATCATTTAATCGCAAATTCTTTTTAGTCCAAAGTACTGGTTTAATTGCAATTAAATAATTGTTAATTGATTTAACGTTAATCAATACGAATAATACTAATACACTTCGAATATCTGACGCCATCTATTTCATTATTCTTAGAAAAACGTGACTTTTTAACACTACATATAATTTTAATGTTTAACTATTACCATCACGTTTATAACCTATTTTATTGCATGTTTGGACACTATACATTCAGTTCACTGTTGACATACATTGGCATTACATCCCTAAATGTTTGCTGCTCAAATTGTATAAAAATAACTTGTATAATGAATATGCGGAAAAAATTCAACGAAGAAATAAACACCTTAAAAGTGTCGACGTTTAGAATAAACTAGTAAATATATCTATGTGAATGATTTTCAAATGCCCAGAATATAATTTTCTAGTTGTGTTTTAAGTAGTATACTCATAGCGTATGAAATGGGTGTTATGTATTTTTATAAAAAATAATTAAACAGATGGAACTCATATTGTTATTTATAGACATATACTTCTACCTACGCATATATGTAGATTGGCTATCACCTCACATCTTTTTTAAGTGCTTGTAAAATTTCACAATTTGTATTCATATTTTTAACTTAAAAATATAGCCATTAACCCGGATACCAAAACACTGTGGCGACAATGACGCAACATGTTACAACTGCTGTGCCGACTTTTGACAAAATAGCGATAAAGTGCCGATAAAATATTTTAAAAAAATTCAGCGACGAAAGATGTTCCAGAAGCATATTTAATATAAAATGCTTGCAAAATGAAGGTTAACATTTCATAAACTGAGACATACTTTGAACAAAATAATATTATTCTCTAAATTATGCTTGTTACAACATTTTATGTGCTAAGAAATGAAATTGATAATATTTAATTTTCATTAAGAGTATGGTAGACGTTAATATTTTTTTTATGATAGAGATATAAAAATTTCGTGGAAATATACATTTTAACGTAAGTATATATAATACATAAATTTCCAATCTCATTATAATTTTAAGGTTTTCTTAAAAATTATAATTTTAAATAGACATTTTAAAATGCTCCATGCCTCATAATTTTTGAGGCATTTCTTCGATTTTGCCTAAGAAATCTGTGTATCGTTCTATAAATCGCACGAAAAGTTATTTTTTTCTGAGTTCGAAATTGATTTTCATCAAACTTTTACTTTTTAAGAAATTAAGAATCAAATTTAATTATCTTAATGAAATCGAATTTTAAAATGCATACGCAATTTCTTTGTAAGCAATATCAGTATTATTTCTTATCAATTTATGAATTTTGATAAAAAATTATGACGCAAGGAGCATTTCAAATATCTAAAAATATTGCAATATCAGTTTTGAGTAAAACAGATTTATAGTATATTAAAGGGTCGATAATTTGGTTGTGTAATATATTCAAACGCTTGTAACTTTGCGAAATATAATCGCAACTGCATGAGTTTTGTCGCAAATGGCTGAGAACAAACTGGAGGTGAGATGTCGTGTTGTACAAGATGCCGTGTGACGTGGTTTTCATATGCGCATGCGGTGTAGGGAAACGCTGCTCAGTTGTAAGGAAAAGCGTTCCCTAGTGATACTTTAATTTCTATTTGCGTTCTTTTTTTAAATTTTTAAGTGGTACATTTTTATTGCTATTTCGTCTTAATACTTCTGGTAAGTGTCCAAAATCTTTTAGGTGACCTATTTATTTGCCTATATAAGTCTTGGTTTAAACACCAGAGAAATAAATCAGATGATTTTAGAGGGTATTGGTACCTGGCCTTTCAGCAAAGCGTGAATAGTGGCCGATTCCCTCTTCTTCACGTTAGTGGGGGGTACCGGCGTCTTGCCCAATACACTGTTAAAAATTTGCAGCATTCTGGCAGGTCATTTGACCGTTTTTTTTCCGAAAACGGTTACACAACCGTGAATTTAACACTATTCTGACCATATTATTGGCCATTTTATGGTCAGAATATAGTTAAATTATGGTTATGAAACCGTTTTTTCAAAAAACGGTCGAATGACCTGCCAGAATGCTGCAAAATTTTTAACAGTGTACTTTGGGGTAAGTCGACGAAAATTGTTGGGGGTAAGATGCCGGCTATTTTCCGTTGCGGTTAAATGCCTGGTTGTTTCTTCATTTTTTAAATTCTTCTTTGCTATTAACTAACTTGTCAACAATTTTAATCAGATAATTAAATCATTAATTAAATCGTGATTTAAATCAACTGGTTCAAAAAAATCCTTGATTAAAATTATAAATTTTCTAAATGTTTAAAATGACATAAAGAAATATTAAAATCTAAGGTGAACATAATTTGAAAAGTTTCTATATGTATTCAGCCTTATAAATAAACTTTATGTGCCTTATAAATAATTGTTTAATAATTATTAATTTTAATCATTGTTAAAAAAATTATGTTAAATGCAGTTGTAAATAATTTTAATAAATGTAAATATCGGTAGTATATAACATAGTTCTAGTTAACTACGGGTTTCTGCACCCAACGAGCTATGCTCGCCAACCTCCATCCAGACACCGCAGACTCTAAAAACACGCTGTTTTTATCTGCTTTGAAAAGATTACGGAAGATTAAATCGTAATTAAACGACTAGTTACGATCTCCTGTAATCAGGTTTCCATTCATTTCTCTTTAGCTGAGAGATTTTAAGACAGAATCAATCGCTATCGAGGCAGCTAACTGCTACTTTCGTGATTAATTAAGTAAGATAACCTCAACAATTTAAAGTTAGCTTGTATAAAATGGCTAAGTAAACAATTTTTTAAAGACGCTATAAGAAATTTATTTTAAATTAGACATTTTAAATGTATCGTTTTAAATATGACGTAATTTTCACACAAGGTTTTTTTTTTTTTTTTTTTTTTTTTTTTTTTTTTTTTCATTTTAATATTTAGATAAAAATAATTTTAAAGGCGTATAAAAGCGAAACTAAATCGGTGTGACAATAGCAACAGCAAATTTCTAGGTGTCTTAAGGCTTTCTATTAAGGAATTAGATAAGAAGTCAAAATCCATATAAAGGGTAAGGTAGAAAAACAGGTAGGAAGACAAAATCGTCAACTGACGATGAAATGGATTATGATTAAATTCTTTGTTATGTTTCAGAAGAAGAGGATTTAAAAAAAAAGCGAATGAGAATTCTTGTTCTGAGTGTCTAGCAGAGTGCAATAAAAGCTCGGGAAATTGTGATGGAATCAAGTGCATCCAGTGAAACTGTTGGTTATATAAAAGCTGCTCAAAATTTCTAAACAAATGTGCAGTAGATGGCAGAGCTCAGATATTGCTAAAAAGAACAAAGGGACATATAAAACATCAACAAAAAAGCTTTACTCTAAAACACGACTTTACCATAGTTAAACTTGCTATAATATTTAAAAATAGGCATACTTAAAAGCCATAATTCTTTTAAATGCTAAGAAGAACATAATATATTAAATAAATATTACACAACCGAATATATTAACATAACATAAATAATTATATAACAAATAAATATTAATTTGTTCTTTTATTATATTGCCAACGTTTGTTACATTTATATTTTTGTAATTTACTAATATAAGGTAAGTTAACAACTTTAGTATGTCTAAAATATTAAAATTACTTTTATTCGTCCCATTATGTTTTACACTGCTTCACAAAAATTATTGTTTACATTGAAACTCCATAAGGTATTTTACGCCTAGATAGTTGGCCATTTTACCCATACCTATGGGTAAGTTGCCGAAATGCTGTTTACAAAAATAAGATTTTCGATGCTGTAAAATGAAATAAGTTGACAATGATGAATGAATAACTTGACATCTGTAAAATGAAATAAGTTTTTAAATCATACATAAGAGTCTAAACTTTAACAAGAAATCGATGAAAAACAAATATAAACAGCAGGCGATTTTTAAAACAATTAAGTCAAAAACTACGGCATCTTCACACAATCTACCCTAGTAATATGTATAAATATATTTTTCGATTTGGGGTCGATTTCTGCTCAAATAACGGTCCGCGGTGACCTTATAATGTATGAAAAAAAAGTTTGCTAAACACTTCATAAATATTCACACAATGACATATTACATTTAACCATCGAAATTCTGCTAAACAAATAATTATAATTTGTTCAAACAAGAAGAGAAATGACTGTGAAAATATAAATAAGTCGGAAATTGCACCTCAAATGTGGCAAATGTGGTGCGTTCGTACTATAATTAGTTTTATATATATTCAGATCTTGGTGCAATAGTTATTGCACTTTTATGCAAAAATGCATGAAAAAAATTTATTACTATTATATATATTAAATTTGGTAATACGGAAATAAAATGAATCCATCTTAAATAGGACGTAATCACAAAAGCTACCTAGAATCATTACCTATCATGGTATATCATTGAAATAATTACGTATGATATGATTTAATACAATGAAGAAAACTTTTCTTGATATATTTTTATGTTTTAATTCGATAGTCGCAAAATTTGAAACGATTTGGAAAATTCTGCAAAGATTATGTATGTTAAATTTACACCATTCGGTTGGGTAGTTTTTTGTTGTTATACACGGAAAGATGGACAGACCAGACGACGACTAAAGGCGCTACGTATTTATGTAATTACGAACGCACTTAAAAAGACGTGTCCTTCAATAAGTTTATATATATAGAAAATAAAGTAGAATGAACGTGAATAAAAATAATCATGAAGAAAGGAATTATTAAAAAATATGATCATTTCTTTCATGCAGTCGTAAATTGCATTGACAAACTTATGTGAAACTCAATAAGCTTTTTCCGACATTTCCGATAACTTCCGAACTAACTTTCCTCCCTTTAGTTCCGCATATGGTAACACTGATTCGTATTACACAATACGCAAAAAAGGATTTTCTCTTTTTTCTTATCATCTTCCTATTTCCTGCAAGATAACAAAAAGAAAATCATACTTCTTGTTGCCTTTTTAACCGACTTCCAACAAAGGAGTTATACAATTTGTTATAATGCTTTCTTATGTACAGTCGTGGAAAAAGAAAATAAACATCATTTACTAATTCTGCAATTAATTATTGTAGAAGAAAGTTATTGGTTCTAAACGATTGGCAATAAAGTCTACTTTTATATAAGGGTCATTCCATGCAGAATGAGCAAATCATCTGTGGCAGGCATGTCACAGATTTTAAGGAAAATCAGTCTATATGTAGATCATATCTATTTATGAGTAAATGTAAAATAATAGATTTCAGGATTGTTTATTTAGGTATTAAAATTTACATTAAAAGTGGATGCAAAATCGATATTTTGCCTACATGCTTGAAATTTCAATATCGATTATTAGCCTTAGGAGTGGAAAGACTATATTAAAAATTATTTATAATTAGGAATGAATAATAAGTAACAGATTGTCGTAAGTTAGTAATTGTATTTTTATTCCGTAATGAGAAAAAAATTATTTTTGAAAATTTTTGAGGTAAAAATGCAATATTTATATTGCTCCCTTACAAATCAACGACAGCACTGACAAGTTTAAAATTGCTTGACCTTATAGATAGAAGTATATATTTTAAATATAGACAGTTTCTTGCCTTTTTATTCCTTAATGAGAAAAAAAAATAAATAGTAAAAAATGTTGAGGTTAAAATACAATATTTCTATCACTTCTTTTTAAGTGAAGGAAAGCTTTATTAAACTTTTAAATTAGTTGATATTATAGATGAACGTGTATATTTTAAATATAGAAACTTTTTCGTTGCTTTCAGTTTATTTTTCGCTATTAATATATTTATTTTAAGCTACATTAAAAAAAAATATATTACGCTGAACAAAAAAATATATATTTATCCTCTAAATCCATAGATGGTAGCGCTACATTTTTTCCCTTTGAAATCGTGCAATAATGTAAAAAAAAAAAAAAAAAAAAAAAAAAAAACGCGGATTCAAAGTGAATGCTCTTGGAATGCAGCAAATATTGCTTTTTTAACCCAATTTTCTGACGTTAGGAATCAAAAGGCAATCTTGATTTTTTTTAGAATATCATGGACTTATTGATCTTTATGTCTGTGCAATAACTTTAATGTACGACCTTTCCTTTTTATTTTTTTGCCTGTCAATAAGAGGAAAAATTACGATTTTGTCATTTTTTTTAAGTTTAATTTTTTTTTAAAGGTGAAGGAAATACATGGCAACTTAAAAACTTTAGCAATTCGATCTTAATATGTAACACTACATTAGGCATGTATTTCACGTATGTTTTTGGTCTCCTTTAATTTTTATAACGTTTTTAATTTTCTCTAAATTGACAAATTTTCAATTTTTACAACAAATTTAAGATTAATCATGACGTTACCAAATTATTATTACTAAATAAATATGAAGATAATTTTCCAGAGATTACAATATTATAAAAAGATTTAATTTATGTTAAATAGTTTTCAAGATACGGAACTTCAAACTTGCAACTTTGAACGATTGTACACATGCCATTCTATGTCGCAAGTTTTTTAAATGTCCAGAACTTCCAAAACTTTTTAATTTTTTGTCGAAATACTTTGCAATGCTCTGTTTGAACATGAATTGAAACTGTGTATCAAATTTTATTAAAATCGGTTACTATGCAGCCACGACTTTTTTTAAATTTTTGCTCATTTTGTGTGAATGACCCATAATGTATATAAAGTTTTCTTAGGAGGCGATCTACATATCAAAACGAACCCACACTTTGTTTTTTCAATAGCAATACCCAAGTTTGACTCTTCAAATAAATTCTAGACCTTTCAATTGGCATAAAAAACAATTTTTTATGAAGTTTGTTTGATTAGTTTCAGCGAAATAAACTAGTTTATGATGAGCATATGTTAGAAGATGAATCCAAAATGAAGTTCGATACCCGATTTTTGAAATGCTACAGAATAACTATTACGCTTCTGTTAATGTTTTATTTCTTGTAAATATGATAATTTTAACTCCCTTAATATGTTTTGAATATTTCCAGCCCAAATGTTTCGATAAAATGAGTAAAATATATTTTTTTTCAAATTTTCTTTTTCTGCACATTAAACAATCATTTTAACGTTTTTTAAGCCTAATTTGAAAAGTACTTTGAAGAAAAATTTGAAATTTTGGATTTACATAAAGCAGGCCATGACATAGTAAATGTAAATCCATTAAAAAAATTGTAGGTTGTAACACATATATTTTTCGAACAATACTTTTATATATCATAATTCATATTATGAAATTTTTAAAATTAAAAAATCAATGTATTTATATTTGAGATTTTTAGTATTATATCAACACACACAATTATCTCTTTAGGATAATAATTTCAGGAGATATTAACAAAAATATGAAAATGTAAATTAACATTAGAAGCTCTAAATTTTGAATGTTTATAATTCAAAAACATATCATTCAGATGGCTAGAAATTTCATTTCTAGGTATAGTTGAAACTGGAGATTTAAAATATATTATTAAAATTGGGTGTTACCATAAAAAAAGTTTGGTGTGGTTTTGAATTGTAGATTTTCCCCTTATCAAATTTTATATACATGATTTAAAAGTATATTTTATTTCCAATCAATTGGTACCAGCAACTATCTTCTATTATAATGTATTGCAGAATTAGTAGGGAGTGGTTACTTTTTTCCCACCAATGCACGTCCACATATAAATTTTAAGAGGAGAAAGGACCTTCAAACTCATTTTTTTATGTTTTTAAATTTCACTTTAAATACAATTAAAGGGCACTAAATGCATTATGACCTATATTTATCACACAAGAAATTAAAAAAAAAATTGCAGAAGAATAAGGAAATTTCTGTAATATATTAAGCGTTATGAAAAAATATCAAAATGCCCCATGCGCATTCCATATCAATTAAAATCCCTAATATTTTTATGCAAGGTTTTTTTTTTATATACACAAATAAAACTGTGCATCGAATTTTATATCTTTGATTATAAAGTTAAAAAAAAAAAATATTTTCCAAATTTTATGATTTTTTTTTTGCATTTTTGCATAATATTTCTGCAATTAACTACCTTTAACTTTTCCAATTATATTGAGTTTAAAAAAACGATGCACAGTTTTATGTTATTTATAATGACAAACAGCTTAAAAAACTATTAGGGAATTTAATTGATATCGAATGCGCATGCAGCATTTTGAAATGTTCTTCATAACGCTTAAATTATTATAAAGAAAATTCCATATTTTTCTCAAAAAAATGTGTATTTCTGGTATGATAAATGTATGCCATAATATACAGGGTGCAATATGTTATCTATCGCCGACCTTTAATTTCTCAACCGTTGGCCGTAGACATATAGTTCCAATTGCAAAAACGTTTCAAATGAGGTAAATATTCATGTTGTGGCATTATTTAAAGTATAAAATCAACTTTATAAAAATTACGAAATCTAACTTTTTATAGGTCCCCCAGTCCCTATAGTTATATTTAGTAAAAGTTTACACATATCATAACACATAAAACATAAAAAAGTTTGTCATCTGTATTACAAAAATTGACGCAGTTATTAAATTTCAAAGTTTGAGGTTTTTGCACATGATTTTGTCTTTCATTGAGGGATCAGTTAAAAGATGAATTAAAGTAATTCGAGATCAAAATCAGGCTGCAATGTCCTTTTTACGACGAAACCACCTTTAGCCGGTATCGCCAAATCCGGGAATCACCAAAGAGGGTTATTTCCTCAAAAAATTTGAGCTAACTTTTATAGGTCGAACAACATTCAGACGTCAAAGTAGGTAGAATCAACAACCGGAAAATAAAACATACTCACTAAGGACTAGGTAGATGGAAGCGGAATTGCACCCTTTGATCTCTAATTACTTTAATTCATCTTTTAATTAATCAATCAATGAAATACAAAATCATGTGCAAAAACCTCAAACTTTGAAATTTAATAACTGCGTCAATTTTTGTAGTACAGATGTCAAACTTTTATGTTATATCTGTTATGATATGTGTAAAATTTTACTAAAAGTAACTATAGGGACTGGGGGACCGTATAAAAAGTTAGAATTTGTAAGTTTTATAAAATTGATTTTTTACTTTAAATAATGCCACAACATGAATATTTACCTCATTTGAAACGTTTTTGTAACTGGAACTATATGTCTACGACAAATGGTTGAGAAATTAAAGGTCGGCGAGAGATAACATGTTGAACCCTGTATATAGTGTAACCTTGATTAGTATTTAAAATGAAATTTAAAATATATAAAAAATGAATTTGAAGGTCCATTGTCCCCTTAAATGTATTATTGATTTTGATAAATCCTTTTTTGCTGAAAAGTGATTGTTTTTGTGGTAGTTCAGTGGTACATTTCACCAGAATACAAAACAGATATATGTTATGTGGATCTGTTTTTTTACTTGTTTATCTTTCTTATCTTTCTTATATTTTATTTATCTGTAATAGAACAAAGTATTGTAATCGAAATTTTTTTGGACTTCCTGTTATCAGAATAAATATCCTGATGTCAAAACTAGGTATTACTAGTAAAAAACTAGGTTTGTTTTTTGTTTTGATATGTAAATGGCCTCTAAAGCAAGTATATACGTCATTTAAAGTAGACTATATTTCCAATCTTTTGGTACTAGTAACTTTTTTCTGTTATAATTTGTTGCAAAGTAAGTAGGGGTGTTTACTTTTTTTTTCTTCGACTGTACATTGCAGTTTAATAAATTAACAAAAAACAATCTCTTGGAGTCGTTTTGTTCTATAAACATTTCCACCTTCTAAGACTTGATTTATTTTTTTATTTTTTTTGTAAATCCTAAAACTTTGTATATATGGCATTATGTAAGAAGCAATAATTATTTTGTATGATCATTAACCTAAAAAAATAGATTTTAGATTTTTTGACTGGAATTAATATTCATATATTAATTACATAAATGGCATATTCTGTATTTGACTGCAATCCGAAATTAGAAAAATGTTTATTCAAAGTATTTCAAGCTTTATGTATTTAAAAAGTGAAATTATTATAATGCGAATTATTAGGGCATTCTGTTAATGTAATCCTAATTGAATAATAAATGCTTATGACTTTTAAAACCCATTGCTTTCATATTAATAACTGACACAGATGGTAGATGGCAGTTAATTTGAATTTAAATAAGATATTTTAGGGATCATATCATATATCTATATAATTATGAATTAATAAGCTTTAAATATTCAAATAAAATCATGTTATATCCAATGTAGTTTGTTTTTTATTAGTTGTACTACATATTTATATATCCATGTTTATTAATATGAACGATCTGTATATTAAAGTTACCTAGTAATTATGATATAATGTCGATCCATTAAGGTTAAAGCATACAAATGAATTTCATGAAGCAAACTTTAGTAAATTAAGTATTTGCATATTATTACACTTTACGAGTAACTTTATTTTAATTCTGTGTAATATTTTAGTGTTTTATTATATGTTAAAGGTCATGGTATATTAAATGAAAATTAAGTATTTCGAATTATTTGTAACAATGTATATAAGAAAAAAATGTTCGGAAAGTTTTGTACAGGATTTGGTGATAATATGGACGCTTATTAGTAATATGGACCCCCATTTACTGAATAGCCATAGGGGCATTTTATTGACTAGGACCGGAACTATATCTCTAGTACCACCAAATATTTGAAAGCCAACGGAACAGCCATGCTTACTAGTGATATAGTGAGGTCTTCGTGTTTTCATAGTCTTTAGCATCATCTATTCTAATTAGTAAAAGCTGTCAGTCTGAAAATGATATACATAATGGAAAAACATAAAGTGCATAAAATATAGCTTTAGAAATTCAATCCGATAAGTACTAAGAGATCCAAATTGGGTTCTAGGGTTAAGGAACATAGGTGAAAATCATTTCGTTTTAAATTGAGTACTCTACGAAGTCCCTTATATTTTATACTTTTTCAGATTAGGCATTAACGATACGATACTAAAAGTATTTTTATGTAAAAAATACCAATAATAAATTCAAATAAAGGTTTGAAAGTTATTAAAAGCATCATTTTCGTATTAGACACATATCAGAAGTAAACAGAAAAAGAAATCGCCAAAGATTACTCTACTTACAGCAGACTTTTCATTATGTTACTTTAACTGTGTTTAAGCATTTAATTCAATTATATATCAGACAAAATTATGTATTTATGTATATTATTTCATTTATTTATTGAAGCAGTTTCAATTTCGGTATGGAGTATTATCCGGAAAGAAATGCGGAAGTATTTTTTATTCTAAATGCAAAAGGATTAATACTATGTTGTAGGCATAAAACGTCGAGCAAAAGTGATCCATATCGGCACAAATCATACTACACGATACAGAGGATGTAAGAATAGAGGTAAAATGATCAGAACTTCCAAAAAAAGAAACTAAAAGATACAAAAGGAATTTTATTGAAAATGTGCTTCGATCAAAACTGGGAAAAAGACAAATATGCATATATGACGTGTGACTTGAAAGATCATCCTTTATTTGATAGGAGATACGGTGACCTGTGAATGAGCTTCAGGATTTGCTTCGTCTAAGAAGTTCGTATAATAAAAAGAAATATGCCAATGAGCTGTTGATGGATCGTGGCCTACTGTTCTCGTAGCGCCAATCTCAGATCCGGGATCATTCGAGGCGGTGGTGACGTGCTTCCAAGCGACTGCCGAGAACGTCGAAAAAGTGTGCGGGTGGATTAAAACCGGTTATCTTGCGGGCAAGCTATGCGCCGAATATCCTCATTTTTCAACATCTCTACGATATCCATTGTAGGATTAGGTGAAGCGTTCTCAACCATGAAGTGAAACTAAGGACCATTAGAACCTATAACAGACGAACTTGTGGAAAAAAAAACCTTAATGCAATAGCACTGACCAGTCAAAGAACCTTTTTGGAAGATGTGAAAGTTGGTATAACTACCAAGATTCGCACTTCCGCAAATAGAAACTCCGTCATCTCCAAACAAGTCCCTTTCAATAACGTTTGAGGAGTGGATTTATGGTGCCCGATTTCTCCATATGTGTGTATTTTCAAAATCACTAGTCGGAATAAAGCCTCTCCCATCGATACAGAGCACTGCACCCTGTTGCAGATCTGTCCAGTATGCGATATCCAGAAGCCCATTGTATGTGTTTTGCGATTTTTCCCGCGGTCTGCAGTTTGTCTCTTCTTGCTATTTGGAACTTCCTGACCACATTAGGCACATTTCAACCTTCTTCTAACTTCATTTGATTCAATTATTCAGACGTCTTGCACTGTATTGTCTGTTGGACAGCTCAAACTGAGGCAGCAAATCGACGTTGTTCAAACCGATGGACATCGGGCAATATCTTTCACAGAAATGCTGAACCTTTACATACAGAGTGTTTTATAGGTTTATATAACTCCCATTGAACGTCATGCTGCATATAATGCATACAATTTATAAATATTGTTGCAATACATAAATGCATGCAATATATACAGTGCGTCTCATAAATATAAAGACACTGATATTTTCGAAATAATATTTTAATAATTCAGTATTAAAAATTATATTTATGCATATAACGAAAAGTATGTGACAAGAAAACATTTTACAGTAAATTAAATTAGAATTAAATAATTTCAACTCGAAAATTGATAAATGTAAATAAATTTGCTGTCTCATAAATATAAAGACATTTTACATACTTTTGAATTACCGTCCAATAAAAAATCCATTCTTATTAATGAATGAAAATATTCTAGCTGGCATGCTTTTTATTAAGTTGTATAACTATTTTGGCTTTATATCAACCAACTTCGTTCGATTTCTTTTTTCAACTCAAGGACGATTGAAAAATGTCTTCCAGATACATATGCACTGCAAACGAGACTGCCACAAAGATTCTTAACTGGATTTAAATCAGGATTACGTGCGGGTCACACCGTGACATGAACATTGCTATGGGCAAACCATTTTCTTGTGAGTCTTGATCTGTGAATCGATGCATTATCCTGATGTTACAAATAATTCCGACCACCAAGAGTTTCAAAAATTGGCAACAACTGGCTATAAAGCAGTTCGATATACCCTTTAGATATCAGTTTACCTTCCAGAAAAGCAATATCCGTAGTTCCATTAAAAGAGAAGATACCCCACACCATAACAGAAACTCCCTCTTTCTGCCTACTGAAGAAAGTTCGAGATTAACGTCTTAAATCGTGCTAGTAGGAATTCCAACCATCTGGGGCATCCAAGTTAAAACTCTTTTCATCTGAAAAAAATGTCTTGCATCCATTCGTCCTTCCAGTGCATATGATCATTAACCCCGAATAACAACCGTTCTTTGTGTTCTTTTTTCAGTAAAGAAAATCTGCACGTATGTCGGCATACAATGTTTTTTCTTTCTTTTATACGACGATGTACTGTATCCTTTAGGACCATACCATAAACTCGTTGAGAAACTTATCGGAGTGACTTTTTTTGCGACGAAACACGTCGCATGATCTTGCGATCGAGTCTTTCACTAGCTTTTCTCGGTCTGCCAGATCGTTTTCTCGAATATAAATTGTAAGTTTATGATAAAATTTTATAAAGTACAACTCTGATTCTCCCAGTTTTTTTTTTTTTTTTTTTTTTTTTTTTTTTACATATTTGACAAACTGTTAAGCCATTAGCTTTCCCAGCTAAAAATGAACTGCAGTTTTTCTACAGAAGTGGAGTATTTTTGATGTTTTTCTATAGTCAACTATAGATTTTCTGTAGTGCAATCTCGACTATAAAAATACTTTAGAAATTCTGCGGCTAATGTGGCGTAATTTTGTGGTCCTTTATTTCAAAAATTCTCTGTGCTATTAACCTCAAAAATACTATAGTTTAAGTGAAGTCATCATAAACTTTTAAAATAATGAGATTTTGCGTCTGTAGTAATACAGCAGTATTGAAGTAATTTCATCTCTTTAATTTTACCAGTTTCCCGTCTTTCTCTTAGTGTTTAATTATTTTACTTGGCCGAAAAGTATAAATTTTATTATGTGTTAATCAGAGAAAAGGAAATTATTTAGTTAAAACCAAATGTCAAAATCCACGAGGGAATGCCGATAACCTCGGGCTACATCTCCCTCACCCCCCCCCCCCCCCACAAAAAATTACACTGTTTTTAACCTGACTTTATGATAAAGTTTAAATACATAAACATAAAAAACACTCGACCGAAATTAACTACTAAGAGTGAGATATAGGGGGGGGGGGGGGTGAATCTCTCCCCCAACAGAAAAATTCTTAGTTTCTGTTTAATTTTAAGGTATACGGAATAAATAAATTTTACTATATTTTTCAAAATCGGAGAAAATAATATAATTCCATTAATTAAATTTCAGACTTCAGGGATTGGCATGGTCCTTCCATCCCCCCCACCCTCCTTAACGGAATTTTTTTATTTCTTTTATTTTAAAATGTTGAAAAAGAATGAATTTTACTATGCATTTCATAAAAAAAAAAAGAAAGAAAAAAAGAAAATTTAATTACTTAAATTTCAAAATCCAGGGAAGGGAAATGGCTTTTCTCTTATCCCCCACCCCACCCCCAGGCATTTTATTTTAAAATACTGAAAAAGAATGAATTTTACTATGCATTTCATAAAAAAAGAAAATTTAATTACTTAAATTTCAAAATCCAGGGAAGGGAAATGGCTTTTTTCTCCTATCCCCCCTTCCCCCCCTTCCACCGCTCAACTGATATTTCTGATATACTGCTTCTCTTTTATTTTAAGTTTCTGAATATAAATAAATTTTACTATGTACAAAATCGGAGAAAAAGAAAATTCAGTTACATATATGTTTCAAAATCCAGGGAGCAACAATGACTCCCCTAGGCTCCCCTCTTTTAACGGAAAATTTTGGTTACCTTAATTTTTAAGTTACTCGCAAAGAATAAATTTTACTATGTTTTTCAAAACAGGAGAGAAAAAATTGGGTTACTTAAATTGAAATATCTAGGGAGAGGTAATTGGTCTCCTATGCCACCTTCCCCTAAACGGAAATTCTTGTTTCCTTTTTTTTAAGTTACTCGAAAAAAAATAAATTCTTCTATGTTTTCAAAATAGGAAAAAAAGAAAACTTAGTTTATACAATTTCAAAATACAGGGAAGGGCAATGGGCCTCCTATACCGTTCCCTCAACTGAAACTTTTTAGTTCCTCTTTTAATTTAAGTTAGTCGAAATAAATAAATTTCACTATTTCAAAACCGGTAGAAAAAAAATTAGTTACTTATATTTTAAAATCTGGGAGGAACAAATGACTGTTCTATACCCCCCCCCCCCGCCTCCTGACGGAAAGTTCTTGGTTTCTTTTTTTTAGTCACTCGCAAAGAATAAATTTTATTATGTTTTTCAAAATAAGAAAATAAAATTAGTTACTTACTTCAAAATCTAGGGAGGGGTAGTTGCTCTCCTATGCCCCCCTCCTCCCCTAAACGGAAAATTCTAGCTTCCCTTTTTTTAAACATACTCGAAAGAAATAAATTCTACTGTGTTTTTCAAAAGCAGAATTTTTTTTTCAAACTTTAATTTCAAAATCCAATGAGGAGGCACCCCCCCCCCCGTTTTTTTCTTTTTCATAGCACACCCGGACCCGAATTTATTAAATGCACAATTTGCCCTTCTCCCCGAAAATACATGACTCCCAGTTCGTATGAAAATTACTTCTACTTTATAAAAACGAATGAAAAAAAAATTCTTATTAAATATTTTATTTTAAATTTACATTGGAATATTTGATTATTGTTCACGCAGCTGAGGCTGCATTTCTGACTGTAAATAAATATTTATTATTTAAATTAATTTTTATTATAATTGATTTAATAATTATTAATAATATTTATAATTAATAATTATTGATATTTAATATAATATTAATTATATATTACATAATATGAATAATATAATTTAAATAATTAATATTTATAATTAATAATTATTAATAATATATAATAAATTAATATTATTTAAATAATATTTTTTATTCTAAATTCTGTCCGGGATGCAGATACATTTTGCGCTGTTAGCGAAACGAGATTGACCAATCAGAAGCTCACATTTCGCGAACTTTTCCCTGTTTTAAGGAAGCAAGCTTTCTGATTGGTCGATCTCGTTTCGCTAACAGCGAAAAATCTATCTGGATTCCGGCGGATGAAGCAGTAGTGCTCGTACAACTCAACTTTCGATCTAGGCGGCGGAATGTTTTATTTACAATACATGTGACTCGCGATTCGACCTTCGTCTTTTTTTCATATCCCGTTTTGTTCGTATTATGCTTTCGCGTTAAGTATTATTATTATTATTTTTAAATGAATGTCAATAACCATAACATTGCGAATATTATGTACCGAGCTAATTTTTTAAAGAACTGACACCATGCCCGTTCGGTTTTTGCGTTCGTGTTCGTATACTATTTTTTAAATCTGACTTGTCCGTATAATACTTTGATTATTCTTTTAGAATGTGTATTTAAGATTTCTAAATTATGTACCGAGCTTGATCTCTCTTTTTGAAAGGACTATTATACTTCCAAAAAAGTGGGCCCTTTTTAAAAAATTCGGATATACTATTCAACAGTAGAAAATAAAAGTCGCACCAATAAAATATTTCGGAGGAGGATTTGTAGGTGCAAAATACTATTTATATGTATATTTTTTGGTTTTTCTTTAAAGAATAATAGAGGTGTAGCTGATTAAAAGCTAGTTAGTGTAAATTTAAGTAATTTATTTTTACTACAGAGGAAAAGAGTTCAATAATCTAAGTTTTTTATTGAATAGTTTTTTTTGTGTGTGTGTATTGTTCGGGTTATTTAATGTAACTTTTCAAGTAGTGCTGCTGGTTTTAAACATTTTAAAGCAATGTGCATTACTTATTAAATTTTGGAATAAAATTAAATTTTAAAAGTAAACAGAAAAAGTATGTGGGTAATTCGCAATATACTCTCCTTCGCCAATCTCCTTCGATAACTGCGCCAATGTGGCAATCGGGCTGCTCCTTGGACGTCACAAAATATGGCAACCCTAAGATTTCTCCGGAGAGAGTTGATGGTTAAACTCCTTGTTTTCTAAGCTGCTTTCTAATTGGACCGAATTGGAAGCTTGTTTTTTTGTAAAAGGCTTTCTTATTGGACAAAGAGGAGAATCAAGGAACATTTTGAATTTGTTTGGAAAAACGTTGATATTGCTGCAGTGGATTTTCCGTTGAAGAGTTGCCACTCTGTGTCGCAGTTGCGTGTTTTTATTATTTGTTTTCTCAATCTTGTATATTTTGAAACAAGTACTTATCTGGATAAATGCTTGATAGGTGAGAATAAATATTCGATCAGTTATTTTTCTTTTATTTTTACCTGTATTTTTGAGCATTGATTGAATTATGTACGAAAGAAAGGTTGATTGTACCAAGCTATGAATGACTAAAAGTGACAGATTGAGTGATGCTTTTGAATGACATCCTAGAGCACAAGGTAAAATTATGAATAAAAAAACGGGGGGTTCAGGGGGGCGGTAGCCCCCCTGATTAAAAAAAAAGGCCCCTCTGATAAAAAAAAACAACATTGTTTTGCTCCCATTACTGTTAACAAACGCTCTTTTTTAATAATTTGGGTAAGTGAAAGTTTTGTTTTTAGGTATATTTTATAAAATGTATTTTTAAAAATATGAAATGTATCTTTTTTTAAATGTATTTCGAAAAAATTTGAAATTTTATGTATTATTTTTACTCAAAAATACAGGTTAAAATAAGAGAAAAATGACTGATCGAATATCTATTTTCACATTTTAAGCATTTGTCTAGATAGGTACTTGTTTCAAAACATACGAGATACGAGAAGAGAAAACAAATAATAATTTTGCGTACTCTCTCCCGGATGTTGCAGCGCTCCGGGAGTTAGTACGCGAAAATGCGCCAATTTGGCGATTTTTGAAAATTGCGCCAAGAAGGAGAGTAAACTGCGATCGCACCAGAGTTCAATAATCTAAGTTTTTTATTGAATAGTTTTTTTTGTGTGTGTGTATTGTTCGGGTTATTTAATGTAACTTTTCAAGTAGTGCTGCTGGTTTTAAACATTTTAAAACAATGTGCATGACTTATTAAATTTTGGAATAAAATTAAATTTTACAAGTAAACAGAAAAAGTATGTTTTCAGACAATGCAAAAATCTTACATCTATTTTTTTTTTTTTTTTTTTTTTTTTTTTTTTTTTTTTTTAATCTGCCTACCCTCAACTGCTGCTGAAGATTAAACTTGAAGCCACAGCGGTTGTCCAATGGCCTGGAACTAACCCTTCCCACTTTTCAATGTTTTTTATTTAAGCAATTTTTCTTTTAAATTTGTCTGGCAACTTCTTTTAAAAAAAATTCTGCCTCCAGTCGAGTGGTCAGTATTGATTAGAGTGTGTGCATGAATGTTTCTGCCTTAGTATACACTAGTACTTGGTATTCGATGCTCAGCAATTCTGCAAAGCAGCACTCAATAGACTGCCGTGTTTACTTGTGTAATAGTCTCACCCCTGATTTGAAGCAGAAAAAATCGTCAAACTATTTTCTTTTCATGAATTGAATGGATGAAAAAATTATGAAAGATTGGGTTCGCAAAGTTTGGAAGAAAAGGTCTTGAGCATTGCTAAAAAAAACAGCCATGCTGGTACTTGATAGTTTCCGAAGACATTTTGTTGATGATGTAAAGAAAAAACTTTCAGAAGGCAAAACAGATCTTGTGATAATTCCCGGAGGAGTCAAAGAGATTCTGCAAGACAATATAAGACGAGTATATGGATATTGGATAATCAATGGGAACAACGAGAAAATTCCCAGTGGAAAAGTAAGGCGCCCATCCCTGGAACTAATGTGTAGTTGGACATTACAAAGCTCGACTTTAATGACAAGCGATATAATTTCCAAAAAATTTTAAGAAGATGGGTATCTTTGACGCTTTGGACGGAAGCGAAGATGACATTTTATGGAATGACGGAGATTCTTCAGACACCGACTCTCATTACAATAGTGATACTGAAACCTTTAGTAAAAGAAATTTATTATGATAATTTTTTGTTTAAATTTTCACAAAGATTATTTGTAAATTTTACATCTATAAAAATATTACCATAAAAAGAAAATGGTATTTAATAAACATCACATAATCTGGAAACATTTGGTAAGTTACTAATTTTATTATGTGTTTTTTTATACCAGTAATGTTTCAGCATTTCAGTGTACAATATTATGCAGTAGATTTCTCCGCATAATAGTTGCACCTAGACTTTCACAATAAAAATTTGGCAAAAAAAAGTGCGACTATTATGAGAGTAAACACAGTACTATACAGTATGAAGTCGATTTTTGCAAAGAATCTCCACTACTTACTTAAGAGGTTACTTCACTCACATGAAAACGCCTGCCCTGTAATATTAATCTTATAAGAAATTTTTTTTAAAGTATCTCATTTGCATTTCCATATTTTGAAATTATTCTGTATGCCATCTGAGGTCGTTCTTTACAACAGCCGTTTTTTACTTTTTTGATTTTGTTTGCAGGTTTTTTTTCTGAGGCAATTTTTGTCTGAAAAAGATTAACGTCCTCATAAAAAAAAAAGGTGTATTTTAGAGATCGTCTTTAGTTACCCAATGCAAACAAAAGCATGGGAATGCAAACGAGATATTTAAAAAAAAATCTCCAAAAGATTAAGATTAGAAAGTGCATGTACTTGCCCAGATGTCATATACGGGCGGGGTTTTTTTCCGACGCCAGTTTGCAGAAAGTTCAAGACTGGCAGCGGTCGTCACAGATTTTCTTTTCTGTTTTGCATATTCTTTTTCATCAAGCCATTACTTTGCTTCATGTTATTTTTAGCTCTTTATTATTTAATACAAAAAGTTGAGATTATTATTAATAACAATTCATAAAATACCTAAAAACACTACAGGTAAGTGATTGTTTGATTAATTAATGCTTCAATTGTTAAAATTTTGCAATATTTTTTATGACTGATTTGTGAATTTAGTATTTTCATTCTGTGACAGAGTCACAAAACTTGCATTTTTTTCCATGTCTGACTGAAAAAAATAATTAACTTTTAATCTGCGACTGATTGATGAATTTTGAGATATTTTCATACAACTGACTGACAAATTTTGCAAATTTTCTTTCGACGGAAAGATATGACATTTGTTCTCCCTTAAATTACTTATAATCTTGACATTAATGTAAACATTACCCTTAATCTCTGATCCATCTGATGTAAACAAACAGCCATTATTTGTGACATTAGTTGTAGATTTGTCCCCAAATCACTAATTTATAGGCATTTTAGAATTTTTTCAATTAATAATATAGAATTAATTGTGTTTGCTTGATGTTTATATATGAAATTATCTAAAAATTACGGAGCTTCACATTACTTTTCTCCTCAAGTGGGCACACCTAGAAAATAGTGTCAGAATGAACAAAGTAATAACTGTTCTTATGACGTAATTTTCTTTGAAAAAGTTTTGTTATGTGCAATTTTATTTAAGGAAGTTTTGGGATTTTTTTTAAAGAGAAATTATATGTGGCATTTATCGTACTTTATGAAATTCATATTTTCAAACTTGCATTGATAATTTCTGTTCTGTTCAATTTAAAAAAATTGACGTATTTATGTTTGCTCTGTTTTTTTCTTTTTTTTTAAATTGTACTGAAATCTATCGGAAAAATTTGAGTAAAATATTTTTATAAATGTCATCCTTCAATTTAAGTATAATACATTATTAGCATTATATCTATGTATGTATATATATATATATATGATGTGGGAACGCTGCATCTCCTGACTGAATTTATCCCTGTGCATTTGTTATGGTGCATGCTTTTCATTATGGGTGTTCTCAAATCCAAAGAGGCAACTTTATGACATACGTTTTAAATTATTTTTGTTTGGAAATGCATGAAACTAGCAGGTGTTTGTGTTCAGAAACTATGTAATTGAAAGATGTTTTCAGACGTTTTACTTTATTGCAGAAACGCGGAATTCCGCTTTTTCAGCATTGAATTTTATTATTCCTGGGATCAATGCAAATATGCATTAAAATTTGTTAACATTTTTAATGAGGGAAGGGTTGTAGTGGGAGTGTATGAAATATAACAAAAACGTGACTACGAACCGCACCAAATTGAGCACAATTGTCAAAGGATCATGGAAAAAATGCAATTAATGTCAAAGAATCATGGGAAAAATGCGATTTTCGTCAAAGGATTACAGGAAAAAATGCGACTCCCGTCAAAGGATCGCTGGGAAACGCAATTTTCGTCAAAGGATCGCTGGGAAACGCAATTTTCATCAAAGGATTGCCGGAAAAATGAGATTTTCATTAAAGGATCCCGAAAAAGACACGATTTCCATCAAAGAATTGCAAAAAAACATGATTTTTGCCAATAGATCGTGTAAAATATGCAAGTTTATTCAAAAGGTCGTGCAAAATGCTTGAATTTCTTCGAAAGATCGTGTAATATACGAATTTCTTCGAAGGGTCGTGGGAAAAACGTGAATTTCGCCAAAGAATCACAAAAAAATATGACTTTTGTCAAATGATCGCAGAAAAAATGCAAATGTCGTTCAAAGATCGTGGAAAATATGCGAATTTCTTTGAAAGATCTTGCGAAAAAATGTGATTTTCGCCAAAGAATTGTGTAAAATATGCGAATTTCATCGAAAGACCATGTAATATGCGAATTTCTTTGAAAGGTCATGGAAAAACACTAATTTTGTCAAAGTATCGCGAAAAATGTGATTTTTGTCAAATGATCGCAAAAAAATGCGTATTTCGTCAAATAATCGTGTAAAATATGTGAATTTCTTCGAAAGATCGTGCGAAATATGCAAATTTTGTCGAAAGATCGGGTAATATGCAAATTTCTTTGAGAGGTCGTGGAAAAAACGTGAATTTCGCCAAAGAATCACAAAAAAATATGATTTTTGTCAAATGATCGTAGAAAAAATGCAAATGTCGTTAAAAGATCGTGGAAAACATGCAAATTTCTTCGAAGGATCTTGCAAAAAAATGTGATTTTCGCCAAAGGATCGTGTAAAATATGCGAATTTTGTCGAAAGACCATGTAATATGCGAATTTCTTTGAAAGGTCACAGAAAAAACAAGAATTTTGTCAAAGAATCGCGAAAAAATGCGTATTTCATCAAATAATCGTGTAAAATATGTGAATTTCTTCGAAAGATCGTGCGAAATATGCAAATTTTGTCGAAAGATCGGGTAATATGCAAATTTCTTTGAGAGGTCGTGGAAAAAACGTGAATTTCGCCAAAGAATCACAAAAAAATATGATTTTTGTCAAATGATCGTAGAAAAAATGCAAAT
The DNA here is from genome assembly GCA_963932465.1 of Maratus speciosus. NCBI lineage: Eukaryota > Metazoa > Arthropoda > Arachnida > Araneae > Salticidae > Maratus > Maratus speciosus. The sequence goes on from OZ010791.1 coordinate 422,731,741, forward strand.
GTCGTTAAAGGATCGTGGAAAACATGCAAATTTCTTCGAAGGATCTTGCAAAAAAATGTGATTTTCGCCAAAGGATCGTGTAAAATATGCGAATTTTGTCGAAAGACCATGTAATATGCGAATTTCTTTGAAAGGTCACAGAAAAAACAAGAATTTTGTCAAAGAATCGCGAAAAAATGCGTATTTCATCAAATAATCGTGTAAAATATGTGAATTTCTTCGAAAGATCGTGCGAAATATGCAAATTTTGTCGAAAGATCGGGTAATATGCAAATTTCTTTGAGAGGTCGTGGAAAAAACGTGAATTTCGCCAAAGAATCACAAAAAAAATATGATTTTTGTCAAATGATCGCAGAAAAAATGCAAATGTCGTTAAAAGATCGTGGAAAACATGCAAATTTCTTTGAAGGATCTTGGAAAAAAATGTGATTTTCGCCAAAGGATTGTTTAAAATATGCAAATTTTGTCGAAAGACCATGTAATATGCGAATTTCTTTGAAAGGTCACAGAAAAAACAAGAATTTTGTCAAAGAATCGCGAAAAAATGTGATTTTTGTCAAATGATTGCGAAAAAAATGCATATTTCGTCAAATGATCGTGTAAAATATATGAATTTCTTCGAAACATCGTGCGAAATATGAAAGTTTCTTTGAAAGATCGTGCGAAATATGCAAATTTTGTCGAAAGATAGTGTAATATGCAAATTTCGTTGAAAGGTTGTGGAAAAAACGCGAATTTTGCCAGAGAATCACAAAAAAATATGATTTTTGTCAAATGATCGCAGAAAAAATGCAAATGTCATTGAAAGATCGTGGAAAATATGTGAATTTCTTCAAAGGATCTTGCGAAAAAATGTGATTTTTGCCAAAGGATTGTGTAAAATATGCGAATTTTGTCGAAAGACCATGTAATATGCAAATTTCTTTGAAAGGTCACGGAAAAAACACTAATTTTGTCAAAGAATCGCGAAAAAATGTGATTTTTGTCAAATGATCGCGAAAACAATGTGTATTTCGTCAAATGATCGTGTGAAATATGCAAATTTCTTCGAAAGATCGTGCAAAATATGCAAATTTCTTCGAAAGATCGTGTAATATGCAAATTTCTTTGAAAGGTCGTAGAAAACTGCGATTTTTGCCAAAGGTTGGTGTAAAATAAGTGAATTTCTTCAAAAGGTCGTGCGAAATATGTGTATTTCCTCGAAAGATTGTGTAATATGCAAATTTCTTACCACTTATTCATGTTATGTACCTACGATGACCCTCCCTTTACATTCACACCAGGGGGGGGGGGGGTACTTTTCTAAATTTTGCCGACATGCATCATGTGACATCTTTGGAAAGGTGTGTGGCTGCTTATTTGTATTAGCACCTTCGTGTCCCTCTCACCGCCTGCCCCTCCCCCGTGGGAGGGCATTTTTCTAAATTTTGCCATAGCCCCTCATGTGACATATCATTGAAAAGGCCTGTGACTGCTTAATCATTTTATGCACTTCTGGTGCTCTGCCCACCACTTTGCCCCACCCTGGGGGGTACTTTCCTAAATTTTGCTAACACCTGTCATGTGACATATCGTTGGAATTGCCTGTAACTGCTGAATCATTTTATGCACTTCCGGTACTCCTCCCCCACCCCCCACTTTGCCCCCCCAGGGGTGTACTTTACTAAATTTTCCCGACACCCGTCATGTGACATATCGTTCGAAAGGCCCTTGGCTGCTTAATCATTTTATGCACTTCCGGTACTCCGCCCACTACTTTGCCCCCCTGGGGGGCACTTTCCTAAATTTTTCCGACAACCGTCATGTGACATATCGTTGGAAAGGCCTGTGACCGCTTAATCATTTTATGCACTTCCAGTACCCCGCCCACCACTTTGCCTCCCGGGGGGGGCACTTTACTAAATTTTGCAGATGCCCGTTATGTAACATATCGTTGGAAAGACCTGTGACTGCTTAATCATTTTATGCACTTCGGTACCACACCCACCACTTTGCCCCCAGGGGGTACTTTACTAAATTTTCCCGACACCTGTCATGTAACATATCGTTGGAAAGGCCTTTAGCTGCTTAATCATTTTATGTACTTTCGGTACTCTGCCCGCTGCTTTGCCCCCTTAGGGGGGCACTTTCCTAAAATTTTCTGACACTAATCATGTGACATATCGTTGGAATGGCCTGTAACTGCTTAATCATTTTATGCACTTCCGGTACTCCTCCCCCACCCCCCACTTTGCCCCCCCCAGGGGTGTACTTTACTAAATTTTCCTGACACCCGTCATGTGACATATCGTTCGAAAGGCCCTTGGCTGCTTAATTATTTTATGCTCTTCCGGTACTCCGCCCACTACTTTGCCCCCCTGGGGGGCACTTTCCTAAATTTTTGTGACACCCATCATGTGACATATCGTTGGAAAGGCCTGTGACCGCTTAATCATTTTATGCACTTCCAGTACCCCGCCCACCACTTTGCCCCCCGGAGGGGCACTTTACTAAATTTTGCAGATACCCGTCATGTAACATATTGTTGGAAAGACCTGTGACTGCTTAATCATTTTATGCACTTCGGTACCACACCCACCTCTTTGCCCCCCAGGGGGGCACTTTACTAAATTTTCCCGACACCTGTCATGTAACATATCGTTGGAAAGGCCTTTGGCTGCTTAATCATTTTATGTACTTTTGGTACTCTGCCCACTGCTTTGCCCCCCTTGGGGGGCACTTTACTAAATTTTTCTGATACCTGTCATGTGACATATCGTTGGTAAGGCCTGTGACCGCTTAATCATTTTATGCATTTCTGGTGCTCCATCCACTACTCCCCCCCCCCTTTGGAGGGCACTTTCCTACATTTTGCCGACACCCAAACCTGTGACCGCTTAATCATTTTATATACTTCCGCTGCTCCGTGCACTACTTTGCCCCCCTGAGGGCACTTTCCTCAGGGAGGCAAAGTGGATACTCAGTAAAAAAAAACTACATTTTTGAGGTCGATATAACTACAAAAAAACTGCAGTTGGAGAACTGCGGTGATTTGGCCGTTTCCACTACAGAATTTTTGCGGTCAATAAAACTGCGAAATTTCTGCAGAATTTTTAATATTGATATAAGTATAAATTTTCTGTAGAATTTTTGTGGTCAATACAACTGCTAAATTACTGCAGTTAGTAAACTGCGGTAATTTTGTAGTTCTATTGACCGCAAAAAATCTGTAGTGGAATCGGCCAAATCACCGCAGTTTTCCAACTGCGGTTTTTTTGTAGAATTTCTGCAGTTCATTTTTAGCTGGGTTAAATTCACGTATTTTACAAATTTCATCTTTAGAAATTTCAATGTTCCATGGCATCTTTGCAATTGAAACAAGTCAAACAACTTTGCTCGTTTGTGTAAGTTAAAGTGTATTTCTGCGCGTGCGCATTAATTCTGTACGCACGCATTCGAAAAAAAATTGCATATAAAGCAGTTTCAAGTTTGTCTTTATATTTATGAGACAGCTTAATTTTATATATTTTTTTATTTTTCGAGACAAAATTATTTTATTTAAATTAAAACTCCTATAAGAGATTTATTTCAGTGTTCTTAATATGAGGTATAAAATTTGATTTATTTTAATTGAATTAATAAAATGTAATTTCAAAAACATCTGTGTCTTTATATTTATGAGACGGGCTGTATATATATATATATATATACATTTAATGCTACATATCATGCAACATTATAACATACGCGGATGCGCGTGTCCTGCCACACCGAATATCCTTAATCTATTTCCTGCTTGGTCTTTCGGTTCGTTATACTTTTTCTTTCGGCTGTTGTACTAAATGCTTCGCGTCGTTCTTAATATTATCACTCTATCATGTTTCGTCATAGGCTTGCTTGCAATAGAAAACATAATTGAAAGTTATTTTTTAAACCATAAAATTCCTATATATGACGATATGGTTTTCAAGAAAATTGTAGCTTAAAGAAAGTTTCCCCCTGTTCAACGGATTAAAATTGGAATTGTGCGAATTTTAGACGTTTAAAAAAATGCAGTAAACGCAAAATGTATTGATCATCGTCCGTATGATGTTATTTTTATTCACAGACATGTTTTTCTTTTATAGATTTGAAGTTCACATCCTACTGTTTACATTTGATACAGTTTTCTGCTTAGGAATGCTTTCATAAATGGACTGAAAAATTTTTCTTTAAATTTATTTGTACATTAAAAAAGTCAAAAATGTACATGTATCAGTACATAGACCACGTCCTTAACATTTTTTATGGATATATTTAAATTTTTAATTTCAATTACATGTTTATTATATTCATCATTTAATTTTCTATCTCTTTTTGTGCATATTCAAAATGTGCCAATAAAACATTTTCATTTCTTATATCCTGAAAACCTTTAGTATGTCACTCATATTTATTTATTCAATATTTCGGTAACGTACGCAGGGAAAATAAATAACACCACTTTTGAAAAAGTTTATCGGTGATGCATGTTCCCTCGTTTCGAAATACTCAGAGAATAATTCAATATGAAAATTTATAACACACGTTACCTAGTTCATGCATATTCATAAGTAATTTGGAAATGCTAACGAAGCAACGCATTGAGAATCTGTTGAAAATGTCAATTTTAGCATGCTATTTTCTTTATTAAGTGCTTCCAATTATCATAACTGCGTATGTTTTATACATTGTAATATTAGACAAATGTTACAGCAAATAGTTAGAATTAAATAGGAATAATAAATTTACTATACAATACAAAAGATATTAAATCCACTTTTGCATTTGATACTAAAAATACATGCTTTAATAACATAAATATTAAAAGGAAACTTCTGTTTCGAAGTTAATAAACAAGTTATGAAAAGTAAAAATAATAAATAATGTGGATTTTGTAGTATGTTTACTTGAGCGCTATGGTATTTCTAATAGCTGTTTGTAAATCAAATTGAAGGGGAAAACTATGCATAATTAGAGTCTTCAACAGACGTTTCCTCTAGTTTAACGCAGTCTTTTGATCATGGGTTTGTTAAAAATTGATATTTGAATCTAAAATGTGTGATACATTTTTAATATTATATTTGTGTGTGTTATAGATGCTGATAAAAGTGGCTTATCATTCTAATATATATTTTCATGTAATGAAATTTATCTTTATATATTACTATTATCTTACATACTTAAATAAATCTTTACGCTATTCTATTTAGAAGATCTTATGGAACATTTCAAATTTCCTGAAAACTTTTAAAAGACGTCAAGAATCTGCAGATTATGTTAATTTAAATATGCATTTTATTTATTAAATGCTTGTTTAAATATTTTGCTTTCTAAGATGTAGTATACATACAAATATACGCTACTTTTTTCATACCAAAGTTTAAAAAGGAATATAAATGTTATCTTGAGCTAGATACAGTAAAAAAGAATAAGAAAATTATAAGAAGATATACAGGCTGTCCAAAAAAAGGAGTACCTATTTTTAAAAATGAATAACTAACAAATAGAGTTATTTAAAGAATTCTTGCAGGAAACGGATGTGTGGAGACTGGAATTCTGTTTAGAAAACTTTATTATAATAGTTCAAAATCTGACCGACAGATGGCGCTACAGCACATTTTGGAAGCTATATGGCCAACGAATACACCATTTTGAAGAATTTACGAAACGACAACTACTTTTTTCGTTGAAATGGTTACTACTGAACTTTCACTGATCACGTCTATTTCTGTTTGGTCTTCACGCATGCTTCGTTTGCTCACATTACCACCAAAATGTGTTGTAGTGCCATCTGACGGTCATATTTTTAACTATTATAATAAAGCGTTCTAAATAAAATTCCAGACTTCACACATTCGTTTTCCTGCAAGAATTTTTTTTAATAATTCTATTTGTTTATTAATTATTCATTTTTAAAAATAGGTACTACTTTTTTGGATATCCTGTATATATCAGTTACTTCATAATAGTAAAATATACAGGGTGTCCGGTCTCAATGGTGTCCAATGGCTAATTCCTAAACCGTTAGTCATAGACATATAGTTCCAATTACAAAAATGTTTTAAATCAGGTAAAGAAATATTTTAAAAGCGATTTGGGTCAATAAAAACATGTCTTAAAAAATTACGAAATTTAAATTTTTATACGGTCCCCCGGTCCTATAAGTTATATTTAGTAAAATTTTCCTTTTACACTGACAAGTAATACAAAAAAAAGTCCGGTTGTTCTACGATTAAAATTGACCGAGTAATAAATGTTTAAAGTTGGAGCCTATTTTTTGCTGCAAATTGGGGGTCATTCACAAATTTAGTCGAAATATGATTTCCTCAGATATATTAAAAAATGGTTGAGAGTAAAATTAACATTGCAATATAAATTTGAAATCTTTAGTCATTCTGACATATTAATGCAAAATATAAAATTTGTAATAAACATTTAAGAAGAAAGAAAAAAACAGAATTTTTGTTAAATAAAATGATGCTAAATTAACAGCCTCAATTCTTTACAAAATGATACGTATTTTAAAATATTATTAGATTACACTAGCCTGCAAAAGTTGGGGTTATTTCATGTTTTTTAGATTTTGATAATTGATTCTTATGTATTCTGTACCGCTGAATCCGGAATTGAATTTCATTTTTAGCCATCACGTCAGGATTTTTCGAAAATTGTAAATTTCAAGGTTAAAAAGTTCAAAGTTAAAATTTAATCTCCTCCCCCATCTCATCACACCACCCAGCTGTAAGAATCAAACGATAAGCAAAAATATCGAATAAATTATTGAATAAAATAAAATAAAATAAGTTTTACATATGTTTTATAGTATGAGATTTTCGCTATATTTTAACTTACACATTTGCAAAAAAAATTCTAACGTGATGGTTAAAAATGAAAGTCATTTTCAGATTTAGTGCTAAAAAGTATGCAAAAATCAATTATCAAAAAAATACAACCATCTCCTCTGCTTTATAGTATCCTATTTTTGTTATTCTTTAAATTCGACAATTTATGATTTGCGAAATATCCTGACATGATGGTTAAAAATTAAGGCAATTTTCGGATTCAGTGCTAAAAAGTACATAAAAGTTAAAAAACCCAACAATCACCGTCTTGTATTATCTAACCTAAAGCTTTTTCTTAAACTTCTTGGCGGTAATCTATCCGAAATTTTTTGTGTTATCCTGTAAAATAAGTATAAATCGTAACCACCGAAAATCATAATAATGTTAGATTGTTATCGGATTTGCGCCAGTATGTAAAATGTAATCTCGTTCGGATATTTGAAAGTGGGTTAAAGTTCGAATACAAATTTTGAACTGAAAAAACATACATAAGATCGTTGAAGTAACATAAAAACTTATAAAAACAACATAATTTTATTAAAAGAAATCATAAAAGAAACAGTCTTAAATCCTGACAAAATAAAACATGTTATTTCAGCCAGTCTGAAACTTAATAAATGTTAACTTAATCGTAATACTTGTACGTTTTTTTTCAAAGCTCAGGTACACATGAAATGAGATCTTCGAATACTTTAAGCACTTGGTATGTGACCCCTTAAAGCCAAGCCGAACTCATTTGTTTTCAGAGCAGAAAAGTGGCATAAGTCATGCATTTTTAAAGTTTCATAACTCGCACAATTTTAGCGTTATATAAATGGGACTTTTTTTTGTCTTACTTGTCAGTGTAATAGGTAAAACTTTACTAAATATAACTTATAGGACCGGGGGACCGTATAAAAATTTAAATTTCGTAATTTTTTAAGAAATGTTTTTATTGACCCAAATCGCTTTTAAAATATTTCTTTACCTGATTTAAAGCATTTTTCTAATTGGAACTATATGTCTATGACAAACGGTTTAGGAATTAGCCATTGGACACCGTTGAGACCGGACACCCTGTATAATGACTCTGTATCCTTAAATATGAAAAATATAAATACAATATATTCTGGTTTATAATGATCTCCAGTGTATTATCCGCAGCTGAACATTAAAGTAACTTACTACTCGAAGACTATTTTTTCGTTTTATATCTTAAAACTTTTACATTACAAAGTCACAGTTTCGAAAAGCTGTAATAGATGCATGTTTGTAATTTCATTATATATATATATATATATATATATATATTTTTCAGATCATTATTCGGAAAATCAGTTTTTATAGTAGATTGTAACCTTATGCCACGCATGTTGAGTATTTGCGCATGTAAAACTAAAATTTTTGATTTCTAATTACGTTTGAGAGTCATTTGCATACACTGAACTTAAAAAAAATGCTTATCTATAACATATTTATGCTTTAGAAACAAACATGTGTTTTGTAAATGTAAAATGTTGAAATTTTATCTACAAGAAAAAATAGATTTCAACAAAAGAGGATGAAAATTTTGTTACACTTAATAGAGCCAACCGTCTACTTTATAATCTGAAAAATTCACTTTAAAAATGAACAGTTTTTTAAACTACTTTGAGCGCAATGGCACAAAATATGATAGTTTAGAGAAAATGACTTTAGGGGGACTTTCTACGTTAGAAGACAAAGTAAAGCACTTTTTTATGATTTTTTTGTAAGAAAATTGCATGATGGATCTTTTTGAAATTTTAACAGCTTATTGTACATATCTTAAGGTATACACAAGAATTTTTTTTATTAGATTTTGTTGCTTCTACTCTAAGTTATAAACAAATATGTTCAACCACATTTTTTGACACGGTGGGCAAGATAAAAAAAAACTACTCAATGGATCTTCGTTTTTTTTTTTTTTTTTTTTTTTTTTAATTAAAGCTTATTTAATTGCCTTCGATATAAATGCCGATATGAATGCCTTCGAGCTTTTAATAAATTATTAAAAAAAAGAGTTATTAACAAATAATAACGAATTTTTTTTAACAACAACAAAAAAATAATAATCAGCCATTACATAACTTTTTTAAATAAATTTATGGGTTCCTCTAATTTAACTTGAAGCTATCTATACTCACGAAGTTTACCATAAAAAAATTATTTTTGTGTTTCAGATAATTCTAGAAGATGCTATCATGCCCAGGTTCCAGACGAAATTTTCCAAAGCAGTTGAACATATATAACTTAGAGTAGTTTATAACTTAGTAGTAGAGTTTATAACTTAGAGTAGTAGCAACAAAATCTAATAAAAAAATTCTTGTGTATAATAGATATATACAACAGACTGTTAAAATTTTAAAAATATCCGTCAAGCAGTTTTCTTACAAAAAAATCATAAAAAAGTGGGGTTTTTTTGGGTCTCTTAAAGTAAAAGGTCCCCTTAAATTTCTCTCTTTGAAAATATTCTATTTTTAAAACTTTTAAAAGTTCCAGTCGTTTTCTTTTAAAATCTTCAGATAATGATCATTGTTAATCGATATATATTTCTTTCGGAAATAAAATTTTTTAACGTTTTGAGAGCAAGCACTAAGCCGTTTTAAAAGTAGTTTTTCTTTTTTACCCGACTGCCAAGAAGGGTTATGTGTTTCGCGCGTATCAGGGTATGTGGATTTATTTATACCCTCGAAACATTCCAACGGCTGGATGGATTTTAATGAATGAGGTCACTATCGATTTGTCTTAACCGTCCGGTGGTTATAGGATAGGTTTTGATTTTATAAATTCAAAATGGCGGTCGTAAAATACAAAAAGGCGGTAGAGACGAAAAGAAATTACGCACCATATTGAGTGGCATATCATTGGATAGATCTTTCAAAATGAAGACGATGTTTCCTTGACTATTTTACAGTCAGAAGCTCCGTTTAAATATTATACAACCTGGAAGTTGTGTATATAGGATCTCTAGCTTTACTGCAACTCTAACCATCACAGAAAACCATGCACTTTTCATCAAAAATACATATCAAAATGGTAAGCTACCTGTTGTCTCTTTGATCAAAATAGTTAAAATAGATAAGACAGAATTAATTTTCATTATATCACAAAACCAAATCTTGTTAAAAAGAAATGTCTACCATTGTATCATTTAAAGACTATTACCTAGAATTATGTGCAATATCTTTCAAGGTTTTCATTCGGTTTGTTTCCATTCATTTCTGCTTTTTTTTCAAAGAATATTTTTAATTTAAAATTAATTTTAGCTGTCACTTGTAATTTTATCTCTGATAGGTACAAAGTAACGTTTAAAATAATATTCGAATAAAATGCCAAGTTTTACTATCCGTTAAAAACTGCTTTTATGTTATACAATATTCTCTGGAAATAATACAGATATTTAACATTGATCATTAAATGGAAATAGTTTAAATATCAGATTTTCAGACATCCCTTACACAAAGTTTTATTTTGACTTATGTAATTGTGTATCATAATTTGCACCTAAAATAACTATAGTAAATATTAAAAATGTATTTGTTATACACTGCTCAAAACAATTAAAGGATATTTGAAGTTTTATATAAAATAAAGATATAAACGAAATTTTTTTTGCCGAAAATAGATGAAGAGAATCACAAATGCAAATTTTTCTGGTTTTCAAACTGTGGAGTATGCAAATTTTGAGTTCGACGTCAAACACGTCGCTTCAGCGGCAGCGAATGAAATTTGACTTTCAACTGGATAAAAGAGAATGAAGACAAGGATGATCGGCATTCAGTGATTGCTTTGTTTCGATGAGTACGATGTCTCAGCGAAGTCATTTGACAGATTCAGAAGCTTTGAGAATTGTTGGTAGGTTAGAAGGGGGCCAAACTCAAGCCGAAGTAGCGCAAGCCATTAGAGTGTCACAAAGTGTCATTTCCAGGATCTGGAACCGTTTTTTGGAGAGTGGATGTGCAGGCCGAAGACCAGGGCAAGGTCTTAGACGGGCAACAACACCCAATGAAGATCGGTATTTAGCGTTAACAGCTCGGAGACACCGAACCATGAACGCTACTCTTCTCCAACAACACCTTCGCTCGGCTACAGGCACCACGATTTCAACTCAGACTGTCCGAAACCGGCTCCATGCTGTAGGTCTGTATGCTCGCCGACCGATGGTATGTGTTAGATTAACATCAAGGCATCGTCGCGACCGCAGGGAGTGGGCAACCGAGCATGTCAACTGGAGGAGAAATGAATGGAGCAATATTCTGTTTTCTGACGAGTCCCGTTTTTCTGTGCATCCAGATAATAGGCGTATTTTCATCTGGAGGGACCGTGGCAGTAGGAATAATCCTGCGTTCGTGCACGAAAGTGTCAGATTTGGCGGTGGAGGAGTGTTGGTGTATGGTGGCATCTCCATTGACGGGCGCACTGACCTCTACATCATTCGAGATGGAGCTCTGACTGGTCGCCAATATAGGGATGAGATCCTCAGACCTATTGTAGTCCCTTACGCTGCAGCAATCGGAGATAACTTCATTTTAATGGACGATAACTGCAGGCCACATCGTGCAAACCTGGTGGAGGATTTCCTTTTCGAGGAAGGAATCGTTCGAATGGAATGGCCAGCGTGTTCTCCAGACATGAATCCAATCGAGCACGTTTGGGACGCTCTAGGAAGACGAGTTTATGGCCGCCAACAACCCCCACAAACTCTCCAAGAACTGGAAAGAGCTCTTCTGGAAGAGTGGGGCAGAATACCCCAACTCGTCATTAATAGCCTCATTGAGTCCATGCCTCAAAGGTGTTCAACGCTGCTGGTCGCCCGTGGAAACCATACCCCCTATTGAAAATGATTTTCTAGAAGAAAACACCTTTTCTTATTCTTTTTTTCTCATATGCACAAATTGTGTTTTTTTTCCTTTAGTACACAAATGCGCAATAAAATGCATTTTTTTCTGCCAAACATGTGTAATTTATTCTCATATAACCTACTATGTCTGTCGACCATGTATCAATCAGCTAAACAGTTTACCAGATACAAAATCCACCTAAAACTGCAATATCCTTTAATTGTTTTGAACAGTGTAGTACATTAAAATACACTCAATATTTTAGCAAGAATTCTTTTGAACATACATGTAGTAATTCTTGTGTTATAACTCGTAGGAGCTCGGAAAGTCTTTTCAAATTAAAGTCGCAGATGGTTGGCGTTATTGCAATGTAATAAAATGAGATTTTTCAGATCTACTTTTCACGAATATTACAACAACATCCCACAAACTTAAGTATCTAAATTATATATATATATATATATATATAACAATTCATATTAAACGTTCAATTTAATCCCATGAAAAAAAATATAAAACATGGTTTATTTTTTTTGCTTATTTATCAGTATTGAAATGTAACAAACAGTAAAACGCAAACATTATATTAATCTAAATCATATGTGCAAATCCTGTATCCCTGTGTGTGAGTCTGAGGGTACGCAAAATTTAACTGAAAACAGTTGTAACGGTTTTGACGAAATTTTGTATCGTACCGTTTTAGGGTACGACGAGACAATTAGGCTACGTCTCATGTTGGAGAAAATTCGATAAGAGAGTCATTTTGGGGTTACTACAGGTCAGTGCATTTCAATGGAATAAACGTTAATGCAGTTATTGAGTTTTTGAACAATTCCTCGTAAACGAAGTAGCAAAGTTGGCAGCATTTCGCTAAGTTTGGTGATATTTAGCGGGAAAATGGATTTCAAGATTACCAATGGCAAAACACGTGATTGGCATCAAATAAAATTATGTCGCCACATTTCTCGAAAACATGGCTTTCTGTATCCGAAGAAATTATCGAGAAACTCCCCATAGGAACCGAGATACATCATTCAACCAATCAGAGTTCAACTAAAAATGTAATTTGGAAGGGTGCCTTATAAGGGTGCATTTGGAAGGGTGCTTTGGTCCGTTGTAAATATGTAATTAATGAAAAATTTGGAAACATGTATATGGTTTTAATATTAATTTTCTTGGTAACTAATATCGTTATAAAATCTAATGCTTTATATCAATAATAAAACGACATTTTGTTGTAATATTGAGTTGAACACACAGCTCATTTTAACAGAACGAGCTTGGTCTTTCTCGCTAGTATTATTCTAAATGTAATATATATATATGTGTATGTGTGTGTGTGTGTATACATAACCGAAATAAAATATAACTGATAAAACGCATAAATGGAATTTAGTTTAATATTTCCACTTATATCGACTCTAATTTATAAATTTCTAATTATTTCATAATTTAAATGTAATGAGAAATTGATTTCAGTTTAATAGTAAATAAAATAAACATTATAAATGGGTGAGTTTAAGTTACGAATCCTCAAATAAAACAATCTCAGAAATTTAGATTGATTATTTTTATCTGTGGAAGTAAAGTAACAAGTTATTAAAATTTCTAGATTTAATGAAAAAAGAATATATGCCATGTAAACGGATTCACTAAAGCACAGACATGATTGAAATCTCTCTTATTTATTAAAAATAAGTCTACTTTTTCTGCTTAATTCAAATCTAAAAGAAAATCCGTCATCTTAAGAGAAACACGGTAATAGAAAAATAATTTTATGACGTTATCAAAGAATATATTTAGCACAAAGCTCTATAATGTGGATGTGTTTTTTAAAACTCTAGAAACTCCATTAAACAGTTAGTAAGAATAAAAACGAAACTGTTTTGATACGTCATCAAATCTGATTTATCGAAAGTCATTCAACGTAAGTACCAAAGTGGTATTATTGTTGGTTCTAATGTATATGTAATAAAGGGGGTAAATGTAGTAATATAACAACAGTAATTTTTAATGAAAAAAATCTGCTCATGACTCTGAAATAGAAAACATATACAAGCTGGGCTTTGTTTTATGAAAAATGTTTGTAGTTACTCCTATTCTGACAGAAGGAAATCACCAGATTATTTTGTTGGGCTACATAAATTACTCAGATTTCTGCCCCAAGTAAATATGAGCATCTTCGTTTTCAACAGACTATACGTATCATTCGGCAAAACGCATAAATATCTACAATATTTTAAAAATTGATAATTGTAATTTTTTCTCGTTAAATCATGAAATTCACAAGTTACGCACACTACCGGGTCTAGCCAGAGAACAAGAACGAAAAGCTGCGTCCAGTGTCATGCGTCCAGCATAGTTTATATAAAACATTCCAACACATTCAAAATACCGAAACAAAATTTCACAGTTTATTAAAGTGAAAAAATATGTCTAAATAAACAATTTGAAAAACGCATAATGCATTTGAAAGCCCAAGGTCTGCTATTACCATCAATAGTCAGAGGAATATCAGATTTTTTTTGTTCTTGTTCAGCCTGGGATGTGATCTATATATTTGTATGCTAAAATTTAGTTCAGTTGAAACAAATAGAACAGTTGAAAATTTCCTTTGAGCAATTTCCGTAAATAAACGGAAATGAACTTGAAAGCTTTTGTACAGACGTGCATATAATCAATAGAAATTATGCAAACCAAGTAATATTAAAAAAAAACTGTCATTGAAAAACGCATAACGCATTTGAAAATCCAATTTCTGCTATTAGGCCAATAGTCGGTAAAATTTCAGATTTTTTTGTGCAACCTTGTATACGATCTGTAAAATTTATGTACACCAATTAATAATAAGAAAAACTCTTCAATTTAATAACGCATACCACGACAAAAAACGCACTTCCAGCATTTATTATTCATAGGCTGCAATATTTCAATTATTGTTTCTTCTTCTATTGTAGCTAAATTCTTTTGCGTGTTCCTGTAAATGAACGATAAATCCTATGCACACCATATTCTACAGTAAGTACCATGTAGTACACCTCATTGATACATATAAATTTCAGTTTTTTAAAATAGTGCAATATCATTAAAATACACCAAAGACTAGTTTTCCACATAGACTGTAATGCAACGGAATATTTTTCAGTGTCTCTGTAAATAAACCGTGAATGCTACACACTTGATTTTCAATACCGAACATTCCATAGTGATACACAATACAATCTGTGAATTTCATTGCAAGCGGACTATATTTGCACTAGTTAGAGCATTGAATGGACAGACAGACAAACCGAATTCATAAACACTTTTCTTCAACTTCGTTGGAAAGTGTTAAAAAGATCTAAAAACAACAATATATGCTATCAGTTGCAGTCCTATAAGTTTTAATTTCAAAATGAATTATCTTTTATAAAATGTATGCCTGATGCATAATCACAGAAGAAGAATAAAAACATTAGTAAAAGGAAATAACAAATTTGATTTTCTGGATCTTTTCCTCTTTGAAATTATACAAGTAGATCAATAAAAGAAACAATGAATTCTCAAGTTGTTCTTTTTTTTTAATTCTCCAGTGCTTCGGAAATCGTTTACTTCATTGCCTTTAATAGATTCATGAATTTCATTTGCATTCAATTCAATTCACATTAGAGAAGATTATTCATTACGCCCACATATACTAAATGCAGCTACCAAATGTGTATAACTCATTTATTTTGTGCTTAAAAGGAGTTTTATACAGTTACCAAGATAATCCATTTAATTATAGTAATCCCCATGAAATTGAAATAATACAAATGCTTCGATAAAAAAAAAAAAAAAAAAAAAAAAAAAAAAAAAAAACTGTTATCTACAGCTAATTGCAATTCGTACTTTAGATTTATAACAGATTTATCTTTTGTTTTCGTGTACATTTATGTTAAAATTCTGAGATTTGGTTTAACAGATCATCTTTAACTCATAGTTAAATGAATATTCAGCTACAAACAGTATTTTTCAAAATTAATGTTGTTGGATATTTTCGCATTATTGATATTAATCATTTGTACAAATAAAAAAATTCACGGATGGTCCTTTTGGATTCATTTTTTTTTCTATTGGCGCCTTTTTGATGAAAAAAAAGCACTTTATAACAAAATCAGTTGTTTTGCATAAAATTAAATTTTAAACCATATAATATTATCTGTAACGTTTCACGAACTAATGAAGTGTATATTTATACATTACACCTAAAATTTACTTATAAATTTAATGCTTTAATTTTCTCTTCCTCTAAAATTAACGATATTTTTTTAGAATTGATGAAAACATTCAAAATTTCCACGTAGTTTTATATAGACACACCATTTATATGTTGTCCGAACCTTGCACATATCACTCATCTGCAAGAAAAGTGACACAACTTGTAAAAATTCAATTTGCGTAGAAAAACTTTCATTATTGTAGTTTTCCGGATAATTGCTTTATTACACTATATGTCCATTTGTGATCACAGAAGGGACGGCGGATTGTGTAGATGCAAAATTATTCTAAACTCCAAATTTGATCTAAGTCTTCATTCTTAAGGGTTTTACGCTTTTATGCATGTTTTTATTCCTTCATGCAGAGCTAAGTGCTATAATTTCATGTTGAGGAAAATCATGCAAATTTCTTATTGCCTGTTCTGTGAAATACAGTTTTGTGGACATGTGTCACTTTTTTTATACAATATATTGCGATACAATCTATGTTGTAAGACCTAAGTATTCCGGAGATATTTCAATAAAGTTTCAGGTAAAGGATTCGACACTGATACAAAGGTTAAAAATAAAAAGGCCGAATTCACGCTAAGAAGTTCCCTTTATATCAATTATTATGCGACCTGCCACCTTATATGTCCCTGCCACTTATGTCGTTTTATGTTATTATTGTATGATACAATATACTGACCGGTTGTGCTTTAAACATAATGCCCATGCTTGATTCCATTGCTTTAATGTATGTGTTGTATTGCTTAACTTGTGAAAAAGGAGTTTTGGCTGTCAATACGCACCCCCCCCCCCCCCCGAAAAAAAATAATAAGCACTTTTTTATCACAAGTTTTTATCTTAGTGGTCACTGTAAATACATCATTTTGGCTTCTCTTTAACTACATCACCAGCTAAATCATTGTCTATGTTATCTGTAAGCGTTATGTCTATTGTTCTTTTTCAGTTTTTCGCAGTTCCATGCATTTAATATTTTTCATTATTTTCTAAATAAATAAACTTTATTTTTATTCTAAATTTATCATATTTTTTGTTATTTTTTTAATCCGGTTACCCATGTTAATGGTTATAAATAAATGAGGCTAATGTGATATAACATTAATCACATTTAAATCACATAATAAAGGTAAGGAAATACAGCTTACCTTCTACTTCGGGATCGTCCACGGATTTTCTGCTTAGCCAGGTTATAAGATAGATATATCCATTTTATTATCTGAAGAATCCATTTGATTTTGACCTGTAAATGACTTATGAAGTTCTTTCATAAAAAAAATGTATTATTTTTACCACTGAAATTTTGCACCAATTTTGGTATTAAATTAATTTATATAGGTCTAAACGGCTACACAAAGGAGCATTCATTTGTTGCTCCTTTCTTGTTTAAAAAACATACAGATTCTGAAATTAATAATACAAAACCTTATTTAAATTAGATTATACATAAATAAATTAAAGGTTATATACATTAACAAAGTACTTATTTTTTCTTTTAAATTCAATAAAACTAAACATATAGTTCTTTATGATATCAATTTTGCAGCTTTATAATATAAATGTTTATATTATTTGATTGGCAGTTCAAATGATGAAACATGAAGTAATGTTCTATTTTTGTATCAGGATGGATGGATGATGTAAACATTTAACTTATTACAGACATTAAGTGTTTTGAAAAGTAATTAAGTTGATATATGATAAGTTTTATCAATTTCTGAAGAGATTAGTATTTCTAACATGCCCCCTTAAGCTCTTCAGATTGATGAACAGACAAATTCATGCACATTCTAGGATTTTATGGTTCAAGTTCAAAACAGGTTTGGTCAATGCATCTGCAATCATATATTTCGATAGACAGTACTTCAATTCAATTATTCCATCTTCTTTGAATTGTTTGTTTGTATGGAAGTGTATATCTATATGTTTACTTCTTTTTGAAAACTTCTCAGTTTCTACCATTGTGATGCAACTTTGGTTATCTTCATATAAAGTAATTGATTTTGCTGTGGTAGATTTAAATCTTCTATGAATTTCACTAAATACACGATTTCTTCCCCTGCACTTGCGGCTGAGGCATATTCAGCCTCTGCCGCGTCTGCCGATGAAAGATCAATACATGATTGCCTTTTTGTAATCCACTGAATTGGATTATTACCTAAAGTAAAAATATTGCCGCTAATCAATTTCCTTGTGTTAGTATCACCTTCCCGGTCGGTGGCCGTGCAAGCTTTTAAAATTGGTTCAATTTTAGTGTCTTTGTGCAGGTTTGGTTGTTTTGTGCAGTTTAAATATCGGATTAATCTTTTAACTGGCATCCAATCTTTTTCACGCGGAGATTTGTTTCTTCTACTCCATATATTTATTGCAGTAGAAATGTCAGGTCTACTGACAGATGCGATTTAAAGTAATGACCCTATCCCTGTCTATATTTAATGTTATTGGGCAATAGATTGTCATTATGTTCTAATCCATTAAAATTGGGTTCCATCGGAGTTTCTACTGGTTTGGCTTCTTCTAATTTAAACTTTTTTACTAGTTCTTTTATTTTACTTTTTTGATTTAATTGGTAAACTTCCGCTTTTTTTTCTCTATTTTGATTCCTAAATAAAAACTTAGTTCTCCTAGATTTTTTAATTCATATTCACTCTTAAGTTTTTGTATATCTTTTATATAGTTATCTTTTCCTGCTATGAGGATATCGTCAATATAAACGATTATATACGTTTTGTTTTCTTCTGCATTTCGTATGTATAAACATGTATCTGAATAAGACTGTTTAAATTTTAAGTCATTTAATGATATTGTTATCTTAGTGTGCCATGCTCTGGCTGCTTGTTTTAAGAAATACATTGATTTATTCAATCGGCATACTTTGTATTCCTGATTTGGAATAATATAGCCTTCTGGCTGAGTTGCATAAATTTCTTCATCTAAATTGTCATACAGGAAAGCCATTTTTATATCAATGGTTAATTTTTAATTTGTGGTAAGCTGCTGCAGCTATGAATTACCTAAGTGTCGTGTATGAAACTACCGGGGCAAAAGTTTCTTCGTAATCTATGCCATATTTTTGATAATATCCTTTCGCATTTAATCTTGCTTTATATTTCTGTAATCTTCCTTCATCATAATATTTAGTTTTAAAAATCCATCTGGATCCAATTATTGTTTTACCTTGCGGTGGATCAACAAGTGTCCATGCTATGTTTCAGTTAAGATAATCTATCTCTTCTTGTGTGGTATTTAACCAGTTTTGTTTTTCTTATGGATTTTCAATATTCATTATATCATGACAACTTTCTTGTTCTTTAATGTATTTGTAATTTACCATGTAAATGAATTGGTCTGGAGGGACTCCTTTATTTGATCTGTCTAACCGCCTTGGTTCGGGTGTTGATTGTTTAGACTCACTTTGGTGTGTCTTCAGTCTTTGTTATTTCAATTTCTGCAATGCTTTTGTTCTGTGATTTTTCATTTTCGTCAGATGATTTTTCTTTGAAATTTAATTGTGTTTCTACCTTCTCGTGTATATTTTTATTTTCTAGAAACTTTACTGTTCTGGCGATTATCATTTTTTTAGCACTTGTGTAAATACGGTAGGTACCCTTTGGAGTAACTGTCGTAGCCGACAAAAATACCTTCGACCGCCTTATCATCTAATTTTTGTCTTTTATTTCTGTTGACATAAGCAAAGGCTTTACAGCCAAACACTCTAAGGTATAGCTTTTGTAGGCAATCGATTTTGAGGGTGGTTCGCCGTACAGATTGCTTCACCCCAGAATTTTTGAGGCAAGTTTGCTTAGTATGATAAGTTTTATCAATTTCTGAAGAGATTATTATTTCTAACAACCCATGCCTAATATATGCTAACAATTCATTTCGTATAAAATTTTATGCAGAATAAATTTATTTTCAAATTTAAATAATATTTAAATTCTGTGTAAAAATAAACTATTGTTACTCAAAATTTATTTTATTTAAATCGCGTCGTTATATTTAACACATAATTTAATTAGTTTAAAGTTACAAAAACAAATTCTCTAAAAAATATAATATATTCTTATTCTTAGTTTATATGTTTTGCTTATCGTGGATATTTATACCGCAGAATTTAATTAATTTCAAATTCAATGAATAATTTCTAAATAATTTCTATTTTTATTCTTAAGTTACTAGATTTAAATTTTAAAGTAATTCTTAATTTATTTTTACGTTAATATCCTTCAGTTACCAGACAAATTGCAACAGGAACTGTTTCAGGTTTAATAAATAATTATTGTATCACATCTTCAACGGAAAAGTTCTTTTTATTCAACCAATCTTTTCTCATCAAACACTTAATATATAGATATTGGTATTTTCTGTAAATGAAATTTTACTTTAAAATTAAATTGGAGATTTTCCTGCATAAATATATTTTAAAAAAAAAGATAATTCGTTATTTAGAAGTAAAATTTAGTTAAATTATTTGTTCTAATGGTTAATAATCTGTATTCTTACGAAAATGTTTTTGCAATCTGAAATTCGGGCTAATACAATGCAGCAAAATAAATGTGGTCTTTTTTTTCATCCGCTCGGTTAGTTATCGGTATTCATAGAAAAAAAAAAAAAAAAAAAAAAAAAAAAAAAACATTGTTAATGAAATATTGATAATTTGAAACATATCTGATAAAAATGTCAATCTGTTAATTATATATATATGTATATATAGGGGAGACTTGGGAGGGTTGACCATACGGGAGGCTTGACCCACCCGTCAGTTTTCATATTTCAAAGAATTTCAGAGTTTAATCATTAGGTGTCAAGCAAAGCTGCTAGAATGCTCAAACAACAGTCTTTGTTTCATACAGATAATCGAAATTGGTGTGGAAAAATCAATTGTGCAGGGTTTTTACCCTAAAAGCTGTGTTTTTTCGAAATATTTTGTAAGCTTTTTTCAGATAAAATATATCATAGAAATTTAAGTAAGTAGGTTTTAAGTAATGCAGAAATATCGAGCTTGCATTCCAGGCATAAAGATTGTACAGTATGTTAGGCTTAACATAACAATGTGCTATTCTTTAGAAAAGGGATATGTGGGGAGGCTTTACCCAGTCAATGTGAGGGAGGGTTGACCAGATGTTCAAGTCTCCCTTAATTAAGTGGTTTTGGAAACCTTTTTATTATACACTGTGCAAAATGAAAGGTTAATGATTATATAAAAAAATGTACATTTATTGTGTAAAGCTACAGTAAAATGGGGTGATAGAAAAGAAAATGTTTAAAAGTAATTAAAGAAATATGTGAAAAATTGCTATAGTTTGCACTGCAAGTAAAAATTTAATGAAATTTAAATGGGAAAGTTGATAGGAACTTTTTTCCATTTAAATATTACTTACAGTGGTAAATAGAGACAGTGGAAATTAGAAAATATGAAAACAGCAGTTTTAACCCTTTTAGTGGCAGCGGTATGTTTACGAAACCACTTCATTTTAATTCCAAAACCCACAATGGCACCAGAATTTTGATAAAATTGTTTTCCATTTAATATGTATGTGAAAAATAGTGTTTTCTTATTTCCAAATCAATTTGTTCGTAAATTCCGGGGCCAGTCATTTATTTCAACATTTTAGTACTGAAAGTACTTTGCCACTGAATGCGTTAAAATATGTTAATGACAGGTTAATGATCATGCGGCTGCAAAAGAACATAGTATCGATCGAAAAACTTTAGGAAGGTCTATAGACAATCTCATCAGGAATATAGTGAGATGAAGCGAAACTATATGAAAACTAGACTTGTCAGATTGAGTGTCACAAAAAGTAGGACAAGGAGGCAAAAACAGGGGGATAGAAGCTCGTAAATCCGGTCATAATAATAGATGAAACCCTATAAAAACGGAACCTGTCTCTAACGAAATACTGTCTTAAATGTCAAAATTTCATTTTCTATACTGTACAATTATATCTGCTCAGACTAAATCATGTTTGAAACAAAATTTTCACCTCTGACTTGAAATTGCGTCTAAACAAGTTTATTTAAGCATCATATTTTCAAAAATGTATTTTATTTTATAATAATTAAAGCATGTAGCATAAGTTATTGTAGCATGTAGCATGTAGTTATTTTGCTTTTTTTAAACTGGTGTTTTTCCTCTTCACAAATATTTCAATATAAAATAAAGTGGGTCAAGCCTCTGGGCCTTGTGGAGAGCCTTGACCCATTATTTTATCGTGATTAAAATCAATGATTTTTCAATTTTCTTATATATTACACTTATGTAGAAATTTTATTTTGATAACTGATTGTATAACGAATAAAATGATATATAAACTTTACTCTAGGTTCAATATTTAAAAAATAAAAAAGCATTTTTTAAAAAGTGGGTCAACACTTTCTAGTCTCCCCTATATATATTTGTAAGGAAGTTCGCTTCCATACATCCTCTAACGTGTATTTCCGTGTCATTTTTTTTTTTTTTTTTTTTTTTTTGGGGGGGGGGGTAGACAAGGCGAAATTAATACACAACTTGTGTTGCGACCTGACCTCTACTTTATTTCTTTTACGCGCCATATTCCATTTGTAAGTGCGGCCTAGAGTCGAGAGAAGCCCTAGAATTATTGGACAGACATTTCTAACCCAAATTAGTCTTCTTCTGGTTTGCTCTGTACTTCAGTGGATGGAATTTTTTCTTCTCTCAGCATTGGGCCTAAGTATCGAAGTTGGAAGTTATTTTGTTTCGGATTTGTTAAATATTTTTTAATGGTGGGTTTCTGAGGTAATAACAGTCTTGCCTCAGGCCTATTTGCATCACTCACATTCTATAATTTCCAAATTTGACATTAATTGATATTTATGATTTATGAATAAACGTTGTCTAGAGAAAATTTAATTCGGATTTACGACTTAAATGTAATCATCAAATATTTCAATTTTTTTTTAACATTAATTTGAATTTATCTTCTAAATGTAATTATTTAATTTTATTTATGAAAATAAGCAGACTAACTGTCATGATAATAAATGTGGATTATCATTTATGGTTTTGAATGTCCTTTTGTGTTTTTAAAAGACTAATTTGATTTTATGAATTTGTTACATGTTATGCATTTGTCACGATTATGAGGTTTATTATGAGTTGTGGTTTTGAGTATTGATTCAATGTTTTTTATAACCATCCATCAATGGCAAAGATGTTTATGATGGGCGTGTTATTTGTTACATATTATCTTTAACGTTATATAAAGGATCTGGGAATTTCAAATTTTAAATTAAAAAACAAGTTTTGTGTTTTTATCGTGTCATATATATATAAAGTCCTTTATTGCATGTATAGAGTGGACTGAAAACGTAGATAAAATTTTAAAATATAATTTTCCAAACAAATTTGATACTTAAGGTGAGGTTCTATCGAAAAATGTTTGGAAAAGAAAAGAAAAGCAAAAAATGGAACCTTTATTTGAACCTTTAAATTATCTAGAATAGACCCTCAAGAAAATTTTTGTTCCGAACAATATTTTTTAAGTCGTGACAGTAAGTTTAATGGGTCAATAACAATTTGACAAGAGGGTTCGCTAAAAATATTTAAAAGATTTTTTCTTGAATCTGGAAGAAATTAAAAAAAAAATAATAATGTTTTAGATTTTTTTTCCTTAACAAGTATCGAAAATGAAAAATTGCCGTCAAAAATTGATCTCAAATTTCAAACAGCCACGATTTTGTCAAATCTTATCATTTTGAGATTTGGCATCCTACTAATCTCAAAATAAAGATAAAAGTTTGCCTATGTGTGTCGTATTAAGCTACACGATTTGGTTGGAACTTAAACTGTTTGTCTAAAGATACCTCAATGATTTTAATTAGATTTTTCTTATTTAAAATTTTATCCTGTTCTTAGTGTTTGTTCGTGCTTCCAGACAATGAAACGTTTGTTACGTGAATCTGGTTTATAAGTATTGTAGTTCAATATAGTTAATTGCGTCCTATTTTCAATAAAGTATATCAGAATTCGTACAATGGTTTTGGAATTTTACGCTAATGTTGTTATTCGATTTTTTATATATTTTCCGTGTTCCATAGCGTTTCGTTACATTTTTAAATTTTGCTTTCAATTTTCAATCATTTAGGACAACATAGTAAATATTGTCTTGTGCGATGCTTAAATTTTTGTGATTTTTTAGTGATTTATATCTTTTATTTTTCCATTTTGCGGCTATTTTTACATATTAGTTAAATGAATCCATATGCAATCTTTTACTCCAACATAGGGACTGTGTGGTCTGTTTTACAAATTATATTTGGAATTCGTATAGAAACTCTTCAGGATCAAATTCTTTTTTTGCGATTTTTAGCTTTTTGTCGTTTTATGCTGGCTATTTCGTCATTCGAAAAAAAAAAGCAATATGGTTTCAATCTTCCAGTATAATGTAAGAAATTGTGTCCTTTGTGATTTTTGATTTTTTTGGTGATATTTAGTTCTTTTTAGTTCTTATTTATTATATTATTTTTTTTAGTTCTTTTAGTGTTTTGTAGCGTTTTTTGATATCCGTAAATTGGATCCGTTTTTTATATGTTAGTCAAATATAATAATTTGGCTAAGATTTCCATTTTTTTTAAAGAAATCTGTATGCAACTTTTAGCGTGATTTAGTGTTTTGAAAAAAAATTCTTGACATCCTTAAAAGAAATCCGCTTGAATGCTTTAACATAATATAGTAAATTTTGTTTTCTCAATTTCTGAAATTATTATGCTATTTTCAGTGTTTTATCACGTTTGCAGAAGATTTTGTTACATTCATAAAATGAATTCGGTTTCAATCTTTTATCCTAATATGTTAAATTTGTATTTTGGATTCTGAGACATATAAATAAATATCAATTACAATACAGTAAAGTTTAAAAATAATACGAAGAAAAGTAAATGTTAATAACAAATCGGAATATAAAAAATGAGTAATACTATACAAGTAAATTAAAATATTATTTATAAAAAGCTGCAAGGTACAACAACAGAATCTGCAAGATTACTGAATATCAATACCTCATTTTTTTGTGTGTAAGTGTGTGTGTGTGTGTGTGTGGGGGGGGGGGATCTTATTTAATGACAGAAACTTTCGGAATAAATATGTAAAAATTCTCGAACTCTCACTCTGTTCATTTTCTGAGTAGATGGTAAAAAGCTAGAAGGATATTGGATGTGCCCCACTCATTGATTCGGCTTATATTCCACGGATATTGCATATCTACCCGTACAAATTGCAGTCACCGCAGAAGTTGCAACCAGTAGGGAATGAGCTGTGCTGGAACCATTTGCCAAGTGTGTAGTGACGACTCTTCTTGGTTTGGAATATTTTTTTGCTGTTTGTAGAAATTAAATTTGAAGAAAGTCCATTCTGGAATGTCACTTCTGGTCTAGCATAATAATAATCAATTATTATTAAAATATGAAAAAATAAATAGAAGCAGGACCACAAATTTTAAGTCAGATTAACACAACATTTTCTTTATTTGTGGTAAACCATATATGTTCCCAGCCATAAACGATAAGTAGATATTAAAAGCAGGGGGTGCCGATATTACATCACAAAATTTTTGTAAGAATATTCTGTCACAAAACCGCAGTGCATCCCAGTTTTTTTTTTTTAGTTTTCATAAATTAGATAAACTCACCAACATCTCAGAAAAAAATAAATTTAAGACACAATTTGGCGAAAAAAATGGAAAGACACAATAAAATAAATCTGATGACATATATTATTATTTCATCAAAGAATATAATAATATTTCAATAAACCATTATATAATTTAGGTTGGGAGTAGGAAAAACTTTAATTTTGTTATCAACTGACAAATTAAATTATTCTTTTTGATTTATGAAAAGTTTTTTTTTTTTTTTTTTTTTTTTTTTTTTTTTTTTTTTTTTTTTTTTTTAAGGAATTACTTTTAAATAGTTAGAAATGTTGCTTTCACATTGATGATGCTACTTATATAAAATTTATTAAATTAATAAATTAGCTGGAAAATTACAAGTTATTTAGAATTATTGCTTAACATTAGATTTTGAATTACACAAGGAAATGCAGCCAGTTTATTAATATGACATGAGATAATGTTAACGGATAAATGAAATGCGTTATTTATGAGAGACAAAATTAATATAGTAATATAGTAATATAAAGTAATATAAAGAATATATATTAATAGTAAATATAGTAATATAAAGAATAATATTTCATAGGGAAAAATAAATGTTTTTATTTACAAAAGATGTAATGGTTGATGAAATAATTTTAAATACTTTAAGATGCCTTTTATTAAGATTGAAAAGGAAAATATTAAAAGAAAGAATGTTTAATGATAAAAAATAGATTATTTCTACACTGAAAGAAACGACATTTCTACAGTACAAAGTACTGTTCATCTCGCTCTCAAACGCGATCTCAGACGAATGTGCTGTAGCTTTCTTTGGTTTCTTGACTATATAAACATGAAAAATACAGTAGTTGCGTAAAATTAACAGCATTCTGTGCGGGAAATTCGGACGCCAGCAGTTTGTGCTGGCAAATCTACATTTTTTTTTTTTTTTTTTTTTTTTTTTTTTTTTTTTTTTTTACAGTGTGAGCAGTAAAAAATGAGAGCCTGATTAAAATAGCTATGTAGTTTAACAATTAATGTTTTAAAGGAAATTAAGACAACTATAAGTGATTTGACATCACAGAGTGGGCTATAGCAAGAATTGAAGCCGAACCTCAGTGGTTGTTCAAAGTTTTCTGGATGTGAGGCGCACCTCACACTACACGGGGATGTCAACACCCAAAACACTCGTATATGGTGGGCGTCTAATCCTCATGAATAAACGATGAAGACACTGCAGACAGCGAAGTTGATCGTCTGGTGTTGTTCCATCTCATCTTTCATTGCCGGATCATTCTTCTTTGAAGAACCGTATCCCATAATGGTCTGAAAAACATGCGCAGTAACCGCTGAGCTCTATCTCTTTCTTTTGAGTGAGAAAATCGCGCTCGCATTAAATCAAAGATGTGTGTTATCTGTAACAAGCTTTATGCATTCCCTTCAACATTGGCCGAAATCAAAGTATCCATCAATTGTGAGGTTTCTGCAATTCATTCCGACATGTTGCAATAAACTTTAACGGGCTTTGTGAGTCGCCTTATTTTTGTCGTAGAATGCTCTTGAGGTCATGTTGAACGTTTGTTACTGCAAGATTAAATGAATGTAGCGTACTGTTGTCATGTTTATTGTGTTTCGGGTCGTCAGCGTCCTCTACAGGGGACTCTTTTAACTTTTTTTTTTTGGTTACTACAAAAATTTGCCACATTTGTCAGTGGTATACATTGCTGGTAACATTTTCTGGTATAATACTTTTTTGCTACTTTTGATCTTTTGAGCACTTTCTTGCAAACTGCAGTTTTTTATTATAATTTCTTCCTTTTTATGAATTTTTAATGTTTTAACGAACTTTTGTGTCACACGCTGTTACTTTATTTCAGGGAAAAAATCTACTTTTAGAATTACCTTGTTAATTTTTTTTTAATAATCTTTCATTAAGGTTACTTATAGGTAAATGTTGTAAAAATGTTGTACAAAAAATTTCATTGGAAATACTGGTATTCAAATGAGCACTGATATTGCTATTCAAAATTTGTGATATTTCAATCCAAAGACCTCGCAAATACTGTGTAACCAAAAATTAAACATCCCGATAAATAGAAATTTACAAGAAAAGACTCGGAAATATACCCAAGATAATATTCTACTTCTATATAGGAAAGATGTGTTAACAATTAAGGATACATTACTGGTACAGAAACGTTAGTCACTTCCTGCTTATTTAGTTTTAATGCAAAAGGTTGGAGTTTTAAAAACAAAAGTTGTAAAAAGAAATAAAACTTTACCCGATATTTAGTACAAAACGAAATGTTTTTTAAACGAAATTATTAACAAAAGATATAAATTTACTTAGTTAACAAATATGAAGATTTTCGTTTTTATATAAGGAATTTGCGCTAATTTAAAGGTCAAATTATGCTATAAAAATATAAAATGATATTTTGCTACTTAAAAAAAAACGTAAACATTCTTAAAATTTTTTAATAAATAATTATTTATATATATTTATATAATATAAACATCTTGCTTTCAGTTCCTAACAATTTTTTTAACTGGCGTAGAAGTGAAGCAAAAATTTCAAGTCGTCACAAGTTATTCACGTAAGTAATCTGTTAATATCAAAGTATTCTCAATAAATGTTTCATCCAAATACTTTAAAATTAATTAAGTTTCGAAAGTTGTTAATCATTTTGTCAAAATTGTTATAACTATTAATTCCATCTTTAGACAACTGCAGCAGGGGAGTTCTTCTGAATCCAATTATTAACTACTTTATATTTAATTAAACCAATTAATATAGTTCTTTATAACTTTAGTTTAAATTAATATCGGTACTTAATTTATTTCTACTAATTATGATAGCAATTTAAACATAGATTTTATTTTTACCTTATGATTTATATTATAAGTCAGTATACATATGTCAATAATTAATTATTTTCTAAAATTAATCCCATTAAAGAGTTTCATTGCAAATTTTTTAACTATTTATAAGCCGTTTTGGAAAATACATTTCGATCTCAGAATAGAACCTTTTTTAAGCAAAAAAATTTCAGGTACGCATGTGGGGCATTCTCACAAAATTTAACTTTTAGAAATAAATATCTTGTGAAATTAAACTTAATAAAATAACATTTAAAATGTATAGCCGAATGCCTTAATGATTCAAAATAAAGGGACAATGGTCAGCAGCGACGATTGTTTTGTTTAACTGCGATCTATGTTAAACTTGCGTGTTTAATTTTCCTTACCGTCCCCTTGACATTTTTCCTCTCTAGCTATTAATTTTCTTCTAAATTTTTACTTAAAATGAATTTGCATAGTATCCCTAGAACATTTAAATGGGAAATAATAACAATGTTCTATATTTAGTACAAAATTTTGGTATAACATTGTCTAAAAAGGACGTTAAGGAAGGGACAGTAAGGAAGAAAAAGTTCGGTAAGGGAAATTTTCATCTATCTTTTTGCAAATCATTATAAGACTAAGTGATAGCCAAAATGTTCATTGATCTTTAGCAACAGTTATTTATATTGGATGAAAAAAAAATAATTTACCTCAAAAAATGCAGGAATAAACTATGGAGACGATAAGACTACCAATAAAGCTACAATGCTTGAAATTAATATTTAAATGCTGATTTCAAATCTGTAGTAAATTGCTTGTCAAAGAATTATAGACATTCTTTCTCTTACATACTGCTGCATGATAAAAATTTGAAAAAAATGCAGTTGCTGCATCTGGAGGGATTTTCTGTATACTTTTAGCAACAGGGACGGTAAGGAATCTAAAATATTTAAAAAATAATAACAACAGAAAATTCTATACAGATTAATTTTTTGTTACATATATAAATTAATCGTACCAGTTTCGGAAAAAATTACATCTGATTACTTTTATTGAAACAATTTTATACAGATAGCTACAAATTTAAAAATCAGCATCAGGGATACCAGCCGGTAAGGAATTTCGCGGTTTATTTGGACCCTCAACATTGCTCAAAATTTATTTATCTCGTTAATATTGGTATGCAGTCATGCAATGGAATGTTTTCTAATTTAAGAAAAAAAATATTCAGGGATTTAAAAGTCAAAATTATGTGAGAATGTCTGATGTACAGTTAAAATGTTTATTTTAACAATTTCCCAAAATGATAATTTTTAACTTTAAGACTATTAAATGAAAAAAAAAATAAATCATATCTAACGCGATCTAGTAGTACATTGCACCAATCTTGGACAAAGATTCAGCCTTACCTAGCATTATATTTTATTTAATACTTACGAAACATTTCAAATCTGACCAACAGGTAAGAAGAGTACATTCTACATGTTATATAATATATTAGCGTAAATCATGCATAATTACCAACTTTCATGTTCTTTCTTACCACTGAAATTTAACACCAAATTCTCCTTTATTTAATCGCCCAAATATGGGAATAAATAAAACTAAAATTTATATTTTTAGACTAAAATAGTATTACAAAAATCTTACAGCTATGCTCAGGCATCTGCTATTTGTAACATTGTTCTCTAAACATATCCGTGCGGCTTGAAGTTAAAAAAAAATGTATTTTCCATAAATTAATTAGAAGGTAAATATAATTTATTTATATTTATAGAATAATTATTGCCTAAGTTACATTTATAAATTCTTAATTAATTAAATTTTAACTTTATACTGAAAAACAAGGGGTAACATTGCAAAATGCTATTTTTCTTTATAGAAAATACATTGGGCGAGTTGAAAACTTCTACGGGGTGAATAGATTATCTCAAGAAAAAGATAGAAAATTTGTGTTAACCGCAGTGCCTAAGGCATTTAGTGAGGCTTCATGTTTTTCTCATTTTGTGTGGCACATGACAAAATATCTCAATTTGAAAAACAGTTCCATTTATTCACTTAAATTGAATGATAAAAATAGATAATAAGGACTTTTACATATATATCCACACTGTGAAAAAAAAAAAAAAAAAAAAAAAAATCCGACCAGTTTTCCTGTAGCAATCGGAAAAATAGTTACCCTTATCGTACCGGAAAATTTTTCGATCCAGCTCGGAATAAAATCCGTAAAAAACGGAAACAGTCATTAAAACGGTATTTTATGGATTTTATTCCGATTTTACGGATTTTATTTCGAGCTGGGTCGGAAATTTTTCCGGTACAATAAGGGCAACTATTTTTCCGATTCTTACAGGAAAACTGGTGGTATTATTTTTACAGTGCAGCCTTTGCTGGGAATTGCCTTATCATAATTAACATACAACTTATACGATGATTAATCTTATCTCCGCCAGTTTCCTCACCTTCCAAAGAGTTTCGTTCTCTAACTATACTTACTTAGTACATCAAACTGGAATAAAATTTGCATAAGTTTACAGGCAAAATAGAGTGCCTTTACGACCGAAACGGAGACAGACAAAACGGTTTGGAACGATCTCACTTCCAAACAAATCACATAACAAAATCTTTTGATAAAATTTTAGACAGATTTCCAAATAAAACTTCAGAAAATGCAGAAATCAAACTACTATAAGAGTCTTTATGAATCTTTGCGAAAGTTAAATTTTATGAAATATGTTTGCGCATACCATACTTTAAAGGAATAAACGTTATAAGTTTTAATTTCTCAAAATTGCGAGCAACGGATAAAAATATAAATGAAAAAATGACTTCATTCATAAGCTAGATCGTATTTTATCCACAATCTTCAAAGAATAATTGTATACGTTGCACTGTAAAAAAAAATACTGCCAGTTTTCCGGTAGGAATCGGAAAAATAGTTGCCCTAATCGTACCGGAATAATTTCCGACCCAGCTCGGAATAAAATCCGTAAAAATAAGAAAATAGCCAGTAAAACGGTATTTTACGAATTTTATTCCGATGTTACGGATTTTATTCCGAGCTGGGTTGGAAAATATTCCGGTACGATAAGGGCAACTATTTTTCCGATTCCTACCGGAAAACTGGCATTATTTTTTTTACAGTGTGCCTAAAATTCATTCCGTCACCCAAATTTGGCCTTCCCATCTGTCATTGATATTTCTGCTAACTTTCGAAATGTTTACGAGACCCTTTCAGAACTTCGAAAGTGACTGTTATCTTTTAGTGCATTCTTTTCAATATTTTTAGCAGAAGCTGTTTAAAATATTTATTCAATTCCAGAACAAAATTCTGATTCTGAAGGTACTTTTTTCATTTGCATGATTGCCATTTTTTAGATGAAGGCACATTTTGCACATTCAAATTCTCCAATTTCCCCGTTAAACCAGATTCGACAAACATGATTTTAATACGTCTAATCCGAAATCCCCCTTCCACAAGATTTATCGGACCATCCGTCTGAAATTCTACACTAACAGACAATAAAAAAAAAAGGATTAATGCAAGAAAAATCTGAAAAAATGTAAAATCGCATTGTGTACATTACTTGCAGCTGAATTTCTTTCTTTGACAGGATTTTCACTCGAGAAGTCATTACAAGCCTCAATAATGAAATAAAAGCAAATAAAATTGACAGAAATAATTATATATATATAATCAATGTAGATAGCACAATTCATAGTCAATTTCAAATAAAATTTATGAATTGAGTATCATGATACAATCATTATACATGCTAAATTTGGATCAACAATTTTTAAATTAACTAATCACTAAGGAATTTTTTAGTACGATAATATGTTGATTTTAAATATGAAGTTTAATAGAGACCAAGTGAGATGATAAACTTCCAGCATCAAATGGAATTTCTTACAGAAAGGCATCATTTAACTACATAAGTAGAAAGGAAAATGATGATACACTATGAAAATACGCAATTGCAGCAATAAACTTCGTGCATAAAAATTAAGAAATTTGTTAACGTTGCAAAACATTTAGCTAATCGACATTATAAATTAAATAAATATACAATATACCTATAAAAATTGTTGGTGCTTCAAAAAGAATTTTAGCATATGTATATATATATACATATATGTATTTATAATTGCATTTAATTGTGAAGGATACCTTTGTTTAATATTTACTACTTTTCGTGCATGAAATATATGCTGTGCACAATAGGGCGGGTCGAAAAAAAATTTTTTTGAATTTTCAAACGCCTGTGGTGGGAAAAGTTGTGTATGGTGACAATAAACTCACTCACCAGTTTTTATCAAGATCTGAATATGGTAAGGCCTGCCTCCAGGTCATTGAAAATTTCGTTATTCCTATGACGGGAAATATACGATTTTCAGTACTTTTTGCCTACTTTTCTCGATTTCTGTAAGTGATTTTGAAATGTTTGCACTTTTGGAGTTTTTTTAATGATACTGTTTACACGTGGACAGTATTTTCTCTTATTTATAAAATAGTTGTCTTCATAGTGCGTCTTTGAAATTTAAATATGACTATTTTTGGGATTTTTTTCTGATTTTCTATTGAGTTTTTAACTGTTTCTTGAAAATAGCTGACATTCAATATCATTTTTATAACTTTCCTTTTATATATAATTATGAAATTCAATATCTTTCAACTTTTGTAACAAATTTTTAAATACTCCCATCATTAAAAAAAAATCCTGTATTGACGTTACTAATAATTATTATCTTATTATTGCTAATTGGCCATTACTAATACATATTATCTTGTTTCAGACTGGGATATAGAAGAGATCCTGTTTCTTCAGTGTTGAAGTGAGGGGAAAGGGGTTTTATTCACCATGGCAAAAGCAATGTCATCAAAAACTAGACAGTTATCATATGATCCTGTTTTGGATTACCCAGAGGACCTTAGTATCTCCAGTATTACCTATATGATCAACAAATCTCTTTGGCCAAAGATCATACATTTGTGGAGATATCTAGTGTGGTGGTTGAGAATGTTAAGTCCATTTGGAAGGAGCCCTCTCTTCCAATTGTATCTAACCAACAATGTGTGTCATTGCTAAAATCATATCAGGAGAAGTTGTGGATGTTGAAAAGTAATTGGAAGAAACAATCTGGTAACACTAAGGTTCATGCTTTCCAAAAAGAGATAAAGAAAAAGTTGTTTGATATTTCCTCCTGAAATGTAAGACCTTCACCTCATGTAACTGCAAAAAAACATAAAAGTGCTTGTTTTAGAACAGAAATTCCTTCTTGATCAAAGATCAGCCATAAAAATGTTCACTGGCAATGTAGATATGAAGACTGCAGTGAAACAGAGGAAAAAGGCAAGGAGGATACAATTAGCAGCACAACCAATCGCGAAAAGTGAATACAAAGTCACGGAAATACAGTCTGGTGAATTTCAAACTGAAACAGATTGTTCATCTGAATCTGACGGCTTTGCTGAATCAGACCCCCCATCATCATTTCATCCCATTGCCATCAACAATAATCAAGACACGTGGTGGAAATTCCCAAATTCCCTCCCGACAGTGGCCAAAACTGCTGACAGAGTCAAAGTATCTGATAGAGCAGCGGCAATGATTAGTAATGCTGTATTAGAAGATTTTGGCATCATCACACAAGAGAGCACATCTAAAATTATTGATAAGAGGAAGATGAGATGTGAAAGAAAGAAGTCGCCCTTAGAATTGTAAACTGAACAAGCGGAAAAGGGTGTCACTTTGCAAGCTTTGTACTTCGCAAAGACAAAACATTAACATGGTGGGTGAGATACAATACATATGGTGAGATCAAATACATCATATCGAACAAATATGGTGAAATACAATTGGAAGAGATACCTCCTTCCAAAAGGATTTAACTTTCTCAACCACCACACTAGATATCTCCACAAATGTATGATCTTTGGCCAAAGCATTTTGTTAAACATATAGGTAATACTGGAGCAAATTCTCACAAGTAGGAAGGTTACTCATACTAAGATCCTTTGGGTAACCCAAAACAGGATCACATGATAACTGTCAAGTTTTTGATAACATTGCTTTTGCCATGGTGAATAAAACCCCTTTCCTTTCACTTCAACACTGAAGGAACAGGATCTCTTCTATATCCCAGTCTGAAACAAGATAATATGTATTAGTAATGTCCAATTAGCAATATTAAGATAATAATTATTAGTAATGTGAATACAGGATTTTTTTTTTATGATGATGGGAGTATTTAAAAATTCATTGCAAAAGTTGAAAGATATTGAATTACATAATTATATATAAAAAAAGTTTAAAAAATGATATTGAAAGTCAGCTATTTTCAAGAAACAATTAAAAACTGAAAAGAAAATCAGAAAAAAACCCCAAAAATGGTCAAATTTGATTTTCAAAAACTCACTATGAAGACTGAGAAATTTTGAAATAAGAGAAAATGCTATCCACCTGATAGCAATATCATTAAAAATACTTCAAAAGTGCAAACACTTTAAAATCACTTACACAAATCGAGAAAAGAAGGCAAAAATTACTGAAAATCGTATATTTCCCGTCATAGGAATGACGAAATTTTCAATGACCTGGAGGCAGGCCTTACCATATTCAGATCTTGATAAAAATTGGTGTGCGAGTTTATTGTCACCATACACAACTTTTCCCACCACAGGCGTTTGAAAATTTTAAAAAAAGTTTTTTTCGACCCGCCCTAGTGCACAAATGCAAAATAAAATTTTACTTTTGCGTCGTTGTATTTATTTGAAATGGCTAAATATGTTTGTTAATAGACAGGGTGCTGTTTTTCCTGATTTAGAGTTGTAACGAACGGCTTCGCCTTCTATGTAAACAGTTGTTGAATGTTAACTCACTTTTAGGCAAGATTGATTCCTCCAGATCAGCTCAATGAGTCGTTATCTAATTTTTACGCTGGTAATGCGAGCATAAAATCAGCAAAACTCAGACAGCAAGAGCAGATGGAATCTCTTCAAAGGAATAGTGCTACTCGGAGGACGCCATGCCACATATGGTCAAGAGCCTCAAACATTTCAATTGCATGTTCATACAGATCCTCCGTACACTATCGATATCTCTTGATGCGATTCCCATACCTTTTACTCCTTAAAAAGCACTGAAGGATTAACATTTATCCCACGAGTGTTTATACTGAAGCCACACACTGCCTTTCTTCTCGCCGGTATTAGCGTATAACACCACTAGCTATTATGTCTTCATTGCATGGTGTACATTAATTCAAAATTCGGTAAATAAAATGCCCTTTGGATAATAACATAGTATCATTTTATTTGGACACCCCTTATATATGCAGAGATATATTGCAACTATCTTGTCTACAACCTTTCCCTGGTGATACTTTCGTCAAAGAGAAGACGGAGAGCCTCGAGAGAACTGGGACGTCTTAGCGGAAATAGCGGCCATTTTTACTTTCTTCTATCTTTACCAGAAGAAAGTATTGTATGCATGGAAATTTTCGAATTCCGGTTTTCGACGGATTTACACGTTTTAGGGGTCAGAGAACTCGAAAAACATGTTTTTACAAAATGTCTGTCTGTGAGTCTGTCTGTGTGTCTGTGTGTGACACAAATTTTGTGGGCGCTCTATCTCAAGAACTAATGCACGGAATTTAATAAAAAATTATATCCTGTTAGCCCCTGATACAAATTGATGCTGATTAGTTTTTGGTACAGATCGCTCAACAGGTGGCGCTGCTATGCTGCATTTTTTACGATTTCCGCAATGGCTCTATCTCAGGAATTACTTGCACGGATTTTCATGAAACTTCAGATTAAGTTTGTCCTTGATATGACTTGGTGCTGATTACGTTTTGGTATAAATCGCTCAACAGGTGGCGCTGCTTTGCTGGATTTTGTACGATTTCCGCAATAGCTCTATCTCAGGAACTAATGCAAGGATTTTCACGAAACTTCACATTCAGTTAGTCTTTGATATGGCTTGATGCTAATTAAGTGTTGGTGTAAATCGCTCAACAGGTGGCGCTGCTGTGCTGCATTTTGAACGATTACCGCAATAGCTCTATCTCAAAAACTAATGCACGAATTTTCATCTAACTTCAGATTTAGTTAGATGTTAACACAAGTTGTTGCTAATTAGGTTTTGGTGTTAATCATCCAATAGGTGGCGCTCCTATGCTGAAATTTTCATGATTTTCGCAATAACTCTATCTCAAAAACTAATGCACGGATTTTCCCCAAACTTCAGATTCAGTTAGACTTTGACATAAGTGGTTGCTTGGTGGTTTTGACGTAACATAGGTTTTGGTGTAAAGAACTCAATAGGTGGCGCTACTAGTCTGAATTTACAAAATTTCAGAGATAGCCATATCTCAAGAACTAATGCACGGAATTTCATATCTTTAGAACCCTCATGTTGGGCATAGATTGCCGTTTAATTTTGGCAGTGTGATAGCGAATTTTCAAGTATTAACATGTATGAGTTAGAAGAAAGTTTTGGGATTGGTACATGCGACTAGTTATGTATTCTAATATAGATTGAAAAAAATCTGAGCATGAATTTATTTAACATTTACTCTTCCAAGTCCATGACGAATTGCCGACAGAAAGTCACATCATGTAAGGTTAAATATATGGGGATGTTACAACAGCTCTCGAAATTTTAAAATTTTAATTAATTTTTAAGTTATTATTAAATTTAATAAAATTTCTATAAAAAATTATGGAGAGTATAATATGCCTTTTTTGCTTAAAAACAAGTTGAAAGAGGAAAATAATGCAGATTAATATATCTTTGTTCATGATATTTTCGAACTAAAAATTAAAAAGAACTACATTCATATATTAACATTGGGAAATATGGGAATAAATAATGCTTTAGACATTTCTCAGTATCTCAAGAAAGCATTTTTTTTTTAAATTGAGTATTTACCAGCTTATAATTAAATAAGAATGATCGCATTTTAATTCTATCATCTCCGGAATTAAACAACAATAACAGAATGCCTTTCACAAAGGACGACTAAGAGCCATATTAAAAAGTGATAACATTGCCGTTGTGCATTTTCGTTGAGAGAATTGCGAAGCTGCGCAATAAATGCGTAAAATCCCTTTTTTATGGTTTGTAAATATAAATATCCATTTATCAGTAAAATATTTAAAATTAATATTAAAGTAGATAAATACAAGGCATCGAGATATCACTTATATATAAAGAATTAAATTTGATTTAAAGGAGATTGAGGAACGATGTTATAAGCTTTTATTATCCATAAAACAATATTTACCTCCTAAACGTTGATCCACTATCTTAAATCGGATGTTCCTAACACGTTAAAAGACGATAATATTGATAAACGACACGTAAAAGAACTCGTATAAAGTATTTCAGAAAGAGTGCAATAAATAAACTGGGATTAACTAAAAATTATAATAAATATTAATGTATCCTATTTTTTTTAATCATAAATTTATATTTTTCAATAATTTCTTCAAGCCGATACGTAAGTATTGAAAATTTATTAATTTAACAATAAAAAAATCAAAATTGAAAAATACTTTTTTAAAGGTATAAAAAGATGTTTTCGGAAAACTAATAGAAATCCATGAGATTAGATTAATATTCATTTACTGAAGTTTCATATCCTAAGTGAAAGAAATTTAAATTTCAGAATAATACCGAGATATGACAAGACGTAAAATTATTTAGCACGAAACTCTAAATGATACATTCGCACATACCATGTATATGTTTAATGAAATTAATATATACAAAAAAAAGTCACATAATTAATCAACCTTTATTGTAAAGTTTGCAAAATAAAACAGTTTAAAGGGTTTGAAAAAAAAATAATTCCTTAAGGTTTAATTTTGTATCACTTTTATTAAACTAGAAATTTAATGTAAACGGCTAAAAATGCTAAAAGATTTTATTTTTTTTTTTTAATAGGGATCAATAAAAATAAATAAATATTAAAATTTGAATTATATACAAGTTTATGAAGCTACAAATTTAAAATGAACTTTCTACCTTAACGTTTAATGCTTTTGAAACATATTTTAAAATATAGAGATTAATTTAATTTAAATTTTTACAGAGATTTTTTAAAAAGATTTTAAGGGATAACTACAATGTGAATACTTACATTTATTTACCACATTATTAGCCTAACATATATTAGAAATGTATGTAGACAAATTTCACCAAGAAAAAAACAATTTGATGAAGTCAAAAGATGTGGAAATTAGTGCTGATAGTTCCAGTGTCACAAAAAGTTGATCTTTAAAACGGATTTTTTCTCACATGCTTTAAATTCCGTCTAAATAGGTTTGTTTACACATCACATTTTTAAAAAATGTTTTTAATGATAATTAAATCATGCAGCATAAAGTTATTATGCCTGTTTTTAAACTGATTTTACTTCCCTCAACAAATATTTCAATGCAAAATAGAGTGAATCAAGACTCCTACATGTGGGGAGTCTTGACACATTATTTTCTCATGATTAACATCAATCATTTTTCAGATTTTTTTATATATTACACTTATGTTGCAATTTTATTTTGAGAACTGATTGCATAACGAATAAAATTATATATGAAACTTAATTTTAGGTTCAACATTTAAAATTAAAAATGATTTTCTAACTCTTCTGATAATCTTTTTTTCATTGATTAAAAAATGGTCAACCCTCCATAACAGTGGTTCCCAACGTAGGGTGCCCCCACTGGGGGGCAATTCCACATTTGTAATTCAGCCATTCGCTGTGGATTACTTGGGGGGGGGGGGTTGAAGGAAAGAAATATCGAACTCTAAAAATAA
The DNA here is from genome assembly GCA_963932465.1 of Maratus speciosus. Classification (NCBI taxonomy): domain Eukaryota; kingdom Metazoa; phylum Arthropoda; class Arachnida; order Araneae; family Salticidae; genus Maratus; species Maratus speciosus. Next base: position 422,770,949 of record OZ010791.1, read on the forward strand.
ACAAAATATATAAGCAAATTTTTAAAAAGAATTTCCCAAACAAAAGTTTAAGTACACTAGTACCAGAATAATGGTATGAATAATCTTTTTTAATAGTTTGACATCTTTTTACAGTATTAAATATTTTTATAATGTTTCTGGTGAATATTGTATTTTATAATTTATATTTAAGATTAATTATTGAATAAACTTTCTACTTCTATTCTCTCTGCAAAATATTATAAGAAGAATCATTTGCAGGTGAAATTACTTAAAAGGGTATATATAAATCTGTGTGTGTTTTAAACATATTTAACCTAAAAAAATGAAATAAATTTGGTAATAATAACTTTATAAATTTTTTAAATATTAAATGTCGTTAGAAAAAAATGGGTGGATAGTAAAAATCTATGTCTCTACTGCAGGCATCCTACACAGTTACATGATGACATATACATTTTAAACTTTAAAATCAGGTAATATAATGGAAGATAATTAACGATATAGGGAAAGGGAAAACAGAAAAAATGTGTTGTGATGAGGAATAATGTCTACTGAAAATTAATAATGATGATAATTTTTAAATGTTTCTTCTATATTGTGCTGTCCATTGAAGAAAATATACCGTAAAAAAGCTTTCCACGAACTTTTAATAAGTTACAAAAATGAATTATAAAATGTGTGAAGGATATCAATTTTAATGTTAACTCTTAAATACGCGATTTTTTATTTTGTTTCGAAAAAATTATATATGATTCTCTGAAAGGTTTATTACACACGAAAAATAATTAAAAAAAATATCAGAGATATATTTTCATATAATACGTAAATCTTTTCTTATGTTGCATATTTGCAATACAAGTAAAAACTACTGTCGTGTGACTGTCGTGAGTTACGCTAAAATAATGCAAATTAGTAAATATTTTAATAAGTATGTAACCAAATAACTTATTTTACATAATTATTTCTTTTATAAACCTTAACATTTAACTCTTTAATTCCCATGATAGAATGCGTTCTAGAAATTACATTGTTCAGAGAATCTGACTTTACTCCAGCAAGTTTCAATGGTTAATTTCGCTTTATTTAAAAACGGAATGTCTGTTACTAATTAAAGAAAATTTTGCTATTTTAATTTTCTGGTGTGAATTAGGTGTATACGTATAAAAAAATATATTCAATTCAAAACACTGTTGTTTGCATATATGAAAGCTGCGCACTAAAGTATTAAATCTAAGTGTCTCTTCAATATATTTTGTGAAGATAAAAATTCAGACACCGTAATACATTTCTTTAACATTGAGAGAGCCTCGAAAAGTATAAAAAAATTGTTTTGGGCACAAAGACGAATATGTATATATATATTTAAAAAAAAAAAAAAATAAAATAAAAAAAAATTATAGTCTCTCTGCACTTATAGAATTATGTTAAAAACAGATTTGTTAAAGAAAATTTCCATCTTTCCTAAGTTAAAACTTGTGAAATGAATAGTTATTGTTTGTGAAGGAAGTATTACGCTTCCGCCGTGTGAATAAAGTCAACTTTTTAAGTAATAAGGTACATAATTTATAAAGTGAGGGGGAGGGACATGGTGATTTTAAGGATGCTTTGGTGGGGTGTGGCCAATAAAAGGTTGGGAACCACTGCTCCATAGTTTCTCCTATACGACAATATGTTTAAAATCGAATGTGTCCATTGATGACGTTTGACATTATATTGTATGTGAGATAAACATATATATATATATATATATATATATATATATATATGCGTGTGAGTGTGAAAAAAAATGAAAAAAAATATATATGATGATATTTATTGCATAGAGCGCCGTCAATTTCTACAGCACACAGGAATTTTCAAAAATATTTAATACTTCCTAATGAAGCTGACATTAAAAAAAATATTATTGCAATGAGTCCATAAAGTTTTAAACCGTATAGACTACAAATAACTGTTGGTTCAAACAGTGTAGTTTTATATCAGCTGTAAAGTTATATAGCAGAGGTTGTGAAAGCTTTTTAAAAAGTATGTATATAACAGGATATTAATACGAATTGAATATTATATAATTCAATAATATATACAAAGGATATTAGTGTTTAAGTGTTTACCCGAGTGAACGGTTCAAACAGTTATATATGAATATGGTACATTACAAATTTCACAACTATACTCTTTGTTTAAGCAATTATTAGCTAATAATCATAAATCTACAAAGTTTATGTTTGTAAAAACATTTAAAAAAAATTATACAGGTTCTACAGATTTTTGTGGTGCTTAGTTCAAAAAAGAAGGCAGTCATCTTTCTATCAAGTACAGTTTTTTTTTCAGAGTTTCATTTTCTTTTGAACAGAAAATTTGGAAGTTAAAAAAAATTTGAATAATTTCATTTGACATTTTTTGTATGATATATATATGTCTTTTATAAAATGCTTTAAAGTAAATTTAAATTTATATGTTTTGCATAGTTATACATAGCTATGCATAGTTATTATACTGCTATTAGTAAATTTGTGTTTTTCGTAATTTCAAAGTTGTGATGTCTGTACATTTTCACGATGCCACATACAACACTGATGTACTTTCCAATGCTCAATCCAATAACGATAGTTCCTATTTTAACTACTTTAATGTCTTAGTAGAGGACTCTCCTTGAATTTCACTGAATACACTCAAGTGTGTTAAAAAATAACATTATAAACTCATGAGGTGTAGTAAAACTTGGAAATTTGTGTAAAATATGTTAACCTATGATCACACATTTCGGATATTTATTGTTAATGAAAAATTAAATATTGACAACTTTATAGACATATAAAATTATTTTTTAACATTATACATAGCGATTGGAATGTTTTCGAGAAAGATAAAATTTTTTTATGGCCGATTAACTGAAAATGTCTACCTCTGCTCTTATTATATTAGACATTTTCGAGTAGGAATTTAGTGAAATTATTATTTTGAAAATGCTTTTACAAAATGTTTCATAGGGCTTAGATTTCGTGAAGTGCAAGTAAAAATTTTTTTCCTGCTAAGTAGACCTTTGTGCGAAAGATTTTGGCACCTCGATTCTAGATTTGTTTTAACACTCGAAAGGTCGCACTGCATCTAAGAGATGCAAATGATTGAGGTACACTCTTTAAGATTCCAGGTATCTCATTTACGAGACACTAATTGACTCTGATGAGTACCTTCTTTCAAGAATTTCAGTCATTGTTCTGACTGCTCGTGAAACACCTTCATTATAATTACAACATAGATTGAAATAATAAAATTATGGTATCTCTAGTGAAAATTTCGAAATTCGAACAAATTTAAATAAGTACACAGTACTTAAAAAGAATGTAGAAAAGACGTAATAGCTATAGGCAACTTTGTAGTAAAGTACTGATTTGATTCGGCTATTATTTTTACATGTAATTTTTAGTACTGTGCACTTGAAAAAAGAAGTATATTCCGTAGACCTCCTAAATCATTTGCATAATTCCAAAAATTATTGCTAATCAGAAACACTAACGGAATGTTTATCATTATGATGAGAAGTTAATAATAAACCCAATTCTGTCTGGTGTCCAAAATAATAGGATATGTCATGATTGTACTATTGTTATATCTTTACAATTAATTTTGTCATTACGTGTGTATCCCAAAAAGCCAACACATTATGACCAACTGCCTAATAACACTTTAGTACTCCTTTGGTATATAAAACAGCTGCAAATAGCCTTGGTATGGGTAACGCAAGTCCTTGGTAGATAGATGGAGAAAGATTGAACCAATGATTAATCAGCGGTCACGCAAATCCGTAATATTCCGACATGGTGGTTTTTGAACTCCTACCTATCTTTCCCTGGCACCCGAAATGTTATCTAACGTATTAATGCCCGGTGAGTCAGGTGGCCAGGCAATTAGCTGGAATTCAGCATTATGTTTCTTGAAACAATCCCCCTCACAATTAGAGTCTTGTGACATGGATCATTGTCCGTTGAAGGACTCAATTTCCAGTTAGGGAAACAGACCCCAAGTGTGTACTATTCCGCAACGATGTTCAGATCGTCCGCACTTTTCATAACTATTCTTCTACAACAACGGTTACCGGAGATGTCCATGGGAATGCACCAACAAATAATATAGACAACATCGGCCTGTGTCTGACCTGATGTACAATGGGGAAGCCACTGTTCTTCTGGAAGACGGCATTCCCTGACAGGAATACTGGCCTTATGAATGCCGAATTGTAATTCAACCGACTAGGCAACTCTCTCCCACTATTCTATGGTCTAGTCTCTACTTTCCGGGCCCAGTGTAGGAGACGTCAGCAATGACGCTTGTTCAACACCGGCACATGAGTGGAACGTCTGCTGCGTAATCCCATATCCAACAGTGTCCACTGAGCTGTGTGCTCCAAAACAATACTACTCGAATGTAAATTGTTTGGGCTGTCATTTGAGCCACTATCTGGCGTCGATTTTGCTTCACCAAGCCGGATATTTTCCGACGTCCCTTTTCACTAACGATGCATGGACGTCCAACGCCATGGCTCAACTGCTGGTTCTACCGTCATTCATCTACAGTACCGTCATTCAGCGGCAGTTCGCTAACAACACACGAGTCCTCCAGTTTTGGAGATATTTGTTCCGAGCCTTCGGGACTTAACAAACTGATACCTTTCAAAGTCACTTGTATCAGCAGCTTTTCTGATCACACGCAGAAGTAAGCGCAAGAATGATTACTCAGAATCCCCAGCAGTAGTTAAATGCCATTTCAACCTGATCACGTACCCTCCAAATCGTCCAGTCAAGTTCAATGCAAAATGTGGGAAGATCATAACGTTTTTCTTCTTCGGAGTATAGTCATGATTGTAAATGTATTTACAAACACTATTATCAGTTCATTCATACTTCAGTATTTAGTAATTAAACGACATCAACGACAAGAAAATCGCTAAAGCTCTATACACAGTGTTTGAGAAGTTTGTTTAAAACGAACGTTTCATTTTTTTAAGATTCACAAAGAAAGCTTCTCCAAACCAATAACTTATACAGTAAGTGGAAAAAAATTCTGGAAAGTTGTTATTCTATTTTAACCTATTGTAATATGGCTTTTCATACTACTCCAAACATTTTTTATTGCAAATTGTGATATTAAAATCACGCAAAATAATTACATTGATTGTATTTTAGTAAACGACAAATTCGTTAATTTAAAAAAAAGTTACATTATTTAGCTACTTTGAAATTTGTTAACTAAAAGTATATTTTCCCCAAAATTGAAAAATTAAATCAAACCCGAAAGTGATGATAATATTGTTTCTAGTAGTTTTGAATAGGCGTTGCTGAAATTTTCTCATTACTAGGGTATCTGCTATAAACCTTATTTCTTGTCATTGTGACAGTCGAATCCAATTTGTTAATAAATCAATGATCATACACTGTTAAAAATTTGCAGCATTCTGGCAGGTCATTTGAGCGTTTTTTCCGAAAACGGTTGCACAACCGTAATTTAACACTATTCTGACCATATTATTGCCCATTTTATGGTCAGAATATAGTTAAATTATGGTTATGAAACCGTTTTTTCAAAAAACGGTCGAATGACCTGCCAGAATGCTGCAAAAGTTTTAACAGTGTAATACTTTTGAACATATGTTAGTGTAATTTCTTATTAACAAAGATATTATAAAATAAATCTTAAGGGAGATTTGCTTTTTTTCTGTTCAAAAATCGATTTTTTGTTTTTTCATTGTTTTTCTATTTCCTACAGTCTGTACACTGTTAAAAATTTTGCAGCATTCTGGCAGGTCATTCGACCGTTTTTTGAATAAACGGTTTCATAACCATAATTTAACTATATTCTGACCATAAAATGGCCAATAATATGGTCAGAATAGTGTTAAATTAACGGTTGTGTAACCGTTTTTGGAAAAAACGGTCAAATGACCTGCCAGAATGCTGCAAATTTTTAACAGTGTAGACTACCCCTGTAATAGTTTTTATCAAATTCGAATTTATTTCCCATTTATTTAGTGCTTTAGAGCAACCCGCCCGTATGTTTACATTGTTTTGCAAAGCTGTAAACGCATTTTAAACAAAATGTTTTTTGTCAAACTGAACATGATCATACCGTTAGAAATATTAATCCGTACTTGCTAATTTTTTAAATTAAAAGTAATATATTTTATTAAACCTTGACCTACTTTCAACTATTTTTATAAAAAAGAAACATTTCTAGAAACACGCCAAATTGCGTAAAAAAGGTCAGAAAAAGACTTAAAAAAATGGCAGCCACTTTGTTCATTTTCATCTTTTTAACCTTAAAGTGCTTGATGATCCAGGCAATATTGTGTACTTTTATAATCTAAAGTAAAATTGATTCCAAACTACTATGTCGATCTATCCAATCCACCCAATAAAACGTGCACGCTAGCACATTCCCCACACAACTCGAGACACATCATCAATCATAAATTATATATCCAACTGGGCGAAAAATGTCCGGACCAGGATTCGAACCCGGGACCTCCTGGCTGAAGCCGCCAGTGCTCTGCCCTCTGAGCTATCCCGGACGATTCCGGTCGAACCTTTTCACCCAGCTTACCTTGAAGATTACAGCATCTGGTCTGAAACCTGGTTCAGCTCAACAGAATAAATCTCAGGTAATGGAACTCCAGAAAACGTTGGATAAAATTATACTAGATTAATTATAACACAATTATTGTAATTGGTAAACAAATCATTGGTAAACAATGATTTGTTTACCAATTACAATAATTGTGTTAAAATTAATCTAGCATAAATTATATGTTCGAATTATAATAAAAAACATGCAAAAAATCCGGAGCTAAAATATTTATTCCTATTCCGAAAAAAGGCAAAAATAAATAAATAAATAAATAAAAACATCATTTTTTTTCTTTCTGAAAAAGGATGTGTTGTAATAGAGATTTTTTTCGGCTTTATAAAGGCAAATCGCCCCTTAAAATAAATTGAAAATAACATGTTAAAGCATTAATATTTTATAAAGAATTTAAAATGACATTATTAGTTACAAGAAAAGTTCCTTTCTTTAATGAGGCGCACTTGCTTAAACAATTAAGAAAACAACGCAGTCAGTTACGTAAGACTTAGTGATAAATTAATAAGGGAGAACATTTAAAGTCCTTTAAAGCATTATGTTTCATGATAAAATTAAACTACAATTAAGAATATTCATTTTACAAATTTGGAATTGTGCTAAAGAATATCAAACAAAAGTTAAATATTCTGTGTTTTTTAATATATTAATTAGTATTATTATTAAAATAATTTGTAATCTATGTTCTAATTTCATTTGAAAATTTAATTGGTTAATATATTGAAATTTGTGTAAAATTTAAATTGAATATAGCGAGGAACAGTTTAAAAGCGCGAATTGTAATTTAAAATTCTGTAAGTGTACATCATTAAGCAATGTTTTAATATTTATTACTCAATGATGTAATTAAAACAGCTCATTAGTTAAAATAATCTTTAAAATGTTATGTGAGAATGTAACAGTTCGCTGGTATTATTGTTTCTCTTTTCTGTATTGTATTATTATTAATTCCTATTAAAATTAACAATTTAGCTTTAATATATTGGAAAAATCTAGTAGAATTAAATATAGCGTCTGACATGTATTGCCAAAAACTAGTATAAAATACATAACTATTTCTTAGATTTCTACAAAATACGAAACTTTCGCCAAAAAATGCTATAGTAACTGCAAAAATTTTATAACGTCTTTTGAGTGAAATGCATTAGTTATATACATATATACATCCAATATTCATATTTTCGTATATCAAATATTTATATGAGAGATGCATAATTCCATATCTTATGTTCATCCATAAATATGAATAATGTGTTTATGGAATGTTAATTATTAATTTATAATACATTTAACCAAAATTCATAGATACGTAAGGAAATTGTACCAATATGGGCAGTGCTCTCAATATGGACATCCCTAATATCTTTAAACGTAACAATTTTGATCGAGAGATGGCGGTACATGTCCGTGAAGAAAAGCAGTTGAAAAGATAATTAAGCCTGGAAAGGGCAAAAAAGCGCGCTGTTCACCATTTGGAAGGAAACTTGTTGTTTAGTGGTATGCCGATCGTAATTACAGGGAAGTTTAAATTCTTATTAGATATGGTAAAATTACTTTAAATATTGAAAAGTGGAGTGTTTTAGAAAGCTGATAAAACATATTGTCGATTACTATTGCATATATTGCTTAAAAATGTTTTATTTGTTTATTTATTACAAGATTTAGTAAAACTATGCCCGATTCCCAATATGGACACCTTATGTCTACATTGGAAATACAGCAAGTGATTCTTCAAATTCGCAAATTTGTAAAATATCTGTTTAATGTCATCTGAACAATCCTCCAAGAAACCTCTTCCAAGAAAAATCCCCCAAAAGGCCCTTGCAGAAAAATCAAAAGAAGCCTCCCCTCAGTAGGGTATCTGTTGGCGAAATCGCAGGTACCAGCTGCCTGACTTCCGCAACAGAGCTGGTACTGCTTCTTATGCAGTATTGATGCTGTTGCAGACATGCGGCTATGCATCAAATGCGTCAGATATGTCCTTGAGGACTGTGTGGGACTTACCGCCCATGATGAAGAAGTTTTTATTTGTCCATCCTGCGAGGACTGAGTAATAACAGATATAAATTCTGCGGTCGGTTGCAATACAGCTAAGCAAAACCAACTATATTATTTCATAATATTTTGTAGTCACTGAGGTGCATTGCATGGGTCTTCGAAGAGCCACATACGAAAATGACCCCCCTCCCCGACATTCTAAAGTGCATGTTTTGAAGACATTTACTGTACCCCCTCCCCCGCAATACTTTAAGATATATTTCTTATATCCCCTCTCCTCTAAAATCCCTTGGAAGAATGAATCTTCCATACACCATGTGTAGTAGGTCAATAAGAAGCCACCTGTCCCTAATATAGACATGCACGTCCATAATAGGGACAAGTGGATCCTTATATGGACAAGTTTAGCCATTTTTTGTTTTTATCATTAAAATTAAACCAAAATAATTACAAGGTCGCTAATTTTAATAGTGATAGTCAACAGTCCGCGGATAGTGGTCATATATTTTTGGAGTCCTATGACGTGTACATGGTGGTGAACAAAATCAATTTTCCTTAGTGTGTCCATATTGGGTACAGGTTCCTTACATATACCTTTTCGGTCGCATCAGAAGAGTTGAACACACCCGAAAGCGACTGTTTTTTACATTGTTACTTTTGGTTGATACATTATAATTAAATATGTCAAAACAACTACTTTATATGTATATTTATAAATTGTTAGATTCTTGATTGAAAAATTATTTCCCTATGTTTAGGTATGTTTTGTTCATAAGTGTATACTTATACTTAACAATAGAAACGTCTCATTCTATTGATAGTTTAATTAATATCTACATATGTATTTTATTTTTACTTCTAAAATTCGCCTTAGAATTTCGATATGGAGCCAAAAATATTTTAACTCAAACATTTTTTTTCCAGAATGGGGCATTGCCACTCATTGTACATTCGCAACTGAAAGTATCAGAACTGTTATATTCACACTGTCCAGAAGGCGTCCAACTATCAATAAGTGGATGCGCACTTTAAGTGTTGGGGAATTTCGAAGGGCGCCACAATTAACATGACTCTAAACATGCGACAATATTATGTCACTTTAATAGTGGTAGACACACGCATACACGTCTTATCAGTGTTACTAATTTATCATGTGTTTGTTTATTCAAAATATTACCACTATTTCTGAATAATGTCATTTACTTTTCTTAATGTCAGAATATCTCAAATTAAGCACACTTCCGTTTGTTAATCGGAAATAGTGGTAGATGTTTTGAATACAAAACATATTAAATTGGATATTATGAATCTTATACGGTGCCCATACATGTGACAGTGATAGCCATAAGTCTCCTGCGATTCAGGTAACCATGTAAACATAATTTTCAGAAAAAATATAACTTGAATACTAGCAAATTTTAAAATGCATTTTTCCAGGAGAAGGGCTCTCTTAAAAGATTTTTGTAAGGTTAAGGGACATAAACCTTATATCCGCTTACGCTATAAAATAAAATAATAATTTGCATATAAAAGTATGCTAATGTTATTGATTAAAAAACAACCTTTAAAATGAGTTGTTATCATTGAGAAAATATAGTAAAAGGAAATATTAGAAAGTGCGTGATAAAAAATTTAAAAGAGCGCCATTTTGCCTGCGACTCTGTGAAGGACAAAGCACTATAGAAACAAAGTTAAATTACTTTTTTTACATTTGTTCTGTTCTTTTCTACTTAATTTAATTTCAAAATCAAATCTAATGTCTACGTGGTTCAGTGGTATCTAATCCTACAAATAATCAACCTTCTTTACGGTACAAAAATATTTAATAACGAAAACGGAACATAAAAATCTATTAAGTGGCATTCGACACATTACATCTAAAGTATTCTAAGATCAACAAAAAATTACTTTATTTCACTTCAGAAGTGGACAGTTTAAAAAGAGCAGTCGCTGGCGAAATAACTGTTTAGAGTATTAGCCGGAACATCCCGCCCGACGTTGGACGGTTGTCCAACATCATCATAAAATGGCAAAGGCACTACTCTGGTAATATTTCTACGTAACATAGAGGTACCTGTAGAGGTCTTAAGATAGATTACAAGGACATGTCCATCATCACCTTTAAAAGTTTTCATAATTCTAGCAAGTTTCCAATAAATAAACTTGTCATTTCCTTGCTTCAATAACACAAGCTGACCAACTTGGTGGTTTTGCAAGGACTTTTTCCATTTACTGTGGACTTGCAGCTCATTTAAGTATTCTCGGCTCCAGCGTTACCTAAACTGCATTTTTTATCTTTGAACTAGTGTCCACCTAGAAGAAAACTGTAAGGAATCTAAAATAGCATTATTTTCAGGAACATTCAAAAGAGGACCTCCAATGAGGAAGTGACCAGGTGTCAGTGGTTATAGATCATTAACATCTGCAGACAAGGGGGTCAACGGACACGAATTCATAACTGCCTCAATTTGCGTCCCAAGTGTTGACAGTTCTTCAAAATTTAAGATAGATTGGAGATATCCATAGTTATCTTCAAGAGGATTAGCTTCATGGTTTTTATGTTTGATTCCCATAATCCGCCGAAATGTGGAGATGCAGAGGGTATGAAATTCCATTGAATTCGTTCTTCAGCATTAATCGGTGAATTTCTTCTGAAGCACATATCTGATAGAAAGATTTCAAAAGAGCAAAAGTACCCTTAAAATCTGTGATATTATCACTCCATATGACACAAGGTTTAGATCGTTGAGCAATGCTGAAACAACTTCTAGGTGAACGGCTATGGTAGAAAAACTAATAAATGTAGCAATGTATGATTTTAGTGTTATCTTTCATTGTTTTAAGTTAGGTTTTGTTATAATAGGATCTGCTAGATCGACGCCTGTTTTCTCAAACGGCCTAGAGGTACAATTATGTCACGGGGAAAATCACTCATCAATTGTTGAAGAGTTTCATGTTTTGTTCGAAGATAAGTCACACAACTTTTTATAATTTTCTTTACTTGACTTTGATCAGATGTTATCCAAAAAATTGTCTTAATAAAGCTTGAGTTGTCTGAGTACCTTAATGTAGGAATTTTTTATGATAATATACAATTAAGAGTTCAGTGAAATAGTGAGACTTGGTAAAAGTATTTGGTGTTTCTGCGATTCTGATAAATTAGAAAATTTCAGCCTTCCACCGACCCTTAACAATCCATTTGCATCTAGAAATACTTTAAGTTCAAGATCTTACCGTTGTTTGGGAGATCAGCAATTTCAGCTTGAAATGCGAAATTTTAAGTTTATCAGCTTCTTGGTCGCATTCTGTAACTCAGAAGTATCTAAATAATCATGTTTTCTAATTCCTGATTTCAATTTACAGTTTTTCAGAAATCTTAAACACCATGCAGTAATTCTTATTAATTTTATAAAAGAAGAATATCGATTAATCAAATCAACGTCTAACTGATTTTCATTTACAATAGTTGATTTTACAGTAGTGTTTTTGTTTGATTCTAACTGATCTTTAACTTCTGAAATATCTAACTTTTCGAATGTATTGTCCAAATTTGGCCAAAGCGATCTGCCTTGCTTTAACCACTGGGGACCTTCCCACCAAAGATGGTTATTTTTCAATTCTGAAAATTCCAAACCTCTCGTAACTTAGATCGACACGATTATCTTTTCCAGGACAGTGAAACCAATTTAATGGATCACTAAGATTTCTCATTTCCTTTATCTGGTTTCTGACAAACATTTTAAATCTTTCTAACTCTCCTCTAATCCAAAAGAAAGTAATAGTGGAGTCAGTCCAAAAGAAGAAAGTTGTAGGAAAAGCTAATTGTTTTTGAAATGTTATTGCAAAGTCTAGCAGACAAAAGGGCTCCTAAAAGTTCAAGCCGAGGAATAGAGACAATTTTAAAGAGACGACTCCACTTTTTGCTGCCACAAAACTACTAGTAATGTTCTTATTCTTTAACACTGCTCTAAGGTACTCTACCGTACCGTATGCCTTCTTTGGAGCATCTGTAAACTATGTAACTAAAATAATCAACTTCATCAAGGTCAATATCAGCCAAATAATATCTGGGAATGTTAAAACAATTTAGTTCTTTTATTTCTTCAAACCATTCATTCCATAAATTATCTAGATTTTTCGGTAGGTTTTCATTTCAATGAAGTCCTAAACACCAAATTTCTTGAATTAAATATTTAATTCTAATAGTATAAGGACTTATAAAACCAATTGGGTCAAAAGCGACAACCAGTTTGCAATAAATAACGTTTAGTACTAAGTTTATTCGAAAGGAAATTTTCCAGATTTTGAGTCGTAAATGAAAACATGTCACTATTTGGGTCCCAAGCATCCCCTAAAACCTTTGAAGGTACTAAATGTTGATTAGTGAGATTTAAGTTTTTCATCAGGCATTTCATCAACATATAAACCACGTTCTTTCCATTCCTCATGTAATTCATGCGAGTTGGTTTTCCATTTTCTAAAAGTCAAACTAGCTTCTTGAAATATTTCATAAGCTTCCTTTCTTATTTCAAATGCATAATCAACATTTTGTTGACTTGTAATAAAATCATCAACATATAATGACGAATTTAAAATTTCAAAAGTTTCAGGAAATGTTTCTACATACCTTTGTAGCTGATGCTTGATAGTAGCAGCCAGAAGAAAGGTACTTGATTTTACCCAGAAGGGAACTCTCTTTAGTCTGAATTCCTTACCTGGATCATCAATCCATGGTTCATCATCCCAGAAAAATTTTGTGGAGTCCCTATCTGGTTCATCAATCTCGATCGACAAAAACACTTGTTCAATGTCTGTAGTAATTGCTAATTTATCGTATAAATTTCTTAAACCACCAGTGTCAGAAGAACTTTTCAAACCTTTCATATATAATAAATTGTTTAAGTGAGCATGTACGAACATATTATGTCTACAATGCCTTTGTTTCAATAATGATATGGCCGCTGCATAATTATTTTCAGTTAATTCAAAACCATTAATCGTGTTTGCAGCCGCTCCAGAAACCAAAACTTTTAAATACGTAATTTTTTTAGATTTCTGTTAGACTTGGGCTTTTATCAATTAGTTCCAAATTCTAAAAAAATATCCTGTTTTACAAGAAATCGATATACTTGTAGCTTTAGCAATTTTACTCTATTTAATTTGGTAGCGGCATGACATGTTCGTACTGAACCAATATTATGACTATTAGAAATAGCTGCATTAGAATTCAACTTTAAATCTTAAAGTTTAATTAATTTCTATAACATATTATTTTCTGGTCCTATTCATCAATATTCAGGAATTCATTTTCGACATTTTTCGCATTTCTCAAACCTAAAATGTCATTACCAAGATCCTTAATATTCTTACATTTAGCGTTTAATTTATCGACTAACACTTCTAAATTTTCTAAAGAATATTCATTATTAGCTAAATATTGCTCAATTTCTTCTAACAGTTTGTTTAATAGAATTCGATGCGTATCACGCATTTTTCTTTCTTTATTTTTATTCATTTTTAAGAAATAAAATAATAACAAAATCAACTCACCAACAGAACTTTTCAAACCTTTCATATTTAATAAATTGTTTAAGTGAGCATGTACGAACATGTTATGTCTACAATACCTTTCTTTCAAAAGTGATACGGTCGCTGCATAATTATTTTCAGTTAATCCAAAACCATTAATCGTGTTTGCAGCCGTTCCAGAAACCAAATTTTTTAAATACGTAATTTTTTCGATTTTTGTTAGACTTGGGCTTTTATCAATTAGTTCCAAAATTCTAAAAAAATATCCTGTTCCATAAAAAATCGATTTATTTGTAGCTTTAGCAATTTTACTCTATTTAATTTGGTAGAAGCATGACATGTTCGTACTGAATCAATATTATGACTATTAGCAGTATCTGCATTAGAATTCAAACTTTAAATTTTAAAGTTTAATTTATTTCTATAACATATTATTTTCTGATCATATTCATCAATATTCATGATTTCATTTTCGACATTTTTCGCATTTATTAAACTTAAAATTTTATTACCAAGATTCTTAATAGTCTTGCATTTAACGTTAAATTTATCGACTAAATCTTCCAAATTTTCTAAAGAATATTCATTATTAGCTAAATACTGCTCAATTTCTTCTAACAGTTTGTTTAATAGAATTCGATCTCTATCACGCATTTTTCTTTCTTTATTTTTATTCATTTTTAAGAAATAAAATAATAACAAAATCAATTTACCACCTTGATGTCGAAACGAAACAAATTTTAATTATACTGCATTATATATATATATTGCATTATATATATATTATAGATATAAGTGACATTCGACGCATTACATCTAAAGCATTCTAAGTTGAATAAAAAAATTAGTTCATTTTAGTTCAGAAGTGGACAGTTCAAACAAAGCATGCGCTGGCTAACTAGCTGTTTTGAGAATTAGCCGGAACAACATTGTTAATTACGATTAAAATTCCTGTTTCTAATTACAATTGTTACATCAGTATTTTAATTTTACTTCCAAAATCCGATGGTGAATACAGATATATATATATATATATATATATATATTTAAATTTGTAGAATTTAATTATTTTTATTATTTTTAGAAGGGAGCATGGCCGCAAAATATGTAGGCGCAGCTCAAAATAGCAGACAAAGTAGTAGTAAAACAAATATTATTTACATTTTTTAAATTCCTAACTGCAATAGAAATTCCTGTTCCTATTTTTATTTTAATATTTATATTAGTATTTTAATTTCATTTCCAAATTTCGCCTGTGTATCTGGATATAATGCCAAAAAATATTTTAGCTAGTGGAATTTAAGCATTTTCTAAAATGGAGACCGCATTCAACCGAAGCTGAAAGTATCAGAAATCTTCATTTTAAGCTGTAGAGGAAAAAGGTCTAGCGAAAAAAATTACATTTCTTACTTTGACAATCCTTAAAACCTTGATATAGTGGGCTATTTTACAAACGAAATGTTTACTGCTGATCGCGATTGCGAGAAATTAGATTTTACTTGTATTTTTAACACAAAATACAGAACAGCGACAAAAAATATATTTATCTCTTTCTTCATCACACAAAAATTTCCAATCCATACTTTTGCGTCAGCGTTATAGTTTTATCCAGTTATTTTTAGGTCGCTTTCGTAAGAAATACTACCTATTACATTCCCACCTATGTCGGAATTTCTGAAAATGTTTTTGCAGATCTACGCCGATCATGACTCCTAGAACCCAAAACCACACTCAGTTAAAAACTTTACCTATCTATCTATCTATATAATTTTTTATGAACACGATAACTTCCATAATTCTGCACAAATTTCTTCCAAATTGATAAATAATATGAAGGTGCATGAAATCTCGGTCATTTTCGTTAAGGGTCAAAATCGGATCAAGGGGATGGAAATAGGGAGGGGTTTCGTCAGAACAGAAAAACCTCATAACTTCTTTATTATAATACACATCAAATCAGTTTTCTAATACTTCTAAAAAAAAGGGCGAAACATTTATGTATAACAGATTTTTGATAAAATTATAAAAGGGCTCAAGGGGCGAAAAAATAGGGTTTTCGGGAGAAAAAAAAAATATTAACTTTGTCATTACTCAAGATACCAAATCCAATTAAACTTATCATTAATCTTAATATTTTATCTAGAAATTTTGTATTGACAAGTTTTTAATAGGTTTTTTCAAGTTTTCTTACTGATAAAAAAAATTAATAATGCATATCGGTTGAAGATAAAATTATCGTATTAACATGCTTCAGAAAAAAAAAAACAGATCTTACAGGAAAATGAGACTGAAAACTCGTCCAAAAATTATTAAACTGGGTTTATTTCCATTGATTTAGTTTTTGACAATGAAATTATTACTTAACTTCGAAATCTGCCTACGCTTGTAGGCCGAGCCGGCAAGGATTTTTTTATTTTAATAGCGCAATTTCTCCCATTTGATGTTTAGTGGGAAGTTGAACAAAAAAGATATAGTTCGAACAAATGTAAATAAGTACGAGCAGTAAGTCAAAATTACGTCCATTTCTAATCATATCATAATGTTAGAATGTTTATTTGCTTAAAAGACGTTATAAAAACAGATAAAAAGTAAATTAAAAACTCTTTATTTACATGTTTCAACTCATTTTCTGAGTCGTCGTCAGAATGTATAATAGAAAATTACAAATGCATAATGAAAAATGGAAAAAATCATCGAAAATAAACAAGTAATTATGTAACGCACCCTATATTTTCGCTATTGCTGGTCTACAGATCTAATTTTTATTTACAATTATTCATAAGAGAGTCCATTGAAATTTATTTAAGAGGTTCAGTAGTTTGTAACGATACTTTATCCTTTCGTATCCCGAATTTATGGGTTGTATGGTTAGATAAATTACCGCATCGCGACATAAAGAGAACACGAGCAATCGCGAAAATATAGGGCGCGTTACATGATTACTTGTTTATTTTCGATGATTTTTTCCATTTTCCATTTTTCATTATGCATTTGTAATTTTCTATTATACATTCTGACGACGACTCAGAAAATGAGTTGAAACATGTAAATAAAGAGTTTTTAATTTCCTTTTAATGTATTTTTATAACGTCTTTTAAGCAAATAAACATTTTAATATTATGATATGATATAGTTCGAAATTATCATTGCTGTTTCGAGACTACAACACTGATATTTTTTATTTTAATGCCGAGATGTTTGATGGATTTAATACAGATATATGAATCATTATCTTTACTCGTGTAAATTTAAATTTATAACACTAAATAAATATTCACGTAGTGTAATGTAATTGTATTTTATGTATATTGAAATCAAAATCATAATTGAAATTTCACAAAAATGTAGAAATGCAATAAGAATTACTTTTTTAAATACAATGTATTAAGCTTAAAAATACGCGCTTCTAAAAACTTATACGCACTTATCTCCTGCATTAACTGAAGGAGATTAATGCGTGAGGACATCACTTATAAAGAAAACAGTGTAAGTAAAAATTATTTACTCATAGGAAGTAATAATAAAACTTTTTAACAATTCAAATGGCTATTTCTTCCCTAAGGTTAATGTATTTTATTTGCAAATGTAATAATCAGAATAAATCCAATTAAATTCGGTACAATATAAATTTGAATTCCATATAACACTTATAAAATATTGTGGAGAAAATCTTATATATGTATGCAGCGTTGGACACTTTTTATAAGAAAATGATGTGGTTCGCATAGAAATAGCACTTTCAAAAAGTGCTCTAGGGCATTTACATTGGTTGGAAAAAGTGTATAAGTTTAAACTAATAAAACGTGGCAAACTTAGTTTCAGCAAACAATTGTTTTACTTTTTAAAACATGATGTGTCTTCTGAAAAAGATACGTTATTAGTTTTCTACACATATCTAAAAAAGTGCGGTGCAATGGCCATCAAATATATTTTTGTAAAATGCATTTGCAGCGTACACTTCTTTGGATTTTGCAATGCTATTAAAAGTTTACTAAGTAGTCAATACTAAAAGTATGTATGCTTTCTGCTTTCTCATGGCATTTCAATCTTTTTTTTTACTTTAATTTTCATTATTAATAAAATAAAATGTTTTATCTATTAGGTTATAAAATAGTACATTATTTATCAGAAATCTAGAGATCAGAAATCTAGAAATCAGAATCAGAAATCTAGAACATTTCTTTAAATAATTTTATTACATTCTATAACCATTGGAAATATCACACAAAGAAAATTTTTATTATCACGTCAAATTTAAAGTTTATACTCCGGTGTAAAGGAAGTTTTAAAAAAGAAGATGAATTCCATGAACTCTCTATCACAAAAAAAAATGTACAGATGTAAGTGCAAAACATGTAAGTACGAAAAGATTAATATTATATTTTAACCAACTAATGCACAAATTAAAATAATAATAATAATAATAATAATAATAATAATAATAATAACAGTAAAAACATTAATAATTATAATAATACCTTTTTAAAATGTTACCAAATGGGAAAGACTTTAATTCTTTTTTCACACTTTTATTTTAGCCGAACCTAGGTGACAAATCGTGAATTATTGTTTGAATTATAATCATTTGTAATGCAATTATTTCATTAAAATTATAAATCTTTTACCTACTATTTCATAACAAAATTTATAACTTCATTTTAAATATATTCTTAAAGTATTTTCATTTAAAACACCCTATTTTCACTAATTCATCTAAAAAAATATTTAATTATTACCATAAACGAAGAAAATTACTTCAATATCAAAGAACTGTTTGTAATATTTACGTAAAAAATTATACTTGTGTCGAGATTTAATTAATTAATTTTTTTTAAATATTACTTTTATATTATTGAGAGAGATGCATGTTCCTAATGAACGCCATCAAGTTAAAAATTTTTACGTTAATACATCTGTTTTATAATTTATAAGGTATAGAACCTACATGTTTTAGAAATAAAAAAACACCTAATATTTTATCAGTAAGGATAGTGGCAAATAAGTAAAATTACAGTTTGCTCCTACTATTTTCTTTGTTCTTTATCAACATGTTTTGATCCGATAGTATAAATTGCATGTAGTGCCATTTGTCAAGATTATCTTTTTCCAAACGCCGGAAACATCCGCTTTCCGATAATAGTGACAAAAGATTTTTTAGGGAATAAATTACGGTTCAATGCCGATAAATCATTGTTTAAAAACAACTATACTTTTAACTTGTAATTTAATACTTATAGATATTTTCTTCCTTTGTAGAAAGGGAACATTGTTTAACTTATGTTTTCTAACTTAATAGTATTTTTCTTAATGAAAATTATGTAACCAGGGATATTTTTAAAGAATAAAAAAGAGTATTAATTTGTATAATCAACTATTATTTGCAGCAAAGACATTTTTTTAAGCCAGACTATAATTATTAAAAATTCTATTGGAAATGTTTACTAGATTAAAAAATGACGATTTAGATATAATAGTTAGTCATACATTTTTAGGTAGCTTTCTTTACAAAAAAGCTACCTATTGCAGCCGTTCGGAGGAAAGCGATTTCAAAAAATTTTGGTATATTTTCATCGATCATGACCCCCAGACCCCGAAACCACCCTCCGTTCAAAATTGATATATATATATATATATACCAATGTCTCGACCGAGCTCGTTGGCCAGCTTCATCCGCCGTTTTGTTTCAAAATGGCGGCCATTTAAATTTTTTAAAAACATTTAAAACTTGAAATGTGGTACCAAAAAATTAAAAATGGAAAAATATTTTCTTCTTATGTATTTGACCTTTATACAAAGATTCCGGAGCAGTTTTTGTTTCGTCTATATCTTAAAAAATGGCTGAGTTATAGCATTTTGAATTTCTAGCGTGGCTGACATTTTGAAACGTCCTGAATTTTGTCACGCGATAAAAGGCGTATTTATGAACCGATTTGGATGTAATTCGGTGTGTACATAGTACATACCAATCTCTCGACCGAGTTCGTTGGCCAGCTTCATACGCCATTTTGTTTCAAAATGGCGGCCATTTAAAAAAAAAAATTAATTTTAAAATTTGAAATGTGGTACCAAAAAATTGAAAATGGAAAAATATTTTTTTCTTATGTATTTGACCTTTATACAAAGATTTCGGAGCAGTTTTTTTTTCGTCTATATCTTAAAAAATGGCTGAGTTATAGCATTTTGAATTTCTAGCGTGGCTGACATTTTGAAACGTCCTGAATTTTGTCACGCGATAAAAGGCGTATTTATGAACCGATTTGGATGTAACTTCGTTTATACATAGTACATACCAATGTCTCGACCGAGTTCGTTGGCCAGCTTCACCCGCCATCTTGTTTAAAAATGGCGGCCATTTAAATTTTTAAGAAAAATTTTAATTTGAAATGTGGTACCAAAAATTTAAAATTGAAAAAATATTTTCTTCTTATGTGTTTGAGCTTGATAAAAAGATTCGGGAGCAGTTTTTGTTTCGTCTATATCTTAAGAAATGGCTGAGTTATAGCATTTTGAATTTCTAGCGTGGCTGACATTTTGAAACGCTCTGATTTTTCTCACGTAATAACAGGCGTATTTATGAACCGACTTGGATGTACCTTGGTGTGTACATAGTACATACAAATATCTCGACCGAGTTCGTTGGTCAGCTTCATCCGCCATCTTGTTTCAAAATGGCGGCCATTTAAAAAAATAAAAAAATAAAAAAAATTAAATGAGATACCAAAAAATTGGAAAATGAAAAAGATTTTTTTTGTATGTGTTTGACCTTAATACAAAGATTCCGGAACAGTTTTTCTTTCGTCTATATCTAAAAAAAAAATGGCTGAGTAATAGCATTTTGAATTTCTCTTGTGGTTGACATTTTAAAACGACCTGATTTTTGTCACGCGATAACAGGCGTATTTATGAGCCTATTTGGATGTAACTTGGTCTGTACATAGTACATACCAATGTCTCGACCGAGTTCGTTGGCCAGCTTCATTCGCCATCTTGTTTCAAAAGGTTTGCCATTTAAAAAAAAATTAAATTTAAAATTCAAAATGAGGTATTAAAAAATTGGAAAATGAAAAAGATTTTTTTTATGTGTTTGGCCTTGATAGAAAGATTCCGGAGCAGTTTTTGTTTCTGAAAATTTGTTCTTTTGTTGATATCTTAAAAAATGGTTGATTTATAGCACTTTGAATTTCTAGCATGGCTAACATTTTGAAACGATCTTGTATTTGTCACGCGATAACACACGTATTCGCCTATTTCGATGTAAGAAGGCATGTGGATAGTATACATCAACACCTCGACCAAGTTCGCTGGCCAGATTTATCAGCCATCTTGTTTCAAAATGGCGGCCATTAAATTAAATAATATATATATATTTAAAGTGAGGTGCAAAAAAAATTAGAAATTGAAAAAGGTTTCTTTCTGAAGTATTTGATATTGATATAAGGATTCAGGAGCATTTTTTGTTTGTCTTTACCTTAAAAAATGGCTCAGATATAGCAGTTTCAATTTCTATTGTGGGTGACATTTTGAAAAATCTGATTTTTTGCATGCGACAGCACTCCTATATTTTAACCGATTCCGATGTGAGTGAGCATGTGCACAGCAATTACTAAGGTCTCGACAAAGTTCACTGCTTAGCCTCATCCACCATGTTGTCTTAAAATGACAGGCACTTTAAGAAATTGCCGAATTTGGCAGCTAAACATAAGTTACTTTAAAGAAAAGCAGTTTGGATAAAGCTGACTAATTTCGCGAAATTCTCATTCATTATATTGATAAAAATTAGTATTGAATTTCCTATATTCGGTTTCCACTAAATTGAGCTTCGTGTGTTTGCATGATATAAGTTGGCTTTTTTTAAATAAGGATTATGAAAGCTACCTCTTCCTCCCGGCACTGGCCGGAAGGACTTTTTTTCTTTTGTTTCTAAAACCATTTTCTGCTTCATTAATATCTATGTTTGTGTTCCATTTGTCATTGTCCCTATCATTTTTAGTTTTATTACTTACCCTATCATGCAAAAAAATATTGTTAATAATTGCGAAGTTTTGCGCTATTAAAGCAATAATTTATGGTCTAGCTACTCTTCAGATAATTAAAAGCTTAAATTAATAGACGGAAAATTGATTTATAAAACCTTTTGATGAGGAGCAGTAATATAGGTGAAACACAGTTTATACACTTTTCTAAACCCTTGAAGAAGTGCACACATTAAAACATCGTAATAACGATGAAATAATGTGAATTCACTCAAAGCAGCGGAATTATTAATTAAATTTTATAAAAGTTAATTCTGTATTTCTTTTTAAATATTTTCGCACGATTTTCATCACTTATGAAAAATAAATTCGTTTTTGTTTTAAAGATATGTGGTCATTCTCACAATCTTTTGACTTTTGGGGTAAAAAATCTGACAAAATTAAACTTGCTAAAATAACATTATAATCTGATATGCATTAGTGATTCAAAATAAAGAAAAAATGGTCAGCAGCGAAAAATTTTATATTTAACTGAGGTTTAAGTTAACCTTGCGAGTTAAGTTTTCCTTACCATTTTACCCCTATAACTTTTTATTTTCTTCTAAATTTTTACGTATAATAAATTTGCATAGTACCCACAGGACATTCAAATAAGAAATAATAACAATGTAGTACTTTTAATACAGAATTTTTGTATAACATTGTCTTAAAGGGGTGTTAAAGAAGGGAAGGTAAGGTAAATAAAGGGGATCGCATTGGAAAAAAGGGACAAAATGGTAAAAAAAGGGACGGTAAGGATGGAACGGTAAGGAAAATTATCACCTATTTTTAGGAAAATCATGTTAAGACTAAGTGATGGCCACAATGTTCATTGATTTTTAGAAACAGTTGTTAACATTGGATTAAATTCATTTTTTTAAATTTATTTACCTCATAAAGTGCAGGTATAAACCTTGGGGACGGTGAGACTTCCAATAAAGCCACGATGCTTGATATTGATATTTAAATGCTGATTTAAATTCTACAGTAAATTTCCTGCCAAAGAATTTTGCAGGAAATTTACTGAGAGAACGAGAAACTTGCACGAGAAAAAACTTGAAAATAATTCGGTGGCTGCATCTGAAATGATTTTCTGTATAATTTTAGAAGATGGATGGTAAGGAATCTAAAACCCAGGGACAGAGTTTAAAGAATAATAACAACCCTAAAAATATGTGCAGGTTAATTTTTAGCTACATATTTATGTAAAACAAAAGTTCCAGTTTCAGAAAAAAATTACATCAAATTATTTTTATTGAAACAATTTTATCCAGACAACTCCAAACTTAAAAATCAGCAAATGGGACACGGGACGGTATAGGAGTTTTCCATGTGTTTGGATCCCCAACATCGTCCAAAATTTATTTATTTCGTTAATATTGTTGTGAAATCATGCAATGGAATGTTCCCCAGAATATGAAAAAAAAAAACTCAAAAAAGTGTATTAAAATAAAAATTATTATTCACGGGCATGAAAGTCAAAAGACTGTGAGAATGCCCCATATATTCCGCTGCCTTTGCTTCGATAGTGGGTTATGCTAAATTGAACCAAGTGATTTGCTTGAATTACTTTCGGTAAATGTCTTTCCCATTGACGTGGAATTTGTCTTTCAGAACTCACTTTATAGATGTAAGGATTTCATGTATGTCTTCAGCTTGTTGTAAACTTATACATTTAATTATTATGTAATAATATTATTTAAAAATAAAATTTCAAATATGAATGCATAAAATTGTCATCTAAACTAGTTGATACTCTTCATTAATATATATATATATATATATATATATATATATATATATATATATATATATATATATATATATATATATATATATACATATATATATATATATATATATATATATATATATTTTTTTTTTTTTTTTACCGGACTTCAATTTACATCAATTCAATGTATGGTTGAAATAAATATGAGTATTTCGTCATTTGAAAAAATTAGTTATCTTATATAAAAAAAAAATGCGAAAAATCACAGGGAAAAAATATATGTATTATCATTTGTGGAGATAATTTTTTATTAAGTTGTTTAGCATTTCATATAACAAATCGTGACTATTATGCTATAATTTTAAAATATATTGCCATAATAGCATGGTGGATTAAATATTGTAAACGAAAAAGTAGTATATAAGGATGGCAAAATTTACTTTGTATGTTTCAAAATAAAATTTTCGTGTCTTTCTTTTAATTAATGGTGTTGATTTTCTTTTTCTAATTTAATTTTTGGACAAGTGTTAACTGCTACACAATGTAATACCGTCTATTTTTTTCATAATGTACGTAACTTATCATAAAAATATTTGTACAAACAGACATTATACTTTTATACAGGAATATGAATTGAATCTGCATTCTTCATCAAGCTAATATATGTGTAATTAAGTTTTAAATCAATCGAAATTTGCGAAAATAACGCAAATTTCTTCAAAGGATCACGAAAAAACGCGAACTTCGCCAAAGGATCGCGGAAAAATGCAAACTTCGCCAAAGGATTGAGGAAAAACGCAAATTTAGTCAAACGATCGTTTAAAAAAACGCAAATTTCTATCAAAAATTTTAAAAAAGCAAATTTCGTCCCAAGATCCCGGAAAAATCGCAAACTTCTGTGAAAGCACTGTAAACTGAAATGTCTGAAATTCAGACATTTAAGTGTCTGAAACGCAGTGTTCAATTTTTAGACGTTATAAAATTTTCAGACACTTCTTGTGTCTGAATTTCAGACACTTAAGTGTCTGAAATGTCTTAAATTTTTCAGACACTTCTTACGTCTGAATTTCAGACATTTCAAATGTCTTAATTGCGGCCATCTTTGAACCCCCCCTTTTTTTTTTGGCCAATATGAAGCCCTCTTTGACCACTTTACTTTTCTTTCTAAGCTATATACGCAGCCATGTTTGACCACATTGAATCATTTTTTATAAATGGGTTTACTTTGTTACCATAAAGCAGAGCTGATTGCAGCGTGGGAAAAATGGGGTGCTTCTCTACCCCCTGATTTTAGGGTAACCCAAATTGGATATGAAATTTTCATAAAGCTGATATTTTAAATCAGTTTTGACCTTATGAGAATTGTAATCAGTATTTAGTAGTTTTAGAATAGGATAATTATATGTATATATATATAAATATGTATTTATGTGATATATATGCCCTACGGCATCAAAAACGTTTATTACTTTTAGTGAACTTCACATTAATTATAGTCCGAAGACCTAGTATTCATTCGCCCCCTTCCCCCACTGCCTTCGTATACTGTTACAAAAAAAAAAAAAAAAAAAAAAAAAAAAGCCTATTCGATGCCGTCAATTACATATTTGGATAAATATATCATTTTCTTTAACCTAATCATGTTCTAAAAGTACAAAATATTTATTAAAATAAGTATAAGATCAAAACAAATTTAAAATATCAGCTTTATGGAAATTTCATACAGAATTTAGGGGCCCGTAAAGCTAAAGGCCCGTAGAAACAGCCCAGTTTGCCCATGGTGTAATCAGCTCCGTTTATGGTAACAAATTATTCTTCCAATATTAAACTTCGAGTGAATTGCATATCCTTCATAGCGAACAAACAATTAATTTAAAAGTAAGTTTAAAATAAAATGTGGTTATAACTGCGATAGAAAACGTTACAAGGAATTCAACATGTTCATCAAAACGCTAAATTAACCTTTTAAAAAACAACTTTTTTTTTTTTTTTTTTTTTTTTTTTACTTTTTTTAAATCCAAACAAAGTAAACAAGTTCTTCTTCAACAAAAGTTTCGACAATTTTACGTTTTTGCTTTATTTTTACAGACATTCTAAATTAACCAATTTTTTACATAATATTACTGATATTTTTACATAATCAAATTAGCCTACACTCACACAAAAAATATAATATATAATTCTGGAGCTGCAGTTCTAGAATTACAAGTATGTAAAAATATATATTTCTAGAATTAGCTGTTTTTTTTCGCAAACAAATTAAAACCTAAGTTATATTTCATGCAACATTTCATGTGGTACTATAAACAAAATATCAAAAACACTTACTGATATCGATATGACTTGACTTAAAATAACTGTCATAGTGAATGAGAGACAAAAACTTGCTTCTTTTTTGAAGAAAACCCCTTCCTATATCCTGCTAGCTCTGTTAAAATAATGGAAATATTCCATTCTGAAAACAGAACCCGCGGGACTAGTTTGTAGGTCTGGGGTTAGTTTTCTTGTTTAACGAGATGAATATTCTTGACGAAAATCAATGAAAAGTAATACTGTCTCTGTTGGGAACTATTTGTAGAGTCATCCGGATGTAATTTCAGTCGTTATATCCATATATGAAGCACATAAGATACCTCCAGCCATCCAGAATGCAAGAAACTTCTAAATATAACGCTTCCACTAATAACGCAGCCGCAGTAATAACATAATGACAAAATTTTTCACAGTAAAAAATCCGGACCGGTCAAAGATGCGAACTGTTGAAGAACGTTTAAATTTGAATACGACAACGGACTCCGGACTCACAACACAGATTCGCTTCACAAAGAAAAAAAAAAGCTGCGAGTCAGCATTTCCATTGGAAACAGATGACTTTATTCATTACGTCAGTCTACGGGTTACAGTATGATAAGTTGTTAAAACTTTTTTTTTATCAGCGGGAAGTGGAACGTTGTATAAGATGAAATCAGAAGCATTTTATTTTCTTTATTTGGCGTTTTTCGTAATGTTTACACTTATAAATTATATGAATATAAATATTACAGTTTTTATTCTTTCAGTAAGAGGGTGAAAAACATATTATAAATTAAAAAAATCGTCGTAACTTAAGTTAAAAAAATAACATTTATTCTTCGAAATGATTACATAATTGAACACTAAGAGAAAAAAGAACTAAGAAATTTTCGTAAGAGGAGCACCGCCCCCCCCCCTCCCTTCCTAAATCACTAATAGAAATCAATTTTTAAATATTTCCTTTTGACGTTCGTATATTTAAAATTTATCTTAGATAAGGGGTGTTCAGAAGGGCAAAACCTTCCACTAGAGGGAAAGAAATGTTCTGCATTTTGAAAAATATTGTTATAAATTTATTTTTATATATCTATTTAATATTTAATACTTCTTACTTGTTAATTTTTTTATATTCCTTTTATATAAAAATTATATAAAAGATTCTTGGTTTAGCTTATTTCATATTTATATTTTGCGTTTTAGTTAGGCGAACTAGGTAGGGGACTCCAGACACATCTGTCCATCCTCTCCCCTTTCTACATTTTTTTCTAAGAGCAATCATATCTCTTTGTATTTAGGGAACGGCTTATGAGTGGGCCATGAGCATACCTATGAGTGGAAGTAGTTTTTGGGAAATTTATATTTTGGGAAAAGTTTCTTTAGCTTGTACTTTTGCACTAAAAATAATTTAGTTCGAAAGTTAGTAAACGGGCATTAACAATTTTGGCAGACGTCCCCATGGTTAAATTAAGTTGTTTATTTTATACACTAATACCAAATTTAGTGGATGGCAAAGCATTTCATCCATTCGAAAACGTTTTCTGACGGTGCTGCCAGATATATTGCGATACAATTGCATATGAGGACACCAGAAGCGAAAGGCTATAAGTGACAAAATTGAAAAAACTGAGATCAGTATACAGGCTATCTGGAAATAAGGCTATTTCTTTTATGATTGCTCTCAGAAGAAAAATATAGGGAGGGGAAACGTTGGACAGATGTGCTTGAAGTCCCCTGCCTTGTTTGCTAAACTAAAACGCAAAATATAAGATATTTCCTAATTATGTGTTGCATTCTGGAGGTCAACTACTTAAGCTCTATAAACTACATAACCTCTTTAAACTGTATTTAAAATTTAAAAAATATATTGTACTTCACTTTCCTTCCACAGTTACTGAAATAAGAATTGAAAGACCGCTATGAAATTAGCAACAGCTTCATATTTTAAGTCAGTCACTTACTATTGATGTTAATCGTTAAATTCAATTTATTCCAAATCTAAATTTTTTCACTTATATCCCTTGGCTGCAGGAGTCCTCATATACAATCGTCGTTTCATCATACATATGATACAATTGTATTACATTCAGACATATAAGTGTCTGAATTTCTACATGTCTTAATTTCAGACACATGATCATTATTCAGACATTTTTCTCAGTTCATTTATACCATGATCACAGTAAGACACTTAAGGGTCTTAAATTCAGACACTTATGATGTCTGAAATTTCATATTCAGACACTTAAGTGTCTGAATTTCTTTTTCAGTCACATATGTGTCTGAATTTAAGACGCCTCTATTTGCAGTGAGGATAGCGAGAAAAACTCAAATTTCATCAAAAGATCGCGCAAAAACGCAAAATTTTTTTAAGGAACTGAGAAATAACGCGATTTTTTCCCAAGATAGCGGCAAAACGCAAATTTCGTTAAAAAATTGCGGAAAAAATCAATATTCCGTCAAAGGGCTGCGAATTAAGATGTGTTATTCTACACCATTTATATGCATGTATCTATACAGTCCTTGAAAACTGCTGGAGTAGTGCCTGAAAAGTGCTTGAATTTTATTTGTTCTCGATTGTATGAACAAGGTTAAAAATTACAGTGTTTTTTTTTTGTTTTTTTTTTTTTTATCTTAAACCCTACAGCGCTGCTGCAAATCTTAAAATCTAATTAAATAATCATAAGTGCTTAAGTAAAAAAGCATACAGTTTTGGGAGTTAAGTAATATTAAAAAAGCAAAATTATATGTATTTTTTTTAGATCGCGTATTCTTCTATTTTAAAGAAGTAAAAAATAGTAGAAACATTAAATATGTGAAAAGAAAATACATTGTTAGTAACTTTTCTATATGATTGATGCTTCCTTGAACGAAAAAAATAGAGTTGAGTTCTAACATTTTATTTTTGTTCGAAGCAGTTCTGGTCAAAAATGTAAAGTCTATTTATTGTTTATAACAAACATATTTTAGAGTAAAAATTCTTTAAAAAGGTAACAATGAAAGAATTTCGACTGACAGAAATTGAAGTGCAAACCACAATTCTTTAAAATGCACTAAACTACCTTATCGAATGGTGATATATTTATCGAAAGTTTTAGTGACATGCTTTAAAGAAACTACACTGTATATTTTTGAAAGAAATAGTATACTTTAAATTCAGTGTTTAAATTCAGAACATTTAAAATTTTTCAAGAGTATTTTTAAACGTGGAGAGTTAGCGTAACTTTTTTTTTTTCTTTCAACATTTCTTTTCAAATTAGTTACTAAAATAAATAATAAAAATTAAATCAATTTGTGGTGTTAAATATTCTGTTACTTTTCTATAGTATATGTAAATTTGAACAGTGTTTGAAGTGTAAAAAGATTATATATCTTTATGTAAAATAACTTATCAAAAGCAATCAAGATTTTCTTTTCAATCTATGGCGTTAAGATACAAAGATGCTCTTGGATATTCAAAAAATATATTCAGGTCCAACGTTAATAGTTGTAGTGTTACTCTCTCTCGCAACGGCGTACAGTGTTGCTTGAGAAACTTAACCCGGGAGAACTCGCTGCATGAGATTTTCTCTCACAGTCGTACTTTTTTAAGACTCTTATTTAAATCATTTTTCCTTTTAATTAAAATTTCAAAATGTTTTTGAATTATTTTACCTATTTTGTGAATAAAAGTACTAAGCCAACCAAAAAAAAAGTTGATATTATATGAATGTAAAGTAAAAGAAAAGCAATTGGGCATTCTCACTAGCGAGTTCTCCCGGGTTAAGGGGGCACAGGACCTTTAAACTTTAAAAAAAAAAATCAGTTTTCTGATTTTGATTTATTCAGAATTTTTAACACTTTCTCAACAATATGTAAAAAACCACACTCAAAAATTTGCATTAGTTCTTGAGTTATAAGGATTTATGTGGCGGTGATCAGAATTGAATGTCCGTTGATATTGAAACGTTCAAACGCTTTTTTCAGATTAGTAAATTTTGAGTAATTTGCGCGCACTGTTACTTTAAAACTATATAATTTGAAACTCTAAAAAATATTAACCAAATATGCGTTTCTTTATAGTCTTCTTGCTAAAACCAAAAAAAAAAAGTCACATATTTTAGTTATTTATTTTATTTGCACTTGAAAAAAAATTGAATTTTTTTAAATGCTAAATTTAATTTTATTCAAATCTTTAGTATGTATTTTGGTTTTAATTTAAAAGTAGTTGCGTTATCATTTTATTTTGTTTAAAAATTCTTTTTTTTATGCTCAATTTTGAGTTTTACCTTGCGTGCGGCACTTAGTGATTTTAATTCCCGCATTAGTGAGATGAATTTTTAAATTTAAATTTTACATATTAATTTTGTATATGCAACATTTTTTTCTCTGGATAATATAGCAAATAATACATAATTTTGGCAGAGAGGAAAAAAAGAGATCTTAACTGCATATTATTTGTGCTTTGATATTTTGAGGTAGACGACGTTTTTGATAGTTTCGACAAACTCAAAGGTCCTGTACAACCTTAAAATCCAATTAAGTAACTATAAGTGCTTAAATAAAAATGCATACATCTTTTGAGGAGAAGCGATTACGTAAATTGTTATAAGAAGAAATATTGAAAACAAAACTACACATAGATGTTATACTCGGATATTTTAGAACAATAAAAAATACAATACATTTCAGTTATATGAAAAAGAAAAAACATTTTTAACAACTTTTTTATACGATTCGTGCTTACTTGAGCGAAAAAAATATTGAGTTGTGTATTTATATTTTGTTTTCATTCAAAGCTGTTCTTGACAAAAATGCAACATCATATTTATTGGGCATAAAAAACGTATTTTCCCATAGTAGTTTTTTAAAGGTAAAAGTAAAGAACATTCAACTGAGAGAAACTGCAACGCAAACCGTAATTCTTTAAAATGTTTCACGAAACTGCCTTATCGACTGGTTTCATATTTCTGAAATATTTTAGTGACATACTTCAAAAAACTGCACTGTGTATTTTTAGAAGAGATATTATATTTTATAGACTTCTTCAAGAGTATTTTTAAATAAGGACATTTAGTGTAACTAGTTTTTCATTTTAAAACTAGTTAAACATTTCTTGTTAACTAGTTAGGAATATAAATAATTAAAAAAAAAATTATTAGAGGTGTTACATATTTTGTTACTTTTCTATACGGATACTAAAAATACAAGGTAGAACCCGTTGAATTTCGAAGAAAGAATATGTTTAACAGGAACTGTTTATATTATAATAAACCTACAAAATTAATATAATAAAGATAAGTTATTATGATGAAGTTATCAATTGAGGCTCTTATACTTGGCATTCCGGAATGAAAAACATCAAAATGTATTCCACTATGCGCGATCATAGAAATTTTCCCCCGTGAAATCTACACCCAACATCATTTTCGCCTTCTCAAAATTTACATACACACCTCTAATATCCGTACCCACCATTAAAAAAAAATAGTATTTTAATTTGATCATTTCAAAATCATTTTAACTCAAAACTTGAAGTCACGATTGTTAATAACATCTTTGCATGTGAATAATTGCACTCTTAACACATTCTGATCTCAAAGCCGGATAATAACAATTACCATAGTTTATGCTTTTTAGACGCATTTATGTTAAAATGTTTAGTTTAATCTAAGAAAATAACCATTGTCATTTAAATATGACATCATATTCACTTACTTAAGCATTTCTCCAGGTGTCTCAGACTTAGCATCAGTACACATAGAGAAGAAAAAAATATGGAATGCACACTTTTTTATATGAAATGACGCCATTTTCACCCGCTAAATCATTCCAGTTTTACGATCCAGTCTTAAAGAACATCTATAGAAAAGTATGCATATGACGTCATTATCTTGAATAATATACAAACTCAGCATAAATCATAATGCCGTCACTCAAGAAGCAAATCGGGTATCTAATGATTCGTATATGTCTTCATTTGTTTGTTTATAATAGCTCCTTGTTTTATCGGAAATCATACATTTGTATTTTTCTTTTCAAAATTCGGAAAATGTTATGACACACGGATTAATAAAATTGCATTATTTCGTCTATTTTATACGAATTAAGTAAAACCGGAGAAAAAAAGTCGCACAAATAAAAAGAAAGTGTTGTATCGCGTGTAAAGTTTGCAATGAACTAAAAATCATTTAATTGATAAATAAAAACAAAATAAAACCAAAACTCACCGTGTTTATAACAGACAAAATTAGTGACATGGCATGTATTTTAATTTAAATTTTCTTTTCAGTTTTTATGAGAAAATGGCAACAAAAAGATACAGTAATTTATCATTTTATTTTCCCTTTACTTTCAACAGAAGTGGAGTACTTCAGTTGCCACGATTATCAAAAAAGGTATTAAAAACTACAAAAAAATTAATATCTCAGAAATAAATTCCGATACAGCTTTCAAACAAATTGCATTTAAAAGTAAATTTTTTCCCTATACGACGGTGAAAAAATTGAAAATGTGCGATGTTTCGAAGTTTAAAAATTTGCAGTAGCGAAAATTGCAAATTTCAGTTCAAATTTCAAAATGTTGCCATTCGCAAAATGACATATGCGTTACACACACATATGTTTGTCTTTATAATAGATATATATATAGATAGTGTCTGAACAGACATAACAACTGTATAGACAGTGTTTGAACTGTAAAAAGAAAAAAAAATTGAAATATCTTATAGTGAAGAATCAAGGTTTTGTTTTTAAGATATTGCGTTTCATTAAATTTAAATTACTTACTTTTGCATCGCATATGCGATTATACAGGTGTGAACTTTTTCAGAATGTACATGAAAACAAGGTACAAAATGCTCTTGGATATTCAATAAAGTTATTCAGGTGCCAGTATTAAGAGTTAAAGTGTATTTTTATTTTATCTCAAAGTCGTAAAAAATATGACAATCTACTTAAATGCTTATAAGGACTTACAATCTACTTAAATAATTATAAGTGCTTAAATAAAAATGCACACATGTTTTGGAGATAATTTTAAGTAAATTGTTATGAAAAAGAGAAATATCGAAAAAAAAGTACAGATATATACTTTTAGACCTTTTACTCGACTATTTTAGAGATAGAAAAAATAGAAGAAATATTAAGTATGTGAAAATAAAATACATTTTTAACAACTATTTTATATGATTGATGTTGTCCTGAGCGAAACACAAAAAATAGTAGGGTTTTAAGATTTTGTTTTTGTTCAAAGCTGTTCTTCGAAAAAACATAAAGTCTTATTTATTGTTTGTAACAAACATATTTTACCATGAGATTTTTTTAAAGGTAAGAGTAAAGGACTTTCGAATGACAAAAACTGAAATGGAAACCACAATTCTTTAAAATGTTGCAAGAAACTACGAGTACCTTATCCAATGGTTATGTATTCTTGGAAAGTTTGGTGACATACCTCAAATACTACATTGTATATTTTTAGAAGACATATTACATTTAACATAATTCTGCAAGTGTATTTTTAAATATAGATAAAAATGTAATTATGTTTACATCGCATACATGAGAATATAATTGTGAATGTTTTCGAAATGTACAGTATAAAAAACGAGATACAAATGTGGTTTTGGATATTCATAAGGATATTCAGGTTTCATCGTTAATAGTTACAGTGTCAAACTTTTTTATCTAAAAATCGTAAAATCTAAATAAATAATCATAACTGCTTAAATAAAAATGCATACATTTTTTGAGGGAAAGAGATTAAGTAAATTTTTATAAAAAGAAGCATTGAAATACAAAACTAGACTTATTGATTTAAGATCTTTTACTCGGATATTAGAACAATAAAAAATAGAACAAATATTAAATATGTGAAAAGAAGATACATTTTAAACAAATTTTGTATATGATTCATGTTTGAGTGTAAAAATATTGAGTTGTGTATTTGAATTTTGTTTTTGTTCAAAGCTGTTTTTGATAACAATGCAGAGTCTTATTTATCGGTTATAACATACGTATTTTACCATGGTAGTTTTTTTTAAGGTAAGAGTAGAGAACTTTTGACTGACAAAAACTGCAACGCAAATCGTAATTCTCTAAAATGTTTTACGAACTTATCGACCGTTTATATATTTTTGGAAAGTTTTGTTATCATACGTCAAAAACTACACTGTATTTTTAGAACAAATATTATATTTTTCACTAATATTACATTTACATTTTTCACTATGTCAGTTTACGTCTTGTTAGCAAAAGTGATAATTCACTGCTTTAATATTCAAATATTATACTTTATGCACTTTCTCTAAGGTACTTTTAAACATGGAGAATTATTATAACTTGTTTTTCATTTTAAAACTAGTTAAACATTTATTATTAATTAGTTACTATTATAAATAACTAAAAAAATGAGTTACTGCTGTTACATACGAGGGTGTAACAATAAGTTTTGCCCTCACATAGAAATAATTGAGTGAAATTTATGAAATTGACAAATTATATTTGTCCTTTTCTGTATAGTCACCGTGCACAGTAACACATTTTTTCAAATGTATTTCAAAGAGATGGGGGAGGATTTATTCCAGGAGGTGCGAAAGTAGACTCAAAGGGAGGCATTTTTCTGACTTCTGCAGAATCCCACATGTGACATATTGTTGGAAAGCCCTGTGATCACTTATTCATGTTATGCACTCTCGAGCCCCTTCTTCCAGATTTGCACCCCAGGGGGTATGAATGATGTCTGCAAAATTTAGAAACGTGCCCCAGGAGGGAAAATTTGGGTGTAGGGACCCGGGAGGTGCATAGAATGAATAAGAGGTCACAGGTTTTTCCAACAGTATGTCACATATGGGGCTCGATAAAAGTTTTAAAAATGCCCCCCTTTGGATCTACTATCGCACTTCCTGGAATACATCCCCCCCTCTTTTTAAATATCATTTGTAGAAATGACTTACTGTGCACGGCGACTATATAGAAAAAACCTAATACAATGTAGCAAGTTCATAAGCTCCACTCAATTATTTCTATGTGAAGGCAAAAACTTACTGATGCACCCTCGTATTTTGTAACTTTTCTATACAGATACTAAAAATATAGCTCTGTTTGAACTGAAAAACGTATTTTTATTTATGTGAAATAACTTTATAGAAAACTATCAAGTTTTTGTAAAATTATCTAAAAAAAGTAGAGACTATTTAATGAGTAACACGATTAAGGTACTGTATTTTAATTTCGTTTTTAAAACTACTAGTGTTGAGAACTAGATGTTCCTTTTTTAAACTTAAATATTCATTAATTTTCGATATTTGAATATAAGAATGCTAGATACATTTTACACTATGTTTTATTTATGTATAACATAATATCTTATTGACATAATATCTCATTAAAATGGTTTACAAAGAAAACGGTTTTATTAAGTAAAAACTCTATTTGTATAGAAAAGTATGAAAAATTTAATTTTTTAAATAAAGTTTAAGTAAATCGTTAATTTTAAAACTACATTTTCCCTACAATATTTAGCATTTCAAAATATCTTGCAATTCATACACTTCTTAGAAGTATGTTCTATAACTACAGGGATCATATTTCTAAACAGTATTATAGTTTAAACAAATAAAGAAATACAGTCGGATCTCGTTATTCCGACACCCGTTTTTCACGTCACTCCGCTTATCACGTCAGGCTTTTCAAAGTCCCGATTTTCTGTATATGATATTTACGTAAATAAACTCCGGATTTTGCGTCGTTGAATATTTTTCAACTCCGGATATCCCGACGGTTTAGGAACATAGTCCATTTTTCATAATCCATCTAAGCACGGAAATTAAGCGGTAAAAAATATCTCACCCAAATTTTTCACAGAAGTGTCTAGAATATCCATTGAGATAAATAGGAAATGTTACTTCAATCCTTTATCTGAATAAATAAATTCACACACTAAGAATGACTCACTTATGCTCCAGATAGACGTATCAGTCTACACGCGGTCTTTTTGTTCTGGTCAAATGGCGCTTTCTTGTAGTTCAGTGGCGTTTTTCTTCCGACTAACACCGAAGCATTGCGTTGCATTGAAACGATCATAAAATTATCTAACATCCATTTCTAAAACAACGAATTTGGATTATAATTCATTTTATAATAATGAAAAAATAATTGTAGGAAGCACATCTAGGGATAGGCAAACCTTAATTCATCAATATTTTACATAACAATAAAAAAAACAAGCCATCATAAATCTGATTTTTATTCCTTTCAATTTTGTTTTTGTTTAATAATAATATTTTATTGCTTAAAACTGCAAGAACAGTTATAAATTATAATTGTCTTAAATTAATTAAAAATACAGCTGTCTATAAACAAATTTTCTCCAACTCCGGTTACCGAGACACTTCGCTTATGACGACACTTTTTTCTGGTCTTTAGAGTGTCGGGATAACTAGGTTCTACTATATAATCACGCATATAAAAAATATAGGAAATGTGACTATTTGCGTAGTATTCATATTTTAAAAATATATAAAATACTCATAGTACTAAAATCTTATCCTTAATTTTATTGATTGTACCTTAACGATTGCTCAACAAAACGAGTGAACTGAAAAATATTTGTTGATAATTTGTTTCTTAGAAAATACTCACATATCGAAAAAACATGACGGAAATGAATTTAAAGATTTTAAAACTGTATCATTTAAAAGTACGTCGAAGAAGTAAAAAGCGTCTTCCGAATATTTTTTATTATTGATGCTTTACTGCACTTCGTGAGATAATCCATCGGATACCTAAATCATTTTCATGTGAAAAAATAAAAAAGGGATACTTTCGAAGTCATTCGTAAAAAGAATGGAAATCACTCAAAATAAATAATGTCGATGCAAAAACTTCT
The DNA here is from genome assembly GCA_963932465.1 of Maratus speciosus. NCBI lineage: Eukaryota > Metazoa > Arthropoda > Arachnida > Araneae > Salticidae > Maratus > Maratus speciosus. The sequence continues at coordinate 422,807,990 of OZ010791.1, forward strand.
AACAATTTTTTCTATAGTGTGTAGTTCATCAATTATAAGAGTACCAATCTTGCTTGGGAACTAAACACCGAGGGTCTCGCGTTAGGCTGACCATCTGGCCGGGACGCATGCTGTATAGCACCTCGGAGTCCAGGGTCAAGAAAACAGAGATGGGCACTGTCGGGCTAGATCCTTCATGGATTGTATAGCCACAGAGTTTAGTTTTAGTTTCAGTAGTTCTTCAAGGCTTCTGGAGATATAAGCCAGTTAGAAACTCGAAAATTAGTACGGCTTGTCCTTAAATTTAAGCATAAGTAAATGCCGTTTATTAAATAATAATACATATTATTTTATAAGTAGATTACTATATTATTTACTTATTAGATTATGTAACATTATTCAAAAAATCATGCTAAAATGAATAAATGGGTGCTTTGATAAAAAAAAAAAAAAAAAAAAAAAAAAAAAAAAAAAAAAAAAAAACATAAAAGTATGTAACTACACAGTGTCTCAAACATTTAGACATAATGGAAAAGTACACCATTTAATCCTTTTACATAATTCTAATTATTAATACTATTTGGTTCGTATAACCTTAGGTTCGTCATTGGTTTCGTATAACTTTAACAGATCAGGTTTCCATAAAATCAATTAGTTTTTTTTAATATAATTGGAGGCAGAGCATATCACACTTTTTAAATGGTCATTATTAGTTCAATAGTAGAGACACAATCCTGTTGATTCTTTTATACCTCACGGTTTGACGTTTCCCAAATGTCTTAAATTTGGTTTATGCCCAGGTTTAAAGATGGCTTATCTAAAAGGCCAACATTTCCGGGAAAAGACAAAGTTTCATAATATGCATACTATGTGAGTTGTGAGTTAAAGCATTTTCGTGCTGAAATCGCCCCTTATGACTCCTTAAGATTTCATAAGACTGTAGTAGATATTGTTTTAGTGTACCTTGCTATTTTGTTGATTTTTTACTCATGAAATAATGACAGGCAACTTTTACCAATGAAACAAATCGTCTCCAAAATAGAAAGGTTTTAACATTGAAGTCATCGTCCCTAAACTTTCAGAAACTTACCACCTTGTTTTGTACTGAAAGAATTCCATGACTGTTTCCACATCAAGTAAAATAATGCTATAAAAAGTGATAAAATAAGTGATTCACGATAGAAAATATTTTCACATAAAATGTGAAGATGTGAGATGTGAAAATATTTTCTATCGTGAATGATTTTGAAAATGTCGCCGTTTGTGCGACGAAATGATCGTCAATCTTAATAAAGATATTTTATCACTTTTTATAGCATTATTTTACTTAATCTGTTTATAAGTGATTATTATACATGTTTTTGTTTACACATCTTTTACTAACAACAAATCCAGCTATCAGGGCCATCCAGATTCCACTTCATTTAATCTCTGAATAATACAGTGAGAAATTGCTTTCTGTATGACATGTACTTTTGATCTTAATAATTCTGATCTTTTTTGGTGTGATTTTAGACGCGGTTTGCAGAATTATTTTTTTTTTCTTGAAGTTTCTTATGCGACTATGTATTACGGCCTTCGAGAATTTGATTCCGAAATTATTTTTAATTTGACTTGTGGACCTATTTTTCTTTGACACTACAACTAAATAACTTGTAATACAGATAGCTGCTAACATTAGGATTTTTCAGGTTTTAAGTATGATATACGTTATTTGAATTGGAAAGAGCTTGTAATAAAAATGTTGTCTTATTTTAGTGAGTAGTTATATGCTAAATTCTTTAAATTTCTGGTTGAGGTATGTTTACTTGGCTTAAAAACTTCGGAAGTTTGGACGGTATCACATGTTACTTTAGATGAAAATGGTTTTAAGGAATCAAATTTTATGTGGCAGAAAACGATTACAAATTTTGATAATATGAACCTTTTGAGTTAAAAAAGCCAACTTGGAAATTACATTTAAGAAGTAAATATTTATTACAAATTTATAAAAATCATATTTAAAGCGGCTGAAATGTTAGAACACATTACAGCTTTTATTATTATGAATTGTCTGTAATTGTTAGACACAGAAAAATCAAACTTCCATGATCCAAGCAAAAAAATGTTTTCTAATATATTAGTATACGTAGTAGATACTAGATAAATGGAAATGAAATACTACAAAATTAAAAGTAAAAAGAAATAAGAGTGCCTTCGTTTAGAGCGGGAGCTGATGAACATAAAGTTCCTACAATCATGTAAGAATAGTAAATGAATTCCAAATTGTATCCTTTGCAAGAATTATTTTATTGACACGAATTTAATATCACTTCAAAAACCGTTTGGAATAAAATGTTTAAGTACGTTTATTAGAATGTAATTTAGATTGAGTAAAGACATCTCTAGAAATACCATGCACTTATATGATGTTCTAGCAAAGGTTTTAAACACTTTAGATTTTCCTGAATATATAAGAATTATTCAACATTACAGAAACATCCAACATAAATCTAAAGAAAGGGTCATTAATCGGAAAATTAACAAGTTAAACATAGGGAAAAATAGGGAAAGGACTGTCAGGAAGCCTGTATCATATGTAAATATATCTGACAGAGTTATGAATGAAAATAAAGACAGAACATTTACATTTGTCCCGAAATACATGTTTGATAATACATTTAATATTAGATCACTCGTCACAAACTTCGAAGAAATTGCACAAGCAACAGAACATGACAAAAGAGATGAAATTAGAGGAATCCTGCATAACAATTAAAAGCATTTATAAATAATTCCAAAAAAACAGAAGAAAAAATATTACACTATAAAGAGAAATTTGAAAACAGATCTTAACCCTCCGTCTACCAGACGGGTCCATTGGACCCGACAGGTACATACAAAATATTCATTCACACCAGAAATTTCTTTAAAATAAACTAAGTATATAAACCAGACAAAAATAAGGTAAATAAATAAGTTAAATAGTTTTAAATAAAAATTCTGGTGTAGAACGTTTTATTAAAACTTGAATAAAATTCCCGGTAGATCTAGGGTTAATATAGTTATTACGCAAATAGATAAATCAAATAAGTTAGCTGTTTAGAATAAATAGGAGTATGCAAGAAAAATAGAATGATGTATAAATGAAAGTAAATGTAAAGAACTCAATAAAGATCCAAACAATTCAGTTAATATGAAAATATAAAACCTGATAAAGAACGGAACATAGCCACCGTATATGAAAGCTCTTATTAAAATTAATCATGCTGCAATGACATCGACTAATGGTTAGACTGAAAGATCATAAAGGTAACTCACCCCTACAACCTAATGCAATGAAGTGTGACAGCCCTGCATATTTTCTTGAAAAAGCTTATGTAAGTTTGTTTTAACCATTTTCCCACATTATGAATATTTTGTAACCTCTACTATCAGCTTTATTGACAAAATAAAAGATTTAAAAATTACCGGAAAAAAAAGCATACTTGTGTAACTCGATTAATGTGCTAGAAAACAAGTCTCTCATTGGAAACTTTCTTGAAACAGGGCCAATATCAAATATACATATAAAAAACACAATAAAATCAAGTTTAAACCTCATTACAAATAAAAATGTTTTTATATTTAACGGAATTATAAACATGTAGAAGGAGTTCCAATGTTTTCTCCTATTTCTGGGCATTTTGCCGAAATTAATTTACGGCCGTCGTAAATGAGGATTTTAACTGACCTTGATTTAAAGCCTAGAGTATGGTGCAGATTCGTAGGCAATATGTTTATTGTTTGGGAGCATAGTTTGCAAGAATTACACTTTTTTCTTCATAAAATAAATGAGTTTGATAAAATTCACTCTTGAAATTGAAAAAGATGGAAGTTCACCTTATCTTGACGTTAATTTAATTAAATACAGCGAAAACTTCAACATTGGCAGAAATATTTATAGGAAACCGATCAGACCAAATATAACGATCCCATATGATAGATCATTACCATTTTTATATAAAATCGCCGATTGCAAATTTCACATTAGACGAGCTTTTAAAGTATGCTCAGATAAATATTTAGAAAAAGAGTTTAATACCATCAGAGATATCACGAAAAAAAAAAACGAGTTTTAAACAATACTCGTTAATAAACTTATCTATGAATTTAGTTTTCACGAAATTATCCAAAAAGTAAACTTAAAGAAATGATATACAAAAAGTTTACCTATTTTCATGGCCAGTACGAAAAGTTCAGATATGCTTTGCGGAAACATATATAAATTTAATTGCTTGTTCACCAATAAAATGAAAAAAGTTAATTTCTACGAAATTAGATCCAAATCTAAAGATGAATTAGCTGGTGTAGATGCCATTTTTTTAGAACTGATAGCAATAGAATAATGGAATACATAAGAATGACCAAACGAAATCTCAAATAATCAAAGAGCATAAAGTAGATATAAAATGTTTGTTTTCAATCTACAGCTCTCTCTCGTTTAAGTTTCAATCAGAATGTCCCAATAAATTTTGATCATGCAAAAATAATATACAAAAAAATCCAATTATTAAGCATCCACTATAAGACAATCCATAGAAATCCTGTGTAAAAACAATGAAGTAGACAACGACTCCCTATCGTTCAATATCTTCAATTTATAGCTCAATATCCTGAAAATAAATTTACAAACTTGAGCAAAGTGACGTATAAAAGTTTGCTGTAAGGCAGTTAAATATTTCTTCTACGCAAATTTAATCTGAAACACAGCTACTTCGACTGTCCAGCTACACATTTAAAATGAAATGACGTATGAAAACAGAGTGACGTAATAAAGTAAATGAAACTGCAGTTAATAATAATATGTATATTCTCTAACTAAAATCAAACCAAGAAGCTGCTGCTTCTATTTTCAACTCTAATAATTATTGGCTCTCTCATTTTCAAAACAACGTGGACATTTGTGTAAATAAACAGCAAATTAGTTATTATATCATTCTCTAAAGAAGGGCTTAAAGCCCGAAAGTACTAGGAAAATTTAAATAAAATGCATATTTTTAACTTCGCTTTGTGACATCGATTTTTTAATTTTTATTCGCCTTTTAAGTAAAACAGTGAACTTTTTAAAGTTCATATTACATATTGTACACATGTCTTCTTTTAAATAAGATATTTAATAACCAAAGAATGGGTTTTGCATTTCATTTACTTTGACAACTCATTAACTTTGAGAATGTTAAAAATGCAGTATCTCATTCACACAGTGTCAATATTTTTGAAAATGCAACTAAATAATGTATTTACAAATTAAAGCTAAATCGATAAAAAGTATCAATTTGTTTGAATATAAAAATTAGATAGTAGAGATTAAATTCAATTATTGGGAAAACTCATTGTCACTGTATTTGTTATCCTTTTGATGCAATCTTAAATTGATTAATAAAGATTCATCTCTTGATTATGTCATTTTCGTCAGAAGGATTTCATCATGGAAGTTTAGTGAAATGTATATGAAATGGTATTTTATGAGGACTCTCTGTACAAATAATTAAAAGATAAATCAATTAAAATTAATTGTAAAAAGTTTCAGTTTTACGGCTGAAAATTTGTTTATTCTTTTAAAACTGGTATCATATTCAACGATTTTATGTACCGTAATTCTGAGATATGAAATGATTATTATCTATCCATTTCTCAAAGGAAAATTCGGTCTTATGTAAAATAAATATTAAAGCATACTATATGCTGTAGAGGGCGGAAAAATATGAATAACTTCCAAAAAATGTGGAATTTGAATGCGAGTTCGTCAGTAAACACATTAAATGTAGACTTCTTGCGTACTGTTTTGCTGCTAAGAGGATTTATGTGCACGGTACTCAGCTGTCAATTTTGCAGCAGAAGATTTTTTATCCCAACTTATATGTTTTTTATCCCCGTCTCTGTTAATCAAAACGCACCTTTGTCCCCGCTGGTGTTTGTCAGATGCAGTTTTTCTAATCTTTCAGTATACAGACATAATACATGACACTGCGCCTTGTTCAAACAGAAAAAACGTCAACTACCTTGCTTTCAGAAGCATCCACAATAAATACGCAGTAAATTGGACACATTGGAATTTTGTCGGCTCAGACATGATTCACTAACTATTGCACATAATGTCTTCACAACAAAGGATGCTTTCAACATGGAGGGTAGCTCATGTAGATAGTTACAGTATACAAAAACTACTGCACCACTTACGTGTTTGTGAGAGGCAGTTTTTCTAATCTTTCAGTATGCAGTCATAATACATGACACTGCGCCTTCTCGAAACAGAAAAACTTCAGCTACCTTTCTTTGAGAAGCACTCACAGTAAATACCGAGCAAATTGGACACATTGGAATTTTGTCGGCTCAGACATGATTCGCTAACAACAGCACATAAGGCTTTCTTCACGACAAAGGACGCTTCAACATGGAGAGTAGCTCATGTAAATAGTTGCGGTATACAAAAACTACAGCGCCACTTACAAACTTCACTATAGCACCTTGTAATTTAAGGCAAGTTTTTTGCAAAGTGTTTAATATTTTTGTCCATGCACAATACTTAAAACAAGCTGCTCTAATTTCATTTCTTTTGTGCTTATATAATGCATAACCATCTTCAAAAACCATTATTTTAATGCATTTCTTTAGTAAATGCAAAAATGGCTATATTTCAATGTTAAACATAATTACATGTGTTGCTCATTTAGTGATTTTACTATATCTCAATAATAATTTTAATTTAAATTGTTATTTATAATAAATTTTATATTTATGTAATTTATAAATTTAATGAAAATATAATTTTTTCAAGCTCATTTGCGAGCTTGGTTGCAATAAATCCTCACTTAATAAATAAAAAAAAAATGGTGAAACGTAATTTTCGTATATGCCTTATATTCTAAGCACTAAAAAACTTCTAAATTTAATAAAACTATAAAGAAAGAAAAATACAAAGGATGCATTAAATATAGTTATTTTTTATATATGCTTCGAATGAGATACAATTTTATTGTGGGCGACAATCATGAGTTCGTTATTTAATCATTTTACTTTGAATACAATAATTCAAAAAAAGTGTTTCAAAATTTAAAATATTTTATGTTGAATGAAATGACATTTCTATTTCTTCTGTCATTCAAAAGTCAAGCTCGAAGACCCTTTTTGGATAAATGCCAGAGCTTACATTTTAAGGCCGAAAGTGAATATTGATCTACTTTAAAAGTATTTCGATTAATTTTATGATACAAAAAAGTGTTATCGTTGGCCTTTTTCATTATTCATTATTTTGTTTGCTTCATCGTTTATAAAAATAGATTATTTATTAAATAACTAAAAAGAACATCACTTAACAAAACTAGTTATTTAAATAAAACAATGTATTAATATAATGCGTAAAAAACTCACTTAAATTATACGGGTATAATATTATCTATTCTCAGTATAAAGGAAACGATCGATGTCCTCAGCAATAAATATTAACCGCTTGCATTGGGAATTCCACTATTCAAAAACAGTGGTATAGAATTTGGAAGCTGTGCAACAAATTCACAAAAACATATCGCCGTCCATGAAACTTATTTCCTGCGGAAGAAGTCAATATAATGATGTGCCCAAATAAAAACGAAATTATTGTTATCCCTAAAATATATTTTGATTATACATTTTTCTGTTTGCAAAATTTTGAAATACATTTCATGTATAACATGATATCTCTGCAAAATTTTTGTTGATTTTTAAAAATAGATGCAATGATCTCTGCACGTAGCAAAAAGATGATGCCTTTAATGTGGAAACCTCATGTGTTGTCCATTTTTCTATTTTATTCCATACTTCCTTCGCGTTGATAAACAGTTGTTTTTTAGGTATTTTTTAGATGTCCGAAAAGGTGGGGGGCCCAAGCGGATTACTGTTAGGAGGATGTTTGACAGATTTTAATCGAAATATTTTTTAGCAGGTCGAGGTTGTACATGGCCACATGTGGACTAGTGTAGTCATGTAGCATTGTTCCCTTTAGTTCATTTTAGAGATCTTCTCTAGGCTATTGTTCGGCTTTTGCCTTTTTGTGCAAAGAAAGTCAGCGCGGCCATTTAAATTGATTTTTTAGGAGTTTCCGCAAATGATGAAAATGGAAGCGGGTCCGTTTTCTACTATAGCAGTCGGGGAAAACGTCGCGCCATTTATCGAGAAAGATATTTATTACGTACTAGCAAACCCCGCGGCTTTGCTCGCGTAATAGTTGAAATATGCCAAGTGATATTTGCATGAATACTTTTTATTAGAAGAACACTTTTTGAAATAATTCATAAATTACAAATTAAGCCACAGTTTGACTAAACATCATTATAAAAGTGCAATAGAATAAAATGAGATTTTAATTAATAAGAAGATTTAAAACTAATTCCAATTAAATGATAATTTAGAAAGTATTTTGAGACTTTTATGCTCATTTCATACGCTCATTTCAGTATTCATTTGAAGTTTCGAAGTTTTTAGAAACCATCTTAACCCGTTAATAGTCGCGCGTTGGTCTTTTCCCCGCCCGAAATTCGTTATCTTCCTGTAACTCATTTCCCATTAAAGTTACGATAGCCAAATTCCGTGTAGCTGACCTTGAGTGTTCACACTCTTGTGTAGTAAAATTGCAAGTCATTCCTGCTATTTCTTATCATTTTATCGCATTCTTAAGTTTCAATCGGTCTAAATGACCGCGTTGCGACCACTTGCGTTAGTTGAATTTTTCCCCCTCGTGTTCATCCTTTCCCATTTCCGCGAAATCTGTGGGGGGAAGTTTCTTCGAAGTCCGGACTCTCTGCCTGTTGTTATTTCGTCTTTCTATCTGCTATTTTACCCGTTCATAGAATACTTTTTTTACTTTTAGAATGTGACTTAAAATTGTTTTATTATATTAGTTCTGAAGTCAGTTCGCACAAAAAACTGATGGATGGTCATTTACATTTTTTTTTTTTTTTTTCATTGTCAAATATTGCGGGAATAAATTCTCAAATTGACAATCGTTTAAATATGGAAAAAAAAGGAAATTCATCATCATTATTTCAAAGAACTTGCTTTCCATTTATTTCCGGAACATATAAATGAAAGAAAACAGACAATAACACTGCCAAACCATTGAAAAAGAGAGAAGAGAATTTTGTGGGAATCAGTAAAAAAATTGCCGTATCTCCAAAATCCGAAAAGTATCGTTTTTGTACAATAAAACAAATTCGAAAGATAAAACAATTTTCTCAGAAATGTAGTATGTATATCTGTGAAGAACATACATATAATTTATTTGTACAATAAGAAAAATAATGAGAATTTTATAATGTAGGTTAGAAATAACGAAATAAAAATCTCTTTTGGATAATTCAGTGAATGTTTATACTATGATTTAAAAAAATATTTTAAGTATTTTTCTAAAATTTATCTATTTTTAAATTTTTATACTGTAAGTAAAAACACATTTTTTTTTAAACAATGCCTCAGAAAATGTTTTTATTACTATTATTATTATTGAAATCCAATAGAGGCTTGGGGGCGGTATCTAACAAATTTAAATTTGTTGTCGTTCATCAATTGCTCAAACTATTTTTCAGAATAATGTTTTCCAGAATATGAGAGAAAATTCATTTAAATTAAATTATTGCTGCATATTTATAACTTCGGAGAAAATTTTCTTATTGTTTTTATTATTTTAATGAATGTTATTATAAAACAATAAATTATAATATTAATACCTTATTATGTATTGTGCAATTGAATATTTATTTTAATTAAATAGTTGCTGTAAAATACATCCCTATTAAGATGAACCTTTCAATGATTCTATTAATTAAAATAATTTATCCATCTTAGGATTTAAATCTACAATTGCAAATGTATTTAAATTAAATATATAATTTCAATAACTTATTTATTATTTACTTTATATAAGCGAAGTTCGTATCCAGCGTTTTTATTCAAGGGCGCTGCTCCCACCCTGAAATAAGTAAAAAAACTACAAATCGGGCATTTTCATTTGAAAAATGGATTTAATCACAAAATCTCGAGAGCCACCCCCCCCCCCTCCTCCACACACAGACACCCCACAAAATAAATAAATAAAACGTAGTTACAACATTTACATTTATAATTTCGAAGTTAAGCATTTTTTACCTTTTTCTTTATTACATATATATATATATATATATATATATATATATATATATATAATATGCTGGTAAATTAGTGGTATTGTATTTGGTTTTTGTGTTGCATGTCATAGTTTCCATTTTTATTTTCAGTTTAATTGTTCAATTTACTGTCAGTGCAATATATTGATGCTAAATTTATTAATTTTATTTTATAAATAAATAAATACATAAATAAATAAACCCTATCACGAATTTAGATTCATATTCGTAAATGTTTTCCTACTAATTATTGATTCATAGTAACATCAGGTATTCAATCAAATCATTTACTATTTACTTTTAAGTATTTATGCAAGACGAAGAAAGAGTTATTAAAAACACTTATCTAGATGCCAACTGAATATATACTTAAGTGAAATAAATAATTGCTGTAAAGGGTTGTGAAATAAATAATTGATGTAAAATGTTGTAAAATGAATAATTGCTGTAATCTTTTAAAATTCGGTCAATATTTTCACCCTACGTTTTCCGTTTTCGATCATCTGATAACACCGGCAAGTTTCCCCTTCGTTTTCGGCCTGCTGGTAACGGCGGCAAATGGACCGAACGCGACTACTAACGTTCTAAAAAATGTCGCGACTACTCTCGGGTTAACACATTTATCTCTTAAAATTAACCATCATGATAAATTCAAACGTTTTTCGTCCATTTTCACCCCTTTTAAATTTCGAATTATTTAGGAAATGTTCTTAGAGATCATTTAGATCTTATAAGTAACTACCATGCCTAGTTTCAAGTTGCTAGACCCTGCAGTATTACACTGTAAAAAAAGGGACTATAGTTACGCTTAATTTGAGTTTATGAAATGCCAAATGAGGATTAAATTTATTCTAAGTGGTGTAAACACCGAATAAAGTGTCGTGATACACTCAAAACGATTTAATTTTAATATTTTAAAGAAATTGTGGAAACCGAGCACCAGTTCGGGTGTAAAGTTTTTAAACGACATATGATTCAGTCCACCATTTTGAAAAAATCCACCATTTTTATATAGCCGTGTTCCAGGGCTCGGATTTTGTTCGAAAATGTTTCTCAGTAATGATCACTAAATAAAAAGCAGTTAACCAGCCTCTGTTGCAGTACCCGAGCTGAAAGGTTCCTTCATAGCTCTCACCACTGAAGCATCGCTGAAAAAATGCTCGTCTTCTTTGGCTAATTTCTTCGGAATAGGGTAAGAACTGAAAACTTATGTTTAACGTCATATTTTTGAAAAATTCCTGTTTAATGTATATACTACAATCATTTTCCAACATTTTTATACCTACTTTGTATCTCTAGCTGCTATATTTAGTATTTTATGAGTATATGAAGTCAACCTACTTTTACAGTATATTGGTGCCATTTTCAAATTTTGGCATATTTGTCACTTTTGAGACGCTCAGTATACAATGAATTCCGCTTGTTAACTTTAAAATAATGTTCGATTCAACTAAATTAAAGATCGTAGATTATGTTTTAACCAAGAATTTTAAGTTTTCAATAAGTTTTAACTATTTGCGAGCCATTTTAAAAAGTATCGTGCTTAGGATTACGACTTTCGTTTTCCCATAGGTTTCCACATTACGTAAACAACGATATTCTTAAGCTTTTTTAACTACAAAAACTAACTTTTTCTGAAAAACTAATGTTATATTCAGCTCATTTAAAGCTTAAGCTTCAAGATTCTATCTAGTTTTGAACACGTTTTGTGTATTTGCTGAGCGTTTCAAAAGTTAACATTTTTCGATTTTCCAGTTAGCCCTCGCCTATAGAAATACATGGGATTTTTACTGTTGTTGACATATTTTAACATAGCTTGTTTTCATCTTTTTATTAATTATTTTGAAAATTAATACTTGTTTTATGTTCTATAATGTACGGGCTTTGCTCCGTCACCCACCGTGTATTCCTGGGTTCAGTTTAGATATGTTTAAAAAATTCATGAAATTTGATATAAATTTTTTTGTCTCAGACCACTTTCCCATAGCGTTACGCGTTTTGTTTACTTTGTTTTGAACCTTTTTTAACTATTTAAACCTTATCATTTTGCTTAGCTATTAGTATCTTTTAAGAGCATAAACTTCATGCTTTCTAGCGGTGAAGTGTTTATTAATTAATTATACCGTTAAGTGTTTTAATTTGCATTTTAAAAGTGATAAAAATTGTTCTTTAGCGCTTGAGAGGTTTGTGGTTTTTAGCTTTCTATATCTGATTTTTGTACAATTTGCAATGTTTAGTTCTATTTATGGTACGTTTATTTTAATTTGCTTAGACTATTTATTCGAAAACCAGTCAAGCCTACGCTGAGTTTAAAAAAAAAAGAGTCAAGTGCACGTGACGTAAGTCCAGATGTAACGAACGAATGATTTGTGAGGAAATTTCGTTGTTTACAATAACTAAAATGTTTAAAATAAATGTTTAATTGAGATAATAAATTGTCGCAATTAAAACAATTAAAACAATGTTTAGCAGCCTCTTTGCGTGAAACTATTTATTGTAAATTATGGTTGCATTATATTTAAAATGTAATCTTTAAATTGTTTTTTTTTATTTTACTGTTAAAGTGCAAACCAAATAAGCAGTAGTATGACTATACACCAGATAAACAGTAGCGTGACTTCACACTAAAAATGGTGGCAACTAAGTTGACACTAAAAGTGGTGTTTGTTTACACCAATTGATAGCTGGTGGCTCATTACAGCAATTTACAAATGGAATTTCATTACACCACTTGGGGTGACAACTAAGTTGCCACCCTTTTTGGTGTAAAGTAAGTGAAATCTTTTTTACAGTGTACAAAAAACGCAATTTAGTTATTTTTTGCTCCTTCGCCGCCTTTGGAGTAGTGGCACCAACATGAAATACAGCCTATGTTGGAGCGAGGGCTGTCACCATTGTTTTCACACCATTATTTTTTTAATTAGTTCGGTACTACCTGAGATTGCGTAGAGATCACAATTTAGAACGCTTTTCGCACATTTTCACGCCTTTTAAATTTCGATTTTTTAGGAAATGTTCTTAGAGATCATTTTTAGCTTATAAATAACTACCCTGCCTAATTTCTGGATTCTAGGCCCTTCAGTAACACAAAAATCGCAATTTAGAACGTTTTTTGCTTCTGCAAACCCTAGGTGGTAGTGACACCGACATGAAATAGAGTCTATGTTGGAGCAAGGGCTGTCATCATCAATTTCAAACAATTACTTTTGAAATAGTTTGGGTATTTTCTGCGATTGGGTAGAAATCGCTATTTAGAACGTTTTTCAGAAATCTTTTTGCGCACCCCCCCCCCTTTTAAATTTCGATTTTTTAAGAAATGTTCTTAGAGATCATTTATATCTTATAAGTAACTACCATTCCAAATTCCATGTATCTGGTCCCTTCAGTAATACAAAAATCGCAATTTCGAACGTTTTTTTGCTCCTGCGCCGCCTTTAGGGGCAGTGGCTCCGACATAAAATTTAGCCTATATTGGAGCAAGGGTTGTCACCATCATTTTGATACCATTATTTTTTAAATCGGTTTGGTATTTCCTAAAATTGCGTAAAAATCGCCATTTAGAACGTTTTTTAGAACGCTTTCACCGCAATTTCACCCTTTTTAATATCGATTTTTTAAAGAAATGTCCTTAGAGATCATTAGTATCTTATAAGTAACTATCATTCCAAATTTCATGTTTCTAGGCCCTTCAGTAACACAAAAATCGCATTTTAGAACGTTTTTAGCTTCTGCACCCCCTTTTACCCAGTGGCACGGACATAAGATATAGCCTATGTTCTAAGTTGGACTAACACCATCATTTTGATACCATTACTTTTGGAATCGGCGCAGTAGTTCCCGAGCTTACCTCCTACAAATAAACAATTTTTACCTCTTTATAATATTATACTAGCAAACCCCGCGGCTTTGCTCGCGCAATATTTGAAATATGCCAAGTGATATTTATATGTCTAATTTTTATTAAAAGGTACTAACTAAATTTTTATTTTATTAAAAGGTACTTATTACTTTTAGGAATAATTCAAAAATTACTATTTAAAACACAGTTTTATTAAACATCCTTATTACACTGCATTAGGCAGAAATGAGACTTAAATTAATAAAATGAAATAAAAATAAATAAATGATAATTTAGAAAATATTTTGAAACTTTTATGCTCAATTAATACGCTCATTTCAGTATTCATTTGAAGTTTTGAATTTTTTAGAAACCATCTTCTTAAATATTAAAATTAACCATCATGTCAAATTTCAAGTCTTACCACCTCTCTCAACATAAAGAACTATGTTGAAACAGGAACTGCCACCATTAATTTGCCAACATTAATTTTGAAATAGGTTTGTTATTTCCAAATATTCCACAGAAACGTAATTTAAAAAGCTTTTAAAGCCCTTTTTTAGAACGTTTGTTGTTCCTGTGAACTCCAGGCGGTAGAATCACCGGCATAAAAATATGTCCTGTGCAGGATCAGAGACTGTTACCATTGATTCGCAACTATTACTTTTATAATCGGTTTATATTCCCTGAAATTGCATAGAATCGTAATTTAGAACTATTTTAGAATACTTTTCGCACCTCCCCTTCGCTTCACCCCTTTTTAATCCGAATTTTTTTTCGACGTTCCTTCGAGGGCATTTATATTTTATAAGTAACTACCATGTCATATTTAAAGTTTCTAGCCTTTTCAGTATCCCAGAAATCGCAATTTAGTAAGTTTTTAGCTCCTGCAACCCTCTGGTGGTAGTGGAACAGACATGAAATATAGCTTATGTTTGAGCAGGTTCTATCACCAAAATTTGTCATCATTATTTTTTTAATCGGTTTGGTAATTTATAAGTTTGCTTAAAAATTGTAATTTATAACGCTTTTCACTCACTTCATTTTTTTAAATTTGGAATTTTCTTTCGACTGTTCTTAGAAAGCAGTTGCATCTTGTAAATAAATTCCATGCCATACTTCAAAGAGTTAGCCCCCTCAGTTGTGCAAAAAACGCAAATTAGAACATGTTTTGCTTTTGCAACCGTCAGATGGTAGTGACAGCAACATAATATATAACCTATGTCATAACAGGGACTGTCACCATTGATTTGCAACCATTACTTTTGAAATAGCTTTGGTATTTCCTTAGATTGAGTAGAAATCGGAATTTAGAAAGTTTTTAGGACGCTTTTCGCGCATTTTCACCCCTTTTTAAATTTCCAATTTTATCGAAACTGTTCTTAAAGATCATTTATATCTAATAAATATGTACCTTGCCTAATTTTAAGTTGATAGCCCCTACCGATCACAAAAATCAAAATTTAGAACGCTTTTTTGCTCCTGCAACGTCTTGGTGATAGTGATACCGACATAAAATAGCATCTATGTTAGAGCAGGGCTGTCAGGATCAATTTCCTACCATTACGTTTGAAATCAGATTCATTCTACCTGAGATATCGCCGACAAATCGGCATTTAGAACGTTTTTAGAACGCTTTTCGCACATTTTGCTCCTGCATCTCCTCTGGGGTACTGGAAACAGATATAAAATATAGCCTATATTGGAGCAAGATCTGTCAACATCATTTTTACACCATTATATTTGAAATCGGTTCAGTACTTCTGAGATTGCATAGAAATCGCAATTTAGAAAGTTTTTTACAACGCTTTTTGCGCATTTTGACCCCCTTTTAAATTTCGATTTTTTTAGGAAATGTCCTTAGAGATCATTGATATCTTATAACTAACTACCTTTCGAAATTTCACGATTCTAGGCCCTTCCGTAACGCTAAAGCCGCAATTTAGAACGTTTTTCTCCTGCACTCCCTTTGGGCAGTGGCACCGACATAAAATATCGCCTATGTTGGAGCAAGGGTTGTCACCATCATTTTGACGCCATTATTTTTTAGATCGGTTTGGTATTTCCTGAGATTGTGTAGAAACCACCATTAGAACGTTTTTTAGGACGCTTTTCGCACATTTTCACCCCTTTTAAATTTCGAATTGTTTAAGAACTGTTCTTAGAAATCCTTTATATCTAATAAGTAGCTAATATTTCAAATTTCATATTTCTAGGCCCTTCGGTAACGCAAAAATCGCATTTTTAGAAAGTTTTTTGATCCTGCACCCAGTTTCGAGTAGTGGCACCGATATAAAACATAGCCTATGCTGGAGCAAGGGTTGTCACCGTCATTTTGTCACCCTTATTTTAACACCATTATTTTTTAAATCGGTTTGGTATTTCCTGAGATTGTGTAGAAACCACCATTTAGAACGTTTTCTAGAACGATTTTCGCGCATTTTCACTCCTTTCAAATTTCGAATTGTTTAAGAACTGTTCTTAGAAATCCTTTACATCTAATAAGTAGCTAATATTTCAAATTTCATATTTCTAGGCCCTTCAGTAACACGTAAATCGCATTTTTAGAACGTTTTTTGCTCCTGCATCCCCTTTGGGGTAGTGACACCGACATAAAACATAGTCGATCTTAGAGCAAGCGTTGTCACCATCATTTTGACACCAATATTTTTTAAATCGGTTTGGTATTTCCTAAGATTGTGTAGAAACTACCATTTAGAACGTTTTTTAGAACGCTTTTTGTGCATTTTCACCCCTTTTAAATTTCGAATTGTTTAAGAACTGTTCTTAGACATCATTTATATCTTATAAATAACTAATATTCAAAATTTCGTATTTCTAGGCCCTTCAGTAACGCTAAAATCGCATTTTTAGAACGTTTTTTGCTCCTACACCCCCTTTGGGGTAGTGGCACCGACATAATATATAGCCTATGTTCTAAGTTGGACTAACACCATCATTTTGATATCATTTCTTTTGGAATCGGTTCGGTAGTTCCAGAGCTTACCTCCTACAAATAAACAATTTTTTCCTCTTTATAATAGGAGTATAGATTAGTATAGATAGAAGATTAGTATAGATAGATGACTAGTATTCAGCGGGTATACTGAAAGTTTCCTTTTCATTAGTTCGAATCATATGTATTGATGAAATATCCACCATGTACCGGAGGAGCCAAAAGTTCGTTAAAACTTCAAAAACTCATAAAAAAGGAAGAAATTATTGCAAAAAAAATTAGATAAAAAATCAGATAAAGAGGGCGCTGATGACCCGAAACACAATGAACAGGGCAACAATACAAACCATTCATTTGCTCTTCCAATAATAAATGTTCAACATAACCTCCAGAACATTCTACCACAACACCAGTTTGTGTCGTAGAACCTATTCATCGTGTTTCAAGTCTTCAAAGACCTAATTTTTAACTTTTTTTTTTTTTCTCTCTCTCTCTCTCTCCGAAAAAAAAAAAAAAAAAAAAAAAAAAAAATCCGATTACATTAAGAGACACCCGGTACATTAAAAGTTTTATTTAAATTATTATTGAACATATCTATTAATGTTAGTTTATATAGAATGAAAAGAATATGATTTTGGAATATAATGCATAGATAAAATACCATGTTAGATTCACAAAATAAACCATTAAAAAATATCACTATATCGGGGCAGTTAGACATATACATTAATGTTCAATAAATTATAGGTGGGTTTCTTTGTAAAACGCACTTAAAATTATGTACAACTAAAGTTTTTTATAGTTTTAACATTATGTATTTTTATAGATACAAGTTTTTGTTTTTTTTTCAATAATTTCACATAAAATCATTAACAATTTTTTTCTTATTATGTATTCATATTTTTAAGCAATAATTTAAATTAATTTGTGTTGTATGAAGTATGTTTCGTAAGAATCTGTATGTATTTTTAAAAACAATAGAATCAACTAATACTAATTAACAATATAAATTTTTATTTAAAATTAACATTCTTATTTTGTATACATGTGAATAGCAATGCTATGCTTAATAATAATAAAAAAAAAGATATTCCGCACATCACTGCTTTTGAGTTGTCCCTTTTTTTAAGATATCACTTTTTCAACTACTTGTGAATTATTTCAATTTATTCTGAATGCGCTAGACAATTGTATAACGTAAAAGGAGAAATGCGAACAAATTCAATTATAAAACTTCATAAACACAGCTTAATCTAAAACTGTTTCTTTATTTACTCCATTATTTCTCTCATTAAAGAAAAGTTCTTTCTTCAGATTCTTTAAATCTTCTAATTACAAAAGAAGTTTTCCCTAATTAGCAAACAGATGGAAATCTCGGAATATGATTATACTTTTCCATTTATTAAAAACAATTTGGGCATTTTTTTGTAGTTCATTTGTTATCTTCTTCAATTAAGAATAATGCATTTTTTTAGCCTGCAGTTTTGTATAATAAATGTGCGAATTCAGGTTCTGAAATTCTTTCTCTAAAAGTTAGTTGACGAACATGAAATGTCGGAGGCTAAATTGGTTAATTATATTTGAAGGCTTTTTTCTTTTTCTCGGACACAAATCTTTTGAAAAACAAGTAACTAAAAATAATTGTATATGTTGTTAAAATGATTATTTCTTTCTTCCACAGTGTCAAAATTGAAATGTAGCTGATTGATTAGAATTCTTGATACATATATTTACAAAATCTATGTTATGTATTCTATGTCACAATACTTTTCCTGCTAAAATTTAAAATAATACAACAAAAACTGCTCTCATTTTGATTTTGAAATTCTTTTCTTGAATGTTAGTTGCAAAACGTGTAATGGGTACGTTCAAATCGGTTAATTATATTAGGTGGAGAATATTATTCAGATAGTCAATATGCCTTTCTTTGCCAGTGGCAAAATATAAATGTAGCTGAGTGATTAGAAATGTTAATACATTAATTTAATAAATTTATGTCTGCTACTCTTAGCTTGAAATATTTTTTTCAGATTACAGTTTAAAATAATAAATAATTGCGCAGATTCAGGTTTTTAACTTCTTCCTCGGAATGTTAGTTATCAGATATGGAGTGGCGAAGACGAAATAAGTTAATTTCTCCGACGTTGTTTCTCCGACGCAAATCCTTTAAAACAAAGAAATGAAAAAAAATATATGCATTTTTAGAATGATAATGCCTCTGATTCACAGCATCAAAATAGAAACGTGACTGACCGATTAGAATTATTAATACAGATGTTGACTGTTTTCTGTTTGATATATTCTATGTTGCAATTTTCTTCCAGCTTACAATTTAAAATAAATAATTCCCCGTGTTACGAGCAATATCATTTTAGCCCACATATTGCCGGCTCTTTTACCATCACTTCGTATTTTGCGGAACTTTTGTGTATGGCAGCATGCGAAAGTATTTTCTGGTGCTGTTTTATTTTTGGCAACGTACATATTCTATTTTTTCAATAAATATGTGGCGAACGTAATGGATAAGCATTATTTATTTATTGTGTTGAAATGTAATGTCATAGAATGTGGTACAGTAAAGGCCGATTATTCGCGAGCGGATGATCCGCGGTGCGGTTTATCCGTGAAGCAATTTTTTTTTTTTTTAAAGCCAACAGCAAGGAAAATACTGTACGCGCTACTAATAAATATAAACAGAAAAATTCATGTATTCGGAAGTAATAGAAGAATATTTCTAGATTCAGTTATAATGTTTAAAATATCAGATATAAAGTCTTGATGTATTTTCTTGATTTCATTAACAAAACGTAAACACAGTAATTAAAATATTTAACAGTTAAATAAGACTATTTTGATAAATTCCAGGGAAGCATATCGAGAATAGCTTCATTTTTTCATAGAAAAAATTCATTTTCCACAGCAAGAAGCAAAAATAAAGGATTGAACTTTTTTTTTTAAAAGGTGTAACTTAATACTTTCTGTACAGTATGTATGACATTGGTTTTTGTTTACTGTTCTTTATTTTAGTGATTTAGACGTAAAGCAAAGTTTTCCGTTGTATTGTGCATATGTATGTATTTTAAACGATTTATTATGTTTTTTATATAATAAAACATAGTTTTTATATTCAAGGCTGGAGTAGCACAGTTGAAGTTTATTCCAACACAGCGAAAAATATCCAGACCAGGAATCGAACCTAGATACTTGGCGTGCTGTGCCTATGCTTTACCTGTTAAGCTATCCGGACGAGACCTGGCTGACACAATTCACTCTTATTTGTTGGATATGGCTGCGAACTGCAGCTCTAGTTTCATTAGTAGTAGCAGTTCGCAGTCATATCCAACAAATAAAAGTGAATTGTGTCGGCATTGTGAGTGAATTGTGTGGGTTGGAGAGCGTTAGCGATCAGGAGGTGCAACGCTCTACTAAGTTAAAAAAAAGTAAGATGAAATAATAAATCTTTAAAATAGATTTTATACCTCTATTCTCTCTTACTTTCGAAAAAAACTTTAATCCACACAGAGTGAATGAAGATGCTATCTCGATTTCGATATATGTTTAACATAGATGTATAAGAATTTATAGAACATAAAAAATATAGGCACATGAATTCAATTATAATGAAATAATTCGTTCACAACTTATATCAAATATATTAAATTCATTACTTTTCCATTTATTTTATATATTAATTAATACATAACATTTCTGTAATATGCATGGATAAATTGTATTTGTGTATTGTCAATAAATAGATAATTTTAACGTCAAATTCATTTATATTAGATGATTTGAATACTCATTATATTGTATGCACTTAACGTTTTTAAATAATCTTAAAAGAGAATGGTTATCTGATAGACCCTAGTCGTTAAACGTAATTTTACACGACTGAGATTCTTTTTTCAAAGAATAATTTTTGCCTTATAAAATCGCTGTAGTTGTGCATTTAAATAAAGCAAATGTACCTTTATCAAATACTGGTATTCTTAAATGAGATTTGTATTCATCCTGTGAAGGCGCTTGTATGTGACGATGGACCTGATTGCGTTAAACAAATCATTCACTGAAAAGTTTTTCTGAATGAATTTATTAGCCTAAGTAGATATAAAATTATTTTGCATTCAATTTAACACAATTATTCAGTGCAATTGATTTTATTAGGAATCAAATTTATGATGTTAGTTTTTTTGTTTGTCAACATATGGCAGTGTATGGCTTTGTTTTCAAGGCATAATTATAACACCATTAGTACGTTGGCTTTTGGTTTCTGAGAGTGCTGCTGGGAGCATAGTGCTCCATTTATATTATTGATTTTTGTTATGTTTAATCTTATTTGAACTCAGTATAGGCAGGGGATATATATTTTAGAATTTGATTTAAATCTTTCCTGTGATGAAAGTATATTCAGTAGAATGTTAGTTTTAACTAGTGATGTTTGATTCTGAAACCAGAACTTTTGAAAGTGTATATTTCATTGTGTGTGACGTGTTTGTAAATGTCAAGATATTTTTTGTGACTGTTCTAATAAATAACAAAAAAAATCTAGAAAGATTCATATCTTTAAAAATGCTAGACAACACGGCTTTAACTGGTGGAATAGTTTT
Source organism: Maratus speciosus (assembly GCA_963932465.1). Lineage (NCBI taxonomy): Eukaryota > Metazoa > Arthropoda > Arachnida > Araneae > Salticidae > Maratus > Maratus speciosus. Next base: position 422,829,527 of record OZ010791.1, read on the forward strand.
AACCCTTATGTCAATGACCAAAATTTGCCCTTGTGTTCAACGACCCGGGTACCCCAGTTACGATTTTAACATATGCGAGCCTTAAAATAACCCTATTTTATACAGTGCAACAGCACCGAATTAAGAGAAGAGGGATTTTATGCATTTTTATAAAGATTAATTATTTCAGTTGTCAACAATTCGATCAAACATCACACATTAGATATGTGGAAAAAACATACTTATATCCGTTTTATCGAGAAAATATCATTATGACATATGTTTTAATATTCTTAGATTTATTCATTTTGACAACCAGAGCACACGACTGGAATGTCGTCAAAATGTTAAAGCTGCAGCAAATCGTGATTTATGGACTATGCTAAATTCTAACCTATGGAAAAAATCAAACCGACGGGATATTTAAAGATTGATAAGCAGTTATTTTCGTATCTAGGAAGAAAAAGATTCAACCAATATATTAACCGGTATTATATCTAAACCGGATAAATATGGGATAAAAGTATTGTGGGTATGTGATGCAAATAATTATTAACCTCTCAAAGACCAACTATATTCAAGAAATACAGGTACAGACCGTGAAATAAACCAAGATGAAAGAGTTGTGAAAGACTTCGCCTCTCTATTCAAGAATTCTGGAGGAAACATCACCATGGACAACTTTTTTCTTCTCTTTCTTTGGCCAAGTATTTATTATACTGGAAGCTCACAATGTTTGGCACATTGAAAAGAAACAAACCTTATAGTCCCCGAGAAATGAGGCCAAGTACTAACCACAGAATTTGGATTTCATGATGACATAAATATCTGTTCCTATGTTCCAAAAAGGAACAAAGATGTCATTCTAACGTCTGGTATGCATAATGATAAAACCATCACAATACCGAAAGATAAACCCTAAATGATTCATTTTTATAAGGAAATGAAATATGGAGTATATACAATGGACAAATTTTGAGACAATATAGAACACATAGGCGTACAACCGCATGTCCACTTGCATTATTTTTTAGCTCACAGGCTATCAAAGCCTGAGAGCTAATGTGCCCGCCCGTTCTGTATGTATGTATGTATGTATGTATGTATGTATGTACGTACGTACGTATGTACGTAACGCGATAACTCTTGATAGAAACATCCGATTTGCTTCAAAATTTTTTCCTAGGTTCACTGTGATAAGGCGCTTCCCTGATTAGTTTTGGGAGTTCATTGGTTAAGGATAAAGGGGGAAAAACGGGGTTAGTCCACACACTACCCCCTTAATTCAGTTAAATGGGTTTTTCATGCAGAATGATTCGATTTGCTCCGAATTTGGTATACCGGTTTATTATGTTAAGGAACTTCCCTGATTAGTTTTGGGAGTTCATTGGTTAAGGATAAAGAGGGAAAAACGGGGTTAGTCCACCCCCCTTAATTCCGATAAATGTGTTTTCATGCAGAATGATTCGATTTGCTCCGAATTTGGTATAGCGGTTTATTATGTTAAGGAACTTCCCTGATTAGTTTTGGGGGTTCATTGGTTAAGGGTAAAGGGGGAAAAACGGGGTTAGTCCACCCCCCTTAATTCAGATAAATGGGTTTTTCCTGCAGAATCATTCAATTTGCTCCGAATTTGGTATACCGGTTTATTATGTTAAGGAACTTCCCTGATTAGTTTTTGGGAGTTCATTGGTTACGAATAAAGGGGGGAAAACGGGGTTAGTCCACACCCCACCCCCTTAATTCAGTTAAATGGGTTTTTCATACAGAATGATTCGATTTGCTCCGAATTTGGTATACCGGTTTATTATGTTAAGGAACTTCCCTGATTAGTTTTGGGAGTTCATTGGTTAAGGATAAAGGGGAAAAAACGGGGCTAATCCACCCCCCTTAATTCAGATAAATGTGTTTTTCATGCAGAATGATTCGATTTGCTCCGAATTTGGTATACCGGTTTATTAAGTTAAGGAACTTCCCTGATTAGTTTTGGGGGTTCATTGGTTAAGGATAAAAGGGGAAAAACGGGGTTAGTCCACCCCCCTTAATTCAGATAAATGTGTTTTTCATGCAGAATGATTCGATTTGCTCCGAATTTGGTATACCGGTTTATTATGTTAAGGAACTTCCCTGATTAGTTTTGGGGTTCATTGGTTAAGGATAAAGGGGGAAAAGGGAGGTTAGCCCGCCCCTCTTAATTTAGATAAATGGGTTTTTCATGCAGAATGATTCGATTTGCTCCGAAGTTGGTATACCGGTTTATTATGTTAAGGAGCTTCCCTGATTCGTTTTGGCGATTCATTGGTTAAGGATAAAGGGTTAGTCCACCACCTTAATTTAGATAAATGTTTTTTTGTTTTTTTTGCAAGATTATTCGATTTGCTCCAAATTTGGTATACCGGTTTATTATGATAAGGAGCTTTCCTGATTAGATTTGGAGGTTCACTGGTTAAGTATAAAGGGGGAAACGGGGGCTAATTCCCCTTCACTTATTTTTTTGAGTGGCATTATTCTTTAAAATAAGAGTATAATATACAATTAGTGTGAATAGTCTGTGAGCTCAATGCCATCAGTTTAGCTGGGCACTTTTCTTTTTTATTTATATTGTTGATATAGCAGCACTTTCTACTTACACTATACATACTTCAAATAATGATATGGTTATAAATAAAACAGATAATCGTCGCCTGTTATTGCGGGAATTATGTGAGATCTTGAGGCTTCCAGCAATTCAAGATCAATTGCAGAATGTACAGACTATGAAACATTTTTCGACCAAATCGGGAATTAAAAATATACTGAAAAAAATCTTCGCCCGTATTTGAAGCTGCCAAACGTTTAGAACCCAGTCCAAAGGTCGTGAAGCGAGATGAAACAAGAAGGAAAAAAGCACTTTGTGTCAGATATGCTTGTTAGAGCTTCAAATTCGGCGCAGAAAAACCAGAAAATCATGTAAGCAATGTGGAAACCCAGTATGTGATGTACATTCGGACACCTTTTGCTATTGTACAGCTTGTCCACAAAACTTCACGTAAATGAATAAATTTTTACTTTAAAAATATGTCTAATTTCCATTTTCAAATTAATTTAAAGTTTTATTGATCAAAATCGAAATAATCTACTAATTTCTGTATTTTTCCACAGATCGTATGGGTACCCGGGTACACTGGTCTTTGATGACAGAAATAAAAAAGTTTAATACCCCAAAATAGTAACAAACAAATTCCAAATTTTAAAGTGATTGTACTAATGGACAGTGAATACTACAAGTAAAGGGGATCAAAATTCATTTTCATTTCTTTTGATATTAGGATGAAAAGAGAAAAAGGTACCCTCGTACCCGGTCATTGACATAACGGTTAAATATTATATTCGGTAACATTACAAAATCTGATGAATGTATTCATTTTCACTTGTGGTAGTTTATAACACCAGTTTAAAATACGTGTTTGTTATACATTTAAAATACTTGTTTATTGTACATTGCTTGAGAAGCTTGTTTGAAAAACACTTCGTTGTCTTAAATTTAAAATTTTCCATAATCAAATAACATACTTGTATTTGGTTGATTTGAATTTATTATAGACTTTGTCCGTCGAACACGTTTTAACATTTATTCTCTTTATGAAAGTAACATGCACAGCAGAAAAACAAACATTGACATTCAAATGAAGTGAATACAAGTCACGTTTTCTACAACCTAAGCAACTGGAAATAAAATTTAAACAGCCATTCACTTAAGGACTTGAATTTCTTCTAAAATAAACTTTTTTGAACAAAACAATAAAGTTTAAGTATATATAAAACCATTTGAATTTTATTCCGCACACAGGTCATCTAAAGAAAAAGGAATTTTAATATTTTATTCAATCCTTTCGAAGAACTTATGTCCCAATCCGTTTTAAGTTGCTAATTTAATATACAAACGTATTTAAGACTCTTATCACGTACCAGAATTTAACGTCTCGGAAACATTACATAGTTAGGTTTATGTAGTTATAGGTGATACGATTTTATCAGATACAATTTTGGGCAAATAAATGTTTTTCGATTTAAATCATATTAAAGAAATTACTAAACCAAACGAAATGTTCATGAATATAGTTCTTAAGATATTTTGATAAACTGAGATTACTTCAAATACGCAAACAGTAAGAGTGTCGATCACACAGGTTACAAACTTTTACATTGAGGGCCTAGATTGGACACTGCGCAGAAAGTTACTCCTGTATTCGAATTGTTCTATTCTATGAATACATTATACAAAAACTACATTTAGATAAGAAAATAATTACTATTTAAAAACAGTTCCCTCACAGGGCAGTTCTGACGCTTGCTCCTGTAATAATCCGGGTTTTGTTACATCTAAAACAATTCTACAAGGCATTTTCAGAATTGGAGATTATTAAATCTCCATTTTGTATGTTAATTACTTATTTTATCTTCTTACCATAAAAACTAAGTAATTTTAAAGAAATATATAATAATAAAAAAAGAGTTGACTAATAAAATAAAAGTTAATTTTTCGCTCACGTGTCTCAATTAGGTATGTGGTAATCACTCTAATCACTTTCGCTGCTCACTGCGAAAGAATCAACGCTGCTATTTGTTTAACCTTTATCTGATGTCACAGAAATTGTCACATAACTAGTGTGAAGAGGTCTGTGAGACCGCTCCATCGAAAGATGAATAAAAGGCACAATCAACTCATAGGATGGTGTTTTTGTACTAAACTTTTGTACAGGACTGTTATAATTAAAATTCACCTATTCAAAAGTATCTGGTGATAGTACTAAAGTTCCAAACGGAAAAAAAAATATCGGAAGTGTTTGTGGTTAAACTGAAAATTGGAACTTAAACTATAAAAAATGAAAAAAGCCGTGGTCTGAGAGATCAGTAACATCAGTTAAAGGTTAAGTTAAGATTGTAAATACTATATTTTTTCGATGGTGACATAAGTTCTTCTCAGAATAAAGTCATTGCTGCGTGCTTTGTGACAGACCATAGTGTTGAAGTTGAGTATGTTCACTGACCTTAAACATGGACTTTAAATTCTAAGTACCCATTTCACATTAATGATAATCCTAGACAAATTGAACAAGGTATGGAAGCTATAGTCCTTGCATCTGCATGAAATGAATTTTCGACTATGACGGATGAGTATCAAAGCAAAGTGTGATACTTTGCGAACTGACTGTGCATACTGACTGTATGTGCAAGAGATCTTGAAACTGATGAATACAAGACTAATGATTAACTAAAGAAATTGTGAGTAATCTTCTGCATGTTATTATGTTCATGTTTAATGAGCCATTCTACCACGTTTAATTAACCTTCTCACTGATATGAATTGATATATCTGTTCACTAAGCTGCAGGATTACATCTAGTAGAAGTATTATTAAATTAATATAATTCTAGATATATAATTCAGTTTTAAAACTTTTAGCAATGATTAAAACACTCCAGAGTTATATAGATATATGTAACTAAGCTTTTTATATTATGTAAAATAATAACTTTTTTTAGCATTTAAAAAAACAAATTAAGGAAAAAGCAACATTATAATGTTGACCTTTTCCTGGGAGGTCAGGAGGTTACGTAACTTAAGACCTTTAAGGCAATTTGTTGTAAACTATGATTTAAGCATGGCAATTATCTTGACTAACCTTAAAGCCTTTCATATAGTGAACTTAAATTACTGTTTTTCTGTCGTCAATAACACCCATAAAAGATATGCATTAAGATGATACTAATGAAAGTAACTTAGCAGTTGGCTTTCGATCCCCCACCAAACCTAAAAACAAGATTCAACCTTTTAATTAAAATAAAAGTCAAATTGCATGAACCGACCAGTAAAACTAAAGAATTAAAGAGTAAAAACTTTTAATTAACATGGACGGTGAGCTTTTAAGGGTTCATTGCAAAAATGACTCAGATTTCAGAAAAACTCGATCATACTTGGATAGCAATGCGATAGCTTGTACCTTCCTTAGTCCAACTAAAAAATAACAGCGTGAAATTTGTATTACGGGAATCCTCCGTTATACTCACTCTCAGTCTATCACGATTTCATTACTAATAGAGCAGCTATGTTAAAAATCTTAAAAATTTGAAAACCAATTCCCATATATATTGATAAACTCTTACCTTAGGCCAATTTCGACAAAATTTAAGAAAATTAAGAATTATGTTTTATCAGTGTTTAAATTGAACTTTTAAGAGGTTCTAACATATTCAAACAGTATTACACTTGCCGAGGCTTCTGGCACGCATCAGAAATTTGCGCACCAGAAAGGAGTAAAATGTGGATCTGAACAAATAACCACAGATTAAATAAATATAGAAAAACTATATATATATATTTTTTTTTTCAAAGAACGACAGATTCACCTTAATAATATAAATGAAAAATATGAATATGAAATTCACAATATATCTTTACTTAATAGGTGCTAAAAATACAAATGTTAAAAACATTTTTAAAACAATGCAGATGTTGAGAACATTGAGTCACATGATGTTTAAAATTCGAGCGCTTTCGACTGAACCATCAGTCGTCATCAGGGAAAAGAGCACTGCCGAATGAAAGACAAACAGCTGGTTAAGTATCAAAGGGCGAAACCAAACGAACCACAAAATAGGAGGGTGGGAAGGATGGAAACACAGAGAGGAGCATCCAATCAGAAAAAGAGAGAGGGGGACAGGGAGGAGGGAAATGGTTAATCAAAACCAAATTCCCCTGTAACCCCTAGAATTTTAAACCAGATTCTTGGTATGTTATAGGATAGAACATCATTACAGGTACTCTTGCCTTTTGCTAAAATTTCCAACGACTCTCTAATTATACAAATATTATAAAATGAAGCGTGTGCGATGATTTTAACCTCTTTGAATAAGATATCAATGTCTTTAACTTGACTTAGCCGGGATAGAGCTGTGGATGGTCTACCCTTTTTTAAATCTGTCATATGCTCCTTAATCCGTTCCAATAATTTCCGAGTGGTCATTCCTATATAAGTATACTTTTTTGAACTGCCTCCAATCCTAAAAGGGACAATATACTACAAGCTAGCGTTAGCAAAAGCGTTAGCAAAAATAAAGAAAAACCTAAATTTTGCAGTATGAAATATATTCCACATCTTTTTGAAAGAATTAAGTATGCATTAAAGAAATATCATGTTACACTTATCGCTAAACCACCGACAAAATTAGAGCAACTGGTATACAGAAAGGTCGATCCTATAGACAATTTTGATAAATCCGGAGTTTATATTGTCCCTTTTAGGATTGGAGGCAGTTCAAAAAAGTATACTTATATAGGAATGACCACTCGGAAATTATTGGAACGGATTAAGGAGCATATGACAGATTTAAAAAATGGTAGACCATCCACAGCTCTATCCCGGCTAAGTCAAGTTAAAGACATTGATATCTTATTCAAAGAAGTTAAAATCATCGCACACGCTTCATTTTATAATATTTGTATAATAAGAGAGTCGTTGGAAATTTTAGCAAAAGGCAAGAGTACCTGTAATGATGCTCTATCCTATAACATACCAAGAATCTGGTTTAAAATTCTAGGGGTTACAGGGGAATTTGGTTTTGATTAACCATTTTCCCTCCTCCCTGCCCCCCCCCCCCCCTCTCTCTTTTTCTGATTGGCTGCTCCTCTCTGTGTTTCCATCCTTCCCACCCTCCTATTTTGTGGTTCGTTTGGTTTCGCCCTTTGATACTTAACCAGCTGTTTGTCTTTCATTCGGCAGTGCTCTTTTCCCTGATGACGACTGATGGTTCAGTCGAAAGCGCTCGGATTTTAAAACATCATGTGACTCAATGTTCTCAACATCTGCATTGTTTTAAAATGTTTTTAACATTTGCATTTTTAGCACCTATTAAGTAAAGATATATTGTGAATTTCATATTCATATTTTTCATCAATTAACCACAGCTTGCTCAGTATTAGGTAAAATAACACCGAATGTTTAAACCCGTTCTGGACCACAACTCGCAACTTTAATGGGTTGCTCCAAAACTCCCCAATTTCAAACGAAACTCGCTTATCCCAAACCATTCAAAAGTAAACACCTAAAAATAACTCTTATATGATGGAAATAACTATTATCTAATTATAAATATGTTAAAAAACCCTCTTAATAACCAAAATAACTAGCTAAAGTTCTGGCTCAGGGCCTTTTTTCCAAACCTACCTATAGTAATGCTAACGATTTACCAAATAGATCAACTACCATTCAATTAACAAAAACTAACACTTTAGCGCCTAAAATATAGGGTAACTTCGGGAGAGTCGCCGCATGCGGGATAGATGCTACACCCCTTGTATTTCTTGTAATAATCGATAGATGGTCGTCAAACGCACAGTATAGGTGCGCAATGAGATTATTTTAACCAGTGTATAGCGTGAATCCCATTTCGATGTTTACTTGTATAAGTATAATCCTTAATTTGACGTAAGTGCATGATTTCACTGTTCAAACTTTTAAACACGTTATGTTTAAATACTTTTCATACGCTAATTACTAATGTATGCATGATTTCGGAGTCAAAACTAAATGTAGCGTTTGTATAGAGTACAGTGTGTATGGTTACGCCACTCCCCTTAGCGATGGCAGATAACTGTGATGGCCGACGTCTGCACCATTCAAAATGGGATGCATGCGACATTGTTATTCCGGTATACATGCCGCAGTTTCTTTTGTAAGGGATGATTAAGTGTTAATAACTTTTCCTTTTCGTTTTGCACAGACAAATAATGTTAGGCATGTTGTCAAGTTTACTAAAACCAAAGGAGAAAAGGGGGAAAATAAAAAGTAAGAAGTGCAAAAAAGATGCAAGTCAAGATGATAATAATGAAAAATTGGATTACGCGTAACGTAGACGTTCTTTGCAAACTACTCCAAAAAAGAGGAAGTGTAACTGACTTCGTTGCAATATGTGTTTAAATGTAGTTATATAAAGACTGTACTTTTTCGACACTTTTATTGTAGATTGTAGTCGAAAAAGCAGGTCTCTTAAACCATTCGGGACTATACGTGCATATAAGCACCTTCATAAAGAGCTTACAAAATTTGTTTCTGGCACCAGTAAAAAAGAAAAGTAATATTTGCTTTGTTTAATAAGAGCATTTTCATGATTATTTAAGTAAAATTAACTTCTTTTAAAAAAAGTGGTACCAACCGAATAAAATTTGTGTAAAAGCCACCGGTCCCGAAAGGGTTAACAAATAAATTATGTAAACACAATTTTACTTTTTTTCTTTTCTTTTTGTAATACATTGATGTTACGTTGTTGCTGAAATAACAATTAAAATTTAATGTAAATAAATAATAATAAGTCGATAATTTTAATAGTGAATGTAGGCAAGAGTTACTAATTTGAATATACTAATATGTTTCATTGTACTCATTTAGTTTCATATTGTTATTACATCCTTAATTATAGTTCAGATATGAATATTTTTTTTTTTTTATATTTTTATTTATAATTTCATTCTGTTCTTATTACAAGCGCGGCATATCTACCGCACAAGTGCGGCGTCTCAGCCTGAATATATGGTAACGTGCCGCAGTGTAATGTTTTAGAAAAAAAATGTTAAAAAATATTAATAATTTGTTTTGAATATTTTTGTCGCAGTGCACGCGTTGTATATTTAACATTAAATAGCACAGCATGATTTTTTTAATTTTATGTCCACCGTAGGACTTTATACATAAATTCAAAAAAATGTGCGTCACAAATCCCGTAATTACCCTATAGTGTGGAAATCGGCTGTAATACTTAAAAAAGCGCTAAAATATTGTATCCCTTAAATGTGCAAAGATACTGCAGCAATTTAGCAGATCGCAGCGACATCTGCAGGATATTTTCTACAACTGCAAGAAATTGCTAGTCTATACAATGTAATACTAGTAATACGAAAATCCCGCAGATGTCTCTGCGATCGGCACTTGGAATCTTCGCACTGTTAAGGGATACAAATTTTTAGCACTGTTTGGATAGCATATTTTCACACTAGGTACTCTTGGCGCTGTACTAACACTGCTTCTAATACTATACTCCCTCTAGGAAATATCGGTTTTTCAAGGAGAAGTTGAATTTCCCCTTCGTTATCAAAGTTACTAATCTAAGATAAGGGCCGAGTATTCACCAGTAAATTGATAATGAAAAGATGTCGTTTGTCTTTGAAAAGCCATTTTTTTCTACAGGGACTATAACTACATCTAGAAGTCTGGCCGCCTTCGCCTGAATGACAGCATACGCTGTCCCGGATGGCAGTGCTAACATTTAAAAGTTCAACCCGATACCAACTCAGCCTGTTTGTATTTTCGCTTTTCTCTGCATGATCAGTGAAAAATCAATAAAATCAGATCCGGCTCATTTTCCACCCAAAATTATGAATTTTTATAACTATCAGTAATGTTTTTTTTAGAATACTTCATAAATATTTATGTGAAAATGTTAATAGTATATTTTAGATTACTATATGCTTGCCTCTTAGAGCACATAGAATAGTAATATTAATAATCAATTAGTCTGATTAAACACTTACATTCAAATAAGCATTCGTTAAAAACATTAATATTGTTCAGAATGAAAAAAAATACAGGATGATTATAATTAAAGTCCTACTTTCCTAATGCTGTAAAAAGGGAACCACTGGTCAGAATGAGAACAAATTTGAACTGAATATATGAAAGAAGGGGGAAACGGTAAGGCACAAGGAAGAAAATGTTCCAAATTGTATCAATAGATGGCGCTGTAAGCGGCATAACGAAAGTGGATTCGACGAAAGGGACATTTTTATTCGAATTACGGTGGCTTTGGAATAACTTGCACAATAAACAGCCGTACTGTTCAATGTGCATGATTGTTTCGGCTGTTTGGTGAAAAAATAACTTCCAAATCAGTCAACAGTTGTGGTACTGTGAGTGGAAAGCCCATCCATCGCGACAAAGTCATACTACATTTGATGGGAAAAATCTGTTTTTAATTTTCCTTGGGCCAAAAACCGCATAAAAAGCACATAATGATTCTGTTTCAGTGACATGTTCAGTGTGCTGTCCACCTTTGTCCATCACAAGTTGAAATCGATAAACAAGATGACAAAGAGCAGACCGGAATGATTCAGAGGTGAAGTTTTGAATGTGTAGCGTAATTCGTGCCTTCAATTCATCTAAATTTGCAATCTTGCCACTGTACACATCATTTTTAAAATAACCGAAAACCAGAAGCCACGAGGATTGAGGTCTGGTGATCTTGGAGGCCAGGCTTATGGACAATGATGGCTGATAATTCGATCATTTCCAAAATGTCTCTTTAGCAGATGCATGACTGGCATTGCGATGTGAGGAGAGGATCCATCTTGCATGAAAATGATTCTATCCAGGTATGCACGCTGTCGAAGTGTTGGAATGACCTAGTTGTGGAAAAGTCTCTCATACCGTTTACCATTCACGGTACAGGTAATGGGACCTGCAGGACCCATTTTCTAGAACAAAATGGCCCTATCGTACACGATGCCGTCAACCCGCACCACACAGTTACCTTTGGGGATGCATCGGACTGGTTGAGTTGCGAATGGATTTTCTTTTGCCCATATCAAGCAATATTGTGTGTTGACAAACCCTTGGAGATGGAAATGGGCTTCGTCTGTTCACAAAATGTTCCATGTCCATTCATTGTTGAATTCATGAGAGATAAATTCCAGAGAAAACGTCTGTCTTCTTAACAGGTCAGAAGGAAGGAACTTCTGAACGTAAGTAATTCTGTAAGGATAGCAATGCAGGATATTGCGTATAATTTTACGAACCGTGCTCACAGACATGTCTAAAAATAGGACAATTCCCCGTGCGCTGCACGTTTGCATACAACTGCTCGTCCAATTCCTCTAATTCTGTGGTCACATCTTCTACTGACGTTGAAGAAATCGAATTCCTCCCTCTTCCAGATTTCACTTTAAAAAAACCCGTCTCTTTGAATTTCTTAATCATATTCTTCAGAACCATGGCAGACATCGGAGTATAGCCTTTTTCATACCCATTAATGACCGAAATTCTTTAAAGCAGCAAGAGCACAATCGCCCTTCTTATAAAAGAGCTTCACCAGCAGAGCACGATCTTTCATTGAGAGACTCATGATTATCTGCTCGGATGCAATATGAGGGGAATGCCACATATCACGCGTTTTTATACCACATGCAAAGTGACGTGCGCATGAGTGTGTTTTAATTTGCATAGTATGCCGCTTACAGCCGCATCTATTTATACATTTTGGAACTTTTTTATCTTATGCATACTCTTTCCCCCTTCTTCTATGTATTCACTTCAAATTTTAAGTCATTCTGACTAGTGGTTCTATTTTTACGACTGAAAGTGGGACTTTAATTATAATCACCCTATCACCCTATGGATGGTTAAAAAAATCATAGCTTTTGAAGTTGCATAATAAAAAAAAGATATAACTGAAAATATTTTTATGTTATTAAGTTATATTTTCGAAGATGTCGTTAACAAACGTTTATTATCTTTATTATTATTTCCTGCCTGACAAGTCCTGGGAACAATTAAATCAAATACCTTCCCGCCATGTAGAATCCGAGCAGAGCTCCACGCTCGAGATGTTATATTTCTGTATTGATGAGATAAATTTAAAATTCGGCTCGCGTAGCGCATTTATACATATTCTCGCCTCAGCCACGCGCATTTTAAATGGTCATTCATATTTTATCGGCTTAGTTTGATAATTTTAAATGTTTCTATCAGACAGATCGTTTCACTTAATGTGTAATGGGCCCGACCCGGCCCGTTGAAAAGTTTGCATTTTTTTTTGTCACGCGGACCTTGCCGAGTAAGGGCTTCGTGTCCATCCCGTGCCCCTGCAGATCTCTCACTAGAAATTCAAAGATTTCAAGAAATCTTTAAAAAATTGAAAGAAATGAAGGAAATCCTTAAATTAAAAAAAAAATCATTCAATGTCTTAAAATCATTGCTAAATTGGATAAAAATTGCTCCAACTGTTTGGGAAAAACATTTCAGCATAGTGAACGTGTTTGGCAGCTTGACCTTGGAATCTAACTCAACCGATAATGAATAATTCATCTTCTTCTTTTTCTTCATTACGTATTCTTTCCTGTAATTGTAGTTCTATCCAATTCAACGTTCTTGAACTCAAAATATTTATTTTTGATTACCCCTATATTGATATAATATTTTTTCAAGAAACCCATTGTCTTATCTTTAATGTTAATATGTGTTTGTATAGGCTTCACGAAAGACCATGAGCTGATGGGACAAGATGGAGCGACACCTCAATTTACATTAAAAATCATGTATCGCAATACATAAAAAAGAACACAACAGTTGCAGATATTGACTTTAAAAGTATTGCCCTACAATTAGCAAAAAATAATGTTAACTTGGCTTCTATCTATACGCTACCCACTAAACAATTTCCGGTTAATAATTTACCAGAATTAATTTCACTGCACCCACACTGATTCTTTTCTGGCGATTTTAATATCAAGTACAGAGGATGGAACTCATTCGGTAATACATAACGAGGTACACCCTACATAATTTAATTCTACACCACAACCTTAGCCACCATGATCCGAATACACCTACAAGCCTTAGTACAGCATCTAATACACATTCTTCTCTAATTGATTTGAATATATCTAAAAATCACTATTACCTGATTACCACTACTGTGGTCAAAGAAATTTCTTCTCGCCACTTAACTGTATCTTTCAAAATTTCTTTAATTAATCCTACCTCTTCCCTTTCCAAAGTGGCCATTGGCAGGACAAAATTCACCAATTATTTCGCAAGCATGAATATTACTTACTTATTATGATGTTAACAACACTAACGATATTGATTCTGTACTTGATTTACCAAACTCCCACATCAATGATACTCAAAATTTTGCTACTTTTGAATATTTCAGAAATGATAACAATTTCTTCCCCCTCCCCCTCCGCCTCCCGTTATATTTATGACCTCTATAAACAGTAAAATCGTCTCGGGTGTCTTTTTCTAAATTCTAGTGATTTCTAAACAATGTAATAAAAAAATTCCTCTAAATTAAAAAACAGAAAATTTGGAGCATCCTTCCTTAAAAAAATGCTAACGAGGATAATAAAAACTATACCATACACCCCGCCCTCCTGTTTCGGCAACTATTACCACTGCTTAAACCGATGAAGATATGGAAGAATACCTCACCAGCTCTCACGCAAACCAGTTTTTGCAAAGTCACAATATCATTATCTAGGACCACATCACATAAGTCAGTGAACTGTTCGCACGTACCCAGCTACCCCCTCTTATAATCCCTCCATTTATTTAGCCCTTTACTATTCGCAACATCATCATGAAATTTTAAAAAAATTGAGGCCTATGTGTACAATAAAATATCTAATACTGCTCTCTAAAATATTCCAAGTAATTATCACTAAACTAACAAATTTAATTCTTTAATTTAAACCCTGAAAAACTTACATAATCTCACGAAATCCCAAATCGGGTACTAATCTCTCTTACCCAACAAGTTATAGACCTATTTCTCTTCTACCTTCTCTCAGTAAAGTTATCGAACGTGTAATAATGACCCAGTAACAGGACCACATTCAACAGAATAATATTTTTATGCTCGAGCAGTTCACCTCCACTGAAAACACTAAACACATCACCAGCTGCTTTATATTGTAGCAGTTGTCAGAGGGGAACTCAACACGACTATTTCAGCTGCTTCCATATTCGTTGTAGTCGCAAAGGCATTCGACAAAGTCTCATATGATGGCCATATACAACATAATTAAGCTTAAATTTCCTGCTAGACTGATACACTTAATATACTCATATAATTTCGACCGTATTTTCCGCTTCCGGATACACATAATTTCAATTATGTTCCTTATCATAGTGGGCATTTTTTAAAGGATCTTGTTGGGCACGTTGGGGGTTGGGGTTGTGTAATATGTTTTTTTACGGCCTCACACGCTCACTAGACACATATCCTGCATTATATGCTAACGGCACATCCATATATGCTTTAGCAAACCTTACATACAGACTATACAGGTATATATCGAAAGATTTCATAGACTGGTGTACTTACTGAGCGTTAAAATCAACGGAAATAAGACATCGGCTGTATACTTTTCAAGAAATCTAACCTATTTAACATAATCATCAATAATAAAACTGTTCTACCTCCGTCATAGGATAAAGTACTTAGAGGTCATCCTTGATAAAAAAAGCTACTTGGAGTAAACACATTTATTCCATCACGGAGAAAGTCGTAAGAATTTCCATCGCATTTAAGCCTGTTGTAAATAGTAAAATCTTTGCTATTATTAATAAATTATTTCTTTATAACTCTGTATTCTCCCAATAAGCACTTACGCCTGCCCGGTTTTGGACTTTATTTGCAAAATCTCATTGGATAATCATAACCGCAACCACAATAAAAAATTCATATTGTCTGTAACGATTCCCGTTAATCCTTTCGGCCCGGATTTTTTTTTCAGTTTAGGAGTAAAAATCTCTTTTACGCTAATAAAACAAAGTAACTAGCCAAATCACAGAAGTTAGGTTTTACTGAAATTTAACGAATATGTTAGTTTCTGAAACCTAACGAATGTAGTTATTTCGCGTTCTTTGCATATGACAACAGTCAAAGGAAAAAATTTCGAAGACGTTTGGAAAATGTCGTATTACAACAGGATTTAACATACATAAAAACATACTAGTATTTTTATTGTTTATCACAAATTAGTCATTCGGAAATGTAGCCACTAATTTAAGTTTAAGTCAGAAAATCAACAATTCGTAGAGATCTAAATACAGCAACTGTAAGAGAAAAAATCATTGACTTATCAAAAACGCTTATGAGAATATGCATGATCTAACTAAGGAAATCATTATGGAGCTACTTGACTATGATGCATTTTTTGCCGATTCATCTAAAACGCGATAAATTCTCTATGATTATGGATACCCAATGAACTTGCGTTCACCACACCTGAAAACCTTTTTTTTTATTTTCATTTTTTGCCTTCGTATATAAATAAAAAATGCTTTGAAAGGTGCTTTTTTACAATCCTGTGGCATTCTTCACCTCCCCTTTTTCTGAGTATGACCCTGTCCGATGTTTGAACTGAACTAGTGCTATCTCTATTTCTTCAACTTTAATTTTTTTCAATTTGATTTTCTATTTTCCTATATAGTTTCCATAACTACAGCTATAGTCTCTTAATTGTAACGTAATTTATCTATTTTATTCGTAAATTATCCAAGTAGACTTTTAATTTTTCCTTAAACATATACTTTGTAATTTTTTTTAATTATCATCATTATCTTCTATTTAAATTATTTTAATATCTTTAAATATTATTATAACCTCTTAAGTATTTTTTAACTACAGTTATTCTTTAAACCAATTATAATATTGAATAACATTGACAAGAATAAATTTAATAGCAAATTAATTAATCCATAGACTGGACGTGAAGTTGTCTGCGCCTAGGAAGTCCCTCAATGTTGCGCCACTGTTTAGAAATTTTTTTTAACCTGTGGTTTTATTTTCGTCATCTTTCTGTTAAACTCATGCTAAGCATCACCAGCTTAACTTAATCTTTTCCTTTAATGCAATTTTTGATCCAAATTTCCATTTCCTATACTCCATTCAATGAAATTAATAGATCACTTAATATTCCGCAGTTATTTTAAGATGCAGGAGCCTTTCGGCTTTGACCAATCGGAAATTACATACTCATCTTTCAAACAATTGTTATCTCTATAGTATTAATCCACGTATGTATTCCACGTAAACATGTAAAAAGTAAAGAAATCTATTTTTACTGTTTTTAAAGGTTTAATTTACACCTTTTTAGTAGTTAAAATTAGTATTTTATTACAAGGTATTAATTTGCTATAAATGAACAATATATAATTTTAGAAATAATAAAAGTTAACCAATTTGCACCGACCTTCATAATAGGTATACAGTACAATGGTGCAACAATGACAGTAGACGGTACTATTAAGATCATGTTTTCTTGGAATGAATTTTGTTCTACGCCTAATGATCCATAGTTTGTAATTATGCATTAAGAGATACCAGGATTTCGGAGTTTTTTTCGCAGTCAAGCGCATTTTTAATTTTACTTACAGCCTATAAGCTGGGCTCGCACCGTTCCTAAAATTTTCGCACTTTGCTACCAGTATTTTAAATAAGAATTCTTCGTGGTACATTCCTTTAACATCAATTATAGAACTATACAACAAAGATTATCGTTTTAATTTAGTGGTAGCAGAGTGCGAAAATTTTAGGAACGCTGCGAGCCCTGCCTATAAGTCATAAAATGTATGTTTCTTGGAAATAAGTAATACTTCTTTACTCCTAGTTTACGTGATCAATTCTAATATTCCCTCTGTCCCAAATTAGTTGCTACATTTGATTACTTTTGTACTGTGTTATGTTATCAATCAACAGCATTTACTTATAAAGCCTTCCCTTGTCTCTCCTTAAATAAGTACCAAATTAGTTTAAAATATCCAGGGCTGGCACGCTCTTAAGCCACGCTCCCCTTTTGTAAGGATTCTTCTACCAGTAATCGCATAAAACTACCATTTAGAAGAAGAATCGTTAATTCTTTAGGAAGAAACTGATCTTTATCGTATACAAGTGGTAGAGTCCTTACAAAATGGTGTCGATCTACTAAACTGCATTGAAAGTTCTTTATAGCTCCAACCACTTGAAATGTAGCAACTAATTTGGGACAAAATTTTCGACCAAAATGTCGCAACTAATTTGGGACGGAGGGAGTACATCTTTTCCAATATGTAGGAAGGCTGTAAATTTCAGAATATGCATGGTTGATTTGAATTGCAAATAATGCAACATTATTTGGGATGATGAATGTTACTATGACGGTATGACCACGCTAAACGTTAGCACTTGTTAAATTATAAAAAAAAAATATCAATCCACTTTTCATTATATGCAAGAATTTACTTCGTAAATTATAATACTTTTAAAATAGTTTAGATTTGAATAAAACTAAATTGGTTTTCTAAGTTCTAATTAAATTTATGTTAAAATGCGCTTTACTTTTGTTTTGTTTTTAAGAAAAGCTATAAAAGAATAACAAAAACAACAAGAAACAATGTATAGAAAATACATTTTGGTGGAACGCTTTTTTTACTTTCTACATAATACAGGGTGTGCGGTCTCAACGGTGTCCAATGGCTAATTCCTAAACCGTTAGTCATAGACATATAGTTCCAATTACAAAAATGTTTAAAATTAGGTAAAGAAATATTTTAAAAGTGATTTGTATCAATAAAAACATTTCTTAAAAAATTACGAAATTTAAATTTTTATATGGTCCCCCGGTCCTATAAGTTATATTTCTTAACCCTCCGAGCGTCTTGCAAAAGGGTAAAATTGCAATGTTGTTTTCTTTGTATTTTGTTTTAAATGTTAAGAAAATATTATTCTTTTAACATTATATAAAAAAAAAACTCAATTACAAATATGAATCTAATCCTTGAGAGTATTAATCATTCTTCAATGTATTTAAAATTCATTAAATCAATAGAATTATATTATCTTAAATATTGCTTGTATTGCTGTGAAACCTGGAGCTTAGTGAACGGAATATTACGCCCCAAATACTTAGAGGGTTAAAATATTCATTTTAAACTGACAAGTAATGCACAAAAAGACGATGAACGATCTACGATTAAAATCGACCGAGTAATAGCTGTTTAAAGTTGGGGCATATTTTTTGCTGCAAATTGGGGGTCATTCACAAATTTAGTCGAAAATAATTTCGTCAGATATATTAAAAAATGGTTGAGAATAAAATTAACATTACAATATAAATTTGAAATCTTTAATCATTCTGACATATTAATGCAAAATATACAATTTGTAATAAACATTTAAGAAGGGAGAAAAAATACAATTTTTGTTTAATAAAATGATGCTAAATTAACAGCCTCAATTCTTTACAAAATGATGCGTATTTTAAAATATTATTAGATTACACTAGCCTGCAAAATTTGGGTTATGTAAGGTTTTTTTAGTTTTTGATAATTGATTCTTATGTATACTGTACAGCTGTATCTGAAATTGACCTTCATTTTTAACCATGACATCAGGATATTTCGCAAATTTCAAAGTTAAAATGGAATCTCCTCCCTCATCTCATTGGACCACTCAGCTATTTTGCTGTAGGAATCCTAGGATAAGCAAAAATAACGAATAAATTATTGAATAAAATAAAATAAAATAAAATAAAATAAAACAAAAAAAAGTTTTACATGTGTTTTATAATATGAGATTTTTGCTATATTTTAACTTACACATTTACCATTTGCAAAAAAATTTTAACGTGATAGTTAAAAATAAAGGTCATTTTAAGATTCAGTGCTAAAAAGTACGTGCAATAATCAAAAGTTAAAAAACATAACCATCTCCTCTACTTTATAGTATCCGGTTTTTGTTATTCTTTAAATTTGACAATTTATGATTTGCAAAATATCCTGACATGATGGTTAAAAATTAATGTAATTCTCGGATTCAGTGCTAAAAATACATAACAGTTAAAAAAAACCAACAATCGCAGTATTATATTACTAATCTAAAACTTTTTCTTAAACTTCTTGGCGGTAATCTATCCGAAATTTCTTGTGTTATCCTGTAAAATAAGTATAAATGGTAAACACCGAAAATAATAATAATATTAGATTGTTATTGGATTTGTGCAAGTATGTAAAATGTAATCTCGATTGGATATTTAAGAGTGAGTCGGGTACAAATTTTGAACTGGAAAAACATACATACGATCGGTGAAGTAACATAAAAACTTATAAAAATAACTTAATTTTTGTTAAAAGAAATCATAAAAGAAACAGTCTCAAATCCTGACAAAATAAAACATATGTTATTTTAGCCAATCTGCAACTTAATAAATGTTAACTTAATCGTAATACTTGTACGATTTTTTTTTCAAAGCGCAGATACACATGAAATAAGATCTTCGAATACTTTAAGCACTTGGTATGTGACCCCTCAAAGCCAAGCCGAACTCATTTCTTTTCAGAGCATAAAAGTGGCTTAAGTCATGCATTTTCAAAGTTTCATAACTCGCTCAATTTCAGTGTTATATGAATCGACTTTTTTTGCCTTACTTGTCAGTGTAATAAAAAAAAAATTACTAAATATAACTTATAGGACCGGGGGACCGTATAAAAATTTAAATTTCGTAATTTTTTAAGAAATGTTTTTATTGACCCAAATCGCTTTTAAAATATTTCTTTACCTGATTTAAAACATTTTTGTAATTGGAACTATATGTCTATGACTAACGGTTTAGGAATTAGTCAATGGACACCGTTGAGACCGGACACCCTGTATATATATTTTTAATTATGTTATGTTATTTTAATTCACTAGGCTATAGCGAAATCGTAAATGTTTTACTTCAAGTGAATAAACTCAATATAGTTTTTTTTTTTTTTTTTTTTTTTTTTTTTTTGTGCAATGCTAATGAATAAGTTGGATTAATAGAAATTATTCTCTTTTGCGATGCGTACCAATTTGATCACATTAGAGCCAAACAAAATCCCATGCCCAAGGGGAAGATACCAGTAAATAGTTGAAAATTTTTTAAAACATCCTAAATATAAAGTTTTGGAACAGAGAAAGTTGTATGACTTGTTTAAAAATTCCCGAGGTTAATGGAATAATTTATAAAATACATATTGATTTAAGAATTTTTTTAAGGTTATGATGCTTATGTTGTACAAAAATATGAATGGCGTAATATTCATGTAACTCCCGACTTATTTATTCTGCTGTAATGAAAGTAGATTATTTTGATGTTATAGATATTCATTTTTCCAATAAAAACTGTCTTACTGGAAATTTAGGTAGTAATAACTTAATTAACAAAGTAATCCAAGCTTATTTAAAGCGCTGTAAAAAAGGGATAATATTTCTAGTAATAATAACATGTTTTACAAAATATATAATATAACCTTCCACTATTTACGCACTATTCCAAAAAGCGTTCCTTTATGTTCAGAAATAGCAGAAACCGATATACTTCTTAGCTTTAATGAAGTAATTTTGGCACAAAAGCATGTTTTGGTGCGCGAATTTTCCGAGTAATTTTATGGTGAATTAATTAACCTTTTTTCAGCCGGGTATCAACATGTAATATTGTTTTATTTCATGCTATCAATTTGAAGAAACTACTTACACGCTCAAGAAACATGTTTGGTAAATATGCTATTTTAATATTTCAAAATGAACGTTAAGATGTTACTGTTACGTCAATACATTTTGTTACGCAGCTGAAAATATTTATTTGAGAATTGATAGCATGTGATAAACTGATATTTTATTTTCATACCTGGTTAAAAAAACCAGATTAATAATTTTATACTGTAAAAGTTATTCGGAAAAGCTTCTGATAATTAATGGCAGCAAAATAACCCTTTTTTTAGAAACGCTACTTTATATAAATTCAAAGAACAACTTAATACACCATAAATTTAATAAAGGACACAACGCCTTTCGAAAGAACTTCTCTTTCTTCATCTGGCACAGAGAAAACATGCTTCTACTTCAAAAGTTGCAGTAGGTCTCGCCATGTTGCGCTCTATTAGGTTAGTTGGGGCAACTGGGCCATGTTTTTACAATGTGACTCTGGAGCTTCTGACAATTCAGCTTCAAAAAGCTAATGTTCATTTTAATTAAAGTCTGAACTTCTGTAAATGTGTTCAGTTAGGTTCCCTCTATCAGAAAGAAATGCTCAAAATTATATTTTAATACTTAAAAATATAAAAATCTGCATATTACATCTTTCTTTCGTCATGGGTCCAGTTGCCCCATAAAAATGGGGTAAGTGGACCAGGAGAGTCTATGTTCCACACGCGTTTATTTTTTTACATGTGGGATATCAGGTCCTGTTTGAAAAAGTGTAAACATCTTAAAAAAATTAAACCAGCATATCATGTAAATTATATGTCAATAAAGATCATTGTAAGGGAAATCTTTGCTGTCAATGCGTCTGGCAAAAGCACTAAAAGTGACAATATTAGATTTATTTATACCAAAAACATAACAATTAAGTAAATACTTAAATCTGTGAACAAACGGCTACGTAAGTACTTACGTACTTTATCTGTAACCAGGAGTCGCATTATATAGGGAAAATTTTATTGTTCCTACCAGAACCCTAAATGAGTTACCTTCATGATCATTTTATTTAACATAGTCTATAGAAAGCTGCAATGAAGATATTATTTTCAAAATAGTGGTAGGAACAATAAAAGTTTCCCTATAGAATGCGACTCCTGTATCGTACAATTTCAAGGTTTGGCTATCTGGCATTCAGGGGCAAGGTATTTGCATTCGTAAAATGTTGACATAATTTAATGAAACCAGTATTTACAAGAGAATCGATTTGAAAACACGTGAAAGTATATTTTCGCATACTTAATAAACATGAAATTTTCATTATAAAATTTCCGGTGCCAATGTGGCAATTAGGAATTAAAATTATGTGATGCCATAACGGCATCGCTGCCTCTCAAGGGATGAAGAAATTTGGTTTGATATCACCCAATATACATTTTTAAATTTTATTACGTAATTATAATAAGGTATTCTATAATCTTTATTGTGAGCAAATAACAATGGAGAAATTTACTTCCCGTTGTAAGAGAAACTCGAAAAAAAAAAAATATATATAACTATTGGGGTAACTGGATCCAGCATGTTCCAGTTACCCCGGATACATGTCCCAGCTACCCCATTCTTGAAAAATTTATGGGTAACTGGGACACCGGGCTTTACATTTGAAACATGCAGTAAATATGTATAGAAATCTAATAATATTAACGTAGTTATATGCTTAATCTTTAAAAAAAAGATTGTTTAATAAAAGTACTTATAATATTTTAATAAAAAGCCGAGGAAGTTCTACCAAATTGACGTTGTTTTTAAAAAAAAGAAACGTAAATTTTCGACAACCTATCACAGCAAAGAGAGAGCTATGATTGAGTTGACACACGTTGTTTAGGAAGTAGAGATTACGGGGCATTGTTCACAAAAGCTAAAACTTAAAATCCATCAACGGTTTTTTATAAAACAGCCTATGGCCCAGTTACCTTGTGTCCAGGTACCCCAATTAACCTTTGTAATTTTACGGTATATTAAGAAGTTCTTTCAATTTATGCCATATCACACGAGCTTTTCAATCAGTAATGCTACTTTATATCTCAGAAATATATTGATTTCTGAGGATTTTGAAAATAATGATTACTTTTCAGAATTAATGATAATTCTAAAGTGCTTTAATATATTTTTGTAAAACTTTTTGTAAGATCAATGAACTGTTATCTTTTTTACAGTTTATAAGAATGCATGACTATAATCAGAAAATAACAATAAATACATACACGAGATTTCTGGCCATGAAAATCATTACATAGTGATAATCACATAGGGAACTATTTAGGGTGTCATCAACAGATGAAAATTGCAAAAAGTTTACGTTTTTTAACACATTTGACATCATATTTAGAATGTTCCTTCATTAGTACTTACTGATACATAACGGGATGTAACTCGATCGCGCAGTTTATAAATTATGCGGATTTAAAAGTTGAAACTTCTAGTGTTAATTTCCTTTCATTCTGTTGAAAAACGGATTGCAATGAAGTCAGGATTTTCATTATAACTCGAAAAATACTTAGCAGCATGAGCTGCATTTTTTTATTAGCATATTTGAAGATTGTAGAATTTTTGGTAAGAAATTGTTTCAATACAATTCATATTTTTTTTTTTAAATTAATAAAAAAGAAAAATATATATTTTGAAAGAGACACAAGCCACCAAATGCATTAGTTATGAAAGAACATTCTACTGATGGCAGTGATAGAAATCAACTGGATATAAATAATGACAAATGATTAAGTTTATCTGACTGATAACACGGATGCATTTTTTATCAAATCTGAATTTTAATAGAGTAGAATATCCTCCCTGTTTTGAAAGTCTTTTATTAATTAGTGTTCTAGATAGGTTTCCCAACTTTATGCATCAGTAAATATCTTTCAATGTACGAATTTGATATAAAATATCTTACAATCTAAAAAAATATGGACAACATGATTTAATGCATTTTCTGTAAGATAGAAGCCATGCTCTTAGTAAGTGATATTTTTTGATTGAAAACGCGAATTTTCGTTTCCCGTCCTGCATATTTTGTACTATTAGCATCAATTACTGGAAATGTGTTGTTAGTTATATGTGTTTTTAAGATATGTGTTTTGCATATTTTGATGTATGTATTAATGCCATAGATCATAAACCGGACTACATAAAAGAATTCGTAAGCATCAGTGAATATGAGCGGGAATTGCTTAAAAGTGATTATAATTTATTTGTGTATTTTCATGCTGAACTGCATTTAGAAAACTAGGAGATGTTTGTAGAATACAAATGAAAGCATATACAGATAAGCACAAAAAACTGGATAGAAGACCGCTTATACATGATAATTTCTAAAAATATGATTTCAATAGTTTTAAGCATGTTCTTTTTTTTGCCTGAATTCGATTTTAGCTTAATACGTGGCGTTTATAAAATCTGTAGGTGAAATGCAAGGTTATTCAGAATAATTTAATTATTTTCCCACATTATTATTAAAGTGCTTCGCCGGCTATGGGCGATAATTGCTGCATCCTGTTTTTGAAATAACTTATGCGTTTTCTGAAACGATTTCATAAGTATTTTATTTACTTTATTAAACAGAGAAGTATTCTGAAAGTATTCTGTAAGTTTTCAAAAATGTTTCATAATCTATGCTTATCGCATGTTTTATCTTTCCTTTTTTTTCTTTGTGTTCTTTGAATACGTATTTTCCCATCTTGCGGGACAGTCAAAAATACGACTAATTATATCCCATTTTAATTTTGAATATTAGGGAAAATACGTTAGGAATTTTTGAAAATCTTACGTTTTGAATATAGAACACCTTCTTTGTCTGCATTATTTTAACTAACAATTTCTGGTACTCACAATAACCAAATATACATCAAAGATTCTTTTTCAAAAGTATTATACAAAATTAGTTTGTACTGTGCTCCTTATGTTGCGAAAATATTGTCCGCTTTATCCGATGTATAGTACGCTATTAGAGATGTGTTTCACATTGATTTCAAAAGAAAATTTAAACGGAAATGAGATTATCTTCATTAATAGGGATATGAATCGGTATTAATCTAAGAGTAAAGTACTATTTTTTGTAAAAATAAACCGAATGTTCTCAATATCCACAACAGACAAAATCAGCGGTGAAAATAATTTTGAAATCACGCTTGTTATGCATTTAGCAAATTATTTTTGTTTTAAATGGCCATTTATCCAACAGCTATAAAGAGATCATGTATAATTATGCAATGAGAATCTAACAAATATAATATAAATGTATAAATGTGCATGTGAAAGGAGGTTATGCTCCTATTACGATTCTAAAATTTAAAATCACCACAGATAGAAAAATAAGTGAAAATGTATGGTCCAGAAAGTAAAGAAAGCTAAGTATATAATCAAAACAGAGCTGAGGCATGCTGCTATGCGTCTTAAATAAGTGAAACAACCTTTAGAGTACTATAATATTGATACATGTTTCACATCGATTTTGGTAAATTCTGTTCTGCTGATAGTGCTCTAAATATTACCTAAGCAGTATAAAATGTTGGATAAATGGTGATCTAAATGTCGTTTGGATATTTTTCTTTACTATATCATACTAACCCTTAACTAGTAAGGTAAGGTAAGGTAAAGTAAGGTAAGGTAAGGTAAGGTAAGGCCAGAGAAACTTAAATATGAGCTTTATATTTGCAAAAACAATTTAGAATATATATTTGAACATATTTTATATATTTTTAATATATATGTATATAAATACACACTTGCAGTACTTTTCAGTTGTTTTTATACCAGTAAAAAATGCAAAATTCATAGGAAATTTCCTTATTTTTATTCGCTAAATTTTCTGGAGTGCAAAAGAAATCAAATTTTGGGGTTACATACACCCCATCTCACCACTTACGTTATAAAAAGTCACCTCACCCCTTAAGGGTTTACTTGAATCATTAGAAATAATAGTAATATTTAAAATAATATAAAACTTATCTATCATGTGTTAAAACATTTGGTTTTACACAAAGCGATTATTTTAATAAAATTCAGTAACGTTAAATATTTTTTATCCACATATGTTTCAAATCTAATAAAACGTTTTTGAAATACAGAAATATTTTCAATTGTTTTAAAGAAATTTTGTACTATACGTTAGAAAAAAAAGATAAAGGTTTTTTTTAATATAATATTAAACGAATTTCGATCTTTCTTTCTTCTAAACTTATATGTGCAAAGAATTATCGGATGACAGAATTGAGATTCAAGCTATAAAACCTCAACGGTTGTGGGAAAATGTCTTATCGAATAACCATTAATTTCAAGAACGTTTTCAGTTTTGGTAAAATACGCGACAATAAAATTTATATATGATCGGTAAAAGAAAGTTTTCCCTATTTTCCAAGTTGTTTTCTGAAAGGAAAAACAAACGAGGGAACAGTAAGAAAAGAAATATATTTTTAGACGTGATTTCAAAATTCCAAACGTGTAAAGGAAAAAAGAAAGATATATAAAATATTTTAAAATATCTAACCTGAAAAGTTTTCCATTGTTTTAATAATATTCAAATTTAACTGTTGCAGTACCTGGTATCCAGTAACTTCATTCACATTTTAGGAAATCTTAATAAATAGAAATAATCTTGTATCGGAATGTGTTTTAAATCATAAGATTAGTCAAAGTGAATGAATGTTTTGGTTAAAAGGAAAGAAAAACAGATAAAAACTTAACTCTTTCAGTTATTTTTTAGCGGTAAAATTTTTTTTAATTTTATTACTTTTTGTTTCCTTTCACGCAAACATTTAAATTTTTTGGCAAGTCTTATTGTATAAATCACGCTGACAAAAATTTCTTATGCAGGGGTGTACGTCAGTTACTAGCAAAGTATAAAAGGGCGTCATTTCTCACATGACTGTAAACATGCAACAATATTATCTCGCTATGATAGTGGTAGCGATATAGACACATATGTCACTATGTATATCGCATTTAGTGTACGTATACCGTGCACATATATTTCACAGGGATTCGACTATTCATTAGCTCAGTGTAAAAACCATTTACATAAACCTTAGTAAATTCAGAATTGCATTTGTCTGAAAAGGGAGGTGGCGGCTGCCTCAAAAATGTTGCCGCAAAAACTGTCGCAAACATTTTAATTTCTTAACAAGGTTTATGGAGTTAATAAGTACTGTCTAATCTTTTAGTAAGCAAGAGCGTACCTCAGTTGGTGTCAAACAATAAATGGCGCCCTAACACACATGACTGGAAACATGCAACAATATTATCTCACTGTACTAGTGGTAGCGATATAGACACATATGTCGCTACGTACGAGTATATCCCGTTTAGTATATGTATACAGTACAGATATGTTTCGTAGGAGTATGTGTTAGCCACAATACTCCTACAATTCAGTAGCTCAGTGTAAAAATCATTTGCATAAATCGTAGCAGACGTACAATTACATTTTTCTGAGAGGGGACATGAGTGCTACCTCAAACAATTTGCCTTAAATAACTGCCGGAAACATTTTAATTTTTTGACAAGTCTTATGGTGTAAATAAGGCCTGACCAACCTTTTAGTAAGCAGGTACGTACCCCAGATGATGGAAATAATAATGCTGCTATTACTCACATGACTGAAAACATGCAACAATATTATCTCACTCTAATAGTGGTAGCGATATAGACACGTAAGTGGCTAAGTATATGACGTATATTGTACGTATACTAGACACGTATATTTCACAATGGTACCAGCAAGGCTTCTTCAATTCAGTAACTCAGTGCAAAAATCATTTTCATAAATCGTAGTAAATTTAGAATTGCATTTTTCTGAGAAGGGATGGTAGGGCTGCCTCGAAGAATTTTGTAAGGAAAGGGACCAGAAAAATTAATGTTGCCTGTAATAATAATAATAAAACATGCAAATAATTAATGTTTTTAAACATAGTATTGTTTAATTTGTTTTATTTTTATTAAATCTAGTAATAAGAAACATTCAAAAGGGCGTCAAGCAAACATACAAAGAGCGCCGCGTCGGACAGCACTGTTGGAAATTACAATGCGATACGACAGTTTGGGACATGTTCATGAATTCATCAAATTTAACATTCTTTTGTATCTCTTGGAACTCAGGGAAATCTCCTGGGTGTATCAATACAACGGTTAGAAGCATTCAGGACAGACAGAGTACACTTAGACGATGATAAAACATACAGCAATGTATGGTCGGAAACTCTTTCCTATCGCGGTAGTAACGACATAAAACAAAAGAAAGGAAGGACATGAAAAAGGAGAGAAAACATTTTTATTATTCTTAGTGCTGCAAAAATGCCGGGACAATGCTGGAAAGTGCTGAGGAACGTGTTGCACGCATCGGGGCAATGGACACTGCGTTAGGGAAACTGCCGGTAGTTTCGAGTACATTAGATTTTCCATGCGCCGGAGATACACTTCCATGCATCACGGCCCGGGATCGTAATTTCGAATACCTACTTTAATGACGATCGTTGTCTCTTTAATGTTCTTTTCTTCTTAGTTTTTACTGTGTTAAGGATAATAAACATGTTTTCTCCTTCCATTCTTGCCCTCTCTTTTTTGTGTTTTGTGCCGTCACTACCGCACCATGAAAGCGTTTCCGACCATCCATTGCTGTGGGATTTCCCATTGTCTAGGTTTACTCTATCAGTCCTAAATGTTTGTAACCGTCTTACAGGTACACCCTGTATTTTTCTTTCTATTGGCAAAAAAAGACGACTATTTGACAAAAATTACGATGCAAACAACACTTCGATACCACAATCTGTAATTGTTTTTAATTTTGAAAGGTGAACGCAATTATAAGCCACCTTGAATTTTAGGTACATGCTTGTAAAATAAAAGCATATATCTTTTACAAATTCAACCTAATGATAACACAAAATATTTCTGGTTCAAATTAAACGGCAGTATCGTTTATTTTTAACACTTCTCCAGATAGTTGAAAATAATTTATGAAGTGGGTTTATCTCTCTGTCTGTCTGTCAATCTGTGCTCTAACTCGTGTAGATATACTCGGATTATAATATTATTTAGGTTAACTATAGCATGTTTGGTATTAAAATAAACAGCGTAGAGTTTATAGTTCGTTTACATGGATACTAAAAATAATTATGCTACATTACAGTCTATGAGGCAAAATATCTGCGGTGCGTTTTAAGGATATTACACTATTTCAAACATATTGAAGTTGATATACATCACTATGCACTAAAATACGCTTACTATAGGGTATGGTGTTCATAGCATTCATTATTCATTTACAGACAAACCTAAAATAACTCGGTTATAGTATTGTCTATGAACAATAATTGCTGGGAGTACGTTTTTCTTTCAGTTAGACCTTTAACTAATTTTTCATATATTGCTTGATGTATACCAATCATATAGATCGTATACATAGGGTTGCACAAAAGATCTCGTTTTCGTTTATTGATGAAAGGTGATGAAAGACATTTTTCATCTGTGCTGTATGTTTAATAACTAGAGTATATTTCAGCATACACTTTAGTATATATATAAAACTCGTGGTTCTGTACAGGGCTTCACAAAAGTATTAAGATATTTTTTAGACTATGGACGGTATTTTTAGAAATTGGGTTTTCAAATCTATACGTTTTCCGTACTTCATACCTAAATTTCACTAAAACTGTAAAGCTTATGCTGGATTTACTGGGTGATTATCCCAATTCCTTTTTACTTAGCATCCAATTCTCACCTTAATAAACAATGAAGCTTTGCTAAAGTTCTCTAATGTGCCGTAAGATGCTCATAGTCTATGCTTGACGCATGGTTTTTCATTCTTTTCAAGTACATTTTTAGTAAATTTTAGTACATTTCAATACATCTTCAAATTCAACCTTTTTATTAAAAGGAATGCAAACTTAAAATTTTTAGACAACATTACCTACATTTGACACTATAAACATTCTTATATAAGCTGAATTACATTTTTTAAGACCTTTCTAGAATAAATAAAAAAAAAATGCTATTTAGTATGGAATAATTTCACAGGTTCTCTCACAAATGAAATCCGAAACGTCAGTTCATAATAAATTAATTTTACTAGAACTGCGGCAAGATTTTTTAAAAAGAAAAACATTTCTACAAAACATGAAGAAAATGGTTAACAATTTACTTTTTGTAAAGGTTATGATGAACAAATGCTACATTTCATCCTTTCATCCTGTTTCCTATCACTGCATCTTTTTAGTTTCCTTTGCCTTTTTAAATCGAAATAAAAAATTATGGTTCAACAAGGATAAGAGTTCTGTAATGATTTAGCAGTACCAAACCGCGTAAAGTTTGGGATATATGCGTCATGCTTTACTTGAACTACATCTTTTAAAACATATTAATTTATAATTAAATCAATTCTGTTTCTTTTCCTAATTCTACCCCAAAGCCTAACACCCCACTATAATTTTTTATAGTGACTATAAAACAACCTTGATTGAAACATAAATATTGTGTATGCACACATATTTCTCATCCAATTCAATAAAGTTTTATAAATAATACATTTTACAAATTATGTATCTGTCCAATATTAGTTTCGCAATTTATGTTTCTTTTTACAAAATTAAGGAAAATTAAAATTAATTTATTTATGATTGGATTTTTGAGAACAAAGAGATTAAATATATATGTATTAATAAAATAACAATTGTAGGAAACGTAAATAAATATGCAGGATGTCCCCCAATTCATGGGACAAACTGTAAGGGAAGGTAAATTATACAGAAATAATCAATTTTGGTACAGCAATATGGTGTCAAAAATTAAACGTTGTGGCGAAAAATGAGAAATGTGGAGTAAATGAAAACGAGCGTTTTATTGACATAACAATTGCAGAAATTGAAATCCTTGCAATAAGGTCCCCAAAGAGTCAATATGTATCTCGTAAATGAGACACCTGGATTCTTCAAATGTGTACGCCAATCACTGGCTAGACGCTGCCAGGACCGTATTGAAGTTGCTAGTGGTACATTCGAGCACTTTTTGTAATTGTACTGTCAATAAAACGCTTGTTTTCCTTTCTTCCGCATTTCTTGTTTTACGCCAAAACTTTTCATTTCCCAACCCACATTGCTGTACCAAAATTCATTCTTTATGTGTACTTTTTCTTTCCTTACAGTTTAACCCATGAATTCAGCGACATACTGTATAATAAAGTAAATTAACACTAGAGGTCTAAATTTATGTTTTAAAATGAGCGGTTGAAGGTGTTGAAATTGTAATCTGATTATAATTTTTTTATCATATTTTATTGTGTTCCTAAACTTTCAGACACACCGTATTACACACTGACAAATGCGAAAAAAGAAACTTTTAAAACTAAAACGCTTCTTAGCATTAATGGTGCCACAGCGATAACAATTGCATACTTACATTTACATAACCAAATTCTGTGTTTTTTTACCTAAAAAATTTAAAAAGAATATCTTTGAGAAACAGCTATAGATGAATTCGATTGCAGTGTTATTAGACGAAGTGTACACGATTTTTATGCCAAGGAGAAACAATTTCTTACTTGAATGAATTTTTTCTTGTTTTAAAAGAAACAATCAATTTTAATTAGAATAATCAAACTTTGCGTCAATTACTCCATAAAATCGGATTCAAGTTGAAAAAATGCTAAAACAAAATAGCTACTAGAACGAGAGGATATTATTCACAAGAGAATCCAATTTTTAAGAAATATGAAAAGATATCTTACAGAAGGTATCGTACAACCCGTAATTTACATCGACGAAACCTGGGTGGGCAGTAATTTAACTTTCAGTAAATGTTGGTAATTCGAAGATGTGGATAGTATACTCCGGCAGGAAATGAATCACGACGTATTATGAAACTGTGTGCAGGCGGCTCTATGGGATTTTTGTCAAAAATAAAGTTTATCTCTAAAGCTAATACAAAAAAAAAAAGGTGTTTGCCACGGACAGATGAACTCTAATATTTTTTAGTAATGGGAACGAGACAAATTTATACCCAATTTGATAGGAAATGCTGTAGTTTTCATTGATGATGCGCCCTATCATACCGTGAAAATGGACAAAATTCCAAACTCCAATACCCGCAAAAGTGAAATTTTAAACTTGGTTTGCTGCGAAATCGATTATATATTCCTTAGATACGTTAAATACTTCAACGCTTAAAACTTTTAAATTTGATGAACTACTACAACATCATGGCTTTCAAGCACTTCGGAACATGAATCCTACAAATGATATGAATATGAGTAAACTACTCAGAGAAACAGAAGAGGCCCTAAGTAAAATATCCAGTTACAGTTGTCAATCTCATTGCAATCACGTTCAAAATCTTGAATTAAAATCTTGTTACAAATATCCTATTATCGAAGTAATTTGTGAATTTCTAAAAAATTCTTTAACATACACTGAAGAAAGTGACACTGACTATGGTAGGGAAGTCACTCTTTCAGGAGATAGCGAAGCTACAATTTCAACAAATGAGGAGGATAACATTTAATGCTATATTTTAACAAATAAGCTATTTTTATGTAATTTGCAAGAAAATTTCAACCCAAAAAAGTTAATTTTCAGCTTTTTATACATTTTTAAGGTGCCCGTATAGTCTTTTTTGTTATTTGGTGCTGAATTTATTTTATAAACTAGGGGGCTCTGCCCCCTACGAGCTACGCTCGTCAACCCCGTTCAGACACCGCAGACTCTAACAGCACGCTAATTTGATCGCCTTTAAAAAGATTTCGGAAGATTGAATTATAATTTGAATCTGACAATTATAATCTGACGTAATTTTCACCAAACTTTTCTTTCTCTTTTTAATATTCACGTCAAAATACTTTTGTTAAAAATGAAATATTATGATCATCTTAAAATGTCAAGTAAATGTCTCGCGCAATTTTTAAATTGAAACTGTTTTGCAATATTATTTTTTGCTCATTTTACGTAATAAGTGTAATATGACGTAAATTCTCCTATTTAGGAGTTCTAACGCATATTACTGAATTTATTATTTTACAATATTCTTTCTCATTTGAAATTCACGTGTAACTATAGTTTTTATGACTTAATTTTCAATGAGTTCCTGCTTTTTATATTTTTTGTTTATAATAGTCACGTGTAAAATAAATTTTTAATTTGAAGCAAACATTACTGCTTGCGCTGTTTATACAGTTGGCAACAGTTTAAATTAATACAATTTTCTAAAATTTGTAAAAAATATCTCTCGAAATGCTGAAAATTTGAATTTAAAATAGAAATAAAACTTCGAAAAATTATTCAAATTAAAAAACTAACTGCAATCTGCACACCGGGAAATTCTAACGCATAAAATGATCTAAAAATGATTAAATTCCTATGTACAGTTTTTGCTCCTATAAAACTTTTTTAATGGAACGATTTTGTCCAACTTTGGCATTAAATATCTCTTAAAATAATTCTTCGATTTGAAAACTCTCTGCATCAGCGTGTTTATCAAACATTTTTCTATAATACTACCGATTTTCATATTTTTGTATGCAACAGTTTTTTTAATATTAACGAAGAAAGACCTCCGGTCACAAAAAATTCAAAACCGGCGGCGGCGGCGGCGGCGGCGGCGGCGGCGGTGACAGCGGTAGTTACTTTTTTTTAGAATAGAGAGATATGTATTTTATAAATATGTAGGGGATAATTCTTTTCAATAATATTGTTCACCTACAAAGGACACAAATACACACTTTTTGGTTTCATAATGCCATGCTTATTTAAGGAAGGATATTTAATTTGTAGTAAATATGTAAAAATTGGTCTTGTGAGTACAGATTAAAAACTTATTTACGTTTTAACCCTTATGTCAATGACCAAAATATGCCCTTATGTCCAATGACCGGGGTACCCGGATATCCGCTGCTATTACATACACAAGCCGTAAAACACCCAAATTTCATAAAATGTAACTGCTCCGCCTTTCGAGAAGATGAATTTGACGCATTTTTATGAAATTTAATTGCTTCAGGTGTCAACAATTGAAACAAACTTCACACATCAGAAATATGGGAAACAAACTCATATCCGTTACATCGAGCAAGCATGAGTGTAGATCGAATCTGGAATATTCTAAGATTTATTCGTTTTGACAACCAGAATACACGATTAGAACGTTTTCAAAATAAAAAAGCTCCAGCAATTTGTGATTTATGGACTATACTGAATCATAACCTATTGAAAAAATCCAAACCGTCAGATGATTTAACGGTTGATTAGGAGTTATTTCCTCATCCAGGAAGAACAAGATTCACCCAATATATTCCGTATAGACCGGCTAAATGTGAGATCAAAATAAGGTGGGTATATGATGCAAATAATAATTATCCTCTCGAAGGTCAACTATGCACGGGAAAAACAGGTCCAGACCGCGAAATAAATCAAAGTGAAGAGTTGTGAAAGACTTGGTTCTCTATTCATGCTCTATTCATGTATTCTAGACGAAACACCACCATGGATATTTTCTCCTTCTCTTTCTTTGGCCAAGCATGTATTATACTGGAAGCTCACAATTGTTGAACATTTTCAAACGAAACAAATCTTATATTCTCCAAGAAATGAGGCCATGTAAATCGCGCATGTTTTATCTACAGAATTTTGATTTCATGTTGACGTAAGTATTTGTTTGTATGTTCCAAAAAAGAACAAAGCTGCCATTCTACTGACTACTATGC
Source organism: Maratus speciosus (assembly GCA_963932465.1). Lineage (NCBI taxonomy): Eukaryota > Metazoa > Arthropoda > Arachnida > Araneae > Salticidae > Maratus > Maratus speciosus. Next base: position 422,864,483 of record OZ010791.1, read on the forward strand.
ATCATGATAAAACCATTACGTGACCGAAGGAGAAACCCGAATGATACAGTTTTATAATGAAGCTAAATATAGAGTGGATATAATGGATAAATTATTGGGGCAACATACGACACATAGGCGTACAAATATATGACCACTTGCATTAGTTTTCTATATTGTAGATATAGTAGCACTTGCCGCTTACCTTATACGTACTGCAAATAATGATATGGTTATAAATAAAACAGACAATCATCGCCTGTTTTGTAGGAATTAGATGAGATCTTGAGCCTTCCAGCAATTCAAGATCAATCGCAAAACGAGGCTATGAGATATTTTTCGACCAAATCAGGAATACTGTATAAGGAAAAAAATCTTTATCCGTGTCCAAACCACTTAAAGCGAGGTGAAACAATAAGGATAAAAGCAGTTGGTGTCATATGTGCTTGTTAGATCCTCAAAAAGGGTATATAAATCCAGAATGTATGTAATGTGGAAAGTGATGTACATTCAGTATGTGATGTACATTCGTATATATTTTACTACAGTACAGCTTGTCCACAAAATTTCACTATGAAAAAGTGTATGTATTTTCGTTCACCTTAAGAAATAGGTGTAACTCTTATTTTCAAATTAATTTCAAATTTTTTTGGTCTAAATGTAAAAAATCTATGAATTCCTGTATTGTACCCACGGAAAATTCGCATGGGTTCCCGGGTACCCTGGTCATTGATGAAAGGTATAAAAATGTTTAATGCCCCAACACAGTAACAAAAATAATTCAAAATTTTAAATTGATTAAACTAATGGACAGTGAATATTACAGATAATGTGGATCTAAATTCATTTTAGTTTTTTTATATTAACACCATGAAAACTAGATTAAGAGAGAAAAAAAGGTACCCGGCCATTGACATAAGCGTTAAAAAAAAGGAGACGTTACATAAAGTTCATGACGTTTCTATTTCAGTGAGACTATTTCAATACTAATGACAAGTGGTGATGCGCACATTCTCGGTTAACAACTGAAATATAAAATAGTTGGTAATAGATTACTTACAGAATTATAATACTTTTAATTAGCGGTGAATATTACTAAATTTAGGAAATTATTGCAGAGAATTGTATTGTAACGGAGGGCTGAGAAAGATTTTTAACAATAATTAAAGGTAATTTTCAAGAATATAAATAACATAGAATATAAAACATAGATATATAGAACATATATAGAACATAGAACATGGAACATAGAATATATTTTTATAAGAAAATTAAATTTACATTTAAAAGAATTTTCAGAGGAAAATTGGAGTAATGATTAAATGATATTAGATATCTTTCATTACAAAAAACTACCTATTGCAGCCGTTCGGAGGAAAGCGATTTCAAAAAACTTTGGTATATTTTAATCGATCATGACCCCCAGACCCCGAAACCACCCTCCGTTCATAAGTTGATACATATATATATATATATATATATATATATATATATACAGTGACGGTGAACAGTTTCCGACCAGCATAAAATTTTTGGTTAATTTGTAAGTAAACCCAAATGAAGAGGAATCCCAAAGTGATACTTATGCACTTTATTGACATAATAGTTAGGAACATATTTATGAAATAAAAAATAAATATCAATAAATGTAACTGTCAAAATTAATTGCAAAAGAAAACGCATGTTCTCAAAAGTTTCCTGCCACCTTAGCAAGTTTGGAAAAAAAAATTGTTATAATAGAAAATGACAGTGATGAACAATATTTATAATCAGAATTTTGTCTTCTTACATTTAAGAATATGTACTGTGGCGCAGCGACGGGGCATCGATTCAAAGAACGGTTGAAAATCGTCTATGATAAGTTTTTTCCCACGGTTTTTGTAATGTTTCGGAAAATTCTGCTTAATTGGAATATTTATAATTCCGCACACGGTTTCAAGTTCGTTCCAAAGATTTTCCTTTGTTTATTTCATCGGGTGATAGGGCTGTCCATTTTAAAAACGGAATTTTTTCGTGCTAAAGCCACTGCTTGACGAGCTTGCATGTATGATTTGGGTCGTTATCATGCTGAAACAAATAGTTGCGACCAAAATTTTTCCTCCAATAAGGCAGCAAATGATCTTGCAAGATATCTTTATGCATTGCACCATTCATCTTGCAGCGAATTTCAACTAACTGACCGACACATTTTCTAGAAAACATTCCCCACAGCATAACGTGTTCTCCGTCATGCTTCATTGCTGGAATAGCATATCCTGTAACACATCTTTTGTTTTTATGTCAACGGAGATAGCGTCTGCCATCATTCCCAAAAAGGATGAACTTCGATTTCGATTCATCGGAAAAATAGTACATTTTTCCAGTTTACGTTTGACCAGTCTTTGTAATCCTCGGCAAACGTCAGTCGGGCCCTATAATTTTGTTTCACTTATGAAAGATTTTTTAACACGGACTCTTCCATAAAGTTCTACGTCACATAGGTGTCTTGACACGGTAGACCGACTTATTTCAAGAATATTTTAACACCGTATATCGAGAGGAATTGCAGCGGCATTTTTATGCGGGTCATCAACTGCTTTTCTCCTGATAAATATGTCCATACGAATAGTCGTTTTACGGGGTCTCACGGACAGTGACAAGTCTTGAAGGCCATGGCCATCTTTATATATTTTTTAAATATCGTTCACAGTAAATTTTCCGATCGATAACATTGCCTGAATCTCACGAGAGGATTGGCCCTTTAGCGACAAACAAATCACTGGTTTACGAACAATAATTGTTGAACTTTTAATTTTTAAATTTCAAATACGTTATTCACGTTGATTATTTAACAAACACGTTAAAAAAAATACTTTACAGATAGGAAAAACTAACGAATGACGAATGGCCGGAAACTTTTGCACACGCGGATTTTGAATTCGTCCTCTTTGCATCAAGTAACTTCAGTATTGATTCAAAATGATCACGTGACCTGAGGTAATTTGCTTTCCCTAACGTTTGCACCAATTGTGCTTCTTCTTCGCTGAACCGTTCTGGCAAAAAAAATCAAAGAAACTAACTGGCCGGAAACTTTTGACCGCCACTGTATATCCATATATATGTATATGATCTTTGTCACACTGCAACTCTCGTATTTATGAACCGATTTGGATGTAACTTCGTGTATACATAGTGCATACCAATGCCTCGACCGAGTTCGTTGGCCAGCATCATCCGCCATCTTGTTTCAAAATGGCGGCCATTTAAATTAAAAAAAATTAAAATTTGAAATGTGGTACCAAAAAATTGAAAATTGGAAAATATTTTTTTCTTATGTGTTTGACCTTGATAGAAAGATCTCAGAGCATTTTTTGTTTCGTCTATATCTTAAAAAATGGCTCAGTTATAGCACTTTGAATTTCTAGCTTGGCTGACATTTTGAAAGCCCGGATTTTTGTCACGCGGTAACAGGCGTATTTATGAATCGATTTGGATATACATTAGAGTATACATAATACGTACCAATGTCTTGACCGAGTTCGTTGGCCAGCTTCATCCGCTAGCTTGTTTCAAAATGGCGGCCATTTAAATTAAAAAAAATTAATTTGAAATGCGGTACCAAAAAATTTCAAATTAAAAAATATTTTTTTTCTTATATGTTTGACTTTGATGCAAAGATTCCGGAGAAGTTTATGTTTCGTCTATATCTTAAAAAATGGCTCAATTATAGCACTTTTAATTTCTAGTGTGGCTGGCTTTTTGAAACGACCCGATATTTGTCACGCGATAACAGACGTATTTATAAACCGATTTGGATGTACCTTGGTGTATACATAATACGTACCAATGTCTCGGCCGAGTTCGTTCGCCAGCTTCATCCGCAATCTTGTTTCGAAATGGCGGCCATTAATTTTTTTTAAATTTAAAATTTAAAATGGTGTGCCAAAAAATTGGAAAATGAAAAAGATTTTCTTGTATCTGTTTGACCTTAATACAAAGATTCCGGAACAGTTTTTGTGTCGTCTATATCTAAAAAAATGGCTGAGTTATAGCATTTTGAATGTCTATTGTGGCTGACATTTTGAAACGACCTGATTTTTGTCAACCGATAACAGGCGTATTTATGAACCGATTTGGATGTAACTTTCTGTGTACATAGTACGTACCAATGTCTCGACCAAGTTGGTTGGCCAGCTTCATTCGCCATATTGTTTCAATAGGGCTGCCATTAAAAAAAATAAATTTAAAATTTAAAATGAGTTATCCAAAAATTGAAAAATGAAAAAGATTTTTTTAAGTGTTTGATCTTGATACAAAGGTTCCGGAGCAGATTTTTGTTTCGTATATACAGTCGGACCTCTGTTTAACGAATCTCTATTTTGCAAATTTCTCCGTAAAATAACCTCCAAATAGCGAAGTGCGTTCTCTATTTAACGAACTTTTTCTTGGGATCCATTTTTTTTCTTCCTATTTCGCAAAATATTACTGGACATTTCAAACTTATTCTTTCTTTTAACACATTTTATGATGATCAGTGACCAAGACCAGGTCTTATTAGGCACCTAACTCACCGATAACAGTAAAATATTTGTGATTCTTTGTTTTTCATCCAAGAAGTGCAAACTTTCAATATCTCCTTTTAACCCTCAATGGAGCTGCCCCGTGTCCTTAGAGTCTCCCGTTTTCTAGATTGTTGATCATGATCAGTCGTGTTGGTAATTTCGGTTCTTGTTGCTCGAAAATATCAAAGAGAAATTGCTTGAGCATCAAAGAAAAAAAAAACTCTTGATGAGGTGGATGAAGGCGTGAAGAAAAAGAATACCGCTTTAAAATTTGGTATTCCTACAAACAGCTTATCAACCATAATAAAAAAGCATGATTTTAATGTAAGATCATTTTTTTAAACTGAAAATACAATGTATTTCCAGACAATGTTTTGTTTCATTCTTATTTCTTTTGCAGATTTCTGTTTGATAGATAAAATAAATAAAACAAATGAATATAATTTATAAAAAAAGTGTGCTTAATTACTTTTAAAAATTATATTTAGTGTTTATGGACATGTTTTATGTAGTTTAAAGTGTTCTAAAAGGTGACTCTATATTGAACGAATTTTCCATATAACGAACTTTTTTCGGGATTTAGCGACTTCGTTAAATAGTGGTCCGACTGTATCTTAAAATATGGTTGAATTATAGCACTTTGAATTTCTAGCGTGGCTGACATTTTAAACCGATCTGATATTTTTCACGTGATAACACGCGTATTTATTAACCTATTTTGATGTAAGAAGGCATGTGGATAGTATATCGTAATGTCTCGACCAAGTTTGCTGGCCAGCTTCATCAGCCATCTTGTTTCAAAATGGGGGCCATTAAATTAAATAAAATAATTTATTTAAAGTGAGGGGTAAAAAGATTAGAAATTGGAAAAGTATCTTTCTTAAGTATTTGGCCATGATATAAGGATTCCGGAGCATTTTTTGTTTTGTCTTTATCTTAAAAATTGGCTCAGATATAGCAGTTTCAATTTCTAATGTGGGTGGCATTTTGAAAAATCTGATTTTTTGCCTGCGACAGCACTTGTATATATCAACAGATTCCGATGCTAGTGAGCATGTGCACATGAATTACTAAGGTCTCAACCAAGTTCACTCGTTAGCCTCATCCACCATGTTGTCTCAAAATGGCAGGAACTTCAAGATATCGCCGAATTTCGCAACCAAGTACAAGTTACTTTAAATAAAACAGTTTGGATAAAGCTGACTAATTTCGCAAAATTCTCATTCATAATGATTTAGTATTTATAAAAATTAGTACTGAATCTCCTATAATCGGTTTCCACTAAATTCAGCTTTGTGTGTTTGAATATTATAAGCTTACTTTTTAAAAATAAGGAATGTGAAATCTACCTCTTCCTCCCGGCACTGGCCGGAAGGACTTTTTATAACATTTCTAAACAAAGAGGAAATCAATTATGACTTATAACGGATCTATACAGTATCCCTCCAGTAAAAATACTGCATTAAAATACCAAATAATTTATCATAAATATTTAATCTAAAAAAAAAACCATTATTCAAAAATTAAGTAGGGTAATTTCGGGATTTATGCCGCACATTATTTTTATTTGTATATAAAGTCCCATGGTGGACATAAAATTAAAAAAAAATCATGCTGTGCTATTTAATGTTAAATTTAGAACGCGTGTACTGCGGCAAAAAAATTTAAAACAAATTATTAATATTTTTTAACAATTTGTTTCTAAAGCATTACACTGCGGCGCGTCACCCGTACATTCAGGCTGAGACGCCGCACTGTTGCGGCAGTTATGCCGCGCTTGTAATAAGAAAAGAATTAAATTATAATTAAAAATATTAAAAAAATATATTCATATTTGGGTTATAACTAATGAGGTAATGCCAAAATGGAACTAATTGAGTACAATGAAACGTATTAGTAGATTCCATTTAATAATTGTTGCCTACTTTCACTATTAAAATTATCGACTTAATTTTTTACATTAAATTTTAATTGTTATTTCAGCAACAACGTAACATCAATGTATTAGAAAGGGAAAAGAAAAAAAGAAAAATTGTTTTTACATAATTTACTTGTTAATTCTTTTGTAACCGGTGGCTTTTACACAAATTTTATTCGGTTTGTACCACTTTTTAAAAAGAAGTTACCTTTACTTAAATAAATATATTAAATTTAAAAAAAGTCAAAAAAGCCGACTGCGTAAAAAGCGAACTAATTAATTATTTCTGATCAATATGAAACTATTTTTCATATTACTTACCTTTTTTTTATTTACTTGTATTGATGACTTTTAAGTTGTGTTTAATTATTAGTTCCTATCAACAAACACTGTTTTGATAAGGTCTATAGATATCTATTATGAAGGTAAGAGTTATAGTAAAGGTAGAATTCCAAAGTACACAACTTCCAAGTTGTGTAATATTTAAATGGAGCTTCTGACAGCAAAATGATCAATGAAACATCGTCTTCATTTTGAAAGAAATATCCAATGATATGCTACCAATCGGATGCGTAAATTTTTTTTTGTCTCTACCGCCATTTTAAATTTATAAAAACAAAACCTATCATGTAACCATCGGACGGTTAAGACGAATCGACAGAGACCTTATTCATTAAATTCCATCCAGCCGTTGGGATGTTTCGAGGGTATAAAGAAATCCACGTACACAGATACGCGTGAAACACATAACCTTTCTTTTCAGTCGGGTAATAATCATTAAAATGCTCTAATTAAACAAAGCAAATATTACTTTTCTTTTTTACTGGTGCCAGAAACAAATTTTGTAAGCTCTTTATGAAGGTGTTTATATGCACCTATGGTCCCGAATGGGTTAAGAGACTACAATCTACAGAAAAGTGTCGAAAGTACAGTCTTTATATAACTGCATTTAAACACATGATGAAACGAAGCCAATTACACTTCCTCTTTTTTGGAGTAGTTTGTAAAGAACATCTGCGTTACGCATAATCCAATTTTTCAATATTATCATCTTGACTAGCATCTTTCTTGCACTTCTTACTTTTTATATTCCCATTTTTCTCCTTTGGTTTTAGTAAATTTGATAACGTGACTACACGGTTACTATGTGCAAAAAGAAAAGGAAAAGTTAATAACAATTAATCATCCCGTACAAAAGAAACTGCAGCATGTATACCGAAATAGCAGTGCGGCATGTATCCCATTTTGCATGGTGCAGACTTCGGCCATCACAATTACCTGCCATCGCTAAGGGGAATGGCATAACCATACACAGAGTACTATATACAAACGCTACACTTGGTTTTGACTTCGAAATCATGCATGCATTTAGTAATTAGTGTATGAAAAGTATTTAAACATAACGTTATTAAAAGTTTGTTCAATGAAATCATCCAGTTATGTCAAATTAAGGATTGTACGTCTACAAGTAAACATCGAAATGGGATTCACGCTATACACTGGTTAACATAATCTCATTGAGCACCTATACTGACGACCATCTATCAATAAATTACAAGAAATACAAGGGGTGCGGCATCTATCCCGTATATGGGACTCTCCCGGAGTTACCCTACTATAAACAGAAAAAAACAGCATTTCTTTAGAATATCTTGAATAATTCCATTAACTTTGCAAGATACGATTGGAATGCCTTTATCAACCGAATATTAATTCTAGCGAAACCATTACTTGTTAGGTTTTCAAAAACTCAACATTTTAAGTTCTAACTTTATTAACCATCACAATTTATTGAGATACACATTACTGCTAACGAATTTTAAATGTGAAAAACAGAAAAAAAATGTAGATAATCATAGTTTAATGAAGTATTTCTCAATCAGTTGCTAACTTAATAAAATCTAATTACAAGTTGTAAATCTATCATTTAACGTCAATTATCAAGAGATGTCGCTAAATGAATTATCCGCTGTTAAAATTCAATAAAAATATTATACGTTTTCCTATTAGTTATGTTAAGAGGAAATCGAATATAACATTTTCCTAAACTGATTTAACTGGTTTGTTGCAAGTTATTTAATTTTAGAAAGATTGACAGTACATTTCCGAAATTAAATATTGCATAACATTTTGAAGCACTGTCAAATTATCAGTAAATACTAAAGTTTTAGAACAATTATATTAATATAATCAGTAGAATTTTCAACAATATGTACGTTACCGAAGTTAAGAGTTTTATTTCCATCTTTTTCCGTAGTTAAACGATTGGCGCACTTTAAGAAGAGCAAAAAAATAAGATTCATTGTATTAGATGTAAATTTCCAACTGGGCGAAAAATGTCCGGAACAGGATTCGAACCAGGTATCTCCTAACTGAAGCCGCCAGTGCTCTACCATCTGAGCTATCCTGGACAAATCTGGGGGCACTTTTTAACCAAGATAACCTTAATGATTAATGACACTTAATCTAGTGAAGATTCATTGTGTCTGTGTTAAATGTATTGGTAATTCACATTAAGTGACAAATTGCTAAAAGTGATAAAAAATATACTTAAAAAGCATATAAATACCTTTATTCAGATCGACATATGTTTCAACGCTCAAACGGCGGCATTTTCAAGATCTTTGTTGATATAGTTTCGCAATTTAAAAAGAAAAAAAAAAAAAAAAAAAAAAAAAAAAAAAAAAAAAAAAAAAAAAAAAAACAAGAAATTGTAAAATAAAATAACGATACCCAATTTACAATGAAAACGAGTGTAAACATAAAAAATATAAAATAATAAAAAAGAAAGTGTCCAGTTAAACTGATGGCATTGGGCTCACAGGATATTCACACTAATTGAATATTATACTCTTATTTCAAGGAATAATGCCCCTCCAAAAATAATTGAAGGGGGATTTTCCCCCGTTTCCCAACATTATGCTTAACCAATGAACCTCCAAATCTAATCAAAGAAGTTCCTTAACATGATAAACCGGTATATCCAATTTGGAGCAAATCGGATGCATGAAAAACCCATTTTTCTAAATGAAGTAGGGAGAGGATTAGCCCCCCTTTCCCCCCTTTATCATCAATCAATGTACCCCCAAAACTAATCAGGGAAGCACCTTATCAGAATGAAAATGTTTTTGAAGCAAATCAGATATTTCTATCAAGAGTTATCGCGTTACGGACAGTCGTTGAAAAAAAAGAAAATACCCCCTACTGACTCCTCAAGAAATTATCGTAGACGAAAGTTACTGGTACCGAACGATTGGAAATAAAGTCTACTTTTAAATGACGTATATAAAAGTTACTTAGGGGGCGATCTACATATTAAAACGAATCCAAACTTCATTTTTTTCAATGGCAATACCCTATTTTAATGAGATATTTCAAATCTTTGGTTAAAACTATGCCTAGACACCAAATTTCAAGTCATTTGAGCGATATGTTTTTGAATTACAAACATTCAAACTTTAGGTTGGTTTGGTTTTATATATGACGGCCAATTATCTGCACGAGGGATATAGGCCCTAAGGGTGGGGGAGTGCCTTCCGTGGAGGTCTTTCTAAGGGAACCTAACCCGTATTAACGCTTGGAGAACCAAGGTTCGAAGAAAACCACGTAAACTCCGAACGATTAGGCCGACGGGCGCGATTGGGATTGAACCCAGCACGTCCCGTCTACCAGCTTCGAGAGCAGACCCTCTCGGCCACTGGTGGGGCTTCAAACTTTAGGGCTTCTAATGTTAAATTACATTTTCAAATTTTTATTTATAACTCCTGAAATTATGATCCTGATGTTCTGATTTTTTGTGTAGCAATAATACTAGTATACCCAAACATAAATACGTTGAATTTGCAATTTTTATAATTTTCTGATATGAATTATTCATTATGAAATTAATATTAAAGAAAATTATGAATTGCAACTTACAATTTTTTTGATGGATTCAAATTTATTAAGTCCTGCTTTATGGAAATCCAAAATTTCACATTTGTCTTCCAAGTAGTTTTCAAATTATGCTTAAAAAGGGGCAAATGATAGTTTAAGGGGCCGTCTATGATAGAAGTGACTAAATAATTTGAAATTTATTATGCTATCCTGTAATCTAACAAGCATATTTGACTGCTTAAGGTGCATTGATCAAGACGGGAGCTTTCTTGGTTAACAATCGAGTACCGAACTTCAATTTAGATACAGCCCTTAAAATACGCTCGTTTTAAAATAATTAATTTCTCGGAAACTTGTGGTACGAATTGCATAAAAATTTGTTTTTAGACTAATTGAAGGGTGTAGAGTTCATTTATACTGTCAGAATATTGTACTGCTATTGAAAAAAACCAAGTTATGGTTCGTTTTAATATGTAGATGGTCCCCTAAGCAAAATTTGTATACATCATTTAAAAGTAGACTTTATTTCCAATCGTTCGGTACTTGTAACTTTCTTCTACGATAGTTTGTTGAGGAGTTAGTAGGGGGTGTTTACTTTTTTTTCCATGACTGTACAATGTACATACATGCAGAACCGGCGGGCACATAAGCTCTCAGTCTTTGATAGCCTGTGAGCGTAAATTATCTTCCACTATTGTTTCTAATTCTGCAAAACATTCAAGATTTTATGTAATGCAAGGATAGCTGAATCATTGCAAATATTCTCACTGCGTAAAAAGATCGCTACTGATTCCCGGATAATGGATGTTAAATAAAATCTTAATGGATTAATTACTCTACTATATTTAAAATCAGTCTGAAAAAGTTATTTGCTACATAATCTGGCCAAACCTTAATTTAGTTATTTCTTTATTGAAATTAAATAACTTGCAAGAAACCAGTTAAATCACTTTCGGAAAATATTATGCGATAAACATACCGGTTTAATATGCCGATTGGTTTGTTGCAAGTTATTTAATTTCTATAAATACATAACTAAATCAGGCTTTAGCCAGATTATATAGCAAAGGATCCTTACAGATTCATTTTTTAAATAGTTGAGTAATTTATCCATCAATATTTTATTTACCATCGATTATCCGTTAATCAATAGCTATATTTGTACACAATGAGGATATTCGCTATTATCTTATGTTTGCAATTGTTTATCATTGTACATAAGATCTCGTGGTTTTATTTACCAATTTACTGTTTTTGAAATTTTTGTGAAAATATTTGTAACCACAAAGATCTAGAAAATGTCACCGTCACGGTCTGGAAAATGCACTGATGAAGCATATTTTGATCTGAATAAAGGTATTTATATGCCTTTTAAGTATATTTTTTATCACATTTATCAATCTTTAGCTTAGTTTGGATGATTATAAGTGATTTTCGCACATACTTTTCGTCATACTTTTATTGTATTGGTAATTTTAGAAAATCCAATGTGTTGTGATGCGCTTTACAGAAAGTGTAGATTTATATTTCCTATAAAGATAAGTTATGAAAATACACCAAAATGTACTTCAAATTCATTTTTCTCGAAACTGTGTTTCCTCCGTCTATGCATCTTTAAAATGCCCATTGCGTTTTATTAGGTAGCTTTCATTACAAAAAGCTACATATTGCAGCCGTTCGGAGGAAAGCGATTTCAAAAAATTTTGGTATATTTTCATCGATCATGACCCCCAGACCTCGAAACCACCCTCCGTTCAAAATTGATATATATATATATATACATATATATCTGACCTATGTCACACTGTAACTCTCGTATTTATGAACCGATTTGGATGTAATTCGGTGTGTACTTAGTACACACCAATGTCTCGACCGAGTTCGTTGGCCAGCTTCATCCGCCATTTTGTTCCAAAATGGCGGCCATTTAAAAATTTAAAAAAAATTAAAATTTGAAATGTGGTACCAAAAAATTAAAAATGGAAAAATATTTTTTTCTTATGTATTTGACCTTTATACAAAGACTCCGGAGCAGTTTTTGTTTCGTCTATATCTTAAAAAATGGCTGAGTTATAGCATTTTGAATTTCTATCGTGGCTGACATTTTGAAACGTCCTGAATTTTGTCACGCGATAAAAGGCGTATTTATGAACCGATTTGGATGTAACTTCGTTTATACATAGTACATACCAATGTCTCGACCGAGTTCGTTGGCCAGCATCACCCGCCATCTTGTTTAAAAATGGCGGCCATTTAAATTTTTAAGAAAAATTTAAATTTGAAATGTGGTACCAAAAAATTGAAAATTGAAAAAATATTTTTTTCTTATGTGTTTGACCTTGATAAAAAGATTCGGGAGCAGTTTTTGTTTCGTCTATATCTTAAAAAATGGCTGAGTTATAGCATTTTGAATTTCTAGCATGGCTGATATTTTGAAGTGTCCTGATTTTTGTCACGTGATAACAGATGTATTTATGAACCGATTTGGATGTAACTTCGTTTATACATAGTACATACCAATGTCTCGACCGAGTTCGTTGGCCAGCATCACCCGCCATCTTGTTTAAAAATGGCGGCCATTTAAATTTTTAAGAAAAATTTAAATTTGAAATGTGGTACCAAAAAATTGAAAATTGAAAAAATATTTTTTTCTTATGTGTTTGACCTTGATAAAAAGATTCGGGAGCAGTTTTTGTTTCGTCTATATCTTAAAAAATGGCTGAGTTATAGCATTTTGAATTTCTATCGTGGCTGACATTTTGAAACGTCCTGAATTTTGTCACGCGATAAAAGGCGTATTTATGAACCGATTTGGATGTAACTTCGTTTATACATAGTACATACCAATGTCTCGACCGAGTTCGTTGGCCAGCATCACCCGCCATCTTGTTTAAAAATGGCGGCCATTTAAATTTTTAAGAAAAATTTAAATTTGAAATGTGGTACCAAAAAATTGAAAATTGAAAAAATATTTTTTTCTTATGTGTTTGACCTTGATAAAAAGATTCGGGAGCAGTTTTTGTTTCGTCTATATCTTAAAAAATGGCTGAGTTATAGCATTTTGAATTTCTAGCATGGCTGATATTTTGAAGTGTCCTGATTTTTGTCACGTGATAACAGATGTATTTATGAACCGATTTGGATGTAATTCGGTGTGTACATAGTGCACACCAATGTCTCGACCGAGTTCGTTGGCCAGCTTCAACCGCCATCTTGTTTCAAAATGGCGGCCATTTAAACAAATTTAAAAAAATTTAAATTTAAAATGAGATACCAAAAAATTGGAAAATGAAAAAGATTGTATGTGTTTGACCTTAATACAGAGATTCCGGAACAGGTTTTATTTAGTCTATATCTAAAAAAATGGCTGAGTTATAGCATTTTGAATTTCTATTGTGGCTGACATTTTAAAACGACCTGATTTTTGTCACGCGATAACAGGCGTATTTATGAACCGATTTGGATGTAACTTGATCTGTACATAGTACATACCAATGTCTCGACCGAGTTCGTTGGCCAGCTTCATTCGCCATCTTGTTTCAAAAGGGTTGCCATTTAAAAAAAAAGTAATTTAAAATTTAAAATAAAGTATTAAAAAATTGGAAAAAAAAAAAATTGTGTGTTTGGCCTTGATACAAAGATTCTGGATCAGTTTTTGTTTCTGAAAATTTGTTCTTTTGTTTATATCTTAAAAAATATTGAATTATAGCACTTTAAATTTCTAGCATGGCTAACACTTTGAAACGATATTGTATTTGTCACGCGATAACACACGTATTCGCCTATTTCGATGGAAGAAGGCATGTGGATGGTATACATCAATATCTCAACCAAGTTCGCTGGCCAGCTTTATCAGCCATCTTGTTTCAAAATGGCGGCCATTAAATTAAAAAAAAATTATATTTAAAGTGAGGTGCAAAAAAAAAAAAAAAAAAAAAAAAAAAATAGAAATTGAAAAAGGTTTCTTTCATAAGTATTTGACCTTGATATAAGCATTCACGAGCATTTTTTGTTTGTCTTTATCTTAAAAAATGGCTCAGATATAGCAGTTTCAATTTCTAATGTGGGTGACATTTTGAAAAACTTATTTTTTGCCTGCGACAGCACTCGTATATATCAACCGATTCCGATGTGAGTGAGCATGTGCACAGCCATTACTAAGGTCTCGACCAAGTTCACTGATTAGCCTCATCCACCATGTTGTCTTAAAATGGCAGTAACTTTAATAAATCGCCGAATTTGGCAGCCAAATATAAGTTAGTTTAAATAAAAGCAGCTTGGATAAAGCTGACTAATTTCGCGAAATTCTCATTCATAATGATTTAGTATTGATAAAAATTAATATTGAATCTCCTAGATTCGGTTTCCACTAAATTGAGCTTCGTGTGTTTGAATAATATAAGTTGGCTTTTTTAAAATAAGGAAAATGAAAGCTACCTCTTCCTCCCGGCACTGGCCGGAAGGACTTTTTTTTATTCAAAATTCTCAATATCTATGGATGGGATTTCTAATAAACTTTATACGGAAACTTTGTATGCTCTTTTTGAATAATGGTTTATCAAGTCCTTAAATTAGCATTGCAGTGTACTAATATGTGAATATTTAATAAAAATTCATTTCCATAGTATCGTTTTCTTCTTTAAATAACTATCAGATTAGAGAATGGATGCACAACATTCTTGTAATATAAAAAAAAAATATTCTTTATTGACACAGATAATTTTAAGCATAACGCATCGAAAATTTTTAAAGACACAGACTTCGGAAATATTTTTTTGAGAGAAATGCATTTAAAATACATTGAAATACGATATTTCCATTACTTTCTTGTTTAACAAGTGCAAAATTACTCTTTCTGCTCAGTGTATGGCGAGTTAGGGAATATTATATTTTAATCTTTAACATTAAATTTTAATTAAAAACCAGTTCTCACATTTTTCTCTTTTCAAGCCTCCCCCCTCAACCCCTTACAGTCCTCTTATGCAAAACAATATATATTCTTGTGTGAAAAGTTTTCTTTGCATACTTCAGAAAATTTTGAGGATTTCCGCTAAAACAAATTATCATTAAATATGCTTTCATGAAATAATAGGGTAAAGTGCCCATATTTCGTTTCCTTTCCTAATTTCTTCCCCCTTAACTTTCCCGCTTCTGCGAAAGTGGCGCCACTTATGACGCAAGGCACAGGGGACGGAAGGTAAGAGGGATCAGCATTGACAGTTTCGTTCGCCACGACGCATACATAAATTAAAGACGCCAAATTTCCTATTTTTAGAAGACCTGAGTTCTTACTACATCGTTTGTAGAACATTATTTACAGTACTGTAAGTATTTATCTCTTATTCATTGCATGTATATTATTTAGGTAAGATGCTGACAGTAGCATACAGTGAGTTTTAGGACGCTCCGTTCATCTTACGGGAACTGAAGCTCCGCCATTTTGGGAACTAGCATGGTCCCAATTTCGTCCATCTTGCAGTTCTTATTTTCGTCCCGGGGACGAAATTAGGAATGCTTTTTGATGTCAATTTTTTACTCATGTTTGAATGGCTGGCGTCCCACATAACACATAAGTCCAGATTATATTCAGTTTTCATCCGTCATTTCCGAAATACGTCTATAGATGTAACTTGGACGCAGACATCCGGTTTAAATACATCCAAAATTTGTTGAATATTTGACACAGACATATCTATGAAATAGCTACAAAATACGGACATCAGTTTAAGAACGTAAATTGGATGAACACGCAACTAGTCCAAGTTTCGTCAATTCCAGAAGTAAATCTTAACCTGCTTGTCCCATTTTCTCTTTTCGGACGCAAAAAAGATGAAAACGGCACTAATCCAATTTTCGGAACGAAAACCTCTCCTCTCCATGCACGGACGTAATCTGGTCAAACTCAGAACCCTATCAACCGCCATTTTAAAATGGCGGTATATATATAGATCTCTGGGCGCTGATTTGTGTTGTATCTGTATTTTGATTGTAAAAATTTAATACAACAAGGTTTCTGCAGAGTTTCACTCTGTATTTGCATTTTTTAAGCGATAAGAACACTGGGCAACCCTAGGATATAATTTATAGCTGTGAAGTTTTCAACTGACTGACTTGGACCTAATTTACAGTATTTTGTAGGGTTTATTTTTGTTTATATTATTAATTTTGTATAATCTTGCATATAAAAGTAATAATAAAGTCATCTCTATATTTATCCGTATGAATATGATGTGGCTCCACACGAGTCTCATCTCGGAAGGCGTGCTTCATCTGGTTTGTTTTCATGATCGAAAGCTGTGAATATAGGTAGGTACATTTTAGATTTTGTTTTTTGGATTTATCGTAGTGTTGTGTATACTTTACGTAAAACATTTCTGTAATGATTTTTTTTTGTTTGGTATTTGATTTTTCAATAGTTTCATGGAGATTTTTTGATTGTTGACATTGCGTTTGATTACGTAAATAAAAACGCTTATACGAATTTTCTAGATCATAATGTAATATTATAGACAGCAAACAAGCATTTATTAGGTTGAAACAAATTTTACATTCATTTGGGGGAAAATAATAAAAAAAAATCCTTAAAAATTATATTATTTGTTGCAAGTACGCAATTTCTTTTAAAAACTTCCCATTTGATAGAGACTTTTTATTTTGTCTGATTTAACCAATTCTTACTTGGGCTCCAAACTCTTTATATTTTAAGATTTTCTAACAGGGTGGTCACAGACCTGGAAAACATGGAAATATCAGGGAATTTGGTTGACCTGCAAAAATCATGAAAATCTCAGAGAAATTCAAACTAAACCTGGAAATTGTTTGAAAAAAATACTAATTTCAATTACGATTTCGGTAATCTGGAAAGAAGAGATTAATCTCGGCTTTCGAGCTCAATTTGTACCTGAAACCAGCTTGGACTGCATTTTTATCCAGCCTTTGAGCTCAGGCTCATGATAAAAATTTTATTTGCAGGGTATTGTAAAAATCTTGGCGCCAGTAGGCAGTCTCTCACCACTAAATTTTATTCATTATTTTTCGTCTAATTTTTTTGTGAGAATGCTAACAAAATTTAAGCGGCGAAAACTAATAAAATTTAGTGGTAAGAGACTGCCTGCTGGTACCTAGATTTTTACACCCCTGTTTATTTGTACAAAAATTGAAGAAAACAACTCTCACTGTTTCAGAAACCAGAATGTAGCCTAAGTTTCTTACAGTGTTTTGCAATTCTTTAAAATCTGAAAGTAAACTGAATTATTATTATCTATACTAATATTATAAAAAAGTAAAGCTTGTGTGTTTATTTATAGTGGCTAATATCTGGAACTACCGAACCAATTTTAAAACTAATGGTGGCAAAATGATGGTGTGATAGTCCCTATTTCAACATAAACTATATTTTATATCTGTGCCCCTATACCCAAGTGAGAACAGAAGCAAAAAACTTTCAAAAATGCAATTTTTATGTTACTGAGGGTCCTAAAAACTTGAAATTTGGTATGTGAGTTACTTATAAGATGTAAATTATGTTTAAGAACAGTTCCTAAAAAATTTGCGCGAAAATGCGTGAAAATGCGTGAAAATGCGCGAAAAGTTTTCTAAAAAATTCTAAATTGCAATTTCTACGCTATCTCAGAAAATACGAAACCGATTTATAAAATGAAGGTTACAATTTTATCGGGCCAGTCCTTGTTTCAACGTATGCTATATTTTATGCCAATGCCGCTACCACCAGGGGGTTGGAAGTGCATAGACTGTTGAAAGAGCTAGTAACTTGATATTTGGCAGGGTAGTTACTTATAAGATGTAAATTCCCTCTAAGAACAATATGAAAAAATTTGAAATTTAAAAAGGATGGAAATATATGAAAAGCGATCTAAAAAGTTCCAAATTACCGTTTTATGAAATATCAGAAAATACCAAACTGATTTTTAAAGTAATGGTTGCAAGTTGATGGCGATAGTATACTTTATGCACTCTTAAAAATTTGCAGCATTCTGTCCAGTCATTCAACCGTTTTTTTGTTTTTTTTGTTTTTTTTAAACGGTTTCATAACCGTAATTTAACTATATTCTGACCATGAAATGGCCAATAATATGGTCAGAATAATGTTAAATTTCGGTTGTGTTAACGTTTTCGAAAAAAAAAAAGGTCAAATGACTGGACAGAATGCTGCATATTTTTAACAGTGTGTGAGTGCCACTACCACTTCGGGGTTTCAGAAGCAAAATATGTTCCAAATTGCAATTTTTGTGATATTGAAGTGGCTAGGAACTTGAAATTTAGCATGGTACTTAAAAAAATCTAAAATTAAAAGAAGTTAAAATGCGTGAAAAGCATTCTAAAAACATTTTAAATTCCGATATCTAGACAATTGTTAAAGATTGAAACTTGAAGTTTGCCGTGGTAGATATTTATTTCCAAATTTAATGTGAAAATAGTTCAAAATATGTTCTAAATTACGATTTTTTTAAAAACACAGAAATTACCAAACTTATTTCAAAGAAATGATTGCAAATTGAAGGTGACAGTCCCTGTTAAAGCATAGGTTACATTTTATATCATCAGTGCCACTACCATTAGGAGTTTGCAGAAAAAAAACCCATTCTAAATTACGATTTTCGTGATATCGAAAGGGGTAGAAAGATTAAATATAGTATGGTAGTGACTTATAAGTTATACCTGATCTCGAATGCCAATAAAAAAAATTGGTAAAAGGTGTGAAAATGTGCAAAAGGATTTCTAAAACACTCTACACTGAGATCTCTATGCAAGTGTTATATATAAACTTGAAATTTGGTAGATACATATGGTAGTATGGTAGATACATATAAGAAATAAATTATCTAAAAAACAGTTACTAAGAATTTTGAAATTTAAAAGGGTGAAATGAGCAAAATGCATTATATAATCTTCCTAAATTAAGACTTCTGTGAAATCACAAGTATACCAAACTAATTTTAAAAGTAGTAGTGAAAAATTGATGGTGAAGTCTCTGATCTAACATAGGTTTTATTTTTTGTCGGTGTCACTACCAAAAGGGGATTTCAGGACGAAAAACATTCAAAATTACAATTTTAGTTATACTGCAGGGGCTAGAAACTTGAAATTTGGCTAAAATAGAGTGTATTATTAAAAATGAAGTTAAATTTATGGCAGTTGATTACATTCCTCATTTATATGAAAAATTAAAATACATCCTAAGGAAATATAGTATAACGTTAATAGCTAGAGATAACACCAAATTAATTAATCTTGTGCAAAAAAGAGTTGATCCTATTAGTATGGAAAGTAAGTCAGGAGTTTATATCATCCCATACAGAAGTAAAGAAACAAATAAAATATTCAATTACATTGTTATGACCACAAGAAAATTCTAAACAAGTGTTAAAGAGCATATGCAGGATATTAATAAAAATAGATCGGCTACCGCCTTCTCAAGGCTGTTTCAAACTAAAGATATTGACATCCTTTTCAATAGAGCAAAAGTCATTATCCAGGCTTCTGATTTTAATAGTTGTGCTATTTTAGAGTCTTTGGAAATTTTAACGCAAGCAGAAAATTGTTGCAATGACGTATTATCATACCAAATTCCGCTGATTCACAGTTCTATATTCCAAACAAAATCGAAGTAATTTTGGGTGCTGAATATTTTTTTTGATTTCCTCCTTCCGGAAAAAAATAAATTTAGGCAATAATTAAACGTTGCAGTCCAGCATTTTCGGTTATATTGTTTCAGGAATCATTTTCGATACGGAAATAAACAATACTGAAAGATATTGCTTCCTAACAAAAAAATTAGAAAATTTAAACAATACACTAAACAGTTATGGGGAGATCGAGGAAGTAAATGACGTGCAACCCTATATAAGTGCAGAATTGGCTTATTGTAATGATCATTTTGATAAGACACATTTTAGAAATTCTAGTGGCAAATTTGTTGTAGAAATGCCTTTCAAACCAGAACTCTCTGAAACCTATTTAGGCAGTTCCAAACGCATTGCATCAAAAAGATTAAACTATCTTTGGCAACGTCTAGATCGCGATCCCACAATGAGAAATTTATACACAGAATTTCTTAACGAATACAAGCAGTTGAATCATATGCATGAAATAATAGAAGCTAATGATTTCGATCAAGGATATTACCTTCCCCATCACGGAGTTTTAAGACTGTCGAGCGCCACAACGAAACTGCGCGTTATTTTCGACGCTAGTGCCAAAACAACGAATGGAAATTCCCTTAATGATTTATTATGTAAGGGTGGACTGCTGCAAGACGATCTCTTTTCTATTTTAATAAGATTTAGGAAACATATTTACGCATTCACTACAGACATCAAGCAGATGTTTAGAATGATAGAAATAAATCCCTCTAAATATGAATTTTTGAAAATTCTGTGGAAGGAAAACAAGGCTTCTCCCATACAAACTTTCCAACTTTCCACGGTTACATATGGGACAGCATGCGCCCCTTTTTTAGCGACTAAAATGTTACAACAACTCGCCTTGGATGAACAGCAAGATTTTCCCTTAGCTTCAAAAATTCTCTTGCAAGATTTTTATATGGATGATCACCTATCAGGATCCTCTAACTTAGAGCAATTTAATTTAGTTAAAGGTGAATTATATTAGATGTAAATTTCGAACTGGTCGAAAAATGTCCGGACCAGGAATCGAACCCGGGACATCCTGGCTGAAGCCGCCAGTGCTCTGCCATGTGAGCTATCCCGGACGATTCTGGTCGAACTTTTTCTAGCTCAGATGGCAGAGTACTGGCGGCTTCAGCCAGGAGGTCCCGGGTTCGAATCCTGGTCCGGACATTTTTCGCCCAGTTGGAAATTTACATCTAATATGATTTGTTTAACAATTAGAATAATTGTGTTAAAATTAATCTAAAGGTGAATTAACACAACTTCTCTTAAGAGGGGGCATGCAACTACACAAGTGGTGCACTAACATAGCTCAATCTAATGACAATCAATTATTTCCCTTTGATAGGAATTCCGAACAAATAATAGTTAAAACGCTGGGGATGTTATGGAACAGTACCAGTGATGCATTTACATACAAGGTCAACATCAGCGCTGTCAACAATTTTACAAGAAGAACAGTCCTTTCGCAAATTGCTCGAATTTATGATCCTCTTGGCCTCCTAGGGCCAGTAATTACCAAGGCAAAAATATTTATGCAACAATTGTGGCTACTTAAATTAGAGTGGAATGAAGCTTTATCTACGAATATCTCCAAACAATGGGAAAATTTCCTGGCTTCTTTACCACATTTAGAATCTATTCAGGTATCAAGGTACATTACAACGGAGCACGTCAATTCAGTGGTATTGAATGGATTCTCAGACGCTTCATCAAAGGCTTACGGTGCAGTCTTGTACGTTCAAACGTCTAACTCTAGTGAAACTGTCACACATCTTCTCTGCAGCAAAAGTCGTGTAGCACCAACAAAGGTAATGACTGTGCCTCGTCTGGAATTATCTGCGTGTTTGCTTCTAGCTAAACTAACCTGCAAGGTCTTAGACAGTTTAAAGCTTCAGATCGATAATGTTCGATTGTTTTCAGATTCTACTATAGCGTTATCCTTGATAGAAACTACTCCAAATCTATTAAAGACATTTGTTGGAAATCGCGTTATGCAAATCAAAGAGCTTTCAAAGAACTTTCATTGGTTTCATATCCTTTCTCAACACAACCCTGCTGATTTAACAAGTAGAGGACTGGATGTGAGAAACCTTGCCTCCAGTGAGCTCTGGTGGAGGGGTCCTCCACTTAGTGTTCTTAATAACTGTTTAACAGAAACCTTTCCAAATATTAACTTTGAAAATGAACATTATTCTCAAGAACTCAAGACTGTGCGCAATATAACTCTGTATATTAGTTCTAATGAATTTTTGATGATTTAATTGGTCTTACCAATAATTTACAGAAATTAATTAGAGTAGTAGCTTATATTTATAGGTTTTCTTCAGCTTGTAAAAGACAAGGAATTACAACAGGCCCCTTGTCAATTGAAGAACTGGAGAGAGCAGAAATGTGCATTATTAAAATTGCAGAGGTAAGCTATTTCTCTAGTGAAATTTCTGCTCTGAAAAAGGGAAATATAGTAGATAGCTCAAATAAGTTAAAATTCTTGAGTCCATTCTTAGATAATAACAACATTTTAAGGGTAGGAGGTAGAAACAGGAAATCGAATTTAAACTTCGATCACAAACACCCAATGTTTTTACCAGCAAACTGCCGCTTAACTAAATTGATATTTAAATCTTATCACGAAAGAAATTTTCATGTCGGACCTCAAGCTCTGCTGAATACTGTGCGTCAAAAATATTGGCCACTTGGCGGCAGGGATATTGCGCGTAAGGTTGTACATGAATGTGTACGATGCTTTAAATTCAAGCCCATACTGGCTAACCAAATGATGGGGGATCTTCCTCCCGAAAGAACAGTACCTAACTCCCCATTTTCAAATGTAGGTTTAGATCTTTGTGGTCCCTTCGAAATAAAATATAAGGGCCAAAGAAAGGGTATTTTTCAAAAAATCTACGTCGTTATATTTGTGTGTATGGTCACTAAGGCCGTACATTTAGAATTTGTCTCCGACTTAATGTCTGAAGCTATAATAGCAACGTTAAAGAGTTTCTTCTCGCGTCGCGGCAAAAGTTCGGTATTTTTTAGCGACAATGCTACTAATTTTGTCGGGGCTTCAGCAGAATTGAAGCGTTTGCACAAACTTGTAATAAGTAATGAAGTTTCAAATTTTTTGGCCTCAGAAGGCATTAATTGGAAAATTTCCCCTCCTAGAGCGCCCAACTTTGGTGGCCTTTGGGAGGCAGGAGTTAAGGCCTTCAAATACCATTTCAAAAGGGTAGTGGGCTCAACTCGCCTTACTCTAGAGGAAATTTCTAACGGTAATTACTCATATCGAAGCAATAGTAAATTCGCGACCATTTTCTCCGTTATCTACGGATGCAAACGATCTTCAAGTTCTGACCCCAGGCCACTTTCTGATAGGGAAACCGCTTAATTCAATTCCCGAACGTAATTTGCTTGAAGTAAAGGAAAATTTGCTAAATAGATGGCAAAGAGTTCAAAAAGTTGTTCAAGTTATCTGGAGGCGCTGGCAGAATAATTACTTAAATAATCTTCAACAAAGAAATAAATGGCTATTTAAAAGGACAAATATTCTGCCAGGAATGTTAGTTTTGATTAAGGATTCCCAACTCCCCCTTTGCACCTGGTCTCTAGGTCGCATTACAAAGGTATTCCCAGGTGTAGATGGAATGGCTAGGGTTGCGGAATTACGCACCGCTAAAGGCATATTTAAACGGCCTATAACTAAATTAAGTGTTTTACCAATTAGTGATAATTTGTCAAAAAACTGAACTTTTAATTTAATTTTCTTACGTATTAGTGCTTATATGATTCTCATAATTTGTGCTATTATGTGTTTCTTTACTATTCATGTTGCATTTTGTATTTTGAAATATAATATTTCAACGCCGGGCGGGATGTTCCGTACTTGTAATCTCATTGTAGCATCGCCCTTGGCGACGGAACACCACTCCCGCATCTGTGCCGATTGGCATCTATTCTTGTAACGCTTTTTTAAGCAGCCTAGTTCATGTATTTATTGCGTAGTTATTTTTTTTTAAGAAACACCAATCTCAAAATGGCAAAAAACCATTCTCTCAACTTTGTAGAAAATTTCAAATTCAAATTTGGCAACTAGCCATATTCTTTTTCTATCTTTGAAAAATAAAACTGTTTTTGTTAGTGAAATACAGTCCAATTAATTTTCTTAGTACACCTCCGTACAAAGACTATTGAACCACATATTTACATATTAATAAATATTCATAAATATATTTAGGAAATATGTAGAGGAGCTAATTAAGTTACTTGAAAAAACAATCTTTTCTTTGTATATCGTGTGAAAGCTTTCGTAAAGCTGAACTCAAAAATACATTTCTTTTAATTTTAGGTATTACATTTTCAAAGTTATTGTAGAAAATGTAGTGCAAAAACATGTTCCCTCCCATCTAACTTCGAATCTATTAAAACTAAAATTATGAAAAAATAAGAGGTAGTAGGCATTAATTTAAACCTTGCAGGAAAATTATAGCGATAACCCTAGGTCACATATTTTTTGAGAAAATCGCATTTTTCCGTTACACTCAAATTTCGATTTACGGGCTTCAGCAAAAGCGTTGAGCAGAGCTGGAGGCACATATCGTAGCAGAAGTATAAAAGCATTGTTGATCATGAATTTCGGAAAAAAATCGTCGTTAATTAGCCGAAATATTAACCCTTAAAGACACGGACGGTTTGGACATACATAATGACAGGGAGAGCGTACTCTATGCTCCATCGGCTTTTAAAGCCTAGATAATAAATTTTAAGGATATATTTATGCAATGGCCCAGTAGCAGTATAAAAGCAATAAACGTCAAATTGTTAAAAACAGACTAATTTAATGAGAATTAATCACATAAATACTATGGGATTCGCGACTACTTTCCATTGAGTGGCTCTCTCAATACACTTACTATGTATTTAAAGGTTAACTAAAAACCTATATGGAATAAAAAATATACAGAATAGCTATATTTGCTATTATTTAGGTTCCATATATCTTTGAACTTTCATGGTATATCCATTTATACTTTTCTAGTATACAGGGTGCAAAGGAAAGTCCCTTTAACCTGAAAATACTTGTGAACGAAGAGAACTACAGTTATGCAAGTGTGGTAATTGTATAGTAAAGCGACTAAGCCCGATTTAATGAAAACGATAGCAGCGCCCCTTAGTGGCAAAATTTGAAAGATAGCCACTGCAAATCGTAAACGAAAAGAGGTAGAGCAAAATTTACACTTAGAAAGTCTTAGAGCATCAATTAATTAATAGAATACGACATTTGGTTTACATGGATAAGATAAATCTTCGCCTGTTTGCCCCAAAATGTCCGAAATCGATGCACTCCATTTTGTGTAAAAGTTTGAATGGAATAGTTAGAAGTATGAAGAAATACGCACAATTTATGCTATAAATACGTACATATATCAATACATTTTGATAATATCACACACACAAAAAAGACAAACTCTCTCACAGTGATAAAAAGTTAATATTGAGTATGTTCGAAAAGTTCGCCATTTCTTCACGATACAAGTTTGTATTCGTGAGAGTTATTGTGAATGCACGGATCATGAATTTATCAGCATGGAACGTCTGTTGCAAGCCTCTTCAATACGACGACATAGATTTAACACTTTCAAGGGCGGTGGCTAGACGGTCTAGTCAACTAATTTTAATTCCAAAACTGACAAATGGCAGGAAGGATATTTTAATAAAATTTTGCTTTTGTAATGAAAGTGCAAATTAGCGGGTTTTAGTTTTCAGAGAAATTCGTTTGAATATTCTGGTGTCAGTCAATTATTTCATTAGTTTACGAACAGAATTCTTCTGGCCCTGAAATGGTTATTCTGAAACTTTAAATGCATTGAAAATGGAATCTTTACAGACCTTTCAACACAGTGCAACGTGACAATCTGCAATTGTACACTGCTACATTTCTGGAATGTGAATAGGCAATGTAGACTCGTCGCTCATGGATTTCGGAAATTTTTGGATATGCAGGCGACGATTTATCTTATCCGTGTGAACCAAATGTCGTTTCGTACTAATTAATTGATGTTCTAAAACTTTCTAATTAGAAAATTTGCTCTACCTCTTTTCGTTTTCGATTTGCAATGGCTATCTACCAAATTTCGCTACTAGTGGTGCTGCTGTCGTTTGCATTAGGTCGGGCGTAGTCGCTTTACTGTACCGTTATCTCACATGTATAGCTGTAGCTCCCTCCGTTCGCAAGTATTTTCAGGTTAAAGGGACTTTCCTTTGCAACCTGTATACTATAAAGCTATACCCAACCCTACGTTGTATAGTTTTTACAAAGTCTTAGTATTCTTTTAGAAACGGTATTTTTTTAATAATACACTTAGTAATTCATATATTATTGTACGGAACGCTCTGTGCGCGAGTAATAATCGCACTTGATCGTTTATTCCTGTTTAGTTCTGCAATCTCTATTCTTTTTTTAAAAATAGAAAAGTTGTATATAATGTCTAAAAAAGCCGTAAACGTATATAATTCAATTTTATAGCTCAGAGAATTAAAAGTTGACCCTGAGAAACTCTCGGGCTTAGTTTACTTCATTGAAAATGGCAGCACATGTGACACTCGGGCTTAGACTTCAAAGTGTTAAGATGTAAATGCGTGCTAAGAAAGGTTTCTTAAAAATTCAAAATCTCAAATAAAAACTGAAATGAGCATAAAACCTTCAAAATACATTCTAAATATATTTTATTTAGAATTAGCTTGAGTTTTTATTAATTTAAGTCTCATTTTTACATAATGCTGTGTAATAATGAAGTTTAGTCAAACTGTGGCTTAATTAGTAACTTTTTTAATCCAACAGTATAATTTTTTCTAATAAAAGTAGGCACACAAATATCACAATCATATTTAAACTATTATGCGAACAAAGCTGTGGGTTTTCTAGAGTGATATAAAGAGAAATATTCTATCTGATTTTAAAGCCTTTGCATGATCAGTGTTAAAAACATACAGAAGTCGTGAAATATCTCTTATTGTTTCTCTCTCTCTCTTTCTGTTTGAAGTCCCTTGTTTATTGGAAAACAGAACTCATGTCTTTTTGCCATAGTTGTATAATGATATTTTATAAGACTGAAAATAGTGGCTTCTACAGATTTTTCCAGTGGTTGGATATAAAAAAAAATTTACCATTTTTAACTGATTTTCAGGAATATGAAAATCGAAGTAATGAAAATATTAATCTTGACACAAATTTAAATTGATTTTAACAAATTCCTGCTGTGAACTTTCGGTATCGGTCTCAGCCAATTAAGAAAAATGTCTGAACTTATCTCTAGGGTGAAAATGGATAGTTCTATTTTCTTTGCACAAATCTATAATTGAATAAACTTGATATGCGAGTCATTCTCAGATAATGGGAAATTTTATGTCCTTGTCTAAAAAACGTGAATAATCACGTCAGCTATGAATGTTTATATTTTTGTGAACATTTCTGTTTAAGAACTAAATATGTTATGCATTTTAAATATGAAAAAAAAAATCAGCATCTAAAAAATTGTAAATAAGGCTTGTCCCAAATTTCAAATTCATTAATTGAAACCCTTGTTTTTAAGATTTGGAAAGCTTTAGAACACATAGCAGTGATTATGTGGGAATATTTCACACCTCTATGTTTTACACATTTGACACTTTCGACAAAACAGAAAACATATCAATTAATTATCCGGTAATTGCCTATCAATCTTGACTACCATTTATCCTTATTTGATGTTTGTCCCTATTGTCATTACCAGGATGCAGAGTAAATTTCGATTCGTCTCTCTACGAGATGTCATTTTGATACGAATCGACAGCATTCTCGCTTTGTACAGTATCACAAGTTCTAACAGGCAGTAATATCTATTTTTGATTAACTATGCAAGAAATTGTAGTGTGATTTTTTTCATAAACTTTTACTAAGTAATGACTATATGTATTAGAATAATGTTGTAAATGAAATTATCTATGAAAATTTCATTATCGTAACGCTAACGGGGAAACATCATGGAAATATCAGGGAATTTTAAGATAAGAGATTTGTGACAACCATGTTCTAAGGTTTTTGCTTTAATGAATGTTATTCATTCATTATCATAATGTTATGTGAACTAAATTACTTAAATATATATTGTTTGTATATATATATGACTAGTATGTGATATAAGTATTGCTTGTAAGTAATGAATATGTTTCATATACGTGGAATATTTCGCAAAAACTTTTGACCTGGCCTTCTTCAGCAGACGGGAGGCGCCAGAGATCACGTGACCTTCCAGTGAATTAATATTAAAAAACAAATTTTTGTTTTTTTTAGTTTAGTAGTAATGTAAAAATTGAACGTAGTAAGTAAACTGTATTTCTTCGCTTTGTTTTTTTTAAAAAGGAAATTTATTTGGAGCATGAAATCGAATATGAAATCATGTTATTGTTTCTTGGCTTGTTTATAGAAGAAAATAATTGCTGAAATTTTAATAAGATATTTTCTTGGATCCCCAGTGAGGAATATATATATATTTAACACGTATTAACCAAATGTTTCGTTGTAAATAGTCTGTAAATATTTAAAAGTGTAAAAATAGAATTATCAAAGTTTGTAATCATCCTGTGCTTATTTATATTGAAAAATACCAGCAGAAATCTTTCAGTCATGAAATATGCTGACTGTAAAATGATATTGATTCAAAATCTTGAACTTTGCTCTCCCAACTGTGATTTAATTCAGAATAACGTGAACTCGTGGAAAACATGAAGATTATTCATTATTTTTTTGGTGCCGAAGAACCCGATAAAAGGTAAGAAATACCTTTATTATTCTGCATGACTATTGACTGTTGATTTATTGAAAATAACGTTTTGTAATGATAATTTATTTTGAAAATTGAATAAAAATTTAAACAAGGATAAACCAGAAAAGCTTATAAGTAAAAGAGCTACTGTTCGCGCAGCTGTTACGAAATTAATCGCAAAAAGTGATACATTGTTATTTGTTGATATTGATAAGATTGATTGCGATTCTTTAATGGAATCATTAGAGCTCGTAAATGAAAAGGAAGCTCTACTCAAGGAATTAGATTCCGAAATAGATGCGCTAATTCAGGAAAAAACTGAATATGAAAAAGAACTAAAATCGGTAGAAGAATATTCTGGCAAAATATAAAGTTTGAAATTTAAAATTAAGATGAGGCTTAAATAAGTGTGATCACAGAGGGTTTCGTTTAATATTCCTTTAAAACACTTTATCCTTTTGCGAAACCTGTTAGTTCCAAATTTCGCAACCAGGGGCGCACTCTATTCTACACAAACCTCTATCCGAAGGAAACTCCGTTTTACAGCCTATCCGTAGGTATATTTGTCGAGGGGATCGGGTCTATAGCACCCGAGATAGGTAGGCGCCCCAGGAAATTGCACGGAACATTTTTTATAAGCTTTTTATTATGTGTTATGAACTATGTCAAAGTTTCAAGCAGATCGACTTGTTAGATTTCCTAATTTTAAAAAAATTGCGTTATGTTAGTTCCACATTCCACCCCCAGGGAGCGCACACTATTCTTAACAAAAGTGAATCAGATCGAAACTCTGTTAAACAACCTATCAGTGATGTGTTACTTGAGTTGGTGGCGGCCTTAAGCGGGAAATTAAGAAATTTGCTGAAAGTACTATTCGGAAATAGTGGTAACTAAAATTTTGACATTTTTATATTTCATAAGTAGCACATGTCTGAGTATATCATAGTCCTCAAAAAACGACATCTAAAAAGGTCATAAACGCTATTTTTTTAAAAAGAAATCCGGCGCCCCTCCCCCGCCCTCCCCTCACAGGAAATTGCATGCACCATTATTTTATAAGCTTTTTATTATGTGTCATGAAATATCTTAAAGTTGCAAACAGTTTGCCTTGTTATATTTCCTAATTTTAACAAAATCGCGTTACGTTAGTTCCGCATTCGATCACCAGGGAGCGCACTCTATTCTTAACAAAAGCATATCTGAACGAAACTCCTTTGCGCAACCTCTCCGTAGATACATCATCGGGAGGGTGGCGGTCTCTTAACCAAGAATTTAAAACATTTTCTGCGGTAACAAACGCTAAAATTTAATAAATAAATCTAGTCCCACTCCCCCTCCACTCCTCGAAATATCACACTCCATTCTTTTTACACTTTTTTTTATGTGTTATAAAGTATCTTAAAGTTTCAAACACATTGAGTGGCGCTCTTAACCAATAATTTAAGCTATTTCCTGAAATTGCTATTCGGAAATAGTGGTATGAACACTTATAAACTTTTCATATTGAATAATTAATACTTATCTCATAGCGCGCCGTCGAAAAACCCACGCAAATTTTTAGATTTCCTAATTTAAATGAAATCTCCATTAAAAAAGCAAGTGCAACCATCTTAATCTCGCATTTGATGGAGATAAAAGAAATTAAATAATAATTAATATCTCAGCTTGTAATTAAGCTATCTCTTTGAACCGGGTATGTATGAAATCTGCGAGAGATTTCCCGGCCGGATGTCAAAAAATTTTATCGAAAAATTTTATATTTAAAAAGTTTAAATTTCGTATTAGAATGTTCTCTGCTTAAATTTATCCTGCGGCGATATGTCTTAAAGATGAAGGCAGCAGAGTACCGCTGAAAGGAAATCTCATTTCATTGTCTTTTCAAATACAGAAATTTAATTTTTATCGATCGATTTTTAGTGGATTTTTTGCGTTCTACCCCACGCAGAAAATTGAAATTCATACCAAAATAAATATTTTTTCATCGTATTTCTATACCTGTTACGAATTTGTACGACCGATACTTCGGCAGATGAGATTTAGCTTTTTAAATGTCCACTTCATTTATTGCTTAAATTACTCCGTGGTAACCCTGCATCAGATGATTTTACGGAGCATGCGCAGAATTTACTGGCAACCCTTAGGAGATACTGCGGAGGATTTGGAGAAAGTGCGTTCGAAGCTGCGTTCAAAAGGTTGATTG
This sequence comes from Maratus speciosus, assembly GCA_963932465.1. Classification (NCBI taxonomy): domain Eukaryota; kingdom Metazoa; phylum Arthropoda; class Arachnida; order Araneae; family Salticidae; genus Maratus; species Maratus speciosus. The sequence continues at coordinate 422,895,445 of OZ010791.1, forward strand.
GTTAATTTTAGAATTTAATTAGCCCGTAATTAGGTTAATTACCAAATATTTCAAAATTTTATGATTTGTTGTTTCATGTGAGGTGTTCAGCTATAAGTACCTAAAATTTCAAGTCTCTAACATGTATAGTTTCTGAGAACGGACTCTGTGACGGACAGACAGACAGAGGAGCGAGACGAATAGGGTTTCGTCAGATGAACGAAACCCTAAAAATGTAAAATCGAAACTGAACTAAAGTTTTACTAGAAACAAGTAACGGTTCAAAAATTGGTTGTAAACCAGTTTCGGCAATGAAGCTGCTTAAATTAAACATAGAAAAATTTTCTGGTGATGCAAGGCAGTTCTTAGAATTTTTCAATTTATTTACTACTGCGGTAGATTCAAATGAATCGTTATCAAAAATTGAAAAATTCCAATATCTTTAATCTTTTTTGAATAGACCTGCATATACTATTGTAGTTGGTTTTGAACTGACAGATTAAAATTATTCTACATGTTTAAAGTTGTTACAAGAAAGAAAGGTATGGGAAGCAGGAGAATATAATAAACTGTTACATGAATAAAATTTTAAATCTTGAATCAGTAACATCTAGTAATAATGTCACTTCGCTCAGAAAACTGTATGATAATATCGAAACAAGCATTAGAAACCTTGATGCGTTGGGAGTGACATCGGGCTCCTACGGCAATTTGTTACTACCCATATTATTAAGGTTATTGCCAGAAAATTTGATACTAGATTTCCATCGAAAACGTGACCCCGATAAGGACTGTGAAGTAACTGATTTAATAAATTTTATTAAAACGGAACTCAGATGCCGTGAAACTATTAATTTAGTAAATAATTCCCAAAGCAAGGCTTATAAAAATTCTAAAAACAAATATGAAAATTCTTCAAGTAAATATCAAAATTTTCCTCAAAAGAAATATATACCTTCAGCTTCTGCTTTAATACATCTACAAAACAGTTTTGCATCTTGATTTCATATCATGTAGGACTAAATTCTTCGAAATTCGCGGATGAACAAAAACGATACAAATAAAAGAAAGAAGGTCGCTGCCACAAATGCTTTCATAAGTCACATTTATCAGTTAATTGTAGAGAAAAAATTAACCCTTGTTACAAATGTGGTAACAACACCCATAGTTATTTGTTTTGTTTTAAAGAAACAACAAAAGAGAATCCTGAAAAAGAAACCGAAGGTGCAATTGTATCTATGATGTCAGAACAAAAATATAAACAAAATAAAGCTACATTATTGAAGACTTGTACAGTTTCTGTGTCTGCTGCTAAACAATGTTCGTTTTATGTGATAGTGGTTCAGAAAAAAGTTTTGTTAAGAGATATCTAGTACAAAAATTAAAATTGAAGCCATTGCGAAGAGAAAATTTAATCGTTTATCCCTTTGGGTGGAGACGCCCTTATGAATCATGTTACAAATTTTTTGCTCTTGAATTATCCAGTGCTGTGCAACCTATGAACTCAATAAAGATCGAAGCTCTTGTGGTTAATAATATAACTGGAGCTTCTGTAAAAACCCTAGACCCAGAACTTCTATACATAATAAGAACAAGAGGCTATAAACCTGCTGATACACGTCTTGAGCAGGAAATAAATATTTTGCTAGAGTCTGAATTTTTGTGGAAATTATTAAAGGGAATCGAGAGAAAAATTGAGAAAAGAGTTATACGTTGCTGAAACTATTTTCGGTCATACGGTTCACGGGCAGATAGAGTCGAATAAAAAAGAAGTAGCTTGTTTGCGTGTTTCAGCTGAAAATATAAATACTCAGCTGAAAGCAATTTGGGATCTCGAAGAAATTGCATTGCTGAAAGCAATGAAAAGAACATTACCGATCTTGATTTAATAAAAGAATTTAAAGAAAATTTAAAATTCGTAAATGGGCTTTATGAAGCAAAATTATTGTGGAAAAATTCTCGTGAATTGCTTAGAAATAATCTTGAAGTAGCAAAGAAGCGGTTTTCCAGTTTAAAAAATAAATTCCTAAAAAAATATTATTTACTTACGGAATATAATTCCATTTTGTTAGAGCAGTTTAATGCGGGTGTAATAGAATTGTGCACCGAGAAACATTCCAATATTCCTATTACATGAAACATAGACATGTTACCAGTGATGATAAAACCACAACAAAAATGCGCATAGTCTATGATGCTTCTTCCAAATATGGTGAACTAGAAAATAATTGGCAAAAATGGCTTTCAGAAATGCCGAATCTCGCTCACTTGAAATTTCCCTCGCAGTATTTTAGCAACCTGATCATGGATCTCCAATTGCATATTCTTCCTGATGTTAACCCTAATGTGTACGGTCCTTAATTTCTTTACTTGCTCGAAGATCAGTGGCCTAGGGTTAAAATTGCTGTATCACGATTACCTGATGTTTCTGAAGAGAAATCTCGTAAAGCAGCAACCATTTCTTGCGTTGTTCAAACAAATAAAGCTGATGAAATTCCCATTTTTAATCTTGAAAAGTATAGCTGCCTAAAGAAATTGCATCGAGTAACTGCATGGGCATTTAGATTTATTTCTAATATGAAATTAAAGGTAGAAAAAAGAGATTTTTCAGAATTATCAGCTGAGGAAATGTTACATGCTGAAAAGTTTTGGTTAAAACTAGTGCAGGAAGAAAGTTTCCCTGAAGTTATAAAATGCTTGAAATATAAGAAGAGTATCCCTAAAGAGTCGAATCTTCTTCAATTAAATCCTATGTTACCAGATGAAGGTTTGCTGTTGGTACGAGGACGGTTACAAAAATCTGATTCCTCATTTTATGAAAAACATCCTGTTGTGATTCCTGCAAAACATAAATTAACTGAATTAATCGTGAAAGATGCACATAAAAAAGTTTTTCATTCAGGAGTGTCAAGTACAACAGTACAAACTCATGAAAAGTTTTGGATTTTAAGATCCCGACAACGTATGAAATCTGTCCTGAACAAATGTACAATCTGTAAGAAATTTAACGTACGCCTTGGTCAGCAAGTTATAGCCCCTCTCCCAGGTGGCCGTATTAACGAAGCTCCACCGTTTTCAGTAACATGTCTTGATTATGCGGGGCCTCTATATGTAAATTGAAAGCAAAATAAATTTTATATTTTATTATTTACATATGCTATCACAAGAGCACTTCAATTAGAATTAGTAGAAGGCATATCAACAACAGAATTCCAGTTAGCATTTCGCAGGTTTATCTCCCGAAGAGGACTGTGTGCTGTAACTTATTTTGACAACGCCAAAACTTTCAAAAGAGCTGATCTTGAGCGAAAAGAAATATGGAAAGTAATTCACCATCATGATGTTAAAAAAAAATACGCAAATCACGAAGGCACGCATGTCATATTCGCGCCATATTGGCGCGAATTTTTTTTCGGTTGCTAATTTGGCGAAAACATCAACAGCATAAACAACATAATCCGGGTTACCACATCAAGCAAAATAACGACACTTTGGCGCCAGTCAAATGCCCATTGCGTATATGACATTGGCGTGAGAAACAAATCGCGCCAATATGGGTCGAATATTACATCTGTGCCATCACGAATTTCCTGGAAGTATATTGTAGAGCGTGTAGCCTGGTGGGGTGGCTTCTATGTGCGAATGGTTCGCTCAGTGAAAACTACCTTACGTAAAGTTATCGGAAGATCTTCTTTAACATTGAGTGAATTAGAAACGCTTCTAATTGAAGCAGAAGCTCTAATCAACTCTTGTCCGTTGACTTATACGTATTTCGAGTTAGAAGAACCATCTACTCTTACTCCTGTACAATTTTTTAATCGGAAAACGTATCTTGTGTTTACCTACCATAAAAGTGAGCGATTTAATTTTACCAGCAACGAAAGAATCTTTAGTGATACGCTTCCGTTTACGTGAGACACTTCTAAATCATTTTTGGAAGAGTTGGATAAATGAATATCTTCTCAACTTAAAATCTGCTTACTACACGGACCAGAATAAAACTTCAGATTTTAAAGTAGATGATGTGGTTCTTGTACATGATGAACACTTACGCAGAAGTTTGTGGAAGTTACGCAAAGTTACTAAAACCTTTATGGGAAGAGACGGCAAGATAAGGTCTTGTGAACTGAAAAGAAATAATTCATTTATTAAAAGACTCATAAATTTACTGTATAATTTAGAGCTGACAAACTGAAAAAACAAACTTTGAACTGATTTTATTAATAGATTAAAAAAAAAAAACTCTGCTGAATGTAAAATGATATAAATTCAAAATCTTGAACTATGCTCTACCAACTGTGACTTAATTCAGAATAACGTGAAACGTGAAGATTATTCATTAATATATGAGCATTTCGCTTATACATATTGTCAGGGTTCTCTCTCGTTTTTGGCCAACGTTAGCGATTTGGCGAATAAGAAATAAAAAACAGTAGCCAAATTAAAAAAAAAAAAGTTAGCAAAATAGATTCGGCATGAAACACTGAAAATTCTATCTTGAACCCCTTGTTGTATCCTTTTTTTTATATGTTCTAAAATAACCCAACTTTGTGTAATTGCTTATAAAATAGAAATTCGAATATCCGCGTAGAAACTATTAAAAAAAATTATTCTAAATGTCTCCTAAATATGTAAATGTTTCAGACATACTTTTAAATGTCTAAATAAGAATTCAAAACAGCTATCTTTGATCCACTGTTGGGAAAATATACATTAAAAATTACTATGAGATTTCAGCTGTAACTGATTGAAAAAAATTGACTGGTTAATGATACTTTCGATACAACTAATAAATAGTGCAGTATTGTGGAAATTAATTGAGAAGTCCTTTATTTTCGTTTTATCACACGTAAGCTTATGAAGAAGCACTCCAAATAAGTACAGAATTCAACTGGCAATTACTATCAAAGTAGCAGGTGTTCTTATGCGCCTAGTGCATAGGTTGCAGCAGATCTTCAAATTCCTCCAACAGGTGGCAGGTGTTCCGCAGTATTAATTTCTTGCTTCTTGTGGAGATCATTAACGTCATGGATATCAGCGCAGAAATACGTTCTAAAATGACTGCGCTTAATGAGCACACTTCTAAGACGTTCGAGGTAATAGGTAAAATATTTCGAGTGAGTACAGCAGGTGTCGGGAGGATATGGAAGCTGTTTTAAGAAACGGGAAATGCTGAAGCTAGCCGTTCTGGAAGATGTGGCCGAAAAAGATCAACGTCGGCTCTTGACGACAAAACTTTAAACCAAATGAGATTTTTAATCTTCGATTAATCAGTTTTGACCTGTCCAGGTCCATGGCGCAGCCGGTGTTGATGTTGCACCTTCAACACTGCGATATAGACTGTTAGAACGCGGGCGGTGAGCACGTCGACAGTACAAGAAGCAGCTTCTCACGCCCGCATGAAGAGAAAAAGTTTGGAATGGTCATGGAAATAGAAAACATGGACTGAGAAGGTTCTCTTTTCTGAAGAAACACATTTTGTGGTTCAGGGATTTAGATCGAAGTTCATGAAAAGGAGCAAAGGAGAACCTCTCAATCAGCATCACATCAATCAAGCACACAAGCATCCGCCCAAAAAGATGTTTTAGGGTTATTTGAGTGTTTTGGGGACATAATCTCTTGTTCCCGTAGAAGGAATTATGAAGACTGCCAGTTTCAAAGTCATATAACCCGAAATGTGTTTTCAACCATGTCTGAAACTGTGGCCGTACGGAGATTGCATTTCCCAACAAGACGACGCGCGATTTCACACTTCGAAACGAATCCAAAATTTCTGCTCAAAAAAACAAACTTACTGTTTTGGATGTCCCGGGAATTCACCGGACATGAATCCGATAGAAAATTTGTGGGATATTGTCAAAAAACTGCTTCACCCGAGAGCACGACTATGGACAAGCTAATTTTGGCCGTTATTGACAAATGGTTCAGAGACGTTGAAATTAAATCTATATGTGTCAATCTAGTACATTCCATGCCGAAACATGTCTGTGAAGTTATAAAACCTCGGGGAGGTCATATCACTTATTAGTTTTTAATGTATACATACAAAATTTGAAAAAAACTGAATTTTATTAAAAAAAAAATGCATTTCTCAATTGCCACAATACTGTATGCTAAATGGATAATTTCAACCTCGCATTCCAGCAAAACCTTTCTCTATTTGTCGATTGATGTGAGTAATTATGTTTGTGTTTTTACTGATGCGAAGCCGGTATTAAGATTGTGATTATCTGACAATATAGAAACACCTATCGCATAATCCTTTCCGTGTGCGATTGAAAATGAAAAGCAACATCAATCGTTCAGTAACAAGTAACGCGGATAAGAATGTCGACTGTATTGACACACATAAATAAAAAAGAGCAGAAATTGAGCACTCACAATTTGGCGAGTCTGGTTGTTATTTTACACGCCAAATGAACCATTTTGTCGTGATTTGGCGCAATGGCGATCGACAGCGAGAGCCCTGCATATTGTGCATGATGTTTATATGATGTATATATATAAGCTTGTCGATGGACTTTAGAAAATTTGAAACTGCCAACTTGGCATAATCGTAAATTAAGGGGGTGCTATAACAAGAAAGTATCAGTTTTAATTTAATTTTTTTATTCTTAATTTATATAAATTTAGATCTTTAATAGTCAAAAATAAAGGACACACTTGGACATTATAAAGTACAAGTTAGTTAAAAAATATTTATTCACTTTTATGTGTTTAAAAAAATAAAAAATAATAAAAATTAATTAAATGCTTTATAAAGTACATAAATGCCAAGAAAAAATCGATCATGAAATAATACTAGATGTCTGATGGCGCTATCTGTAAGCAAAAATTTAAACTAAAATTAAATTATTTTTATTTTGTATCTAATGTTATGAATTATTGTTATAATTTTTTTAATACAACCCATCTTTTCATATAATGAATTATTATTATTTTTATTTATAGGCTTTGAAGCTTCTCTCTGATAAATATAATAAAAATAAGTCTGAGAAGAATTATGTAGGAACAGAGTTTTTCCCAGGCACTTTCAGAATGGGTCACCCTGCCTATTCTATAGTTTACGAAATAGCACTCTCCTTGCCCCTCACTGAAAAAAAATTACCCTTCCTCTGTTTTGCATTAAAAAATATGCTTTCATATTAAAAATTGACTGATTATTGTCTTGAAAAGTGTGCTCACTTTTAAATAATAAAAGTGACTTTAAAAATCAAATCAAGCCTTTGAAATTCAAGAAGTACCTTTAAGAAGCCAAAATATGCTCTTAAGAATAAAATAAAAGATCTCAAGAATTAAAAGTGGCATTTTTAAACCTGGAAAAAACTGGTATAATCCTGACTGCTTTTCTTGAAACTTAAAATTATTTAATTTAATTTTTTTCTTATCATAAGTGCTGTTAAGAGCTGTGCCCTCTGCGACAAACCGTACAAATTCTAAAAAGAAAGCATTGTTATCAACAAGAGCCAGAATGGAAAATAACAAATATAAATAAAGCTTAATTTTTGAAATTTTTCTTGCATCTTTATTGTCTATTTCTTTATAACAGTGATAATATATGATATTCCATTCACTATTTTATGCATGGAAATTTTTGATAAATTTAATTTTTAATGTTTAAACAATGTTTAAATAAACTTAAATTTTATTTCACTGTATAGTTTTTATTAATTAAATATACTGAATATATTGTTTTGATTATTTTATAATATACTACAAATAATCAGTATTCTCTGAGACACATTTGATAATTTACATATTTATTTGTAAAAATGTACTACTATTGTATGTAATGTAAAAACTTTATAAACTAAATATTTTACTAAATGTAAAAACTATTTATAAATGATTTTGCAATACTTAATTTTAATTTTGTTTTTCTGTTTAACTCGAATGTATAATATTCATTTAAGTGCACACATTAATTTTTTAAGTCTTAATTTGGTGATATGTAATTAAAAATCAAAATTTCCCTGATTTAAATTAGTAAATTTTGCTGATACTCTAAATATTTTACTACTTTCTCATCTCTTTGCTTTACAATCTCTATAATAATAGCCTAAGTCATGTGACTGTCATCAACAGTTCTGGGTTGACCGCTTCGCTTTTTATGTCATGTGACTAATTTGGTAATTTAATGTTAGCCAGGTGTAGGTGATAAATCGCCAAATATTGTTCCATCTCCGTCATGTCGTTAGTATTATGATATATTAGACCATTTCATGCGACTGTCATAAACAAATTTTGTGTGCTAAAATAAAACACATCTTTGATGTTGAAATTAAATGTTTTGGTTTATGGTATTATTTATTAATTTTTTGATGAAATAATTGAGTCATTAATTTTAAATATTTCAGTTTTAAATTAAAGTTATATATTTTAAATAAAATGAGAGAAAGTATTATATTTTAAATGAAATTAATGAAATACGAAAATTTACGATAGAAACTATGTTTGGCGATTTATAACCTGACTCTGGCTAACATAAAAATAGCGAGTTTCTGTATATCAATCTTTCGATTTGGGATTGAGTAAGTAAATTATGAATAAAAGTATAATTAATACAATGCTTAGCATACATTTAATGGAGACCAAACTAGTCGCCAAGGGCGGTTAGTATGCATATAGTGTATAACTTTTTAAATCGATCTCCACCCCCACCCCGATGGTTTTTCAAAAGAATTTGCATTTAATGAGTTATGAAAACCCAAATTCCCTAACACTATTTTACAAAGTTAGCTTAAATTGATTCATATACTTAAAAAAATAATTTTTGAAGGTTATTTATTATGTATACGAAGCCATTTTTCTGTTTTCAAAGTACTGTATTTCAGCATGTAACACGCACCTGTACATTTAAATTTTGTATTTTCAATAGTAGTCGCTATATGTTGTGCAGATTGTTTTTTGCAAAAAAAAAAAAAAAAAAAAAAAAAAAAAAACGTTCATGAGATACATAGTTAAAAATAAAATGGAAATTATTGTAAAGTACGAAACTATTACTTTTCGTATAATCTGATAGCAAAATTATTTTTTTTTATATAAATAGCATTTTGATTAAATCAAAAATATTAGTTCGTATGATCATCTTTATTATCATTTATTTTAATGTCTAACATGCACGTATAAAATTTGATAAATTTTTTTGTATCAGAAGTGATTGTTACATACCAAAATATACAGTATGTACCTTTACATTAATCAATGAAAATTTTATTGCTAAAATGAATGAAATAGATTTTTTTTTTAAATCCATGTATGAATAATGGATGGTTAATCTTTTAGTTCAGGAATTCTTCTTAAACATATTATGATGGTGCAGTAGAGAGTAGGTCTGCATATGAAAAACAAAATTTATATTCGTATTACATTTTTAATTTCTTTAGGGATATGGTTAAATATTGTTTATTATTATTATATTATTTAAAATGTAAAATATTTTTTCCCCACATCTGGCAACAAATGTAGATTTCCGTATGTAAAAATTTATTCACAATCCATTAAAGTTGTTTGGGAATATCACATTTGCTTCCATGAGTTAGACGCGTTTGAAAAACTCAGATTTCTCCATTTCTTTGATACGTTTAGATATTGATATTGTTAAGTATAACCATCCTTAAAGGGGATATTATTTTCCCTATTGGAGCTATATTAATTCAAGTGAAGAAAAAAAAAAGGTGCTAGTTAAAAATTATAGCAGTTGGCAGCTGTGCAAATAGAACCTTTTTAGAAGCATTATCATCACCAATGACAATATAAATGAAAACCAAGAAAAATATATTTCTTTTACAGGAGAAAAGGTTTATAAAATAAAAATGTGTAGAACAGTAGAAATGCATAATTTCTAGAATCTAGAAATGCACAAAACATAAAAGCCAGTACACTGGTAGGCATCTTACATTTTTGATTTTGTATATTATCCATAGAAAGTTTCTGAGAATGAAATGTGATTTTAAACATTAAAATGTGTCATTTCCTTTTACTAAAATAAATATTCTGAAATTAATAAACTATTTTGTGTAGAGATGAAGGGCACTAACTAAAGTAGTTTCTCTAAAGATCTTCCATAATCGAAAGATTTTAAAAGCTAAAATTAAGTTTTATTAACAATAATATTTTTAAATATAAATGCTTTTAAAATTTTAAAAGCACGATAAATTTAATGTCCTTTAAACAATTTAAGTTGTTTAACAAAACATTTCTATTATTTTACCGAATTAAAAAATTCTTTTATTTATCCAGAATTAATGGATGTATTTAAAAAAACTGATTTGTGTGTACACGGGTCCTGTGAAGAGATAAATTTTAATATTTTAGTTAACTGTTTTTTTTTTAATATCAGATCTTGAAAAAAGGGAGGATTTAATTTTTTCTAATTATTTTAAATAATTAAAATCTACGGCTTATTTTTTATGTATCTATTTTTTAATATGATGTCAGGGGAGATAAAATAAATTCGACCGATTTTCGTCGGCGCAGTTTTGTTAATAAACACATTCATGCTATGGATAAAAGGCGTCTGTGCTTAGTCCAAATAACGGTATTTTGAGATATAATATGAATAAATTTTGTACGTTATATTGACAAATTTTGGACGTAATATGGACAAATTTTGGACGTAATACGGACTAATTTTTGTATGTAGTATGAACAAATTTTGGACGTAATACAGACAAATTTCGGACGTAATGCGGATAAATTTTTGACGTAATACGGACAAATTTTGAACGTCCAGATTACGTTAATTTTATGTTCATTGTATGCTCATTTTGTGGCACAAAAAACGTACTTATTATGTAATAGGGGTTATATTTGGACATAATTTGATGAAATAAAGGTGAAGTCTGTAGAACTTTTAGACTTCATTTGGACACGTCCATTGATCCAAAGTACATACTTTAGTCAAAAATTTGACGAATATGTGTTGTGTGGGGTATCGTTACGTTTTTCTTCACTGATAATTAGTACATTTACTTGTGCCTTACCTTAATATAAATTAAATTTCTTACTCATTTAGAAATAACTTTTGATTTAGTTATAAGATAAGCTTCGGCGTATTGGATTTTTTGGGGGATCGAAATTGGGACCATTTTCCCCCTTTTGCTATAGATTTTATAGATAGTTTTGAAAAAACAATTTTTCTCATTGTTAATTTTTTATTTGTATGTATTTCCCTATGTTTTTATTATGTGCGTGGGTAGTTAGTCTATGTGAAATCCAAGTTTGGCAGATTTTCACTGCAAATTACAACATTTAGGGCCTAAAAGTATATGGGGGCACGAAATATGGGTACTTTACCCTATTATGTGTTCGAAATAATACTGTGAAATAATAGTATATATTCGCTGTCAGTTTCTTTTGTCTTCTTTTTTTTTTTTTTTTTTTTTTTTTTTGGTTGTGAAGAAAGAAATTTTGTAGACTAAAAATAATGCGGATACAAATTTAAATTCGGAAAATAAATCGGAATGCATTTAAAAAATCAATGTTTTAATTGAATTAAAAAAAAATCCCAAACAAATGTTTAAAATAGATTTATTCCAGAATAATTATATGAATAATCCTTAAATATATTTGACATTTTTATGTTATTAAATTTCTTTCTAATTTTTCTTGGTCTTATTATATTTTATAATTTTCTTTTTCGATTTTTATTCAATGAACTTTCTACTTCTATTCGCTCTGCTATATATCACACGAAGAAACTTTTACACGTGAAACTAATTAAAAGTATAAATATATCTGAGTGTTTTGAGCATACTTAACTAAAAAATATATGAAATAAACTAGGTATTATGAACTTTATAAAATTTTCAAATCATCAGAAACAAGTAAGAAAAAATCATGCGTCAAGTATAGATCCTGAAACACTTTCCAACACTTCATAATAATGTAACAAAAGTGCACCGTTTAAAAAAATAAAATATTACGTCTAATTCAACCATATGGAAACGCATAATACATTTCAAAACCAAACTTCAGCTGTTCCCATTCACAATCGGAAAATTATGCGAATTGCTTCAGCAGCTCTGTATAGGATATATAGATTTGAATCTATTAACTACATGCATGCGAAAATTTAGTTCACTTAACAGATATATATTGAAAATTTACCTTCAGCAATTTCTTCTAATAAGGAGAACGGTACATGAATACTTTTGTGCAGCCCTGTATTTCACGTATAGAATTTATATATAACGAGTAAGATGCAAACAATTAATTAAATTTAAAAGCGCATACCGAATTTTAAACCGTAGACTCCAGCAATTATTACTCAAAGACAGTAATGTACTGTAATCGATTTCTTTTGTGTGTCCCTATAATGAATAAAAAATTCTATAAATGCCCTGTTCTAACGTGATCGTAGTGAAATTCAGTGATTTATGTCAGTTCCAATACATTTGAAATAGAATAACGTCGTTAAAATACGCTGCAAACGATTTTCCCATATACAATACCAATCATGCTTTGGTGATTCTAAATAAACTTTATCAGTTGCATGAAAATCCGAGTATATATACGAGGGTTAGAGCGTGGACAGACGAACGGATCAACAGACAAACGGAATGCATAAACACTTTTCAACGTTGTTGGAAAGTGTTAAAAAAATGTTAGCAAATAAATACCTATGCCTCTACTGCAGCCATCCTACCCTGTACATTGCATGAAAACATATACATTTTAAACTTTGAAGTGAAATAATGTATGGAAGTTAATTAACGATATTGGGAAAAGGAAAACAAAGAAAATGTGTTGTAAATCTAAATAATGTCTACTTAAAATTGATAAAGTTGATAACTTTGTAATGCTCCTTTTATATTGTCTTATCCACATTAAGAAAATATAGTGTCAAAAACTTTTCCACCAACTATTAATAAGTTAGAGAAATGAATTACAAAATGTATTAATATTATCAATCTTAATGCTAAATCTAAGTCTCTCTTCAAGATATTTTGTGATAATAAAAATGCAAACCGTAATAAACTTTTCTTTATCATTGAGGGAAGTTTGAAAAATACAACAAAACTCTTTTTACCACAAAGGCAAAATATAAAAAAAGAACATACTGCCTCATCGCATTTGTAGAATTGTATTAAAAAACATTTATAGCAGGAGTTTCACCTCTTTGATAAGTTAAAAAATTGTAAAATGAACTGTTATTGTTAAGGTTCTATTACTTCTGCAGTGTGAATAGAGGTCGCTTTTTAACACGTTAAGCGCCACGTCAGTCGCAGGTGACTCACACAGAACTTTCCGCTTAGAACGGGTCCTTCACCGCTGACTGACGGTCTAAATATCATATAACACTAAATATATATATATATATATTGTTTTAAGTAATTACTGAAAATTTATTAAAAATTTACTTACCTTTTATTTATTACAGGATTACACTTTCTTAAAAATTACTTAAAACATTGTAAATTTTTCAGCTTCGGTATCAGTCAGCGTGGCACTCAGCGTGTTAAGTAATGAGTTACACAATGTACACAGTGAAGGGGCCATGGATAATTTAAGGATACTTTTGAGGGGAGTAGCCCATAAAACGTTGGGAACCACAGAATTAGGGAAGTCAGAAATTAGAGAAGTCGAATTTTAACATTCTCTGCTTGAATCGGCACCGTAATTTCAGCAGTAGGACAAAAAAGAAAAAAGAAAATGCACTTTTGTTTCCATTTTTAACTCGGAAACAATCGACGTTTTATACATGAATACTATTTATAAACATAAACAACGGACAGTTTGTACCTTTGATATCTTATTTACTGAAAATGTTATCAACAGATGGTAAAATGTTTTGCTTTATTATAAATCCCTATTTAACAGTCCACGAAGTTTAACACAAAAAATTTAAAACCTAAAAAAGATGAAATGAATCAAAAGCAGAAATAAATAAATGCTACATCACCTGCAAGATAACACTGTACAACAGTGGCTTTGACAACAGTGGTCATACATAGCATTTATAGCGTCCCCTACCAGCGGAATTTATCCAAATTCACGGAGGACCTTCGTGCCATAACCAAAAAAGAAAAAAAAATGTTCAATCCTATGCATAACTTCATGCACTTTTCGATGGTAAAATATTCAAAATGGCCCAAAAATCGCACAAAAATCGCTATTACAGCACTCCCTACCGGCGAATTTTTTTCCAAATTCATGGAGGACCTGCTTGCCATAGTCAAAAACTTAAAATAAAAATTTGGTTCAATTTTCTGCATAACTTCATGCAATTCGGACAAGAATGACGGACGGACAGACGTACACACGGACAGACAGACATTTTCCATAAATATGTTTTTGGGGATCTCTGACACCTAAAACGTGAAAATCCGTTGAAAACCGGAAGTCGAAAAAAAATTCGAGTACAATACTTTCTTCTATTTAAGATGGAAGAAAGTAAAAACTGGTTTAGAAACATATTAGAGTACTCGTGCGGCAGAAACATCAAGAAACATTATTAGAAAGTTATTAAAAATATGCGAATTAAGTACAATATTTCACAGTCGCATGTCAGTATAATCTCAGAAACAATGTTTTTGTGAAGTAAATTAGGTAGTAATCATAACATAAAACAAAAAACCCTGTCTGATATTGCTTTATACTTTAAATTTGCATATAATTGTATAAAAGTTACTAAATTTGCATAAATTTAAATATGCAAATACTCTCAAACTTGACGTGCTGGAGTAAATCTAAAACTAGATTCAAAATCAGCACAAAAAGCCGCATAAAAAACAACTAATTTCTGTTTTAGGACAGAGCAAATGTTCAAATTTGTTGACCAGCTAATAAGATGTCGACAAAATATTCCGAATTTTCTGAGTTGCTAAAACAATTATGTAAAAAAAAAATATTCTGTAAAATATATACAGAATATACATAAACCTGAATACACATAAACCTGAATACACATAAAACATTTATTGAATAAATTTTATTTCAATCACATTATTTTAGTCATAGTGAAATAAACAATTTACAAAAGTAGAATTCTAACTAAGTTAATTCAATTAAACAACTCCTTTCTCGTTTATTTAGTTACGTTTTGTATAATGCAAATGGCTTCACCTTTCTTAAACTCCTTCTGTATATCTATAAATTTTAATATTTTAAAATAATAATTTAATTAGCTAAAGCCACAAATCTCGTCATAAATATTAAATTCCATTTGTCAATCTTAAAAAAAAAAAAAAAAAAAAAAAAAAAAAAAAAAAAAACAGAACGTAAAATTTAAAATTTTGTTGAATACAGGACTCTTAATTAAATCAAGATTTCAAAGAAAGTTTCTGAATTTTAAATAAAATGCTTATTTAATTAAAACTGTAAGCAAGATTCTTTCCTTTTTAAAATTATTTTTAAAATATTTGTCGTATTTTGTTTTGAAACGTGAATAGATAAATAAAGTGTTTTCACTAAATAATGTATATTTATTTAATACTCTTTTAAAATAAAGTTTTAAAGAAAAAGTCAGTATTGAATTTAAAAAGTTTTTATCATTTAATTTGGTTTATTTCGATTTTTCTCATCGGATAAATCTGTCTTTTTTAAAGTATAGCATTAGATTAAGGTTTACATTTTTAATGAATGCGTATGAATGATTTATTAAAACCTATAAAAATGCGGCTAGAATCAGAAGTGTTCTGTATTTTCTTCTATTTATAAATTTAACTTTGCAAAAAAATAAATAATATGAGGAAAGAAAATTCATGAGATTTAACTATAGTATATATTATATGTGGTTGTGACTTAGTGTCGATCTTTCAGTATTGTATTGTAAGCACAGTATAAAATATATAAAATGTTTTAACGCTTACATTGATAGAGAAACCAATTTTTGATAGTAATGTTTACGTTTATGTCTTGATAGATTATGTCTTATGTCTTATGTCTTATGTCTTAATGTCTTGATAGATTAAAATTTACTATCATTGTAGTTGGTAAACCCCCATTATAGATTTCGTATCATCCTCACCTAAAATTATAGGTTGAGAAAGAAAATGATTTCCAAGTGAAGATTCAGTCAGAATTCTCCATACAAATAGTGTAAAATGTTGCAATATCTACAATTTGTATGGGTGACACTTATTACCAGCGTTGCAGCGAATATAGGTTAGCCAGCGAAATGCAAATGACACTGTTTTGGCTGCATCTGTTTTGTGCAGAAAAATGGCGCGCTCCTGCTGTCGGATTCCTAACCATCGTTGCTAGCAGCTGCGTTGACGTATTTTCATCTGGTGCCGTTTTTGACCCCAGATCTGCTTGCATCGGTGACAGAAGCTGTCACTTTGAATGTCTTGATAAGTTGTGCTCCGTGTTATAAGTTATCTGTGTCCTGTGCATTGCATTGTAAGTACGCGTTACATGACGGTTCGTATAATTTCCAACAATCAGAATAAGGTTAAACCATCCTTCCTTTGTCAAAGACATCTCTTTTCAGTCGTTTCACATTCCTGAAAAAGAAAAAGAAATTAATCAGCGCTTTAACTATTTCTATGGTGACTTATGATTAACCCTGTCTAAAGAAACACCTTAGAAGAGCATATCGATAATTTGTGGACAGCTACATATACGTAAAGACTTGTTTCTTGTATTTCAGATTGAGATTTTTTTTTCTTATCTGTATTTTACTTCTTTACATCAACTACTTGTTAGCTTTCTTGTGAAGTAACTTGTTCTTTCACTACATACTTTACTAGTAAAAATGTTTAAGCAGTATTTGCATTCTTGCCAAAAATTCCGGTTATTAATTTTACCGCTCATACATAACTTCTCAATATATCGTATTTACAATTTTTACATAATTGAGTATGGAAAAAGTCTACTTTACAATTATTATATCTTTTATAGTAGCTCAAGTGGATGGCTTTTGATGACTTTTTAAAATTATTTTGAAGTATGATTTATTTCTAAGCTGAACAAGGAAATCATTCTTGATACAAAAATCGAAATTAAATAATGCTAAAGATACGAAAACAGGAAACCATTTCAGAAATCAAGTTAAAAAGTAAATAAAGCAGATTAATCATAAGACACTACATATTGGCGCCAAACATGAATCTCTTTTTTTAACATAAATCTGGTTTTCTCGACAATTTTATGTTTTCAGGAAAAATCATAAAGTTGTAGTATTTCTGCTAATCTAAACCATGATATTAGATCAGCTTTGTAACAAATTTCGAAGAGTAGGTATATTTTGATAGAACTAAAAAAAGCAGGAGATACCTGTGGTATAATAATTTAAAAAGTTGTTGCAGTAAGATAAATAAAGAGTCAATGTGCGGAGAATAAACATAAGTGACGAGAATAAACATTTTCTTGAAAGCCGTAAATGGATCGTATATCTAAGATGATAAGATTGACTTGCAGTAAAAATAAAAATAAAATAATGATGAATAAATGTAACCTTCTTATTTAATGATGAGATAACACATTCAAGAGACAGCAATTGTAAAAATTCTTCTTTATTTATTCGTTTCACTTGAGAGGTTGGAAGCCAATTAGAATAGGTAGGTCACCGTACACATAATAGAAGAAAGCTCCACGTAGCATTATTAAGAACTTGAAGTAATTCCATGGCTATAAAGAATGCTGGCTAAAGCTGGTTAAAATCCTTTCTTAGAGAATGTCTTGAAGATACAAAGTCCAAATTCGAAAAAGCGTTAAATTAAATTCCATCGGCGATCTGCGACAAACTTTTACTTATTAAATGAGCACCTTAGAATACATGATCGCTGAAACACGTTCGCAATCCTTCAAACAGGCACTAGGCCCGATTTGAAAAAGACAAATCACATTGTCAAAAATAATACATATTAAAACTTTCGTAAATCTTAAAATCTGATCTTAAAATCTTAAAATCTGTTAAAAAACTGGCTGCATTGATATATATACTACATAAAAGGGGTTAACAAAACTACCTCCAGAAATGATTTAAATCTATTCGTTAAATTAAATTTACGTATTATGATTAAATCTTATGAAAATAGAGAAAAGAAAAACGAAACTTAACAGGGATAGAATGAAGCTTTTTAATTCGCCAAGCGAAGACACACCCGAATATGACGCGGGCGACGTCACGCTGATTCTAAAAGTAGAACAGAAAGAGGGGGAAAAGCTGAAATAAAATGTTCTGTTACTTGCGGTAAAAAGGAAAGAAAAAAAGCGATTTGAATAATGTTTTGAGTCAAAAAATAAATAGTTTAAAAAGTGAGATAATAATGCTGCATTACAATTTAAAAAATAAGTATTAAACGTGGTTACTACATCACATTACCCCCATTCGCTGAACAAAATTTTGCATGACCAAAATGTGAAAAAGGTAAATCTTGAAAGAGCTTTTTCAACAAAGGGAAAGCAAAATTTTAAAAGCCAAGGAGCAAAAAAATGTAGAATAAAATTTAAGTTAAAATTAAAAAGCCATAATAAAAATTTTAAGTGCATTTGCACATTTAGGGAACGTACATATACAGTGACCTAAATAGAAAGAAAAAGAATATACATCAAGTAGTACATTCAAATTTCAATAGTATACATAACATGATAGTACACAATAATAATAATATTAAGCCCTGTTGCAATGACAGGCAATGAAAGGCACCTTCCTGTGTAAAATGATCTCTACAAATTAAAATATTACTCCATATAATATTTTTAAAATAATAATAAATCCAAAAGCTAAATAACTTTTTAGCCAAAAGAGACCACAAAAAATTTTTGAATTCAATAAGATAAAAATAAGGTACACTTATGAATCAAAATTTATAAAATTTCAAAAGTAAAACAACATAAAGTCAGAAGTACCCTCTCTGAATATTCTGACTGCCTAGGAAAATAATTATAAATTGAAAACTTCAAAATGCATAAATCATTTCTACTATTCAATTTTCTCATAACATTGAAAACTTCAAAATGAGTAAATCATTTCTACTATTCAATTTCTGCATATTTATAAAAATAAATTGCAATGAGAGAGTCGAGAATATTTTACTTGTATATTCCGACAACCTAGGACTTAAATTTCATTAATCATAATAATAGTTTTAAAAACATTGTCATCATCAGGAAAAAATTTAAATTACCAAACAAGTGTACCATAAAAATATTTAGTTTAATTCCTTCAATAATTTAATAGTAAAATTTAAATTTCTATGCTTGTAAAAAATATTTTAAATTAACTTTAAACAACAGTTGAAATTAAATTAAAGAGCTGCAATATTAAAAAATATTGTAGAGTAAACAGACAATCCTTCTTGATGCCATTATCAGTGGACACATTCAGTAACTCTGTAAACACATTTATACAAAACACAAAACTACAGCAGACACCAATGCGCATGAGACCTCTGAGATCTTGTGCAAGAGATAATCAAATAATCAGCATAGAAAAAAATAGTGTATTTTACAGATGTGAAGAAGCTCTTGGTATAAAACACAAATGGTTGGATATGAATAGTACTGTAAACTATTCAAACACTTCTTATTTTGTTGAAAAAAAAGGCACAGTTAGCAACATTATCACCAATTATGAACATTTAGCAGAATATGGTGATATACTTTGAAGGAAAAATCGGTAGACACTGCTGGCAAAAAGAAGACAATCCATGGTGGTACATTTAGGAGTAACACTTCACTTAAGGATGATATAAACACATGCAGCATGATGAGTAGAGGACAAGATCAGGTAGACAAAATCGGCAGTCAAGAAGCACTTTTTAATTATGATTCTTAGAGAATTGTTGAATATTCACTAACGAACACTTAAAAAAAAGGATGCGCTGGAAAATATGTTCACTAAGAACTAGTGCTTTTCTTCATATGAAAGGTGCAACTAAAAATCTTCTTCATTTAAAAAAAATATATCTTCATGATCAATTTAAAATAATTTTCTTGCATAAATTGAAAAAGTGAGGCATATGGCAGATTAAAAATTTTTGAAGCGATTGGGTTATGAAATAAAGAAAAAGGCACTATAATAATAATTGACATATAAAAATCTTCAGAAATAAGTATATAAACAAACATTCTTGAGCTTAAACATTTTCTGTAGTTCAAATAAGAGTAAATTTTATAAATAGTTGTGGAATATGGTATGATGTAGAAGTCAAACACTTCCAATGCGAGAATGAAATTTTGCCGCTTACTCCTACGTAAAGATGAAAATGTTCCGCTCACAAGTAAACCTTGACTGGGGAATTCTATTGTTTATGAAAAAATGCCAAACATGAATCAGATTTTTTAACATAAATCTGGTTTTCTCGACAATTTTATGTTTTCAGGAAAAATCACAAAGTTGTAGTATTTCTGCTAATCAAAACCATGATATTAGATCAGCTTTGTAACAAATTTCGAAGAGTAGGTATATTTTGATAGAACTAAGAAAACCGGAGGTACCTATGGTATAATAATTTAAAAAGTTGTTGCAGTAAGATACACTGCTGGCCATCCAAAATGCAACACCAAGAAAGACAATAGATATCAAAGTCAAATTTGTTTTAGAGATTACGCATAGTATCAGTGTTAATTGATTACAAAGACAGCATTCTTTGAAGTAAGGTAGACGGGAAAATCAGTAAGAGCTGTTACCTCCACGTCTGTTAATAACCGCTGCTTCATGCTGCGGCATAGAGTGAAAGAGGCTTTGGATGTGTTGCTGGGGAATGGCATCCCACGCTGCTTCCACACGTAGCCAAATTTCATCTTGTGTACTCGCGGATGCGGCATTTCGAGATAGGCGTTCTCCAATCATTGACCAGACATGCACGATAGGGGATAGATCTGGAGAACAGGCAGGCCATGGTGAGAATAGAATATGGTGAGCTAAGAAGAAAGCTTCAACATTGCGTGCAACATGTGGTCGTGTATTGTCCTGTTGAAATGTGGCCACAGGCAAGCTCTGGAGGTAAGGGAGGTGAACAGGCTGCAAAACCTCAGAGATATAGCGCTGGCTGATAAGTTTACTGTTAATGCGTACTAGGGGGATGCGGGAGTTGAATCCATTAAAACCTCACACCATAACACCGGGTGCAGGACCAGTGTGATCATGCATAACACAGCAATTGAGCAGCCGCTCCCCACGGTGTCTCCAAACTCTAATTCGACCATCGTGATACTGCAGGCAGAAGCGTGATTTATCCGATAACACAATGCTATGCCATTCGGATGTCCATCTCTGCCGTTCAGCGGACCATTGTAAACGCAAACGCCTGTGGTTTAATGCCAAATGTATGCGAAGCAATGGACGCCTAGCGGACAATCCACTGTACTGCAAACGACTTCGAACTGTTCGTAAGGACGCCCATTGTTGTGTTAGAGACGACATTCGTTGTGTTATGGTTGCGGATGTAGCAGTGCGTTCCATCAGCGTCATGCGTATAATATCCCTGTATACCAGTGGAGTGGTGTGACGAGGCGGTTGCAATCGCTCCTGTCGGTCTGTCGTTTCCTTCTGCATCCACTGATTCAATATTCTCATGACTGTTGCTTAGCTGCGTGCGATACGATGACTAATTTCTCGGAAGGAAAATCCGCAATGTATGCAACGATTCTTCCACGATCGAAATAGGAAATTTGCTCGAATGGTGTTCGCGTTTTTCTACGAGGCATACTGAATCTGTACACACAAAAAATCGCACGAGAAAACAATTCACGTTCTTCAAAACGACAATTTTTCTTCTCTTTCTATACAGATTGTAAGGGGCGCTGCAGTCTCTCATGATGTGCGCGATCGCTGAATTTATAATCATTTGCATATCCTACCCAGGTGTATACATGGTATAAATCTTTCGCTGTTTGGTTGATCCCTTCATGGTGTTGCATTTTGGATGGCCAGCAGTGTAAATAAAGAGTCAATGTGCCGAGAATAAACATAAATGGCGAGAATAAACATTTTCTTGAATGCCGTAAATGTATCGTATAGCTAAGATGATAAGATTGACTTGCAGTAAAAATAAAAATAAAAGAATGATGAATAAATGTAACGTTTTTACTTAATGATGAGATAACACATTGAAGAGACAACAATTGTAAAAAATCTTCTTTATTTATTCGTTTCACTTGAGAGGTTGGAAGCCAGTTAGAATAGGTAGGTCACCGTACACATAATAGAAGAACGCTCCACGTAGCATTATTAAGAACTTGAAGTAATTCCATGTCTATAAAGAATGCTGGCTAAAGCTGTTAAAATCCTTTCTTAGAGAATGTCTTGAAGATACAAAGTCCAAATTCGAAAAAGCGTTGAATTAAATTCCATCGGCGATCTGCGACAAACTTTTACTTATTAAATGAGCACCTTAGAATACATGATCGCTGAAACACGTTCGCAATCCTTCAAACAGGCACTAGGCCCGATTTGAAAAAGACAATTCACATTGTCAAAAATAATACATATTAAAACTTTCGTAAATCATAAAATCTGATCTTAAAATCTTAAAATCTGTTTAAAAATTGGCTGCATTGATATATATACTACATAAAAGGGGTTTACAAAACTACCTCCAGAAAGGATTTAAATCTATTCGTTAAATTAAATTTACGTATAATGATTAAATTGTATGAAAATAGAGAAAAGAAAAACGAAACTTAACAGGGATAGTATGAAGCTTTTTAATTCGCCAAGCGAAGACACACCCCAATATGACGCGGGTGACGTCACGCTGATTCTAAAAATAGAACAGAAAGAGGGGAGAAAGCTGAAATAAAATGTTCTGTTACTTGCGGTAAAAAGGAAAGAAAAAAAGCGATTTGAACGATGTTTTGAGTCAAAAAATAAATAGCTTAAAACGTGAGATAATAATGCTGCATTACAATTTAAAAAATAAATAATAAACGGGATTACTACATCACAGTACCTCACGCTTCTCAAGGAGGATGGGGACAGTGTGACAACTTTTAATCATTTTATTAATTTATTTTCAATAAGCTTATTTGCTAACTAGAGAGGTTTAGATGGCTTCACTCTGCTGGCTTCTAGTATTCAATGAACTGTGGTCACGTGTTCTCATTCCCAAGCGTTCGCAATATCACAACTTCTGACCTTCATAAAACATGACTTAATAGCCACAATATATATATTTTACGCAAATGTGAACATGTTATTATTTCTTTTAGTGAATCTTTCATTACTGCCTACCTCAGGCCGGTAAATTTTAATCGCTTGTCTGGAAAGAAACCTGTAATTGTTATTATATAAAAGATACAGAGATACAGAGTAAATGTATACACAATTAATAAAAATTTATAAATAATAATAAATTATTTATTAACAGCATTTAGATTTATTGGATGTTTTAATGATGAATTTTTGATGTTTTTTTGTTAAAGCCTTAATCTAATAGTTCGTTATGGTAAGGACTGTTGGTAAACTATTTCCGTGTGACTGACGCAAGGAGATCCTATCAGAATGGGACAATCATCTTTAGTATTTGCCTGATCCTTGAGTAACGGACATTATATTATATATTTTGTGATGAATTCTATATTAACGTAAAATTTTTGTTTACAACTTTATATATACACATATTCAATAACATTTTGGATTTCTTATAGAGAGAAACTGTTGTTTGAAGGAATGAATTTTGAAAAAGAAACCTTTTTCATTTTCTTAAATTCATCGAAATTAAATATGTGGCAAAAGTATAGTAAATCTATTTACGGAACTGCTAAATCGAATTTTATTCTAACTGAATTAATATGAACACGTATAATATTTTTATTAAATTGGAGGAAAATGGAATTCAATTAACAGCTTGACGTGAAAAGGGAATTGGATTATGAATTTATGATTTGCAATTAAGTTTTGTGTAGTTATAAACTGATTTAAATATTTCTCTTTAAGTTATAATTATTGATTTTTTTTTCCATTTTCTAGGGGCTTTGCTGCGCTTAAGGAAAATAAAGAAAATTTGAATGAAAATAATGCATTTTAAGCGGGGGATTTTTCCAAAAATATGAATAGATTATTTTATTGCAAAAATATTTATAAACTGATATATGTTCAACATGCTGAACTATTTTAATATTTTTTTTTCTGTAAAACATGTGCCGGCAAAACAATAATTTCTACTACGGCTCTATTTTTCGGCTTCCGTTCACGAAATGTGACAAAGTGAGAAACAGAATGTAGATCTAACGTAAGAAAGCGGAAAATTGCATTCCAAACAACAATTTGGCTATTTGAATTTCTGGAATCTCCTTGGTGTAATTGTCCGTTAAATGTTAAACAATAACTGCACGTTTTATGCTCAGCTGTGTCATCATTTCGAAGTAAACTATTCTGACTCGATAGATAAACTTTCTGATTTCTTTCAATAGGAATACTACCCAACGTATTCGTCAAAAGATACTATCAGACAATTTCATTATTCGTTAAAACAAATAATGAAGTATTCCAAGCATAAGCGATTTTACATGGGCGAAATAGGCAATGAGGTATACTGCTACCACTCATTTAAATTTTTTTTGTCGTATTTTATCAGTGAGATTAATTAAAACAAATGTAAGAGTCTAAAATTAGTGTTGCGAATTTTACTGGTTTGGCCCCGTCGGCCCGGTGAAATCGGTGCCTTGTGAAGCTTTCTGTCTGACAATTTAACTATAGGCTTAAATTGGTGAAGCTCATATAATTGAAGAGACTCTTAATAAACCTTGTAAAACTGATATATTTAGTAATTTGATTTATTAAAAATCTATTAATTTAGTGTTAAATATTCCGTTGACAAACATCTTTTTATTTTATTATTTTTTAGTAAAAAATCATTGATATGAATGACGACATCTGCTTCAGAATTACAAAATTTCCACTACAAATGGATGATTTTTATTAGTACATATTTACCTTTACATATACTAATTACCTGTTCGAACTATAACAGTTAAGAGTCTTAACTTACATTTCTGAAAGGGGCAACGAGGAATTAGACTTGAGTTCTCTATATATTACTACGGTGTATGAGAGTGTTAACATGATTTAAAATTGACTTAGCGACACTAGACTTAAAGAGGTTTTGAAAAGCTGTCAGGATCATATTGCTTGAAGATCACTACAAACCATAACACTAATTGGCGAAATATTTTTGTCTGAATACATGAAAAAACGCATATGAGCGTTTATTTACTAATGATGCAAATGCAAGGATGGGTTTTCATGCTATAGCCAGTGCAAAAATTAAAGAAATGGTAAAGCACAATGGTAAAGCAGCATCTATCGAGGTCTTTATAGATACACGCTATCCTCGAGAAAATGCCATCTGGACATATAAAATGGTTGAATGGGTTCATTAAAATAATAAACCATATAAAACCGCAAACTATTAAAAACAAACTTTTCAAATTTATGTGAGGAGTTATTCTAAACTAGCACCCGCACCCGTTCTACTAAAGTAAAATGCTCATGTTGAAGAATATTAAAACGTTTGCTGAAACTGCGTGCAGAGGTGATATTAGTAGAATCATAACTCTCAACTGGCAAAATTTTTAAACAATGAAGACTACGAAGACAAATTGAGTATTTGAACAATAGGTTTAGCAAAATAAAATAACTAAATCCAATATTAGAATGAAAAACTCGTACAATATTTCATGCATTTCCACAACTTTAAATGTGTACTGAATGTGTTCATTTTTAACAGAAAATCACACAGTTTAAATTTAGTGACACTCGAAGTCCTCATTGATTTAACATCTCACAGCAAATAAATGCTGAATATACGAATAGCTTATCATTCGACAGGTACCAAATCGAAATGCATTGATTGAAACCAGAATTTTTTTCATAAAATGTATAAAATATAAATCGCACGTAAATAAGGTAAATTGAAATATAAAAAATTCTGCTGTGAGATATTTTTTATAAAACTTCAGTAAAATTCCGTGTATGTTAAATGTTAAAGATCTTATTTAAAAACAAAATTCTGTCAGATTTTTCATATCATGTATAAGATGAATTTAAAACCTTGTCTGAGAAAGTAAAATAAATTTTGCTGCCTGTCTCATCCTAATATCAATCTGAAGCACAAATTTCGGTTTACGCTCACACCAAAAGAAAATATTGAAGTTTTTAAAATGCAGAGTCAGACATTCCCCTTGAAGTACTAGCAACTGAAGTGTTATTCAAAATTTTGTCGAAAACAATTCAATCATATATCTCTCATTAAAAGTTTCTGCATTATTGTTCGTCGCGCTAACAATTTCAAATTTAATGCACGGCAAATGTTAACATTTTTGATTATTGGAGGATTTTTAAGTATGAAAACGAATGATAATATCTTCTGTATTGTGGACAATTAATAAAATTGAAGGTTCAGTAAAACTTACAAATTATAATTTCAGTCTTGGGACAATGCACAACTCTTTAGATTACTATTAATTACTTCTTTCTGTGCTTAAAAATATTACACCTAAAAACATACCATGTAGCATGGGATAACATAAGGGGCTCCGTTCGAGAAATTCTTTCTAAAAAGGTCTCCACGAGACAAAAAGTTTGGGAACCACTGCCGTACGCATAACTACAAAATTCCAACTCTAATCGGAAAGTAATATTGCATCAGTATTGGCTGCAACTTTGCTAAAGGCACAACAACTCTTAGGAAATTCCATGGAATAATGCTGATCCTGATGCATCTTTTTCCTGATAACTGCTAAAGGGATTTCACATGTATATGTATATACGTTATAAGAAGAAAATATGACAACTTAAAGGTAAGCCATATTTTAACAGTAGTATAAATTGAGTTTTATTCATAACACGGGATCGGACAGTGCGAGAGTAAAAGATGAAGCAGGACAGATGTTGTCCGAAACACCGTGTAAAAGGTTACTCTGTGACTGTTTCAGTAACATCTCGTGTCAAGGGAAATCGTTTTTAACACAAGAAGAAAAAATATATAATTAAGTGTACTTAGTAATGGTGCCTGCAGCAGATTTTTTTTAAATATGCTAATTGATAAAGATAATATTGTTGTATACAGGTTAAATGGCCATAGGTGGAATAAAATGAAAAAGTTTATAGTTGACGAAAAAAATTTATTAGAAAACGAAATTTATTTTTTGAAAATTCCTAAAAATAATAACAAAATAACCGTTAATACGTTTTCGAAAAAAAAATATAGCAATTTAAAAAATGTTATACTAGAAAATATTAAAAATATTGAAAAAATAACCGTTAACACATTTTCGAAAAAATACCATGTAGCAATTTAAAGAAGGTTTTAAAATTTTTGTTAACTGCACATGTACAGCAAATAAGACCTTTGATATCTTTACTGATAAATCTGACCCATTCATAGTAGGGGAGGGAGGGGAGGTTTGATACATTGACAATTTTTCTCAAGAAATGGCAGCCATTCAAATAACAGCCATTCTAACAAATGTGAATGCTTCTTTTATTTGCTGAAGCCATCATTATCTGGTCTAATCAGAGAAGAACTGACAACTTTTCCTTTCTTTTAATTTTGAATGCTTTTGGAATGTCAATGTAAATTTTTTCATTGACTGATTTTATTTCATAATTCTTATTATTGTGAAGATAAGATAATATATTGTAATTTTTTTCCTTTATAAAGCACATTATTAGGATTAGTTTTACTAGAAAGTGGATTACCATTTTGCAACTACATTTGTACAAAGGGATTGAAAATCCAATAAGGCCTAATAGGGAGAAATGATACACTTCTGTATTTGAAATTTAATATTTTTTTTAAGTTTGAGAACGAATATAGGACTGTAATATTCATTATTGTTTTACAGCAAGAGCTACTGAAATTGGTAAGGAACAACAAAGAGACTATTCATAGACATTATGTAGGTTACATAGAAAAGCATTCCGATGATAGATGGTTAGTTCGCTTTGCTCGTCATGTAGAACGGTAAAAGTATAAGCCTTTCCGGCGCAGTGTCCTTAAAAAAGGACACCTAATTTTAATTCCAAAACTAACAAACGGCACCAAGAATATTTAACTAAAATTTTCCTATTATAATGTACATGAAAATAAGCAAATTCGTATTTTATAATAAATTCGTTTATAAATTACGGTGACAGTCCATTATTTCATCAGCTTATAAACAGAATTACTCCGCGCCGGTAAGGGTTAAATGGCCTGAAAGGGAAAATGTTTCTAAAATTTACGAAGGGCAAATTGAAAAAACGTTAAATCTACCCGATTTTTCTTATCAAAATGGGAGAGTAATTAGTTTTTCTTTTAACCATTTCAGGGGTGGTGGTATGTTTATGAAACCACTTAATTTTAATACCCAAACGCCATATTTGCACCAGCATTTTTGGAAAAATATTTTCCATTTAGTATGAAAATGAAATATATCTTTTTCTTATTTCTAATTAAATTTGTTGGTAAATTCCGGTGCCGTTCATTTATTCAACACTTTAGCATTGAAAATGCTTTGCCCCTGAAAGGGTTAAAGGAATCTTAAATGTGCTAAATTTATGTTAAATTGTTTGCAAATCAGCAATGTTCACTTCATTTTTCCTTGTAACTAAGATCAGTAGGGTTTTATTTTTCATTATTTATTTTCTAAAAAGTGTGTTAATAGGATTGTTTAAATAATAGAAATAGTTTAAATATTTTTGTAAAAAACATTTCTGAAACAAAAATATATCAATGTCATTTCGTTTCAAATTTTATTTAAATATTTCAAGATTTATCATAAAAAATTGTATGACGCATAAATTGAATAGTCTGCATTTTTTTTTTTCAATTTACATAACAATGCATCAAACCTCCCTTGCTACTGTATCAAACTTCCCCAGTAATGGGGAGATTTGATACAGTATTAACCATTCAAAATAATTGGGATATATTTTTTGAATGACTATTTCTTAAATTCACAATATTTTTAATAAATGAATAAAATGTCACTTTATAAGAAAACACGAAAAATTTGTTTAAAAATAGCTTTCTAAGTGTTGTACAAAATTAGTAAAAAAAAGTGTATCATACCTCCCCTACCTCCCCTACATACAATTACGACAAAACAATACATTTACAGCTTTTTTCCATCCGCCTTGCCATATTGACAAGGGAAAAAAAAACAGTTTCATAAGAGTGTTCGCATTTCTTTCCTGATAACTCAATATCGTAATTCGGTTATACAGTTAAAACGAGCATTAAACATGCTACAGTACCATGTATGCAAATAAGTATAAACACTTTGTTAAATAAGATAAAAAACAAATTTGCCAGAGAAATATTTATACGTATAAGCAAGATAACAATCGCTTCTCTCTCGCGCACGTGCTCCGGGAATCCGGACAAACCTACTACTAAAGCAACTCTCCAGACTTCCAGCAACTGCATTCAAGTGACACTGCTTTAAATTTATCTCAGACTAATAACATATTATGGGTGGGCCATATTACCATTACGCACATTATGTATTTTTTCCTAATATGATTAACTATATTTAGATTGTTTTATTTTTCTGAAAGATTGAATTATTTTCATTAGCATTAAGTGTAAAATATAAATAATCCCTAAATTTATAGAAGCGTAACCGTTCGATTTTTAGATGCGTTCAGCACTTATAGTTGTGGTCTGACTGTCCGACTGCCCGCATATAACAGCGCAAAAACTACCCAAACGAATGGTTTGAAATAGTACATATAATCGTTGCAGAATTTGATCCAAGCATTTCAAATTTTATGAAAATCGAATCAAAGCTTAAAAAGTTGTTAATCAACGTTTTTTTTTATTCTATTAAATCCTATCTTATGTAATTAATTCAATGATATCCGATGATATGTAATTATTTGAGGTTGCAATGGTAATTACGGCCTATTTTAGATGGTGTCACATTATTTCCGTATTACTCAATTTAATGTATATGTCGTAGGCTAATTGGGAAATCCGGCTCTTTGCAAACAGCCTAGGCTCTTTGCAAAGAGCCGGGCTAATTGGAGAATCCATCTCCCTTTTTCCAATTAGCCTGATATTTTTCAGGCTTATTGCAAAGAGCCTAGAAAGCGTTAGGCTAATTGAAAAATGACCACTTATTATCCGATCAGGGTGATATTTTTAGCTCATCGGCCTGAGAGCTTATGTGCCCTTCCGATTCTGTATGTACGTGTGTACGTACGTACGTACGAATGTACGTAACACGATAACTCTTGATAGAAATATCCGATTTGCTTCAATTTTTTTTTCTAGGTTCATTCTGATAAGGTGCTTCCCTGATTAGTTTTTGGGGTTCATTGGTAAAGGAAAAAGGGGGGTTAGCCCCCCCCCCCTTAATTTATATAAATGGGTTTTTCATGCAGAAATATTCGATTTGCACCAAATTTGGTATACCGGTTTATTGTGTTAAGGAGCTTCCCTGATTAGATTTGGAAGCTCATTATTTAAGTATAAAGGGGGGAAAGGGGGGCTACCCCCCTTAATTTAGATAAATCGGTTTTTCATGATGAATTATTCGATTTGCTCCAAATTTGGTATACCGGTTTATTAAGTTAAGGAGCTGCCTTGATTAGATTTGGAGTTTCATTAGTCACATATAAAGGGAAGAAAGGGGGAGCTATCACCCCCCCCCCCGTAATTTAGATAAATGGGTTTTTCATGCAGAAATTTGCGATTTGCAATAAATTTCGTATACCGGTTAATTATGTTAAGCAACTTCCCTGATTACATTTGGAAGATCATTATTATGTATAAAGGGGGGAAAGGGGGGCAATTGCCTCTCCCCTTAATTTAGATAAATGCGCTTATCACGTAGAATTATTCGATTAGCTCAAATTTGGTATACTGGTTTATTATGTTAAGGAGATGACTTGATTAGATTTGGAGATTCATTAGTTAAATATAAAGGGAAGTAGGGGGGCTAGACCCCCCCCCCCTTAATTTAGATAAATGGGTTTTACATGCAGAGTTATTCGATTTGCTCCAAATTTCGTATGCCGGTTTATTTTGTTAAGGAGCTGCCTTGATTAGATTTGGAGATTTATTGGTTAAGTATAAAGGAGGGACAGGGGCTAGTGTCCCCTTAATTTAGATAAATAGGTTTTCCATACAGAATTATTCGATTTGCTTCAAATTTGATATACCAGTTTATAACGATATGGATTCCTTCATTTGATTTGGAGGTTCATTGGTTAAGTATAAAAGGGGGAAAAGGGGGCAATTGCCCCTCCCTTAATATAGATAAATGGGTTTTCATGCAGAATTATCTGATTTAGTTTAATTTTTTTTCAACCGGATCCGAACTTGAAGGTTCCATTTGAAGTCAACCCGAAAACCGACCACAACCAGGTTTCGGATTGAGTTCAATTAGAACTTTCAGGTTCGGACCCGGTGGACGGAGATTATTTTGTCTGGCTTGCATCGGGTTATAGTCCTTTGGAATATTTTTGTCGGTTAAGATTTGTTCGGGACGGGTTTCAGGTTGACTTCGAATGAAATTTTTAGGTTCTTTTAGCGTTGCGTGTCCACGGAAACTAATTTGTCCGGATCCGGTTATGGATCTTTGGAATATTTTTGTCGGTTATCAGATTTGGTTCGGGATTTCATGTTTTTTCAAATGGAACTCTCAGGTTTGGGTCGGGTTGCATGTAGACTGAAATTTTTTTGTCTTGCTCGGATCGGGGTACGGTCTGTTGTACTTTATTTTTCGGGTTTGGGTATGGTTATGCGTTAATAAACCTAATAAAAAGAAAATCGCCCTGTTAAACTGATGGCATTGAGCTCACAGGCTATTCACATTATATTGTACATTATACTCTTATTTCAAAGAATAATGCCCCCCGAAAAATAAATGAAGTTATTAGTCCCCGTTGCCCCCCTTTCTACTTAACCAAAGAACCTCCAAATCTAATCAGGGAAGCTACTTAACATAATAAACTGGTATACGAAATTTGAAGCAAATCAAATAATTCTGCATGAAAAAACCATTTCACTAAATTAAAGGGGGGGCGTATTAGCTCCCCCATTTCTCCCTTTATGCTGAACCAATGAACTTTCAAATCTAATCAGAAAAGCTCCTTATTAGAATGAACCTAGAAAAAAAATTAAACTAAATTAGATAATTCTGCATGAAAATACATTTATCTAAATTAAAGAGAGGGGCAATTGCCCCCTTTTATACTTAACCAATGAACCTCCAAATTAAATGAAGGAAGCCATATCGTAATAAACTGGTATACAAAATTTGAAGCAAATCGAATAATTCTGTATGAAAAACCCATTTATCTAAATTAAGGGGACACTAGCCCCTGTCCCTCCTTTATACTTAACCAATAAATCTCCAAATCTAATCAAGGCAGCTCCTTAACATAGTAAACCGGTATACGAAATTCGGAGCAAATCGAATAACTCTGCATGAAAAACCAATTTAAATTAAGGGGGGGGGTCTAGACCCCCTTTCCTCCCTTTATACTTAACTAATGAACCTCCAAATCTAATCAGGGAAGCTCCTTAACATAATAAACCAGTATACCAAATTTGGAGCAAATCGAATAATTTTGCTTTAAAAACTCATTTACCTAAATTAAGGGGGGGGGCTAGCCCCCCCCCCCCCTTTCCTCCCTTTATACTTAACTAATGAACCTCCAAATCTAATCAAGCCATCTCCTTAACATAATAAACCAGTATACCAAATTTGAGCTAATAGAATAATTCTACATGAAAAACGCATTTATCTAAATTAAGGGGAGAGGCAATTGCCCCCCTTTCCCCTCTTTATACATAATAATGATCTTCCAAGTGTAATCAGGGAAGCGCTTAACATAATTAACCGGTATACCAAATTTATAGCAAATCGCATATTTCTGCATGAAAAACCCATTTATCTAAATTACGGGGGATACCCCCCCTTTCCTCCCTTTATATGTAACTAATGAACCTCAAAATCTAATCAAGGCAGCTCCTTAACTTAATAAACCGGTATACCAAATTTGGAGCAAATCGAATATTTCTGCATGAAAAACTCATTTATATAAATTAAGGGGGGGGTGATTAGCCCCCCTTTATCCTTAACCAATGAACCACAAAAATTAATCAGGGAAGCACCTTATCAGAATGAACCTAGAAAAAAAAATTGAAGCAAATCGGATATTTCTATCAAGAGTTATCCTGTTACGTACATACGTACATACAGAATCGGCGGGCACATAAGCTCTCAGGCTTTGATAGCCTGTGAGCTAAAAATATCACCCTGATCAGATAATAAGTGGTCATTTTTCAATTAGCCTAACGCTTTCTAGGCTCTTTGCAATAAGCCTGAAAAATGTCAGGCTAATTGGAAAAAGGGAGATGAATTCTCCAATTAGCCCGGCTCTTTGCAAAGAGCCTAGGCTGTTTGCAAAGAGCCGGATTTCTCAATTAGCCTACAACATATATATCATCGTAATAAATTTTGCATTCATACAGTTTTGCATAAGTTTGCAACAAACATTACTATAAGATCTGAACATCTATAAAACTACACTGCTCAAAACAATTAGGGGAGCACATGCTTTTAACGAAATTACACAAATATTTACACCGATAAGTAACGTAAAATAAAACATCCATAATTTAAAATGTTCTAGAAAACAGATAAAGAAAACTTCACATATAAATTAAAGTTTATGACGTCAAAAACTAGAAAAAGGAGACAACTCAGAAATCGGGATTTTGCAGAAACGTCTGTTTCGATGCCTCAGTTATAAAACTCAATTGCTAAGCTTGTGTTTTGAAAAAAGGTAGCTTGAAAATGTCACAACAACATGATTTAGCGCAATCCATGGCTTGGCGTGTTATCGGGGCTGTTGAATTTGGGGAAACACAACAAAGCGTAGTGGACGTTGTTGGAGCCGCAAAAATTGCTCATGAAAGGCTCTGGATTACAAGACACATGGAATGATAGTCATCGACAAGTGCAAGGTCAAAATGTGCTAACACAGAAACTGATGACCGATATATCCTGTTAACAGCTCGTCGAGACGGAGCGGGTTATGGTACTCAGCTGCAAACACAGTTGTACTTGGCCAGAGGACGAAGGGTGTCCAGCCAAACAGTCCGAAATAGGCTTCATCAGAGTGATTTCTATACACGTAAGCTAATGGTCTGTATTCCGTTTACCTCAAGCCACTTTGCGGCCCAAAGAAGGTGGGAAACTTAACATCGAGTTTGGAGACACAATTGTTTGAGTCAAATTCTGTTTACAGACGAATCCCGATTAAGTCTGGATGTGACATCTGATGTGTTTTGGCATGAAAAGAAAGAGGCACTCAAAATAACCCCATATTCGTTCATGAAAGATCACATTACAGACGAGGTGGTTTGATGCTATTGACTGGAATCAGCATAGGTGGACAGACGGGCCTACATATCATTCGGAATGGTACTTTGACGGTCCGAAGTTATACAGACGAAATACTGAGACCTCTTGTCGTATTTTATATTGCAGCAATTAGTGATTTCTTTTTTTCCATGCATGATAATGCCAGACATCATACAGTTCATCTTGTGGAAAATATGCTTGAAGATAAAACAATACAGCTTAGGAAATTAGCAGCA
This sequence comes from Maratus speciosus, assembly GCA_963932465.1. Classification (NCBI taxonomy): domain Eukaryota; kingdom Metazoa; phylum Arthropoda; class Arachnida; order Araneae; family Salticidae; genus Maratus; species Maratus speciosus. The sequence continues at coordinate 422,929,923 of OZ010791.1, forward strand.
TGCTCTCCTGACCTAAATCCGACCGAGCATGTTTGAGACATACTCAAACGATGCACTGCTACGAGACCGAGTCCTCCTTTTACTGTCCGGGGCTTGTAGATTGCAATTCTTGAGAAGTGGAACAGTATCCTCCAAAGTCTTATCTATAACCTCATCGCATCCATGGAAAACGTGTGTGCAGCAGTCTAAACTGTTCGAGGAGACCGTACGCCATATTAAAAATCTTGCATCATTTCTAAACAATACTTTTTTTTTTATCATTTACATGAAACCAAATTGCTGCCCTAAACCATCTTTTCATGTTCTTTTCATCTTTTCAAAGAATAAAAGATCCCTTACAATTTTTTTTGCGTTTTTTCTGTATTGCGCATTGATACACGTGTACTATCCATTTTATGCCCATACATGGATGTCTTGCACTGTTCTCTTCACTTTTTTGCTTGTTCCCCTAATTTTTTCTAGCAGTGTAGATATACTTCGAACGCACCTCATTTGCCGCGGTTGACATACAATTTCCGACTAGTTTTTATTTCGTCAATGTTCTCAGTATGGACAGCGGTACACATTCATAACCATTGCACAACAGATAGTGGTGTATGTTTTGAGCATACTTAACTTGATTTTACTACTAAAATTCATTGTTTGTTTACCTAACTTAGTTTTGTAAGCAAAATGTAACCCCTTGTATCACCGCGTTGCATATCTGCAACATACCCAATATGTAATTATACAGTAGATTTAAAAAACGGCTTTATTTAATGCTTCTATCTCCCAACGCATGAGTTAATATACACGTAAATTGGACAAATAAATCTCAACAAACGACGAAAAACGAGTTAATTTTTCATCCAAAGCATTATTTATCATTTGAGTACCTTAGTTTTATAAGCAAAATTTAAACCCTTATATCACCGCGTTGCATATCGGCAACATACCCAATATGTAATTTATACAGTAGATTTAAAAAAAAACGGCTTTATTTAACGCTTCTATCTCTCAACACATGAGTTAATATACTCGTAAATTGGACAAATATATCTCAACAAACGACGAAAATGAGTTCATTTTTCATACAAAAGCATAATTTATCATTTGAGTACCTTAGTTTTATAAGCAAAATTTAAACCATTCTATCACCGCGTTGCATATTGGCAACATACCCAATATGTAATTTATACAGTAGATTTAAAAAAACGGCTTTATTTAATGCTTCTATCTCTCAACACATGAGTTAATATACTCGTAAATTGGACAAATAAATCCCAACAAATGACGAGAATGAGTTAATTTTTCAATGCAGAAGCATTATTTATCATTTGAGTATTTTTGCATCGCTCTTGATAAAATGAGTTTGGTAAATTTTGTCAAATTAAAAAAGCTGGAGACGTTCAAAGATAAATTTTTACGAAGGTAAGTTCGCATTCTTTAAAATGTTGTATTTGTAAATTGACAATATTTACGAGACGTGTGTAATTTTCTATTTATTACGGATGTGAAAAAAGTAGAGTTTAGTAAATAATTTCTTATTTTCATGCTCTAATTTTTTTTAATGTTTTTTTTACATGCTAATAATTTTGTATTCTAACATCTGAGTAAATATTTCTCAAATCCGAGTTGCTGGGCCACAAAGGGTTAATCAGTCTTACACCGCCACACTTTTTTAAGCAATTAATGACTCTTTAATTTTGTGATTATATTTTTTGTTACATTTTAGTTTTCAATAAAGTTATTTTTACAAGTAACGTGCTATATAATAAATTTAGGTTAATGTACACTTTTTTTTTTTAATTACCCGACTGCCGAGAAGGATTACGTGTTTCACGCGTACCTCGGTATGTGGATTTCTTTATACCCTCGAAACATCCCAACGGCTTTATGGATTTTAATGAATGATGTCTCTGTCGTTTCGTCTTAAATGTCCGATAGTTATAGGCTAGGTTTTGTTTTTATAAACTCAAAATGGCAGCCGTAAAATACAAAATGGCGGTAGAGACGAAAAGAAAAATTACGCACCATATTAAGTAGCATATCATTGGATAGGTCTTTAAATTGAAGACGATGTTTCTTTGTCTATTTTACAGTCATAAGCTCCGTTTAAATATTATTCAACCAGGAAGTTGTGTAGGTAGGATCTCTAACTTTACTGCTACTCTAACCTTTATAGATCTATATACACCTCATCAAAACAGTGTTTATAGATGGGAACTAACAATTAAACACAACTTAAAAGTCTTCAATACAAGTAAATAAAAAAAAAATAGATAAGTAATATAAAAAAATAGGTTCACATTGATGAGAAATAATTAATTAGTTCGCTTTTTACGTAGTTGGGTTTTTTGATTTTTCAAATTTAATTTTTACTTGTTATTTTTACTATCTCCTTCTTTAAAATATAGGGTCGATAATACTGATTTTTCACCACTACGGTGTTATGCAGTCATTCATTTACGGGGTCTTGTGTACCATTTAACCGTGACAAAGATCAACAAAAACATTTGAAGTGTGAATTAGCGTACCTCCGAAAACATTTTATGCATAAACATGAAATTGTGACTATTTCATTTTAATATTAGGAAGAGGGTCTTTTACAGAATTTGTGTTGTTGAAATTAAAACACCTCTGTTTCTAATACGTAAGACATTGCGCGCATGATATCTTGAGAACATATGTATGGATTGTTATAAATTTTGATATGGATAATGAGCACATATGTATTTTTAAAGTGACATAATATGAGGTCAAAATTATTTCATTAAACATGTAAATAAAATTGTAACAAAAACAAATTTTTACAATATTGAATGAATAAAAGCAGTCATAACTAAAAATTTATAACTTTGAATTTTTAAAGTTCGTCATTTAAATAATACCTCTGTACTATATTACCTATATGAAATTTCATACCGATCCATAGATATCCTTTCTTTCTATCATACGCGCAAAGACTTGCGGAGTAAAAAAAAAGAGCTATTTTAATTTAAATAATGCGCAATTTATTAAATAGCTTGTCAATTTCTAATAGTATTGTATTAAAAAGCACAATTTGTTTAATAATTACACTTCTCAAAACAATTAGGGAGCACATGGTTTTTGACGAAATTACTCAAATATTTACACCGATAAGAAACGTAAAATAAAGCATCCATATTTTAAAGTGCTGTAGAAAACAGGTAAAGATAACTTCACACGTAAATTAAAGTTAATGACGTCAAAAATTAGAAAAAGGTGATAAGTACAGAAATCGGGATTTTGCAGAAACGTCTGTATCACAGCCTCAGTTGTAAAATTCAATTGCTCAGCTTGTGTTTTGAGAAAAGGTGGCTTAAAAATGTCAAAACAACATGATTTACCTCAATCCATGGCTTGGCGTGTTATCGGGCGAGTTAAATTTGGGGAAACACAATGAAGTGTAGTGGACGCTGTTGGAGTCGCAAGAAGTGTCTTTCAAAGGCTGTCGAATCGATTCCAAGACACATGGAATGGTAGTCATCGACAAGTGTAAGGTCGAAAATGTGCTAACACAAAAACTGAACACCGATATATCCTGTTAACAGCCCGTCGAGACGGAACGGGTAATGCTACTCAGCTGCAAACATAGTTGTTCATGGCCAAAGGATGAAGGGTGCCCAGTCAAACAGTCCGAAATAGGCTTCATCAGGGTAGTCTCTATGCATGTAAGCCAATGGACTGCATTCCGTTGACCTCAAGCCACTGTGCGGCCCAAAGAAGGTGGGGAACTGAACATCGAGTTTGGAGGCAAAGTTGTGGAGTGAAATTCTGTTTACAGAGGAGTCCCGATTCAGTCTGGATGTGACATCTGATGTGTTTTGGCATGGAGAGAAAGAGGCACTCAAATTAATCCTATATTCGTTCGTGAAAGATCACATTACAGACGAGGTGGTTTGATGCTATTGGCTGGAATCAGCATAATTGGACGTACGGGCCTGCATATCATTCGGACTGGCACTTTGATGGTCAGGAGTAATACAGACGAGATACCGAGACTTCATGTCGCATTTTATGTTGCAGTAATTAGTGATTTCTATTTTTCCATGCATGATAATGCGAGACTTTATACAGTTCGTCTTGTGTAAAACATGCTTGAAGCTAAAACAATACATCGTATGGAATGACCAGCATGCTCTCCTGACCTAAATCTGATCGAGCTAGTTTAGGATACACTCAGACGACGCATTGCTACAAGACCGAGGCCTCCTTTTACTGTCCGAGACTTAGAGATTGCAATTCTTGAGCAGTGGAACAGTATTCCCCAAAGTCTTATCGATAACCTCATCTCATCCATGGAAAACAGGTGTGCAACAGTCTTAGCTGTTCGTGGAGACCACACGCCATATTAAAATTCTTGCATCATTTCTAAACAGTGCTTTATAGGGTTTCGTTCATCTGACGAAACCCTATTCGTCTCGCTCCTCTGTCTGTCTGTCCGTCACAGAGCCCGTTCTCAGAAACTATACATGTTGGAGACATGAAATTTTGGGTATTTATAGCTGAACACCTCACATCATACGACAAATCATAAAATTTTGAAAAAGTCGTACATTTAACCCTTTGTGCTCCCGCATGTGTATTTTAAACAATTCGTTCTAAGTGAGCTCCTAATTATGTTGTAGACAGGAACTTTTGGGTACTTATAGCTGAACACATCACATCATACGACAAATGATAAAATTTTGAAAAAGTCGTACATTTAACCCTTTGAGCTCCCGTATGTGTATTTTAAACAATTCTTTCTAAGTGAGCTCCTAATTAATTTAGAGGCGTGAAATTTTGCATACATATAGCTGAACACCTCACATCAAATGACAAATCATAAAATTTTGAAAATGTCGTACGTTTAACCCTTTGGGGTCCGACATGTGTATTTTGAACAATTCTTTCTAAGTGAGCCCCTAATTAGGTTGGAGGCGTGAAATTTTGCATACTTATAGCTGAACACCTCACAACAAACGACAAATCATAAAATTTTAAAAATGTCGTAAGTTTAACCCATTGGGGTCCGACATGTGCATTTTAAACAATTCTTTCTAAGTGAGCCCCTAATTATGTTCGAGACATGACATTTTGGGAACTTATAGCTGAACACCTCACATCATACGACAAATGATAAAATTTTGAAAAAGTCTTACATTTAACCCTTTGGGCTCCCGCATGTGTATTTTAAAGAATTATTTCTAAGTGAGCTCCTAATTAGTTTGGAGGCGTGAAATTTTGCATACTTATAGCTGAACACCTCACATCAAACGACAAATCATAAAATTTTGAAAATGTCGTACGTTTAACCCTTTGGGGTCCCACGTGTATTTTAAACAATTCTTTCTAAGTGAGCCCCTAATTAGGATGGAGGCGTGAAATTTTGAATACTTATAGCTGAACACCTCACATCCAACGACAAATCATGAAATTTTGAAAAAGTCGTGCATTTAACCCTTTGGGGTCCCATACGTGTATTTTAAACAATTCTTTCTAAGTGAGCCCCTAATTATGTTGGAGACATGAAATTTTGGGTACTTATAGCTTCACACCTCACATCATACGACAAATGATAAAATTTTGGAAAAGTCGTACATTTAACCCTTTAGTGTCCCGCATGTGTATTTTAAACAATTCTTTCTAAGTGAGCTCCCAATTAGTTTGGAGACGTGCAATTTTGCATACTTATAGCTGAACACCTCACATCAAACGACAAATCATAAAATTTTGAAAATGTCGTACATTTAGCCCTTTGTGCTCCCACATGTGCGTTTTAAACAATTCTTTCTAAGTGAGCACCTATTTAGGTTGGAGGCGTGAAATTTTGCATACTTATAGCTCAACACATCTGATCTTACGTCAAATAATAAATTTTGAAAAAGTTTTATGTTTAACCCTTTCAACTCCAGCTTGTGTATTTTAAGCCATTCTTTCTAACTGAGCCCCTAATTAAATTGGAGATTTGGAATTTTGCATACTTATTGCAGAACACCTGAGGCCAGGCGACAAATCATAAAATCTTGAAAAAGTCTTACGTTTAACCCTTTTAGCTACCACATATGTATTTGAAGCAATTCTTTCTAAGAGATAATTCTTTCCTAATTAAGTTAGTGACATGAAATTTTGCATATGTATAGCTGAATGCCTCAGACCACACGACAAATCATAAAATTTTCAAAAAGTCTTTTATTATTTACCCCTCTGGGCTCTAACTTATGTATTTTAAGCAATTTTTCTAACCTCCGCCCTTTTAACCCGGGGAGAAATTTTCCAACTTTTGCCGACACCCCTTTGACCATTCTTTCATATTATGCACCATAGCCTTATATATTTTAGTTCCATTTTTTTCCGCCAGGTGCGCCTACTTATCTTGGGTGCTATGGGCCCAATCCCCTCGATTAATATATCTACGGATAGTATGTAAAACGGATTTTCGTTCGGATACAGGTTTGTTTAGAATCAAGTGCGCCCCCTGGTTGTGAAATGTGGAACTAACAGATATTTCAAAAGGATAAAGTGTTTTGAAAGGAATATTAAACGAAACCCCCTGTGCGATCTGTGATCACATTTGCCCACTTGTTTATGATTTACATGAAACCAAATTGTTGCCCTAAAAAATCTTTTCATGTTCTTTTCATCTTTTCAAAAAATAGAAGCTCCCTTAAAATTTTTTTACGTCTCTTTTTATGTATTGTGCATTGCTACACGTGTACTATCCATTTTATGCCCATGCATTGCTTTTTTGCACTGTTCTCTTCACTTTTTTGCTTGGTCCCCTAATTGTTTTGAGCAGTGTAGTAAAAAATTCATTTATGTACATAAAAATGTTTGCAATATACACTAATTCGAACTTCGAATGTTTTGTTAATTTTCCTTATTTTTAAAAGATACAAGACCCCTTAAGATAATCTATAGTCATTCTATTATAGGTGGACTCTTGCTCTAAAATTCCAGCTTTATTCTATCAGGATTTATTGGAAGATAAAGGGACGTTCTTATGCATTCGATGTAGTACTTATTTTCTTAGTTAAATGTATTATGGTTAGCTGGGGGTAACTGGACCGACTAGATAACTGGACCATAACCTGTTTTATAAAAAACCGTTGATGTCCTTTAAGTTTTAGTTTTGTCAACATTGCACCCCCCATCTCTACTTCTTAAAACAACGTGTGTCAACTCAATCATAAATCTGTCTGTTCTGTGATAGGTTTCCGAAAATTTAGGTTTCTTGTTTTAGAACCAGCATCGATTTGGTTGAACTTCCTCGGCTTTTTACTAAAGTACGGTAAGTATTTTTATTAAATAATGATATTTTTAAAAAGTGAGACACATAAATACATTATAATTATTAGATATTTATACATATTTACTTCATGTTTCAAACGTAAGGCTGGTGTTCCAGTTACCCCATAAATGTTCCAAGGATGGGGTAACTTTGACATGTATCAGGGGTAACTAAACCATGTGGGATCCAGTTGCCCCAACGGTTATAAACATTTTTTCGAGTTTTTCTTATTACGGGAAATTAATTTTTCCATTATTTTTTGGAAGCAGGACATTTCGATCCGCCTTTTCGGTCTTCGTCTTTCGGTCCGCCTTTTCGGTCCCGATGCTATTTCGGTCCCTACACATATCGATTCCTTGTCATTTCGGCCATTCGATATTTCGGTCCCTTGCACTTGTTGTTGGATTCAGTTATATTGTTAAATAAAAAAAATTCTCAAAAATTAAATTGTTTTTATTAAACGTAAAGGTTAATAACATTTCAAAATTATTTAAATTATCAATTGTTTACATAACTAATTTATTAATTATTTCTTTAAAACCTATGACATGAATTATATAATGGTTATTATACGGTAAATACAAATATATATTTATTTTTTATTTCGATTAATATAATGTTTTTAACTTTTGCAGAAAATTGTGTTCTTTATTTATTTATTAGTTAGTTTTTAATATTTTTCTTGCTCTTTAAATATAATTAACTAACAAACCACACGGCTTTGCTCGCGTAATATTTGATATATGCCAAGTGATATTTATCTGTCTAATTTTTATTAAAAGAAATTACACTTTTAGGTATAATTCAAAAATAACTATTTAAAACACAGTTTGACTAAACTTAATTATTATACTGCATTAGGCAGAAATGAGACTTAAATGAATAAAAAGAAATAAAACTAAATAAAGGATAATTTAGAAAATACTTTGAAACATTTATGCTCAATTAATGCGCTCATTTCAGTATTCATTTGAAGTTTTGAATTTTCTGGAAACCCTCTTCTTACATCTTAAAATTAACCATCATGCCAAATTCCAAATCATTCCACCTCTCTCAGCAAAAAGGGCTATTTTGAAATAGGAACTGTCACCATTAATTTGCCAGCATTAATTTTTAAATCGGTTTGTTATTTCCTAATATTTAAAATATACCCTGTGTAGAATCAGAGACTGTTACCATCGATTCGCAACTATTATTTTTATAATCGGTTTATATTCCTTGAAATTGCATTGAAATCGCAATTTAAGACTTTTTTAGAAAGTTTTTAATTCTTGCCCTTCGCTTCACCCCTTTTTAATTCGAATTTATTTTTGACAGTCCTTCGAGAGCATTTATATTTTATAAGTAACTACCATGCCATATTTAAAGTTTCTAGCCTCTTCAGTATCACAGAAATCGCAATTTAGAAAGTTTTTTTGCTCCCACAACCCTCTGGTGGTAGTGGCACAGACATAAAATATAGCTTATTTTTGAGCAGGTTCTATCACCAACAATTTGTCACCATTATTTTTTAAATCGGTTTGTTATTTGATAAGATTGCAAGAAATTTAGAACTTTTTGCTTAGAAGGCAATTGCATCTTGTAAGTAAATACCATGCCATATTTCAAAATGTTAAACCCCTCAGTTGTGCAAAAAACGCAAATTAGAACATGTTTTGCTCTTGCAACCCCCAGACGGTAGTGACAGCAACATAAAATATAGCCTATGTTGAAGCAGCGACTGTCACCATCAATTTGAAATCATTACTTTTGAAATAGAATTGATATTTCCCGAGATTGAGAAGAAATCGTAATTTAGAACGTTTTTAAAACGCTTTTCGCGCATTTTCACCCCTTTTAATTTTCCAATTTTTTCGAAACTGCTCCTAAAGATCATTTATATCTAATAAATATGCACCTTGCCTAATTTCAAGTTGTTAGCCCCTACCTATCACAAAAATCGAAATTTAGAAAGTTTTTTGCCCCTACAACCTTCAGGTGATAGTGGCACCGACATGAATAGCGTTTATGTTAGAGCAGAGGCTGTCAGCATAAATTTCCTATCATTACTTTTGAAATCAGTTTGATTCTTCCTGAGATTGCTCCCAAATCGGCATTTAGAACGTTTTTAGAACGCATTTCGCGCATTTCATCGTTTTTTAATTTCAATTTTTTAAAGAAATGTTCTTAGAGATCATTTATATCTAATAAATATATACCATGCAAAATTTCATACTAATTTGCATCTAAGTCCTTCCATATCTCAAAAATCGTATTTTTAGAAAGTTTTTTGCTCCTGCATCTCCTCTGGGGTAGTGGAAACAGACATAAAATATAGCCTATTTTGGCGCAAGAGCTGCCACAATCAATTTGACACCATTATTTTTAAATCGGTTAGGTATTTCCTGAGATTATGTAGAAACCACCATTTTTAGAACGTTTTTTAGAACGCTTTTCGTGCATTTTCCCACCCTTTTTAATTTCGAATTTTTTAAGAACTGTTCTTAGAAATCCTTTATATCTAATACTTAACTAGTATTTCAAATTTCATACTTCTAGAGCCTTCAGCAACGTATAAATCGCATTTTTAGAAAGTTTTTTGCTCCTGCACTCCCAATGGGGTAGTGGCACCGACATAAAACATAGCCTATGTTAGTGCAATGGTTGTCACCATCATTTTGGCACCATAATTTTTTTAATCGGTTTTGTATTTCCTGACATTGTGTAGAAACCACCATTTAGAACGGCTTTTAGAACGCTTTTCACGCATTTTCACCCCTTTTAAATTTCGAATTGTTTAAGAACTGTTCTTAGAAATCCTTTATATCTAATAAGTAACTAATATTCCAAATTTCATATTTCTAGGCCCTTTAGTAGCGTATAAATCGCATTTTTAGAACGTTTTTTGCTCCTGTACCCCCTCTGGGCTAGTGGCACGGATATAAAATATCTGGTAAAATATCTGGCCTATGTTCTAACTTGGAGTAATACCATTACTTTTGAAATCGGTTCGGTAGCTTCAGAGATTACCTCTAACAAACACACAATTTTTACTTCTGTATAATATTAGTATAGATTAATAATATCTTGCAAAAAAATGAAGTGGTGAGTTGAGTTTTCTAAAAACAAAATATTTTTCATAGCACTCTTAGTTACTAAATCACTATTGTTTATTCAGTGTTTATAATGGTAAATTAACTTATGAAAGCAAATTTATAAGATGCAACTTTGTATTATAAAAATAATAAAAAAAATAAAAATTTGTGCTTCAAAAAACATACCTCATTTCTGATTGATTAAAGGAGAGGGTGTAGTGGGGTGATATGACGAAATATTTACATATAATGCCTTATAATTGTCTAATTGAATTATTGAAGGCATTTATTATTAACCTAATTGGAAGAAAAAAAATAAACACAGTTTTTTTATTATTATTCAATTAATGATAATTTAAAAAATCTAAAAATGTATGAAATCAAGCAAAAAATATGTATGGCATTTTACAATATGTATGAAATACCTAATGCTAATAATAAATAATAAAACTTAAAAAATCCTTTCTCTTAAATAATGATGATGATAATAATAATAAGACAATGTCCCTTGTAAAATTATGTCACATTGTTCAATCAAACAAAACTTGAACTTGCTGTGATTTCATTATCACGAGTTATAAAAGAAGCGGTGTACATAAGACAAAGTGAAATAATTAGAAAATTTTCGGAACGAATAAAAAATAACTCTGTTCGATGTAACAATATGGTTACATTCTCCACAGGTTTAATGGACATATTAAACATTCATTGTTGTAAATAAAAAAGAGAATGAGATACTTAAGGACTTAAGTAGCAGTTTGTTCATAGATTTACCTTGTTATTTTTTCTTTTAAAATACCCATGTAACTTTTAAAATTATTACCTATACAAAAGTACATAAGTACTTACTTAATTTTTATGTTCTTTGTGTAAAAAAGTCTAATATTTTCACTTTTAGTGCTTTGTTTAGATACATTAACAGAAAAAGTTTCACTTACAACGCTCTTTAGTTGATATATAATTTACATGATCTGCCCGGTGTAATTTTTTTTAAGTAGTTTACATTTTTTCAAACAGGACCTGATACCCCATATGCATAAAAAAATGCGTGTGGAGCATAGAATCTCCTGGTCCATTTTCCCCATTTGTATGGGACAACTGGGCCATGAGGAAAGAAATATGAAATATATATATATATATATAATATATTTTTAGATATTAAAATGTAATTTCGAGCATTGCTTTCTGATAGAGGTAACCTAACGGAGCACATTTACAAAAGTTCAAACATTAATTCAAATGAACATTAGCTTTTTGAAGCTGAATTGCCAGAATTTCCAGAATCACATTGTGAAATCATGGCCCAGTTGCCCCACGCAACCCTATACTTTATTTTCCCTATAGGCATCTAAAATTGGGAAATAAAGCATAAATATTCCTAAATATATCATTTAGTAATAGAAAAAAATATGTTGTTTAAATACGGAAGAATATATGATTTTGAATAATATTATCAAATAATGTTATTGTTTCATTTTTACAGTGACACGTCCAAAAATTAAATATATGAACGTGAAATCCGCTTAAAAGATCAATATTGGAAGCAATGTAACATAAAATCATTATGAATAACAGTAAAGGTTGATAACAAAAAAAATCTAATAAAATAATATAACTGTGGACCAAATCAGTAAATTTCGTGGCAATAATATACGAAAACACCCTTTAAATGTGAGATTTTTTTCTTAAACAATTCTTGCTTTTAATACACTTTCAAGATTAACACACCATTCGTAATACATTATGCCCATATATTACCGTCATTGCCCATCATTATTACCTACATGAATACCAGTGGCGTGGCGTCCGGTCATCGCTGGATGCGGCGATGACCAAGCAATATTTTAAAACTTTTAATAAGCTTTTAAAACTCTACGATCCAGTTTTAGCAGAACATTTGGAGTCCATGTATAAGTGAAGGTAAGATTTAAAGTTTCTTTTTTGAACATTCAACCATTGAATTTTAGAGTTAATAGTTTTTCACCACAAACTTAAATAATTGCGATAACCACCGAAAATTTTCACGCCACGCCACTGATGAATACGTACGTATATAATACAATCCACATTCATACAGACATAAAGAAACTTTCAATATTTATTACAGTTTCTCCTGTTTTCAACGGAAAGAAAAAATACTCTCGCACACGACATTTTCCCCATAAATATACCTAGAAACCAAATATGCCGTAATTGTTTTAACTATTACTGTATTTAAATAATAAATAAATAAAAATAACCAAAATTTTACTAAAAAAAATAATACATTAAAACACACATAAATGACGTCTGCATTTAGCACTTAAAGGTATATACAATTATTATATAGACATATATATAATAAATACAATAAAACCAACTGGAGTGAAAGATTAACCAGATCCAAGAATCGAACCTGGAACCACAGCGTATTAGGCTGTTGCTCTAAACTCTGAGCCACTCCAGCCGATACCTTGGTCTGCAATTTCTCACTAATAAACCATGTTCTGAAAGTCATCAGCCATCTATCAGATAGCCTTGAATGATCTATTCATCGTTGCCCTGTCATCCAAGGCTGCCTGATAGAAGGCTGGTGACTTTCCTAACATGGTTTGTTTGTGAGAAATTGCAGAACAAGGTATCGGCCGGAGTGGCTCAGTGGTTAGAGCAACAGCCTAGTACTCTGTGGTACCAGGTTGGCTATTTTTTCACTCCAGTTGGGTTTATTGCACTTATTGTATGTATGTTTGTATAATATTTGTATATAATTTTAATAATAATACAATTTAAAAACATATTAAAACGCTTTCTCGTGCAAAAAAAAGTATTTGCACACTAAAATATGTCAGTTTAGAGCAAGTAAACGTGGACAGTAAGCAAATTTTTAGCACATCAGTCCCGTATCTTGACGTCCCTTAATGTAATAACTGAAACGGGAATTCTGATAATTTCGGTTTTTATGGCGCCGAAAAGTGTGAGATTTTTGCAGCTATCCATTAAACGATTTCCATTTTCTCTTCACGATTCTCTTCACCCTTTTCTCTTCCATTTTCCATTTTCTCTTCACGATTCTCTCCACCCTTTTCTCTTCCATTTTCCATTTTCCCTTCAAGATTCTAGATTAAGTTACAGAGAAATAAATAAACAGTTACATTTAAAATTTTCTAGTTTTACGTTATGTAACAAAGAAGAAAATAGAGACTGGTACGATAATAAATAATATGCAAATTAGGCATCTGCAAAAAATGCAAAGCAAAGGAGGGCTATTATAATGGAATCTACAAAAAACCGTTTCCTACGAATAAGTGCACAAGAATTAGCTATTGATGTTGTTTTAATTTCGGAAACAATAATTACGCACCAAACTATTACAAATTTCGTTAATGATGCAGCTAATCGAGAAAGAGACCCTCCAAAAAACATTTATCAGCGAAACAAATAGGCTGTAAAGCTTTGCTTTCGCCAAAGCCTATGCTTGCAAAACACCTGAGTTTAGGAAAAAAATTATTTTTTCCGATGACATTTTTATGTTTTTGGTTCAGATGGAAAGAAAACTTTTTGACGAAATCCGAATATGTCTTCCAAATAAAAAACGTGAAATCAACTGTAAAACATGGTAGCATAATGATTTTGGGATGCATGCATTTTAATAGAGTTGGGGAAATGGCCTTTAGTGAAGGCAATATGAATGCAAAACAATATATTAGTATATTGAGATATATTTTATTTAATGGTACTTGGAATTTGGGAGTTGCTGATTCATATTATTTTTAACAAGATGATTGCCCTAAAGCGTTACCAGGGTTTTGCATACTGTATAATGTAAAAAATTGCGAACACCACCACGATCATATTAAACATTTGTGGCATATTTCGCATATGCAAGTACGGAAAAAGAAAATTTGCAACAAAGCCCATCTTAAATGCAAGCTCTTATAGAAATATGGCTAAACATCAGCAGCGAACATGACATAAATGGATCGAATCCATGCGCAAACGATTACACTCTGCAACCGATGCAAAGGGCATGTATACTAAATGTTGTTTTTACTTTACGACTACTTTACATTACTTACTACTACTTACTACTATTACTACTATTACTACTTACTTACTACTTTACTTAGTTTTAACTTTAGTTTAATTACTACTAATTACTACTACAAGAACTATTTACTTACTACATTGCTTACTTTTCACTTCACTTTAATTACTACTTAAAAGTACTACTTACAACTACTACTACTACTTACCTACTTACTTACAACTTTATTTACTTTTTACATTACTTTAATTACTACTACTTTACTGTTTTTACTTTTTAATATTTACTATATTTTTATTCTCCATGCTAGTGTGCAAATACTTTTTTTGGAATGAGGAAATGCTGTTTTATTTTTTTAAATTAATATCTTTTAAGGTAATTTTTTATTATTTGTGTTTCTTAATTATTTAACAAAGTCATAGTTAAAACAATTTCATAACATTTGCTTTCTAGTGTTACTTCTGCAGAAAATTATATATGCACAAATTCTTTGTTCTCACTGTAATTGTGCCTAAACTGAAATTACTCATAATATGATTCACAATATCGCTAAAATTTCTTTTATCTTAGTATTTTTTATTTATATAAGTGAAAAGATTTTTTTTTTCATAAATGAATGTTTTCCAAATGATTGGGGAAAATAAACAAAACAAACTCAGTCAATTAGTAATAAAAAAAAATGAAAAGTATAATAATGAAAAAGAAATCATTCTATTACTTTACGAATTTTTCATTTCAAAGGATTAAAAATCTAATGTTTCGAACTTATTAGTTAGTTTATTTGAAGCTCAGAAAACCATGTAACAAAGCGTACATTCGTATCTAAGTCACGTAAATAAGATTTATAAATCTTTTGTTAATCCAGCTTTGTCAGGAAAGAACAAAAAAAAATATCATACATCCCAGCCGTGAAGTATAAAAAATATATACATAAATTTTGCTTTTAAAAGAAGTGAAATTTATTTTTAATTAAAATATCTCAAATATTTTTTTGATTCACTTTCAATTTTTTCATGTCGTAAAAAAGGCTCTTTTTTAAAGGGGTCTCAGGAGTCTTAAAATTGGAAAAAATGAAAAAAAAGACCATTTTCAACATTTAATATCTTAAAATGTATTTAAATTTTTAGACACAATTTTAATTGGGAATGAAAGATATAAGTATGTTCTTTCATTTCATGTATTTAAAAAATCATAAGATGCAGAATTAGCATTTACAGGAGGCTCCAAACTGTTAAACATTTGACGAGCAAAAAAATCGCATAACAGCTTACGCGCACGATTACAAAATAAGTATTGCAACTAGAATGAAAATTTTGGTGCCTAATTATACTTCAGATTGCAATAATTCCCTGTACCTAAATAAATTTATATTTAAAGCTTTTTTGTATTTTTAATACAAAGTTGTATTTAGCTAATGAAAAATTAAGAAAATTTCAATAGCATAATCATCTAAAAAATATTGTTTTGAACAATAAAAAGGAAAAATTTAGGTTCCGTTTATACAGAATAACATGAAACATACTTTTTTGAAAATTTCATGAAAAAATATTTATAAGTTTTTGAGATATCGTGCTCGTTATGCCCAAAAACGTCATTTGGAGAAAAATGGCTTCAGATTTTCCGACATGACACTTCAGCTATTGGACGTGTATAAATGTAAAAGCCATAACTTCTGTTCTAATAGGAATTTCAAGGAAACAATTATATCAAAATGTTCAGAAAAGATAGGAGGTTAACCTCTAAAAAAACTAAAATTTCGAAAATTTTAAAGCTTTAAGAGTCCTGAGACCCCTTCAGAAAACAAAAGATTATAAACCATGAAAATTAATATTTTTAAGAAATCACTAACACATGTAATTTTCTTTTCTTCAAAATTTACATAAGACTTCGATGAAAATTTTGAGACTTGTTATTTTATAAGTTATATATATATAAGGAGCTCTGTCTGAATGCGTCGTTCTAGTCAAATTGGGTTGCTGCTTTGTATGGCCTGTTTAAAGCTTTCTTTGGTCAGTTTGATCTCGACAGACATGGGGAAAGATTCATGAGTAATTACTGGTATAACCAGCATGCAAGTCTTTAGCCTTGCAGTCTGTCTCCCTTGAATGTTTTTCTTTTTGTTCATGGTTTTGTTAGTAAGATTTTTCCATGGTTATTGTGTTAATTTTTCTTTGTAGTTCAGGAGTTTTGGGATTGGATGTATAGTATGGGTTTTTGGTATTATGTATATATATATTATGTTTATCATAAATTTATATTACATCTTATTAAGTTATTTTTATTTTTCTGTTGAGTTTACTATTTTTATATATATATATATATATATATTGTGTAAGAAAACGAAATACATATTTCTATGAAATTCACTACAAGATGCTTACTATGGAATACGGTATGCATAGCATTCGTCGTTCATTTACTGGGAACCTCAAAAGATTCATATTACATTTCGGTATCTGTGGAAAATTCGTTTGCGGTGTGTTTTATTCATGTTACACTGTTTCAAGCATATTGAAATTGATATATTTCACTGTGTTGCACTGTAAGAATCGTACTATTGAATATGGTGTGCATAGAATTCATCGTTCATATACAGAACACAGAAAATTATTCGGTTGCAATAATATCTATGAATAATAATAGATGAAAGCGCGTTTCCGTTCTTGTATGCGCTCAATTATTAGTCCCCAATATGCTATTTCTTTCTCCCAGCAAATAAAGGGTCATCTCAAAAAAATTAATTTCCGTTGTATAAGCCAGCCGTAAAACAAAGCAGATGTATAATTGTACTCTTAAATACTCTAACTGCAATTTTTTTAATTCTAAGCGTTGCACATTTTCGATTTTTATACCATCGTAATGAAAAGAAAAAGTATTTTTTAATGCAATTTGTTACAAAACTGCGTCTCAGTTTATTTTTGAGGTATTATTATTATTATCATTATTATTATTATTATTATTATTATTATAATTTTTGTAGTTTTTAGAGCCATTTCATTAATTTTGCGAACTCAAGTACTCCATTTCTGTAGTAAGTAAACAAAAAATAGTTGGAAAATAATGATTATATCTTTTTGCAGCCATTTTCCCATAACTACTGAAAAAAGGTAATTAAAATACGTGCTATTTTGAAAAAAATGTAATTGAATAATATCTGATAAAACATGGAGTTAATATAAACTATATTTAATTTAATTATATATATTACAAACAAATGAAGGCATATGAATCGTTACATAGTCGAATTTATTGAGTGACAAGTTGTTTTTTGTATTGTTCAGCGATAGTGACATCATATTAATACTTTACTGTACATGTTGTTTAAGACTGGATCGTAAATGAGGAATTCTTCAGAGGATGCGAATGACGTCATTTTATAGAAAATAAAAACGTGTGTTTTATGTCTTAAAAATGAAATATGTTTAGTACTATCTATATTTATATGTATACACATATGCATTTTTTCATCGAGGGTGGCACTAAATTCTGAAAAAGAAGAATTCCTGTTTTCTAGTTTAACACTTTTTACTTTCTCCTATCTTTACAAGAAGAAAGTATTGGATTCATGTAAATTTTCGAATTCCGGTTTTCGACGTATTTACACGTTTTAGGGGTCAGAGAACCCGAATAACATGTTTTTACAAAATGTCTGTCTGTGAGTCTGTTAGTCTGTGGTTCTGTCTGTCTGTCTGTAAGTGACACAAATATTTTGGGCGGTCTATCTCAACAACTAATACATGAAATTTAATAAAAAATTATATCTTGTTAGTTCCTGGTATAAATTGGTGCTGATTAGTTTTTGGCGTAAATCGCCCAGCAGGTGGCGCTGCTGTGCTGCATTTTTCGTGATTTCTGCAATAGCTCTATCTCAAGAACTAATGCACAGATTTTGAACAAATTTCAGATGCAGTTATTCCTTGATATGAGATAGTGCTGGTAATGTTTTGGTGTAAATCGCCTAACACATGGCACTGCTATGCTGCATTTTGCAGGATTTACACGATTTTCGCAATAGCTCTATTTCATGAAATAATGCACGGATTTTCTTCGAACCTCAGATTCAGTTAGTCCTTGATATGAACTGACGTTTTGTATATTTTGGTGTAAATCGGTTTGCTGCATTTTTTGCGACTTCCGCAATCTATCTCAAGATCTATAAGCTAATGCTTGGGTTTTCAACAAACTTCAGAGACAGATATACCTAGATTTGAATTAGTGCTGTTTATGTTTTGGAGTAAATCGCTCAACACACGGCGCTGCTATGCAGCATTTTTCAAGATTTCCACAATAGCTAAATCTCCAGAACTAATGCATGGATTTTTATCAAACATCAGATTAAGTTAGTCCTTGATATGAATTGACGTTTTATACATTTTGGTGTAAATCTCTCGACAGGTGGCGCTGCTATGCTATATTTTTAAGAATTTCCGCAATAGCTCTATCTCAAGAAATAATGCACGAATTTTCATCAAACTTCAAATTAAAATATATTTTGATATAAATTGGTGCTAAATTGATGTAATTTCTTGTACTATTTAAATGAATTAATTGACGTGATTTTTATAGAAGAGAGTTTTGTGATGGCCACAACATATTAGTTTTCATTATTACTTAGTGTGAATAAATTCTAATGATCATATCCAGGGCTGCACAAAACACATAAACTGCACTTTTATTTTATAATGGAAATTGATGAAAGGGCACGTTCATCAATTTTCGACTCAAAAAAAATTTAACCTACTGATATATGATAAATATATAGATTATATACAGGGTTAACTGAAATGAATTTTAGCGTACTATCTATTATATTATAAATCTATAGATTATATACCGTGATGCGCAAACATTTAGATATTATCGGATATTTGTCCGGCTATTGGATGTAATTGATAAAATTGCGTTTTCAAATGTTTTATGCATTTTACAAATTACTTATTTAGATATTATTTTTACTTTATTGAACAATGAAGTTTCATTATAGTATTCTGAATTGGTTGGAAAGTGTTTCGTAATCTATGCTTGACGCATGATTTAAAATTCTTATTGTAATCACACAATAATAACTTAACTTTGAGTTTCTCTAGACGGGGGACACTTTAAAAGTTCGATATTTTAATTTGATAAAATGTTAGTAATTGGTAAGTAAACGTTTTCATATTGCTTATGACATTGAAATTGATTTTTTCGAATATAATAGCATGCGTTTCTTAGAATGTCACTGGTCCCATGTCGTTTTTTTCCACATCGTTGCTACTGGCTAATAAATACGAAATAGTGTTTAGCAATGTGTAAAACTGAATTTATTTATAATATTAATAGATTACGTTACATAAGACAGGTAAACTTATGTAGATTTATATGGAAAATAGGCTCATAGTGGATGGATTTATATCGACATATATATATATTAATAGAAACAACTGCATAAGTTAGAAAGTTTCCTGTAGATAGCAGTAGCAGATACTCTACATTGTTAGGATCAATTATAGAATTTCTATTAGATCCTAAGTGTTTGAACCTTTAAAAAATGGGGCCTACGCATCTATGATTTTAACCGAATACTATTACGATTACCCATATAATTTATAAAAATATATAAATACACTGGGCTAAGGAAAATATAAAATGTTTTTTGTTATTCATTAAAATGATGTTTTGTCATCATCTGATTAAATAAGTGTACTTTTCCAATACAACTGTCAATATGATTCAGAAAATCAAGTCTACTCCATGATCACGTTATTCTTCAATGAAATCACATTCGGGCGGTGTTCACATTTCACTTTTACACTTTGTTCTAACATGTCCCATATATTCTCAATAAATGAGATTCTGTGAAGCTGTGATACTTGCAAAATGTGGGACATCATTCTCCTTGTTAATTAAAAATGAAAATCTGCACGGCTTGTTGCTTAAAACACGTTCATGCTGGAGCGGTCGGTCACACTCGACTGTCTCAGAGTTGTCATGTCTCCAGCTTTTTGCACACCACTGTTATTTTAGAGAAAGTGTTGTTCCTTTAAATCGCCGAAATATTCTAATTAAATAAAACAACATTTTCTGCATTAAAATACCTGTATCAGAAAAGCCGGAGAATTGACAGCTCTGAGACAGTCGAGTGTGACCCACCGCGCCGGCGTGAACCTGTAAACAAAGTCAAATAGTCTTCAACTATCACGCGATTAGAAACTTAAGAAAAAATCCAGCAATAGTACTAAAAATATATCCGATCATAAACTTCCCATATACTTTACTATCTTTAAAGCTTTCCTAGCTCTCCTCGTTACTCTACAAAGGTCATCAATGTTACACAAAAAAAAATTGTCATAGACCATATAATCGGTCTCCATTGCTCAATAGTCCTCTATAAACGCTCTTTTGTAGAGCGTTTTTCCTTTGAATGGTTGTTATTCTCTTATGTATTCGGGTTATAGGTCTGAAAAGCCTTAATGCATGCAGTTCATACGGAGGAAATCTTTATGAAAAGAATTAAGTGAGTGTCAATAGCTGTTAGATGTGTAGAGACAGAATCTGTTCCAACATTTTTCTAACAATTTTGAAAATCGGATAAACAAATCCAAATTCCTAAATTGTAACTACATATTTGCATTTATACCTTCCAAATAATTTCATACAACAATCTGCACATAATTTAACGCTGACAAATATGTTTTCGCATAGGTGGTGAATAGCATGCTTTTTTGTTTTGATTAGCTTTGAATCAGATTGTATTTTTTTTATTCGTTCTTATAGAAATGCTGAAAGATTTTGTGAAAGTTATTTTGGATTTGATTTTTGATTAAAACATGAAATGCGACTTTAGATGTAGTAGACGGTGAACTAGAGGTCTGCACGGGCCCGGGCTTGGCCCGAGGCCCGTACCCGGCCGGGCCCGCGGGCCGGGCCGGCGGAATGGAGGAGAATTTTCAAACGGGCCGGGCCGGCAGAATTAGGACAATTTTTTCAACGGGCCGGGCCGGGCCGACAGACAAAATAAACGGGCCGGGCCGGGCCGGCAAAAAAAATTGAACTGGCCTGAAGGGCCGGGTCCGGCCGATAAAAAAAATTAATCGGGCCTATCGGCCCGATATAAGAATTTGAGAGGAGCAGATAAAATACGAGGTCATTTCCAATGAATATGACTTTTTCGAGAAGTATAAATGTGCGTTACGAGCCGATGCGAGTTTAACAACATCAATACAGAAATGTAACATGTCCATCGTAGAGATCGGCATCGTACAGTTACATGATGCCTGATCCCGGGTTTAATTTTTTTCGGCAGACTTGTGCCGGGACGGAACTGGTCTTAATCGTTCTCAGGATGTGTAGGACAGGCATTATGTTTTGTAAAAGTATTAATAGCGATAATGAACTTCTGTTAACAGTATCTTTGGAAATGTACCTTAAGGTGGTTCTCATATTTACTGCTCAACAATGCGAAACTCTCAGACACATTTTCTGACTCATTTTTATCTATAAAGGCATAAAATTGAGAGGCTGAGTATTGAAGGCAATTGGGATCAAATAGCGTTTCCATTTTTCATAAATTACGTACAGAGATAACAGAGACTCTTGTCACGTGACTGTACGTTTTCTCCTTTCCTGCGCTATCGCTTCCGGAAATTCGATTCAAAACGCTAACTTTGGCAGTATTTTCTGAAAGATATATTACTTTTATCTAAAAAAAAAAAAAAAACGGCATTTACATGGTTTCTGAATAAGAATACCTGCCAATCTCATGCGTTTCCGAAAAGAAATGAATTCATAAATGTATCAAAATGTAGCTCCTTTGGATTTGAGAAAAGCCTTAAAAATGACAGAAATATTTTCACAAATCTACCTTTTATTATAAGCTTCAAAAGTTATCATGTTTTTTAACCCTTTATTCTAAACTACAATAATCTTTTAATGAACCCTTATTTAAATTTTGAAACGTCTGTAGAGACGTTGACTAAAACACTGTAAGTAATCGTTAACGTTTACTATTGTGTGTTTTCTATTTTGCGAACACATAGTAATTTAAAATATACTGTAAAATGTTCCCATAAATATGCATGTAGTATTCAATAAAAGAATCTTAATTGTATGTCGAGAAAAAACGGAATTTTTTGTAGACATTTAGTCGGGCCGGGCCGGGCCTGTTTTCACTGATTTTTGTACGGGCCGGGCCGAGAACGGTAAAAATGTAAAGGGGTCGGGCCGGGCTCGGGCTTCGGGTCGGGCCGGCCCCGGGCCGGGAACTTTCAATTTTTACACCGGGCCGGGCCGGGCCAAAATAGCTTTCCTTCGGGCCGGGCCGGGCCCGGGCCTGGAAATTCCGGCCCGTGCAGACCTCTACGGTGAACGTACCTTTTTCAGGTATGCATTTTTTACCCTTTTAACTGTCAGATTTACATTTTGACGTTTCTTTCCTTTCCTATTAATTATGTAACTTGGTTTATTTGTAGATATATTAAAACCATGCTTTTTAAAACTTTTGTATAATAATTAATAAGATTACTTCTTTCCATAAAGAGTGAATACGTAGATTTTGACTCATTGTAGCGACATTTCGAGCGACATATTAAAGCAAAGAACACTTTCAATGATGCAGGTGTTAATTAAACCGTATTCAGTATTCATGCCATATATGTATATATATATTTCATTAGAATCATGCAGAAAGAGCAAATCGTCGCGATTATGTGTGAACAAACAGTCATTGTATTTAAGTAGATACTTAGTATAAAGCAGTATAACGTAGTATAACATAGCTATAAAACATTTATCTGTGAAATGTTTCATTATATATAATAAAATATATCAGCGTTTTTGAAAAGAAATTTTAGATTGCATAGGTGGATTTTATTTTATCACGAGATCTAAATAAAACTCATTTTTTTTTTTTTTTTTTTTTTTTTTTTTTTACAAAAACATTGAAATGATTCGTAAAGTTTAGACATTTTCCATTGTTTAAGAAACATATAGCTGTTTTTTTTTTTTATAAAGCAGAAAACACCCTTTCTTTCAAGAAACAATTAATTATAGTGGTAAATGATTTAATTTTAATTTGAATACATTTTTGAAAAAAATATATTTAACATATTGCATTGGCGCTCACAGAATATTCAATTTGAATAATAGGGCAATATAAAAAAAAAATTATTGAGCGATATCATAAATGCGTTATGAAAGCAGATAGAGCATTTTTACTTCATTGCAGTTAAAATAAAACACTTTTACGGATATAATTTTAAATACAATGTTTTTTTTACAGATAAAAAAGGCAAATCTATAAAACTATAAATATTTCGTGTAATTTTAAATTTAAAATTATTCAAGAGCTTTTATTATTCTATGTATTTTATTTCAACTTATTTTTTCATATATACATTTGTATAAAGAAACATAATTCTATTGTTTAGTGATGGATTTCATAATTCTAGAAAGAAGAACAATCGCCGTCGTAGAAAATAGCAATCAAGAAAATCATCGATTCATTCTCAAAATCTGCTATCGATTGTTTGAACGAGTAGTAAAAACTGCAACTGCAAAACAGTGATTATTCCGACAGCAAATGTGATACTGTAATCATAGTGACGGTCAATTGCGTGATTATTCTTCCTTAGTGATTCCCCTACAACCATGATTATGTTGCAATTTGTGGATGATTGAGCTTAAAGGCAACCCTTACTTAAAATTATTTTATCATATAATAATTTTAAATTTGGAAACTAGTAAAAATATCGAATAGCACTTCAATGCAATTTAAAAAAAATTAAACTTCTTACGTATATTTTATTTTTATAAACATATAAATAAATACATAAAATTGTTATAAATTATTTTTCACATTATACCTATGCTGTTACTACTAACAATAAAAAAATGGATTGCTGTAATTGAAAAATGCCCAACTGGCCTTTTCCTTTTTGATATCGACGGTTTTGAACAATTGAACAAATTGAACAATTTATAATTTTACTTTTTTTCAGTCTATTTCAATTATAATTACTATATCTATATTTAATTCAATTATATTTTTCATTTTTAATCCTATTCTAAGGCTTTTCTAGCTTTAATTTTAATTACACTCACTCTTAAGTAGTTTAGATTAGTTACTATAATATGGCTCCAAAGTTTTAGAAATACAGCTACCTCTAGACAAGGCATAAAATTACCGTCAACTTCGAAGCCCAAGAATTAGAAAAAACTATTCAACTGTGCTAATTAAAGGACACTAATAAGTTAGTGTAAAAATTAGCACAAGAAATAATTTGAAATGAAAATGTATATAATTTACAAATTATGTACATAAAAATATTATACATTTAAAGTAATTCTTATTCAGTTAATATTTTTTATATTAAGAAATTAAAAACATTATTTCAAAAATATATTTCTTCTATATCAAATGCAAGGAAATAAAAATTTAATGCAATGAAGTGCTAAAGGTTGGATTAGTAAAGAAAGAAAAATCCCCAAATTTTAAGCATGTTATTTCCCTATATTTATAATATAAAGAAGTGATGTTTCGCTTGCAAATAATAGGCCCCCTTATCTGACTAACGTATATAGGTTTATATATCACGCTAACAAGCAATTAAATTCACATATAATTAAATAAAACCTTTGTCTTAAACCATACTTCCTGTTGACATGAAGATTCAAGTTAGGTATTTTTCTCGAGTAATGTTTAATAGAAGTTTTTTTTTTTTTTTTTTTTTTTTTTCATTTCTATCTGCTTTCTTATAGAATTGAGTTTTAAGTTCGTTGGTTTTAGTATGCAGCATTGTATAAAAATGTGATTTTATATTTTATTGTGTTTTTTTTATTCCAAAACGACAATTTCCAAAGATAAAACATGCATATTATAATATTTAGAGGTTGGATAATTTCAATTTAATAATAAGGATATTAGGCCCTATAACTGGCGGCAAAAAGCTGATTTTGAATTTAATAACTTAGACTTTGATTTATCTTTTTTTAAATATCCTAATTGCTCTAATCTAATATATAATGGTAAGTGACAGTAGTGGGCTAGCTGACCATTCCGCATTTAGGATGTTATTACTCGATCATAGCAGTTCTTACACGCCGACGTTAACTTAGTTTTTTGTTAATAGAATTGCTAATTATTTGGAGCGCAAAAATGGAAATGTTAAATTTAGTGAAACAAAAAAAAATTTGATTACACTGAATGTATTTATTTGAACTTTTGTTTCTCTAACAAACTTTAGTTTCTCTTTTAAGTTTATTATTTTTAAGATTTTTTTTTTTTTTGAATTGACGAGAGAGACACACTTTATCCAACTTATTAAAGTTTTAGTGTTCGATTTAGCTTAATTATGTAGAATAAAAAATCTTATTTGCATAGTTGAATTCAGACTTGAACTGGATTTGTCGTATTTTCTGGTTCCTAGATTAGACTATTACGATTATTTTGATATTTCTTGAATTTTAATTATTATAATATGATGATTTTATAAACAGTTAGATTTATTAATTGCAATGAAGCAATGTCTTGCAATGAATTGAATGTCTTATAAAAACAATAATCTGTTTAATTTGATAAGAATATTTATTTCGTGCTTATATATGCAGGATTCCCTTGCCTGTATTTTTTTCTGTTTAATTTCAGTATCATGTATTTCAGTCTTAATAAAGAGAAGCAGGATTCTATTGCTTGTAATGTTTTATTAGATTTACTTTGTTTAAACCTGCGTTTATTTTTAGGGAAATATTAAGCACCATGAGTTCCCGGGCACGCTTTATTTCGAAGGAATATTTAGCATATTTTTCTTTTAACCCCTCTCAATTTCTATATTTTGTACAAAGACTCGTGTAACGTAAAAGCTTATTCTTGCAATAAATTCATGTTCAATTTAATAAACATATTAGATGTAAAATTTCGCTAACAATGTAGCATAAAGGCACAAATTTACGTAGATAAATGTCTCATTACTAATTGGTATTTCCAGCAACGATTTTTTCCAAAATAGCAAAGAAAATAAAAACTCGGTAGTAACTTCTCCACAGATAATTGAATACTTTAAAATGAAATAACAAAATAAGAAGTTAATTGAGACAGGGAAAGTAAAAAATAAATAAATAAAACAGAAAAAAATAAAGTTGCAAAGAAAAAATAATATATTAATAGGAAATAATAAAGTTGTAAGTTATATTTTAGACAGATTGAAGTACCGAAAAATATATCTTATTTTCAATTTATACATCATTATTTTTAATTCAAAATTTTTATTTCAATTTCGAACCCTTCGTGATCATACTGGATTATTTTTATCTGTAGCCTTAGATTCATCTTCATTTTTTTTAAATCTTTGGTATTACTATCTGACGAATGAACATAAAAGATAGTCGATTACCATTGTAGAAGCAGGGCTGATGATCTAGTGAATGTTACGTTCAGTATGTGTGCTTGTGCAACAACTGTGCGAAGTTTGGCTCAAGTCACATTTATACATGTGTGCCACATTCTCGTACTTAAAAAATATTTTTAATAACTTTGTATTTGTTTATTTTGACTCAAATAAATTTTAGTATGATAAACTAAATGAAATTTATTTCAATTGTTTCCCTATTAGTTATTAACATGATTAATTTAACGGGACATATAATCTCCGATATCGAGACATCTACAGATAAATTGACGAGTAACAATTCGTGTTAGAATTAAACGACTCTTTGAAAGTTTTGTACTTTAAATCATTTGCGTAATTTTACACAATTTCTGACAAAAACTCAGGAAATATATGTAAATTTTGAACTACAAATGTCTATTTCTTTACAAAAAAATAAATTTTATTTTAATACTTTTCTCCCCGCACTTTTTAGTATAAATATATGTATACTTTTTGTACAATAACGAGATTCTCAGATCGCACATTTTAGCATAAAACTTGAACATTAAAATTTTATTTGCGATTACATTTTTGTTTCATTTTAGCAAAAAATTGGAATTTTTTATACAACTGTTATGCAAAATGCATATTCTTTAAAACAAAGCTTAAATGATTTTTTTTCATATTAAAATTAATTTATTATTTAAATTTAATTGAATGATTTGGAAGTACTGTTCAACAGCTATACATATTAAAATAAAATCTAAACATTTAGTGTAGCGGAGATATAGTTTGTGCGTATTAGTCGTGATATAGCGTTACGGTTCGAAACGGAAGATCGAAAAATAATGTGTGCCATAGAAAAGTTAATGATTTATTTAAAATATTATTTCATAATATTAGGTTAAAACACTTTTCCCTATAATATTTGTATATATTATATGGTGTTCTGTAATTAACGCAAATATTCAATGCGGACTGGTTGGTTACACGAATTAACACTAGGTTGCGTTTTAATTTTAATTTTCTAGATTTCAAACTATTAAGTTAAAAGTGTTTATTAAATACATGTGGTGACAGAATTTGAACTCTGCACTGCAAAGCCTGGCACATTCTTAGATGAGGCTCGGGACGATCCACTCTAACCTCTGAGTCAACGAAAAAACTGCTGAACTTACAAAAACTATTGTGAGAAAGAGGAGATGACTGTTGGTTGCTCGTAAGAGCAGACGTGTTGAAACGTCGCTGTTCGCAGAATCCCCGGTCACGGACCTGAGTAAGGCGGAATGTCGCCGGCCAGTTATAATTATCATGTTTAATCTAAATGTAAATACCCCATCTGTAAATATTTCACCCACATAATCAAGAACATTAAAGTATTAAGATTTCCTCAAGAATCTGCCTGGACTAATTACTTCTAGACACCGACCACAGTAAAAGTACATTTATTCGTCAAAATCAATGTGCATTAAATTTCTACATATATGCATAATGAAAGTTGACACAATCGTAAAAAAAAGGTGTTTTGACTGAGTTTTAATATCAACTGAACGCTCAAAGCCCTTATGTTGCCATTTTTTGTACATTATATAAAACTATTTCATCTACTAGTGTCATCTATAAAAATTTCATCAATGCACTTCAAACATGCAATTTGCCGTATTTGGCATTTTTAAAAAGGAAATAATATAAAATAAAACCAACCAATGAAAGGCCGGTGCCACCATTAATGACATTACACAATA
Source organism: Maratus speciosus (assembly GCA_963932465.1). Classification (NCBI taxonomy): domain Eukaryota; kingdom Metazoa; phylum Arthropoda; class Arachnida; order Araneae; family Salticidae; genus Maratus; species Maratus speciosus. Next base: position 422,958,386 of record OZ010791.1, read on the forward strand.
ATTTAATGGCGATTTCTTGGTGTTTTGAAAAGGTATAAAATTCTAGGGATTATTTATCGATGACATAATATTTATGTATCTAAAGAAATAGTTTTTTGCTTGTTTTTTTTAAGAGGTTATCTATATAAATTCATTAAAAAACATCCGTTATAAGAAATAAATATTCATATATATGTTCATCACTTAAATGAAAAGTAAGATATTTTTACATTGAAAAAGGGGCTAAAGTATGTTATATTTTAATATATGAGCTGTTCTGAATTAAAGTGGTTTATGTTCATACAACATTATCTGTGCATAGTTCAAATTTAATGGCGTTGCATATATTTCATTCAGAAAAATAAGAAATTAGCACCATTTCTAGCTCCCATTTTTAATTCGCGTCATATTTGTTATGGCACCGAAGAAATTACTGAGCAAGAATTTATCTAATGATGGCTTTATCAAAAAAATATAAATGGCTACGATAGTGTTACAGGCAGACAAATTTTCTTCTACACATATATTCTTATTTTATATTAATTTTATAAGTATGTATCTAGAGAGAGAGCGGTAAGAATTTCGGATACTATGGAATGCTCAGACTATATGGAATACTTCAATATCTGGAGCATACGGTGTAGTAGCCAAGCGTAAAACTGCCAAACAACATCTCCTTGAGGCAATGTGCTGAGTTCTGTTTCGATGCCTGTTGTTGCACCGATGCCCAATGCAGGTTAAATAAATTTTAGTTTCAGATTTTGCAGTTTTATGCAGGTCAATTTTATAAATTTCTTATTAATTATAAAATTTCATTGTCAGTTACGTTAACCAAGTTAAGCATAAAGTTGAACAGTTATATGTATTACTGTGTTAGTCAATTTTTATCTATGCTATCTGGTTGACAAGTGAGGAGGTTATGCTTTTCAAGATGGTGTGTCGTGTTATATGCAATTTCAGTTACAACACTATTTGAAGATGTGTCTAATGAATATGAACAATCATTCCACTCCGATGTATAATTTCAGATGGGCTTTTTACCAGGTTGTAGTACATCAGATGAGGGCGATGCAGTGTGCCTGTTTTGCAATGAAAAATATTCAGATTACGGAAGAAGGGATAAGTGGATGCCTGATATGGGATTATGTGGTTTGTGGTGGGGACGGAACAATAGACTACATTTGTGTTTTTATAATATATATGTATATATGTAGGAAATATTTTCCTTTAATAGCTTCCAGAACAAACTGCGTGCCTACTGTATACAGCGTCACCAACTAATTCTTCCGTACCTGACGATCAAAGCGCCTTCCTCTGTTTGATCTTCTTTCCCCATGAACTAGTCAGCGCGCATACGTACTAGAGAGACACTTGTGATCGAGAGACGCTCATTGTGAGTGGGTAAGAAACAAGAACTGAACAGAGGTCAGTCTGTCGAACGCAGAGAACGATGATGAGTGCGTTATATGAATGAACTGTGATCGTTTCACAGAATTGTGATCTAATTAAGGTGACGACTACTTTCTTTGTAAATATTTTTGTACATAATTTAATCTGTTAATATAATCTACTTTAAAATTTAATGGTGTCAGGCTCAAGTTTCTAAATGGTATTTAGTGGTGTTTAACGTGTTTTTACAAGGCCGAATTCCAACATTTGGTGTCGAGAACTGTGATGAGAACGTTACGCCCACAAAGCTAATATTTGAAGTTTTGTTATGAAATCGCTATTTAAGCGTATAAAAAGTAATAAATATGATGACGTTGGCTGTCTGATAGCTATATTGTGATTACTATGAAGCTGGATATCTTTCTATGAAGTGAGTTTATTTTTTCTTATTCAATATGTCAAAGTTAATTGATTTTAAGGAATTAGAACTTTCATTGAAAGCGGAAAAGTCTTCGAGTATTAAGACGTTGCATACATTAATTTTTGGAGAAGTCGGTGATAGAAATAATAGTCGTAGAATTAGAAATTTTACTGGCTTTGATTTCGAAATAGACTCGGATGAATATAACTCAAAATTGCAAGAAATTAAAGATAGTTTTTCTGTTAATGATTTGATTACTATTTGCAATGTTTTATGTATAAATAATTCTGGAACTTTCGATGAAATTGCTGCCAGAATAATTTCTTCGTTGTGTGCTTTTAATGTACTAAAATCTAATTTAATTCCTGATGAAGGTTTTCCTGCTGCTCCTTCCTATGGTCCACTCTGTTGATCGAGGTCGATCAAGCTGTCAGGATCGTCGATTTGTAGGAAAGCTTTTCCTTCAATAGCTTCCAGAACAAGCTGCGTGCCTACTGTATACAGCGCCACCAACTAATTCTTCCGTACCTGCGGATCAAAGCGCCTTCCTCTGTTTGATCTTCTTTCCCCATGAACTGGTCAGCGCGCATGCATACTAGAGAGACACTTGTGATCGAGAGACGCTCATTGTGAGTGGGTAAGAAACAAGAACTGAACAGAGGTCAGTCTGTCGAACGCAGAGAACGATGATGTGTGCGTTATATAAATGAGCTGTGATCGTTTCACAGAATTGTGATCTAATTAAGGTGACGACTACTTTCTTTGTAAATATTTTTGTACATAATTTAATCTGTTAATATAATCTACTTTAAAATTTAATGGTGTCAGGCTCAAGTTTCTAAATGGTATTTAGTGGTGTTTAACGTGTTTTTACAAGGCCGAGTTCCCACATTTGGTGTCGAGAACTGTAATGAGAACGTTACGCCCACAAAGCTAATATTTGAAGTTTTGTTATGAAATCGCTATTTAAGCGTATAAAAAGTAATAAATATGATGACGTTGGCTGTCTGATACCTATATTGTGATTACTATGAAGCTGGATATCTTTCTATCAAGTGAGTTTATTTTTTCTTATTCAATATGTCAAAGTTAATTGATTTTAAGGAATTAGAACTTTCATTGAAAGCGGAAAAGTCTTCGAGTATTAAGACGTTGCATACATTAATTTTTGGAGAAGTCGGTGATAGAAATAATAGACGTAGAATTCGAAATTTTACTGGCTTTGATTTCGAAATAGATTCGGATGAATATAACTCAAAATTGCAAGAAATTAAAGATAGTTTTTCTGTTAATGATTTGATTACTATTTGCAATGTTTTATGTATAAATAATTCTGGAACTTTCGATGAAAGTGCTGCCAGAATAATTTCTTCGTTGTGTGCTTTTAATGTACTAAAATCTAATTTAATTCCTGATGAAGGTGTTCCTGCTGCTCCTTCCTATGGTCCAATCTGTTGATCAAGGTCGATCAAGCTGTCAGGATCGTCGATTTGTAGGAAAGCTTTTCCTTTAATAGCTTCCAGAACAAGCTGCGTGCCTACTGTATACAGCGCCACCAACTAATTCTTCCGTACCTACCGATCAAAGCGCCTTCCTCTGTTTGATCTTCTTTCCCCATGAACTAGTCAGCGCGCATGCGTACTAGAGAGACACTTGTGATCGAGACGCTCATTGTGAGCGGGTAAGTAACTAGAACTGAACTGAGGTCAGTCTGTCGAACGCAGAGAACGATGATGTGTGCGTTATATGAATGAGCTGTGATCGTTTCGCAGAATTGTGATCTAATTAAGATGACGACTAGTTTCTTTGTAAATATTTTTGTACATAATTTAATCTGTTAATATAATCTAGTTTAAAATTTAAGGGTGTCAGGCTCAAGTTTCTAAATGGTACTTAGTGGTGTTTAACGTGTTTTTACAAGGCCGCGTTCCCATATATATATATATTAGGGTGGTGCGAAAAAAGTCAAGTTGATATTTCCGAGTCGCTATAGTGCGGAAAAGTTGCGATTGGTCAATACAAGAAAAACAACAAAAAATTCTTTAAATTGGACTTTATCTTCCGATCCCGCAAACCGCCTAAAAATTCAAAAAAATTGAAAATTTCCGATTTTTTCAGAATTTAAATTTTTTTAGCGTATATATATTTTTTATCGCTATAGTGAAAAACATTTGAAAATTGTAATGTTTTATAATAATAATAATAAACAGTTGCGTTTAAAGAATATCTTCCGATCGTGGAAGCTCAATAAAAATCTGGAAATTTATAAATTTTCCGTGATTTTGATGAATAAAGAAAATAATCATCTGAGATCATTTTGCGTTCCAATGTTAACATTTGCATAATAAATTGTACAGCTGTTTGCTTGTTTAGATATTTGATAATATTTAAACAAACCAGAATTCAACACGGGAAGGTAGCTGCACTTCGAGTTCAATCCACACCCTTCCTTTCATCCAACCAATGAGGGTGTTTGCTATTTACATTACTTAAATACATAATTTGTTATAATAGAGCCAAAACACTGAATTAAAAAACTAGTGTCGTGTCAGTATAGGATATACAATTTGTTATTTCATCTGTTTAAGCCTGACTTTTAGACGCAACTTTGTACTGCAAATTGCTGGTAATGTCTGGTATCATGGACACTGATTTGAGTGGGGCCCTGATGAATCCATCTCATGATTGGGGCCCACATACCTTAAACGATGCTTCCGTTACCAATTTGACGCACCGCTTGACAGCTTGCGTATGGCAGGGAAATTTTTTATCTTCCTTACATGAGATATCAGCTGATTGAACGAAGAAATGTATTTCTTCATTGTTTATTCTCCGAAAAAGAGGTGGAGATGATAATTTTGCTACATTCCAATCAATTAATCCTGTATACTCTGCCCCATCGAAGTTTAAAGTAGAAGTGATAAAGATTCAGATGTCTTTACCCTTTGAAACATTCTGTCTGGCTTTTAACACTCTTCTTAGCCCCAGCTCTCTTATGTGCCTCCTCTGCAAAGACCACTGCCATCAGTAGGTTAAATGGGTGAGCAAAGAACCAGTTTCGTTCAATTTCAGGGACTAAACTTTCTTCAGGTTGTCACGCAAGTATCGAGATGTTTCTATTGCTATGTACAGATGAATAGGACCATCTGTAATGCACTTACTGCATTTTATTTCAAACCAAACTGGCATGTATGATTTTAAAATAAATGTCAATATGGCTTTTAAGGCATCCGATGGGTTTTCCACGATCGCGTATAGTCGAAGGACTCTATTTGCAGAAGTGAGCTATATGGCATGTGAAATTTGGCCGGGCTCACACTTTGATAAGTCATTTGGAAAGTTGTCACTTTTAATTGCTTGACTTGCGTCAAGAAGATATCTTTGGTCCTTGCTCAACAGTTGTCTGTCCATGTCTGGAATTTCACAATCAGCCAATTGAAAATTTATCACCGAGAGCTTTACACAATAATGAGATTCCGCCTAATTGGTCTGCTAAATGATCTTGGGCCAGTTGTTTCACCATACAAATATTGAAAAAGATGGCGGAAAGGTAATTCAACAAAATGAAATAAACAAAAAACCCACTGCAGTGGCCATCCGAGATGCACTTCAAGCTATCTGATAGCACCACCTTTCTGTCCAGTATTGGTATTTGTACCATCACAGTCTACCAAATCTAAGTATTCTAGTGAAACCCCTTGTTCAGTAGGACATGATACTATGAAAGCTATAGTGACCTTAGCAAACCTGGAGTGTGGAGATACATGGCCTAAATAAACTGAGCCACGTTCTTTTATGATAGAATAGTGTTCCTCTTTAATAGTTCGACGAACCTGTTTAGATCCAATTCTTTCTTTAACTAGGGTATTTTCTTCCGTCAAAGTATATGCCATGTAGTTCATCTGAACCCAGCTGACTTTGCTGTAAATTTTATGTAGTTAGGTGAGACTAGGCGGGAGCGCGTACGCCGACTTCAGCGCTGTTTTGCAACGTGGCTAGCGGCAGTTGGGTGAACTACTAAACATTTCAGATCTGGAACGAACTTTTCGTGATAAGTTCTGGGTTGTTTAAAAATAACCTAATATGCTCTATAGTATCAATTAACATTTAAATCTTAACCTGAGATCGCAAACTTACTCAGTTGATAATATTCTTAATGCATGAAAATCACTCAAAATTGAAATTTTGCCGATTTTTATTGAGCTTGCGCGATCGGAAGATATTCTCTAAATACAATTATTATCAATATTCTTATTAAACAGTACAATCTGCAAATATTTTTCACTATAGCGATAAAAAATATATAAACTTAAAAAAAATTAATTCTGAAAAAATCGGAAATTTTAAATTTTTTTGAATTTGTAGGCGGTTTGCGGGATCGGAAGATAAAGTCCGATTTGAAGAATTTTTTTTTTCTTGTATTTACCAATCGCAACTTTTCCGCACTATAGCGACTCGGAAATATCAACTTGACTTTTTTCGCACCACCCTAATATGTATATATATATATATATATATATATATATATATATATATCAAAGGTTCTAACAATTTACAAATGATGTATTACGGCTTAATTATAAAATTATTTTAGTTTTCTTCTAAATCAGGGTTTTTCTTGCAAAATTATCATTCCTAAAAACATTATTCCATATTACCCGACTGGTCGCCATTACCGGAAAAGTGTACATTTTATTAAAGCTAAGTATTGATATGTATTTTCTTCTTCGCCTTCAACGCATTAAAATGTGTTAAGGAATAGCCAAGATTCTTCTTTAGTAACATTTAATGTATCTTATTTTTTTATATTGACTTACAAATAAAATTGTAAATAGTATTCCATAATACTGGAACACCTCCCTCCCTCTCACTTTATATATGTATATTAGGGCGTATCGAAAAAAATCAAAATTTCTCAAACCTTTTAGCGGTAGTGTGGAAAATTTGTGAAGTCCCTTCATAAAAAAGTTTGCGGGATCTTAAAACATCTTCTGTTGCCTCAGGGGTTGATATCTTCTGTTGCCTCAGTGGGCCGAAAGTTCCGAAAATTGGACTGAAAATGATTAAAATACAAAAATTAAGAAATGATCGCAGATTTCGTTGATCTGTTTGGGGTAGCTCTTAAAAGATACTATGTTTGAACAACAACAACCAAAAATTTTTTTTAGAATTATAGGTTAAAAGCTTCTGCCGCCTCATCGGCATCGAATTTCGGAAATTTTGGCGCACTTTGGTACTTTTCTGCATAACGGTACACTACTTGCCCAATACACCATCCAGACAGACTGGGTTTGGAACTCTGCCAAAAAAGTTGAAGAACCCTATTTTCATGCCTAGAAACAAATCGGGGTGACTAGTAAATCACCTGACCTCTATCTTTTGTTTGGACAAGCGCAGTAGGCAGGCGCTTCAAGCATCTGCGAGTAGCAACCGATTTTAAATCGTTTAAAGCAGTATACTTTTAATTAGTGTGCGGTCTTTATTGTTGCTTGTACTGAAGTCGTTTTTAAAAGAATTTGTCGTGTTTTTTGTGCATTTCGTCATCATTTTCTAATATGAGATATTGGTAAATATTTTAAATAAGCAGATAATACGCAGAAATAAGCAGATAATCCATTGGACTGGACTCTGAAGTTTCAATTCAAGCCTGCGAATTATACCATTAGATACACCTGTGTTCACTACAGTGCTGTTGCAGCCGAGAACAATAAGGTTGCTAAAATCATCCACTAAAGCACTTGTTACGTATTCGTAAGTGCTATTAGATGTATCAAGACTACACCCACTTTCACGTGTAATGTGTCACATGTCCATGTACATAGAACCAGGTTGCGATACAATACATTAATGAGTTTCTACAATTGTTCTTTGGAACTGCTTGCCTTCTAGTGTTTCTGATGTTAATGTTTTGTCATGCCGTCTATCAAAATAAAGGCCAGATAGAATGGGACGATTTTCGTTTTATTTTAAGATCAATATTTTGTAAATTCTCTATTCTTCCCTTCATATTATTTTTTGTCTGTAACGAGGTTGACATCTGATTCTGATATTAAACCAAAATCTTGCATAACACTTGATGCAATAGCAGCCGTGGCTCTGCTGGCTACACCATATTTTTTACAGACAAGAACCATCAATTCACAAGTTATCCAGTTTTAAACGCATTTGAACATTCCTTGTTGACTGCTGAAGAGACGGGATTTAAGACTTGTGTTTGGTGTCCACCTTTTATCCCTATCTTCACCTCCATGATATCTTCTATTTCATTTCCTCTTTCATTCTCCACTGAATAGCTTAAAGCAGAAGCAGGAGGCGCCTGCTTTGCAGGTCTAATAGTATTCTGTTCCTTCGCATTTGCCGTTTCTAAAGCCGTTTTGTTTCTGGAACATCAACACTTCCAATGAAAATTTTACCTTCCGTTCTTTGTCAATGAGGAACACCTGTTCTTTGGCAGAAACTTTGCTTTCTTTCGGACAGTTACACTCCTTAAAAATCGCGCATTTATAGTCAGATATGTCAAAAAATGTTTTTGCTTCTATTTTAAACTTCTCAATATTTTCGAGAATAGTTTTGCTTTTTCCAAGATGTTTTTTATTTTTCATGATTGGTCAATATTTTCCATGGTATGCATGTATCATATGACTAACACTTTTATGTAAAACTGAAGCAATGGATGTATCGATGTATAAATTTTTCATCTTCAAACCAACAGTTTTTGAAATAACTGAAAAACATGGTTCTTTGTTTAAACCAGTTTCGCAACCAATATGCATCAGTTTTGCAACCATCTCTTGTGAGCGCAACATCTTATCAGACAACATCTATGTTTTCATGCGTCAGCAACATGCGTAAAAATTCCTTCGATGTTCCAAAAACACGGCATTGCAACGCTTGTCGACTTGAAAACTTTGACTGCGATGATTTTGGGTCATTCCATGTCAGTCCAGGCAGGCATGTAACCCACCATCACAGATTTTGATGAAACTGCGTGTGTTTGTTCCTATTATTAAGATATAATCACCAGTATATTTTTTTTACTCCTTGGTGAAATAGTTTCGGAGAAAAAAATTGTCAAAATTTTGAAAAATTGCCGTCATTTGGCATTCTTGACTGCTCGGTTTTCAAATGTAGCATGTCATAAGTATAATCATATTTCAATATCTACTCTACAAATCATCTTAAAATAATTGATGGATAATATATAGGGTACGCAGTTTATGAAAAAAAAATACTGTTACGCTTATAACATTTTAAGTGTGACTAAAAAAATGTTTAAACTTTGAAGTCGAGAATTTTTTATGAAAAATAATGCTTTAACAAAAAAAGCATTATCAACAAACGGCGGTATTTTTATTAAATTTATTTTTTGTGGGGGATATACATAAAGGTGTCCTTTACCTGATTCTGAAATAAAAATAGTGGGATTTTGGGTATTTTTAGTAGTATTTCCTATTTAAAAATATTTTGAGGCGCATTTCAAATCAAATCAAGTAGAGTCATTCCATGTCAGTTCCCCATAGCCATTTAATTCACTGTCACAAATTTCAATGAAACTGGGCATGTTTATAGCTCATTTTAAGACATAATCACCTTTAATTTTCATGATCCTAAGTAAAATAAATTTTGAGATAAAAAAAATATCAAAATTTTGAAAAGTTGTTTAAATTTTTTTAATGGCAGTTCTATATTCAAGGACTGCATTAAAAAAAAGTCATTCCAATATAAAATCACTAAATGAGTTTCAAATAATGTATCAGTGATAAATAATGTAGGCAGACTATTACTTTTTGTTTTTTGTTATGTTTAAACACTAAGGTGCCTTTAAACTTGTGAATTTTTAAAATCAAGATTTTTGTGAAAAATAATGTGTTAATCAAACATTTATTATTAACCGAAACCGAAAGCTGGGTGCTATTACTTCTTTTTAATTGTACCTAAAAATATCTTTTACATGGTTATAAATTAATAAAATAATGTAAATTTGAGCTTAAATTTAATTGAGATTAAATTAATTTTATCCAGATTTTAACAAAATTAAGATAAAATTAATTTAATCATAAATATTGAAGCTTTTCATGATAAGATATATACTATAATGATTAAGATACAGTGTAATACTACTCTTGATTAAATATATTATATACAATAATAAAATAACAAATATTATTTACAAGAATAAAATCTAAAATTAAATAATATTCAAAAGTTTTACTCTTTGTTACAGGAAAAATAATAAATGTGTGAAATTTCACTTTCTAAACATGTCAAATCAAATTATTTATGGTCATAAGGTATTTTCTTTATTTGGAACTAATATTGTCTTCCTTTTTTGTAGTTATAGGAATGGCTGCAGAAGAAATCACCTGAGATAAAGATATATGCAATGCATCTGTTTCTTCTTCTTTTTTTTTTTTTTTTTTTTTCTTTTTTTTTTTGGGGGGGGGGGTGTCAGTAAAATATTCTTGCAGGATCTTACGTATGCACAAGTTTTACTTTTTCTTTACTCTTCTTAATCTTTTGGAATTACCGTCAACCCCCCCCCCCCCCCACCGCCCAATAAAGTGTTTGTCATACGAACATGTGACATAGGGATTAGCTTTCCTTTCATAAATATTAGGAAAATACGAATGTCAACCATTAAAATTTAAAACCAAAACTGAAATCTTCATCTGTGCTGACTACTTTCATTCCAATTGAATCTTTACACAGAGGAGTAAAATGATGAAAAATTCTTGTGTCTGGAATGGTTTTCGCTTTAATAAATCTATCATTTAACTTTCTTCTCATCTGTATAATTTCTTCTTTTCTAACTAATTCAAAAATTATTTTATCTATATTTGATGTGCAAAAATCAAAAAACATTTCAACAGGGTTTATGGCATTCTCTGGAGATCTTTGTAAACTTTCTCTGGCAGCTAACCGTTTGACTGTTTCACCTATACCATCGCAAGGAGATTTTCCATGGCTGGTAGCGAAAAAGGCCCAGGATGCCTCTAAAGAAAAATCGTCCTTGTGATGACATAAATTAAGGAAATTTTTGCAGTTTTTATATTGGTCTGCACATCGGTCGCTAAAGTAAAGAATTTTTTGGACAGCGTGAAAATTTTCTTTGACATAATTTGTGATTTCTTTTTGTGTCTCGTAGACAAATGCAACATCGTGCTCTAAGTCATTGGAAATTATACACATACTTGTAGCTATTAATTTGCTCTCATATTTCGAATCAAGAGTGTAGATAACAACTGGATGCAAAGAACAACTGTTATTAGTCCAATGATAACCTTGAACTTCATCTTGAATGATATAGGAGTAATTTTCGCTGAAATCTAAAAGAACAATGGCTAAATCAGGAACATGGTTGCTTTTCCTTTGTTTTAAAAATTTTGATTATTCTCTAGAAATGAATAAATGCGGTATAAGTTTTTCTAACTTTTCCAGTAATTTATGTATATATTCATCATATGTTGATGTGCATCGTATCAGCTCCGTTCTATCAGTAGAGATCCACTGACTATAATTTATCTCATCTTCAGCGTCGTATTCTTCAAACTTGGCAAGTAAAAATGTTTTCAAATTTTCTATCATTGTACATTTAACACAATTTCTCATCATGCAGTCTCTATTTTCTGTTGAACACACCATGTATGGTATCAAGTCTTTATAAGTTTCTTCAATATTCGAAGCTTGGAGAAGAAGAATAACATTTTCATGAATCGTACATACGCAGACTGAATGTGTTCCAGATGATCCTGCAAAAACACACCATTTAGTTCGCAGCATGCAGAATTTGGAAAACCCAATTTTTATGTTGGTGTATTCCGATTGAAATGAAGAATGTAACTCCTTTAAATTAGCAAGCAATAATCACTTCTGCATGTGAAAATTTCTAGAAACACTTACAAAATCTTTTTTCCCTGGCATTATTCTAGAATAATCATCATTCTGATAGAAGTCTTGTACAAGTCTAACAATATCTTCATTTATTGTCTTTCCTTTTCTTGGTTCCAGTAAAGCTAAAATGCCTTTGTCAATCAAGAGTTCTCTTGACTGTTCTACAGCATACTTGCTTACATGGAATTCTTCCATGATTTTCTTTTTACTCCATGAAGGAGGGGCTAATTTTAAAAGTTGTATTTTCTCTCTTCGTGTAATTGGAGTTTCAAGCTTTTGTTTCATTAAATTGATTAGTGCATCCATATCATTTACTTTTTGCTGTTCCTCTTGTGGCAACATTGAGGAAGGATTCATGATTTTAATTTCTGTTTCTAAAACTTTGTTAACTTTAATTTCTATATTTGAGCAAGCTGATTCAAGTTTTCGTTTCATAAGAAGATCCACTATGTGAAGGAAAACTGTGAAATTTTAGAGGAGGCTCTCCTATGACTGTTAGACATGAATTAAGAGAAGCAAGAGTTTTTTCTTTTTCAATTGATGTTGCTATGTAATCTATACATTGGTCACTATCACTATCAGTATCCAGCTTTTCAATATTAGTGTCTGTATTTATCTTCCGCAATTTCTGTATTTGTTACCTACAAGCATCACACATTTTTTGCCCAGGAACTGCTTTTAGAAGAACAGGAAACTTGTTAATTTCCTCTGAGAAATCTAAGCGTACATCCCGGAGAGTTTTTGTAATTTTTTTCTTGTGACGTTTGAAAGGGTCAAAACAATATTCTTGGTGAAATTCAAAATTTTTTAAGTAAAATATTTTATGATGCTCACAGATATCAGTTATTAAATCGACACTCACACCACTCCTTAGAGACAAAGTCTGTTTCTCTGTAGTTGCAATAGTTTCAATTGCACTTATTTTCACCTCTCGTGTATAGCTACTTTTATGACACATAGTCCCAGTCCCTTTACCAACACTACACTGCTCAACATCTGACGACTTACAATAGCTCATATTGGAAAATGCTTTCAGTAGTTCAAAGTATAAATAATAAATAAGCTACATTTAAAAATCTTAATAACAACTTATTATCTTAAGACGATAATAACAACGGGATGACGTAATGAATTTAAAAATCAGCTTTTAACTCAAAATACATCAAATGATCGCTTTAAATGTGGGTTGTTCAACGAGCCTGTCAAAAGAAATTTTAAAGAAATTCTGTGAACTTAATATGCTGACTGTAATGACACGTCTAACAAAACTAATTAATTCAGGACCATCTGCCACCAAAACCGAAAAATCAATAAGAATAAAATCAGCTGGTGTGAGAATATGAGTTACTGGATGTTGTGTAGATAGAAATGTCTTTGTGAAATTTTCACCTGTACTTCAATAAAATATAAACATGCACGCTTTTTTCATTCATTCAAAATTAAGTAAAACTATTATCAAATTTTCTTGTCATTACAACAGATGTTAAATGTTTCCTAGTAACTGTTAGGTAAGTTCTTAATTTTTAGATCTTATTGACATAACATCATCAAGTTTAGCATATGTATTCTCTATTTTAGATATAGTTATTTGAAGGGTATAAATATAATGGATTGTGCAATTTTTTTATATTTTTGAGCCGCAATATCTCAAAACTTTGTTCAAAATTTTATGGTGATTACGTCTTTAAATTAGCTATAAACATACTCAGTTTCATTAAAATTTGAGACAGTAAATTAAATGGCTTAGGGGAGCTGATGTGCAATGACTCTGCCTGATTTGATTTGCAATGCCCCTCAAAATATATTTAAATAGGAAATACTACTAAAAACACCCAAAATCTCACTATTTTTATTTCATAATCAGGTAAAGGACACCTTTAAATATATCCCCCATAAAAAATAAATTTAATAAAATACCGCCTTTTGTTGATAATGCTTTTTTGTTAATGCATTATTTTTCACAAAAAAATCTAAGTTTAAAAAATTTTTTTGACACACCTAAAATGTTATAAGCGTTACAATAATTTTTTTTTCATAATTTACGTACGTTATTTACATTGCCTAAATTATTTGAAGATGATTTGTTTATTAGGTATTGAAATATGATTTTATAAAGGAAGTGATGCCTTTGAAAATTCAACGATCAAAAATGCCAATTCATGGCAATTTTCCAAACTTTTGATAATTTTTTTCTCAGAAACTATTTCACCTAGGAACAAAAAAAATTACTGGTGATCATATCTTAATAGTATGAACAAACACACACACTTTCATTAAAATCTGTGATGGTGGGTTACATAATGATATTTTACTGCCTGATTTGATGTGGAATGCCCCTTTGCATTTCAAATAGTTACCAATATCTCATATTAGAAAATGATGATGAAATGCACAAAAACACGACAAATTCCTTTAAAAACGACTTCAGTGCAAGCAGCAATAAAGACTGCACACCAATTAAAAATATAATGTTTTAAACGGGTTAAAATCTGTTGCTACTCGCAGATGCTTCAAGCACCTGTCTACTGCGCTTGTCCAAACAAAAGACTGGTCAGGTGATTTACTGGTCACTCCGATTTGTTTCTCGGCATGAAAATAGGGGTCTTCCAGTTTTTTGACAGAGTGCCAAACCCAGTCTGTCTGGATTGTGTATTGAGCACGCAGTAAACCGTTATGCAGAAAAGTACCAAAATGCGTCAAAATTTCCAAAATTCGAGGCTGATGAGGCGCCAGAAGATGTTAACCTATAATTCTAAAAAATAATTTGGGTATTGTTGATCAAACATAGTACCTTTTAAGCACTGCCCCAAACCGATCAACGAAATCTGCGATCATTTATTAATTTTTGTATTTTAATCATTTTTAGTCCAATTTTCGGAACTTTCGGCTCATTGAGGCAACAGAAGGCATCAACCCACTGTTTTAAGATTTCGCAAACTTTTTAATGAAGGCAGTTCACAAATTTTCCGCACTACTGCTAAAAGATTTGAGAAATTTCGATTTTTTCGATACGCCCTGTATATATTTCGTTAAGGGGTCTTGTACCTTTTAAACGCGACAAAATGTAACGAAAAAATTCAATGTTTGAATTAGTCTATCTTCAAAACATTTTTATGTATAAACGTGAAATTTTGGATATTGAATTTTTTCATTAACTATATAAAAAAAATATTTTTGTAAAAAAAAAAAAAAAAAAAAATAAATAAATAATATTTTTAATGAATAAAAATACTCATAACTAAAAATATTACCATTGTAAATACTTAAACTAGTTCATTTTAAACACAAATATTTGTTTAGTATCTTTACCAAATTTCATGACATTCCATACATTCTTTTTCAAGATATCATGCGCGCAATGACTTCTGGAGTAAAAAAAAAAAAAGAGATATATTGATTTCAACAATACACAAATTCTGTAAAAGGCTAATAAATTTCTAATGGTAGCATATAACAAATTTCAATCTGTTTAATTAATATCCAAAATTTCATGTTTATACATAAAAAGGTTTTGAAGATAGACTAATTCAAACTTTGAAGTTTTTCTTTAATTTTCGACGCGTTGAAAAGGTACAAGACCCATTAAACATTTAGAAATGGAATTAACAGGCATAAATCTGTCCACTTATGTAGTGAGCACAATGTAGAGCGTGCTCTTACTCAAAGCATGTAACATTATTTTCGACTAGTAATTTCCGCGGTATAAATTTACGGCATGCCTGTCATTAAACATAGTAAATTACTATTCAAAAATAGCGTTAGATATTTTGAATAAGAATGCGCTCTAAATTGGCAATACTGTTCTTATTCGTATTTCCCGCTGCGCCAATTACTAGTTTTGAAACGTTAATATGAAATACTTCACAGAAAATATGACGAGCTTTACAATACAAGATTGATGAGCAATAACGTCAGATCTATTATTTCTGTTAACTTCTCTTTTCCTACACACAACAATGGATGACGTATCCTTCAAACAGATTTTGAAAAGGTTTTTCGGTATAACATACTCACTTTTGGATAAAGCATGCTGCTCGATTTAAAAAAAATCTGCTGCTAATTAAAAATTAATGAAAAACGTTTCAGCAAATATTCTGAAAGGTGTGTACGAAAGGCTCGCTGAAGTAGCCCTGTATATGATGATTAAAAATATTATCTTTCCATTAGAATTTTTAATGCAAGTACTAAAATAAATGCGATATTAAATGCCATTTCAATAAGACTTACGAAGCATGAACCTTCTATTTTTTATATGCTATGAAAAACATGTTTACGAATATCTTTAATAAAAACAGTTTTTTTTTTTTCTAAACAAATTCCTTGTTTCTTCTTTAGGATAAAAAATAGACTATAAAAAAGAGAAAGCCATCTTTTTTTTATGTCTGCACAGTTTATAATCACATATTTATTTTAAGATATATTTGCATTTATGTAAAAAAAAAAGAGATAAGGCAAGACATTTATAAGCAGATTAAGCCTTCTAACATATATTACTGAATGCTGTAAAAAATTCTCGAAATTTTAAATTTACTTTCATGCAATATTTTTATAAATAAAATATGAGCTAGAAATTTATTTGCGAACTTTTTTTTTCTAGATTTTTCAAAATGATGTTATTACCGGTAAAAAATAACAAAATATGTGTTTCACGTGAACTCAGTTTTATGGTCAGGAAATCATAATAAGCATTTAATGATTTGAAAACTTATCACAGAATTAAAACAGAAGATATTAAATTTTTCACAGCGTGTTTAATTATTGTATTTTTAACACTTTCCAACAAAGTTGAAAAATGTTTATGACTTCGGTTTGTCTGTCCGTCTGTCCGCGCTCTAACTCCCGTAAATATACTCGGATCGTTCTGAAATTTTTAGATGTTAGTGACCTCTACCATAGCACGGACCCTATTTTAAATGAAGTTTGTAGCATGTTTAGTTCATTTACAGCGACAGTCAAAGTTTTTCCGTTACATTACGGCCTATGGGGGAAAAATCGTTTAAAAGGATTTTTCATGATGTTACATGCTTTCAAACATAATAAAATTGATATGCATTTATCAAGTGAATTAAAATATGCATTCTATAGAATATGCGGCGCAAAGAATAGTTATTATTCATTTACAGGGCCACACAAAAGAATTCCGTTATATAATGATATAGGGGTGGGGGGAATTTTTTTCGACGTATTTCAATTATGTTAAATTATTTAATGTATAATGAAATTGATATACGTCGCTGAGGTTTACTATAATTTAATTCATGTATAATACGAAGCGCATAGCATTTACAGGGACGCACAAAAGATTTCAGATATTATATAGTACTGTACAGTAGCGATGATTGCTGGAAATGCGCTTTTATGTTTCACTATATTTCTGCATTGCATATTATATGTATAAATGCGGAAATTGATATACAGGGATACACAAAAGAATACCTAATGGCTACTGGGTATGATTGCAAATTGCTTAAAGGTGGTTTTTTTAATGAGTTACGCATTTTTACGCTGAACTGAATTTAGTTTACTAAGAAATGTTTGTAGAACATATATAAAATGACTAGAAAACAGGAATTCTGCTTTTTCAGAATTTAGTGTCGCTCCCGATGAAAAAAAAATATATACGTATATATAAATAGTACAAAACCTATTTTAGTTTTAAGACTTTAAGCACACACTTTTTTTAAAATCTAAAATGACGTCATTCGCATCCGCTTAAGAATTCTACATTTACGATCCACTCTTAAACATCTACAGTAAAGCATGCATAAGAATGTCACTATCGCAAAATAATACACGAATGCAGCAAAGAGATGGCGTCATTAAAGAAACTCGACAAAAAAGGGCTATCTAATGATTCATATGCATACATTTGTTTGTAACATTAATATAGACGATTTCAGTCGTAACGTCAGTCATGACGTTTTGGTTGAAAATTGATTATACAAACGGTTGCTATGTTGTATTTTCTATTTTGTTTGTGTGTTGCAGCTATATCTTATATCTATATCTCACCTCTAAGTGTTTTGATACCTGATATGTACTGGTAACATTTTTTACAATTTATATTTAAAAAGAAACAACGTATAGCAACCGTTTGTTTGGAGTCAGTTTCCAACCAAAACGTCATGACCGAGGTCACACTGAAAGCGTCTACAGATACTTAAAATTAAATATAATTTATAATAGCGCCATTTTTTAACGAAATTATTCGTTTATATTTTTCCAAAATAGCACGTATTTTAATTACATTTTCTTTCAGTTGTTATGAGAAAATGGCAACAAAAAGATATAATTGCTATTTTTCAACTATTTTCCTTTTACTTTCTATATAAATGGAGTACTTGAGTTGCCAAAATTAAACAAATGGTGCTAAAAACTACAAAAAAATTAATATTTAAAAAATAAATGAAGAAACAGTTTTCAAACAAATTGCATTTAAAAGTAATATTTTTCCCAATACGACGCTATAAAAATTTAAAATGTGCGATGCTTAGAAATTAAAAAAATTGCTATAGAGCATTTAATCGCACAATGATACATCTGCTTTGTTTATTGCTGCTTTCTGTAAGCTAAAGTTATTTTTTGGAGACAAAATAAGCTGGGAGAAAGAAATAGCATACCGTCCTGGGGGCTGATATATAGGGCCACGCAAAGAATTGGATACATGGCCATCTATAAATGATAATTTCTGGAAATGTGATTCCAGTAGTTTTAAGAGGGTTTTACTTTGAATTAAACTTTAGCTAAATTGTGGCGTATAATAAAGGTACTATGTTAACTACGGGTTTATACAAAAGTATACAAGTATGTTTCCATCTATTGGTATAAATTGCTGAAAAATGAATTTCAACCAGATATATGTTTTCTTGCTAAACTAATTTCCCCCATTATATAGTATATATATATATATATATATATATATATATATATATATCAGCCTAGAGATAAAATACAGGGCTGTTCAAAAGAAATGGAATACATATTTGCTATGGACGGTAACCGCTGAAATACATTTTTCAATTATTTTATGCGTTTTCTAAAATGTTTACTTAGTTCTCTTATGTACAGTCGTGGAAAACAAAAGGTAAACACCCCCTACTAACTCCTCAACAAATTATCGTAGAAGAAAGTTACTGATACCGAACGATTGGAAATAAAGTCTACTTTTAAATGATGCCTATAAGGTTTGCTTAGGGCCCATCTACATATTAAAACGAATCCAAAATTCCTTTTTTTCAATGACAATACCCAATTTTAAAAGATATATTTCAATTCTTCGGTTAAATTATGCCTAGAGACCGAATTTCAAGTCATTTGAATGGTAAGTTTTTGAATTATAAACATTCAAAATTGAGTCCTTTTAATGTTAAATTACATTTTCATATTTTTATTTATATCTCCAGAAATTATGCTCCTTATAAGCTAATTTTTGGTGTAGTAATAATGCTAATATACCCAAACATAAATAAGCTGAATTTGCAATTTTTATAATTTTATGATATAAATTATGAATTATGAAATTAATATTAGAAAAAATTATGAATTACAACCTACAATTTTTTTGATGGATTTAGATTTATTAAGTCCTGCTTTATGGAAATCCAAAATTTCACATTTTTCTTCCAAGTAGTTTTCAAATTATGCTTAAAAAACGGCAAAATGATGATTTTAGGGGCCGTCTATAATAGAAGTGACAAGATATTTTGAAATTTCTTCTGTTGTTCTGTAATCTAGCAGGCTTTATTGACTTCTTAAGGTGTCTTGATCAAGATGGGGGCTCTCTCGGTTAACAATCGAGTTCCGAACTTCAATTTGGATACAGCCCTTAAAATACGCTCGTTTTAAAATAATTAATTTCTCTGAAACTTATCGTACGAATTGAATAAAAATTTGTTTTTGGGCTAATTGAAGGGTGTAAAGTTCATTTATGCTGTCAGAATTGTGTACTGCTATTGATAAAAACAAAGTTATGGTTCGTTTTAATATGTAGATGGCCCCTAAGCAAACTTTATATACGTCATTTAAAAGTAGACTTTATTCCCAATCGTTCGGTACAAGTAACTTTCTTCTACTCTAATTTGTTGAGGAGTTAGTAGGGGGTGTTTACTTTTTTTTCCACGACTGTACACGTGCAGCTTATAAACGAATGTTAAAAATATGAACTTAATATATGCACAATGACAGTATTTGAAATCTTGTTGAATTAGATAGACAACCCCATATGCAGATTGACTAATGAAAATGTGTAACATAAAATGTAGATATTATATTGGATGTAAATAATGTAATAAACTTTTATACTGTTTAGTAATTCGAGGCACAACATTATCAAATACGTAATATAGTAGTAAAAATTAATATAAACTAACAGAATTTGAAACGCCTTAATTTCATGTAGTATTTTGCAAATATTAAGAACGATTAATTGAAATAAAACGAAAAATGTGAAAACTATTTTCGTTTTGTAACGGATCAGTTTAATCCGTTATTCATATGCTTTGATATTTTATCCATTAATAAGGTGGATTAAACGTATGAACATGTATTTTATAAAACATTGTTATTGTACATTTATTAAATGAAATTGTATCATGCATTTAATATTTCTTACCCAGCATTCCAAATTTTTTGACTGTCCGTGGTCCAAGATCACTTAATATACAAGGTGATTATTCCTTAAACCTCTCAGAATAGAAATATACATTCAATTATAAAGTGTATGCAAACTCGAAGATATGGCCCTGTTTCTAAGAAGTATCACAATGTATGTATTAAAACGGTGACAAAGGATTTTTGACTTTAATAATAATAATAAAAGAAAAAAGTTTGAATATTTTACAACCAAATCTTACGGAGTTATGAACTTTGTTTATTATTTATTTATTGAGAATTCAGCATTACATGGTATTAAAAAATGAGCATACGTGTTTTTAATGGCGGATAACCTTGGATATTCAAAATATCATAAATGTAAAGTTTTATTCGCAAAAGAATGAAATTATAATGGTTTTCTTCTCAAAGAGCATGGACAAAACTTTCTAAAGGCAATATATAGGACCAAAAACGATATGAAAAATTTAATTTCGTATTTTAGTATGTATAAACCTCTTTCAAATTTAATGCCATAGCTAAAATTCGTACTTGTAATAATTTTGTAAAAGTTCCTATAACCAGAGGATCCAAATATAATCGTGATAATACACAGGGTGATTCATAAATATCGAAACAATAGGCTATTTTCTTAAATAGTGCCCCTAGAACCATACTTTCAATTGCAAAATTTCATAAAAAAAGGTGCAAATTTTAATGACATAAGTTGCAACTCCATGGGGTGGCCATTTGAGAAAATACAAAAACCAAATTTCTGTACGGCCCCTGAAGAGTAAAATTCCCAATTAGTTAATTTTTCCTTATTTATTCCTGAATTAAACACAAAAAAATTCATCTCGATATCTTCAAAATTCGCAGAGATATCCAAATCCAAAATCCGTGACACCATTTATCCATATCTCTGAGCGACGAATTTTCGACTCTTTTTGAATGCAAGATAGGGATCATCCACAAATTATACATTATTAAAAGTCAATTTAAGACAGTGCCTTTCGTTTGGACATAAAATCGGCCACGTATAGATTTTACGTTAAACATTCTTTCAAAATATGCTGTTGGTCTACACTAGAGGTCTGCACGGGTCGAAATATCTATGTCCGGTCCCGAACCGACCCATAGGGAAAAAAGTTCGGCCCTGCCTGGAAAAAATGTTCAAATCGTAGCTTAGCCCGGCCTGACTGAATTTCTACATAGTTTTTTACATCGATATGGTTAAAAGTTGTTTCGTATGAACGAGTTCTAACCAAAATACTTATTACAGCTTTTCTTTTTTCATGTCTATAATTATCATTTTTAAAGAAGCGGTGATTATTCGTTTTATTAATGAATCTCTATTTATGTGTAAATGATTCACTTCTCCTTTAATATCGTTAATATATATTCCACGTGCTGGAGACATTGTAAAATGCTATAAATTTAAATGTTTTAAGAAGGAATCATATAGGAAAGAAATAAAAAGCGTTCCCTTCTGAGGAGTTGTAAATGTAGTGTATATTTTCTCAGGAATTACTATATTAATTTTCATGGAACAACAGATTTTGCCATTTAAGAAAGGATTCCGTCATAGGCAGATTTTTTTTCACTAGTATTACTGTATTTTATTTATTTATTTATTTTTTTGCCTTAAAATCTACTTTTTTTTTAAAAATATGAATTTTAAAGTTTTATTGTAAAATAATGGCCATTTAAAAATATATGCATTTGTTTTAAAAGTTTTTGTGCTGAGCCAAATTTTACTTATTTTTGCACGGATTAGGTCAGTCAGAGATAATGATTTTTATGCGGACTGTCTCGAATTCGGGACTGAAAATTTCGTTCCGTGGAGACTTAGGAGTAAGGAAGCTAGTCCCAAGTCTGGCCCGGCCCCAGAAAATAGACTTTTTTTAACGTTCTCGCCGGGACCATAAAAACCCTGAAGTTGTGAGGGCTAAAATTATGAACAATTTTTAAATTTAATCGGCATGTTAGAAAAAGCACTATTTCAAATTACACATTTAACATTTATTTATGGACATTTAAATAATACAAAAAGGAGGCGGAAGCGGCAAAAGTTAAACTGAATCGGAAGTTTAAGCTACAGAAATAAGTTACTTTTAAATGTGAAATTTTTTAAAGAGTATTTAAACATTTTATCCGGAGCCAATCTATGTTTAAATCTTTAAATGCGCTTTTCTGCATGATGTTTGTTTTATTTTACTTTTTTATTTTTATTTGTTTTTTACCATTTCTCGTCTTTAATTTCATGTAAGTCGAGAATCGTAAATAAAAAACGTGCAAACTTGGAACATGTCTTTTTTGATTAGTTTACATTAATTATTGTTTCGGTAAATTTGAAAAAAAAAAAAAAAAATAAAAAAAAAATAAACGTTGAAAACATGATTTTTTTTTTAATTACATAATTTTTTAAATAAATATTTTTAATATTTTAAAATTAATATTTAAAAAAATCCTGAAACAAAACTAAAATTAACCTTTCCTCTATAATTAAATGAAAAAAAATTAAATCCAAGGAATAATGTTTCGAGTCATAAAGCTTTTTAATTTAATCTGCTTTAAAAAAATACTAATCATTTAATTTTTTTTTTTAATTTATGAGAAATATTAGGATGCGATTTTGTTTTAAAAATTATATGGTTAACCATTACCAAAAAAAAAAAAAGAGAAACAAAACAAAATTCTAACTGAACAAATATATTTTTTACATGTTTACTAGAACTCTTAAAGTAGCATTGTTTCTTGGATTGCACGCATTTCAATTTGTGTCTAATCGCTTAAAACCTGATGAATTATGTAAATGGTCATAACTCTGCAAGTTTTGCAGATATGAAGATGCAGTTTTTTGTGTTTAACTCAGGAATGGATAGGGAAAGTTTTCCTAAACGGAAGTTTTACACGACGGGTGCCATATAAAAATTTTATTTTCATATATTTTTAAATACACCCCCCATGGAGTTGCAACTTATGTCATTAAATTTTGCACCTTTTTTTATGAAACTTTTCAATTGGAAGTATGGGTCTAGGGGCACAATTTAAAGAAATAGCCTATTGTTTCGATACTTATGAATCACCCTGCAGTGAATCACCCCTGTAGAGTAGTGAGGATTCAAAATTTTAATATTTACATACATATTATAGATTCCGCTTTGCTTTTCACATTGAAACCTACTACATTAGCAAAAATACCGAGAACATATCCTAATTTTATTTTCGCTTACATAGAATTTTTATGATAAAGAAATAATTACACTGAAAATGTTACGAAAATAGCAATTTTAAACAGATTCAAGTTCTTCGAAAAAGTACTGTTAGACGGTCTGACAGCAGAAAAAAGCATAACAACAGACGGACTCTTACAACCCATTATATCAGATATGGAAAGTTTTCAGAAAAGTGAGGCCATTTAGTCTACAGTTAGATCATAACGGAAGATCGTTTTGCACGCGAAATTGGAAGAACAACTTAAGTAAAACAAAACAAAACAAAAAAATATTGGAAAAGATGCATATACAACCCTAATGCTATAGTCTTTCACTAGGTTATTGACAGAATTTTGAAAAAATATTTTTTATTTTTATTTTAAATGTGTTCTTCTGAATGTACCTAACAGTAAAATGTCATGCGAATAATGAAATTAAACAATTTAGCGCCCACTAAAATTCCCAGAGTTTAGTCATAACAGTTAGCGTGGTATAGGTATATAAAATCCTTTATAAATGGGATTCAACTATTAATATTAAATAGAATTCCTTTGTTGTAGGTTTATGAGGCAATATGTATGGGAGACCGGGGCACATTTTCCATAGGGGCAAGTTTTCCAACTCGCTTTAGTTTTTAATTGAGCCACTAGGTGACGCTAGCGAGTGGACTGGCTGAAGTGGCAACATCGCACACACCATCTACAAAAGTTATAGTTTAGTAGCTGCCGTCACTTCCTGAGGAGAGCTGTTTATTTCATTTTTTCAAAGGCGAGTAAAATTTCAGGTCTTTATTAAAACGTAAAATAAACGTACTAGCGTTAAATTTAGTGTTTTGACATTGCATGCACTAAAAAAGGGTTTATTTCTTCAGGTAACTATGCATTTGTTTCGCAAATAACTTACATCGCTATTCGTCCAGATAGTGTAAAAGTTCAAATATGGCGACGGAGCAGGTTTTCCAACAGCATACGGGGCACGTTTTCCAACATGTTTCCCATTGGAAAACGCCCCCCTCCTAAATCAGCTAGTCTTATTGTATAAAAAATGCATTTATTGTGTAGTAAAATCGGCCAAATAACCATATATACTACGAACCCGTTTGATCATTTAGTCATTTCAGTAAAACTATCAATATAAAAAACAAAGTAAATTAAAATATATAAAAAAATGTCAAATTTTCTAAAATGGGTTCATTTAATGAATATTATAAGCTATAACACTGAGATCGTAATTTGTATCGACCCTTCAAAAAGCACATTAACCGTGCCTAGAGATGCTCCACTGGCGTTAATCCACAGTCAATATTATGGCGAGTTTTAAACATTCGAGAATCTTCCCACTGAATCGTGAAATATTTACAGACTCGGCTTTTATGCCATTCTACATTTCTGACAGGCCAGCTCCTGCCGCACAAAATATTGAAAGCACCAACAATCCTGAAAAGTTTCAAATTTTCCTCAATAATCGATTGTCCCCCACCCCCCCCCCCCAAAAAAAAAAAAAAAAAAAAACCCTCCGAAAGCATCAAATCCTCTTGCACCAACGCAGGCTAGCACTTCCAAAGAAGCTGTTCCTTAAGTTCTACTCAAACTTTCCCTATTGCTTATAAAAAGGCATTCCTTATACATCCAAATAAACTTCGCCTAGACCAGAAGAAATTAGGACTTTTGCGAAGGCTGCAATAAGGAGGCAAACACGGCGTAGAAAGAAAAATAGGAAGTAGTGTACTGACTGATTTTCCTGTTAAAAATCAACTAAAAATATGAAAAAAAGATTCATCTGAAAAAAGGGACACTGCAAAAGGAATCAGATAAAAGGGGCGAGAAAAAACAATGTAAAATCCCGGCCAGGGAGCTGTTTGGACCTTCGTCTTGAAACGTAAAATGGATTAAAACTGTTTTTTATGTTACTGTTATGTTACTGTGCATTTAGTTAACAATAAAAAATACTTATTAATTAACAGGCAAGATTTATTACCTGTGTTTTACCATTTAAAGTATAGTTGGAAAACTTGCCCCTGACCATTTTTAGTAGGCTGGAAAACTTGCCCCGCATACGTCCAACGAAACATTATTAGACTTAACCATTTTTTTGTGAAAAAGAATATTTAGTTTTTTTAATAATAATTGTGCCAGTTTGTACAAAAAGGTCTAGGAAATTCAATGACATCCTATAGATATCAAATTAAATAAAAATTAAAAAATACAAAAATAAAATTATAAAAAGTTGGAAAACTTGTCCCGATCTCCCTACTCATCACCTTTGGAATTTACTTTTCCATTCATCTTAAAAGAAGAATTGAAGGTCGATTTCTCATATAATATAATGATTAAAACATAACGGTTCCAAGTTTTGTAAATGATAGTTCCCTTATCGAAATATCGTAAGTGATGTTACAATAAACGTTTTCTTTACATAATGTATATTTATGACCTTCTACAGATAAAGAAAGGGTCAGTATTTTAAAAAAATAAGCATGGTTTATAAAAACAGTGAAATTTAGATATATATTAAAGTCTTGTAGTAAAACATAAATCTAAACTTTTTGCATTTTTTGTAAAATGTAATTTTCGGTGAAAATTCCATACGCAAAACATGATTTCTCAAAAGTTACTGGAATATCGCTATGAAATTTAAAATATATGTTTTTTATACTATTGTGAAAGCAATGAACTAAAGGTTTAAATTTAGAATAAATAGTTTTTGTTTTATGTATGTTTTTGTGGAATGACATCGAATGATATGGCTTAGAAAATGATAGCGTGCAAAATCGGCACCGACTGGCCTAGATACAGAAGACGAGCTCTATTTTTTTAATAATTTACCTGTAAAATTGTATAATATTGGATTATACATGAAGTTAAATTGTATTTAATAAACAACACTCAATCGAAGTCACTTAAAACTGAAGAATGTAGTGTGTTCGATAACGGGTACATCTTCGATGCGAAACGTTATCTTTTGCTTTGTTGAAAAACTGGGGGGAGGGGTGATATGACCTTCTAGAGATAAAGAAAGGGTCCGTACTTTGAAAAATAGTTATGGTTTATTTTTCAAAAAAAGGGAAATTTAGATGTATATTACTGTAAAGGCTTGTAGTAAAATATAAATCTAAACTTTAAATGCATTTTTTCGAAAATGTAATTTTCGCTGAAAATTCCATACGCAAAACATGATTTCTCAAAACGATATTGGAATATCACTGTGAAATTTAAAATTTATGTTATTTACACTATTGTGAAGGCAATGAACTAAAGATTTAAATTTAGAATAAATATTTTTTTGTTTTATGGATGTTTTTGTGGAATGACATCGATGAATTTTATGAAAATTAACATGTAAACAGGTGCGATATGCTATAAGTTTTGAAATACTTTAAGAATCTCTTAGATTTTAGTTCATTGCCTTTACCAACGTCATAAATATGAAGTATAAAAAGGAAATTAAGATACATTTCCTTTAGAGCGTTTTGCGTTTCGGGCCAAATTTCACTAAATTTTAATATAAATTCATTCATTTACCAAAATTTTATCTATGAATGAAATATTTTATACATTTTTCACATTTTCTAGTCCCCTCGATCCATCGCTTTTCAAGGGGTGCGAGAAAAAAAACGATAAATACGAGAAAACGACGAATGTGGTTTAACGTAAAAACACGAAGGAAAACATTGTTTATGCATTACTAATACATTCAATGTATACAGTATACTAATAAATGCTAATTTGTTATTTCCCCTTCCCCCCTTTTCCCTCTTACCAAACTGTAAATAGATAAACCGAAGTTCTAGAAAATTTATATTTATTTTTAAAAAATCAATAACTTTATATTGGGTCTTTTGTTCATTTTTTTTAATTGAACAACAAATTTTCAAACAATATTTTCAATGTCTTTTTATGTAATTTCATGTGTATATATAAAAGTTCGTACAGTTTCAAATGTCGTAATTGCAACAGACACACTTGGCACTGGTGTAGGCTTAGATTCATCGGCATGAACATTATCCTTTGCTTCATCGCCATTATTTTTATTTTTTGCCATCACAATTTGACACTACATGTCACAACATCTTGATCAATGGAAATATAATCGTTAAATTTCACACTAGACACGGCTACACGCAACCACTCTTCATCTGCATTATCGTCACCAGGGTCATTATTTTCTTTCCCTTCTGTTGAACATTCTTCATATATTTTTCGCATAAAACCGCATTTCACGAAACAATTCTGGATGGCTGAAGAGTTACTTCATGCCATGCTGACAGTATAAAATGAATAGCCTGCAAAAGGTCTGTTTTTGAAGTAGGTTATTTTGTTTGTTGAAACAAACATTTTTTCATTAGCTGTCTCCTGTAAAATTATTTAAAACAGTTGATTATCCCAGCATCAAGAGATTGTACAACAGATGTACAATTAACGGGAAAAAACTGATTTCTATATTTTTCAAAGACGACGTATCTGGTGAATGAGCTGGGCAATTGTCAATAAATAGAATGATTTTCCTTTTTTGAGTGCCGGTTGATCTATCAATGTGATGAAGAAATTTTGTAAAAATATCATTTTTAATCCATGCTTTGGCATTAGAATGGTAGACTACTTGCAGTTTCTTTTCATTCTGGAGGAATCGAGGTCTAGCAGATTTACCAATAACGAGGTATACTCGTTTATCATAACCTTCCTTATTTGTGCAATGCACAATGTGCATAGTAGCACTGCAAGTCTTTCTTTGGAACGTTTACCAACATGACAAGACTTTCCTTTGAACTCTAGTGTTCTCTCTGGCAAGCAATTATGAAATAAGCCTGTTTCGTCTGCATTCTAGACGTCACAATCCTTGTATCATTCTAGTAACTCCGGAAGTTTTCGAAGCACATTTTTATTTCATCAGTATTTACTACTGCGGCTCTTTGCCGCATAATTTCCTGGATACCAATTCATGGCGACTTTAAAAGGTGAAATCTATCGATTTGAAGCAGAAAATGTATCCAAAGCACAGGAGGCAGCTATTTCAAGTGCCTTAATATACAAAAGAATAATATTCCCATCCATAGGAATATTTGAGGAACGAGCGTGCTCGTACCAAGTGAAGAGAATTCTTCCCAACTCACTGTAAGTAGACATTTTGCTAATTTTTCTCTTTTTGTAGAATTTCCATACTTATCAGCCTACTCTCTAATTCCTTTCTTTTTCGAAATTATCGAATTCAGAGTTGACGGCGGCACACCTTTAGCGATGCAAATTTGTTTCTCAAAAGGATTTTTTTTACACCTAATATATAATGTCTAATATATAAAACCTATAAAACCTAATCTATAAATCTCATCTAATCACCTAATCAGCCTTTCTTCTAAGATTCGGATTTGTTTTGGCATTCTTAAAACTCACAGAACGCATAAAATTTAGAGCAGAACACATTAAATTGAAAGCTCACATTCTTAAAATTAAACACGTGAACTGCACACAACAGATTAACCAGGAATGTGGCAGCTGTTCGAAGTGAGTGCATCCATCCTCCTCTTTATATAGGATAGAATAACCCATTCTCTGAACAAGAACACCAGTTCCGCATTCAGTTATTTACACGTATATGCATGTTACAATATCAGCGCTAATTCTCCCCCCCCCCTCTAAAACAGTACAACCCCCTCAAAACAGTCATTTTAAGATAAAAATGTAATTCCTGTTTGTAACTCATATAGATCTGCTTGACCTTCAATTTAATTTCCGTGAGGAGAAAAATTTTACAACAATGAATGCGGGAAAACGACTTTTTGAAGAACGATGCATGCGGGTTTCGTTAACATTATTTAAATATAATTTGTGCAGGGACCATAGAAATAAAACGATCGATGCGGTAAACGATGTATGCGGGAACGATAGATCAGGTTTTCACTGTAGATACTTTATCTGCCATTTTGTTCTCGCTTCAATCAGACAAAGATGACAGTCAAGTAATATTTCTTTAAAATTAAATAGCATTTGATCTTTGACATTCTGACTGTAGAAAATTTCATATTCTCAGCATATTTTTCCTTTTTACATTCATGAATACAGAATGAGTCAAAATGATTGCCTTAATTACCAATGACAATAACTTCCATGTAAATAATGATCACGAGAAATACTTTAAAGAGAATACAGAAGAATGCTGAAAATTTTGTTTGCCTGTTTTATAACTGTTCTGTGTGACTTTTCTTATCCATCAGAAAATATCCACAAAATAGTTTTTTTTTTTCATGTATTGGGATGCATATTGTATTCATATAGACATTGACAGACATCAGTGCATTCTCTATGCGTATTTACATTTTGTTCCCCGATAAAAAGCAATTACATTGAGTGATGCATAAAGGATCCACAGTGTCTGGCGTAAAATGCACAATACCAATCAAATCTTCCATACACTTTATTATTTTTAACTCAATAATACTGGTTTGTAACGATATCACATAAATTGACAAAATTTCGCATTGAGTGAAGATTCGCTTAGGTCAGGAGTTAAACTCAAGAACTTTTTCACCCAATTGGAAAATAAAATATGTTAAATTGAACAGTCTACATGCCATAACAGATGCTATTGCCAAGAAAGTTATCTCAGGAAAATGTGTAGCCCGGATGATGTTCCAGGTAGCTTAATTGTCGGAGCGTTGGCAACTTAAGCCAAACGTCTTGAGTTCGACTTTCGGCCTGGGAACTTTTTCAATCTGTTGTAAAAAATTTCAATTCGTACCCGTTTCATGTTATCTGTTTGACTAATAGGAGTACAAATAACTCTTAAGAAACACGCAAACACAATTTAGAGTTTCTTCGTATATTGTGCTTGAAGCTTTTCTTTCGATTATTTTTTACAATGAAGTTCTTCTTCTTCTTTGCAATATGGATAATCATTTTCACTCACCCTGAATTATTTCGATTACCGAGGACAGTTTTTTAGTTAAGTCTTAGATAATAAGTCCTACTTTGCCAATATACTTTTACACATAGATAATTTATTTTTGTTTGTATCTGTAATTATATATTTTAAAGTTGCCTTGTTTCAAATTTAACATTTTGGAATTTTAATCTATAACGGTAATCCAAGTTTATATTTTAATCAATAGAAACAAAACACCCAAACGTAGAAAGCGCGATTATGTGGAAAAGTTAAATGGTCAAAATGATTCTTTATCTTGTGGAACGCCATATCACTACACTGATTTGAAACAGATTAAATATTGAAAAATGAAATATCTGACTAATCCTGCGCTTTTAGATATTCATTATGCCTTCTGAATATCTCAAATTTCGAATAATCAGAATTTAAATAACATGCGTTTATGCATAAATGGAATTTTCATGTTCTTTTAACTAATGAAGTATCAATGCATTTTCTCTGAATATGAAACACAATTTAATTTTAAATAAACTTTGAAATATACTGCTTGATTTACTTTAGATATCTAAGCATAATTAGTTCAAAATCAGAAACATCTACATAATATTTTAAAAACTTTATCTCCATTTAAAGTGCATTGATAAAGGTATTTATTTGCTATTATTAACATTTTAGAATTAAATATAGCAGTATATTTATCTAGTTGAGAAAATCAGAGATTTGTATATTCCAACTGATTTAATGAATAATGTTCTATAAATGATTAGTTACGATTTAATATAAAAATGTTTAGTTTATTTTTAAAGAATATCATTTATGTTTCAGTTTTTAAAATTATAATAGCATTGGTGTGTCTCAACTCTACGTCAGTAATCTCGACTTAATTTTTATTCTAATGTAATATATTTGTCATGAATCATTTTAACATTTCGGAGTCTATATTTATTTTGGGTATCTTAGAATAAATTAATTCATCATATAAGATTACCGATTACCGTCTGGAGTTAATATAAATATTTAGAAATCAGTTAGAACTGTTCTCTGAAATTAATTTGTTTTGTGTTTAGATAATATGTTTTAATTATGCCTTTACATATTTTAAACGTTTTTATATTTTCATTTTTCATGGTACAAGTTAAACTGATCACATTTGTAGATTTGTAGTTTCGTTTAAAACAACATTTCGAATTAATTTGAAAAAAGAAGACGACCTATAGCGCGTGTTCTCCGTTATGGGATATTGGATAATGGCGTTAGATATTTGGATTAAAAGTGATAAAATGACAATTGTCGGTTTTATGCTAATTGATATTATTGATAAGCTTTTGCATGACAGTGAATTGTGTGACATTCGCATGGCTGCCACATGCGACTGACTATTTTTATATTCAGATCGCACCACTATTTAAAAAAAAAAATACATTTTGTAGTATGTTTCTCTTGCAAATGTTTCCGAAGCGTATTTTAAAGATTTTTTGTTTTTAAAAAGTGGGCGAAATAGAATTAAAAATAGTAACCTGTGGAAGCCCTGCATTTCATATTCCTGATCTGATTTACAGTGATTACTGTCTTTGAATATAACTCAAGAAAAGCTTGAAAATGAAGGACTTGGCTGCTAAAGAGAGTACTTTACAAAATGAAAGTCTCCAGATATCCGAACTTCAAATTTTGTGAAGGAAACTACAAACAAAACTATTGTGATTACTTCCTCTAAAATAACTCATTTCTGTAGTTGCTGCAATTGTCCCGATTCATGCGGAATGTATCGATTTTCAGGAGCCCCAAGACCTCTACCGCGAAGTACCTCACGGGGCGCCGAAAGTCCCTCTTTTTTATTATATACAAATTCTTTTAAATTTCTTTCGTATAATGCTATTCGTCATCCTGCATCTAGCGGAACTTAATGCAGTAATACAAAGGGACACATGAAAAAGGTCAACGAAAAAATGGACTCTAAAGCACTTTATCATAGTTGCTTTAGAGTATTTGAACTTTTTATAATGTTTAAAAATGGGCATATTTAAAAGCGGTATTCTTTTAAATGTTAAGTAGAAAATAACCTTTTTTTATAAATATTGGTTTCATCTTTCATTAATTTGCCAACGTTTGTTACGTACATATTTTTGTAATTTCCTAGTAATAAGTAAGTTAACAACTTTAGTATGTCGAAAATATTACAGTTACTTTTATTCGTCCCATTATGTTTTATACTACTTCAGAAAAATTATTGTTTTCATTGAAATTCCAAAAGGCATCATAACCCTAGATTATTGGCTTTCTTACCCATAGTTATTGTAAACAGAAATGCAAGTGTTTACAAAAAAAATATATGCTTTCTATAATATATGTAAAATGAAATAAGTTTTTAAATCATACATAAGACTGCAGACATTAACAAGAAATCAATGAATAACAAATAAAAATAGCATGCGATTTTTAAAACAATTAAGTCAAATACTACGGCATCTTCACCTAAACAACCCAATATACAACATTTCCGTATCATGCTATTCATTATCCTGCATATAGTGCAAAAGAATACACTAATATCTATAAAGAGATAAACTGTATACAATAAATAATATATAGTTTTTCCTAAAGGCATATCTTAAAATATGCCACCCTAGACTGAGCCTGTCTAAAACGGACTTTTTTTTCATACAGTTGATTGCGATCCGGTTTTAGTAAGTTTTACTAAACTTTGCTCGGTAAATCCTGTGAAAACGGACGTGTTTATAACGGAATTCTCTTTTAAAGAGAAAAAAAGAACCTTCCCGGAGATTCCGTTTTCTCAGATTTTACAGTATAAGGATGCTAAGTTTATATCGATAGCAAAATCTGCTAAGACGGAATTGTAAGGGACCGTAGAAAAAACTTAGATTTCCGTTTTTTTAACAGAATTTCGTCTTATCAGATGTAAGTGTTTTCTTACCAAAGGGACAATGAAAACTGTACGTTTAAAACAGACTTCCGTTAAAGACAGGCTCCGTTTTTATACAGTTTACTGTATTTTTATATCCTGATTTAGAATTCGTAGTCTCGCGGATTTTGCCTACAGTTTCCGCTTTCCTCTGGTAATGTACAGTCGTGAAAAAAAAAGTAAACACTCCCTACTAACTCCTCAACGAATTATCGTAGAAGAAAGTTACTGGTACCGAACGATTGGAAATAAAGTCTACTTTTAAATGATACAGATAAAATTTGGTTAAGGTGCCATCTATATATTATAATGAACCGTAACTTTGTTTTTTCAAAAGCAGTACACAATTCTGACAGCATAAATGAACTCAACACCCTTCAATTAGCCTAAAAATAAAATTTTATTCAATTCGTACCATAAGTTTCCGAGAAATTAATTACTTTAAAACGAGCGTATTTTAAGGGCTGTATCCAAATTGAAGTTCGGAACTCGATTGTTAACCGAGAGAGCCCCCATCTCGATCAAGGCACCTTAAGAAGTCAATGAAGCCTGCTAGATTACAGGACAGCAGAAGAAATTTCAAAATATTAAATCACTCCTATTATTGACGGCCCCTTAAACCATCATTTTGCTGTTTTTTAAGCATAATTTGAAAACTACTTGGAAGAAAAATGTGAAATTTTGGATTTCAATAAAGCAGGACTTAATAAATCTAATTCCATCAAAAAAATTGTATATTGCAATTCGTAATTTTTTTCGTGTGTTAATTTCATAACTCATAATTCATATCATAAAGTTATAAAAATTACAAATTCAGCGTATTTATGTTTGGATACATTAGTATTCTTGCTACAGAAAAAAATTAGCACATTAGGAGCTTAATTTCTGGAGATACAAATAAAAATATGAAAATGTAATCTAACATTAGAAGCACTAAATTTTGAATGTTTATAATTCAAAAACTTATCATTCAAATGACTTGAAATTCGGTGTCTAGGCATAGTTTAAAACGAAGATTTGAAATATCTCGTTAAAATTGGGTATTGTCATTGAAAAAAATGAAGTTTGGATACGTTTTAATATGTAGATGGCCCTCTAAGCAAATGTTATATACATCCTTTAAAAGTAGACTTTATTTCCAATCGTTCGGTACCAGTAACCTTCTTCTACGATAAATTGTTGAGGAGCTAGTAGGGGGTGTTTACTTTTTTTCCACGACTGTACATATCTTGAATTCATAACACACACAAAATAAACTTAAATGAATATAACAGGTTAAAATGTAAAATTACCTGAATATGATGTTCGTGTTCAAAATCATGAATCAGCAAATAATTCCAATTTGCTTATAAAGTAATAATTCTGGTCATTGACAAAATTTATGTCTTTGAGGAATTAAAAACAGTGGTGCTGGATTTCATTTCCTTAAAATGTTTATATTTTCAAATTATTGTAATATATTTTATAAATAAAATTAAGCAAAATAAATTAAAGAGGGCTGAAATTTCTGGAATTTAACTTGCGGCTAAAACAATTGTGGTTTAAAAATAAATAAACACTTAATAAATTAAATCAAATAGATATTAAGTTAAAATAACTTATAATTTTTTTTAATAAAGTTTTTGATAGTAAAAAGATTTACTTGAGATGCGTCTTATATGTCGGAAATTACTGTAATTATGGTTAGATAACGTTATTTAAAAGGGTTTTATTAATGCAAACTAAAAAATATATTTTAAATTAAATATTAATTTAAACAGACTTTTATAGGAAATATTCGAGAAGTTTCGGTATATAATTTTCGAACAGGGTTATAAGAATGAGACAGGTGGATGGGACAACACTAAACTTGGATTAAGGGGACAATGGACATTCAAAGTCACCAAATTTGACAAATAAATCGATTTTATTTTCGAGAATTATAAAGCTATATTCTCTAACGCAAAAATAATTTTTCAATTCTGACGCTTCTTCGTAGAAATATCAGCTTTTATATTTGTAAAAACTGTAATTACGAGGGTTCGTGACTTTGAAATGAAAAAACAAATGATTATTTTTCAACATGATCTCCTTTTATAATGTCACACTTTTTCTAACGATTTTCTAATTTCTTAAATCCTTCCAAAAACATGATTTCTCAATCTCCACAAAATATGCATTTGTAAGATTAATGATATCAGAATTTGAAGAAAATATCTTTCCACCAAGCCATTTTTTTTTATTTAGAGAAAGAAAAAAGTCACTGGGTGTCAAGTGAGCAGTGTAGGGTGGATGAGGGAGCAATTCGTATTGTAATTCGACCAATTTAGTGGCTGCGATCGCAGACGAGTGCGCTGGCGCGTTTGTCGTAACGAAAAAGCACTTTTTTGTTGGACTAATGGGCCGCTTTTCTTTTAAATTTGTATTAAAATGGTCTAATAAATCAGCATAATACTGCCCGGTGATCGTTTTTCCATTTACTAGATAGTCAATGAGTATTACTCCCCTTGGGTCCCAGAAAACTGTGGCCATAATCTTTCCGGCCAATGGAACTGTTTTTGCCTTTTTCGGTACACGTTCATTAGAAGAAATCCACTATTTAGTCTGTTATTTCACTTCTGATGTGTTGTAATGTATCCATGTTTCATCAAATGTAGCATAACGCCGCAAACCTTCGCTTGAATTGCGATCGAATTTGTCCACACATTGCTTTGAAATGGCTACACGAGTCTCCGCTTTTGATCTACTGTCAGCAATCGCGGCACCCATCTTGCAGATATTTTTTTCGTACCCAAATGTTCAAGCAAGATATTGAATACACGTTTATTTGAAATGTTTTCCTTTAGCTATCTCACGCACTTTCACACGGCGACCTTTTAACATGATATCATGGATTTTATTGACCATTTCTTCAGTCGTGATCTCAATAGATGTCCAGAACGTTCTGCATCTGTTGTGGACGTAACGGCCACAACGAAATTCCGTAAACCACTTGTAAACCATACCATATGATGTAACAAAGTTCCCATAATATTTTTTAAACTTTTTTCAGTTTCGGTAATTGTTTTCCTTCGCAAAAAATAGTGTTTTATCAAAACACGAAATTCTTTTTTTCTCAATAATAAAAAAAAAAAAAACAAAATATGCCAATCGTTTGCTTTTGAATCCAATAGAACACAATGTATTTAAAATATCGCCTGCAAGTTGCCCGAATGTTGTCGCAGATAATAATAAATGGAAAACATAATAATAAGAGTGCGAGCAGACCACCACCTTTTTTTAAAAATCACAGAGATATCAAAATGCCCTCGTATTTAAGCAGTTTGTTTTACTTAAAATGCTGTTTTCTCAAAATTGAAAATTTTGTACATTTCTAACCTTTCAAAAGTTCCATGCGCATTCCCAATTATGATATTCTATTGATATTTATACTTTATTTCCTACGTACAATAATAAATAAATGTTAGCATAAAAAGTTGCATTTCAGAAATATTTCAATGTTCAAATTTGTGTGGATATGAAAATACTTTTGACCGATACTTTTTTAGAAAAACAAAGCATTATTATCAACATTTTCTTTCTACTTATATATTCAGTGAACTTTTACAATTCATTACAAATTCCATTGTAATATATAAAAGAATCTCATAAGTAAATAATGTCGTATTTCATGCAAAAGAAATGCGCATGGGAAATTTTAAAATATGATAGTCATTCGTTATTTTAAATTTTTAAAAATTGAATAATTTAAAAACTTTTTATTATTTTATCACGAAATTTTTAATATTAATAGTTGAACTTGCCATTAACAAATCTGCCAATTTTCAAATGAATTCATTGAAAGTAGAAGGTTTTGTTTTTAATGTCCGCTGTCCCCTTATGCCAAAAAGAATTTTTAATTTTCAAATCTACACCTGATTGTATAAAGTAATTTTTATATATCACACATATTTTCGCATAAAAATATATTACATATAAATATATTGCATAATTTGCATAAAAATCTTTTGTAGTAGGAAAGTCGCGTTTTTACTCAACGAAAGTAAATAATGAATTATAATTTGAAATTTTTTGACAGTTTGAGATTACTTAAAAAATAATGGTTTTTTAATATAATTCGATAATTTCTGTTTTAATAAGTCACCAATGTACCTCCTAGGAATAAATGGGAGTAGTTAACATAATCTATTAATTTATTTTGAGTTTCAATGTTGCTACAAATATTGAATTTCTTGGTTATTTACTATCAAATGTTATTTTGCAGTATTAAAAAATTGTTTTTATTTTATTTTATATTCTATATATATATATACAGGGTGGTCATAAAAAATTTGCCGATATATGGAACTCTAGCTGCCGGTCCGTTTAACCGATCGAGATGAGATTTCAGATATAGTTATCCGGAGGTATGAGCTCTAGAGTTCCATATGTGGGCAAAGTTCTTTTATCACCACCCTGTATATATATAGAATATATATAAAATGAATATATATAACTCTACTATCACTATTTTTGGTTTAGCAGCTGTGAGATTTCTAGACAGGAAAATT
Source organism: Maratus speciosus (assembly GCA_963932465.1). Classification (NCBI taxonomy): domain Eukaryota; kingdom Metazoa; phylum Arthropoda; class Arachnida; order Araneae; family Salticidae; genus Maratus; species Maratus speciosus. The sequence continues at coordinate 422,996,198 of OZ010791.1, forward strand.
TTAGCGAAGCAAAAATGAAGAACATATATCTTTTTTTTTTAATTAGTTTTATTTTAAAAATGAAGCTATTTAAAAAAAAAAAGAAACTGTAAAATTTGTGATTTTTTTGTAAATATATCTGTCAAGTAAACCAATATGGATAAACCTTTAAATTTTATTTCAGTTTAGTACATGATAATTATTCTCAATTTTTCATCATTAAGTGGTATGATTTGACAATTAAAATTATATGATGATTAAACAGCATATGAAATCGAAAAAGTGAAAAACTATCATATTGGACATAGACATAAGATAGTCTATGCAAATTGAAGAATTTTAAGTGCAAAAGAATTGTGTATAGAGCGTTTTTATTGGTTTGTCTTGCGAATTTCGGATAAGTAGAGAGACGGGTGTAGTCTTTTAATGATGTCCTTGCTGTCTATAGCGTGTTAAACAATGATAATGAATATAAACTTCCTTTTTTAAATCTCGGTAGTAAATATCAATAACGTTTGAGTAAGATATTTTTTATTTTATTTAATATAAATTTATTATATGTACAATTGCAATTTTATAGAGTTAAATCTGTGTTTGATAAATTGAGAAACGTATTTAAATAGGTATTGGTCACTGATAGGATAAAAATAAATAAATAAATAAAAATTAAAAATCACATGCTTTCCATAATATATCCAAAACTTTGTAATGTAAGTTAAGATATGTGTGTAACTTTTTTCTATGTAATATATTTATTCCTGTATTATGTTATTTTAAACGATAAATGTAGCAGTGTTCGCACTGTATTTATATTATGTGAATGTGGACATTATAAAAAGTTTATTATATGCAGACAACAAAAGAGAATGGTTGAAGCAATCCACGAATTTTGGACCTTTTCAAAGTAACTTGATCATATGGCAGTTCGAAAATTGGTCGAAAACTGAATTGAATTCCAACCAGTCGAATTTAATCACGTGACAGCTAATAGATTTTATTCATAAATGAGGTTACTTAAAGCCATTGCAATGCCTCCCTCCATACTCCACCATATTTGGACACGTCTTCTCTGACTGTGGTCGCCAGGCTTTCGTAGTCGCCCGTAGAGAAATGTAGTCGTATATTTTAATTGTTGGCTCCTGATTGACAGATATCGGCCAAAGGCAAATACGGCGGAAGCAGGAGATGGCGCAAAAAGTCGTTTGCCAGCGTCCAAACATCCCACAGGGAAAGACTGATATATCTGCTGCTCTGCTCTATTTTCTAACTTCCTACTAGAAATATCATGTCCTGTATCTTGGTTGTCTTCATTGTGTCTTCCTGTGACTTAATCTCGGCACGAACGTCACTTTTTTTTGGGGGGGGGCGTAGGTAGGCTAAAAATGTACCGTACTCACCAAATAAAAATCGGAACGATAGCTCCAAATCTTGTTAATGAAAAAATACACTCAATTTACCGCTGTAATTCATATGAAGCGGTTTTTTGATCGTGTGTGGTTGATATTGTTAAAAGGGTCATCTAAATATTAAAATTGCATCACGTTTTATTTTCCAAATGCCACTTTTCAAACCATATTTCAGATTCTTGGATCTAAGCAGCTCATAAAAAATACAGATTATATATTTTTTAAAACAACTTTGAGGAATAGAAGTAGAGAAAGTGTTAAGTCCACGTGAAAGTCTTATACCTTATACCCGAAAAAATAATTTTTATTGAAATATTTCCTATATAATTAGATACATTGGAGTAGACCCCAATATATTACAGGCACATTATTCGATACAAAAACATATTTAAATTAATAAATTTATTAATAAATTCATGAGAAAAAAGTATGATTCATAACCTATAAATTTATTTTAAGAATAATATTATATAAAAAAGATATATTTATTGTTTTATATCTAAATTGAATCTCTATCATAAAAAATATATGTGTGTTTCACAACTCATTCCGAATATTAGTTTGCGATATATAAGGTGTCCCAAAAGTCCCTCACACATTTTCAATATAATATCAAGTAATTATTGTACATGAGTGCGTTTTAGATTAAAATGCCTCTCAAGATGAAAAGTTTTATTCACGCGAATAAAAAATTAGTTACAAACCACGCCCGTAGATGGCGTCGTACCTCAAATAAACAGAAAAAACATCAAAAACTCAAGACGCTGACTTACGGATAATTTACTTTTGTCATAAGCAGTTACAGAACAATTAATCTTGCAATCTGTTAGCCTAGTTCAATGTGTGCATCCTTTGTAGAACAAAAATTTCCTTTCCCAGTTCAAAATGCTGTTTCGAGTTGGGAGTGTTTTCTTTTGTATTTTTCACGAAAGTTCCTTTGAACAGTAATGGTGGATTTAGTTTCGAACTATCAACCTACGGAATTAGCTTTTTCGCTGGGTTTCGTCATTTTTGTGTTACAACATTAAAATAAATCTGAAAATCAGAGAAAAACGCACGTTAGAAACCCATTTTACTGACAATTGGTGCCATTTATGATGGAAGTTTCGAACGAATTATTTATTATTCGCTTTTTGTTATTATTCGGATTTTTGGGACACCCTCTTTCCATATAAAAAATATTTTGCGACGATGTAAAGGGTAATGGGTACACTCTTAAAAATAAAAGATGCCATGCGGTGCCGAAAGTGAGTTTTGTTATTTGAAAAATGAATGTTGGTGCAATGTTTAATATATACACGAGCCCTAATGACAGAATAAGTTCCCTGCTTTGAAATAAAACATCATGCAGATGAGAACGCTACTTTTTTTATATTTGCAATAATTATAAAAGTGGAATTATAGCCATTCTGTTTATGGGTGGAGGTGGGGGGGGGGTACTTATTATTCATTTAAAAATATTTTATTTTGTGTGTTACATATATATTACGTAAAATAAAATATTATGCACTTGTGAACGGCTGGTGTTACGTAGCATTAATACACTCATAGATATGACTAAACCGTACATGTATTGATAAATAATTTAACATTTGAATAAATCTTGATTTCCAAATAAAGAATGAATTTCTTTGCCAAGTATTTTTTTGTTCTTTATTTTCTGCGACAGCATTTATTAACATTCTTCTCTTCGCACTAATTCTTGCTTGAGTGACAATAAAGAAATAAAGAATGTTTCTTTTACAGGAAATGAATAGATGCCATGATATCAGAATGTTATTTTTTTCGCTCTATTATGGAAAACAATCGGATAACACTTTTTCTAGAAACCTCATTGTTTCTTATTAAAAGCATTACACCGATCGCTCATATAAAGTATAACAGTGATTTTGCGAACCTTACATAATATTAGTATTTAACCAGTTTGTTTGTTAATGTTAAATAAAAAAAAGCAATCTTCTCTTTTAATTATCAAATGTAATTTAGTAATGAATACTATCTGTACGTTTATCCTGTTGACAGTTATTTTTTATGTATACTATAACACTTAAAAATGTTATTTACACCTTACTAATATATTTCGAATTTTCAATGTTTTCCATATATAGGTATTTTTTTTTTATGTAAATGTAATCAAATGTTCAAGTACTTCTTTTAATCCAATATTTTCCTTCGGTTTGTAAATTCAAAGATAAGTATTCGCACAAGGAACGGCTATGTTCCTGGGGTGCTTAGAAATATTCTAATAATAACTAAGTTTATTTGGAAAATTTATACAACTTAATTATAGGTATTATGTTCATATATATAATGAAAATATGAATGAAGAAAACATATTTCATTCTAAAATTGAAACCAAGAAAAAGACAGACTTATGGTTTTTAAAAAAATCTACCTTACTTAAACTTATTGTATTCGTAACATTTGCTGCATCAGTTAATTAAAAATCTCTGCAATTGATGATGATGTCACATTTTATTTTTCTTTTAAACTGCATTATACTTGTTCCTAATAGGTGAAAATAAAAGCTGAAAATAAGCATTTTCTCACTTCGGGAAAACAAAAACATTTTCTGCATTTTATTTTATTTAATAAGGTTTCCTTTGCAAAATATTAAAAATACACCATAAATTACGGCAAAGATGAGAAAAGATTTGACCGAGGAGCATGGTATCTATGTGCCACATCCCCGGATTCTGAATGGGACTGAGGATATAAGAAGGTGCGAGTAACGTAAACAGCAGGGAAAAAAGAAAAAAAAGAGGGCTGAACTACGATTTAACAACTTGAGATCTGCAAAAATGAAAAATATAATAATAAAACTTTTAACTAACAAAGATTAAATTTTAATTTAGAAAAATTTGATTAAAAATGAACTAAAAAAAAGAAAAAAAAAAAGACATAGCCTAGTACCCTCAAACAGATGAAACGTCCCAGTACGCACGAAGAATTCGGCCTTGAAAAAAATCACTGCGCGACACCATAATCTGTCCACAAGCACTATCAAAGTGTATTTCAGCGGTGACGAAAAAATAAAAATAAATCAGAAATTTAAACTGGTCTAAAATTATAAAGAGTCTAATCGGATCCTGTGAAAATTGCTAAACTGGGTTCCCACACATTGAAGAGTGCACGCGGCGACAACTACTGGCAGACTGAGAAGTCAAATCCGAGCGGGGCGAAAAATTCTTCTTAAATAGGCTACAGCAAGATTGGAAGTAGCAAAGAGAGGAGTTATATCATGTTAAACTGGCAGAAGTTAGAATTTTTAAATATTAAGTCATAAATAAAATACCACCTTTTTTTTTCTTTCAATCTAAATTACGTTGATTTTCCTACTGAATCTTCGTTTGAGTATAATTGTCTAGGTCAGTTTATTAATCAGTGTTTACGTATGCAACTGACTAAGTAGTCATTAAAATTCTTTTCATGGTATTGTATCCTATGAATTTCAAACACACTTTGAAATTAAAATTTATCATGGTTGAACTTATAACTTTCATACCGTCTCGGAGTGGGCCAATAAATTTTTTGAGATACTTCAGCACGTGTAGATATATATTTCCTAACGCCTGCTTTCATCATTTAGAAATTATATTCTGGTAATGATTGACATTGTTTTATTATACTATAAAACGGCGTTTAGCATATTCACATAGGTCGTGCACCGAGCGTGTAGGAAACAGTAAAATAACTATAATAGTTTCTTCGTAAATAACCATCACTTGGATTAGAAGATACATAAATTTAGCTTTTCATAAGAGAAATCATTGAAAACAAAAAAACAAAACCCCTAGCCCACCTTTCTATGTCAATATTACTTTTTTAGAAAATGAGAATGTTAAAGTGACACCTATTGAGCCCATTTAGACATATCACGTTAAAGTAAAAGAATTAAATCGGGATGATAAATTTTGGTTAAAATTCTAATTCAATTGCTTATACGGCATTTCCACAGAAAAATATCATTTTGGGGAAAAATAAATTTAATGGTATATTTAATTTAAGGGTATGATTAAAAAGATTGAATCTTATAATTTTATGTTCTGTAAAAAATTCCTCATAATATCAAAAGTGCTGCCCTCTATACATCATGTAGATTACTTCTCTGGCAACACAAATGCAAAAAGTGTACATGTTTGCAAGTGCAAGAAGGAACTCTAAGAGAACGGTCTGATGATTTTTTTTCTTTTCCATAAAAATAAGTAAAGAGACTATATTTCAAATATTTTTTTTAACTTTATAAAAATATTTCTTGAAATAAAGTGCCTTTTAAAAGTGAGTTTTTATTGTTACGTCAGTCAAAAATTTTAGTGAAAAGTTAAGCCTAGTAAAAATATTTAACTTAAAGAAAATTTCCTATCCGCAAACCTTTTGGAGCATTAAAATCCTTCCAAACGATGTATTAGTTCTCAATTTTAATTGAAAAAAGACTGTGTAAAATGTGTAACTGACATAATAAATCATCAGTTACACGCTTCCTTTTTGCTTATACAAGTTAAAATTTATGTGAAACTGCCAAATGACAGAAATGCGTTAATTGCCAAATCATGTAAATGGGGAAAATGCTTATTTGGGATATGTGAAGATTGCAGCGGCATCCATAGTTTTCTTGATGATCTAATTCTAACATCATATACAGAAGTTTCAGCAATCTTTTACCAATGGAATACTGGTAATAAAAAAGGCTTTAACTGAAACCACACTTTGAAATGCAAATGGAGAAGTTTAAATCAGTTGCTAATAGTACGGAGACATTGCTTTGTTTCAAACATTCAATATCAGAAAATCAAATTTTTGAAAGAGAATGTTTCAGAGGATGAAGCTGTTCTCTATTCTCTGAAAGTTTTAATGTTCCGCATCAAAATGAAATCTTGTCGTCTCATTGGATTTCACTAAGAGTTACCCCTTTCACAACAGTAATTTATCGCAAATATCTTAATGTTTCTTATGTAGTTATCAGTGACAAGTTGTCACATGACAAATTTGCAATTATCTGTTTAATTCTGCTATTTTAAAATCATAATATGACTATAGATTGACCTATTTTTTTTCCTATTGGAGCAAAAAGTCAGTTTAAAAATTGATTCACGTTTTCTTCAATTTTGAAATCACATAAGCTCCACCCATTCCTTAAATTTGCTAAGTGGGGAGGGTTTCTTTGATACAGCCTTCAGAAGGGTACGGTTGATGGTATCTAGGGCATGATCAAGTGAGCAGTTTGGAAAGTAAAATTGTAGAATCGTGTTGTTATAAACACTGCTCATGTATTCATTGAAGTAGACAAAGAAAGTTGACCTAAGAAAAATTTTATTTACATTTAAAAAATGAAAGTTAAAAAAAAGAAATATCCGATTAATTTATATCCTCCTAAATAAATTCTTGATAAGCATAGAATTGATTATGTAAAACAAGTCTAATGTCATGAAGTCAAAACTTCTATTTCTTGTTCCGTTTCATAGAGATTTTAAGAAGGTAGAAATCATTCCAAAGGAAGCTAATAAAGAATGTAATATTCAGAATACAAGTATTAATAAATTCAAAATTGGAGATTATCTGTTTGTGAATTATGATACTAAACAAATTCTAGGATTTGTAGAAGAAATTCAAACGCGTGAAATCAAAATAAATGTGATGCATACTTGCCGCCTTGTTTGGAAATGACCATCTCGCCCAGGCTGTATATGGTACAATAATGATGACATTGAGAAAACGTGCCATAACCAATTAATGTTAGGTATAGTTTTAAGTTTTCTTAAGACGTTATGTAAATTAATGTTCACAAAATATGTTATGTGACTTTATTATCTTTGTAAAACGATAGCGTTACGTCAGTTACTCAGCAAAAATTACGTCAGTTACATATGTAAATGCCATTTTTTCTTTTTTGTTGTTAAAATATTAATTTAAAAACTTATAAATTGTCATTGCTTAGTGATGTTAATAACACAAAATCCCCTTTTTTAAATGGATAGTTTTGACAATTTTTACAATTCAATTAAGGCAGAAAATACGTTTGTCTGTTTTATGTTACATCAATTACGGAAAATTTGAATGCAATTTTAGGAACTTAAATAAAGATTGAAAAAATCTGATGGTACTTGGGTATTAAGTCCTTAGTTAGAAATATTTTAAATTATAAAAATTTGTTCTAGCTTTACTAGAAAATTTTCTACACTGTTTAGAAAACAATCATCGATCCTCAAATGTTACGTCAGGTACGATGGAATTGACCTATACGTGGATTTATATGAAACAGCGTATTTAGATTATTGCATGATTTGTATTATTTCTGGTGATAATGGTCGTGAATCACTACAAAATCCCTCAAAGGAGATAATTTGAAGTTGAACTGTTATACCAATCCGGAATGGTTGCTATATTGCTAATGCATATAGCATTTGCTACTTAATAATTTTACAAGTTACAATTGAAGACCTGAGTAAAAGAAGGTGTTATGTAATAAAAATTAGAAAAGTTGAAATGAAAGTGTTGTGTCGTAATTTACGTATTTATTTAATTCTTTCTTTGTAGTATATATTTGAATGTTAATAGTTGATACTATACTCCCCTAAAAAAGAATATTAACATTTAATTATTAAATATTAGAAATTATTTTCACCATTTAAATTATTAAATATTAAATGATACTGCCTCATATCTTCAGTATTATGTAGATTTTAGTATTTTAGTTTTACGATGTGATCTAATACTTCATAATGTTTTCATCCACCAAAAAAAAAAAAAAAAAAAACAATTTTTGAGAAAATGTATCATAACACGTTCTTCCTCTAATCTCTTCAATTGAGACACTTAAATATTAACCAGCGAGTTTTTCTATATGCAAGTTTTGAAATTTCCATATTCGGTTATTTTACTTTCAAGAATCATAAAGTATTCAAAAGATACATATGGCGTATTTTAACACAAATATACATTTTTTTCTGAGTAGGAAACAAATTGTAGAAGAAGTATCAAAAGATTTAAAATATCTTTATGTAAGAAATCAATGATACTGAAACAATTCAAATCTTTATTAGATAATTCTTAACTGTGATTCTACGGATATTGAGATAAAAAAAAGTTTTAAGAAATAAATGCTTTAAGTTTAAAATCAGAAAAAAGATTTTCGAATTGTAAGAAAAATAATTTTGTTCAAATAAGAGGAAAGGGGGAATTTTTTCCTGCTCTCAAAGCGAGCATAATTGTTTTCTTTAGATGTCTAAGAGTTCATTAAAATTTCTTTTACACTAAAAATTGAAACAGAGACACTAGAAGAAATAAAATTTTCAGGAAAACTTTAAGTGTAAAGGATATGTTATCACCTGAAGGATGAAAGTTAAGAATTTCCTGTCATTATTTTTAACTTGTGAAGCAAAATGATTTTTTTTCCCTTCCAGACAGCTAGAAAACGTTTTTTCTTACACAATTGGAATTTATTTTATATTCACGAATTATCTAATAAAATGTTTTCTGCAATTATAATGATTAATTTTCTACATTTCAATAAAATTTATTGAAACATATTGCTTTTTATGCATAATTTCGTAATTTATTTTGTATTAGTATATTAATAAAAAATATTCTTAAAATAATGATAAGTATTTACAAATGTATACTTTTTTTTTATTTTAAATATATCGACTTTCAGACAAAAGATTCTTTTTACTTAAGCCTTTTGATAATAAAATAAATTTTATAAATACCCAAGTAATCTGTTCCATTAACAAAAACTTTGTCAATTTTAATTAAAATCATCCATATATTTTTTATAGGAAAAATACAATAGCTCTCTTTTACTTATATAAAAATTATGTGCAGATATTCTGGGGGTAATACTGTACATTTCTCACTTATTTGTATTAACCATTTAAAATGTAAGGTTAAATGCGACTTATATATCTTAATTTAAAAAAAAAAATAAGAAAATTTAAAAAACTTTTCGGTAATATTGTGATTAACCTAAAATTTTCAATTGTAATAATAATAATAATATTAATAATAATAATAATAATAATAATAAAATATATAAATATTTTTGGGTTACACTCTATTTTTATCATATGTATCTTCTATTTAAAATGTAAGACTAATGGGCAGCAAATATTTCAATATAAAAATTTAAAGCATTTAAATTGTTTTTAAGTATTTTTTTTAAATATTTTTTCTTTTTCTAAAATTATTATGTGTAACTATTTTTCGGAGAATATTGTTATCATATATATGCATCTACCATTAACAAAAAATAACTTTTTCAGGCAGATATGGTTAACGAAACTTATTTCTTAAGCATCATTTTGCCTGCCGCCCGACGGAAAATACTCAAAATCCTATTGTTGGTTCATGTGTGCTAACAAAACATATTTCGTTATTATCAGCGAAATATAAGAGCAAAGATCAGAAACGTCAAGGAACGACATAATTTATATGCTCTAAAATTATACTACTTAAATGCAGTAGTCATTTATAATTTATTACCCTTGTCAAGAAAATGTTAATGAAGAGATATCGTCAACCAAAAATTGAATGAAAGAAAAAGGGGCACTAAGCAAAGTGTACCTAAATGCGGTATTACCCGAGGCGTCAAAACTGCTGGTACTTTCGGGTGGCATCATATTAAACATATGGGCTCAAAAGAGTCGCTCAAAAAACAAAGCAAATTTTTATTGGCGGAGCAATTTTATCAGGGTTCGTACGCCAACTGGAAATTAGCAGACCACAAAATTCTTTGGCAGCAGTATTTTCTTATAGAAAATCTCTCCTTGAATGAAGGCGAAATTTCGCTATATTAACCTAGATTTCATCTGGAAATTCTCCTGGAAAAATTCTCTGAACCGTACACTGTAAAACAAAATCTTTATTTCGACAGATGTAAAGTTGCATGCTTACTAAACTTTCATCTGTAACTGTACAAATAAAGCTGTAAATCTTCAAAACTAGTTTTTGTAAAGCTACAGAAATCTGTAGCTTTATAAATCAATCTGCTAAAATTACAGTAATCTTACTAAAATTTTATCTGTAACCCTGGTTGCAATTACATTAGAAGTTCTAGGCTTCCCAGTCTCCTAAAAAAACCCTAGTAACATTAGAGATTTTTTTATTTTCGGTGCAAAAGTGTATCTGCCACATGAATTTTTGTTGTTGCCGTTACCTAAAAAGTTCTAGCGATCCCAGTTTCCAAGAAAAACTTTAGTAACTTTACAGATATTTTTTATAGTGTACTAAACCTGTGTCTACTTAAGGGGTCTTGTACCTTTTATACGCGACGGAATTTAACGAAAAACTTCAAAGTTTGAATTAGTCTATCTTCAAAACCTTTTTATGTATAAACATGAAATTTGAGATATTAATTAAACAGATTGTGCTTTGTAATATACTACTAACAGAAATTTATTAACCCTTTACAGAATTTGTGTAGTGTTGAAATCAAAATAGCTCTTTTTTTTACCCCATAAGTCATTGCGCGCATGATATCTTGAGACAGTATGCATGGATTGTCATAAAATTTGGTAAATATACTACACAAATATGTGTGTTTAAAGTGATCTACTTTTAAGTATTTACAATGGTAATATTTTTAGTTATGACTATTTTTATTCATTAAAAATACAAAATTTTTATTTTTTTTTTACGAAAATATTTTTTTATATAGTTAATGAAAAAATTTTAGCCTAAGAGTAGATCATTTTAAACACACATATATGTTTAGTATATTTACCAAATTTCATGCCAATCTATACACACTTTATCAAGATATCATGCGCGCAATGACTTATGGGGTAAAAAAAAGAGCTATTTTAATTTCAACAATACACAAATTCTGTAAAGGGTTAATAAATTTCTAATGGAAGCATATTACAAAGCACAATCTGTTTAATCAATATCCAAAATTTCATGTTTGTACATAAAAAGACTTTGAAGGTAGACTAATTCAAACTTTGAAGTTTTTCGTTAATTTCCGACGCGTTTAAAAGGTACAAGACCCCTTAAGTTTTCGATAAGCAATTTTGCCTGGAGCAGCCAATCAAATGCTTGGAAAACTAACAAGTCGCAGGCAATTTTTGCCGCTTCACTGTAACAGATTAAACTTTAAAGAAAACCTCTAAAATTAGCCCAATTTTTAATATTGAATATATTGGGAACTAATCATAGAAACTTCACAAAAATTTATAGCTAGGCTAATTTGAGTGTCTAGATTCGTATTCTGCTATCAAAAGTAAGGGTTCATATGGAAAAACCAAGTTTGTTTTGACCAAATATCAAATCAACTATAAAACATTTCAAATCAATTTTTTTCATGATAATAGCTTGTGTGTAGCTATAAAATAAAAATAAAAACCATAAAAATGTAGCTAAGTATTCCTTGACACAACCACCCCCCCCCCCCCATCTGGTCTCAAGCACTTTTTTTTTATCTATTGGAATGTGGAAGAAGGGAATAAATATGTATTCAATTAATTTTTATGCAAACATATAACAATTATTTCACAGCTATCAAAATACTAGCAAGATAATTTTTTACAATAATCAACAAGTGCATGAGAATATTTTTTTAACAGGAATTTTAATTTGAAAATAATCTTTTTATAATTATGTGCTTTAGATATTTGGTGTGAGATGCAATCTAGTAATTATTGTTAATCTAAAAAAAAATTGCAAACTGAAAATGTCACAAACAAATGTTGTTCTTCGCTCAAAAAAAAGTCCTGTCTATATCAGGAATCGAACAATCTGCGGATTCACAATCGACCACAGAAGCTTTTTCATAACAAGTGAGCTGCTACCCGATTGGCTCACTAAAAGATTTAAGCCCTTCAGTTTGACCGTGAATATGTTGGAAAATTTGGCGATAAGAAAGTTCATTAAAATGTCGGATGCATATGCTCCACTATTTTATGATTTTCTAGTCGGTGGAAAGCACCGTTATTCCATCCAGTGTTTGTTACAGTACCATCACACCCTACTACTTCTAGTTTTTCTAGTGATATTGATAGTTCAGACAAACAAGAAATAATGCTTTGACTTATATCATTTGATGAACTCCATACATGTCCAATATAAGTTTATCCAGATTCCTGGATAAGAGAATAGCGTTCTTATTTCACATTCCTGTGAAATTGCTTGGCATTAAATTTTTCGAGGAACAAAGTATCTCATTTTCGTCCTTTAAAAAGACCCGAACTTTCCTCAGGGGGTGTAAATCGGCTTTTCAAATCTGTCCTAAAATTACTCTTGTCTCTTTTTATCTTACACTTATCAACCACATCAGAAGAATCTGTGTCGGTTATCCACTTAACGCTATGACAGCTTTTGTCCAATCAGAAACTCCGAAATGATCGCTGTTTAGCGATGTTCCGTTAATTTTAATTCTCATCTGCCCTTTGGGTAGTTTGTATTTATCTTCCTCATACTCCGAGTCTTCAAAAGAAGTGTGTTTGAATTCATCAATTTCATAGTACACTGCCACTTTAGGAAATTTAAACTATTTGAGGAACCACTCAGTGCTTGCTGAAGATCACGAGCTTTCCGCTCGGCCTTCACATTTAACTTTTTTGTAACTGTTTTGTAAATACATTCGATTTTCCCCAAAATTGTAATTCCTTTGAAGAATCATGAACCTCAACTGAAAGACACGAATTATATATATATATATATATAAGCATTTAATTAGAATTACACATTGACATGCATGTGGTCTTTTTAATATAATATAAATACCAAACCCAACAATTCGACGGGTGATTGGGTAGGATGTGGCTGGAACTCAACGTGTAGCCACCACCACGTGGTGAGTCTATGTCGTTTTGTTTTAGCAAATAAAACTAAGTGTTGCACGGTGAAAATTGCGAAACATTGGTAAATTTATGTTTTTTCTAAGTTCTTGCGAAAACAAAAAAAAAATTGGATTATTGATCGGAATTTAATTTACTTAGGTTATATAAACCATGAAACAAGTATAAAAAGCTGAAGCATGCTTTTTTTAAAAGTTTTAATTAAATTAAAAAAATTAGAAAAAATGCGCGATTTTTGCAATTTTTCATCAACTTTAAGTACGATGCGCGAATGAAAGATGTTAACCGATTTTAAAAATTTTTATGCCGTTTTTATTCGTATTACAATAGGCAACTTTTCCGAACTAAAGCGTTCCGAAAATACAAAATTTCTTTTTTTCGACCCACCCTAATATGCATGTCTGTAAATAAAAGTTAAATGAAGTAATATAAAGGTAAAAATAAATAAAAATACTTATAAAAATTTGTTTTGTGCACACAGCACAGGACTACAAAACAACGGGATGCCCATGAACGGGTGTAGCCCTTATTCTTGTTAAGTAACAAGTGTGATGGCATCTGTTTACGACATCAGCCCTAGGAGAGGAGGGAGTTTTGAGACACATACATCAAGTGATACATAAGTCCCTGCTCCCCAAAGATCACATTGATCTTCAAAGGAGCATGCGTCGATGTATCATTTAAAAAACTATGTTCATTGAATTGAAACATCAGTTCGACGGTTTTGTCTCTCTGCACAATGAAGCTTGGACCCTTCGGGCAAACATTTTAAACGGGAACAAAGCTTCAGAGGGGATAATTTAAAAAAAAAAAACTGAGATAAATATCTCACATATCAAAGGTAAAAGGTCAGTCCGAGTGTGGGGAGAGGCTGGTGACATGATCGGGTAATACTACAACTGCAATTGTTTTTCAAACTAAACTCTAAATGTGTATTCCTTACAATGTATCGAGAAGGATATTAAATTTATGTGTATTGTATAGCACTAGATAATGTTTTAAACATTTAGTGTAACTGCACTAGGTTAATAATGATACAAAAAAAAATTACTGTTATTGTGAAGTTATGTTATTACAAGAAAACGACATAATATCTAAGACGTGTTTAATGTCTGAGTGAAGTTTCACCAGAGATTATATTTAATCTGCCTAAAATAAAAAATGAGTGTAATATGTAAGTGTAGTAAACCAAACAACTGTGATGAAGACAATAGAAACATCACAAGTTTTAAATTTAAAAGTAGCATGTGAAGGAACAGCATCCTGTACTTGAGAAATCTTTGTTGTGAAACAAAGTGATGGTGACATGTAAATGTCATAACATAAAATGACTATATAAGGAAAAGAAAAATAAGAAAATGGTAATATTTAAAGTTTTATAAATGTTTATGTTGCAACTATCATATGAAATGAAAGGTAGTTCCTGGTATAATGAGACATAAAAAAAATATCTTAATGTGAAAAGTTGAAAACTAGAAAAAATGAACGTTTTCAATTGTGTGCAATGTTTTTAAGTAACCAATCTAAATATCAATGCACTAAATTGTAAGTGTATCTCTATGAACCAAAGAAAGAAAAGTATACTTGTATTTCAATGAACTAAACAATGTAAAAGTATCTCACAGTGAACTAAAACAGTGTATGTCAGTGAAAAAGAGTTAAATTTAACGACTTAGTTGCAAGTTTAATGAACATAGCAATCTAAGTACCTCAATGAACAAAGGTGTAAAATTATTGCGATGAACTAAAGTGAACAAGTATTTCACTGACTTAAAGTGTAAGAGTAATACAATGAACTAAAGTGTGTATAAACGATGAACGTTGCTATGAACTAATGTGTCTAACAAATTAATATATATATATATATAACGTCTTTCCCGTTATACCCCCTATACTCTGATATCCTATATCAAACTACCCAGAGTAAAGGCTTCAAATTTTGGATACATATAGTAAAGTGGGGACAGATGCCGCAGTTTTTCTTTTCTTCTTGTAAAATGTACAATAAAGCAAAAAACAACAAACTAAGTACCAGAAATCATTGATCAAACCCTTTAGAATCTAATTTCTAAGTTAAACAAGTTAACCCTGTTAATAAAGTAGGCATAATTATTTTCCCACAGGTCCTTTTTTAACATCATTTTTTATGTGCTGGATAAGATGCCGCATGGGGTGTGGGACAGATGCCGCATTGAGAAAAATGATAGGCTGTTTATTTTTTTTTTCAAACAAATCACATTTTTATTTTTTCGAACTACTTAAAATTAAAATAAATAACAGTAAACTTACAAAAATTACATATATTAGTAAATTATGAAAAGTTGTGTGAAAAGTGTAAAATGCAAAAGCTTAATCTCTATAAGCAAAACTTAAGACAAAAAGTGAAAATGATAAGAAAATCATTTCAATTTATATGAATGGATAGCATAATTACGGGAAACAATCGACAGCATAATTCCAAAAATATATAAATCAACTGGTTTACATCCAGGCGAACATTGCATTTGCTCTTAATGTAAGTATTAGTTATATTCAATTTAGGCCCTAGTCTGTTTATTTTTGGCCTTTTTTCTCATTCTTTGATTTTGTTTTTCCATTCGGCCCCAATCACACAACACTACCCGTTGCAAAAGTAAAGTAAGCGTTTTTCATGCAGCTATCGATTGAATTTGATGCATTGAATCCTTTGCGCTTTAGACTTTGCTCCTTGATAAGACTCTAGCCACCCAACATATGCAGAGTCATCAAATTGCAGTCCAGTTTCGCCATCAGAATCCATAATAGGAACAATTTACCCATTGTCGGAGATGACTTACATTTATTATTTTCCTCAAGTAAGGCGTTTTCAAGTTGATCTTTCCCTTCTTTTTTTTTACACATTTTACTTCCGCCAAGTTGTCGTTCTTCGACGCTTTCTAGTTTCTTTTGTTTTTCATTTCCTTCCTCTTTTTTTATTGTTTATAAACTCTGTGCTTGTAATATTTGCATCCTTTTACTTTCTCTTACTTGGCTGTGTAGGTCTTTTGACCATTAAGGTAGGATATATTTTGTTTAACAGTTTAGATGGTGAGATATGTAAACGGCCTGCATTTTCCTCATTCACACATCGTAAACCAGCATTGTTGCTGAGAATATTTTGATAAGTAGCAGAATGCGCTAATATACATTCATTTAAATGTAAGTTCTACTTAAAATCGTAATGATGAATTTATTGAACCGAAAACAAAAATACAGTTTGAGGCATCTGTCACTCAACATCGGTGACGCATCTGTCCCATAGTGGCGGGTGAGATGCCGCGCCGCCATCTTGTGTCATGTGAGAGACGCGAGAGAAAGGCAAGCACATGTCTGTATTCTAAAAGGATCTAGTCTATAGTTTCGATCAATTTTGGGATGAATCTGTTTATTTTTTTAAATGTGTAATAAAACTTCATTAGAATAATTTTAGCAATTTACCACGCAGGTACGAGCCATAAAAACTGGCATAAATATGTAAATACTGACAATTAAGCGGTGGAAACACCTACAACACATCACACAGTACAGCGGAACACTACGAACTTCTAAAATTTGTCTAGGGAACGCTAGTGTCGCCTATACAATCTCTGTGGCATCTGTCGCACCGCGGCGTCTGTCCCCACTTTACTATACCGTTAAAGACATTTGGAAACGGATTACACAAAACAATAATTATAATAGTTCCAGTAACACTGATAGAGGGCACCATACAACACAAAATAGGGACAAAAAAGACAGTATTATTAATAATAAAACCAAACACATGGGAAATAATCTTTTTAGCGTTTTAATTTCTATCATCCTACTGGTAAAAAAGTAAATGAGCTGAAACTGCCATTGTAAGTGTAATTTCATTTTGTATGCATTAAACATTTCATAAACCCATAGTTTACCGCCGTATTCTGGGTAAAGAAAAGCATAAAGACTGGGGAGAATATTATTTCTTCTGCAGCGTTTAAATAATGGCAAAGCAACCAGTCTTGCGTTTCTGACAACTTGGCCATTTTTTCAGCAGATCTTATTCCGTGTGATTATTTACTGCAGGGACATTTAAAAGATCTTGTTTATCGAGGACGTCTATTAACCGTATCATATCTGAATGAAGGAACCACCCTACTTGTGAGAAGCATTTTAGTCGACTAGTTAAGATCTGCAGTTGAACAAGCTATCCACAGACTGTAGATTTTATATCGTCATGAAAGAATGCATCTTTTCAGCGTATTACCACGGCGCCATCTGTCAGTAGTTTCTGAAACCATTTTTTTTCTCTCATAATTCTTTTCCCATGCTTTGAATAGCGTGTGTACAAAATTTGAAAGTGATACACTGAATAGTTTAATATACAGAGAGGTCGAAAGAGAGGTGTCTTAATTAGGGCCATCCAGCATATCGCATAACATAATTTATATAAAACCATTTTACAGCAAGGGGAAATGTTCTATTTTGATTTTTATACCATTTCTCATTTATTTATAGCATATAAATAAAGCATTTAAAATGCAGTATAAAGTTGCATCTAAAATGTTTCTTCTAGTTTCGTAAATAGGTGTAAACAAATAATGAAATCAATAAGCTTTTTTTTTATATTTGCAAAATATTTACTACTAGTTCTTCATTCAGATTTTAATATTTGAATAAAAGTGTTTTCTAATGTTAATATTGAATTTTTTATAAATGCTCAGAAATTATTTAAATGTTTGCATAAATTTTCCAAACAAACAAAGAAAACCAAACAAATGAATATTTTTAATTATATTCTGGATAAATTAGACTGCAATAATATATGATATATAATATTTGATATATATGGTATGATACATAATATGATAAGTAATATATCTGACATGGCTGTTTGGTACATTTTTATTGTAGAAGTAAAATACCTTTCTATTTGAAGACTATTAATGCATTACAGTTATGAAATAATTTAACAAACTTGTATTACATAAATTACACGAAGCATTACATTAAGTAGAAACTATATATATTTATTTTCACAATGATTAAAAATTGTGTTTGAAAGAATTAAATAACGTTATGCTCCATAGATAAGTAAATAAGAATGAACGACGCCAGACAAGCGGTTCGGAGTATTAGATGAATTAATCATTTGTTGTAATACTACATGGCAAAATGTAAAAATAAACCATCTATACATGTCTCGAATTCCCATTTAATTATAAATTACTTTAATATTCATCGAATAACTTTGATAGAAAAATATATAACTCAACTAGGAACTAGCTACTGTGCAAATATTTGAGCAGAGACCTTTTTTTTTTATATGTGATGTAGTTCAAAATAATTCAATAGTAATTTCAATAATATGTATTTGTTAAAGCATTTACTTATCTTTAGCTTTAGGCGTTTATAAATTAGATTAGATTATTTATTGTGTTCAATATCTTATGCCGTTTTAATAAAATTAGTATATCCATTTTTAATTCTTTAATTTCAATAATACATACACATATTACTCATTATGTAGTTAGAACTGTATTTACATTTGATTCTCCCTATATAGTTTAATGATAATGAAGAATGAAATAAAGTGATTATATTTTTAAAAAACTATATTATTTGGAAAATATAGTATCACTATTTTTTTAATAAGTTCAATTATAAAATTAAATTTAAAAGATCAGAATTCCGCTACATAAGATAAAAAAAACCTTTCCCAAGAAATATTTCCCACTATGCTTCATGTAAGAAATTCCACATGACATTCCAATCACAAAAACATAATTATGCAGTAAAATTGGATGTATTTTCTGATGGAGAGAAGGAAAATAGAATTAATACTACTAATGAATTTAGTATGCAAAATACTTATATGCTTATATATGAGCCCGTTGACACCATACCATGCAAGATAAATGGGCGCAACTTGTAATGTCAGTATTTAAAGGTTTGCGTTGAATACTGAGGCGAAAACAACATTCTCAATTACTGTTGCAGTGAAAACATTTAAAACATTTGACGTCGAATCACAATATTTTGAACTGAGAAAGCGGAAAAAACATGCTACGCAGAAATTGTTATCAATTTTAATTCAACGAGATTAACTTCATAAATTTAGCATCGTGCACCTTCATCTTTCATAAGCTTGATATTCTTTTTTAGCGGCGAAGTCCTATTTTTTTCAATACATACTTTTCCGTCGTCATCAAAAATATTTTTTCTACTTTTATTTTGCTACCCAAAACCGGCTGCTATTAGTTTCTTTTATCTATAATAGTATTGTAATCATTTCGACTTCCAGTTATTGACGGATTCACACATTTTAGGGGTCAGAGACCCCGAAAAACATGTTTATACAAAACTGTTTGCAATTTCGGTTCAGTGACAGGAAACAATGCTATTATGAACAGTGTAACAATATTCTGTGGCATAATGGATTTAGTATGAAAATATATCTTACATTTATTTTTAAGGTAAGATATTATTTTATATTACATAGAGGACTCCCTAAAATTTTGTAATTGATTTTTCCTTCTAATCTCATACTATTTTCGGCATACGAACTCTAACTCCGCAGTTTACCGATAACTGGAACTGTAAGTAGCCTCATCGCGTAGTGCATAGCCTCTTTACTATACCTGGAGACCACATTTATGACTTGTTAAGGTCGTGGTAAGGAGCTAAGGTCGTTGATAAATTGAACAGCATTTTTAGGAGTACCGTGCATATTTTAATAGGTTAATTCTGTGTACAAATGGCTTTCTGAAACTTAGTTCGTACTATAAATGCGAAGATATATTTTTAAATTCATAAATCTAAAATAATAAACTGTACAGTCGTAAAAAATACACTTCAGCTTTACATTGATTTTTATTTAATTTAGAGAAAAAAACGCATCTTGTATTCGAAAGTTAAAAAAAATACTCCCGAAAATATATTGTGCAATATTTATAAAATATATAATGTACACTTGATAATTCCTATTGAAGACATTTACAACATTTCTTTTAAAAACATCTTTTACACAAAGTACTGTAAACATTACAAATAAATAAAATGCGATGTAATGTGTATAAATATTTTAAAATAAAAATACAGTCCTAAGAATTTTCGATCATATAAATTAATTTATGTAAGTTTTGTATACGGAAACATTATAGATTATACATTTGGATTCTATAATATTTTAATGAATAAACCGCATTATTTGTAGTAATCCAAAAGCGTCATATTTTCCGTTATGTTAACACAAAATATTCGTGTATGATCAGATATATTCCTCCAATATCTTACACTTCATGATATAAATATCCCTGCGTATATCTAAAGACAATGAACCAGTATTATACCGAAAGTTATACAAACTTTTGTATAACATTATTATCAACGCCATGCAAATTATACATATGAATAGAGCAACTGTCCTTCTATAATAACGTGCCCTTTCTATTGCAGATAACTGAACGATTACAAGCAGATATAATGAGCCATCATTGACTTTTTGACAAAGAAAGGATGCAAGCTGCACGACATCCATTTCAGATACCCTACTTTTTTGTCAAATGTAGTACAGTGTTGTGACGACAGTCCATTTATATGACCATTAATATAAGCACAAATGTCTTACTTAAACATAATGTGAAATCTCTGAGAGATTCGCAAATATATACGAAAATAAGTACCGTAAAATCCGGTGTACAACGCGCACTTTTAATACCGAAAATAAGATCGAAACGACTACTGCGCATTATACGCGGAATCTGAAAGTGATAGATTTAAAAATAAGTAAAATATGAGCATAAACATTAACTTTAACAATTAATAAAGATTGATA
Organism: Maratus speciosus; assembly: GCA_963932465.1. Taxonomy (NCBI): domain Eukaryota; kingdom Metazoa; phylum Arthropoda; class Arachnida; order Araneae; family Salticidae; genus Maratus; species Maratus speciosus. The sequence goes on from OZ010791.1 coordinate 423,017,188, forward strand.
AATACCAGCTTTAATAATTTTAGTTGTGTGAGTTGATTCAATTGGGATTTAGCAGTGGGAAACATAATATGTATATATTTTCATATTATGAGAAAAAAGTACTTGTGTTTGACAGTATAGTTCCTCTTATCGCTTGGCACTTCGGTATACCATTCTTCGAAAGGCTATGAAAATTATTGGAACGAAAGACTTCAAAAGATAAGAGCATCGCATACGTACGTACATTTCGATTTTTCTTTCAAAAGAAAACGACGCGCGTTATATGGCGAATATACCTAAAAATAGTAAATACAGTCTCCAGTCGTAGGTGCGTGTTATGCGGTGGATTTTACAGTACTTATTTTTTATCCGTACTATGTTGGTAGATCGTTTAAAAGGATTGTCAGTTGCCATGTTTGTTTATCGTTGTCAATTGCCAATCGCTTTCAAAATGTTAATTTAATGTACCGGGTGTCCCAAAAAGGACTGACTGATTTTAAAATTCAATAACTTGCAAACGGTGACAGATATTAAAAAAATTCTTGCAGGAGGGTTATGCATAAGGTCAAAAGTTTTATTACAGTGATTTTCAATTTTAGTTCGATTTACAAACAATAGATGGCGCTGTAAGCAATAGTCGCTAAATACAGGCTCGAGTTTTGGTCCTTTATCTTGTTCCATGCAGAAAAAGGAGATGGAAATGTATTATCCGGGCCACGAAGTACCAAAAATCGAGCCTGAATTTAGCGACTATTGCTTACAGCGCCATCTATTATTTGTATATCGAACTAAAATTGAAAATCACTGTAATAAAACTTTTGACCTTATGCATAACCCTCCTGCAAGAATTTTTTTAATTTATTGTCACCGTTTGCAAGTTATTGAATTTTAAAATCAGTCAGTCCTTTTTGGGACACCCGGTACATTTAATATAACATCGTTGAAAATGATAACTAATACAAATGGAAACTAAAATAAATGAAAATAGTAATTTAGTATATATTTATTAAATACATAGTATACAAATGAATAGATTTTAGCAATAAACGATATTAACGGTTTTATTTTTATTTCCAGATATTTATTGTGCCCAATAAAATAAATATAATATAAGTATTATGTGATATAAGTAACGTTGTATCAGTTAATATAATATACCAGCTAACCTGCCCGGCGTTGCCCGGTCCCGTGATAATATTCTTAAATGAATCTGAATTTTTATGATTTTATTTCTTATATGAACTTGTAGGATTTTATAGTAGTATATGTTTCCGACGACTGCGTAATTTTTTGTTAAGACTTTTTCTTTCTTATTTTAGACTTTTCATTTTTAGATTCAGATTATTTAGAACACTTTAGATTATTCTGAAACATTTTAATTTGAAGCATTTTGCATCACTTTTGAACATTTTAAAACTTTCTGGAAAAATTTGGAACATTCTAGAAACTCTCTAGAAAATTTTGAAACTTTCTAGAAGATTCCAAATACATCTCTGTCCCTCACTGAGGCATAAAACGCAACTCAAAACATTTTAGACTCTATTCATAAACACAATGTGATAGAAGAAGGAAGATGTATGTTATTTCACATTTTTGTCACTCATTTCTACCCACGCGACCAAACTCGCTTACTAACAGCAGGAGGTTAAGTACTATCCACGACTACAACCACGACTGTATATATATATATATATATATATATATATATATATATATGTATATATTGTTTGATTGATTATATCTAGATCTGTGATATAGTATGCTATATACAGTTTTACGTATATAAAGACTTTTTCTGTTGCCTTTATTACTGAAACTATGTATTATTAACAATGCATTTGAAATGAAGGAAGCAATATACATATATATTGTGCACTGTAATTATTTATTTTGGCGCAATTGTTGACGCGGAGAATATGACCTGCCGCAAACTACTTAACTATGCGAACATGTTTACGACTAGAGAGAAAACTAGTTGGATGTGCCAATTCGATAACGGCCTTCTACCTCATGCATCTTAATATTTAAAAAAAGTAGTTACAAATGTTAATATTAGTGCAATACTAAATCAACTTTGACTTTCATCTTAAATTTCTGCTTTAGTCAATATTCGGTGTAAAAATGAGTTAATCTCGATCATAATTTTTAATGAAATTAATATTTTCTCGATTTTGTTGTACGTCAGCTGTTGGCGAACAACCGGCTTAACAGGATGCGAAGTTTCCGTCGCTGCACGAGCAGCCGATGTACAACAGAACAACGGAAAATCGAGACAATTGCACAATAATAGTTATTTTAGCATCCCCTTTGGGCAAAATATTTACAAATTCGAGGAGGACCTGGTTTGTATAGCCATTGGTATATAAATGAAATTTGGTTCAGTTCTATGCATAACTTCATACCCTTTTTGATGGTACAATAATGCAATCGCACAAAAATCTCTATTAGAGCACTCCCTTCCGCGGAATATTTCCAATTTCAAGGAAGACCTTCTTGTCATAGTCAAAACCATATAAATATAATTTGGTTGAATTCTATGCATAACTTAATGCACTTTTCGTTGGTACAATGGCAACACATGGGCACACGAACTGGCTGACAAATTTTTGTATAAACATGTGGTTTTGATATCTCTTAAACCTTTAAACGTGTAAATCCATCGAAAACCGGAAGTCGAAAAAAATTGCGATGCTTTCTTCTATTGACGATAGAAGAAAGTATAAAAGCAAACAATATCAAGTAAGCATTGCAAGCAGGGAATTTTTGTTTTTCTAGTCTGATGATATATTTACAAAAAGGACCGAGATCAAACCTTTCTAAGAAAAAAATTATTGATAAAAATTAGGGAATCGGATTAAAAGTGTTTTGTATCTTATAAAAAATAACATACAAACGAAATAAACAACATCCCTTACTGCAATGGTAAAAATTTGCAGCAAACTGTCAAGTTATTCGACCGTTTTTTATAGAAATACAGTCGAACCCGGTTAAGACGCGTTTCAAGGGAGTGGGCAAAAGTTGCGTATTATGCGGGATTGCGTATTAAACGTGATTTGTGTAATGTTGCAGGAAATGGGCTTATTTACAACATCTAATCGTCTAAATGAACTGTAGAAATTTCATTTATATGTTTATGGTCGAAAATTGTACCTTTTGGGTATATTTAAATCAAAATTTAATTGAATTCATCTTTAACTCATTGTTTCCTTTTATAGAACCAAGTGGAATAATAACTGAAAATAAAAAGTGAATTCAAACGGCTTTATTTTGGATTAAAATGCTGCGACCAAAAATAAGGATAATAATTTCCTGCTAGACTAATTTTTTTAACAGAGCTGAAAAAATATTAAACCTTTGAAGCCCTTGTTAAAATCATATTTAGTACTTGTGATAATGAGTACAATTATAATCTGTCCTTCTTTTCATTATAAGAAAAAGCTACACTTATTAATAGTATTTGTATAAAAAACATCGTTTGCATAGCAACGAGTAAAGAAAACATAAAAAAAATTAAACAACCACAGTTGCATTTATTTAATCTTTATGAGTCTAATTTTGTTTGCCTATAATATGCATCATGCAACATAGAAGGATATAACGACATTTAGAATCTCACTAACAATAGGTATACTAATCTTTAATCATGATAATTTCATGACATATCTGAGTATCCTGAATTCGTCTATCTCTCTCTACTACAGTCAAAACATGCACGAAGTGAGAGACAAAAAATGTTAGGACGCGGGATCAAACAATAATTGTAGTGTTACTAATTTAGAGGGGTATTAAAATTCAAATATCTTCCACTATTTCCGATTAGTAATGTTCGCCTTAATTAAACTGTTATTAAATAATTACTATTCGTAAGCAGTGTTTTTTATTTGAATATAAAATAATCTGGTAAATTGGCAACATTGAAGAACAGACAAGGAATTGAAATCTTGATCAATGAATTCGCGTCTTAAGCGTTATTTTTGCCTCAAAGGACCGAAAATATCTCGCATATTAAGCGGAATCTCGTATTAACCGTTCGCGTATTAAAAGTGATATTGTTGCATTAGCCTTATGGGCGATAATCAAGGGACAGGAAAAAAAAATCGGCGTATTAAGCGGGATCGCGTATTAACCGGGGTCCCCTGCACAAGACTGTAATTTGATTATCTTCTGACAATAACATGGGCAATAATATTGTCAGAATAGAGTTAAATTATTGTTATGCAACCCTTTTTCGTTAAGAATGGTCGAATGACTGGACAATTTACTCCAAAATTTTAACAGTATTGATGTCGGTTAAAAACGATGCATAATAATATGTTAATATGTAATGCTGCGTAATACAAGTATTTAAGCTTTAAAAGATTCAGTTTTTGTTACTTTTGCTATTATTTTTATTATTTGAATAAAAAAAGTTTAAATTCCTTTAATTCCACTTCCTTAGAAATTACAAACTTCTTAAACTTTCATTGTTTAAACAATAAATATTTACGATGGAAAAGGAATCAGCTCTTCAACCTTCTTGGTGTATTAAGAAAAGGGGAAACTTTTGTTAATGATGAAATACTGAGAAATAAAGAAGATGTGTTTTTTATTGATAATTATTTGTGCTTAAAATAAGTTATTTTATATTGAGTTGTTTTAAAAACACTTGAAAACACAGCTTGAGTGTTTTTTAAATGACCTTAATATCTATTTTAGTCATTAACAATTGTTTTATAAATTACAAGTACTGATATTATATTTATTAATTTTATCTCATTATTTAAAAAAAAACATTAAATACATTTTGTTCCACTTGCATTCAGTTATTCTTCTCGTTAAACAATTATTCTTACGTGTTTCTTCATTTAACAGCACGTTTTGTTTCTTCACTTAAAATTAAACAAGATTAGAAAAAAAAAAGTAATGAATAAATAAAGTTTTATTATGTGCATTTTAAATAAAATTGTTACTATTATTTTTCTACATATATTTATATATATATATATTTATTTATATTATTATTTATAAGATATTTTTTTACTTTATTATAATAGTTAATTTTTCTTTTAGATTTATTTACCCTATCTTTTTCAAATGACATAAAAAACAACTAAGAGAATAAATGTGATTTTTGATTTTCAGAAAATATTTTTCAGTAGCTTTTATTTTCGGCTGTCCAATTTAAATCATTTTTTTTAAACTTTAATTAAGAGTTGCTTGAAGAAAACGTATATAAATATAATAAATAAAGAATACGAGGGTAAACAACTGAAATCTTCTAAAAGCTCAATGTTTGTATTGCTTTTGTTTAAAGAGTAATAATACAAATTCAGAATATCTGAAATAATTTTATTTTCTTTCTTAAAAACCATTTATAGTTTTTGGAATAATTCAATAGTTTTGTTAATCACTGAAGCAGAATTTTTCATTTTTTCTTCAAATAATTTGTCATATATTTATCTGTTACATAATAAAAGTTAGAAACTATTCTTTAATTGTCGATTAAACCATTTACTAGATTATTTATTTCTAAAAATATCAATTCATTTAATAAGGGGTTTTTTTTTTTTTTTAAAGAACATTGGCAAGTTTGAAATTTACTGCTTAAGGATTCAATAACATATGCCTAAATGTCCAGTACGAAACTATTTCATATCCCAATAAAAAAATAAAATAAATATAAAAATAAATAAATTTCAGTTTAAATGAAGTTCTTTAGTGCATAAAAATTGTCAAAATTCTAGAGCTGTAAAAAGCAGGCATAGAGTCACATTTCTAACAAATTTTCATTAATATAATATGAAATAGGTACGGTACATCTCAAGACATTTACTCGTGTTGCCAGAACTGTTGCTAGAAGGATAGTATTTTATCCTTATTAACAATACAGTAAGCAAACATAATGGTTTCAAATGCATAAATTAGTTTTAAAAGCAACTTTTTTTTAAACTCAAATTTGAACTTATAAAAATAATTAAAGTACGTTTATATTAATAAAAAAATATTAATAAAATGTAATTATTTTGTGAATAAAAGCAACCTTTAAAGTCCTAATTGACTTCCAATAATATAGAAATTCCAGATTCAATATTCATGTGGAAGCAATATCGTCATTTATGAAAGTTTCTAATAAGCTAATTAATCTAAAAATACTTACTAATTATCCTATATCATTGATATATTTAAATAATTCAAAATGTCTAAAATTCTAATGAAATTTTTTCTATTTGTTAACAGAAATTTGGATGTACTAATTAATCTTTTTTTTTATACTGCATTAGTACTTTTGATTTATTTCTTTTAAATTTATATATCTATATGTGATTCGTAGTAAGTTTTCATTGATTTACTAAAAATATAAATATTCTTTGATATCCTCTCACTGTTTGGGAGAAAACCTGGGGTCCAATTATATGGATCAGATCACAAGAAATGAAAATCTCGAGTCACACATGCAAAAGAATGTGTGTGTCTGTGTGTAAAATGGAAATCATTCCATTTATTTTTGTAACCCCTTTATGCAGTTATTTATTTTCATTTGTGTTATTGCAGTTACTATTAGACATAACGATCTCCAAGAAAATGAAACTTGAAACTGCCGAGGGCTTCAGAACACAAACTTTAATTGGGAACAGTTGAGGTAGAATTTGAATGTCCATTTCGACTTTTATATGCGTACTTCTTTTTTCCTCTTGTCAGTGTAAATATAATCTCTCATTGTCTAACACGCGTTGATCAATATGCCAGGGAAATATTTTTCTGTATTTCTAATCAGTAATTTTGTATTCTATAAATTATTAAATTTGACATTAAATTTGTTTAAAAATTAACATTGAAATGCAGAAGATTATTATCGCAATTTAATCTTTACATATTCTCAACATATGTATACGCTCGTACTAAAAGAATTCCTTGATAATTTATCGAGAGATTATAACAAACATAAGTGATTTTTTTTCATATTTAAATATTAAATATTATTTAGCCGATTGAACTTTATTAAGAAATATTAAACAGTTAGGGAAACAATGACCACAGAAACTGAAGAAGTCTTTCTGGTGTTATTTTGTTGCTTTCATTGCCTCCACTATATTACTAAAAACTCCATATAAATTCTGTAATAAGCTAGAATAACACATTATTTTCACGGTAAATAGTTTGAACGATACGCGAATTTTACAGTATTGAGAAAATATTTTATCCATTACTTTGCAACTGTACTAAGTCACACTAAAATATCGGTTTTGAATTCGTGTTTCTATATATTTTCATATACAGGAACTGGTACTGATTTAGTACAAAAATATTTTATTCGTGTGTAATAGATATTTTTGTAGGTTCCTTTGTTTTAAAAATTACAAGTGCAACGCATGTTTTTCAAAAATTGTGTAATACAAGGTGAGACCGAAAAGTAAGGTGACTGACATTATAATAATCACTGTATTATATATTTTCAGATAAATACCTCACTGTTGTTCAAAGTAGATCCCGCCGTCTACAATACGCTTTTGACAACGTTCATACAAGTTACGGAAACTTTTGAAAAAGTCTTCCTTTGAGACTGTTTTAAGTTCTTTGGTAATAGCAGCTTGAATGTCGTTTGTGGATCATACGTTGAAACACGACGTTTCGTCTCCTGCGACGATGGACTGTAAAAACGCGTCATCTTTGTTTGCTGCGTTGATGAAGCCGCCGCATGAGTCCATTCGCTGCTGTTTTTGTTCATTGCTTAAATAATGAGGGACAAACGTCGCACAAAGTTTCCGTTTACCCAAATTCTTCGTCAATATTGTTCGGACGATTTCGAGAGGAAGATTCATTCGTCATTATTCGGACGGACAAACGGCAATCTAGCAGCAATAACTTCCTAACCCTTTCAACATTTGCCGTAGTTCTGCTCGTCACGGGTCTTCCACTGCGATGCTCATCCTCCAGGCTTTCACGACCTTCACGGAAACGCTTGAACCACTGAAATGCTGTCTTGCGAGATAAAATTTCTTCGCCATACACACTTCGAAGCGATTTCGACGATTGAATAAGACAATATTTTCTATAAAATTTTAGTGGTATGAAAAGCGTAAAAGTTGGCAGCTATGCCGTAGAAGTTTTACCTATTTTAAAACACAATTTCATATTCGTTTTCTGCTCCATTACGCAATGCACTACCACACCTTATGTTTAAACGACTGCACGAACAAACACTACCCGAGAAATTTTGAAAATGAACTTTAACGTTACATACCGAAGATCGTAATGCGCATGTGTCCGGTTGTCGGGCTGTTCTCATTTTCGAAAGGAGAGGTGAGTCACCTTACTTTTCGGTCTCACCTTGTATATCTGAAATACACACTAAACAATTTTATAAGCTAATGACATAAAATGGAATCTCTAATAAGTTAACGCACATGATAAATGCAAAATTCAGCAAATAATATGATAAATGATTTCCTCTTATCGGAGTTGATTGGAAAAAGGCAGTTTGCCACAAATTTTATTAACAGAAAGTAAAGAATAAACACCACTCGTTTTTTTTGAAAAATTAAGAAAGTCCAACAATAATTGTATGAGTATTGTAATTACAAAATATTGATATCAGGAAAAGAAGATGGCTTTTAATGTATTTCCGATTTCAAATAAATTTCAGAAGTCCTTAACTAAATGCTGTTCTTTTTCATAAAGTAATGTATAAATATTAAAAATAAATCACCCATTTCTTATAGATTTGTATTTAAAATTCAATTGTATTTCACATTTAGAGAAAAGTAATTTTTCGTTAGTTAGTATTGAGGTATTGCATCAATCTTAAATTTCATGCAACGTGAAACGTAATGATATGAAGTTGCAGAAGTCAAGATTATATAAATATAAATGGTCTTTATAAGGTTTTATTATCAGAATTTCTTTATCTAAAATTTAAATGTTGTAGAATTTGTATAAGGGTAAAATATTGCAATAAGTTTTAGCTAGATATTTATCTACATGATAAAATAGCAATTTTTATATGTGTACAAAATTTCAGAATATTTAATTGAAATTTTGTTCATTTACTTCCTTGTAAATTATTCATAAAAAAACCATTAAACTAATATAGTTATTATTATTAATTAAACTTGGTTTGATGATTACTAATAATAATTAATGTCAATTACGAAGCAATAATATCACATTCTCATAATTTCTATAAACTTTTATTTAAAGCTGTAATATGACATGTTCCCTTCTTTTTAGAGGTTGTAAGTGTGATGGGTGTTTTGATGGATATTTTATTCTTATCTACTTACAAAAAGAAAAAAAAAAAAAAAAATTGAAATACTCTACTGAACTCTTATTATCAAAAAAAGTTTGGAACTATCATGGTTTTAATTGTAACAATTAGTTTCAAAGAAAACATTGTTTCAACTGAAAATCAAACATTAAAATATTTAAAGTATATTTGTATTAATAAACTAATTGTGAATAAAATATAATTATTTCTTAAAGAAAAGCAACCTTTAAAAAGTCTTTAATGACTCCCAATAAAACAGATAAATTCAGATAAACTATTCATTTGAAAGCAGAATGATAATTTCTGAAAGTTTTAATAAGCTAATTAAACGAAACATAATTACTAATTATCTCGTTACTAATTTTAAAAACGTTTAAAAAGTCTAACTTCGAAGTACAATTATATCTTTATTTATCATGCTAATTAATCATTTATTTATATTTATAGAGCATCACAACTTTTGATTTTTTGTATGTTTTCATTTTTTCCTTATTTAAAATGCAATTATTTTTTGACATTTACATTTCCTCTCATCTTTTAATTGTAAACCGGTTATCAAATTATTTGTACGAGTTTTAAAAAAATTGAAAAATTACAATCTGTTGTTACTAAAATATGAATAATCTTAGTTAACATACGTTCTACAAATTTATTTGCAAAATAATTTCTTTTAAGAAGTTTTAATATGTGTACAGTAAAAAACCGATATAAACTATTTATGTGCTTTTGAAAACAATTTTCTTTTTCTTTACATTTTCATTTTTATATATTTTTTATGTAAAAAAGGTAATTTGCTATTGTAATATACGAAACATTAACTGTACAGTATTTGCTTTTCATTAGATCATTTCTGCTAATTCCATCGTTTATTTTTAAAAGAATGCAAATCTCTGACTAGAATTTTATGCCATATTTAAACCTTTTAGATTTCCTTTTAGTTTTCCTTTAAAAACATTTTTAAAGGTATAAATAGCATACGAAATAACCGCTGTAAGAAAGTTTAGTTTGAATTTTATATCTTTATTTAATACATTTGTATAGTTTATACTTCAAAACATTGAGCAAATTTTGAATTGAATTTTTAAATTTTGTAAAACGCAAGTAATGTTTGTATGATTATTTTAATGCCACGTAATAATTGTATGTTTTAACACTAGAAATATCTGTCACTGAACAACCGTTTCAGTGACAAAAGAAAATAAATTTGTAAAAGAATTTTATCTTTAATTGAGAAATACCTTCGATTTTTTAAAAAGATATGTGTACATTTATTTCTATTAGTGTTATGATGTATGCCTCTATAAGCTGTTTGAAGCATCTGTTCATTGACGTACACCATAAAAGATTTCTACAGTATACCTGTCATGAGGAACAAAATTAGCACTTCTTGTACCTGATGACACAAAAAGCATTTGTTTTTTCATTTTTGTGTCAAAATTCAAGGGAAAAAAAATAAGAAAAGACACACATATTACTTTGTGGATGACTAAGGCTTTTCTTATAGTTTTACAGAGATGTACATACAATGGATTTTGATATTACCAGAATGCGTTGCAGGGAACACAAGTGACCAATGTGAAAATGAATTGCTAGTTTATAAACAAAATATTTAATATATAATTTTCCAGTATCATTCATCAGTTAATTTAAAATGCATTTTTAAGTAGAATATTAAGCACACGTATATTTAGAAGAAACACGCTTACGTGTTCAAAATAAGAAAATAATCTTTGAGAAGGTAATATCAATTCTCAATAAAATAAAATGTTATAATTTCAGTTATAATTCACATGATTAATAATTAAAATTTATACAAAAACACAGATGAATGTATCATCATTACTTAAGGTGCGCTCAACACAATATAAAAGCATTTTTTAAAAACATTTAAAAATACATTAAGGTCGTTTTAAAATCAAAAAGTTTTTAAAATAACTTGCTCGGTCATCATCAGTGAAAAATAATGTCTACTCTGTATACGTTCGCGCCTTCTAGATTCGCCCGGGTGAGACCATTCTACTTCAAGTGTTGTGTGGATTATAAGATGGCATGGAAAGGTATTCAAAAATTCAACAAACACAGGTTTTATCTATTATGTAATAATTCGTTCCAAACAGTGTGGATATCATATGATAATATATCATTGCTAGGTATTTCTTTATTAGATATTATTTCTAGAGATTCTCTTGTAATAGCTTCTTCGTAATTACTTATACCACCTATAAAAGTAGATTTCAATAGATCAAAAATTATCTTCCGTGCAAATAATTTCCAAGAAGCTATTGCAAGAGTATCTCTGGAAATAATATAGGGATAGCTTGCAATGATATATTATCATATGATATCCACGCTGTTTGGAAGAAATAATTACAAAAATTTTGAATACCTTTACCATTTTGAAATTTTGAATAAATTTACCATGCCACCTTATCCTTTATCAAATAAATAACTTGTAACTATTAATTGCATTAACAGATTTTGTTTCTCAAATTCTGTTATTAAATTACAAATTTATTTTCCCTACAAAATACAAAATACAAAAAAAATATTTGCATTGATATATATATATATATATATATATATACAAGGTGGCCATAATTAAAGTGACGGTACTCAGAGTGTTCTGTAGCGCGATATAATCGAGAGAATAGTGTCAAATTTTGTAGGAATATTAAACAAGATGGGGAACGAAGGATTCCGCGAAAAACAAATAGTTCCAAAAATCACCGCCAGGGGAATATATAGCGCTGTGTATTCGAAAGAGAGAGTTTCAAATAATGGAAAATCAATACTGAAATAAAATTACCGTTTAGTTAACAAGTTTAGCAATTTAATCCAACCTCAAAATGGTAACAGTTTATAAAAAGCTAAAAATTTACATAAACACTGCTAAAGTTTCTTTATCTGCAATTTCACTTACAGAGACCCAAAGAAAGCAACAGCAGAAGAAGTTCTTTATTCAAATTTCACGTTACATCTTTTGGCCCAGTGCCAGCTTGTTCGGCTTTAAAATGTAATGTGCTACTGTTAGAACCAATTTCATTGAAAGTTATCTTTCATGTTTCCTTCTTTAGTCAAGCGAGCTCTATTAATCAAATTCTATTATCTCAACCAGTGAAATGCGCCAGCCGTTCTTCGTGCTTTTAGAAACAACAACAACAAAAAAAAAATGCGTAAAGGTAACGGTCCTTTCTCAGTTAATGGTTTAAAAGCAATGGCTGAGAAGTTCGAGAAAACAGGTTGTCTAAATGTTCAGTCAGCTAGAAGACGAAAACCCGTATCAAAAGATACCGGGTGTCCCAAAAAGGACTGACTGATTTTAAAATTCAATAACTTGCAAACGGTGACAGATATTTAAAAAATAATTGCAGGAGGGTTATGCATAAGGTCAAAAGTTTTTTTACAGTGATTTTCAATTTTAGTTCGAATTACAAACAAAAGATGGCGCTGCGATCAATAGACGCTGAATTCAGGCTCGATTTTTGGTACTTCGTGGCCCGGATAATACATTTCCATCTCCTTTTTCAGCATGGAACAAGAGAAAGGACCAGAAATCGAGCCTGTATTTAGCGACTATTGCTTACAGCGCCATCTATTGTTTGTAATTCGAACTAAAATTGAAAATCACTGTAAAAAAACTTTTGACCTTATGCATAACCCTCCTGCAAGAATTTTTTAAATATCTGTCACCGTTTGCAAGTTATTGAATTTTAAAATCAGTCAGTCCTTTTTGGGACACCCGGTACAATCGAAGAAGTGGCAACGGCGATTGTTGACAGAGCACCAGACAATATCGCTACCACTTCCAGCGCTCGTGGGATAGCTCGGAATCTGGATATGCCTTATTGTACGGTATGGAAAATTCTACGAAAGATTATCCATTTCTATCCGTACAAGATCAGCCGTGTACAAGAGTTACGTCACACCGACCATGATAAGCGATTGATTTTTGCTCTCACTTTTCTTGCCAGAATGGAGTTGGATGATGCTTGGCCCTGGAAAAACTTATGGGGAGACGAGGCTCACTTTTCCTGAATGGAACTGTAAGTACGCAGAACTGTCGAATTTGGGATAACAAGTCACCAAGAGCGTTCAAAGAAATCCCTTTGCATTCACCAAAGATAACTGTTTGGTGTGGTTTCACGCATTGGTGACCATCCCCCACCAGACCCGATGACGCAAATTTCCCCCAAAAAATCTTCGTAAATTAACATTGACCCCCCTCCTTTAAACAGAAATTCAATTGTAAAATATATTCTACTGATAATTTAATAATAGTATTCTTACTTACTATCACACAAACATGAAATAAAAGTTTTAACAGCGTAATAAATAATGAAGATATATATTTTATTATTAGCAATCTGATTTTTTCCACATTTATAAGTCCTGACTGACAAGCCCGAGTTAATACGTTCACTAAGCTCCAGTTTTCACAGCAATACAAGCATTATTTAAATTAATATAATTCTAAAGATATAATGCAATATTAATGACTGAAATAATGATTAATACTCTTGATTACATTCATATACGTAATCAGTTATAATTTTTTTAATGTTATAAAAATCAATTCCTTTTAACATTTAAGATAAAATACAGAGAAAGCAACATTACAATTTTGCCCATTTGTTCGTTAGCCTGAGGATATGAAAATTCAAATTCGTCCCAACATCAGTGCTTGTGCCTTGATTGTGCTTGATCAGTGCTTGTGCGCATATTCGCCTTGCGAATATACTCTTTGCGGACAATTACCTCCATGTTTTAATACTTTAAATGTTCAAAACGAATTAATCGTTTGTTTACTTTCATGGAGGGAGAGTTTGAGCCTCAGATTGAGCTGACAATTTAATTTCAACTACTGGAAAAAATTTTTTAATGAAAATGGCCGAATGGAATATGAATAAGCGAAATGTTTACCGGATCCGGATGAGTTCACCCCGGAACTGTTACTTAGCCCTATTATATATATGAGAAATATATAATCCCCGTCAAAAATTAACGGAAAGTGAATGATAAATCTTCAAAACATTAGTTAAAAAAATATTTTTTCTGACTTAAAAAAGAAAAGAAAAGATGCTTGAAGCATTTTGTTAATCAAAAAGTATTATCCTTTGATTTTTTATGATTAGAACAAAGAAATTATGTAAACTATAATTTAGTCACCAGCGCTTAAGCGTACAATTTTCAGCTACACATTCTGTGACGAAAATGCTTGTTTAGGTTCCCTCTACATTAAAAATTTGTTGTTCAGCGAGACTTTTTTTTTCGCTACAAACTATATTAAAATTCATAATTTTATCTGCAAGATAGTTAAAATATGTTGTACCGATAAGAAATACTCATTTTATTTGCCATGTCTTCAAATCTGATGAAGTGCATTGTAAAAAAAGGTACGATTACAACAGAAAATTGACGCCAAAATAATTAGCAAGAAGCATGAGCTCCTAATTTATTGGGAATTAACATGGTCTAAACAGACGCTGCTCGCAGCCTTCGGTACACAAAAAAATTGTCCATTTAACACTTTATCTACTGACGGTACTTATAAGTACCATTAAAATAACTGGTTATTAATTAGTTTAATACATCGATTAGTAGTAATACAATTTAGAATGAGTTATAGATGCATTAATTTAAGATGTTCCAAAAGTATTATGGGTCACACAAAACAAAAATATTTTTAAAAGATGATTTCTTTGGCCTTTGCATCTTTTTAGCTTTCTTGGTGTTGGGGAATGGGGGGATATTTCAATTCAGAAATATATCTATATTTCTATTGTAAGAACATTATATTTGTGGATTTCCTAATTCCTAATTCCGATTTCCTAATTCCTACAAAATACTAAGAAAAATATTTAAAATAAAATATTTGAGTGGGGTTATACATATTACATAAAATCACCATAAATTCAAATTTAATGAATCCTTTTAAATCACTCAATCATTCTAAAATCATTCTAAAATTTATTAAATGATTATGTGATTCTTCTAATTTTTTTTCAAAAATTCACGAAAAATGCTTTAGAAGATTAAATTTTCATGAATTCATAATTCAGTACATAAAGGTTTAATTACCCTTTAAATAATGCTAAAGTGCCATTGAAATAATTCTTTATTGTAAATGCATTTGAAAGTTTTAGATATTCAAATTCAAATAATTTTTACTTTGGTATGTAAGACTGAAAACAAATGTCACAGGAAATCTGAAATTGTGCAAAAGAATAATCATTCTGAATAAATTAAACATACATGTGCTTGCACGGACTTTTTCAGAGCGAAAGTTATATCTTTTTTCCACCTGATGGCGATAGTTATACGTTATTTTTAATTTAGAACTTGTCGTCGTTGTTGTTTTTGATGATTTGGCCCTTAAATTTAAAATTTAATTGGATACTTTTTGAAGGTTTTAAACAAAGTTAAAATATTAAAAGGGTTTAATATACTATTACAAATATTTTAAAACCAGCATCGGCGTTATTCTGATTTTTTTTTTTTTAATGAAGCGTTCAAAGAGTTATTCATTTGTATATAGGTGTTTGCTGGAATTTGAATCTGATTGGCAACAGTATCATTTGTTTAGATCTGATTTCTATCTATATTATAAAGGACAAACATATCTGTGCGTAACGCATACGTCATTCTGCGAATGGCAACACTTTGAAATTTGAAATGAAATTTCGGTTTTGCAATTTTCGCTACTGCAAATTTTTAAACTTCTAAACACCCCACATTTTAAAGGTTTACACCTTCGTATGCAGAAAAAAATGCACTTTTAAATGCAATTTGTTTGAAAGCTGTATATTAATTTATTTTTGAGATATTAATTTTTATTGTTTTTAATACCAATTTTCTAATCGTGGCAACTGAAATACTTCATTTCTTTTTAAAGTGGTTTCGTTACCTTTATTGATTATATTCTTCCTGATGCCATTTTCTCATTACAATTAAAAATATCTTTTTTTTTTAAATTTGTACAGAAAATGACGTTACACTTTAAAAAAGACACAATTTCCCTGATGATGCTGTTATATTTCACTATTTTTTCATTTCGCTAATATTGAGTTTGAGACAATAGGCTAAATATTTCAGCGACTGAAAATGACGTCATATTTAAAAGAAAACGATAATTTTATTTGCTAAAGTGATATATTTCCCCGTGAATACGTCTAAAAGTTATAAATTTCTGGAATTTTTAAGCGCAGGTACAGAGATTATACCAAGACCTCAAATCACGAGTGGGAATTTTAACATGGAAGGTTGTAATAGTTGACAAACGTGACTTCAAGCTTGGAAATATATTTATTAATAACCTATTGCGCGTTAAAATATTTTTAAATGGTTAATATGGATGTGAAAGGTAGAAAATGAGTTGATTTGGTTTAGATTTAAAGCGGAAACATTCTATGATTATGTCAAGGTGAAATCATTTTTGCTGAATTTTCATTCCGTAATCAATCAATCAATCCATCATCAATTGATAACTTAATAAAAATTGCTTATCTACTTATCTTGATTATATGTTACTTACTGATTACGTATATAAATAAAGTTTAATTTTTCAAAAATTTTAACAGTTGAAGTTTATGAAAAAAGTATTTTGTTAATCTTAGGTTAAAATATGTCTTTGGAGAGTTAAACTAACAAGTGTAAGATGGATATTTTATTGTAATTATTGTTGTCGATGTATTATAAATTTGATGCTACAGTTCCTTTGTAAACATTTTTTTCGTCGAAATTCGACGAGTTCCACCTTGTGCTTATAATAGCTTAATTTTAATTTAGAACTTAATACATTATAAATGGATATGACACACGTGTTTTACATGAAAATATGCTGAACAAACATGATTTCAAGTAGAACAAATTATCATTTATCCATCATATGTTAGGATATGTTTTTCATTGAGCCTAACATGGCGTTTAGCTACGGTCGATTCGCAGACCATAGTGGTTCGCATCGGCATGGTTCCGACAGTTTCCTGCACTCAGATTTTATTATAAGTAGATGCCTAATCTCTCAAACAGGAAATCAAAATTTCATACCATGCCGAAAGGCGATCTATTTTGCAACTGTTAGAGATCTTTCTCTATTCCTCAGATTTATTTCGTGTGCAACGCAAATATATCTTCAATCATTCACAATAACCGTGACTGTAAAAATTGATGATGAACTTTAAAAATAGATTCTATGCTAAAAAGAACTTTTAAAATAAATAATGAAAATGTATTGTTCTATATAAATTTTGAAATTTCGACAGCTAATTAGGTTATAAGGTCATTGTGCCTAAATGAGACGTGATTCCCCTTAGTTTTGTCACATTTAGGGTATAATTGGCATTTTATTCTATAAATATATATTTTATTAAGCAATAAATTACTGAATACTGTACCTTTAGTTCAAAACTAACTTGTTTTGTATAAATTTAATAATTATCGGTAATATAAAAGCACAATATACGATTGTTGCATTTAGGTCATTTTTGTCGCGTTTACGGCAGCTAAAACTTAAAGTCATAGTCCTAAATGTCATAATACATTTTATACATAACAATTCATATAAAAAAGTTCATTTAACCTTTAACTGCTGTGACAGAAAATTGCCACAATACAACTATTTGCGAAACCACTCGATGGAAAGATGAATAAATGGCGCGATTAACTCATAAAATACTGTTTTTGCACTAAACTGTTTGTACAGTACGATTTCTAATAAATTTCGTTTTTACAAACATTTCAAACAATAGTACTAGGACTTCAAATGAAGCTAAATTTCACTGTATCGCTGTTCATTTTTTAAAGCAGCGCTAACAGCCGTTAGGGGTTAATTGCAATTATTTTTTGAATTACTTAACCCTTAAATGATGTGGCAAGAATTATCGCATAACTACTGTGAGCGGTCTCCGAGACCGCTTTATTAAAAGATAAAGGAGAGTCTCTATTAACTCATAGGGTACTGTTTCGGTACTAAACTGTAAGTACAGCACTATTATAATTAAACTTCTGACATTCAGAATCTCTAGCAATAGTTCTTGTGCTCCAAATGAAACAAAATTTCATTGGTATTCATAATTAAACAGTAAATTACGAGTTTAACTATGAAAATGGGAAAATGTAGTGGTCTGTGAGACCGCTGACAGCAATTAAGTGTTAATAAAGAGTTGAAATACATACAATTGAAAGATAAATAGCTTATTATTGAACTACTAAATAAACTTTATTTAGTAATTTAAATAATAAAACATCAACTGAGATCCTTACATCGCACATTTCAATATGCATACTAACAGATGCAGCAAGTTTTACCAGATCAGTTGCTTTTCATTTCGCTCTTAACTCACTTTTGCTTTGATCTACCGGACAGGCCTATTTTTTTTATTTTTCGTTTCTGAAAGATATAGATCTGGACAGGTTTAATATTTAAATTTTTATTAAGTCAAAGAGAAGCTCTGTGCCTGATATTCTGTTGCCCCCCCCCCTCTTTTCCTTTTTCTTGCACTTTCACAAAGAATTTTTACTTTTTCTGTACATAAAAATACGTATAATGAAACAAATATTCATTTAGATAAACATATAATTTTATTTTATTTTTTATCTTTTTCTAATTTAAAAGTACAAAATGTCGATTATAACGAATAAAAAGTGAAAACAGAATTAAAACATCAGATTTTATAAAAGTGCTAAAAAAAATTATGGATTCCTAAACCTGGGCATAACTCAACTGCATCATGTTTTAATCAGAGAAAGCATTTAAGCTACCGAATGGTATGATGTTGGTACAATTAACTTACTTAACCGCAATAAGATAAACAGAATTTAAGTGTTTTCAATTTACACAAAATTTTCCAAAATTTCCATTATGTAAAATTATTGTAAATTTCTTAATCATGTGTCTATATTATGTACTATATTATGTGTCTATATAATATACACTACGTTTCTTACAGTTTTTTTTTTATACATTTTTTAAAGAAGCGTAATTTTCTATTTTGATCATCTTAAACACGTATTTAAACACCTGGTTAAAGAAAAACATTAATGGAGTATTATGCTGACACAACACAGCTTCATTAAAGATAATATTTGCTTTAAACATCATTTTAATACAATATATGAAAAATACCATATAAAATTACCTCGTTAATCTTCTAAATATGTCTACACATTTACAGAAATTCGTATGTCGCTATTAGGCACATAGAGGAAACAAAGTCTGAAAAACGCGTTAACTACTTCAAATTGTAAACCGAAAACCGGTCGCCATTTCTTTAGTTTAACTGGTCAGGTAACTGAAAACATACAACATAGTTCTTGACGTTCATAATGTTATTTGATCTTTAAAGTTAAAAAAAAAAATCTGTGAGCCAATTTCGGGTATTTTTGTTGCATTTACGAAACACAGGGGCGCTATAAAATGAACGATATGTATTTGATTGAAAATTTCTTTAAAAAAAAATCATTTTAAATGCAGAAAACTGTTTCAGGTTTTATTCAGTAAGATCGGATACCTCATTATACAGCATTTATTTAAAATTCATGCATTAAGATTTCAAAAAGAACATTATCGCATTTAGAGGTCATCACTGACTTTATACATTTTAAATTAGAATAATAATAGTATTTTCTACGGCTTATAGCTAAATAAATAGTGACAACGTTTTGTTTTATATCCATTTAGGTATACAGGTAGTGATAATTGAATAGCAAAACTTTTAAATTAATATAATATGAATAATTTTTAGTTACAAAAAAGATATAAAGTTTATTTTGCCTGCCAAGAAAATAAATCAGTTTACATTTATTTATTTAAAGAAGTTATCATTAGTACTTTTCTAAAACTACTCAAAATGATTTTACGAGAAATGTTGAAACACGTTTCCGATTTATTCCCTAAATCAACTATTCAAGAATATGCACCAAATGTCGTAAAATATTATCTAAAATAGTACAATTCCAGTTCTGCATAACTGTATCATTCCTTTGTTTTCACAATGATGATAACTTTTACCACCGTAATTAGTTTCATTATAATATAGATGTTAAAGTATTGTTTACATAATCTGTTTCCATATCTGCATCTGTCAATCTTTGTTAGCATTTACCCAACCAATATTTTAACTTTTCAAATGCTATACCTCAGTACCTTTGAAACTCACTATCGCAATATGCGTTTGAAAGCTTTAAATTTCTTGAATATATTTCCATATAATATTCTGAAGCTGACACAGACATTTGTGAAAGGAATCTGTACGGGATATACACTGTGCGAACATCATTCTGAGAATCAATTTAATATGCGTTCAAAGTGAATATAATTAAGCCATTGACTAAATTTCTATTTGGGTGCATTTGTTAAAATTTACACCTTACTTAATTTCAATAAAAGTTATCCTTCATCAAAAATTTTCAAATACATTTATAGAGATTTTTTAAGGTGTTTTTGTGTTTTTGAAATTTAAACTGAAGCAGATAGTTATAATGAAAATGTGTGAATTTAGACTTCTAACTATTTGACAAACCAATCTAAAAATGAAAAACTACTATGAGATGCAATATTTTTTTATAACATTAGTATGACTGTTATTCAGTTTTCATATCTGCCATCTTTAAAATGTTTTTTAAGTCAAATAAACACATTTTGATTGAGACATTCTTCGAAAGAAATTATATGAAGCACAGCATAGAAACAAATCACATTATTAAACATTTTTATTTAACAAATGTTGTTCCACCATGTATGATTTTTAATTAAAAAAATCAAATGATTGACAAGTATGCCTCTTACTCCATAAATGGAATGCTATTTAGTATTTTTTTCTCTGAATTTAAATGCGTTAAAAAATGCATAGTTCCTTTTAAGTTAACAAATGATACAACACGCGTCTCTTGTATTCGAGAACATAGGTGATTTTTTTTTTTTTTTTGAAATTATAACACATTTTTTTTTTCCATTGAACATTCATAAACGTTTAAATTACCCACTAACAACACCAAAGAGCATTTTTATATGAAAAATATATATTATGTATATATATTATGTAAACGTGTTAAATTTTCATATAGGACATACATTCGTATTAGCTGACGAAATCTCCAAAGTTAACTTCAGCCTAATAATTTCACTGGTTTGAGCACGCAGTTAGATTACACATGTGCTAAATTTGTGTTTTATTTATATTATTTTATTATTATATTTATTTATTGATTATGTTTTTTTTTCGTTATAGAATTTCAGCCGAAAACAGATGATTAAATACTAATATTATTGTAAGTGAAAAGTGGTTAATCTGTTGTTATGGGACTGCACACGATATACATAGATTTTTCTAAAATTATGCACGAGAATTATTTTAAGAATTATTTTATTTATTTTTTATCATAAAAAAGTAATTTGCGATTCCGTTTCAAACAAATTGCATTCGAATGATTTTTTGCGCTGTTCGACGGCGTACAAATTCAAAATGTGCGGCGCACAGAGGAGTATTTCTAAAAAAAGCTGGACAAAAGTCAAAAAGTGAATTTCGTGGAAAACCGCAATACTTTATTTGTTTGTATAGCTTACTAGTCAGTGCTTCAGATAAACACTATCTTAGGAATGTTCGGTAACATTTCCCATCGCGTTATCAGTCTGAACACAGCTGTCGTGATCGCAGATTTCTCTTTTCTCAGCGCTGTGGTGAGAAGTGTATTATTTAATTGCATTTATTGTTGCATGCAGTAGAGATCTGAATAAAACACTTTATGGTCAGATAAGTGGGAGGTATGTAGCTTAAATTACTGTATTTAGTTTTAGCTATAAAAGAATATAATTATGAACATAGCCACATTGTTTAATCTTTAAAAATAAGTGTAATTTTTACTAGTTCTTTTAAATTATTAGTGATTTATAAATACGTTCAGCCCTTTGCCCGACAGAAGTTTTTGTTGGAATATAAAATATAGATATTCCTTATATTCATAAAATAAAATCTTGCCTCAACTTGCCCCCCCCCCTTTTTTTTTTTAAACTGTTTTATAAAAAGTGATATCAGAAGATGACGATGTTTTGAAAACGAAAAATCTTCATTTTTCTTTTACAAACTTCAGTGACCGGAAAAAATGGTTCAAAAAAGTTTCTGTTTGACCGTATGCAAGACTGTCTAATAAGAAACTAGATGAAAAATTATGTTTCATGGAAAATAAAAGCATAGAAATAAGGAAATATCCGGTAGATAAACAAGAATCATTAAAACGTTCATTAAGCTGTTTCAAATCGGATTTTAAAGAAAAATGGGAGGCTGCGAATAGGGCAAAAAGCCGCTTTCTTAAGATAAATAAACACTGGCTTATCAGTTCCATAAAATTAGCTGTGGAAGATACTAACTGTACAATATCAAAAAAAGGTAGGCCAACAAAAGATTTCGCAGAATTGTGTGACAGAATCAATTGATTAAAAACAAGAGATTTAAGGGAGCAAGTACCTCCTGATCAATTAACATATGCAGCTAGTACAAATCAACGAGCTGCTGGTAATATTGAGGCCTCAACACTCATCTATATATATATTTTTCTTACGTATCGAGAAAAAAATGCTGTATTTGTAGCTTGCTATTTGGCAACAACTACAAGCGAATTCAAAGAAACAGCGTTTTATACAAGATTGTATTTAGACACAGCCGAAAACGTTTTGTTTACAGTTCGTTAGAATGATACGTAGCGTCTTTTATATCGTCTTATTATAATTTTAAAGGAATTTAAGCCCAGCATTTTAATACTATAGGCAAGATGAAAGGAGAAGGACCCGATCTGACACTAACATGCCATTAAACGGCGTCAATTACCAGTCATCTTAACTTTCTCAATGACAATCAACAAGTTACACTGCCAAACTTTTCATAAAATATGTTTAGTATCACAACCTAAATGCAATTTTATTTACATTTTCAACAAAGTTTTCCATTATTGTTTTATACATTAAAAATGTTTGTGAATTTAATATGTTATAATGATTTATGGGTACGACTTAGTTATTCCGTCGACCAATTTCGCCAAACTTTTTAAATCGTCAAACCACTCGCCAAATTATACAAATTGACAATTTTTATTTTAAATAAGGAAAGAATAAATAAATTAGTATCTATAATAATAAAGAAAGAAGTTTGTATGTGAGTGAGTGACTGTGTCGACGGTGTTCTGAAGAGACCGCTGCACGAGAGCTACAAAATTTGGGGAAAAGGTACGTCTATATATGAAATTTTGCTCCTCGAAGCCCGATTTTCAATTTTTTGATTAGATTTTTTTATTTAATTTTTTATGCGATTTTTAGCGCTTTTTTATGTTTCGAGGCGATTTTTCCATATAAGTGAGAAGAATATGGTTTCTTTCTTTTAACCCAATATAGTAAATTTTATTCTCTTTTCAAAAAAGTTTATTCGGAATTCGTGCAGCGATTTTTGAATTTTTAGCGAATTTTTTATGCAATTATTGAACAGCATTTAATATATTTCCATACCTATAAGGAGGTTACCATAGAGGGGCATAGTTCTGTCGCTAAATGCAGCTAAGTTTGTCGCCAACTTGGCTGTATATCGCCAAATTTGGCGACCAAAATGAGTCGCCAAAAGTGACTTCAACTTGGCGATATCTCTAATATTTCGTCAAATTCCCATAGACTTCCATTGTAAACCAATATGGATTACTTTCTTACAGAAAATCAACAAATTGATATATTTTAATGCATCAAAAACCAATATTAACTTAGGGGCCATCCACAAATGATGTCACGCTTGGACGGGGGGGGGGGGGCTCATGAAATTGTGACAAGGGGGTGAAAGGGGGTAAGAAGAAGTATGAGATCACACATTTTGGTTAAAATAAAAGCATTAAAAATCAGCAGATTAACTTTTAAAGTTATTTTGAAATTAAAGTATTTTGTGTTCATACAGTAAAGATAACATTTAAAACCAAATACATATATCAAATTCCATTTCAAATTCCAAAATACTACTGTTTTTAATTCTTCTTTCATATTAATATTTTATTACTATTGTATATTAATTATGTTTTTGGTTGTAAATCTTAATCTTTATTTCATACAAAATAAGTACACGAATCATTTTTATTATTCAGCGTTCGAAATCCTTGGTGGTCCGCCGGCCCGAGACCACCAAAAATGATATCGGACCACTAATTTGAAAAATCTAGTGGTCCGCAGGACCAGTAACTTTTCGCCCTCTCTCACAGGTAAATTTAAATTTCCCTCTCCCCTAGAAAACCGCAACCAAACACAAATCACAAAATAATAAATAAAAATTGCATTAAACCTTAGTCAGTTGAAATAAACAAGTAATATAAAAATTTTGTTTTTAAAGTCAATTCCTACTTAGGCCATCAAAGAAAAAATTAATATAATCCCTTAAGCTAATATTAGTTTTTGTTGCATTAAAATATCTCAATTTGTTGATTTTCTATAAGCAAGTAGGTTTACAATGGAACTCTATGGGAATTTGGCGAAATATTAGAGATATTGCCAAGTTGGCATCACTTTTGGCGACTCATTTTGGCCGCCAAATTTCGCGATATATCGCCAAGTTGGCTACAAACTTCGCGGTATTTGGTGACAGAACAGGGTCCCCCTATGGTAACCCCTTAATGAAAATACTTTCATTGACCTTAAATAACCAATGGCCGCCATTTTGTCTCCCATGCAAAACTAAAATTAATTAATTAATATTTGAAAAAACTGTATTAACATCAATTGTATTCCAGTACAAGTTTTAAAAAATGTATTTCAACTTGATAGGATGAATAATGAGTATTTAATTAACGATTGAAAATTTGAACAAGATAAATACATAAATAAATAAATAAATATAGGGAGAGTGTGAGCTAATAGTAGGAATTGAATAATCAGATAAATAAAATATCTAATTAATAATTTTATAGTTTTTCTTTATTTATACTGTTTATTTAGTTTTTAGTAGAATATAATTTTACATTTTACTAGGCTGAAAATTTTGGATAACTGTAAAGGAAGTTTGGTTTATATTCTAAGAGGGAGGGGGGGGGGGGGTCACTCAAGGGTTAAAGGAACTTAATAGAATTTTATGTAGCGGTCCAGTGACGATGACTGCGGACCAGTAAATTCTCATGCTTACTGGTCCTTTGGACCAGTGACTTTTTTTATCAATTCTACCGCAGATTAT
The DNA here is from genome assembly GCA_963932465.1 of Maratus speciosus. Lineage (NCBI taxonomy): Eukaryota > Metazoa > Arthropoda > Arachnida > Araneae > Salticidae > Maratus > Maratus speciosus. Next base: position 423,042,595 of record OZ010791.1, read on the forward strand.
GCTCACAAATGTCATTAAAACACATAGTTAAAAGTTTCAAAATAAAATTTGAAATATGATCTATAACATAGTACTTTGTTTTTGAACTGCAAGTATATGTTTATGTAATATAGCGTGACATGTGAAAAGAGGGAGGGAGGGGGTACGGTGAATTGCGACACTTTGTGACAAAGGGGGGGAGGGGGTTCAAAAATATTGAAAAAAAGTGTGACATCATAAATGGATGACCCCTTAAGGGATTATATTAATTCGATTTTTCTACATTAGGAAAAAGAATACGGTTTCTTTCTTTTAATCCAATAAAGTAAGTTTTGTTCTCTTTTCAAAAAAGTTTATTCGGAATTCGTGCAGCGATTTTTGAATTTTTAGCGAATTTTTTATGCGATTATTGAACAGCATGTAATACATGTCCATACCTATAAGGGAGGATACCGTAGGGGGATCCAGTTCTGTCGCCAAATAATGCCAAGTTTGTCGCCAACGTGGCGATATATCGCCAAATTTGGCGACCAAAATGAGTCACCAAAATTGACGCCAACTTGGCGATATCTCTAATATTTCGCCAAATTCCCATAGACTTCCACTGTAAAACAATAGGGTTTACTTGCTTACAGAAAATCTATAATCGTCTATAATAATAAGGAAAGAAGTTTGTGTGTCGACGGTGTTCTGAAGAGACCAATGCACGTAGAGCTACAAAATTTAAGGAAAAGGTACGTCTATATATTAAGTTTTGCACCTTGAAGCTCGATTTTCGATTTTTTGATTAGATTTTTTTAATTTAATTTTTTTATGCGATTTTTAGCACTTTTTTATGTTTCGAGGCGATTTTTCCATATAAGTGAGAAGAACATGGTTACTTTCTTTTAACCCAATATAGTAAATTTTGTTCTCTTTTCAAAAAAGGTTATTCGGAATTCGTGCAGCGATTTTTGAATTTTTAGCGAATTTTTTATGCAATTATTGAACAGCATTTAATGCATTTCCATACCTATAAGGAGGTTACAGTAGAGAGATATAGTTCTGTCGCCAAGTTTGTCTTCAACTTGGCGGTATATCGACAATTTTGGCGACCTAAATGAGTCACCAAAAGTGACGCCAACTGTGCGATATCTCTAATATTTCGCCGAATTCCCATAGACTTCCACTGTAAACCAATATGGATTAATTGCTTACAGAAATTCTGCAAATTAAGATATTTTAATGCAACAAAAACTAATATTAACTTATGGTATTATATTAATTCGATTTTTCCACATTAGGGAAAAGAATACGGTTCCTTTTTTTAACCCATTATAGTAAATTTTGTTCTCTTTTCAAAAAAGTTTATCCGGAATTCGTACAGTGATTTTTGAATTTTTAGCGATTTTTTTATGCGATTATTGAACAACATGTAATGCATCTCCATACCTATAAGGGGGGGGGTACCGTAGGGGGGATCCAGTTCTGTTGCCAAATAACGCCAAGTTTGTTGCCAACTTGGCGATATATCGCCAAATTTGGCGACCAAAATTAGTCATCAAAAGTGACGCGAACTTCCCATAGACTTCCACTGTAAAACAATAGGGTTTACTTGCTTACAGAAAATCAACAAATTGAGATATCTTAATGCAACAAAAACTAATATTAACTTAAGGGATTGTATTAATTATATTTATGGGAGTCCAAGTAAATTAATTACGAATAAAAATATCATGATCTAATGCTTAGCATGATTTCCAAAACATAAATTTTAAGAGAGCCCACAGGTCAAAGGAATTAGATTTGAAACTTTTATTCAATTTTAGTAAATTTTTACTTTCGTGATTTTTGAATTTTTAGTGATATTTAATGAGATTTTTACGTTTCTTCGCGATCTGCTGCAATTTTTTGGCATTCCATTTTTGACCTAAAATACGTTCTGTCCTCATTTCAATAAAGTTTATTCGGATTTCGTATAGCAATTTTTGATTTTTTTGAGAATTTTGTATGTGATTTTTAGTGTATTTTAGCGATTTGCTACTATTTTTCCACATTAGTGAAAGGACTCAACTTGCAATCTTCGAACACAATATATAATTTTTTTTCTCTTTTCAAAATTTGAGAAGCGATTTAAAATTTTTTCGCGATATTTTATTGTGATTTTCAGAGCTTTTTCCTAATTCCTGCTTTTTTGACGTACCCGGGCAACGCTGGGCAAGTGCGCTAGTAACATTAATAAAAATACAAATAAAACGTCGAAATAAAAATCGCTTGATTACGTCAACACGTGTAACTTGCTTGAAGTGAATGTGACATTTACAATCAACCATTATTGGCATTTAACCTTATAGTTTAGCAATATATTTTTGGTCGGCGGGATAACTAAGTAGTACCGATTTATGATAGCACTCTTTCTAGCTAGAGTTTATGCGAATAGTTGCGAAAGAGAGAAACGAGATGGGATTGCGTAATAGTCCAACTAAAAATATTTTTATTAGTGTTTTCACTGCGGTAGGTTTTAAATTAATTCTATTTATAAGGTACTTTTTTCAGTTTATTATTTTGCAATTCAAAAATTTTGTAATTGCATAATGTTTCAGTGATTTAAAAAAATTAGCAGAACCATCTAAATACATTTTTATTTACATTTTCAAAAAAGTTGTCCATTACTGTTTATACATTAACAATATTTGTCAATTTAATATGTTAGAATGATTTATGATAGCATTCATTCTGGCTAGAGTTGACAAAAATAGTGGTGAGCGAGCGAAGTGAGCTGGGATCGCGCGGCGGTCCCAATGTGATTTGCGTAGTGATTCACGGGGGTTGGCTAGCGTTAGCCAGCAGGGGGCTGTGTCCCCTAGTAAAACATATAACTCTAAGTCAAAAAGAGATACCAAATACAGAAAAAAAATCACCATTAAGAAGCATACACCATCAGAAGCTTATCAATTTTTGTAGAAGCTGATCTAACGAGAAAGCAATGGGAAAATATTGATAGTGCAAATAAGAATATTTACTTGTTATTCTCTGATTAAGAAAACGAAGAAAGACTGTTATATAAGTGAAGAGTTAATAAAGTGACAGAAACAAGCGCTTAAGTTAATCTACAGGATCTTCTTGATCACACCTATTTAAAACTGTGTAAAAAGTTTGAAGAAGTGATTGAAAATAATACAGAAGAAGAAAACCACAATTTAGAAGAAATATCTAAATGGTGTTGCGATAACTCCCAACAATCGCAATTTAAACAGATATTTTACGTTTAGAGGCACTATCCAGTGGCCATAAAATGAATATTAAGAAATTTGAAAATTACACCGAAGAAACTGCAAATCTTTATGTCGAATTATATGGGTAACACCCAATCTCATCAACAGTACATAAAGTTTTAGTACATGGGACCACAGTAATTAAACATGCAATATTGCCTATCAGTCAACTTTCGGAGGAGGCTGCTGAAGCTAGAAACAAACATTTATACAACAATATAGGCAAAAGTTTTGCCGAAAATTTTCTCGAGAGTAATTAATAAAAATGTTTTAAAGAGACGTTTACTAAATTCTGATCCTTTTACAAGAAGTTCAAGACCAAAACCTAAGAAAAAAAGGCTTTTTCTAGCAAAACAATCAGAAACACAAAAACGGACAACATCCAAAATAAGAGGAAGATGAGGATGAAGCTGAAACAGATGAAGATGTATCTGATTAGAATAGTAAGTTACAGAAGGAACTTGTTACAAATATGTAAAAAAAAAACCCGGAATATTTCATTAAATATCATAAATGTTAATTCTAAACTGTTTTAGATAGTAGTTTACTTATTAAAACGCAAAGATTTTTTGTAAATTCAAAAAAAAAAATATGTTAAAAAAAAAAAATATATATATATATAATGACCCTAGATAGATTTTTACAACATTTCAACTTGATATAGCTCATAAAATAATTTTGTCCACGTTTTTCATAAAATACTCCTCTGTGCAATGGTTAAAAGATTTTAAAATCCTGTAAAGAAAAAAAAATAATAATAAATATATATATATATTATTCCTCTATACTTTTTAATATTGTTTTTTTTTCAACTTTGTATTCCATGATTAATTATCGGTTTAATGTATTTGATTGTCACAATCATATTTTTTAGCTTTTTCATGGCTAATATGAAGATAATCCAAACACTATATTTGTGATCTTTAGGCAATTGGGAATTTTAGAATCTGACAATCTTCTATAAGCATTCATTTTTTTCCCTGTTCATTTTATTAATTTGTTATTTTTTATATTTAATAGTAATTATTAATTTTTTTTTTATATTTTTATTATATATAATTTATTTTATGTTATAGCATATAGCTATATTCTATGTATTATCAATGTTATAAAATTATTTAATTTCTCAGTGTAGATTAAATGGGTAAGGTAATAGAATATGTTGAAAGCATTTGATTAACATTTAATTAATTTAATTTTTTTCAATAATGATATATAGTATGGTATTATTTATCTACTAAAAAACAACTTTTCAAAAGTAAAAAAAAAAAAAAAAAAAAAAAAAAAGGGGGAAAGTTGTGGGTAAAAAATGGTGCGATATCAAATTTCCAAGCTTATATTATGGTACTTATTTAACATTTTTTATTAAAAATTTACCATACGTAAGTCGAGTACCTAAGTATGCGTTGACAGAAAGCATTTTCTCCTTTACTAAATACATCATAACGTGCTTCTGAAAATTATTTTTTTTTAATTATGCATGATGGCGGCCATCTTTCCATATTTTACACAAATTTCTAAGCACACAAGTACATTGTTAAGATCGAAATTCGAAATTGTTGCTAAAGCAAACATTTTATGCTTTTAATTTCTGGAAATGAGTGCCTAGAAATTTGTGTCTTAAAATAAAGTTGAAGTAACTTCAGGTTTCATCTTATGATTCTTTTTTTCCGGAGGGGGTTAATTAATTAGTTAAAGCAGTAAAAATCAATTGGTTTTTTTTTCAAAATAAAAGATTTTCTTAATTTATCTGTCTGTAGCCAAAACTAGAAGTTCAAAATTCTTAATAATGCAAACATACTACGAGCTTGTCTGCTTAGAAATTTGATGTAAAATATAGAAAGATGGCCGACAACCCCATCATGCATAATTAAAAAAAAAAAATAATTTTCAGAAACACGTTATGATGTGTTTAGTAAAGGAGAAAAGGCTTTCTGTAAACGCATACTTAGATACTGGACTTACGTATGGTAAATTTTTAATAAAAAATGTTAAATAAGTACCATAATATAAGCTTGGAAATTTGATATCACACCATTTTTAGCCACAACTTTCCCTCCTTTTTTTTTCTTTTTTTTTTTTTTTTTTTTGCTTGGCTTTTTTTTACTTTTGAAAAGTTGTTTTTTAGTAGATATCAGTTCTTTTTTTTAAACAGATTATATATAATTGAAATAATTCTACTCGCTAAAATTAGTCCTTGTATAGCCTTTATAAGCAGGGAACAAACACAATAGTATACATTTTGTTTACCTATCATTCATTTTTTAGTGTAATTAATTATTTAAATGTAAGGAAATTGAATTTCTTCTTTCAAAGTTTTGTAATTTCTCAATTTATATCTCCTTAAAATTTTCTATGAAGGATGAAAATTTAGTAAAAATCAAATAGAGTCAAAATAAAATATATATTTACAGTTAGTCTGTCAGTTAATTGTTTGTTCTAACTTTTTTTTTGCTGACGATTTTGCAAAAAAAATTTACCTTTACAAATACCTACGGATATTCCGAGAATGAAGACCCGCAGACATCTAAAGAATCGGAGATCTGTCTAAAGAAGTAAATCTAGCAATTCTAGACATGATGATGAAACATTTTTGATAAAAAAATCTAAAATTTTAAAGATATAACCTGTACATATAACTTCATCTTCATTTAGATCGTGTTATAGAGAAGAAAGAATAAATATGTAATTTTACTCAAGTCTGTTTATCCATACCTATTTGCATAAATGTGAGAATATAATTTCGTATAAATATTCCCGTAAATTGATTATCTTCAATAGTCTATTATTAAAGCCGCATAAACATTAGAATTAATTTTTTTCCAGTTAAAAATTGCCTGAAATCTATAATCTTATCGTTCTTCAAATTTGTTTTATATTTTTTTAATACCCAGACACCTTTTCTAAACTCTGACAAAAGATCACAGAAATACTGAAGTTATCCAAATACTTATATATTTCTATCGTATTTCTTTTTTGAGGGAGGGGGGGGGGGCGAGGAAGAGCTTTTAAGAACTTCGTTTTGTTCTTAGAATTCTGAATTAATCATTGAAAAGATCTACCTACATAAGTCTTGTTGCAGAATTTTCATTAGCTAAGAGTTGCATTAACTTATACATCATGTGAATATATTATATTACTTTTGTAAAATACTAGATGGGAGTCATTGATATTTTCAGAGGCATTTGCCTACATTTTAAACTTAAGTCATTTACAACTATTCATTAATTTTCTATACGAATTAAAGATGTCGTTGTTTCCATGGCAACGATACCTTTCACTATTCTTGTTTGTTTGTTTGTTTATTTTATTGAAAACATATATATCAGATCACGTGGGGATCACGGCGGGATCCGAACCCGCCCCCACCTACACTCTCAAGCGATTAGCGGCGTGGTGTCTTATCCACTCAACCAGGGTGGGCCACTATTGCTTTCTCTAATACCCAGATACTCAAATTTAACCAGCTGCGCTTAGAATCATGGTCATAACAGAGTACATTTATATGTACGAGTGGTGACATACGCACAAGTCGTGTACTCATATTCAAGTTTTTGTCCAAAGTACAGTAACTCAGTTTTCAGTAATAGCCGTGGAAGATTTCGATTAAACTAATCAGAAAAGTTAAAAAACATTGGCTTTCTGATTTGATTTAATTCAAAATCATCTTAACCAACCAAAGTTAATGTCCGGGATCCAGATAATTTTTTTTTTTCTGTTAGTAAAATTAGATTGACGCATCAGTAGCCTCCATCCTTGCAGGCTTTTCGGTGTTTACTGCAAACATAAAAAGTTTTAAAAAATGCGGGCTTCTGATTGATCAATCTCATCTCGCTAATAGCGTAAAATCTATCTTGATCCCGGCCTATTCAACGCCCTTTAAATATTCGAGAAAGCCTTGACACGCGTCAGGAAAATATCATACAAAGCAGGCAAAACAAAGAAGAAAAATCATTCATTGGCTCGTTCGTATCCACGAGCCAATGAATGATTTTTTTCCTTTGCTTTGCCCTGCTTTGTGTGATGTTATCGTGACGCATCTCAAGACTTTCTCAAATATCTAGGGGACGTTGGTTTATTTCACCATCATGAAGCTATGAAGTTATGAGAGGAGCAGACATGTCAATCTTCCCGTGTGAAAACTACATACCAAGAAAACGAGTTCTTTCTCACTCTTCTGCCCTTTTCTCTCTTGATTTTGACCGATAGCAGCCCATTTAGCAGTCTCCAGTGCAGGATGCCGCTATATATGGTGGACGCAAGAGGGAGGGTGTTAAGCAGGGAACCCACATGTGGAAAAATAAGACGGAAATCTGCAGCGGCAAATTTTCCGCTACGCCAAATTTCCGACTTGGAAATGAGAATCGCACTTGCGCTTTTGGCTGGCCTGGCTATTTTTTCAGAAAAAGAAAAAAATTAGCTGCACGTGAGAACACGTGACGAAATAGTGAGAAGCGTTCTTATTGGTTGATTTTTACAGATGGCGTCGCGGAAAACGGAAAAAGTTAAGACATGTTTAACTACAATTCCGCTGCATTTTCGCATTTGTACGCGGCAAATATGGGGTCAATTTGCCGTTCCGTTGTCCAATTCCGTCGTATTTTTTCGCATGTGCGTTCCCGGCTTTAGCGTGAACAATGACGTTAAAAATTCACACAGAGTTGGATCATCTTTACACGATGATTAGTACAAAGCGGTGCGCCGATTTTTTTGTGTCCATTGCCGTGTACAGATAATCAACTCCGTGTGACGTGATGAGCTGGCCACACTTTAGGAACAGCTTCAAATGATCTCATCTATATCTACTTCGAGGCAAACGAAAAAGACAGGCTAACGCGGTGCTACAGCGTCTAGAATATATAGTGTGGAAATCCAATCAGTCGATTACAGCAATATCTGCAGGATATTTCCCACAACTCCAAGACAATTTGGTCTAGACGCTGAAAGATTTTTTTTTTTTTTTTTTTTTTTTTACGTTTTATTAACATACATCTGACCTGTGTGCTTGGCGTCAAACCCGCTGTAATAATACGATGTTTACTTTGAAATTTGATAATATATCGCAGAAAATAGATCCCTGGATTTCAGCGTCAGTGCACATTTAAGGGATACACTTATTAGCGGTTCTTGGATAGCAAATTTCCACATTATGTATTCTAGACGCTGTAGCGGTGCATTACACATGTCTCTTTCTTCTTTAAAAAATATCCTGCAGATGTCGATGCAAATGACTTTTTGGAATTCGACATCGTTGTACATTTACGGGATTCAATACTTCCGCGCTTTTTTTAAGTATTGATGTGATAGTCTATTTCTACAACATATAATCTAGACGCTATAACGGAGCTATAGTTTCTAGAAGATATAGTTTAAAATCGGCTTATTAAAAAGGTGTTAAAAAATTGTATCCCATAAATGTTGAACGAGTTTGAACGACGAATGTTGATTACAGCGACATATGGTTATTCCAACATAACTATTTCAAAAGAAAACGTTTCGCTCAGAGAAGATCTAGAAAATGTTGCTCCTATCGACATTTGTCATTCAGTATTTTTCAATATTTATGGGATTCAAATTTTAGCACTTTTTAAAGGATTACTGGAATAGCCGGTTTCCACACTATGACCGTGGTCTAGGTAGATTTTTAACTGTTATCGTAACGAGATTGACCAATCAGAAGCCATAATTTTTGCTAACTTTTCACTGTTTGCAAAAATGTAAATGGATCCCGGCCTATATTTCTAGACGCTATAACTGAGCTCAGGAATAGTACAGAAAGCAAACTCCGTATTTTGATACATTAAGGCCGGGATCTAATTAGGAACAAGTGTGTCTGTATAACGAAGTAGCGACATACGGCCAATAAATGTTTACTTGTAAAAGTGATAAAAACAAATCGTTAAAGTTCTTTGCGAGCATGCCATTATCGTCAGGCTAATGCATGTTGAATTATTTCCCTAGTCCAATAGAGATCGTCCATGTGCATATCTTCTAATGGAGGATATTCCAAATATGGGTTCGAGGCTGAAAACGTCAAGTGGAATCGGTAATTTACCAAAAGAATTTCTAACTGATAAGAAGGGAAACAGGAAACTACACTGTTAAAAATATCGTAAAAAATTACCTCTGCTCTTAAACGTTCTCTATTTTCTGACCAATGAGAACGCTACATAAACGCCTATGAAGCGTTCTCATTGGTCAGAATACAGATAGCCTTTAAAAATAGAGGTAATTTTTCACGATATTTTTAACAGCGTACTACTGCTTTCTCCCATGAACTGTTTCATTGGCTAGCGGGGATTTACATTACGTAGACGAAGCCTTTCCTTCTTTACGCTAGACGTTATTGCCTTGACCATGTAATCATAACGTAGATTGAATATCCTCTATTCAAGAAAGCCGATTGCCGTACTTTCGACAAAAACTTGATATGAGCATGCCTCCTGTGCATATATCACCACTCTTATGTATAAAGGCTCTCTGTTATGGTGTTGTTTCTGATACAGCGCCTAGAATACCTAGTGCGGAAATATGCTATCTAGACAGTTTTAAAAATTTGTATCCCTTAAATGTGCGACGATACTACTAAAATTTCAAGTGCCGATCGCAGCGACATCTGTGGGATTTTCGTATTACTATTATTACATTGTATAGACTAGCAATTTCTTGCAGTTGTAGAAAATATCCTGCAGATGTCGCTGTGATCTGCATTTTGCAGCAGTATCATTGCATATTTAAGGGATACAATATTTTAGCGCTTTTTTAAGTATTACAGGGTTAGCCGATTTCAACACTGTATATTCTAGGCACTATAGTTTCTGAGCGCTGTTGGTTAAATTTCGATATTTGTGTTTTAGAGTGAGCAATAGAGAAAAGTACTAAAACTATTGAAACAACAACTTCTTTAATATTGAAATGTATAGCAAAGGAGTTCAGAATCAATGCCTTAAATAGTTTCGAATATGCACTGTTGTTATGACATCAATACCCTTCTTGGATGTGGAAATGCAAAATTGTGTTCAACATAGTCGGCCGCAATCTAGATAGATTTTTCGCTGTTAGCGAAACGAGATTCATCAATCAGAAGCTTGCACTTTTGCGATCTTTTAGCTGTTTGCAGCAATGCAGGCTATTGATTGGTGAATCTCGATTCGCTAACAGCGAAAAATCTATCTGGATCCCAGCCTAGATTTCTGTAAACATTGCACTTCATCCATGGAACTAAGAAAATGACTCAAAACTTTTATGGCATAGGCCGGGATCCAGAAACAGCAAAAATTCTCAAACAATCTGGCTTCTGATTGGTCACACTCATTTCGCTAACAGCGAAAAATCTATCTGGATCTCGGCCATAGTTTTCTTCGATGAAATCAATGCAAAAGGATAATACAAAAGAATAGTATAAGACTTCTAAAATGGTTTGGCGCGTTTATCGCTGCTTGGCTAATTTATAAACTTTAAAAATAATTAACCGTTTTTCGCTAATTAAGAGTAGAAATTTTGTGTTTTTAAAGCTGAATTTTATAAAAGCACGTAGATTGAGTAAATATCTGTCCAAAAATGCAATCCTTACATTTTTATGTCCAGTATTTAAGTCTCTACCTCGATTGAAGCATACGATGTGACGAAGAAAATTAATCTGTCATTTTCAGTATCTCGACGTTATTTTAAAAAATCTATATCTCTGTTTATAATTAATTTATGAGGATGCATTTGGTCTCAGATTGAAGATCTTTTCTATTAGGTCCTTCTGGTTTTGGTTTTATTTTTCTGCGATGATTGGTTCTTTTGATATAGGAAATTTTACGCTGGCATGTTTGGTCGATTTAACATGGAGAAGTTGACTTCAGTATAATAAGCAGTTACGGTGTCTTGCGTTTTATTCTTGGCGTTTGTTTGTTTGGCGAGGTTAGCATTTTTTTTTCCAGCTTCGCTTGGCAGAACGACCGTCCTGCTTGATATATTAGGATTTGTGTGGTAATGCAGTTGATATATTTTAAATTCATTAGCTTTTATTAGGTTCATCTTGTGAAATTTGAATAATAATAATAGTATTAAAATAACATACTAGATGGCAGCACCAAAATTTTGTCTTTTAATGCTTCTATTAGAGTATTATTTTTATTTTTTACACCAGGCGGTATTGAACGCTGGATTTGGCAATATTGTAAAATAGAAATTAAACAATTTAAAAGTGTTTTGGGGTATTTTAAATAATGTAATTATTTTCTATTTATATTACATTAATTGAATTTATCACGGTATTTCAATATGATTTAACTGAATCCATAGGTTTTAATTTCTGTGTTACCTTAACTGTTTAATTCACCTTAATCTTTTCGTGCTTTTGGATACCATGTGCAAGAGGATATTTTGAAAACAAATGGGATCTTATTCGGAATGATGTGTAATATTTCTTTTTTATGATATAAATTAAATATTTAAAAGGTTGTGTAGTTTTTTCCATTTCATGTTATTTGATATTATTATGTTTTCATCTTGAAACTATTCTCTTGGTTATATTGGTTGTTTGAGTACAGGAGAAAATAAAATTTCAGCTTTTAGCTTTTTTTCTCACAAAAAATGACCGATTTGATTATATCATTGAATTCCGTACTCTTGAAAACGTAATTCAATATATAAGTTTTTCAATTATTTTTTTCGGTATCCATATTCTTCTTTTTTTCGGTATCCATATTCTTCTTTTTTTCTTCCATATTAATTCTTGTAACTAAGTATAAGGCACTTTATTTTATACATACAGTTGTATATTATAGGTTTGTGGTATCCATTTTTAGTGTCATTTCATTCACAATATTGCGGTTTTTGATGATGGTGAGTAATGTTTAATTAATGGTTATATATATATTTGTCGGTTGTTGCCACAGTCTGAAGCCAAAAAAAAAAAAAAAAAAAAAAAAAAAAAAAAGGGCAGGCTGACATCATACCTTCCGAGTTAGATGGCTAGAGTTACGTTTTTTTTTTTTTATTTATTTATTTTTTTTTTTTTTTTGTGCACCTACATCCGTGCATCTGACATAGTTTAAGTGGTCTCTAAAAACAGACATCGTTTCGGCCTTTCGTTTTTTAGCCTTAACATAGTTATCATAACGTCAGCGTTACGTACGACATGGTTTAGCTTTATAAAGTAGGTACTGCATAATTCAATGCATTTTATAGAAAATGTTATTTTGTTAGTTTCTAGTTATTTTGTTATTTTGTTTAGAGTACTAGTTTTCTTTTAAAAACATTTTTTAGCATTATGTTTTTAATAACCTAAATTCTGTAAAGTATGTTTCTGTTCTGTTTATAATACATGGCATTCTTCATAGAAAGTATATAAATTATACTTCAATTACCCTTTAAAAAAAATTTTTAAGAGAAATTGAAATATATTACATAACATATTTATCCGAAGAATAATTTATTTTCCCAAACCAAAAGTAAATCTTAAAAATTTCCAAAGGAATTTTTCTTATTAATTAAAATTAATAATTATTTTAATATATTTTAAAAATTCATTGGTATTTGCATATAAATGTGATATTCTATTTATAATATTTTATTAATTTTGAACACGTGATTCACACATGTGGTTTTTTTGTTATTTATTTTGAATATGCGATTCACACATGTGATTTGATTCTCTTGCCGTACTGTAAAACGTGTTTTCACAAGTCTACCTTTTACCTCAGTTGAAAGAGGTTCATTTTTCTTATTTTATTTGAATGAGCAATTTTTTACGTTTCCAAATCTGTTATGATTTGATAACTGAGATTACTAGTAGAGGAGTTTATGGACAATTTAATAAACAGGAAACAAAGCATTAAATGCCGAAAGAGAGTGCAGGATGGCAGGAAGAACTGTAAATAAAGTTTCTATGCATGGTTTTCTTACGCTTTTTGCATAAAATACTAATAAATCTTAATTGGCGATTTTAGAACAATTTTGTAAGTTATTTTTTTACCCCAAAAGAAATTTTTAAGAGCGATTTCCGGAATATCAATTTTTTCGTTGTTTACATGCCAGATAATATTTATTATGTAAAGTGTTTTAAAAGGTCTCAAGACTCTTAAAATTGGAAAATTATGAAAAAAATAATACCCTGTCCAACATTTAACATCTTAAAATTTATATAATTTAAAAACACAATTTTTGTTGAGAAGAAAGATATAAGTGTGTTCTTTCACTTCATGTGTTTAAAAAATTGCAAGATGCAGAATAAGTATTTACTGGGGGATCCAAACTGTCAGATGTTTGTCGATCAGAAAGTTGGTACAACAACTTTCGCACAGGATTACAAAATAAATATCGCAACAAGAATGATTTTCTTCCCTAATTATACCTCAGAATGTAATAATTATACTAAATCTAAATAAATTTGTATTTAAAGCATTTTTATATTTTTAATACAAAGTTGTATTTAGCTTATACAAAATTTTGAAAATTTCAGTAGTATAATCATCTAAAAATTATATTTTTTGAATAATAAAAATGAAATTTTAGGTTCATTTTATACAGTCTAACATGAAACATATGTTTGGAAAATTTCATGAAAAAATGTTCAGAAGTTTTTGAGATATCCTGCATGTTCATTCCAAAAACGTCATTTAGGGAAAAATGACTTCAAAGTTTCGGAAATTTTCAACTATTGAGAGGTTTGGACCCTTAAGAGGTTTGGTCACTCAGCTTCGAAATTCTCCTCCGTAATGTTAAGTCTATGGACTTTTGATGCATTCGTATAATTAAAATATCTTCACGGGAAATTCATATTTTTAACATCTTTTTTCTGTGTTCACTTCTTAAAGAATGTCTCTTTTTTTCTTTTTAGTTTTCAAAATATATCTAAAATCTATGCTGAATTTAATATTTTATGAGTTAAAAGCGGGCGAACTGTGAGTAAGATTTTAACACTTCCTGTAAAATTAAGTCTATACTTTAGAAATATTTTGGGAACTAAGAAAAAAAGAGACATCGTTTATTAAGTGTACACAAAAGAAAGAACTAAAAAATATTAATTTACCGAGGAGCTATTTTAAATATACAAATGCATCAAATTCCCATAGACTTTACATTAGTGTGGGGAAATCGGAAGCTGCGTGACCCCTTAAACATACTTCAGTGAAAATTTTACAAAATGCTTTTCAAATTAGTAGAATCTAAGCCCTGTATGATGATCTAATTATTTTAAAGGCACTCGAATATAAAAAATGGTAATTAAAAAAAAAAACAAAAAAAACATATCTAATTTTGTTTTATATTTTTTGAAATATGTCAGTTAATTTTGAAGATATTGTAAAATTCCTAGTTCAGTGCACAGGTTAGCATAAGAGTTGTATTTTGTACAAAGGAAATTGAAATATAATATATAGTTGAATTAAATATACACTGTTTGGCATAAACATGAAATTTTGCTAAAAAAATTCCCATAATTTTTTTTACCACAATTTAAACCACAATTTTTTTTAAATGTTATGAAGATTTATAAGCTTTTATATTTTTTTCATCATTTTGTATTACAATTGATAAAAAATATGCTAAGTTATTCAATATTGTACATTAAAAAAGGACCGCTCGAAAGGTAAGCAGATACCTAAAACTAATCGTAAACAGTTGCAGATGTCAAGTTTATTTAATAATCTGAAGCAAAATTTTAAATCGGTATTTTTGTTCGGTATTTTGTTTAAATCGGTATTGTAAAAATTTTTAAATTTTGTTGGGGTTATATCGCTGACAAATGTTTTTGAGTATCATTTTTAAATATGGATCTCGACAATTTACAAAAGGAAAGTAGTATCTAGACACAGAAATAGAGGGCATTTAAAATGAAACATATATTTATCAATATTACTTTTAGATTTTTGATTTTACCTTTTCCTTCAGCTTATCACAGTATTGTAAACTTTTTCACATTTCCCCCCTTTCATTTCAAATTTAACCATAAAAGTAATAAATTAATTAAACATTCTAATTTTTTTTTCTTCTAGTTTGTTAATATCAATGAAATTTATTCTTGTCTTCACGCTGTTTTCCTCTTAGTCTTTTAAGAACTTTGAATACGATTTTTGTGTGGAAATTTTTTTTCCCTTTTTAGATTTCAGGTGTTAAAAATAAATATGGATGAAGACAGAAACAAGGTTTTATTCGTCAATTATACATAACAATAGTTGAAATTAATTTTCTTATTATACATGGTAAAATACATAGAATACATAAAAAAGTTTTAATAGATGTACAAAATATATAAAATAAACACTGTTTAATCATTAGATGTCAGATAGAAACTGGAAAAGTTATTTTTCTTTTTGTGATCGATATACGTAGCAGAAAAAAACATTTTAGGCAAGATTTATGCTGTTTTTTTCTTTTTTCTTTCTTTTTTTATTCTTTTTTTTCTTTTCTTTTTTTTTTTGGTTATCTACGATAGCGTTTATTAACATTCTTCTTATAACACAAATTCTCGCTTGAATGACAATAGATAAAAAGAGAAGTCTTTTCGCAGGAAATAAATAGATGTCTTATTATCAGAGCAGAGTTATAATACGTTTTGTTACGATAGTAAAGAAATAATACTGCCATACAATGAAATTAAGTTATTAAAACAATTTTTATAAGAATTGTAAAATTATTGCTTCTAATGCTCAGTTTTAATAGCAGAAACATTCATTTGTTAAAATTAAATTATAAATTTAAACAACTTAAATGTAACGATGTGTATTTGAAAATAAAAGTTTCTGCCCAGTTTAGAGAACAAGAATGATTTAATATTTAATGTTCATAAAATAATAATAATAATAGTACTCTTATGCGCAAAATCTTATTTGTTAAATATATAAAACTAAAAACGCATTATTAAGTAAATTAGTCACTTAATGGAATGCAGTGATTTAGAAATTATGAAGTAAAATTTTAGAAAATAAACGAAAAGTAAATTTCTATTATTTATACACTTAAATTCATGATTGAAAAAAATCATAATAAATACCAAAGTCTTCTTGTCAAGATATTTCACAAAATTTACACATAAATATTGTGAAAATATGAATTTTACGTGTTATTTACTCTTTTTGTTATATTCTGAGTGGCATCCCTGGTCTACTAAATTCCTCGGGATTTCTCTCTTTAAAGTGATGCCTTCATTACAATGCAAACAGATGTTAAAAGAAGATGTTAACGAAAAATGATGCATTTTCGTACAAAAAATAAATATGTTATGTTTAAAATAAATACTATTTGTTTTCATATGTTTAAAATAAATATTATTTTTCTTCAGTTTTGCTTCACTAAATATTTTTTGTTGAAACTGTTTCTTTTGCATAACAAAACTTTTTATAAAAAGGAAAGCTGATCTGATTCTCACAACGTCAGAGTTCTCCGGGTTTAATAAGGACTCTTAAACTTCAAAAATTTCGAAATTTTAATTATTTTAAATGTTAAACTGCTATCTTTTCTGAACATTTTGATATAATTGTATCCTTGAAATTCCTATTAGACTAGATTAGAACAGAAGTTATAGATTTTAGAATTATACCCGCTCAATAGTTGAAGCGGCTTTTCCGAAACTTTGACGCCATTTTCCTCCAAATGACGATTTGGGTATAATGCGCAGGATATTTCAAAAACTTCTAAATATTTTTTTATGAAATTTTCAAAGCGTATAATTTATGTTACTCTATATAAACTGAATCTAAAATTTCCTTTATATTGTTCAAAAAAATATTTTATACTTTTATATGATCATACTGTTTAAAATTTCAAAATTTTGTATTATCTAAATACAACTTTGTAATCAAAATATAAAAATACTTTAAATACAAATTTATTTAGTTTCAGGGTAATTATTATAATAGCCACCAACATATTCATTCTAGTTGCAATATTTATTTTTTAATTCTGCCCGTAAGATGTTATATACCAATTTTCTGCTCATCCAATGTCTGACAGTTTGGAGCCCCCTATAAATGCTAATTCTGTATCTTGAAATTTTTTAAATGCCTGAAATCAAAGAACATACTTATATCTTTCATCCCAACAAAAATTGTGTTTTAAAAACATATAAATTTTAAGATAATAAATGTTGTAAATAGTCTTTTTTTTCTTTTTTCTTTCGATTTTAAGAGTCCTGAAACCACTTAATATATAGAACTAAAATATAAATATACATATATTAACACATACATACATGATCATATTACATAGAGTTTGCATTGCAGAATTAAGATATGTAAGCAAAATTAGCTTAAATACGAGCTCCGAAGTAAACTTACAACCATTTTAAAAGTAATGCTACAATATAATGAAAGAAACTGTGATATTTTAAGACACCATAATGCTTATCATGTCTGAATACAAGAATTTAAAATTATTTCCAAAGTATTAGTAAAGTTTTTAGACGCCGACGATTTGAACGCATTTCACCTTTTCAGAGGCAGTCATTTTCTTTCTATACTAAAGTGCATGTCACTGTTGATCACCAAAAGAATGAGAGCGATACTCGAAATGCTCTGAAAATATAGGAATATCATACATTGTTAACCTATTCGTGTACCTTTCATATGTTTAAGTTGCTTTGGAAACAACCTTCTAAATGTGTTACTTTATAACGATATCATATCAGAAAGATAAACTAATGTTTAAATAGTTCAGTTAACATTAGAGTAAGATTTACTATTATTAGAATCAAGAGCATTTTTTCTAATGAACCTCGATTCAATCTTGAGAATGACTTTAAAGGTTTCTGAAAAAGGAAAAACCTGAAAAAATATAAAGGAAAAAATATTTAAAGGAAAAGAGTAGAAGTAAAAAATACTTATAATACCACTATCCGCAGGGATCTAAAAACCACCTCCTTAAAATAGCGTATTCATAAGCTGTCTAAAAAATTTTATATGTCTATCTACAATCTTCCCAACCAAATTATAGCGGAACTACCCGACTACGAGTTATCCGACCCCACTAATAAAAAACGCCCTAAATACTCGCTTTTGCTAAGTGATGAAGACTGAGTGTCCCGCATCTTCTACTTTACTTAACCTTTCTGATTGTTCTGTCCTGTTTATAGTAAAAAAAAAAAAATGTTGCTTTTCTGCTTTTATTATAGCATTCTATTTTTTTTCTAATGTATGGTCTCGGAAAAGAGTTTTATGAGGCACCTCCCCCCCACCCCCGGTAGCTTTTTCGCCTTTCCTTTTTTTGAAACTAATGGAACTTTTTTTTACTTAATTTTTTTTCTTTTTTTTATCTTTTTTTCTTTTTCATATCATGTTACATTAGTACTTATATACTTTTTTTTTGTTAATCTTTTCTTTTTTTTTAAGTAATTTTAATTTTGTGGCTACCAGCCACATCTAAACATTATTTTTTTAAAGTTCGATAATGCCCTTGCAACACGATCACCTTTCCACTGGATGTACAGTTGCTACGCATCTAGGTAGTCCATAAAGCTGATTACATTGTTCCATTGTTCCAAAACTATTTAATACCTGAGGACAAACACAATATAGACCATTTCAGGATGGACAGTTTATTAGTGTGAGCAGAAAAAATAAATAAATATTAGTACTGACATATATTTTACCCTGTTTATAAATTCACTACGCATTTATATGGCAGCACATATCTATTTTATTTTTTTTAAATTTTATTTCCGAAATTAGTAACTACCTGATTCTTATAGACTATAATGCTTGACTACATTGAGATCTATTTGTTAAGAAGAACCTGGAGACAGGAAACCGATCGATATAACTAATGGCTTACAAGATCGTTACACAGAATCAGATAGTGCATATTTGAGAAATATTGGTAAGAAATGCGTTACGTCTCAGAGTTCTACTAGTATATGATACTGTACATACATTATTATAAACATATTACGGCCAAAACAATGGAGTGACATACTGTAAACAAGGATCTATTGTACTGAGCATGTATTTTTACAAGATGTGATCATACACAATTAAATAGGCTTCTCAATTAACATTATTAATAGACATTTTGACTGTCAGTAAATGATAGATATCATCTGTACTATTGTAGTTTACAATTTTCAAATCGAGTAACATATGTTTTACTCTTCTTCCTTTTCGGGAATGATTTCATTATTATTATAGTTGCAAAACATTAAAATACATGGAGTTGCTTTCAGTATTATTAATCAATGTTTACAACGCATATTTGTAATAACAATATTTTTTAGATTTGTTGTTTTTTATTTACCTTTAATTCAGAGAACCAGAATTTGTATCGACTGACGAGAACAGACATATTTTCTTACATTACTGTTGCCATGATTCACGGTCTGGACACCAAAATGTTTTCTGAGAACTTTTTTCCTCTGTTTCCATTTTAATGTTTTCATTTGTGAACATATTTTCATGCACATGTGTGTCCAAAATTATGAATTAGGTTCAATAAAAAAATTTGCTGTTTAGAACACATCTTAGGCATTAGAAATTTCGAGAAGTATTCAAAATACAAACAATTTTCTTTTTTTAATGAGAGAAATATATTGTTTTAAATATTAAAAAACTAGAAATGAAATTCAGGATCTTGACCCCCGATCTTCTGCGCCATAAGATCCAAAAAAGTGGTACTGTAATATTTAATTTTTTAGTCCAAAAAGAGAGTTCAAATAATTTTTCTCTCCGTTTAGTGGTATATTGAGCAAAGTATGATACGAATTGAATATTTTCAACTGAACGAAAAAATACCCTGTGAATCGAACCCAAATCCTTGGCTTACAGGGCCAATGCTCAACCGTTGTCGACCCAGTTAGTCGACCCAGTTAGTCGAAAACTAACTGGGTCGACAACAGACGAGCATATTTCACTCAGATAATCTTATTGGTAAAAAAACCATTAAGCCTCTGGGTACGATTACCGGCATGGGCAATATTTAGCTCTGTTGGAAATATTCAATTCGTATGATATCTTTACCAATGAGTTTGATTGTGTTTAAATAAAAGTATGATACGTCGATCGAATTTGAATTGCATTGATGCGATTCAACTCACTGTTGCCACCCTCTGAAAATGTGAATTAACCCTTTAAGACCAACCCGCACGATCGTGAGTGTTAGACATTCATTTAAATCTTTGCTTCTGAGTCGTATATAATTAAACTCAAAACGAACGATAGTTCTGGTTTGCAGATAGAGTAAAGTATCATTTTTTATCAACAGGTAGCGATTGTAGCCCATGTTTTACTTTCTACAGGCATGACTAGATTTGTTCACCAATACTTCTGATTTTAAAGGGTTAATATAGAATTTGTAAGGAATTTTTCAAAAACTGTCAATTTATTTTAAATGTCCATAAATTGATAAATATTTTGTTTCTTCTTTTGTGGCTGTAATGTTACTCAGATGTTCCGAGATCTTTGTAAATGAAGCTAATTGCGTGTTAGCTTTTAATTCATCTATTTTTCACGGATCTCAGTATTATTTTTAGTTTAAGTTTCAGAGAACTAAACATTTTTTTCATTTCTTATGCATAAAAACGCTTTAAGAAAGACCTAAAATCTATTTTCTCGCTTCGTGTAATTATGATATGCATCCCCCCCCCCCCTCCTTTCTGTGATCTTAAGGTTGAAGTACGCAGCGGAACATTCGTCTGACTATCCGAAACATACCATGTTGAAGAATTTCATTTCGTTTTCTTAGAAATGAAAGTGATTGTAAAATTAGGAGTGGAGGAAATGGCTTCAGGGGGTGTTTTCGTTTATTTTGTTTTTAGTTTATTAAAGTACTTAAAATTAAAGTACTTAAGATAGAATTAAAATAGAATTTATTTATTTATGAAGTGTATTTTTTTACTCTTTTTTTTATCTTTATTATTATATTAATATTGTAAAAAAATTCTCAGTTTTAAAAAGATTTTGAATAATTATTATTGTTGAAATTTAAAAAATATTATGAAAACAGATAAGAACCGCATAAGGAGGTACCACGTGTGGCATGTTGTCCGTGGGTCTCCAGTTGAACCACATTGATCTCAAATTAATTTTGTGTTTATTTGTTTTAGTTTCAGTATGTAGTGTAATTGATAGTAATTGATGGTAGTAGTTGTAGTAATTATAATAATAGTAAAAATAGTATTGTAGAAGCTGATAAACATCTCATTATGTCCATTTTACTCATTACCATTAAATAAATACAGTTTTATACGCAATTACTTATTTAGTGATTTACTCGTTTAGACTAAGAGTATTTGGGAAATATAAATAGAAAAACTCATTTAATCATCTCATTAAAATATAAAAATGTAGAAAAGTATTATTATTTTTTTAAATATATTGATTTTATGCTTGTATCCTAATTTCTCTATACGTCAAATATTTCCCTATTTTTTCCCTGTGATAGCATTTATCAGCATTAAGCTTGTCGCACCAGCGTTTGTTTGAGTGACGATAAAGTAATAAAGAACGTCTATTTGTCAGAAAAAATTAGCTAGTACGATATAAAATTAATATTTTCATCTTTCTGTTTATATAGCATGTTTGGAAAACACAGACAAATGATAAATCACCTTTTCTTGTTGAAAGAAAATTTACGAAACATGTTATTATTTAATAAAATATTGTTAGTGGGCTTGTTAACTTTAATCTTGTGCAATATTCAGTGCCCGGAAACCATTATTGTCATGCCATTAATTAAAGAATTTCGAGTTTAGTCGGTAAAGTTGTTTTATAATAATTACATCAAAATAATTCTTTAACAGTTTAGATACATTTTGAGATTATCAATATTTAGAACTGTTGCGGAAAATGATTATCTCCAAAAGTGTTAACGAATGATTGATATAGCTGACTAAAACAAAGAGTTGGATGTGCTGCCAGAAAGTGTAAAGAAATAGCTTTCAAATGAAACAGTTGAAAAAGTCTCTATTACTATTCTAGTATAGCTACATGTAACCAAGTTTTTCAAGAAATACTTAAGATTTGTCAAAATAATTATTTAGCACATTGTCTACTGTACGAAATGTTTTGAGATCCATTTTAATGGATTAACCATGCCAGATCTACATAGGAAAAAAGCTGCAATTTTAAAACTCGCATAATTGAAGTGATTTTGGTTGCCGATTTTTGTGGAAATTTTCGTGGAAAATGCATTGAATTGGAATTTTTTGTAGTTAGATGGGGTGCACACAACAGAAATCAGTGAATATTAAAAATGTCTGGTATGTCATATTGAAAGTCGTAATGCCGTGCATGAACAAGAACAATCTTTGCATTCTGATTACATGAGACAATGTTATGGTTTAACGTCTGACTTCATTCGCCTTCTATTCTATGGGATACAAATTGGGTAAGGCTCTTCTGTCATTGGCTGATGCCTTCAGGTGTCCTACTAGTTTTCTTTAATTTGTCCCTTTCTCTACCATTTTCTCCCACTCTTGCTTCTGCTTTCAAAGAATTAACATTCATTGTTTGCGCCTGATTAAGAAATACAAAGTTCTTTCAAAAAAGCTTGCGCATTTTACTTTTTTATGTTGTTAAGAAGTTATTTAGCCTTTAATTGAGTAACTTTTTACAAGTGTTTGCTTCATGGACAAAGCATAAGATCTCTACTTGTATAGAAATCAAGCATAACAATCCAAGTTGTTATAATTCCTCGTGAATAACTCATCGTTATCATTAAATATTCTATCATTCGCTTTCACCATCAGGTTGACACAAATGGAATTCATGTCGAAAAAATTTTCTTTCTGAATATATCTCTATATAATAAAAGCAGTGTAATGCAACCGGGGCGAATCCATCAATCTTACCAATCTCCGAGGAAGAGACTCAAGAGTGAAATTTTCCATTCTCCCATTGGTTGACAAGAAACAAGAATCCCGCGATTACTTCTCAATGTTACAAGTCCTGATAATTGAGCAGTAGTAGACACTAACAAATCAGAAGGCACATCGCATTTCACCACCAAAATAAATCGCCAAGTGTCACTTGAGATTATTTCAAGTATTTAAGTTGCAATCATATTAAATTTTCTTTGCGACATATAAGGAATTTTAATTTCTTTCTCATATAAAGTGATTCACGGAAAACAATGATATGGTATTTTTAAAAATATCCTTTTTTTCCCTGCAAAAATTAATAAAACTAACTTTATTTTAAAAAAGTAATCAATTTAAATATTTTAGACTTATTATTTTGTAACATATTTTTAAATTACACATTACTTATATTTTCCTTTTCTATATACTGATGTATGTAAATTTAAACTTTGAAAAAATATATATATTCCATATTTTATAAGTAAAATTTAATATTTATACGAAGAGTAAAATTAATATTTTTTTATTTATAGCTTTGCATCAGGAGGACAGAAGATTAGGGGATTAGACGCCCCCCCCCCCCCCCGAAATAATATCCTGTCATTTTGTAACTTATTTTTAAATTACACATTACTTATATTTTCCTTTTCTATATACAGGTGTATGTAAATTTAAACTTAAAAAAACATATCCCATATTTTAAAAGTAAAATATTAATATTTATATGAAAAGTAAAATTAATAATTTTGATTTATAGCTTTGCATCAGGAGGACAGAATCTTAGGGGATTAGGCGGTTGAGATTCAACCCGAGATACTTATTTATTAACCTTTTACCCGCCGCACCATTTACTGCTTGTCAAATTAATTTGAAATTTTTTTTGAGACGATTTAGATTAATTCTAAGGTTGCTTGCCGAATTTTGGGATGTTACGTAAAATAGAAGTGCAGTTACAGGTATGTTCCACTTGTGGAACGTTGGCGGCACGAATAACATTTGTACATTTTGGCGAATTTTTCTTTCGAAATCATACCAGCACTGCACACATGACAAAACAAAGAAAACAAAGTAAAGTAAAAAATGTTTCTATTTTAGGAACACGTTAACTAGTTACTAACAGCAAAATGTTTATGAAAGGCCTGAAAACATTTTTCATGCATGCGTTTTCCATAATATTCCCACCTTTTCTTCACGTTTTCTGTCAATTTGAGAATCTTCTTGAGTAGTAGACGAAAAGCAATAGCTACTGAATGAGGTGATAATGTCCATACTTACTGGGGCAGTAGAACTTTCTATTCCCTTTCTCAAACATCAACTCCAATTTTTATAGCAACAGTTGCAATTTCCCGACGAAACTCCAAATGGCTTAGGATCTCTTCTGAGCCTACTGCATGACAAGTAACAACAGCCATATTTAGTTCACTTACAAACAGATTTCATCACCATTTTTATCATCGAAGTACTGGACGATATGTTCCAAGCAAATAATTAAAAAATTCTACATTACCCGTATTCTAATTATACAATATAATTAATCGAGGTTAATTGATTGAAACTTCTCGCTTCAATTTTCGAGAATATCATGTTCCACTTTGAGTTAGCGATGTGTTAGCTTCCCAATTTGATATAACAGTAACGATACTGTTCTCACTCCATCGTACACAAACAACTTTGCCATCACTATAATAATCAAAATCTCCTCCTTCTTGCTTTTGCAATTCTTTTGTAGATTTTATTACCATTTATTGGTTCAAAAATATTTCACAGACACTTTGGCAACAGGTGCAATAGTTATCTATCATAAAATTTATTCTTTAATAATACTGGTACGAAAATAATTTAAAAACAATAATTGCCCGAAGGAGCCCAGTAAAAATGATCAAGATCCTAAAAAAAGTAACAATGAGATAATTTTGTACTCTGAACCGCCAACGTTCCACATGTGGAACATTGGCATTCAAATGATGATAAAACAAAAACGAAATAAGATAAATCATTCATTTATGCATAAAACGTAATAAAAAACACTAAGCAATACAATAATAATCATCACAGCACTCAAATTTGAATTCTAAAGTTATAGATAGAGTAAAAAGCACAGTCTACTAGATTTACGTTTTTTGTTACATTTCAACAAGCTCCAAAATAGAAACCACAAAAAATTATATAAAAAAAAATTAAAACCATTAAAACACATCTTTTAAAAAGATATATTAGAAATTTCAAACAGATTAAACAGATACTTAAAAAGATACAGCACCACATAGTTTATGTTCCACTTGTGGAACGTTGGCGGATAAAAGAATCAAAATACATATAAAAAAATTGGAGGGGGGGGGGGTAAACGATAAATTACAATTTCAAAGTGTTATTAAAAAAATAGTGTTATTTCAATAGTTGCAGCAGACTCTTTTAATTACGTACTTGTATAGCATATTTATTAAATTTTTGTTTTATTAAGAAATCTTGTTTTTGTTATAGTATATTAGCCGGAAAACCCGATTTATCCAAAAATATTGTAAATCCTAATTGTGTGTTTATTAGAACATAAACTAGCCGAAATTTGCTCATCTAAACGCTTCCATATTGTCAATTATTTTTTTTTATCAGTTTTTCAAATTTTAAGTGAAAAAAACAATTTTTACCCACAGTCCTAGGACGGGCATTTACACTAGTATTTTTATATTTTTTAATCTGTTTTTTTTTCTTTTGCATTTAATGTACATAACTTTTACCTGAAGATCGAAATTTGAACTGCATTTGCAGTTTTCTTTTACCGAAACTTTGTATAATACAAATATACAAAGTTTCAAACAATTCAGTTAATAATTAACAATAACGGACTTTACGTAGGTTTAAAGGATATTCCTCATTAACGATATTTCTGTCGCTAAAGTGGAAAGCAGCATAACAGTAATTGAAATAACATTTAATAAATAAATCTTAAGCTAGATAAAACTTTCTAAATTGGAGATTCTTATTTTTTTTTTTTTTATTAAAAGAAAATTATGGCTGCACTATGGTTAATAACACATGTTATATTTCAGTATAAGCCGTGGCAATTGTCATGCAAAAGTTTTTTGTACGATTGTTTGGAATACAGATCCTATCGCTATGCGAATTGTTAAACATTTTCTTAAGAAATCTCTTTTTAAAATGGTCAATACATTATTATAAAGCCAGTTATTTTCGAAAATGTATATTAAGTATTATAAATCTAAATTTCGATAACTTTTCGCAATATTCAATTCTGTTTTGAATTATAATTTATTTTCTTTCTTTCTTTTTTTTTCCTCTTTCAAATCAATACATTAAAATAAATTAAGTCGATACTTTACTTTTAGCATTTAATTAAGGGAAATGGCTTTCAAATAAATCTAGATTAAAAAGAACCCATTCGTCTTGAAATTAAATTGCCCAAGCTTAAACCAAAGCATACAATCTCAATTGAAAATGCAAAAGAAAGAAAAAAAAAGAGTTACATTTACAATTCTTTTAATATCTTTTCTTTCAATTTATAATATAAATACAATTACGACATCAATAAAGGGAACACAAAACAGTATTTTAAATTATTAAACAGGAATTATTAAGATATATGCAGACTCGTTCAAATAATCAACATTTTTCTCCTTCTCATTTTGTTTTTGATAATGAAAGGATTACAGGAATTTAGATATTAATTAATTTCTTTCAATATTATAAATGAGGATTAATTATTTTCATTCTGCGAAATAAGTCAATTTGGCAAAAGGAAGAAAAAAAAAGAAAAGAAAAGAAAAGAAAATCATTATAGTATTTATAGTATATTATTCTGTGTGAACTTTCTATTGATTATTCTTAATTACATGGAATTCTAACTTTTAAAAAATAAATTTGAATTAGATGATCATTTGTTAAAAATCGCAAATGTGATTTAACGAAACAGCTTTCCTATGTTTTTTTTTTCTAAATAAATTTCATTTTGTGATTCTTTTGTATTACAAAACAATAATTTGATTTACGAATACATTTAATATCTCATTTCGTAGTATAATGAAAATCGCCACGGACAAAAAAGTGAAAAATATTTTAGAGTATGTAACGGTTAACTGAAAATGTTTTAGCATAAAGTATCTGTTGTATATATTCATTAGATTTGACTACGCCTATACTAATAATGTAAAAAAACACTTTAATGAAATGTTTAGAATTTTAAATAAAATTCACTGAAAAATGTTTTGGATAGTACATATTAAACAAAAATCTTTCGAAAAATGAAAGAAATTCTGTGGTATCTTTTTTCCAAATGAGAACATCTTTAGATTCTAGAGACACCATTAAAAATTCTTTAAGACTAAAAATAAAATTTAAAGACAATAATAGTTTCAGAAAATAATTTGAGTGTGAAACTCACATGAACTATGGAATTTCAGAAGTTCCTAACGATATTTATAACACTTGAAACAAGAGTACGGAATTGTTATCCGAAGAATATTTTGTTGCCATATTTTTTTTAATCAACGCAATTAAAATCTTGAAAAAAAAGATGAACTTCAGAAATTTAAAAATATTACAAGAAATCTGCGATAAATAATGATTTTTTCAAATATTTAATACACAGGTTGTTCGTATTTATAGCATATTTCAAATAATTGTTGCAACAAACATCAAATAGTATTGAGAGAACAAAAATTATTTGTTTATCTGCTAAATGCACCAACAGTCGGCTTTAAAGCGCTTTCTTTTGTACATAGCTTAAAGAGTAATTTTTAAAAGAAGTACAGCATTATTAACGCTGACATATGTTAATAATTAATTACTCACAATTATTATAATTAGTACAACATTTTGATAATGTATCCTTTTCTGCTTATACATACTAATGCTAATGTATACGTAATGTATACGTATGCTAATGTATACTTTTCTCATAATGTCTTAATAATTATCTAAATATAATAATAGTCTTTTTTTTTGTTGAAAGTAGTGAACGTAAAAGTACTAATTTATCTATTAATCGACCTTTCAAATTTTGTTGTCAGCCATCGTAGGCCGAGGTGCGGGCAGACAAAAATCATTGCGTCATCGTATTTTGTGATGAAATTATGTTGTAGGACAAGATTATTTACAGTAGATAAAAGAATGTCTGAATAGGCATATCTTAGTGTGATATGAGTCAAATCATTATTTAAGCCTTACTATCAGTTCATCGAGTTTCGGACTGAAATTTTAATATGTTACATATCTATTTTAAAATGTTACATTTGTTACATATTTTAATGTGTTACATATACTTGTTGAATGCAAATATTTCAGTCTGCTTTGTTATATCTTGGTGCAATATGAGCAGTACAAAACTACAATTCTTCTTTTGGCGTCATCGAGTTTTTATCATAAAATTTTAATAAGTTGCATATCTCGCGTAGTGCAATACAAATATTTTAGTCTCCTCGTGATATCATGGTAAGATATAAGTAGAATGGGGCGCAAAGTCTTCACTTTGGAGATACTATTTCGTTAAGAAATTTCGGAACAAAATTAGAACTGTACAGTGTCTCGAATATTATAGTACAATCGTTTTAGTCTGTCTTGCAATATTTTGATACTATATGACATAGAACGGGGCGCCAACTCTTCTATTTAGAGATACAATTTAGCCATCGAATTTTGGAATGCAATTTCAATATAGTGAATATATCGACTCGTGCGATACAAATATTTTAGTTTGTCTTGTGATATCTTGGTACGATATAAGAAGAACGGGGTGCCAATTATTAATTTTGGCGGTACTATCTCGTCATCTAATTTTGGGATGAAATTTAAAATGCTGCATATCCCAAAAAGTTATACAAATATTATAGCGTACCTCGTAATATCTTTGAACGATATGAGCACAACATACGCCGGTTCTTATTTTAGCGGTAGTATCTGGTCAGCGAATTTCGGAATGAAATTTTAATGTCAAATTTTTGATTAATACAATATAAATATTTCGGTCTGTTTGAGATATCGGTGTAACGGAGGCCGATGTGGTAAGATGATGTGGTAGCGTGCAACTTCAACGGCCGAGTCTTATTAAAATAAAAGAAATATTTTATTGCATTACAATTAAATGAAGGTTTTCTAGCTTAAAATAAGTCCTATATACAACGTTTTAAATAATTGGGTTCGATTACAGCTTTTAATAAATTGTCCGTTAATTCAAGTGCAGTCATCGAATGGCAGATCGCTTTCAGTGAAACAGTCTCTATTTACTCAAAGTCCACAATTCTCGTCAGGTGAATGAATACGTGAAAGTCTCCTTGAAATGATTTCATTGGGGAGAAGATAACAGTCTGAGATGCTCGACAGGAAAGTCGCCCTTTTAGTAGATATACAAACGAGGTCTAGGAACCTCCGATGTTTTCTCCGTACTGGAGAAACTTTACAGCCACGCCAGGCTTCGGCTTTTACCGTGCTTCGGAAAATGCTCCGAAGCCAACCCGTGAGAGATTTCTCCTCTACACGGTCAAAATCTACCTAAAGCCTCAACTTCCAAAAAACTCCCGAGAATCCTCCTGCATCTCCCTTTATCAGCTCCGTTCTCCATTTAGAGAAAAAGCCACTTCCTTTAGCCACCCACAATCTGTCCTTCGTGAGGTCATAAACAAGAATGTTTTCTATAGGTTGCAGTCAGAAACCTGACGTCAGAGTAGTATGTAGTTTCACTATCTATTTCTCACGGGAAAGAGATGACCTCGTGAACATCAAAAGAATATTTTTTCTTGCTAAATAAAGGAATACCCTTCTAGCAGTGGCGTGGCGTGAAAATTTTCGGTGGTCATCGCAATTATTTAAGTTTGTGGTGAAAAATTATTAACTCTAAAATTCAATGGTTGAATGTTCAAAAAAGAAACTATAAATCTTACCTTCACTTATACATGAACTCCAAATGTTCTGCTAAAACTGGATCGTAGAGTTTTAAAAGCTTATTAAGAGTTTTAAAATATTGCTTGGTCATCGCCGCATCCAGCGATGACCGGACGCCACGCCACTGCCTTCTAGTGTCAACTGAAAGGATCGATTGAAATTGATATATTTGTTTCATCTTTTGCGACTTTTTCTTGGACTCTGAAGAAATTTATGTGTCTAGGTGAAATTACATTAGATTCTCTATACTGGCTTCTGCCTTGTAAATTGAGAGTTTCAATGTGAGATATCTTCGAATTCTCACATCGGAGTAAGATTCGAGCATAACGGTGCGCCATCTCGCCATTTTGACGATCTATCTCCTTATCAATTTTCAGCATGAAATGTTAATTCATTAAAAATACAGATTAATGTAATACAAGCACTTGAGCTTGCCTACTAACATATCATCTAGCTTTTGTGTGAAATTTTAATATGTTATAGATAAAAATTACTATTCTAATTGATATCTTTGATGTATTGAATTTTTATTAAAATATTCGATGATGTCGTGGTGCGCCAAAACGAAGAATTGGCGACCTATTCTATTCATATCGTAGCACAATGTGCCGAGGCAGAGGAATGAATACTTGAAGTACTGTTTATAAACTTGTTCTGCATCATCAGTTCATCTTGTTATACATTCCGCACATTTCACCCTTTTACATTTCGAGAAATAAAAAAATTCTACCCGAGTATTAACGTCTTAAAATTTTCGACTGTTAATGATCAACTTTATAAGTTGATCATTTAAGGAGATATAGGTGAAGTATAACATTTCATTTGGCATCAAAAATAAGCTATTCATATGATATTTTAACACAATATGACCGAATACGGTGTGTGTGTGTGTGTGTGGGGGGGGGTAGCCGCTTATAGGATCATTTACCCTATTTAGTAGGCTTTTAGCTATAATTTAAGACTGACCTATGTTTTCACGATAAATTAATTTCATATTATATAAAATAGTGAAATAGTTTTGCCGTTAAAAAACGATCTTTTTTGTAAAAATTGAATTTTTGTTTTGCAAATTGGGAAGATATTTTACCATTTTTGTTGTTACTACATAAGTTTTAATTATGTTAATTTATATTATTATTATTTTTAACTTTTTTCAATAATCTTATTTAAGCTATTAAAATGCAGTAAGTTGAAATAAGTTAATGTAAGAATTACTATAATGTTTGAAAAAAATATCTTCCTAATCTTATGAAACAAAAATGCATTTCAGTGTTATTATTTTAAAGTTTTTTTAAAAAAGATTTCTCAATGTTTTTAACTTTAAATTTCAACTAATTTAAGGGTTTAATTAGTAAAAGTTTCCGCAAATCTTTTATAATCTTATTTAATTCCTTGGACATAATATTTTTTTAACAGGTAAGAATATTTTGTTAAATATTATTTGGAGATAGGATGAAAAATATTAAAATAAAATTTAAGATTATTATCTAATTACGAGAATGAAATCTGCACCGTTTTAAAAGGAAATACATTTATCGGAGCGTAACAAATTACAAAATTCGAATTTTTAATGTATTTTGATAGGCATTTTTTTTAGATAAACAAGTTTTAAAAATGAGTTGATTGAGTGATTCCTGCATTAACTTAGTTGTTGACTATCCAGTGCTGCCTTCTTCGGCTGTGCACGAAAATACATTTATATGTATATCTAGACACACGGCAGTGTGTCAGCCAAGTTCGCCTGACATAGCCGTGTGTTATTTACACGAACCATTTCGAGCTGTTTTCGTCAAATTTCGATGCCCTACTACTGAAAATCTATGAGACCTACGTACTTGTTATGCGAAATGTATAGTAAGGCCACCCTAATTACCTAAAATCCAAAATTTTATATATAACGCATAATTAGTTTCCGAGATAATGACATTTGAAAATGTGTGATAATCGATAATTTTATCACTGACTGACTGACTGACTGACTCACTCATCAAAAAGATCTCGTATATCTACTGCAGCTACAGACTTCAAATTTGGTGCGAAGTTCGTTTACACTATGAAACTAAGGAATAAAATAAAAAAATTGTGAAAATCGATGAATTACCCACTTGGGGGTGTCCATTTTTACTTTAACATTACGTCTATTAGGCGAAATTTTAATTTGCCGTAGGAGGGGACGCTGTTCTGTCGCCAAATACCGCCAAGTTTCTCGCCAACATGGCGATATATCGCCAAATTTGGCGACCAAAATTAGTCGCCAAAAGTGACGCCACCTTGGCGATATCTCTAATATTTCGCCAAATTCCCATTGTAAACCTATCTACTTACTGGGGGTTTATCTGGGTTTACTTGCTTACAGAAAATCAACAAATTGAGATATTCTGTCCGTCACAGAGCCCGTTCTCAGAAACTATACATATTGGAGACTTGGAATTTTGCATACTTACAGCTGAACCCCTCACATAAAATGACAAATCATAAAATTTTGAAAAAGTTGTAAATTTAACCATTTGGGGGGTCTCCCATGTGTATTTTAAACAATCCTTTCTAAGTGAGCCCCTAATTAGGTTGGAGGCGTGAAATTTTACATACTTATAGCTGAGCACCTCACATCTAACGGCAAATCATAAAATTTTGAAAAAGTCGTACATTTAACCTTTTGGGCTCCCACATGTGTATTTTAAACAATTCTTTCTAAGTGAGACCCTATTTAGGTTGGAGGCGTGAAATTTTGCATCCTTATATCTGAATACCATCATGCGACAAATCATAAAATTTTGAAAAAGTCGTACATTTAACCCTTTGGGCTTCCACATGCGTATTTTAAGCAATTCTTTCTAACTGAGCCCCTTATTAAATTGCAGATTTGAAATTTTGCATACTTATAGCAGAACACCTGAGGCCAGGCGACAACTCATAATATCTTGAAAAAGTGTTACGCTTAATCCTTTGAGCTATCGCATATGCATTTTAAGCAATTCTTTCCAAGGTATCCCCTAATTAAGTTGGAGACATGACTTTTTGCATACGTATAGCTGAATACCTCAGACCACACGACAAATCATAAAATTTCAAAAAGTCTTATATTATTTACTCCTCCGAGCTCTAATTTGTGTATTTTAAGCAATTTTTCTAACCTCTGCCCTTTTCACCCGGGGAGCACTTTTCCAACTTTTGCCGACACCCCTTTGACCATTCGTTCATATTATGCGCCATAGCCTTACATATTTTAGTTCCACTTTTACCGCTAGGGGCGCCTTCTTAACTCGGGTGCTATGGGCTCAATCCCCTTGACTAATATATCTACGGATAATATGTAAAACGGAGTTTTGTTCGGATAGAGGCTTGTTTAGAATAGAGTGCGCCCCTGGTTGCGAAATGTGGAACTAACAGATTTTTCAAAAGGATAAAGTGTTTTGAAAGGAATATTAAACGAAACCCTCTGTGCGATCTGTGATCACACTTACCCACTTGTTATTTTCAAAATCACCAGAGAAAAGGATATTTAGTTAATTAAATTTGAAAATCCACATGGAGGGGCAATGTCCTTCCTCTGCACTGCCTCTTTGCCGGCACCCATGGATGAATGATACATAGTGTGGCATAAGCACATAACTTTATTTTCCACTTTCAGTACAAAAATGCAGGCCCAGCTATAGGATATTTAATTGGAAAATTTAATAGGAATTGTTGTTTCAGAAACAATAAAAATTTCGAATCAATACATTTCATTTCAAAACATGCATTCAATATAGCAGTATTTAAATATAGATTTCTGCCGCAAATTGACAGCCAAATAGTTTGTTGTAGGAAATTTAAATTAAAATTGAATGTTGCTTGGTGAATAAAATAGTCACACGTAGACACATTAAAAAGCATTAAGTAAAGTGTCTAAATATATTGTAACTTTGCAAAAAGTAATGATATCTAACAAAAACATAGCTGTGAAAAAAGGGAGCCAAGTTCTGTAAAGACAATGGCAAGAAAAGAAGTGATATCTAAGTGGGTGCCAAGTTCAAATAAAATTCACTCAAACTTACCTACTGAAGTATTATAGCATTTTTTAAATTGTTTAGAAATAAAAATTATTGATAGCATATTAATAATAAATCTAGAACTTGGCAAGTTTTTGATAAATGTTATGCCTATCAATTTCATGTCTTAATAAAATGGTGATGTTAATATTAATTTCAATGACATTACAAAAAAAATATAGTTATTATAATAAAAAAATGACTCATGTTAAAGATTTGATAAACCAATAAATACACAGATACACTCCCGCTCGTCTTTGGTTATCACTCTAGCACCCACTCTCCAGAAACCTCAATGCAAACAGACTAAGATGCCTGACAAAGAGACAGATATACTTACGCTTGTTCTTGGTCATCACTCTAGAGACTGCACCCCTTTAACCCTTTCAGGGGCAAATAACTTTTATTAGTGAAATGCTGAAATGATTGAATCACACCAGAATTTGAAAACAAATTTATTTCAAAATGGGTAAACTCTTCTTTTCACGTATTTAATAAAATTAAACTTTTTAGTCCTGAATTCTGGTGTCAATGTGGCATTTTGCAGTTAAATTAGGTGGGATATATTTTATCCCACCGCCCTTCAAGGGGAAGGAGCTCACTCAAATTAAGGCTTCCAATCATGAAATAACAAGATTTGATATAATAATGTCATTATTAAAAATAAATGACCCGTAGGTAAAAACTTGCCAAGTTCTAGATTTATTATTAATATGCTATCAATAATTTTTATTTCTAAACAATTTAAAAAATGCTATAATACTTCAGTAGGTAAGTTTGAGTGAATTTTATTTGAACTTGGCACCCACTTAGATATCACTTCTTTTCTTGCCATTGTCTTTACAGAACTTGGCTCCCTTTTTTCACAGCTATGTTTTTGTTAGATTTTATTATACATTACGCGTTATCACTGTCTGTATTTTTTGTTATATTTTGCATAAGACCAAACCTGTAGCGGATTTTTTTTCCAATACTTTATGTTAAGCGTGAAGGATAAGCAACCATTACGGTACAGTCAACCGATACAGTACTTCGGGCCACCTTTTCCTGGTTCAATTTACATTTCCATTATTAACAAAGTATTATATTAGTCCGGGCAATAGAGACCGTATAGGGACTCTACCTAGCAAAATTAATGGAAGTTCTGGAAATAGGCTTACTTTATGTTTTTTGGGTCACTGAATCCGAATTTGTAACTTCCCACCAAAATTTTTCCCGGCTACCCCCCACCCCAAATTTTGGTAAAATGGCCCCCCAAAAAAGGTTTTTATTAAAAAAATAAAATTTTATATTGTTTTAGGGAAAGCGTATCTACAGATTTAGAAAGCAGACAAAATTTGCAGCAAATTAGATATGTGACATTATGACTTAGGATGAAGGGGTAGAGGGGATCTGCCTCGGAACATGCGCGCGGTGCTGCGTGAACTAAGTTGCGCAATTCCACTTAACCACTCACACATTTACATTCGCCCTCCCATCTCCCCTCCGAACTTTCTCTATAAGGTGTACTTTAAGTTTTTTGGGTCGCTGAATCCGAATTTTTATCTTACCCTCAAATTCACCGCCCCCCCCCCCCGAAAACTCCCCCAAAAAGTTGTTTTTAACTTAAATTTCTTATTGTTTTAGGGGAAAAGCATTACGAAATTCAGAAACTAGACAAAATTTGCAACAAATAGGATACATGACATTATGACGTAAGGTAAACGGGGAGAGAGGGGTCTGCCTCGGAACATTCCCCGCGCACTTTTCTCAAAAACCAATTTTTTTCAAAAAATCAGTTTTTTGGGGATTGCCGGGTGAAATTTTGGTGAGAAGTTACAAATTCGGATTCAGCGACCCAAAAAACAAAAAGTGAGTCGAAATCCAGTACTAGTATTAATTTTTCCAGGTAAAATTCCCTATTGCCTGGACTTCATAACTTAGCGCACGTAGCGCCGCAGTGCATGTTCAAGGGCAGCCCTCTCTCTCCCCGTTCATCCTACGTCATAATGTCATATATCCTATTTGTTACAAATTTTGTCTAGTTTCTGAATTTCGTAATGCTTTTCCCGTAAAACAACAAGAAATTTAAGTTAAAAACAACTTTTTTTTTTGGGGGGGGGTATTGGTGGGGGGCTAAATTTTGTGGGTAAGTTAAAAATTCGGATTCAGCGACCCAAACAACTTAAAGTAAACTTTATAGGGAAAGTTCGGAAGGGAGATGGGAAAACGAATGTAAACGTGTGAATGGTTAAGTGGAATTGCGCAACTCAGTCCACGCAGCACCGCGGCGCATGTTCCGAGGCAGATCCTCCCTTCCCATTCATCCTAAGTCATGTCATATATCTACTTTGTTGCAAATTTTGTCTACTTTCTGAATTTCTAGATACATTTTCCCTAAAACATTAAAAAATTGACTTTTTTAATAAAAACCTTTTTTGGGAGGCATTTTACCAAAATTTGGGGGGGGGGGGTTTGCCGGGGAAAATTTTGGTGGGAAGTTACAAATTCGGATTCAGCGACCCAAAAGCCACAAAGTAAGCCTATTTCTAGAACTTCCATTAATTTTGCCAGGTAAAATCCCCTATTGCCTGGACTATATGTGATTTTTCAACGTCGAAATGGAGTTGTAAACAATTAAAAGGAAACAATGAAGCAAACTGTATGATTTTAAAGAGGAAATGCTTTATTGTTTTAGTTATTTTATTTGTTAACTAGTTTTAATGTTTGGAACAAAGCTGGCGGCTTCTTTGGTCCATTCATTTAGTTTAATATAAAATGAATACATTTAATATGTAAATGAATACATTTTTATTGAAACTCCCTTGCAATAGCATTT
The DNA here is from genome assembly GCA_963932465.1 of Maratus speciosus. NCBI lineage: Eukaryota > Metazoa > Arthropoda > Arachnida > Araneae > Salticidae > Maratus > Maratus speciosus. The sequence continues at coordinate 423,079,345 of OZ010791.1, forward strand.
GCTAAAAAATTAACAGAGCAATTTCAATAAACAAATGTTTTTTTGCCCCCGGTACGGTATGCTATTTCTTTCTCCCAGCTTATTTTGTTTCGTCTTCAAAAATAACGTTACCTTACAGAAGCCAGCCTTAAAACAAGCAGTAAAATTAAATACACTATAGCAATTTTTTAAAATTCTAAGCATCACACATTTTCAATTTTTACACCATCGAATTGAAAAAAAAGGTTCTTTTAAATGCATTTTGTTTGAAAACTGTATCTCCATTTATTTTTGAAATATTATTTTTTTTTTTTTGTAGTTTTTAAAGCCATTTGCTTAATATTGGCAACGGAAGTACTCCATTTCTGTAGAAAGTAAAGGAAAATACTAATTATATATTTTTGTTGTCATTTTCTCATAACAACCGAAAGAAAATGTAATTAAAGTACTTGCTATTTTGAAAAATATACATATAAACGAATGATTTCTGTTAAAACAATGGAACTATTATAAACGATATTTAATCTTAAGTATCTATGAATCATTAGATAGCCTTTTTTTGTCGATTTTCTTGAATAACGGCATCTTTTTGCTGCATTTGTGCATTATTTCGCGTGTATAGTGATGTGCTATGCCTGCTTTACTGTAGACGTTTAAGAGTAGATCGTAAATGTTAAATTCCTAAGCGGTTGAGAATGACGTCATTTTACATAAAATAAAACGTCTGCTTTAAGTCTTAAAATTGAAATATGTTTTGTACTACAGTAGAGTCCTGCTTAACCGAGTTATTTTCTTCTGATGGACTGGTGGCTTTTATTATTATGAAACAGCCATTATAAATGAAGCGTTAGGTGAAGACGAAAGAGCAGTCGTAAAAAGTTAGGACTCTGATTTTCTGGTCAGAATAAGGAAGAAAAATGGCCATAATGTTTTTTTTTAAACATTATGGCCATTTTTTTCCTCTCCATTCTGACCAGAAAATCAGAGTTCTAACTTTTTACGCTCTTTCATCTTTACCTAACGCTTCATTTATAATGGCTGTTTCATAAAAATAGAAGCCATCAGTCCATCAGAAGAAAATGAGGTGATGGAAATGCCGGGGCGACACTAAATTCCGAAAAAGCAGAATTCCTGTTATCTAGTTATTTATTTATTTATTATTTTTTTTAACACTTAAACACAATAAACCAATTGTTAATATTAAAGAAATGAGAAACAGTTTTCGTCATGTTATATTCAGCAACTGGAACAAAAACAATTAATGTAACATTTTGCTGCAGTAACATTTGAAAAAAAATGTTACTTAAAACATGTTTTAAGAGATTTTGGTTGTATAAAAGGCATTTCTAAGTAATTGGGACTATTTTCAGTCCAAAAAAGCCCTGGCACAAATTAACCCCGAAATACTAGCTTTTATGTTAGCTTTATGAAAACGGAAACATTTCCTCTGAAAATAAAAAGGTTAAAGCAATAAACTTCAAATGCGAGTATTACTCGCGCTCAGAGGGTTCAGTACAATAAATATGTGAATTATAAACTGTAATATCAAAAAAAATGTTGCTAAAATAATAATAAGATTTCGTAAAAAACTATACAATGTAGGATTGTGTATAGAGTATAGCTGTATATACTAGAAAAGGGTTTGTGCATATATAACGGTATCACTTTAAGGTAGAGAGGAGTTCTGGCACTTGTTTTCATAAGATATCGCTGGGAAGGGGAGGGGGGGGTGTCTGGTACTTGTTTTCGTATGATATCGCTGGGGAGAGGGGAGGTTGCTTTTTGATATCGTTATCATTTTTTATCCAATCATGCTTTACTTTTTTCAGAAACATTTCTTCTTTACATCGAAATATTCTGTTACCTTTATTATTATTGTTTATATATTTTTTTTATGAAAATAGAAAGCTACTATTAAATCCATTAACTGTTTATAAAAACATTTCATTCCAAAATTTGGAATACGCCAACGTTTGGCATTTCTGTTCTTCTGCCATATGCACATATAATTCGTTGTTAGAGAAATCAGGAATATAATATGTAGGACATGATACTTGCGTTTACCACTAAAGAAAGACAAAGAAAGTTGTCCATTGTTTTATTGATAGGGCTGCCACGGCCGACTATTTTTCTATTATGTTCGCACCTCTATAAAAAAAGCAGATTTCGTATAGTATATTTCTCTTGCAAATGTTCTCGTACAGTATGTAATAATTTTTTTTTTGAGAAAGTGGTTTAAGGTAGAATTAAAAAATTAGTCGCCTGTGGCAGCCTTGGATAGATAAGTTCTGCATTTAACCTCCCAGGGCAACGGGCTAGTGCAAGAAGAGAATATTACTTTTGCATACATTATGAAACAATATGCTATTAGTAAATACTTTTAAATGACTAACTCTTTCAGATGTTATTTCATATAAATTTATTATATTTATTAATATTTTATTGACTTCTTGAATCCGTAAAGTATGCCGCTAATAAATGTATAATCATATTTGTATATCACTGTAAGTGTATAAAAAGAAAGAAAAAGAATCTAAAAATAAAATAAATTTTTGATTATGAAAACGATATCAGCAACTAATAAATCTATAATCATATGTGTATATCACTGTAAGCACATAAAAAGAAAGAAAAAGAATCTAAAAATAAAATAATTTGGAACTTAATTCGGTACTGACAATAAAAGTAGTGCATATTTAAATTCCATTTGGCATTTTATAAATCTGAATTTAGCATGGTAATAATATTTCTTCTTTTTACAGTGTAGTTAAAAAAAAAAAAAAAAAAAAAAAAAAAAAAAAAAAAAAAAAAAAAAAAAAAATTGTTAAACGTTTAAACTCGGCATTGGGCTAAGCGCGCTTCGACAAGAGATCGCAAAGTTGCTATGTCCCATTAGTCCGTTTCTAGTTTTTCCAGACAGGTTTTTAATTAATTTTTAAAGACACAGGAGGAGTATTGAGAGATCCACTCATTGAAAAGTAGTCGCGAATCCCATAGTATTTATGTGATTAATTATAGTTAGTCTATTTTTAACATTTGACGTTTATTGCTTTTATACTGCTATTGGGCATTGCATTACACAAATATACCATTAAAAGTTGTTATCTAGATTTTAAAAGCTGATGGTACGTAGAGTATGCCGCCCCTGTCAATATGTATGTCCAAACCGTCCGTAACATTAATGGTTAATTACCGACGATTTTTTTCGAAAATCGTTATCAACAATGCTTTTGTACTTCTGCTACGATAGGTTCCTCCAGCGCTCCTCAACACGTTTGCTGAATGCCCGAAAATCGAAATTTGTTTGTAACTTAAAAATGCGCTTTTCTCAAAAAAATATTTCATCTAGGGCAATCGCTATAATTTTCCTGCAAGTTTTGAATTACCACCTACTCCCTCTAATTTTTTCATAATTTTAGTTTCAGTAGATTCCGAAATATATAGGGGGGGGGGAGGGGGCATAATTTTGCACTACATTTTCAACGATATCTCTTAAAATATAATACCTAAAATTAAGATAAATGTATTTTTGAGTTCAGCATTACGAAACCATTCACACGATACCCAACACGATTTACAAAGAAAAGATTTTTTTTTTCAAGTAACTTAATTAGCCCCTCCACATTTCCCCTAAATATATTTGTGAATGTTTAAAAATTTGTAAATATGTGAGTCAATAGTCTTTATTACTTCCCCCAATTTGAACTTTCCACGTTCCATAGTTTACGAGTAAAATGGCTGTGACAGAGGAACAGACAGACACAGGAGTGATCTTATAATTGTTCCGTTTTCACTTTTTAGGTACGGAACACTAAAAACTATGATCACACATGAATTACAGATTACTAAAAGTAATATTTTGACACTTACCTTATTTGTAGCTCTTATCCAGATTGTTTCACTGTAGAAAGATTGGAGAGTTTAAATGTACATATGAAAACATTTGTTTACAAACGCATCCAGTGTTGTCAATAACAAAATTTAAATTACCAACAAAATATTAAAATACCATATAGCATGGTATAAAATATTATTCAAGGGCAAAAACTCCAAATTATTTTGTATTGTTTGTTCAATACAAATAATAAAACATTTTTATGGGATACACCAGAGTAATCCCATGTGGACCAAAGTAGCCCCGGTTGACGGTACCTAAGTATTGGAATTTTTGTAGTTTCTGTGTAGGAAAGTTTATTTTCACATTTTTTGCTTAAATGTTTACATTTTTCGACATTTTAAATTAAGAACATGCATATATTTGCTGAAACAACTTTAATTTTTTTGTTTAGAATAATTAACACATATTTTATACATTTACACTATTACTAGCATATATATATTTATTTTTATGGCTTTCTTGCCGGTACATATGATGAATCCGGCTATTAGGAAACAATGCTTAAAAATAATAGTCAGATCTACATAACAAGAGTAATTACGATTTTTCTGGGATCTGTTGTAAACTTTTTCTTGTGCAATTGCAAAGAAGATAAGTTTTATTTTTTTTTTTTTAAATATTAATTCATTAAATTTATGACTGAACTATAGTCGGGTCTGTCAAGTTTTATAGTTACATTTGTAAAATAACAAACATTGTTCCTTTACAAAAGTAACTCTAGACTCTTTTATTTACCGTAATTTTAACATATCTTTGTTATCTTTACCTGCTGGCAGAACAGTTGATTAAATGTTTTTCTACAAAAAACATTTAATAGTAAAAACGTGATTAACAGATCACACAATTTGAAAGATATTAATGTACAAGGAAATATGCTGAGTGTTTACATTAAATTCTCATTAAATTTTCATTAAATTCTATTGGAGCTTCAGACTTTGAGGGGCTTCTAATACTTAGGTTCCTATTTTAACATACACTTCCCTCGATGAGTTTATTAAAAACAATATTAATTTTATGTACGCCATTTAGAAATTTATACAGTATAGCAATGCAGAACATGTTTTGTTACTTAGCTTTTGGATTGTTAACTATATAATTCCTTGTCTATTTAAATTCTTATAGCATATTACTAATTAAAGACTACTGTAGTCAGTTAATACTTTAAAACAGAAGTTAAAATGAATGCTTTATTTTATAGTATGTCATTTTAAAAAAAAATAATGAATCTTTATATTTCAAAATTAAAATGGTTAAAGCAAAGATATTTAATTTACAACTATGAAAATCCGGTAAATTTAAGGAAATATGTTAGAAAAAAAGCTTCCTTATATCAAGTCATATATAAATTAAGTCTTCAAAATAGTAAAGTGATAGTAAAGAAAGAACCTGGAATAAAATAAAAGAAATAAATAAATTAAAAGACTCTTTAAGATAAATAATATATAAGGAGCACTAAAAGAATGTCTAGTCTTCACTGTAAAATAGAATATATATTTAAAGATTTCAGTACTACAATATATGGCCAAAGGTGACCGGTCACTTGCGATTTTAGACGTTTTCTTAAATATCTAGAAAAATAATGAGGAATTATCTTGAAACTCCACGTGTGTAAACAAAATAGTACACGTCATATATATCCGTGAAGATTTTTTTTCCCGAAACTCGATAGGAGACCGTCAACAAATTGAAAAAGAACGAATATTTTTTGGATATCCCTGTAAAAACTAACGTAGCAAAAGTGTTCAACACAGTAGATTATGATTAACTGTCTTATTGCAATAAAATGTGTTCATTTGTATGAGAATAGCGTATATATTCGTAGAGAAAATAAAGTCTTTATAAAGGGAGTCCCAAATTTTGCAAGTTTTTTTTGCTTATAATTTGTAGAGTTCTTAAAATAAAATAAAAAAAAGTTATTTTCAGAAAATATGACAAACAGCATTGTACACAATACCCTGCAATGAGAATTAAAAAAATAATAAAAATTGGATGAAAAATTAGCAGGTTTACTAAAAAATGTTTCACTGCGCATGCGAGAATGCAATAAAAAAAAATGTGCATAATGATTTAGCTAAGTGTATACAGCAACTTTTGTGAAAGTCTCAAAAACATAGCTTGAAATTTCTGAAAATATTCGTCAATAGAATAAGCTCGAAATCCGTTGTTCGCGAAATTAAGCAACAGTAGTACGTGCAATATTGTGTATGCTATATTGGCGCTAATTAATGGATATATGGATACAACCACTCATCTTTTTGCTTCATTTTGGGAACAAAGAATTTCGAGTTTATTCTATCAACGTATATTCTAAGAATTTTCAAGCTATGTTTTTGAGACTTTCACAAAAGTTGCTCTATACACTTAGCTAATACATTATACACATTATATTTTGATTGCATTCGCGCTTGCGCAGTGAAACATTTTTAGTAAACCTGCTCAGTTTTCATCAAATTTTTATTATTTTTTAATTCTATTTGCAGGGTATTCTGTACAATGTTGCTTATCATATTTTCTGAACAGAGTTTTTTTTTATTAAGAACTCTACAAATTATAAGCAAAAAACTTGGCAAAATCTGGAACTCTTTTTATAAAAACTTTAATTTCCTTACGAATATACACGCTATTCTCATAAAAATGAATACAATTTATTGCAATAAAGCACTTAATCATAATCTACTGTGTTGAACGTTTTTGCTACGTAAGTTTTTACAGGGTTATCCAAAAGATATTCGTTCTTTTCAATTTGTTGTCGATCCATTATGGAGTTTCGGGGAAAATTCCTCACGGAAATATATGACCTGTACTATTCTGTTTACACACCTGGAGTTTCAAGATATTTCATCATGTATTTTTCTAGATATTTAAGAAAACGTCTAAAATCGCAAGTGACCGGTCACTTTTGGCCATATAGTATATGTCTGTATCCCCCTAAAAACATTTAATTAATTAATTAATTAATTTACCATAATTTATTTTTTTAATGTATAAGAGATTAGGGACGATATATATTTAGAATATGGTTGAGAGTTCATAATGCAAAAGTTTTCATTCAATGACATGTACACTAAATAAACATACATTAATTCTACTGGCAACTTGAGGGCTTGTATAATTTCAAGAATCTGACCGGCTATGCTCAAGTCAAGAGGATACGGAAGGTGGTCGATAATTTTTTCATCATATTCTAACGAAGTCCATTGATACCACTTGCAGGCAGCTGAGGTTACCAGCAACAATCACACATGACGTGCTGCACCAGCGCCTAAACCCATTGAGCGTCTTATGGTGTGTAAAAGTTATAAAGGTAAACTTTAAATACTCTGTACACGTAAAATCACATATCACTTTGCCCAAAGGGTTTTCTGCATTTGGCTTGCTGAAAAGAGAGTTAAATAGACACTATGCAGGTGCAGGAACATTGCAAATGTTTGGAAATCTTCCGATGAGCTATAGCAGAAAATGAAATGACTTTACTAGGAATAACTCTACCACGGTGCGCATTTCGAGCCAGAGCTACAGTGAGATGTCAAGGGTATCCAACAGAAGAAAATTGTTACAAATAATATAGTAATTTTACGTAGATATTAACCCTGAAAATCATTTGTTAAAAATGTAAACGACCTTCTGTATTCATGTTAATGAGATTTGTGTTTAATATATTTTATAAAAATCTGAATTTTTAACTGCGAAATCTTTTTGAAAATCTTTCACAGTTTCATATAATAAATGAAATATAGGCGAAGCAATAAACCATTTAACGTGTTGTAAAGAGATAAGTACATATTTATTATGTAATATTGTTGTCAATACCTCTATCAAATATTAATAGTTTACAAAATGTATAAAATAATTGCTTAATGATAACTGCTTTAAATTAATTTTACTTTAAATAAGGATTCAGAAAGAGATCTTATTGATTTTTCATTTCTTAAAGAAAGTCAAATGACTAAAATAAATTATTAAATAACTGCAACAGAAATTATTAATCCCACTTGATTTCCCAGTACTTTATAAAATTTTCTCAACTCAACCACAAATATTTGTTTATATTTTAAAATATTTGTTTATTTTTCTACACGTATCAGTCATATTTTAGATGAAATGCGACATTAGGTTTATTGAGTATTTCTTGCCTGGGTAATCAGTGGGTATTTGCATGTTTACTTCCAAATTAACAAAATCCGCATCAGTAAATAATTTACTAATTAAAATTATATTAATATTTGACTTCAACTTTTCTGTTCCTGATAACACAGATATACAAATGAGATCCAAGTTAGCAAATTTTCATTTTTTAGTAATATTTACCTAATATATCATTATATTTAGTTCGTCAAATTCATTAATCCATTTAATTAATATTTTGTGTTTACTTTTAGTGTTTAAAAACCTGAACCAATGTGATTATATTAGGTTCCGTCAGATTCTTTTAATTTCACATTCATTTCAAACTCGAATTTTATGAAAGGAGTTTTTATCGAACATATTTCTTTAAAAAGGGAAAGAAGATCAAAAAGATCCTTTCAATCAAAAGCAAAAACCAAAATCTCCATTTAATAATGTTTGGAACTTACACATCTTTAAATGAGTAAGTTAATTAAAGGAGCAATTTATATTTCGAATAAGGACGAACTTTTTTCTATGCATATACAGCGTTTCCGAGAAAGATCTTTATTAGTCTAAACATTAATAAAATAAAATATTAACAGGAGAAGTGTAATATAGTGCAAAAGAATGAAGAAATCTAAGAGTTATTTTTACAGTACCTTCAATGTAGCTGTGGATTCATCAGAGAAGCAGACTCTATTTAGGTAATTTTCATCTTCTTCTAACTTCTCTAGCAAAGTGCATGCAAAATGAAATCGGCGTGGCCGATTAGCTGCCTTTGAGGCTTGTACTAATTGTATTTTATAAGGTGTTAGAATTTTTAAAAACACATAGAATTCTTTATTCATTTACAGAAAACTGCATTTCATTCCAACTGTTAGTATTTTTGTTAAAAATGTTTAGAATGAGAGATTTTAAAATGAGAGACTTTTCATTGTATAGTGTACCTTTCTCGGACACTCTGTATTTTACTTACTATATTTTTAAATACCATGGATTATAGTAATAACACTATAATGAACTAGAAGATAGCCCGTCAGAATGACGTGTTTGCCTTTTCAAAAGAATGATAAAGCATTGCATCATAAACAGAATTATGAGGTAATAAATTATATATATTATCTGACTAATAGGGTCAGGTGCGGTAAAACAGTTATAAAAACAGCTCATTTTTCATTGAAATTTAATTTGCAAGAAAAATAATAATTTAATTGGTAAAATAATGGCATAGAATATACAGATGAACTTCACTCACAAAATTTGAAGAACTAATTCACAAAAAACGTGCAAATTAGTACTAATAAGGCTATTTTAAAACATATACACTGTAAAAAAAAATCACTGTAACTTTATAGCAAATTTTGCGGTAAATTTACAGCAATTTTGTTTATCACGGATAAACAGCAAATGTGTAAATTTACAGCATTTTTTCAGTTAATTTTACAGTAATTTTGTTTTTCAGATTTTACAACAAGTCTGTATTATATCAGAATTTTTTGCTGTTAATTTTACAGCACTCATAACAAAATAACTGTAAATGATTAGCTTTTTTTTTTCTTTTTGTAGATATGTATTTGTATTTTTATATCCCCCGCCCCCGTAATGTTTATTCACATTGAATTTCTCTTTTTTTATATCTTAGTACCATTTGTCTTTAAAAGATGGCCATAAGTATTATATTTATGTCTACTTATATCATTGTTTTAATAGAATTCGTATATAACAAATTTTGTTATACATATGTAAGATACAAACGTCGCACGATAAAGTAAATGAAGAAATAAAATAAAAAAAGACACCAAAAAAGCTATAAATAGAAAATTTTAAACTATTGTAACTCATTGTATAGAATATTCCATATGTCAATTTAAAATATACTGTGTATTATAACATACATTGAGGACATTCAAAATATCTAATTTCAGCTTCTAGTTGCGGATTATACTTATTATTGTTAGATAATGGACAAAAGCAAAATGCGATCTGCTGCGATAATAGTGAGCAAACTCTTGGAATTTTTTATGGATTAATAAAATAGTGTTACGTATTACACATAAATGGTTTGAACATTACAAATAAAAAAATGAAAATAAATGCGCTTAAAAAACTAGGATTCATAAAATCTGAAAATCTCTCACGGAAAATAAGATCATTGGTAGTAAAGTTGTCTTTGATAATTTGAAAAACTTTACATCAATAATACATTAAATAATTTAAATATTTAACTAAGTACAGAAAGCGAACTTAAAGCTTTTGGAGAATAATGAAAATTATATGATTTATATTATTAGTAATTATATTTACAATCCGATAAACTGGAATTTTGGAAAATATATAATAAGCAAAACAAAACATATTTAATAATATAATGGCGGGATTTTTGTTATCTGGGACCGAGACACAAAAGTATAAATAATAACAAAGTCCTTTAAGAAAAAAATAATTAAAAAAAAATCTGAATTTGAACAATTCTCTTTTGTTATAATTTAACAGAAAATATTTAATATTTATACAAATGATTCAAAAGCTATTGTTGTTACTCAGCGTTTATATACATGTGGTCAAATACGAAATTTGTATCTTACATTATATAATAGAACTGGCTATCTAATAATTAAATCAATGATACAAATAAACATAAAAATAAAACTTACTATGAATTTTTAAAATATATAGTATCCAGTTTCATGTTTGTGTATCCAAAAGCGCCACTTTGAATTGCAGTAATAAGCACTTATTCAGAAAGACGCTAACAATCGAACGAGGTTAACGGTAGTAATAACTTGCTTTGGTTGACGCCGCCTGTGAGTATTTCATTTGGAATGTTGTTTGGGCGGTTTTGGCGGCGTTAAAATAATAGCAGTTTACTGTAAATCAATACTGAAATTACAAAAACGCTGTATTCTCATGCTAGTGAAGCGATTCACAGCGAAATTGGCTGTGAATTTTCATGTTTTTTTTTTTCTTTTTTACAGCGAGTCAATTAACTTTCGTCTTCGTTCATTCCATTTAAGAAAATCACTAACATTCAATTTCTTATAAATCAGAAAAAAAATAACAAATAAGAGTCATTCACGGCTGTGAAGAAAAAATTAAAACAGCCCGATATAAAGATTCTAACAATATTGCATTTAATACACACTTCGCTTCCCTTAAATTGTCATTTAAGAAAGTTTTTAGGCACGTAGTTCGTTCAGATCGCTATATTGCCAATGAACTCGATGGTCTGTATTTTAATGAATCTCAAATGAATGAATCGGAAACATTCATAATTAAACACTGTTTTTGAATACAGCTTTATTGAAAAAACTAAATCTCTGAAAATTAAAATAAAATGACTGATTTTAAGGAAAGATTATCGGGACCCGGATCAAATCACTTTGGAAGTGTTATACATTTAGCGCTATTATATAATTGTGCGTTTTAATGTGTGTATTGTATTGCTTAATTGAAACTAATGTTCTCCAAACTGTGAATAGGTATAAAAAGGTTTAATATATCACCAAACGTACATCTTAACATTCAAAATAATATCGTACAATTCGCAAAAGCTTCCCTGAGATTTGCGTTAAAATTTACCAACCGATTCCATTGCTGAATATCTATAGAACAACATCATCTCGCTCTGAAATTTTCAGTTCACCTTTTACGAGTCTCGCTTGAGATATCACGTTCATTTAACCATTGAGTCTTATCTTACATTTCCACATTTTCGGTCATCCTGACGTTTCTGGAGACCTCGTCAGTTACCTCTGATAAAAATTTAGACAGATAAATTTAGAAAAATAAACAGATAAACATAAACAATAACATCTCACGCTATGCAGATACGTTATCCCGCGGTTTCATATATTCTGCAGCAGTTGATGCCTTGTTGGGACCATCATTGTCTCCAATTTTCTCTACATCATAACAATCGAACGACTTTACTTTCGTGACTTTATATGGTCCATGGAATTTTTCCTTTAATTTTAGACCTGTGCCGTACTGCGTTCTTTGGACTGCCACGAGATCATTTAATTTATATTTATTGGGCTCTTTCCTCTTCTTGTTAAATTCTTTTCTATTTTCTTCTTATATTTTCAAAATATTTTTTCTCGCTTCTTCCCTTACATTTTACCGTTCAGTCATCATGTAGTTTACATCTTCTTCTCTAGCATTTCTTTAATCCTTAAGTCATTTTCATTTTTCATTTTTACAGCAATGATCAATCCTAACGGACTGTACCTTGTACTTCTTGCAACTATACTATTGAGTATCCTGCCACATATTTGAATGAGAATTTCGCGAAATTAGTCAGCTTTATCCAAGCTGCTTTTCTTTAAAGTAACTTATATTTGGCTGCAAAATTCGGCAATTTCTTAAAGTGCCTGTCATTTTAAGACAACATGGTGGATGAGGCTAAGCAGTGAACTTGGTCGAGACCTCAGTAATTGCTGTGCACATGCTCACTCACATCGGAATCGGTTAATATATAGGAGTGCTGTCGCATGCAAAAAATCAGATTTTTCAAAATGTCACCCACAATAGAAATTGAAACTGCTATATCTGAGCCATTTTTTAAGGTAAAGACAAACAAAAAATGCTCCTGAATCCTTATATCAAGATCAAATACTTAAGAAAGAAACCTTTTTCAATTTCTAATTTTTTTGCACCTGACTTTAAATATATATATTTTTTTTAATTTAATGGCCGCCATTTTGAAACAAGATAGCTGATGAATCTGGCCAGCGAACTTGGTCGAGGTGTTGATGTATACTATCCACATGCCATCTTACATCGAAATAGGCGAATACGTGTGTTATTGCGTGATAAATACAAGATCGTTTCAAAATGTTATCCATGATAGAAATTCAAAGTGGTATAAATCAACCATTTTTTAAGATATCAACAAAAGAACAAATTTTCAGAAACAAAAACTGCTCCGGAATCTTTGTATCAAGGCCAAACACATAAAAAAAATCTTTTTAATTTTCCAATTTTTTAATACCTCATTTTAATTTTAAATTAATTTTTTTTTAAATGGCAACCCTTTTGAAACAAGATGGCGAATGAAGCTGGCCAACGAACTCGGTCGAGACATTGGTATGTACTATGTACAGACCAAGTTACATCCAAATAGGTTCATAAATACGGCTGTTATCGCGTGACAAAAATCAGGTCGTTTTAAAATGTCAGCCACAAGAGAAATTCAAAATGCTATTACTCAGCCATTTTTTTTAGATATAGGCGAAAGTAAAACTGTTCCGGAATCTTTGTATTAAGGTCAAACACATACAAAAAAAAATCTTTTTCATTTTCCAATTTTTTGGTATCTCATTTAAATTTTTTTATTTTTTAATTTTTTAAATGGCCGCCATTTTGAAACAAGATGGCGGATGAAGCTGGCCAACGAACTCGGTCGAGATATTTGTATGTACTATGTACACACCAAGGTACATCCAAGTCGGTTCATAAATACGCCTGTTATTACGTGAGAAAAATCAGGACGTTTCAAAATGTCAGCCACGCTAGAAATTCAAAATGCTATAACTCAGCCATTTCTTAAGATATAGACGAAAAAAAACTGCTCCCGAATCTTTTTATCAAGGTCAAACACATAAGAAAAAAATATTTTTTCAATTTTCAATTTTTGGTACCACATTTCAAATTTAAATTTTTCTTAAAAATTTAAATGGCCGCCATTTTTAAACAAGATGGCGGGTGAAGCTGGCCAACGAACCCGGTCGAGACATTGGTATGTACTATGTATAAACGAAGTTACATCCAAATCGGTTCAAAAATACGCCTTTTATCGCGTGACAAAATTCAGGACGTTTCAAAATGTCACCCACGCTAGAAATTCAAAATGCTATAACTCAGCCATTTTTTAAGATATAGACGAAACAAAAACTGCTCCGAAATCTTTGTATAAAGGTTAAATACATAAGAAAAAAATATTTTTCCATTTTCAATTTTTTTGGTACCACATTTCAAATTTTAAATGGCCGCCATTTTGAAACAAAATGGCGGATGAAGCTGGCCAACGAACTCGGCCGAGAGATTGGTATGTACTATGTACACACCGAATTACATCCAAATCGGTTCATAAATACGCCTTTTATCACGTGACAAAATTCAGGAAGTTTCAAAATGTCAGCCACGCTAGAAATTCAAAATGCTATAACTCAGCCATTTTTTAAGATATAGACGAAACAAAAACTGCTCCGAAATCTTTGTATAAAGGTTAAATACATAAGAAAAAAATATTTTTCCATTTTCAATTTTTTTGGTACCACATTTCAAATTTTAAATGGCCGCCATTTTGAAACAAAATGGCGGATGAAGCTGGCCAACGAACTCGGCCGAGAGATTGGTATGTACTATGTACACACCGAATTACATCCAAATCGGTTCATAAATACGCCTTTTATCACGTGACAAAATTCAGGACATTTCAAAATGTCAGCCACGCTAGAAATTCAAAATGCTATAACTCAGCCATTTTTTAAGATATAGACGAAACAAAAACTGCTCCGGAATCTTTGTATAAAGGTCAAATACATAAGAAAAAAATATTTTTCCATTTTTAATTTTTTGGTACCACATTTCAAGTTTTAATTTTTTTTAAACATTTTAAATGGCCGCCATTTTGATACAAAACGACGGATGAAGCTGGCCAACGAACTCGGTCGAGACATTGGTATGTACTATGTACACACCGAATTACATCGAAATCGGTTCATAATTACGGGAGTTACAGTGTGACATAGGTCAGATATATATATATATATATATATATATATATATATATATATCAATTTTGAACGGAGGGTGGTTTCGGGGTCTGGGGGTCATGATCGATGAAAATATACCAAAATTTTTTGAAATCGCTTTCCTCCGAACGGCTGCAATAGGTAGCTTTTTTGTAAAGAAAGCTACCTAAAAATTAACTTCTTGTGATTTCAATGTGTTACTAAGATTTGAAAAATTTCCGTTTAAACTTTAAACTAGAATTTATTCTAGTAGGGATTTTTTTTTTTTAATTTTCTTAAAAGGAAAAAAAAAATTGGAAAAACAAAAAACTTTTGAAAACTTCAAAAATCATCTGTGATCATGACTATTATCTTAAAAGCTATTTAAAAAAATTTACTCTGAATGAAGTTTTTTGAAAATTTCATTTTCACTTTATCCTGGAATTTTTGACATTTTTGGAGAAAAGCTGATTTATCCATGCATAATTTCAGTTATTTAATATTGATTTGTGATTTTTTTAAAATTGGGAAAATTTGAAGTTTAAAGCCATTTCAGGAATGAGATTTTTAAGAATTTGAAAATTTTATTTAATTGTAAACATACAAATATAAAACAAATTAGAATATGAATTTACTGAGTTAACAAAATTGATAGAATAAAAATTTGATATATTTGCACTAGTCTACAAATTCAAAATTAGTTTTTGGAATAGAAACCAAAATTATTCTTTTATCGACGCTAAATGTGAAAAATAATTCAGTTTTTCGTTCATAACACTTTACGTATTACTTTCACAATGTTAATGAAATTGCTGGAAGATAATAAATTTTGCAAAGTGACCGACATAAAATCCTAATACAGGATTCCCGCTTATTTGAAAAATATTAAATGAACTTTTTAAAGTGTCATAAGGACATAACACTTACTCTAATTTCGGAATTTATCTTTTATTACCACATACAACCCACCCTCCCGCCAATGGCTTTAGCTGTATTGTCAGATTGCGTAATTTCAAAGTGGTTCCACGGCAGTCACTCTTCTGTTAATCCCTTTGAAAATATCAGAAGATGGAGCAGAGCCTATTTTCTCAAGTGTGTGTGTTCGATATGAGAGCAAGCCTTATTATAAGGATCAAGATGTGTTATGTTCGAGCGAGAAAAACTTCGAGCCTAGCACAAATCGTCTAAAATGAGCCTTGCATTTGTGATACGACTTGTGCCCGCACGTAATCATATCTTTCTATCTATCAGCTATCTACCAGTTATTTACAAATCTCATTTTTTTCATTTTTATTTGTTTATTTTTTAATAAACAAATTTTTAATTTTAAGATTTTAATTGATTTAAACTTTTTAAATATAGTTAAATAATTGGACGTCCACCATTTTGGATTTTCGCTATCTTGGACGTCCTCCTTCTTGGATATAAAAAATCCTAGACGCCTCCAACATGGAAAGCCGCCACCTTGGGCGTTTTAAAAATCTTCAAAAAACGATTCAGGACGAGCTGTCTTCCACTTAGATTAGTGTTACCTTTGTGGAAGACGCCCAACGTCCAAGTGACCTTTGAAACGTCCAGATTTTATCAAAGTTTACCTTTGAAGCATCCAGATTATGACGTCACGCTTACGTTAGACGTCCAATTGTTTACTCTTGCTAAGCTCAGACCACGCGACTTCAAAACGATCATGAACGTTTTGCATGAAAAGCGTGCTATGTAATCGCCATAAAGGTAGAGAGGGCAGTGGGTGAGTCCTGACTTGTCCGAAAATTGATCTTGCACTTGAAACACATAAATTGTGCGTGTTTCGAATGCTGTCGGTGTTAAGTTCTGCTTAGCCAAGCGCAATTGAACCTCGCATGATTATATGTTTGATTCGCTTGCATGAAAATTGCTGAGTGCCTGCACAATGTTATATTGTAAATGTTGAAAAATACCTGTAGAAAAAGAGGTTCAATATTGATCCCGGATGATCTGGCTAATAATAACTGATCCCTGTACGCTCGGTATACGATGCTGTAGACAGGGGATCACAAAGAACTGTTTTGTTTGCTGTTGTTTTTATGTGAAATGACCTGTCGCAAAAACAACTATAACAAAAAGCCATGAAAAAAACATATTTCTTTTATAACTAGATAATAATATCTTTTCACTGAATTTTTGCACTGGTTGTAAAACCGCTATGTTTATCACTGAAAAAAAAAAGAGTTCGGGCAACAAGAACTATTTTTTTTTAACTATGTAATGATCTTTCGTGAAAAAACAAGGAAATGCTTTCCCGCGAAATTTTTACCACTAAATATAAATGTTTTTACTCGAATTTTTCATTTAAACGTAAAAATTAACACAAAATTGGCTTAATTAGTCATACGAACTTGAAGTTCTTTTTTTTTTTTTTGTTTATTATCATGAGCCCGGGGAACGCCGATACAAAAACAAGTAAACAATAAATCATACAAAATAGGTGTTTATATAAGTTTTTTTATCACGAGCCCGGGCAATGCCGTATGGATAAGTTAGTGAATAATTAGAAAATCGTTTAATTAACCCGTAATGTACTACATCTTCAGTATTATATACTGTAGTATAGTTCATTATAATGCACGATGAAAAATGTTTTATTTTTCTACTCAAAGTAGTAAAATTAAATAAGATATTTAATGTCAAATACAAACAATTGTCACATCTCCCAACATTAAATGAGTTAAAAAAATTAAGATAAAAAGATCTTTTTCCAATTATATAATTTTACAATCATCTTCGCCAAAGGTCTTTTAATATTTTTGTAAAAACGCTTTCAGTGCATCCTAAGTTTACTTTTATAAAAACGTAAATGTCTAGTTAATATATATATATATATTTTTTTATTTAAACAGCAGAAATACTTTTAAATTAATAAAAATGAATTTACAAAAATTAAAAAAGTAATAAAAGTAAACGTCATATTAGCTACAAATGGAAATACCTTAAGCAAATAAAATTTTAATTATTTAACATACATATTTCATTTCGTTTAACCCAATTTTCGAGTAAAATATCAGTTCAAAATATTCAATTCGTATGACAAATTTACCAGTGAGTTTGATTGTGTTAAAATAATAGTTTACCTACGTACCCATCGTTTGTATGGAGTCACTTTATCTGTGGTTTATTCTGTTCAGCTGTATACATAGCAGACCAGATGTTATTACCAATAAGTTTATCTTAGCGAAATATGCTCACCGGTGTCCGCCCGTTTAGCTTAAACTGTACAGCATTGTAATTGTAAGCCCAGGATCTGGGTTCGATTTCCGGCCTGGGGATTTTCTTGCTGAGTTGGAAATATTTAATTCGTATGATAACTTTACAAATCACTTAGATTGTGTTAAAATAATAGTTTATCTTCGTACCCATCGTTTGTATGGAGTTCCTTTACCTGCGGTTTATTCAGTTGATCTGTCTACGTGATAGACCAGATGTTATTACCAATAAGGTTACCTGAGCGAAATGTGCTCACCGATTGTCGGCAAAATTAGCTTAAAAGGTAGTGCACTGACCCTGTAAGCCAAGAATCTGTGTTCGATTCCCGGTCTGTGCATTTTTTCGTTCAGTTGGAAATATTCAATTCGCATGATAACTTTATCAATTAGTTTGATTGTGCTAAAATAATAGAAGCGATTATAGTTTTCAATAAATTAAGAAATATTTTTCATTAAAAAGTAAATCTTTTTATAATATATTTATGATGAAATATATTTCAAAAAGGCTTTGTTAAAATTATTTAGTATATATATCTTAACGAAATTAATTATTTTATATATGTATTCATTTCTGTCGCAAAACACTGAAACATTTCGATATCTGCTCCCGTAATTTTATTTTTAATAATTAAATAAATTATTCAATCGTAATGTTTTATTTACCAATACTAAACTATAAGACTTAAATAAGTATACTTTCCTTTTATAGTAGAGTGGTTTAAATTACAAATTTAATTGGTTAAATAAAATAATCTTTTCAAAAAAAGAAATATTAACCGACTTCAAAAAAGCACGAAAAAGAATTAAATAATTCTTTAAACTTCTCTAATGACGAAACGTTATCCATTAACTGCACATCGGACATCATGTATCGGCATAAAAACGTTACATTTAATATATAGAATTTAATATCTACCAAACATGGATTTTCTAGAGAATATTTTTTACAAAAGATTAATTTACATATTTATGAATTAATTTACGAATATATACATATAAAAAGTAATCAATTACTTTTTGAAGTTGGTGCCAACCTATCTTAAGTACAGTAAAATTGTGAATATATTGTAGCTATTACCATGAATAAAGTGATGATGGAAAATATTATACAAAATTTTAAAAAAAAATGCTCTATTACTTCAGCAAATTATTTGTTTAATCATTACCGATTGTGAACGTTTGGCACCAGCTTCAAAAAGTATTTGATTACTTTTATGTATATATTCGTAAATTAAATCATAAATATGTAAATTAATCTTTTGTAAATCTTTTCCATCTACGATTTGATGACGTGGTCAAGGTAAAAACTTCTAGCCTAAAGAAGGGAAGGCTCCGTAGACGTAATGAAAAACCCTCGCCATCCAGTGAAACAGTTCATGCGGAAAGCAGTATTAGCCTCCCTTCTTATCAGTTAGAATTTCTTTGGGTAAATTACCGGTATCACTCACGTGACTTTTTTCAGCCTCGCACCCAGATTTGGAATAAAGTCCATTGTAAACTTTTTGATACTCACTTCCGATGTCGGGTAGCATCGTTTTAGACATTTGGGTTTTTCGGAAAGCGGCATCTTTTCTAGACAAGATCTCGCACTTCGGAAAGTAAAGTTCACATCCAGTAAACTATAAGTTCCACATCGATACCTACGGACATCGAAATTGGGTGTAGAAAAGCTGACAATCCATCAATAAAGTTTACACATCAGAGCGCGGCAAAGTGCTTTAAGAGAAACTTGTGTCCAAACTATAGCAATCCTACACTGTTAAAAAACTCGTGAAAGATTACCTCTGTTTTTAAAAGCTATCTATTTTCTGACCAATGAGAAGGCTACATAAACTCCTATGAAGCGTTCTCATTGGTCAGAAAATAGATAGTCTTTAAAAACAGAGGTAAATTTTCACGATATTTTTAACAGTGTAGGTACAGCGCCTAGAGTACCTAGTGTGGAAATATGCTATCCAAGCAGTGCTAAAAATTTGTATTCCTTAAATGTGCGACGATATTGCTAAAATGCCAAGTGTCGATCGCAGCGACATCTGCGGGATTTTCGTATTACTAGTATTACATTGTATAGACTAGCAATTTCTTGCAGTTGTAAAAAATATCCTGCAGATGTCGCTGCGATCTGCGGCAGTATCATTGCACATTTAAGGGATACAACATTTTAGCTCTGTTTTAAGTATTACAAAGATAGCCGATTTCCACACTATATATTCTAGGCGCTATAGTGTAGGCATTTTCTATTACATAACTACAGCGTCTAGAATATATAGTGTGGAAATCGGCTATCGCAGTAATACTTAAAAAGTGCTAAAATATTGGATCCCTTAAATGTCAAGCGATGCTGAAATCCAATGAGTCGATCACAGCGACATCTGCAGGATATTTTTTAAAACTCCAAGACGATTTGGTTACAGCTTCACATCATCTAGTACACCTAACGTAGAAATATGCTATCCAAACAACGCTAAAAATTTGTATCCCTTAAAGTTCCCCCTGCAGATGTCGCTGCGATCTGTATATTTCAGCAGCATCGTTGCACATTTAAGGGATACAATATTTTAGCAGTTTTTAAGTATTACAGGGATAGCCAATTTCCACACTGTATATTCTAGGCGCTATAACAGCGTCTAGAATATATAATGTGGAAATCGGCTATCCCCGTAATACTTAAATAAGTGCTGACATATTGGATCCTTTAAATGTCAAACAAATGCTGAAATCCAATGAGTCGATGACAGCGACATCTGCAAGATATTTTCTAAAACTCCCAGAGACTAGACACTGTAATAATACGATGTTTACTTTAAAATCTGAAAATATATCGCAGATGTCGCTGCGATCGGCACCCTTGATTTCAGCGTCATTGCACATTTAAGGAATAAAACTTTTTAGCTCTGTTGGGAAAGCAGATTTCCACGCTATGTATTCTAGACGCTGTAATTTGGTCCAGCTCTAGGCATGTTCACAATACCTAATGGGTTCCGATCCTGAACCGTTCTCATTGGTTCCCCAGATTCAGATATCCAGAACATATTGACGGACTATCGCAGTAGTACAGCGTCTAGAATACATAGTGTGGAAATCTGCTATTCAAACAGCGCTAAAAGTTGTATCCTTTAAATGTGCAACAATGATGTTTAATTTGAAATTTGAAAATATATCTCAGATGTCGCTGCGATTGGCTCCCTGGATTTCAGCATCATTATAGAAAATATCCTGAAGATGTCGGTGTGATAGACGCATTGGATTTCAGCATCGTTTGACATTTAAGGGATCCAATATTTTAGCACTTTTTAAGTATTACTGGGATAGCCGATTTCCACACTATATATTCTAGACTCTGTAGTAAAAGTACTTAGAAAGTACTAAAATATTGTATCCCTTAAATGTAAAACGATGTTGAAATCCAAAAATTCGATCGGAGCGACATCTGAGGATATTTTCTAAAATTCCAAGACCATTTGATCTAGACGCTGTTATAATACACTGGAAATTACACTGAAATTTGAAAATATAACGCAGATGTCTCTGCGATCGGCTCATTAGATTACAGCATCATTGCACATTTAAGGGATATATTTATTTAGTGCTGTTTGGATAGCATATTTCCACACTATTTATTCTAGGCGTTGTACTTGTGCTCTGATACATGAGAAACTTTAAAGGTTGATTTTCAATTTTTTGACGCCGACTTCCGATATCGGTTTCTGTATTTGTGGGCCTTCTGGTTTGGTGGATGACAGAATGGCCGGGATCCAGATAGAATTTTCGCTCTTAGCGAAGCGAGATCGACCAATCAGAAGGCTGCATTTTTGCAAACAGCGAAAAGTTCGTAAAACTTCCGGCTTCAGATTGGTCAATCTCGTTTCACTACCAGCGAAAAATCTATCTGGATCTCGGCCCTTGTCCGGCTAAGTTTTCGCACTTTGAAAGATCTCGTATCTCTCTAAGAGTAACAGTATGAAAGATGAATGCTTATAATGGGCGGCTGCTTCAAAAAGGATTTGAATTTTAAAGTTTTTATTTTTTTTAAATGTTCTATTTATCAGATTTTTATAAAATTGGAATGGGACCAAATGGGTGACTTACACTTTCAAACAAAAAAAAATTATCAAAATTGGTTCATATTTAAGAAAGTTATGCATGAACATGGGCAAAACATACATACAGGTCGAATTGATAACCTCCTTCTTTTTGAAGTCGGTTAAAAAAGGAGATAGAAATAAGGCACAAAAAAGATCGTTTAAACGCGGTTTAAAGTGTTTTAAAAAACGGAGTATTTTTATATGGTTAGCCACGCCGTGTTCCCCTTAATACGAAGTAATATTGAAAAATATTTTAATATGTTTATTAGAAATTAGAATTTATGCAAACACTGTAAAATATATATAAAAAAATTCTAATTAAACCAACACATTCACAATAACTGTTAATTTTATTTACGACCAAAAAATATTTTTCACATTTTTTAAAGTAATTTCTTTAACGCAATATTCTCTAACTGAAGCATAACAAGACAAGCGGTTTATAAGAAACATATATCCCAGAGGAATGCGAATTTCTAAGTGCTTGATGAGGATAAAAATCCAAAAATATATATGGGGAAGACTTATTGTGCGAAAGAATTTCTCTTCCATTAAATTCGCGATTAAAACTTCTTTTCATCTGCAGCTCACTGCAATTTTCTTTCTTTAATCTTTGTATAAGCAATGACTTTTTTATGCTGAAGGTAAAGTCAAAATTATAGTTCATATTATTCGTAAAGTCATTTTTGTATATTTTAAAAAATATAAATTTAAGTGTGATTATTTAAGTGTGTTATGTGCTCCTGTAATATATAGGTACAATTTTCATCGTTCTATCTTGTAGAGTGAGACTGTTTTAAGTGAAAATATTTTAAATTTTCATAGATATTACTTCTCACAGTGTCTTATTGGACGTATCCTGCAATGCATAGATATAGATCAGAAATTCTCTTTAAAAAAATAAGATGTATATGCTGTTAACATTGACAAAAGTTGTTTAATCCAGAATTCCATAAAAAAAAAAAAAATTGTTGCTGATGGCGAATACATATCATCACATGAGATTCTGCATCACCATCACAAAATGCGATTTTTGGTAAACGCAAATATTTCTGGTAAAAGATAATATTTACAAATATTCTATAATGAATTATCTTTGCATATGTCTTACGTATCTGCATGTACTAGAAAGATATGGCTTTTCATTAAAAAAAATCGTCTTGACCTACAGGCAACGCTAGAGTTCAAAATTAGTACTAATTTCACCAAACAAAAAAAAAAAACTAAATCAAGATTAGAGATAAACCCAGTTTGACGCTTTTATCTGGCCACTTTTGACGAGTTTTTAATTTCATTTTTCTGTAAGAGTTAGTTTTATCAGAATCACGTTAATAGGATATTTTTTTCTTCACCCTTGAGAATAAATTTAGTAATATCATCCATTAGTAGAGTTCAAACTTATAGATAATATTAAGATGATTTATTTAATAAATTTAAACCGTGTGGTAAATGTTTAATTAAATGAACAATACAGTATATTTTTTATTCTTGCGTTCTTTTTATTGAGACAAGCGCTTGTTTTATAAATTCAAGAAATTCAAGAGCAAGAAATTCAGAATCTCTGCAGCAGTTTCAGGCAGGAGCGTGAAATTCAGAATATAAAACCTCGTAAAAAATTGTCAAACCCATATTTCTGCGATTTTAGAAATTCTCTCCCCTAAGGGGTTTAAATGGGCCTTCCTTATATAATGATAATTTTCTGAATGACTGTTAATCAATGCTGAGCATTAACCATTGCTCCTAGGACAATGAAATTCGAAGACATTTTCCTCACACCATGTAAGCAACCACTAAGAAACTAAGAAATGATTTTTTCTAATTCTCTCCTAAGAGGGTTAAATGGGTGGTAAAATTTTCTAGCACATTTCGCCATATCTCAGCAGCAGTTTAGGTAGGAGCATAAAATTCAAGATAACAAAGCCATTAAAAAATAATTAAACACGTATTGCAGTGCCTTTTTAAATACATCCGCCATAAGAGGGTTAAAGACGTGGCCGAAAGTTTTAGGTCATTTCGCCAGATATGAGTTTTAGGTAGGAGCGATAAATTAGGATAATAAATCCACTAAAAAATAATTAAACGCTACTTCAGCAATTTTAGAAATTCCCCCTAAGGAGGTTAAAAAGGACTCAAAATTTTAGTATAATTCGCCCTATCTCAGTAGCAGCTGTAGGTAGGAGCAAGAAATTCAGGATAACAAATCTATTAAAAATAATTAAGCACACATTTCAGCGATTTTAGAAATACCCCCTATGGGGTTTAAATGCGGAAGAGAAGCTTTATATCATTTAACAATATTTCAGTAGGAATTTCAGGTACGAGTGTGAAATTCAGCATAACAAACCTTCAAAAAAATAGTGAACCACGTTCTCCAACGATTTTAGAAATCTTCCGTAAGATAGTTGAATGGATGGAAATTCAAATGTTTTAGGTCAATTTACCATAACGCAGCACCAGCTTTATGTAGCAGCGTGAAATTCACAAAAAAATATTATCAAAAAACAGTTAAACAGATATTTCAGCCGCTTTAGAAATCCTTCCCTCCCCCTCCACCTAAAGGAATTGAATGGGAGTTGAAAGTTTTTTGTCATTTTGCCATATCTCAGCACCATTTTTCGTTAGGAGAGTGAAATTCAGAATAACAAATCTACTAACAAAAATATTAAACATATGTTTCAGCGATTCTAGGTTTATGTACATCGGTTTACGTACGAGATAATAAAAAATGAGACGACCAGGACATCTGTTACTGATTTTTGATTAGACATTTGGCGTAAGACCTTTTACCAATTTTATATCTTAAATTATTTTTGCGATACGATTGCAATATTTATCCAAAATATAAAAAATGAACGTTTGAGTTAAATTTATTATTTATGTCGCAAAATCTTTATTTACATGCTTTATAATAACTTTCTTGATTATATTAGTATAATTTAAAATATAGTAAAATATTTATATTATTCTGTTTGTGTGTAAAACGCCCTTTCTGCGCACCAGGCGTAGTCCAAGCTTTACGCTTCAGAAGGCATGCCCCCCCCCCCCCCCCCTCTAAGTGAACCTCTAGACAAGCTAATAAATTATAAAATTTTAAATATATCAGTGTCGTATGCTTACTAAAAATTCAAGATAGAAGAGATTTCCAATCAAGATTCCATTTATGTACGCTGCTTTCTTGATATGGTGTTTTAAAATCAATTCCTTCAATTGCGTGTAACTGTTGTTATGTTATATTAATAATATTGTATTATTAATATTTAATCGTCCAAATTTTCCAAAACGCATCTTATATCCTAGAAAAATATCCACGCTTGTTTGCAGTTTTATTCAAAAGATTTTGGCTGTGCTTGCGATTTAATAAAGCATGCAGCAACAAACAACTTTTTAAAAGTATTACAGAATTTTAATACTGTAATTCTTTCAATGATTCTATTTTAATACACAAATCTGGATTTAATATATAGCTTCAAAAGTAATAAAAAAATCTTTTCAAAAATAATATTAACCGATTAAAAAAAAGCACTAAAAATAATTAAATAATTCTTTAAAATTCTCTAATGACGAAACGTTATCCAATAACCACACATCGGATTTCATGTATCGGCATAAAAACGTTAAATTTAATAAGTAGAATTTAATATACACTAAACATGAATTTTCCAGAAACTAATTTTTACAAGAGATTAATTTACATATTTATGATTTAATTTACGAATATATACATATAAAAAGTAATCAATTACTTTTTGAAGTTGGTGCCAATTTATCTTAAATATAGTAAAACTCCGAATGCATTGTACCTATTACCATGAATAAAGTGATGATGGAAACATCGAAAAAATACTCTACTTCTTCAGAAAATTATTTATTTAATCATTATCGACTGAGAATATTTTGCACCCACTTCAAAAAGTAATTGATTAGTTTTTATATGTATATATTCGTAAATTAAATAATAAATATGTAAATTAATCTCTTGTAAAAAATATTCTGTAGAAAATCCATATTTGGTGGATATCAAATTCCATAAATTAAATTTAATGTTTTTAGGCCGATTTATGATGTCCAATGTGTAATTATTGAATAACTTTTCGCCATTAGAGAATTTTAAAAGAATTATTTAATTCTTTTTAGTGAGTTTTTTTTTTTTTTTTTTTGAAGTAGGTTAATATATTTTTAAGTATATTTTATTACTCAGTAACTGTGATAATATTGTTGTTTCTTATAGAATTTTTTTTTTGTTGTTGTAGGTTACATCATCCTTATGTAGAGTTCGCAGACTTATTTGTCTGATTAGAGAAAAATAAAAAAAGGCTTTTTATTTCTTTTATTTGTTATTTCTATACAATTTTCGCATGTGAATATGCCCGACTAGAATAAATCAAAGAAGCCAGAAATAACCTATTTTCTAAAAAACTCATTAAAAGAATTGGCATTTCTTTAAAGAGAAAATTTTAAAACTGGTTAAAATTATGTTTATTAAAATGCCAAAAAACTTTTCTGTTCCACAAATATTTTATATATTTATGTTCTTAATGTTATTTATCGCCATAAGTGCACAGAAAATATCCATCTACTAAAAATAAGTAATATGTTCCATTTATACATAATCTAAATCTTCAAAATTGAATTTACTGCGAAATAATTTTCATTATACTTACTAATTTTTTAATTATCTTTAAAGGACTCAAAAAAGACTTTTCAACTTTCCTTTCTTCACATCAAAAGTTAACAGGCGAATAAATTTTCAAAAATCGCTATTTACAATCAGTTTTTTTTTTCTGTTCATTTCGGTGGAAATTTGATTACATGTTTTAAATTTGTGTTTTATTTATTCATTGATGAATGTTTTAATTTCGTTACGAAGTATAAGCTGAAACAAAATAATTAGTTATTCGTGTTAATTTAAATGCAAACAGATTTACCTTTAATAGTCTGCGACCGATAGAGAGAGATTTGGAAAAAAATCATGCTTGAAAATTAATTTTAAAAAAAATAAAAATTTTGAGTTTGTTGCGATTCAGTTTTCATATAAATTGCGATAGAGTTTACAAACAATTCGACCACTGCGAAGATTTAAAAAGTGTGATTTCAATTCAAACTACATTTCAAAAGTGAAATTTCATTCTCACCATTTTACATTCGACATTTTCGTTCGTTTTCGACGTTCGACGTTCGTTCGTTTCGACGTTTATTATTTTTAATAATTTTCTACGGACTTGTAAAGATCTTTCTTTAATGAATGAAATAATTTAAAAATCATAACAATATGCATTTATTTTTAATAATTCTTACACCTGATTAATATTCAAAGCAACTGGAAAACAGTTTTTGAACTATGAAAAAATAAAATACAGTGAGATACGTTTAACACGAAATTGAGGGGATCGAAAAAAATTTTCGTGTTAAAAGAATTTTGCGTTAAATGATTCGTAAAAAAAGAACAAAACTGACCAATATTTTCGGTGGCGTCAAATTTTACTTTGATTTCCTGTTAAACTACTAGTAAATTGCATCCATTAGGGTAAAAAGGTAGAAAAATATATTGTTTTAGAGGAAAAAAATCAAATATATTTTTTAAGTGTATTTTTCAGCATTCTGAGATTTAGCTTGTTTGAACCAAATAAGCAAAGCTGTCTCTCAAATTTTCTGCTTAGCAGTTTTTATACGTTTTCTCTCTGGCTTAAACATACTGGGCTAACGCAATGTTGATAAAGTAGAATTCGCAATGCCAAACTCTTGACAGATTACTGTTTTCGTCCTTCTTTTTCATCAACTGCATTAAGCAGCTTCATCTTCATTTGAAGCGAATTGACAGTTTGTTTTCGCACAGATTTCTCAGTCATTGTGCTAATAAAACATAAGATAATTTTCAAAAAATACGAAGTTCACTGATTTTCACCCCAAATTCAGTGGTTTTTAATGCAAAGTTCACCAATTTAAACTCAAACTATCTTGCTCGAAACGAAATTTTTTTGTGTTAAACGATTTTTGTTTCGTGTTAAAAGAAAAAAAAATGTACTAAATTACATAGTATACTGTCCGGACCACTAAATCATTTCGTGTTAACCGATTTTTCATGTTAAGCGTTTTCGTGTTAAACTTATTGCACTGTATTTTAAAATAATATATTTCTAAATTCGAATTGGAAACAGGAGCCTTTCAAACTATATTTTAAAAATTAAATTCATTAATTTTTCAGAATTCAAACAATGTTAAATTTGAACCTTTTTCTATCGGTTTATGAAAGATATTTCGACATTTAATAAAATATATTTAAAAATCTTCATAAATTTATGAAATATGATTTGGTAATATTTATAAAAATATTCTATCTTCTATATATGTTGTATAATAACAGTTTTATCGTAAGGACATACAATAGTAACAATTGTATGTTATCAAAATATATTTTTTGTTCTATAGATGAAATACAACTTAGCGTCTTTATTATTATTTGGCACAACAAAGAAGAAATAAATTTGAAAATATTTCCAAATGTTAAAAAATGTTAATTGGATTCAAGCAATATTTTAAAAGCAGCATCAGTTGGACATCTGTACATGCAAAGTTTATTGTTTTGTATTTTGTTTAAAGCTGATAATGGTGATTTCCAAAAGGAATGATATAAAAAATAACAACCTTTTAAAATTACATTTGGTCAAAATAAATGTATGAATTAGTAGCTAAAATAAAGCATAAATATTTTAGATGTCAAAATATATTTAACTTGTATAAACAAATTGATAATTTTGTCTGCATTCTTATTCAACATCATAAAAGAACAAGAAATATAAATATACATCAAGCTATTTAGAAACAGCTGTTTGTTTTTATATAATATTTTATAGAAATTTATTGTATGAGTTACGTTAATTATTTTACATTTTTTAGACTCGAAAGTTGCATATCAAAATTGAATAAAAAATCATGGTAATATCCTCGTTTTTTTATGTTAAATTCTTCATCAGATTTTAAATATAAAGTTAGATGGGTGTTATGCTCTAGGAGAAAGGAGCTATAGATACAATGGGGTGGATCGAAAAATCGAAATACGGATAATCGAATCGTCGCGTGCTGCAAACGTTGTATTTTATGTGTATTAGTTTATATATTTCTTTAATTCAAATTCATTCATATCTTCCGGTTCCCAAACCCCCCAAAATAAATAAAAATTGAAAATTTTATGAAAATTCAGATATATGCATATATTTTTTCAAAAACATTTTAATTACTTTTGGCGCGGGGTGTGAAAGTTGTCTTTTATGTATATTAATTTACACGTTTTTTTTTTTTTTTTTTTTTTTTTTTTTTTTTTTAAATCCATTCATACTTTCCGGTACTCAAGTGCCTCAAATATAATTTAAAATTGAAATTTTTATGAAAATTTATAATTATTTTGTTATTTTAATTTTTTATTACTTTTGGCACGGGGTGCGAAAGTTGTCTTGCAAACATACATACTAGCATACATGCAAGAAATTTTCAACTTCGCTAAATTTCACCCGATACCCCGAAATACTTAAATATTTGCGGAAAATCAATTTTTTATGCAAATTTTAAACTAAAAATTATAAGTAAAATTAAGCGTTAAATAATCATTTGCATAACAGTAAAAGTAAAGCCGTTTCTTAAATAAGTACGGAGAATATGCATTTTGACATTTTCTGGATATTTGGAACTCAATTTATCGAAGACGCTGTTATTCAACGAAATAGTTTCTTTTGTCTTCCTGAAAATTTGTTATTGTAAATGTTCTCAGATAACAAAGAGCATATAAATTACTTAGAAATACGATAGCTAATTTGTGCTAGAAATAAAAAAAAAGAGGATCACCAGAAATAAGAATTTTTCAAATGAAAAATACACTTTAAAGCAAAGGATTATTATGAACTTATTGACTGATATCAAGCTGGACGTTTTGAGCCACCTCTATAGATGAATGTGCCTCACAAAGTAATTGAGGAAATGGTAAAAGGAGGAAAAACGAAGAAATGGTCAAAATATAAAGTCCATACACAAGCTGTTCAAAGATGCATTGGCCTAGAGTCTCGGGCAACAGAAAGTGTAACTGGACAAGAAAAGAGACATTGTTTCAAATTGAATAGAATAACATCAAGAAACCATATTAAATATTTTAATACTAAAAAATAGTTTATACTTCATGTATTATATAAAATTGTTATTATTTATACGTTTATTCTTTATAAACTAAACACTTTCACAAATTGGTAAACAATTTTCGTAAATTAAAAAAATTTAATACATTTCCTTAAGTATTTCCATTTTTATCTCTATTTGTGGCAAAGGAAGACATGAATGGATTTCTATGAAATATTATGTAAACAACACAGTTATATAGTACACCAAATACACAACTTTCTCACCCGGCACCAAACTGAATTAAAAATCAATAAATAAGTAAATTAATAAATAAACAATAAAATATAAATTTTCATAAAAAAAATTCAATTTTTAACGATTCTTGGGGAGTTTGGGGCACAGGAAGATACGAATGGATTTCAAAACTAAAAACAATGTAAACTAATCTACATAAAATACAATTTTCGCTATTCATACGTAAAGTAATTAAAAAATGCATAGAAATTTTCATAAAAATTTCAATTTTAAGCTATTTTTGGGGCGCTTGGGACAATAATAATAATAATAATAATAATAAAAGACAACTTTTGCACTCCGCGCCAAGAGTAATAAAAAAAAAAAAATCCTTTATTTTTCGATCCTTTACTAAGATATAATATAAATTAAATGAATATTACGGAAATTATATTTTTTAAATCGCGTTGTTTGGACAAATTTCGAGATAGAAACTTCTCGGATACATAATAAGTTATTTGTGTTCATACAATCAGATTTTTAAGCATGAATCATTAATGCTAAATGGTTTTAAAATGTTACCATCCCAATATATATATATATATATATACATATATACATATAGGGCTGGTTCATGAAAATTCAGTAGCTTAATATTATATCAATATCAATATCTAAATATCATATAAATATCATGAATATATATTCGTCAATATTCTGTAGCTAGTGTGTACAATAAATTACATAGAGCTGATTAGCCGATAGGCCTCCCGAACTTATTGAGTATTTTTGGAACTCTCTAAAGTTAGTACAAACATCTCCAAAAATATCTTCAAAAATTCCAAATTATGTAAAATGTTATTAATTTACATGACTGTGATCAAAAATAAAAATTTTTAATTTACTGTAACATTTACTTTTTGTGTGCTCAGCCAATTAAGAAATCTGATTTATCGTCGAAACATGGTCTCCTCATTACAATTTTACTTTCCAACTCAAAAAAATTAATATTCACCAAATCTGGATCAATATAATTATTATTAATTCTTGGAATTATATTTATATTATGAGGAATAAGAAATTATGTTTTTTTCTCAGCACAACAGATGTTTGGTTTACTTTACACTACTAAAATATTATATATACCTTGTAAAGCCATTGCTTAATTTTAATCAATTTTGTATTGTAAAAAAAAAAAAAAAATCCACATTTAATGTACACCAATTGAAGTTTTAATATGCACCAGCAGTGACATATTCTTGTCCTTTTTATGTTGAATGCTTGGCTACATTATATTTTTCCTTCAAAAGAAAAAAATCCTCAATTAATGTTCTTAATAATAAAGTTAAATAATTTTCCGGAAGAAAGAATAAATTTAAGACATCGATATTCCATTTTTAAACAAAAATTCACAATTTTCGTACATAAAATTTTACCGCGAGTAATTGAAAATTTATATAATTACTCATCTTGCCCCTTAAAGCTTAACGGCTGATTTTTTCTCTACACTTTCTCAGATTACCCATGTGTGGTCTCCATTATAAAAAAAAAAAAAAAAGGCATTCCGACTGTGCGAAATGCCTGTGTGCATTCCACGTGTCACACACTCTACGGATCGGGTATCACTCTCACTTCTCTCTCACTCTTCTCTCTCTCTCTCTCACACACTCTCCCTCTCTCTCTCTCACACACACTCTCACTCTCTCTCTCTCTCTCTCTCTCTCTCTCTCTCTATATATATATATATATATATATGCATACATGCATACATACATATATATATATATATATATATATATATATATATATATATATATATATATATACACATACGGACACTTTCCGTTGCCTGTGCGGCAGATGAAATGCACACCCACACGCATACACGTATCTATAGACATCATTTTATGTAAATATTTAGTTGGTAGGAGTTTGTTTTTTAATGTAGTGAAGATAGTTCACTCTTAAGAATATTTAAAAATATATTTAAAAATATAAAATATCAAATGCTAAAATTGTTTTCAATCTAAAACAAAAGCAACAACAGAAAGCAAAAATGAGAAGTGAGTGAGATATGGACTTAATGAATTTCATCATGGTTATTTCAACAAAATCAGAAGCTTTTATAGAACTCATCTTTCGCAATTTGTCTTTTATAATGTTTAATGTTTGTCCTATTTTTTATTAATTTATCATTTATTTCTAAACCTGACATCATTCTTATCGATTACTGTTCTTGTTTAGTATGTTCTGCGTTAGTACAGTGTCTCAAGATAAGCAGTTTTACAAAATCTTATATATTATTGTAACATCATTTTTATAATTTTTTAGCGAAAAAAAAGAGAATTATGTGTGTATCATAATGGTAAAAATCCATACATTATAATCACGAAATTTTCCCAGAAAAAAAAAAAAAATGCAATAACTATTCGACATGAAATTATGTCTTTTCTTTTTAAATTAGGAAAAATTCCTTAAAGATTTTATGCGTTGAAAAATTTTTAATAAACTCAGAAATTTTCAATATGAACACCTAATTTTTCTATCATAATTCATGAGTAACTATTTCTTCAGGATTCCAATTGGGAATTTATTCCGTTTAAGTAGTTTAAAGTGTTTGACAGTCGTAATGTTGACTTCATTTTTAATTATGCAAAACCGATTTAATTTCGATTAGAGTTTGTTAATCTTAAATCAAAAACTACCTGCTGGACTGAGATACAATTTGATATCCACATAATAGAAGCTTTTGGAAATCGATTTTCTAAATTATAGAATTAGTCACAACTCATTATATTTTAAAATATATAAAATAAAAATATTAGTTTAAAAATATATAAACGATGAAACCGATATTTTGAAAAAGTATGTAACGTGACCTAGAGAAATTTTAACAAAAGCCTACTTCTAGAAACTTCAAGTATGCGAATCAAAATTTACAGTTCTTTTTGTCAAGTATTTTTGGATTTATGCTTGACAAAATTACCGGCATTGCAGTTCGTTTTGCAGCTGTTAATAATGAATTTAACTTTAGGAAATCAAAACTTCCAATATGCATAATTTCCTCGCTAAATGACTTTCCAATTAATAACATAATTTACAGAAGAATCCAAATACGATGTCAAAACTAATAGTCCAAATGGACAGTTTTAGTCTATATTATAATTTCAGTATGCAGACTGACTCCTAAGCTTATCTTTTAATACAAATTTAAAGCCGAAATAATTTATAGTTTGATAGATATTTCCGTCTTTCTCTGGGAAATTTGGTAAATAACATGTATGGGAGATGTATATTTTTCAATTTTATTTATTTAATTAATTTTTTTATTATATTTGTTTATTTTTTGCCAACTGCAGATAAATAATGTACGGGGAATTCAGTTAATTTACTTACATATTTATTTAATTCGTTAATATTACTACTTTATTCTATTGCATATACCGATGTTATACAGTTTTATGTTAATGTACACGTTTATGTTATATATATATATATATATATATATATATATATATATATATATAGGGGAAGGTGGGGCAAAATCGGGTAGCATAAATGGTTGTTGTTCTTAAATGCAATCAAATGGGAAAACTAACTCTGAACATCGTTTCTCGTTTTAAAAGAATTTTGGCTATATTAAAACATACTCTTTTCAGTAAAAAATGTAATCGATTACATAAAAAAATAGCTTTTCTCAGACATATGCAAAAATCCGGTTTTAACCCAGTGGTTGGGTTAAACCGGGTACCCCTTTAAAACTCGTAGAAAACTCATTTTCATTTTAAAAAAACTTGTTTAATATAGTAAAAATACATTTTTGTTATATTTAATAAAACAAAATTGCTCAGGTGTTCTTCCATGTGTCAAAAATAAATCTGTAGTAAATTATCTACATTATATATGCCTACTTATTTTACGATGGAAGTTTTGGAGTTATTTTGCAAAAAATCACAAAGAAAATTTATTACCATATTCTCCTTCATACTATATGCTTCGTGCGCCTATCCGTGACATTTCACACATTGTATCCAACTTTCTTTGGATTTAGAATTGGAGTAAAGCTCATTACAAAAACTCAGGTTTCATTATCTTCTTCATCTTCTGAGGATGCCCCTTGCCTCATCAACCTTTTTCGGTTTCTTTTCCTGTTGATTCTTATTTTCTTTTTAAGAAACTTCTTTTTTCGCTTTGCAGACTGTTTGGCTTCTTTCTCTTTAATATCTGTTTCGAGCTCTAATTTATAGGGTGAAATAGTTAAAATAACAGTTTCCACTTCT
This sequence comes from Maratus speciosus, assembly GCA_963932465.1. NCBI lineage: Eukaryota > Metazoa > Arthropoda > Arachnida > Araneae > Salticidae > Maratus > Maratus speciosus. The sequence continues at coordinate 423,114,004 of OZ010791.1, forward strand.
TTTGCCAGCTCTTTTCTCAATCTTAAAGCCTTCCTGGGGAGGGGTAATAACATTTTTAATTGAAATTGGAAATACAGATTGCTGGCAACGGAACATCAGATCTGGATAGAAGAGGCTGGATGTTTTCAACTACTGGATGTGTGATGTCGACACTATTAAATGTGGAAAGATGAGCTTCATTATCTGTGATATTTCAGAAATATTTATTGCTGCAGCTATGCCAACCTATGGCTGCGTAGACTTAGGTGTTCTATGATTAACTTTCATGGGTTTCTCTATCACTTCCGAAGGAGCAAATAGATCCAGGAAAAATATCGTTGGTGTAAGGAAAAATCCCTGTTTTGTCAAACCGTCTCATTGGAGTATTTATAACTACTGCTCTAAAAAATGCAGCTTTCAATGATTTTCTAACTTAGTAAATTGTTACAGATCGCCAGTATTGGAAGTAACCACTTCCTCACCTCTTGTTTGTAGTATAAGTTTAGAGGTGCTATGAATGACACATCAAAGGGTTAACAGTACTTAACAGCAATAAATTGAAATTTAAAACTCCATGCTAAAGTATTAACTATCCAAAAAAGATCATTCCATGAGTGTAGGAACAAAAATGGGTATACCCGGTTTTGACTCCCTCTTAAGTACCCGGTTTTACCCCAACGTGACACATATTTTTAAACATGACGTCACTACTCTGAGTCCTATAGTAAAAGATCAGTGAAACTGTTAAAAGACTTGAAAGAAATCAAATAATTAAATATAGTACTTACCAATATTTAATATTCTGGCAAAGAGTTAAAATATGCGTAAAGCCAGGAAACAAACAAATAATTTTTTAAGATAAATTCAAACACATTCCTTCACACAAAAATAACCGCATACAATAGTGCTTCGTTCAGCTACAAATGCCGTAATGACTTTCGACAAGCAATTCCTGGTGTTGACCGACAGATAAAAATTCAAATTAAGGAGAAACCAGCTGTACCCGGTTTTACCCGAAAACCCGATTTTGTACAACTCTCCCCTATATACACATACAGTAGTGGCTAAAATTGTGGACATTTTTTTAAATTTTCATGTCTTATAAATTTGTGTGCTTGTAGAATATATTAATTTTCACTTAAATAAAAATATTTATATATCAAATTCAAGGAAATTTAATGTAAAACTTAATAAAAAAAACAGAATTAAAATATATGCATTACAAAAAAAAAAACAAAAAAAAACAACAACAACAACAACAAAAAAAAACATTGAAGCAACTACAAAGAACTCAACAAATATCACGATTTGGGGCTGTATGTCTGCAGATCGTGTGGGCCGCATTCAACTGCTTGATAGCATTCTGAATGAAAAAAAAAAAAACCCATCGAAACTGTCCTGGAGTCAAATTTGATACCTTCCATCAGGGATAGCTTCCCCCATAAAAACCCATCTATATTTCAGCAGTATTAAGCTCCATGCCATACGGCAAAAACATGCAAAGAATGGTATAAAAATAAAATCATACTATTATTACATTAGTAAAAGTATATCAATCGCAACGAAATTTGGATTTTACATTTAAATATACATTAGTATTTTACATATTAAAAGTTACATTCGTATTAATTTATTTCTTTGTGGTTGGGGCAAAAATTCTAAATTGCTAAGCACTATTTCTGAATAAGCACTCTAAAAATATTATGTATAAATATTGCTATTTTTTAAAAAAGTGTTTGCATAAGCATTCGGCTTATCATAATCGAGATCGCAATAAAAAAATTAAAGTGAAAAGGACAGTTACTATTAAAATATATTTTAAAAAATAAATTAAGATTTTAAATAGAAATTCTTGAAAAAATATATTATACCCTTAAATGAAGAGCAGAAACGAGAACGAAATATATCAAGCGATTGAAATATGGACTTAATAAATTTTATCATGACTACTGCAACCAATTCCCGGTATATTTCAAGAACCTACCCCTGGCAATTTCTTTAATATATTTCGCTTTGTGATTCTTATGTTTTGTATTATTTAATCTTTTTTCTCATTATGATCTTTTTTCTTGTGGAATCCTGCTATAGATTTAAATATTCTGTGTTACTGCAATATTCTTTTCCGAAAAGGACATTTATGGCGTTGTAAATGTGTTCATTAATAAATAATTGCAATAATAATGTTTGTGGTTAATTTGTTATGCAAATGTTAATTCGACGACATGTAACAATCATATTTTACGGTTCATATATTTCTATAAATTTGCATGCTTCTTTCTATAATTTAACTATTAGTAAAAATATGCCAGTTGTCATAAAATTTAGGCATTACTTTAAGTACATTGTAGTGTATCGCGTTTTAAAAACAGTCATATGACATGTGATCTATAAAAATAGGAGTTTTTCTATTCGGATTATGATTCAACTCTCGCAATATTTGTATAATAAAGTGAACATTAAAAAAAAATAAATAATTCTATTCACAAGCAGTAAAATGTCCAATTCTCCTAGCAATTCGTGGTGCTCTACGAATACATATTTGACCAAAATGTGACTTTTTTTCATATCTATAAAATAAAATGTATCATATTATGATGCATTTTATTATATATATATGTATGTATGCATTCTGTATATGTATGTCGTAATTCTGCGCATAAGTTATTATACCAATTTTCTGCTCGAGAAATGTCTGACAGATTGGCGCCACTTATAAATACTAATTTTGCACTTTGAAATTCTTTAAATACATGAAATGAAAGAAGATATTTGTATCTTTTAATCACAATAAAAGTTGCGCTTTTAAATCATAAACATTTTAAGATATTGAATGTTGAAAATTGTAGTTTTTTTTTTCAATTTTAAGAGTTCTGAGACCTTTTAAATAAGTCTTTTAATGTATACTTTTATACCTTTCCAAATCAAATCGCATTTTTAATTAATTGCTGACTCTGATATGTATTGTTAGACATTCCATGATTAATCATCATTTTTAACAATTGTTAATCATTCGACAATTTTTATAAGAAAAAAAGGTTACGTTATCGTAATTTAACTTTATTCTAACCATGATATGGAATTACTGATGAATAATATGTTCAGATACGTTTCATGATATTGTCAAGCAATCTATATTTTTTTTTAAATGTCGTATAAGAGGAGACTTATCTGTAGATTTTTAACATTTTATTTTATTTTATGCCTAAGTGGAGCAAAATCACCTGATCGCTAGGATCTGGTGTAGACCTTATTTTCTCCACACGGTAAGTTCTCCGACATGCGGAGATCCACTACAGAGACGTCTAGTCCTCGGATAGAAGGCACATGCCAACAAGGAAAAGAAAACACAATTATAGTAAGACATAATAGACTATCCGTGTAATTATTACCTTTTAATGTAATTATGTGAAAATTTTGCACGTTGCAGTCTTGATACAAATTGTTCGTGAATTTGCGACAGGCGCACATAAAATGTTCGCAATTTGTTCCATATAAAGTGGTTGGTTGGTTGTTTTTATGACGGCCAATTATTAGCACGAGGGATATGGATCCTAAAGGGGGGAAGGCTGCCATCCGTGGGAGTCTTTCTACGGAAAACTAACTAGTATTTATTCTTGGAAATCCAAGGTTCGAAGAAAACCACGAAAACTCAGAACGATTAAGCCGGCGGGCGCAATTGGGATCGAACCCAGCACCTCCCGTCTACCAGCTTCGAGAGCAGAACTTCTCGGCCACTGGTGGGGTCCATATAAAATGAGCTTGCCGTTGTTTATTAAAACAAAATCATTGAAATACAAGAAATATTTTTCCATTACATAGAAGAATATGTTTTTTTATTTATTAGGACTCATTTCCTTTTTATTAGATGCGTTGTATGTATCGTTAGTTAAGCGAGCAGGAATTCCGATTCCCAAAAATACACACCTGAAACAGCTCATGCCGATTCGTAACGAGAATTATATTGAAGAAAAAGGAAAGGAAATGAGATGAATAAGAAATATTTTTCTTTAAAATAGCGGAAAGAACATTGTAATCTTATCTTTTTGCAGTGATGTAATTTCGATACGAAAATTTTGCACGTTGCAGTCTTGATACAAAACGTTCGTGAATTTGCGACAGGCGTACATAAGGTTTTTGCAATCTGTTCCATATAAAGTGGTTGGTTGGTTGTTTTTATGACGGCCAATTATCAGCACGAGGGATATGGACCCTAAGGGGGGGCTGCCCTCCGTGGGGGTCTTTCTAAGGAAACCTAACCCGTATTTATGCTTGGAAATACAAGGTTCGAAGAAAACCACGAAAACTCTGAACGATTAAGCCGGCGGGCGCGATTGGGATCGAACACAGCACTTCCCGTCTATTAGCTTCGAGAGCAGAACCTCTCGGCCACTGGTGGGGTCCATATAAAATGAGCTTGCCGTTGTTTATTAAAACAAAATCATTGAAATACAAGAAATATTTTTTCCATTACATAGAAGAATATGTTTTTTATTTATTAGGACTCATTTCCTTTTTATTAGATGCGTTGTATGTATTGTTAGTTAAGCTAGCAGGAATTCCGATTCCCAAAAATACACACCTGAAACAACTCATGCCGAATCGTAACGAGAATTATATTGAAAGAAAAGGAAAGGAAATGAGATGAATAAGAAATATTTTTCTTTAACATAGCGGAAAGAAGATTGTAATCTTATCTTTTTGCAGTGATGTAATTTCGATACGAAAATTTTGCACGTTGCAGTCTTGATACAAATCGTTTGTGAATTTGCGACAGGCGCACATAAGGTTTTCGCAATCTGTTCCATATAAAGTGGTTGGTTGGTTGTTTTTATGACGGCCAATTATCAGCACGGGGGATATGGACCCTAGGGGGGGGGCTGCCCTCCGTGGGGGTCTTTCTAAGGAAACCTAACCCGTATTTATGCTTGGAAATCCAAGGTTCGAAGAAAACCACGAAAACTCTGAACGATTAAGCCGGCGGGCGCGATTGGGATCGAACCCAGCTCCTGCCGTCTACCAGCTTCGAGAGCAGAACTTCTCGGCCACTGGTGGGGTCCATATAAAATTTGCTTGCCGTTGTTTATTAAAACAAAATCATTGAAGTACAAGAAATATTTTTTCCATCACATAGAAGAATATGTTTTTTTATTTATTAGGACTCATTTCCTTTTTATTAGATGCGTTGTATGTATTGTCAGTTAAGCGAGCAGGAATTCCGATTCCCAAAAATACACACCTGAAACAACTCATGCCGAATCGTAACGAGAATTACATTGAAGGAAAAGGAAAGGAAATGAGATGAATAAGAAATATTTTTCTTTAACTTAGCGGAAAGAACATTGTAATCTTTCCTTTTTGCAGTGATGTAATTTCGATACGTAAGACTGGATTATAATTTAAAAAATTAATGTTTTATTCTTCTATATATAAAAAAAAGTTTTGATTTGGAAATGGACCAGTGAAAATCTGCGGAGATATTCCGGGTAGATCGGCATCCAATTTGAATGCTTAAGCATGGCCTTTCCTCGTTAATATTAAAAGAACTGTTGCATACAAAAATATAAAAATCGGTGGTATTATAGAGAAATGTTTGATAAACCCGCTGATGCAGACAGTTTTCAAATCGAAGAATTATTTTAAGAGATATTTAATGCTAAAATTGAACAAAATCGTTCCATTAAAAAAGTTTTATTGGAGCAAAAACTATACATGAGAATTTAATCATTTTAGATCATTTTATACGTTATAAGTTCCCGGTGTGCAGATTGTATTTGTGTTTCTTATTTGACTCATTTTTTGAGGTTTTATTTCAATTTTAAATTCAAATATTCAGCATTTCGAGAGATATTTTTTACAAATTTTAGAAAATGTTATTAATTTAAACTGTTGCCAGTTGCATAAACAGCGCAAACAATAATGTTTACTTCAAATTAAAAATTTATTTACACGTGACTATTACAAACAGAAAAAAACCCTTTAAAATTAGAATTAAATGATTACATGTTAAAAGGAGGAAAATTACGTCATAAGAACCATATTTACGCTTGATTTTAAAAGAGAAACAAAATCTTAAAATAAAAAAAATCACTATTGTGAGTTAAAACTTGTAAATGGAGGAAATTACGTCATATTTAAAATGGCCAAAAAATATGGCAAAACAATTTAAATTGAAAAATATATTTGTGTGAGATATTCTTTTCAACTATTATCGTGAATTCGAAGACAGCGCAAATAATATTTCCTTCTAACAACAAAAGTATTTTCACGTGAATATTAATAAGAGAAATAAAGCTTTGGTGTAAATTGCGTCAGATTTGAAACGATACATTTAAAATGAATTATTTAAAAGAACTATCTTATAGCGCTGTTAAAAAATACCGAGAGACAATGACACTGTTTACTTAATTCATTTTACATTAGCTTATTTTCAAATGTTTAACTATATTTTTTAATTAAATACGAAAATAGCCATTGTATCTCTTAACAGCAGCAGATTTGGTCTTAAAAATTCCCAATCCGAGGAAAACGAATGGAAACTCGTTTATAGAATTTTTATTTATTTATTTATTTTTTTTTTATTCAATATTTTTAAAGCCGACCAAATTAGCGTGCTTTTTGGATTTTGGTGTGCCTGAATGGGGGTTGGCGAGCGTAGCTCGTAGGGGGCACAGCCCCCTAGTACAGATATATAAAAAATATTTATTAAAAATTTTTGTCGGCGTTTCAGTGTTGTGTTTTGTACATTTTATGAAATGTGTATGAGGTATGCTATCTATGATACATACAGAAACACAGTTTATTACTTTCATTATAAGTGGTGTCTATCGGTTCTCGATTTACTCACTAGTGCGAGTAATTTTCAAGATGGCTGGAAAAAGGCAATTTTTGACCGGAATTTACATGAAATATATTTCGCAACTGCTGTATGAAGGTACTTCAGCTTTCCATTATGAAATTATCCTTCATATCATAATTCTATTCAAAATGGGCATTTCACAGCATGTTTTGTAACATGTAATTTTATAAAACTTTAACATGTTGTTGTTTTAAAAATAAATGAGCACTGTATTTGCCACAGCAGATGAAACAAGCTTTTGCAATTAAAAACAAAAATATTTTATCCGATATTATTCTCCCAGAAAAAGGATTTTAAATTTTCATGTACTTTTTACACATAATATTTTTTCAAGAAGCTGAAGAAAACATTTTATTTAATTATGTGCCTTAAAACCACTATAAAAAAATTTACACTTTTTTTCTTTCACTCAAATAAATCCAGTTCATAATAAATTCGTGCTCTTATTTTTTACAGAAATGTCTTAACATATATCTTCAACTGAAAAATTATACATTTTTAGGTAGACAACCAAATTGTATTCCATACCGAATGTGTCTGCGGCCTTTTTTAAATCAAACAAATCGCTGAAATTCGCGAATTTCTTTTCCATTCACATAGAAGTATACATATTTTTTATTTTTGATTCATTTCCTTTTTATTAAGTAATATTGTATTACTTTTGATTCTAGCAACTAGGAAATATGATTCCAAGAAAAAGGCACATGGAACAAGTCTTTCGGAATCAAATCGAAAGCTGTATTAGAGAAACGGAAAGGGAAATGAGATGGGTAAGAAATATATTTTCTTTTATACAACGAAGATAATATTGCAATATTTTCTTTATGCAGATAAGTAAGTCTGTTTTGTAAGACTGTTCTATATATATTGTCTTTTTCTTCAAGTATCACATGAATTTAATAAGTGATACAAATTATACATTAATTATCGGGGTTTATTAATGTATATTAAGCATTTTGTAACTTAAACAGTGTATTTAGAACAGCCACTTTAGTTAATACCGAGCAGTCTTAGCCGATATAAGGAGGGATTTTCCAGAAGACTTTAAGTGAAGGAGCGGCAGCATATTGAGTATCCAAATTACGTTAAATTGAAAAAAGTGCATTCCGGCGTTTCAGTCTTGTATTTTAAACGTGGATTAAATTGTGTATGTCATATATGAGCTTTGATTCATGCAGGAATACAGAATATTGTTTTTTTCATTATAGTTGATGTCTAGTGGTTCTGAATTTGCACACTAGAAGGAGTAATTTCCAAGATGGGAGGGAGAAGGCATTTCGTTTACGGAATTTAATTTAAAGTTTTTTGAAAAAGATTGTATACTAAAGGTACTTCTGATCCTGTTTGTTAAATGATACCCCTTTGTAAAATTCCATATAAAGTTTTGTATTTCACACAATATTATTTAACATTTATTTTGATAAAAGTTCAAAGTTTCGTAGAAATTTTGTTGCTATTTTTTGTGCAAAACAAATGAGCAAGATACTAGTTATTTCAGATGAAGAGATAGATTATTTCAGGCTTTTGGAAGATATAATGATCAATTTTTACTACCTCATATCATGATTATTCCATTAAAAATATTCTTACATATTTAAATTTTTTTCGTATAGTCATTTTTTGAAAAAGCTGCAGAAATAATTTTATTTCCCCACATACGTGAAAAAACATTATTAAATAATTAAATTTCTATTTTTTAAATTCAAAAATTTGTTAAAAACAAAATTCTATTATTTATAAAAATATTGTTTGTGGCTTTTTTAATCAGTAAACAATAATGGTATAATAATTTTTTTTTCGCGTCGAATAAAGGAATATATTCTTTTATATATTTACATCCATTTCATATTTATTAAGTGTGTTGTGTTTTTTTGCAGTCAAGCAAGCAGGAAATCCGATTCCAGGAAATGGGGACACTGAACTAGTCTCGACGAATTGAAGCGAAAACCGTACTGAAGGAAACGAAAAGAGTGATGAGATGAATAAAAAAATATTTTTACTTTTATGTACCGGAAAGAATGATGTAACATTTTCTTTATTCAGAAATGTAATTCTGTTACATTTCATTTATTTATGAAGAAAAATTATAAGACTTTTTTTCAGATTTCAGGTGCTTTTATAAATTGATATACACAATGCACACTCACGAACAAATGACAATTGAATAAAGATTCTAAACGGATATGTTGTTCCCAACTTTGTATAAAGATAATTAACGTCGAGGCAAACAGTTTATGTAAAGGAAACCACTGTCGAAATCTACTTAAGATAAGACGTCCAGTGTATTTAGTTTTAATCCGGGCTTTGTTAGACTCTACATGGGAGCTTGGACAGCAACTGTGCTTCTTAAGCATTTATTTGCTGACAGATGCTATCCGAGCCCCTGTGTAAAGGTTAATAACAAAAATAATGATTAAGATAGGGTAACGATAATTTCAAAGGACTTTTTTCTATTATATATGACGTAATCGCGAGATATTCCGGAAAATGCCAACAATCGTGTCCAAAAAACAATGAACTAGCCGCTCCAAAATTCGAAATTTATTTGAGATTATATCTTTGAACTATTTACAATGTGCTTCCAATACTTCTCACGAAAACTGTCGCATTTTAGTCGAGACGAGCTTAATCGGATGAAAATAGCGAATTATTATCTTGAATATTATTAAAGTTGTAAACAAAATTTTAGTTTTAGATTGTGGTCATACAATTTGTTTTTTTCACTGAAAAAGTAAACCCTGGTTGCGTATGTAAAAATTGCTTGTCTTGGTGTCTATTATGAACGCTTAAAGTTTGGATTATTCATTTTTTCATTAGTTTAGAGATACCCTATACAGGAGGGAAAACGAGTAAGGTATGTATTATATATTGCAACATCGTAATGTTTACAAATAAGTATGCGTATTTTGTTATATACAAGGTGCTTCCGAATTCGACCGGCAAATTCAGAGGGGTGATTATAGGTATCAAAATGGTAAAAAATTGTCATTGAACATGGGGTCGCAAATCACGTTTAGGGCAAGAAATTTGCAAAAAATAGTTATGAGGGATGTGACGTCGGACAGAATGAAAAGGTCAAATAATAAATAGAAATACACTTATTTGACATAAAGCAGGATAACAGCGCAATACAGTTCAACGTCATAATGGACTCGACGAGATATTTTTATGGGAGTTGTTCAAAGTGGCGGCAGCAAAGGTCATTACCCAGCCAACATCGACGGACGAAGGATTGCTTGACGTGTTCAAACATACCCAGTGTCCAGCCGATGTCTGCTGAAGCGACGACGATCCGTGCTATCAGATCCTCCAGTGTATCCACAGGCATTTGACAAACAACCTGTTTCAGGTGGCTCCAGAAAAAGAAATGGATTGAGTTCCAGAGAGGGTGGAGGTCAGTCAGCAGGTTCGCGGCGTCCAATTTACCACTCGTGATATGTAGCGTCGAGGTGATTACGCACCGCAATCATAAAATGGGCTGGTGCGCCATCACGCATGAACCGTACGTTCTAACGCACAGTAGTCGGTATTCTCTGATGAAACCGAAGGATAAATGGCAGACCGTTGCAATATTCGGTTTTTCGTTTTCGATGTGTTAACACAATGTTCTTGCTCTGAATTGGGCCTTGTTATTTGGAACGATCCCGTCTCCCGTAGTCCTCGATCGATGTTCCTGAAAGTGGTATGGCATGGACATGTCCTCTTCTGTCATTGTTCTTAGTACGCTCTCTGTGCTAGGCGCCTATTTCCCCTGCTCAGCCGTAAATTTGATGAATATCCTCAAATTCCTCATTCGTGTAATCTGTCATGTTGTTTCCGAATGAAGTTTAACGTCCACAATATGTGTAATACCCACTAATAAATAATTGCTCGCTGCATTTATTTTCTCCATACGCATGAAAAATTAACATACGAGAAGGTTTCTTCTACTCGACGGCAGTAATATTAATATTTGCATTTGCTCGGCGTCAGGCGTACTTCCCCCTTTACGATTATATGTGCGATTTTCCTCGACTAAACGTGGTTTGTGACTCGTGTTCTATGGTATTTTTTTATCCACTTGATGACAAGTATCATTCGCATTGGTTTAACGATGCATGCTGTGCAAAATACGATCGGAGAATGAAGATTCAATTCAGCGAAGCGCTTTCATCCGCCTAACTTAACAACGCCCCCTACTATCCCAACGCTGCATTTCCGCACTCACATTCCTATACAAAATCTGCTTATTTAGATACCTTCTACCTGCCTTTACATTTTTGAAATACAGTTCTGAACAACCCTGTATAACATTACGACCTCGGTATGTATATTTCCTAACATACATTACATATTTATTTTAAGAAGCCATTTCATTTATAAACGGGTTTAGTGACAAATTATGTCAATAGAGGTAAATACGCATGCACTACCAAATGAGGCCACACAAAGCGCTTCTTGCTGCGAGAACGAGCAATTTTACATTGAATACTACTGCAGATAAGAAAAAGTTAGCTAATGTTTCACTGATGCGTAAATAAAAACTATTAATACCGCAGGTTTTTTCTTTTACTCTTGAGATTTTTTTTTTATGTGACATTATTATAAATGTATGAAAATTATTCCCATCCAACTTTTTACTAATATTTATTCAGATCGTATTAACTTGAATTTTTTAAATAAAATATTCCCATTCTCCGTTTAGAGAATCTAAAATAATCTATTAGAGACATTATTATGTTTATATGCGGCTATTCTTTACTCTGTTTTTTTTTTCAAATACAAGTAAATATGCTTACTTTCAAAAATGCACAGAAGAGTAAAAAAACAGCAATTTTTTTTTTACTTCTTTTTCTGTTTTTTTTTTTTTTTTTTTTTTTTTTTTTTTTTTTTTTTTAATTCTCTAGAATGATCTTTTAAAATATTTACTCAGACGTTTTTTAGATCTTTCGATAAATGGAAAAAAAATTTATAGTTTATTATTTATATTTTCAAGTTATATAAGATTCTGAATAATATTTTTACTCAGTATAGAGTAAACATTTTTTATAAACGATACAAAACTATTAAAAAGCTAAATAAAATAAATAAAGTAAGACAGACTTGAAAACAGTTTAAAATCAAATGTATAAAAAGTTTAAAATACTAAAAACGTTAAAATCCATTTAGTAGACGTTTTGCTAAGCAACCACAAATCTTCATCAGTAAAATTTTCTTGAAACGGATTACTTTTCGCTATTTTGAAATCAGGTAGTAACAGTTATCTCTGTAGATTGTTCGTAGGAGGCCGGTTTACTCAGTTACGATCGCCGACTTTGAAAATGAAGCCTGTTCCACTCGCGATGAATATTGTTTGTTTCTGAAAAAATATCGTCAAATGTAACTGTACTTGATTTGTTCAGTTGTTTGTTTTGCAATGGTTAAATTGTACTGTTGATGCCTTGCGGTTGCCTGGCGAAAAGTCTACTAAATATATTTTGAATGTTTTTAGTATTTTAAACTTTTTATAAATTTTATCTTAAACAGTATTCAAGACTGTGTTACTTCATTTATTTCATTTAGTCTTTTAAAAATTTTCAAATTCAGACGCTTATGTACGTATATTGCAAATACAAAACTATTTTGAAAATCTTTATATTCTAAAACAAAAGAAATATTTTATAATTTCTGAGTTACTTGCACTTATATCAATTACCCTAAAACGGGGTTAATCGGAACACTTTTCAAATTTAATGCTTAAAAAGGGCAACTGCCGATATTTTTATTAGTTTTATTTTTTGACTAGAAACTTGGGGCCTGTTTTGTTCTTGAAATTTTAAGCGAAAACAAAACATTTTTTACAGTTTTTATGTATATTTTTTATAATGTTAATGGTGTTCCGATTCACCCCGCAGGTAGGAGTGAATAGGAACAAATATTATAATTTTTATTTGTTCCGATTCAGACTTTAATAGGGTTAATAAAATTAGGTAATAATGATAAGGGATGAATAGGAGCAAGTAGTTACTATCAAACAAATCAATTATTTTCTATATAAGTAAATGTATGACTTCTCAGAAATTAGAAACAAATTTTGAACTCAAAAAAGATTAAAATGTGTTCTAAGAAAATGTATTTGGATTGAGAAAGATAGGAATTTAATAAAAATTAAATTCACTTATGTCGTTCACAAAAGTTATCATGTCCTTGAAACGAGCAGAAGTTTCAATGTTGTCATTTAGATGATGTTTCTTTATGACATCTTCTGGAAGAAATGCTGTCTCCCCTTCCACCGTTTCTTGAAATCTCCAGGTATGGGGGGCCCTTTTGTAAAATTTCCCCGCATAACCATCATCTTTTGGGTACAGGAATTTTGTCACATAGAGTCTGTATGACTTTTTTCCGTGCACTTTAATGACAAGAAAGTCTCCTGGAGCTAATTTGTTCGAAATTTGGGGATTTTTTAGGATTCCAAAATCTGGTCTTCTTCTAAAGTAGTAGGCAATATGAACTCTTATCATTGTCTTGAACAGAATAATTAGAATTTGAATCTTCAGTGATGATCTTCTGGATAGTTTTCTTCGTTTTTTTTTTTTTTTTTTTTTTTTTTTTTTTTTTTTTTTTTTTTTTTTTTTTAATCGCTGCATGTTTAATACGATCTACTAGTACGGACGCTTCCTGAGTACTTAGTACAATTCTCCCTCCTCTTTTTTTAATTGGTTTCCCATTCTGTGATGTCCGTGTAATGTTGTGGTTGACAGAGAATATTTCTCTGCAACTTTTCTTAGGGATTTGAAGTATTTTAATTCTTCTATTGCCTGTTCCATATCTCTTGAATTGGGGGTTGGCGTGTTTCGTTGAGCTAAGTATTTTCTGGGCATCTTTAAACTCTTCAAGTAACTGGAACAAACGAAATACTCTTAAATGCGTTATGACATGAAAATATTACCGCGTGGAAGAGTAAACCATTACAACAAAAGTGTGTTTCGATTCACCCCGTAAATCTTAAACCTATGATGTTATAAGAAATTTTCCACTTTATCACTATGTAGTTTTAGAAATACATAAAATCTAATACAGGATATAGGTTATAGGTCTATCTCCAATGAAAATAAACACTACTCTTTGGTTTGTAATACGAAAAAGTTTGTAGTTACATACAAAGTTTTGCAGATGTTGAAAATAGGAGGTTTTCGAGGATCCACTTGCAATTTTTTATACAGGGTGTCCGGTCTCAACGGTGTCCAATGGCTAATTCCTAAACCGTTAGTCATAGACATGTAGTTCCAATTAGAAAAATGCATTAAATCAGATAAAGAAATATTTTAAAAACGATTTGGGTCAATAAAAACATTTCTTAAAAAATTACGAAATTTAAATTTTTATACGGTCCCCCGGTCCTATAAGTTATATTTAGTAAAATTTTCCTATTACACTGACAAGTAAGACAAAATAAGTCCCATTCATATAACACTAAAATTGTGCGAGTTATGAAACTTTAAAAATGCATGACTTATGCCACTTTTCTGCTCTGAAAACAAATGAGTTCGTATTGGCTTTGAGGGGTCATATTCCAAGTGCTAAAAGTATTCGAAGATCCCATTTCATGTGTATTTGCGCTTTGAAAAAAATCGTACAAGTATTACGATTAAGTTAACATTTATTAAGTTTCAGATTGGCTGAAATAACATATGTTTTATTTTGTCAGGATTTGAGACTGTTTCTTTTATGATTTCTTTTAATAAATTATGTTATTCTTATAAGTTTTTATGTTACTTCAACGATCTTATGTACGTTTTTCCAGTTCAAAATTTGTATTCGAACTTTAACCCACTTTCAAATATCCGAACGAGATTACATTTTACATACTGGCGCAAATCCGATAACAATCTAATATTATTATGATTTTCGGTGGTTACTATTTATACTTATTTTATAGGATAACACAAAAAATTTCGGATAAATTACCGACAAGAAGTTTAGGAAAAAGTTTTAGATTAGATAATACAAGACGGAGATTGTTGGTGTGAAAGTCGCCTATACTCCGTGGTCCAAAGACTTTTTAGGTAACTGAGAATGGCAACAGCCAGGAGAGAGAGACGAGGTACTTTCTTGAATGGTGGTGTTCGAAGACTCTCTTGTGAAATATGTAATTCGAAGATTATTATTATGTTATATTATGTGTGCGTGTGTTGTAACTTTGTAGTCTAATGTAAATATTAAACTAAGTTAATCATATCGCTGCTTAGACCTCTCTGCTTTGATTAGAGCTTGTATTCTTTCTTCATCAATATCGTGGAATACCGAACCGGGCCATGATAGTTGGGTTTTTTAACTTTTATGTATTTTTTAGCACTGAATCCAAAAATTACCTTAATTTTTAACTATCATGTCAGGATATTTCGCAAATCATAAATTGTCGAATTTAAAGAATAACAAAAATCGGATACTATAAATTAGAGGAGATGGTTGTATTTTTTAACTTTTGATAATTGATTTTTACGTATTTTTTAACACTAAATCGGAAAATGACTTTCATTTTTAACCATCACGTTAGAATTTTTTTGCAAATGTGTAAGTTAAAATATAGCGAAAATATCATATTATAAAACACATGTAAAACTTTTTCTTATTTTATTTTATTCAATAATTAATTCGATATTTTTGCTTATCTTTGGATTCTTACAGCTGGGTGGTGTGAGGAGATGGGGGAGGAGATGAAATTTTAACTTTGAAATTTACAATTTGCGAAAATTCTTAATGTGATGGCTAAAAATGATGGTCAATTCTGGATTCAGCGGTACAGAATACATAAGAATCAATTATCAAAAGGTAAAAAACATGAAATAAAAAACATTTGCAGGCTAGTGTAATCTAATAATATTGCAATGTTAATTTTACTCGCAACCATTTTTTAATATATCTGACGAAATTATATATTTCGACTAAATTTCTGAATGACCCCCAATTTGCAGCAAAAAATAGGCTCCAACTTTAAATAGGTATTACTCGGTGAATTTTAATCGTAGAACAACGAAACTTTTTTTGTATTACTTGTCAATGTAAAAGGAAAATTTTACTAAATATAACTTATAGGCCCGGGGGACCGTATAAAAATTTAAATTTCGTAATTTTTTAAGAAATGTTTTTATTGACCCAAATCGCTTTTAAAATATTTCTTTACCTGATTTAAAACATTTTTGTAATTGGAACTATATGTCTATGACTAACGGTTTAGGAATTAGCCATTGGACACCGTTGAGACCGGACACCCTGTATAACACAGTAGTGGTGCATACATGACAAAATTGAATTTCCCCACACTTCATGATATTACCTTCTAAAAAGAAATTGGCAACTAAAAATATTCTCACGTATAGTTATTTTGAATTTATTTGTATGACTGGGAAGTTTCGTTCCTGTTCACCCCGCTGTTCCTATTTACCCCTTTTTACGGTATATAGCGTAAAGGCACTGTTCCTGAAACTAAATTTAATCACTATACTTTAATACATTTCTTTTATTTAGGGCTTATCATTGCGTTTTGAATTTCTTTTAACGCGGATTTATTTGACAGAAATATTTTATGTAAGTAGGTCTGTATTATAACAAATATGATCTTATGGTAAGTGTTGAGAAATTTGTTGTCCAGTATCTCTGAAACGCCACTCTATCTTTATCCATAAAATCTCGAAAATATAACCAGAAATTGTAACGCCTCAGAGATTTCCATTTAAAAAAATAAATGCAAAAAAATTAGCAATCCGCAATGAGATTTGTTTCAAATTACACTGCAGTCTACAGTTCACTTTAAGATTGTATAATATTAAACTTTACTAGCGTTATTCAATCTTAGCTATGTTAATTCTAAATAATATAAAACATTTTCAATTTCCTAAAGTTCTAATAACTGTCTAACGAAGATATCTTTATTTGCTAATTCGTCATCGACTGGCAATTTTAAGACGCTATCCATATGATTGTGGACTAGCTTGAAGTCTCACATTCTTATGAAGAAGAATAATGAGAAGAGATGAAGAATGTTGTAATATCTAGTAAATCTAAGCACTGAAGTATATCGTCGATAAAAACTTTTATAGGGGATATTTTATAGGGGATATATGTTAAAGCGTAACAGATCTAGTCACTGACACAGTGCAAGAATGGAGTAAAATTTGAGTAAAACGCGTAATTGGTTGCTATTTAGGATAATGTAGGAGGAACTGGTAATAGATATTAAGATCGAAGTGTCATACTGCAACAACAAAATGCAGTTTTATCATAATTTGGGATTGCAAACGTGTGTGTGGGAGGGGATTTAAAAAAAGTAACTTATTTTTAAATGATTGGTGCCGGGTGTTGTTTCATATTTTTCTTTCGAATGGAACTATTCTTGTGTTGATACGATAAATTTTACAAAAAAATGCGACGCGTTTTATGAATAAAAAGTTTTAATTACAGTTTTTAAACGAGCACAAATATATTACACTTCTTTTACAGGCCATGTAATTATATAATAAGTCGTCTAATTTTTTCAGATAGTGAATCTGGCCGTAATTATTTAACGTTGAATTCAAGATCATCAACACTTCTGGAGAGGCAAAAACGTTATGTTCAGATGTTATGTAATCCATCTAAGACAACGAAGACACATTGCATTGATTTCATTCTTTATTTATCCAAAGTTTCATGTAGTTTCTCGCGATTTGAGGTATATCTATCGAATAAAAAATACCAAGACTTTTGGAGTGTGGCGGAGACCAAGGACATATAAGGAGGGAAGAAGACTTCGTCAACTTGCCATCCTGGTGTTCTTTCTAGTTTCGAATATTCTACTTGTTTATTGAAGTTACTGACTCTTTTTTGCAAGAAGCTATGTGATTTGTTTTATCATTGTAGAAAACAAATAAATTAAAATATATCTTTTATTAAAATTATATAATTAAAAAAAATCGTATTCTGAATATCTAATGAAAACATTCTGGAACCTTTATTTTACTTTTTCTTATCCCCCCCCCCCCACACACACACACTTATCGTGCTCTTTCTCCCTTTTTACATTGAATAACTACGACAATGTTACTGCTGAAACATATGAAGCCAGTATTGTATTATGAATTCACCGTTGTTGATGAAAACCAATTGAGAGGCTTTAAAGCTTGCGATGGTACTTGTGGTTACCTATTGCTTGATGTGGCGTGGAACAAGGTCACATTCAAAACTTACCAATAAATTTTGATGAAAAACAACTTTATACCGGAAAAACAAACGTAACAATGATATTCGATGATTTTGATGAAAAACAACTTTATGCCGGGAAAAACAAACGTAACAATGATATTCGATGATTGTGAGGATACTGATAGTAGGTAAAACAGTTTACAGTTATGCAGATACTGGTCTAATGCATAGCTGTTTCTGTTTTAAAACTGTAGTCTGGTTAAAGTCAATCAAGAGCGGTTTTGGGGGTAATGCTCAAAACAAGAGACAGTTGGTCATCACGCTCTCAGCTATACTTCAAAACAATAGTGTGGCAGTGTGACAGTCATCTGGAATATATGGTAATTGTTCAGACAGATGTAGAAATGTCCTACAATTACTATTAATTTACTCAAGACATGGGCGTCCCTGATCTTTCTAACTGCCCTTATATCAAATGAAAACCCTATTCAAAGCCCATACTTTTCATAAAATACAAAATAGGGTTTATGAACAAGAAAATACATTCATTTACTTCCTTCTAAGGTCCACACAATGGCATGAAAACCTACATTCTCCTCAAAAATGCATTTATCAGACGTAACATAACTAGCGCCGTACATGCTAAAGAAAAAAGTACTTATGAAGTTGATAGCTAGTGACAGTGCTTTGAAGAAATATATTGACACCATTAGTAGAAAAAATGACACGGACAACGAAGTGAATGAAGAAGGTGAAAACTTGTTCCCGCATCTCTAGCGAACTGAGGTTGAAAACCTCAGTATCGACAAACATTTATACACTACTTAGATCATGACGTCTGAGAAAAAGAACTCATCCAAGTTGGAATCGTTTTTCCTACTTCTAACAGTGATGTTCACATTCATATAGCATCTAACATTAAATATGATATTGAATTGGGTATAAATTAAAATACCAAATGTTATAAAATTGTGGGCACTTAATTCGTTTTATTTTTTTAATTTTAAACAAAATGTATTAAAATCTAGAAAAAGAAAGAAAAAATACTATTTATGTGTTCGATATTGATACAAGGATTACGGATAATATTTTATTTCGTCTTTATTCTTAGAAAGGCCTGAGGCAGAATATCAGTTTGAAATTCTGTTGTGTCTGATATTTTGAAATAACCTGATTTTTATCATGCGACATTCCTCGCAATGTGACTGAGTATATGTAAATATCTTACAAATATCTCCACAGATTTCGTTGCCCATCTTCATCCAACATATTGTCTTAAAATGGCGGCTACTTTAACGTATCGCCAAATTTATCGTAACGCCAAATTTATCATACCAAATGTAAATCATTCTAAATGAATCCAACTTGGATATAGATGACTAACTTAACGAATTTCTCGTTCAAAATCGGTATTGACGAAAACTGTTATTGGTTCTTATGTAATTGGATTTCATACCTGTTGGTTCGTGCGTTATTAAAAATATGGAATACGGAAGTTACATTTTTCTCACGGTACTGGCCAGAAAAACTTTTTTACCTACAATAGTAATAGTTTACTTCTAACATTTAAAAAACATATTGCAGTAGAAAGCAAAGCTAAGCTTTTTTAGTCGAATATATTGATACATGTTTCCTGGACGAACTCCTCCGTATTAGAGTTCAAGGTCGTAAACCATTTATTTTTCTGAAATCTCAAGATCCCACGATATTTATTTCCCCCTGTTTATTTCGTTTAGGTGAAAGAGTTTCTTTCACACATGTCTCATTATTTATTTTTTGAAAAGAGTGACTTTAGCTTTCTACAAAACCAGGACGGACAGTTATGAACAAGTTGTAAATGCCAACTATTAAACCGTAACTCGTTACATTTTACAACCACAACTCTTTTGTATACAAATAACTTTAACTAAGATGTTGAATTAGTAAGTTCATTAATGCCATGGCATAAAACATTATTTAAAGCCTTATCATCTAACAAAAACCATATAGCAACATGCTTTGAATTAGTATATTTAAATAAACATTTAAATTTGTTTCAGCTACCGAATTTTACGTATTTTTATTTATGTGTATGATTTTGTTTAGTAAATTTCGTTTTTTTCTTAAAAAATTCTAAAACAAATGTTTAAAAAATTTCTTATAAAAATACAAAAAAGTTTTATATACCTACCTTATGTTTGTTTAATGTTTGTAAAATCAAATTAAATTTAATCTTTTGGTACGGACTGTATCTTTATATGTGTGGTACATAAATAAAAATAAATAACGCCAGAATTAACTTTATATGTTATGTTTTAAATAATGCTTACACATAAAATCTTTGAAGAAATCTGTTTTTTTATACATATGTAAGTTTTTATATGCGTATCAGTATAAACGTTTTTTAAAATTGTGCTCTATTTTGAGATGTTAATTGAAAAATGTCTTACTTTTGAATATTCTTACAGTTGTAGTAATGTTTAATGACAGCCCTTCTGATAATTAGTTCAATATAAAATACCAACACTCTTAACGGACAAACATGTCTAATTATAACACATACAACACATATTTGAACTTATATTAGTAATACAATATTATAATATAATGTCCCCCAAACACATTTTATTAGAATTTATAATCATAGAGTTCAATTTTATATTGTGGGGGATATTTATACGACTTGCAATATTCAGCATTGGCATAACCTTAAATCTGTCATTTGTCCAAAGATTTAGAAGCTGTCTTGCATTCTGATTTATATTTTTATCTTTCTCCTTTTTGAATCCAACAAATATATACACGTATCTAGTTTCATAAATATTAAAATAATGAATCCGTTTTTATCCTTTTTCTAACCTGGATGAATTTGGTATTTTAAAATGAGCAAATTGCTCTTTCTCAGCTGAGAAAAAACTTTTTTTTTCTGTTTTCTCTGATTATAAAATTTTTCAGTATTTACATCACAATTAAAAACAACAATTTTGCATTCTTTTGTTTCTTGATTTCTTTCCTTCTATTGTATAGATCAGTTTCAACTGACGTCATATTCAGACAATCAACTAAAGTACCTAGTGGAGATTCTGTTTAGTTGTCAACTGGTTTTTGTTAAGTTTTTTTCTTCTTATGTTAAGAGACGCACTTACAAATTGACGACTTACAAATTACCGACTTACAAATTGACGATTTTGGTTGATTTGATAAAAACAATAGGATAGCAGACATGTGAATGAAATTGATCTAAACACGATATTTTTATAAAAGTTAGCTTTCATAAATGCATCAGGAGTAGTCACAGCGCCACAAGGGAATTAAATAAAACGATGCATATGCTGACATATGTGATAAATGCATTCCCAAAAATTATAGACTGTTATGTTGGGAATGGGTAAGTCTAATTCTATGAAATACATTGATAAAATATTTGTGATGTGGTAGTACGAATTTATAAAGCAGAAGAAGAACAGTAAATGACAATAAATTATATTACGCAATAAAATGTTACTTGATGATTCAATTATCTTGTACTTTACGAAAATTTGTATCAATATCCCACTTGGAAATTCGATTACATAAGAATGTTTTTAAAACTCATGATAGACCTTTTGTTTTAGTTCAAAAAGTAGATTATAAAGACAAACCAAATTTACTTCATAGTATTGTAAGTGCAGAATACATTAAAAAATTAATTAATTCAGAAACTATTATCGCTTAAATTTAACTATAGTCCATTTTAAATTTTAAAATAAAATTTTATGATAAAAACAATCAAAACGCATTAACCTACTAATGCACTGCTTTAATTGAATGAAGTATTTGGCTGTAGAAATTGGAGTTTTAAGACTGATATAGGGAAGGGCAGTATACAGTGAGACGAAAATTATTATCACTTAACAAATGAGGACGATTTTTATTCTTTTGAAAAAGTTTTTGCTACATCTTTAAGGTGCACAAATGCGCTACACATTAATGTATAAGTGGTTTTAAAAAGTTATTTATAAAAGCACAGAAGCAGCATAACAGAGTATCGAAAATTGTCTCATTGTGTACCGCAAGTAAAATATAACCCGTGAGACAATGTATATAGTTTCATAAATCATACATTTTTACACTCTATCAATGTTTTTCTGCAGTTTATGATTTCTAATTAATATTTCTAGATTTTCAAAATATTAAAAATATGAGCCTCTGGTGGACAATGGCAGACCTTGGGCTACCTTTATGCAAATATTAAGCCTCTTACGTTTAGTAAATTTCCCTAGCCATCGCACGCCCACACACACACAGAGAAAGAGAGAGATTAAAAAAAAAAACGTTATTTTATTAATAAATAACTTTTTAACATCAGAACCACATAGTAGATACACAATAAGACACGTCTCAGTGTGTACCACGACTGTGTGTCTCACTGTGTACTTTCGTTACGTTGTAACGAAATGGATGCCACATCTGTTACATCAGTTTCATCTCTTTAAAAAGTTTATGTCGTTTTGCCGAAATAGTCTATTAATAGATATAGCTAGGTTTGGTTAAGTAAATATATGTCATATTGAAGAAAATAAACTCTAAAATAGACGTTTATGTAACTCTAACCTCTATAAAATAAGGAATTATTTACTATTTTGTGGGACGAGTAACCGAAGTGACGAAACTACATCCACGTGTTGCATAAGATGAGGTCGTTATGTGTTTGAGCCAGCTTGAAGAAAAAATTACAACTATATATCAAACTGGCTGCTGTCTCAATGTGTACCATGTCTCACTGTGTACTCCTCTACCCTAATTACCATGATACATCTGACACTGATAAAACGTAATTTTTTAATTTACGAATTGAAATAATAATAGAAAATAAGTAACGAAATTTTCCAAAATAATCTAAAATATTTTGGTTTTATACTAAATAAAATAAATTTTAAGAAATGTCTGATCCTATCTTTACATTCAATTTAAATGAAAATAGCGGCTTCGAAAATTTTATTCTTTGAATAAATCTAGAAACCAAAATATATAGATTTCATAGTTCTTTAGAAAATACATCTATCGGCTTAGAAAATTGAACCATTGTTATCGGCGACATAAAGCCCCAATCAGTGCATTATAAATGTAAATAAATTTCAGATATTATCTTGTAAATGAATCTGATTTCCGACAAATTGCATGCAAATTGTGAAAGGAAGTTATGCGATATAATATGTCGTTTGTTTAAAATTAAATTGTATTACAGATTCAACGAGAAGGAATCGATGTATCATTATATGATACTATTTTAATTATGTAAATTTCAAGGAATGTGAAATGTTATTAAGTATTTGTAAATATATTAAAATTATTACAGTTTCTCTATTTATTCATTTGCTGGAGATATTTTAAGGATAGATCATTGAAGACAAATTCGAATATTTATTTATAGCTAGAGAAACGTAGCAAGAAAGCTATTTTTACTGACTTAAATCAACAAAATTATTCCGAAATTAAGCAGGATTAAAAAAGAATAACTCAAAGTTTATTTAATAAATCCGGAAAGGCATACTTTCATACAAAATTTAAATTCGAAGTATCAGGAAATATTTCGGAAAACTATTTTTATTATTCGATTTATATGAAAATGATCTACTAAGCTTTTATTCTTTGAGTAAATCTAGAAACCAAAATATATTAATTTCACTGCGCTCTGGATAAAAATGTACCAGCTTATGAAATCGAATTATTGATAAAAGCAAAATAAAGCCTCTATCAGTGCGGTGTAAACGTAAATAAATTTTAGAGATTATCATGTAAACAATACGACAAATGAAGAGAGTATAGTGAAATGAAATCAAGCGATATATTGTGTAGTTTGTATAAAATTAAATTGCATTTCAGATTTAACGAGAAACAATTGATGCCGCATTATTTAAGAGAATATGATTACTGTATTTATGTGAATATTCAAGGTATTAGAAACTTGATGATTTAGATCTTGAGAAGATGTTGAAATTCCAAGATTTTCGATATTAGTGCATTTCTTAGAGTCTTCATTTAAATAATATTTTATTGATATAAAATCACATCAATAATGTGTATCTGGTGAGTTTTAGCTAGACATTTATCTTTAATATAATATCTGTAGTATATATATTCTAATAGAATAGTGTTTAGCAATTAGACTGAACATTGAAAAATGAATGGAAGTCATAAAGTACTCAATTAATTCAGTGAAATCGACAACATTGCCATAGGAAATTAAACCAAAAAATATATTCCCCAAAAAACAATAACACAATAAATATGTCTAAACATTAAATTATCGATAAATACATCTATGCCTATAATGTATGAAATTTGGAACTAATTTTTAACATAATAGCGGATATAGTTGTATCCTATGTTATATACTTTCTGAGGATAAAAATAATATATTTTCTAAATAAAGAAACAATTAATCCGGTTTTGTTCAACTTTCCACGTAGGTAACCGCCGTGTTATCATTTATGAGGAGAAAATATGTTAAACTGTATAAAAAACACGTGTTTCTGGTTTATTCAGGCACGTTAAAGACAGAAGTTACATTAGTATTCATACTACCTAGTATAATTTCTGGCATCATATAAAATCTATTATATTTTTTATGAATTTTTATACTACTTAGTATATTTCTTTTAATATATATTACACTTTACTTTCACAACTGCTGATCTAATTTTAGTAGGCTGTTTCTATAAAATCAAATCTGTGTGAAATTGAAATTCTAAGTGCAGATACAGGGTAACTTGAGGTGAGATGCCGTGTTGTACAAGATGAAGAATCACGTAGTTTTCAAATGCGCAGGCGCTATAGGGAAACTCCGTTCAGTTGTAAGGAAAAGGGTACCATACTGGTATTTTAATTTCCTTTTGCGTTCTTTAACAAAAAAAAATTATGTGGTACATTTTATTGCTATTTCGTCAAAAAGCTTCTGGTAAGTGTCAAAAATCTTTTACGTGTCTTATTTATTTGCCTATATAAGTCTTAATTCAAACACCAGAGAAATAAAACTGATGTTTTTAGAGAGTACTGGTACCTTGCCTTTCCGCAAAGCATAAATGGTGGCCAGTTCCCGCTTCTTCACGTCAGTGGGATGTACCGGCGTCCTATCCAATACTTTGGAGTGAGTCGACGGACATTTTTGGGGGTAAGACGCCGTTTTTTTTCCCTTGTGGTAAGATGCCGGTTATTTTTCGTTGCGATATAATGCCTGGTTGTTTCTTCATTGTATAAATTACTCTTGTATATTAACTAACTTGTCAACAGCTTTAATAATATAATTTAAATCAGTGATTAAATCGCGATTTTAATCAATTGATTAAAAAAATCATTAGTTAAAATTATAAATTTTCTAAATGTTTAAAATGACATAAAAAGTATTATCATCTAAGGTGAACATAATTTGAAAGATTTCTATATATATTCTGCTTATAAATAAACATTATTGACCTTATAAATAATTGTTTAATAATTATTAATTTTAATCATTGTTAAAAATTTGATGTTAAATGCAGTTATAAATAATTTTATTAAAAATAAATATCGATAATATATAATGTAGTTTTAGATAGCTGGGCTCCTCTGCCCCCTACGAGCTACGCTCCCCAACCTACATCAAGACACTGCAGACTCTAAGAACACGCTAATTTGATCTGCTTTGAAAAGATAACGGATTAAATTTCCTACCAAGATTCAGAAGATGAAGATTTTTTTTAAGTGAATGAGAATCAGTGTTAATAGTGCCCAGCGGAGTGCAATAAAACCTCTTAAAAATGTGATTGGATCAAATGCATTCAGTGAAACTTTTGGCTTTATAAAATTTGCTCAAAGTGCCTGAACAAATGTGCAGTCTGTGGAAAATCTGAGTTATAGCTGAAAAGAACAAAGAGCATATGAAAAACACCAACAAAAAATCTACACTCTAAAGCACTTAATCACAGTGGCTTCATCGTATTTAAACTTATTATAACGTTTAAAAATAGCATACTTTTGTTTGTCCTTTTATTAATTTGCCAACGTTTGTTACATTCTTATTTTTGTAATTTTCTAATATTAAGTAAGTTAAAAACTTTAGTATGTCTAAAATATTAAATTTACTTTTATTCATACCATTATGTTTTATACTGCTTCACAAAAATTATTGTTTACATTGAAACTAAATAAGGTATCTTACCCCTAGATAGTTGACTATCTGCCCATAGGTATGGGTAAGATACCAAAATGCAAGTGTTTACAAAAAAAAAAAAAAAAAAAAAAAAAAAAAAAATCTGATGCTTTATATAATATCTGTAAAATAAAATAAGGTTTTAAATGATACATAAGTGTACAAACTTCAACAAGAAATCAATGAATAACAAATAAAAACAACAGGCGATTTTTAAAACAATAAAATCAAAAACAACGGCACCTTCACCCAATTTACCCCATTTGGAAATTATGTTTATTTATCTACCGTCCATTGTAGGGGAGACCGGGGCTAGCAGGCGCAGTTTTTAGTTATTGATTTTTATTAATTTTTTGTTTAAGTTTTTTATGAAACTTTAACTGCACTTTTAAAGAACAAGCATTGGGCTATAAATACCCGGAGTTTTGAGTTTATAGCTTTTGTAGTTTATATTTAGCGGTAGCCTAAAGTAAAAGGAAAATTGTGCGCCAACTTACCCCGTCACGGGGCAAGTTGCCTATACCTATGGCATAAGTTGGCACACGCTTTATAAAAATTCAAATAAGACACGCAGTTAAGCGAAATAAATTTCATTATTACCAGTAAGTTTAAACAAAGGCGTTATAGCCGTAAAATGTAAATTCTAAATTATACAGACATAAAAATAATGAATAAAACATTAACATTGAGTAACTTCTATCCTATTCGATAACATCATCAGAGTTACAGTTGTCACAAATAAAAAATCGAGTGTCTCCGTTTGGGCAAGCCCCGTTTGCCCAAAATCTTGCATTGCAACCACTTTTTTCGGTGTTTGCTGTTTTTCAAGCTACCAGCATACACCAGACACCGAGCCAAATTGCCCCGTGTTCAATGCGCCTACTAGCCCCATAATAAATTTCTTCACAAAAGGGACACGTAACCATCTAAGCATATATAATCAAAGTAAATCATATATGGTGTAGGTACAGTTAATCATACACTAAGAAAAATTGCACAAGTTAAATCGCAGTTATTAAGATAAGTATTAGAAATTAGAAAAATAATGAAGCAACAAAAAATTACTTATGAGCACAAAAAACAGAAAAATTGTAATAAATGTCCACTGCAGGTAGGTAACGCTGCAAAGCTACAATGAGGATTGTAAAACGCAAGAAGAAATGTACTCTGTGACTGGTTGCATAATCTATCCACAAACAGGCGATTTATGGGGACTGCGCCTACTTACCCCTGTAGCCAACTAGACCCGGTCTCCCCTATATTATTGATAATTTTGCTTAGTATTGATTATTATTGATAATTTTGCAGTATATAAATTATGTTATCCGTGGTGCTCTTTATATATATTATCTGTCATATTTTATTTATGACAACTTATATCTCGGCCGAGTTGGGCAAATTCATAATCTGATTAATTTGTAATCTCATTACAATATAATGGCATGTAAGGGATTATAATTTCAATTACATGTTAATTTTAATCTGTATTTGAGATTCAATTAGCATTGTAATCGTAATTATAAATGCTATGTTTATAATTATATAATTGTAATTACAATTGGGAAAATTATAATTACGATTACATGTAATTATAATCTGAATTTGAAATTCAATTAGCATTGCAATCGTAATAACAAATGCTATGATTATATAACTGTAATTAAAACTGAGGAAATTAAAATTACGTTTACGTGTAATTATAATTGAAATTTGAAATTCAGTTCGCATTGTAAGCGTAACTATAAATGCTATGATTATCATTATATAATTGTAATTATAAGTGAGAACTTATAATTACAATTACGAGTAATTTCAATGCCGATTTTTTTTTATTAAGGTATGATTGTAACTCTAATGCAGAAGGTTATGGTTTTCATTATGGTTCAGTAATGCTGTAACTGTAAAATTTTAGTTACAATTACGTGTAATGTGAATGGTAAATTTAGATTATTGATTTGATTTCAAATGTACTTGAGATGAGTGTATTTATCATTATGTTGTTGTAATGATAATTAAGAAGTTTTAGTTACAAATGCGTGCAATGGAAATCTTAAAATTTCTAATTAGATTTTATTCCAACAGTACTTGAAACTGTATTTATTTATGATTATATTCTTTTGATGAGAAATAATAAATTTTATTTATGTACTTGAGATGAGTGTATTTATCATTATGTTGTTGTAATGATAATTAAGAAGTTTTAGTTACAAATGCGTGCAATGGAAATCTTAAAATTTCTAATTAGATTTTATTCCAACAGTACTTGAAACTGTATTTATTTATGATTATATTCTTTTGATGAGAAATAATAAATTTTATTTAGAATGACATAAAAATGAGGATGATGTTTCATGTTGTACATAACAGCTAGTATTTTAATGATAACGGAGATTTTTCAAACTAGGATCATCTACCAGTTTTTACTGAAACTCCCCCCCCCCTTTCTTCAATATTTTAGTGTATCATAATTAAAATATGCCGGTAACTTAAAGCATAACTCAAACTGTAATTATCGTTGGACAGCCATATTTTCTGTGCTAAAAGAAAAAACTATTTTTCCGATTCCTACAGGAAAACTGGTCGTATTTTTTTTTATAGTGAGAAGAACAAAAGTGAATTTGAGAACAAGTTCAAAATTTGTTGCAGGCCGGGTTTATCAAAGTGGCTTAGAAAGTTACGTGCATCTTAAAACTGTAACAAACTTTAAAAATTTCAATAAATACACCCAATGTTACACTTTAAAAAAAACGCACTAAAATACGGAAATGCTACTGGCAATCTAGACACCAGTACTATTTCCGTATTTTAACGGAATGTTTTCACGGTAAATTACAGAAATTTTTTCGTTTTTTTTTTTTTTTTTAATTTAACGGATATTTTTCTGTAATTTACCATGAAAAAGTTCCGTTAAAATACGGATATAGTACTGGAGTCTAGGTTGCCAGTAGTATTTCCGTATTTTAGTCGTTTATTTGTTTGTTTTTTTTACTGTGTAACATTGTATTTTGATTTTAAGGTAAATTTTACTATCGGATGCTAAATGTGAAGTTATTCGGTGAACTTAGTTTAAGATTTATATTCATGTGAATTTGGAACACATAATCATATCTTTATTATTCTTAATCTTTATATTATTTTAAGTATCGATGATTACCTGCATGGGAGAAAGAGCTGTAATTTTTGTATTCGCACATTCAATGTTTCTAGTATGAGATTATTATTTATTGCCATTATTTAAAAAATATTTGCAATAAAACTTTTTGAAATCTTGGTACTAAAAGGGCGAACTGTTTTTAAACAAAGTATTGACAATACGTAGACACCATCATGGGTGTACAATAGTCTATGTCATAATTGATGCAAAATATTGAGATACATTATAGATAAATCCAGCATATACAGAGAGGCAGGGATATAACTTTGTCTCCGAGGAAAAAGTTTACAAAAAGACTCGGTATATGTATTTGCATAGAAGAAGTGATTTTAGAATGTATAACGATATTTATTGAGATCATAATTTTTAAATTAAATTAAATTTTTATTAATATATGTGACATAAAATAACTTTCGATTATCTTCATTTTAAAATCAAATAGACTTTTCATATTTAAGTTTGTACTTTTTGTGATTTCTTTGCGAATCGCATAGCATTCAATTAGTGTTATGCTCTGTCTGTTTGTATTGTATCCTGTAAGATCTAATTGGAAGCATTTACATCCACCAACTCCAACGACGACCGCTGTATAGCACAAAACGCTTTGGATTATTTTTCAATGCGTTGTTTACTTCAGAAGAATGTTTGAACTACGAATCTTGAAGAATAATGTTTAAAATCAAAATACACGGTTGCGGAAAAGGATATTCTTTCATTTCTAATCTACACACAATAATAGGAGTTAAACTTTCTTTCTTTGTAACTGTATTAAAGATTCTGGTATATTTGAAGGTAATAAAGAAAAGCATTTTTAATGGCATATTTTTAAATTTGATTGATTAGAAATATCTTAAAATAAACCCGATGCAAAATTTTCTTTAGAGAGGAATTTATGTCCAAAACAGAATTATATCTCTTTATGTGAACATGGGTGGATTTTGTTTAAAGTTAATTTTATCAAAACGGTTATTTTGATCATTATGGACATGGTTTCTATAAAATGGTAGAATTTCATAAAATTTTGACTCAAGGTGTAAAGCTTATAGCACAAAATAACTAACCATTATGTTCATAATGTAGGAAACATTTTTTATAAAACAATTTTAATAAAACAAAATTCAAATTTTTGAGATTTGAAATTTAAATAACTTTTTTAGGTAACTGATAATTATATTTTTGCCGGTTTTGTTCGATTTGACCACATATTCTATCTGTGCTTGATAAAAAGAATATCACTCATTGCGATAATTTCATTTGGAGAAATCCTGCGCGCAAGGCATATGAAATGAATTCATTTATTAAAAAAACATTAAATTTCAAATTTAATTAAAAAAAAAGATGTTATATTCATTTAGACACTTTTTCAGTGCATTAGCTGTTAGAATATATGTCATTTATTGTGTTTTTAACATTTTATATAGAAAAGTTTAAATATAGAGTTTTTGCAAACCATATTAGTGTTATCTTAAATTGTATAAGAGGTTTTACGTTGTATAAGAGGTTTTTAGGTAACATTTGTTTAAGAGGTACCTGACCTCCGCAACTTACAATAGCACTGGGCCACCTTTTATCGTGTCCCCGAGAAATTTTCCCCACTTCCTGCACCTCAGAAGACATACCTACAGTTAACTGCCGCTAGTACTTACTTCGAAGAAAGACAATTTTTTACCGATGCACGCATTACACAATGTAAATAATTGAATGGTTTAAAGGAATCCCTTTCGTTGAATTTCGTTTTTGACCGACTCTAAATACTTTATCAACCAAATGCTACAACAACTGTAATAAAAATATTTTTCTTTACTTTGATAAATTTAGATAAAAAGCAAATTATTGGAAATGTTATTAAAAATTAATTGAAAAAAAAATTATTGAAAATATTATTACAAATTATGAAAAATAATAAATTACAGAGGACGAAAAAAAGTTTAAATAAATTAACGTACTTATTTAATAAGTTCATATATATTCATTTGCTATGTTAAGAATTTAACTTTAATTAATGAAATCTCCTACTTTTCTTTGCATTATTTGAAAAAATCATTTTTTAACCACCTCATTTTCCTTTTTTGGTATGCACCCGAAAATTTGGTATGTTATATCGCATTTTCATTTTTAATATTGAACAGCAATTAACAATTTTTAACACTCCACAGTACGCTTTTTTGCTGGTAGAAAGTTTTTTTTCTTTTCATTGTTGTCATTAGTATTATCTTGATCACTCAACAACCAAAATCGCATTAACGTTGCTTCAGAAAAAAATAATATACGAAGTTGTTTCTTTTCTACTTGGCCAGCTTGTGAAAAAATGGGTATATTATTTGATCAGTATCTGGCTATTTAAAACGCTAAGCGTTTTCTTTCGACAGTCCGTGAGAAGAAACTACTGCATCAAATTAAACCAATCTGTTTTTAAATGAAAGATATTTGGCCACAGATTTTTTATCGTCCATTCGTTTGTTCAAATATTTTATTAACTGTCATTTTAAATTAAAATTCTACAGTTCCGCATGTTCAGTATATAAGTACATGTCTACCTTTGGAGTGACGCTCTGCACATGCGCAAAGATGCTCGCCCAGTTGAACTATCACATCACAGGTCGAAGTTGTTTTTAAGTTCGTCTGCTATTCGATCTTACTCTAAACAAGCTTTTCTTTCTTTTATAAAGTAATTATTATTTAACTCTTTTAGCATTATTAACAATGAAAAAATTTATTGTGTCTATATTAAGAGGTAGATACAGTTTATTTCGGGGTGTCATATTGTTTTGGTCATATTACACACAGAAGATAAACACAGTGATTTGAGGCTAAAAGTCATGGCTGGTGATCCATCTTATAAATTGCCAATAGTTAGACACGAAGGAAACTAGCATTTTAAGTTCTAGATACTTCTTTGAAAAAAATAAGATATCATAAATATTAAAACTCAAAATTATTTCTGTAAGATCAGAAATCAAATTCGAGACATTCTTATGCGTCAACAGTTTTTCAAACCTCTTTAATATAGAAAGAAGCCAAACGAGTTCCCGTTAACGTAGCTTGTTCACACAGCACTTTATAGCTCTGAATTTTTGTAGAGCACGCAGGTTCAAACCCAAGCATGGCAAAATGTGTAATATTTTTTGTCGATAATTCATTTCAATAATGACATATTTTATTAGGAAGATATTAGGAAGTTATAACATTTTTATTATTATTATTATTATTATTTGAATGCTTTATAATTAAGTAAATATCAATAATAATTTGAAAAATAATGATTTTATATTTAAAATAGTTAAGCTAAATTATTTTCCATGTAATTATCAATTAAATAAATTGAGCTGATCTAAAGTTTTCGTAATATTTTCTGAATCCAGAATATCAAGAATATATATGTGTGTGTCTCAGAAAGAAAAGTTTGTCATTTATTTGTGTAAAAAAATAAATCGAAAAAAAATATTCGGTATAAAAGCTATAAAAGAAATACATTAATATCCAAGTTTAATATTTTAAAAAAATGTATAAAAATGCAAAATAAAATTCAAGTAATAAAAAATATATATTCTAAATCGTTAGCTGCATAAAGTTTCAAATTTAGGTTTTTAGAGAATGAGAGAGATAAAAATAAAGTTTATGGCAGCTTTTAATGTCCGTGTAGTTTTAATAAGTAATATAAATAAAAGTAAATAGATATTGTTATTAAAAAAAAAGATATAATAAGTAAAAATAAATTCTCTACCCGGTGTTTTTAGGTAGATTTCTGATAAAAATCCAGCATAATTAGTTGTAAATTATAAACTTAAAAGTCTTTCACTTCATTGAATAGATTAGACTGGTAGCACCGTCTATCACATTAAGGAAATAAGAATCACTTATGCAATATAGAAATTCGTCACTTAATTCGTCATTCAATAATTATAATTTAAAAGCAACTAATTGTAAATTCAATATTTTTTCTAATGAAAAATTCAAATTATTTACCGTCAAATGTTGACGGCCACTAACTCGATAAGGTTTAAGCTATATCTTTAAAAAATAATTGCAGGTAAAAAATGATAAAGAAAACTTATTTATCCTCATTAACCGGAGGTACGTTTTAAGCGGTGACGCATTAACGAGATTTCCTTGTATTCCAATATTAGTAAAGATTGGCTCAATGTATTGTTAGTACATGGGATGTGTAAACTTAAAGGAATATACGTAAATGTAAGTAAACGTAATAGATGATACCATTTTGAACGTAGAAACGAAGACCATAGGGTGAGCCAAAATCTCATTAACAATTTAAAATCTCATAAAATAAGAAGAAATTATGATAAAGATTGCGGTTTGCAAGAAAGGGCTCACAAGGTAGTCAGATTTTCGTTAGTAGCAGCACCAAAATAATAATAATAATAATAATAATAATACAAAATCACTCTTTAACTTTTCTTTTCTTTCTTTCCTTTTTTTATCTGCTGTACAAATCCGGCTACCTTGTGAGCCCTTTCTTGCAAACCGCAATCTTTATCATAATTCCTTCCTTTTGTATGAGTTTTTAAAGTTTTAACGAACTTTTGGCTCACCCGGTATATATAAAAATTTGGATGGTTGCTGGATGAGATGTTCAAAAACAACTTAATCTGTTGGGGGATTTTGCAACATATTAAGATATAGTTGGAAGTGTTCGTTAATTTTTCGATAAAAAATTCATTTTTCACCTT
Organism: Maratus speciosus; assembly: GCA_963932465.1. Classification (NCBI taxonomy): domain Eukaryota; kingdom Metazoa; phylum Arthropoda; class Arachnida; order Araneae; family Salticidae; genus Maratus; species Maratus speciosus. The sequence continues at coordinate 423,147,969 of OZ010791.1, forward strand.
TTAGATCCATGTAAGCAAAAATCTTTCTTAAAATGCGCTATGTATTCCTGATACACCAATACAAATCTTACTGCAATTAATAATTCGAATATTTTCTATGGAACAACGTCGGATTTAAAAAACAATTGGGAAAAAGAGACATAAAAAAGGATAAATTTGGTCTCATAAAAATGGATTTAAAGGCACATAAAAAAATCTTACATAGCGTCTTAGAAAATTTAACGCGATATCTTAGCATGAAACATTAAAGATAATCGGTAGAGAAGTTCTTCAGCTATTCAAAAGGCTATGAAACAAAGTCCTAAAAAATATATTTTATATTTGAAGTTTACTTTAGTCATATGTAGCTACAATGGCATAATTGTTGCTATATTCTGTAATAATTCCACTTTTAAAATATAGCTTTTGGATTACATTCCAATCCGTAAATTATCAGAAAATGAAAAAGAAATCGAAATTTTGAAAGTTTTAAACTGATGTTTTCTGACTCCTTTTAATTATGAAAATTGTGAAACATTAAAAATTATAGAAATGAGATCATTTTTTAAATAGCGAACGATAATAATATAATTTCTTTTCCGCTTAAAGAAAAAAAAAAATGAAATTCTTTCCATATTTTTAAAAGTAATAATATTTTCTCCCCATCTTATATTCTTTGAAAACAAGTTTCACTGCTTATATATAAAATACGATATATTGAGCTTGCATTGTTTCAAGAATCCAATCTACTGCATTGCCAACAAAAATGAAATGCGAATACAAAACACTTATTAAAAAGTAAAATCCAAACAAATCATAACTAGTCTATACATTAAAAAAAAATCTTCTGTTTCATAAATATTTTTTAGATTAAACATACCAAATCGAATTTTTATGTTACATAAAATCTGATTTTCATCACACAAAATGTCTTGGCTACAATACTTTTAAAGTAAATAATATTCATGTTATAAAGAAGGGAAAAACCTATCATTTTAGATATAAAAAAATTAGGCTTTATGAAATATGCATTTTATTTAACCCCATATTACTGTGACTGTACTTTAATGTACCATTAAAATAACTTATTATCAAATTCATTTAATACGTCGATTAGTAGTAATACAGCTTAGAATGAGTTATAGATACCGGGTGAGCAAAAAGTCCGTATAAACTTTAAAAAATCATAAAAACCGAAAAAAATAACCGAAATGAAAAACTGTTTGCAAGATTAGTACCTGTAGGTCACGGGAATTTTTTTAAGACAGAGATAAAATATAACTCAAAAGACAGTCGACAGATGGCGTTGGTTCGTGCGATTTTGGTGGAAATATGTAAATGAAACGGTTTTAAGAATTTGAGCTCCTAATCTAGAACTAGTTCACCTTTGTGAGCCATGTACTTGATCAAGGATGCTGAGTATGAGGGATAAAGCTTTGTTGGTGAAGTTATTTTACGTGAACAAGTTCTGGATTAGGAGCGCAAGTTCTTACAACCATTTCATTTGCATAGTTCCGCCAAAATCGCACGAACCAGCGCCATCTGTTGGCTATTTTTTGAGCTATTTTTTATTTCTGTCTTTAAAAAATTCCCGTGACCTATAGATGCTAATCCTGCAAACAGTTTTTCATTTCGGTTATTTTTTCGGTTTTTATGAATTTTTAAAATTTATACGGACTTTTTGCTCACCCGGTACTTCACTTTACCTTGTTACAAAAGCATGATTGGTTTTGGTTACACAAAACAAAAATGAATTTTAAAGGATGATTTATTTTTCCTTTGCTTCCTGTCGCTGCCTTTCTTTTTAGCTTTCTTGACGTTGATAGATGGTGGGATGCGGGTGAAGTTTCAGTTCGGAAATATCTCTATATTTCTATTGCAAGAACATTATATTTGTACATTTCCTAATTTTATAAAATACTAAAAATATTTTAAGTTAAAGATTTGAGTGAAGTTGTGATAAATTGAACAAAATCCCTATAAATACAAATTTATTTAATTAATTTTAATTGGCAAAATTCTTCTAAAATTTGTTAAAAGATTGTGTAAGTCTTCCAATATAGTTTCAAAAATTCACAAAAAAATTCTTTAGAAGATGATATTTTCAAGAACTCATAATTTTGGACATAAATCGTTAATGTAAAGTTATTTTTTACTATGAATATTGAATACCAAAAAACTTACAGGTTATATTGGTGTATATACCTGAATGTGCGTAATTTATGCATGTATTTTCCGAAGTGCGTAAAGCCAAAAACAACTGTTAAACGCTGAAGTGTATAAAAAACTACACAAAAATGCTTCTATATATGATTGCAAATATCCAGGTAAAATACATAATTCATTGAAAATTAGAACGAATAATAATTGTGTGAAAATATTTGAATATTTTATAAAATGAATAATAATAATTGGGTAAATACCTGAACAAGTTTCAGTAAGAATCTGTTTAAATGAAAATGTAAATATTCATTTGTTCAAAATCGCTAATCTCGGAAAGTTCTTCACCGATTGATTTGAAATTCACGGATTGAAATGCATTCGAATACGGAAGTGTTGTTACATACTTATTAAGAACCTCGCTCACCTCCACCCTTCACCAGGGGGCGCTTTTTAATTTTTTTCCGACAACCATCATGTGATATATCATTAGAAAGCCCTTGGACTCTTTCATATTATGCATCTCACACCCCCTGCCCCCCCTCTCCACCCATGGGGACTCATTTCTATATAAATAAAATTGTAAATTTTCGTTCATAGAAAATATTAAGCCTCCGAAAATTCTTCACCGATTGCTTTGAAATTCTCGGATTGCGGTGCAGTCGAATACGCGAGAGTTTCCATATACATATTACGAACCTCGCTCCTCCCTCCTCAAATTTCCTCACCACCAAAAGGAGGCGTTTTTTAAAAATTTTCCGACACCCGTCATGTGATATATCATTAGAAAGCCCTTTGACTACTCTTTCAAATTATGCACCTCCAATCCCACTCATCTCACTTTCCCTCCGTGGGGGCACATTTCTGTATAAAAAAATGTAAATGGTCGTTTGTACGACAATAAGTCTTGATAGAAATATCCGATTTGCTTAAAGTTTTGTAAATAGGTTCATTCTGATAAGGCGCTTCCCTGATTAGTTTTGGGAGTTCATTGGCTAAGTATAAGAGGAAAAAGTGGCGCTAATTCCCCCTTAATTTAGATAAGTGAGTTTTTCATGCGGAATTTTTCGATTTGCTTCAAATTTTGTAAATAGGTTCCTTTTAATAAGGTGCTTTCCTGATCATTTTTGGAGTTTTACTGGTTAGTTATGGAGTTAATTTGGTTAAGTGTAAAGTGGGAACGGAGCTAATTCCCATTTAATTTAGATAAATTGGTTTTTCATGTAGTACTATCTCATTTTTTACAAATTTTGTGAATAAATTCATTCTGATAACGTGCTACCCTGATTAGTTTTGGAGTTTTATTGGTTAAGTGTAAATGGGGAACTGGGGGTTAAATCCCTAACTTAATTTAGATAAAAGGGTTTTCCATGTTGAATTATCCGATTTGCTTAAACTTTTGTGAATAAATTCATTGTGATAAGGCGCTTCTCTGATTAGTTTTGGGGGCTCATTAAGTATAAAAAGGGGAACGGGCTAATCATCGTTAATTTAGATAAACGGGGTTTTATGGCAAAATTATCCGATTTGCCTCAAATTCGATACACCGTTTTATTCTAAAACGCACTTTCCTGATTGGATTTTGAGGTTTATTTGTTAAGTATAAAGAGGGTGGATAATCCACCTTAACTTATTTTTCAAAGGTCATTATTCTTTTAAATAAGTATCAGATACAATTAGTGTGAATAGCCTGTGAGCACAATGTCTTCAGTTTAACTAGGCACTTTTCTTTTTAATTTAATTTCTGCAATTTTTTATGCTTTTATTGTAACACCCTGTCTTTTTTTCCCGAGCAATCGATTAGCTTTAGTTCCTCCAAAATAATCTATATAAATAAAAATGTAATTGTTCGTTTGTACAAAATCGCTAATCTTCGAAATTTCTTTAGAGATTGCTTTGAAATTCACGGATTGAGTTGTATTCGAATACGAGAGTGTTGTTAAATACCTAATATGAACCTCGCTCACCCCCACCCAGTTTGCCACCCCCCCCCCTCACCAACCCAAAAGAGGACGCTTTTTTAATTTTTTTCGACACCCATCATGTGATATATCATTAGAAAGCGCTTTGACCACTCCTTCATAATATGCACCTCCCCTTATCTTTCCCCTCGGGGAGGCACATTTTTATATAAATAAAAATGTAATTGTTCGTTTGTACAAAATCTTAAAGCTCCGAATGTTCTTTACCGACTGCTTTGAAATTCACAGATTGCGTTGCATTTGTATGCGCGAATGTTTTAATATACCAATTATGAACCTCACTTGCACCGCTCCACAATTTTTCCCCATCCGTGGGCAGTTATTAATTTTTTTTTCGATACCCATTTTGTGGCATATCGTTAGGAAGCCCTATGACAACTTTTTCATATTATGCACCCCCCTCCCCCCATCTCTTTGCTCCCTGGTGGGGGGGGGAGCACTTTACTGAAATATTTCGTCGGTATATGTGTTTTCTTTGTTTTTTAGTTCGTGTTTTTTTTATGTTTATCTCATAGGCTTATTAAAGCCTAAGAGCTTATGTTGCTGTAGATTCTGTATGTAGGTACATATTTATGTATATATGTACGTAACGCGATAACTCTTGATAGAAGTATCCGATTTGCTTCAAAATTTATAAATAGGCTCATTATGATAAGGCGCTTCCGTGATCAGTTTTGGGAATTCATTGTTTAAGTATAAAGGGTGTATGGGGTACTTATCCCCACCCCCTTAATTTAGATAAACGGGTTTTTCATGCAGAATTATCCGGTTGCTTCGAATTTTTGAAATAGGATAAGGTGCTTCCCTGATTAGTTTTGGCGTTTTATTGTTTAAATGTAAAGGGGTTACGGGGGGCTAATTACCCACCTTAATTTAGATAAATGAGTTTTTCATATAGAATTATCCGATTTGGTTAAAATTTTTGTGAATAGGTTCATTCTGATAAGGCGATTCCGTGATTAGTTTGGAAGTTCATTGATTAAGTTTAAAGGTGATAACGTGGGGCTAATCTCGCCTTAATTTAGATAAATGAGCTTTTCATGCAGAATTATCCGATTTGCTTCAAATTTGGCATACTGGTTTATTCTGATAATGCGCTTTCCTGATTAGATTTCGAGGTTTATTGGTTAAGTATAAAGGGTATAAACGTGGAGATAATCCTCATTAATTTATTTTTCAAGGGGCATTATTCTTTGAAATAAAAGTATAATGTACAATTTTTGTGAATAGCGTGTGATCTCAATGCCATCAGTTTAACTGGGCACTTTTCTTTTTACTTCACTCGATCTGCTAGGGATGACAACGCACGTACTACAATTGACAATCCGTGTGTCAATTATGATGTTGCGAAATATCCACCAACCAAAGCTTTGCAACGGCACGCGGCTCGCTGTAAAAAAATAATGAGCAACGTCGTAGAAGCAACAATATTGACAGGACCTTTCAAAGGTGAAGATCAGTGGCGTGGCGTCCGGTCATCGCTGGATGCGGCGATGACCAAGCAATATTTTAAAACTCTTAATAAGCTTTTAAAACTCTACGATCCAGTTTTAGCAGAACATTTGGAGTTCATGTATAAGTGAAGGTAAGATTTAAAGTTTTTTTTTTTTGAACATTAAATTTTGAACACCATTGAATTTTAGAGTTAATAATTTTTCACCACAAACTTAAATAATTGCGATGACCACCGAAAATTTTCACGCCACGCCACTGGTGAAGATGTCCTCATTTCCCGGATTCCTTTGATTCCAATGGATGTGCCATTTCAATTTGAGATATTGCAATTACCAATTTGATTGGCGTTTGCAATCTCCCTCAACAAACATTAGAGCCAAGCTTTAGAATTCTGCAGTTTAGATCTAGACACGGATTGCTTCTCACATTGACAATTATATGTTTTGTGTTCTAGGATCGGCAAATCCGGCAATCCCTATGACTGAGCAGACAATGTAACAACAAAAAATATTGTATATCCACTTTCTCTTTATATTCTTTAATTTTTATATATGCACTTTCTCTTTTCTTTCTTTTCCATTTAGCCAGACTGAGTCACAGCAGCGCGTGGCCGGTTACAGCTAGTTATTAATAAAAGGTAAATAATTAGCAGTTTCTAGGTAAATAAAAATAAAAATAATAAAGTTTGTTATCGTTGTGAAGCGCACGTTACAAAATGAGTAAATGTAGAATTTGTGTTTAAGTAATTTAAATATTTTTAATTATAGAAAAGTGTAATTATGTAAAAAATATCTGTGATATTTTTCATTCGTTGTGGGGACGAATAAAGTAATTAAAGGATCGTAAAATCACCGTAGATTCCACTTGGCCTTTACGAAAGAATGTATATAAAATAAGAATTTACGAGTCTTTCTAAAAATATGTACGACATGTCGAATAGAATTTATGAAACCTCTCAGAGAGAAACTGCAGGATGGTCCAGTCACATGCGAAGCGATGCAACCTCCAAAAAAGGGAGAGAACCATAAAAATAAAAAATGCAACTAAAAGACAAACCTACATGCCTCCCAGAAAAAGAGCTAGCAAACGTGAGATTTCGAAAACTGAAACGCCAGTGGAGATGGAGAGCATACTAAGAACTATAAAAATAATGAGTAGCCCTCCCGCGCTGAGTGTTTTAAAGGAAAAAATATATATAGAAAAATTAGTATACTCTCAGTTCTCAACTTCGAAACATGACGTATTAGATTCTAAGTTCTTGCCTTTAAAAGATGCATGATTATACTCTTAGCTCTCGCCTCAGAAACGTATAGTATTATTATTCTTTAAGATCTCAAATTGGAAACATTTCCGCTCTCAGCTCTCGATTTCAAAACATGAAGTAATCCGTTGAAGTGCAATATTCGCAGCTCTGCCATTTTGATAATCTTAGCTCTTAAGAGCTAGAATTAAGCTGATATAGTATGTAGCTGATTGAAAAGGGCCGAAAACAGCGCAATCCAGACACTTAATCGGGAATTGTCCTTAAGTACAGAACCTCAGAAACCTGATGACTCCAGCCGAAATAAGAAAAAAAATAGCATCTTGTTTTCGGACGGAATAACGGGCTCCGACGTCTGAAAATATCAATAGTGAACCACAGGAGCGATGGCATCGATGAAGAGTTATCGTAAAGAAATTGGAGCCTAGCAACCAATACTCGAAAATGATGTGTTGCCTTCATAGCACGAAATCCTATCCGCAATAGTCTTATTTTGTGAAGTCACCTAAACATAATCCAGAATAATCTGTTGCACCCGATGAAAAAGAAGTATCAATAACATTTTGTGAAAGAAAATTCAGTGGTTATAAACTTTATAATTGAGAACTTTGACTTCAAATGCTAAACGGACTTTTAAATTTTATTCACTTGACAAGCTTCGAAACGGATTGCCTAAATAAACGTCTGAACGATTGGTGAGAAATTTTTCTATTATTCTAATGTTTTTTATGAATGGCTATTAGACAAATTTATTCTAATATTTAATTCTTTTATTCAAAAATTATTTACATGCTCGAACGTAATATTCATTCAAATTTATTAATGTGTGTATTTAGGATGAGTAAAAAAAACATAACTTGGCTGATTTGCCCATCAATTTACTTGTGATGTGAGTTCATTTTATTTTTCTTGATTTGAATTTTTCTTTTGCATATTACAATTTTACTATTGCAATTAATGATATGAATTTATTTAGAAAATTAACAAAGTAAAAACAAAATAATAATGTGCTGATATATCGAAATATATTGAATGGAATAAAAAGAAATTATTGAAAGATAATATGATAAATATGAAAATAAAATGATATTTTTATGCAAATAATTTATGTATCTCACTCTCTCGCATTTCACTTTCCTTTTCAGCTAAAAGATTTATTAATTATATACAAGATTGGTAAGTGATTGTAAATAATGTAATCAGCCCTTTAAAACATCAAGACTAAAACTTAAATGTTAAATCGTTCTATCCTTGAGTTATTGCTTAAAATTCTACCTAATTAATTTACTCCCTTAAAATTTATTATTATTATTATTCCATCAAGCTGTTTTCACAATGCGCGACGAAATAATATTTTTCTTTACTTTATTATACTAACCACCTTTATTATCACGTCTTTTGTATGTATGGGATTTTTCGTCCCTTCAAAAGCATTCTTTAAACAGCAAGAGATTATAGTTGAAAGAAAATTGAAATGATAAAAGATATCTTAACTTCCCCTACTGTGAATAAACAATAATATTTACGTCTATTTATCATCTACTTTCTTTCTAGACAATTCTCTATAGTGGCAATTCATAGACCAGGGTTGACGAACATTTTTATAACAGCGTGCCAATTTTTATCCAAAAATATTTTACACTACATTGACGTGCCAACAAATTTAGTGGATTGAAAAAAAAAACCTTTAAATAATAGCATTAAGATAAAAAAAAAATCACATGGGTAACATACAGGTGAGGTATTGCACTATTATAATCATAAACAAATTACATTCTAAAAATTATTTAAAATATATGTGATTGTGTTGTTGCATCTTGGAAGGAAAATAATTAATATCAGGTTCATACTAAATTAATTTCAGCAGAATGCAAACTGAACAGGATATATATCACAACTGCTTTTTTATTTGATTTTTTGTATTATTCATTTTAGAAACTAATTACCTTACGGGTATAGATAGATGGAAAAAATATTAAAAGATCAAACTCTAGTTTCTTTCAATTGCTCTGAAATTAATTTCTAAGTTGAAATAATTTTATCATTGGTACATTTAATAATGTGGTAATTTACTGTATTTTAAAAAGCCGCAATTAAAATTCTTCAATTTCCAATAAATGAAATTTAGTCAAAAAGACATCATCTAGAGTTTGTGTATTTTGTGTAGTATCACTGTATATTGATTTAGTCACAAGTAACAGCGTGTCAAAATTATTCTATAGCGTGCCTTTTTTCACACGTGTGCCATAGGTTCGCCATCTCTGTCATAGACCATGTGCACGTTTTCAAAAATCGCATTTTCTGCACTGACGAATGAAAATAAATACACGACACTTAATAAAAGTAGAAATATTAAAATTAAATAATAAGAACAAGAAAAATTTAAGGAATTTTTTTTCCATAGATACATTTTTAGATGAATAATCCGAAGCCACGTTTTAAATTATTTACAACTGATTTACATTACATAAAACACCTTAAAAACTACTATGTTGTGGCCATCACAAAACTTTCTTCTATATAAATCACGTCAATTAAATTATTTAAATAATACAGGATTTTACATCAATGCAGCACCAACTCATATCAATGTATATCTGAATTTGAAGTTGGATGAAAATTCTTTCATTAGTTCTTGATATAGAGCTATAGCGGAAATTCTGAAAAATGCAGCATAGCAGCGCTACCTGTTGAGCTATTTGCACCAAAACATAAACAACAGTAATTCATATTAAGGTATACATGAATCTGAAGTTTGTTAAAAATCCAAACATTACACTGTAAAAAAAAAAAAAAAAAAAAAAAAAAAAAAAATCTGTAAAGTTACTAAAGTTTTTCTAGGAAACTGGGATTCCTAGAACTGTTCATGTAACTTCAATAACAAAAATTCCTGTAACAGCGTCTGTTACAGGAATATTTCTTGTTGCCGTTACATGAAAATTTCTTGGAATCCCAGTTTCCTAGAAAGACTTTAGTAACTTTACATATTTTTTTTTTACAGTGTAGTTATTGACATAGAGCTATTGCGAAAATCGCAAAAAATGCAGCATAACGCCGCCACTTGTTGAGCGATTTACACCAAAATGTACAAAACATCAATTCCTCTCAATGACTAACCGAATCTCAAATTTGATGAAAATCCGTGCATTAGTTCTGGAGATTGAGCTATTGTGGTAATCGTGAAATATGCTGCATAGCAGCGCCACCTATTGAGCGATTTACACCAAAAACTAATAAACACCAATCTATATAAGGGACTAACTGAATATATTTTTTTATTAAATTCCGTTTATTAGTTCTTGAGATAAAGCGGCCACAAAATTTGTGTCACACACAGAGAGACAGAATCACAGACTCACAGACAGACATTTTGTAAAAACATGTTTTTCTGGTTCTCTGACCCATAAAACCTGCAAATCCGTCGAAAACCGAAATTCGAAAATTTTCATGAATCCAATACTTTCTTTTTGTAAAGATAGAAGAAAGTCAAAATACAATTCTGGTAAATAATATTTGAATTTTAATTTGAAGAAAACGTTAATTTTTTATAATTTTAAATTTGGTAGAATAATTGTGATATAAGATATTTAATGGAATAAAAATTGTTGCTAAAATTGTTTAATAGTAAAAAGCTCGTAGAAAATATAGGAGTCTATATTTCAATGTATATCGTGTACGCATGACTTTCTCGAAGTTTATAAACAGAGAATTATTGTTAAATTTGTATAATTAATTTTTAAAAGAAAAAGGACATAAGAGAAAGGCTTTTCTGCATAAAAAAAAACCTTATATTCTTCACTCGGCGCAAACATAACAATATTTCCTGTCCTTGTTATTTTTATTTTTCGTTTATTTCTAGCAATTGTTGCTACATGTTGAATAGACGCCCTCAATGTGCGTGTTTTTGGGAATGGAATTTCCTGCATTGTCGACAGAAAAGAAATAGAAAAAAGATTAATAAAAAAAGAAAGAAAGGCATAGAGCAAAATAAAGAAGTCCATTCATTTAAAATTTATTGCATTATATGTTTTTGTTTGTTTTTTATATAAATATATTTTATGCAATATGGAAACGTATTTTCATCACACAGTATTCTAATATCATTGAACGGAAATACAGTAATATACAGGGTGCAATATGTTATGTATCGCTGGCCTTTAATTTCTTAACCATTGGTCGTAGACATATAGTTCCAATTACAAAAATGTTTCAAGTGAGATAAATATTCATGTTGTGGCATTGTTTAAAATAAAAAATCAATTTTATAAAAATTACGAAATCTAACTTTTTATACGGTCTCCCAATCCCTATAGTTAATTTAGTAAAGGTTTACGCATATCATAACAGACATAACACAAAAAGTTTGACTCCTGTATTACGAAAATTGACACAGTAATTAAATTTGAAAGTTTGAGATTTTTGCACATGATTTTGACTTTCATTGAGGGATCAACTAAAAAATTAATTAAAGTAATTCGAGATCAAATCAGGGTGCAATGTCCTTTTTACGACGAAACCATCATTAGCCGTTATCACCAAACCGGGGCATCACCAAAGAGGGTTATTTCATTTAAAATTTTCAGCTGCCTTTTACGGGTCGTATACAAAGAGAAGATTGAAATATTGAAATTAAATAGAAAAATATATATCAATTTATTATCATATCAGAAAACGGTCTACTATAGAAAAAATAATACATGAAACGCCGGAGTCTACTAAAGTTACTGCTCAAAGTATTCTCCATTGAGGACAGTGCAAAATTGAATGCGTGACAATACTGAGTCGTGGATACGTTGGAGCATAGCAGGTGTAACTGTGCGAGAAGCATGGGTGATACGCTACTACAGATCAACTAGTGATGTAAACTCTGTCACATGGACCTGCACTTTGGTGTAACCCCAGAGGTAGAAGACCATGGGTGTTAAGTCCCACATTACCAATGATCTGTTGACCGAATTCTTTGGCGCACGGACGTTTTATGCTTTATGCTGAACGACCCCATCGTGTTGAAACTACATCCGGCATGCATCTCGGAGAGAGAGCTCATCATACCAATCACGTACCGTGTTTTGTAGCAGGTGTAGGTAACAACCGCCCATTATAGTCCCATCGTACATAATGCGTTTCACATATACCAAACCACACGTTCGTTGACTAGCGTACCTGGTGTCGTTCTGTGCGGGCGATGTGGGGGTTTTCATAGAGACCATTAATGCAAATTATGCACGTTCACAATCCCATACCATGTAAACGTTGACTCACTAGTCCACAGAATATCACAAAAGAACGACGGATTTTTCTCTAAGATATTCAGCTTGAAATTACAATAATCAAATCGTCGTGCGTTATCGCCCAGCATCAATCCTTGCACCAGTGTCGGATGGTACGGATGCGCACCATGTGCATGTAACAAGTACCAGACATGAAGACGCGCGTATCCTCGCTTATTTCCACCGTGCTTAGTTCTGGATTTAAAACGGCGAATCCAGCACCTCCTCCGGTGTCACTCGAACAGTACACCTTGCCAGTCATTTTGTTCTGGGTCGTAGTGCAACAGAGTCGGTCTCTCTGAGACGGTGTATTGCATCAGTTGTAGTTTCATGCGTTGGATGTCCATCCCAAGGGTAACGTTCTGAATAAATCCTTGCAGCTCCTTTGGCATTCCTTTACATTCACCATAAATATGCATCATTCTGGCATATTGAGTGTATGTGTATTCCTCCATCTTGATCTCTCAGCGCTGACTAGCATGCCAATTGCTAGATGACTCATGTTTTATTCCGAACATGTGGCGCTGCAGCATTATTGTGATTTGCATAATCCCAATTTTCATGCTCGTTATAGCTCGGCCGGTCGTTTTCATTCGGCTGCCATTTATCTAGTTCTTAGTGAGTACTAGTATGTTTTATTTTCCGGCCCAACAAAGAGGAAATTGCTATCCAGCAGCAAGATATGTGCTGGCAATGAGGGAGATGTGCTGGCTAATGGTCTACCACTGTATGACCACTGCTGGACAGCTGCAGTCACCTTTACTGTTGGAAATCACCAGATTTAATTCTGGTGGCCTTCCGTTTTATCTCATGCGGTGGCCCACCACTACATGGAAGTGCACGAACTTTTGCAGTATTATTGCTGGGAACCCTTACGCTAGGTGGCGTTGCGAATATCGAATCGATTGAGTATTTGAACACAAATCTAAAATGAATATCTTAACACAATTTAAGCTGTGAAGCTATTTTTTCAACTGTGAATAATATAGCACCACTGCCACCAACAAAATAAATAAGTAAATGAATAAATAAATAAATTATTTATTTCAATGCACTTCGTTTTCTCCTTAAATCTGATTTTAGTAAGTTACAAAGGATTACGGTTTTCATAATTTACACAATTGAGAATGAATAAAAAAAAGCGTATAAAATATATGGGATTTCTATACGATACAATAATTCCTATACCAGTTTAATTATTGGAAAAAAAAAAAAAAAAAAAAAAAAAAAAACTTGAAATAGTGTAATGAGAGCATGGAAGCTACGAGCGATCGTAGACTACGCTGAAAGTACTTGTTCATGTCCGATCACGAAAACCAAATATCACCGATCGCGGTTAGTACTTGGGAGGGTGACAACATGGAAACCGCTACAAATTCAAATATTTCAATAGATATTTCTATTATAGACACTTCTACAGATATTTCTATAGCTGTTGGTAAAACTAGCTTATAGAGAAAAGGGCCATAATTCTATTATATTTTGTTTTGTTTTTTTAGAATTCTATAAGAATTTTTTGTAAGGGAAAGTGCTGGGTCAGCAAAGGAATAACAGTGGGATAGGTGCTAGCACTGCAGGAAAAATGCCAGATTGAAGTAATGTGATGGTTTACCAATGGTGGCCTGCTGTTGGTCACAACTGATGGGCCAGCTGCATTCCACAGGGACACTTTAGCACTGGTTTAAATATTGGCGCCATTGCACTTTATCGTTGATGGCAGTGCTGGCTGCCATCTTTTTTCCAACTGATGGCCCACTGTTTCTTTCTTTGCTGGGGGGTGTCAATTGTTCCTTCTTTGAATTTTAAATGTTGTTCGACCCCTAAAATTTATCACAAATTTTTAGACGAAATAACCCTCTTTAGTGATACTCCGATCTGGCGATACCAGGTAAAAGGAGTTCTGCAGTAAAAAGGACATTGTAACCCGTTTTCGATCTCGAATTCTTTTAATTCATGTTTTACTGTTCCCTCAATGAAAGACAAAATCAGATACAAAAATTTTAAACTTTGAAATTAATAGCTTTGTCAATTTTTGTAGTACAGAAGTCAAACATTTGTGTTATACTTGTTATAGTGTGTGTAAACTTTTGCTAAATATAACTATAGGGATTGGGGTACCGCATAAAAATTTCGGTTTTGTAATTTATATAAAATTGATTTTTTTTTTACTCTAGCAAATGCCACAACATGAATAATTACCTCATTTGAAACTTTTTTGTAATTGGAACTATAGATCTACGGCCAGCGGTTCAGAAATTAAAGGTAGGCGAGATATAGCATATTGCACCCTGTATATTTGCATTTACAAAATGAAAAAGAGTAATTCAAACAATTTTTCATTAAGTCAATTTAACGAAAAAAAAAAGCTTATGAAAATGATTTGTTTTTCACCATGAGCAGGGAATGGTTAAGGATTGCTTTTTTATAAAATATTTGTTTGTCACACTATACTGTAAAAGTGCATACACACACACATAGAAACAGATATATACAGCTTTTAAATATTCTATATTAATCTCCTGTCACTTCACTAAATCCTATGTCTATTTCACTCATTAACACATTCATTTACACACTACTCAACATTATTTCATACATTATAATCAACATCCCCCCCCCCCCCCCTGAAAGACATTACCTACATTCAACTTTAAATATATATTTTTAAACTGTTAACTACTTACTTTCTTATAATACTTATTATTTATTACATTATTATTCATATTTAATCCTTATATATATTTCTATCTTGATTTAAAATAATACATTTATTGCATGTTATTTTATTTTTAATACCTTGCACTTCTTTTTAGAAGATTTTGACTGCTCTACCTTTTTTTTTATTTATTTAACGGTAGATAGCAGCACCAACGCCTCAGTTACTTTGCTATTATTATTATTTTCTGTTTGGCAAACTTTCAAACATTACCTGAAAAAATGGTATGGTATGGTATAGTATATATATATATATATATATAGTTGTTGTACCTAGATCTTTAGGGCCTGAGGATTCTACCTTGGTTCTTCACTTTTCCATTTTATTCCTTTAATCCTTTTTTACAATGTTTCTTTGTGGTAATTTGTAATTATTCTAATGGTATTTAAACTATTATAACTTCAGTATTAAAAAAAAAATTGCTAAACTTTTAGCACCTTTAAATCAAGGATTTCATTAATCCATATTCGATACATTTTGACACAAGGAATAAGCTTGAACAATAATATTTCAGAAATATACTTCATTCCTAATCTAAATCCTACTGTCAGTACAACTCCAACATTTTTTTTTTTTTTTTTTTTTTTTTTTTTTTTTTTACCACCATTAAAATAGAATGCTTTTCCTGCAAATCCCATAGTTATAAAAACTAATCTGTATTCTTCAAATATAGAAGTAAAAGTTTTAACAACAGTAAGCACACTAGAAGTTTTATAGCTACAAATTTTGTTTTAAAATGTATATTTCAATTCTCTCAGATATTACACTTCTTTAAGTAAACATAAAAAATGCAATTATACGGGTGTTTTCTGTATCATTTTATAAGAAATGTCACTTTATCAAGTTAAACTGCTAACTCTTATAAATGAATATCAGGAATGTTAAATTTTAGTTTACTGGCATGTTTTTGTACTTTTTATTAGTTAAGATTAAATAATCATTTTTGCAAAATAATGATTTTAAATTTTAAATTAAGTACTTATGAGTTCATGAAAAAGTCCTTTTGAAATAAAGTTATTAAGTAATATTCTTTTGTAAAGCATTATTCGTATAAGAATAATATAGATCTTTTAATTTGGAATGCCTTAGGTTTTGTATTGACGAAATTCAAAAGTAAAGATTAATCGATAACCGAAAAAAATGTAAATTAATTCGAAATAATAATTACAAAATTTAAAAAAATCTTAAGAAAAGAAATAGATAAAATGAGTTTTGAAAAAGCGCCAGAATTGATTCAAAAAACCATAATGAAATTGCCCGAGGTTCCATATTTCATCCACTTTTCATTTTTCATTCGTGTGTGTACATATTCTTTCTTTTTCAAAAAAGTTAGAATTAGCCGTCTGTTTGATTTATTTTTCTAAATTTACAAATACTTTCTTGATAAGTAAAATCTAAGTTTAGACTGTAATAATTTTATATATATTTTTAAATAATGTTTTATGATTTTTAACTGGAATTTTACTCTTTCGAAATAGATTAGTTGAATACTGACAGACATACAGTCAACTTCCGTTATTGCTGACTTTCAAAGGAGGTTGGGTTTTGTCCGAAAAACGGAAGTAACCATTCTTATGGTAAAAAAATATTTTTTGATTTGAATTATTCAAATTCAGTTTTTTTTAAATATAAAAAATAATACATTTTTGTACGAATGCAAAAACTACTTTTAAAAAATTATTTATCTCTAAAAAAGCAAATCAATTCAAATATTGTTAATATAAAAAAACTATTTACTCAGAATAAACAGATTACGAAAAAGAAATTACTTACAAAATTTAACTTTATTCAAAATATTCTATCATTTTTTAAAATATCATACAATTGATCTTTTCACTGCATCACTTTCTTATTTCATTATGATTTGATCTGAAGGTGAAGATGAGGATATGAGCTCTGTATCTTTTATGTGTGTAAATTTTATGTGAAAAGCTGTCCAGAAAATCAATGTTGGCAAGATTTTGTCCAATTTGGCGAAATGTTGCCAACTTTGTGTTTATAATTCAAATAGATTTGATAAATATAGTTTCAGACTATTTTTTTTTTTTATTTTAAACTTGAGTGCATTTCAGGAAAAACTGGTGTTCAGTGACACTATGACATTTCTTTTTTTGACTACTGGTTAAACACAAATTGGTTTAGAAACGAAAATATCTTACATTTTAGATTCAGGATAGATCATATATTAATTTTCAGCAATAAAAAAATGCTTTTTTGGGATTGGAAATTCGGAAAAAAAAAAAAAAAAACGACAGAGGGGTTACAATCGGTCATATAATTTGATTGTTTTCATCCCGTACTTGTTCAAACCACAGGAGTAGAACAATTTGAACTTCAGAGTGCTGTAATTTTCCACGTCGCTTTCGCGATCCAGGAACTTCACTACTTACAAAATAATAATTATTATTTTTGAATGTGCTCCTAATGAATTTATTCTTGTTCTGACTTCTTTGCTAACATTTTTTTCCGCTCTTCAATTTATATGATAATTTTGATTTTATCGTCTAGCGGCAAAAATTTTTTAAAAAGAGATATGGCTAGAAAATTGTGTTAGAATAAAACTTATTCGATGCAAAAATGACTGTGTTCGTCAAATGATTATGTTTTACAAATCACGTCATAAAAAAAACATAGAATTCTCACTTCTCTTACTCTCCTGTCTCATAATTTTTGGCCCATTCCTATTCGAAACTACTAGAGCAATTTAGCAGGTGTTATCTTCCTCCCCTCCGTTTCATATCAAAACCATATTCGTAAACAAATGTAGGGTGCCTAGTAATTATCCGAATATTTGAAACTTCAATAACTGTTTATTGGGACGTCATTATGACTTAACATTTGGTGACGCAACACTACGCGGTTTACAATTTACGAAACCAGGACAAACAAGGGAGTTATGGGTTTGAATTGTGCTGACGCAACTTCTCAGGGGATTGGTTGGTGAGCCTATTCTCCTGATTTGAACCCCTTGGACTATTTTTTGTGGTGCTACTTCAACGACAATGTGTTCAAAAATCCTTCACAATCATTAGATGCGCTCCGATATTACATTTCTGCTGAAATTTCGGGCATCACATGTCAAATATTCGTCCAGTTTTGGACAACCTTGATCTTAGGCTTTGCCATATTGTTACAAGTAATGAGAAGCACTTCGAACATCTTGCGCATTAAATCGGAATAAATGTACTTATTTGTGAAGTACATATTTTGCTTTTATCTCTTCTCATACTCTTTTACTAAACAATTAAAATTTTTGGTTAATTACTGGGAACCCTGTATTAAAAAACAGAAAAAAAATGATGCGGCGTCACAGTTATTTCTAAGCACTAATTTAAAAAAAACACTTTATTTCGATTCAGTGCCAGGCTATTATTTCGTCCGCTTTACCCGATGAGATGTACGCATTAAGAGATATTTTTACATTAACTGAAAATAGTATTTGAAGGAAGAGCGAAATTGTTCTTATTAATTGGAGGTACGCCTTAAGCGGAGAAGTACTAAGGAGTGTTTACTGTACTAGCATTTTTGTAACGATTCCACTTATGTGTGCATTTGTTAATGTCATTCTTAAAAAAAAAAAAAAAAAAAAAAAAAACACATTTTAAAAAATTACTTTTAAAATAACTCACCTTATTTAACTTTCCGACCAATTGTAGATTTTCGTACCCACTTTTGGTAATTAAAAAAATCTTTTTTTTTTTTTTTTTTTTATTATCTATTTTTTTTTTTTTTTTTTTTTTTTTTTTACACGGACGCCTTACATTAAATAAAATTAGCTTAATTATTCCACAACATTTATTTTGTTCAGCTAAAAAAGTGGTTTAACTCTTATTTCATTATTATATTTCAAGTCAAATCTACAAATAATATAATGTTATTAGTTTCAATCAAATACATAAGTATAAGAAGAGAATTTCACAGTTGGAACTTCCCAAAATAATGTAACACTATAATTAGTTATTTCAACATTGAGTTAATAAAGAGGTCTCAAATAAATATTAAATATCTGATGAGATAACATTGTTCCCGTTATATAAAATATAAACAATAAGTGCAGTTTTGAGACAAGTCTTTTATTTTACAAGCTACTGCATACATACGGGTATTAAAGACGAAATTTAATTTTGATGGCTCTCTTTTGCTTTTAAATTATAAATAAGGAAGCTGCCTGCGTCTAAGAAAGACATTACTATACTTTTACGACCAAAATTTACCAAATTATGATTATTTGAATTTTATGAATTTCCAATATTTCCATTCTTATACAAAAAACATGGATTATTATTAATAAGGAAGTATTATTTAATTTTAAAATATTTATTGAAAATAATAACATCGTATTTAATTTATATTTTTATGATCAATTAAATTTTAATTTTAAAAGTAGTTTATAAAAATATTTCAATGACGCAATTTGAATATCTTTAACAGAATGTACCAAATGTAATTTGTCCACATAATTATTTTTATGCTACATTGTGTAAATATTTTGATATTCAATAAAATTGGGTTAATAAATATCTCAGTGGAATATTTACTTTAAAAAAACTTTTTTCCCAAAATATTTGGATGTAATAAAAGTTTCTACAATATGTTATATTGTTGGCATATTACCATGTAAATTAAGTCTTAAGAAATTTTTTAACTCAAATTTCGATTATAAAATTTTATTTAAAAATCATATCTTTTCCAATATACTTATTTTTCATAACATTTTCTTGATGGAAACATACTTAAACGGTATACATTACTTAATATTTTTCTTGTACATGTATGATTGCGTACATTGAGTCCGAATGCATATATATTCAATAAAGCCCTTATTCCCATTTCGATTTTAAGCTCATTCTTTATAATATTTAATCTTATAAAACTTTTCAATCAAAAATAGTGTCATAAAATTTTATGTTTACATGTTATTTATGTAGTAGCATATGAATTAATGCTTAACAAGTCTTTTAACAGTAATTGCGATTATAAAATTTTATTTAAAAATCATATACTCTCCATAGTATTTATGCTTTATAACATTTTCTTGATGGCAACTTAAATAAACGGTATGCATAATTTAAAAGTTTCACCGCTCTATATAATATTTTTCTTGAATTTATATGATGATGTATATTGATCCCGAGTTCAAACATATTCAGGAAAGCCCTTATTCCCATTTTGAATTTGAGAATATGATACATTATCACATCTTCTTTTATGACGGTTCGAATAGCCACTCGGTCTCAAATATAAAATGAAATCTGATATGTTCCAAAAAGTACTTATGTTGTTTGATTTTTGAATATATCATATACGGGTTTACAATATTCCTTATATCACACAAAAATAAAAGAATACATGAACTTTTCATTCAGAGTTTTATTTCTTGTGTAAATAATTAGAAAATGAAAATAATCACATAATTTTTTTTTTATTAGCCCATTCTTCAATTCTTTTTTGACAGATTATACAAAAATTTATTTTGCTTGACGATTTCCAACGTCGTTGACAAGTATTTCTAACTTTGGTTTGTCTATCTTGCCGTCTGTTGTTTGCACATGTTCTAAAATCAACTAAATATACTACAAATATCACATAATTTTATATATTATTGAAATTTATTATAGAATGTTTGCTAATTTTTTTTCATTAGCCCATTCTTCAATTCTTTTTTGACAGATTATACAAAAATTTATTTTGCTTGACGATTTCCAACGTCGTTGACAAGTATTTCTAACGTTGGTTTGTCTATCTTGGCGTCTGTTGTTTGCACATGTTCTAAAATCAACTAAATATACTACAAATATCACATAATTTTATATATTATTGAAATTTATTATAGAATGTTTGCTATTTTTTTTTCATTAGCCCATTCTTCAATTCTTTTTTGACAGATTATACAAAAATTTATTTTGCTTGACGATTTCCAACGTCGTTGACAAGTATTTCTAACGTTGGTTTGTCTATCTTGGCGTCTGTTGTTTGCACATGTTCTAAAATCAACTAAATATACTACAAATATCACATAATTTTATATATTATTGAAATTTATTATAGAATGTTTGCTAATTTTTTTTCATTAGCCCATTCTTCAATTCTTTTTTGACAGATTATACAAAAATTTATTTTGCTTGACGATTTCCAACGTCGTTGACAAGTATTTCTAACGTTGGTTTGTCTATCTTGGCGTCTGTTGTTTGCACATGTTCTAAAATCAACTAAATATACTACAAATATCACATAATTTTATATATTATTGAAATTTATTATAGAATGTTTGCTATTTTTTTTCATTAGCCCATTCTTCAATTCTTTTTTGACAGATTATACAAAAATTTATTTTGCTTGACGATTTCCAATGTCGTTGACAAGTATTTCTAACTTTGGTTTGTCTATCTTGGCGTCTGTTGTTTGCACATGTTCTAAAATCAACTAAATATACTAAAAATATCACATAATTTTATATGTTATTGAAATTTATTATAGAATGTTTGCTACTAAAAATTATGTGTGTAGCATCTATAGTTCCTTTACAAGGACATACAAAATAATTCCATTACACTAAGGTTTTTGGAGAAAACCGTAAGTGGGGTAGTTTAATTATAGTGGAATATTTCGGATATAATGAGATTGATATCTATCATCACTATATTAAAATTGTGTTGTATAGAACAGGGAGTGCCTGGCATTTATTATTAATTTAGAAATACACACAGAAGAATTTTTAGAAAACTGACTATGGTCTATAATTGCTCGGCGTTCCTTTTCTGATGTGGTTATAAACGTTATTAAATTTAACTAGAATTTAACTAGAATTAGTTTACTGCATAATATGCATAATTTCTATAGATTATATAATCATGACTTCACTAAAATTCGCTCATGTTAGTGTATATGGACAGTAATTGCTGTAAATGGATATTTATTGATTTAAGTGTTTTTTAGATATTTTATTAGATATTTAATTTCATTCTATCAAAAAATCAAATTTCTTATACTGTTATTTTTGAGAAATGATTCATAGTCTAGTCCTCATATATAATTCTTCGCTCTTCTTTTTTACACTCTTAACATGATTTTTGTACATAAAGATGGAGTTTTGTATTATTTTTTCTCTCTCTTCCTAATATGCTAGAATTGTACAAATAGTCTACACACTATGTTTCTGATGACAATACTATATTTAAATATTTTTAAATTAAAGTTTTTTCCCGTTATTCGGCCGCAAGTTATAAATTACCAAATATACGTCTCGGTTACAATTGTTTACGAGTTGCATCAGCAATGAAAATAATTATGCGTCAAATCCAATTGGGATTTCACACATAATTGGGTGGCCAATTGGGCATGAAATATTTTGATTGGGCATATATATTTTTTGAAATTATTTCCCCAAAAAATGTTATCTGCAAGATAATTTTTGTAAAGAAAGCTATTTCTAGGTGATCTATTTCTATTCAAAAATAGATGTTAATAATAAAATTTAATAGTTTGGTACAATTTCTTTATGTAAAAGACAACAAAATAAAAATTTAAGTACAGCATCACTTAGTACACGTTATTACGGTAAATTTGCACCAGTGATATTTGCATACTATGATTTGAGGCAGACTCAGTATGCGGGTATGATTTCTCTCACTACGTTACCGTTTTCTCTGGAACTAAACATTTGATTTCAATACTTATTTATGTTTTTTTTTTGTGTGTGTGTGTATTAGGAATATTTTGACCTTTTTTTGGAGGGGGTCAGGAAGTACTCTTTTAGTAAGATTATTTGAAAAGAACCCTAGAATTATAGAAGCTTAACTGCTGCATTTTTCACTTTTATTTCTTGACGAATAATCACTTTAGTTTTTTTACTACCGAAACTAATGAGAAAAATATTAGAAAATGTATTTCAATATCAACTGTTTTCCACATGACTTCTTAAGTTTTCTTCCCGTCTTAACAAGGCTATTTACATCTGTGTATGACTACTTTATCTGTTTTTGCTTTCTTACTGCTAAATAAATGTTTCTTGTTTCATATATAAGCTACAATACTGTGTGTTGATGAAATCTAGTTTTTTAAATTTAATTCAATTTAATAAAACAACATGGTAGAAATAAAAAGAGTGTCAAAATATATCTCCTTTCATAATTTTGAACTAAATTGCAAATATAATATTGAAACCCAATGAAAACTTTTCAAAATGAAACAAATTTTGAAATGCACAAAATGCTTTACTTTTACTAGAAAAAAATTATTTTTAGTAAGTATAAAGTAAAAATAATCACTACATCTCATCTCATTATTAAATCTGAAGTGGAATTAAAGGACTGCTTTTTTTTACAGGTAATTAAAATTAATACTTAAAATATAAATTGTAAAGCATATATGTGTAATGAAATTTGATTCAGTGGATTAAATATCTGAAATCGAAATCAGGTTTTTTTTTTTCCTCCAAAATTATCAATGTGTAAGTGGATTTTCCCGAATAAAATAAATGTAGTTCATCATCAATAGTTAAAATTTGATCTTTATCAAAAGAATGCGCTTTGTGTAGAGAATGATATTACTGGAAGTTTGATCCGAGTTAGATTAAATTAAAATATATAAGAAGCAGAATATTCTCAATATATTTGTGCTAATGTTCGTCATATTCTTGCATTTTTATTTGTATTGGAGATAAGATTTTACTCTTATTACCAGTTTCAAAATTGTATAAGTTTAATTTTCATTTCAATTTATTGAATTGAGATATTTTTTTCAAATAACGGTTCTTCATAGTGGGTGAATTATTGCATATAAGGAAACCTTTAAATATAAATCATCTGAACTTAACAGACATAAAAAAAATATGTTTACAAACTACTGTATCTAATAACAAATTGGCGCTATACATGATTAAACATTACTATATTACCTAATTAAATATTTAAATAAAATGACCATTGTTTGAATAAAAATAATGTAACCATCTTCAGACGCTATTATGACTTAAATATGGGAACAGAAAAATTTCCATGTTGATTTAACTGATTGTTGCGTATATTGAATTAACAGTAGCTATCTTAAATGCAACAATTATATTGTGGTTATTATAATTTGTTTCTCTTTACACAGTGCCCCACATTTAATTGACATCGAATTTACATTTGGGGAATTTTGAGGTCATATATTTTGTGTTACGTGATGATGAAGATTGGTTCTATAGTGATTAACTATATATATATAAACTCGGTTTATGGCGTCAGGTGGCGCCGTCCGGAGAATCCACAACAGCCTTTTTCCATTTTTTCCAGTCAAGGATCCATTCTTCCTCCATACTTGTATCACTCATTGCCTTTGCAATATCATCCATCCAATTCTTTTGTGGTCTTCCGAGTCTCCTTTTTTTGTTTTTTCTTATAATTAAATGTGATTTTGGGTATTCTTTCATCACACATTCTTTTAACATGACCATACCAGATTAGTTGCTTTTTTTAACATAACCTAATATGTAACCCTTTATTTTCATTATTTCCTTCATTCTTTTATTTCTTACTCTTTCTATTTTTGATATCCTACATGATCTTCTTATTGCATCCATTTCTACCGAACTCTACTTTCTTTCTTTCTGTCTCCAAAATTCTCCATCCTTCTGATCCATATAACAATATGTTTCTTACAATATAGTTGTATATATTATACTTTCTTTTCCTAGAGATCTCCTTACTCCACCAATCAGAACTTAATAGTTTTACAGCATTTCCCCCTGGCAAAATCTGTATTTAATTTTCTGTGTCTCTTCCTTCTCTATTAATATCTTCATCTAGATATCTAGAATGCTCACAACTTTCAATTTTTGCTTTATTATTTAGATTTATGTATATCTTTTCTTCCTATACATATGTATTTGGTCTTTCTAAAGTTCATGTGAAGTCCCCATCTCTCTTATTCTTCCTTTTTTTGTCATTTTATCTAAATCATTTTTTCTTTTTGCAATTATAACTTGGTCATCTGTAAATTGTAGATAAAAAATTGGCGTTCCATTTACATTAAGTCCCTGCAGTACTCCTTCCAAATTTTTAATGCTTCTTCAACAAAAATTTTTAAAAGTGTTGGTGAGATGCAACTTCCCTGTCTGAGTTCTTTATCGGTTATACATCTTTTGATAATCTTTCGCCTGTTTTAATCTTTGTTTTTGAATGTCTTTAAAGTTCTTGAATTACTCTAATAATATTTAAATTTATGTTCATTTCATTTAATACATTCCATAATTTTGCAATTGGAACATTATCATATGCTTTCGTAAGATAGATAATTAGAAGATGGATTTGATTTCCAACTGCAATTTCCTTTTCAGCAACTTATTTAAGACAACATATATTATCCATACATGATATCACTGCTCTAAATATCATTTGCTCTTCAATTTCCTTCATTCTAATTTCTTAATCAAGGAAATCTTTTAAAATTCGTCCATATCTGCTAAATGTTGCAGTTACAGTAATGCCACGGTAATTCTCATAATTTTGCCGGTATCTTTTCTTACATATTGATGTTAAATATCCAATTCTCTATCGTTTCCGGTGTTTTGTCTCTGTTTAAGCATTTTAAAAATGATTGTGTAATTAATCTGATCAATTTATCCGCTCCATTTTTGATCAACTCTGCTGATAACTTGGGGTTCTATACACCTGGGGGGGGGGGGGGTGTAGGTGACACCGAGACAACTTAGTGTTTGATTTTTAAATTTTTTAATGGCACTTTTAACTTTCTTAAGATTCAACAGTATAGGTTGCCCCACAAATTGAATACCTGTATTATTTACTTGAAATTATCTGCATTTTTTGTCCCACGAAGCTCTTTTTTTTTCTCTAGTACTAATTTCTTAGTGTATTTTCCAGTAGTTCTATAAATATATCTGTCATCTTCCTGTTTTGACCTCATTCACCAAGTATAGGCTTTTTTCTGTTTTACAGTCTTTTTAATGTCTTCGTTCCAAAAATTTTTCTTGGTTTAAGTTCCATAGTAATTAACTACTTACCATAATTCTTTAAGAACCGACCCACACGATCGTGTGGGTTAGACATTCATTTGAATTTTTGCTTCAGGAATAGTCTTCTGGAATAGTCGTATGTAATAAAAAGCTGAATCGAACGATCGTTCTGGTTTTCAGAAAGTGTAAAGTATCATTTTTTATCAACAGATATAATAGTGGTTGTAGTGCATGTTTAACATTTAGCTGGCATGACTAGCTTTTTTTTACAAGTACAGCGGATACAGCTCATCATTTTATCTATCGTAAAAAGGTAATTTTCAGTATATTTCTAATTGCTTGTATAAATATTTTTGCTTTAATGTCTAAATAAGTGTAATTATAATAAAAAACATTAATTATACACTATTTATGGAGCTCGTAGGACTCAAGATTTCGTTACCCGTACGATCGTGCTACTTGGGCGTTATGTTCGTCAGTGCGACTGTAAAGGAAAGTGTTTTTCAATGTTTATTTTTTTTTGTTTCAATAATTTGAATGACAGCCAGAATAAATACGAAGTATGTTATTCTGTAATTAATGCCATATTATTTTATTGAGTGTTGTCATGGATGAATCCTTTTTTTTTTTTTTTTTTTTTTTTTTTCAATTAATTTTTCTTTTTTTTTTTTATTAATAAATTATTTTTTATGGAATACTTTGTTAACTTTTAAGAAAGTAAAATAAAATAATTTTTGAGGTGCCTAAACGGAAAAGAAATCTCTCACAAGAAGTAATATTGCAATTGATGAATAAATCAGATTGTGAATTTAGTGACCTTCCGGAGGATGTTGACGTTGCGGACAAAACATTTGTAGCAGATTTATTATAAGGGCAGTCAAGTTCATGTGATCTCGATGATGAAGAAAATACAAATAAATTTCCATATATATGACAATTTTGGATCATTCTTCCTCATAAAGTCTCGTAGACTCCTTCCCCAAAGTTCTACCTCAAAGCCAGTTTCGGCAAAGGCTAAGAGAATGAAAAAAGAAAATAAATACAAGTGGGATGCTAAGAATTTCATTTCTGCACCTCATCCTTGACCTTTAGATTTCACGCAATTTCAGGTATGTTTTTCATTTCCTAAGTTTTTATTTAAAAAAAATTATAGATATAGAAAAAATAAAATCGATATCATAAAAAAAATCATAAAAAATATGGGAAACATATTTAAATTAATTAAAATATAAATTTTTGGAAGTCGATAAGTACATCTCCAATATTATTTTATTTCTTCTTTTTTAGGCTTTAGATCCAGTAAGAACTCCATTGCAGTATTTCAGCCCATACTATCGAAATCATCTTATAAGTATTGATTCCTCACAACCCGTACGATCATGCAGGTACGTCTTTCACAGAAAAAGCCCAAGCCGCACGTACGTGTTGGTATTCTCCACGCTCCAGGGGGGAAGCTGCAAAAATTTTTAAATATTATTTTTTTTTAAGTTTCATTATGGTCCGTATAGAGTTAATAACCAGAGGAATGTATTATTTAAATGTGGAACTATTTCTGGTCTTAAAATGTTAAATGAAAAATAATAAAAATAGTATCAAAATATAATGAGAGTAATTATAGGATGGCAAAAGTTAAGATAAAGTTTTAGATAATTTTAAGCATGGTGAAAGAGTAGTGGAATTGCGAATTTCAAGACATCGCGTGAATGCTTTTTACATACTCACCTTTTAAATAAAAATACATTTTGAATTATGACTTTTTAAATTAATAGGAAAAAAGTACTTTAAATTAAATATTATTTGTAGCCATAATTCACTGAAGATTAAACACAAGTCAAAGTGATTTCAATAGAATATTAAAAACAGGCTCGATTATTATTTATTAACACAGTGAAATGAAATATTTAAAAATAGAAAAGATAAAAAAATAATCTAGGTTTTTCACCACATATAAAATGACAGTTTAAATAAACCACATAAAGAAATATCTGTTTTCTAATTATAGTGGACTTGAAGATATCAGGCTTAAATTTCGATTTCACGAAGCATGTGGCGCTCAAACTGACATAATACTTTTATGATTTTTTATTAGTTTTCAACAGTACTATATTTTTCGCACAGTGATTGAAATTTCATTATTGTTCGTCGTGGACACATTTTAGGCACAAATTTATTTTCGATCACAGGACTTAAATACATTGTACAAGTAACCAGAGAGTTGTTCATGAAGCTATGAGCGAATTATTTCTGTGCAATTAATAGAAGAAATATTTGAAATTTTATTACTTTCAAGATCACCTTATACAAAATATTAAACATTAAAACTTTGAAATTCACATCACGCAAAAATCTTTCAAATCTCAGATTATCATCGGGGAATTTTGGTGAAGCTGGTTTATTACACATACGCATGAAATTATTCGATAATTTTTTAAAACATTATTCTTTAGTAAAAGCAGTACAAAACAATAATTAAACTTATTTTGCAGTGATCTTCTTTTTGACAGCAGGAGACAGGTATAAGGCAGCAAGAACTAAACTTTTGATTCAGTGATATCTTTCCATTTATAGGATCAAGTAAAGCTAGTGCATCTTTGGACACCACCCCCTCCCACCACCAAAATATAGAATTACGGAGCACACACCCAACTAGACAAGAGAAGCAATTAAACGCTGACTAAGCACAACAAGTTAGAAATTGCACATCAAACGTGGGTAATGCGGTGCTTTCGTACTATAACTAGTTTTATAAACAGTTTTTTCACTGAATGAATATTGTGCTGAATGTATATCTTAGTGCGCTTCATAAGTGCATATCAATTTCATTCAGTTCGAAAGGCTGTAACATCATTAAAATGCACTTGAAATATTTTTTCCCATTGGCCTTGGCTGTACTTGTAATTAAAATATACTTCCGATTTTCATAAAATTTTAAATGACTCGACAAAATAGTGCAACAATTATATATTTAAAATTTCAGACAATTCGGTTGTGTAGTTTTTGCTCTGTTATATGCGAACGGACAGACGGACGGACTGAAAGACGACTATAGGTGCTACGTATATATATAATTGCGAAAGTACCTAAAAAGGGAAACACAGACCATTTTTTTTCAGATACACTCACTAGAAAAGAAAGTCACTTCTTCCTTTCGCTTCCACTGGAAATTGAAGCCGATGACAATGCAGTTATTACTGAGATTTTCGTATATTGAAGGGATTGTGCGTTCTTTGATGTTTGCCGATTGAATGCCAAAAGGGGGTATTTTCCGCGATGCTTGTTGATAAAATGTTCAAAGAGTTCTTTAAAAAAGCTGCTATGTAGACTGTGGCATGCATATCTTTATGGAAAGGACCGGAGACCTCTTGAAGTCTGTCCATCGCGTAAAATTTCTATACAGGGTTTCCCAACCTTTTTTATAAACTGAATATAGATGGCAGAATTAATTTGTAGGTCCCTGAGAATAGAAGTGAGATGTCATGGTATGGTTTTTGCTTCTTACGATGGATAAAATAAATATTGTTGCAGGAAATTTATTGTACATGAATCAGATGAGTCCTTAAGTAACCTATATCACGCCTTATAGTCACTTTTTGACCCATAATTAAAGTGTCTCAAATGATCTGGCTACCTTGAAAAATTACGCTATTTCAATGTCCGTGAGTATCGTGTAGATTGCAAAAATTAAAGCATGTCTTTTCATTTCTTGTTTAGCAGGATGCGATTTCATGAGTCAACTTTACAGTTAAAGATATGTCAGTCATTTTCCATATAATTATACGGGACATTCTGCTGTCTTGAAATTTCAGAGGCACCTTGGTCTGTAAAATTCAGTTTTAATATAAGTTTGATTTGATTATTAAATATATATATATAATTTAATAATGAAGAACATTTGGGAAAGACAAAAGA
This sequence comes from Maratus speciosus, assembly GCA_963932465.1. Classification (NCBI taxonomy): domain Eukaryota; kingdom Metazoa; phylum Arthropoda; class Arachnida; order Araneae; family Salticidae; genus Maratus; species Maratus speciosus. The sequence goes on from OZ010791.1 coordinate 423,177,655, forward strand.
AAAGCTTGAAATAAATAACTACGATAAAATTACTGATACTGAATATCGTTATTTAAATATTCAATATTGAAAGTTCTTTTTAGGTTTGAACTGATGCTAAAAATTATTTATTAGAGAAGATAAATGTGTTATTAATTTCAATTGAAAAAATTAATTTGTAAAATATAATAAACTTTAAAACCTAGATGAACTGCTAATGTGTTGCAATAAAAAAATATGAATAAAACACTTTATATCACAAAAATTCATGAATAAGATATTTATTCCTATATGATTAAGAAGAACATACTGGAATCGTGATAATTTTTTATTCCCGTTTTTTAATGAATTTCCTCTTTTTCGGTGACCTGAACGTTATTTGATAATTTTTGAAAAATGCCTGTCGACCTGTGTCTTTGTATGTATGTATCTATGTGATACAATTTTTCGTACTTTCTATCTCAAGAAAAAATGCATGTAATTTAATCCTACTTCATATTATGTTAATTCCTGACAAAAAGTGGTGTATATTTGGGTGTTGTATATCGTTCAACAGGCAGCGCTATTAAAATATGATTTTCATTATTTCTGTGATCAATTTTGAGGCACTCAAAAGACAATCCGACTAACTCCCTTTTAAATGACGTTTTTCTAGACAAAGGAACGCTGAAAATTTTCTATATATTTATGCAGTGATTTAAAGTTACCCTTCATTAAAAGAAAATTAACGAGTTCAATCAAAATATCCCGGGAAAAAATATTATATAGATACAATATTTTTATAATTATTTTTATAACTTTAACTGATTATACTGAACATTTTCATTTGATGGAGTTAATCGATTTATGCACTGAACAGTTGATATATTGCTTTCTATAGGATGGAAGTTTATTTTACATCATATCTAGTTACGTCTTCGCGTTTATAGATGCTGATAAGATTTTGGTATATGTATCATAACAAGGTGCGTGTATACGCTCTGTTTAACATGATTTTCCCAATGTATATCTAGGTGTAAATGGGACGGAGTTTGACGAAATTCGAAGTGAGTTAGACCTCGGTATAAACTTTAATTGTTTAGAGTGGGATGTATTTTTCACAGTAGGTGGCGCTGCTGCGCTGTGCTTTCCATGGTTTCCTTGACAGCTATGTAACGTCTATGGGATGGAATTTCGTATAATTTAATATGAAATATATTTATAAACAAGTAAATTTAAGAAATCAAAAAAACCCGACTGCGTAAAAAGCGAGCTAATTAATTATTTCTCATCAATGTGAAACTATTTTTTATATTACTTACCTATTTGTTTATTTATTGATGGCTTTTCGGTTGTGTTTAATTGTTAGTTCTTATCTATGAACACTGTTTTAATAAGGCCTATAGATGTCTATGAAGGTTAGAGTTGCAGTAATGTTAGAGGTCCTACCTACACAACTTCCAGGTTGTGTAATATTTAAACGGTGCTTCTGACTGCAATGAAACATCTGACCGTAATGAAAAATGACTGTCAATGAAACATCGTCTTCGTTTTGAAAGACGTATCCAATCATATGTCTTCCAATATGGTGCGCAAAAATTTTTTTCGTCTCTACCGCGATTTTGTATTTTACGGCTGCCATTTTGAATTTATAAAAACAAAACCTAGCCTATAACCATCGGAGAGTTAGGCCGAATCGACAGAGACCTTATTAATTAAAATCCGTCCAGCCGTTGGGATGTTTCGAGGGTATAAAGAAATCCACATACCCAGATACGCGTGAAACACATAACCCTTCTTGGCAGGCGGGTAAAAATTACGTTAGTTACATTTTGGCTCTATTCACTCAATATTACCCCTACTATATAGTGATATACGATTGGAACAGCTGTACCACTGTTTTTATTTGTTAGAAGAGACATAAATTTAAAATTTCATACTTATTTAAAATGATGCCTTTAATTTTATATTGTGTATTTCAATATCCAATGGAGGGTTCAGTTGAGATGAACTCTTTTTATTCACTCATCACTGAAATCCAAATTAAATTTCAAACAAAAACATTATACTTCCTATTTGTTCTTGCCTAACAACACAGTTTATATTGATGTATTAGAATAATATAGAAGAACATAGTGTCATGTTCACAGACTACTATTTTCCATATATCTTCTTACTAAAGATTTAATCCAAATTTACATTTAACTTGGTTAATTCATATGTCTTCAACAATTCTTGAATTTATTAATAAAAACAAGTTAGGCGAATGGAATATTTGTACTTGTTAAGATTCAATCAGTTTTTCAACAACAAAATATGATATTTTTTATATTCAGTTATTCAGTAATATTTTTATAAAATGGGAGAATTTTTATAATCTAAATGTCATAGTCACAAATGAAATTCTGTTTTGGAAGGTATAAAAAGTTTTTCATTCCTGAGAAACTTTTGATTTTTTAAGAAGGATAAAGCATATATATATATATATATATATATATATATATATATATATATATATATATATATATATTAATTTTTTTTTTTTACTGAAATGAAGAAAGGTAGAATGTTTGTTGTGGATTAAATTTTTGTATGAAAATGTACATTACATGAGCTTTTTTTAAATTTCAAATTTTCAATCTGAAAAATAAAAATACTTCGGAAGATTTATGATCTCGTGTAACATATCAATAACATTTTTGACTGAAAATATTAATATTTGAAAATTTTAAGATACAATTAATTTAATTGAGACATTTAAAATTAGAAGTATATTTTTTTAGGCAGAAAAATGCAATTCCAAAGGATATTTATTATCTTTATTAAAAAGAACATAAGTTCTCGCATTATAATAAAACCGTTTAATGCTGGTACTATAATTTCTGTCTCTCTTTAATAATATATTCCCGAGACGTAATATATTCAACTTAAGCAGCAAAATTAAGAATGAATTTTAATATGAATTTTCATATTTTTCAGATCGTAATGTAAATCCTTTATTAGTGTGTCTAGATTTTAAGGATTAAAATTTCAGTTCAAAGTTTTCTTTTCTTACAAAGCGTAAAAATCTTAAGATAAAAAGACCATTTTTACTGAAAGATAGAATGCGTCAAATGTTCCCAAAATTTGCGTCTAATGGATACTTTAAACTTTTAAATTTACCTTTGCTAGAAGTATAACAGTTTTAAAATTTAAAACCGCTAATAGTATAAAAAGGGATTAGAAAATATACTGATTTAGTGATTTAAGAAAGAATGAGAATTTATTAATAAGCAATAAACTGGAAACTTTCTAATTAACATACAAACGAAGCTTCAGCGCAGATGTATTATAATTATATGATAATATCATATTATTGAAAACGTAATTACGTTATCAACTCAGTCCTTACATTAGCTAAGTCATAGGACGCTCTTGTAATAATATATAAATAGTTCTGACAATTTTAAACATAATTTAAAAAATAATAACATGTGCTATATTAAAATTTCTATAAAAATATTTTTTAAATTGTAATGAAAATACGAATTCAGTTTTAACAACTGACCGACAAAATGCCCAAAGCGGTACTCGAACGCAGACCTTAGAATTACATTATCAATGTTTGACGGTTTGACACACCTTTGCTGACAACCTGCGGGCATATTTCGCTCAGAAAACCTTATTGGCAATAACATCTTCTTTGTCATGTAGGCAGCTCAACAGAATAACACGCAAGTAACGGAACCGAATTTAAAAGACGAGTGCGTAGATACACTATTATTGTTTAATCCAATCATACTAATTGATAAAATTATAATAGGAATTCAATTTTACCAACTGAGCGAAAAAATGTCTGAACGCGGGACTCGAACCGAGAAAAACCTTTGACTGACACTGGCAATGCTGTACCGTTTCAGCTAACTGAGCTGACAACCGGCGGGGATATTTTGCTCAGACAATATTATTGGAAATAACATCTGGTCTGCCATGTAGACATCTCAACAGAATAAGCTGCATGTAATGGAGCTCCATTTAGACGACATGTATGTAGATACGCTATTAATTTTTAACACAATCATACAAATTGGTAAAGTTACAATACCAATTCAACTTTACCAAATGAGTGAAGAAATTTCCAACGTGAGACTCAATCAGAGAACAACCTTTGACATACATTGCCAATTCTCTAACGTTTGAGCTGAGAACCAGCGGGGATATTTCGCCCAGAAAACTTTATTAGCAATAGCATCTAGTTTCCCATGTAAGCAGCTTGACTGAATATGCCGCAGGAAATGAAACTCCATTTAAACAATGGGTTCGTAGAGACACTGTTATTTTTTGTTATTTGTATTTTTTTTCATAAAGAAATTATTTTAAAGCTCTATACAGAAATAAAAGTAGAATTTTTAAAGTATGTCTATTTAATGTGTTATTCCGAAATAAATTTCTAAAGATTAATATTTATACAGTCGTCCGAAAATAAAAAACAGAAAGAGCACCTCATATTTTTTAATTGCAAAATTTTCTCAGAGAGTTTGCTAGGCGTAACTTTCGACAGCGAATCTCGTTTGCATTCTGAATATAAATATGAATTGCGAAATAAAGGTAACTTATATTTAAATTTCCAAGTGTTAATACCCACTTTTGACACCGTATTAGATTTTCTTCCATAAAGGCAAATCGTTAAAAAAAATGCTTATGTACTTTTTCTTAAATCCTCATCCTCCATATAGTTAAACAAATGTGTTTAATATTTATCCCTAAATTTAGAAAAATAAAATTATTGCCTTATAAGGCGATGTATCGGAAACTTTCAATTGGTTAATAGAATAATGATTTTTACGATTGTTTTATGTGAAAATTAAGGTAGATCAAAACTCTTAATTTTATAATGTATAACTTTCATAATTTTTATTTGGTTTTCGAATTGAGAAAATGTATGAAATATATTTACGTCTATTGTTGTATCTCGCTAAGAAAAAAAAATAATTGAATACTTTTTGGAAGATATTAATAATAATTTTGTTATGTGAATTAAGATTAGCATCCTAAAGATTACTTTGATCAAAGATGTTATAGAATGCCGTCAAAAGTGGGTGTGGTGTTGGAATTGTAAAATTCAAAATTGGTAGAAATTTTAATATGGATATGACCCCTATTCCAAAATAAGTATTTAAATTCGAAAAATGGACACAGCTCCCTCTTGAATGGTACCTTTTGCATCTTACGGCAATTTGGCAATTACAACAGTATGGAGATGGTCTCTTTTTTGTTCTTCTATTTCTCTATCTACTGTACGCTATCAATACTTTACCAAAAGAAAAAGAAATGTTTCTCTTATATGATACGATGGACAAAAATATGCAGAAAAAAATAATAGCCGACTGCATAAACCTCTACTAAAACATAGTATTCCCCCACAAAAAAGAAACTGTAATACTTGGCGCACCGATTCATATGCCTTGCGTGTTTATTCAAAAGGTGATTCAGATGTGGGAAAAAGTATTGTTATATTCAGCCGATATTTTTTATTCAACCAACCTACCAGACATTCCGAGGAGATAACTTTACTCCATTTAATCACAGAAATCCTGTCATTAAATACAGAAGAAATTACTAAACGAAGTATCTGGTAAATGGAATAACAAATTCCGCTAAATGTGTAACATTGCTGCGAATGGGAGGGTCTTAACTAGTTTGCAGAGGATGGTTCTCGAAAAAGTTCTTGTCTCCTCCCTTTCTCTAAGAACTATTCTGAGTACACGAAAATACTTCTGCATTTCTCGTTTAATAGACGTTTCATTTTTTGGCCAATTTGTGCAATTTAGATTGTAAAAAAAAACCGATTAATTATTAATCGATTTATTTAATTACCGTAAATTGTCCTGCAAGTATTTAGGACATGTCCGTAATAGATTGAATATAAAATATTTTATCACATTAACATAAAATAGCGTACAGGGGAACACCATAAAAGAGAGAAACCTGTATTTAATAGTTATAGCCATCATTTTGTTACTTTTATACCTATATTCTTTCATTTTATATGCTCACATGCATCTTAATGAAAACAATCATACATAATCACATGCAACAATTTTTAATTCTTATAATTTATATAACAGCGGTTTTCTTAACATAAGAAAGTAGTAATTATTTATGAGGAGCCTTTGAAATTCTTAATTAACAGAGCAACCATAGCTTTGACAAAATTTTTCAATTCTTAAATCCAGTTTCTTTTATCTTTATGAAACGACATTTTTTCGGAAGTTCAAAGCAAAAGGAAATTTTCTCTTTAAGGAAAAAAATCTCTCTGAAAACGTATTATACACTATATGAATTTACTATACACAACAACAGCTATTTAAAACTGAATTTAAGTAAGAAATACAGTTTTTGTATTGTAACAGGGAACTTCAAAACATTATGATGTTTCGCTTGGATGAAGTTAAATTTTAAAATGCTTTTAAACAATTTTAAATTCCAAAAAATAAAAAGAAGACTACATCTCTAAATTAGAAATATTTACGTTTTAATGTACAAGGTGGCCATAATTAAACTGACGGTACTCAGAGTGTTCTGTAGCGCGATCTAATTATGAGGATGGTGCCAAATTTTCAAGATGATCAAACAAGACGGGAGACGAAGGATTCTGCGAAAGAAAAATTTAGTTCCAACAATCACCGCCAGGGGAACATGTGACGCTGTGTAGTCGAAAAAGAGAGTTTCAAAAAATGAAGAATCAATAATGAAATAAAATTACCGTTTATTTAACGAATTTAGCAATTTAATCCAAGCTCAAAATGGTAACAGTTTATAAAAAGCTAAAAATTTACATAAACACTGCTAAAGTTTCTTTATCTGCAATTTTACTTAGAGAGCCCCACAGAAAGCAACAACAGAAGAAAAAATTCTTTATTCAAATTTCACGTTACATCTTTTGGCTCAGTGCCAGCTTTTTCGCTCTAAAAGGTAATGTGTTACTGTCAGAAGCAATTTCATTGAAAGTTATCTTTCATAGTGTCTCCTTCTTTAGTCGAGCGAGCTCTAGTAGTTAAATTCTTTTACCTTAAAAAGTGCAATGCGCCAGCCGCTCTTCGTCCTTTTAGAAACCACAAAAATGTGTAAAGGTAACGGTGCTTTGTCAGTTAATTGTTTAAAAGCAATGGTTGAGAAGTTTGAGAAAACAGGTTCTCTAAACGTTCAGTAAGGCAGAGGACGAAAACCTGTATCACATGATACAGTCGAAGCAGGGGCGTGCCGAAGGCTGTTTTAGTGGGGGGGTGTGTGAACTGAATTTTGCCGACTGCAAGATCGGGGGTGAGAAAGGCTTTATGATAGCCCCCACCCCCCTCAGCGACGGAATTTATGTTTCTATAAATAAAACCGCATGCTGTTGTGTAATGAAAGTGTATAAATTTTAAAATACATAAAAAAGACAAATCTTGCTTGCTAAAAATAAGATATATATTAGTATAAGAGACTAAAAATTATCCTTCTGTGAATTTATAAAAATCACTAAAAGTCAAAGTAAGTGTTCACCTGCATTCTCCTTAACCACAGTCGAAATTAAAAACTGTTATTCAGTATGTGTAATTTTTTTTTAAAATTATCTTACTATATAAGTAGAGTTGAGAATCCTGTTATTAATTAGGATTCTGCTTACGATTTAAAAGGAAATGTGTACGGATGTACGGTACATTAACCAATTCTCAAAAGTAACAATTTAAGAATGTTGAAGTACTTCGGAAATTATGTTTCTATAAATAAAACCGCATGCTGTTGTGTAATGAAAGTGTATAAATTTTAAAATACATAAAAAAGACAAATCTTGCTTGCTAAAAATAAGATATATATTAGTATAAGAGACTAAAAATTATCCTTCTACATTTTTAAATTATCACCCACCTATCCTTCAGAATAGCCCATTTTCCAGCTACACTGTCTAAATCCAACATGTCAGTTATGTCTGTTTCACAGGTTAACAGCATTAGTTCGTCCAGTCGCTCTTCCGACATGGTGGTACGCAAGTAATTTTTTACTAACTTTAACCTGCTGAAACTTCTTTCATTACTTGCCACAGTTACTGGAATAATTAAGGCCAACTTGTAGGTTGAGTTAACCAAAGAAAGGTTAGGATACAAATGAGCCTTCCCCGCAAGTTTTTGTGCTGCTGCGCCAATTGTATCCGATTCAGAACTAGCTATTTCTGAGGACATGAGATCAATTTCACATTCCAAGTTATCTACATCTTTGAGATCATCAGGGAATAATTGACATAGTTTAGAAATGTCCTCGGTAGAGCTATACTTGATCCTAGATGGAAGGAGACAGACCAGTAGTTTAACTTTCTCAAATACCAACTTATGAATGTCTCCAAATGCAATTGTAAGCCGATCTACCACCTTCAAAATTTCTGCTTTAAAATAATTCTCTCTTGTAAATAGAACTGCAAGGATTTTCGTCGATCTTCGATAGAGGCCTCCGTCGCCTGTGCCGCAAGTTGAACTCATAATCTTGATTTATTCCATGTGTCTCGCAGATGTTGTCAGCTTCCTTAATGATGTTCATTATTGCCGCCGCGTCATCATTCCAGAGTTTCTGAATGCTTTCATAAGTTTTCTGCATTATGTCGGTTCCCTCTAAAATGTTGAGGTCTTCGAGTTGCAATTGCTCTGTTGCTAACTTGGTCTTAAACATAATTGTTTTCATTGCAAGTAAAGAAACAATGAAATCGTATGACATCATTTTGCTTCTTAACCCTGCCGCCTTAGCTCGAGCATCCTTGTCAACCTTCATGTCTTCAGAAATAATTTGCAGAGCATGGATGAGGGCATCATAGGACGATAAAATAGCTCTGACTGAATCTGCTCGCATAGTCCATCTTGTCTTCGACAAAGATTTCAAGGTAAGGCTCTTCTGAAGAACTTCCATTTTCTCTCTTAGTATACCGAATCGCTTTGTACTCAGTGAAAAGAAGTTATAGAGATCCTGAATACTGTCGTAGAACAATGTTATTATTTCGATTTCTTCGCACGCATGTTCAACACATAAATTCACTTTATGCGCGAGACAGGGTATGTATAAAATAGATCTACTAGCTATTTCTGAAATTTTTGATTGACAGCCTAAAATGCGGCTGGACATGGATGACGTGGTATCGTAAGACTGTGCACGAACTTGGGAAAGCGATATTCCAACTGACTGTAGAATTTCAGAAATAAGCTTAGCCATTCCTTCGCCTGTTTTATCTAGATAATCTTTTAGTTTTAACAATCTTTCTTCTGGCTGAAACTTTGGGGTCACGTATCGGATTATAATTGAGAGCTGGTCAAGATGAGAGAGATCGGGTTTGCTATCAGCCATAACGCTAAAAAATCCAAAATTTTTGACATTTGCAACTATTTTTTCCGCGAACACATGATCCAAGTACCCCAATAAAGTCGTTTTGCGACTTATTACTAAGATAGTTGGCATGGTATGGGCGAAGATGATTATCATTAATCCAGTTTTTTAAAGTTGGAATCCACATTGCCATTAATCTAATGAGCTGAATGTAGTTACCGTTGTCACATTCTCGTCCCCGAAATGCAATTGCTTGACGACTTGGATATCTGATGCAGTCTAGAAGTATATTAATAATCTCTGTTTCTTAGACGAATTTGCTCCGCGTTAGCTGTTACCTCTCTACGTTGACTAGATAGAAAGTTGTCAACGTGCTTACTTTTTTGGGCCAAATTATCTCATTTATACACTGCAGCTCTATGAGCATTGCTCGTAAAATGAGCCATTAACTTGCCTTTACGGTTTTTTCCTCGGCCTTTCATCTTGTGCCATACACGAATACCAACACTGATCCAAGCTTCTTCTGCGTTTTCAGTCCCCGGGCCATCAGAGCAAAGTGAACAAGCAAAACAAAATGCGGCATCCAGTTGGTCACTGTATTCTAAATATGGATATTCTTTATACCAGCAGGAGCTAAACTTATTCTGCTTCTTGGGATCTATGTCATGATTCACAGGGTTCGATGATCTTTGAGGTTGGTAAGGTCCATGAGACAGGATTAAAAGTTTCTGGTTTTCGGTTAAATTCTTTCCAATACGATCGGCTGGATCACAACTTAGAAAAGTCGAGGTATCTTCCTTTTCAGAAACATTGACATTTTCCATAGAATTGCTAGTTAGGATTTTATCGCATTCCTCAATAAAACTTTCCCTGTAGTACCGAATCCGGTCTGCAAAAGCCTTAACATTCGCAGTAAAATTTTGTGATGAAAATGATGTTTCAGAAACATTTTTACGAAGCTCTGAATTTTACATCTGGATGATCTGTTTGAATAGGATTATCCAGGCCTCTAATAGAAATGCAGAAATATCTACATATTGCACATTGAATCTGTTTTCCTTTCTGGAGGTCGATGTTTTCATTCGAATGAAATTTTCTTATATGGCGATATAAATTTTTTTTCTTCTGTGAAATGTGTGTGTACGCGATCACAGTGTGTGCATAAAATTTTCACTGAATTATCCTCCATCATGCGACAAAAACAAACTTTTGCAAATCACTTTTCTTCTGTGTCTGTTACTTCATCTTTTAAGTGCAGCAACCTCAAATAACTAGCGCCAAATACAGCGCCAAGAGGTCACCAAATTCTAAGAATCCGTCCATAGCAGAAGGGAGCAATTAAAGATGCTACATGGGAAAACTTACAATAGAGATTGCAACAACCCCCCCCCCTTCCTTTCACGAAAGTCTCAAATTCTCAGAAACGCGATTCTCTCTCTCTCTCTATCACCTCCGCTCTCTGACAACCCCTCCCACACAGAATCATACACAATCTTTCGTGAGAGGTTCTTTCTTTTCCCCTTTAAAGACCGACAACAGAGAATTGAAATGATACTGACGACGGGAGAGGGGACTTTTTGCAGGGTGTGTTCTCAACTTTCCGACTATTCTAAATTTTATCAACTCTTCCAAATAAGTGGGGGGGTGTTACACCCCCAACACCCCCCCGCTAGGCACGCCCCTGAGTCGAAGAAATGGCAACAGCGATTGTTGACCACACCAGACAATATTGTTACCACTTCCAACCCTCGTGGGATAGCTCGGAATCTGGATATGCATTATTGTACGGTTTGGAAAATCCTACGAAAGATTATCCACTTCTATCCGTACAAGATCAGCCGTGTACAAGAGTTACGTAACACCGACCATGATAAGCGACTGACTTTTGCTCTCACATTTCTTACCAGAATGGAGACGGATGATGCTTGGCCCTGGAAAATCTTATTGGGAGACGAGGCCCACTTTTACCTGAATGGAACTGTAAATACTCAGAACAGCCAAATTTGGGATAACAAGTCACCAAGAGCATTCACAGAAATTCCTTTGCGTTCACCAAAGATAACTGTTTGGTGTGGTTTCACAGCAGATACGATCATAGATCCATTCGTCTATGAGAACATTACTCCGACAGGACTTGTAACTTGTTTTGTTACCGGAGACAAATATCTCCAAATGCTAAACAACTTTGTTATTCCGGCACTTCAGCAAAGACAGCGCCTGGAGAAAATCATTTTCATCCAAGATGGAGACCTTCCACATATTGATTTGCGGGTACAGCAGCTGCTACGACAGAAATTCATAACAGAAAGGGTCATTAGCCGCTGTTTTCCAACTGCACGGCCACCTCGGTCCCCGGATCTTACACCCTGCGACTTTTTGCTATGGGGTTACCTAAAGTCCAAGGCCTATTACGGAGGTATCCAGGACCTGGCTACGTTGAAGGATAACATATCGCGAACTGTACGGGAGATTCCTGCTGACATGTAATTATCTGCTGTTGTAAATGCTGTGCACAAAATTCAATATGTGGTCCACAAAAACGGCGGCCACATCGAACCTGAGTTGGATGTGCTAAATAAACGGTAATTTTATTTCAGTATTGATTCTTCTTTTTTGAAACTCTCTTTTTCGAATACACAGCGCCATATATTCCCCTGGCGGTGATTTTTTCGGAACTAATTTTTTTTCGCGGAATCCTTCGTCCCCGTCTTGTTTAATCTTCCTACAAAATCTGGCGCCATTCTCGCAATTAGATCGCGCTATAGAACATTTTGAGTACCGTAAGTTTAATTTTGGCCACCTTATATATTTCATAATATTATTGTATAATTTTTCTCTTAATTTTAAATAACAGCAATTTTACTTCTTAACATAACTTGTTGGCATTAAATATTGATATAAAATATACAGAAAGGACATTAAGTATGATAATACTCGTCAATATAATTAACGTTTGCAATATGAAGGTATACACTTATTTAGTCAACAAACATAGTATCTTACTAACATTTGAACACGTATTTTCATTCATAACTCCAGAAATAATGAAAATAACTGAAGCAATATTTTCTACAGGATCACATGACTTGTGCAGTTTTTTATAACATCACAAGAACAGCTGGAAATAGCCATCATTTATGTCTAGACAAAAAAAAGCCAGACATTTCTGATTTGAAACACATTTGAAGACGGTGTGTAAATAACAAAATTAAAATGCATGACAGACATTTCTAATAATGCTTTCGCAATTCCTAAAAATCGATGTCAGCCTGATGAAAATCACTAAAATTACTTCATAGTTGTTGATGTTGTGAACGAAAATTTGGTAGCTGGCTGTCCGACAACCAGTTATTTAAATAAAATAAGAAAATTGGCACATAGTTTCCTATAAATAATTTTCTTGAAACTTATTATCATCCATGAAATTTGCTCCATTAGTTTAGAAATGCCTTTCATAACTATTATGTTGTATAACATATTTCCTTTTAGCTTACTTAATATTTTATCTTATACAACGCAATTTCAAACTTATTCTAAAATATTTAGTTCTATAGAATGAAATGTTTCGATATCAAAAATATAAAAGTAGCTTAACATTTTGGCATTGTTTAAAGAATTTCAGTATGCATATATTTTTCAGAAAAAGTATGATTTGAGTGTTCAGAATTACCAATCATTTCTGATAATAAAATTCTTTCACAAAATTTTATATTGAATTTTTTTTCCTAATCTTGCTCTAAGACACTCTCCCGAAGAATCTGAAGCACTTTATATCTTTTTAATTATTTTATTTTTTGAAAATCCTATGATTGTGTTGGGACACAATCCGTGTATTTTGCTGGCATCAATATATTGTCACTGTATCCAATTGGTTTTTGTTACAAAAGAAGTAAATTCTTTCTTTAACACTAGAAAGATGAGGAATTTTACGCAAATTTTGAAAAAAATATTTTGCACCAGAATTTTTATTTTAAATTATTAACTTAATTATTTAACTAGTTTATTTTCTTTGTACCTTTTAAACTAGTTTTACAAAGATATTTCTGGTTTGAATATATTAATTTGGTAGCGGTCAAAATGGTCGCTCGGCGTCTTTTTAGTGTTAAATAAAGTTGCGAAAGACGCAAATAAAAAAATGCTATTTATTTTAACTTTTTATTATTCTTCAAAGATCACTATTTTATGATTGTGCTTAAAATTTTGAGACATACTATAATACTTGATTGATACTTGAAAGTAATACACACTACTGAGATTTACTACAAGACGCTTCATGTAGATTATGATGTGTATACATTCCATCATTCATTTATGAAGACACATAAAATATTTCGAGTACACAGTAAAAAAAAATCTGTAAAGTCACTAAAACTTTTCTAGGAAAGTGGGATTCCTAGAACTTTTTATGTAACACCAACAACAAAAATTCATGTAACAGACACACTTTTGCGCCGAAAATCAAAAAATCTGTAAGGTTACTAAGAATTTTTTAGGAAACTGGGATGCCTAGAACTTTTCATGTAACTGCAACCAGGGTTACAGATAAAATTTTAGTAAGATTACTGTAATTTTAGCAGATTCATTTGCACAGTTACAGATTTCTGTACCTTTACAAAAACTAGTTTTGTAGATTTGCTGCTTTTTTTGTACAGTTACAGATAAAAGTTTAGTAAGCATGTAACTTTACATCTGTAGAATTACAGATTTTTTTTACTGTGTACAGTGTTTTATAATAGCGATTATTGTTCGATGTGTGTTGTCCTTTATAGTATACTAGAGTTTTGCATACTTAGCGTTTTCCATAAATACTATATGTTACACAGTTACACAAAAGAATTCAAAAGCACTAGTGTGTATGGACGTGAATTATTTACATGTGGTTTTTAATTCAGCATCCTATTTGTAAATTGCATAAGATCATTACGTTTTGTTGAAGGGGAAAAATCAAATAAAATTATACATTAACAAAATAATTCGTAACTTGCATTTTATTAAATACTAAATTTTAAAAAGAAATCATATTTTACAGTGTCGGTTAAACAAAACTTGCGTAGATATATTTTTTGTCAAAAGTATATTGTTTTTGCAAGATTTGGTTTCTAATTTCGTTGCTTTTAAAATGAAAATGACTTAATTTACAGAAACTTAAAAAAAAATATTTAGCTATTTTAATAAAAATAAATGCTTCACAAGGAAAAAAAAATAATTTTATTAGATAAACCATTTTACTTTTAGAGCCTTTGTGTAATGTTTAATTGTCTAAAGTCAAGTTTCAGAATTATTCATTGAAAAGTAATAAATTGTAAATAGTAAATGTTTTTTTTTCCTTAAAATTAAGTCCTTGTTAATTGGCGTTCAATAATTGTACGCCTAAATGCAAGGAATTTAAATTATTCCTACTTGTTGAACCTGATCTAAACAAAATCTACGATACAATGAATTTTGTTTTGTAACTCTTTTTAACATAGTTGAAAAGTGTTTATGCATTCCGTTTGCCTGGCCATCTGTCAGTGCTCTAACACGATTAAATATATTGATATTGCCAAGTGATTGATATAGGTTATTGTACATTATAAAAAAATCTGTAAACTTACTAACATTTTTCTAGGAAACTGGGATTTCTAGAACTTTTTATGTAACCGCAACAAAAAAAAAAATCATGTGACAGATACACTTTTGACCCGTAAACCAAAAAATCTGTAAGGTTACTAAGAAGTTTTTAGGAAACTGGGATGCCTAGAACTTTTTATGTAACTGCAACCCAAGTTACAGATAAAATGTTAGTAAGATTACTGTAATTTTAGTAGATATTTTGTAAAGCTACAGATTTCTGTAGCATTACAAAAACTAGTTTAGTAGATTTACATATTTTTTTTGTATAATGTACCGATAAAATTTTAGTAAGCATACAGATTTGTATAACTTTTTTTACAGTGTAGTTTACAGTGACATGTTCAGTATTGAAAATGAAACTTTTATAGTTCCGGTACAAGAGCACTCAAAATAAAGCGCTTACATTTTGGTCTGTAGGGGAAAATATTTTGCAATGTATTTTAAGATGTAACTCTATTTCGAATATATTTAAATTTATATACATCACTGAACGTGACTGCAAGACGCGTACTGTCGAATATGGTATGTATAGCACTTATAGTTATTTTACATGGGCACTAACAGTAATCTATTATATTTGGGAATCTGGGGAAAAATCATTTGTGGCATATTTTACTCTCTTTACCATTTTTACACTCTTAAAAAAATAATGAAATTGATATGAAGTTTTTGTAAAATATTGTGATTAAAGCATTTATCATTCATTTCCATTTACACACAAAAGAATTCGATTACATAAGGGTCTACATTTAAAAACTTTTTCCAGATTATTTACATTATACCCACTGTTTCAAATATGAAAGTTATTATGCATTATTTAGGTTTACCATAAGATATTTGTAGTATAATATGATGTGCATTGCATTTATTGTCCATTTATAAAGGCGAACAAAAGTGATAAAGTGCTGTATTTGAAGTGCTGTTTCGATAATTGCTGGAACTATGGTTTAAGTTATGATATTTATTTAAACTTTAAGTAACAGTTTCTTATTACGTAGTGTATATGAATGCGATAATTCATATACACGATTACACAAAAAAGCTCTTAACCATTACTGAGTATGAGCTCAAATCGCATAAGGAGACCTGGGGATAAAATTTTTATTTTCTTTATTTATAGGCATATTTTTAGCATTTTTTAAACTTGCAATGTGTATTAAGGATTACATGTCAATAAAGATTTCTTTTGTGATAAATGTTTTTTGAAAGCTTCGAAATTTTATTTCAAAAACTTAAATTAAAAAAGTTTAAAGTTACATAATTTTTGGTATAATTCATGGACCACTTGCCCGATTTCATTACTCTCTGCACTATTGCATGCACAAAAGTCTTCTCGTTAATTTATCTTCAGTATTTATATTTAAAAAAATACTCACAATATTTAAGACAGATTTAAAAGTTTAAAAAAGAGGTTTTCTGAAAGCGAGTTTTATTTTGAAGATCATATTTAAAAAAAATTCATATAAAAAATAAAAATCCTGAATACAATTTATAAAAAACGTAACGTAAAAAAAAATCAAGAATGTAGTTTCAGTTACGGCAGGATAGAACTGTTAGTACAACACAAAACTGCTATATCTAATGATATAATCATATTGGAAATGTGGCTGCTTTTTGAATTTCTTAACTTTGTAGTATTTTATTAGCAAGATAAGAAAAAAACTTTTTTTTTTTTTTTTTTTTTTTTTCTTTTTTTTTTTTTTACCAGCTGACATCCGTAAGCCGTTTCTATAATATAGTTGCGCATTTTTAAACTAAACTATATTCAGTTTGCTAAGAGATGTTTGTAGGATACAAATAAACTTAAATACGGAGACACGCAAAGACTCGGATACACGGCCACTTATGGATGAAAATTTTCGGAAGTGTGATTTCAATATTTTTAATCTTTTTGCCTGATTTAAATTTTAACTTGTTATCTGGCGTGTATTAAAATCTGTATGTAATATACAGAGTCGTTCAAAAGTATTGAAATGTGTTTCCGTCACCACGTAAAAATTATTGAATTTGAATTTTCAACTGTGTTATGCGTTTTTTAACTAAAAAATTTTTTAGAATACCATTTAGCATGCATTTAAATATATAGTTTTTATATATGGCTGCACAAAAAATTTGGAGTAAGTTTCTGACTTGGAACGTTAATATCCCCAATATTGTTTTTAAATGTGTAATGCGTCTTCTAAAGTGTTTATTTAGGTGTCTTAACAAACAGCGAATGTTTGTTAAAGTATTCTAGAAGTGTTTAAAATTGTATCATAATCTATGCTTGATGCACGATTTTACGTTCTTGTTTTGCAATAAATTGATTAATGAAATTTTAGTATGCGAATATATGTTTTTATTTCTTCGAATTTTCTTGGAAATTTAATTTAATAAAAAATATTCCCCATCTATTCAAATTTAAAATATTTCTCTCTTCAATTTTAACGAGAAATTGAATTTAACTAATCTAATAATCCCTATCGTTTCTCCTTTTCTCTCTTTTATTTTCAGAAATGGAGTAATTTAGTTTTCAAAATTTCAGAAATGTCATTAAAAGTTACAAAAGAATTAATATCTCGGAAATAAATTCAAATTTTATTATTATATGACCCTATATGACAACGTTTGTTAAAAGCGGAATAACTGGAGTTAATATCATAGCCCAACATTCTGTGTTTTGGAGAAGTAGAGGAGAAAAAGAAACACAGAGGCATATTTAATGTAATTCATTTTAAGAATTAGTTAAACAAATTAAATGTATATACAGTGGTACGAAAACAGCTGGATACATGGCCGCCTTCGGATGGTTATAGGATAGGTTTTGTTTTTATAAATTCAAAATGGAGGCCGTAAACTACAAAATGGCGGTACGGACAAAAAAATTTTTGACGTACCCTATTGAGTGGCCTATCATAGGACAGGTCTTTCAAAATAAAGACGATGTTTCACTGACCATTTTGCAGCCAGAAGCTCCGTTTAAATATTACACAACCTGGAAGTTGTGTAATTCGGATCTCTACATTTACTGTAACTCTAACCTTCATAATAGACATCTATAGGCCTCATCAAAACAGTGTTTATAGATAGGAACTAATAATTAAACGCAACTTAAAAGTCATCCATACAAGTAAATAAAAAAATAGGTATGTAATATAAAAAAATAGTTTCACATTGATGAGAAATAATTAATTAGTTTGCTTTTTACGCAGTCGGGTTTTTTGATTTTTTAGATTTAATATATTTATTTAAGAGATGAAGTTCGGTTAATGCATTCTGGAAGATTTGGAAAGTGTTTCATAATTTTTCCCTTAACGCGCGATTCACCGTTCTTTTTTGTTATATTAAAACCTCCTACAGTTACATTAATGTATTTTGCAAACATTTTTTTATCGTATTTGTAATTAGCCTTTTTGTTTCAAGACAACCTACCTGTACAATAAACATTCAGAAAATGAAAAACATCCAACAGAGAGTTATTTAAAAGAGGAAAGAAAAGTCAAGCGTCACGCATTGATTATGAAATACTTTTCAAAAGGTTTTGAATATTGTAACAAAACTTCACTGCATAATATAGTGTCTGAGTAAACGCATAACTCCTCTGAAAGTGCAATGCCAGCAATTACCGAGAATAGTTACGAAAAGTACCCGAATTCTTTTGTGTAATACTGTATACGATCTATAGACTTGAAAATACCGTGTGTTATTCCTTAAATATTGATCATAGATATGTATTATAAATTACAAAGTTACATAAAAAAGGGTACAGAATTTTATGAAATCGATTAAAGTTTTCAGGGTATTGAATTTGAAGAAATATAAATTTAAATTTTTATACGGCTACGTGCAAAACATTTCCCCAATAAATAAAATGTGACCCATAAACTAATAAGGTCATGTACAAAATTTCAACATTTTATCATACAAAGTTGCAGAAATATGAAAATACATAAATGCTGACTAAAACCACTGTTTGATGCATGGATAGCATGGTTTATAAAGGGGAAAAATCATGTCGAATTATTGCGTTTGAGGGGGGTCGTACATAAATTACGAAATAAAAAGGTATTGTATTGTTTTCTTGAGTGCAAATTTATGATTAACCCCTCACCAACTATGTTTACCCTTTTTGTGATAAAATACTGAAAATTTGTAAACATGTCCTTATTAGTGTATGTGGCACATTTTACTCATTAGACAATTTTTGCACGAGGACCGTATAAAAATCTAAATTTGTATTCTTCAAGTTTAATCCCCTGATACTTTTAATCGATTTCATAAAATTCTTTAACTTTTTTAAGTAACTTTGTAATTTCTAATATTTGTCTGTGATCAGTATTTAAGGAAATTTAATCTCTCTAAACGAAATCTTCGAAATATACTTCAACGTAAGAGTTTTATGCTTTTTTATTATTTAGGTATGCATTGAATTCAGCCTACCTTTAGCTGATTGTAATTTAAAAGTCTTAAAAAGATAATTCAGGAAGTTTGTATTTTGCTTCGATTCCGATTTTGATTTGAGAGATAATTAATTACTAAAGGTATTAATAAAGATTTACATAAAAGTACAAACAATATAGCAACAATATATAGATGTAAACATTTTTGTTTCTAGAAAGTGAACATCAATGAATAAATTGTGCGTATATTATTATAATATATGCGATACATATAAAATATGATAATTACAAAATATCTAAATTAACTGTTTTTATTTTGTGCACAAACAATTAGCAACGTGTATTATAGAATCAGCTGTGAACATTACATATATATAAATACGTATTATTTTCAGAAAATACAAATATATTTTAATTCAAACGTTATAATTTAATTTATTTATTAAATATTAAAAGCGTATCAAAACAAAGTAAAATGAATATTAAATTGAATTTTTTGATAAAAAATGCGATAATTAACTGTTTTTAGAGAGAAGAATTAACATCTATTAATTAATTGGGAAGAGAAAAAATACTTGAGTTTATATGTAATAACGACATCAAGCATCATTTCTTGCAGCTAAATGAAATAAAAATAAAATATACTCTAAATTAAACTATAAATGATTACAAATTTTTAATGTAAGTATTATTGAAAGAATAGTATATAGTGAACATTCCAATATAGTGGATAACCATATAGTGAACATATAGTGGCTTCCAGGTCATGGCAAGTATTAAATACACACTGTCTAAGGCAGAATCGACCGGGACCGAGAAAAATTTCCGTAGTAGACAATATTCCGCCTTAGAGAAATTTTACTCTATGTCTATGTATTCACAAGAACTTCAAAACCTTTCCGAGTTAAACAGAATTTCGTCTATACACAGAGTCCCCGAGCGAGGAAAAATATTTTTTTGAATGCCGCTTTAATATGATTCTGATAAAATGAGCGCTTACAGAAAGATGTAATTAAAAATTCGTCAAAAGCAGCCAGATATAATAGTTAAACTGAGTTTATCTCTAATCTTGATTTAGTTTTTTTATTTTTTGGTGAAATCAGTACTTAACTCCGAAATGTACTTCCGCCTGCAGGCCGATCCGGCGTACAGGCGAAGGAAGATTTGGAAGTTACGTTCACAAAACCCCTCCCTATCCCCCACCCCCCTTGGTACGATTTTGCTCATTAATGAACATGACCGAGATTTTATACCCCTTCAATTTATGTACCAGTTTGGAAGAGATTTGTGCAGAATTACGGAAGTTATTGTGTCCATGAAAAAGTGATCAATAAATATATATACCGTGTGTCCCAAAAATGACTGATGGATTTTAAAATTCAATAGCTTGCAAACGGCAACAGATATTGAAAAAATTCTTGCAGGAGCATTATGTATGATGTCAGGAGTTTCCTTACTGTAGGTCTTGATTTTAGTTCAAATTTCAAGCAATAGCGCCTATAGCACCTATTGCACTGAGAGCAATAGGTGTCCAAACCCGATTTTTTGGTACTTCGGGATCCATTCAATACATTTTAATCTCCTTTTTTGGAAGAAGAGAGAGGCCGAAAAATAGTGCCTGGATTTAGCTGTTCTTGCTTGCAACGCCATCTTTCGATACGATTTGTTATTAAAACTGAATTCGCAGCATAAAAACTCCTGACATCTTACATAACACTCTTACAAGAATTTTTTAAATATCTGTCACCGTTACCAAGTTATCATTTTAAAATCCATCAGTCATTTTTGGGACACACGGTATATATATATATATATAAATTTCATCAATAATTAAAAATGGAAAAACACAATAACATTGGGAAGAAGGTGTACATCAACAATATTTAACTATAAAAATACCAAAAAGTGAGGTCTGTCTGTCCTCACACTGATGAAGAAAATTTTTTTGCCCGTGTTTGTTCTTTTATCTGTGTTTTTTAAAGTTTTTGGGATATTTATATTTAAATATTGTTGATATTCACATTCTTTCCAAGGTTATGGTGTTTTTGTATTTTTAATTATTGATGAAATACATTTTATTGCATTTGATATGAGCTGCTTTTGGTGCCAGTTATGTAATAATTTTTCCTTTATATATATATTTCCAAGGTTATGTTGTTTTTCATTTTTAATTATTGATGAAATACATTTTATTGCATTTGATATGAGCTGCTTTTGGCGCCAGTTATGCAATAATTTTTCATTTATATATTATATATATATATATATATATATTTGTAGGAAGATTATATATAAAATGTTAATTTAAGGATGACTTGAATAACTAGACGTTGGAATAACTACACATACACTTTAATACAATTCTATAAAGAAAATTTTACACCACTTCGTTGATAGCGTTTTCAAATACCTTACAATTCTTACTTAAAACCTATAATACTCTTCCTTTCTAACAATCAGATTATGCTTAACAGTGCATTTCATGACATTTCATAAGTCGATGCACATGAACAATATAATTTAATAGACGTACTCTTTTCTATTTTTGATTATCTCCAAACCTTGATCTCGTGATCATGAATTTTCATAACTCATGCTTTCAAATCACGGATAATAAAAATACCAGAGCGTCAGTTAATTTGCTGATCATGCACGTAATAAAGTACGTTTAAATTCAAATCCTACATATATATATAGATAGATAGAGAGAGAAATAATGTTTATTACTGAGGATGGTTTTGGTTTCCAGGGGTCATGGTCAGTATAGATGTTCAAAACATTTTCAGAAATTCCAACATAGGGAAGATCGCAATACGTAGTATTTCATACGAAGTCTGCCTAAAAAATTGTAGAACTCCAGCATGCATAAACACAAGGATTTCAAAACTGCATTCAATATAAAAAACAAACATTACATTTAAAAGCATGACTTCTGGTCTAATTAATATGTACCATAATTTCCGGAGCATAATCCGCGGATCAAACAACTTTGTTTGGACCCAGAAATTTTATTTAGTAATTGTAGTCAAATATTTTCCGCGATCTAAAAAGTTTTATTCTTAAAATTTGTGGGTCGAAAAATTATTGTTTGATCCGCGGATTATACGCCGGAAATTACGGTAAATACAAATTATCAGTAGTAAGAACTAGTACGGGGTAGCTACTAAATACTGTTACAAATATTCAGTCATTTTATTTTACAAATATAAAATATAAAATAATAACTACACTAATATGATGAACATCAGAGATGAAAGTTTACAGGGAAATAATTTTACCCGAATTGACCTCCATCTTTATCGATTATCAAAGAAAATCTCTTATGCCGTTGTCCGACTGAGGCAGGAAACATTTTAAGAGGTAATCGGTAACATACACTCAATGTGGAAATTTTTAGAGAATCCAAAGTTTAGTGTTTGTTGGTATTTACTTTAGCCTCTAAAATATCCCAGACGCAATAATCTAAAGGATTTAGATCCGATGAAGAAGGTGGCCAATCTTCTTGCATGATAAAATTCGGACAATTGACAGGGAGACAAGCCTATGTTGATTTAGCTCGGTGCGAAGTTGTAGAATCTTGCTGAAATGTCCAATCCTTTTTGAGACACAACCTGTCAGCATGTGGCAATAAATGTGTAGCCAGTATGTCCTGTTTGTAATACTCGCATTGATTTTTGTCCCTTTATCGATGAACTTCAAAGGCAATTTTCCATTGTTTGACACTGCATGCCAAACCATAACAGAATTCTTGTTCTGAAAGCCATTAACAGTTCAAAAGGTTCCAGGTATATCCTCGAGGGTTGCTGAATATACGACATCATTTTTAGTATTATAACAAGGTTCAGTGCAAAATAGCTTCCCATCAGAGAATATTATTCTGTCAACAATCATCCTACCATGCCGATTCATCAATTTCTTCATTCTTTGTAATCTTTTTATTCTTTGTGTAGCATTCAAACCTTGAATTTTTCATTTGCGATAACGGCAATAACCCAGATATTCATTTATAATGACTTGCATAGTTCTGCGATTCACGTTCTCTTCTGCAGCCATTTTATTTGCAGAACGTTGTGGATTTCTTCACACCTTTTAACGAATTCTTTGATGCGCACTATTGTGCGAACTGAGCTTAGACGACCAGACCTAGATCGATCTTTACATAGCTATTACTATCCAATAATCTATTTATTGTTCTATACATAAATGATCCATAAAACCAAGGCATTTTAATTGCTTAAAGAATTTACCTGCGGAAAATCTGAGATCAAAGAGCAGTTTAATCATTATTCTTTTGGCTTCCCCCTTTAAAATAATTTTAAACATTTGCTTTATAACAAAATTCGTCTGTACTAATAGAAGATTGCCAAACGCTAAAATAGAAAAATAAATAGTTTTACCAAACGATTAAAATTAATTTGTATTTTTTGGTGTGTTATAGTACAGGGTAATTTTTTTTAAAGTTGTGAAATTAAAATTGTATAACAAAAGAACCACTGATCCAAATGACCTGAAATTTCACCAGTATGCTTCCAAAGCAATGTGGACTTTTTAGCCGTGGTTAAGAAAAATAAAATCGCACCAACAGATGGCGCTGTATATGCAGTAATGTCGAGAGATGAGCTTGCGCACGACATACGCACATTGGCGATAAAAATGTAAAGCACGTACACCTCGTGTTCATTATTCTGATCTCAATCCCTGCGATTTCTGTCTCTGGGGGCACCTCAGTTATAATGTGTATTGTGGTGGTGTTACGAACTTAGCTGACCTGAAGGCACGCATTGTGCAGCCGGATACTCCTTGCTTTGTTGTTGAACATGCAATTTCACGTTTCAACTCATAGCTGAAAATGGTGTACAGCACAATGAAAATCTCTTGCGTTAGTCGTGCAGTTTCGTATGAATGCTTTGCTCCATATTTTTGTTTCGTTCTGTTTCTGCGAAGATGTTCGCAGTGACTTTTCCCAATTACTGCAAAATGTATGTTTTTGATATGCGTAATGAAGTTTTTTTTCCCTCGAAGTACAGTCCATTGTTTTTCTCCCACTGATCATTTTCTTTGACGATTTCTGTTAACTTACAGTGCCAGCTGTCTGTGCAATTATAAGGTTTTTTTTTTTTTAATTATTTGGAAAAATGGTTATTGTTCTCGTCAGGGTAGGAAATCAAAAGCATATCTGCAGGTTTTTATTGGTTTAATACGCATTTTATTCATTTTGTGATTGGTCTATACAGGAATATGTATTTCCCTTTACTTTCAACAGAGATGGACAACATAGTGTTGCCACTATGACAAAAAAGTAAAAAAAATACAAAACAAATTAATAACTCGGACACAAATTGAGATACAGCTTTCAAACAAATTGCATTTAAAAGTACATTTTTTTTTTCTATCTGACGGTGTAAAAAGTAATATTGTCGGATGTTTAGAAGTTTAAGAAAGAATTCAAGGCGCACGTAATGTATGATCAACTCCTTGCGATTTTTTATGTCTTAAATTTTAGTCTTTGAAAAAATCCTTTTCCAAATGGTCGTTGTATTTTTTTTTTTAACCACTCCTAAAAAATTTCATTTGCCTTGGGGTTGAAATGACTGGTGAAATTTCAGGTCATTTGGATCAGTGGTTCTTATGTTAGAGAGTTTTACTTTCACAACTTAAAAAAAAAATCATCCTGTATTTAGTAGCCACCCTGTAAATCACGAATTTAAAATAATTACATATTACATTTATAAAAATAGGAATAAAGTAACCCTTAACATTCGCAGATTTTACATTCGCGAGTTTAAATTATTCTCGAAGTAGAAAAAATGTAGAACATTTCTACATTCGCGAATATTTAACTTGGTTATTCGCATTTTTTTATATAAAGACTATTTTTTTACAAAATAAACTAAGCTTGTTTTATCAATTTTATGAACTACGTTACACTGGACACTAGAGTGGAGTGAAAATGACCAAAAAAAATTTTTTTTTTAATTTTTTCTTCAGATAGGTTTAAAAAGTTACCTTTTGGCACACTGAATTTAAGGTTAAATTTTCCTTTCATGTTTAATTCATCTTTAGGGCTCTACCAGCTCTTAAAGATTATGACTTTTATACGTGAAAAACCAAGATTTCACTATGCAGTGTAAGTTACTAAAAACAATCTTTTTTACTAAATTTCTGATTTCAGTAAAATAACCCATAAAAAATGACTGATTAAAGTATTACTTAAGCGTTGTCGTGTTTTAAAACCTTAAAATATGAATTGCATCGTCGCAAAGAAGATAAAGAAAAAGACATACAGTTTAATACATAATTAGACATACAGTTTACTTTTATTTTTCGAATATACATAAAAGATAATTCTCTAAATACATAGGAAAGACATTTTCCTGAACATATAGTAATATAATGAAAAGAATATATGCGATGTACTGTAAAATGATCTTTCGTTTTACTCTAATTTATATTGGCCTTTGGTATCAAAACTAGGCATTACCTTTCATGATTTGATTTTTGGTCGCATATATCTATCCCTTGTTTCTATTGCTACAGCGGCTAATGATGCTTCAGTTACTAATTTTACGCATCTTTCAATTATTTAAATATGAGACGGGAACTTGGGGAATTGATACCATGTTTTTATTATGAGAACTTTCAACTCCTCTCTTGATTTTCTCTTAAGAATGCGGGGTGATGTGATTTCACATTATTGCCAGTCAATAATATTAATATAGTCTATAGCACTGAAGTTCAATATTGGAATATGAAACTGTCTTATTGTTGTACACTCCGTTTCCCCTGCCTTCAATATTCTTCGGAATCCAAGTTCTCGAACATGGTTTCTTTCGTCAGTTATCATATCATTTTTTTTCTCAATGATAGATGTATGCGTTTCGTTGAATAACGAGATCGATAATCTTCCTTAAATGCTTCCTGAAATAACGAGAAAACTTAATTGTTTAGAAAAAACATTTGACCTCCATTTTTGCAGGAAGATTCTTTCTTAATATGAAGCAACATGGGTGAATATACTTTCATTACAAATTTAGCCATATTCTTCAGATTTTGGGACGGATTCTGGCTTCCAATGTACAACCTAAGTAGTCTATTGGCATCTGTCAACCATCTAGAGTGAAACATTTTACATGTATTGCGATTTACCAGATTTAAAGAGCATTCGCCAGATGAAAATGTTTGACATATGCCGTAAAAAATAATTTTGGTCTGTACTTAACTTTCCACAGTTCATTTCATTTCTGGGAGACAAAAGCAGAGTTTTTTAAATTCCACAACTGTATATTGTTCACATTGATCCAACGATTTTCCAATAGGAACAAAAAAGTTTCATGGGCCTGTAGATTGCCCGTCAATTTCAGAAAATTAATATGCAATGGCAATTTGTTTACATTAAGCTGGCATATTAACCACTGCAATGGACGACTAATCTTTGTTTTAAAAAATCTAATAGCACCATTCTTTCTGAACAGAAAATAGAGAAAGGTCCAAGAGTGCAAAAGAATCATCTACATATCTACAGTAAAATGGGAAGTTGATAAGGTTAAACATTTTAACCTCAAAGTAATGCATATATAAATCTGCTAAAAAAGGACTAAGGGGATTACCCATTGCTAAACCATCTGTCATAGATGGTTTCTATCAAGAAATGCATTATCAAGAAATGGTTATCAAGAAATGCATTACTCCTCTGAATTTAGAATTTTTTGAGGCTGTTCATATCCATAAATTTAAAGACTCCTTGGTTAATGATTTTTCTAGTACACCATACATCTCAACTTTTTGGGTGGATTTGTTGTGTCACGACACTTCACTTCCGCATTAATTTCATTGGCTGTTGGAACTTGATGGTCTTTTGGTATTACGTTTTGACATTTGGGCATTTCACCATACATGTAGTTGGGAGGGGGGGGGGGATATTGTTTTTAAAGTTTTTTACACTGAGGATGTGAGTCCTAGTACTCACGAAACGTATACGTCTGATCAAATCAACTTATTTTATTGTGTGTTTAAACGTTGTTTTCAAATAATTTAAAGACTTAAAGTTTAAAAATAATAAAAGGAATTACACTAAACATTTTAAATAGAAAAATAGAAACCGAGATTACAAAAAAAACCCTGTAAGTGTAACAATTTATGATAAGAACCCATTGTGTGAATATTTTAAAATAAAAACTTAAAGTTTAAAATTAATAAAGGGATTTGCACTAAACATTTTAAATATAAAAATGTCAAACGAGATTACCAAAAAATCCTGTAAATGTACAATTTATGGTAAGAACCCATTGTGTGAAACAATGAAAATATAAAGGTCCTGGTAGAGACCTGAAGGAGTTTTTCAAAATTCAGGAAATTTTGCACATATATTAGGGGTAATAAAAAGCAACTTTTGACTGTTATCCAAAATCAAAATTCCAACTTTCGTTTTTTCACTCCACCCTACTGGACACCTATCTAAGGTATTGTTACGGTAGATATCTAAAGTTAAGTACTAATTTCACCAACCAAAATGAAATCAAGGTAAGAGATAAACACAGTTTAACAATTTTATCTGGCCGCTTTTGACGAGTTTTTGATTTCATTTTTCTATAAGAGCTGCTTTTATCAGAATCATATTAAAGCGGTATTCAAAAAGACATTTTTACACGCTCAACAACTTAAAAATTTCTGACACATTTTCAGAATTTTCACATTTTTTTAAAAGTAAAAACATGAAACTTTCTGACGTGGTTTTTGAAGGGATTTTTAAGCGACCTCTGTAAACAATTATTTTCTAAGAATGACTATTTTTATCGTTTCCGTCACTATTACTTCGGGAAATTTGGTTCAGAATACACACTGTGACAGCATTAAAAAAGATATATTCTGCCTTTATCAAGAAATTGACCATTACGACAATTTTTTTCTGAATAAGAGAACCTGCCAACTGGATGCGTTTGAGAGCAAAAAAGAATTTTAAAATAAGCAGTTTAGATTTGAGTACACACTTAATACGATATTTTTTGCTTCAACCGATATGTATTTTTAATTTAATTTTGCTGTAAGAATTGGTCCTATAAGAATCTTGTCAAAGTAAAAGTTGTACATGATATTAAGAAGATGTATAATGAATTTAATTGGTTTTGATATCTTAAGAACTGACGAAGTTATGAATTTTTTTCTATATAAAACCATATTTTTTCGCAACTTGAGCCCATTTTTAATATTATCAAAAATCTGTGATACACAAAGTTTTGGTCCTTTTTCTAGAAGTAATAATAACTTTAAACGGTCTTTTATTAAATTATAAACAGAAGTTCTCTTATACGTCCATTAAAAATATTTCAAAAATATATATTCTAAAAACACACTCAAAATATATATTAAATATTTAATTGCTAAAAAGGACGTCAAATGTTAATAAAATACATTAAAAGATCTTAATTGTCTGAGCGAAGCGAAGGCTAATACTCAGCGAAATATTACTGTCCGGACACTTTACTACTACGAATGATATTAACGCCATGTCCTACTAAAAAAAAAGCCTAATAAAAACCTTTCGTCAAGCATAACTCAAAAAATATTTGTCGGATTTCGTTTCTGATTGCACCAGAAGTTACCTATGAGGGTCGCCTACTGAATGCACCTACTATGAAAAATAAGTTCCAAACCGTTTAAAAATTATATAGAAAAAACTCTTTAAAAAGCACAATTTATCTGCATACGTCACAGAAATTTGGTGTGCGTCAATTTCACCGGTTGATGTTTTCGTAGACAACTGGTTTAAACACATGGAGCAAATAAAAAAAAATACGCACGCAGTAATATTGAATAGATCA
Source organism: Maratus speciosus (assembly GCA_963932465.1). Taxonomy (NCBI): domain Eukaryota; kingdom Metazoa; phylum Arthropoda; class Arachnida; order Araneae; family Salticidae; genus Maratus; species Maratus speciosus. The sequence continues at coordinate 423,206,750 of OZ010791.1, forward strand.
GTTTCAACCACGTGATCACAAATCTTGCAACAACCCGTGGCAACCAGTTTTGGTGGGCAAACAAATAATAATACAGTATTCCGTAACACGGTGACCGTTTTTAGCCTGTTGTATAAAATCTGGCATGTTGTATGACATACAATTGTGGATGATTAAAACAAAAGACATGAGTGTTTATTGATCCGGGAGGTTATCTTTCTCTGGATGTTTGTCTGTCTATCATACAGCATGCAATTTTCTTGTAAAGGAGGATATTATTATGCAGTAAAACCTCCATAACGGACACACCCTATTAGTGGACAACTCTATTTAGCGGGCATTTTTTCGATTACCAACCCTTAAATAACTGTACATTTTTTACTCTCAGTAGCGGACACCTCCAAATAGAGGACAAATTCTGCCCTCCCGAGGTGTTCGCTATTCAGAAGTTTTACTGGTAAAACCTCCATAGCGGACACACCCGATTAGCGGATACCTCTATTTAGCGGACATTTTTTCGATTACCAACTCTCAAATAACTGTACATGTTTTATTCTCAGTAGCGGTCACCTCTAAATAGAGGACAAATTCTGCATTCTCGGGGTGTCCGCTATTCAGAGGTTTTACTGTATATAATATTGATAATTATTTTACAGGGCCGCACAAAAGAATAAGAATATATGAAACGAATATAAACTAAATTCGGGATTGGTAGATCGCTGTTGGTAATGTAATTTTAGGATGTTGTTACAATCATCCGCAGCATGTTTTTAGAGTTTCGTTCATCTAACGAAACCCTACCTGTCTCAATCCTTTGTCTGTCTGTTTGTCCGTCTGTCACAGAGCCCGTTCTTAGAAACTATATATGTCTGGGACTTGAAAATTTGCATACTTATAGCTGAACACCACACATCAAACGGCAAATAATAAAATTTTGAAAAAGTCTAATATTTAACCCTCTGGGCTCTAACTTGTGTATTTTAAGCAATTTTTCTAACTCAGCCCCTAATTTAATTAAGTTGGAGACATGAAATTTTGCATACTTATAGCTGAACATTTCACATCAAACGACAAATAATAAAATTTTGAAAAAGGCTTAATATTTAACACTTTGGGCTCTAACTTGTGTATTTAAAGCAATTTTTCTAGCTCAGCCCCTAATTAAGTTGGAGACATGAAAGTTTGCATACTTATAGCTGAACACTTGCGATAACACGATAAATCATAAAATTTTGAAAAAGTCATATTTAACCCTCCGGTCTCTAACTTCTGTATTTTAAGCAATTTTTCTAACTCAGCCACTAATTAAGTTGGAGACATGACATTTTGCATACTTATAGCTGAACGCCTCACATCAAACGACAAATAATAAAATTTTGAAAAAGGTCTAATATTTAACCCTCTGGTTTCTAACTTGTGTATTTAAAGCAATTTTTCTAACTCAGCCCCTAATTATGTTGGAAACATAAAAATTTGCATACTTATAGCTGAACACCTCACATCAAACGACAAATAATAAAATTTTGAAAAAATCTAATATTTAACCTCTAATATTTTGTCTCGCGCAATTTTTAAATTTAAACTGTTTTGCAATACTATTTTTTGTTCATTTTGCATAATAAGTGTAATGTGACGTAATTTGTTCTATTTCAGATTTCTAACGCATGTTAATTTATTTATTTTGCAATATCCTTTCTCTTTTAAAATTCACATGTAAATATAGTTTTTATAGCGTAATTTCCAATAAGTGCCTACTTTTTATACCTATTTATTTAATTCTAATTTGAAGTTTTTTTTCTGTTTATAATAGTAACGTGTAAATAATTTTTTTTATTTGAAGCAAATATTATTGTTTGCGCTGTTTATACAGTTGGAAACAGTTTAAATTAATACCATTTTCAAAAATATGTAAAAAATATCTGTCAAAATGCTGAATATTTGAATTTAAAATAGAAATAAAACCTCAAAAAATGAGTCAAATTAAAAAAAACTAATGAAATCTGCAGACCGGGATCTTCTATTGAATAAAATGATCTAAAAATGATTAAATTCCCATGTATAGCTTTTGCTCTTATAATTTTTTTTTAATGGAACGATTTTGTCCAACTTTAGCATTAAATATCTCTTAAAATAAATCTTCGATTTGAAAACTGTATGCATTAGTGTGTTGATCAAACATTTCGCTATAATACCACCGATTTTCATATATTTGTATGCAATAGTTTTCTTAATATTAATGAAGAAAGACCTCCGGTAACAAAAAATTCAAAACCGGCGGCGGTGGTGACAGCGTTAGTTACTTTTTATAGAATAGAGAGATATATAAAAATGAAAACTTGTCTATCTGTCTGTTTGTAATTCTTTAAAAAATCTACAATTTGGAAGCCAAAATTGTGAAGAGATACGTACATGTGTATTAAAACATAGCCGAGACAACTAAAGTAATCCGGAATCGAAATAACTTATAGTTAATTTTTAATTAATTAAAAACCACCAATTTAACAGCAATTTCTTATCAAATTTAAACAGTTTTCGTTATAGCAGTTGCCAACAACTAAAAAACACAATAAAATTATTACTACAACAATTAATTTTCTACTGCAAGATTTCCACGTGAAAAATGAAAATGAAATAAATAGTTTGCCGAATTTAAAAAAAAAAAAAAGGTGAATATTACGTCATAACTTTTCCATTGCAAGATATTCACGTGAAATATGAAAATGAAATAAATGGTTTGACGAATTTAAATGAAAGTGAATATAACTTCATAACTTTTCTATTTCAAGGTTTCCACGTGAAAGAGGAAAATATTACGTCATATTGGAAATATAAAGGGCATGGTGGAAATAGTATTACGTCATATGAGTGTGAAAAATGTATTGAAGCATGATAAAAACCCGATTAGGGAAATATTGGCGTATTTTAACATTATTGCTCCAATTATAAATTGAAATAAGTTCATTTATAGCTGTATTATTTTGCGTCTGTTATATACATTTATACATTTTTATATAGCGTTATCATATGATTCATTCAAAAACATTTCGACTGTTTTTTTAATGTTTGTTTTGTATTGTATGTTAAATTTTGAAATTGATTTTTCAGAACAAACATCCTTCAAATTCTGGGCAACGCCGGCACTTTAGTTTGTAACAGATAAATGACTTTTGTATCTGTACATCTAATGCTGATATTATAAAGTATTTAATATTATTAATGCTTGTCCGTTTGTGAGGTGTTATCTTTGAAACTACATAGCCAACTTAAAAAAAATGTTGGTGCCATCTCTGCTCCGAAAAAAAGACTATTTTATGTCAGTGCAAGAACCTACATCGCTGCAGGAGCAAAAAAATTCTAAAATTGTGATTTCTACGATATTGATTGGGTTAGAAACTTTAAATTTGGTGCGGTAATTACTTTTAAGATGTAAATACTCGTAATGGACGCTCTCTAAAAGATTCAATTTGACGGATAAACGTAAAAATTTCTAGAAAGGTTCTAAACTATGATTTATTTGGAATACTGAAATTTTTGGGATACTGTTGGGGTTAGAAACTAGAACTTTGGCATGGTAGTAATTAATAAGATGTAAATGCTCGTTGTAGAACGAATTCTAAAAATAGAAAGACTAAACAAAGCGGAAAAAGATCTAAAGATGATCTAAGTAACGAAGAACATGGAACTGTTAGGGATATAAACATGAAAATTGACATGGCTGCATTTATCATGACGTAAATTCTCGCAATAGAACAATTTCTAAAAATGTCGCTATATAAAACAGTGCAGAAACAAAAAACTTTCAATAATTTTCTATTTCTCTGTTACTTCTGAGCCCAAAATCTTGAAATTTTGCTTTGGGTTAGTTTTAAAATATACAATTGTCTCTATGAATGGTTTCTAAAAAATTTAAAATTTAAAAAGATGAAATTAACGGAAAGTGATCTCAATTACCATTAATTTGGAATTATTAGGTACAGCAACTTTAAATATTTCATAATGCTGCAAACATGCGATTTAAATGCAACAAAACTGATAGATACCCACCTAGCATTAAATAAATTGTGTAAATATTGAATAAAGACCTGTATGAAACAGTGAGTAGGTTTCCCGAAAGTACTTGTTAAAGGGTTCCTTCTCTAGGCTTTTCTCTCTCTCGCCAAGGCCACTAACAGAGGGAAGTGCCATTTTAAATGTGATATGAATTTTTTATCCGATTGATTTTTCTAGACATTTTATCATAAGGTCATATTCTCAATTATCATTAGTATATTTTTTATATATTAACTTATTCTGGTGAAATTTTGTAATCGGGTTCATATTGACGTATGTTAGCTTGCATGATTTGCTGAATAAATATGTATGGATTTGTAAATTACTTCAAATGACACTTTGACAGCTCAAAAGTTATGCAGACGATATATTCAGATCTTGTGTCATACTTTATGTTGTAATCATTGCCGATTTCTTTTATTTAATACATGCTAAATACAGCTCAACTTGTGCAGAATATGTTTGAAAACAAAACAATACAGCGTATGTAGTGGCCAGCATACACTCATCATTTAAATCCGATCGAGCATATCTAAAACACAATATAACGAAGCATTGCATGCCACTTTTGATGTATTCGGTACTTTGAAACTATATTAGATTTTGAGAAGAGAATTCCTTAAATGTTATCGACAACCTCATTGCATCCGTGGAAAACAGATATTGTAATTATTAACTATTCCGGGGGAGCACACACCATATAAAGTATAGTCCAGTCTTTTTAAACATCATATATTTGTCATTTAAAGTTACTCAAATTGGAGCGGAGCGTCTGATTATGCTCTTGACATCAATTTATACAGTTAAAATTCCGATATAAGTAAATTAGTGTCTCATTTTCTATTTTACTTTTAATATATTGCGTACTTTCAATTTTATATCCATGCATGGCTGTCTTGAATGGTTTGATTTCCCATTTTTTTAAACAGTGTATACGAATTTATATATAAGATTTTGTAATTCTACAATTCGTTTATTTTCATCATTTCATTTTTTCGCAGTATATGGACAATTAAAGATAACACCTCATTTTCTTTGCTTCCACATGTTATTATTAAATCTAAGTTCTCAGTAATATCGCTCAGACTAATCCCTCTGAGGGAAGTCCTAGTAATTTGACATGTTTCGATTGAATTTACTCAATCATCATCAGAAAAACAAATAAACACTAAGATGGAAAATGACAATAAACTATTACAAATGAAATTAAAAATAAATAATTATTAAATATATATAATAATTAAAATATAAATAGTTATTTATTTTTAAATTTCATTTGTAATAGTTTATTGTCATTTTCCATCTTAGTGTTTATTTGTTTTTCTGATGATGATTGAGTAAATTCAATCGAAACGTGTCAAATTATTAATATCTTTTAATGTATTTTATTAACATTTGACGTCCTTTTTAGCAATTAAATGTTTAATATATATTTTGAGTGTGTTTTTTGAATATATATTTTTGAAATCATTTGATATGTATTACAATTAAGAAATTATAGATTTATTTCTGTTTTCACAAACCCCTCCTCATTTCCACCCCTTGGTCCGATTCTGCCCATTAACGAAATTGACCGAGATTTTTTTGCCCCTTGATTTTATGTGTAAGTTTGAAAGTGATATGTGTAGAATTGCGGAAATTATCGTGTTAATAAAAAATTGATATATACACTGCTCAAAACAATTAAAGGATATTGCAGTTTTAGGTGGATTTTGTATCTGGTAAACTGTTTAGCTGATTGATACATGGTCGACAGACATAGTAGGTTATATGAGAATAAATTACACATGTTTGGCAGAAAAAAATGCATTTTATTGCGCATTTGTGTACTAAAGGAAAAAAACACAATTTGTGCATATGAGAAAAAAAGAATAAGAAAAGGTGTTTTCTTCAAAGAAAATCATTTTCAGTAGGGGGTATGGTTTCCACGGGCGGCCAGCAACGTTGAACACCTTTGAGGCATGGACTCAATGAGGCTATTAATGACGAGTTGGGGTATTCTGCCCCACTCTTCCAGAAGAGCTCTTTCCAGTTCTTGGAGAGTCTGTGGGGGATGTTGGCGGCCAGAAACTCGTCTTCCTAGAGCGTCCCAAACGTGCTCGATTGGATTCATGTCTGGAGAACACGCTGGCCATTCCATTCGAACGATTCCTTCCTCGAAAAGGAAATCCTCCACCAGGTTTGCACGATGTGGCCTGCAGTTATCGTCCATTAAAATGAAGTTATCTCCGATTGCTGCAGCGTAAGGGACTACAATAGGTCTGAGGATCTCATCCCTATATCGGCGACCAGTCAGAGCTCCATCTCGAATGATGTAGAGGTCAGTGCGCCCGTCATTGGAGATGATACCATACACCAACACTCCTCCACCGCCAAATCTGACACTTTCGTGCACGAACGCAGGATTATTCCTACTGCCACGGTCCCTCCAGATGAAAATACGCCTATTATCCGGATGCACAGAAAAACGGGACTCGTCAGAAAACAGAATATTGCTCCATTCATTTCTCCTCCAGTTGACATGCTCGGTTGCCCACTCCCTGCGGTCGAACGATGCCTTGATGTTAATCTAACACATACCATCGGTCGGCGAGCATACAGACCTACAGCATGGAGCCGGTTTCGGACAGTCTGAGTTGAAATCGTGGTGCCTGTAGACGAGCGAAGGTGTTGTTGGAGAAGAGTAGCGTTCATGATTCGGTGTGTCCGAGCTGTTAACGCTAAATACCGATCATCATTGGGCGTTGTTGCCCATCTACGACCTTGCCCTTGTCTTCGGCCTGCACATACACTCTCCAAAAAACTGTTCCAGATCCTGGAAATGACACTTTGTGGCACTCCAATGGCTTGCGCTACTTCGGCTTGAAATTTGCCCCCTTCTAACCTACCAACAATTCTCAAAGCTTCTGAATCTGTCAAATGACTTCGCTGAGACATCGTACTCATCGAAACAAAGCAATCACTGAATGCCGATCATCCTTGTCTTCATTCTCTTTTATCCAGTTGAAAGTCAAATTTCATTCGCTGCCGCTGCAGCGACGTTTTTGACGTCGAACTCAAAATTTGCATACTCCACAGTTTGAAAACCAGAAAAATTTGCATTTGTGATTCTCTTCTTCTATTTTCGGCAAAAAAAATTCGTTTATATCTTTATTTTATATAAAACTTCAAATATCCTTTAATTGTTTTGAGCAGTGTATATATATATATATAGTTTTTAACTGGGGTAGTTTTGGGTTCTAAGGGTCATGATCGTCTTAATCTGCAAAAAGTTTCAGAAATTACAACTAGGGGAGAATGTAATAGGTAGTATTTATTTCGAAATATACTTAAAAAATATTAAACCTAACCCACTTTTATGTACGGGAAGATAGTCTCAACAATTGAAGAAGTTTTCGCGAGCATAACCCTCGCGAATGTTAAGGGATTAATGTATTATACCTTTTATGCAGTTAAATATAAATTACTTAAAGGAATAGGTAATTAGTGATAATGTAATTTTAAACATTAGATAGTATAATTTACACATTTATATTATTAATTATCGTTTAATTTTAAAAAGGAAAAATAAAACATAACTTTGTATTTAATATGCTAACATATTTTTTAGTTTAAATTTTTGAAAGTTATAATATTATTTTATAAGTGAATTCGATACTATAAGCGCAATTATAAGTACATCAGCATAGATTTGCATGCATTCTTTGTATTAAAAAAATAAATCTCTGTTCCAAGATTTTAAAATGCTGACAAGAGACTCTCAACTTCCACACGTTAAGTACCTATATTCTTAACACAAAAATTATTTCCCGAAACGTTTATTTTTTTCAAGTGTCTTTGAGTCCCACTTTTATCGTAATAGAAAAGTTAATACACTCTCTCAAACATCTAAACTAAACAATTATGTTCACTTTGAGAACGGAAAGACAGAAAAAAAACAAAAAAAAAAACAAAAAAAAAACATTCTATTTACCTCTTTTAAAGATTTTTTTTTCTAAATACCAAATATTCTTTTTTTTTTATTTAAACTTTTAAAAAGGTTTTTAATAATAACAATTCTTTGTCATTAATGACACAGATATTTTTCAAATTAACAAAAATTTATTTAAGTTATATTCCAAGTTTAGTTTTCTGACAAGCTTGGTAAATAAGTTCGTTCATTTTTTAAAGTCAAAACAAAACAATGATTTTTACACATCTCGTACGTTTTACTCAATTATATATTGACCGATGTTATTAAACATCTTTGCAATATTTATACCAGCTTAATAATACCACGTTAATACAATGCCTGTGGTTTATAGGCGTAAACCTTCTCCAGGTGCGTTTTTACAGCCCTCTCGCAAGCGAAAGCTTTCCCTTTCAAAAAACTTAGCAGCAACTTGAACAAGTGATAATCGGTTTGTTCCAAGTCTTGAGGACATAGATGTTGAGGCAAAGAATTCCAGTGAAGTATCTGCAATTTCTTTCGGTTAAAAAATTATGGACGTTTTTGCCGTTCAGATTTGCACAGTTTATGTAACTGCGAGCAGTATACTGTTAAATCAATGGTTCTGTCTGTTGCTAATTAATCGTAATAAAACACACCATTGAAAACACGACACAGGGAGAGAATAATCTTATTCGGATGCAGTACTGCCTTTGAAGTTGTTTTTGGCGGTCGTTGCTTTGTGCCACTTCTTCTCACTACATTATCGCAAGCTGTTAATTTTTCATTGCTGTTCCTCACTCTTTAAAACGGAATTTGTCAATTTGTTGGGCCCTATATATGATTTACAGCGTTTATACACATAATATATTATATACGTAATATACACATAATACAGTGTACCTGAAAATGGGGGCAAAACTTTACGAGGGGCAAAACTTACACAGCTATACGGACAAATTTCGTCACAGAATGTATGGTCGGAACGCAAGCGGTGAAAAGTTAAAAGGTAGTTTTCCACTGTACGAGTTAAAGAATTAACACAAAAATAATATGAGATACGTGATAAAAACAATTTATCAACATTAATGTAATTAATGCACAAGCTCAAAGAAATTGCTCAAAAGAGCTTCCGGCAGCTGTAATGCACACTTCACAACTCCGGAATAGGGACTGACGCACATGTGAGAAGACACCGGGCATTTCCCGTATATCGCCGGCAATAACGGAAATCCTGGTGACTAGATCCATATTGTTTTCAATGAGGCGCTCGAAGATCAGGCTATTCATATGGCCTCATAGGAAAAAGTTCCAACACGAGAGATCTGGCTATCTTAGTGGCCAAATTATGGGACCACCTCGACCAATCCATCGCCTTGAGACAGTAGAAAACTAAGTTTTAACTTCTCACCGCTTGCGTTCCGACCATGCATTCTATGACGAAATTAGCTCGTACAGCTGCGTTCAATCATGCCGTAAAGTTTTGCCCGATTTTTCAAATACACCCTGTATATCACAAATTAACCGAGCTTGAAAACTTATAACACAGCTGAAAACACATTCCTACAATTGCACTTAGAACAAAACGTATCTGCATTATTTTGATCGGCCATTTAAAAGGACAATAAAATTTTCATCTATCATTTTCTATAGATAAGATGTTACCACGAATATAATTAAATATTAGTAATTATGTTAGGGTTATTACAGCATAGTTAAAGTATAATTTTAACAAATTATGCCACCAAAATATAGTACTTTGTCCATCCATGTAAATGAAAAATAGCTGCTATACATCACATTTTCTATAAGAAACATAATGTACGCCATATGAAAAATTCATGTAAATTTTTAATGAAGTAGTGTAACATCATTTAAGAGTAATTACATTATCTCCCATAGTCTGCTTATTCTTTTACATCTCCCAATAAACAATATATTGAGTCAAAATATCATATTCAATTGTAAGTATGATTTCGTAAGCCTTATATATGTTTCATAGCTGTCCAATATATTTACGAAAGTTATAACAGCTGACTAGACAGCTGAAGAAAAAGGAAATAAAAAGCAGACATACGAGCCGGTTATTAAAAAATCTCTACTATGTAGGAGAGTGTTTAAAATACGTATAAGTTTCTCTATATTTACGACTGTTATAACAGTCGGCTAAACGGCTTGAAAAAAAGAAAAGATAAGCAGGCAAACGAGCTGGTTAAAACAAAATTTGTACTATGTAGGAGAGTGCTTAAAATACGCATCAGTTTATTGACACTGTTCGACAGCCAATTCTTTATATTGTATATATATATAAAAAAAAAAAAAAAAAAAAAAAAAAAAAAAAAAAAAAAAAAACACTATCCATTTATTAATAATTCCCATCAACAAAATCTTCAATATATTTTTTATATTTAAAGAAAATAATTATGGGGAAAAGTCTGCAAAATAAAAAGAAAACAAATCTGCAGTACTCAAGGGTACATATATTAAAACACAAGAAACTGTAGCTGAATTATAGGGAAAAACAAATAAATAAACAAAATAAAGCTGTTTTTCTTAAAGTCGAAAACGAAAGAAAAAGAATTGCAATAAATATCTAAACTAACAACAATAAAGGTTTTCTTTCCTAAGTCGTTTTCTTCGTAGAAATATAAATGTTTCTCGTGACTCATTTATTTTATTTTTTACTCTACAGAGATTTTCGATTTGATTATTTATTGTAAAAATGAAGTATAAATACAATTTCTGAATGCAGATAACAAATTTCATTGAATGTTTTCGATATATATCAAATTTAAAACAAAATAGAACATTAAAATATAATTTAACTTTAGGAAGGTGTCAGAGAAAAGATATTTTAAAATTGAAGATAGTTGTTTCTCGTTTATTGCAATGCTAGTTCAAAGATATCCTCCTACATTTCATTCCACAAAAAAAAATTCACAGTTCTTTTTACATCTTTACTTGAATGGATGCTTCCTTTTAGAAAAATGCTTAACTCTCTTATTTATTTAAACTAAAAGTTAAATTGTTTATGATTATGTATATGATTACCAGTTGTTACATGTATGTGGCTAAATACACTATAATATTCGATTTGTGTATGATACATGAGTATTAGACTATACCTTGCCACTGTAAATATATTTCTACTAGTCATCTAATGAAATCATTGGAGAGCAAATTTGTATTTAAAGTTACAAAATTATACAGCAATCTATTGTGAACATTGCTTAATTATTGTAGTAAGTGTTAGATTGTAATACAATAAAATTTGTTTAAAATGTTATTTTCTTATATTCAAAATGCTTTTTTAAATGAGATAATAGAAGCATTGAAGTTTGGCATAGTTGAAAAAGTAAAATACATTTTATGAAGTCTCAGATTATGGCATAAAATTTTAAACTCATAACGTACAATTAATTACTAAATGCTAACAGAGATAAATTGTACATTTGGAGAGTTCGGTGCAAAACAAAACACAACTACCTTTTTACAATTTTTATTCAGCATACAGAAGAAGTTCCAACCATTTTAAACCGAATAGATAAAAAGGAACATATACATATATATATCGTATACCAAACAAATCAATGGAGCAGTATCTTTCTTTCAGCAATCGATAAAGTGTTTTATTTGTATTATTTTTCACACAAGTATAAAATTTGCACAAAAGAAAGCTCTCTTCAATTCCTTTTCAAATCTTTAAATTATTTTCATAAATATTTAGTTTTGTCACTTAAAAAAAATACTTTGGATCTTACTAATCAGTAGAATTTATGCCTAAACATGGAAAAAAATGTATTTCAATTTCTTCCTGATATTACAAAATTTAGATTTTTATAAATGTGGACGGAAGCGTAAGAATTATAGGGGAGAGTAGCCATATTTGACAGCCGCTTTAATTGGACCGTTGTCATTCTGCCGTTAATTACAGGAAGAGACGGTCTACCGCGGAAATCCTACTCATCAGAATGATGTCACTCATGATTACAAGAAGCAACCTCTTACCACGTGCTGTTTTCAGACAATTTTAATAAACCTAAAGTTAGCTATTTTGATCTATTTTTTTTTCTACTAAATGTAAGTGAATAGTTTAAAACTAAGGTAAGTTATTATGTTTTCATATACATATATGAATTCATCTGTTTATTGCGCGCATTTTTCACGCGCATTTGTTGGATTTCTTTTTTGTTCTTAGTCTCGAGATTGAGTGGCACAGTTGCCGTAATTGGGTCAATTTAAGTTGCTTTAATTGGACCAGATATGCGATCACAAATTTGAAAATTAAGTAATGAATTTCGAGGACGATACGCTTCGTACACTATTTTTTGTTTTACATATTTTATAATGCATTACTATCTTCATGCAAGATTTTTTTTTCATATCTGGAATAATTTTTTTTATGCAGTTTAGGCCTATATAAACATAAAAATATTTTTACATGTTTATGCAATAAATTTTATTTGCAATTTCTTTTATCTTGTATGTATTTGTATTTGTATTCTTTCAATTCCTTATTGCAGCGGCGTATTCGGTTTACAGAGTTGAATTCAAACATTTTCCTCCTAGAGTATATTTGCGATGGCAGACTTTTTACAGTTCTGAAGGGTAAAGTTACACTTTTTTGCCATTAAAACGCATAAAATCTCAAACCTTCCCGGGGGGAGTGGTATTTCCAGGCTCCGGCGGGGGGGGGGGGGACGCATTCAACACTATTTGAATATATAATGTCTGCGTTTGATAAATCGTAGCGTATTTTTATACAGAGGATATTTTTTAAACACTTTTTTAATAGAATGTTAAACATGTTGAAAAGACACAGACAAACTGTCTGTAAGAAATAGACCCGGGACAGCAAAAGCTGTTAAAGATATAGGAAACAAAAAAGAGATAATAAGTTGTAAAGAAATTGACCTGCAAAAAGGCTGCAGCTACAAATCCTTCCCGAAAGCAAAAAAATCATTAGAAATGTTATCTCCCTTGCTAAATTGAGTTGAATCAAAGTGCGGAAGGAGCCAAAAAAAATCTGTGTTAACATCTTCGCCATATAAATGAAACCTTGTAATGAAAAAAAAAAAAGAACGACAGAAAGGAAGCTATTACAGCACAAAAAGCAATTGGAACATCAAGTTTTAAAAAACAGCCGTAATGCAATTAGCAAGAAAATGATAGAAGGGAAGAACTACAAACATAATGCAAAGCAGACTTCTGTTGCATAAAAACGTCTAATAATTCAGAATCTAAAAAGAAAAATCTAGACAGTGATTATTGGTTTTGTCTAATTTGTAATATAAATAAAATAACAGAAATGATTCAGTATTGAGATTGCCAAATACGATTCCACGTTGTACGCGCTGGGAAAAAAAATCAATAAACGAAATTCATATATAAGCTTTGCATCACTCCTTACATGATATTCAAGTAACTGATAATTAATTCCATAATTCATATTGTTAATTACTGATGACTTTAATTTATATCATGCATACATTTGTATTTAAAACAATTACTCTTATTTTCAGATATTTGATTTCGTTATATTTCATTTCATTTTGTTTGATTGTTTCATTAATCGCAAACTTCACTTTTAATAAAATTAGTTAAATTCCCTAGTAATTAAAACAACCTGATATTATTTTATCCAATTTAGGAGACTGGGGGTCCAACTTAGACGACCAGTTGCCGAATTTGGACCACTTTTGACAATTTTTTCAAATTAAAGTAAAATTTAATATTTTCAAAAAGAAATTGATCTAAAGATTTATTTAGTTAGTAGATGAACCCAGTGTAATGATGTTTTGCTTATATTCCAAAAATGAAGTGAGTTACAGCTGAATATAAGTAAAGGGGTCCAAATTCAGCTACTCTCCCCTACATATATCCAATAATATTCCGCCGAAATATATTTTATTAAACGTTTACCGGTGTTATTGTTATAAAAGAACGTTGTATATTTACTTGTGAATAAATTTAGGATACATATCGTAAGGATTTATTTCTTCCTCTTATTAATATCGGCAAAAATACTTTTAAATTACTTAAAAGTAGCCTCGTTAAAAAATTAAAGTGTTTTCTATCGAAAGCCAGTAAAACAACTAATTTTCTGCGTCTTGATGTTCTATGTTAAATCTACAATGAATTCAATAAATCTAAATCCCGATATATTGTATTTAGATCCAACCTATTACACATAAAGTATTGCGAGTATGGTTTTTTTCTTATTATTGCGACAATTTTTTAAATTACATTAATATTTTTCCAATTTCTTCTGTTATAATTCTTTTTCAGATAGCATTCTTAATAATTGAAAGTACAATATTACATATGCTATTTCTAATTGCTAAAAGCTTTAAGGGGTCTTGTACCTTATAAACGCGTCGAAATTTCACGAAAAAATTGAAAGTTTGCATTAGTCTATCTTCAAAACCTTTTTATACTTTTTGTACTTTGTAATATGCTGTCATTAGAAATTTTTTAACCTTTTACAGAATTTGTGTATTGTTGAATTAAAATAGCTATATATATATATATATATATTAATGAATAAAAATAGTCATAACTAAATATATTACTATTGTAAATACTTAAAAGTGGTTCATTTTAAACACACATTCGTTTAATATCTTTAATAAATTTCATGACAATTCATACATACTTTCTCAAGATATCATGCGCGCAATGACTTAAGGAGTAAAGAAAAGAGCAATTTTTATTTCAATAATACACAAATTCTGTAAAAGTCTAATAAATTTATAATGTACCATATCGCAAAGCATAATCTGTTTAATCACTATACAAAATTTCATGTTTATACATAAAAAAAGTTTCGAAGATAGACTAATTCAAACTTTGAAGTTTCTCGTTAATTTTCGGCACGTTTAAAATGTACAAGATCCCTTTAGATTAAAACTTTCAAAACAGTAATAATATATATACATTTTTTACTCCATAAGTCATTGCGCGTATGATTTCTTAATAAAGTATGCATGGATTGTCATGAAATTTTGTAAAGATACTAAACATATGTGTGTGTTTTAAATGAACTACTCTTAGGCCAAAATTATTTCATTAACTATATATATATATACATATACATATATATATATATATATATATATATATATATATATATATATATATATATATATATATATACCGGGTGGCCCAGCGGGTAATGTTTGAAACAAAGTCCTATAGATGGCGCTAGGTGCACGTGAGTGCAGCCAAACTTGGTGCGCATGCTCCGGTGAGTGGGCAATTGTAAATGTGATGTTCCTTCAGTCTGCGGTGCGCTTTAGCGGGTGATTCTCGTTAGTAAACATAAACAAATATTCGACGGATGTTCGCGTCTTTATTGTGCTACAAAATGGCCAGATGTGATGAAAATGTGAAGTGATGAATAATGAGGCCGTTCAACGAGCATGGCAGGAGAAGTTCCGCAACAAGAATTGGCCAAACAAAAGGACTATGGCAAGGTGAGTCATTTTGTGCGTTTTACGGTACAAATGTTTTCCTTTTTGCTTCCATGTTTGTTCTGAAAAATGTGTTTCAATCTTCTTCCCTGTAGACTGTATGCCAAGTTCAAACGTACTGGATCGGTGGAAGACGATAAAAAAGCTATGGCTACAGCCACTGCTACTGTGCTCACAGACGGTGCAAAATAGGTCGTCGACGACTTTTTCGCTGCCGATTCGGCCCGATCTGTAAGAGCAGCAGAAATGTTGGGAATAAAGCGTACATCACTTCAGCGAATAATGAAAGAGCTCGAATTGTCGCCTTACAAAATTCAAGTAACCCAACCTCTCAAAGAAGACCGTACACAAAGACGATCTGAGTTTGCACAGCTTATGTTTGAAAAACTTCAAACAGGTGAAATCGATGTGAAGGAAATTTGGTTTTCAGATGAGGCCTACTTCACTTTGGATGGCCATCTGAACAAATAGAATTATCGCTACTGGGGCAGAAAAAGGCCGGAGATCACTGTTGTCCGAAGCCTCCACCCTAAAAGATTTCCTGTGTGGTGTGCAATATCCTCGCATGGTGTGTTTGGCCCTATTTGCATCGATGGAACTCTAAGCGCGGCGAATTACAGAAAGTTCCTGGACGAGGAGGTCATCACTTTTCTTCATGGTCATGACTTGGTCCAAGGTCATTGGTTTATGCAAGGTGGAGCAAGACCACATCGTACGGCGGATGTTTTCGATGTGCTCAATGAGCATTTTAGCGATCGAATCATTGGGTTAGATTACCCATCGCACTTCCAAGGTGGTATCGAATGGCCCCATATTCACCAGATCTGAACCCCTGCGATTACTACCTATGGGTTTATTTGAAGAGCAAAGTGTGGCAGACAAGTCCTACGAACCTTCCAGAACTCAAAACTGCCATTACAACTGCTGTCGACACGATTGACAGTGAGGCTTGCTCACGAGTAATGGTTGGATTCCAGTACCACCTAACTGCTGTCCTTGTTAAAGATGGCGGCCACTTAGAACCTCTTTAACATTAATTGCCCAATATGTCCATTCAATAAACGTCATTAAATTCTTCTCATGTCTCTTATTTGTTTTTATTTTTTCATTTGTTTCAAACATTACCCGCTGGGCCACCCGGTATATATATATATATATATATATATAATTTTTTTATTAATTATTTATATATATTTTTTTTCAGATAAATAAAGACATTCTAAAATTGCTCGATGCATGATGCAAAGCTTTTGAAACACCATCATTCATATTTTCAAGTAATCTTTTTTCAAGCTATTTTTTTATTATTATATTTTATTTATTTGGATGTTTATTTCTATTTTGATTACCATGGAGTAGCTTGAACCAAGTAAAAAAAGAAAGAAAAGAAACAGCGTGCGTAAAATAGAATATTACTTGAAAAAATGAATGATGGCGTCTCAGATTATTGCATCATACAACGTGTAATTTTAGAAAACTTTTATTTATGTATGTATTTTGAAAATGATTTGGTTAGAGTCGAAATATGTAAACACTCAAATAAAACTATTTTTAGTGTTTTCAAAGTTTTAATCTCACACCTTTTAGCAATTATAAATGGTATATTAAAAAGGGTGTTATTTTA
Source organism: Maratus speciosus (assembly GCA_963932465.1). Classification (NCBI taxonomy): domain Eukaryota; kingdom Metazoa; phylum Arthropoda; class Arachnida; order Araneae; family Salticidae; genus Maratus; species Maratus speciosus. The sequence goes on from OZ010791.1 coordinate 423,223,803, forward strand.
TTATATATTTACAAATTTCAAATTATAAAAGATAATGCGTGCGTATAACTGGTCAAACACATGTTACAGGTAATATGCAAATTACTTTTTGGGGTCTTGAAACATCCCTAATACATTTTTTCAATAGTGAAAGTGAAGCGCTACGGGTTGATATACTAATGAAGCTAATCACTTTTCTCAGGATTTCTCATAGTTTGTACTTTTTGAAAAATATAATGTTGCGAATAGTACAATACAGACACTTATTAGTTTGTAGTACTGTCTATGTTACTTTAATCACATGTGCGGAACCCAAATTCACAGATACTGACAACACAATAAATTGAACACTAAAAAAAGACATTTTGCTTTTAATGTAGGTTCAAGTTTTTTTAGAATGACACAGAGAAAAAAATTGGCCAACGCCATTTCAACATGAGCTCACATTTATATAGCCATTTAGTGAGCAAAACCCTCATATTCTATAATCTCCTTCACAGAGGTAGTCATTTCCAGTTTGTTTATTAACACTTAGAGACCACAAAGTAAGTCCAAGAAATTATGCACCACAGCTAGCAGCATATGTGTGCATAGAGGTAGGGATATTAAATGTCACCCCATCCATCTTCCCGCCAAAATTCCAAAATAAAAGAAAAATATTAAGTTAAAAATTAAACCTTCCGGACAATAAATGACGTCTGAATGTCCATGGCGAATTTTAACCATATTAAACAATTTGTTTACTGCTTTATCTAGAAATGTCTAAATGTAAAAGTAACAAAATATAGGGACTTGCCTTTTTAAAGCCTTAAATAAATCCCTGTGTACTTGGATTTGTTACTGTTTCAATATGAATTGAACGTGTTAGAAGACACAATATTGTAGCTAGAAAAATGTTGTTAAATACGTCATTTTATGGGTTTTTTTTTTTTGTATTTTACAAGAAAGAATCCACATGTAATGATAAAATCAAACTTTTCATACACGCGATCTTATGGAAAATTATACACTAAATAAGAGATACTGGGATTTGTTATAAAATAAAAATGCATTCATGAAAATTCCTTACAAATATTTCGCCACCAATAGGACATTATTACTATCTGACATAATTTTGCAAATTTTGTGGCGTCATCTGGAAACATGACTTGTGAAAGGTTATTACAATCAAATTCGTTAAACGTCAATTCTACGGGGAGCGACACTCGACATTTTTCATAAAATATAAGATCAGGATTCCATTGCTGACACCTGACTCTAATTAACCTTTGTTTACAAAAAAAAAATAGTTAAACATTTTAATTTACTAGTTGAGTAATAATTTTATCTTTTGATAGACATTTCGTCACAAAACATTTTCTATATTGTGTACGTTTCTGGCCGAGAAAATATCTGGATCGTCTAACTCAACAGATGTGCGATTGCCTACTTTTGTATCATAAGAGTTTTGAGATTATACCAAAATCTGAAAAAAGTAACAGTAGGTAAAATCTGCAAATAACTAGAAACTAAATGAAGAAGACATATTATAAGATTAATAGAAACACTAAGTAGATTTAACTAGAGATTCGTTTTTATCAGTTCATGAAAATAATCATCTTTAGGAACATTTGGTTCTATTGACGTGTTCTTTTAGAAAAGCAGAATCAGTCTAAAACATTCGGCTACTTGTAAGTACATTCATACTTTTATCACGGGTAAACAAATTGTAAAGATTGTCATTAGAAGGGCAATTATGCCACGAAACCAAATTGGTTAAAAATTGTTTTTCATTCACACGATTGAATATTTTCTACATTTTAACCTCACTCTAAATCCAACATAAGATTGTAATTAGAAGGGCAATTATGCCACGAAACCAAATTGGTTAAAAATTGTTTTTTATTCACACGATTGAATATTTTCTACATTTTAACCTCACTCTAAATCCAACATAAGGCAATTTGGGAATCAGTCAGGAATCAACCTGTAGATTGCTGTTTGGTATCTAACACTTTTTTCAATTTACTTGTAACCTTTTGATGCATAGTACCCGGCTGATCAGTAAAAGTAAATTAAGTGTAGAAGCTGAAGAAATAAATAATATTTTTTAATAAATTTTTAAGCAATTTTCTTTGGACTGTTATTTGGTGTTTCATATAAAAATTTTGAGAATGGCTCTGTTATACACCGCTATCATTTTTATTGAGTCTCGCAACAGCATTATTTGATATAGGTAATATGAAATATAGTTTCTTTAAAAATTTGCCGCAAATATTTTCTCCTCGTCGAAATGTTTTTTTTTTCGGAAAAAAGCGTTAGATCAGGATGGTAGAGGCGGAACACATAGAGAGTTTTTTAAGTCGACTTCTAATGAACGAGGTTATATAATTATTCTGTATGTGTATATACATATATATGTATATGTGTGTATATATATATATCTTTCTCTCTTTCTATCTACATATATAGAGAAATATATGTGTAGTATATATAATGCATACCCACGCGCAATTCTTGAACATCATTCTCCAATTTCCATAGTTTATTTCAGTTTTGACATTTTCGGAAAGATCTCGTTCGGGTTGCAGTCCCGTGTCTGTAGAACATAAAAAATTATATGATTGTTGCACTTTTTCTTCACTTTTTTTTACTTTATAAGCTTTATCTTTCGTAAAAGTGTACCAATTGTCATGAATTTTCAATATGGTGTTAAAATACCGACCTAAAAAAAAGCACCACCCTCTGCTAACTATGCCGCAAGTCATTCCATAAATGTGTGACTTGTCCAAATCGTTTGGTAATGAAATCTATTAATGTTAAGCATAAATTTTGCTTAGGTGGTATTCTGTTAGGTTGGCAACTAAGTTCCCGCAGTTTTTTTAAATAAGTGTTTTCTACCGGAATCTATATTTTGTTTTTTGGATAGAGTTAATTTGTGCTAATATTTCGGGATACTGAAATGGAGTGTCAAGTTAAGAAAAGGAGCACTTTCAACGCTTCCTATTCAAAGCGATATAGGAAAAAGAAAATATGCGCGTGTGGTAGATATCCTGTCACGAGGCTAACGAGAAAGGCAGGCTGCCGCGGTGGGTCCGATTCTTCTTTTTTTACAGACCGCTGGAGTCACGTGATGCTCTTTTCGGGCACGTTCATTGGTACATTCGAGCATCACGTGACTCCAGCGATCTGTAAAAAAGAAAAATCGGACCCACCGCGGCAGCCTGTCTTTTTCGTTAGCATCGATCCTGTCATATATGACGTCACACTAAAAGCCCGCGTATGTGGATTATCACCCCGTCCACAAGATGGCGCAACTGTGTTAACTTACGCCCGATTCCAGTATTAAGTTTGTACGCTTTCTTATATCGCTTTGTTCCTTCTCTTTGCTTTTAATGAAGGTTTTAAGGCCGCAAGAGCCGCTCGCGACATTTATCCTGTGTATGGAGAGGGGGCCAAAGCTCATGGCATACCACTGAGTGGCATACCACTCATGATTGGTATGCCAAGTTCAAAATGGAAAATTTTGGTCTCAAAGACGCACCTTGTTCTATACGTCCAATAGAGTTCGATGAAGAGCGATTAAACAAATTTTTGCACAAAAATTCGCATCAAATGACAAGGGAACTGGCAGAGAAAATGAAATTGTCCCGCACTCCTACAGAAAAGCATCTTCACTCGATTGGAAAGTTTCAGAAGTGTGGAGCATGCTTTAAGTGACAACAACAAAAATGAAGGAGTCACAATCTCGTCTGATTTGCTTGCTCGTCACGGCTCAACTCATGGACACAAGCAACGATTTCTTTACCGAATCGTTACAGGCGACAAAAAATGGTGCCTGTAGAATAATATGAAGCAGCGCAAGGAATGCCTTAGCCCCGGTAAATTAGCAATATCGCGTGTAAAACAAGATCTTCATCCACGTAAAACGATGTTGTGCAGATGGTGGGAATAGGAAGGGATTATCCATTACGAATTGCTCGAACGGAACCAAACGGTCAACGCGGAGCTCCATTTTAAACAAATCTAACGACTCAACACGGCTATTCAAGAGAACAGACCTAATCGTCAGCATGGAGTTCTTTCGCTGCACGACAACGCTTGCCTTCATATCGCCAATATGACAAAGGAAGTCATTCAAACTCATGGCTGGGAAGTACTGCCGCACCTGCCGTACTCTCCCGATTTAGCATGAACAGATTTCCGCCTCTTTCGACCTTTTTCAAATACTATGCGCGGAGTTTCGTTCGATACTAATGCAGAATTGAAAGTTTAGTTGGGTGAATTTTTCGAGTCGAAATCGGTTGATTTATACCAACGAAGTATTGAAAATCTAGTTGAACGTTGGAAAGAAGTTATAAACAACAAGAGAGAATGCATTGTTGATTAATTATTTGTTATTTTGTATTGAAAAATAAACTTTTAAAACATTTTTTGAAAAAGGCAGGAACTTGCATCTCTTACACAATTTTTTTAGGTTAACACCACTTTCTAAAAAGACATTATCTTTAAGTACACAATTTCAAAAATCGTCTAATTAAAAATGGCAAATTTTATTTTCCTTTATTACTGGTGCCGAAAACAAATTTTGCAAACAAAGATGATGCCCAGTCAAACTGGACATACGAGTGCAAAGAGTTAATGATCTGAAATTTAACATACCGTTATTTCCCGCGTATCCGCCGAGGCTTAGTTAAGTGTTTTTCAAACTGGGAATTTTATAGAGAAAAAGTGCTAAACGAAAGCAAGTCGCATTTCATTTAAAATAAATTCTGGAAGGAAATCGAGTTATCCGAGATGCGGCGGCTACGCATGAAATTACGGTAAATTAACAATATAAATAATATATTGATCGGGTGGAAAAGATGTATTTAAAAACACGGCGGGAAATTCGTTGCCCACCCAGTTTGCATTCTATAGTTGACATCCCATTTTAATGATATAGCAACGTAACATAAATTGACTCCATCAAAAAAACAGAATATAGATTCCGGTAGAAAAAAATGTATTTAAACAAACTGCGAGAACTTAGTTGCCAACCCAATACATATTAAAGTGATAATATATATATATATATATATTTTAGTACTAACTTTTAATTGTAAACCACGTCTGGAATTGTCGGTAAATTTTATCTTCGATTACCAAATAAATTAGGCATTCGGCCAAGTCTAGGAGTATAGAATATAAAGATTTAACATATCTATCTTTCCCTATGTAAAATTTTGCAATCGCTAAATGAGTTGTTTCCACTCTACTGTGACCATCATATTTGATTCTGACTGCGGTTGACTTGGGCCGCGAGAAGAAAAATCTTAAAATTACCACAGATCAACATTAATGCCATTTAAAATCGTTACAAAACCTATTTAAATGCTTGTTGTTTTTTAAGCATAACATAATACAAAGACTGCTTAGCAGAATGAGCTAATGAAATGAATGAATTTTTGATTCGCATATCCTATTTATAATATAACTATTGCTATTATATATATAAAGTGCTATTATATAACTAACAATTCAGAACTTTGCTTGTTATTTTTTTAAATTAATTCATGAAAAGCGTTTGTGCTTTTAGAAAGTCACTGAGTTTCATGTATGATTAGTGAAATATAGTCAGATTTTAAAACAATTTGTAAAATGCAACGTATAGCAATGTTTTATTGTTGGAATATTTTTCTTACAAAAATAAACTGAGCGAGAAATGAGAAATGCATTACATTTCTCAGGCTGCACGGCTCCATAGACATGCCTATTCTATTTTATAATCCTGCTCTGTTAAACAGTTAGATATGCTAAATAGAAACGTACTTGAGTAGTTTAGCTCATAGATTATAAAATAGAAATGAACCGCAGCGAACAACGATCAAATCAAAATATGTTTATAAATGGAACTGTTGATCAGCTAGTTACATTGCTGATATTTATCTAAAATAAAATATCTCGCTAAACCTCGGTACTTTATTATGCTACAAAACAGAAAGTAACCGATTTATGTATTTGATTTTCTTTTAATTTCGCAATTATTATTTTAGTTCTACAGCGCTCAACACTAACAGTACAAATGAGAATTGCCATAACATATACTCAAATATAAACAAGGAAGTAATAGTATGCAAAGTAATTAAAGTACATAAATATTAGTACTTAACATTACCAATAACAAAACCAGCTGGACTTTGCAAACAAAACCTTCTGTCTGACAAAATGTACACGACACCTTCAAGTAATTTCAATAACTTGCTTCTATTCTCATATGCCATGTGACACCTTCTTTTATCACACGTCAGCTGAGTTTGCGCAGAACTTCCAGCGAAATGTGTTTTCATGATACCGGAAAGCAATCTTTTTCAAATAGTTTATATTTCTGAAGCTAGAAATATTTTCCATTGCCATCCGGAATTCTTTTTTATATCGGCTGTTTTCCGTATCGTAATGGAAAGTTTTCCTTTACGAAGAAGATAACGGTTGAAATTTGTTTACGCTGAGATAAATAATCATCCTTTTCATATGTTATTTGTGCCGCGCTCTAAAAATGCTTAAACGTTTAACACCTACTATCTGAGAATCTAACTTTTCATGGTAGGCCATATTCAAATTGATATATCTAAATTTCTGAGAAATGGAAGTTGGTAGACTTCATACAATAATTTTCTGTTATACATGAATAAAATTTTCTTCAGAAATTCTTGTTTTAAGAGAAAGTTTTGAAAATATGAAAATCCTATTAAAGTACTCATACAAAGGTTTTGTTTTTTTATACAAAAATCTTAAATTTTCAATTATTATTCGAGTAAATATTTTTGTAATTTCTGATGACAAATCAATTACTTTTTTGCGCTTAAAAATAAAAAAAAGGTACTGGTAAAAGTCATTATCATTTTTGAAGTTTATACATTTTTAAATAAAGTAAAATTAGTATTTTTTTATTAAAGAACTATGTTTAATTTTTTTCAAAGAATTTTTACAATGTATACATATTATATATAAATTTATATTCATAAATTAATTATATAGAAAAAGTTTATTCTCAATGCTTATTTATTTAATTATAAATCACAAGAGCTTTTGCTGAAATTAATTGAGATATAACAATTATCAACTTATAGAATTCAGAAATTTTACAATTGACCAAATTACATTTGCTTTCAAAGCAAATTAAATTGAATCCATGAAACGTGTTTCCAGAGCGAAAATCAAATGCAGATTCCATTGATAAATTTCCACGTCAGTTTATTCCTTGTAAATATATTCTAGAAGTGTAAAGCTTCTAAATGATGTTCTAATATTGAATTTCAAAGACACTAGACAAGAACATTTGAAAAGTTGAAATATAAGATGACAACTGCTAACAATGATCGATATTTTAAAATATAGCTCTACAATCTGTAAGCATGGAAATATTTAGCAGTGAAGATACAATGACATCAATTAAAGTGATTAAATAAAGAATAAATAAATGAAAGTTATAGAAATTCGAAATTGTTTATTTCAGAATAACACGTTAAGAACATTCATATATATCGATTAATAATTCATACAAATAACATGTAATATGTTACGATGTTCAAACATTTTTAAAGTGGCCATTTTATGAGCATCGTGCACATTTTAAGCAAATATTTGAAATTGATTTATTTAAATGTAAGAATTGTTCTATAACATAAGATCAAAGCAGAGACGCGAAATTGGCTTTGAATTCCGAAACAATATTTTTAACCACGATCCACATTTTGCAATCAAGTTTTTGAATTAACTACAACATACAACTCGCCATTAAAGAAATAACGCACCGATTAAAGCCGGATTAAAGCACCGCATTAAAGATAACACGCACCGAAAAATTCGGAAAACTGAAGCAGAATCTCTTCTATATAAATTCCTGTTATTTTCAACATGCATTATGTCTACTTTTTATTTAAGACCGTTATAAAATAGTAATACTGTATTCACATGCATTTATATATATAACATTAACATTTTTAAAAAGTGAATATTTTTGTCGTAAATCGTAAATATAAATTTAATGTTATGCAAATATACACTTCGAAAATTTGAATTAAATATAAATTTTACATTTCTTTTATAGGAAGTTTATAAAAAAATATATATTTACGAATAATTATAAAAATTCCATTTTAAAAATGCATTTTTAATTTAAGTCCATTTTTTTTAATTATATCGATCTGCATGACTAGAATTCGTATATTTGTTGAGTATTAACTAAAAATATTTTTTCTTGTGAATTTTATTTATTAGAGTTTTTGGTACTATGAACTTCACAACAGTGACAGATTCGCTCATAAACGTGATGGTGTTTATAAAATAAAGTGGCTATTCATTATTCGAGGAGACTTTTTATAGCGCCACCTATTTTAAACTAAGATGTTTGCGCTTTTATCTCGAGACTAGCACAAGACACGGGTACAATTGCAAAGTTGTAGAACGTCCTCGGTGTAATTTAAATTTATGATTTCATTGCGAAATTATTTTAGTTAGAAGCACTCAAATGTAATTTTGATATCGTATCGCCAACATAAATACGCGACGAACTTCATGCAGAAGTTTGGAAGATGCACATTTACTATAGTAAAACTTAGATATAAATAATTGACAATTTATTTTTATAAGAAAATAAAGTATGCTCAATATATCCACTATATGAACACATAAAGAAAAAAAATATTTGGTGCATTGCTGCCCATGGTAGACAAATGGGGAATAAACACGATTTTGTTATTAAAAGAGAACGTAGCTTGCTTAATCGTGATAGTTTCTTTTAGTAAATGTGTCTCTGACTAACCATGCTATACTTCTGCGTGCAATTACACTGTGCAACAGTGGTTTTGTCCTAGAACTAAAATTAGTTGATTCTAGATCTGTTTTCGGCGCTGATTCCGAATGTGCTTTACGTTTATCTCTAGGTGGTCCAGATTTTGAGAAATTTGCATATTTAAATGTATGCAAATTTAAGATTTTTTGTGCTATTTGATGCAAATCTTAGATAAAATATATGTCCCATCTAATTACGTTTTCCAGATAATGACTACTTGATTATTTGCTTCAGATAAATGTCACGATTTGCATATTCTTAACAATAATTTATCAGTTATTAAGCCTAATTTGTATGTTTTTCAATGGTGTAATGTTTACATCACTATCATTTTTAAAATAGTTGCCACAGAATTGACGTAATGTTTTTCTAAAGTAGATTTTTATGCTAATTTCAAATCTGCAGTCTGTTTTCTTAGGTCATGTCTAGTTTTTGAGTAAGATGAATTTCTACTTTTGCACGACATTAACACTGGTTTGATATAAGATGCTTTTTAGGGGTGTGTAATTCATTGACAAGAAGGTGAACAGGGTCAGATTCATATCAGAAACATAAACAAAAATTTATATAATTGAAAAAAAAATTAGTAGAATCTATCCTAACTGGTTGAAGTTTATCATACAAAGTATCATAAAAAGCTACTTCTGGCTTTTTTGACCAAAAACTAAAATTTCACTTTTTTCAAAAACTAGACGTGATAGAAGAAAACACATACAAGATTTGAAATCAGCTCAAAAAACTGGTTTAGAAACATATTAGCGTACTCATGCGGTAGAAATATTTGAACGTCAAGAAACGTTATTAGAAAATGAAAAATATGCAAATTAGGTACAATATTTAACAGTCACATGTCAGTATAATCTCAGAAACGACGTTTTTGTGAAGTAAATTAGGTAATAATTGTTAGAGAAAATTGTAACCCTGACGTATCCCTAACAGTTCTTGGCATGAGTTCACATGCTTCTCAATTAATCATATTCTATAAATGCATACAGCGCTCTGCCTCATCATAGCAAAAAATGAATAAATAAATCTCTTACCTTTTATATAGATATCCGCATGATTTGAATTATCCATTTACCGGGAAAGTCAGGCATCGTAACGTAAGTCTGAGATTAATCATCTTATAATGGCGAGTGTGTGAGATTGGTGCACATTATGAAACAGCTTCTTTGATAGGAAAGAAAGAGAGAAATTTAATTATACATATTAAAGAAAGAGATTACATTTTGTACGTCTTCACTTGTGTGAGGACGTTTTAAAAGTGAATATTACATATGTTTTTCCGCGCGTGTTACATCATTAAAATTGATAACCATATGGATGTATTTTCGGCACTTTGAAGTAATCAACCAATTATACATAATTGGATATTTATGAAAGTTACAAGGAAGTAAAGTCTGATAAAATAGTGTTCAGTGTAACAGTCAATTATAATGTTTATAAGTTTATAACGCGAACCAGAATAGAACATAAGTGCTTGCGAGTCTGGTTAAAACATATCTCACATAAGGCGAAGAAAGATGAAGAGATGCAGTTTCTCTGGATTTCACATCTGTCGACTACTAAGTGTTTCTTTTTCACTATGAACTCTAATGATGTTTTTCTGCAGTAGACAGAGGGAGAAAATGGGTATCGAAAAATCTTGATAAGGGGATTATATGAATATATCTTCTATCAAGTTCCCCCTTAAGCCCCTAATCAAGATTGTTCTGTAATTTTAATTTGTCTCTGTTCTCTTGAAATTCAGTCTTGGGTTCTGGCTTCGTCAAGATATCTGCCAGCATTGATTTGCTCGGACAATAACGTAATTCTATGGTACCATTTTCTTTCATATACTTAATCATGTGATATTTTAGATCGATGTGTTTTGTCTTGTTGGTGTATTTTTCAGATTCTATCATTTTTATGCAGGATATGTTATCTTCATATACAATTACGGGTAGGTTTTGTGGTAGATTCAAATCTTGTAAAAGTTTTATTATCCACATAAGTTCTTGTGCAGCGTTTGCTGCGGCTACGTATTCAGCTTCTGCTGACGATTGCGCAATGCAAGTTTGGCGTTTGGTTGTCCATTGCATCGGATTTTTCCCAAGAAGGAATAAATTCCCTGATGTTGATCTTCGTGTTTGCGTATCACCGGCCCAATCGGCATCGGTGTACACTTCCAAAATTGGTGTACATTCAGTGCTGATTATGAGATTTAGGTCCTTTGTGTGGTAGAGGTACCTGATCAGTCGTTTAACACCTTTCCAGTCTTTTTCCGACGGATTTTCGTTCTTTCTGCTAAGAACATTTACAGCCAGTAGTATGTCTGGGCTAGTTATAGTTGCAATGTATAGTAACGCGCCTATCGCTTTACGATAATTTATGTTGTTTGGCATTGGATTTTCATCCATTTCTGATCTTAAGAAGCCCGTTTCCATGGGTGTTCCGTAAGGTTTTGACTCCTCTAAGTTAAACCTTTTAACGATTTCCATTATTTTTGTTGTTTGGTTAAGGTTAAAGCCGTTATGTGTTTTCTTAATTTTTATCCCAAGATAATTACTAATTTCCCCCAAATCTTCAAGTGTATATTGTGTTTTTAACTTATTTATTACTCCTTCAATTTGCGCATTGTTTCCCGCTATGAGAATGTCATCTACGTACACAACTATGTAGACTGTATTTTCCCTCTGTCCTTGTGTAAATAGGCAGGTGTCTGCCTTGCTTTGCATAAAATTTAGTTCTCTAAGAGATTCAGTAATTTTTGTGTACCAGGCCCGGGATGCCTGTTTAAGCTCGTATATGGCCTTTCGGAGTTTACAGACTTTATCGGGTTCGTTTGTGTTCACGTACCCTTCCGGTTGTGACATGTATAAATCTTCCTCTAGGTCACCGTGCAGGAACGCGGTTTTTATGTCGATGTGCCTGACACTAAGGTTGTGATAGGCTGCGGCAGTGAGGAAACATCTTAAGGTGGTGTGGGATACTACTGGGGCGTAAGTCTCGTCAAAGTCGACCCCGTATTTTTGTTTAAATCCCTGAGCTACTAATCTCGCCTTGTAACGCTTTACTTTCCCAGATTCATCATATTTAGCCTTGTAGGTCCATTTGGATCCAATTACTTTGGCTCCCTGTGGTGGTTTTACCAAAGACCATGTTTCATTTTTCATAAGCGAGTTTATTTCGTCGCATGTCGCTTCAATCCAATTCATTTTTCTTGTGGGTTTTCAATGTTTAGCATGTCGAGCCAAACTTTCGGTTCATATACCGGATCATGCCGGACTGCATAGGCAAACCTGTCCGGTGGCACGCCTCTATTATGCCTTTCAGATCTTCTCAATTGTTGTGTATGTTGAGACGCGGACGGTGTAGCTGAAGAATTTTGGTTTTGTGTTAGATCAAATTCGATTACGCTTCTGTCAGTCTGTCGTGTGTGTTTGTTTGTTTCTGACATTAACTCATTCGTGTTTGAACTTTCATCAGCATTTATATTACCCATGTTATTTTCCGCGAATTTTATGGTTATAGCTAAAATGACTCTTCCGTCACTAGTAAATATTCTGTACGCTTTCGATCGGTTGTCGTAACCTACGAAAATGCCTTTCTCTGCTTTATCATCTAATTTGCCGCGTTTTGATTTGTGGATGTATGCGTACGCAGTACAGCCGAATACTTTAAGATATCTTAAATTTGGTTTTCTGTTTAGCCAAAGCTCATATGGCGTAGTGCTAATAGATTTGGAAGGCAAGCGATTCTGCAAATGATTTGCGGTGCAGATTGCTTCTCCCCATAATTTATGTGGGAGGTTAGCTTCGCTTAACATGCTTCTAGTCATGTCTAACAGTGTCCTGTTTTCCTCTCAGCAATGCCATTTTGACTTGGACAGTATGGTACGGTGAGCTGGTGTTCGATTCCGTTACATTTAAGATAGTTTTCTAATTCATCGTTGACATATTCCCCGCCATTGTCGGATCTGATGGAGGTTGGGAATTTTCCGAACTTATTTTTGACGGTTGAGATGTATTCCCTCAATTTTTCATATGCTTCGCTCTTTTTCGACATTAAGTATATAACACAAAATTTGGAATAGTCGTCAATGAATGTTATGAAGTACCGCTTTCCCCCTATGGTGGGTGTATTTATCTGCCCACATACGTCACTGTGGATTAATTCTAGCCTTTTTGTGGCTCTATGTGCGCCCGATTTGGGAAATGGGGCGTCGTTGGTTTTGGACTTTATGCATATCTCACATTCTTTGTCGTGTCGGCAGTTGTTTATGGTAATTCCGTTCACTAGTTGTTTTTGTACAATGGTTTTAATTGTTTCGTAGCTTCTGTGGCCTAACCGCCTGTGCCACAAGTCGATGCATTTTGTATTAGCACAATTGTGCGTAATGTTTACACTATTGCTATTCCATTGATTATCATTGTTTACTTGCACTTCATATAAATTGTTCTTTAATCTACCTTGAAGAATTACTTCACCGTTATATATAATGTCGCATGTATCTTTTTCAAATTTAACTTGACATCCGTTTTCGTTGCCCTGCTTACTGACAGCAGGTTAGTTTCGATTTCAGGTACAAACAGTACGTCACGAAGTATAATCTGCCTGTTGTTTTTTCCTGTATGAATTACAATTTCCCCTGAGCCATATGAAATTAGTTTAGTAGTTATCAAATAGCTCCTCTCTAATTAAAAGCATTTCTAATTTAAACCGCCAACAAGAATAGTTATTGGCGTTAAGTTTTTCAATGGCTGCACTATCCTTTGCGTAAGCCATAATTTTTCTTTCATTTAAGTCAATTATATACTTTTTCCTTCACCTGACTACCGGATTTATTTATCTGGCTTAATTTGCCTAAATGGGTATCTATATTTATTTAATTTACTAAATGAGACATTAAATCAGTCTCATAATCAAAATATGTTAGAAAAATTTGTGAGTCTAAGAATTATGGAGTATCCCGTATCATCATATATTCGTATATCCTTACTCCTTCAGGTCTCAGTGCATCAGGCTTAAAAAAGGAATCATGTAACAGACGGTGTATTTTGTCTGTACTCCATTGAAACTACTCATATTGTAGGAAAGGAAAACAGGAGAAGTTTAATTAGAGATACTAAGAAAGAGATTACATTTTGTACGTCTTCACTTGTGTGAAGACGTTTTAAAAGTGAATATTACATATGTTTTTCCGCGCGTGTTACATCATTAAAATTGATAACCATATGGATGTATTTTCGGCACTTTGAAGTAATCAACCAATTATACATAATTGGATATTTATGAAAGTTACAAGGAAGTAAAGTCTGATAAAATAGTGTTCAGTGTAACAGTCAATTATAATGTTTATAAGTTTATAACGCGAACCAGTATAGAACATAAGTGCTTGCGAGTCTGGTTAAAACATATCTCACATAAGGCGAAGAAAGATGAAGAGATGCAGTTTCTCTGGATTTCACATCTGTCGACTACTAAGTGTTTCTTTTTCACTATGAACTCTAATGATGTTTTTCTGCAGTAGAAAGAGGGAGAAAATGGGTATCGAAAAATCTTGATAAGGGGATTATATGAATATATCTTCTATCAATAATCATATCATAAATCAAAAAACCCTGTCTGATATTGCTTTATACGTTAAATTTGCAAGTAATTGTATAAAATTTACTAAATTAGCATGAATTGATATATGCAAATATCTCTCAAACTTGACGTGCTAGAGTAAATCTAAAACTAGATTCGGAATCAGCACAAAAAACCGCATAAAACAACTATTTTCTGTTTTAGGACAGAGCAAAAGTTCAAACATGTTGACCAGTGTTACTGGTGCATTAAAGTTTATGTTTGGATATAAAAAACATACAATTAAGAGTTTCTAATACAATTAATTTTAGCTGTAAGAAATCCTTTAACACTAAAAAGAGGCCTTTTTACATTATTGTAGCTTACTTTTTATCGTATCTCGTACCATTTTTGAGATGGGGACGTTAGGTGCTTCTGTAACCTATCTCATTATTCATAAACCGCTTTAATAAACCAAGTCACCACGTTTGTAAGTATAGTTGTGGTTGTTCTTATATTCATGAGGGTGAATAGGACTTTTGTGAGCATCCTGTTTGAATAAATATCTGTGTATGTCAATGAATTTACCGTGTCTAATAATTGAAGTGAGAGTTCCAAATTCAGATACCTGAAAAAATCACAAATATGTCAAAATGAATGTAAAGAGTGTTCCAAAATTCAAGAAAGAGCTAATTTTAATATAAAACACAGATTTATAAAAAAAAAATTTATTTTTTATTGATTCATAAAGTATACAGTTAAGAGTTATGAATGTAATAGCATATCGGGTAAATGGACTCCATGGCTTTGCTGCCGCGTAATGCTATTTCGGTGAATTTTTCTATGACAGTTTTACATAAATGTGGCCGAATTTCATTGATTACAGTGCTCAATTTTCTCCTTCAAGGCTTCGGTCCTGGGCTTGTTGGCAAATATGTAGTGGTGGATATAAGGGGTATACGCCGTATACCCTTTGAATTTTTTTAAGGAACACCGTATACACTGTTTCTCAAGGAAGCTATAGTATATATACACTAAGGTATGCCCTCTGCTTAGAACGTATACCCTCTGTTTTTTTTAAGACTACACCACTGTTTGTTGACATAACCTTTATACCTAAAAAAAAAATGTCCAACGGCGTTAAATCGCATTATCTGGGCCGCCATTCTTATCACCAAAACGGTAAATTACTCTACCAGGAAATGACTCATGCAATAACTGGATTATTTCTCGGCCTATATGGTATGTGGCAACGTCTTGTTGTAACCACATGTCAACCGCATCCATACCTAGAAATGTGGGCAAAAACATAACAAAATTCAAAGATTGCATGAATTTTTGGGACACTCAGCAAAGTCTTTGAGGGCGTTTACCCGATGTGCGATTCCATGCATAACGCTATTGGTATACTTTATGAATCAATAAAAAAAAATACAATTTTTAATTATAAACCTGTGTTTTCTATCAAAGGTATTTCTTGCGTGAATTTTAGGACACCCATTATACAAAGTCCCGTTCAGAAACTAATATACACTTTTTTCATTTGCATATCATTTATATAAAAAAAAATTAAACAAAACAACCATTAGACTTTAGAAGTAGATCTTTCAGAAACATGCAATTGTACAGGATAGAAGTTTAACCCTCTAAGTGTTTGGGGCGTAATAATTCCGTTCACTAAGCTCCAGGTTTCACAGCAATACAAGCAATATTTAAGATAATATAATTCTATAGATTTAATGAATTTTAAATACATTGAAGAATGATTAATAACTCTCAAGGATTACATTCATATTTGTAATTGAGTTTTTTTTTTTATAATGTTAAAAGAAGCATATTTTCTTAGCATTTAAAACAAAATGCAAAGAAAACAACACTACAATTTTACCCTTTTGCAAGACGCTCGGAGGGTTAAATGAATGCTGATTTTGATATCACTTTCAATTTTTAAAAATAATAAATCATCATTGTAAATTGGTTGTAAGCAAAATAAATATATTCTCTGTAAAGCATGCATTGTATTTATACATTTTAAAAAGCAACGTTAAAAACGCCAAAATAAACAAAAATTTTGCAGACTAGTTTCGGTAGCGTTTAGCGTACCGTGCTAAACGCTACCGAAAGTCGTCTGCAAAATCTTTGTTTATTCTGGCGTTTTTAACGTTGCTTTTAAAAATGTATATCATTCTGCTCCATGTAGCATCTTAATAATTATGCATTCTATTTCTTATTTAAACACCTTACTATTATTTTTTAATCCTTAACCGAAAACGTGCGTTTGTGAGATGTTTGCGTCTACATATCTGCCCTTAATATTTTCTCTCTCCGACATTCCAAACTTATTTTTATGTTGTTATATTAAAAAATTGGTCCTGTTAACGCATTACCATCTGTATATTTAAAACGCTAAGCATATTCTTTCGACAATCCGTGAGAAGAAACTACTGCATCAAATTACACCAATCTTTTTTTAAATGAAAGATATTTGGCCACAGATATGTTATCATACATTCGTTTGTTCAAATATATATTTTAATTAGCCGTAATTTTAAATTAAAATTCTACAGTTACGCATGCGCATTATATAAGTAGAAGTCTGACTTTGGAGTGACGCGCTGCACACGCGCAAAGATTCTGGCTCAGTTGAAATATATCACATGTAGAAGTTGTTTTAAGATCGTCTGCTATTCGATCTTACTGTAAACAAGCTTTTCTTTCTTTCAGAAAGTTAATATTTGACTCTTTCAGCATTATTAACTATTCAAAAATTTATTTTGTCGATATTAAGAGCTAGATAAGACTCATTTCAGGGGTGTCACATTGTTTTGGTCATATTACACGCTGAAGATAAACACAGAGATTTGAAACTAAAAGTTATGGCTGATGAATTGCCAATAGTTACACAGGAAGATTGGGAAACGAGCATGTTAAGTTGTAGTTTCTTCTTTTAAAAAATAAGGTGACATAAATATTAAAACGCAAAACTCTTTTTGTAAGATCAAAACTCAAATTCGAGGCAATTGCGTATGCGTCAACTGTGTTTCGAACCCCTTCAATTTAGAAGGAAGAAAAACAAGTTCTTGATAGCGTAGTCGGTTAAGGCAGCAGTTTAAGGCGCTGAATTTTTGCAGACGACGCAGGTTCGAATCCAAGCCTGGCAAAATGTGTACTATTTTTGTCAATAATTCATTTCAATAATGACATATTTTATTAGGAAGAGAAATTATTGGATTTTCATTTTATTATTATTTGAATTATTAATAAAATTTAACTCTCAATAATATTTTGAAAAAAAATAATGATTTTATATTTAAAATATTTTGCATGTAATTATCAATTAAATAAACTAAACTGATCTACAATTTTCGTTATATTTTTTGACATTATCAAGAATATATATGGGTGAGTGTCAGAAAGAAAAGTTTGTCATTCATATGCGTAAAAAATAAAACGGAAAAAAAGAAAAATATTCGTATTAAAGCTATAAAAGAAATTACCTTGATATTCAGGTTTACTATTTAAAAAATGTAAAATAAAATTCAAGTAAATATATATATATATTATAAATCGTTAGCTGCATCGAGTTTCAGATTTAGGTTTTTAGAGAATGAGACAGATAAAAATAAAATTCATGGCAACTTTTAATGGTCGTGTAGTTTTAATAAATAAATAAATAAATGAAAATAAATATAGTTATTAAGGGGAGGGGGAAAGAAAAGACGCCATAGTAAGTAAAAATAAATTCTCTACCCAATATTTTAAGGTAAATTTCTGATAAAAAGCAAGGAGAATTGGTTGTAAAAAGAAATAGGAGTCACTTATCAATATAGAAATTCATCACGTAATTCGTCATTAAATAATTAATTTAAAAGCAACTATTTAAAAATTTAAGAATTTTTCTAATGAAACATTCAAGTTATTTACCATCAAATCTTGACGGGCACTATCTAGTTAAAGATTAAATGTGTAAGTTCACTATTTGGTAACTTATTAATTTTCTGTTTGTGCACGGAAATTTTTACGTTTCCGATTAAGGTATAATCTTTATTCACACGAACAACAGGGTCTTACTATAATGCAGTTATCACAAACTAATTTTCACATGCATACCGCTACTGATGTTAGTAGAACATAAAAAAATATATATTGAATGTCTGAATTTTGTTAAAATAGTGTTTAAACAGTTTTGAGTGCATCAGCAACAACCCTTTCTCGAGAATAACATAAATCGTACCTATATAATCAAGAAAAACGTAAAACATTTTCTTTTGAAAATTAGTTTTAATATAAGTTTGTTTTATTAGAGAGGATTATCTTATATATGCACCGAATGTCATGCATGCAGCTCTTGTGAATATACACTATATTGCAATTAATGACCGGCAGCTTCCAATTTTAGACATTTTGTTGAATATTTAGAAAAATACTTGACAGATTCTTCTGGAATTTCAGGATTGAAAAGAACAGGTATGACCTCATATTTAGCAATGTCGATTTGATAAGGGGGGCAATTAGGGGGCCAACAATATATCAATGAAAAAAAATAAAACTTGGGATCGCCCTGTAAAATAAAATGCACGAAATGGTCTATCGGTACCGAATATAAATAAACAGACATTGTGCAATATGTGTATTCTTTTGTGTAAGAATAGCACGTACATTAATAGAGATATATTTAAAAAAATTAAAAAATTCTTGCATGTTTTTTGCTTATATCATGCAGGGTTTTCAACGAAATTTAACGCCGGTTTCAGAAAAATTGACAAAATATAGTAGAAACGATATAATGCAATTGAAATATAAATATATTAAATATTTTAAGAAATAGGAGCAGTTGTATGAAATAATTTTTATCTGCGCATGCGCGAACGATAACAAGGATCATTTTACATAATTTAATAGTCAACTCTATGGAGCAACTTATTAAAAAACATCTAGTCAAATATCGTAAAAATTCAGAAAGATGTCGGCATTAGAGTGAGCAAATTTTTAGTTGTTCTCTAAAAGCAGCTGAATGCTAAGGGATTTTCCAGAAATTGACATTTTTAATTTTTATTTTTTTTTATTTTAATATTTTATTGATGCTTTAGTTCTTCTTGGATAATCACCAAATCGAGCCTGTACCATGATCAAAAGAAGTATCAAAATCGAAGCAATTTTCCAAATCTACTCGTTGATACTCACTAAATTCTAACTTTTTTCTGAAATTCAGTTAATAAAAAATGACAATTTGTGTAAAATCCCTTATCATTCAGCTGCTTTTAGAGAACAACTGAAAATTTGCTCACTTTAACGCCGATATCTCTCTGAGTTTTTACGATATTTGACTAGATTTTTTTTTATTAAGTTGTTCCATAGAATTGACTATTAAATTATGTAAAATTATCCTTGTTATCGTTCGCGCATGCGCAAATAAAAATTATTTTATACAACTGCTCATATTTCCTAAAATATTTAATATATTTATATTCCAATTGCACTATATTGCTTCTACTATATTTTGTCAAGTTTTCTGAAACCGGCGTTAAATTTCGTTGAAAACCCCGCATGTTACAAGTAAAAAACATGCAAGAATTTTTTAAATATTTTAAATAAATCGCTATATCTCCATTAATATACGTGCTATTCTTACACAAATGAATACACAAATTGCACAATGTCTGTTTATTCATATTCGGTAGCGGTAGATAATTTGTGCATTTTATTTTACAGGGTGATCACAAGTATTATTTTTTTCTTTGATTTTTTGTTGGCCCCCTAATTGGTCCCCTTATCAAATCGACATTGCTAAATATGAGGTCATACCTGTTCTTTTCAATCCTGAAATTCCAGAAGAATCTGTAAAGTATATTTCTAAATATTCGACAAAATGTCTAAAATTGAAAGTTGACGGTCATTAATGGCAATATAGTGTATATATGTATTTTATTTTGACTTATTATATTAATTTTCCCATATTTTAGTTATCGTTTATTACAAATGTAAAATACTACATATTGCAGACTTCCGGAGGAAAGCAATTCCGGAAAACTTTGGTATATTCACCTAGAGAATGACCCTTTGGCTAATGTCTGACAAATGTCTATTTGCATGCTTTTTGTTTGAACATGAAAAAGAAACCCTACTGGCGAAGGTCATTCATTTTCATGTTAAAACAAAAAGTGTGGAAATAGACGTTCTGTCTGACTCCAAAGTCACCTTTAAGAAGACACCCTTCTTTCAAATGTTAATTTATATACATACGCTTCTTTGACGAATCTACGAGCTATTCACAGTTTCATGCTTTTAACATTTCTGGTTTTCTATCGTCTTTCCAAATTTATTTTTTGTATTTGTGAATTCAGTTTTATTATATGTATCTATACAGATATAGATATAGCTATAGATAATTTTCATGCTATAACTAATTTATGAACACATGTGGATGTGACTTAGTATGTGCATAGTACATACCGATATCTAAATTAGTCCATTGGCCAGCTTAACTCTCATCTTGTTTGAAAACGGAAGCCGTTAAAAAAAATTAATTTAAAAATTTACATCGAGGTATAAACTTTAGAAATTGAAAAAAAATCTTATGCCTTTAACCTGAATACAAGTATTCCGGAAAATATTTCGTTTTGTCTTCTCTATAAAAATTGAATTTTTAATGGTGTCTAACGTTTTGAAACGATCTTATTTCTTTTATTCGGCCTCACCGTATTTTCTAACCGATTTGGATGTGGCTGAGCATGTGTACGGGTCATATTAAGGTCTCAACTGAATTCGTTAGCCAGCTTTATCCGCCGTAAATTGATGAAGCAAAGATTAGGTTCTCGAAATTAGTGCTCCCGACAGGATACGTATTTCAGTTATACGTTTAAACAATATACGTATATACGTATAATATGTTTCTATGAAATACGAATATCTTAAAATATTACGTTTAAACGTATCCGGATACGTATAAGGGTACATCGGTGAAACGTATATTTAAGGATACGTACAGTCGTGGAAAAAAAAGTAAACACCCCCTACTAACTCAGCAACAATTTATCGTAGAAGAAAGTTACTGGTACCGAACGATTGGAAGTAAATTCAACTTTTAAATGATGTATATAAAATTTGCATAGGGGGCCATCTACATATTAAAACGAACCATAACTTCATTTTATTCAATGGCAATACCCAATTCTGACAGCATAAATGAACCCTACACCCTTCAATTAGCCTAAAAACAAATTTTTATGCAAATTGTACCATACGTTTCCGAGAAATTAATTATTTTATAACGAGCGTATTTTAAGGGCTGTATCCCAATTGAAGTTGGGTACTCGATTTCAAACCGAGAGAGCCTCCTTCTTGATCAAGGCCCCTTAATCTGTCAATGAAGCCTGTTAGATAACAAGGCAGCAGAAGAAATTTCAAAATATCTACTCACTTCTATCATAGACGGCCCCTTAAACCATCATTTTGCCGTTTTTGAAGTATAATTTGAAAACTATTTGGAAGAAAAATGTGAAATTTTGGATTTTCATAAAGCAGGATTTAATAAATCTAAATCCATCAAAAAAATTGTAGGTTGCAATTCATATTTTTTTTCGAATATTAATTTCATAATTCATATTTCATATCATAAAATTATAAAAATTTCAAATTCAGCGTATTTATGTTTGGGCACATTAGTTTTATTGCTACACCAAAAATTAGCACATTAGGAGCATAATTTCAGGAGATATAAATAAAAATATGAAAATGTAATTTAACATTAGAATCAATAAATTTTGAATGCTTATAATTCAAAAACTTATCATTCAAATGACTTGAAATTTGGTTTCTAGGCATAGTTTGAACCGAAGATTTGGAATATCTCCTTAATAATGGGTATTGCCATTGAAAAAAAATGAAGTTTGGGTTCATTTTAATATGTAGATGATCCCCTAAGCAAATTTTATATACATCATTTAAAAGTAGACCTTATTTCAAATCGTTCGGTACCAGTAACTTCCGTCTACGATAATTTGTTGAAGAGTTAGTAGTGGTGTTTACTTTTTTTTTCCACGACTGTACATTTATAGTATACGTATATTTCAAGTATCGTATTTACTTTTAATGACAGTAGACCTGCTGAGTCTTACATCACTGAATGGAGAATAATCTGGAAATTGGTCGCGTTACCGTGGCAATCTTCATATTATGTTCATACATAAGATTTTGTTATTTTTCTCTATAAATATCTTAATGAATTTATGTTTTTTTTTTTTTTTTTTTTTTTTTTTTTCTTCTATCTTCAATAGAGGAAAATATTGTAATCGAAAAATTTTTCGACTTCCGGTTTTTTACGGATTTGCATGTTGTAGGAGCCAGAGATACCAAAAAAACATGTTCATAAAAAATTTCTGTCTGTCACCATTGTACCATCAAAACGTGTATGAAGTTATGCATAGAATTGAACCGAATATTTTAAAAGTTTTTGACTATGGCAAGCAGGTCCCCCCTTGTTTTGGAAAAAACTCCGCAGGTAGGGCTCGCTGTAATAGCAATTTTTATGGCATTTTGAACATTGTACCACCAAAAAGTGTATGAAGTTATGCATAGAATTGAAGCACATTTCTTTAGGTTTTTGGCTATGACAGGTAGATCCTCCCTTAATTTGAAAAACTCCGCATTGTAGGGGGCGCTGTAATAGTGATTTTTGTGGAATTTTGAGTATTGTACCATCGAAAAGTGTATGAAGTTATGCATAGAATTGAACCAAATTTGTTTTTAAAGTTTTTGCCTATGGCATTAGGCCCTCCCTTAATTTGGAAATAATCCGCCACAGAAAATCAAGGGGCAGAAAATCTCGGTCAAGTTCGTTAATGGGCAAAATCGAACCGAGGAGTTGGAAATAGGGAGAGGTTTTGTGAATACAGAAATAAACCCATATTTTTTTAGTTATAATACATATCGAATCAGTTTAAATTTATAACTTCTAGAAAATGGGCTCAAGGGGCGAAAAGATAGGGTTTTAAGAAGAAAAAAATTCATTACTTCGTCAATTCACAAGATATCAAATCCAATTAAATTTATTATAAATCGTATTAATATTATCTACAACTTTTATTTTGATTAGTGTTTGATAAGACCAACTCTTACTGTAAAAAAATTAAAAAAAGAAAACAAAAAAGGGTGGTTGAAAAAGAAAAAAAATCCATTACTTCGTCAAATCACAAAATATCGAATTCGTATAAATTTTTTATAACTTTTCTTAATATTTTGTACAACTTTTATATTGACTAGTTTTTAATATGACCAAATCTTACAGCAAAAACAAATTAGTAATACATAATTGTTGAAAGAAAAATTATCGTATTATGGGTGTACTCAAATCCAATCGGATTTATTTTCTGACTCATTTTTAAATTCATTTTTGATCTCAAACGCATCCAAGTCCCAGGTTTCCTTATTCAGAGACTATATAAGGTGCCGTACAGGTCGAAGTTTTGATAAAGGCAGAATGTATTCCTAAAAATGCTGTCAAAGTGGGCATCTTGAACCGAATTTCCCGAAGGGATAGTGCTGGAAACGAAAAAATAGGCCTTACTGAGAAAATAATTGTTTATAAATGAATTTCTAATTAATGGAACGAAAAATAAACACACAGATCGCATACATAACTCTCTTTGAAAATCACGTCAACAAGTTTAATATTTTTACTTTTAAAATTTTGTCTGAAAATGTGTCAGAAAATTTATAGTAGTTGAGCGTGGGAAAATATTTTTCTGAATACAATATGATTATGATAAAACCAGCTCCTACAGAAAAATAAAGCTAAAAACTCGTCAAAAGCGACCAAATAAAATTGTTAAACTGGTTTTAGTTCTAATCTTGATTTAGTTTTTGATAGTGAAATTAGTACTTAGCTTCGAAATCTACCTTCGCCTGTAGCCCGAGTCGGCAGGGATTTTTTGTATAAAGTACCTTTACATTTCGATTACTTATAGACTGGCAAACAATCGATTTGTAGGTTTTAGAACGCAACTGAACATGCTTAAAATGGCTTGCCTTCTATTTCCTTTTTTTAGAGAAAAACATATTTTCATAATTCTTTAAATTTAAAAAAGAATATTCTTAACTACAATAAAAGTGTGATTACAAAACTTCCCAGGAGTCTGATTGATCAATGTTACTATAAAATGTAAAGAAAATTTAAGTCTGTTCTGTGGCCGCATGCAAAAATAATGTGCGAAGTGCCTATGCCATAAATCAAAAGAATTCAGGTGCTGTGCTACAGATCCGCGAAAGGTAGCTTTGAAGCTACCCGCTACCAATAGTAACGCATTTAATAATTAATAGCTTAGTTTTTAGGGAAAACAGCCAACATCTAAACTGAGAAAAAGTATTCAGTTTTTTTAAGTACCTGTAAAACAACCAGAAAGTAGATAAACTCCGGGCGATCATGGTTCTTTGAACAAAGAATCGCGATGGCCCCGGTAAATCGCGAGATTGCATTTCTCAATGTCTCTAATCCGCAGATAAGCATTAAAACATCTATTTTCATACCTTGAACAAAAAACGTTTAGACGTTTATACGTTTAACCGCTTGGGTAAGATCCGTATATACGATGTACCGTATATGCTGTTTTGCATAATACGTATAACCGCCGTAGCCTTATTATACGTATCTGAAATCCATACCCCTTATAATACGTATTATACGTATACTCGTATATAAGTTTAATAGGGAGCACTACTCGAAATGTATAAAAATACCCGCATTGGAAATGCATATATGTATAAGACACAAATTACAACAGCGCAAGTCGACATTGAAATTCACGTGGATGGGTTAAACTGTAAAATTTAAAAGTTGGTAGGAAGGTTTTGCAGACTAGACTTTGAAAAGTATTGGTAAAAAAAAAATTGGTTTTATTATCTGTGAAAATTGATACACAGCAAGTTATTCTACCACTAAGCACTGAACCTTTAACTAAAGCGGGACTTTGGCAAATTAACAATGAAATTGGTGTCTTGCACATTGTAAAAATTTTGTGTAAAGTTACGAATTTTTTTCTGGGAAACTGGAGTTCCTAGGAGTTTTACATAACGGCAACAACAAAAATTCATGCAACAGATACACTTTTGCACGGTAAATCAAAACATATGTATGGTTACTAAGAATGTTTTAGGAAACAGGGATGGCTAGAGCTTTTTATGTAACTGCAACCCGGGTTACAGATATAATTTTATTAATATTATTGTAATTTTTGTAGATTCTTTTGTAAAATACAGATTTCTGCAGCTTTGCAAAAACTTGTTTTCTACATTTACATTTTTTTTATAGTGTACAGATAAAGTTTTAGTAAGCGTACAAATTTCTGTAACTTTACGTCTGTAAAATTACAGAATTTGTTTTTACAGTGCATACGCATGTAATGTAAAACGTTATAGATTTTTAAATTGGACATCCATTTAAATTGTCATTTTATATGAAATTTACATCTATAATCAATCAGTAATACAGAATTTCAATTTCGGATAAAACTAGAAAAAATTATTAATGAAGAATATTATTTATAATTATTTGCCGATACTTTTGAATTCTATCCGAAACGAATTAAAAATAAATATTTTCAGTATCGTTTCTTTTAAACGAAATTTAGTTCGTAATTTGTTGGAAAAACGTCTGAAATTTATCATTGCTTAGAATGTCATTAATTCAAGGCTTAAAAAGTCATTAATATTTGTTAAACGAAGTAAATGGCATTGAAATTTTAATTTACACGCACTAAGACACGAATTATTTTCTGTCAGTATCTGATTAAATGGTAATGGAATGTAAATGATGTTTTTTTAAGTTATCGGGCAAGTAACCATTATAGAAGTGACATAAAAAAAACCCATAATATTAGTATTTACGGCATTTATTATTTTCTTGTATATACTCCATTGTAATTTTTTATTTACTTATGAGTAATGAGTATATACATGTACATAACATGTATATGCATAATTATGAGTATATACATCATTTTTAAAGCAATTTAACAATTTCCAACGCAGTTATAATTTATTTAAGAATTCAGTTTGAATGTTCTGTTCGTGTTCTTATTTTCGTAAACTTACTTGGATTACAATGGAATTTTTGTATGTTACTAGATGATCAGCCTGACATTGCCTGGGCACGTTTATAATAACCTTGGCAATCTGAATTTCCTGTAAAAAATGGAAAATCATAATATTGTTTTCTCTGTAATTTTTTTTTAAATACAAAAAAAGGATGGTTTATCTAACATGATAAAAAAAACCCTTAATTACGTATATGGAAACAATCCTTGAAAAGTATTAATCTTTATTCAACGTTTTAAAACTGCATTATATTTCTAAAATTATATTACTTTAAATAATACATCTATTGCAGTGAAAGCTACAGCTTAGTGATTTGATATGTAATTTCACGCCGCTGAGCGTGTCAAATATACCGAAAATCAATGTCGAATGATTTTATATTTTAAAAGAAATATTTCCAAACGAACCTAATGTTGGCATTAGATTATATAATTTTAACACAATTATTCTAATTGGTAAATGAATAATATTAGATGTAAATGTCCAACTGGGCGAAAAATGTTCGGACCAGGATTCGAACCAAGGATCTCCTGGCTGAAGCCGCCAGTGCTCTACCATCTGAGCTATCACGGACGAATCTGGTGGAACTTTTTCACCCAGCTAATCTTAATGATTATAACATCTGATCTGAAACCCTGTTCAGCTCAACAGAATAAATCACAGGTAACGGAACTCTAGAAATCGCTGGATTACAATCCAGCGATTGTAATCACATGCTATAATCAAATCAGATGCTATAATCATTAAGATTAGCTGAGTGAAAAAGAACTACCAGATTCGTAATTCAGCGATTTCTTGAGTTCCAGTCCCTGTGATTTATTCTATTGAGCTCAACCGGGTTTCAGATCAGATGCTATAATCATTAAGGTTAGCTGGGTGAAAAAGTTCTACCAGATTCGTCCGTGATAGCTCAGATGGTAGACAACTGGCGGCTTCAGCCAGGAGATCCCTGGTTCGAATCCTGGTCCGAACATTTTTCGCCCAGTTGAAAATTTACATCTAATATTGGTATGCTTTCCACAGCGTACACACTCGCATTTCTATTATCATGGTTCGTACGGATACCGTTATTTCTCCATAAAACTACCAGTATATATTTTGTTTTAAAAAAATCTTCTTTAAACACGCAAAATTTCGCCTTCTTTTAAGAAGAGATAAGATAATACCTGTGCCAAAAAATGTCTGGTCTGCAAAATTCAAGGAGGCGTAAGAACCATGATTATATTAAATTTTAGAATCCATATCTATTCAAACAAACCAAGTGTTGTGGGCCCAGATGCTTTCGGAAGCGTACACTGAGCATGCTAAGCATGCACCGTTCCATTTTTACTTCATATTTTTAAACGAAAATCTTTCAAAAAAAAAACCCTAGTGCATTCGCAGCCCTGATATTACCCTACTTATTCAGCAATAACGTTGGTGTATTAGGATGATAGGAGAGAGGAGAACTTAACCCACAAATTATGCTGAAATAAAGTAACAGAAAGAAGCTAAAACAATTGATGAATCATGTACCTCTTTTTAATCTCATGAACGGGAAGTAATATATTTCTAGAAAAGAAAAAAGAGTTTTTGAATAATTCAATATAACACGTAGAAATAGCAGAATAACATACATAAACAAGAGCTAAACTCTTAGTATGTTGCGTTAAAATTTTAGATCATTAGCTCAGAAATAACATAACATCTTTACTCAAAAGGTGCGCGCTCTTTATCCTATATGATTTTTTTAATATTCAAATTGATTTTTTCAATACAAAATCTAATAATTTGAACAAAGTTTATACTCATTCATTAGCTAAATTAAATATGAAATCCAAAGTATAAAATATAATTTTCAATTCATGAAAATTCTCTTTTTCTAATTTCGGGCGGGTAAAAAGATAATACACATTTCCGTGGAACGTCAAATTCGAGAAATACATTCTGTTTTAGATTTTTCTTCTTAACAAATTAAACTATTGTTACTAATTTCAAGCTTATTGATAATCATACAATGGATAATATGGACATAATATGGAGACGAAATATTTAACCTTTACAAATGGAAACTTTTATTGAATATAAAATGTGTAAAAGCGTAAAATAAAAGCGTAAAAAATAGCAACGTTAAAAGCACCAAAATTTTAAATTTTAAGCAAATGTGTATCAAGTATCAATATATAAAATGTGTATCAAGTATTTCTAAACATTTTCAAAATTATCAAAATAACTAAATAACTAAATAGTAAGTTTTACAAATGTATTAAAATAATATTTATCCGTGTTCTTGCATATTTTTATCATTTAAATTTGTTGGTTGAAAAATTCATTAATTTATCATGGCATTAACAAAGCGTTGATAATATCTCTGATTTCTTCTATTACAGTATCACCCGGTAACTCTGCGACAAACAAATAAAATAAATTTCACCGAAATCTTTTTTCTGTTATTGTTTTGATAGATTCTATCATAGTTTCAAAAATAATGCTACTAGCCTTTTTTTTTTTTTTTTGCTTAATATATTACTTATTAAAAAATAATATATTTAGAGTACATTGATAAAATAATGACAAAATTCATGAACATCTATTTAGAAACCACCACAATATCACCTATTTTAAAATGCCCACTCGGGTAAAATTTTGGATTTCCTAAGTTCAGCATAGTCTTTCGGCTATTCTAAATCTTTCAAGCAATTTCAGGTACAGTAACATTGTTCTGTCAGAGTAATCTTATTCCGTGGTTCAGTTGAAATGTTTTTTCTTGATAGCTTTCTTTGCAACATCAAAATGTAGGATGTTGTAAGTGGAAGACAGTGAATAGGTTTTCATGAAAACAAAGATGGGAACTAAATTTATATCGTTTGAGAAATAATATCACACTTTTTAAATGGAAAAAAAATTCTCTATCAAAACGACGAGTTTGAAAAACATTTATACTTTATGCTTAAAATAATTCTGTGACATTATAATGTACTCCTGAATACTTATAATTTTCTTTTATATTTATGTTAATATTTGTTTCTGACATGCTTTCTGTTATTGAGCTTGCATTTATTTGAATATCAGTCGATTCTTACTGAAAATTACAGGTTTTCGTTCATTAATATGATCAATTAATACTACGATATTATGGCTGTAATAGAAAGACGCATTGAGTGTGAAAAACTGCTATAGATCCACAACCAATTTTTTTAAAAAACAAGTACGCATAAACAGACAATGTAACAATATACTATGATATAGTTTTTGATGTATTATTGTTTGTAATTAGATATTACAGCTATTATTTCAAACTGTATGGTACAAAATCGAAAATGTTCTTTCGGCCTGCACTGGAAGTTTAAAGGCAGCTTCCATATTCTTTGTTTTTTAAATAAAAGCTATTTTTTGTAAAAACACAAATAGTTAAAATGAGTGGCAACCATTATAGAAGATTAAATACCAAATTAGTCTTCTAAATCGAAGTTGGCTTAATTTATACGATTTAATATTGAATTTCAAAAGGCTATATTTCAGCATTTTTTCAGGAAAGGGTCGAAGCCAAAAATGCTCCAGAATTTTTGTATCAAAAAGGAACTTTTAAAGGAAAAATAAGTTCTGAATTTTTTTTTTTTTTTTTTTTTGTAATTTTACTTATAAATTCATATGTTTAAGTAGTTGCCATTTTGAAACAAACTGACGGATGAGGATAAGAAAGGAACTAGGTTGAGAACTTGGTTTGTTCTATTCCAAGGCCCATTATACCACATCCAAATCTATTCATAAATACGACTGTTTACAGCATGGCAATATGTTGCCTCTGTTGTCTTTTTGGAAAATGTTAGACACATTAAAAATGTTAAATGCCCCTCTGCCAATTGTTTAGTATAGAGGCGAAATAAAAAATGCTCCGGAATCCTTGTATCGGGGGTAAACACAAAGGAAAAAAAATACAAAATTCTAATTATTTTTTACACCTTTTTCAATTTAAAATTCTACAATTTTCTCCTTCAAGCCGCCATTTTGAAACATGATGGCGGATGCAACTGTGTAACTCACTCTGTTGAGACCTTGCTATGTCCTTTACTCATACTGTGTTACACCCCATATTGGTTCAGAATTACGAGTGTTACAGCATGACAATAATCAGATAATACATATTAATATACACATATATTGATATACATATATCAACGTTTCAGCGGGGGATATTTTTATGGTCTGGGATTCATAACCGGTTAAAATATGCCAACATTTTCTGCATTGCTTTCCTCCGACGGCTGCATTAGGAAACATTTTACCTTTTGCATTCACCTAAAACACATAGTTTTATAATTGTACTGATCCTGGTGAAATTCTTTTCTTCTAGTCGATATCTGTATTATAAATGACAAACATGTCCTTGCGTAATGCTAACGTCATTTTGACGGTGGCAACAACATACGATTAAATTTCACTTTTATTAACTTTTATCGCGATTTATTAAACTTCTAAATACCGCACATTTTCATTTTTTGCACCGTCCAATAGAAAAGAAAATGTACTTTCAAATGCAATTTTTGGGGAATCTGTGTCATAATTTACTCGATTTATCTTTTGATTAAGTTAATTTTTAAGCATAATTAAAAAAAAAAATCTGTAGCTTTTGCTGCATAGTCACACCAAGTCTTTTACATAAAACGATTACTCGACTATACTATGTAGAATTCTCATTGGTCAGAACGGAGATATTCTATAAAAACGTTGGAATGACTATGCAGCTAAAGCTGCAGGTTTTTCAGTGTATCTTTATCGCGTGCAGACGATTTCATAAGATAAATCCGTTTGCAACAAATTAATACATTTAATCATATAATATATTACCTTATAAGTTGATTCCAGCTTATATTGCATAACGAAATTATAATATTCGTCAATAATAAATAAAACAATAGCATATAAATAAAACACAAATTTAATATGTCTAATCGAATTTCGCGCATAATCCACAGAATCGAAAAGGCTGATTGTAAATTAGCGATCTTTGAAGATTTCTTCGGCTTTTAACTCCTGACCTGAGGCCAATATGAAAATATCGCTTTTAATAAGTTTCGAAACTTGTTTTGAACTCATTATTGCTATTTTACATACAAATAGGATTTTTAATATTGTTAGTGGAAATTCTAAAAAAATATATTAGATAAAAAATAGACCCGTGCGATTCTTTCTCACCTCAAACTTTGAGATTATTTGCTATTTGATTAACTCCAATTCGTTTTATCAAACAACGTCTTTTAACGATATACATCGATACTATGTCAAATGCCACTCGCAGAACCTTTCGAAAAATATCCCACTCATCGCTGTGCCTTCAGTATGTAAGGAGAAAAAGGACGTTAAAATCAGAAATAATATACAGATGGCTTTTACCTATATTCCGAAACGCGGGAAACCCGCGGGTATCCCCTTGTATTAGTAAAATCAACAAACTCCTAGAAAAGCTCCCCTGTGCCCATTTTTTCGTGGAATTGCTACAAAATTATAAAAGCGCAATTTTTCTCGCTCTTTTTCTTCGATGTCTGAAGGGGTAGTTCCTAGGAAGGGTTATTTCTGTGTTTCTATAGCACCTTCAAATACTAAAAATGGTTATCATTTCTTATCATCGCTCTATTTTGTGACATTTTATGAAACTTATCAACATGATGTTCACTTGCTATTTAAGATATACGTTACTGAAATTAAAAGACTACGTCTCATAAAATTTCTAAGGAACCAACATTTTAAATTACTTTTTGAATATAAATTTTCGAAACTAATAGGAATTCGAAAGATCGATGATTGTTTAAAAAATAAATCAATTTCTGTTGTCGCTAGAAGCGCCATCTAAATAAATTGTTTAAAAACATGTGAGTTGAGTTCGAACATTTAAACCTCAACTCTTGTTCTTTTATTTGTGGTTAGAGAAATTAAATTAGTGATTACATTTCATGAGCTCTTTATTCTGCGTTATGTGCAGTAATTAATTTAGTGATGGCTATTGGAGGGACCATTTTCTGAATGCTTCAAGTACGCGAATCCCGAAATATAACACATTACCCCATGCATTTGAATTATACTTTAAAAACTATGTGCAATGTAATTTGTTAATGTGCGATAAAAAAATAAAGTAACGTTAGGAGTTGAAAACTTTAAATATGCATTAATACTAATTTACTTTAATAAATGACATCCTAATTGATATCCAATGGTAAAATTTACTGGAAAATCCGAAATTGATGTGAAAAATAAATGTCTTAATGGAATTCTTAAAATTTTGTACAATTTCTCTACGAAGACAGCCCTTTAAGTATATTCTTATGTGCCATACCATACTATTATAATGTGCGAATACCTTGTTTTAAGGCACCGAATATAATATTTTTCCTTCTCGATTCTGAAGTCTCACATGTGACACTTTCGAACCGAGGAGCACATAAAGTAAACTATGTTGAAGGTATTTGGTTTTTGATCAAAAGCAAAAAATTGCATTACTTATGCTTGTTTCCACATAAAGTAAAAGCTATTTGATCTGAGTTTGCAAAATGTCTTTCAGACAGTGCGTCTAAGAAAATAAGAAATTTTCGTAATTAAATAACTTAAAAGATTTAGAATTTTAAAAAAAATGAGGATTTGTAGATCATTCAACTAATTAAAGGCCGTTAATTTGCTACTGTGTGAATTTCGGTTATTGATAATTAAATTTATATTTTAAGAGTGTTAGTAATTTTTGATGTGTGTTTGTGAATCTAAATTACCAGCACCCTAAATTATCTATTTCAGAAAAGGTGTCCTCCAATCATCTACGGTGTCTTTTTTTGTGTGCGAAATCAATGAAAGTTTATTTGCAGTATTATTTAACCTTCGGGAATAACACGAAAACAATTATTTAAGAAAAAATAAAGTTGAAAAAATGTCAAATTAAAAATTAAGAAAAACAAAGAATTTCTGAAGCTGAACATTTGGTTATACATTCTGTTGATAATTTGGTGTCCTTATATGAAAATGAAATATAAATAAATGCACCAAAAGTTCCCAACTGTTATTCAATTGATGTTTTTGTTTTAGCAACAAAGCAAAAATAAATATGAAACTTTAATATCTCAGTTATTTCCAGTGAATGAAGTTAACGAAATTACCTTTAAAGAGACAACGTATCTAAGTAGAACCGACACATATGAATTTACAACCTATATGAATATTATATCAACCTATATGAATTTACACGCTTTATTCAAATAATAAAATACTAAATAAAATTATTAACTTTAAGCACATATATATATCTTATACTATAATACAAGCAAAAATTGTGTGTGTGCGTGTGTTTGTGTAAATTTTATCTTAAAAAAGGCTCTAACGATTTTGAATAAATATTGTATTTTACTATTTTCGGGCACGAGAAGACCATTGGGCTAGGTCCCATGTTCGACAAGATTCGATTAGTGGGTCATTTTGGGTCATAATGGGTCATGGTCAAGCTAATTATATCTAAAAACCGGCTCTATCGATTTTGACTAAATTTTGTATTGTGTCGTGTTTGATTATCAGAAGACCATTAGGCTAAGCCATATGTTAGAAAAAAATTCCATTAGTTGTTCCTTTTTGGTTCACTGCGGGTCAAGCTAATTTTATCTAGAAAAGGTCTCTAACAATTTTGACGAAGTTTTGTATTCTATCGTTTTCGTGCACAAGATTACCATTGGGCTAGGTCGCATGTTCAAGAACATTCGATTAGTGGGTCGTTTTGGGTCAAAATGGGTCAGGGTCAAGCTTATTGTGTCTAAAAAACGGCTTGAACGATTTTGACAAAATTTTGTATTATACCGTTTCCGGGCACGAGAAAATCATTGGAATATGTCATATGTTCGAGAAATCTCGATTAGTGGGTCATTTTTGGGTCACTACGGGTCAAGCTAATTTTGTCTAAAAATTGGCTCTAACTATTTTGATTAAATTTTGTATTCTATCGTTTTCCGGATAGAGAAGACTATCGGGTTAGGTCGCATGATCGAGAAAATGCGATTAGTGTGTCATTTTCGGTCATAATGTGTCAGGGTCAAGTTAATTATATCAAAAAACGACTCAATCAATTTTAACTAAATTTTATATCCAACCATTTTCGGGCACGAGAAAACTATTGGGCTAGGCCATGTGTTCGAGAAATTTTTATTATTGTGTAATATTTGGGTCACTTTAGGTCAAGCTAATTTTATCTAAAAAAGGGGTCTAACGATTTAAAAAAAATTTCTATTCTGCAGTTTCCGGGCACGGAAAGATCATTGTGCTAGGTCACATTTTTGAGAAATTTCGATTAATGGGTCGTTTTTTGGGGCCACTGAGGGTCAAGCTAATTTTATCTAAAAAACGACTCTAACGATTTTCGCTAAATTTTACGTTCTACCATTTTCAGTCTTAATAAAACCACTGGGCTGGGTCACATGTTCGACAAAATTAGATTAGTGGGCCATTGCGGGTTCAGCTAATTTTATATAAAAACGGCTATAATGATTCTGACTTAATTTCCTATTCTATCGTTTTCGGGCTCAAGAAGACCGGCTAGGTCACATGTTCAAGAACATTCGATTAGTGGATCATTTTTTGTCACAATGGGTAGTGTCAAGCTAACTGATCTAAAAAACGGCTCAGACTATTTTGACAGATATTTGTACTATATATTTTTCTGTCTTAAGAAGACCACTTCGTTGTGTCACATGTTCGAGAAAATTAGATTAGTGGATCATTTTGGTGTCACTGGTGATCAAGAAAATTTTACCTATAAAACGGCGTAAAATGATTTTGAATAAATTTTGTTTCCTACCATTTTTGATTAGCAGACCATTGATCTTAAGTCACATGTTCGAGTAGATCTCATTAGTGCGTCATTTTTGGTTACTACGGGTCAGGTTAACAAGGCTGGTAAGTTGGCGAAATATTGGCGACAATTGGCCGAAAAATCGACTTTCAAGATTACTAATGCCAAAACACATACTCGGCGCCAAATGCAAGAATGTCGCCAAATTTGGATATATTTATCGAACAAATAAACATTCAGAATGTGAAAGAAGTTTTTAGAAATATTTAATAGGACTCGAGATACATGGTTAAACTAATCAGATTTGAGCTAAAAATGTAATTTGGAAGGACGAATGATACAGTAAAAATATTATATCGCGACACTAATTTTGATAACACTAATTTTGAGTTGCACCCTAATTTTGACTGAGCTATGCTCGGTTCCTGCTTGTATATATAGATATATATATATATATATATGCAAAGAATTACGGTTCAATTTTAATAATATTGAATCAACCAGCGGATAACTATTTAAGAAAAAAAAATTATGCACATATATATTATTCAAATAAAAAATCAAATTTCCAAGATCTCAAGTTCATTTCTGGTTATTTTCCATTCAGAGATATTTCATTGAATTTAAATAAATATAAATTTGGAAATAAAAATCCAGAGAAACCCGTAAAAAAGACAATTGATTTAAGGAGTTTATTTGTAGACATTTCAGAGGAAACAAGAGAGGAAACATCTGAAAAGACAAATGCCTCTAGGAAGGAAATATCTTCCTCTTTTATACGAAACCCTCCATTTGTGATGATCCTTTAATGCAAATATTGTGAACGGAAGGGAACATTCCCAAATTAAATACGCTTGCGTTAGCTTGTATATGTGTCCATGAAAATATTTTATTTTTTCACAATTTGTTGAGATAGTAAATTTCAGAAATATATGTTAAAATATATTGGAAATATCAGTATAATTCAAACGTTCCTTATGACATATGTAGATGTAGACCAGAATCTAATTTCCTTAGAAGGGAAACATCATCGGTAAATGAACGATATAGAATCAAGAAAAAAAGTCATGCAGAAAAATCTTACGTTGTTTCTGCAATATGTGATTTAATTACACCCATGAAAATTAATTAACAAGAAAAAAAATCATGAATCAAGAATAGATTATGAAATACTTTCCAACACTTCCTGATTATTTTAACGGAGCTTTGCCGTTTAACAATGATAAGAATGTAGCTAAGGGAACATTTTAGAAAACGTATAACACATTTGAAAAAAATACTTAAACAATTACAGCACCTAGCCTTAATTCAATTCTTTTGTGCAGCTCTGTATATGATCTATAGATTTGTACATATTTTACATAATATGCTAAAATTTATTTTAGTTACAAATCGGATAACACATTTGAAATTTCACCTTTAGCATTTTTTACCAATAGACGGAAATTTGTTTAAATTCTTTTGGACAACCCTGTATATTACTTATCGATATTTTTAAAATAAACATATTAAGCTGAAACTTAAATGAACAAAAATACACATAAAACTATTGAAATCATACTTTTAGGATTTAGTATTGATGGGCGGTCGTGTGTGAGTTTTTTACATAACCTTACATATGATTTTATATATATTCAACAAACATCTTTTCTGTATACTAAGTATAGTTAAGTTTAAAAACACATAATTAAAAGCAATTCACACTCATCCTCATTTATTCTAACAAATACATTTGTGCAGACTTCTATATGGTGAATATAATTTATAAACACTACATAGCGCACAAAACATTAATTACACTGTAAAAAAAAAATCTGTGAAGTTACTAAAGTTTTTCTAGGAAACTGGGATTCCTAGAACTTTTCACGTAACGGCAACAACAAAATTTCATGTAACAGACACACTTTTGCGCCGAAAATCAAAAAATCTGTAAGGTTACTAAGAATTTTTTTGGAAACTGGGATTCCGAGAACTTTTCATGTAACTGCAGCCAGGGTTACAAATAAAAGTTTAGTAAGATTACTGAAATTTTAGCAGATTCATTTGTAAAGTTACAGATTTTTGTAGCTTTACAAAAACTAGTTTTGTAGATTTGCAGCTTTTTTCGTACAGTTACAGTTGAAAGTTTAGTAAGCATGTAGCTTTACATCTGTAGAACTACAGATTTTTTTTTACAGTGTAGAATTAAGGGGTCTTGTACCTTTTAAACGCGAAGAAATTTAACGAAAAAATTAAAAGTTTGAATTAGTCTATCTTCAAAACCCTTTTATGTATAAACATGAAATTTTGGATATTGATTAAACAGATCGTGCTTTGTAATATGGTGTCATTAGAAATTTATTAGCCTTTTACAGAATTTGTGTATTATTGAAATCAAAATAGCTCTTTTATTTACTCCATAAGTCATTGCGCGCATGATATCTTGAGAAAATAAGCATGTATTGTCATGAAATTCGGTAAAGATACTAAACATATATGTGTGTTCAAAATGAACTACTCATAGGCCAAAATTATTTCATTAACTATATTAAAAAGATATTTTTGTAAACAAAAATAAAAATTTTATATTTTTAATGAATAAAAATAGTCATAACTCAAAATATTACTGTTGTAAATACTTAAAAGTAGTAGTTCATTTTTAACACACATATTTGTTTAGTATCTTTACCAAATTTCATGACAATCTATACATACTTTCTCAAGATATCATGTGCTCAATGACTTCTGGAGTAAAAAAAAAGATATTTTGATTTTTTAAAAGATATTTTAATACACAAATTCTGTAAAAGGCTAATAAATTTCTAATGGTAGCATATAACAAATTTCAATCTGTTTAATTAATTTCCAAAATTTCATGTTTATACATAAAAAGGTTTTGAAGATAGACTAATTCAAACTTTTAAGTTTTTCTTTAATTTTCGACTCGTTTAAAAGGTACAGGACCCCTTAAAATATACACCATTCTTGAAAAAGCAGTTTGAGAAATGATACATAACAACCGCAATTTGGATACAGTATTGTATACGAAATATTTTTGGTGTCCATGTAAATGAACGATAAATGCGATGATCATCCTATTCTACTGTAAGTATCTTGTAGTAGGTCTCTGTAATATATATCAGTTTCATCGTGTTTGAAATAGTGCAACAAAATTAAAGTTCACTGCAAACAGTTTTTCACCCTATACCATTATATAATAAAAATACTTTGTGCTAGTCTATAAATAAATGATAAATGCTTTGCACACCATATTTAACATAAAAAGGTTTTCGTACACCTCAGAAATGTATATTAATTTCATTAAGTTTGTAACAGTGTAACATCATTAAAACGCAGCGGAAAACAATTTTTCTTCATAAAGAGTAGTATATGCGAGTAGCCGAATCCGGACCACTTATATTTTCACATATAACTCACTTCATTTTTGGAATATCTGCGAAATGTCGCTACACGTGGTCAATCCGTTCATTTACTAACGAAATAAATCTTTAGAGTTTTCGTATTCTTTTTAATATCTTAAGCTTTATTTTATTTTGAAAATTTTGTCAAAAGTGGCCCGAATTCAGCGACTAGACGCCTAAGTTGTACCCCCATCCTCATAAATTGGACCAAACAATATTAGGCTGGTTTAAAGAGAACGGAATCTAAAGAATTTTATTAAAAGTAAATTTTGCGATTAATGAAACAATCAAACAAAACAACAACTATGAAATATAATGAAATCCAATATCTGAAAGTCAGAGTAATTAATTTAAATCAAAATGCATTAAAAATATAAATCAAAGTTCTAAGTATATAAGAATAGAAATTAATAGAACTAATTACCAGTTACTTGAATATCATGTAAGAAGTGATGAAAGGCTTACACATATATTGCTTTTGTTCATTTTTATACCAGCACACACAACATGGAACCATATATGGCAATTTGAATATTGAATCATTTATGCTATTTTATTTCTCTTACAGATTAACAAAATCAATCATTACTGTCTTGATTTTTCTTTTTAGACTCTGAATCATTAGACTTTTTTTTTTGCAATGGAGCTCTCCTTTACCTTATGTGTGTAGTTCTGTTCCTTAGTTTCCTTTCCAATTGAATAACGCCTATTTTTCTAAACTTGATGTTTCAATTGCTTTTGTGATTCGAGAGTTTCCTTTTTATCATTTTTATTTTGCCTTTTCATTTGAATATTTACATTCTATGGCGAAGATGTTAACGCAACTGTTTTTGGCTTCCTCTGTACTTTGACTTATCTGATTTTGCCACGGTACATAACATTTCTAATGATTCTTTGACTTTTTTTAAGGGGGAGGAGAGTATTAGCTGCAGCCTTCTTGAGGGTCAATTTCTTTAAGCTTACTCTTTCCTTTTCGTTTCTTATATCATTGACAACTTTTACTATCATTGATGTATTTTCTTCCAGACTTTTTTGCTGTTTTGTTTTCATCCTTTTTTTTTTACTCTCTTATTTTTAGTATGCTTCATTATTACTGACTCTGACTGCTGAAATCTCGTTAGAAAGAGAATCAACGGATCTATCTGCTGTGCCAAACTCCTCTTTAGGAATAAGTGCAGAAGATCTGCAAAATGATTACTTTTAAAAATATGTCTGTTAAGAAGCCAAATGCCTTTTCCTTTAAAAGCTTTGTCGGCGGTTACAACGGTTTCTGCTCAGTTGTAAGTGATCCTGTGTAACGATAAACAAAATCGATACATTCAGCATATCACACATTTCGTTAATTTTGATCTGCATAGCTTCTATTCTTGGGACTGTACTGACAAAGTATTCCTGAACTACACAAACATACTTATAAAACAATTGCGACTGGGAATGATTTTGATAAGTATAGGCCAATTTTCTTCATATTGCTTTAGGTGGAAGGGGGCTTTCAGGGTTTTCAGGTGGAACGATTTTCGAAGAGAAAGTGACTCGAATTATCGTTCTGCTAGAAGAAAAACCCTGAAAATATTACAAATTTACATAACCCAAACCGTGCTGGTGTCGAGACTGCGAACAAGCTTCTTATTTCGTGGCGAACTTGCCATTCACTGTGTTGAGTTGGCCCTTTAATCGCCCTTTCAATCTATAATACGTAAAATGGATTAATAAAAAATTACATTATTAATTTCCGACAAGATTTCTTTTTAGTATATGACAGACTTTTCTCGTCGAATTAAGAAAAACGAAAATATCGTAAAGATGGTATCCTGGAAGGCCAGAATTTTCAAGTCATATCGATAATTAGGTAGCCGAAATATGGAAAGAAACATTTTACAGAAACATGTCCAACATGCACTTTTAAAGAAACATGTAACGCGTTTTGAAATTGTTATTTTCAGTGGAATTAGAATTTTCAGAAATAATGTAATTTATTTTACATTTTATTTCCCTACATACAATGCCTGTGGCTGTCTCTATAGAATTTCACAACCGGATATATTAGTAGAGGAAAAGCACATACGGGAATCTCGGGCTTGAATCATCGGGCCAGGCACTTCTCTCAGAATCCGCTTTATCGGCGTTTTGGGAAGGGGGGGGGGGGTTCACACGGATGTGTGATACCCAAGCTATGCATTAAAATCCTTTAGTCTTTGGGTTTTACTGTGGTGACGATATCACGTATAAGTGAGTTTCAATTTCAGGATCTGTGATTGGTGCTCCTCCTTGGCAGGCATATAGTATTTGGGTAGTATTCTGATCCAACCAGACCCGCATGGATCGTGCGCACAACATATCTGGAGCTCATGCATGGCGGGTGATACCACAGGCATGCTCATTTTAGCTATTCGTAATATCTATTTTTTTTTTTTAAGCACCAGTGTAATATAGCATGATACGCATTACAAAACACGAATAATAATACCATTGTGCTCTTCTGGAAAAATATAGCAAAGGATGATTATTTATTCAATAATGTATTATTTTTAGCTTTTATTTTTGGCATAGTTATAATAATCTTTAAAAAATACAATTTTTAATAACTTATTCGTCCGTAAACTTTGCCTTGGGTGAAATTAGACACTAGTTTTGTTTTCATTGTAATTTAAGTCTGCGTTATTATTAGTCAGATTATTTTTACTTTGCAAAAAAATATAAATTTATTCTCGATTTACTTAATGAAATGATTTTTAAATGATTATACATATGCAGCAATCACGGTTTTAAAACTTTAATTAAATATTTCGTGTTTTCATCGAGTCTTCTAATGATTTTTGAAGATAAAGAAAATTATTTACGAAATTTTTGATAACTAATAGTAAGGGTGAATTTTTCCTGTATCTGTTTTTAACAATAAACATTTTCATAATTTATAATACACGAAGTTATTATTGTTGGATTGTAAGAAGAATAACAAATTTCAAAATTTCGTACTGATATCGATGATATGTCTACTGATATGTCTAAGATCTATAATTTGTAAAGGAAGATTTCAAATGTTATTGCGTAATTCCATAGCAATTTCTATTAAATTATAAACAGTTAGAAAAACACGTAACTAAAAATATTACATATTTTTTCTGAAGTGAGCAATTTTCAATCTTCCAACACTTTATTTCTTTTCAGTTTTTGAAAGTTGCATTACAGAAAGTCTAGAAAAAAGATCCATTCAAGCTATACAGAACCGTTAATGAAATCAGAACATCAACTAAACAAGAACATCTGTCGACAAGTATTGCATTAGTGAATCAAAAGACCACGTCCATTACCATATGAGAAAAGCTTCTCGTAACATCCCAACAAATTGAATAGCAGTCTTTGAACAGAAAAAAAGAAAAGAATGTTCTCATTCCTTTCGGTATCTTTTTTTCAAACTTTTGTGTTGATATTACATTCTCATATATAGCTTGTATAGATTAGTATAAAAATAATGTTGAACATAGAATATTTTGCAATTTATTTGAGAAAATGTTTGCAATTTGTTTAAATATAATAGAATAATATTGGGTAATTCTTATCTCACATATATAAATTGGCAGTTATACCCTTTTTCCTGAAATAAATGCACTTCAAACGTATTAGAATAGTGATACAGATATTGATCTTAAATTTGAGTTATCACTATTAATTTTTTATATTATTATTTTCCTGAATATTAAAGATACTAATTTGAAATTCAATGTTAATTTTGTATAATTTATAAAACAAAATCATGAAATTATATTTTTTATATCTGTACCATTCTGCAACAATAGAAAAAGAAAAGTTTGAGCAAAGAAATGTCAGATTGTTTAAAAGAAAAACTACGCATTTTATTTAAAAATAGTAAAATTTTAATTAATTATACTTATTAAATTCCATTTACTTTGCATTTACACAAAAATACATAAATTATCTACAGTTTCAGATTTAGCATGAAATTTAACTTTAATTTTTTTTTTTTTTTTTTTTTTTTTTTTTTTTTTTTTTTAAGTAGATGCAGAAAGAAAAAAATTAACGAGTGCAATTAAGTGGGAAAAAAATGTATCACAATAAAATTTAGAAATTGAAATGATGCTGTGAAAGTACAGTTTTTTGGTCTGAAGTGTTCTAGATATAATCCGAATACCAATAATCTGTATAATTAGGGCAATTGTCAAATAGTCAATGTAATAAGCTCTCCTGAAATTGCTTTTGTTTAAGTAAAAAGTAGGCTTAATGTATCCAATTTCCGCTTGGCCAACCTTTAAATAAGATTCTTCTAACTCAAAACTATAAAACAAAGCAATACTGTACTTACATACATTTACATGTGTTTGTGAAATCATCCAACAATGTTAATTTGTTGAGCAAGAGAATGTAAATATTGACTCGTGTTTTCGAAATATAGAATTTGAAAATTCCAAGCAAATTTAAATTTGAAGGTTGGTTTAATTAGGAAGTTCAGTGATTTCAGTATTTTTTACATACTAATATTCGCCTTTCATAAAAGTTTTTTAATGTTTTTTTTTTTCCTAAAGATATATTAAAACAACGGGTGGTCTGTTAATTGGATAACTTTTATACAAATTTCAGCAGATATATTTTGCTTTTGTCAGGTGACACAGGAAATATTCTAAATTTATCTCTAATTACAATAACTTCTGAATCTTCCTTAACTAGAATGTTTAAATTTGGACGATACTTAAAAAATACCTACTCTCAATATGTACGTAAAATTATTCGTAACTTGAAACTTTTCTTTCTAAAGAAACTTAATTAGCTGAAGCAAAATTTTTAATCTAAGCGAATACTGATCAAAAGATTTCATATGGAATACAGGAAGTTATTTATCCAAATTTGAGTAGCAAACTAAAATTAAATAAACTGTTGAATAATTATCTAGGCAAATTTTCTTTAGGTTACTTGTTTATAGCCGGAAATAAAACTTTTCTTTCTGAAGAAACTTAATTAGCTGAAGCAAAATTTTTAATCTGAGCGAATACTGATCAAAAGATTTCATATGGAATACAGGAAGTTATTTATCCAAATTTGAGTAGCAAACTAAAATTAAATGAACTGTTGAATAATTATCTAGGCAAATTTTCTTTAGGTTACTTGTTTATAGCCGGCAATAAAATTTTTCTTTCTGAAGAAACTTAATTAGCTGAAGCAAAATTTTTAATCTAAGCGAATACTGATCAAAAGATTTCATATGGAGTCAGGAAATTATTTATCCAAATTTGAGTAACAAAGTAAAATTAAATAAACTGTTGAATAATTATCTAGGCAAATTTTCTTTAGGTTACTTGTTTATAGCCGGAAATAAAACTTTTCTTTCTGAAGAAACTTAATTAGCTGAAGCAAAATTTTTAATCTAAGCGAATACTGATCAAAAGATTTCATATGGAATACAGGAAGTTATTTATCCAAATTTGAGTAGCAAACTAAAATTAAATAAACTGTTGAATAATTATCTAGGCAAATTTTCTTTAGGTTACTTGTTTATAGCCGGCAATAAAATTCAACATAACATTTTTTTTTTTTTAAATGCATTATATTTTTATAGATGATAAAGAAAGGGTGAACAAAAATACATACCTTAAAATATCGTTAGACATATTTTAAATATGTAAGATTTAAAAAAATTCTAACAAATGTAATTAAAAATATTTAAGGTATGGTGATGATTATTATAATAATAAAGAAATTAATTTTGAAATAATGAATTAAGATTTAAAAATAAAGATTTAAAAATAATTATGAAATGGTGATGATGAAAATAATAATAATAATAATGAAGAAATTAATTAAGATGAATTAAGGTGTAAACAAAAAAAATGTAATGGATACAATAAAACTAGGAAATTGAAATGATATTTTCACAGGATATGCGAAATTTATTTTGGTATTTTGCTTTTAAATATTTTATTATGATTCTGTCACTCATGATTTATGTTTTTCAACGCAAACTAGGAAAGTTCTAACTATTTCTGTAATTGCCATAATTTTTTAAAACATAATACACTTAAAATGTTTTAGGACTACAGGAAACAGTTCTGTGGGAAAATATCTGATTATAATACGTTCATAAAATAGTCCGCAAATAAGGATTAAATTTTTGTTTCTTCAAAATAAACTTAATTAGATTAAGTAAAATTTTACACCTGGAAGATTTTGACGAAAAGGAAGGATATAGAATACAGAAATATATCTATATGAAAGTGAA
This sequence comes from Maratus speciosus, assembly GCA_963932465.1. Lineage (NCBI taxonomy): Eukaryota > Metazoa > Arthropoda > Arachnida > Araneae > Salticidae > Maratus > Maratus speciosus. The sequence goes on from OZ010791.1 coordinate 423,268,658, forward strand.
TATTTTTCTAAAATTTCTAAATAAATAGTTGATGTGTATTTATTTCATTATCTGTTTAATTACAATAAACTTGAGCATGATTGTTTTTTACATGATATTATATATATATATATATATATACAATACCAAAAACACATACTATACATCTAATTCCAAAACTCCTGAACAACAGAGAACAATTAACAAAATATATATATATATATATTACATGATGTTATATTTGTAAACAACATAGAGAAAATATGAAGTAAAAAAAAAAAACTTAATATATTTTTTTATAAGGGGTATTTTCAAAGTATTAATGTAATTTCATTTATTAATGGTATGTGGATCTATTTATTTGTCTTTAAAATGTACGTTGGGTGGTTCGCGCATATACAGGATATCCCAACATAGAATTTTAATATTTTACATGTGGAAGGTACGTGGAAAAAGTAAATTGCAAAAGTGATAATAATAAAGTAAAATTACGACTATGTTTACGAAATAGTCCTGCTATTAACTTAAAAAAATAACTCGTTGTAATTTTTGTATGGTCGTTGACAGTATCAGTTATATATAGAGAAAACTTTTCATGGTCTAAGAAGAAAAAAAGTAAAAATTCGCTTCTTTTAAACGATTAAGATTAATTTGAATATGATACTTTAAATTTTGTGACATTTTCTACCTTTTAGTTTTAAAAAATCCCTTGCTCGTTTTTAGAATCTATAAGGAACAAAATGTCTTAGAATTCAAAGTATAATTGTTAAAGTGTTGGCCGTAGTGAAAAGTTTACTGTTTTATTTGCCAGATCATGGAGCAAACATTTCTATTATAAATCTTTGAAAATTAATAGCAGGTATATTTTAATAACATAATCTTACATTGTGCAATATTCTAAGCATTTGTGGAGTTTCCATTGCTTATTTATCTCCAGTTCGTAAAAAATTAACATTTCAATCTTCGTTGGGTACCTTGGGCAGAGCCATTTTTTTTTATTCTTAATTAATTACTTTTTTTTGCTGAGTACATCAATATGTAAGTTCTGTTTCTTGACGAATATAACCGTGAACTAGTGAGTCAGATTTCAGCCTATGGTGAGTAAAGCTGAGATTTGGGCTTATTTACAGGAATTTAATTTGATTGTACAATTTAAAACTTTTCAAACTAAGTAATTAACCTTTTCATTGAATAAACTATTTATGAATAATATGCTTTTAAATACCTGTTATGTTATATCGATATTTAAACAATACCGATATTTCATTATAAGTGCTGTTCATAAAATTATGTAACATATTCGATCCCAATTTAACCGATATATTTTGTATACAAGAAAACTGCTTTAATCTCATTAATTAATCCGTATAATTAAAACAAAGAATGTAATGTTTCAAACGATTGTCAATACTACAGTAAAAATTTGTAATATACACTTTTTATTCTTTAAACGTCTTTATAATATATTTATAAACATGGAACCTCCAAAATAAGCTTCAGGAACTTCAAAAATTCACGCAATAAAATAACAGAATTAAATATCTGAAAGTTACTGCATAAACTTTCATAAGTTTTGCGGATGGTGGAATGAATTTAAGACTCCTTTGAGAACCTGCATTCAAAAATAACTTTTATAGAGAGCACATTCTTTTCATTTAATTAATAAATTTAGCAAAAAAAGAGAGAGAAAATTACGGCATTCATTAAACACTTACGCTTGAACTATTACTTTAAGTCTTTGATTGGAATCATGTCAAGAGAGTAAACAAAGGAAAATTTTTGAAGCGCATTCTGATCACTTCATGAAGAATAAAGAATATTTTATGCATACAACTATTTCGGAGCTTTATCATTCGGTGCATAGAGAAATTAGGAACTCATTTCCATACTGTGATTACTTTCAAATTAAGTGTAGTTGTAATTTATTTTCATCACTCATAAACAATGATGAAATTAACATTAAAAAGCATGTTGTATTTTAAATTGTTTAAAAATTGAATTTTTTAGATATTTCCTAAATGATGTTAACATTATATATCTCGAAATTATGGATTAAGAAAAGTTTTCACCTTCCAAAGCATTTTTATATTTTTAAAAAGCATGTTAAAAGATCGGTTCACTCAAATTATGGCTATTAATTAGCATATTTTAATTACTTTCAAATAAATGTCTTTGGAAAATTACTTTCTTTACTTATAAACAATCAACAAACAAACTTTATTAAAGTATATTAAATTTTAAACGGTTTAAAAGTTATTTTTTTATATATTTCTGATACGAGTTTAACAGTATACATAATAAATTATGTAATAATGAAATTTTCTCCTTCCAAAGCATTTTCTTTTTAAATTTTTGAAAGCTTGTTAATAAATCTGATCACTCAAATTATGGCCATTGATTTCCATATTTTAATTACTTTCAAATAAGCTTCTTTCGAAAGTTAATTTCTTATAAACAATCAACGAACTAACTTTAATAAAATATGTTATATTTTAAACTGTTTAAAAGTTATTATACTTTTTAGCTATTTCTTAAACGGGTTTAACCCTATATGTCATAAATTATGGATTAATGAAATTTTAATCTTCCAAAGCATTTTCTATTTGAATTTTTGAATGTACGTTCAAAAATATGACCACTCAAATTATGGCAACTAATTTGGATTATTTTATTTACTTTCAAATAAACTTCGTTTGAAATTTAATTTCTGTTTTTACAAATAATCAACAAACTAACCTTAATAAAGCATGTTGCATTTTAACTTGATAAACTCGTTAACATGTATGGTTACTCTAATTATGTCTAGTAATTAGCATATTTTAATTACTTTAAAATAAATCTCTTTGGAAATTTATTTTATTTACTTATACACAACCAACAAAAACATTTTAATAAAACATGTCGTGTTTTAAATTGTTTAAAAGCAATTTTTTGAGATATTTCTTAAACGAGTTTAATTCTTTATGTCATAAATTTTGTATTATAGAAATATTCATCTTCCAAAGCATTTTGTTTTGGAATTTTTTAAAGCAAGATAGAAGGTATGATCATTCAAATTATGGCCACTAAATTTCCATATTTTAATTACTTTCAAATAAGCTTCTTTCGAAAATTAATTTCTGTACTTATACAGCAGTCAACAAACTTGTCTTAATAAAACATGTTGTATTTTAAACTGTTTAAGAGTTGATTTTCTAACATATTTCTTATGCGAGTTTAACCGTTTACGTCATTAATTTTGAATTAATGAAATTTTCACCTTCCAATGCATTTCATTGTTTTTTATTTTTGAAAGCAAGTTAGAAAATATGACCATTCTAATTATGGCCACTGATTTCTATATATTAATTAATTTCAAATAAACTTCATTTGAACATTAATATCAGTACTTATAAACAATTAACAAACTAACCATAATAAAACATATTATATTTTAAACTATTTAAAAATTATATTTTTTGATATATTTCTTAAACGTGTTTAACCCTTTATGACATAAAGTTTAGATTAATGAAAATACTTCAGTACATAGTAACAGTCAACAATCTATACTTAATACAACATGTTGCACTTTAAAATGGTTAAAAGTTAATTTTGTTAAATATTCCGTCAAAAGCATTTTCTTTTTGAATTTTTGAAAGCAAGTTAGAAAATATGACCACTCAAATTATGGCCACTAATTTCCATATTTTTTAGTAACTTTGAAATAAGCTTCTTTCGAAAGTTAATTTCTGTACTTATAAAACTGTCAAAAAACTTATCTTAATAAAGCATGTTGTATTTTCAAGCCTTTAAAAGTTGAATTTTTAAAATATTTTTGAAACTGGTTTAACCTTTTATGTCAAGTTTTTGATTAATGAAAGTTTCCCTTTCAAAAGACTTTTCTTTTTGAATTTTTGAAAGAGCATCAGAAGAAATGATGCATTCAAATTATAATTTCCATAGTTTAATTATTTTCAATAATGTCTTTAGATAATTATTTTTTTTGACTTATAAACAATTAACAGACTAACCTAATAAATCGTGCTGCATTTTAAGTTGTGCAAAATGTTTCCAGAAATTTTTAAAAAGATTTTACACTTTATCTCAAAATTATGACTTAATTTTTAAGCCTTTTAAGTTTTAACCTTCTAAGACTTTTAAATTTTAACCTTTTTTCATAATGCACATTAGGCGATATGGTCACTCAAATCACATTTTTAAAGCATTACTTTTAGTAATTTATAGAATTAGAAAATAAACAAATACGAAGTTTTACGAATTTTCTGCTCGACAAATGCCTGACAGTTTGGTGTCACCTATAAATACAAATTCTGCATCTTGAATTTTTAAAAATACATGAAATGAAAGAACATACTTATATCTATCCAATTAAAATTGTGTTTTTAAATCATATACATTTTAAGTTTTTAAATGTTAAATATGATCGTTTTTTGTTCATTTTTTTTTAATTTTAAGAGTCCTGATACCCCTTAAGGAAAATACAGCATGCAAGGATTAATGCAATAATATTTTGTACACTTTAAGTGTTTATAATAGTATTTTAGAGTGCCGTCGGATCATAAGTATTAAAAAATGCCCGATACCACAGCCCTGGCAAATCACATACTCAGAGAGAGAACGATTTGCCTGGAACTCAGGGAACGCCCGTTAAAGAACTATGTTACAATTCTAAGATGTTATGGATGACAGGGGTTTAATCATTTTGCGAACCAATGTACCCAAACAGACGAATTCTGTCCAATTGGCGCCGGCCATCATAGGTATGAAGACATGATGACAAGTATGAAGACAAGTATGAAGACAAGTATGAAGATGATGATAGGTAATAGGTAAAATCCAAGCGGTGTATCATGTGCTCAACCTTTAATGAATGGAATAGGGATCACCTCATAGTTCATCTACCAGTTGACAACACGGCTCATGACGGGCGGTGCAGGGTTTACCGTAAGCTACGCAGTTGGAACATATAAAAGGAAAAACAAAACTAACCACGGGTGAGGAAGTTTTAAAAGACTTAGTAACAGTAATTACATACGGGGGTGTCCCACGATTGTGCAGGCATACACAAGCAGAAGTCAGAGAACATGGACAAAGAGTAAGCGAACTAAACAGAGACAATTATGAATCACACCGCCATTCAAGATAACGCGTGATAAAATGGCGCACAAGCAATAAATATGAAAAAAAAAACCAAAAATACATATAGCAAGCTCCACCACAAAAGAAAACATGCAAGATAAAGACAATATTAAATTCATACAAATTAATCGACACAATAGCTTTCGGCCACCAACTTATTAAAAGGTTACATGGATGAAAACAACATTAACGTAGGACTGCTCCAAGACAACCATCTATATAAATGAACAGGAAAAATAACAGCAGTTAGCGAGAAAAACAGCATCTGGAAAGTAACCAAATCAAAACATAATCGATCAGCCATAGTAACACACAGATGCAAAAACCCAATAACAATCGCAGAAAAGAATATACAACACCAATAAAAATAGAAAACAATAAAGAAACTATAACATTATTAAACGTATATGCAGCCCCTTCTGCAGAATTCGCAATAGTACTTCAGTAAGTGGAAGACACAGTGAAATTAGCAAAGGGCGAGATTCCTCTGGCCGGGAACTTCGATGGATACTCGCAATAATGGGGGCACGCAACTATAGATGACAGGGATGAAAAAAATATTTTCTACTTTTAAACTCGCTCTTTGCCCAAAACCCTCCAGGAGCTCCAACGTCTTTTTGTACAATAAGGGGACAAAAGAAACTAGAAGGCTGGCCACATTTAACAGTTGCTACAACAAAACTAGGGACTGAAATTACAAATTGGGAAGTGAGCTATAATGAATCGGGCAGCGACCACAAGTACATTAAATTTAAACGTCAGCACGATAGCAATAACTATGAAATACATAGGTTAGAAACAAAATACGGAAAACGCGTTAAATTTGAGAAAACAATAAAACAAATAGGAAATAAATTTATTAAAGATCTTAAAAGAATAACAAACACAGACTAACTAGATAATATAACATCAAGACTCCAAAACGAAATTTAAAAAATAACGTTTAAATGTTATAAACAAAAAAAGCACCGGCCATAACAGCGCCACAATGGTGGACACAAAATGTAAAGATAGCAAGAAACAGGGTAAGAGCGTTTATGAGAAGATTTCAAAAACAAGAAGCCGGAGGAACAAAACCAAAATTACAAATAGAATACAAAACAGAAAGGGCAAAACTAAAAAAAAAAAAAAAAAAAAAAAATACAAAAAGCTAAACGTGATTCATGGAAGAAATACTGTAAACAAGTTAAAAATATATACGAACCACAATACAATATAGCGTCGTTTAAGAAAACAAGCCCATCAAGGTTAATCAATATCTTGCCATACAACTAAGAAGTCACAATTAAAAATACACTAAACCATTTCATAAATAGCCTTTACTTAAATGATCCAACAATACAACGTAAATAACCACAATAAAAACCAGAGAAGAAGAAGAAGAAGAAAAAACCCCTACAATCACGCGACAAGAACTGTACAGGATAATTAAAACACCAATCTAAACAAAGCAGTTGGTTTCGACTATATTGATTACAACTTAATAAAATCCCTGCCGTCCGGGCTTGCAGGCGGAGGTAGATTTCGAAGTTATGTATACTATTTCACCAATGAAATCTAAATTATGATTAGAGATAAACCCACTTTAAAAAATTTTATCTGGTCGCTTTTGACGGGTTTTTATTTCATTTTTATATAATAGCTGATTTCATCAGAATCATGTTAAGGCGGTATTAAAAAAGAAACACCTTTTCATGCTCAACAACTCGAAATATTCTGGCACATTTTCAGATTCATTTTTAATAGAAAAAATAATCGACCTGTGTTTTTATTTTTCGTTCAATTAATTAAAACTTGATTTATAAACAATTATTTTTCAAGTAGGACAATATTTTTCGTTTCTAACACAATAGCTTCTGGAAATACTGTTCAAAATGCCCACTTTGACATCATTTTTTGAAATATGTTCTGCCTCTATAAAAAAAAAAATGATCATTACTGTACATTATATAGTTTCTGAATAAGAGAATCTACCAATTGGATGCGTCTGAGAGCAAAAATGAATTTTAAAAAGAGTAAGAAAATAAGCAGTTTGGATTTGAATACACCCTTAATAAGATGATTTTTTTTCTTCAACCGCTATGTATTTTTAATTTCTTTTTGCTGTAAGAATTGGTCCTATCAAAAACTTGTCTATATAAATGTTGTAGTCAATATTAAGAAGATATATGATAAATTCATGGGGATTTTATATCTTGAGAATTGACGGAGTTATGAATTTTTTTCATCTTCAAACCCCATTTTTGTTTTCGTTTTTAATTTTTTTTTTTTTTTGCGTTACGAATTGGTCCTATCAAAAACTTGTGAATATAAAAGTTGTAGATAAAATAAGGAGATTTATAATAAAATTAATTGGATTTTATATCTGGAGCACTGACGAAGTTATGAATTGTTTTCTCCCAAAAACACTATTTTTGCGCCCCTTGGGCCCATTTTTTAATTTTATCAAAAATCTTTTATACATAAATTTTTGGCTCTATTTTTAGAAGTAATAAAAACTTTAAACTGATTTGATCAGTATAAAAATTAAGAAGTTTTATGGGTTTTTCGGTTTTCACGAAACCCCTTCCTATTTCCATCCCCTTGGTCCGATTTTGCCCATTAACGAACTTGACCGAGATTTTAAGCCCCTTGATTTTATGTATCAGTTTGGAAGAGTTTCGTGCAGAATTGTGGTAGTTATCGTGTCCAGAAGAATGTGATATATATATATATATATATATATAGATAGATAGATATATAGATAGATAGATAGATATTAGGTTGAGCAAAGATTCTGGGAAATTTTTAATCTAATAGTTACCAGAATTTGTATGGCATATAGGACTACTAGTTGTATATCTATAGGAGTTCAAGAATTTCGGCTCCAAAAATTACTATTGAACGGTATGATTTGCGTGTGTTGATCCGGCATTATTGGAGAAAAAGACTAACGATTCTGAAAGCCGTCGATGAGTTTGCAAAGTTGGACTTCATCGAAATTCTTCCACACCCCGCCTACATTCTAGACGTGGGTTCATCCGACTATGGCCTCTTTCGATCAATGCAACACTTTTTCAAGGGACGTCGATTTGAATCCTTTAATGAAGATGAAGAAGAATGTGAAGATTTTTTTGATTCCAAGAAACCGCCATGGTACTTCCGGTTCAAATCCGGCACAAATCATGGTACAAATCCGGAATCTGGCAGAACGATGGCAGAAAGTCATGGACTATGATGGTCTCTACTTTGAAGAATAGTCCTTGTTGATTTTGTTGTTAAATGCGCATAGCAACGCAACTTTCACAAATTTCCTAGAACTTTTTGCTCAACCCAGTAGATAGATACATATATAAAGGGTTTTTTTTTTTTTTTTTTACTGAGGGTGGTTTTGGGTTCTAGGGGTCATGATCGGTGTTGATCTGCAAAAATTATCACAAATTCCAACATAGGAGAGAATGTAATAGGTAGTATTTCATACGAAATCTGCCTAAAAACGAATTCACAATGCTCCGTCACAACTTCTGTTAATATAGTACAATACTTGCTTCTACTTTAACTACTTTCCAAAATCTTTCATAAAAGGTACAGTGGTTCTGTTCCACAAGAAAGGTAAAGACACTAATAATCCTCAAAACTATAGACCAATCAGCCTATTACAGGGATTCAGTAAAATTTTATAAAGAATAATACACGGCAGAATATCCCACCATGCAACAGTTAACAAATATTAGATCGATAAAAAATACGAATTTATAAAAGGGACCTCGGGCGGATATGCACTTAATAATTTTATAAAAACAATTAAACAAGTTAAAATTTAGTGTTATCAAACATTACCCATACCAATGGATATAAAGGGAGCATTCAATAATATCAGATGGCCTATTGTATCTGAAAACCTCAAGCAATCCCCCAATCCAACTTATTTAACAAACTGGATATTGAGCTTCCTAAAAAAATTACGTCACAATCGAAGAAAACGGCATTATTTCAATAAAGCAGACATTCGGGGGCTGTCCACAAGGCAGTTGTCTCAGGCCCTTCCTATGGCTGCTCATAGTAGATACGGTGCTCAAGTAATATTGGGGAATTAACGTAAGAATACAAGCATTCGCGGATGACTTTATAATAATTCTTAGAGCAAAAAAAAAAAAAAAAAAATTAGTTAAACTAGCTATTAAAATAATCAAAGATTTCAATGAATGGATTACAGGAATTAAACTAACACTAAACTGGGATGAAACAGAAATGCTGTATCTAAACAGGACACACTCAAGGAACTTTCCAACAGAGGACACATATAAAATAGAAGGCATAAAATTCAATGACAAAGAACTCGAAGGAAAAGCGCAAATAAAATACTTAGGAGTCTGGCTAGCGCATTGCCCAACACAAGCAGCAAAAATAAGAAACACATTCAGCATGTTGGGAGCAATGGCATCCAGGAATTGGGGCTTAAAACCAGAAATTATTAAAACTTGGTATGGCACAGTATTTGAAACGACACGAACTTATGCCGCCCCAATTTGGGGCCACAACCACAATACAAGGAACAAGGAATTATCATCCTCTACTTACAGATACTTACTGCTGTCCATTGTTAAAGCATATAAAACAGCCCTACCTCGGCCCTTCAGGTAATTGCAGGCCTGGTTCCAATACACCTACAAGTAACATACAAATCAACATACAAATCAACATACGGAACAATATCAAGAATAAGGGAAAATGTAAACCTCAATGGAACAACAATAACAGAATATATAAAAAAAATCGTATGGAACAGCCACCAGCAGAAACAATCGAACCAAAATTGGGACACGACCTTAAAGACATAAATATGTACAAAGATGGCTCAAAATTGGAATCAGAAGCTACGGTTTTGGTATTCGTAGCCTTCAAACATGAACAAAAAGTTAAAACGTTGGCAGCTTCTCTAAGGAAGTTTAATAGTGATTTTCAAACCGAAATACAGGCCATACTAAAGCAGCATAGTGGGGCAAAAGCACATCGATGCAATACAGTATCTGCTCGGAGTGCATATCAGCTATCCAAACAGTAAGCAAATTATTTAACACCATACATCTGGTAAAAGATATACAAGAAGCAATTTAACTCTCAGATAATAGGTTCAAAATTAGCTGGGTTAAAGTACACGTAGGCATCCAAGGAAACGAGGAAGCCGCAGAATTGGCCAACCAAGCAGCAGAAAATATAATAAAAGAACTCACCTATATCTTAGAAAGACCAATAACAAACCTTTAAAGAACAATTAGAGAACTAATTATTAAACAGTGGCAGTTCGAGTGGGATTACGGGGACACGGGCAGGCCAACGCATCAATACTTTCCAAAAATAAGTACAAACAGACTAAGGAGTTGTAAATTACTCAGCAAGATATACACAGAACATGGAGCATTCCCAGAATACTTCCCAGATTCAAGTGCAAAGATGATCCAAACAGTGCATACGGGGAATTGGGAACCCAAAACATTTTCTTACAGCCTACCCGCTAACGCAAACACATCATCTGATTCAAATCACGGTAAAAAAAAAAAAAAAAAAAAAAAAAAAAAAAAAAAAAAAAAAAAAAAAACATTCAAGAGTCATAAAGCTATACACATACCACCCCAGCGCACATCTCACCCCAAATAAGTTAAGTGCATTTTTTCAGGTTAGTAAAATGGCCCGAGTTAAACGATCAAGTCAGCCGCAGACGAGGTGAAAGAAACTTTTAATTGAAAAAAATCTCGATATCTCGAGTTATGAGAGGTGGAACTGATTTATGATGACAAAGAGCTATGGCTCACACTGAAAATAAGGGCGTCTTAAATTCAGACACATATGTGACTGAAAACATGGTGGCGGCAGACCTAGGCCCTCACAGGCCCATTTGCCTCCGAACGGAAATATCCATGAGACAAACCCCGCGACGCGTCCCGAAGGTCGCCGCCAGGAGTGCCCCATCAAGGCAGCCCTCACGAAAGCTCCGGTCAGAGCGGCGTACTGCTCAGCGCACGTCACACCGGTTATTCTCAAAAGAGAGATGAATTGGCCGCATACGACAATCCTCACAACCCAGCCAGAAGAGCGAAATAGTGCCTTCTCTTGGTTACCCTACCCGGTACGCTCCGACAGCATACAGGAACCGAACACCTATAAAGGGGTCGAGCTCATGAACCTACACGAAGTTTCCCGAGCCGGAGTTGCTTTACGGAGTGCTCATAAGATCAACTACCATTTTCCCGCAAACACATTTATACGAGCCAGCCGATGGAAAGTGAAGGTGACCCTAGAGGAAGATCCTGGTGGGGCGGGGAAATCCACCTCCGGACGTAAAGCGTCCCTGCTCCGGGCTTTTCGCCCAGTCTCCCCGCTCACCTGCGTCACCCCTCGCTGATCGACGCTGGAAGTCAAAGGAGATCTAACTATGTGCCCTTAGCGACGGAAAGCTCCATCTAGATGGAATAGACCCCGCTTCGATAGCGGGTTGGAGCGTCCGGAGTCCCCGTCGTCACTAGCGAGTCACCGAGACCTTTCCTCTAAAAAGCCGCTCTCTCGCCTTAGGCTCCCTCTTAGTCCATTGGTGGATGGAGTTTTATCTCTTTGGCTAGTCTTTGCCCAGCGACAAGACCGGCACTGGGATCGACCCATGGATCGTTGCTATCCGGCTTGACCAGAGAACAAGGTTTCCGGAGGTGCGTTATTCCGATGGACCCGAAGGATTACGTCCCATGCACAATGTACGTTACCCGTGGCCACCGGACTCGAGGCCTGTCGACCGCGAGCCACTCTAGGAGGTTGCGAATCGTCCCCATCCGGCCCCTTCGCATTCGTGTACAACGAACTCGGCCGGACTCCAAGTCTCCTCCCCCACACAAGGGGTCGGTTTCGGACCACCCGGAGGGGTGGCGACATGTGACTGAAAAAGTAATTCAGACACTTAAGCGTCTGAATATGGAATTTCAGACATCATAGGTGTTTGAATTTAAGACACTTACGTGTCTTACTATATGATCAGGGTATAAACACTGTAAACTGAAATGTCTGAAATTCAGAAGCATAAGTGTCTGAAACAGGAGTGTTCAATTTCCAGACACCTTAAAGCGTCTTAATTTTTAAAACACGTGTATGCGTCTGAATTTAAGACATTTCAAACATCTGAATCGCATCCAATTTTGACCAACCTGCAAGTTCGGCAATAAGCAGTCTATTTTTCACTATTTTTTCTAAGCTTAATATACTGTAAAATATATCCGTTAAAATATGGAAATTATGCTGGCAATTAAGACGACAATGTACGTATTTTCGTCCGTAAATTCCAGAAAAATTTCCATTTTTTGCATATCTCTGTATTTAAAAATTTCCATTTAAAATGTAAAATATAATCTTTCAAGGTCAAATCCACATATTTCGCAATCAGCACTTTCTAAACTCACGTATATTTGATATGATTTATTTATTTATATTCAAACGAGAGCATTGGCGCACCCACGGGGGGAGCAAAGGGGGCTGAAGCGCCTCCCAGACTAGACTAGATATTCATTTTCGGTTAATTATGAAAGAATATTATTATTTTTTAATAGGTCTTAAAAAAATCGGAATTTTTGAACAGATATTAATTTTGTCACACATTTTTTGTTTCTCTTTTATAAATTTTATTATGAAATTCGAAATTATAGCATGTTTTTAAAATTTACTCAATTATAAATTTAAGACCCAGTGCAACCTCTTGCTCACTTTAACCTTCATAATATTTTGAAAATTTAAAAATAAAACTTTAAATTGTCTGATTGCAAACACGCTTTATAATTATCCAAATACAGAAACTCACCAAAAAAGAATCATAGTCCAGAAACCATGAGATCCCGGGTTCATATCCTGCGACGGGTAAGTGCAATATTGTAAATGTTGTAAAATGAGCAAATCAGGTGAAATGTGCGAGGCCTTGTATTGAAATATGTGTGAGTTTACTTTCCTTGAAATCATAATTTTAGGTTTTAAAATACAGAAATTAAAAAGAAAAAATCTGGAAATTGAAGAAAATTTACATTAAAATACGTAAATTGACTCTAATTGTATACTGGCGTTTTGATCGGCGGTGCAATTTTTATATTTTAAACGATTTTTTTCCTCTGTATAAGGCTTACCAAAAAAAAAAAAAAAAAAAAAAAAAAAAACGTGAAAAAATGGCTGCTTTTGCAGGGTGGTCAAACATGGATGCAATTCAGCTGTTTGAAATGTCTAAATTTAGACACATACAAGCGTCTTAAAAATTTAGACACTTTAAAATGTCTGAAAATGGAACACTCCGTTTCAGACACTTATGTGTCTGAATTTCAGATATTTCAGTTTACAGTGCACTAACACAAACCCGACGAATTATCGGAAGATAGTTAAGTGGATAAGGAAAAGGTGTATTCTAAATGAAACAGAGAAGCCAACTACACACTAAAGCAAGACAACTACAAAAAAGGAGAAATTACGACAATACATCTTGTTAAAAAAAATTGACGGACTAACGGCCATGGAACAAGCCCCAGTCCAATAGTGCACAAGTCTTTTCAAATAGCTCTCAACAATGCTGCTTAAATAGTGATAACTGCCATTATGTTCCAATGGACTGATTACCAAGTGCGCATTCGCGTATTAAGGTAACATACAACCAAAGGAAAATATACCTATTAAGTGATCAAAGCCAATTCAAAGGATCAGAAATTAAAGATCACAACAAGTAAACAGATCAGCAGCAAGTTTGCAAAGTTACAAAACTTAAAATTGAGAAAACTCACCATGAATAAAGCCATAAAAAACCTACGATCGCGACAAGCATCTCACAGAATGTGAGAAGCATATATTCAAGTAAAGGTGGTGAAAAACAAACAAAAAAAAAGACCCACAAGAATACAAAATAATTAAAAGACAACCCCCAAGACAGTGACCAAATATTAAGTCAAGGAAAACTCCTCTGAAGAACAAGACCACTATGTGATATAAGCATATTATACTAGACAAATATAGTTAATTAATTCTTAATTTAGATCAAGTCCAACCCCCATAGCTTACGTCTATATTACAACCTCAAGCAGCTAGCTCAATTAGAAATTAGTATGTTAAAGTTAATCTCTCAAATTCAGCTCGTTAATCTTCTACCAATTCCCTCCTAGCTAAGCAATAGTATGTTATTTCATAGTTATCTTGTCATAAGATAAAAAAAAAATAAAATCATGATTCTAGCATTAGAAATAGTTAAAAATATAAATGCATTTTAAATAGCCAGGCATTATTTAAGTAATTAATCTAAAGTAAATTATTCTAGTTAGTTTTATCTGACCTAGTGCCTAGGATAATATTAAAAAAAATAAAAATAAATGATAGTTAAGTAAATAGCTAAACATAAGTTTTAAAGTGTAAATAACATGCACAAAGCAACCCATTTTTCCATTTCAGGGCTTTTTTTTCTTAGGACTACCGCCTCTTAATTAGGTGCACATAGACTGTAGCCTGAACAAGCTATCGGATCGGCTCCACTGGGAAGTCCACGGAACTAGTTTTTACGTGCTGGAATAGTGTAGAAAGGCGGAGTCTCATCCCCTTGCATCGTTGTGTTTGCCTAGCATTTTGGCCCAAAATTAGCCATCGGTGCAACTTGTCTACAGCGTACCATACTTTGCTTTTCTCCCTCTAAAGCAACATCTTCATATAAGAAATCTGTACCAACAATTCGGCTTCAAAACTCCATGTAAATCAGAAGTAGATCGAGCAATTGTCATCCAGTTGGCAGAGCATCGAACCCGCAGCTGAAGACAGCGGGATCGAGGCTCACAGCTGGCTAAAATCCGACATGTACGCTAATGGCGCCTGGTGCATGGGAAATCCGTTGTGGATGCAAAGTTCCCCCCTTTCCATTTCAGGGCTTTTTTTCCTTAGGACTGCCGCCTCTTAATTAGGTGCACATAGGCTGTAGCCTGCACAAGCTACCGGATTGGCTCCAGTGGGAAGTCCACGGAACTAGTTTTTACGTGCTGGAATAGTGTAGAAAGGCGGAGTCTCATCCCCTTGCATCGTTGTGTTTGCCTAGCATTTTGGCCCAAAATTAGCCATCGGTGCAACTTGTCTACAGCGCACCATACTTTGCTTTTCTCCCTCTAAAGCAACATCTTCATATAAGAAATCTGTACCAACAATTCGGCTTCAAAACTCCACGTAAATCAGAAGTAGATCGAGCAATTGTCATCCAGTTGGCAGAGCATCGAACCCGCAGCTGAAGACAGCGGGATCGAGGCTCACAGCTGGCTAAAATCCGACATGTACGCTAATGGCGCCTGGTGCATGGGAAATCCGTTGTGGGTGCAAAAATCCCCAAGTTACTTGTGAATTATATCCCTGGAGGTGCATTTCCGGGAGAAGGTCTGGCTACCTGATGAAGATTCCAAATTACCAGATCAACATGCGTAGCAATGTGCAGGTTCCGAACAACAGGTTAATTAAATGATAAGCAACCAATGTAACACCCTTCACAACTAAGCAATACCACTGCCGATACCATCTATGCGTTCATTAGGTTTATTGCCGCTACGTTGCGATTATGTGGTCCCCCACCCCGATACCCGGTATCAAACACGTTCAGCTGGGGCTACGCGGCAGTTAGGGTCCTAGTCATCGATTAGAAAGAAAGAAAAGTGTTAAAATAAAAATTTCTATTCACTTTAATTTAAAAGATTTCAAAAAAATTGCATTAACAAAAACGTTATTTTATAGAACACGCAATACTTTAGGTTTATTTGTTTTTTTCTGTTTGTTTTATTTCCATAATGATATTCAATTTTTCATACAGACTCAAATAAGATTTATTTAAGAAAATGTAAATTTAATAGCAAACTACAGACAATTGCTTAACACTGTATCATAAAATAATATAGAATAAAATTATTAAAATAATAATATTTTGTATATTTTACTTACATTTAAATAATATATCAGAGAAAAAAATATTTTTTTGATTATGAATGTATAGAACAAAATCTAAGATCAGCAAACTATGGTCCGTCCGATTTTGCTTAAAGTATAATTGTTTACTTTGTATTACATTTTTTTAGAAGATCTTTAAAAATGAATTACTCATTTTACTTTAAATTCATATATATTTAATAACTTATAAATAAAGTAATATGTTGAACACATATTTTTATTACATATTTTTCCAATGTGTAAATACTTTTCTTATATTCAATTCGAAATAAATTAGGATTATTAAATATATATATATATATATATATATATATGCATGTATACACATATACGAAATTTGAAAGATGCCTTCTCTTAGTGAGTGGCTGAGAGGTTTTGCTCTCGAAACTGGTAGACGGGAGGTGCTGGGTTCGAACTCAATCGCGCCCGCCGGCCTAATCTTTCGGAGCTTTCGTGGTTTTCTTCGAGCCATGGATTTCCATGCGTAAATACGGGCTTGGTTTTCATTAGAAAGACCCCCACGAAACGCACTTCCTCCTTGGGCCTGTATCCCAAGAATAGATAATCGGCCATCAAAAATAAACCAACCAAACCAAACCAACCTTCTCTTAGTGAAAGTACACAACAAACTGCACGAGAAATTATGCACAATACGTTCCGAATCTCAGATTGTGCATCTCATTTGAGCTAATTAAGATATTATCATATTCTATTGTATTTTTCTTATTTTGGTAACCGCCAAAAAAGTCTATAAAAATTCTTAGTTTATTAAGTTTCCTTTTATAAGCTTTGTAAAAATTAAAATAATGCAAGTAATTAGTAGCGTTTATTAGTGTTGTAATTTTTTATATGCGTAATACAAAAATAAAATTTATACGCTTGTATTTGAAAACAGTACTGAGCTCAATTCGATATAAGATCTAAGTATATTTCAATAATAATCAAAATATTTCTAAATAGTTTAATAAACCATACTCTTTTGAAAATTAAAATTCAGTATATATATTACTTTGAAATATGTATATGCTCTGCTATAGTTTTAATTGCAATAATGATTTTTTTTTTAACTCTTGAATAAACTAACAGCATTTTGAATTGTAATTTTTTAAGACATTTCTAAAATAAAAGAAAAGTGATAAGAGGTAGTTTATTGAAAATATCGCCACTTTCTGATTCCTTTGAATAATTTTCAAGAGATTATATCTTTTCAATGTGTTCAGCTTTTAATTCTCTTAATTCAAGTGGAGAATATTTGCTTGTTAAAACATTCCTTCGTGATTAATATTTTATTAATTTATTAAGTTTTTTATTTAAGTTTATTTTATATTTTAAAAATTATTTTATATTTTTAAGTTTATTTTATTTACTTTATTTATTATTTTATATTAAGTTATTTATTTGTTTAAGTTTAAGTTTTTATTAAGTTTATTATTATTATTATTATTATTATTCTAAAAAAATTGAAACCGCTGGCAGAAATTTTTAAGGGGATTACTTTTGTTTGAATTTTCCTCTGTTATTTTTTAACAAGAGTTAAAGAAATAAAAAGGGTTATTACGGTTAAGGTATTATTAGACTAGTATTCCTTTGCCATTAGAGAAAGAATATTTTTATATAAAATTGTAAAACTGCGTTTTTCTAATGGTGAATTCTGTAAATCACACTATTTACACAGGGAAAAATTAAATCATATTAAATTTTTTTGTTAAAATGGGACCTATAAAATGGCGATTAAAAAAATCTATGTTTTCGATTTTGTTTCTTTTTTTGAGTAGTACATAATATATTCCGATTTTTTAAAAATTTAAACGCGAAAGTATTTCCCAGAACATAAATCGCTGAAAAAAAGTAAAACATTTTTATCCAAATAAATGTCTTTAGATGAACATCCAACAATAGAAATAATAAAATGAAGAAAAATTTTATGAAAAAAAAAAGAACGAAAACATATACAAGAAATATATTTTACTGAAATATTTCATTCTTTGCTCTGATTTACAAAGGAGATGTTCAAAATTCCAGTCGTACTTGAATAATTCCAACCAAAGAAATTCCTAGAAAAATACGAAAGATGAAAAGGGAAGTAATATGAGATCTCTTTGAATAAACATACATTTCTGAATTGAAAATGAAATAAGAGAAAGGTAACTTTGATTTTTAGATTAGATATTCGCAGCAACATTTTGGGAAGTGTTTACTACCCAAACATTTTCAAGAAATGTATATATATATATATATATATATATATATATATATATATATTGATATATATATATATTGATATATATTTATATATTCCTTATTTGGCGAATTGAAGAACGATAAGTGTGGTGTATCTATGTATACACTTATGTCCAAAATTATATTTACTTGCATAAAATTCCGGATTACAAAGACTGCGAATAATAATTTTATGATCTTGTACAGAAATATCCCTAACATCATAACACATAAATACAAAAATAAAAATTTAAGAGCACTGCATATCATGTAATGCTGTAGCATGGTACAATTAAAAGGGAAATAATATTTGGTAATGAAAGTTCAGAAAAAAGAATAACTCAAGAATTTAATATGGAATGTAACCTGTCCTGATTTGAACACATATTTAACAAAGTGTTTTCAGGCTGGCGATATATATATATATTTTAACACTAGTCAGGGGAATTAAGTTCTAGTCCTATATGAAAGCGGTCTTTCAGACATTTTCATTTCTAAGAGGAGGGTGACTTTGTGCGATTGCTTTTGCAATGTAATCCCATAAAATACTTTTCAGGTTTAGGTCAGGAAATTTTGCTTGCCTCGTTATTAATTGAATGGCTTCACATTAAACGTCGTTTGCACGACGTGGATGAGCATTATTGCCATAAATAAAAGTTATATTCAGATAAACCTCTGAAATGTTTTACATAACGTTCTAAGACTTATAGCGGATGTATTTTGCCGGCCACAGATCCGCTGTTGAAAACGTATAGGCGCGTACGTCCATCAAACATTATTCCTTTTCACACACGTGCTACCGAAACGCTCAAATCCAATAGTGTTTATAGGATGACTTCACCTTGGTGACTCGATGAAAATACAATTTCAAAGTGTTATTAAAAAAAATAGTAATATTTCAATAGTTGCAGCAGACTGTTTAATTACGCACTTTTATTGCATATTTATTAAATTTTTGTTTTATTAAGAAATCTTAATCTTGTTATAGTATATTAGCCGGAAAACCTGGTTTACCCAAAAATATTGTAAATGCTAATTGTGTGTTTATTAGAACATAAACTAGCCGAACTTTGCTGATCTAAACGCCATAGTGTCATTCCATACTGTCAATTATTTTTTTATCAGTTTTTCAAATTTTAAGTGAAAAACACAATTTTCACCCACCGTCCTAGGACGGGCATTTACACCAGTAATCTGTATAAATATAAATGTAAATGTTCTTTTCTACTAAATCGCTAATCTCCGAAAGTTCTTCACCGATTGCTTTGAAATTTACGGATTGAGTTTCATTCGAATATGACGGGGTTGTTATATACCTATTATGAACCTCGCTCCCTTATTTCCCAAATTCCTCTCCCCCACAAGTGACGTTTTTAATTTTTTTTCGACACCCATTATGTGATATATCATTAGAAAGTGCCTTGACCACTATTTCGGAGTATGGAGCTCCCCTCCCTCTCCCCCCACTTTCCCCAACGTGTGGCACATTATCATAATATATATATATATATATATATATATATATATATATATATATATATATATATATATATATATATATATAAATGTAAATGTTATTTTGTACAAAATCAGTAATCTCGGAAAGTTCTTCACCGATTGCTTTGAAATTCACGGATTGAGTTGCATTCAAATATGAGCGTGTTGTTATATACCTATTATGAACCTCGCCCCCCCCCCCCCCGCCAGGAACGCTTTTTAATTTTTTCCAACATTCATCATGGGATATATTATGAGAAAGCGCTTTGACCACTCTTTCATATTATGCACCTACCCTCCCTCTCCCTTCACTTTCCCTCCTGGAGGCACATTTTAAAATAAATAAAATGCAAAATGTTCGTTTGCACGAAATCCTTAAGGCCCGAAAGTTTTCACCGATTGCTTTGAAATTCACGGACTGCGTTGAATTTGAATGCGCGCATGTTTTAAAATGCCAATTATGTACCTCATTTCCCACTTTCTTCAATTTTTCCCCATCCGGACACAGTTTTTATATTTTTTTCGACACCCATTATGTGGTATATCTTTAGAAAGCCCTTTGACCACTCTTTCATATTATGCACCTCCAGTCCCCTCGACCACACACTTTGCCCCCTTGGGGCACATTACTTAAATGTCTGGTTAGTATTTTTTATGTTTTTATATTTCTTCTTTGTTTTTTAGTTCGTATTTTTTTCCTTTTTACCTCACAGGCTATTAAAGCCTGGGAGCTAATGTGCCGCGGGTTCTGTATGTGCGTATGCATGTACATATTTATGTATATATGTGCGTAATGCGATAACTCTTGATAGCAATATCCGATTTGCTTCAAATTTTGTAAATAGGTTCATTCTGATAAGGCGCATCCCTGATTAGTTTTGAGGGATCACTTGTTAAATATAAAGGCGAATAACGAGGTGCTAATCCCCACCCTTAATTTAGCTAAATCGGTTTTCATACAGAATTATGCGATTTGCTTCAAATTTTGTAAATATATTCATTCTTGAGAAGGCGCTTCCCTGATTAGTTTTGGTAGATCATTGGTTAAGTAGAAAAGGGGGAACTTGGACTATCTCCCCTTGATTTAGCTAGATGGGTTTTTCATGCAGAATGATCGATTTGCTTCAAATTTTGTAAATAGATCCATTCTGATAAGATACTTCTGTTATTAGGTTTGAGGGCTCTTTGGTTCAGTATAAAAGGGGGGAACAGGTGGTCTAATCCCCTTAACTTAGGTAAATGAGTTTTTCAAGCAGTATTTTCCGATTTGCTTCACATTTTGTAAATAGGTTCATTCTCATATAAGTTGCTTCCCTGATTAGTTTTTGCATTTTACTGGTTAAGTGTAAAGGGGGTTAATTGTCCTCCATAATTTAGATAAATGAGTTTTTAATTTAATTATCTGATTTGCTTCAAATTTTGTAAATAGGTTCATTCTGATAAGGCGCTTCCCTGAATAGTTTAGGTAGTTCATTGTTTAATTATAAAAATGGGAGCGTGGGGGGGGGGGTAATCCTCCTATAATTTAGATAAATGGGTTTTTCATTTAGAATTATTCAATTTGCTTAAATTTATGTAAATAGGCTCATTCTGATAAGGCGATTTCGTGATTAGTTTTAGGTGTTCATTGATTAAGTACAACGGAGAGAACGGTGGCTAATCCCCCTTAATTTATATAAATGGGTTTTTCATGCAGAGTTATCCGATTTGTTTCAAATTTGGTATACCGCTTTATTCTGATAAGACGCTTCCCTGATTAGATTTGGTTGTTCATTGGTTACTTTAAAGGGGGGAATGGGGTAGCTAATCCCCTTAATTTAGCTAAATGGGTTTTTTTATGCAGAATTATCTAATTTGCTTCAAATTTTGTGAATAGATTCATTCTGACACGACGCTTTCCTGACTTGTTTTGGGGGTTCATTCATTAACTATAAAAGGGGGGACTGGGGCTAATTCCCCTTAATTTAAATAAATGGGTTTTCATGCAGAATTTCTCCATTTGCTTCAAATTGGATAGACTGGTTTATTCTGAAAAGGCGCTTCCTTGATGAGATTTGGAGTCTCATTGGTTAAGCATAAAGAGTTGAACGGGAGAGGGAAAATTTATTTATTTTTCGAGAGGCATTATTCTTTGAAATAAGAGTATAATATGCAATTAGTGTGAATAGCATGTGAGCTCAATGCCTTTCGTTTAACTAGGCAATTTTTTTTTAATTCACTCGATTTGCCAGGGATGCCACCGCACGCACTGCAGTTGATAATCGTCGTGCCAATTATGATGTTGCAAAATATCCACAGCCAAAGCTTTGCAACAGCACGCGGCTTGCAATAAAAAAAAATGAGCATCGTCGTAGAAGCAGCAATCTTGACAGGACCTTTAAAATGTAAAGATGTCGTCATTCCTCACATACCTTTGATTCCAAGGGATGTGCAGTTTCAATTTTAGAGACTGCAATTACCAATTTGATTGGCGTTTGCAATCCCCATCGAGAAATCTGAGGGGCAAGTTTTAGAATTCTGCTGTTTAGATCTACACATGGATTGCTTCTCACACGGACAATTATATGTGTCGTGTTCTAGAATCGGCAAACCAGGCAATCTCTGTATCTGCACAGACAATGTAACAACAAAAAATTTAGCCAGACTGAGCCACAGAAACGCGTGGCCGGGCACAGCTAGTAATAATAATATACATATCGTAAATAGCTAACTAAACATGAGCAGTTGTATGAAATAATTTTATAACTGCGCATTTTCTAACTGTACCAAAGTATTTTTTTCTTAGGAATTTGGAAGCCATCTCCATAGAGAACCTTATATTAAAAGACCAGAGTAATATCTTCAAAATTCATAAAGATATCGGCGATATAGTGAGCTGAATTTTGTTTGCCTTCGAAAAAAAGCCGCTTGATAACGGAATGCCCATAAATCACATATATATTTTTAACAGACTTCCAACAAAGAAATTGTTATTTAATGAGTGTCAACGATTTGAATTGGAACGAATTATTCGATTTTGATAATTCTTTTTTCGTTCGAATAGGCTAGTTCTGGTTGTTTAAAGAAAAAAAAAAGAAAAAAAAAACTAAAGCATCAATATAACAAATGAAATTGATAAAATAAAAAGATAAAAAATCTAATTTGTGGAAAATTCTTTACTATCCAGCTACTTTTAGAAATCAACTGAAATTCATCTCTCTGTATCATCGATATATTTCCCAATGTTCAATATATTCTAGTGGTCTTTTGATATGAGTTGCTCTATAGAGTTAACTTCCAAATCATGAAGAAAATCATTTAGTATTTTTCGCACATGTGGAGTTAAAAACTATTTCATACAATTGCTCATATTTCATCCAATATTTAATATATTCGGATTCTACAATGTTATTCTTATTCTACGTAAAATATAATAAAAACTTTATTTCTTTTACCACTTGTCTTAAATGGGAATTTGTCATATGGTTCTACTCTCTTAAAGCATGTGGATTATTGTTTAATTATTATTTTATTGATTTACTACTGATATGGCCATTAAATTGTTAATTTGGGGGAATGAATGAAAATGAATATTTTTTTTCAAACTATTATAACACATATTTTATATTATTTTGTGTATTTATTTTATTATTAATATTTACACATTATGCTTATCTTGTTATTTGAATTCTTTAGCTCAGAGATGTGCAATTTTGTAATGTAATTAATCCGTAATGTAATTAACATTCAATAGCATGTAAGGTATTTTAATTTCCATAACATGTTATGGTAATTGTGATTTCGAAAATACATTAGCATTCCAATCATAATCATAAATGCTATGATTAGCATTATACAATTTTAATAGTAATTGAGAACTTACAGTTGCAGTTACGTGTAATTATAATGAAATTTTTAAAACTAAGATGGAATAATAATTGTACTGCAGGAAATTATGATTTTCATAACGGTGCTATAATGATAAAGTATAAAATTTTTGTTACAATTACGAGCAACTTTAATGACAGTTTCTTTTAAATAAAATGGTATTATAATTGTACTGTAGAAGTTTATGATTATCATCAGTTTGTTGTAATGACAGGTAAAAATTTTAGTTACAATTCCGAGTAACGGAACCGTAAAATTTTAAATTAGATTTTACTACAACTGCGCTTAAGAACGTTTTGATTAACATTATATTATGGAATGGGAATTAAGAAAATGGAAATTTAATCACAACACAATGAAGATGATATTTGATTATATCCGTTTCCATTTGAATGATAACGGAGAAATTTCAAAATAGTATAACATTTGTAATTTAACTGCATATTAACCACTATGCTGTAATTTTAAATAATTCTTCATGAGTCTGTACAATTTAAATAAATATTAAAAAATATACGAAACTCTTTGATTTTGTTTCTTTTTTAAAATGAGAATATTTTCCGGAAATTGACTAAGCATTTATGGTTGAAAGTTGAAAAGGAAAAGTAAACATTAAAAGTTAAAATCCAAATTCATCGAGTTTCCGTTTGATGAATAACTAATTTCTCACATGTTTGGGAAATATTTGAATACATGTGTTTCACTTTTATTATTTTGTAATTGGTTCTCTTTTCAATTGGAAATGGTTCTGAGAAATTTATTAAGCACCTATGGTGGAAAGTAGAAACGATCGAATAAAGTAGTATATTTAAAATCTAAATTAATCCAATTTCACTTTATAGTCATATACATTCTTTTGAAAAAATATTTTTTTTTACTCATTTGGTAATATTTGAATATTTTTTTAAATTATTATTCCTATTATTCTGTAATTAATTAAAATTCTTTAAAGTAGAGTTATGCATCAGGTTGGGCATACAATATCGATGCCGTCCGCGTAGATTTATACTTATTTCGAGCTCATATCTAAATTTTGATTTTTCTGAAATTAATTCTGTATTTATGGTTGAATAAATTATGATTTATGTTTAAAATGCAAATTCATCGAATTTCAGTTTGTATTGTAAGGCAATATTTTGTTGAGAAATTGATTTTCGCATGTTTGGGTAATATTTGAAAATTTTAGCTTTAACTTACTATTATTTTGTAATTAATTAAAAAAAATACTTCAAAGTACAGTTTCTCATTGGGTCAGGTAACCAATTTTTTTACAGCTAAATCGAAATGAGGTGAAGGAAGGGAACTCCTTCATGAGAATAATCCGCAGATGTACAGTTTTCTGCTTTTTTATCATTTTCTGATTATGAAAAATTAGATATATTACTAAGCTTACAGTCATGAATGAATTAATAATTTCAGGAATCGAGCACTCCTAGGCTCCTATTTTCAACCCTTCTCCATCCAAAATTTGAATGCGAACATTTATCTTAAACAAATGCTATTATAACCTAAAACCTAAAAAGAAATAAAACTGTTCCCTTTTTTTCATACACCTTTATTTATTTTTATTTTTTTAACCTCATCATAATAAATTAAACATTAAATTCATCATTGTATTGATTAAATTTGATTATGTTTTACCTTGCGTTTTACCATTGTGAGTGCAATTGTGAGCGCCATTTACGTGGGCTTGGGGAGAGCCCCTTTCTCCATTTTCTACATTTCAAAAACCACATATCATTTTATTTGTCCGGCTAAAACACAGAAAAAAAAGAAAAGTCACGGAGTATGCACGATAACGAGCAGATTAAAATTTATTTATCCGGTTCAGTATAGAAGTGTTTTTTAATTTGACTTGAAAATTAAAAAAAAAAAATGTTTGTTGAAAACGAGAAATTAATAAGAGTAACTAGATAATTAGTATTTATATAAATCAGTAAAAAAAAAAAAATCCTATTATGTTTTAGTTACATTCTAAAATATCTTGCTGCTATGTAACTAGTTACTTATAAATTTCATTACATTCTGAAAAATTTATGTGGATTAACTTTCAATAACTTACAGGCAATTTTCACTCCAATTTTAAAAAATATAATTTAGAATTACCTCGCAATAAATTGTAGATCAATTTAAGTGCATTTTATGGAATTTGATTTTGATTAACATCACACGTTAACCAAATTATATTTTGAGCAAACGTAATTGGCATTACTTTGAAACACAGAACAAATTAATCTAAAATATACATTAAAATATGTAATTAGAATTGACCTATAACTCATTACAGGTTAACTAGATTATACATTTAAAGACGTATTCCGAATTACCTTGTAATCCATTATAAATTAATCTAATTATATTTTAAAACATAAAATGACAATCTGTAATGCATTACATGATAATCGAATTATACATTTCAAAGACGTAATAGAAATTACCTCATAATGCATTACATGTTAATCAAATTTATTGTGATGAGGTTATAATATAGTTTAATACGTAATTTCATTACTTTGTAATTAGATTCTGCCCAAAACTGCTGTTTTGATCCGAAATATCTATAAATTAAAATCTCCTTATTTAAAATTTCTCTTTCATCTGCTGTTTGTTGTTTACGTTAATCTTTAATAGATTACGACATTATTTATTTTAATTTAAATATCGTTGCCTGTTTTTTAATAAATAACTTAAATAGTCTTTAATTATCTTGCAAATTATATACACTAGTCATCAAAATTAAAGGGTAATGGCAGTAATAAAATGTAAATGATATTTAATTAAAAATTATTAATAGAAATTTGTGCAAAAGCATTAGTTAATATAAATTACAATGTTTGGCTGTTGGTAATTCTCAAAATATTGAAATTAAAACCAAATTTATAGAAAGTGCAAAATTATGAAAAATGAAATCACCGCTTGTGGATTTATTTTTCTTTACTACGGTGTATGGTCACTTCGGACAGATGTAAAAACTCACATCTTAATTTCGGACTACTTTAAGTGTTGATTAAGTCTTGTGAAACTGCACGCACTATTTTAAAAGTGCACTTTGCAACTCCATGAGTATCCGGTGAGAAGTTTGGGGAGCGGAAAAATCGGCAACCTAAGGCATCCCAATCATGCTTAATCGGGCTCATGTCGGGTGAGTAAGGTGTCCAATTCATTCGAGTTAAATCTTCTGTTTGGAAGTATTCTGACTCCACATATGCTCGATGAGGCAAGAATTGTCACCAATTAGTAAATATTCTGAACCAACAGCACCCACAAAACGTCTAACTTGGGATTCCAATTCCTTCTCCACATATATCCGAGCGGTTACAGAACCTCTTGGAAAGATATGCAGCTCGGTGCAGTTATTTGTCATGACCCCCCCCCCCCCTCCAAAAAAAAAAAAAAAAAAAAAAAAAAAAAAAAAAAAAAAAAACGTGGCCGCGGAAACGGGATCTTTTACGGACAAGGGAGAGCAAGTTGCGTGTGTCTTTCTATTTCCAGATCAATACGCGTATAGAATCAGTGACTACGACTCCGTGCGAACTCTTGATTGCCATCATTTAAAATTTTGAAGGAACGAGTTTCTTTTTACTCTTCTCTAGTTTATTCACAAAATCAGGAGGACATTCAACAATTGGCAGGAGATAAGGAGATTATATCAACCCCAAGGAAAGACTCCCATTTTGCAGAACATCCAGCAGTTTCCTTATAAAACCATTACAGATGAAAAAAACCGCATAACCACAATAAAGCGCCACCTGACCAGAACAAAGAGAACGTGAGTAGAATGATACGTCTATATGCAGCTTAAATCTAGACTCGTCAGTAAACAACACTCGGGTCTAGTCTTCTTGTCTCCATTGAACATTACGTTGGCACTAGTTTAAACGGGTCTCTTTGGATGTTGGAGTGATTGGGACACAAACTGATGGTTCCCTTGCACACAGACCATGCTCGTTAAGCCTTTTTGCAGCAATAGAACTACTAATTCGAGATCCTGTGCCAGCATGAAGTTCTGAAACCAAATCTCTCGCGGTCGCTTCGCAGTCTCTTTGAGCCAACAAATAGCAGAAAACGATCTTTACATGCAGTTGTTGCTCTTGGTCGCAATTGTCCAGACAGTCTATAAACAGATCCAGTGCTTAAAAAATGTCTGCCAGATCTTCATATGACACATTCAAATCTTAGCTCACCTCCATTGGTGTTGAAATCCCTTGATTCCACCCATTATTCCCCAATTTTGACCTTCACTTAAATGATGCCTTTGGGTCATAGCTAATGAATACTGATCACTCTCAGACACCACATTTACTTTAAACAACACTACAGACCAGAGTTCGAACATGCATCCATTGCGCACCACATTGTCAATCACCGAATTTGCATATTTCCGGCGCTAACGTATGCGTGGAAGTGCAATTTTGGGTTTAATTGTATTTAATTAACACCAATAATTGTATCATTGGACATTGGCTGCAAAATTTACTTGGTGAGCATATTTTCTCTAATTATCGATTAAGTTGATGACCAGTGTATAAATAAATATAGTCTTTTATATTGTTACATCTTAACCCTTTAAACCCTTGAGGGGTAGTGGGATATATTATATCCACCTAATATTAATCAATATTTCAACAAGAAAATTATAATTAAATTTTACTTTGATAACTTTGATGGAAAAAAAGTTGTAAAACTGTTTTTCTTTATTAAGGAAAAAAATTCGAATTTCCCGGTGTGAATAAAACATTACAGAAACACAATTACGTCCTTATCAAAGGGTTATAACCCAAATTATGAATTAATAAACTACTTCCTCGAAACTGTTTTCCCTTGTATTACTACGATACAGTAGAAGATATATACTAAAGTAGAAGATTTTTTTGTTGTTGTTAATTACGGCTAATTACTTTATCTGGTAGTACAAAGTACCATTGGGACATAACATTTTGGCAGAAATTGAAACTTGAAAGAAAAATAATAATATATATATATATATCCATTTTTTCTTGTTATTTTAATGTGACTTATCATGCATATAAATTATTTAAAAACAACGTTTAAACACACAATAAAATAAGTTGAATTGATCAGACGTATACGTTTCGTGAGTACTAGGACTCACATCCACATTGTATAAAAATTTTAAAACAATATCCCTCCAACTACACGTACGGTGAAAACCCAAATAGGATGTGAGTCCTAGTACTCACGAAACGTATACGTCTGATCAATTCAACTTATTTTATTGTGTGTTTAAACGTTGTTTTTAAATAATTTATATCCCCACACAAGTTCTGTAATTATTATCATGCATATATTTGGTGTGTATATGTCATATACACTATATATGCGTGTATATGTATAGATGTCTATATCTGGTGTATATATGTCTATGATGTATATATGACTAGATTATGATGCTGTGTGTGCATCATCACCGAGCATTTCGCCATCAGAAGAATATTCTACAGTTGTAACACTATTTTCTGATGGAAATCATATCTGAAAGAACTTTCTAAGCTTTTAGTTGTAGAAATCTCAAAAGGATTCATAAAAAGCTTAAATATATTTTTAGATTTTTTTTTTTCTAATTTGTAATTTTTTTCCATTTTGTTTTATAAAAATACAATATTTTTCTAAAGATAAAAGTAAAATATTTTTTGCTTAATTATTCTTCAATGTGATACATAAATCATGAAATATCTTCCCCCAAATTGTATCAAAATTTAGCTATCTACTATCCACTAATCTCTAGTTAATATATACGTTTTTATGCACCATCTGTATTCAAAAGATAAAAATCTAAGTAAAAATCCTGTTCAACGTAGTCCCGACGGTACTTAAAAGTACCGATTTGAAAAATGCTTCGTAAAAAAATGTAAATTTTTATATTTAGCATAACATATTATCAAGTGATCTATTTAAAACAAGAAAAAAAATGTCAGCCTTACCTTTAAAATGTAATATGTTTCCAATCAAAAGATAGGGATGCCATGTCAGACAAGAAAATGGAAGCAAAATTGACATTAGCAAGTTCCAAAATAGCTTTGTAAAAAAAAAAAAAATCAGCTTACTGGAATTGCTGCTGCTATCTAGTGATGGTCAAGGGAAGTATTTGCTATTGTTTTCTAAAAATGCCATTGCGAATGTATTTTGAGTGGGATAAAAAACTGTGGTAAGTTAAAGTACAGTCGGGACATAAAGGGTTAATATATATCATGTTTCGAAGTACAATTACTTTGTTGTTGTTTTTTTAAGAAAAAAAATTAAGTATAGCTTTCTGAATATATTTTATTTATTTAAGTGAATTTGACTTTTTGATTATAAAATTATTTCTAAAAATTACTTGCACAGTCCGATATTTTTAGCTGTTTTTTTTATTTTAATCGTAACTTTTTACAAAAAAAAAAATCCTTTGGGTAGCAAGAATGTTTTTCTTTTTAGGGTTATTTTTTTTTTCATGATATTTATTTTCATGTCTTATACACGTATTAATTTACAGAAGAAATAGAGACCCCCTAAGAAGAAAAAAAAAAATGCATTTTTTTTCATTGTACATAAATTGCTTGTCTCATTTTATTTGCTTTCAAAATGTAAATGGTAGCTTCTGCACACCTATCACCCTTTAGAAAATTTTCATTTAATTTGTATTTCCTTAAATATATATATATTTTTTATATTTTCATTTTTCTCCCCCATCTTCAGTTTCTTTTACAAAAGCTTTCCATAAAAGTATGATATAAAATTGTCATTTAATTTGTACTAATTTATTACTGTATATCAGCAAATACAGGTATTATTTAAAGGTCGGAAGTATCATAATATTTTTCTAATATAAAAGTTTTACTTGTCACAGAAATAACAATAGCAAAAACAACAAATTATTCGTGAACTATGGCATTTAAAAAGTTAATTTCGCTGAATTCTTCAATATATAAAGGTTTTATTCAAATACTATTGTTTTAAATTATGTTTTACATAACAGTTAGAAAAACATTGAAATTATTCAAATTTAATACAATGAAGAACCGATTATACGTGTGTCAGTGTACCGTTCTAAAATTACGTATAACTGAGAAAGACCTAATATTAATTTCGCTCATAACCCAAATAGATAAAGGTTCTATTGAAATACTTATTGTTTTAAATTAATTTTTAAATAACAGTTAAATAGACATTTGTTTATATAAATAAAAGGTTTGCTATTTACAAAAAAAATAACTAACGATACATGAGATTTTATACAGTATTTTTTTAGTGCATTTTACAACGTGTAAAAAAAAAAAAAAAATATTGTGTGTTAACTTTGGATTTTTAACTTGTCTTCTTTTTATTAAAACACTTTCCAACAATTGAAAAGTCCTTATGACTTCGATTTGTCTGTCCGTCTGTCCGAGCTCTAACTCTGGTAAATATATTCGGATTGCCTTGATTTTTTTGTATGTTATTGTGGCCTACTATAGCACGATCGATATTGAAAATGAAGTGTGTAGTCTTTTTAGTTCATTTACAGAGAAGGTCAAAAATATTCTGTTGCATTACAGTCTATGGAAAAAATCGTTTCAAGATCATTTTAATGACGTTAGACAATTTCAAACATAATGAAATTGATAAGCATTTACGTTGTGCATTCAGAAGAATATGGGTTGCAAATAATTTAATGTTCATTTACAGGATCAAACATAATAATTCCTTTACGTAATCGTCCAAACATTATGTACTTTAGTTCTGTTATACAATTTCAAACATAAAGAAATCGATATATATTACTGATGCTTACTACAAAATACTTGTTATATAGCATGATGTTCATAGCATTTATCGTTCATTTACAGGGGCACGCAAAAGATTAGTATAGCGTACCACCAGAAGTACACTGTGTATTAGCTATAAGTTCTAGAAATTATGATTTCATTTATGGTATGCGCATTTAACAAAAAGTTTATCAGTGTGTGGTATAGACAAATACTATAGATCATTATACAGGACTACACAAAAGAATTCGCAAGAATTACGGATTATCAGCGTGAATTGATTAAAGGCAGCTTTTAATTGAGTTATGCATTTTCAAGTTGAATTATATTTAGTATACTAAGAAATCGCTATATAATAAAATGCGGTGTAACGCATCCGGGCGAACCCATCGATTTTGCCAATCTCCGATAACATAGAGCCACGTTGGCTTAATTTCGATTTCAGATGTGTAAGAGAACGCTTATCTTCTTAAATACAAATCTTTTCTACCTGAAATCATAATTTTCTGTAAAAGATTCAAAACTATCAATATTTGAATGATTTGCGCAGTTGAAAAACAATTTCAGAAATCGAGTTAAAAGCATACATTTGCGTAAAACGTAACCAAGCGGCAGCGATTCATTCACTTGATGCATTGAAAAAAAAATAAAACCATGGAGATATTATTCTCTCTTCTTCTCGGCATTTCTCTAAACCCGTCAACTACGGTCCCCCTGTCCGGTCAAAAACAAACGCAAAAATCGTACAAAGGAAAAACATGTTGGCGAAATCCCGCACTCTCACAAGTAGAATGAACTAGTGAAACAGGTTCTCTAGAATGGACAAGGTGGAAACGGTTGCGAAGAAAGATTCTTTGGCGGTCGTTTTCAAATTTCCAATGGCGTTCCTTGGAAGGATACAATTATTTTCGTTTGACACAGTAAAGTTTTATGAACGCTTTTCACTGTTTCCCGAAAAACTTAATTTTTGAGTTTTTAAGAGTTGTAATACATAAAAGAAAAAATAGTTAATCCCTGTTTTTAATTGTAGTGACTTTAATATATGTCTGTCTAGAGTTTAGCTCAATATTCCTAGTATTGTTTGTTATTTATTTATTTACTAAAACAATTAGTTGTGTTATACTTATGAATAATTGATAGTCAGTCAGATGAGTGTAAGCAAAAATAATAAGATGATCGTCTTCGGTTTCGAATTTTTTCACTGATTTCTGGTATCAAAATAAACGAGGAGGTCGGGGAGAATTTACGATATCAGCAGAATGTCTTACATGTATTTCAAAATAATTTAATGTGAAAGCGTGAAATTTAAATAAATAACAATGAATATTATTTTAAATATTTATATTAGCATTAAAAAATATATTTATTTGTATTTTGCATTTAGACTATTATTTATATTTATATTTTTCATTTAGACTATTATTTATATTTAAATAAGAAAGAAAATCTGACTGTGAAGAGATCTATACATACTAAAATTATAAACTATAAAGCTAACATATGAGTTTTCCATTCTCTCAACATTTTATATAGTTTATGTGTCATTAACAAAATATTATGTAAATACACATAATAGTTTATAATTTTATAATAATTAGTTGTATAAATAAATATTGTATAAAAATAACAAAATTACATTGATAAAAATATATTAAATTAAACATTACTAAAAATATTTAAATTATAAGAACAAATAAACATTTATATGACTGATAAAACTAAAGTTTGAAGAGGCATATTTTAAGTCATTTACTCAAATTCATGTAAATAAGGTGGAAAGGGAGTGGCTAATTTAAATCTGAATATTTTGTGTATCTGTAAAACTTTTTCGAGCAGAAAACATTTTGTACAGTTATTAAAAATAGGCATTAACTATGTTTGATTCTTCTTTGTATTACAAAAATTAAAAAACTACATAGATATATAAAAAATAAGATTACGAAACACTAAAAGGCATTTATGAAAATTATCCTTGAATAAAAACAGATTTCGTCTTTTGCTTACAAGGTTTATTGGCAGATTTAAAACACACTGAGTCTTTTTTTTAGGGACGTGGGGGTGGGGGGGGGCGATAAAAATACAATTTCAAAGTGTTATTTAAAAAAAAATACTAATTATTAGTATTATTTCAATAGTTGCAGCACAGCAGACTTTTTTTAAACTACGCAGTTTTATTGCATATTTATTAAATTTTTGTTTTATTAAGAAATGTTTATTTTGTTATAGTATAATAGCCGGAAAGCCAGGTTTACCCAGAAGTATTGTAAATGCCAATAGTGTGTTTATTAGAATACAAACTAGCCGAAGTTTGGTCATCTAAACGCGGCCATATTGTCAATTATTTTTATCAGTTTTTTTTTTCAAATTTTATGTGAAAAACACAATTTTTACCCACTGTCCTAGGATGGGCGTTTAAATTAGTATTAGTATAATATATATAAAATTATATACAGGGCCACGAAAAAACTGGATGCATGACCTGCTAATGATGAAAATGTTTGGAAGTGTCATTTGAGTAGATTTAATTAGGTATTAACCTAAAATAAATTTAGCTTAATCCGTAGCGCATATAAAAAGCTGTCGCTAATATACAGGGCTGTACAAAAGGATTCAAATATGTTTTAATGTATTGATAGAAACAGCTGAAGGAGAATTCGCGGTCTGTTATGCATTTTGTTACTAAACTAAGTTTTATCATATTATTTAGAACATGTACAAGTTACAGTTTAAATGAGAATTTTCAACCTATTATACATTTTGTTACTAAACTAAGTTTTAGCTTATTATGTAGTAGAAAATGTACAAATTTTAGATTAAATACAGGGCTGCACCGAATAATTGGGCTAATTTTCCACTATGGACGCTAATTGCTTAAATGTGGTTTTCAAAAGTATTATGACTTATCAAAAATGTTTACTTAGAATTATTTTTACGTTATTGAACAGCAAAATTTTGGTAAAGAATTTAGGAAGTGCTAAAAAGTGTTTCATAATCTATGCTTGAGGCATTTTTTTCAGTATAATTATGGATAAGTAAATCATTAACTAAATTTTATGCCTATGTCTTTAGTCTGAAATATTTTTTTAGTTTTGCAAAAGTATTAAAAGTAGAAAATTTAATAAATAGAATAAAATATTTCAAATGAAAATCAAATTTCAAAATTATTTTTTTTGCTTAAAAGGCGCAAAGACCAACTTAGTGAAAAAGATTCCATGCCGGGAATCGAACCCGGGCCATCAGTATAGCGCACTGACGTTCTACCGCTAAACCACATGGAACGATACTCAGCCTGGAACTTCTCACTATTACAAGTTGGCAAGGCTACAAACGCAGCACAAGATGGAATATTTTCCGTGAGCCACCAACATGGGGTAAATACAGACACTTAATTAAATCCAGCATCGAATGAATCTATATTAATATTTGGAATTTTTTCCAGAGAGAAACATTCGCCTTGAATACAATATTTCAAATGAAAATCAAATTTCAATTTTTTTTTTATTTTTTTATTTTATTTTATTTTTTTTTTTGCCTAAAAGGCGCAAAGACCAACTTAGTGAAAAAGATTCCATGCCGGGAATCGAACCCGGGCCATCAGTATAGCTCACTGACGTTCTACCGCTAAACCACATGGAACGATACCCAGCCTGGAACTTCTCACTATTACAAGTTGGCAAGGCTACAAACGCAGCACAAGATGGAATATTTTCCGTGAGCCACCAACATGGGGCAAACACAGACACTTAATTAAATCCAGCATCGAATGAATCTATATTAATATTTGGAAATTTTTCCAGAGAGAAACATTCGCCTTGAATACAATATTTCAAATGAAAATCAAATTTCAATTTTTTTTTTTTTTTTTTTTTTTGCTTAAAAGGCGCAAAGACCAACCTAGTGAAAAAGATTCCATGCCGGGAATCGAACCCGAGCCATCAGTATAGCGCACTGACGTTCTACCGCTAAACCACATGGAACGATACCCAGCCTGGAACTTCTCACTATTACAAGTTGGCAAGGCTACAAACGCAGCACAAGATGGAATATTTTCCGTGAGCCACCAACATGGGGCAAACACAGACACTTAATTAAATCCAGCATCGAATGAATCTATATTAATATTTGGAAATTTTTCCAGGGGAAACATTCGCGTTGAATACAATATTTCAAATGAAAATCAAATTTCAAAATTATTTTTTTTTTGCTTAAAAGGCGCAAAATACTGATGGCCCGGGTTCGATTCCCGGCATGGAATCTTTTTCACTAAGTTGGTCTTTGAGCCTTTTAAGCAAAAAAAATAATTTTGAAATTTGATTTTCATTTGAAATATTGTATTCAAGGCGAATGTTTCTCTCTGGAAAAATTTCCAAATATTAATATAGATTCATTCGATGCAGGATTTAATTAAGTGTCTGTGTTTGCCCCATGTTGGTGGCTCACGGAAAATATTCCATCTTGTGCTGCGTTTGTAGCCTTGGCAACTTGTAATAGTGAGAAGTTCTAGGCTGGGTATCGTTCCATGTGGTTTAGCGGTAGAACGTCAGTGCGCTATATTGATGGCCCGGGTTCGATTCCCGGCATGGAATCTTTTTCACTAAGTTGGTCTTTGTGCCTTTTAAGCAAAAAAAATAATTTTGAAATTTGATTTTCATTTGAAATATTGTATTCAAGGCGAATGTTTCGCTCTGGAAAAATTTCCAAATATTAATATAGATTCATTCGATGCTGGATTTAATTAAGTGTCTGTGTTTGCCCCATGTTGGTGGCTCACGGAAAATATTCCATCTTGTGCTGCGTTTGTAGCCTTGGCAACTTGTAATAGTGAGAAGTTCTAGGCTGGGTATCGTTCCATGTGGTTTAGCGGTAGAACGTCAGTGCGCTATACTGATGGCCCCGGTTCGATTCCCGGCATGGAATCTTTTTCACTAAGTTGGTCTTTGCGCCTTTTAAGCAAAAAAAAAAATAATTTTGAAATTTGATTTTCATTTGAAATATTGTATTCAAGGCGAATGTTTCTCTCTGGAAAAATTTCCAAATATTAATATAGAATAAAATACTTTGTTTAATTTTATAAAAGTCTAAATATATTTTTATGAAATAATCTATATTTCTAATTGCTATTTTTAATTCTATATTAAGTGAATTAGTTAAATGTACAGTCCAGAAACAAAATGATCACACCATGCAAATTATCTGGATATAAAATATTAATTATCCTCTAAATGTCTGGATCGTGAGATTTCTTCAAACAGGCCCTCTGCATGGCGGAGAACGAAATTGTGGAACATCTTAAGCTTTTAACTGAATCGAAGTAACACTATTGCCACGCTGAAGATTATGTGGGAAGTTTGAAATTTATTTTCCGCGCACTGTAAAAAAAAATGGTAACGTTCCATGTAATATCCAGGAACGTTTCGCCTTTCTTCAGGTTTTCAGAATAATTTAGCTCTTTCCTGTGAAATTCTGGCTTTCTTATCTGAAACGTTCCTGAACAAAAGTTGGAAACAGCAAAATTTATTATTTTTTTTTGCTATAATCCGTTGCTCGCGCGTGAGTGTCGAAAATGAATACCTTAAATGAATGTAAAAAATCAATATGGAATGCAAATAAATCAATAGACGACATAATCCTTTACGTCTCTATTGTCAAGACCATTCAGATGAAAATACAACACCTTTGTGACATCGCTAAGAGATTATCTCTTGTACTTGTCTGCGGAATGTTTAACGAGCAGACCGTGTAAAAAAAAATACACCTATTATTTGGATCTCCATTAACCAGGGGACCATCAAACATGATTCTCACCGATTTTGATTAATTTAAAGTATGTTTTAGAGTTCTTATCTCTAATTATTCTTGTGAAAGGATTTCTTCAAATGGGACTTAGATTTTCAGAAATTAGATGCCGAGGTTTAGCATAAGTTTCAAATACCCATTAGTTTGCAGCTCTCAACGTGTCTTTCGTGGTGTGGACGCAGAAAGCTCGCACGCGACCCGTACGGCCCGAGTTCGATGCTACCTCTGGACTTTTTTTTTTCTTTTTTAATTAATTTTATATTTTAACACTTTATTACAATTTGATTTAAATTTGATATATATTTGACACTTTGAATTGCTGCAAATTTGAATTTTTTTTTATTTTCGGAAAAAATATA
The DNA here is from genome assembly GCA_963932465.1 of Maratus speciosus. Taxonomy (NCBI): domain Eukaryota; kingdom Metazoa; phylum Arthropoda; class Arachnida; order Araneae; family Salticidae; genus Maratus; species Maratus speciosus. The sequence goes on from OZ010791.1 coordinate 423,306,216, forward strand.
CAATTACGTTTAGGTTTTTTTTTTCATGAAAATTTATATGTATTTTATCTCACTTGTAAACTAACATAATTACTAACGAAAATCCAAAATATTTTATGTCTAGATTTTTTTTCTAATTATTATTTACATTTATATATTTTTATATTTTAAGCAAAGTTCAGAAACAATATATCATATATATATTTACTTTATTGAATTTTAACTGAAAATTTATTTTTTCGTGTAAATTATAAATAATAATTTTGATGTCAATTTCAAAATATTTTTTCATTCTAACAAATAATCATAATAAAGCGAAAATTGTCAACTGGAAATGTAAAAATCGTCTGCGGATCCCGCATGCTGTGAAATGTCAGTAATGTTTTGCTGTCAACAGAAATATTCCTGGTATTTCGCAGGAAACTTACTGGCATTTCTGTAGAAAGTTTTTAACATATACAGTAAAGTTCCAGTCATTTTCAAGAAATGTTTCTTGAAAATAATGGGCAACTCAGCTGCCCATTTTTTCCCAGGAACGTTGCGGAATTTTTTTTACAGTGCGTGCCCAGATTGTACTAATTTAGGTAAATAAATATTTCTGAGACACCAAGATGAATTTTCACAATTTAAAAATCTCTATTCTTTCATGCAATCAAATGCTTGAAATTTTAAATTGTCTGTTATTGAGAAACGTATATCTAAAAATATATCTAGGAAAATTAAGTCTAGTGACGCAGCTGATACTGATGATAAATCCAGAAAATTTGCCAAAAAAGGCATGAGCACTAGCGTGACTAAACTTTCGGCTCAAACTAATCCCGAAACTACACAATATTATGTCACTGCTTCAAATAAATTTCTTGCTATCAAAAATAAATATAATGAAAGGTTACATTCTGATATAACCAGTGCTAAAACTATTGTTACTAAACAAAAAATTCTAAATCCGAATCGATAAAACTAAAAGTCACTACCAATTGTGCAGAAATTGCTAAAAAGTCCATGATATTATCGGCAGCAAAGTAAGCAAAAAATCTTGATGTAATGGTATTTATTAATGATGATATAATTTTTTGCTATATTTATCGGTAACTGTACTGCAATTCAAAATTATTTTGAAAATTGTAAAATCGAGTATTATGATTTCACCATTGGAACTTAAAGACCTCGTAAAATCATTATTTATGAAATCCCTAATGATGTACCTATTGACGAGGTAAGAGTCGAACTCATCAAATTAGTTTTTGAACTTCATTCCGTTGCCCAACTAAAAAAAAAAAAAAAAAAATCAAAACCAAACTCTCTCGTGAATTTGATTCACTTCTCATGTTTCGACACTTTATCGATACTAAAGTCATTCTCGGTTTCCTTATCTCTGTTGAAACATACCGCTTCAAGGAATCTAAATAATATTATAATTGTCAAAGGTACAATCGCGTTTAGTTTCAAATTTATCTGTATCAAATGTACAATTAATAAGTGTTTGTTTTAAAGATTTTGTTTCATCACTAAGATTGTATAATCACTGAGAGAAAAGTTTTTAAATCTTCCACCTGCTCTGGGAATTAGCCATTGTCGATAAAAAAAGAAAAAAAAATCAAACATTTTAGATCTTAATAAATCACCATCAAATACCATTCTTCTTTCAAAAAAAATATATATATAAACGTTTCTTCAGATTCCTCCTGCTCGTCAAACAGCGCAGCGAAATTAATATATTCTTCAAAACCATCTATCGTTAAAAATTCTTCCTCAAAACTTAACACTAATTCTGAGAACGATTTATCCTCTCATCATTTTAGTGCTGCTGGTCCGGAAAAGATGAACTTTTCCGATGTTTTCAATAATGACTTTGATATTGCACAAATATAATTAAAAAGATTTACTAAAAGACGTATACACATAAAAGATAATACTTTCAAAACATTAAATAAAATACTAAAAGTCTAAAACCGACAAGTTTCAGTCACCCTGTGGCCATCATCAGAGTCTTACTTCAATCCAAGTGAGAAAAATTCTTATTAGTTCATAAAAGTGAAAAGTAAATATACTGTGTTGAACAGCCCCCAAAACAGCTCCATCTATACTGCTCCAGTTCAACCATCCCATCTCAAAAGAGAAAATCTTTAAGAAATCAGATAATTAATATCAATAATTGCGTTTACCTCTTTAACTTTGAGTTAAATTCTGTTTCAAAAAATCCAACCACAACTTATGCATGTCGTAAGAAACACCTTCATTAGAGACATTTCCAATTCTCAATTCGAAGTAAATCTTTTTAATTACATCTGTGCTGTTAATTTCAAGACGTAATAGTCCTTCAACCATATGGTGATGCTTTCAAATTAAAATTATAAACTGTTGCTAATCTACTCGAAAATATTCTCGTATTAATTGCTAAACTTGGTCTTCCGGCTGTAACTGATATCTCGATTTTATGAAATAACTGGTTATCTAACCATTAATTTTTGTTTAATTTTAATTGATTATATTACTAAAATTCGTTAAATTAATTTTTTTCACTTCTTGTATATATGTATTTAGTCAGAATCAGTTCGTTTTAATGTTTTTTTCCTATAATTCTATTCTTTTATTTTCGATTTGGATGCTTTTCTCGAATCTGATTGGCGGAGAGGACTTTGGATCAAATTCTATGTGTTCGCTTACTTTTTCTTCCTTTTTTATGAATAATTCTGAGTATTTCGGACATTTTTTTTAAAGGAATGGCAATTGGGGCTTACTTCTCTACCAGTCAGGTAAGAACAATCTCGGAAAGCATTTTTTCCACGTTACTGTCTGACACTTGAGGTGCATTTTGGCATGGATTTTCTCTTCCATGTCACATCAAAGAAAATCGTGTGGCATTTTTACGACTTTGTTTTAAAGTTTTATCTTTTCTTCGATACATATAATGATTGTAGATGGCCACTTAAACTGACAAAATAAGACATTTCTCTATATGTCAACAAATTTATAACTGTAAACACACGGAACTGTGAAAGAACACTGTAAAATGTCAACATCATAGTTGGATCCAATAAATGCACATCAGTACGAAAGTAAAACTCTCATTTAGGGAACATTTCAGAAAAAATAAATTAAAATTTGTCCTGTGGATTTAACATTAGCACACTCTAACTTCGATTTCTTCTAACTCCCTGACAATTAAAGTGAAAATTAAAAAAAAATAAAATGAATACTTGTCTTGTCTGGTCTGATCTAAAGACTAAAAGAAAGTTCCAAATTGTGTGTTACCCTTGAGAAATAAAAGTTGTTATACTTTTTAATATGATGATAACAAACGTAGTATAATTTTTGCATATTATATAAAAGTAGATATAGTTATCGTTAGTATCTACTGAGTGATTCACAGTATAGTGAATCTTTTAGTTGAATAAGCCGTCAACGGGTGGACCTAGAGACGTGAAATTGGTCACGAATGCTCAGGGACCCAAAAGAAACGTATTTATGGACACTGGTTACTGTCTAGAACTTTTTGGTTTCTCCAAAATATACCAATATTCAATCGAAGAGCGTATTGTTTTAATTAAAAGGTTTCAAACTTTGTGATCAGAGACCTACCAAAACACGTAGGAAGTGGTCTAGTGTCTTTAAACACAGGCCACAACCACCTCCAAGTACTTCAAGAGCATTAATTTCCAAGTTTGAACGAACAGATTTTGTGGCTGATGAAAAATGGTTAAAAAATTCCTCCACATTCAAAAGAATATCCCTGGACTTTTTTCAAATGTCACTATGACAATCGTGTGATAGAAAGAGACTTCCCTAATCGCTTTGGCTGTGGACCTCACCCCCCACTATAGCCTTGACTTATCACCAATAGACTTCTTTTATAGGACTATGCTAAAGATCCATTCTCATTCAGATTTTTCATGAAAATATTTTAGAAATCTTCACGAAGGTTTTTTTCTATTGTAATTGGTGTAGAAACTATACCTTAAAAGTTTTTTAGAAAACATTGGTATTCTAGAAGCTTACTATTTCGGAATTCTGTACAAAGTGGCCACTTATTTTACGTTTCAGAGCACGAGAACATGATAAAGAGGTTTCTTTTTAAAAGCAATGTTTCAAAACTTCACCTCTTAGAAATAATGTCTAAACGTTCGTATCTTAATTTTTTTTCAAATAGCTTAATGAGGTTAAATAAATTGTAAATTTATATCATTAAAATATACGAAAAGTTAGCGATGAGAAAGTTTAAAATTTAATTTTAATTATCTTATATACCACAACGTTTACACCAGATATATTGTTGGTCTCTTTTTTGAAAATATCAAATCATATGTTGCTTAACACAATTATTATCATAGTAATTACTTGGAAGATTAGTTGATTCAAATATTTAATTGTTTAAATTACTGATAAACGATCTACTCTTGGATGGTTCAAATGTAACGAATTAGCATTATAGAATCCTTTCTAGCATTAAACTCTCATTAAACTTAGCAGATATATATTTTTAAAAATTAGCGTTTTTAAAGATCTGAACTAAGTAGAACAAACAGTTAAATCATAAAATCTTAATACTTTAACAAGGAAATACAGCTTCTTAAATTGTTCCAATTAAAACTTAATTTTAGATAGTAAAATATCATTCCTATGTCAAAAATCATAGTTATGCAGTATGCTCCTACTTCGTTAAAAAAGTAACGCCTTTATAGCCTACTCTATTAAAAATTTTACATATTGAACCATCTATTAAATAGAATAATTATTGTGATGGTACATTTCAGTATTAAAGGTGTCATCTCAGTAAATTGGTTAATTTAAAGAAAATGAACATTTGTTCTTAAATTAAACGTTTTGCTGTTGCATTATCTATTAATTCGAAGAGACTTTAAGCGACACGTTTTAATACTATTTTAACATTATTTTAATATTATTTAATATTATTTAAGTGTAAATTGAAATTCTTATTTATACAAATAATTTTTATTCTATTTCTTTAATAGTGAATTTTATCGCTGAAATAAAACTTGATTTTATTGACGTTTTCAAAAAAAATAAATAAATAAATAAATAGTCATCAATTGATGACAATTTTTCAGACATACAGAAGCACTAAAATCCCTTTAAGAGGATTTATAATTAAATTTTTCTCATAAGGAAATTTTCTTCACAATTTTCCATCAGTTCTAATGTCTTCAAATGATCAAGCACTTACGTGACTAATATGAACACTGCTAAAAAAAATTAAGGAAGCACATGGTTTTAACAAAATTATGGAAATATTTACACCGGTAAGTAACGTGAAATAAAACATCCATAAATTAAAGGTTAGCAGAAAACAGATAAAAAAAACTTCACATGCAAATTAAAGTTTATGACGTCAAGAATTAGAAGATAAGTGCACAAATCGGAAATTTTCAGAAACGCCTGTTTCCCCCTGTCTCAGTAGTAAAATTCAATTGCTCAGATTGTGTTTTGAGAAAACGTGACTTGAAAATGTCACAACAATCGGATTTAACGGAACCCATGACTTGGCGTGTTATCGGGACAGTTGAAACTTGGGAAACAAAAAGAAGTTTAGCGGACGCTGTTGGGGTCGGAAGAAGTGTAAATGCAAGGCTGAGGAATCGATTCCAATACATATGGAATGGTAGACATCGACAAGGGCAAGGTCGATCATGTGCTACCACAGAAACTGATGACCGATATATCCTGTTAACAGCTCGCGGAGACGGAACGGTCAATACTACTCTGCTGCAAACACTGCTGTTCTTGGCCACAGGACGAAGGATGTCCAGCCAAACAGTCCAAAATAGACTTTATCAGGGTGTTCTCTATGCACGCAAGCCAACGGTCTGTATTCCGTTGATCTCAAGCAACATGCGAACCAAAGAAGTTGGACAACTGAACATCGACTTTGGAGCCAACGTTGTTGGAGTCAAATTCTGTTTACAAACGAGTCCCGAAACAGTCTGAAAGTGACATCTGATGTGTTTTGGCATGGAGAGAATGAGGCACTCAAAATAATCCCACATTAGTTCGTAAAAGATCACATTACAGACGAGGTGAGTTGATGCTATGGTCTGGAATCAGCATAGGTGTACGTACGGGCCTGCATATCATTCGGAATGGCACTTTGACAGTCCGAAGTTATACAGACGAGATACTAAGACCTCATGTCGTATTTTATGTTGCAACTATTAGTGATTTCGCTTTTTTCATGCAATATAACGCCAGACCTCGTACAGTTCGTCTTGTGGAAAACATTATTGAATTTGAAACAATACAGCATATGGAATGACCAGCATGCTCTCCTGACCTGAATCGAGAATACTTGGGACATACTCAAACGACACATTTCTGCGAGAGCAAGGCCTCCTTTTAATGTCCGGGACTTGGAGATTGCAGTTCTTGAGCAGTGGAATAGTATTCCCCAAAGCCTTCTCGATAACCTCATCACATCCATGGAAAACACGTGTGCAGCAGTCTTATCGGTTCGAGCAGACCACACGCCATATTAAAAATCTTGCATCATTTCTAAACAATACTTTTTGTGTCATCTACATGTAACGAAATTTTTGCCCCAAACCATCTTTTCATGTTCTTTCCATCTTCTCAAAGAATAAAAGCTCCCTTACAATTTTTTTTGCGTTTTTTTCTGTATTGCGTATTCATACACGTGTACTATCCATTTTATGCCCACATATGCCTGTCTTGCACGGTTCTCTTCACTTTTTTGCTTGCTCCCCTAATTTTTTTGAGCAGTGAATGTTTATCTTAACTTTTAATGTTTTGCAATTTCTGTAATTAGAAAGTTTTATGTTATTTCAAATAATTATTAATGTATTTATAAGGAAAAACTTAAGATAATATAATTTAATAAAATAAATTAAAATATATAATGTTAACTTTAAAAAGCCCACAGCCTTACTTAAAAGGTTCCTAAAGTAATGAAAAAGATGTTACAAGTTTTAAATATACATTTCCTTTAAAACTTCTTAGTACTTTCAAGTTTTTCAAGCTCATCATCAGAGAATATTTTAATAACTAAATGTTGTTTATACGTCACTTTGTTTTGAAATTGAGAGAACCAATAATTGCTGGAGTTAAAAGTAGAAGTAGCAGTAGCAGTTTCTCTGACTGAATTTAATTAGAGGAAATATATTTTATTATTAATTGAAGTTCCATTTATTTTATGACATCACTCTGTTTTCATACGTCACTTTTCAAAGGTAGAAGAAAATATTGAAGTAAGACTAAAGTAAGACTAAGTAAGACTGTGGACTTTTTAAAGTTCACGTTATATATTTTATGTTGAATCAAGGTGAAAAATTGCTTTTCGTCTTGTGATTTTATTTTAAAATTAATTATTAAATTACAATAATTTTATATTTTGTATAGAAGAAAAACATAATTTATCTTCAAATTATCATCTTTAGCCAGTCGTCCCCCCCCCCCCCCCCACTCTCTCTCCAAGAAAAAAAAATATGTGTAGTTTTACACAAAACATTTTGAGCCCACCCAATATTTTTCAAAAGTTGGCGCTACTGAATAAGTTGTACCAGCGTTTCGAATGTGAGGCCATTTTCCCTGAAGAATATTAGTATACGAACTGTCAACAGCAGAACTAAAAGAACTTTCGAAGGCGATTTTACACTGGTTTTCTCGTGGTTATTAATAGGTGGAACCATCGGTTTCAAAACGCACTAGAATATCCTTTACCATACGCTGTAATATTTTCCCATATATATAACAAGTGATTTTATGTGAAATTTCTGGGGGTTTTTTCGAAACATTTTGTGCGATTGGAAATCATATGTATTATGTATTATGGAATAAATAGAAAATTATATTTTTATCTATACTCGTTGAATAGTAAAAACAAAAATATTCCTTCCAAGTCGAACAATCCAAAATGTTCGTTTCAGAGAAAATGGGAAAAGTTCACTTAAATTTTAGTAATTGATTTTTTAGCCTATAAAGAAGCCATTGGATGCCACCAACTGGTGTAGAGAACATATCATTCCTCGTCTAATGTCGAGTACCACGGTTCGAATGTCAAAGAAGGCATAACGATAATAAAGGAACATGCTAATATCCAATGCAATACCTGTTTCGTATAAATGTGTGTCAGTACATTACATAGATTTTTTATTGTACTATTGCTCATATTTATTCGTAAAAAAATTCCTTTTTAAATAGCGGAAAGTTTCCAACTTGAAAATTGAAAAATTCGAAAACTGAAGGTTTTCGAAATGATGGAGATTAGACGATACCTATGCTGTCAGTACCTTTTCCCATTTTTCACGTAATTATGTTTTTTTAGAGTGTAGAGACCCCACAAGATGCATCACTATAGTTGTATTTTAAAGGCTTTAAATTTTTTATCATAATGAACATTCACTCGTCTGTAATATTTTCTACTGAACTAATTTTTTATATTGCAAAAGTGTTTCTTTAGTACTATTCAATTTACTAAGCATGTACTGTACAAGGAAATTTTTGTTCATATGATCTTTTATTTATTTATATTTAACTAAAATAAAGTGTACGTTCATTAAAAAAGCGCATTTTTGGAGTTTTAAATTTAATTAAGCTTAATAATGCCTATATATATAATAATGATACCAACAGATGAAATTACATAGGTAAAATGCTTTTTTTCTGTAGAAAACTAAAAGTGCAAAAGAGAATGTTTCTTTATCCTCTTGTTAGAACACGAGAGATGTGGAAAATAAATGAATAAATTGATTTTAACATTTAACGTACATTGCCGTGTGATGTATAGATTCTACTCTCAAAACGTTTTTGTCAGAAAACATAAAATGTACAGGCAGTAAATTTTAGGGCAGCGAATTTACGTCTTTTGAAAAGAAAATTTTGGATATTTTAAGATTCTATCGGCAAATTTATCCTGTTTTATAGCAAAAAGGACATACGGGAAAAATCAGTTTCCAATACGAAAAAAATGATATACAGTACCATTTGCGGGACACCCGTTCCATTTCACGAAAACGCATCTTTAGATAATTTTATATTAGTTTTTTTTTATATTAGAATTTTTTATATAAAATTTGTGTATTCTTTCTTCTTTTGGAGAAAAAAGAGCTGGTCAAAGCGTAAGTCTTTCTGTTTTAACAAAAACAATATAACAGAAAAGCTTTTCAATTCAAGTATCTTACGCAAGTGCGTTATGTTGTAGAATTTGTTTTAAAGAAGAATACTTATTTTTTTTTTATCTTGGTTAGTCAAATTTACTTTGTTGTATAAAAACTTTAAAATCTGCAAATACGGTTTCAGATGTAAGCGATACCTTGGGGGTCACATCGCAAAGTTCAAAAAGCACATCACAGTACTGGAAATTGCATTTTGTCATTCATGCAGATTCTCATACATTCTTTGAGTAAAGTTTGCTGCAGATTCATTACAGCAGAAATATAATTTAGATGTGTAGTTTTGACAAAGTACTTTTAAAATCTTTAAAACTAGTCAATAACATTTATCACAAAAAGTCATGCAACAACGTTGAAATTTAATTGGCATAAAAAGATATTAGACTGTGAAATAATTCTTTTAAAAGAATTTATAGATTCTATATTTGAAGCAATATAATGTTACTTTGCGCTAGTTTGTTTATATCTCAGCCTGTCATTTTTTAAAATCATTTTTGGAACACCTGACTCTGGAGCTAATTTCTATCGATAATCGTGCTTAGCTCAATTATTAGCGAAATTTCGCTTCCACAATAAATTTTAATAAATCGAATAAAATTGATATTAAACATACGTACATATATAGGATATCAAGCTGCTGCTTTTGAAAGAACTCCACGAAGACGCGATTTTTAACAGCCTTCTCGAGTTAGGAAATGACAATGATGATCTAATGTTAAACCAGGGGACCCTTTTTTACACATTGCGCGTTCGCGTCTCATTTTTGACAAGTTTCTTTTTGGATAGTATATCAACAGTTCATATATAACTTGGTATTTTTGTACTTTTTCTATTTCATTTTCAGTTTTTTTTTCGAGGATATTTTCGATTTTGGAAACAACCCTGAAGTTTTATTCCGAATTAGAAATTTTCCATATATGGAATCTTAACCGAATTTGATAAAGTAGAAAACTACCACCAGATTTCCCACTGTAGCATTTGGTAGGTATTACTATATTCATCTATTGACACTTTCGTATGAAGGATACATTTTCTTGGATTGCAGCTGAAAAGATTTTTGTATACGTTCTCTATACAAGACCATTTTTTGTACAACTGCTTTCTTTATACAATTTTGATTTCTCTTAAATTCTGTAAACCATCTGAATGCAACTGCATAAGACGAACCTTCATTTCTATATGCTACTTGAAGAAAGAAAGACATTCTTTTCGCTTTAGCCACATTCTAAAATTATGAAAAACAATTTGGCGATAATTATTCATTTTAACTCTGTTTTTCTTTTCATCAAAATTTACTCTGTAGTAGTTAAATTGCAATTGTTGTCATATATAATTGTCTGAACACACAAGAATATTCAAATTTACGGATTTTATGAAAATTATTACAATAAAGGCTTTATTGTCTTTATTTGCTTATTTTTAGGACGCTATGTAGGATTAAATTTTCAATTTTAATCCATTTAAAATGAACGGCTGATTAGAAAGTTTGTCTTTAATTTTTCATTCCTTAAAATGTCCATTCACACTTTCTGGCTCACTTAAACATTTGGACGACATGTTACTACTGTGCTCAGTTTTCATCTTTATTTAGGCATATCACCTTGAAAGGCTCGCTATTGAACTTAACAATTACACATCTTCTAATTGTAACATTATCATTAGAAACTCTTATTAGCATTTTATCAGATAAGCTAGAATGAGTCCATGCTTTTGCTTGGCCATGTATTGTTGAGAGAGAAATATATTTTCTATGTGCAAGTTATGACTCATAAGATCATTCAATGAATATTATAATCCACAACATCCTGTTTAACCTCTATGATTTATATTTAAAATTTGGGAAAACATCCATAAAATTTTCGTCATTATAATTAAAAACAAGTATTATAGATTATTCTTGACATTGTAATAAGTAAAAACTACATTCATATCTAAATATTTAACATTTTTATGAAACACCGAAAAATCATCATAAAATTGACCTTTGAATAAAAACATCAATGGTTTCCTTCTGTTACTTAGAACATTAATTGCGAAGTTTAAAATAAGCACATTTCATATCTTGAAAAACTGTCAAACTTAACCAAATATTTTTAGCGCTTAATGCCAGTAAAAACGTTTTCAAACTAGACAGTTGAAAAAACGTACATTTTTGCTTAATAATTTCTTTCTTTCACTACCGACATAAATTCATTGGGCCATTCATTTGAATTTGAAAAAAACCTCTGTCGAAGTGAAGATAACTTTTTTAATACTAAGAAGCATGCGCGTTAAAGAGATGGTAGTCTTGGGAAATCAAGTAAGAGCGACAAGTGAGTCCAAAGTGGCGGCTGCAGATGGTATAGTTTTACTTTTTAACAAGCACGCAGGTCTGATCCGTCGACCAAAGTTTTTCTTTTATATAACTTTTGCTTCAATGCCGTAATGTCGACGGCCTTTTTTTGAAATTTAAATATAAAACTCAAAATGTTAATCTCGATTTCTGGATTATTCCTCGCATTTTAGAAGCAATTTCGGAGTTTGATAATCCACGATGTATACTAACTATAAGACATTATACTAGAATAAATGTTTTAAATGTTGTAAATTGGGTTTTTTTCACCGGAAATGCGGATATTTGATCACATTTTATGCGATTCTTGCGGTAGGAATTTCGGTACAAGGCTTTTGTCCCATTTATGGGTAATCGCATACAGCCATACTTATCTGATTTTGTTAGTATGTCTTTAAAAACTTTGATAGTAAAAAGAACGAAAATTAACAAGCTACTTAGAATATAGGGGAGAGTAGCCGAATTTGGACCACTTCACTTATTTTTTTGTGTATTGCAATTCATTTTTGGAACTGTCTGCAAAATAATAATAATAACTAATTCCATTCCAATTAAAATATAAGCTATTTTATAAAGATAGCAAGAGAGACTGGAGTACAATGGACCACTTTTGTAAATTTTAACTGTTTAATCTCAAAGTATTGTTTTTTTGTGTTTGAAAAAATGCATGCATATTACCTATATATCAAGGTTTAAGTTGTACTCACTCCAAACGAATAATTATGCATAGTTAATTGAATATATTTTTTAAATAGCAAGTGACAAAGTTGGCCATTGTACCCTGCCCTTGTACCTCAAGGCCAGGGTACAACGGTCCAAAGCATGAGACTCTACGGACCACAAATAAATTAAAATAAATACATACATTTATGCGGTACTTTGCTTAATATCAGAAAACATAGACTGTATTATATGTGTTCATTCATGGCATTCACACGTGGTTAATCAATTCTTCTGCTAACTAAAAAAATCATTAGAACAATTTCTTTTTGAAAATCTTAAGATTTATTTTAATTTGAAAAATTTGTCAAAAAATGTCCAAATTCAGCGACTGGTCACCTAAGTTGGACCTCCAGTCTCCAAAATTGAACCAGACAATATTAAGCTGTTTTAATGTATAGGTAGTATAACTAATTATATTTTGTGATTAATGAAACAATCAAACAAAACAGCGATGAAATATAACGAAATCAAATGTCTAAAAATAAGAGTAATTTATTTAAATCAAAATATATTCAAAATATAAATCAAAGTTATAAGTAATTAAGAATTTAAATTATGGAACTAATTGCCAGTTACTCTAATATAGGCCTTACACATTGCTTACACATGGCTTACACATGAATTTCTTTTGTTAATTTTTTATTCCAGCGCACACAACATGTATCGATATTAGCAATAGTAACACTAAATTTCTGCTATTCTATTTTTCTCACACATTATAGGAAAAAAATTATCACTGTCTTCATTTTTCTTTTTAGATTCTGAAGAATTAGACATTTCGATTTGCAAGAGATGTTTTTTTAATTTATGTCTGTAGTTCACCCCTTCCATCATTTTCTTTCCAATTGAATTAAGCATACTTTTTTTTTACTTGATGTTCCAATTGCATTTGTACTTAAAGAGGTTCATTTTTTATCTTTTTTTGTTTTGTTTTTCATTTTAAGGTTTACTTTATATGGTGAAGATCAGAGCCGTTTTTTGGCTCCCTCTGTACTTTGACTTAACTGATTTTGGCAAGTGAGATAACATTTCTAATAATTCTTCTGCTATTTGAAGGGTTTTGTAGCTGCAGATATCTCGCGGAATAATCTCTTCAAAACTTACTCTTTGCTTTTCGTTTCCTATATTTTTGACAACTTTCGCTGTTACTGATGTTTTTCTTCCAGATTGTTTCTTTGTGTTCTTTATATATATATATATATATTTACTCTGTTAGTTTTAGTAGGTTTCATGATTACTGACTCTGACTCTGAAATCTTACTAGCATGAGAATCAACGTATCTATAAAAAAGTCAGCCCCCACGGATCCGCAAATATTCTTTGGCAGGCAAATGTTTGAGTTCAACACTGTAAATCAAATGGTCTTCAGGAATAAAGGTTTCAGAGATCAAAAATACAAATACACACAGAATAATTAAAATTACTGACAAAACTTATTGCATAAACATCCAAAAGATGCAATTTTTTATATTTATATAGGCTTAAACATTTTAAAAGATTGATCCAAATATACAAAAAAAAATAAAATAAAATATCCAAAAATTCGCATGGATATAGTAATCCATTATAAAATATTAAAAAAAAAAAAAAAAAAAAAATGTTACAAATCGTACAGCCCTTGAAATTCATTACTTACTTTTCAGATTTATGAGTGTACATCTGATTCAATTTAAGGGACTCAAATTGGTTCAATTAAGGCAACTGCGCCATTTTTTAAACAGATAATCTCAAGACTAAGAAAAAAAAAAGGAAAGCAAACAAATAATATGCGCAATAAACACATGAATTTAGATATGTATATGAACGCATAACAACTTACCTTCGTTTTAAAGCAATCTCTTACGCTTAGTAGGAAAAAATTAAATCAAAACAGCTAATTTTAAGGTTTGTTTTGTTTTTTTAATTGTCTGAAAACAGCACGTGGAACGTGAAAGGCGGGTGCTTCTTCTAATCATAAATAACGTCATTTGGATGAGTAGGATTTCATCGGCACATGGAACTTCCTTGTGTTAGTAACGACAGAATTCCAGTGGTCCATTTAAAGCTGCGGTCCAAATATGGCTACTCTCCCCTAATTATTGTATGTCATTACTTTCACGAATTTAATATGTTTCGATTCTTATTGAAGTATCATCAATTTTTTATTAATTAAACCTTCATTTTTAGTAAATTTTAAAATTGCTAATAGTTGTGGGATCTAACATTTTTTATTTCGTGTTACAATTCATTGTATAATAATATTTTTTTTAGGATTCGAATATAATATAAGAATTTTAATTGATAGCGCTTCGAGTAAACACTTACAAACAAAAAACAGTTAATTAGTGAAAGTGTCAGCAGTAACATTATATAACATTAATTCATGAATAAAGAAATATGTATTTGTACTTCTTTTGAATATTTTCCATACCCTTTAACCTTTCAATCCCTTTTGTCTTTAAAATTTATTTTTTAAGCTTTTTTAAGTCAATCGTAATTTTTTTGTTTGGTGAAATGTTTTTTTAGAGAATATATTTTCCCTTTCCTTAGCGACCCTAAAAAATGAAAAAAATTAAGTCCATGGCAATAATTTTTAAGAAGATTAATTTGGAATATGTTTTCTTCTGTTATTTTTTTTTAGGAATAATAAAATAATAAATTTTTTATCGTCAAAAAAGTTTAGTTGTGTTTTAAAAATTCCAAAACTGTTGAAATTGTACATAAGCGCATACTGTTTAACGGAAAACATTAATTAGTAGTAAAATATTTTAGTATTTTTTATGTATAAAATGAATCAAATATTTAATATGTATATATATATATCATTTACATAAATAATGTATACATACATAGTAGGGTGGGCCGAAAAAAACTTTTTTTCGATTTTTGATAATGGGCAGTGCGGAAAAGTTGCCACTGGTGGTTTTAACACACACAAAAAAAAGTTTTAACACAAAAAGAAGTTTACACAAAAAAAAAAAATTGAGATTTTTTGAACAATTCCTTCATTTGCCGCAAATGGGTTGAAGTTTTGCTCAAATGCTGATTTTTGAATTTTTTCAGCAAAAAAATTAAAAATTGTAAATTAAATTTATATTAGCTGAATTTACTTAAAATGTCATGTTTAGTGTACGAAATGTCTAAATAAGCTCTAATTATGTATTATTTAATAATTATGAGCATTTTGAATTAGGGGACTTTTATAGCCTTTTCGCGTATAAGTGAGCAAAAATAGCAAGTATAGTTTGGTTCGTTCGTCAGTTTCTCTCATTTGACATTATTATGTTCCACGCTCTTCCTTCTGTTTTTAGATGCCTTCAGAGTCACATATTTAGATGACGGACCACAGCATGTCTTGACAGCATTTCTGGAAGAAGAAGAGACTGTGGAGTGAAAATGTACGTGTCCATTTCATTGAGCCTATTTCTGTTTCATGGACATCAGAAATGCAAAAGGCTGAAGATTTGAGTACTCTATTAATCTAGCTCTGTTTCAGTTGGTAAAGGTCATAGGTCAAGTGGTTCTAAGATCTAGTTTAAACAGTTGATGTCACTGTCAGATTGGAAGCTCGTTCGTATGAAGAATGCATATCAAATGTTGAAGTTCTATTTTTGATTTTTTCCAAAGCAGACTTTATTCTGGCTGAGGAAATTATATAATGATTTTACTATTTTTCCGCAGTGACCAGATGGAGGTGTCAAGTGACCCAAATATTCCGAACCACGTTCAGACTACATGGTGATTTTTTTTTTTTTTTTTTTTTTTTTTTTTTTTTTTTTTTTTTTTTTTTTTTACTATCAAAACAGATGTTTGTAATTTTTTTTCCTGCAAGATTTCCCCCTCCTGTATCTTCTTTCCAAGTTTATTTTTCTGCCTCTTGATCAAATCTTTACTGATGAAAAGATCCTCTTTCCATATTGTCACAATTCTTGCAATTTCTGCTCACATATATTCGAAAAATCTATAAAAGGCACCTAATTTAAAATGCATATAACTATTAAATAATACATAATCAGAGCTTAATTAAACATTTCCTACACTAAACATGACATTTAAAATAAATTCAGTTAAAATAACTTAAATTTAACATTTTTTTAATTTTTGCTAAAAGAGTTCAAAGATCAGCATTTGAGCAAAACTTCAAGTCATTTGCGGCAAATTAAGGAATTGTCCAAAAAATCGCAAATTTTTTGTGTAAACTTAGTGCCACCAGTGGCAACTTTTTCGTGCTACCCATCATCGAAAATCAAAAATAAGTCTTTTTCGACCCACCCTAATACATGTGTTATGCATATGTATATGCATGCATATATGTATATGCATACATGGTATTTACATGCATAATATATACATATATAATATACACATATATTCTGTATCAGGAGAACAGAAGCCAATATGTATAAGTGACAAAATTGAAATAAGTAAGTAAGTATGAACACAGATCGCACAGAGGGTTTTGTTTAATATTCCTTTCAAGACAATTTATCATTTTGCAAAATTTGTTACTTGCACATTTCGCAACCAGGGGGCGCACTCTATTATAAACAAACCTCTATTCGAACGAAACTTCGTTTTACAAACTATCCGTAGATATGTTACACGAGGGGATCGGGCCCATAGCACCCGAGATAGGTAGGCGCCTCTGGCGGTTAAAATTGTAACTAATGTATGTACTGCTATGGTGCATAATATGAAAAAATGGTCAAATGAGTGTCGGCAAAAGTTAGAAAAGTGGACACCGGGTGAAAAGTCTGGAGGTTAGAAAAATTGCCAAAAATACACACGTTAGAGTCCGGAGGGGTAAATAATGTAACACTTTTTGAAATTTTTATGATTTTTCGTAAGATCGCAAGTGTTCTGCTATAAGTATGCAAAATTTCAAATATCCAACTTAGTTAGTGGCTGAGATAGAAAAAATGCTTCAATTACACAAGTTAGGGCCCAGAGCGGTAAATATAAGATTTGTCCTTTGATGTGAGGTGTTCAACTACAAGTATCCAGGATTTGAAGTCTTCGACTTAATTAGAGGCTCAGTTAGATAGAAAAGCTTAAAATACACAAGTTAGAGCCTAGAAAGGTAAATATAAGACTTTTCAAAATTTTATGATTTTTTTTTTTATGTGAGGTCTTCAGCTATAAGAATCCAAAATTCCAAGTCTCCAACATATATAGTTTCTGAGAACGGGCTCTGTGACAGACAGACAGACAAACAGAGGAATGAGACAAATAGGGTTTCGTCAGGTGATCGAAATCCTAAATATTCAGCTAAGTGCACAGGCTATCTGAAAATAAGTCTATTTGTTTGGAGGGAAATAAATGTGTGATTTTCTAATTATGTGCTGTGTTTTAGAGGTCAACTACTTAAGGTATATAAACTACTTAACTACTTAACTCTTTAACTCTACTTAATTTTTTGTTAATGCTATACTTCAGTTTTCTGTAACATTGAAATTATAGTTTCAAGACCGCTGTGAAATAAGCAACTTTTTCATATTTTAATTCAGTCTATTACTATCGGTGTTCCAACTTTATTTACTCCAAATCTAAACTTCGTCACTTAGTATACCTTGGCTTCTTGGGTCCTCATATAGATGTAAAGATACCTTATATTTTAATATCAGCTATAACATACATATTTATTATAAAATTTTAGGTATTAGAAAAGCTATGCTGATTTCATTAGCAATGTACTAGTTATTTGAATCACAAGGCCTGTAATTTTAGATGCATATCAGTAACATTTTTACATGATAGTCATTTCACAAAAGAAAACATACTAAATAATATTAAAAATATTTTTATTAAAATAAAATCAATTAAGTTATGATTTAAAATATCGACGATTAAAAAGAAAAATACGAACGATTATGAATTTTCCACACAATTAGATAAAATTACTCAAAATATTATCCTGCTAAAGTTGCTTGCATAATATGAACACACACACACATATATATATATAAATGTATGAAATGTATGACAAAACGGAGAGAAAACATATTTTTCTAAAAAGATCACATTTTCTTCTGAGCTTTTTTGCAACAAGATTTACCAAACACTCATTCGTACTTGAATATTTTTAACAAAGAAATTGTACAAGGAAAAAAGCAAAAGAGGAAATGTGAAATAATATGAGATCTCAGAATAAAAAACGCTTTTCTCAAATGAAAATGATATAAAAGAAAAGTGTCTTTGAGTTTTAGATGAGATATTTTTAATAATATTTCAAAAAGATTTATCTGCGTGTTTATTTCCGAAATATTTCACAGAAGAACATTATTTATGTTTGTGCACTTCATTATTTTTTAAAAACATAAATAATAATAACAATAATAGTAATACAATTAGCAATTTGTATGAAGCACTCTGTACAATATATGGTCTGTATAAAATTTTGAAAGAAGAAGTATCTTTCATTAGATACTTTTATAAAAATCACAGAAAAATACGAGAAACAATGTATTTTGTATATAAAGCTGACGTGGAATGTATGTTTCCATTTTTTTGTAACTACAAGCAGATCCACTTGGTGTCGCCACGGACGTACCCCTGACTCATTAGAGCAAATTAACACTACTCATTGCTACGGTGGAGAGAGAGAAAGAAAAAATACCTTATCTGAAATTTCTATTGTCCGTAAATTGTTTGCAGTACTCACCAGGACGAAAATTTGCAAAAGTAATTAAAAAAATATCATTACAACATCATAAAAAATCATATCAACAATTTTCTATCGTTAGATTGGATTTCCGAAGTTTTCATTCTTAATTATCGGATGGGGCAAAATATTTTATTTAAAAAACGTCTACTGATATTTTTTTATTTGTAGGGGGTAAAAAACATGTTGCATATTTTTTTAATGTTTTATTTTTAAATGATTTTTGGAAGTTTCTTTTCTTTAGGGATGTAAAATATATCTTTGGATGACAAAGGTTGAATACCGATATCATTTAATAATAAAAAATGTTTTTAAAAATGACATAAAAAAGAGTAAAATTTCAAAATCGTTTTACGAAAATAAATAATGTTTATTGGAAATTGGAAATTGGAAATTGGACAAAATTTATTAGGTTATGCTGAAACCAGATTTATTTGGTTGATTCGGGAAAAAAAAATCCGAATCATGATAAAACGGTAAAAGGCGTATAACGATTTTTAAAATAAAGTAAAATTTTCAAATTATCCAAATAGTCGAGATGCACCCGTATATGTATTTCCTAATTAGGAAACAAAATTGTAGACAGTTATACGCGATATATCTTGCACACATGAAAAAATGTATTTAGTTCATTCGTTTAGCTTTGATACTTTTCGGCATTAACTACTGTGTTTTGTTCATCCTTTAGTTTCTTCTAACATCGCTGTTCGGTTATCCACAGTCGCTTTAAGAACCATACTTGTTAGCACAATTGATGTACGATACACGATAAACGATTATATATACAAAAAAATTTTGGTAAGTCGCTTAAAAAATATCTCTTATTTGAGGACTATTAAAAAAAAAAAAAAAACTAAAATATTACTGCGAATTTTAATAACAATTTTAAATGTCATCATGAATGACCATTTTGTATGAGTTAGTAGCTAAAAATTAAAAACAAGTGGGTAAGTGTGATCGCAGATCGCACAGAGGGTTTCGTTTAATCTTCATTTCAAAACACTTTATCCTTTTGAAAAATCTGTTAGTTCCACATTTTGCAACCAGGGGCCCACACTATTCTAAACAAATCTCTATCCGAACGAAACCTCGTTTTACATACTATCCGTATATATATTAGTCGAAGGGATTGGGCCCATAGCACCCGAGATAAGTAGGCGCCACAGGCGGTAAAAAGTGGAACTCAAATATGTAAGGCTATGGTGCATAATATGAAAGAATGGTCAAAGGGGTGTCGGCAAAAGTTGGAAAAGTACTCCCCGGGTGAAAAGGGCGAAGGTTAGAAAAATTGCTTAAAATATACGTTAGAGCACGGAGGAGTAAATAATATAAGACTTTTTGAAAATTTTACGATTTGTCGTGTGGTCTGAGGTATTCAGCTATACGTATGCAAAAATTCATGTCTCGAACTTAATTAGGGGATCTCTTAGAAAGAATTGCTTAAAATACATATGTGGTAGCTCAAAGGGTTAAACGTAAGCCTTTTTCAAGATTTTATAATTTGCCGCCTGGCCTCAGGTGTTCTGCTATAATAAGCATGCAAAATTTCAAATCTCCAATTTAATAAGGGGCTCAGTTAGGAAGAATTGCTTAAAACACGCATGTGGGAGCCCAAAGGGTTAAATGTACGACTTTTTCAAATTTTTATGATTTGTCGCATGATGGTGCTCAGCTAGTATGCAAAATTTCACGCCTCCAACCTAAATAGAGTGTCACTTAGAAAGAATTGTTTAAAATACACATGTAGGAACCCAAAAGCTTAAATGTACGACTTTTTCAAAATTTTATGATTTGCCGTTTGATATGTGACGCTCAGCTATAAGTATGCAGAATTTCACGCCTCCAACCTAATTAGCGGCTCACTTAGAAATAATTGTTTAAAATACACATGTTGGAGATCAAAAGGTTAAATGTACGACATTTTGAAAATTTTATGATTTGTCGTTTGATGTGGGGTACTCAGCTATAAGTATGCAAAATTTCACTCCTCCAACCTAATTAGGGTTCACTTAAAAAGAATTGTTTAGAATACACATGTGGGAGCCTAAAGGGTTAAATATACAAGTTTTTGAAAATTTTATGATTTGTCGTTTGATGTGAGGTATTCAGCTATAAGTATGCAATATTTCACTCCCCCAACCTATCTAGGGTTCACTTAGAAAGAATTGTTTAAAATACACATGTGGGAGCCGAAAGGGTTAAACGTACGACTTTTTCAAAATTTTATAGTTTGTCGTTTGATGTGAGGTGTTCAGCTATAAGTCTGTAAAATTTCACGCCTCCAACCCAATTAGAGGCTCACATAGAAAGAATTGTTTGAAATACACATGGGGGAGCCCAAAGGGTTAAATGTACGACTTTTTCAAAATTTTATGATTTGTCGTTTGATGTGAGGTATTCAGCTATAAGTATGCAAAATTTCACTCCTCCAACCTAATTATGTTTCACTTAGAAAGAATTGTGTAAAATACACATGTGGGAGCCCAAAGGGTTAAATTTACAAGTTTTTGAAAATTTTATGATTTGTCGTTTGATGTGAGGTATTCAGTTATAAGTATGCAAGATTTCACTCCTCCAACCTAATTAGGGTTCACTTAGAAAGAATTGCTTAAAATACACATGTGGGAGCCCAAAGGGCTAAATGTACGACTTTTTTAAAATTTTATAGTTTGTCGTTTGATGTGAGATATTCAGATATAAGTATGCAAAATTTCACGCCTCCAATGTAATTAGAGGTTCACTTAGAAAGAATTGTTTAAAATACACATGTGGGAGCCCAAAGGGTTAAATGTACGACTTTTTCAAAATTTTATAGTTTGTCGTTTGATGTGAGGTATTCAGCTATAAGTATGCAAATTTTCACGCCTCCAATGTAATTAGAAGGTTCACATACAAAGAATTGTTTAAAATACACATGTGGGAGCCCAAAGGGTTAAATGTATGACTTTTCAAAATTTTATGATTTGTCGTTTGATCTGATGTATCCGTCTATAAGTACACAAAATTTCATGCCTGCAACCTAATTAGGGGCTCACTTAAAAAGAATTGTTTAGAATACACATGTGGGAGCCTAAAGGGTTAAATATACAAGTTTTTGAAAATTTTATGATTTGTCGTTTGATGTGAAGTATTCAGCTATAAGTATGCAATATTTCACTCCTCCAACCTAATTAGGGTTCACATAGAAAGAATTGTTTTAAATACGCATGTGGTAGCCCAAAGGCTTAAATGAATGACTTTTTCAAAATTTTATGATTTGTCGTTTGATCTGAGGTGTCCCTCTATAAGTACGCAAAATTTCATGCCTGCAACCTAATTAGGGACTCACTTAGAAAGAATTGTTTAAAATACACATGTGGGAGCCCAAAGGATTAAATGTACGACTTTTTCAAAATTTTATGATTTGTCGTATGATGTGTGGTGGTCATCTATAAGTTTGCAAAATTTCAAATCTCCAACATGAGTAGTTTCTGAGAACGGGCTCTGTGACGGACAGACAGACAGACAGAGGAGCGAGACGAATAGGGTTTCGTCAGATGAACGAAACCCTAAAAAAAAGTTATGATTTCAAACATGCCGTTGTAGAAAACAAAATATTCCTCAAATCCAACGATAATGGAAATATCATAATGGAAATCGGGAAAATCCATTCTAAAAATATGCCTTGCGTACAGTAGAAAAATGTACTACATAACGGAACAAACTTCTTTGTATGAAGTCGGTTAATTTACAAATTTTACATGTATTAGTTTAAATATATTGTTCGGGAATATCTTTGTAAGTTTAAATATTCAGCATTTAGAAGACAGTGCGTGAAACAAGTAATCACTGATTCCTGTGTCTGTCATCAGCAAACCAGCTGACCAATTGCTGATTTATTCAGAGCAAAATTATTTTTCTTCTTCCACTGCGCCAGAATACTGTTGTATACCACACAATTTTGTTTTACATTTTTAGCTGTGAAAGCATTTTTATAAAAAGTCTAACGTCGGTCGTATGCACAGGTAGGCAGATTAGCTGTATATTTCATGACTGAATATTTATTGTATTCCTTTCGTTGTTTTTACTTTTTCGAAAACAGACTGTAAGGAAAGTAGTTTAACCATTAATTATGTGTGTTTATGTGTGTGAACATTATTGTTTCTAAATGGTACTCTCGGTTGATCTTCACTTTTGCAAATATTGTTATACACCACTATCGCAAAAACTGATGGATTTATAACCCTCTCAGATATTGACAGTAAACTATTTTCAAAACATTAAACAAGCAATAATTTTCAAGGACACAAAAACATGATGATACTTAAATAAACTAATTCAGTAGCAATAAATCATTGCGTAATCAACTATTTCTTTATATCTTCCAAAATTATGTATTCTGAATAAACAAGAACATTAATAAGTGAAATATGTTCGTATATCAGCCCACGCAGGATGCAAGAGTTCCACGTCATCGAACTGTAAAGGACTAAAATAAACATTCTTGTTATTATGTTAGTTGTTCTATAAATTTCGATGAGAAAAGATGTAGTAAAATATTGTTGCTGCAAAAAGCAGCCTAATACAAATGTATGTGTAGTTAACTTAAAATGTAAATTTAAAGTATTAATAATATATTAGTTAATTCAGCAAAGAAAATGCTTCAGAAGTGCATTCATTTAAATTAGATAAAACATTAATCTTCCACCTTCTTTTTTTTTTTTTTTTCTTTTTCACAACACTGTAGAAAGCGGGATAACAGGTGCTCCTAACAAATGGATACGCCGCCGCCGAATGTGTTTTAAATGCGGACCATCATTCATACGAGGAATTGCTGAGCAACAACATAACGGTAAGAAATTACCTATATCATTATATTTAGTTGATTTATTATGCAAGGACAAAATTACTGATTTATTTTATTTATCTAAATATCAGCGCGCGTGTCACTGCGCAAAGTAGAGGTGGCTTTTTTTTTTTTGCCTACAAAAACTGTATAGTTTATTGATCAAATCTTCCAACAGATTATGTATTCTAATTTTCAACCCATTTTGCAAGAGATTATGTCGGAAAAACGAATTAAGATAGACGATTTTATTTTTTCGAAATGAAATGTCCAGTTTTCTAGTCAGTTGTGCCTATTGAGACAGAAAATTTACTAATTCCAATGTATTCTATAAAATATTCGCTAAGTCGAGTGAAATCACTTTAGATTAATTTATTTTATGCAATTTATTGCTAGACTGTATTATTTGCATGCTTTAATTTGACTTATTTAAATAATTATTTCATCTCAGAAATGATCTTGAGAGGTTCTACTTCTTTGGTCTCAATTACACGTCATTTTCATTTTTTGTTGTTGTTGTTGTTTATTTTTCGCTTACAAAGGAAAGATATGTGACCGTCAGACGTTTTGCATTATATTTGTTACCATTTGAATTATACATTTTTGTGCGTAAAAAATGAATGAGTTACTGCTGGCGCGCCGCGAAATTCTAAACGGTGATCGTTTTCACCAATCTCTAGAATCCGAAACAAATTTGGTTACTAAATTATGCAATTGCATTAAATAAGCTGGAGCTCGTACCAACATTTAGTTTTAAAAAGTTCTTTTTTGACAAAATAACAGTCATTTGAATAAAAATGCTCTCTTTTTTTGTCTTTTTTTAATCTTTTAAGACCTCGAAAAAAATATTAAGTGGAAATTATTCTTTTTTGTGGAATAATCTCCAACGAGAACCATTAAATTGCATTTTTTTTAAATAATGGGAATGAATCGAATGGTGATCAAGAACAACGGTCGCCCAGTTCGAAAAACCGGATTTCAAGAAAAATAAGATAAACGTATTACTATAGTGTTACATTCAACGACCAGCGATAACCCAAAAGTTTAGAACCTCGCCTTGCATTGAATTATGGAATTTTGTCTGTAAATTGCCTTTCTTGAAATTGCAATAGTTTATTCAGGTGCACTGAAGTGAGTAATAAAAATATTTTTCTATTTTTAAGTTTCCAAAATAGTTAAAAAGCGTTTTGTACTTCGGTCTGTCTTTTTAGTTGAATTACGCATTTTCAAATTGAAATTTATTTAGTATAGCTACTGAAAGATTTTTGTATCATATAACTAAATTCATATAGAGAAATACACAAAAACTGCATTCATTGCTGTCTGTAATTGATAATTTCTGGAATTGTGAATTTAGAAAATTTCAGCGTTTTTAGACTGAATTAAATTTTAATCTGATGTGGCTTAATATATTGCGTTTACAAAAATCTGTAGATAGAATACAAGACTCAACAGAAGCCAAGTATATTCTCATATATTGGTAAAAATTGTTAAAAGTGAATTTTCGAATGTATTATGTGATTTCAATCTGCATTTTAGCATACAATGTCGAACATATTCAAATCTGTAGCTCATATATAAGGCTGAACAAAATAATTCTAGTACATATCAATTTTTGAAAGTAGATTCTGAAATTTTATTTACAAATGTGTTATGCAGTTTTTAAAAATTTTTACTTATGAATTATCTTTACATATTTAAACGGAGAATTTCTGTAAATTACTCTTGAAGTATTTGAAAGCATTTTGTAAACTGTCATCGACGCTTACTTTATTTCTTGTTCGATATTACTCTGGAGATAATGTCTCAAAAACATATAATTTGTTTATCTTTACTTTTTCAAAATGCTTCAGTTAATTATAGAGTAAATCCGGGATTTATGCGCATATTTTTTTTCTAAATTGTGTTTAAAGTCCCATGGTGGACATAAAATAAACAAAAATCATGCTCTGCTATTTAATGTTAAATATACAACGCGTGTACTGCAAACAAAAATTCAAAACAAATAATTATTTTTTTTTACAATTTTTTTCTAAAACATTGCACTGCGGCGCATCACCCATACATTCAGGCTTTTGCGGTAGTTATGACGCGCTTGTAATAAGAACAGAATGAAATTATAAATAAAAATATTCAAAAATATATTCATATCTGGATTATAATTAACGATGTATAAAGAAAATAAAACTAAATGAGTACAATGAAACGCATTAGTAGAGTCAAATTAATAACTGTTTGCCTACTTTCACTATTAAAATTATCAACTTATTTTTTTAAATAAATTTTAATTGTTATTTCAACAACAACGTAACATCAATGTATTAGAGAGGGAAAAGGAAAAAAAAAAACAACTAAAATTGTGTTTACATAATTTATTTGTTATAAGACTTGTTTTTCGACTACAATCTACACAAAAAGTGTCGAATAAGTACAGTCTTTATGTAACTACATTTGACACAGGATGCAATGAAGCCAATTACACTTCCACTTTTTTGGAGTAGTTTTCTAAACATTCCTTGAAAAAAACGTCTGTTTTGCGCGTAATCCAATTTTTCATTATTATCATCTTGGCTTGCATCTTTCTTGCTCTTCTTACTTTTCATTTTTCCATTTCTCTCTTTTTGTTTTAGTAAACTTGATACCATATATAACATGGTTAGACTATGCAAAAAGAAAAGAAAAATTTAATAACTCTTAATCATCCCGTACAAAAGAAACTGCGGCATGTATACCGGAATTGCAGTACGGCGTGTATCCCATTTTGCATGGTGCAGACGTCGGCCATCACAGTTACCTGCCATCGCTAAGGGGAATAGCGTAACCATACACATAGTATTCTACACAAATGCTACACTTAATTTTGACTTAGAAATCATGCATGCATTTAGTAATTAGTGTATGAAAAGTATTTTAGCCTAACGTGTTTAAAAGTTTGTACAGTGAAATCATGCACTTATGTCAAAGTAAGGATTGTACTTCTACATGTAAACATCAAAATGCAATTCACGCTATACACTGGTTAAAATAATCTCATTGCGCAGCTATACTGTGCGTTTGACGACCATCTATCAATAATTACAAGATATACAAGTGGTGTGGCATGTCTTCTAGATGCGGCGACTCTCCCGGAGATACCCTAATAGGTAACAATGGAGAGAACAGTAATATGTGTTTTTATTTTCTTTTTCAAAATGGCACATAAATGCAAACTTCTTGTGTTTACGGAAACATAATTTTCGTGTTAAATTTATTAAAATCTAAGAAATATAGATAGGGTTGGAAAAAATTTCGCTACATTTTAAGTTAACAAGGATTATTCTGGGATGAAATCGAAAAGAAGTCAGTAAAATATAATGAAATCGCTTGTATTTTTCAAATAGTAAACTAACATTTGCATGTGTTTCAAAACATGGAATATCATCAAAATTCATGTCAACACTAATCGGCTATAAACTACATTGTCCAGAAATGGATTATCAGGCATTGTGAAAGATTGGTAAATGATATGCATATCATTTTTAATAATTAAAATGATCTTTGTATTGAGAAGTAGTTATGGTTTAGCTCGACAGCATACATGAAATTCATTGAATTTTTAAAATAAAATGCATTTCAGACTGTTATCGTCCATAAAAATCAATGTATTAGAATTCATTTGAGCTGCCTTGAAAAATAATAAAAAAAAGTTTTTTGAAATATTTTCAATATGAATAATTCTGCTGTAAAATGTAACAACAAAACTTCATTTTCTATTCGTGTTTACAAAAATAACATGTAATGCTACAAAAACTTTCAATAACCATTCTAAATCGTTTCAATAATTGCTTAATCAGTTACTCGTGTTCCAATCAATACAACGTGTCACATTAATATCGTTTACTAATGCCGTTTTCCCAGTTGCTATTTTAAGAGGTATAGCTACAACTTCAGAAATGTTTAAAATGTTGACCTTCATCAATTACAAATTTATTTATCTCAGATTAGTTATTTAAAAAAAAAAAAAAGATACGAATTTGAAAACAGGTGAGTAATTTTCAACAATATACATGAATACGTACGTCTTCTTCAAGAAAAAATGTTTATGCCGAAATTAAGGTTATAATTTAAGATTTCACAAACAGATTATTCTTAAATGATTATAAAGAGCACATTTGAATACAATAATAAAGTAAAACTAAAATAAAAATAAACTGCTGATTTTGGATCTATGCCCAGCATTTTTGGAGAAGAAGAATTTATCAATGCATTTTCGGACACAAGTTATTGCAAAAAACTTGGAAAATTTCCAGGCGTAATTAATTTTTGACGAAAACCATTTTCAGCGGTTATATTTATCTTAATAATTTTAGATTTATAAGAACATTTTGATTATTTCTTCAACGTAAACACGAATACATTATGAAAAAAACTTAATCATCGGTATACGCTTTACTTTGCCATTTATTTTCTTTCTCACACACACACATATATATATATATATATATATAAGTGATGTATTCAATAAATATATATTGTTTTCTTGCTGTGATCGCTTTCCCAACATGCGAAGACCATTGCAGAAAACATTAAATAATACGCAGAAAATTTAAATTAAATATAAAACTATTGAAAAAAGTGTTATATTTGAAAATAAAGTTTTATGTTATACCTGCTTAAGGAACATTGCTAATATTTCTTAATCGGCTCCACAGGCAATTTAGGTAAGAAACAAAAAATGATGCTCTCTATATTATTGGTTTTATTCTGTAAACGTGACACTTGTCTTTGCATCCCATTATGGAAAAATTTCCCAAGAAAAACAACTGTAGAAGAACTATTTCCTATTTGTCCTGATTGAAGGCCAATCAACTTCTAAAAAATTAGCAATAATCAACAGAAGCGGCTGATTATTGATTTTATTGAAAAAAACATTGATTCTTTTCTAATGGCTGATAGATTTTAAAATGTGGCTACACATCTGGAAATTAAATGAGTTCTATCCTGCCTCAATCGCCTCTGTCTTAAACGGCCCAACACTTCCAATGGCACTCTTTCATATCTTTATTATATAAAAATTTATTTATATTTATTCACTCTGAACCTTCGTGATCTTTCTGCCCGTCTTCATGTTACAGCGATTCCGACATTTTGAGTTTAACGTTAGAAGTTACTTTCAGAATAGTCGAAATCGAGTCTTGTAAACATAGAGTCTTGTAAACATAGAATGATAATTATCACTAGTGTTTCCTGGTGTTCCTCTTAACTCGGGTATCCAAATGCTTTGAACACCACTATTTGCAAGTAATTACGGTTTCGTTCATCTGACGAAATCCTATTCGTCTCGCTCCTCTGTCTGTCTGTCTGTCCGTCACAGAGCCCGTTCTCAGAAACTACACATGTTGGAGACTTGAAATTTTGCTTACTTATAGCTGAACACCACACATCATACGACAAACCATAAAATTTTTAAAAAGTTGTACATTTAACACTTTAGGCTCCCACATGTGTATTTTAAACAATTCTTTCTAAGTGAGTCCCTAATTAGGTTGCAGGCGTGAAATTTTGCGTACTTATAGCTGAATACCTCACATAAAACGACAAAAAAATTTTGTTTTGAAAAAGTCGTTCATTTAACCCTTTGGTCTCCCACAAACCTATTTTAAACAATTCTTTCTATGTGAGCCTCTAATTAGGTTGGAGGCGTGAAATTTTACATACTTATAGCTGAATACCTCAAATCAAACGACAAATCATAAAATTTTGAAAAAGTTGTACATTTAACCCTTTGGACTCCCACATGTGTATTTTAAACAATTCTTTCTAAGAGAACCCTAATTAGGTTGGAGGTGTGAAATTTTGCGTACTTAAAGCTGAATACCTCACATAAAACGACAAAAAATAAAATTTTGAAAAAGTCGTACATTTAACCCTTTGGTCTCCCCAATTGGGTATTTTAAACAATTCTTTCTATATGACTCTCTAATTAGGTTGGAGGTGTGGAACTTTGCATACTTACAGCTAAGCACCTCACATCAAATGACAAACGATAAAATTTTGATAAAGTCGTTCATTTAATCCTTTGGGCTCCTACATTTGTATTTTAAACAATTCTTTCTATGTGACATCCTATTTAGGTTGGAGGTGTGAAATTTTGCATAGTTATTGCTGAGCACCTCACATCAAATGACAAACCATAAAATTTTGAAAAAGTCGTACATTTAACCTTTTGGGCTCCCACATGTGTATTATAAACAATTCTTTCTAAGTGAGCTCCTAATTAGGCTGGAGGCGTGGAATTTTGCATACTTATAGCTGAGCACCTCGCATCAAATGACAAATCATCAATTTTCAAAAAGTCGTACATTTAACCATTTGGGCTCCCACATGTGTATTTTAAACAACTTTTTCTAAGTGAGCCCCTAATTAGGTTGGAGGCGTGAAATTTTGCATACTTATAGCTGAGCTCCTCACATCAAACAGCAAATCATAAAATTTTGAAAAAGTCGTACATTTAATCTTTCGGGCTCCTACATGTGTATTTTAAACAATTCTTTCTAAGTGACACACTATTTATGTTGGAGTCGTGAAATTTTGCATACTTATAGCTGAACACCATCATGCGACAAATCATAAAAATTTGAAGAAGTTGTACATTTTACCCTTTGAGCTCCCACATGCGTATTTTAAGCAATTATTTCTAACTTAGCCCCTTATTAAATTGGAGATTTGAAAATTTGCATACTTATAGCAGAACACCTGAGGCCAGGCGATAAATCTTGAAATCTTGAAAAAATCTTACGTTTAACACTTTGAGCTACCACATATGTATTTTATGCAATTCTTTCTAAGAGTGCCCCTAATTAAGTTGGAGGCATGAATTTTTTGCATACGTATAGCTGAATACCTCAGACCCCATGGCAAATCATAAAATTTTCAAAAAGTCTAATATTATTTACTCCTCCGGGCTCTAACTTGTATATTTTAAGTAATTTGTTCTAACCTCCGCCTTTTTCACCCGGGGGGCACTTTTCCAACATTTGCCGACACCCCTCCCAACAAACACAGAACTTGTGGGCCACTGATGGGTTCGTTAGCCTTGGCCGAAAGTGTCTAATGGCGGCCCGCTATCATTGGCCGTAACGGCTCCGTCAAAAAAGTGTCACGCCGGACACAATGAGGCCGGAAGGAAATTGGCCGCAAGTACAATAAGTTGCCCACAAACGCGCCATTAACGGTCATCTAAAACTGATATTTAGCCGCAAACTGGCCACAATTACACATTTAATGGCATTCCTGAATAAAAGCTTTCCACAGCTATGCCATTAAGGGTCATTTTAAATAAAAGCTAGCCACAAGCCAGACACACTTATGCCATCAATGGGCATAATTAATGAATGCAAGCCGGAAGCTAGCCACATTTGTGCCATCAATGGGCATCATTAATGAATGCAAGCCAGAAACTAGCCACATCTATGCCGCTATTGGTTATCATGGATGAAAACTAGCCCGAAGCTGGTCGGAATTATATTGCTTAACAGTTTATATTATAAACTGTTTTCACATATTATATATTAAATTATACTATGTAAAATTTGGAACAGGTCTAGGAAATTTTATTTTTTTAAATATTTTCTCATAACACCATCCTGACTTTCATACATGTTTTACTTTAACATACACTAAAGTTAAAAACAATTTTTATTAAAAGTCAAATAATTAAAAAAGAATAAATTTTACAGAACATAATGCATTTAGATCCTAAATTTTATCAAAACATTTAAGACTGTTCTCAAATCAAAAGGGTCAACTTTCTGACATAAGTTTTAATTCATTTTTGTTCGGATACGCATGAAACTAGAAGGTGTTCATAAACTATGCCATCGAACTGTTTTTTCCATTTTCTTGTAAACGCAATAGATCTTTCAAAAAATACTGTCAAACGGGGCATTTTGAACTGAAGTTCCAAACGAAAGAAGAAAATCCAGTCAGTAGGGGGAGAAAATGCCGTGTCACGTGATCAAAATCGCTTATAACCCGATAGGTAATTGATATCAAAAAATCGAAAACACAGTTCGATTCCAAATCGCTTCCAAGATCAGGCTTTCCAATTTTATATCTTTCCGTTAAAAAATGAATTTGTAAATATGTCAAAATGTTTTGCGCTTGTTGAGCAGAGCAGTTGAGAACAGCCTTAAAAGATAATTCCAATGGAAGCATAACTGAGCCTTATCTGCTCATCACCTTTGAACAGAACAAATTTCAAATTTGCTGTTAGTAAATGAACGTTCAACAATATTCAACCTTAAATATTTTTATAGAGACATATTCACCTAAAAAATTTCTTTTTTATAGTTGCTTTAGTTTTTATAAATATTGAGATTCCTAAACAGCTGCAAGAACCAAATTTACAGTTAACAAAGAAAATTTGATAACAAAGCCTTTAATGTATTTTTTAAAAATATTGAACATATGCTAGCCAAAAGAGCAATTTTTTAACTAGTTTCTTCATTTCCATTCAAAATTGTTATATAACAATTATATCCGACGCTTTTATAGTACCATGTTTTACACAGAATTTCTTACCTGGATGTTTCTTTTAATTATCCAACTGGAAAATAAAATACAAGACCACAGGAGTTTTATTTTTGTAAACTGAGAAAATGTTAACTTTATTGATCATTAGAATTTAAATCGATTTTTTAAGATAGATTATTTATGTAATTTGGTACTTTAAATTATAGTTGAAAATATGCCACTTCATTACAATAATTTCTTTGGTGTATAATTAATCGGGGGTGGGGGGGATAAAAGTGTGTCTATAATGTAATATGATGTTGTTGTAGTCTGTTAAGGTCTTACCCCCCCCCCCCCCCCACACACACACACACAAACACACACACAACCCATCCTTGACATACCTCATTTCATGAACTGTAAAAGAAATTAATTTTCAACATACATTGTTTTTTTCAAAATTATTATGAATTGACAGAAGGCCAGTTGGCACCACTTTTAAAGTATTTTTTTTCATTATTCAATCTTAGAATTTATTAAAGGCAAAGAATATTTTTCCAAAATATTGGTGGCAGTTTTTTTTTTTTTTTTTTTTTTTTTTTTTTTTTTTTTTAACAATATATAACCGCTACTCATGCACTAATCGTTCATGTTTTTTTTTCCAAATGAACTTCATAATAAAAATATATCTTTGTTTTTCTTACTCTGTAAGGATCATTAAGTAATGAGCACTTTATATTTCATTTTTTAACAATATTACCTAGACTATCAAAAATTTAAATTGCACTATACAATATTATCCATATTAAAATTGTAATTTCAACACTCATTATAGACAAAACTTTCATTTAAATCATAACAGTTTTTGAAGAGCAGTTAATATTTAATGTGTCATCTCCAAGCAATACTAATGTATAATTTGTACCATATTACTTTTTCAGGCCGTCAAAGTTTAAAATATATAATCTACATAAATCCAGATATTTATTGAATTATACATAATATATAAAAACTATTAATTATTATTTAACCCCCATTTTTGTTATGAAGCAAAGAAGGTGGTTTTCTTAGAAGGAAAAAGGAGAAATGCTTTATTCCTTTTATTTCACTTTCCTAAAAAGAAAATATATTAAAACACTAGAACTGAATGCCATTTTGTGACACAATTTTATTTTTCACCAAAAATGTAAAGCAATCAAAAATAATTTTTCAATTTATTTACAAGTTGATCAAATTTATTACAAATACTTTACAAGTAAAATTATTCCTGTTAAAATCGTGCTATTAGTCAACAAACGTTGATAAAAGAGCTGAAAATTCACAGCCATCTTCTTAAAGAACTTTACTTCCAGATTTTCATATTTTTCTGTAAAACAAAAGAAAAAAACAGAAATGAAAAATTAGTTTTGCAGAACAAAATTCAAATGTTTTTAAAAAATCATATTGAAAAATCAAATTATGGAGATACACTACTATTTATCACTTATATTTTCTACTTTCTAGTACTTGAAATAATTCGGTCCTGCAGTTCCACCACAAGGGAGAGCGTGGTTTGAAGCATAATTAACTCAATTGTTCTTGTAACTCATAAATCATTATAATTATACAAATTATTTGATGATTTATTACCTGCACCTGGCTAACAAAAGACTGCTTTTAAAATTATTAAGTTCAAAAAATATTAAAATATTATATTGCCATTCGAAATATGCCTATGTACATTGTTTCGTTAATTTTAGTATATCAGGAAGTGAGTGAAAAATAGAATACAAAATTTCATCTTAATACAGAGATCAAATTAAATAAAAGAATGCAAGAAACAATAAAGCTGACACTATCGCAGAATTAAATTTTACTCTAAATACTGTTAATAAAAAAAAATGTGCTGCACTTTATGACTCTTTATGGACTTGGGGGGGGGGGGGGGGAGGCCATTGTTGCAGAGCAAAGCCAGAATAGGCAAATGATTAGGAATTTATGCCTAAATATCTTTAAAGAAATGTTTAGCGAGCCATTGTCATACTAGTAAATGAACAAAGTTTTAATGATTAGTTTTGAAGACATTCAATATTAAAAACCTAGCTAATTTTGGGTATCATCTAAAAGTGAAATTAGTTGCATTATAATTCAGATTACATACACATTTTATTAATTACTTTAACACTGAATATTATTAGCATTAGAAAAATGCTAAATAAACTGCTTAAACATTATAACAAGTAGCTGAATAGTGAATAAATATTAATAGTTCTTACAAATTCAACCATTTCTTTTTCAATGACTATGTAAGTTCCTGCTATAGTAGCAGCTTAAAACATTTTTTCATACATTTTAATAAATTGCAATTTTACTTGTTTAAAACTAAGTTCATAACTGAAATTTTTTACGTTTCTTTTTTAAAAAGCAATAAATAAAACAAAACCCAAACCCTATTGAATGTTAGTCCTTAACTCATTTGCAATGATGCACACATACAGAAATGCACTTCTGATGACACACCGCAAAAATTTAATTTTATCTTCTCAGGGTGTCTATTCCAGCTGAGCTACAAATTTCTTTTGACTTTTTCAGGTTTTCCATACCAAAAAAGAAAAAATTCCAGGTACCGAGATTTAGTGATGTTACACACAAAAAGTCTAAAACGTTGTGGAATTTGAGAAGAGAACTTTCACAATTGATTCTGAAGCACAAACTATTGATTTTTTAAAAGATTTTTTGTAAAATGTACAAATTGTCGAATACCAAGATATTTACTTCATGGTTAATGATTGCTTGACATCTCTATATTTCTTACATTTTGCAGCAGGGTTGGTAAAAAACCTGTTTAAAAAAAAAAAAAAAAAACTGGTTTTTTTTTTGTTTAAACCGGGTTTAAAAAAATATATTTTCCTATTACATACACATGCATACTTATTGAAAAAAATAAACATTGTTGGATATATAAGCGATATAACTTCATTTAAAAATAATTTAAATTAAATAATTACAATCAATTATGTAGAAAATTGAAATCATTTAGAATTTAAACATTTATAGTAAAAGTCTTATGTTCCATCCTTTAGTCTTATGTTCCATGAATAAAATGTTCTACATAGTGAAACACTGATACCTCGAAAATCTTAATAAACAATCTTTTGATTAATAATACTATAAATAAATATATGGTGTAGTTTCATAAATATAATATGCTTTCCCATGGCTATTCAAAGTAATTTCTTTGAACTATTTGCCATCTGAGATATCCGATTTTTCTGTTAGAACACTACTTGAATAATTATCTTTTATTGAAAGTAAAGCTTTTTATAAAGAATTCCCGGAATGATTTGAATTTAGCAGTAGAGTCTTTACACGTTTCAAGAAGTATTGTGTATTGACATTTGACACTTCTGAGAAACTGCCAGTTAAAAAAAAAAAAAAAAAAAAAGGCAACAGTTAATAAACAGAAATACCTTTTTACCAGATTTTTAGACTACTGAAAACATTGATCTTAAAATGGAAAGTATATTTATAAAAGTTGTCATCCACTAACACATTTAAACAGCCATCAGACTTAATACTCAGACTTTTTTTTCTAAGCTATGTTATAATACATATTACTTTTTAAATGTCTAAACTAAAAATTAATAATACATCTTTTTAGGCATTTTTATGAAACTTTTTTCTATTATGTCTCAAGCGAACCTTATCTCGATTTCCCCCCCTTTTTTTTTGTCAGATCTAAATAGTGGATTGGATTATGCAATAGATGATTTAAATATATGTTATTGCATATTTTAGTTAAAAGTAAACATGTGCTTCGCTAGCACACAATTTTTCAATGTTTTTTTATTCGACTTCATATCTTGAGTTTCTTTTTTATTCTAAGGTTGTTCTCAAATCCGAAAGGGCAACTTTATTGCATAAGTTTTAATTTATTTTTGTTCGGAAATGCATTAAACTAGCAGATGCTGTTGTTCAGTAACTATGTAATAGAACTGTGCTTTCCATGTTTTTTTTTGTTTTTTTTTCAAACCAATAGATTTTTACCAGCGTGGTTTAAACCAAACAACCCTGTTTTGCAGACACACACTTTTAGCACCAGGTTCCATCTATTTTGTGCAATCAGAATTAAATTCTTTCTCACAGTAGTCACAATTAAATAGAAATCGCTCTAACATATATTGTACAAAAAAGACCTTTTTTAAAAGAAATATATCTGCTCTGAAACTAACCCTATTTAAGGATTATAAATATTCAACTATTAAGCTAACAAATGTTCAGTTCCGAAACAAACTTAAGTAAGCATATTGAATCATCTAATCAATCCTACAAAATTACGTTTCAGTGAAGGTGGTATTGATTGAAACTATGAGTTATAAAGGACTGAAAGGTAGTAGACACAAGAAATTAAATAACAGGTTTAAATACTCTTTACAATACTTATGAAAAACAAAGTCAGATTCTTATGGCACTGCAATTTCAAATCCTTAGTTTTAAGAAATTTTACTGAATATTTGCTGGAAATTTCACATTTCCCTGACTTTTCCAGGTTATCCATGTGGCTAGACACCCTGTCTCCTGCACAATTACGCCTTACTCTTGTACAACATTTATTTAAAAAAAAAAAAAAAAACTTTTTTCCACGACAAGTTTTGAAATTTACATATATAAAATATTATTCTAGATATTCATCGAAAAAATGAGGTATTGTTCGGATATTTTAATATAAAAATACTTAAAAAAATACAAAATGCATGTTTTTAACCAAGTTTTTTGTTCAAAATATAAGCATACGGCATTTTCCAAACCACTTTATGCACCATGTAGTCCTTTACTGCAATTTTTTATGTACCCGTTCGGTTATTTCCTAGCGAAATATGGCAATTGCATGCAAGAAAAAATATTGTGAAGTTTGTCAATCTGCCGAGAGGGAAGAAAAAGTTAAATTTGTCGAGGGAGATGCGAAATCTGTTAATAGGTTGCAGTTGAAAAGAAAATGAAATTTGGCGATTGCTCACAAGGAAAAAAAAAAAAAAATCCGAAATTGGTCAATTCTCAGAAAAACGGACCAAAATTCATCAAATCATTGAAGGGGGGAAAAAATGAAATTTGTCAATTGCTCACAAGGAAAGAAAAAAAAAAAATTCCAAAATTGGTTAATTCTCAGAAAAACAGACCAAAATTCGTCAAATCATTGAAGGGGGAAAAAAAAAATCACGAAATTTTTCAACTGAATGTTGGAAAAACATCGTAAATTATGTCTAACAGTCGCCAGATGAAACGGCAATCCATTCTCAAAAAATAATGCAAAATCTGATAATCATGAGGAAAAAAATCCTGAGATATTAGTCAATTGCTGGGAAAAAATTTGCAAATTTAGTCACTTGGTTGTACACGCTAACTTTGTGTGTGGGGGGGGGGGAGATAATGAAATCCGTCTATCAGTCGCCAGAAGATATTGTGAAATTTGTTCATTTCGGGAATATATCGCAAAATTCAGCAATCGCCAATGAAAGTATCACAGAATTCTACTGATAACAGGAAAACCAGTTCGAAGTATGTTTTTTGAACAGGACACAAAGAGTACCTTTTAAGAACAATGTGCCCTCCCTTATTCTTTTAATTAAATTCCAGGCCAGCAACCATTTTTTGAGTACACTAATTGTAAAAAATCCACAAAACGTACCACGCAAAGCAGATTTTTGTTTACTTTTAAATTCTACGAATGAAAGACTTTTAATAAACTTTATATTTTAAACTTAAACCATACTCACATTAGCACCTTTGTGCTCGTATAGTTGTACTATTTATGGAACAACTCCTACGGTGAGATAACTTCAAAACTTAGTAATAATAACTCATAAAAAACAAGCTACCAGCATTTATTTTCTTTCTTACTTGAATCTACAAAAATATAAGAAGTTGCCACAGAATACATCAAAACTTGTCCCTTTTTCTTTTTTAACCAGCGACAATAACATGTGAACGCGCAAAAACAAAATAATAAATGTCATTTCAAGTCAATTGTTTTTTCTTTACATTTTTCATCTCTGATCGCGTGATTTTGAACAAAAATAAATAATGCCGATCCCGTAACATCCTCCCACCTTCTGATTACCTTGTATAATCAGAACTAATTTTAAACGTAGAGAAATTGACAAAGTCACTTGCTATAAATTCAGTCTTTCAGGAATTTTCAGTATCCTTCCAGCCCTGCTGTGTCTAGGAGATTCCTTGCTTGAGGATACATCCAAAATTGTAGCTTTGTTAAGTATTTTCACTGGATTGTGAGAAATCTTTGGTTTCGGACAGTCAGTAGACGAAGCTATCTCTAGTGGATATATTCTTTGTATAGGTCGTAAAAGCTCATGTTGTGATGTTTGAACTCTTACGAGTCGAACTTTCTTGTCTCTACCAGGTATAAGTTCTGTAATTCGACCTAAAGGCCAATCAGTTCTCTTTTTATTATCAGATCCGATCAATACAACATCACCTACAGCTATAATTTGCTCTTGGTGTTTGTTCCTTGCTCTTTCAATTAATGCACCTAAATATTCGGACCTGAAGCGATCCTTCAATTCTTTTTGTAATGACTCCGATACTTCAATCTCTTGCTTAATGATTTTTGTTCCACAACATCCAGGTCTGAAAGATTGCATTCTTCTATATTCTGCAGAAACATAGATGGGGAGATAGGTTTCACAGTTGCGTCTTCCGAAAGGTATGTTAGCGGTCTTGCATTTATTACACTTTCCACATCTGTCAAAATTGTGTTCATTTCTTCATAAGTGAGGTAAGCATGACCTAATACTTTTTTGAGAAGATCTTTCATTATTCTGATAAGCCTTTCCCAAAAGCCACCCCACCACGCTGCGGTTGGTGGATTGAATTTCCAATCAATAGCATTAACAGAACTGTATTTTTGTATTCGTGACCAATCTAGGCTTTTCAATAAATTAGCTGATCCAGTGAAGTTTGTGCCGTTGTCAGAATAAATGACAGCGCACCTTCCTCTCCGTGCTACGAATCGTCTGAGTCCCATCAAAAATGTCTCAGTCGAAGCAGCGGTCACTAGCTCTAAATGCACTGCTCTGTATATTGCGTAGGAAAATATCAATATCCAAGATTTCTCAATTTTCTTCAAGTATAACGGACCCGCCATGTCTACACCTGTGATCTGAAATACGTTAGCATCCTTTATTCTATTTTCCGGTAGAGGCGCACTGTCTCTCCATAAACTCTTCCCACTGAAGCGTTTGCAGACAACACACTGTGCTAACACTTGTTTTACATTTCTACGACCATTAAGTATCCAGTATTTTTCTCTCAATAAATTAAGTAGAATCTGTAATCCAGCGTGACAATGTTTTACATGTACATGATATATGAGTCGTTTTACAACTTCATGTTTTGCTGGCAGGACTATAGGTTTCAGAAAATCTTCATTGTCTTTCCTGTACGTTATTTTAGTCTCCAGTCGAATTATATCTTGTTCATCTTTCCATGTTTGTAAAGTTCTCAATCTGTTATCATTCTCGGGAAAAAACGCTTCTTTCTGAATCATACGTAGAGTCTTTAATTCAGCTTCTTTAAATTCAGATGACGTCAGGTCTCCTCCTCTTTTCACTTCGGTACTTCTGCAGTTATGCCTAAAACGTAATATCCATGCGACCATCCGTATGATTTTTACATAACTCGAGTAATATCTGTAATACCAACCATCTTGTTTAACATCAGAATTCGTTATCATGGAAACTGACTTTATTCGTTCCTTCCGAATTTTATCTTCGTCATAGTCTTGATCACTAGAGTTCGTATATTTTTCAAACTCTGCTGAATCTCTCAACCAAGCTGGACCCTCCCACCATCTCCTGGCAGCTAGCTGTCTCGCTTTACATCCACGAGTTGGCAAATCGGCAGGATTTTTATCACTTGGCACATAGATCCATGATGAAGGACTGCTTAATCTTCTGATCTCTAGAACTCGATTTCGCACAAATACTGACCAATTGACATCTCTGGATATCCAAGCGAGTACTGTAGATGAATCACTCCAATAATATCTCTTCATCTTTTCCCAACCGAGGGCATCTACGATAGTTTGCGC
Source organism: Maratus speciosus (assembly GCA_963932465.1). Lineage (NCBI taxonomy): Eukaryota > Metazoa > Arthropoda > Arachnida > Araneae > Salticidae > Maratus > Maratus speciosus. Next base: position 423,346,437 of record OZ010791.1, read on the forward strand.
CAAACGAGTTCCCATAGTTGCCGCCAATAATTCCATATTTGGTATTGTGACGTTCTTCAAAGGTGCAACTCTTGATTTGGCTGCTATAAAAACTCACTCGACTTGGTTTCCAATTTCTATTCTAAGGAATATAACTGTTGCGTAAGCATCTTTACTTCCATCTACAAATGTGTGAAGTGCACGAGCTTCTATGTTTCCTGGAGTCATTTTCATGTATCTTGGGATCTCTATATCCTTCAAAACTGTTAGCTCTTGAAACCATAGTAAAAATTCTTTACGTAACTCACCAGTTATCTCTTCATCCCATTTAAAACCTAATTTTCAGGCTTTTTGCAACATTATGTTCGGACAAATCATGACTGGCGACGTAAAACCAAAGGGATCAAATATTTTATGCACAGCTGACAACATACTGCGTTTGGTGATCTTTTCTGTGTCAAAATCTTGTAGTCAACTTAGGTTGATTTTCAACATGTCGGATTCCTTATTCCAAACAAGTCCTAAGACGTTAGTTTCATTCGTGTTTGGCGTTTCTTGGCGATCACCTGTGTACTCCCACTGTCTTAGATCAAAACTGCCTTTCGCCATGAGCATCCTCGCATCTTCGATGAAATGTTTCAATTCTTCTTCGCTATTTACACTGGTTACGACATTATCCACATAAAAACTGTGCAACAATCTATCTTTAAAACTTTCAGAGAAATCTGGAGCCTTTCGGATGTGATATTCAATGACAGATGAAAGAAGAAATGGACTGCATTTCACACCGAATACTACTCGGGTATGCCTGAATGTCATTAATTTCTTTTCCTTTAAGTCCTTCCACCACAAAAAACGTAGGAAATTTCTATCTTTCTCACAAATGCTGATCTGTAAAAAAGCTTTCCTAATATCTGCAATTACACCAAGTTTTCTTTCTCGAAAGCGTAGAAGAACATCTGGAATGAGCTCGATCAAGTTGGGTCCACATTGTAGGCATTGATTCAGAGATGGATAATTTGCTAATCTTGCTGACGCATCAAATACAGGACAGATCGGGGTTGTAGTACTACTCTCTTTTATGACTGGATGATGCGGCAAGTAATTGCCATAAGATTTCGTTTCGTAAGAAGGAACTTCCTCTATAATACCTTCGTTAATCCAATCATTAAAAACATTCTCGTATTGTTGAAACATGTTCTTGGCGATTAACTTTGAGGTGATGCCTTCCAAACGTTTCATCGCCAACTTAAAGTTATTTGGCAGTGTTGTTATGTCATCAGCCCAAGGAAGACAAATCTCATACCGATTTTCATCGTTTATTTTTACTGTTTCGAAGAAATGCTCCTTAGTTTGGCGATCTATCTCTTCTCTTGACTTCTTCTCTATGGGATCTGTAATTCCGATTAAGTCAAGTCTCCATAGGTTTGAGATATCCGCTTCTTTTACAAACATTGATGTTACTGTCATCGCCAAGTTTTCGGATGAATATGGCTTTTCACATGGTGCTTTTCCCATTAATGTCCATCCAAGACATGTTTCCACTGCAACTAAACCAGAAGACAATATTTTTCTTTTACCAGTTAACATTTTCCCCATAACATCAGCTCCAATTAAAACTTCTATACTACCACAACATTGACTCACATCACTTAACATGATGCCACTTAACATGATGCCACTTTCCTTTAATTCTTGTAACCATGGCCCCTGTGTAACGGGTTGAATATCTCCGCATATGCTAACTTGATCTCGTACTTCGAAATTACACCTGAATTCTTCGCTCAAATCTCTAACTCTTATTTTGTAACAGTTGTGTTGGCATTCTTGAGTAGTAATGTCGCCAAACAGAGAATGTATTATCTTTTCTTGCCGAATAGGCTTGTAATTCATTTCTTCCGCCACACTTTTTAATATATACGATTTCTGTGATGCTGAATCTAACAATAAAAGAACAATCTTCTGTTTACTTTCAGAAACTAGCTTCACCTTCAAGGTCTGCAAGAACACTTTGGCGCTCTTCTTACTAATATTTGTCATATTCACTTCATCTCTTTTAGACTTCTCCTCAGCTCCCTCTTGAGTATCTTTACCGGATGACTTACGTTGATCGCATAGTAATGGCACATGCCGCTTATTACAAATAATACATTTCACCATCGCTCGGCATCTTTTAGCGGTATGTTCTGGTACTAAACATATGAAGCAGCATCTTTTCTCCTTGGCGATTTTTTGTATTTCCGCTAAGTTTAATTTTCTCGCAGAAAAGCATTCCGAACTTGCATGTCTTCCCTGGCAAAAAATGCAGACTCCTTTTTTCTCTGTTACGGAAGAGGTAGTCAACAGACCTGCCGCTGTCAAAGTTTTACCGGTTTTATGTTCAAAATTATGGTGATTCCTTTTTGCGACATATTTACGGTCTTCACTTTTAGCTAATCCAAAACCAGCTACGGCGAGTGACACCCTTTCTTCACCTTCTACTTCAGTTTGCAAAAACTGCATCAGACTATTTAATCTGTCCTGTGCCTCAGTTTTCTCAGACGATATGTTCGTGCGATTCCACGCTTTTAGAAATTCTGCTGGAAAACAGGACTCAACTAATGGATATAAAATTGATGCACATTTGTCAGTTGTGACACCTAATGTATCTAAGGCTCGTAAATATAATTCCAATTTATCATATAACGATGTCAAAGAGAATTTTCCCTTCGTTTGTACTGATATTATTAATTTGAGTAGTTCTCTCACGTAGACTTCTACCAATATATCTTCTCTACCAAAACGGATTTTTAAACTCTCAAGTGCCACTTGGCGGGAAACTCTCTACCACTTCTCTTGCTCGGGAGCCGGCAACTGTTGCTTGCACCAAGTACTGAAATTTATCTTCTGGTGCTATTTCTGTATCTTCATCAATTTGTCTAAATTGACACCAAAACGGTAACCAGTCTATTATTTCACCGCCAAACTTTCTGAATTCTAATTTGGGCAGCGTAAACTTTCTTCTCATTGCATAACTATCGTTAATTGGATTAAGAGCTCCACCTTGGCTTTTTACTGCTGACTGAAGTTTCGCCAATTCTAACTCGTGCGCCAATTTTAACTTTTCGCCTTCAATCTTTGCTTGTAATTCCATATTCAATGCTTCATCTTTTTCCTTTGACTGTCTCTCCAATTTTTCCTTTTCCTTTCTTTCTGAAACGGCATTTTCTAAAACGCTCTGTACAAATTCAGGATCATCTTTATATGCCTTACAATTCAAAATTAAATCTTTAAGTGCCACAAGTGAAGCCGTTGGTGCTGCTATTTCACCTAATTGCTCGGCTACGAAGATCAAATCTTCCTTTTTAAAACCTTTAACCAACTTAAACATCATGGAAAATCTTTATTTCATTTAATTTTTTTTTTTATTAACACCTTTTAAACTACGTGTGATAGATAACCTTGTTTAAACTCAGGTCCTGTACCGGCGGACGCCACTAATGTAAAAAATCCACAAAACGTACCACGCAAAGCAGATTTTTGTTTACTTTTAAATTCTACGAATGAAAGACTTTTAATAAACTTTATATTTTAAACTTAAACCATACTCACATTAGCACCTTTGTGCTCGTATAGTTGTACTATTTATGGAACAACTCCTACGGTGAGATAACTTCAAAACTTAGTAATAATAACTCATAAAAAACAAGCTACCAGCATTTATTTTCTTTCTTACTTGAATCTACAAAAATATAAGAAGTTGCCACAGAATACATCAAAACTTGTCCCTTTTTCTTTTTTAACCAGCGACAATAACATGTGAACGCGCAAAAACAAAATAATAAATGTCATTTCAAGTCAATTGTTTTTTCTTTACATTTTTCATCTCTGATCGCGTGATTTTGAACAAAAATAAATAATGCCGATCCCGTAACATCAATGATTGCAAAATACTCACTAGTCTTTAATATATGAACTTAAAAAAAAATACTCAGCTATAGAATTATTTTGTTAAAAGTTAAAATTTTGTTACTTAGTAATGTTCACTTTCAGTAAACAAAATAAATATTTTTAATAAGCAGATTTATTCAGAAATTAAAATAAATAAAACTTGCAAAGAACCAGCAGATGTTACCTTATAACACTTATACAGATACAGATATACTACATAAATAAAAAAGAAAAGTGCCCAGCTAAACTGATGGCATTGAGCTCACAGACTATTCACACTAATTGTATATTATACTCTTATTTTAAAGAATAATGCCACTCAAAAAAATAAGTGAAGGGGAATTAGCCCCCCGTTTCCCCCTTTATACTTAACCAGTGAACCTCCAAATCTAATCAGGGAAGCTCCTTATCATAATAAACCGGTATACCAAATTTGGAGCAAATCGAATAATCTTGCAAAAAAAACCATTTATCTAAATTAAGGGGTGGACTAACCCCCCCTTTATCCTTAACCAATTAATCGCCAAAACGAATCAGGGAAGCTCCTTAACATAATAAACCGGTATACCAACTTCGGAGCAAATCGAATCATTCTGCATGAAAAACCCATTTATCTAAATTAAGAGGGGCGGGCTAACCTCCCTTTTCCCCCTTTACCCTTAACCAATGAACCCCAAAACTAATCAGGGAAGTTCCTTAACATAATAAACCGGTATACCAAATTCGGAGCAAATCAAATAATTCTGCATGAAAAACACATTTATCTGAATTAAGGGGAGTAGACTAACCTTGTTTTCCCCCCCTTTATCCTTAACCAATGAACCCCCAAAACTAATCAGGGAAGTTCCTTAACATAATAAACCGGTATACCAAATTCGGAGCAAATCGAATCATTCTGCATGAAAAACACATTTATCTGAATTAAGGGGGGTGGACTAACCCCGTTTTTCCTCCTTTATCCATAACCAATGAACCCCCAAAACTGATCAGGGAAGTTCCTTAACATAATAAACCGGTACACCAAATTCGGAGAAAATCGAATCATTCTGCATGAAAAACACATTTATCTGAATTAAGGGGGGGTGGACTAACCCCTTTTTCTCCCCTTTATCCTTAACCAATGAACTCCCAAAACTAATCAGGGAAGTTCCTTAACATAATAAACCGATATACCAAATTCGGAGCAAATCGAATCATTCTGCATGAAAAAAACATTTATCTGAATTAAGGGGGGTGGACTAACCTTGTTTTTCCCCCCTTTATCCTTAACCAATGAACCCCCAAAACTAATCAGGGAAGTTCCTTAACATAATAAACCGGTATACCAAATTCCGAGCAAATCGAATCATTCTGCATGAAAAACACATTTATCTGAATTAAAGGGGGTGGACTAACCCCGTTTTTCCTCCTTTATCCTTAACCAATGAACCCCCAAAACTAATTAGGGAAGTTCTTTAACATAATAAACCTGTATACCAAATTCGGAGAAAATCGAATCATTCTGCATGAAAAACACATTTATCTGAAATAAGGGGGGTGGACTAACCCCTTTTTCTCCCCTTTATCCTTAACCAATGAACTCCCAAAACTAATCAGGGAAGTTCCTTAACATAATAAACCGATATACCAAATTCGGAGCAAATCGAATCATTCTGCATGAAAAACCCATTTATCTGAATTAAGGGGGGTGGACTAACCCCGTTTTTCCCCCTTTATCCTTAACCAATGAACTCCCAAAACTAATCAGGGAAGTTCCTTAACATGATAAACCGGTATACCAAATTCGGAGCAAATCGAATGATTCTGCATGAAAAACCCATTTATCTGAATTAAGGGGGGTGGACTAACCCAGTTTTTCCCCCTTTACCCTTAACCAATGAACCCCCAAAACTAATCAGGGAAGTTCCTTAACATAATAAACCACTATACCAAATTCGGAGTAAATCGAATCATTCTACAAGAAAAACCCATTTATCTGAATTAAGGGGGGTGGACTAACCTCGTTTTTCCCCCTTTACCCTTAATCAATGAACTCCCAAAACTAATCAGGGAAGTTCCTTAACATAATAAACCACTATACCAAATTCGGAGTAAATCGAATCATTCTGCAAGAAAAACCCATTTATCTGAATTAAGGGGGGTGGACTAACCCCGTTTTCCCCCTTTACCCTTAATCAATGAACTCCCAAAACTAATCAGGGAAGTTCCTTAACATAATAAACCGCTATACCAAATTCGGAGCAAATCGAATCATTCAGCATGAAAAACACATTTATCTGAATTAAGGGGGGTGGACTAACCCCGTTTTCCCCCCTTTATCCTTAACCAATGAACTCCCAAAACTAATCAGGGAAGTTCCTTAACATGATAAACCGGTATACCAAATTCGGAGCAAATTGAATGATTCTGCATGAAAAACCCATTTATCTGAATTAAGGGGGTGGACTAACCCCGTTTTTCCCCCTTTACCCTTAACCAATGAACCCCCAAAACTAATCAGGGAAGTTCCTTAACATAATAAACCGCTATACCAAATTCGGAGTAAATCGAATTATTCTGCAAGAAAAACCCATTTATCTGAATTAAGGGTGTGGACTAACCCCGTTTTTCCCCCTTTACCCTTAATCAATGAACCCCCAAAACTAATCAGGGAAGTTCCTTAACATAATAAACCGCTATACCAAATTCGGAGCAAATCGAATCATTCTGCATGAAAAACACATTTATCTGAATTAAGGGGGGTGGACTAACCCCGTTTTTCCCCCTTTATCCTTAACCAATGAACTCCCAAAACTAATCATGGAAGTTCCTTAACATAATAAACCGGTATATCAATTTCGGAGCAAATCGAATCATTCTGCATGAAAAACCCATTTATCTGAATTAAGGGGAGGGGGTGTGGACTAACCCCGTTTTTCCCCCTTTATCCTTAACCAATGAACTCCAAAAACTAATCAGGGAAGCGCCTTATCACAGTGAACCTAGGAAAAAAATTTGAAGCAAATCGGATGTTTCTATCAAGAGTTATCGCGTTACGTACATACGTACGTACGTACATACATACATACATACATACATACATACATACATACATACATACATACATACAGAACGGGCGGGCACATTAGCTCTCAGGCTTTGATAGCCTGTGAGCTAAAAAAGAAAGTTTGTTTTAATTTTTATGGAAAAAAAAAGTATATAGACAAAGTCAAACACAGTATTGAATAATTTACATTAATCATGAGTAAAACAGAAAAATAGCTTAAAATATGAATTTCCACAATGTTATTGAAGCTAAAATATTTTTGCAAATGAAATATGTATAATAAAACTGATTAAATAATAATTATTAGGTAATGTGTAAAATTGAATGCTAACTTAAAATATATTCTTCAAATATTTCATTGGTGAAAAAAAAAAATCTTTAAAATTTAAAAAATACATATTTAAATTTATAAAGAAATATTTGAAGTATAATGAATAAGAATGAGTATAAAAACTAAACCTGTGACTTTATGATCATTAAGGAGGGTCTACAGTGCCCATCCCTATTTACATGACCCTGGGGCCCAAAGTGCTATACAGCATATGTCCCGGTCAAGTGGACAGACTAATGCAAAAACTTCAGTGTTTAGTTCCAAATCGCTTGGTACTCATTTTATCGGCCGCAAAGGAATGAAAACGCCAAGTTACCTTTGCATGCTGGGAGTCGAACATTCGACCAGTAGCGTGCTGACTAATATGCTATTAGGTTTAATAATGGGTATAATATACTTTAAAAAAATTTTGTTGATGCTAAAAATGTTTTTAAAATTGCAACTTTATACATATATATATACACATATAATAAAACATTTAAAATAAATGAATTATAAGTGATAAAACCGACTAATAATAATAATTCTACATATGCACTTTATTGCATGTCACAGCTTTTAGGACTCTTAAAAATATTTTTGGGTTTGGTAAATTCTAAAACAATTCTCTGTACAAAGACCCAGAATTGATTTCAGAACTTTTTGTTTACTGCCCAACAATGATTATCCTTATCAACAAATTGCATCTGTACGTAATTTCTGGCCTATAATCTGTGGATCAAACAATTATGTTTCTTTCCTGAAATCCCCAGTAGCAGAATTTTCGATGTCTGTCAGCAGCAAACTAAAATTTATATGCGACCAAACAATGGTGAACCAAGTTACTACCATAAATACTTACAGTAAACCATAATATAAGCAAAAGTTGCATTTTACAAAGAAAATGCACTAAGAAACACAACTATAAAAACAAAGTAATTTTTTAGTGAACTTTTTAAACCCAATATTTATTTTTAAGCTGGTAGATTAATCTGCAAGGTCTAAAATAACCTGCAGTACTGCTGCCATGCTGCACAGTTTCTGCTACGGGGATGAAATGTTATTTTCATAAAATGTAACTTATAACTCCAATTATTAAATAAAATTTATGGGTCGAAACATGATTGTTTGATCTGCGGATTACAGCTCAGAAATTATGTAATAAGAAATGATATTTAAAAAAAATAAACAGTTATTAAGTAAACTGAAGAGAACACTACGACTCTAAGCCAATTTGACAGGGTACAACAGCTGGCAGCCTTTTTTTTGCTATTTTAAGCACCCGAAGACCCCTTTCAAAACTATGCAACCAATGGTCTGTACCTACTACTCTTTTTAACATATCCTTTTGGTTAATTTCCTCTCAAGATACATCATCGTCCGTAAAAAAAAAAAAAAAAAAAAAAAAAAAAAAAAAAAAAAAGTTAAAATCCACCAATCGATTAAAAAAAAAAAAAAAAATTGTCAATCAGTAAGAGCAAAAGGTAATTAAAAAAAAAGGGGGTGGGGGAGACTCATATAGCAGTTGCATAGAAAAAAGTTTTACCAATAAGCCGCAGGGACAAATCCTAAAACTATGTTGTGAAATTTTCCAGTCGTTTGAGAAAATATCACAAAATTCCATGATAAGAAGGAATTCTAAGCAGATCAATTCAAAATATGTTTTTGAACAGGACAGGATTGCCCCTCCCTTTCTCTTATTAAACTAGGGGGCTCTGCCCCAAAGAGCTACACTCGCCAACTCCCGTTTAAACACCCCAGATTCTAAAAGGACTCTAATTTGATCGGCTTTAAAAAAATTGAATTACAATGTTAAAAAACAGTGGCAATCTTTCTGTGAACGGGTTTCCATTTGTTTTTCATTGATTGCAGATTTTTAAGACCAAATCAACTGCTGTTAAGAGATACAATGGCTGTTTTTGTCTGATTAAAAAAAAATGGTTAAAAATTTGAAAATAAGCTAATGTAATGTAATATGACTTTTAATGCATAATAATGATTTTAAAATTTTCTTTCTCTTTTAAAATTCAAGTGTAAATGTATTCTTATGACGCAATTTTCAATATTTTCCTGCTTTTAACACGTAACCATTTAATCCTATTAATATTCACGTGAAAATACTTTTTTGTTAGAAAGGAAATATTATCTGCACTGTCTTAGAATTTACAACAATACTTGAAAAGATTATTTCAAAATTTGAAATAAATGTCTCATGCAAATATATTTTTTAATTTAAACTGTTTTGCATTAATATTTGGCCAGTTTAAATATGACATAATTTCCTCCATTTATCAATTTTAACGCATAATAATGAATTTTTTATTTTAACATTTCTTTCTCTTTTAAAATCCAAGTGTAAATACAGTTCAATGATATAATTTTCAATATTTTCCTACTTTTAACACGTAATTATTAATTCTAATTTGAAAGTTTTTTTCTGTTTATAATAGCCATGTGTAGATAAATTTTTAATTTGAAGGAAACATTCTTTCCATGGTTTTTAAAATTACCAACAATTTAAAAAAGTCCTTCCGGCCAGTGCCGGGAGGAAGAGGTAGCTTTTTTTTTCCTTATTTTAAAAAAGCCAACTTATATTATTCAAACACACGAAGCTCAATTTAGTAGAAACCGAATATAGGAGATTCAATACTAATTTTTATCGATACTAAATCATTATGAATGAGAATTTCGCGAAATTAACCCTCCGACTGTCTTCGAAAAGGGCAAAATTGTAATGTTGTTTTCTCTGCATTTTGTTTTAAATGGTAAAAAAAAAAAAAAAAATGATTATTTGTACATTTTATAAAAAAAAAACTTAATAACGAATATGAATGCAATCCTTGGAAGTATTAATCATTGTTCAATATATTAAAAATACATTAAATCAATAGAATTATATTACTTTAAATATTGCTTGTATTGCAGTGAAACCTGGAGCTCAGTGAACGTATTAACACGGGCTTGTCAGTGAGCGGGTAAAAGCTTTATCCAAGCTGCTTTTATTTAAAGTAACTTATATTTGCTGACAAATTTGGCGATTTCTTAAGTTCCTGCCCTTTTAAGACAACATGGTGGATGAGGCTAACCAGAGAACTTGGTCGAGACCTTAGTAATTGCTGTGCACATGCTCACTCACATCCGAATCGGTTGATATATTCGAGTGCTGTCGCAGGCAAAAAATAAGATTTTTCAAAATGTCACCCACATTAGAAATTGAAACTGCTATATCTGAGCCATTTTTTAAGATAAAGACAAACAAAAAATGCTCGTGAATGCTTATATCAATGTCAAATACTTAAGAAAGAAACTTTTTTCAAATACTAATTTTTTTGCACCTCACTTTAAATATAATTTTTATAAATTTAATGGCCGCCATTTTGAAACAAGATGGCTGATGAAGCTGGCCAGCGAACTTGGTTGAGATATTGATGTATACTATCCACATGCCTTCTTCCATCGAAATAGGCGAATACGTGTGTTATCGCGTGACAAATACAAGATCGTTTCAAAGTGTTAGCCATGCTAGAAATTTAAAGTGCTATAATTCAACTATTTTTTAAGATATAAACAAAAGAACAAATTTTCAGAAACAAAAACTGCTCCAGAATCTTTGTATCAAGGCCAAACACACAAATTTTTTTTTCATTTTCCAATTTTTTAATACTTCATTTTAAATTTTAAATTACTTTTTTTAAATGGCAACCCTTTTGAAACAAGATGGCGAATGAAGCTGGCCAACGAAATCGGTCGAGACATTGGTATGTACTATGTACAGACCAAGTTACATCCAAATCGGTTCATAAATACGCCTGTTATCGCGTGACAAAAATCAGGTCGTTTTAAAATGTCAGCCACAATAGAAATTCAAAATGCTATAACTGAGCCATTTTTTTAGATATAGACGAAACAAAACCTGTTCCGGAATCTCTGTATTAAGGTCAAACACATACGAAGAAAATCTTTTTCATTTTCCAATTTTTTGGTATCTCATTTTAAATTTAAAATTTTTAAAATTTATTTAAATATCCGCCATTTTGAAACAAGACGGCAGATGAAGCTGGCAAACGAACTCGGTCGAGACATTGGTGTGTACTATGTATACACCGAATTACATCCAAATCGGTTCATAAATACATCTGTTATCACGTGACAAAAATCAGGACACTTCAAAATGTCAGCTACGCTAGAAATTCAAAATGCTATAACTCAGCCATTTTTTAAGATATAGACGAAACAAAAACTGCTCCCGAATCTTTTTATCAAGGTCAAACACATAAGAAAAAAATATTTTTTCAATTTTTAATTTTTTGGTACCACATTTCAAATTTAAATTTTTCTTAAAAATTTAAATGGCTGCCATTTTTAAACAAGATGGCGGATGATGCTGGCCAACGAACTCGTTCGAGACATTGGTATGTACTATGTATAAACGAAGTTACATCCAAATCGGTTCATAAATACGCCTTTTATCGCGTGACAAAATTCAGGACGTTTCAAAATGTCAGCCACGCTAGAAATTCAAAATGCTATAACTCAGCCATTTTTTAAGATATAGACAAAATAAAAACTTCTCCGGAGTCTTTGTATAAAGGTCAAATACATAAGAAAAAAATATTTTTCCATTTTCAATTTTTGGTACCACATTTCAAATTTTAAATTAAAAAAAAAAATTTAAATGGCCGCCATTTTGAAACAAAATGGCGGATGAAGCTGGCCAACAAATTCGGTCGAGACATTGGTGTGTACTATGTACACACCGAATTACATCCAAATCGGTTCATAAATACGAGAGTTAGAGTGTGACAAAGGTCAGATATATATATATATATATATATATAAATATATAAGGATATATATATATATATATACACTGCTCAAAACAATTAAAGGATATTTGAAGTTTTATATAAAATAAAGATGTAAACGAAATTTTTTTTGCCGAAAATAGAAGAAGAGAATCACAAATGCAAATTTTTCTGGTTTTCAAACTGTGGAGTATGCAAATTTTGAGTTCGACGTCAAAAACGTCGCTTCAGCGGCAGCGAATGAAATTTGACTTTCAACTGGATGAAAGAGAATGAAGATAAGGATGATCGGCATTCAGTGATTGCTTTGTTTCGATGAGTACGATGTCTCAGCGAAGTCATTTGACAGATTCAGAAGCTTTGAGAATTGTTGGTAGGTTAGAAGGAAGCCAAACTCAAGCCGAAGTAGCGCAAGCCATTGGAGTGTCACAAAGTGTCATTTCCAGGATCTGGAACCGTTTTTCGGAGAGTGGATGTGCAGGCCGAAGACCAGGGCAAGGTCGTAGACGGGCAACAACGCCCAATGAAGATCGGTATTTAGCGTTAACAGCTCGGAGACACCGAACCATGAACGCTACTCTTCTCCAACAACACCTTCGCTCGGCTACAGGCACCACGATTTCAACTCAGACTGTCCGAAACCGGCTCCATGCTGTAGGTCTGTATGCTCGCAGACCGATGGTATGTGTTAGATTAACATCAAGGCATCGTCGCGACCGCAGGGAGTGGGCAACCGAGCATGTCAACTGGAGGAGAAATGAATGGAGCAATATTCTGTTTTCTAACGAGTCCCGTTTTTCTGTGCATCCGGATAATAGGCGTATTTTCATCTGGAGGGACCGTGGCAGTAGGAATAATCCTGCGTTCGTGCACGAAAGTGTCAGATTTGGCGGTGGAAGAGTGTTGGTGTATGGTGGCATCTCCATTGACGGGCGCACTGACCTCTGCGTCTGCATCATTCGAGATGGAGCTCTGACTGGTCGCCGATATAGGGATGAGATCCTCAGACCTATTGTAGTCCCATACGCTGCAGCAATCGGAGATAACTTCATTTTAATGGACGATAACTGCAGGCCACATCGTGCAAACCTGGTGGAGGATTTCCTTTTCGAGGAAGGAATCGTTCGAATGGAATGGCCAGCGTGTACTCCAGACATGAATCCAATCGAGCACGTTTGGGGCGCTCTAGGAAGACGAGTTTCTGGCCGCCAACAACCCCCACAAACTCTCCAAGAACTGGAAAGAGCTCTTCTGGAAGAGTGGGGCAGAATACCCCAACTCGTCATTAATAGCCTCATTGAGTCTATGCCTCAAAGGTGTTCAACGTTTCTGGCCGCCCGTGGAAACCATACCCCCTACTTAAAATGATTTTCTTTGAAGAAAACACTTTTTCTTATTCTTTTTTCTCATATGCACAAATTGTGTTTTTTTCCTTTCGTACACAAATGCGCAATAAAATGCATTTTTTTCTGCCAAACATGTGTAATTTATTCTCATATAACCTACTATGTCTGTCGACCATGTATCAATCAGCTAAACAGTTTACCAGATACAAAATCCACCTAAAACTGCAATATCCTTTAATTGTTTTGAGCAGTGTATATATATCAATTTTGAACGGAGGGTGGTTTCGGGGTCTGGGGGTCATGATCGATGAAAATATACCAAATTTTTTTGAAATCGCTTTCCTCCGAACGGCTGCAATAGGTAGCTTTTTGTAATGAAAGCTACCTAATAACACTCGTTACTAAAATATGTAGGAAATTATTCTCAAAATGCTGAAAAATTGAATTAAAAATGGAAATAAAACCTCAAAAAATGAATCAAATTAAAAAAAAAATTAGCAGTCTGCACATTGGGAATTTCTAATGTATAAAATGATCCAAAAATGATTCAATTTCTTATGTATGGTTTTTGCTTCTACAAATTTTTTTTAATGTAATGATTTTGACCAACTTTAACATTAAATATTTCTTAAAATAATTCTTCGGTTTGAAAACTGTCTGCATCAGCGTGTTTATGAAATATTTCTTTATAATACGACCCCGGGCGCAGAATCGGCGCAACGCTGTGACGCATGTCGCAGACTCCTGAGAAGGTCTGCAGACTATTTTTGAACTGTTAAAATTTAGAAGAAAAAAAAGTTTGTTAAAAATTATTTGCCATGTGCCATAATAATACGATCCACGCCACATACGATTGACGAAGCTCCGATTTCCTTTAAATATAAATAATTCACGGAGAAAACTAGACACGCGATCATGAAACGCCCATTATTAAATGAATCAATCCTCGTACGGGATTGACTCGCTCTATAGAAATATATGTGATCGCTCTATAGATTTTTAAAAAATCGGTCATTAGTCTGAAAATTCGGACGTAAATATCACCATTTTCGTCAATCGTTTGCAGTTAAATTAGCCAAATTTGTCAAAGGACCGTGAAGAAAACGTGAATTTCGTCAAAAGATTGCGAAGAAAAAACGAAATTTTGTCATAAGATCAAGAAGGAAACATTTCGTCAAAAGGCTGCGGAAAAATAGCAACTTTCGTCGAAGGCTGGCGGAAAATTGTGGCTTATGTCAAATCATCGCTGAAAAAACACGAACTTTGTCAAAGGGCTACGAAAAAATAGCAACTTTCATCACAGGACTGTAGAAAAACGCAAATTTCATCAAAGGATCGCCGAAAAAACACTAATTTCGTCAAAGGATCATGGAAAGAACGCGGATCTTATCGAAGGATCGCTAAAAAATGAGATTTTCGTCAAAAGATCGTGGAAAATAGGCGAATTTTGTCAAAAGATGGTGAAAATTTTGTCATAAAATCAAAATAAAACCCATTTTGTCAAAGGGCTGCGAAAAAATAGCAACTTTCCACAAAGGATGGTGAGAAAACGCGAGTTTCGTCAAATGATCGGGAAAAGACGTTAATTTTGACAAATGATCGCAAAAAAGCGCGAATTCTGTCAAAGGATTGCGGAAAAATGCGAATTTCGTCACGAGATCGTGGAAGAAAGGCGAATTTTGTCGAAAAATCGAGGGAAAAAGGTAATTTCGTGCAAAGATCGCTAAAGAACGAAATCGTGAAAAAAAAACCCTATATCGTCAAAAGATCGCATAGAAAACGCAAATTTTTTTTCAAAGGATCGGCGGAAAAAAGACGAATTTCTTCAAAAGATCGCGAAAAAAACACGAGCATCGTCGAAAGATCGCGAACATCATCGAAAGATCGCCAAAAAAACGCGAACATCATCTAAAGATCACCAATAAAAGCGAACATCATCGAAAGATTGGCAAAAAAAAAAAAAAAAAAAAAAAAAAACCCGCGAACATCATCGAAAGATTGCGAAAAAACACGAACATCTTCGATAGATCGCGAAAAAAGTGAACATCTTCGATAGATCGCGAAAAAATGTGAAAATTTTCGATAGATTGCGAAAAAACGCGAACATGTTCGATAGATCACGAAAAAACGTGAACATCTTCGATAGATTGCGAAAAACAGCGAACATCGTCGAAAGATCATGAAAAAATGCGAACATTATCGAAAGATCACGGAAAAAAAAACGTGAACATCGTTGAAAGATCGCGAACAACGTAGAAAAATCGCGAACATCGTCGAAAGAGCGCGAAAAAATGCACATTTCGTCAAAGTATCGAGGGAGAAAAGGTGAATTCCGTCAAAGAATCGCGGAAAAATTTGATGCAACATTAATGTTTTCACAAGATTTTTTTACAGCTGACTGGCAAGTTAAATATTAGTTAGCCATGTTTTGAGTGAAAGCATGTTAAATTTTGAATTGTACAACTAGCTAAGATTGCTAAATAAAACATTGCATTAGAATTACTTATAGTATTTGCATGAATTACTCAAATTTGATTTTCTAAGAATTTCAATTTGCTCCAATAACAGCTTTTATTGCTAAAAAATTAAATTTTTGCTGCTACCAAAATGGGTTTTACTGCTACAAAATATAGGTTTTTTGCTGTTTCAAAGTGGCTTTAGTGCACTTTCATCTCAGTATTATCACATCTATATATAATTTTTGATATTATCACATTGTATCAATCTTTTCAAAAGTTTTAGAAATTGGTGTTCATATGTTATTTTTACTGTTATTCTGTTTACTAACTTCACAGAAATTTTGACAAATTTTATGAAGATTTTTCAGATAGCGATGTTAAAAATTTTGAGTACAAAATAAATTATTTTAAAAAATACTTTCCTTTTATGTTAATCACAAATACTTGGGGGGGGGGGGGAGGTGAGTGCATGAGGGATTGGAAATAGGACATTTGTCCTTAAGTTCTGCAGACTGTTTTTAAAGTTTCTACTTGTGTTGCAGACTGCAGAAAAAAATTCTGCTGCTGGGAATACGACCGATTTCCATATTTTTGCATGCAGCATTTTTCTTAATATTAACGAAAAAAGACCCCCGGTCACAAAAAATAGCAGTGGTGACAGTGTTAGTTACTTTCTAGTAATAGAGATATTCCTGCATTGCTGCCCTTTTATTCTAGAGCTAACAGTAATTACTGCACATACACACAAGAGGAAAATTCCCTAATAGTATCAGAACATCATCTTGTGAAAGATTTTAAGAAATACTTGGTAAAATTGGGAATCACAGGTAAAAAGCGGTAATATTATATATCAAACATGCAATTTAGCTTTTTTCTCCCCTTTCATATTTTTACTATAATTTCTCAATCTATCTTGGAAACACATAGAATATCCATTTAAAAAAGTAGCTTTCTGAGAAAATATAGAAAATAGCTATGCCTGCCTATGAGAAACTATACAAAACGAATGTTAAAATAAAACCTTTGAACAAAGAACTGAGTGCATGTAGAGAAAAAAAAATATTGTAACATACATAAACATAGCTTTGTGTTTTGACAATGAAACTGAACTCGTTACTATAATAACAATAATAAATATTCCACCTACATTTTAGAATTTTAATATATTTATCCTTATTTAAAGCAACTTTAAAGTAATTTATAATTTAAGGAAAGAAAAATGAAAGTTTGAGAGAAACTTTGGAAAAGAGTGTAAAGAATAAGTATTCTAACTGTATAAGTGTAAAAAATGGTCAAAAAGTGTACATTTAAATTCAGCAAACATGGTAAAGAGTTCCAAAGTTCACCAATAGCCAGGCGTGTGGAATTTCTAGTAAATCTTACCAGCCAGCAAGATGCAACATACAGTTGAAAATTGTTATGTCAAAATTTATGCGGCTGCAAAAATAATTACTGTTACTACAATGCATTTCTATTTTTCTATAAAATTAAGAAATATATATAACAGAGGAAAGTTTAATATAGGATAAAACTTAGTATCATGTTTACATTGCAGTAATTTGGAAAGTTGCAAAATATAGTTAACTAGTAAAAAAAAAAAAAAAAAAAAAAAAAAAGTTTTTGCCATATCTCTATAGGTTGCAGTTTTCAAAGACTAACTAAAAATTCACTCATCCTGTCAGAAAATTCATTTACTGATCATTATGCGCCAGTGGCAACTAAAATGATGAATTTCTCCACCCTTGTTCGCCTACGATATAATACAATAGTGACAGTGCATTTCCATTTTTACATGTAAAAAATTCTATTGACATTATAAATATAGAAAATTGACAAGTATATTTACCTTTGCTTGAATGCCAAAAGAGCTGAGTAAGGTACACAACCCTCTCTGAATTGATTTAAAATCATTGCACTCCCCTAAAATTCATGAAAATAAAAGTTTGTTATGCAATTCAATTATGTTAGTAGAGCATAGCAACTTGCAATAACAAATTTTCTATTCACAAAACAAAACATTTTATAAGTAGTAAAGTAATATAAGTAATGAGGGAAGTTAACAAACTGAACATTCACTGTTAAAGAAAAAGGGGAAGATAGAAGTATTAAAATATTCTCTTTCCAAAGCCGGGTTGCCAGCTTTTAGCCAAGCCCCAAAAAGGCGGCTGGCTTTTTTTTGGTTTTGAGTTTTGACCACTTAAAAAAAGACACTACTTTAAAAAAAAGTGGTTTACAGCTAATTCATATTAAATTTGGATTTATGGATAGGCAAGTTTCTTCCAAAATGGAAAAAACCAAAGTTTTCTTCAAATTTCAAGCAAGTTTCTTCCAAAATGGAAGAAATAGGTTTTTTCCAAGCGGAAGAAACTGCTATTCTTGCCAAAATCGCACACCAGACAGCACACCAGACAAAGCTTTTCAATGATTGGCTGCTTCGAGAAAAGAAATTTTGTCCAAACTATACAAAATCAATGAAAAGTTATCCATTTCAATTTAACTAGCATATTTTTTAAATTAATTAGACTTCTGAAACTAGTAGTAAATAGTATCTAGATCATTTACCAACAGCAGGCAGAATGAAACTAATAAAAGGCGGTGCTTTTAATTTACATCAATTTTATTAAGGTAAGTAGTAGACTCACTTAAATCTGCAACCCTAAAAAACCCACAAATGCCTAAAATATACACACCATTGCAGATGTAAACAATGAAACTTTCAATTCAGATGTAGGGACAAAATTACACACTTTTATTTTTATATCATTCTGTACATATTTTAATATGTAATTCTCGTTAATATGACTGAACTCATGCTTTTTTATGATGGAAGTATAAATTTATTTCTGAAAAAAAAAAAAAAAAAAAAAAAAAAAAAATATATATATATATATATATATATATATATATATATATATATATATATATATATGTATGTATGTATCAAGATATTGCTGATATCACAGGTAATTGCAATATTTTTACCAGATATATTTATGTATTAATCAAGCTTTTTCAGTTACTAAGTCTGGCTAAACCTGAAATAAAACTTCCTTGTTATTTTGATGTGAATTAGTAGGGTACCTTTATGAGGTAAGTTTCATTCTAATAATTCAAGAAAAATATATCTCATATATATTATGCCTATTTAATTATATACTATTAATTATTTACTTGACCTCTGCTCTTAATAATTTAATCATTTTTAAAATTACCTTAATTTATTACTTTACTTAAATATTTTCATATTTTACTATATTGTAAGCATTCATTACAATTTTGATTGCATTATTACATTGAAACTACTGCTTAAAAATGTAAACAAAGCATGACCAGAAATCTGTAAAATTCTAAAATCCGCACAACCTGTGGTTTCAATCTGTGCGGATTTGAGAGAGTCTACTGTAATACACAATAATAACTATTTAAAAATTTCATTAAAATCCTTATTTTTCTTGCAACCTGGTGTAACAAAACAAAAGTTTTTTAGCAGTAGGATTAGGTTGCTGCAAATGGTTTCTCAACTTAGAATAGATGAATGCAAAAGATGAAAAAATTCTTTCAAGTTTTACAAAACTTAAAGGAGTATTTAAAAGCATTTCAACATACGCACAGACATTTTTAGAAAATTAGACTTTAAAATCAGCATTGGGATATGCATGCTAGATGCTAGCAGGGGTGCAGAATATGTCCGATCCGGCGACCTAGGATCGGGAGAAATTTTGCAGAAACATATACAATTGATTTCGAATTTAACTACAAATTCCATAATTTCCTGAGATAGAAAAATTTCACTATAAATAAAAAGATCCTTATGGTGAAATTCACAAAATCGATCTCAGAATAATATGTACCGTATATCGGATGATTCTGTTCCAAATTTTCCAAAAAATTAAAGCATGCAATTCCGAAAATTTAAACAAAAATCGTTCATCAATCTGAAAATTCGGACATAAAAATTACGCGAATTTTGTCAAAGAATTACGGAAAAGACGCGAATTTTGTCATAAGATCGCAAAATAACCGCAAATTTCGTCATAAGATTACAAAATAATCGCAAATTTTGTCATAAGATCGAAAAATAACAACAAATTTCGTCAAAAGATCGCGAAATAACCGCAAATTTCATCAAACGATTGCAAAACAACTGAATTTCGTCAAAAGAGCGTGAAACAACTGCGAATTTCGTCTAAAGCGGAGAAATGACCACGACTTTCGTCAAAACGTGGCGAAATAACAGCGAATTTCGTCAAAGGAACGCGAAAAAAATCCGAAAATTTCGTCAAATGTTCGCGAAATGAGTGCAAATTTTGTCAAAAGATCGCGAAATGATGGCAAATTTTGTGAAAAGATCGCGGAAAACCGCACATGTCATCAATAGATTGCGAAAAAAGAACAAATTTCGCCAAACGATCACAAAACAACCGTGAATTTCGTCAAAAGAGCGTGAAATGAACGCAAATTTCATCAAAAGTTTGCGAATCAACCGCAAATTTCGACAAACGATCTCAAAACAGCTGCGAGTTTCGTCAAAAGAGCGTGAAACAACCGCGAATTTTGTCTAAAGGGGCAAAATGACCACGATTTTCGTCAAAAAATGGCGAAATAACAGCGAATTTCGTCAAAGGAACGCGAAAAAAAACCCGGAAATTTCATCAAATGTTCGCAAAATGAATGCAAATTTCGTCAAAAAATCGCGAAAAAACGCACATTTGGTCAAAAGATCGCGAAAGAAGAGCAAATTTTGTCAAACGATCACAAAACAACTGCAAATTTCGTCAAAGAGCGTGAAATGATACCAAATTTCATCAAAGATCGCGAAACAACCGCATATTTCATAGAAGGGCAAAATAACCGCAAAACTCGCTAAAAGGAAGGCGAAATAAACAAACATTTTGTCAAAAGATCACAAAATAACCGCAATTTTGTCTAAAGATCACGAAACAATCACAAATTTCGTCAAACGATCACAAAAACTGCGAATTTGTCAAAAGATCGCGAAAAAAACCGCAAATTTCGTCAAAAGGGACAAAACAACCACGATTTTCGTCAAAACATAGCGAAATAATCATGAATTTCATCAAAATAACGTGAAAAAAACTCTCATATTTCGTCAAAAGATCGCGAAACATCCGCCTATTTCGTCAAAAGGGACGAAATAACCGCAAAACTCTTCGGGAAAAAAAAACGCAGATTTCGTCGAAAGATCGTGAAAAAACCGCAAATTTTACCAAAAGATCGCGAAAAAAACCGCAATTTCGTCAAACGATCGCAAAACCACCACGAATTTAAGTGAAAAAAGCGCTAATTTCGTCAAAAAGAAGGCGAAATAGCTGCAAATTTCGTCAGAAGATCGCAAATTTCATCAAACAGCCGCGAAAAAAAAAAAAATTAGTGCTGGGAGTGGACCCCCCGCCCCCATTTTCCCCCACTGTGCTGTAACCTTTCAGAAAATTTGCTGTGAATTTTAGAATTTTTGCTTTTCACTCAGAACCACCTCTGCTATAGGTAGGGGAAGTGGGGGCACATTGGGACACTTTTTATAAAATCATATTTTTTTCAAATTTAAAAATGATTTAGTACTTTGATGTTATTTTATCTTATTCCTTATATTATTGGTCATCTTTTAAATACTAAATGAACAGTGTACCATTAATATTTAAGTAGAAATAATTAAAACAAAAATTATGAAAACTTGTCCCAATGTGCCCCGTGCATGGGGCACATTGGGACAGCACTGATTTTAAGATGGGGCACATTGGGACAACCATCTTATTTTTTTTATCTAATGACAATATTACAAAATAATTTCTTAAACTAAATGACATGCTTATTAAACTGTAAATTAATACAAAGAAATAATAATGAATAATTGATTTAATGGAGAAATGAAGTTGTTACAAAATAATCAATGAATAACACCCACATTTTAACGCACATCATAATCTTGTAAATCTGCTCAAAATTTTAAAGTTGTATAGGATCGTGTTGATGTTCCAGGCAATGATATTGGGGATGGCAGTTTTATAACTATGTCATTTAAATTAATTGCACTTGCATCTGCAGATTCTGGGAAAATGAAGTTCCATAATTTACCCTTTCTTCTTGGAAAAGACACATTAATTTCTTTCTTTCCTATCCTATCAATTTGACCAATATAATGAATTGGCTTGGATCCTACAAAATTTTTTGCAAGGAATTTCACCAGTACAAAATCATTAACCTGCAATGCATCTGTTGATGGATCAAATATCTTTAGCTTTTGATACAAGTCAATATCATCGTATGATTCACATTCTGAATTGCTGTCCACATTAAAATCTAAACTTCTTTCAGAGTCACTATCTGAATCAATTTTTATATTATATTTAGCCTTTTTAGCTGCTAAGGCTTCTTTCTTTGGAACTGAATGCTTCTTTTTTGCTTTCTGTTGATTCGCTTTGTCTTGAATGAGATTTTTTTCAGGGGTAGAAGTTAAAATGCGTGTTTTACCAAATTTCTTACCTCTTCGTTTTATAGCATATTTTCTATTGTATTTAGGCAATGGTCTGAGAGATTCTGGTGTCGTTAATGAACTTCCATTTGGTAACAAAGTTGTCTGTAGATCACATATCAAAGATTGTTTTTGATTCATACATAATGTACCAGACAGATCTGTTTCATCAGATACCGTAACAGATTCTTGACTATCCAAATCTTTTCTTGCAAGTTCAGCAGAAGGACTTCAATTCACTACATTTGATTCCGTCTTATGTTCCTGAGTCACTTGTGATGGCAAAAAATCATTTTCATCGAAAATGTTGTGATTGATAGGCCATATGCCTGCAGATTTAAATCCACTTAAAATGTTCTTAATTGTAAATGAAGCTTTGTAAGCAAAATTTGATATTTCTGGAATATCATATATTGTGAGTCTCTTTCCGGGGTTATTCATCATCCAATCATTCATTGCAGATTTTACATTGGCTTTGAAAGCACCAAATACTGCGACATCAAGTGGCTGTAGTCGATGTGATGTGTGAGGTGGAAAAATCAACAATTCAATTCCATTTTCTCTACAATATAAAATAGCTTCTAGTGCTATATGGCTTTCATGATTATCCAGGATAATTAAAACTGGATGCTCTTTTGAATTTCTGGAGTGCTTCTGAAAGTGTTTTAAAGTTTCAAGAAAAATGTCTCCATTCATCCATTCACTAGGAGTAGCACAACCTTTACTACCGGGAGGAGCACCTTTCAAAAAATAGTCCTTGTATTTATGTCTGGGAAATATAAAAACTGGTGGAAGAGAATTTCCAATGGCATTGACAATTGAACACATTGTAACTAATTGCCCTCTTTCAGATGATGCTGCTTGTGCAACTTGCTTTTGTCCACATTGCGAAATCACTTTAGGAGGATCCATTACAGTAGTAATTCCAGTTTCATCTAAGTTGTATATATTTTCAGGAGTAAAATGGTATTTTGACAAGACTGTGTCATAATTATCCATAAAAGCTTTAACTGCAGCAGCAGTTAAAGCTGAAGCTCGCCCTACACTTGTTTTCTCTGGTTTTCGTAGTGAAAGTTCAGTATGACGATGCATAAAGTGTTGTAACCAATCAATACCTGCCATTTTATTTTCTTCCCAACTTTCAGGAATAAAAATTTTCAAATGATTTGCATATTGGTATGCAAAATTTCTGGTATTTGCACAGGTTAAACCATAATTCAATTGAGAACATGAAATCAAATAATTTCGCAACAAGAGTTCTTGTTCAGCTGTGAAGATCTGTTGAGATGTATATTTGGACTGGAACTTATAATTATATTTGTTACACAATCAGTCTTGTTTTTTCTCACCTTTTTCAATCTATTAAATAATGTTGATTTTGATAGATCATATTTTATAGCAGCATCTCTCACAGAAACTTTATTTTTCACAATATCATCTATTGCTTTTTCCATATTTTCTTCTGAAATTTTAGTCCTTTCAGTTTTTGGTTTATAATTTCTCACCATTTTCCTGTATTACAAGAATATCTGAAAAAGAAATTGATAAATAATTAACATAACTATAAAAATAAATAACAAATAGAAAAAACATATAAGAAAGCTATTAAAATATGTTACATTGGTATTAGAAAATGAAATTTATAGGCTAGACTATCTATTCAATAATTATTAATAAAATAAATTTATGAACTAGAATATTTGTATTAAATAAACAAGAATAAAAATAAATTTAGAATATCAACTAGCATACAACTATGAAAAAAAATAACAAATAGTAAAAATGTATAAAAGAACACTATTAAAATTTATGTTATATTGGTATTAGAAAATGAAATTGATAAAACAGAATATATGTTCAATTTATATTAGTAATAAATAAATTCATGAACTAGAGCATTTGTATTAAATAAACAAGAATAAAAATAAATTTAGAATATCAGTTAGCCTAACTATAAAAATATATATGTAATATATGACAAAGCTATTAAAATATATGTATATTGGTATTAGAAAATGAAATTAATAAATTAGAATTTATAATAGAAAAATAAATTCATGAACTAGAATATTTGTATCAAATAAGAATGAAATTAAATTTGGAGTATCAGTTAACATAACTAAATAAATAGTGTAAACTAGCAAACAAACAAAGAAAAAAAGAAAATCATTAAAATATCTATTAATTTCATTAAAAAAAAATGATAAACTAGAATATCAATTAGTAGAACTAAGAAAGAAATAGATAAATAATTAGCAAATTAGACATCTTAAAAGAAAAGCTATTAATATATCTATGAGATTCATATTAAAACTGGATGGAGGCAGATTGAGACTGTCCCAATGTACCCCATGCATTACTGTCCCAATGTGCCCCAATAGGTCATTATTAAAACAAATGGTTAGGCCTAATTTTCTAGAGCACATGGAATAATGATTTATGGTGGAAATGAAAGCTAAATGTTTATAAAAGCATAATATATATCTAGAATTTTAAATAACTTTTTCCATAAAATTTAATACCAACATTTAATGAGTTTTAAAAATTTACTTTTGATGTGATAAAATAGACTTACCTTACTCACAGACAGCAGACTTGAATGAATGAGCTGGAAACACAGGTGCAAGCATATATCAGTAGCGCCATCTAGTGTGAATTTTTACAAAATTTATTTTGCAATATTAAAGGAATTAGAGCCTTTGTCCCAATGTGCCCCGTGTCCCAATGTGCCCCCACTATATACTCGCGCATAAGTTGAGAAATATTGGAACTTACGATAATACAGCATTTACCTACAACATACCTTAAAATTTTGGGGAAATTATCATGTGGATTGGGGGAAATGTTGGGAGTAGAAACATTTTCTGCACCCTTGGATGCTAGTATAAATATGTACAAATTCATTTATTTACTGGGCTGCACAGTAAAATAATGTATAAACAAACACTTTTAAATAACACATTTTTATATGAAAAATAAAGAATTTTACAGAATTGGCATGAATGTAAGATTGTCTGCTTTTTCATTCCCTAACCTGTTGTGCAGTTTAATTTTCAACAGATGTTCTAGGTAAATAATGTCCCACATCATTATTGAATGTATTATTTAAAAATTCCAACTTCAAATGTAAAACTAGGAAATTTTATGTACAATTGTCATAAACATAATACAAAATCTGCAATTCAAATATGTTCAATTAAAAATGGTAGAAGTTTAAGATTTATTTCAATTTTATTTGAATGAAATCTAATTTTTTAGGGTGTTTTAAGTATCATATTGTATGAATTTTACTTATAATTTTTAATCTTCAATTGGCTTAACTTATTTGTTACAAAATTTAACATTAAATGTAGAACTAATTGAATGAAATATCTTAATATATGTCCCTTCTCGGGCTTAAGCAATGCAGGAAATAAAGTTTGTGTTTGTTTTTAATTTGTTCTTCAAATTATGTTTTTGTTTAATTGTTTTTGATTGTAGAGAATTAGAATGAAATTCTTAAAAGTTGAATTTCCTGAAACTGCTTGATATATTAATTGTACTAATTAGTAATACACATAGTATGGAGGAAATGAAATTGCGCGTTTTCGTTTTTAAATATTAAACAAATTACATATAATAATAAAGCTGCTCCCATTATGTACATAATTAGTTTATCATAGAAATAATCTAACAAAGAATAGCTTTTAATAACTCTTTTGACTTTAATAAAATTGTCTATTTTAAAAACATCAGCTTTAGCGCAGTTAAGCCTACTCATGCCAAAAGTTCCTCATCGATACGTGATTGCATTGCTTTAGCTTAAATACAAATCTGTCCCGTAGAGTGATGAGAACTAATTTTAACTAACTGTAATAAACTTATTGAAATAATATATAAAAATAATCTTACCTTTTATCTTGATGATAAAGCTTTTTACTTCAGAAACATGATGTCGCCGGCGAGGGACGTGAGGCAGAGCGGAGCGATTCAATTCGATTCTTTCACTTGAGAAGTAAACAAGTTCATAAAATCCCTAGAAGTCCCCACAAATCAAAAGTTGCACACCTTTCTAAAAAACTATCTTTTAATATAATTGAGTTTTCAATATTTTTATAACTCTAAAATTTCATATATAATTTAAAAATAATTTTAAAAGCTGAAGTTTTCAATACAAAGGCGAAAACATTTTTAAATATATCTACAAAAATCCCCGCTGGGGAAAACAATGTGTCGGAAAAGGTAAACCTCGTTTCGTTTTTCCCTAGTTTCCCTAACTTTGGTCTTTGCCGGGCCGGTAAAGGCAAGTATTTGTTATTTTGGATTTTTTTTTTTTTATCTACTTTCAGGGTTTTGAAAAATGTCAAATAACTTACTTTTTGAAACTGACAACTAGTCGCACTCACACACAGAGAGAAAAAAAAAAGTAATAGTTCGTTTGACTTTAATTTCTTATTATACAGAACATTTTGAAACAAGCATATTTGCACATAGACAACTTTAAGGGGAATGTTTACTTTTTCCTGCCCTCCCCCCCCCTCTTAAAATCCATAAGGATTTCATGGAACATTTGTCAAAACATTTAACAATAAATCTAATCTTGTTTTTGTTTTATGCATTATAATTAGGAATTTAAGGTGTGCAGTATATATATTTTAAACATTTTGATTCACAAAACATTCTATTTTATTTATTTATTTTGTCACATTTTAGATTATAATTTTTCTTTACACAGAAAATTCTGTTTTCAGTATTGTACTTTAGACTGAAAATGTCTCAAATGATACTGAATAAAATTTTAGCAGCAGTCTTTTCAGTACAAGGTTTATTTACATTTAAAAATTTATTTTTTAGAAAAATAGTTTTAAACTAAATAAAAATGTGTAATCTATTTTACTGCTTTAAATATAAATCTCATAACGTATTTATATTTTTACTAAAACCAAGATTTAAAATAATCAAGTTTACATTGAAAGAAATGAAGAGAAAAATACATTACCTCTCTTTAATTAAATATTCGATAATATATCTTTCTTTGGTTTCCTGACTATATTAACATGGAAAATACAGTAGTTGCGTAAAATTAACAGCACAATGTGCTGGCAATTTGGACGCATTTTTTTACAGCACAAACTGCTGGCGTCCAAATTGCCAGCACATTGTGCTGTTAATTTTACGCAACTACTGTATTTTCCATGTTAATATAGTCAGGAAACCAAAGAAAGATACAGCACATTCACTGTGATCGAGTTTGTGCGCGAGATGAACAGAACTTTGTACTTTAAAAATGTCGTATTTTTTTACAGTGTTCTTTCGATCCTTCACATTTCCAATAGAATAACTATTAACAATGTTAGTATCCCTTTGATTGATAATGCAAAGCACTTGGAGTTTACAAATGGCTTAAATTTCTTAAACAAATCTTTAGTATCCTTGGAAAAGTTACTGGACTTTCAAATGACGTTTTTTCATCTTCCCCGTAGCTCCTCCCATTCTATCCGCAAAATATTCATTCAACCAAGTTCCGCCTACTAATCTTGAAATCATCATCCGAAATTATCGAATTTTTACGCACTCCTGATCGTAATATTATCATTTTATATGTGTATTTTAGTCCATCTATGGTACTACGGTTAGACATAAATTGTATGCCTCCTGTAAGATGTGTTACACAAATACATGCCCATATGAATTGGAGATGCATTGCAACTGAGTATCACCTAAAAGCTTCTAATGTTTACCTGATTATCTGAAGTGGATTCCTATTTACTCATAGAGATAAATTCTTTTAAGTTTACTGTCTCATTTCGAACCAAAAATAAACGATTTATAAGGTATTTAATTTCATTGCGGCTAACTCTTTTAAATTCACAGTACTTAGTATAATTATTTTGTGAAGAATTTACTTTTGATTGTGCTGCAATACAAATCTCATCAGTGCGAAAACGGTACGTGTGTTCCATGTCTGGCCTTTAGCTTACGTACAAATTCGTACTATGATGTTAAGGTATACAGAACCATTTTGCGTTTTAAAACTTGTTATTTGATAGTGTTTTTTACATACATACATCAAAAATTGTATATAATAGGCATCTGCGCCAAAACAAAAGCCATATAGGCAATAGTGTGGTTCAAGCTTAACATGGTTAACAATATTTTTTTGAGCCAAACCACTCTCCCTAAAATATCCTAACAGCCGTGCTATAACTAAATAAGAATCTCATTTGGAAAATTACGTGATTTTTTTTTCAAAGGTGAAACCTTCTATTAGTGCATCGCTCTTGGCACTATATTCTGAAATTCAGTGTTCAATTGTGTAATATGTTTTCTAAATTGTTCACTGATATATCATTTGTAGTCACTTTTATTTATATCAGTTTTGTTATCGTATGTAAAGATAGAACCTTCTAATCAAGTTTTATCTCACTCGCTGAAATGCCAGAATTATAAAATTTATATACCAAGGGGTGTTTTTGATGTTAATACAACATTTTAGTATTTTTAGAGCTTAATTATCAATTAATAATTTAACTTTAAAGCAATATTTCGTTCGTCTGCCAAAGATTATAAATCCTCAGTTATTATTTATGATTACAATTATAGTAGAATACATAATATTACAAGGATTAGAATACATAATATTACAAATATTTATTTAAAATGATATAAAAAATTCTTATTAATTAAATATTTTCTAAAAACATATTTTAATTTATTCTATTTTTTTCTTGATTTTCACAAATGTCGATTTCAATTTCGATAAATATTACGTTATCGTAGGAAACATTATTCTCCTTAAATTCAGTGCGTCGATAAACGTTTTTAACGAATAATAATAATAAAAAAATGGAAGCTTGATTTTTTTTTCTGCTTCAAGAGAATCCAAAATTTTTGGATAATTAATATACATAATCAGAGATGTCAATTTAAATTATAACTTTCATGGAAATAATTCATATAGTATAGTCTACAAGTGGTCGTTCGCACTTTATGGTAACGATTTTCCACGTCTGCACATAAATTCCGCATTTCTTGGGGCGTTTTCACGCTATTATGTAGCCGTGCCATGTAATTTTCTTAATATTAGGTTTTGGCTTAATTCAAGAATGTCTTTTTCCCCCACGCATCTTGGCCTGCCTTCCAAATCTTTTCAATGTTTTACGACTGCGGTTTCCTAATGCTCGTTTATAAAAGTAGAAGCAGCAAAGTCCATGAATAGCTATTAGCAAATTTTACAGATATTTCTTCATATGAGACAACTTTTATAACTATTAATATTTACGCTTCACTAAATATTCATCAGTCAACTTAATAATCTAGTATGGAGTATTCGTTCATACAGAACTCACTGATGTCTTTTCCATATGAATTTCAAAATTTTGTTTTATCAAAAATGCATTATAAATGTTTTTCTGATAATAGAGGGAATTAACTTTAGCTTTTCTTGGTAGTACTTTTTTAAAGTTTTATTTTATTTTTATAACAAAATTCAGTATCGAACATAAATTTTATCAGAAAGTTTTATTTGCATTTACGACCTTTTTTTTTTTGTTTTTCCTCATTGATTTACAAAAAAAAAAAAAAAAAAAAAAAAAAAAAGTCTCGAAATAAGCGTTTATGGATTGAGATGGAACTATCCACGCGCATTGGAAATGCCCAGCAAGTCCGCCCAAGAAATGTGGTCGAAAACTTTATGGATGTACTTAGACAAATTCTATTCCTAAGTGATTGTCGAACCAGATTTATAGATTATGCTATTGAAAGATATGTAATAAAGTAAAAACGGAGTAAAAGATACGACATTACTGCGTAGAAATGATATGTGACAGTAGTAAATAGTGTAGAAAAAAACCATATTTAGCTTTCCGAAATCGAGAAATCCCCACTCTTCTGAATTCTACACGAAGTTATTACTGGAGAAGACTGAGCAAAATGTATTGTAGATTTCTATTTTTTGCTTTAAACATGTGGTTTATTTTTCTATTGTTCTTTTATAGTGTTCCGTATTTAAAAAGCAAAAAAAGAACCATTATAAGATTACTCCTTTGCCTGCCTGTCTGTCACAGCCATTTTACTCCTAAACTATTTTAAAACAAATTATTAAAAATTCACAAATATGTTTAGGGAAAAACGTAGAGGGTCTAATTAAGTTACTTGAAAAAAAAAACTTTTCTTTTTATAGCGTGTGGGTTATCGCGCAAAAGATTTCGTAACTCTGAACTCAAAAATACATTTCTTTTAATTTAGGAATTATATTTTCAGAGATATCGTCGAAAATGTAATGCAAAAATAAGTCCCCCCTATCTATTTCTGAATCTACTGAAACTAAAATTATGAAAAAAAAAAGTTAGTAGACGTTAATTTAAATAATGCAGGAAAACTATAGCGATGACCCTAGGTCACAGTTTTTAATAAAAGCGAATTTTTCCGTTACGATAAATTTCGATTTGCGGGCATTCAGCAAAGGGGTTGGGAAGCGCTGGAGGTACCTATCGCTGTAAAAGTACAAAAGCATTGTTGATAATGATTTTCTAGAAAAAATCGCCGGTTATTAGCCGATATATTAACCCTTAAAGATACGGGTTTGTACATACACAATGACAGGGAGTACTCTATAAACCATCGGCTTTTTAAAGTCTAGGTAACAACTTGTAATGATATATTTGAGTAATATTATGCCCAGTAGCAGAATAAAAGCAATGAACGTCAAATTGTCGAAAATATACTAATTTAATTAGAATTAATCACATAAATAATATGGGATTCGCGACTAGTTGGCATTGACTGGATATCTCAATACGCCTCCATTGTCTTTAAAAGTTTAGTTAAAAGCATATCTGAAAAAACTCGGCACGATCCAAGCCAGTGTTGCAAACTTTGTGACTTTCTTTCGAAGCGCGCTTAGCACAATGACAAATTTAAAATTTAAACAAGGATTTTTTTTTTTTTTTTTTTAACCTACACTGTAAAAAGAAAAGATTTTTACTACTCTGACTTCCTTTCGAAGCGTCCTTAGCACAATGCCAAGTTTAAACTTTGAATAAGGATTTTTTTTTTCTTTTTACCTACACTGTAAAAAGAAAAGATTATTACTACGCTGAATTTAGTTTTATGAAATGCTAAATGGAATTTAAATATGTTCTTTTATTGTAAGTACCGAATTAAGTTCATCATAAACATATTAGGATATGATTAAAAAATATTTATACAGAATAGCAATATTCGATATTATTTAGGCTTCATATCTCTGAAATTTTATGGTTTAAGCATTCATACTTTTTTAGTATATACATGTATAACCAACCCAATGTTGTATAGTTTTTGATAAAGTCTTATTATTCTTTTAGCACCGATTTTTTTTAATAATACAGTTAATAATTCATGCATTTATTGTACGGAACACTCTGAGCGCGAGTAATACTCACACTTGACCGTTTATAAAAAATATATATTATATATTTATTATATATATATATTATATTTGTTCATTGTGATTTATTTTTACAGACTTTTGCGCATGTAATCGATTTGGAACGCTATTATATAAACTTTTTAAATATATTTATCTTACTAATAAGCAAATCGTAAAACTTTTTTTTTTTTTTTTTTTTTTTTTTTTTTTTTTTTTTATGTGCACCAGAAATCAAACGTGAAATTTTTATAAAGACCGCAATTCTTCCATACTTCGCCACATAAAATTTCACTTGAGCTTATTATAATCTGAGAGCGTTTTAGTTTAATCAGAACTCTCTCATGTTTACACGAATATAGTTTCATCACACCCGTAGTTGATAAATTAAGAATATTTTCGTTTCCTTTCGTCCGCCCTGCACAACATCAATAAATGTTCAAAAAATAATTTTCTTTGTCTTTTAATACGCATTCGTCTGCAACGTGTAGTTAAATCATGATTATGTTCTAAGAATACAAAATCAAGTTTCGTTCGTAGTTGTGAAACTGTAACAGGATTTAATGAAATGGCCATGATTAAGAAGTTGATCATCCTCAAGTACAGCATATCTATTTCAAAATAATCACTAAAGAACATATTAAAAATATCTTATTATGTAGGGAAAATGTTAAGCGATCAACTACAGATGGGTAATCAACGGCTAGGACATCCATCCTATATTATGTTTTCAAGATACCGAATTACCCTTTTGAGTAACACGTCTTAATCAGATATTATTGAGAAATTTTAATATTTTTCTACATTAAGTAGGATTGTTTAAAATATTGTAGCGTAAAGAGATGGAAGATTTAGATCCATAATTGTTTCAAATAATAATTAAACACGGAAGTTTATATTTGTACGAAATATAGTTAATTGTTATGAGTTTAATTAAGTAATAGAAATTTGTAAATCCGACTTTTTAAATAATTTAATAAGGAAGAAAAGTTAATAACTGATTTAATTTAAAATGTGTTTTACATAGTAAAAATGTATTTTGTTACTTTGAAAAGAAAATCATCAAATGTTTTTTTTTTTTTTTTTTTACATTAATAATAAAAGAAAAAAAAAACAATTGCTAAAATGTGATATTTTATATATATCATGATTATTGTGTTAAGACTTCTCTCAAAATTAAATAAGTTAACCCAATTAATTGCCAATTTGATGAATATGGTTTAAATTTTACACAAATGTATTGTTTAGATAGTCAATTACTATTAACTTTACGTAAATTTTAACTACGCATTTTTATGACATGTTTCGATATAATTACAAATAATGTCTAAAAATGTTCTTTCATAAAGTATTGTTTCTCTTCAGGTAATGCTTTGAGCAATTAAAATTTTTGAAGAATAATTTCATATTACATTTACATAAAATAAATTAGACATATTGCTCACCCGCGAGAAAAGTGACACATCTCAGAAAAAGTAAATTTCACAGGAGAGGCAAGAGAAAATTTCCATGATTTTATTTTAACATGTAATAATAGCACTTAGCCCTGCATGCAGGAGCAAAAACGAGCATAAAAATTTAAAACCCTTAAAAATAAAGACATGGAATGAGGTTTAAACAGTTAAGTAATTTTACCTCTCCACACATTCCACCTGTCTTCCTTGGTCTCAAATGGACGTATAGCGTAATAAAGTAATTTTCCGTATAACTAAACTTACGAAACTTTTTGCGTAACTACACGCACATATTACAGACATATGCGGAATAAAATGTTAAATAAAGTTTTGAAGATATGTCACTTATCCTGCGTGTGAGCGACATATTGTAATAACGACGCTCAGATATGATTTTTTATCTTTTATATATAAATAAAAATACATCGTAAATCAAGCATATGCATTTATTTACAATATGCTTACAATATACAGTTTCAAACACCCTGTTATAAAATTTAATGAAACCTTTTTATTGACCATATTAGGATTTAACTACAACATCTTCAAATTATTTTTGCCTTTAGTTTATAGAACTGAATGCATTTATGGATATTTCTGTTATAAATTCACCAATTTGATATTTCCACTCGTAACTAAATTATGCATTACACTTTTTATTATCTAATAATAATTGGTAATGTTTTATAAAAATTAAACTTATTTGAATATGAAAAGTTGCATATTGATAAAATTTTAATTATTCAATATTGTGACACTGAAATCTCTAATTAAAATCATTTAATGCCTTATATTATAAACAAAGTAATAATTTTACTTTATCTAAACTCCCTCATAATATCAACATTATTACTTGCATGCATGTTGCATGTTCAGACCACCGAAATGTCTTTTGAGTAAGACAGTTTTAATGGCATGCATTTGTGAAAACATATTTTTTCTGGATTTTAAGTTACATCATTTTGCGTTTGTACCAAAAGATTGACACTTGTCTATAATCTTTACCTTTAAATTCTTACTAAACGACGATGTAAAATCTTACGAAATTGAGTCAGCTTTGTGTGAAGATTTAAATAATATAAACGTTTAAATAAAACATTTTCAGTAATTTAATGTGGAAGTTGAGTCTTTAATCGATTCATTTTGAAATGGATTTTACATAGTAAAATGTATTTTCGAATTAGTAAGGCAAATTAGGAAATACATTTTTTTTAATTTAAAAAAAGTAAACGCACTCTTAAACTAATTAAAAGCAATTAAGAACTATTGCGCTTTAAAATAGCGCACTTATTGTATTAACAATTTCTTTAGAATTAAACAACCTTTCTCAATTAGTTTCCCAATTTGAGGAAAATTGTTTAATTCCACTTAAATTAAATATTTAAAGGGCTTATTTCTATTACCATGAAGTCAATTTTAACGACTTCTTTAAAAGATATACTTTAATATAATTGGAAATGACATCTTTAATAGGAAATGTTGCTTCCATGAAGAATTTTCCTTTCTTTTCTAATAGTGCTTTGAGCATTTGAAATTTATGAAGAAAATACATGAATTGAAGATGAAATATATGAATTGATAGGGAATAATTATACATATGAATTATTATATTTTACATGAATTATTATTTTTTAACAGAAATACTCTCAAATAATTAGAAACATTCATTTACGAAATAGTTTTTAAAATTTAAGTCCACTCTTTAAGGTAACAACGTTAGAGCACAGTATGCAATTTTGCAACATATTTGGATACCTTTGAACAAGTCGAAAAAGTAAAAAATATCACTATGTTCCAAGCTTCAAAACTTGTATAATAATTCAAAAATAAAAATCAAACTTCATTTAAATATAAAGTTCATATTTAAATTTATATTTAAAAATATATATATACTTGTAAATTCATAAATTAATATTGAAATGATAAGTTTAAAAATATATGATGATAAGAGGAAAAAATCTAAAAATATGCATATAAAGAGGGAATTTTGGTGAAAATAAATACATAATAGAGTTATTTTTATGCTAAAACCAGAATACTTGTAAAAAATATTGACTAAATTAAAAACTAACAAAAAAAAATTAAAAAAAGTCACTTTTTGAAAATTATTTTCAAAATACAAACGCAGAAATAAAATAAAATTTTTCATTTTTCTAGTTTTAAGTTGTAGATAATACAGAAATGAATATGTTTGAAAAATTTCTTTTGATTGCCATGCATAGTATTTTAGTAACACTGCGCGCATTATCACAATTCAACGTTTTCAATAAACGCGAAGCAAAGTTTAATTATCCTATGTAGTCTTAATATGTAGCCATAATAAAACTGACATAAATGGTAAACTAATGGGAATTTTTTAATGCGATTTTTTGCATATTGTTCAGGATTGATTACGGAATCAAAATATGTATTAAAGAAGTTTCGAAAATTTTGATGCTCGAAAGGTATCCTACCCCATTATAGTACATGGAAATTCAATCCATTAACTATTATGCTATAATTTACTTTGAGTTGAACAATTTTATTTTCGGACATGTATAAGATCCAAATTTATAATAAATAACGATTAATTATTAGAAAAATATCTAAAAAAATAGAAAACACCTTTAATGTTACGCAAAACAGCACTTAGTTTAAAAAAGGTTTAAAAAAATATCTTATACGGAAGTAAAAAATAAAATACGGTAGTAAAAATTTAAAAAAGTAAATTTTTTACGGAAGTAAAAATTTTAAAAAGTCCTTGATTAAAAAAAAAAAAAAAAATGTTATTTAAACACAATGGAACTCTTTTCTTTTGGATCGTCTCTTATTTTTTAAAGCATTGGCAAGTTGATAATGACGCATTTATCTCACAGTACGATATCTTGAAATTTGTTTCTTCTGAATCTAATACCGAAACACCATAAGAAGATTGTACTAAGTTTGTACCATAAGACATTAATATAACTAAAAATTGAAAATAAACTTGATTTAGTCTCATTTTGGTACAGTGGAGCTTAATTTAATATAAAAAATGTCAACCGCCGCGGCGAGCGGTCTCTTTCCGTCCGCAGCCTTTTATTCTACTCTTATTCCGACTCTTTTGCGGATGCCAGTTTGAAAAAAAAATTGAAAATTGAAACCTGGCTAATTTAAAAGGGAAATTGTACAAATTAAAGACGCTGAATAACGGGAAGGGAGGACTTCGGGCCCTGAAGCTCCCGAACTACTCCTGCTGCGTCTAGCTTATTATTAGTTCTGGAATATTTTAATTATCTTTGTTGTAAAATTGCTCGTATACAAATTCTTTAGATTTCTTCTACTGTACTAAGAATGGACGGAAAAATATTGCACCTTTCTAGCTGGGTGGACCGGGGTTTATATGTCCATTTTTTCTTCAATATATACTTTTTTATTATTTTCTTTAAAATTTTAATTTTGTTTTTCGTTTGTATACTCAGCGAATCGTAAAGCATAAGTTTGTATAAAAAAAATCGAAAAATATTTATTTATATAAAATCCAAGTCTCTTTGTGTCCCTCAGAATTCCGGCAGGACCGCCTCATTGTAATGAGTAATTGTTGAACATTACTAATGCAGGGTTACCACAGTAGCCTATTTCGTTTACAAATGTTGACCAAGTTGGAGAAATATCGCCCAATTTCACGAAATATCGCCGAATTAAATAATTAATAACTGCCATCCATGTTGCCAAGATTGAAATACGAAAAACAGAAAACATCTACGAATAGGTGGTGCAGAGCTCACAACGTAATCTGTGATTTGATAATAAAGAAATAAAATACTACGTTTTTTTTTTTTTTTTTTTTTTTTTTTTTTTTTTGAGTATGTTATATCCATTGATTTCTAGCTTTGATCATAACACCTTTTTTAACTAAACATAAATATTATTGTTTTCCGATTACTATTATTTTTTAATTATATTAAAAATGCTTGCAAGAATTACGATAGTACTTAATGTAGATTTTGTGCATAGCAAAAGAGGTTCCTGCAAGAAAACCATTCCTGTAAAAGAATGGGACTCCGTTCGCTGAACAAAAAGTGTTTGAAATCTTCACTCAAACACTGTAAAATATTGTTGTGAATTTTCCTGCAATTTGTGTTATGCTTTTCAAAGTACTGATGCTGTGAAAGCAAATTAAAGTAATAAAGGATGTAAAAATCGATTTTTTTCTGTCCCGTGCACGTCGCAGCAAATACAATCGCGACTTTCCCCGGGGTTGAGAAATTTTACAGCAGTCTTAAATGCAGCAGCTAGTAAATTTTACAGCTACTGTATTGGCATTCGGAGTGCCAAGCATCTTTTATAATAAATACTCAAATTTTTCCTACACTTTATGTTGTAATTTTTCTAGCACTGATGCTCTGAAAGCTAATTCAAGCAAAACATGAAGTAAAAATCGAGTTTTTTCTGTCACGTGTACTACGCAACCAATCTTAATGCGACCTTTCCAAGACTTGGGAACATTTACAGCACTCGTAAAGACAGAAGCTTGTAAATTTCATTACAACTGTGTTGGTAGCCGGGATGCCAGCCTCTTCTGTTGTAAAATACAGAGTGTTTTTGTATTGGATGTTTATTAAGAATTCGAGTGCGTTTCGAAATGAAATAAAGAAATCACCGAGCAAAAAACTCTGCAAAATCATGAAATTCGATACATTTTTCGTAAAAAGGTGGAATTTGAATTTATTTACTTATTAGGGCATGGATATACAATACTTCTATAAATATAAATTAAATGGAAGAGGTGCCATATAAAAATTGTAATTTCGTACCTGTTTAAAAATAACTATTTTGTCGTGAACAGATTTCCATATGATGATAACCATCGTTTAATAAAATTTTTAATAAAATTTATTACAACTATTAGCTACAACTTTAAAACTAACGGTTTTGGCATAAGCTATATATTGGTTAACAATAAGAAGAAAAATACTGTATATAATATACATTTGTATATCCTTTTTGTTTAAACTCTGTTAAAAGTATTTTAAATTTCTTTTAATATTTTAGAAACAGAGCTTTAATCTTTGCCATTTAATTCTTTTAAGCTTTTTGAAGTGAAACGTTAAATGCTTTCTAGGGGTAATCTTTTTTTTTTTTTTTTTTTTTTTTTTTTTCGGGATTTTTTTTTCATATCTTTGGTGAAAATTTGAGATCCGTAAAGAAAAGTGTAAACGAGGATTATATATATATATTTTTTTTTTTTTTTTTTTTTTTTTTACTCTTCATTTTGCTTTATTTTGTTTTTCAAAAGATTAAAGTACTAAACAATAAAAATCTTCCTTTCAAATTCGCTACCGACTTAGGAGAAATTAGAAGCAATAGAATTATTTACAGAAAAATTACTAAATTTTTAATTTTCTATGGATAGCTGTATAATATAATTACATTTGGATAAAACAAATATATATATATATATATATATATATATATATATATATATATATATATATATATATATATTTGAGTACCATCAAATCTTGCGGAAATATGATACTTTAAAATTTATTAAATTTAAAGTTTTCGTTCTATTATAAACGCAAAGATGAGTTTTCAGTATACTTATTATGAATCCATAGGACTGTTTGCGAAGTGCAATACGTTTCAAAACAATTTATTAACGTGACAAGTTTCATACAGTGGTGGTCAAAATTATAAGGACAGGGGGTAAATCGCCAAATCTTGGCTACATTTGGCCGGAAACTTTTGTAAATTTAATGGATGGAAAGTAAAAGAAAAATGAAGAATATTTTTATAAGTTTATATGGAAATATGTGGAAAATGCATATTCATAAAATGTATTGTGGATTTATACAGCCATCTGATATGGACAAAATTATAAGAACAATTGTATTTGTGTGTTCTAAAAAGTAAAATTTGCATGTTTTTTGCTCTGCACACGGAACTCAACGACGATATAAATGCGTAGTAAGCGTTTGGGATCGTCATACTCCGTTTTTCAGTCATGCCGCTAGGTACAAAGCTTTCGGAGTTTGAAAAAGGGAAAGTGGATGCATTTAAAAGTTCGGGATTTTCTGTACGCCAAATTGCGACAATACTTCATAGATCAAGAACTATTACTTACAATTATCTTAAAAATCCTGGAAAATATGGACGGCAAAGACATACAAGTAGACCACCTTCTGTTTCTGTACGGGAGAAAAGAATGATAATAAGGCGAGCTTGCTCCAAAAAAAAAAAAAAAAAAAACGTCAACAGAAATAAAACGTGAATTGAACTTAGAATGCAGTGCTCGAACTGTTCGACGTGTTTTACAAAAAGAAAAAAAAGGTTCGCTATGGTAAACATATGTCACGACCGCCTCTCACAAAAGTTCATAAGAGACTGAGAATGGAGTTTGCCAAAAAATGCATTACTGTGGGCAAAAAGTGGGATGATGTTGTCCTTTCAGACAAGAAAAAGTTTAATTTGGATGGGCCTGATGGTTTTCGCTATTTCTGGTATGATCTCCGTAGAGAAAAAGAAATTTTCTCAAAGCGTGCATTTGCAGGTGGCTCAATAATAGTCTGGGGAGGTTTCGCAACTGGTGGAACTACTCCAATAGGTTTTGTGCAGGGTAGAATGAATTCTGAGAGTTATGTTGATGTATTGGGCCATAATCTTTTACCGGAAGCACCGTTAATAACGAGTGGAGACTATTTTTTCCAGCAGGACAATGCCTCAGTACATGTTTCCCAAACTTCAAAATCGTGGTTTGATGCTAATTTCGTGAAACTACTTCATTGGCCAGCCAGAAGCCTTGATCTGAATCCACTGGAAAAATCTGGGGAGTATTCTGGCACACGAAGTATACAAAAATGGTATACAATATGAAAACAAGCAAGAACTCATGTCCTCCATCGAAAAAGCCTGATCAAAAATTTCCAAGAAAGATCTTAAGGAACTGTCAAATTCCATGACGTCAAGACTGATCAAAGTGATTGAGAAGAAGGGAGAGATTATTAATTATTAGTGTTTTTCAGGCAAAAACATTCATTGTCCTTATAATTTTGTCCAATTTTTACAATGGCATATTTTGTTAATTATGGCAAAACATTCATATTTTGCATTTTCCAATGTTTTGCATTCTATAATGATTTCTAGCATAAAAAAAAGCATTTTATGTATAAATTTCACTTTATTTAGTTCAGAAACAATTTTTTTCTGTGCAATTTTAAATTGTTCTTATAATTCTGACCACCACTGTAACGATGTATTCCACATTTCGAGCACGTAATTTTAAATTACTATTTCCATTCATCTGGAATGAAAATAGAGTCTGAGATAAACTACCCGTTTTTTTTTTCTTTGAATGTTTATAAAATTGAAAGATGGTAAAATATATATATATATATATAAATGCTATGTCAACGCAAAAAGATGCATTTTCCTCTCATTAATGATATTACTTTAAAACCATAACCTATAAACATTTCATAGATCTTTTACATACAAGAAGAAAGTATTGGATTCGTAAACAAATTTGGATTTCCGGTTTACAACCGATTTATATGTTTTTGAAAGTCCTGAACACGTTTAACAGATTATTTTAGATCCTGAAATAAGTTGGGGTTATTAGATGTTGGTGTATATTACTATGCAGGTGGCGCTGCTATGATGCATCTTTCATGGTTTCCAAAATACCTATATCTCACAAATTAATTCACGGAATTTCATATTTTGTTAAACATTGACATAAATAAACGCTTATAAGGTTTTGATGCATATCGCCTAACAGGTGGCGTTGCCAATCTAAATTTTCCATTATTTATAAAATTGCTATATCTCCAGAACTAATGTACGGAATTTCAGCAGACTTTATATTATGTAAGATGTTGACATAAATAAATGTTGATAAGCTTTGGATGTATATCAGGGATATGTTGATGTAATTTGAATTTGATCAATTCTACAGGGGGTGCTTGCATCATGCGTCTGGCGAAATATTCCGAATATTGTCCAGAATCAACTGATGTAATTTATCGAGCATGATTTTTCCTATTAATATTCACTGATTGTGATCATTGTAATCCTATGCTAGATTCAACAAAAGGTGTTAAATTTCGTATCCATAATTAAGGCTGTGTGAGTCTGAATATGCACTTTAAATTAATGTGTTATAATGTTAAGGGGTCTCGGGACTCTTAAAGCTCTAAAATTTTCGAAAAATTAATTTTTTTAGATGTTAAACTTCTACGTTTTCTGAACATTTTGATATAATTGTTATCTTGAAAATTCCATTAGAACAGAAGTTGTGGCATTTAGAATTCTACTCGCTCAATAGCTGAAGTGGTGTTTCCAAATCTTTGAAGTCATTTTTCTCCAAATGACGTTTTTGGGCATAACGCGCATGATATCTCAAAAACTCCTGAATATGTTTTCATGAAAGTTTTGAAACATATGTTTCATGTCAGTCTGTATAAATTTCGTTCTCTAAAATTTCGTTTTTATTGTAAAAAGAAAATATTTTTTAGGTGTTCATATTGTTGAAATTTTCTAAATTTTGCATTAACTAAATACAACTTTGTATTAAAAATATAAAAATGCTTTAAATGCAAATTTATTTAGGTTCAGTGTAATTACTATAATCTTAGGTATAAGTAGGCACCAAAATTTTCATTCTAGTTGCTAAATTTATTTTTTAATCGTGCGCATAAGCTGTTATGCCGATTTTCTGCTCGTCAAATGTCTGACAGTTTGGATCCCCCTGTAAATGCTAATTCTGCATCTTGCAATTTTTTAAATATTTGAAATGAAAGAACATACTTGTATCTTTCATTCCCATTTAAAATTGTGTCTTAATATCAAATACATTTTAAGATATTAAATGTTGAAAATGGTATTTTTTTTTCATTTTTTCCAATTTCAAGAGTCCTGAGACCCCTTAAAGAAGAATGTTTTGTGGTGGTCACAACATTCAGTTTTGTTTTCGTAGACCAGCCTTTTCGGTTTTGATTTTCTAAAAAGATATAGTGCAATAAAACATTAAGAAACCATCTTACTTGTATGTAAATTTCACAATAAATGAAGACATTTTGTTTATAGATTACCTATAAATGGTTTTCTAAGTCAACATTTTTCTGAAATTTATGACTTCATAACAATCTGGTCAGTCGTTTGAATCTCTGTTGATTGAAATTGAAATTGTACTTTTATATTTTTAAAATGAATTCTGTAACATAACATGTGTGATAGAAATTCATTAAAAAAAATCTGAATACCTACCAGAGTAACTTTAAAACATTTATTTTCATGTAAAACGCATATAGCGGGAATTTTCAGACAATTATCTAAAAGAAATAGAACACCTATTAAATTGAAAACATCTACCAACTTACATTAGTTGAAATAATAGAAATTTGAGTATTTTTAAAACGGCTATTCGGACATCATGAAATTAGTTCTGAAAATAAAATTTCCCAATATTCCGTCAAAAATAGATTATCATAATTAATTTTGATACATTTTTACAGATTCTATAAAGATATCTTTTTGAGTTTCCTCTTTACGTAGTCTATAAATGCTTTGTACTATTCAAAATAACAAATTTTACAATTATTTCTCCGTCTGTTTCAAAAAATAAATTTGTAGATAACTTCAAATGATATATTTTTGCAAAATTTTTTATATTGTTTTCAAAAAGCAAAACTGCTTAATTCAGGTGCCCTGAATTGAGTTAAAATTACTGCAAGTTTAAAGTAAAATTAACCATTTGAGCGGTTTACCCGTATTCTTCCGTTAAAAAAAAAAAAAAAAAAAAAAAAAAAAAACTCTTTTGTGACGAGCGTCTTTTAGATAAATTTTAATCTTTAATCACCTGTTTTTAAAACAGAAATTCTTGCCTAACTGAATTGTGAAAATGCTCGGATTAAATAAGGCAAAATTTACAATGAAAATTTACTGGTGAGAATAAACCCCTATTCTGAGCATCTTACGCGGCACGAATACCAGTCGCTCGTCCCCAAGGGGTTAAATCTTTTGTTGAACAAAATATTTTAAACAAAAATGTATTTTAAAATGTATGCCAAATAAAGAGGCATGAAGTGTATTTTAGAAGCAAAAGTGGAGAGAAAATTTAAATTAAGATTGTTTTTATAAGCATTTACATGAAAATGCTGGAAATCCCTCAAGACGGTCGGAGTTAACACATACTTGTTGACATGAAAATTATAAAGGCAAACCAGGAGGATAAATTCTTTTGATCATTTGAAACGTAGATGAGGTTCCTCACTTAAATGCCGAATGCATTCACATAAAATCGATTGTTGGCTTAATTTTATTTTGCGGGGTATGCGTTCAATATCTAGACCACATATATGCAATACATCATTTATCTTTTACATAATATAGAATTACATATCAACAATGTCATTTTAAAAAATGATTTATGATTTTTCCCTTTGTTTTTTCTTATGATATGTTAACAAACATTAGATTGTATGGATATAACAAATATTATTTTTTACAAACTTTTGTTGAAATTAAAGTGGAAAACTTTGAAAAATTTTAGTTTGCATTATGACTTAAACCTTAAATAACAAAATTAATGCTATTTATATGTCAAATTATAAATGTATTATTGTTAATAGAATAGTACATGCAAGGCTTATGTGAAGTATTCAATAATAATTTAGTTCGAATATAGGAAGCAATGTTTTATATAATGTCTGTGTGCATGTTTTATAATTTCAGATAACAAATCTTTAAATGCTGAGTTTTGGAATCTATTGTTTAATTTTAATAATACTCTAATCGATTCGTATATATTAATATTATTTTTTTAACTATACAGATAAAATATAAATACTTGGAAATGAATAACAATAATAATATATAAAGATAATGAAAAAGAATGGAAAAAGCGAAGCTTTGAGAAAAGGCTTTAAAGATTTAAAGCAAGTGTGAGTGGATGTTTGGACCCTCGCATAAAAAAATATTTTTCCTAAGATGATGTAATAGTTTTAATTTAGATGAGAAAGGTGTTTGTTACGAATTTTTCTTTGGAATATATT
The DNA here is from genome assembly GCA_963932465.1 of Maratus speciosus. NCBI lineage: Eukaryota > Metazoa > Arthropoda > Arachnida > Araneae > Salticidae > Maratus > Maratus speciosus. The sequence goes on from OZ010791.1 coordinate 423,390,659, forward strand.
CCGGCAATTTAGTTAACTTTACAGTTAATTTTTGTGAAACAATTTCGAAAATCTCAAATCCTTCCTTAAATAATATTATTGGTAGTTTATTATATAATGTTAACACAATTTGCAAAAATAAAGATTTTTATTGAATGGACAGACTATAACAATTTGCATCTTCTTAGGGTTGGTTTTTAAATATCTGGTTACATGTATTTAAACAGCTGTATGTTTAAAAAAGTTTTCGGATTTACGATTAATACAAAGATTATCCGTCGGTGCATTCTTCTTGATATCAATTCTTATATTCGGGTCTACGTATCCACTTTCCATTTAGCATTGAATTTGAGTATGATTTCCCAAAAACTATAATGAACAGGGTTCGTACGGGTGCTTGAATTTCATGACTGAGAAATTCTTCGGTACCATTATTTTCTTATGGAAAATCTCTCCTGAAATTTGGCGAAATTTTGTCCGTTTAAACTAGATTTATTTTTCTATAAAAATATTCTGATAATGGGCCTTGAAAATAACGGTACCCGTACGAACCCTGATGAAGTGCTATTATTCTGATTCTGAATTGTCGGAGATGATAGTGGATGTTTTTTTTAGACTTTTCCATTTTGATAGAGTAGAGTCTCCTTACCCAACCACAAAATTTTACTGTTTAGCTCCCGGCTTTCTCCCTAATTTACACTTCTTCCGTGGCCAACCTATTTCTCATTCTCGTGATTGGTTATTACACCTGTCTGCCTACTTCGTCACCTATTTGAACTTTTAGTGGTGCAGCTTTCGGGAAGGGATAAAAGTCAGATGTGCTGCAATGTGTTGATTTGATAAATCTTGATTGGATGAATTTAGAATCTACGCCTACAGACGCAGCATGTTTTTTGGATTTGGAGGAAAAGCAGCAGATGGTATCCATTTTCATAATAAATGTTGCTGATGAAGGGCGAATGGTGATTGATGGATGTGCCGTAATTTCAGGTGCAATTGATTCTTCGGGTACATGTGGCTTACCAATCTCGAGAGAAAGACTACCAGACTTGACTTCAGAGAATTGACCATTTGTGACAGCAGACGTGACAAATTGATCTTCAGTAAAGGCATTTCTGTTAGTTAGTCTGTTAGTAGTCTCTTACCAAACTTCCAAAACGCAGAACACTGATTAAATTTGTTAAAAGTGACTGCTAGAAGTAATACCTAACGACCTATTTGTGGACTGATGTAAATATAAAGGGTTTTTCCGGGAAAGTGGGCGGGGAAATAATAAAAATTTCACCTCATGGAATTTTTAAAAAATGCATCCTTTGACATCCGATTCCAATTAATGATTATCCAGCAATAGTAGTGGTGTTTCTACAGTGCATCGAGTGTGCTTGACACAGTGCTCGAGAAATTTGAAGTCGTCTAAATTCATCGAGCCGTATTGGTTAGCCGTACCTATATATCCAGGTAAACCAATAGCCTCAAAGTTTTCCCGTCATTTTTTTCTAGGGAATACAAATATTTGAGATAAAAATATTTCCAGTTGAAATTGCTGCAATAGCAAGCGTCCCCTGCTATGTCGATGTCAACGACCTTACTTGTTTCACACCTCTCCTGCGCTGTTTCCGTTGGTTCGCAGAACAGTGATGATGTCGGCCTCATCGATATCGCAGTTATTATTGCAATGAAATTTGTAGCTGTCAACCATCTACAATTGAGAAATTAGAAAGTCGTTTCAGAAATCAATAAAGCCAATCAGTGGATGCAATATTTTGGTATGGAAATTTCGGCGAACAGCACTTCATTGTTTATTGTATATTTATAGCCAAATTTACGACCTTACTGGTGGAAAGGATATAACATATTCTGTCGCTGTCATTCAAGTACTTTGAAATTTTATCTTCCAACAGACAAAAACGTGGCGATTTCTTTATAGCCAACCACTCTCTCTTTTCTATCAAAAACAAAATAAATTATAAAGTAACAGTTAGATAACTGGTTTCAAGTAGCCACTTACATGATAGCAAATTATATTACAGTTACTGACAAAAGTTCATTTATTAGAAATTACTACCGATATAAAATAATTCTACTTTCGGCATACCGTTTTTTAAAAAGAAATCTTAACACAGTCATTAAATTTATATTAAATTCAATCGCAACTGTACGAAATGATATGCTTCTTGTGCAGCATCAGTGAATGTTTGTTGAGCCCATGTTCCGTTATTAGTTTTAATTTTATACGTCCACATAACTATTCCTAAAAGAAAAAGATCGACTAAGTTGAACAATATGTTTCTAATTAAATTCATGTAACCAATTTTATACTTATAAAAGATTAAGCATCTAGCCAGAAACGTAAAATCATATTACAACTGTGAATCGCTGTTACAAGTGACAACCTTCATGAATGTTGCTGTAGCAATCAACACCGTATGATGTTTTTTGTTTAGCTCAAAAGTATTTCCACAACTGCATCGATGTTTAAGGTGTAAATCAATTCTGAATAACGAAATTACTTTTACTTTGTATGTATCATAATTTGATAAGAATAGTTTATGGGCAAAAAACATTGAATTGCTTGCTGAAATAGTATTAAAGTACCCTAACAAGAAAAAAGAAAACATTTTTCCGTCATAATGCACGCTGTAAATTGCGCTGAATCAGAAACAATTATGAAGGAACATGAATTCTTTTTTTTGTGTTGACACATTTCTGTTCTGCTACCTATTGCTAGCACGAAAAAGATTTTGTAACAACCAACACCGGTGTCCTCTCATGTAAATTTCTATAGTTACTACCTTTTAGACACACGTTTGTTTGAAGATTGCTTAGATGCGTTACTCAAGATAACAAACATATGTATATTTTACTCATCTAAATACATATATATTTGATTTTTTTTTCGATTTGATGAGCGTAATTTTTTTTTATACGTTAACTGCATTATTCAAATATTAACACATAAAAAACTGTAGTGGCATTAAGATTTCTTCATATCAAAATTAAAGAAATTTTGATACAACTCAAATGCGTTCAATTTTCCAATAAGCCAATCTTTGTAAAATTTTAACTTTTAAACAATTTTCAAACCTATAAGAGATGCACTAAATATACGTGCTGAGTCATATTAAAACAATCCAAAATGTCTTAGCTAGCATAAAAAATACTCATCAGAAATCAAATATCAGTGCATTTTTATCCAACTCATTTTAAATTATAGCACCAAAATGCTATTTATTGAAAATGCACTGTAATCTCCTCTATATAAACAAAACATATATAAAATATATTTCTTTTCTTGTATAAAACCTATCAGCAGCCAAATAAATAAGAACATATTTGAAGCATTATAAAAAGGTATTAATTAATCAGTTTACAAAGAACGGCTTAGAAGAAAAACTTTCTATCAATATGGAAATTTCAGAAGATTAATCCTCGTAACCTATTAATAAAACGGCCATTATTGAAAGAAAATACATCAACATCACCTGTTTTTTACCATATAAATTACTCTCATAGTATCAGGTTTCGTGTATTTTTCTGATACAGTTTCTTCCGTTCGTTGATATTGATAATCATAAAGAGATTTTATTTAGAACAATAATAAATATATTAAATTTGTAATATTATATTAATTTTAATAACGTAATTGATGACAGAGTGTCAAAGCTTAAACATTTTATTGAATATTTAAGTATGCAATACAAAATAATTTGTTTTATCAAACTTAAAAGATTTTAAAACGAAAATACGAAAAATAATCTTCTAATTAAAATAAAAACAAAAATGAGAAATTTTAGATTAAGTATTCCTTTAATTAAAATATTATTTCTGGTATATTTTGTTAGAATACGACTTTTTTACTCAAAAGAAGTTTTTAATTTCTGATTTATGTCCATTCTATCATTTTATTACAAAAAAATTTCTTAAAGAAGAACAAATTACAAATACGTAAAATATTTATAACACTTGATACAAAAAAATATTTCAAAATAAATTCATTAATTAAAATCTTCAATCTTAATACAGTTAACGTTCTGTGCATTTAACGTCCGCTCTATCAAGGATAAAAACAATGTAAGAGTTATGAAATAGGGTGGGTCAAAAAAAGTAATTTTTTATTTTCGGTACGCTTTAGTGCGGAAATGTTGCCTATTGTAATAATAAGAACAGCATAAAAAACTTAAAAATGGTTACCATCTTCCATTCGCGAATCGTACTTAAAATTGATGAAAAATTGCAAAAATCGCGCTTTTTCTCTAATTGCTTTAAGTTAATTAAAACTTTTAAAATAAACACGCTTTGGCTTTTTATGCTTGTTTCATGGTTTACATAACATAAATAAATTAAATTCTAATCGATAATCTAATTTTTCCGTTCGCGCAACATCTTAATATAAAACATAAATTTATCAATTTTTCGCAATTTTCACCGTGCAACTCTTCGCTTGTCATGCTAGAACAGAGCTTCCCAAAGTGTGCTCCGCGTGAATTTTCCAGGGGCTCTGTCACGCTTTAGAAAAATAACGAAAATTTGACGAAACCAACGCAATTTAGGTTGTTAAAAAAAAAAAAAAAAGTGGATAGATTTTCTTGTTACAATAATATTTCTACATAGAAAACTATCTTCAACTCAGTGTTGCCAGATAGTCGAAAGTCAATTTCCCCAAAATTTCTGAAATTTTCCCCAAAAAGGACATTTTTTCTTGAAAAGTCCCCAACCGAGTTTCTACTCAAAAAAGTAAATTTTCAGGTTTCAATTTACCACTATAAGAAAAGTTTTTCTGATTTAAACTCAAATTTTTCCCCCAAATCAAGCCTTTTTTGAAAAAAATTCTCCATTTACAAAAAAAAAATAAATAAATAAATAAATAAATAAATAAACTGGGCAGAATTTTGCATGTATATTCGCAGCTAAACAAAGAGAATGAGAGATATATTTTACAACGACAAGTTATTTTATGCTTGTTTTTAAAACTTTTGCTAATGGATGATACTGGACAACCAATACGTTAGCTCTCATCTACGTTCATGCCAATATGTTTTTGAAGGTTTAGACCATCTCTAATCAGTTAGGAGTGAAACGAATCTGAGATGGTTATTGCATCACATACTTCTACCTGACATAACCTATAAAACGTTTTTTTTAGCCTCCGGCACGGTATGCTATTTCTTTCTCCAAGCTTATTTTGTGTTCAAAAATTAACGTTACCGTACAGAAGCTAGCCGTAAAACAAAGCATTACGATTAAATACTCTTTAGCATTTTTTTTAACTTATAAGCATCGCACATTTTCAATTTTTATACTGTCGTATTGGGGAAAAAAAAAAGGTATTTTAAATGCATTTTGTTTGAAAACTGTATCTCCATTTATTTCTGAAATATTATTTTTTTTTTGTAGTTTTTGGAGCCATTTGCTTAATATTGGCAACGGAAGTACTCCATTTCTGTAGAAAGTAAAGGGAAAATAGTTTTAAAATAGTAATTATATATTTTGTTACCATTTTCTCGTAACAACCGAAAAAAAATGTAATTAAAATACGTGCTGTTTTGAAAAAAAAAATATAAACGAATGATTTCTGTTAAAACAATGGAGCTATTATATACTATATTTAATTGTAAGTATCTATGAATCATTAGATAGCCGTTTTATTTCGAATTTCTTGAATGCCGGCATCTTTTTGCTGCATTTGTGCATTATTTCGAGATAGTGATATGCTATGCATGCTTTACTGTAAATGTTTAAGAGTAGATCGTAAATGTGCAATTCTTAAGGGGATGCGATTGACATCATTTTACATAAAATAAAACGTGTGCTTTAAGTCTTAAAATTGAAATATGTTTTGTACTGCAGTAGAGAGTCCCGCTTAACCGAATTATTTTCTTCTGATGGACTGGTGGCTTCTATTATTATGAATCAGCCATTATAAATGAAGTGTTAGGAGAAGATGAAAAAAATGGCCATTTTCCCCCCATTCTGACCAGAAAATCAGAGTTCTAACTTTTTACGGCTGCTCTTTCATCAGAAGAAAATGAAGTAATGGAAATGCCGGAGGCAACACTAGGTTCTGAAAAGCAGAATTCCTGTTTTCTAGATTTTTTTTTTGTCATCTCTATTGAAGTACCAAATTGTAATGCGAAGCAAATTCGTTGCATCAATCACTGTACTTTCATCAATAATAAACGTAAAGTAGATGGTCACGGCACCATGTTAATTAAATGATAGGGGTGATGCTGGACAGATATTCACACCTTATTATTACCTGTCTAAATTACACTATAATTTCATTGTCCAAATCTATCCAACCACGCTACCACATAAAACTTGGTATAAATTAAATATATCGAAATAATTATCATAAACAAGTGGTCGTAAAATAATCTTTAATTGTAGTGAAAGAGCAACGCGAATCATTACCCAAATTTGAATAAACATTCGCGTATTGAAGTTTAATTAACTAATTAATTAATTACAACTATAAAAGAAAAAGCTTGCGTTGTGAATTTTTACGAGGGCTCTTCCACCTATGAATTATGCTCAAACTTATCTAAATGGAAAAATGACACACATTAAATTTTAACGCTAAAAGAATAACAGAGATTTAACTCTTGACTAAATAATTTTATTTAGATTAAATTAAACATATTTACAAGCACATAGATTTTACTAAACGAATATAAGCAGAATTTGAGGCTGCTTTTCATAAATTTAAATTATACATAAATTTTCAAATTCTTGCAAAAGACTTTATCTTATTTCTCATTTTAAATCATATAAAATATTATTATTTATTTTTATTACATTATTTAAAAACCTCATTTTTATTCGTTTGGATCCCATGTCACCACAATACCGTTATAATATCAATCTTAAAATATATTGATAATGGGTAATAAAATTGTGGTTATAGAAAATTAGAAGAGTACCTTGTTTTAAATGATTCAGTTGCATTGACACATCTGGACACCAGAGCAGTCGATGCGTACGGCATTACATTCCAAAATTTGACGAGACATCTACTCAAATTTTGTGGCAACAGGAATGGCTTTACGCAGCATCACCAGAAGGGATTTGGGAGGCATTCATCCTTGCACTGGTAGGTGCTTAAGAGCTATCTCCTCAACATAGGAACCATCATCCGTCTTCTTTCGTAGCTCCACTAGCGCTGTTTTGCTGTTACATCTCTAAATATTTTTAATAGACTGACTTACACAAAATTTTCTCTTTCAAAAATCATACTTTGTTGGTAGGCGGATCAATTTTAAGATCCATTCCTTATTGGCTGTGGGAGACTCTTGTAGGGTGCTTGGCTCGACCTATAAAATTCGAGTCAGCAACTGTCCCACGCATATGCTTATTTTAATCATGTCTCCTCCTTGTGTCAAAGGTACAGACCCATAAAATCTGGGTGGTCCTTAGTCATAAAATCATTCTGACACTTTTATATTTTTACGATACCCTGTAATAAATCGTCTTTTCTTCTCGTAGTCATGCTACGACGTCAGTACGTCTAGCTAGCACTTCTCTTTTGTTATCGCTTGGGATCCAAACTCACATACACGAAATCTTACATGTATTTAAATATAAAACAATTAATATATATATATATATATTTAACATTTATAATTAAATCAATAATTTTTATAAAAATCTCCATTCCTATATTACCAATATATATAATTATTACAATTGTAATTTCATAACTATATTTTATAAAAATATATTTGTAAATCAATATCATCAAATTACGCAAAATGCTCTGTTTCCTAACCGAAACGATTCGGGAACTGAATATTAAATAGTGTTCCAGCACACATGTTTAATTAAATCTTTAATAAGTGCGGTAAAAGAACGTTTCGGATAAGTCCTGCAGATTTAGAAATGTGGAAGTTTATGCCGTTTAAAACTACAGAGTTCGCATTCAAGGTTATTAAAAGGAGAACTTAGGGAGTCTGTTGCATTCACTGAGCAATTTCACTTAAAAACCCGGCAGTGTGATTGTAGTACACAATGCATGTCTTATAAAATGCTGTATACTCTCACTCCAATGAACCACAAAATAACCAGCCTTAAACAAAAAAAAGGTTATAAAATTGTTTCTATTTATGTTGTATAGATTTATACTAAAAAATAAATGTGTCTATGTGTTTGTCCGCGATGACTAAAAAAATCTGCCTCACTTATGTATTGGACAACGACTGATATCTCCGATTGTTCTATTTTAATTTCGTTATCCAAATCAAAATTGAGTTAGATCCAGTATTGTCAGATGACTAAATGTAAACTTTAAGTGAAATAGCGAAAAACTTTCCCCAAGTTTTCCCCCCAAAATGTTGATAGTCCCCAAAAATTCCCCCATGAACTACTTGCTCCCACAAAATTCCCCAAAACGGATACAAAATCCCTAATCTAGCAACACCGCTCCTACTACTTGAACACTTTTAATATACTAAATTTTATTTTCTCTAAAAGTTGCCGGTACCAAAGTCAATTTCTATTTGCACTCTATTTTTAAGTTTTTCGATCAAAAAGTGCGATAAATAAGACACAAACGTAGATTTAATGGAAGAAAGCGTTATATTGTATTCTGAAGTATAATTTGGACATTTGAATTTCTCAACTCCTCTCAGTTTTACTTTAGGTGAAATGTTATCTAGTAACTCCACGTTTCATGCTCAACTTCGTCATCATTTGAAAGAAACCATTCTCATTTAAAAGATAAAACCCTTGATTTTTTTTTCAATATGAAGTGCAAATAAATGTATGCATGCTTCATAATAAACTATTACACAATTGTTAAGGCTGTTCTCAAATCCAAACGAGCAACTTTATGACATAAGTTTTAATTTATTTTTGTTCGGAAATGCATGAAACTAGCAGATGTTGTTGTTCAGAAACTACGTAACAGAACTGTGTTTTCCGTTTTTTTTTTTTTCAAACGCAATATATCTTTTAAAAAATATTGTAAAAGTGACGTTTTGAAACGAATTTTCGCGCGAATGAAGAATAACCACTGAAAGAAGGGTAAAAAACATATTTGTGAAGAGATCAAAATCACTTATAACTCAATAGGTAATTTATTTATCAAAAGATGGAAAACACAGTTCGATACCAAATCGCTTCCATAGTTAGGCCTTCCAATTTTATATCTTCCCGTTAAAAAATGAATTTGTAAATGTGTCAAAACGTTTTGCGCTTGTTGAGCAGAGCAGAGCAGTTGAGAACAGACGTAAAACAGATATGAAATGTCTTGGACATAAGCGCAGACTTCATGACGGCGAAATATGCATTAAGATATATTTTTACCACTAAATAAACAATTTCTTTTTCTCTTATTTAATCACTGTGATTACTTAGGACAAAAATAATGTTCTAAAGTCAGTGATGCAAGTTTGTCTGGTTTGACCCCATTGCCCCCATTAAGTCGGCGCCTATGACCATTTGGCGCCTTTCTCACAGTTCAACGAGTCACTTTAGTTCGTGAAAATCATATAATTGCAGAGATCTTTGATAAACCGCGTAAAATTCACATTGTCAGTAATTCCCTTTATGAAAAAGGTATTCACTTAGTGTTCAATTTGTCAAATAACTTCATTAAAAAAATTAACTATAGGACTGGTGACGTAAAAGAACACGTAACAACATCTTCAATCAGTTTTGAATTCAGACACTTTTCTCCGGGAGGGATTTCTGTGGTTCCGGGTTGGGGGGGGATTGCACTTTTTGACTATTGAAAACCCAAAATCTCAAATCTCCCGGGGGGGGGGGGAATGACCCCTCCCCCACGGGGCCACCCCCTGAAATCAACACTGTCTTGAATATACAAAGTTTGCAATACAAATGCATGAATCTATTGACTTCACTAGATTGGCAGTTTTATTTATATTTTTTAGTTACATATAGTAATATTCCTTTCAGACTATGAGAGTGAAAAGTCTTAACTTTCTTTTTCGAAAGGGCATCCGGAACTAGACTTGACTTCTCTATTACTATGGTGTTTGAGAACATTAACTTGATTAAAATTAAGCGCCTTATTAACGCTAGTCTGAAAGCGATTTCGAAAAGCTACCAGGATCATATTGTTTGTGGATCACTACAAACCAAAACACTAAGGGACGAAATGTTTTTGGATAAATACATAGGAAAACACATATGAACATGAATACACTGATGATGTGAAAGCAATGACGGGTCACAATGCTAGAGCCATTGCAAAAATTAAAGAGATGGCAAAGCACGGTAGTACCATCTATTGCGCTCTTTATAGATACACGCTATCCTCGACAATCTGTCTTCTGAGCTTATGATAAGATTGAATGTGGCATTAAAATAATAAACTAAGTAAAATACCGAACTCTTAAAAGCAAACTTTTAAAACTTATGTGTGAAGCTATTAGAAGGCAGCATCTACCCCTGCTACTGCATACCGAATTAAAATGATCATTTCTAGGAAGAGCGTTTACACGATTTTTGGAACTGCATAGGTGATACTAGAAGAACCATAACTCTAAACTGGCAAAAATTTTAAGTAATGAGGATTGTGAATGCTAATTTCATATTTGGCCGATATATGTAGCAAAATCAAACAAATGTATTTATCATTGCAATGAAAATTTGTCACAATTTCTCATGCATTTACCAAACGTGTCTTCTTTTAAGATGAAACGTACATTGGTCGGATTCTGAAGGAAATGATACTATCGATTACGTCACTTTTGTTAAAAAAAGAATGCAAACAACATCAGATTTAAAAATTAAATATTCAGGGCATCCCACTTCTTTGAAACACTCGTTTAAACAACATTTTTGAACAGCTGAATAGAAAAGTCTTCGGACGACTTTAAATGTGTACTGAATGTGCTCAGCGTTATCAAAAACCCAACCAGCTTAAACTCTTTGAAGCACGAGGTTCTCGTTTTATTGGCATCTCATAGCAAGTTAACACTGAATGTATCAACAACGGGTTATTTGGTGGTACCAAATAAAATATCTCGTTTTCAACCAAAATTTTTTTCATAAAATAAAAAATATATAAATCAAGCAGAAATAAGTTACATTTAGTGTTAAATAGTTTTAACTAAAAATTCTAGTCCGAAATATATTTATAAAATTTGAGTAAAATTCCTGGTATATTTAGTGTTAATGATGGTGCTTTATAACCAAAACCCATAAGATTTTTTATTTTATTTGTCAGATGAATTTAAAACGTTGTCTAAGAAAGCAGAATCAGTTTTGCTTTCTTTCTCAACGACATAGGACTGTGAAGCAAAATTTTCGACTAACGCAGCCACCAAAACGAAATACAGGAGTCTTTTAAATGGAGAACCAAACATTCGCCTGGAATTAGTATCAACGGGACCCGAAATCAGATATTTGTGCAAAACAGATCAATCTCATCAAACGTTTATGCGTTTTTGTTCTCCACTCTAATAATGTAAAATTTATTATAAGGCAAATTTTACGATTTCTTGAGTTTTGAAGATTTTTTAACACGTTGAATGCCAAGTCTATTTTGTCTGTCTTTCCGTTTGGGCCACGAAATAAGACTCCCGTTACACAATCTTCGAGTATCAGTCATCGATGACTGACGCAACCTAAACATAAAGTTCAGTGTCAGTCACCTTGACTGACGTGGAACTTAACTTATCAAGTGTGTAATCTTTTGGCAATTCCATCTGTATTGATGGTAATGGAAAATAAATTCAGTATTACGGTAAAAGTTTCAAAATATAATTTTATTTCTGGGACAATACACAATTGTTTAGATTGCTATCCATTCCCACTTCCTCTGCTCAGTAGCAATGCAACCTAAAAAATATTACCTTGTAACATAGGGTACGGTAGGCTTCAGGGGCTCCGTCATATAAATTCATTCTAAAAAGGGCTCCGAGCGTCAAAAAGTTTGGGAACCACTGTGCTAGAACAAAACGACCCAGAACTAACCACGTGGAGGTGGTTGTACGTAGAGTTCAACCTCCACCAAACGCAACCAACCATCCAATTGCTGGTTGTGGCATTTACATAATATTTGCAATTATTTACAAAGGTTTTCCATAGAGTAGCATTTTTTGGCTTATTGTGTTTTCTACGTTCTTTTTTTATATATATCTACTACATATTTAAAGTCTGATTTTCACAGAAATGAGGCATAACCGATTTAGACTTCCGTATTGTTCGGATATAGCCATCTCTAGCTTCATGTCCCTTTACTTTATTCGAGGTCTCTGTCAAAAGTTTTACGCACATCTTAGCAGTCTCGGTGTGACAGGGAAACATTTGTACTTCTCTGATGAGAGTAGTGTCAGAAGTGATAAACGATTTAACATCACCTTCATTTAGGTCCCGCGGCATTGGGGAAGGATACATCGAACGAAAATTCCAATTAATAATTTTTATGTAATCGGAAGCTTGAAAGTTTCCATTCGGTGGCATTACGTTTCTAACAGTCTTCTTCTTTGGGACGGTTTGTCTTGCTTTTACGATCCTTCTGTAACCAATATCGTGAGTATGTTTTCTTTAATCGACAATCATTGCCAACAGAACATTATCTTGGTGCGCATAAACCGCATTTTATTCTATTACTGGATCGACAACTTGTAATAATTCGTCGGATAAATAGCGTGATGTTTGGATTGCTTGAAATACATGTTTTGGTCCGTCAGTAAAAGATTTGCTTATTTTATGGCGAATTACGCAGGCATGTATGATTTTATGATGAAGCCAACTATTTCTTTTAAGTTTTTGGATGAATCTGGTACAATCTAAGGACTTGATTGGCCGTAGTTTGTCATCTGCAATCGGACAAAGTACCATGGTCCCAATTTGCCAAATCTTCTGGCCTATGTCCCAAAGTGATTGCATTCAAAATGTCTCAAAAATACTGTTGTTCTTCGCTCAAAAAATCCCTGTCTATATCAAGAATCGAACAATCTGCGGGTTCACAATCGACCACTTGATCTTTTTCACAGCAAGTGAGCTGCTACATCATTGGCACACTGAAAGGTTTAGGCCCTTCAGTTTGACCGTGGATATGTTGAAAATTTTGGCGGTAAGAAAGCTCTTTAAAATGCCGGATGCATATGCTCCACATTTTATGATTTACTAGTCGGTGGAAAGCACTGTTATTTCATCCAGTATTTGTTACAGTACCATCACACCCTACTACTTCTAGTTATTCTAGTAATATTGATAGTTCAGACAAACAAGAAATAATGCTTTGACTTATATCATTTGATGAACTCGAGGAAGGAGATACATGACTAATATAAGTTGATTCATATTCCTGGATAAGAGAATAGTGTTCTTATTTTACATTCCTGTGAAATTGGTTGGCATTAAATTTTTCGACGAACAAAGTAACTCATTTTTGTCGGTCAAAAAAAGACCCGAACTTTCCTCAGGGTGTATGAATCGGCTTTTCAAATCCGTCCTAAAACGACTCTTGTCTCTTGTCTCTTTTAATTTTACTCTTATCAACCACATCAGAAAAATCTGTGTCAGTTATCCAGAACACTTGACAATATGACAGCTTTTGGTCGATCAGAAACTCCGAAACGTTCTATGTTTAGCGTTGTTGCGTTAATTTTAATTCTCATCTGCCATTTGGGATTTAAGTCAATGGACTCGGTTTGTATTTACCTTCCTCATACTCTGAGTCTTCAAAAGAAGTGTCTTTACGTTCGTCAATTTCATAGTACACTGCCACTTTAGAAAATTTAAAACTATTTGAGGAACCGCTCAGAGTTTGCTAAAGATCATGAGCTTTCCTCCCAGCCTTCACATTTAACTTTTTTGTAAATGCATCCGATTTTCACCGAAAATGTAATTCCTTTGCAGAATCATGGACCTCAACTCAAAGACACATTTTTTTTTTTTAACATAAGCATTTAATTAGAATTGGTAATTAGAATTGCACATTGATATGCATGTGGTCTATTTAATACGATATAAATACCACCCCCAACAATTGGACGGTTGTTTGGGAAGGATGTGGGCGGAACACAACGTGAAACCACCTCCTCGTGGTGAGTTCTATGTCGTTTTATTTTTCAGCAAAACGAGCTAAGAGTTGCATGGTGAAAATAGCGAAAAATTGGTAAATTTATGTTTTTTTCTAAGTTTGTACGTGAACAACAACAAAAAAAAAAGATTACTGATCGAAATTTAATTTATTTAGGTTATGTAAACCATGAAACAAGTATAAAAATCTAATGCGTGTTTATTTTTAAAGTTTTAATTAAATAAAAAAATTAGAAATAATGTGCGATTTTTGCAATTTTTTACCCACTTTAAGTACGATGCGCGAATGGAAGATACTAACCGATTTTAAAAAAAATTATGCCGCTTTTCTTTCTATTTCAATAGGCAACTTTTGCGCACTAAAGCCTTCCGAAAATAAAATAATTCTTTTTTCCGACTCACCCTATTATGGAACTATAACAATAATGTACGTCATAGTTCTTTGTTTTTTTCTTTCGTGCAACTGAAATTACAACAGAAACTACTTCTCGACTACGCTGGATTTATAGAATTTGTTGATCATAGTTAATTTCTATAGTTCTATGCTTAAATTTACCAATGTTGCTTTAAGCATAGACCTGATCGGGCCTATAATTTTCCTGATTTGCAGTGACGTCACAAAAATATCAATTCCCTATGCAATTAAAGAGAACACACAGAAAACAATATCACTATTCGTACTACTTCAAGTTGAACAGTTCTTTCTTAGATCCTTTTTGGACAGAAATAAAATTTGTATGTGCATTTCAAAAACGTTATACGAATTACCGTTTATATTTTCCAGAGTAAAATAACTTTAATATCTTCTTTATTCAATCTGATCCTGTTTCGCGAATTTTCATTTGAAAAGGGTAATGCTCAACATTAGATCTTTGTAGTCAGCCCATTGAAGATTTGCAAGAGTGTATTCAAGTAGATGATTGAAACCGTTGCAATCAAGGTCATAAATGTTTTACTTCAACTCCACCCATGTATGCGCACTCATATGAATAGTAATATATTAAAAATTATGTTTTTTATTTACCGACTATAGATTCTTACTTATTAAACTGTTAAATATTGAAATTCTTAAAGCTTAAGATTGTTAATGATTTTTATTTATTAAATGCACGATTGTTAATTTTTGCTTACATATGAAATTTCCTGTGCTTATGTATGAAACGCTATTTTTATAACTATTTTTCTAACGTCCGAGATACTTTTGCCGATGATAAAATCTGTAGGGATTTTCAATTGTATTTTTTTACTCTGGTAATTTAATCGAATTTCTAAATTCTTAATTTAATTCACAATTGTTAGTTATTTTTAAATTACTAATTGATTTTCTCCAGAAATTTAGTAGGTTCGATTAAGAGCAATCTAATAAATCGAAGGACATTTGAATTTTATACTTGATTGGAAATGTTTATTGGAGAAGAAATAGAAATGAAATCGGAATATCTTTCTGTTCAGAAAGAAATATCCAATAATCGATATTATGCTTTCCAGAATTGATTTCCATCGGAATCGTTCAATCAAACTGAGATAGTTTCGACTGTTGGTATAAGGCTTCAAATATGCGTATACATAAACAATTATCTTAAAAAATGAATTTCTATTCAACATCATTTGACTTTCAAAAGGAAATGAAAGAATTAAAGTGAAAAATACTTAAGATTGTGTAAATGTTTTCAAATGAGTTCTCTTCGAAATAGTATTTGTTATTGATATGCTATAGAGGGTGTCCCTAAACTCGTCGTACATACGTTAGTGGGTGATCGAACACAACTAGACAAGCACAAATCACCATACAATCCATCTTGGGAAAACAAAACGTAAAAAGTTAGAGCGTGAAACATACTGTGGCACAAAATGAGTAGAAAGAAGATAGACAGCGATGGAATGAAAGGAAACCGATAAAATGATGATAAACATTTTATTCAACAAAATGAAAGTAAACAGCGCGTACGTCCCCCATCACAACAACTGCTCAAAATTGAGGTCGCCAGTAGTAACACAGGCTTCACAACGTCGATGCAGTGTCCACCGTACATTGGCAAAAACACCAGGCATCTCTCGTATGGTGTCACCAGTTACGGATATCCGGCAAAAAGGTCTTCAATGGAATCTATGGGACCATCATCGTAGATGAGGCTCTTCATGTGACCCCAGTAGAAAAAGTCCAGACCTGACAAATGGTGTGTGAAGGCCGGCCTGTTGACTGGTATAACCTTTGGTCTTCTCTTGCATTGCCGTCTGCCACTCCGTACATGTAATGCATCTCAGCCTTCACCTTATTTGAGTACGCATGATCTACAGAACGAGTGAAGACAGCTGCCAGCCTTTTTATTGCGGTCGCTGGGAAGCGCCCTCTAGCGCTTTACGGCTTGCGTTCCGACAATGGATTGTATGGTGATTTGCTCTTGTCTAGTTGCGTTCTATCATCCCCTAACGTATGTGCCATGAGTTTAGTGAACACCCTGTATTTATGGCTTTCGAAAACGCGAAATATGCATATTTTCTGGCACATAAAAAACGCCGTATGGTTATTTTAAGGAAGTTAAAAATGAAGTGTTATAAAGCTCATTGACAAATTCTTTAAGGCCAATCGTGTGTACTTTTTGTACTATAGATAATTTAAATTGAAAAATACGAGAATTATTTAAATTTTACAAATAAGGGGAATTTTCAATACCACAAATGCCGTAATAGAATTACATTTTTAGACTAAGTCATTTATGAGTACTGCTTGTTACTCAATAGTAAGGATTCATTAAAGCTAACAAGAAGATTATTCTTTCCACAAAATAAAAATTCCACTTTCAAATTAATTTTAATTTTACAAAACAACTATGCTTCGAACTAGGACTTCCCTCAGAGGGATTAGTCTGAGCGATATTACTGAGAACATAGATTTAATAATAACATGTGGAAGCAAAGAAAATGAGATGTTATCTTTAATTGTCCATATACTGCGAAAAATTGAAATGATGAAAATAAACGAATTGTAGAATTACAAAATCTTATATATAAATTCGTATACACTGTTTAAAAAAATGGGAAATCAAACCATTCAAGACAGCCATGCGTGGATATAAAATTGAAAGTACGCAATATATTAAAAGTAAAATAGAAAATGAAACACTAATTTACTTATATCGGAATTTCAACTGTATAAAATGATGTCAAGAGCATAATCAGACGCTCCGCACCAATTTGAGTAACTTTAAATGACAAATATATGATGTTTAAAAAGAATGGACTATACTTTATATGGTGTGTGCTCCACCGGAATAGTTAATATTGTGCAATATCTGTTTTCCACGGATGAAATGAGGTTGTCGATAACATTTAAGGAATTCTCTTCTCAAAATCTAATATAGTATCAAAGTACTGAATACATCAAAAGTGGCATGCAATGCTTCGTTAGAGTGTGTTTTAGATATGCTCGATCGGATTTAAATGATGAGTGTATGCTGCCACTACATACGCTGTATTGTTTTGTTTTCAAACATATTCTGCACAAGTTGAGCTGTATTTAGCATGTATTAAATAAAAGAAATCGGCAATGATTACAACATAAAGTATGACACAAGATCTGAATATATCGTCTGCATAACTTTTGAGCTGTCAAAGTGTCATTTGAAGTAATTTACAAATCCATACATATTTATTCAGCAAATCATGCAAGCTAACATACGCCAATATCAACCCGATTACAAAATTTCACCAGAATAAGTTAATATATAAAAAATCTACTAATGATAATTGAGAATATGAACTTATGATAAAATGTCTAGAAAAATGAATCAGATAAAAAATTCATATCACATTTAAAACGGCACTTCCCTCTGTTAGTGGCCTTGGCGAGAGAGAGAAAAGCCTAGAGAAGGAACACTTTAACAAGTACTTTCGGGCAACCTACTCACTGTTTCATATAGGTCTTTATTCAATATTTACACAATTTATTTAATGCTAGGTGGGTATCTATCAGTTTTGTTGCATTTAAATCGCATGTTTTGCGGAGGAAATGCAGCATAATGAAATATTTAAAGTTGCTGTACCTAATAATTCCAAATTAATGGTAATTGAGATCGCTTTCCGTTAATTTCATCTCTTTAAATTTTAAATATTTTAGAAACCATTCATAGAGACAATTGTATATTTTAAAACTAACCCGAAGCAAAATTTCAAGATTTTGGGCTCAGGAGAAACAGAGAAATAGAAAATTTTTGAAAGTTTTTTGTTTCTGCAATGTTTTATATAGCGACATTTTTAGAAATTGTTCTATTGCGAGAATTTACGTCATGATAAATACAGCCATGTCAATTTTCATGTTTATATTCCTAACAATTCCATGTACTTCGTTACTTGGATAATCTTTAGATCTTTTTCCGCTTTGTTTAGTCTTTCTATTTTTTAGAATTCGTTCTACAACGAGCATTTACATCTTATTAATTACTACCATGCCAAAGTTCTAGTTTCTAACCCCAACAATATCCCAAAAATTTCAGTATTCCAAATAAATCATAGTTTAGAACCTTTCTAGAAATTTTTACGTTTATCCGTCAAATTGAAAAATTACTTTAAATACACAAGTTAGAGCCCAGAGGGTTAAATATTAGACTTTTTCAAAATTTTATTATTTGCTGTTTGATGTGAGGTGTACAGCTATATGTATGCAAAATTTCATGTCTCCAACTTAATTAGGGGCTGAGTTAGAAAAATTGCTTAAAATACACAAGTTAGAACCCAGAGGGTTAAATAATAGACTTTTTCAAAATTTTATTATTTGTCGTTTGATGTGAGGTGTTCAGCTATAAGTATGCAAAATGTCATGTCTCCAACTTAATTAGGTGTTGAGTTAGAAAAATTGCTTAAAATACACAAGTTAGAACCCAGAGGGTTAAATCATAGACTTTTTCAAAATTTTATTATTTGTCGTTTGATGGGAGGTGTTCAGCTATAAGTATGCAAAATTTCATGTCTCCAACTTAATTAGGGGCTGAGTTAGAAAAATTGCTTAAAATACACAAGTTAGAACCCAGACGGTTAAATAATAGACTTTTTCAAAATTTTATTATTTGTCGTTTGATGTGAGGTGTTCAGCTATAAGTATGCAAAATGTCATGTCTCCAACTTAATTAGGTGCTGAGTTAGAAAAATTGCTTAAAATACACAAGTTAGAGCCCAGAGGGTTAAATAATAGACTTTTTCAAAATTTTATTATTTGTCGTTTGATGTGAGGTGTTCAGTTATAAGTATGCAAAATGTCATGTCTCCAACTTAATTAGGAGCTGAGTTAGAAAAATTGCTTAAAATACAGAAGTTAGAGACCGGAGGGTTAAATATGACTTTTTCAAAATTTTATGATTTATCGTGTTATCGCAAGTGTTCAGATATAAGTATGCAAACTTTCAAGTCTGCAACTTAGTTAGGGGATGAGTTAGAAAAATTGCTTAAAATACATAAGTTAGTGCCCAGAGGGTTAAATATCAGACAATTTTCAAAATTTTATTATTTGTCGTTTGATGTGAGGATTTCAGCTATAAGTATGCGAAATTCCATGTCTCCAACTTAATTAGGGGCTGAGTTAGAAAAATTGTTTAAAATACATAAGTTAGAGCCCAGAGGGTTAAATATTAGACTTTTTAAAAATTTTATTATTTGTCGTTTGATGTGATGTGTTCAACTATAAGTATGCAAAATGTCATGCCTCCAACTTAATAAGGGGCTGAGTTAGAAAAATTGCTTAAAATACAGAAGTTAGAGACCGGGGGGTTAAATATGATTTTTTCAAAATTTTACGATAATCGTGTTTTCGCAAGTGTTCAGCTATAAGTATGCAAACTTTCATGTCTCCAACTTAATTTGGGGCTGAGTTAGAAAAATTGCTATAAATACACAAGTTAGAGCCCAAAGGGTTAAATATTAAGCCTTTTTCAAAAATTTTTTATTTGTCGTTTGATGTGAGATGTTCAGCTATAAGTATGCAAAATTTCATGTCTCCAACTTAATTAAATTAGGGGCTGATTTAGAAAAATTGCTTAAAATACTCAAGTTAGAGCCCAGAGGGTTAAATATTAGACTTTTTCAAAATTTTATTATTTGCCGTTCGATGTGTGATGTTCAGCTATAAGTATGCAAATTTTCAAGTCTCCGACATATATAATTTCTTAGAACGGGTTCTGTGACAGACGGACAAAGAGACAGACAAAGGAGTGAGACAGGTAGGGTTTCGTTAGATGAACGAAACTCTTTAAACATGCTGCGGATGATTGTAACAACATCCTAAAATTACATTACCATCAGCGATCTACCAATCCCGAATTTAGTTTATATTCTTTTCATATATTCTTATTCTTTTGTGCGGCACTTTAAAATAATTTTCACTATTATATACAGTAAAACCTCTGAATAGCGGACACCCCGAGTATGCAGAATTTGTCATTTATTTAGAGGTGACCGCTACTGAGAGTAAAACATGTACAGTTATTTAAGAGTTGGTAATCGAAAAAATGTCCGCTAAATAGAGGTATCCGCTAATCTGGTGTGTCCGCTATGGAGGTTTTACTAGTAAAACTTCTGAATAGCGAACACCTCAGGAGGGCAGAATTTGTCCTCTATTTGGAGGTGTCCGCTACTGAGAGTAAAAAATGTACAGTTATTTAAGGGTTGGTAATCGAAAAAATGCCCGCTAAATAGAGGTGTTCACTAATCGGGTGTGTCCGTTATGGAGGTTTTACTGCATAATAATATCATCCTTTACAAGAAAATTGCATGCTGTATGATAGACAGACAGACATCCAGAGAAAGATAACCTCCCGGATCAATAAACACTCATGTCTTTTGTTTTAATCATCCACAATTGTATGTCATACAACATGCCAGATTTGATACAACAGGCTAAAAACGGTCACCGTGGTACGGATTACTGTATTATTATTTGTTTGCCCACCAAAACTGGTTGCCACGGGTTGTTGCAAGATTTGTGATCACGTGGTTGAAACTGATCTATTCAATATTACTGCGTGCATATTTTTTTTATTTGCTCCATGTGTTCAAACCAGTTGTCTACGAAAACATCAACCGGTGAAAGTAACGCACACCAAATTTCTGTGACGTATGCAGATAAATTGTGCTTTTTTAAGAATTTTTTCTGTATAATTTTTAAACGGTTTGGAACTTATTTTTCATAGTAGGTGCATTCAGTAGGCGACCGTCATAGGTACCTTCTGGTGCAATCAGAAACGAAATCCGACAAATATTTTTTGAGTTATGCTTGACTAAAGGTTTTTATTAGGCTTTTTTTTTAGTAGGACATGGCGTTAATATCCATCGTAGTAGTAAAGTGTCCGGATAGTATTATAAATATTTAGCTGAGTATTAGCCTTCGCTTCGCTCAGACAATAAATGAGAAAATATAATTTCTTTTGATATATTATAATTATATTATATATTATATATTTATTATATTATATATATTATATTATATATTTGATATATTATAATTTTGATATATTATTATTTCTAAATATTGATAAGACATAGAATAGAAATGAAATTTTTAAAATAAACTAAACTCAAGCAATTCTATACTTATTATTAAGCTTCATTTCTTATATTTTTGTTTTGTGAAACTTCATTTACTTTCAAAAAGTCTAATTATTTACAAAAAAAAAAAAGTACGCATAAAAAGTTTAAGCAGTAAATAGCTTTTCCTGGGTTCTTGTTTATTTAATATTTATAGCAGTGGTCAAAGGATTTAATAACATTGTTAACAAAGAAAATATGACCTGTTTATAAATCGATTTTATGTACTCACTTTTGTAAAATTTATGATACTACGTTTTTCTTTCGCAAATTCATAATGTGTAAAATGATAAATAATATATTTTTTTTGTAATAAATGAATTTATTTCATCTTTAAAAAAAATATATTTTTTATTTATTTTTTTTAAGTCTCTTTACAACTCTTGCATGGCTTGTAAAAAACTAAAATTACAAGTTTCATAATACCCCCTTTTAAAAAATAAGGACCATAAAGTATTTTTTATTACGCCAGGTTTTGTGAAAAATATGATGGTCATTATTGTTTTAAATACAAGGCAAAAAACTACTTTGAACATTATTATACTATTTATTAAAACAATTTATCATATGTTTAGGCAGAACAACATTTGTTTTTATTATGTTTCATAAATGAGATAAGCGAAAAAAATTATATTTGGTTGTTTATCTTACACCTTACATATTCATTTTTTGTGTATTATGCAAAATTCCAAGTATTTACAAAGTAAACAATTTTTAAAAAATACTTTAGCCATATTATTTTTTAAAAGTATTTTTTTTAATACTTAAACTTTTTAAATACTGTTGTTCAGTTCTGATAAATTAAATTCTAAGTAAATAAGTACATTATTTGATCGTTAGACAAAATCTATTGGAAAAATTTTAATGGTATTTTCAATAGAGTAAAGCATGATGCTTAAATTATCAAATGGGATATTTTGGCTATTTAGTGTAGAATTTCAGGTCATATAGTGAAAAAAAAAAAACTTTTTTAAGCTCATCTACATTTAGTATACTAAAAGATAGTTGTAGCCTTTAAATAAAATCTTATAAAGGCCTATGGAAAAAACTGTATACATAGTCGCCTATGCATAGTAATTCCTGGAAGTGTGATTTCTGTAGTTTTAGCTAGTTTTTTCCTGAATTAAACTTAATCTTAACTGGTATGAAATGGGCAGGTAATATACAAGGATGTACAAACGAATTCAAGTTCGTTTTCGTCTACTAGTAGAAATTGTTAAAATTGAGTTTTAAACTCTGTTATTCTAATTAAACTAAATTTTTTTAACTCTTAAGTGGCAAACATTTGTTTGCGTATTCTGGAAGTGTTGAAAAGTGTTTCATAATGTATGTTCGATGCATAATTTTTATTTATTATGTAGGTATTGAAAATGAATTTAACATTACAAGTTCCACATTTTACACATTCCTAATTCCTAAACAATTTGTCCTAATGATTCCCCGTTTTGCGTCTGTAGGTAAAATGTACTGAAAAAAAGTCCTTCCGGCCAGTGCCGGGAGAAAGAGGTAGCTTTCATATTCCTTATTTTAAAAAAGCCAACTTATATCATTCAAACACACGAAGCTCAATATAGTGGAAACTGAATATAGGAGATTCAATACTAATTTTTATCAATATAATGAATGAGAATTTCGCGAAATTAGTCAGCTTTATCCAAGCTGCATTTCTTTAAAGTAACTTATATTTGGCTGCCAAATTCGGCGATTTCTTAAAGTGCCTGCCATTTGAAGACAACATAGTGGATGAGGCTAACCAGTGAACTTGGTCGAGACCTTAGTAATTGCTGTTCACAGGCTCACTCACATCGGAATCGCTTGATATATACGAGTGCTGTCGCATGCAAAAAATCAGTTTTTTCAAAATGTCACCCACAATAGAAATTGAAACTGCTATATTTGAGCCATTCTTTAAGGTAAAGACAAACAAAAAATGCTCCTGAATCCTTATATCAAGGTCAAATACTTAAGAAAGAAACCTTTTTCAATTTCTAATTTTTTTGCACCTCACTTTAAATATATATATATATATTTTAATTTAATGGCCGCCATTTTGAAACAAGATGGCTGATGAATCTGGCCAGAGAACTTGGTCGAGGTATTGATGTATACTATCCACATGCCTTCTTACATCGAAATAGGCGAATACGTGTGTTATCGCGTGACAAATACAAGATCGTTTCAAAATGTTAGCCATGCTAGAAATTTAAAGTGCTATAATTCAATCATTTTTTAAGATATAAACAAAAGAACAAATTTTCAGAAACAAAAACTGCTCCGGAATCTTTGTATCAAGGCCAAACACACACAAAAAAAAAAATCTTTTTCATTTTCCAATTTTTTAATACCTCGTTTTATATCTTAAATCTTAATTTTTTTTTAAATGGCAACCCTTTTGAAACAAGATAGCGAATGAAGCTGGCCAACGACCTCGGACGAGACACTAGTATGTACTATGTACAGACCAAGTTACATCCAAATCGGTTCATAAATACGCCTGTTATCGCATGACAAAAATCAGGTCGTTTTAAAATGTCAGCCACAATAGAAATTCAAAATGCTATTACTCAGCCATTTTTTTAGATATAGACAAAACAAAAACTGTTCCGGAATCTTTGTATTAAGGTCAAACACATACGAAAAGTATCTTTTTCATTTTCCAATTTTTGGTACCTCATTTTATTTTTTTTATATTTTAAATTTTTTTAAATGGCCGCCATTTTGAAACAAGATGGCGGATGAAGCTGGCCAACGAACTCGGTCGAGATATTTGTATGTACTATGTACGCACCAAGGTACATCCAAATCGGTTCATAAATACGCCTGTTATTACGTGACAAAAATCAGGGCGTTTCAAAATGTCAGCCACGCTAGAAAATCAAAATGCTGCAACTCAGCCATTTTTTAAGATATAGTCGAAACAAAAACTGCTTTGATATCTTTGTATAAAGGTCAAATACATAAGAAAAAAATATTTTTCTATTTTCAATTTTTTGATACCACATTTCAAATTTTAATTTTTTTTTTAATTTTAAATGGCCGCCATTTTGAAACAAAATGGCGGATGAAGCTGGCCAACGAACTTGGTCGAGACATTTGTATGTACTATGTACACACTGAATTACATCGAAATCGGTTCATAATTACGAGAGTTACAGTGTGACATAGATCAGATATATATATATATATATATATATCAATTTTGAACGGAGGGTGGTCGGGGTCTGGGGGTCATGATCGATGAAAATATACCAAAATTTTTTGAAATCTCTTTCCTCCGAACGGCTGCAATAGGTAGCTTTTTGTAATGAAAGCTACCCTATAGTAGGCTATTAAAAATTGAATTTTGTATTGAAACTTTCGGAGATTGGCACAATTTAAATATGAAGAGGTACCCAATTTTTTAAAACATGAATTGAACGAAGATATAATAACCAGTCAAATGACCATTTACTTTTTTAGACAATTATACAATCAAGTTTTATTCATTGTATCATTCTTTTTACTATAATTCTACACAAAGATTGTTGCTCATAATTTTTCTTATTAATTAACTAATTTTAACTATTACTCAATATTTTAATGCTCAGATAAATCTGGAAATTTATATAAATTTACATAAAGTATCTATTGAAGTGAATACAGCCGTTTAGTGAACAAATTACTTCAGTCATGACAGTCAGAAGATTAATTAATATCTTTAAACGTTTTTCTATAATATTAAGTCGATTTCATGCGTTGTATCATTCTTTTTATTATGATTATACATAAAGATTTTTGCTTAAATTACTGCTTACTACATAATTAATTTTAACTATTTTTCAGTATTTTAAAGCCACGCTAAATCTGTAAAATTATGTAAATCTAAATAATGTATATATTGAAGTTAATACCGTAGCTTCGCAAACAAATTAGATTGGTCTTGGTTGTCAGAAGGTAAATCTTAATAAATATCTTTAAACGTTTTTCTATAATATTCAATCGATTTCATGCGCTGTATAATTCTTTTTATTATAATTATACAAAAAATTGTTGTCCAAATTGTTTGTTATTAATTAACCAATTTCAACACTTACCTCAATATTTTAAAGTCCAGGTAAATCTGAAAATTATATAAATTTAAATATTGTATGTATATGAGTGAATACAGCAGCTTTGTGAAAAAATTATTTCGTGCTTACAGACTGAATGTTAATTTTATTTACTATCTTTAAACTTTTTCTATAATATTTGATCGACATAATATTAGTAGTTTACATTTGCTGAATAAAAATATTTGTAGAGCATAACCAATATTCATGTTGCCTCATAGACGGCAGTCAAATTGCTATTACTTTCATTTATTCATAAAGCATTTTGTTCTTGTACATATAGGTTATACTATATTGTATATAGTTGCATGTATAGTCGTGGAAAAAAAAGTAAACATCCCCAACTAACTCCTCAACAAATTATTGTAGAAGAAAGTTACTGGTACCGAATGATTGGAAATAAAGTCTACTTTTAAGTGATGTATATAAAATTTGCTTAGAGGGCCATCTACATATTAAAACGAACCTAAACTTAATCTTTTTTAAAAAACAATACCCAATTTTAACATTTCGAATCTTCGGTTCAAACTATGGCTGGACATTAAATTTCAAGTCGTTTGAATGATAAGTTTTTGAATTATAAACATTCAAAATTTAGTGATTCTAATGTTAAATTACATTTTCGTATTTTTATTAATATCTCCTGAAATTATACTCCTAATGTGCTATTTTTTTGTGTAGCAGTAATACTAAAATGCCTAAACATAAATGCGTTGAATTTGCAATTTTTATAATTTTATGATATAAATTATGAATTATGAATACAATATTCGAAAAAAATATGAATTGCAAACTACAAATTTTTTTGATGGATTTAGATTTATTAAGTCCTGCTTTATGGAAATAAAAAAAATTACATTTTTCTTCCAAGTTGTTAACAAATTATGCTTAAAAAATCGCCAAATGATGGTTTGAGGCACCGTCTTTGATAGAAGCGACTAGATATTTTGACATTTCTTATGCTATCCTGTAATCCAGTAGTTTTAAATGACTGCTTGAGTGGCGCTTAATATGCCTTGATCAAGAGGGACAATCTCTCGGTCAACAGTCGAGTACCGAACTTCAATTTGGATACAGCCCGTAAAATACATTCGTTTTAAAATAATTAATTTCTCCGAAACTTATCGTACTATTTGCATAAAAAATTGTTTTTAGGCTAATCAAAGAGTGTAGAATTCATTTATGCTGTCAGAATTGTGTATTGCTACTAAAAGAAACAAAGTTGTGGTTCATTTTAATATGTAGATGGGCCCCTAAGCAAATTTTATTTACATCATTTAAAAGTATACTTTATTACCAATCGTGTGGTACCAGTAACTTTCTTCTACGATATATATATTTTTTTTTTCAGCAAATAATGAATGTTTACTTTTTTTCCACGACTGTACATATATATTTTAATGTTCTGTGGTTAAAAAGATCGATATAAGCTTGCAAATTGTTTATTCGAAAACTTAGAAGAGTGTTTATTAGATGTATAACAATTGTATGTACTTATCATCACTTTAATTGATTAAGACTGCTTAAACGCTTTATTTAAAAACGAACAAATATTCCAAAATATGGTTAAGTGATTTTTTTTTTTTTTTTTTTTTTTTTTTTTTTTTAACACACTTATATATTCATGATAAAATATAGCAATAAAACCGAAGAATTTTGAATGCTGATTCATTTAGGAAAACGAACTTTTAATTATGCAACAATTCAAGATATCAGAAACAAAATATTTATAGGAATATTTAATATGACAGATAAGAAAACTATGTTTATTTATGCACATAATTAGATGATAGGAGCACTAAAATTCAATTTAAGATGACGCTCTCTCTCGTCCGTAGATTCGCAGCAATGAGAAAACTTGAAGTCCTTAATGGCATTAATTAGTTTACTGAAAAGAATGAAATTAATTGCCCAGAAATCTTAATACAGCAATGGATAATTAATTTATCTAAGCATCTAATTTTTTTAATAAAAAGGATAATATTGTTAATGATATAAATTTCCATAGAAAATATTTATAAAATATATAAAATATATAATCCGAGACAATAGATTATTCTTTACCTGGAAAACGTCTTTAAAACATGTTTACGTGTATTGTTCTATGTGTATGTTTATATTGAAGAAAAGTAATTTTTTGATCTACTAAAATGTTTGTTGAAAGTCGTGAAAAGCTTTTAATTACATTTATTGAAAATAATATGTTAATACATTTTACAATGGATAATTAATTTATCTAAGCATCTAATTTTTTTAATAAAAAGGATAATATTGTTAATGATATAAATTTCCATAGAAAATATTTATAAAATATATAAAATATATAATCCGAGACAATAGATTATTCTTTACCTGGAAAACGTCTTTAAAACATGTTTACGTGTATTGGTCTATGTGTATGTTTATATTGAAGAAAAGTAATTTTTTGATCTACTAAAATATTTGTTGAAAGTCGTGAAAAGCTTTTAATTACATTTATTGAAAATAATATGTTAATACATTTTACAATGGATAATTAATTTATCTAAGCATCTAATTTTTTTAATAAAAAGGATAATATTGTTAATGATATAAATTTCCATAGAAAATATTTATAAAATATATAAAATATATAATCCGAGACAATAGATTATTCTTTACCTGGAAAACTTCTTTAAAACATGTGTACGTGTATTGTTCTATGTGTATGTTTATATTGAAGAAAAGTAATTTTTTGATCTACTAAAATATTTGTTGAATGTCGTGAAACGCTTTTAATTACATTTATTGAAAATAATATGTTAATACATTTTACAATGGATAATTAATTTATCTAAGCATTTAATTTTTTTTAATAAAAAGAATAGTATTGTTAATGATATAAATTTCCATAGAAAATATTTATAAAATATATAAAATATATATTCCGAGACAATAGATTATTCTTTACCTGGAAAACTTTTTTAAAACATGTTTACGTGTATTGTTCTATGTGTATGTTTATATTGAATAAAAGTAATTTTTTGATTTACTAAAATATTTGTTGAAAGTCGTGAAACGTTTTTAATTACATTTATTAAAAATAATATGTTTATACATTTTTACTGAATAATATTTTACTAAGAGAGTAGCAAATAAATTTGCTAAAGTTTGGTGAAAAAATATATATCATTTTGTAGAACACACTTATTATACATTATACTACATAGTAGGAGAGCTGTTGAACATTTTTGAGTAGGTATTTGAGGCACCCTGAAAATTTGTGCAACACTTCTTTTGTAATGGCTGCATACAAAATCGAATGCCTGGCTGAAGGATCGTGGCCCAAAATCTGTGCCAGGCATGTGTCAAGTGCCATTTTTTGACTACCCAAAAAGTATTTGAGGCACGCTGAGATTGCGGCAGAATAATATGTATGCTTAGAAAAAAATATTTTGAAAATGACAGACACTTTAGTCGGCCCAAAAACTGTGCCAGACACGTGTCAAGTGCCATTTTTTGACTACCCAAAAAAGGTATTTGAGGCACGCTGAGATTGAGGCAGAATAATATGTATGCTTAGAAAAAAATATTTTGAAAATGACAGACACTTTAGTCGGCACAAAAACTGTGCCAGATACGTGTCAAGTGCAATTTTTGGCAAAATGGCAATTGACACGTGTCTGGCACAGTTTTTGGGCCACGATCCTTCAGCCAGAGATTCGATTTTGTATTCAGCCATTACAAAAGAAGTGTTGCAGACATTTTCAGGGTGCCTCAAATACCATCCCTAAAATGTTTAAGAGCTCTTGGACTAACATTACCTAGAGAGTGATTAATAATACTGATGTTTTACAGCTATTGTACATATAATAATTTATATGCATTGTGTTTTAGTAAGTATAAACGAATGTTGTTTGTTTTTGTAAGATCAATGTAAGTGTTAAATTTTATCCATATGCGAAGCTAGCTTTTTTATATACTTCTAATTTTGGTAAAAAATATATATACAATTTTGCTGGACACTGATGTACCTCATTACCAAGAGACTGGTTAATAATTTTGGAGTTCCTTTAATAAACTTTTTTACCCATATTGTATATATAATTTGTTATAAACATTGCATGTTTGTAAATGTACATGTTGTGTGTACCGCTAGATCAATGTAGGTATGTAAAATGTATGCATATAATATATTAACTTTTTCATATCATTCTAACTTTTATTTATTACACTATTTAATTGTTTAAGATCTTTTCATCGTTTCATTTTAAATATATAAAACCTTCTAAAATTTGCCTATTTAAAAAAAAAAAAAATAAGGTATGCATATATATTAAAATATAAATAGAAAAATATGAATTGCTATGCATATTGATCAGTATATAAAAAGAAAACATTTAATAAAAAGAAATATTTAATGCATATGTAAGCACATTTTTTTGGTATCTCTCAAAATTTTTCATAATAGATTATGAAGTTAATCAAAATTTCCTTAAGTATGATTTTGGATATAAAGAAGATTCTAACATGCGCCAATTTTTTTCTTAAAGTGAGATATACAAATATATTAAAAATTCATAAAGAAAGATAAAATTATAATACATTTCGATTAAGTTATAAAAAAAAAAAAAATTAAAACTTACTAAAGCAAAACATTTAAAATAAATCTCAGAAATGGAGTATAGGTAAAAAAAAAAAAAAAAAAAAAAAAAAAAAAAAAAAAATGGAGAGTGAAACATAACACAGAATTAATTAAATAACACGCATAATTAAACTATATAAGCAATAAAATACAATTATGGATTCTGCTCGAACTACGGTATCCTCAAAGCAAAAAAAGAAACTAGCAGTATTGAACGTCAACAATTATATGAGTGAAAACATTTATTTTATGGAGATATTAATTCAGCTATAGATAATTAATTTATCTAAGCTTCTAGACTTTTAACAGGTAAAATAAATGACACTATTAATGGAACAATATTATCGAAAATATTTACAAAGCATATTGGAATCATTTCAAGACTGTATTTAAACTTTTGCTCGAAAAATATATATACATACATACATACATACATACATACATACATACATATATATATATATATATATATGTATATATATATATATATATATATATATATATATATATATATATATATATATATATATATATATATATATATATATAAAATCCTAATGAAACGGATATTATGAAACGAATTTATGTAACGATTCTATGAAACGACTGATGAAAACATTGTTTATGTTTCACGGGGATTTCTCCAAAAATACGGAATACTTTTCGGAGAAATTAACACCAAAAAACCGTATTGATCTGCAGATCTCAAAACTGGTATTAGAATTTTTTAATTCGAATTAGTTTTCGAAATTTTATTTTATTTTTCTAATTTTATATACTTTTCTCTAATGATGGCAAGTCAAATTTTAATCATAACAGATATTTTTTTTCTTCAAATTTTAGAAAAGGTTACTATTTTAAACTAATTTGGCGAAAAGTTTGGCCTCCCGTAAATGTATGCTAAGAAATGTATCATGTTACTTTTCTTCATAATTCAATTTGTATTTCATTATCATTTTATTTAATACAAACTGAAACATTTAAAATAAATCCCTTTCATTTCTTTATTTTTTTTAAACGAAATGAAAAGAAAAATATCATGCACAGATGTAATATACGCACGGGGGTACCTAATTGGCTCCAAAATGGCATTATTTTGGTTGACATGGTAACCCGGCTATTGTTGTTTATTAATAATAGTAATAATAAATATAATAATAAGTAATATAATAATAAGTAATAATAAGGAATATAATAATACTAATAATAAATGTTTATTTCCTTTATTTTCTTTTTTTTTAATTACATAAATTGTTTTGTTCTATAGTTAATTATTTTTTTTAGTTATTTTCCTTTAAAAATAATAGAAAATAATTAAAAAATAGGGTACTACTTAGTTATTCCGTCGACCCATTTCGCTAAATTATACAAGTTGACATAATTTTTATTTTAAATAACGAAAGAACAAAGAAAATAGTATAACATTAATAAATATACAAATAAAACGTCGAAATAAAAATCTCTTGATGACGTAAAGACGTGTAACTTGCTTAAAGTCAAGTAAATGTGACATTTACGATCAACAATTATTGGCATTTAATCTTATAGTTTGGTGATAGATTTTTGGTCGACGGGATAACTAAATAGTACCAAAAATACATATGAAACTGGTATTAGAAAACGAGGTTTTCGCCAAATTTTCGTTAAAAAAAATCACGCCAAACCCGGTGCGTATATGACATCTGGCCAAATATTAAATGATGTAACAAACGATGATGTTTAATTTCAACTTCAAACCAATGCTTTAATTTACCACTCGAAAAAAAAAAAAAAATGCTAACTTGCGAGTTGAAAAATAGGCATTGGCGAGATTTGCACCTGGCTAGCGTCACAGTACCAAGAATTCTTTTTGACCATTGAAACTTTCATTTAGTTTTATTCGAAAAAGAAATTTGATTTTTTAATCAAAAGGGAAAACTTTCGGCACAGATGTCATATACGGACCCATATTGGCGCGATTTTTTTCTGACGCCAATGTCATATACGCAAGGGGTACTTAACTGGCGACATAGTATCGTTATTTTGCTTGATTTGGTAAGCCGGATGTTGTTGTATATGCTGTTGATGTTGTCCTCAAATTAGCGTCGCAAAAAAAATCGAGCCAATATGGGGGGCCGTATATGATATCTGGGCCAAACTTTCATATGTAAAGCGAAGGGATCATAGTGTGTTTATTTATGGCAGTTACATGACTTGGACTATTATAATATATGTGAAATGATGGCGATAGAATAATATTTGGCGACTTATCACCTGTACCTGGCTAACATTAAAGTACCAAAATGGCACCAGGAATATAAAAAGCGAAGTGGTTCGCACGGGACTGTTGATGATAGTCACACGACTTAGGCTATTGCTATAGAAATTGTTTTAAAATACTTGAGACAAAGACTCTGTACACTTAATTCATTTTATTTTAGCTTCTTTTCAAATGTTTAACTGATCCTCTTTAATCAAACACAAAAACAACCTTTGGATGTCTTAACAGCAACTGATTCGGCCTTAAATTTTTGAAATCAAAGGAAATTGAATGGAAACCCGTTTACAGGGAGATCTGCACAGCTTTTTTCAGTATAATTCAATCTTCTATAATATTTTTAAAGCCGATCAGATTAGCGTGTTTTTAGATTCTGAACGGTGTCTGAACGGGGGTTGGCGAGCGTAGCTTGCAGGGGGTAGAGCCCCTATTATATATATGTATATATATAATGATAAGTTGATAACATGCCATGAAGTTCGAAGTAAATAAAGCAGAGATCGCTTTATAACACTCTGTTTATAACACTCTGGCTTTAAAATAAAGATTTTGTATCATTCCATATTTAGGAAAGGCAAAGCACCATTCCATTTTTGGTGGATATCTCGAAGGTTGGTACATTAAATAGTAGTTAGACTGTCATCATTATTATACAGTCGTTCCTATTATGACGGTTGGCTTTTGGTGGAAATTTTATAGGAATTTTACAAGGAAAAAAAGTGCAGCTCTTCATAACAAAAGAAAATATATTGGATCCTTCTCGTAGAATACAGTAGTAACCATCCACCACAAATCGCAGCTTTTTGCGATATTCTACAACGTCTACCTTAATATTTAATTAAACTGGGACTACATTTAGGATAAGGCGATATAAAAACATTCTATTTCTCCCATGAATCGCTTTCAGACAGTAGACGCAGCTCTATAAGACAACAAATGCCACAAAAGCTGAACTCCTAAACTCATTTTTTGTTGTTTTATAATAACACGCGCTGATTTGTTTACGGCACTTCTGGTGGGGAAAATGACCAATAGCAGACTGAAGCTGGACAGAAGTATATCTTTAGAGTAAAAAAAAAAAAATGGTACAAACAGATAATATTTATAGAATTCATAGCTGAATTTTAAGATTGAGCAATAAAATACCTTGAATGCGAATAATTATTTCGGGAAATATTTTTTTAGAATACATTATGAAAGGAAATAGATTATTAAAGTACTCATTTTAAATAGAACTTAAGCAAACGGAATGAATAGAATGTTATTTAAGATAGGGAATAATTGAATAAAGTAGGGTTGTAGAATGAATTAAGAAAGGTAATTTTTGTGGAATAAATTTAATCCAGCGCGGAAATGTAAGCTTCGTAATATATACATGCAGATATATATACACTAGTGTAACTGTAGGATAGATGGCCATAGTTTTTTAAGATTGAAATAAAAATTCTTAGAATGCAAATACAAGAAATATTTATGCATATCTGAACTTCTCATTCATATCCTCATCACATTTTGGGAAAAAAATAAATAAATATCGAGAACAAAAAGTAGCAAAAAAAAAAAGAAATTAAAATGGCAAATGGCCACATCTTCTTCAAGCCGAGGAGAGATGGCCATCCAATAAAAGAAAGAAAAAATGAAATTAAAATAGCAAAAAATAACACATTTCATGCAGTTAATCATAAAAAACATATATAATTTTTAAAGATGCAATTATATCACGGAAAATCAGTGAATACATTTAAATAAACAAAATTTGAAGTATAATTTCAATCCTTCACTTTTCATAAAATTTTACAACATTTTCGTCAAAGATCTTGATAGTTTGTACACGGTTCATGGCAGCACTTCTGGCACATTATGCATTGTATCCAGTCATCCTTATTGGTTGTGGTATTATATTCTTCTCCATAACAAACACAGTGATCTTCGTCCAATTTTATTCCCTGGGACTCTATAGAATCCAATAATTTCAAATGTATGTCATCTTCTTCGCTGCTGTAAATGTTGTGCTTTTGTTTTTTCTCGGATATATTTTAGACTTTTTCTCGGTTTTAAGTTTTTTTATCAACTTTATCTCTTTCTGGGATTAACATTTCCGAAGATTTTCAATATTATATGGAAAAAAATACATCGAGATATGTTATTGAAATACTTATATTAGTTAAAATTTAAATAACTATGTCAATTATTATAATTATAAAAATAAAAATTATATAATTATTTTAAAAATAATTAAATTTAGATAAAAACCTCACTCTGTATAATTTTGAAATGTTGATTACAGGTGGCCATCTCTACTCAATTTGATGTGGCCAACTATCCTAAAATTGATGGGCAGATTGTCACCCAATTTAAAGTAACACTCCGCCGTTGTACGTCTTTGTTTTAGACTTAGAAGCAAAGATTGGAGTATATACGTGCCTTAAAAATCCTTATAGTAAAACTAAATGTAAGATACGTTCTGCAAAACGTTCAGATACCCAACTCAACAAAAATATCCAACCACTAAATTAAATAAACAAATTACACTTTCTTTTTATAATTGAAAAATACAGCTGCACGTCCCGTTAAATGAATCGTTGAACTATTACTTTCGAACAAAGTTTATTCTGCAATCTATGATGCAGTTTTTGAAACACTTAATCTGGCCATCTCTCCTCTATGGCGATCTATTCTAGAATTACCCTATATAATAATTTTCAATCAAAATTTCTCTGATAAGTTTAAATAAAAATATTAAGTATATTTCAAAATGAAAATGGAATGTAATAATATTACACATTAATTGTTATACTTCAGAGATATTAATGTAAAATTTATTAGCAAATAGAAAACACTAGAAAATCTTAAAATATTACCAATAATAAAAAATTATCAAACCTAAGCATTTTAAAATATGTGTGACATCAAACAAAATTGAAATAAAAAGTAAATCATCATAAAAAGAACAAAATTGAATAGAAAAATTTAATGAAGAAAAATAAACATGATAAACAGAGCAACGCATAGCACTCATTCATCCGTTGACATGAATACC
Source organism: Maratus speciosus (assembly GCA_963932465.1). Taxonomy (NCBI): domain Eukaryota; kingdom Metazoa; phylum Arthropoda; class Arachnida; order Araneae; family Salticidae; genus Maratus; species Maratus speciosus. The sequence goes on from OZ010791.1 coordinate 423,426,211, forward strand.
ACGTGTTATTGAAAAATGCATTATTTCTTATAACACGGAGTTAAATAAGCACATTTTAACCAAATACTTTGGAATATAATGCATTGAAATACATACTAACCGAAGAAACAATATAAATAAATAAATAAGTTATGGGATAAAAAAGAAATAGTATATCCAATGCATCATCCAACATAACAGAGTGAATAACATCGAATACATTTACAGTTAATTACAGGAGTTAGAATACACAGAGTTAATTTATTTTTTATTGATGAAAAATCATTACTCAATTTTGATTAATTAAAATTACTATATATATATATATATATATATATATATATATATATATATATATATATATATAATTTATTTGAAACTAAATGAATGTTTTTAAACTTTTCATTTGAAATAATATTTTGTAAACAACACAGCAATTATTTATGTTTGTTTGTAAGGCACTTTCATAGAATAATTCGATTATGGCAGATTCCGCATAGCAAGCAGTGTGGTTGCTAACACAAAAATCATTGTTCTACATTATGGATATTATTAATGTAGTGATTTTTTTTTACTCATTGTATGTTTATTTCTTGAATTGTAAGTTTGTGCATGTAAATATGTGTGAATGTTGTGTGTATTGTAAGAATATTTTATACATACAAAATGGGATTCAATATGTGCCTCTGTGAGTAATCTATTTTACACAAATTTAATTATTCTTTAAAAGACTGTTACATTTTATATTGATTCATACTTATTACACGTTTTCTATTCAAAATAAATACATGTTGTTGCATACGGCTGAATAATTTTCCAAAACATAGATATACGTATACAGGGTAATTTCAAATTGAACTTACCGACAATTCAAATGGCAGGTGTGGCAACAATACAAACACTAATAGAAACAATTTTTACAAAGAAGGTCAGGGAGACGATTCAATTATTCTACACAAAATATGCTGTTTATCATTCCAATCAAAACCCAAATTTGTTAAAATACTTGAATAATAATGAGTCTGTTAAACAAATTTTGCTGCATACTTAGCTTTTTTCTGGTGAAATTTAAACGTATTATGAGGAGAGGAGAGAGTGGCAAATATCTGCAATGATTACAGTGGCAAATATCTACATTTAAATAACATTGAAACAGACTCTATATATTTAAAATCTTAACTGACGTTAAAAGATGATCTAATTGTCTCAGGCATAGAAATACTGCATACTTTTATTCATATTACTACATGTCAAATAGCATAAGGTATATTTGTTGTATAAAATCGTTAAAACAGCTTTATTTTTATATCGAACATTGTTTGAACTTAGATATACATATACACGTAGAGGCTAATTCCGAATTCTACCTATCGAATTCAAAGGTCTGTAGAGTACACTGAAAGAAAGTATTTTTGTATAGAAAATTAGGATTATAATCCATTTATGCAGTTCAAAATATGCTGTTTCTCATTCCAATCGAAGCCTGGATTTTGGTGAAAACAATCATTTAGATAAGGATAGATTTTCCAAAATTTGTCATTTTACTTACATTTGTTCTTCTGAAAATTAATGATAGCATCAAAATGTATAAAAATGGCGAACATATACATTTAAATAGCCTGACATAGAACCTACATATTTTAAAATGTAATTGACACTATATATTGTCTTACGCTTCGAAAAAATGCAAATGTTCTTGATGTTATTGCATGTGACACAAAGTAATTTTTTTTAACAAACCGTTAAGATACCTTCTATTTTATATAAGACTTTATTAGAACTTACATATACTTATACAGGACAATTGCAAATTCTAGGTACCGACTTAAAAGGGCCTTACTAAACATTAAAACAAACTATTCTGAATAGAAAATGGCGGTGATAATCTATTTATTTTTTACAAAATACCATGTGTCTCATTTCAGTGCAAATATGGATTTTGTTCAAAACATTCATATTAAGGAAGATAGAGGTTTTAATGAAATATGAACATAATTATCTTTATTTTTATGAAATTTAACAATATTAAGAGAAGTGGTAGAAGTGGCAAACATCTACAACCAACAAGCATTGAACTAGTTCTTACATAAATAAAAATCCAATTTACATTGTATATTGTCTAAGTTATCAAAGTACTGTACATTTTATTGGTGTTATTATATGTTAAACAGATAAAGTTATGTTTCTTAAAAAATTCGTTGAAATATCTTTATTTTTTCCTAATGGTATCATCAATAGTTACTTTTAGTTATGAGCAAAATGTCCTGTACTTTTGATTGGATAAATGGATTTTTATACTGTTCTACTATACAAAAATAATTTGTTGTCGTTCGCTTTATCACGGATTGTATTTTTACATGAAAATTTCACAATTCCAAATATTGGTAGAAAAAATGAATGGAATTACTGCTTTGCGTTTTGACTTATTTCGGAAAATGAGCAATAATAAAATAATTTTTTAAATAAATATCCGAAAGAAAATTTTATTGCGAGCTTTTCATATAAAATATCCCTCATTAGTGTTAATTATACTCATAACTATATAATAGATGCACTAAAACATAATTAATGATGGCAAATTTTTTATCATTATTACCGAAAATAACACTTATAATACGGCATTAAATACATTAATATTGTTGCTAACAGTAAAATTAATTACACAGAAACCTTAATGCAGTAATAGATAATAAATTTATCTAAGCTTGTTGATCTTTTTAACACTTACCAACATAGTTGAAAATTTTTTATCTGTCTGCCTGCATTCAAACCGTCTCTAACTATCGTAAATATACTCAGCTTGTCATAAAATATTTAAATATTGTTGAGACATGTTTTGAATGTCCCATATTGAAAATGAAGTGTGTAACATTTATAGTTCATTTACAGGGCACAGAAAATAATTCCGTTATATTATGGTCTTGGTAAAAAATCATTTGCAGTGCATTTTACTGATGTTTTGATATTCCAAACAAAACATTAGATTGATATGCTTCACTGGGATGAATTACAACATTCTTTCTGCGGAACCGTACATTAGTAAAATTTACAGTTCATTTACAGGAAGGTACGAAAGAATTTCAATTCATTACTATACATTTACAAAAATCGTTTGTTGTGCATTTTAATGCTGTCATGATACTTCAAACTTAATGAAATTATTGAAGCGCACCACAACACGTTTTCTATACTTTGTGGAGTATAAATGATTCATCGTTCATTTACAAAGAGACACAGAATAATACAGTTTATGGAGTGACTAAGAGAGCGATAATAGCTGAAAGTGAGTTTTCAGTCACGGTGTGCATTTTTAAACTTAACTTATTTTTAGTGAATTAGGCTGTATAAATAAATTTTATAGAACAGAAACTGTGACGGACGGAAAAAATCTTCCTCATAACATATGGACAGGAATTGCTGATTTATATATATATTTTTTTTAATTTCTTATTTGATATCTCATTTCCTTGTATGGAAAAATGAAATTTTAAAATAATGTGTTATTGTTGGAATAAGCTTCAAAATCTATGTCTTATGCATGAATTTTCGTACTCGTTTTTGAAACTGAATTTCACAGTTAATATGGCACACTTTATCGATTTTTTTTTGAATGAATAAAAAAATAAGCTGTACATCAACTTTCGCTTTGGAAAAATATTTATATTTTCTATGTTTCAACTAGTATACAGTTTATATTGCAAACAAGTGGGTAAGTGTAATCACAGATCGCACAGAGGTTTCGTTTAATATTCCTTTCAAAACACTTTACTATTTTTCAAAATCTGTTAGTTCCACATTTTGCAACCAGGGGGCGCACTCTATTCTAAACAAACCTTTATCCGAACGAAACTCCGTTTTACAAACTATTCGTAGGTATATTGGTCGAGGGGATCGGACCCATAGCACCCGATATAGGTATGCGCCCTCTAGCGATAAAAATTGGAACTAAAATATGTACGGCTATGGTGCATAATATGAAAGAGTGGTTAAAGGAGTGTCAGCAAAAGATAGAAAAGTGCACCTCGGGTAAAAAGTGTGCAGATTAGAAAAATTGCTAAAAATACAGAAGTTAGAGCCCGGAGGGGTAAATAATATAAGACTTTTTGAAAATTGTATGATATGTCTTTTGATGTGAGGTGTTCAGCTATAAGTATCCAAAATTTCACGTCTTCAACTTAATTAGGGACTCAGGAAAAAAACTTAAAATACACTAGTTAGAGTCCAGAGGGGACAAATATTACACTTTTTCAAAATTTTATGATTTGCCGTTTGATGTGAGGTGTTTAGCTATAAGAATCCAAAATTGCAAGTCTTCAACTTAATTAGGGGCTTAGTTAGAGAGAAAAACTTAAAATACAGAAATTAGCGCCCGGGGGGGGGGGGGGTTACATATAATTTTTTTTTCAATTTTTTATGATTTGTCGTTTGATGTCGTAATATGTGTTCAGCTATAAGAATTCAAAATTTCAAGTCTCCATCATATATAGTTTCTGAGAACGGGCTCTGTGACAGACAGCCAGAGGAGTGAGACGAATAGGTTTAGTCAGATGAACGAAACCCTGAAAAGTACATTCTAAAGCGACTTATGATCAGTGTCATGAATAATAATTTATTATTTAAGCTAAATGGATCTTTTAAAGCATTTTTAACAATATTTTATCGACATAGCAGCAATTATGTACATCTTTCGAGTAAATATTGTTATAAAATAGAACAGCTTTATTACGATGGATTATGCATTGCCGACATAGTAGTTTTATTTCTTCCATTTGTTCAAAAACAGCTGTTGCACCTTTTGTATTTAGCGTAGTTTACATTGTATGATTTTTTTATGCATAATAAAATTTTTCAGATATTCATGCATGAAAGTTTTATGTTTTTTTAACAATATCCTAAATAATAAAGATATATGTAAGTGCGTGTGTAAGTAAAATATTATATACGCATTTAACGTTTCTCTTAATGCTTATTACTATCTTTATTAATTCAGAAGTGTATAATACTTTGTTTTAATTTCTAAATGTATTTTAATATTCGACTAAAAAAGTTTTCTGTGATCTTATAGATTCATGGCGTGCTAAACATAAATATTTCATGTACAGTTGTTCGAAAAATAATAAACACCCCTTACTAACTCTGCAACTAATTATAATAGAAAAAAGTTACTGGTACGAAACGATGGCAAATAATGCCTAATTTAAATTATGTATATAAAATTTGCTTTTGGAGGCCATCTACAAATCAAAACCCAGACCAAACTGTATTATTCCAATGGCAAGAACCCAATTTTGACAATATATTTTAAATATACGATTCAAACTATACATAGAAATGAAATTTCAAGTCATTTGACAGATACGTATTTGAATTATAAACGTTTAAATTTTAGAGCTTCTAATGTTATATTACATTTATATAGTTTTATATATATCTACTGAAATTATAACCCTAATATAATAATTTTCTCTGTAGTTGTAATACTAAAAAACTCAAACATCAATACATTGAATTTGTAAATTAAAAAATCTAAAATGAATTATGAATTATGAAATTAATATTCGAAAACAATATAAATTGCAAAGTAATTTTTTTTTGATAGATTTATATATATTATGTCCTGCCTTATGGAAATTCTCAATTTGAAATTTTTCCTTCAAGTAGTTTTCAAATTATGATCTAAAAACGTAAAATGATGGTTTAAGGAGCCGTCTATTATGTGCAGTAAAGCATAATTTGAAAAACTTATATTTTACTCATTTTATTCAAACATTTAGGCTGGCCATATTCAAAACATATTAAGCGAGTAAAGTGGTCATATTGGCAAGAAATAATACATTAAAAGAATTGAGGTAGTCATTCTCTAGCATTTCAAGAATAGAGACCCGAACTTCAATTTAGATACAGCCCTTAAAGGTTGCTAATTTTAAAATAAATAATTTCTCTAAAACTAATTGTACGAATTTCAGGAAATTTTCTTTTTAAGTTAATTGAAGGATGTAAAATTTACTTATGGTGTCAAAATGGGTATTGCTATTGAAATAACAAAGTTCGGGTTTCTTTTGATATGCGGATGCCCCCCTCCCTAATCAAATTTTATATACATCATTTAAAGGTAGACTTTATTTTCAATCGATTGGTAGCAGTAACTTTCTTCTACAAAAATTTGTTGCAGCGTTAGTAGGGGCGCTTACTTTTTTTTCTACGACTGTACATCAATTTAAGGAAATAAAAACCAACAAATTAATATAAGAATAAATATCAGAACGGAATAATAATGGGACAATTTCATGCTGACGATGACTCGTCAGTGATAATTATGCACATAATTAGATGATAGGAGCAGTAAAATTCAATTTAAGATGGCTCTTACTTCCGTTCACTCGCAGAAATAAGAAAACTTGAAGTCATTAACGGCATTAATTACGTTACAGAAAGCAGTGAAATTAATTTTATGGAAGTCTTAATATAGCGAAAAAGAATGAATTTATTTAATCGTCTAGAGTTTTTTAATTAAAAGGAAATAGCATTGTGAATATGATAAATTTCTATCCAAAACATTTATAAAACATATTATAAAATGTTTACAGATTGTTGATATACATTTTATAGAAAACTAACATATTTTTGAATAAATTTATGTATGTTTATAATTGGATGTAAAGAGCTAAATATATGACCAAAATTATGTATATCCTCAAATATATATAAAGTACAGTGAAAGTGAAATTTATTTCATCTTATAAATCTTCCTTGAAAATAAAAATAAAACGCCTATGAAAAAGAGTATTTATGCAGAGCAAATCTTTGTCTAATAAAATCAGTTATTGTTATCGTATGTAGATTCATTGATTACAGTAGGTGGGAAAGCGTAAAGTAGCCAATGAGGGCAAACTAGCCATTTGAAAAATTTCCACTGTATAGAGCATCCACTACTCTGAATCATTGCGAAACAGTCGTCACAGGTGCTGGTAATATTGTCTGTGATTTTGTAGCTGAAGGCTACATTTTTCTAGTTTTTAACTCCTTTTATCGTTCTTTCATATTTTTAATTTTATAACAAGTAGTTTGATTATAGATAAATATATGGTGTTATAATTATTTGCACTTATGCTGTTCAACCAGTATAAAATAACCTTTTAAATAATCTGTGTTTGAAAACGCTAAGTTGTGTAGATTCAATGCTAGGCCACAGTTTCTGTAATGGCGTAATCCGGGCAAAGTGGTCAAAAGGAGATCCGGGAAAATGGCCGAATATTACTCCACCCGGAAACAATTTTATATTTAATGTTAATAACAAAATACTACTGAAAATATTTCCTCTGAAAGAAAGAAGACAGGTCCTTGAAATAACGTCTTCAGAGAAAGGCTTAAACTAGACATTTACATGTTTGTCTACATTTTGTTCTGTCTACATTTGCATGTTTTGCAAGAGGATTCGTGTACTTCTCCATTCATCAGATTGGTTCTCTTTACTGTTTACTTTATTTTGTAACTATGTTATACTTAAAATATTACAGAAAATAATAATTATCCTTAATGTGCGTTAGATTTTGCTTGTATTTATTAAATATACACACTGAATATATGTGATTTGTTCATTTACCTATGTTTGTTGTTTTGAGGGGAAGGTGGCCATTTGGTAATTTTTCTCTTACAGTAACGTTTACATCATAAAATAAACTTTTAAAAAGAAGTAAAATAGCAACTGAAACTAATGTTATTAGAATTACTATTAGTTTACGTTTCTAGAACTTTACTGAATAAAAAGATATCATAAAATTTCATCAAATCTTAGAGAGGATACTTTATCCTTTATTCCCGTATAACTTTCATAAAAAAGGTAAAACAAAAAGAATGAAATAAAAGTAAGAGGATATGGAATTGAAACACTTCCCTGCTTCAAAAAAGGGAATATTTCCATTTTTTTTTTAACTCATAGGAATAAATTATAAATATATAGATTTTTCTATAAAAGTACAGATTATGAAACTTTTTTTTTTTTTTTTTTTTTTTTTGTCAAATAAGCACATTTTACACTGGTTTACCTCAATACTGTACGACAAGAATCATTTAAATGTAGTAGAGATGCTCTGAGTTGTTTCAACTCAAAAAATGAAATAAGAAGAAAGAAAAATCACACTTCTATCATAGATTTGTAAACGATTTCCATCACCTCCAGAAAACGTTAACAAACTGTTTGTACAGGTGATGGAAGATATATAATTAAACAATTTAAACAAAGCATAACACATTTGACCAGCAGAACCGAATTTCAGTAATTACCTACCATACTCAGTAACATACTCGAATTCTTCTGTATAGCATTGTATATGATCTAACAGTTTGTATATATTCATCGAAGCATACTAAAATTTATTTTAGTTAAAAATCATATTCAGAGAAAATCGCCTAACTACTAAAAACGCATTTGCATAAATACTATACATAAAGTTCAGTGTATCCAGTTATTTGTGTAGCCCTGTACATGAATTTATATCTACAAACGTCTCTTTGTTAAGTATATTAAGTTCAGCTGTAATTTGTATACCTCGGTTACAAACCGAATTTAATAAATTCTCAGCTTTACACAAAAAGGCTTACGGAATAATTCAAGCGAATCCTTGTATATGATCTATAAAATTTATAAACGCTGCTTAGTACATTAAAAAATAGTTGTTTAAAAATGCGTAACGCATTTTAAAAAAAACTTCCAGCAATTATTGCTCATAGTCTTTACTAAAAAAAATTTGTTTATGCGTCCTTGTAAATCAACGATAACGGCTTGACCGTGATATGGTATATCTATAAACAAGCATATTGTAGTGATCTGTGTAAATGTATATAATGCATGTAAAATCTTTATGTATGAAATGGTGTATTATCATTTAAATATGCTACAAAAAATTTTCCACGTACACCATGCAATAGATTATTTGGTGTGATTCTATAAGTTCTTTGAACCTCATATACTACAAACACTGTATTTTAGTGCACTCCTGAATTTCAGATAAATTTCAATACGTTTGAAATATTGTAACAAATGTAAAATGCATCGCAAACAATTTTTCTCCCTGTATCACAATGTAATGAAAATATTTTGAGTGCCCTGTAAATGACCTAGATATGCCTCACATTTTATTTTTAATAGTGAACATGCCATTGTAAATCTTAATATAACATCACATAAACGGCAGTTCGAACTTATTTAAAAGAGTAGGAGTATGAAAATACGGCAGAGAGATGAAAGACAGACAGAGAAGCAGGCATGGAGGCAGAGAGACAAATCGGTATCACAATCACTTTTAATATATGTTGGAAATGGATTTTTTTTTTTTTTTTAAGTTTTGCATTTTTAAGGAAATAAATAAATGTATCACTTTCATAAATATTTATGAGGACCGTCTCAAAAATCGGTAAAACTTTTTAATAAAATATTACAAATAGTCTTATCGGATGATTTATGAAATGAAAAAATGAATATGTGATTCAGGTAGTACGTGATTCAACTTTCGACGGAAACTTTCGAAATAAAATGTATTTGTACTTACTTTTTGAAAACTATATTATATAGTAATTTACTTTCAAAAACCTTTTTTACATTTATATTTAGATTAAAATACAAATACTGAATTATTAGTGATTTATTTGACGTGCTTTGCGATTCTAATGTACAAGAATCCGCATCCATTAAATTGGGTGCATTTTATATGAGCTTAACCATTGATTGGGAAGTAACCGTCGAACATGATCCGTCGTTAGTTCAGTTTATTCGATGGCGCGATTGGTCGCATGTTAATGTTTCAGCCAAGCTACCTTTTTCAATTGTATAAGCCGGGCACGTAATGAAAAAAAAGAGTTAGAATATTTGCTTTGTGAAGTATAAGATATTTAAATAATAACCATTTAAGTAATTATTCATGTTTAATTAATATTATGAGAATTTGAATTCAAGTGATTTGAATTACTACACTTAATTTAATAAACACTATTTAAGGCTAAGCTAAAAAATGCTCTAAAAATGATAAAATACATTTATTAAAATTAACGTACGTTTCATAGCGCAAACGGCGACATTTTCAAAATCATTCTTGATTTTGATATCATAGAATATATATTATAGAACATCAATCCATACGTCACATAATCATAAAACATTTAGTTCAAATGGCATTTCCGTATCATTATTTAAGTCATTTTGTATGATTGTTTTCAATTTTGCATGGAGTTTCTTCTCACTATTTCTTTGTATACCAATTGTTTACACACAAAATACTTTTTTTTTATAGATTTTTTGGTATATTCTATTTTCTATTGATGAATTAACTACGTTCACTGGAAACTTTCTTTATTACTTTTATTTTATTCACTTAATCAAGAATTAAGAATGGAAAATGATTTTTGCTCTGTCAGTCTCTTGTTTTTAGTTAGCAACACAAATCTATGATCCAAAAAGTCACCAATAGATGGCGCTAACACAAATACATTTTCCGGGAATATGAAGATGATTACATAAGAAATGACAAAAAGGCGAGTCCCTTATTTCATTTAATCATACGTATAATATGTGGAAAGAACCTCTGCCTTAGAAATTGTCTAGGATTTTTGTAAGCTTAAAAAGAACAAAAAGGATTTTCCGAAATCTTTAATAATCATCTTCATTTGCGTTCTAATGCAACATTAAATCGTTTTTACAACGACTATACTTTTCATATAACAGCTTTTTTCTGCTAGAAAAAATCTTTCGTAATCAGAAAACTTTTAGTTCAAATCGCTTTTCCGTATCATTATTTAAGTCATTTTGTATGAATCTTTTCAATTTTATTATGGAGTTTTTTGTCACCATTTCTTTGTACACATAGTTTGCACACAAAATACTATTTTTATAGATTATTTTAATTTTCTATTTTTCATTGGTGAATTAACTACGCCCACTGGTAACTTTCTTTCTTACTTTTATTTTATTCACTTAATTTATTGTTACTAGAGGGCCTCCAGTCTCACTGAATTTTGAACTATTAATATTGGGACAGTTACATCTCACCCCGGTCGATCTCCAATTTTTGCGGCAACTATAGCCAGAATGAGTACTAAAATAAATAATTTAAATACACGATATTTACAAATACTTTAGTATAAAAATGCAATTGAAAACTTCGTTGAAAATATTAAAAATTCATTTAGTTAGTGCTAGAAATGGACATAAATGGAATGTAAAATAATTGATAAAAGGAAATTACCTTGGAAACATAATTAATTTAAATCTTGTTTGAAAACACAATAAAAAATATTTTTAGTTGATGCTTATACAATTGTACAGCAGGGTTTAAATTTATTTCAAAGAACACTGTAAGATAGCTAGGCAGTTCAATATAGGTCAACATATATAACTTGATATTAAAGTTCATTTGTCTAAAGTTCGTTAGACGTAATAAATGTAATATATCTCAGGCGCTATGTAAGTTAATAGTATAATGTAATATAATATATAATCTTTTAATGTGTATTTTTAATTTCGAATTTGGGTGTTATAGTTAATTATTTTCCGAAATTAATATATTTGTTAATAAGAAATCTGGATTCTTGAAAGGAATTCCACTTCTAAGTTCCTGAAAGGATAATGTTCCAGTTTCATATTAAAATTAATTGGGTCTTTAGGATCCGCGCTTAAGATGTTCCAAAATCAATCTCAGAAGATCTCAAAAACAGAGTGATATAGACAATCTCGCCTTACAATAATCGCGTGCATTCTGAAGTTTCCTTCATAAAATATCTTCAGCAAACACAACTTCTCAATATTTAGAATCATTGGGACCTCCAAGATATATTTAACGATCCTCTGTATTAGATCTTTAGAAATCAAACGAAAAAGAAAGACATCAAAGCTACATCTAGAATTCATAAAATCAAACGACATCTGTATAAAATATATGCCTATGTAGACTGCTCCAAATAAAGCGAAAAAATTACTGTGTTTGAACTACACTTGGAAATACTAGTCCAATCATGTAAAATGAAAAACGACCCCACAGAACATCTGACTTATTTTCTAGGCTAAAAAGTATATGCTCTAAGCATATAATTGAACTAGATGCAGACTATCTTAGTAACTGAATAGAGTGCACCGTTTATAGCCTGGATATAAATCCGTGCGAATATTTCATCCGAGTCTATGTTCGATAAACAATTTATTAACATGTCTCTAGTTCAATAACAGATCTCGAATTACGCACTGGTGTGATTAAAATAATTTATTTCTACATATTTGAGAGAATAGTGACAACGTTTCAAAATTGATTCTGAGTCAATGTAATGTTTAGCAGCAAACATTTTGAAAATAACGAACATTAAACGTAATTTGTACTTTATATGCATTCTGTTAATTTCGAGTATAAATTTGTAGTCGTTTTTCTCTTCAAAATAATCTTTCTTAAATGTTGTTCAAATATGTATGTACACTTTATAGCCTGGGTATAAATCCATGCGAATATTTCATCCGAGTCTGTTAGATATGCAATATATAAGCATGTTTCTAGTTCAATTACAAATCTCAAATTAGGCACTGGTGTGATTAATATAATTTATTTCTACATATTTCAGAGAATAGTGACAAAGTTTCAAAATTGAGTATGTGTCATTGTAATGTTTAATAGCAAACGTTTTGAAAATAACGAACATTAAACGTCATATTTATTTTATATGCATGCTATGAATTTTGAGTACAAATTTGTAGCCGTATTTTTATTCATAATAGTCTTTCTTAAATGTTGTTTCAAATATGTATATGTTACCGTGAAAGACTGAAACGGGAGAACGTCGACTTTCACCGATTAATGTCTGCACAGATTAAATACGTCGGTGAAAGACGAATATTTGATTATATTCTTGTACATTCGTATCATCACCGGTGTATGTCGACAAGCACATATACATTCTGGTGAAGGTTGAAAAGTGAAGCTGGGATCAACAATTTGTCCCAAAAGCTTTGCGCGCGCAACGTTTTCTTAAATTTTATTTTTTTTATTCGATACCCTAATTTATATTAAATGGATACTGCAGTGAATCGTAATTTTTTTTTTTTTTTTTTTTTTTTTTTTTTTTTTTTTAAGTTAAATGCAGTAATTGCGAATAAACTATAATACAATTGTTTTAGTTTTTTCAAAAAAAGTACTCTAAAATACTTTATGAATTGATATCTGCTAAAACTAAGTGCTTTGAACTACATGAAACGCTTGTACTTTGTACTGCTTGAAGAAATTTTTATTATTTTTGAAAAAAATTTGATCAGTGGACAAACCAAAAACTATATTCCAAAAAAAAAAATATTGAAGAGAACCCGTAACATACCTCGTCTTCATATCGAGCGCTCGAAAGAGAATCTTCTACCACAAGCAACGAAAATTTAAAAAACCTGAAACAGAAAAAATCCTCCGCCTGAAATTGGTGATACCGTACGAACACAAATCCCTGATGTCGACCGTGGTAGTGCAGATGGATGAAATGTGTTGGCAGTTGTTGTTAGAATAGAAGATTCCGACTTTTTATAAACTAGCCAATAAAAGTATTACCCTCAAGCAATTTTATACACGTAATCAGTTCGTAATTTGTACAGAAAAGATTCTTTTCACAGGTGGGATTTCTTCTCAAGAAATTTCGCTGAGAAAAGCAGCTTCAGCTTATTCGAGAAGGGAAGGGCAGGGCTTCACACGCTGTCATTTAAAAACGAAGTATTCCACAAATAAATGCAGTTGTTAAAGCAGGGGATTCTTGTGCAATTTGAAGTGTCATAAAAGTTTAATTTGTTAAAATAAAAAGATTTCAATCACATAATTTAATAAGTTTTTTATTGGTATTTTTTTTTTCTCATTTAGAATGCACTGTTTTTTTAAGTTCAACAGATTATTTACATGCGCTGTTATTTAAGCATTCTCCTAATTTGTCATGTATCGTAATGTATTGTAGTAATAAAGTATGATATATAGAAAAAAGTCCACTACGACATAAATGCCCAATTCTTTATTGTCAAAACTTAAAACTAAACTCTTAATGCTTAACATTTATCCAAGTAAATCTGCTATTATTATTAAGAAAGCAAGTGATATCGAGCTTAGTTTCTTTTTCTCACGCTAGAATCTAAAGGTACATGTCCAAGAAAACCAATCACCAGTCTGCCTTTTAAATCTACCACAGCATTTAAATTATCCGGGATTAGTCCCGCGTTGAACACTTCTGTACAGAGTAGTGCTATGATTGTTCACTCATCTCTACAAGTGTAGAGCCTAGCTTAGAGCTTCTAAATATATAGTAGCCATAACCTAGCTGTAAGCAAGAGAAGTAAAAAAAGTTAGCTCATCCTTGTGACGTTTTATCGCGCTTGAAATACGGAGAAGGAAATGCGCATGTCTCCCACATATTCAACATATACCATTAGTGCGTGGTGAATGTCGACATTTACCGGTGTAATACGATATAATGATATTTAGCGAATATTTCGGACATACACCAAGTGTCTATGTGAATGTTGACATTCACCGGTGAAAGTGGTCATTCTCCAGTATTCGGTCTTCCCCGATCACATATGTACGCTTTATAGCTGGATTAAAATCCATGCGAATATTTCATCCGAGTCTGTTTTAGATATACATACAGTTTATAAACGTGTCTCTTGTTCAATTACAGATTTCAAATTAGACACTGGTGTGATTAATATAATTTATTTATACGCATTTCAGAGAATAGTGACAAACTTTCAAAACTGAGCCTGGGTCACTGTAACTTTTAACGGAAAACATTGTGAAAATAACAAACAATAAAGGGCATAAGTCTTTTATATGCATGCTATTAATTTCGAGTACAAATTTGTAGTCGTTTATTTTTTCTTCATAATAGTTTTTCGTACATGTTGTTTTAAATATGTATTATCAATCGCTATCCCTAACACATATTCATATTTAGGAATTATCATTCAAAATGTCATTTATACAGTTTAAATTTATATTGAAGCTTTTATATTATAACATTATAATAAAGAAGCTATGAAATTTTTGATAGGTCTCAAAGAAATCTTCAGCAATAACGTTCATGATGGTTTCTTATTACAGTGAAACTTCTTTTAAAGGCCACCCCTATTCAAGGGCCACCTCTATTAAGGGCCAATATTTTTAGGAACGAAAAATTTTACCATAGACATAATGTTAAATTTACTCCTATTAGGGGCCGCACCTACCCCTCATAAAGGCCATTTTTTCACATGTGGCTTAAATCCTAAACAGGTGTATTGAATTTCTGGACCAACAGATAAAGGTTCAGCAAACAACTGCACTTGCAACAAAGAAGGCAGGGGGAGATTGGGAGATTTAGTAACACAATGAAAGACCACAAACTTTTACACAAGTGAGACAAACAGGTATTCCTGACACTTTGTTTGACCTTTTAACTTGTAGAGGTTGGGTTGGAGGGGAACATTGACCCTTTGTTGTAGGTACACAAAGAATAACAGGTTATCTAGAAAAACTGATTCAACATTTACTAAAACTGTGAATGCATATCGAAGCACAATTTTTACACCTGTCAGAAAACGCTAACAGAAATGAATAAATTAATATCTCATTATAAGGCATTAACATTTGATGAAAATTTAAGTAATTTGTTCCATAAAGTAAAAGAATCATTAGAAACCAAAATTGTCTGCGAAAAGGTTTTAAAAAGCAAATAAACTTCAATAGAGAAAATGTTTAATCATGTATAGAGTTTGAAACTGTTAATAAACAGTTTTTTCACCTATATAGGTTTTGATTTCCTTATTTTAGTAGTTGTTTTTTTGTCATCCCTATTCAAGGGCCACCCTCATAAGGGCCAATTTTCAATGGAACGGCAGGTGGCCCTTACAGAGAGGATTCACTGTATTATAAATATTAGGGGACTATCTAAAAATCTTTTAAACTTTTCTCTTCCGGTAAGTTTCTATCATATTCATCATAAGCAAATATTTCTGTAACTTGAGAGCTTTTACGTTTTTTGAGAAGCCTTTCTTTATACAAGATACTTTGAAAAATACGTAATTAAAAAAAAGAATGTATTGATATATTCTTACATTTGTACTAATATTTTATGCAAAAGGATTAAAGTTTTAAGAATGATATTTCATAAAACCATATATATGAATAGAAAAATACATTAAGCTGAGAAAGTCAAAGAAGAATTAAACTGAGATGTAATTCTTTAATTTATGTAAGAAGAATATGAAAAAATAACGGAAAAATACAGATTTCCTGAATACATAAAAAAATCATTATTCCTTTAATAGTCTAGCTCACAACATTCTTAATATGATATTTCTAATTACAGTAATAAAATCTGTAATTTGAAATCTTCTTTGGAGAAACCATTACTTTGGCTGACATCTTTTAAGCTTTAAGATTCCATGTGTGATTTCAAATTTATTATAATTTCCTTTAACAACTGACTTTAAAAGATTTTTTCAACAACTGAAGTATTCCATTCAATGTCTTATAACAACAGGAAAGTTGAAGAATTATAATTGGGAATGAAATTATCCATTCAAAAGCATTCTTACTTTATACAAAGAAAAATATTTTTGGCGCATGGTGACGTACTCTATCTGTTATTAACACTAAATTACATTACTGCTAATGAAAGTGCTAAATATAAAATTTTAAGACAAATATTTTATGTGATTCGTTAAAAAACCTTTGGCACATAAGATCGAGCTAAACATTTTTTATAACACAATTCATTAATATTCAATATACAATTCATTTCAATAATGCAATATTATTTTATATTTGCCAGTATACAGTATGATTTCAATTAATTTATTAAGAATTCATGAATGATAGAATTTAAACATTACTTTTACCGGAAGTGAATTACGGAAATGCTGTATTAAAAAGAAAATTTTAATATAACCTATTAACACTTCTTCCATAATATCTATCCCAATAATGCTTCACAGAAACGCAGATCAAACGTGAGATTTTATTCTCAATTTATACTAAACTTCAAATATGCTGAAATATCAAACATAAAGTTCATGAGGTGAGATCGAAATTATTCCATTGGCAAAATCGTTAACCATATAATCCTTTTGCATCTATCACAGCTGTAAATGTTACTACAATAATGTGACCCACTAAGCTTTCCTCGTAGTTTATATGAATGAATTATATCTGAGTTTATATGAATGTTTATATGAATCTTATGAATTCGCATTTGCCAATCTTTATAATCAGTTAGACATCGAATATTTCAACTTTTCACATGCTGTTGTCTAGTGCCTCTCAATCTCAGTTAGTAACATACGCATAAAAGCTTTACATTTCCTTGACTATATTTAGATCTAACATACTGAAATTGACGTGGATGTTTGTCAAAAGATGCTGCGTGTATGATATTTGTAATATAATCATGATTGAGGAAAGATTTTTAGCATGCTTTGTGAATTAATATAGGATATTCTAAGGCGATTTATTTAAACTCTAAAACTGTGGGTGTTTAGCTTATAAAATCTTAGATATGATGAAATAACATATATGATGCATGAGTTCCTATTATGGAGAAAAAATAAAACTATTGTATTTTTTAAAATGTATATATTCCTGTATGCAAGAAAAGTACAAGTTTCAAGACATATACATAAAAAGCAAAAACATAGTAATATAAAAATTAAAATCTAACCTAAACTTATTTGTTTTAAAACTTAAAACAAAGTATATATGTATTAGAAATATAATAAATAAACATACTCAGTTCATTTGTGTACCGCAATAAAATAAATAAATATATATATATATTTCAAATGTTGTTTTTAATGAAACCTATGAACAAAGAAATTGCGATTAACGTCTAAACTTGGTATATTATGTATTTTTGTAGTATCTGTCTTTTTGCTTATTTTAGATATTTTTATTTTATTTCCCCGTTATAAAGAGTCATCCTTCTTGCTCTTTAGCCTTTCATAAATTATTTTCCAATACCTTATTTTTTCGTATGATATTTATAGCAGATGAGTAAATTATGATTTTCAAAATATAATCAATGCAGAGAAAATGAATTGTTTTCATTTTTTTTTATTTAAATTGATGACTACAATGAAGTCCGTTCATGGGTTGCAGGAATCTAGAAATCTATAGCATCGGTATCGGCAGAATTGTTTTCCTTCCATACAAATCGATACATTTGAATTATTTAAATTTCGATTAAAATTTTAATTCTAAACAGAGACGTTTAAGTAAAAATCTACAGGAATTAGATAAAAAGCTGCAGGAATCTACAAATAGAAAAAAAATACGTATTGCGATATAAAAAATGTAAAAAATCAATAAAATATTTTTTCATTAAATCTATATATTGTGTCTTGCAGGAAACAAAACATTTTAAGGTTGATTATTTTTAATCTATATTTTATATTTGAAATTCTGTACATTGATGTTGCTATTTTCGGTTGGTTTTGTCTATTTCCTCGCAATGCGTTTTCTGAAGTAACGGATTTACCAAAGTTTAAGAAGTTGTACTAGCTCCAAAAAACTTTTAAGATTTGACACGATTGTTGAAGACATTATTTTGAAGGTAGTTGTGTATAATGTTTGGAAATGTGGTCTTCAATCGGTGACAGATTCTGGGGATGCTGTATGAGGAAATTTTTGCATCACAGTTCTTTCAATATCTAGGCAGTCTTTTATGAAGACGCGGTCGGACATTGCCATCGAGAATATTTGAAATTCTATACATTGATGTAGCAATTTTCTGTTGGTTTTGTCTATTTCCTTGCAATACGTTTTCTGAAGTAACGGATTTACCAAAGTTTAAGAAGTTGCAATAGCTTCAAAAAACTTTTAAGATTTGACACGATTGTTGAAGACATTATTTTGAAGTTAAATGTGAAGTTGTTTGGAAATGTTGTCTTCAATCGGTGACAGATTCTGGAGAAGATGTATGAGGAAAACCTTTTCACCACAGTTCTTTCAATATCTAGGCAGTCTTTTATGAAAACGCTGTCGGACATTGCCATGGAAAATAATTGAAATTCTATACATTGATGTAGCAATTTTCTGTTGGTTTTGTCTATTTCCTTGCAATGCGTTTTCTGAAGTAACGGATTTACCAATGTTTAAGAAGTTGTAATAGCTTCAAAAAACTTTTAAGATTTGACACGATTGTTGAAGACATTATTTTGAAGTTAAATATGTAGTTGTTTGGAAATGTTGTCTTCTATCGGGGACAGATTCTGGTAAAGCTGTATGAGGAAAAAATTTGCATCACAGTTCTTTCAATATCTAGGCAGTCTTTTATGAAGACGTAATTGGACATTGCCATGGAGAATATTTGAAATTCTATACATTGTTGTAGCAATTTTCTGTTGGTTTTGTCTATTTTCTTGCAATGCGTTTTCTTAAGTAACGGATTTACCAAAGTTTAAGAAGTTGTAATAGCTTCAAAAAACTTTTAAGATTTGACACGATTGTTGAAGACATTATTTTAAAGTTAAATGTGTAGTTGTTTGGAAATGTTGTCTTCAATCGGTGACAGATTCTGAGGAAGCTGTATGATGAAAAATTTTGCATCACATTTCTTTCAATATCTAGGCAGTCTTTTATGTAGACGCGATCGGACATTGCCATGGAGAATATTTGAAATTCTATACATTGATGTAGCAATTTTCCGTTGGTTTTGTCTATTTCCTTGCGATACGTTTTCTGAAGTAACGGATTTACCAAAGTTTAAAGAGTTGTAATAGCTTCAAAAAAACTTTTAAGATTTGACACGATTGTTGAAGACATTATTTTGAAGGTAGTTGTGTATAATGTTTGGAAATATGGTCTTCAATCGGTGACAGATTCTGGAGAAGCTGTATGAGGAAAAATTTTGCATCATAGTTCTTTCAATATCTAAACAGTCTTTTATGAAGACGCGGCCGGACATTGCCATGGAGAATTTTTGAAATTCTTTACATTGATGTAGTAATTTTCTGTTGGTTTTGTCTATTTCCTAGCAATGCATTTCCTGAAGTAACGGATTCACCAAGGTTTAAGAAGTTATAGTAAATTATTTCAATTTAGGACTACCAAACACAGAGTATAACTTTCATTTCACGTTTTTGATTTAAAAATGAATTTTTGAGCATCATCCGTTTCACACTAGAGTGCCGAAAGCCAGTCGTTGTTGTTTAAAAGGCTTTTTGTATGTCGTTTTACAATGCGATGTATAAGTGGATCTTTTTTATTACGAAGAAGAAACGAAGACTATATTTAGTATCACTGAATATTTTGGTTTTTCTGCAGCTTGTGCAGAATTTGATTTTTGCGTAGGTACAAATGTGAAACAACTGCATAAGTGAAAATGTTTCAATATTCGGAAACTTCTTAAGCTGCTTGTCATGTGTCTACTTCAATAATTATCGAATTTGTATGTTCGGAATCCACATGTTCTTAATCTCAGAATGTCTTCCAATATACTACGCATTATCAAAGCTCTAGCCTTCCTGAAGATATTTTAGACAACAAACTTAAGGTATTTGTATGCTGAAGGTCCCTTCAGAAATAATTCGCGGCTATTAAGAGTATTCTCTACTGCTGTCTATATTTTTCTTACTTTCTTAGTGTGACACTGTACTTATTGTGACTCTTTTAAAATATTCGTTATATATTTTAGGTCAAACTTTCTTATTTTAGTACGGTTCATTCGATGATTATTTCTAAGTAAATTTTCAAAATCAATTTAGGAAAATGTACACCCTTAATAAAATGTCATTTCTTCATTACTTCGTATTCTTCTTGCATCAGACAGAATAGAAATAAAAACGTTACATTTGTTTTTAATTTTCACCTCAAATTTTGGATAGTAATTTGAAAAACATAAAATTAAGTATACATTTTCTAAATGTTGGGGCATATCGCAAAAAATCGAAATTTCGCAATTCTTTTTGCAATAGTACGGAAAAGTTGTAAACTCCCATCATTAAAAACTATGCGGAATCTTAAAACACTGCGTTGATATCTTCCGTTTCCTCAGTGGGCCAAAATTTCCAAAAATTGATTTTAAAATGATTAGGATACAAAAAATAATAAATAATCTCACTTTTCGTAGATCGCTTTGGAGTTCACAAGTTACGATTTTTTAAAAAAATAACAAACATATTTTTTTTTTCAGAATTATAGGTTAATTACTTTTGCCGCCTGATCGACACCAAATTTTGGGAAATGAAGGCAACATTTTAATTGAATAAACATCACACTTACCTCATTTTAATGCGTATTGACACTTTATTTTACCTTTCGAACATACAAATTACAAGAGCATTACTGCTTGTAATCATTTTTGGTCTCAAACTTTGGCATATGTTTTCTGGATTCTAGTGTCGCTCTATAAATCTATCCGTGTTCTGCGACCAACTGTTTTGCTGTAGGCTACAGTGATTTGTTTCACAATCCGCTCAACTGCTGTGTGCGTGAAAGAAAGGAATTAGCCGGATACGCATAGGGGAAGATGTGCTTTTTGAGTTATAAAAAAATAATGCTAGCAACTTGCTAAAATATTCGTAACTTTCCCTGTTTGCATTTGCAGAAATACGCTACTATTAATGCATTGTTCGATTCGTGACATTTTCACTCAGGCAGGATGCGCAGTGCACAAAAATATAAGAATGTTTCCATGCATACCATTTCCCTATAGGTTTTTCCGTGTTTGCAAACATTTTGTTACATTTGCGTTCTGCGCATCCTTCTTGCGTAAGAATATCTAGTCGATGGTCTAGTAGATTGTGGAGGGGAAGCTGAATAGAGGCTGTAGCTTTATAAGGTTATTAATTTTTGAGCAATTTCGGACCTCATCCCAATCATCCGATATCATACATTATCTTTCTTCAAATCGCCCTCCCCCTAATAATATTGTTATCAGTATCTATTTTTTTTTTTTTTTTTTTTTTTTTTTTTTTTTTTTTACAATTTTGCTTCCTTTTTTTTTTTTTTATTCGCATATTTTACTGATTTAAATAAAGAGTTTGAATTCATAATATATCACTGCTTCATAAGAAATAACTTTATATCATATAACATTTTAAAGAAATGCTTATTATTTAAAAGTTTTTAATAATAGCTCCTTGTTACATAATGCATTGAACAGTAAATGTTGAGTTTTTGCAATTCGCCCTTGCACGGTTCTAAACAGAACTTCTTCTAAGCACAATAGGTGGAAAACATTCTTCCCCATCTTTTACTAGCAAAAATAACAAATAGCATTTTAAATCTGGTTTCTCTAACAGCGAATTATATACGCATATGGCATGAGAATATTAAAGATGATTCCATATTTTGGAATGAAATGTTTTATAGTAATTCGATGATGGTTTTAATAATAACTTTGCATTTTCATAAAAAGAAGAAAATAGGCTTAAAAAATTAAGATAACAGATGTAAAGAAAAAAGTACCAAAAAGTAAATTACACTGGGGAACACACATTTTGTTGACTTAGATCTGGCACTTGTTTTTAGTTAATTATTGGAATGTAAATCCAAAAATGACCCCCGTTTTTTTTCTATCACGTCATTTTTTTAAGCTATAGGATACCCCCAAAATCATACTTAATGTGGATACAAAGGAAAATAAAGAAAAAAAATTACCGAATATATTATTCATACAACGACTGTATATACTTACTATGCACTACATTGTGTTCATACAAGTAGTAAAATCATTTTACAAAACGAAAATAGTACATATTAAGGTAAAAAATTTCGCTTGTAGCTTTTCCTGGAGTGTTCACTTTGGGGGCAACCTCGCTTGATGCTCCAACAATAGTCAGCCATCATATATTCATCCCACCTGTCTTGATACCGTTCTTCCATGAGCTTCAAATCACGGTGAAATCACTCACCCTGCTCATCACTGACTGCAGCAAGATTTTCCGGGAAGCCATCATGATGGCTATGGAGAAAATGAAGTCTGATACTCATGTTGCACCCAAGCCTTTTGAAGCTCTCTAAAAGTTGCTAGACTATTTCGGTGTAATTTTCTACTCGCGTATTTCCAAGAAAGTCTTTGTCAAGGTTTTTGAATGCCAACTAAGCATTCTTTTGGACTTCTGTCATTGCTCCGATGAAATGTTCATCTCTAATGAGCTGACAAATCTGTGCACCGTCAAATACACTTGCCTTTATTTTTTCAAATGACAGGTTTGGAAATTTTGAAATGAGATACGTGAAACAGTCTCCTTCAATTGACAAAGTTTTCACGAACTTCTTCATTAGATCCAGTTTTATATGCAGAGGTGGAAATATAATGTTCTTTCTGTCGGCAAGTGGCTGATGCAAAATTTTTGGATCTCCAGGTCTGAGGTGAGATCTTGGAGTCCAATTCGACTGGGACCAATGCTTTTCACGAGCTCTGCTGTCCCACATACACAAAAAACATGGATACTTGGTATATCCACGTTGCTGGCCAAAAAAGAAGCACACAATTTTGAGGTCAACACAGATGATCTACTCGTGAATGTGATAGTGCAATAAATCAATTGCTCTTTTTATGTTCTCATATTCTTCGCGCAAATAAACTGAATGGCTTATTGGGACTGCTTCAAATAAATCTCCGTTGTAAAGGAGTACGCATTTCAAGCTCCTCTTTGAGCTATCGATGAACAGTCGCCATTCATTTGCAGTATAGGATGAAATTCGCAACTCCTCCATTAAACCATATACGCTATGGCAAAAAACAAACCCACCGTTATTTCGAAAGTATTGAAGAAATTCACTTTCTCTTGATCGAAAGTATGATATATTAGCTCCCTTTTCAAGCAAAAATTTCTTGTGCAGTCTTGATGCTAAGAGTTCTGAAGCTTTTTTCTTCCCATGACTCATGCTCGATTCAGCGTAAAGTGGTCACATTAATGTAAGCTGTAGAAAAAAAACTTGACGTGATAAAAGAAAACTAACTGCAGTTTTGAAATCTGCACGCTTTTTTTACTTAAAAACAGCTAAAAAATCGAAGTCAACAGAAATTAAGATAAAAATTGTTTCCCAGTGTTATAAATTTATCAAATATGATGGCGATATCAAATGACACACCCCTTCCCGCTACAGATATCTTCTGATGTCAAGTGCCAGCCCCTTTCTGCACACACACACTCTCCCCCCTAAAGTAAAACGTTATACACTATACAGCCCCATAGTCTTCTTCTACTTGAAAATCATGGCAGGCAAATGTTACCATATTGTTTGTCATATCTTGATATTATTACGCGACAAGGATGCACCGTACGAAAAAAACAAAACAAAACAAAAAAAAAACAGAATAGTTACAAACACGAAACAAACCTATAGGGAAGTGGTATGTATGGAAATATTCTCTTATTTTGGCGCACTGCGCATCGTGCTCGAACGGAAATGTCACAAATTGACATATGCATTGATAGCAGCGTATTTCTGTAAATACAAACAGATAACGTTACGAAAATTTAGCAAGTTGCTAGCATTATTTTTGCTGTAACTCGAACAGTGCATTTTAGATTTTAACATTTTTTTTTTCTTAAAAGTACATACTTTGATCGTTATTCTGAATTTTTTTTGGTTGATGTAAATGTAAAACTGCTACATAATTTTTTTAAATAATATTTTTATTTATTTTTCTATGTTAAAATTTGTGTAAAAATGTGAAAAAAATATATAATGTGAACTAATATATTGTTCAATAACTGGCATTGGTGTCATTTTTTTAACTTTTATACTTTTTTAGAAAAAAGTATTTTAAAAATAGTAGCGCGGCTCATACTTCGCCGATTATCTCAAGGACAGTTCAAGCTCATGGGCTAAAAACACTCTATATTGTATTCTGATTGTAAGCGTTATTACCACGTGTGTTATTTCAAACATAGGCCATGGGGGCAATTTCGCTATGCTTATGCAGCTAGACCCTTTAATAACATCCCTGCGGTTCATTGTCATACCGTACAGTATCATTTTCAGAAGTTCTTGAGAACTGATCTCTCTGTAATAACACAGGAGGAGATGTCATATAACAAGTTTACCACACAATGAGATATACATAGCTTGTAGCTACAAAGTTAAAAGCAAGAATAACGCAGCTGCGAACACAATTTCTATCTGAGTTAATGTCCCTTGCCTTGATAATCTGCCGACCTGCAAGGGTACAAATATGGCACTTCTTATCATTTAACATGGCCAATAGCATGTTTTCTGGGGCAGAAAAGTCAGCGTTCCTAGAAATAACTGGTTAGGTTACATCACGATACTTCTTAAGTCAGTACCGAGATGAGCTGATGAAATGCCACAGGTGTTAGTACCATCCTTTGTGGAACGATGAATCTTCATTAGGACTCATGAGGGTGCGTAGACTATTAGAATGACTGCAACCAAAGTTAGTCACTCATATGATGTGTCTTATGTGCATATATATAATCTCAGAATTTGATTGGCAGCTGTTAGCCAGCGGGCCAAATTCAACGTTCCTGGCTAGTTAGATATGAACAACAAACACCATAACTAGTGGCGGTGTAAATGTTTAATAAATATTTCTGATCTCAACTGAGGGTGCTAGGATCAATGTCTGGCATCTCGCATTCAATAATATTAAAAGCAACGATTGAAAGATCTTCGCATCCTTTGAGATTTCGTCCAATGTCTCCGGTGTAAGATGGCGCAAGATGACTTGTCATCAATGATCTCAAACAGGTGTCGGAATGGCAACTCATTGAAATAATCTAAGCAGATAATACATTGCACTGGATTTCAAGTTCCAATTCAAGTCTGCGAACTACACCATTAGACACTTCTGTGTTCACTCCGGTGCTGTCACACCCGAGAACAATAAGGTTGTAAAGTCATCCTATAAGGCACTTGTTACGTATTCGTAAATGATATTAGGTATATCAAGACAAGATCAACTTTCAGGTGTAACATATCCCATGTATGTAGAACCAGATTCTGATAAAATACAGAATACTCTTCTGCAATTGTTCTTTGGAACTGTTTGTCCTCGATTGTTTCTGATTTTAAAGTTTTGTATGTCGTTTAACAAAATAAAACCCAGATAGAGTGGGACGAATTTCATTTGATTTTGAGACCAATCCTTTATAAATACTTGATTTTCTCTCCATATTTTGTTTTTGACCGTTACGATGCTGGTTACTGATTCCGATATTAAATCCAAATCATGCATAGCACTCGATGCAATAAATGCCATGCATCTGCTGGATACACCATATCTTTCACTAACGAGAACTGTGTTATCCTGTTTTAAACTCTTTTGAAACGCTCCTTTTAGTTATCTGAAGAGACTCTGTGTAAGACCTGTGTTTGATGCAAACCTTGTATTCCTCCATCTCCACCTCTATCACATATTATATTTCAGTTTCTCTTTCATTCTCCGCTGAATAGCTGGAAGCAAAATCAGGAGACTCCTGTTTTGGAGATCGAATCGTATCCTGTTCCTTTCGCATTTGACGTTTATGGAGTCATTTTGTTTCTGGAACGTCAACACTTCCAATAAACATTTTTCTTATCGTTTTTTGGTCAATCAGGAATGTCTGTTTTTTTTCTTCCAGGAACATTGCTTTCTTTCGGATAGATACTCTCTTAAAAATTGTGCATTTACAAAAATATGTCAAACATTTCTTTTGCTTCCATTTTAAAGTTCTCAACAATTCGAGAGTAGTCTTGCTTTTTCCAACACGTTTTATATTTTTCATGATTTATCCATAGTTTCCATGATAAGTGTGTATCATATCACAAACATTTTTATGTCAATATGAAGGAATAGATGCATCGTCGTTAAAATTTTCCATCTTCAAAGCAACAGCTTTTGCAATAACTGAAAAGCATGGTTCTTTGTTTCCGCCAGTTTCGCAAGCAATATACCATCTCTCGTGAGCGCAACATCTGTCCTCCTGTGTTAGCGGCATGCGTGAAAAATCCTTCGGTCTTCCAAAAATATGGCATTGCAACGTTTGCCGGCTTCAAAACTTTGACTGCGATGATTTTGTCATTTCAAATATACTGACGGAAAAAAAAATCCCAACACCAAAAAAGACTTGTGTTAAATAAACGAAATTTGGTAGGCGGGTTTATACATCTTAAAGATGACATCGATTGAAATTCCGCGCTTCGCGCATAAGTGTGGCGCTAGTAGCTCCACTCAGAACTTCCAGATCAGGTTTACTTTAAATTTGTGCTGTAAAGTTCGTGGGCGTTATTTAGCTTCCAAATGTGACGCATTGAGTTGATGTTAGCCAAGAATGCCGTTAACAAGACGAAGAAGCCACTGTCAACAGTTCATCGAGTTGGAACGAGGTCGCATATTCGAGCTACGAGAAGGTGGATTTTCTTTCTGCGATATTGCAGAAAGACTTGGCTGGAATGTATCCACTGTGCATGATTGTTGGAATCAGTGGTCAACGTATGATACTGCTTTAAGAAGACCGGGTTCCAGGTGGCCAAGTGGCACTCCTGAAAGGGAAGATCGCCGTATTCGGCGTACGACTGTGGCGCATCGTACTGCGTCTGCGGCAGAAATTTGAGCTGCAGTTGGTACCACAGTGACACAACGAACGGTTAGAAATCGATTACTTCAAGGACAGCTCCGAGCCAGGCGCCCTGTAACGTGCATTCTACTGACTCCAAGCCATTGCCGTTTGTGACGCCATTGGTGTCAAGCCAGAGCTCATTGGGGGACAGAGTGTAGATCTGTTGTGTTTTCTGATGAAAAAGAGACACAACAGATCTCCAGTCCGCCCACCAATGAGCTCTGGCTTGACACGAATGGCTTCACAAACGGCAATGGCTTGGAGTCAGTGGAATGCACGCTACAGGGTGCCTAGCTCGTAGCTGTTCTTGAAGTAAGAGATTTCTAACAGTTCGTTGTGTCACTATGGTACCAACTGTAGCTCAAATGTCTGCCGCAGACGCAGTACGATGCGCCACAGGCGCACCCCGAATACGGCGATCTTCCCTCTCAGGAGTGCCACGTGGCCGCCTGGAACCCTGTCTTCTTGAAGTAGTACCATACCTTGATCACTGCTTCCAACAATCATGCACATTCCAGCCAAGTCTTTT
This sequence comes from Maratus speciosus, assembly GCA_963932465.1. Taxonomy (NCBI): domain Eukaryota; kingdom Metazoa; phylum Arthropoda; class Arachnida; order Araneae; family Salticidae; genus Maratus; species Maratus speciosus. The sequence goes on from OZ010791.1 coordinate 423,454,266, forward strand.
CTGATATATCGCGGAAAGAAAATCCACCTTCTTGTAGCTCGAATATGCGACCTCGTTCTGAGTCGGTGAGCTGTTGACAGTGGTTTTTTCGTCTTGTTAAAGGTATTCTTGGCTAACATCAACTCAATACCTAACATTTCGAAGCTAAATAACGTCCACGAACTTTACAGCACGCATTTAAACTAAACCCGATCTGCAAGTTTTGAGTGGCGCTACTAGCGTCACACTTATGCGCGAAGCGCGAAATGTCAATCGATGTCATCTTTCAGATGTATAAACACGCTTACCAAATTTCGTTTATCTAGCACAAGTCTTTCTTGGTGTTGGGATTTTTTTCCCGTCAGTGTATTTACCAATATCTCTTATTAGAAAAAGACGACGAAATGCACAAAACCACGACAAATTCCTTAAAACAAATGACAAGTGGAAGCAACTATAAAGACCACACATTAATTAAAAGGCACTGCTTTAAACAAGAGGAAATCGGATATGACTCGCAGATGCTTTTGGCGGCTGCCTAGTGCACTTAGCAAGACGAAAAGGGGTGGTCAGGTGGTTTACCGGCCGCTCCGATTTGTTTCTCAGCTTGGAAATAGGGATGTTCCACTTTTTTTGCAGAGCGCCAAACCCACTCTATTTGTATTGTGAATGTGCAAGCTGTAAACAATTATGCAGAACAGTACCAAAATGCGTCAAAATTTTCAAAATTCGAGGGCGTTGAGGCGGCAGAAGATATTAACCTATAATTTAAAAGAAATGGCTTTTAAAAGAAATAGCTTTTAAAACATTTAAAAGAAATAGCTTTTAAAACATAGTAAATTTTATGCACTACTACAAACCGATCAACGAAATCTCTGATCATTTATTAATTTGTGTATTTTAATCCCTTTCAGTCAAATTTTTGGAGCTTTCGACTCACTGAGTGGACAGAAGATATCATCGCACTGTTTTGATATTCCACGCACTTTTTAATGAAGGAGATCACATCTTTTCCGCACCACCTCAAAAAACTTTCTTTCGATACCCCCTAACACACACACACATATATATATACCTATATATACTTCTAAAAAATCATTTGTGTATCGCTCCAAATTATTTATATGAAAACTTTTTGTATATTGTTATTTCTTTGCAGAGTACCATAAAACAATGAAGACATTTTATACAAATAAAATATCTTCATGTTTATTATCTCAGTTTTGATTATTACCCATAGAAAAAGTTGTTCTACTTCAAATGGTGCACATTACGGAATATTTTTTTTTTAATTTTCTTTCGTAATTGTAGGATATTGATTTCAATTTAAAAAAATAAGTTAAGGAAACAAGCCTTCTTAAAAAGTTATATTTTTCTTTTACTATTGTTCCAGACTATTTTTAATTTTCTTCTGTTGTAGGGTATTTTTCTTCTGTATAAGAAAAGAAATGAAGATTTTTAAAGGGAAGTAAAAAATGAATAGAAGATAGCATCCACGTGTATTTTTTCTTTATTGCTTTCTTGAAAAAAAAATGTTTCTTTTAAATTATTCAAACTAAAACATTTAAGCTTCATTATTTTCGTTTGAAATTCTGATAATAATAAATATTGCAATGTACGCGGACCATAAAGATTGCGAGATGTTAGTTTAATCATCGAAAAGTGTTAATTCTCTCGGTTTCTATTTTAATTAGATTACCATTAATAAAAATAACTTAAAATTGTTTATCTATTCAAGAAAAAGCTACATAATAGGGTAAACAACGGTAGTTCTGGACTATTTTATTTAGATGTAATACAGATAATTGGAGCTATGAGGAGAAAAAATATATTAAACTGTGAAATTAAAAAAAAAATATGTATTTCTCAAACTATTTTTGTTTAACAAAAAGAAAGACATGATGTATGTTAAAAATAGCGCAAATTTTACTAAGAACAATAATAAAAGAGAAACAGTAAACTACTTAAATATATTGAGAGATATATTATTTAAACGAGTCCAACAAATATAGTTATTTGCAGTATACACTCATTTGAGTGCCATCAGGTTCTGCAAACACTTGACGTAAAAGCTCTTCAACACAATCATTTTTCTTATTTATTTCTAAGTATGTAAGTAGTATACATTTTTTTCTTTTATTATTGATTGTAGTAAAAGTTATTCTCTTTTAATCATTCGGCAGGTCTTCACTTTTGTTAATCCTTTATGTCCCAAATTATGATTTTATGAAAACATCATCTTCTAAAGCATTTTTTGTGATTTTTTTAAACTACATTAGAAACTTTGCACAATCATTTAATAAGCTTTAGAAGGATTTTGTCAATTAAAATCAATTAATTAAATTTGAGTTTATAGGGATTTTGTGCAATGTTTATAACCTTACTTAAATCTTCTAATTAAAATATTTTTTTAGCATTTTGTAGAATTAGGAAATGTACAAATCTAACACTCTTACAATAGAAATATAAAAACGTTTCCGCACTGAAACTTTTCACCCTCAATCTTTCAACTTCAAAAAAGCTGAAAGGATGCAAAGGCAAAAGACATCCTCCTTTTAAAAATATTTTTGTTTTAATCAATCAATAATGCATTTGGAAGAAAATAAAGTAAAAAATATATAACTCATTCTAAGATATATTAGTGCTAATCGATATATTAAACAAATTTTATAACAAGTTATTTTAATGGTATTATTTAAAGTAAGTAGAGGAAAAAAAATCTTTCAAAATTTAAGCCTTTTCACCTAATAGTCCAATTTTAATTTTTAAATGAAGTTTTCAGATTTTTCTTACTCTAAAAAAATAATGAAATACAATCTATATCAAATTATTAAACGCGGAAAAAATATAAAAATAGTAATAATAAAAGAAAAATTTGCAGTTAAACTGATGGCATTGAGCTCCCAGGCTGTTTACACTAATTTTATATTATACTCTTATTTCAAAGAATAATGCCCCTAAAAAATTAATTACGTTGATCCCCTCCCATTTTCGCCCTTTATACTTAAACGCGTTTATCGAAATTAAGGGTGGGACTTGCCCCCTTTTACCCTTTTATACTTAAACAATGAAATTCCAAAACTAATCAAGGAAGCGTCTTATCGGAATAAACCGGTATATCGAATTTTAAGCAAATTAGATAATTTTGCAAGAAAAACCCATTTCGCTAAATTAACGGAGGCTATTAGTTCCCCCATTTCTACTTTTATACTTAACCAATGTACTTTCAAGACTAATCAAGCAAGTGCCTTATCAGAATGAACTTAGAACAAAAATTCACGCAAATCGTATATTTCTATCAAGAGTTATCGCGTTACTTAGGGTGGGGCGAAAAAAATTATTTTTTTATAATCAATTTTTAATAGTTCGGAAAACTTGCGCATTGTCATCCTAATAACGGAAAAAATAATATAAAAAATATAAATTGGTTTTGAAATCGCGCAAGAGCCTTAAAATTTAGACAAAAAGAAAAAAATATGCATTTTTTAAAAACTTAAAAAATTTAAAAATTTAAAAAAAATTTAATAGTTTATTTTATTTCTAATGGTATAATAACTACTCTTTGTAGTTTCCTAAATGTGTGAAAAATACTTTTGGACACATTACCGTTCATTTGAATTCCTACAAAAAGCTTTAAAATACCATTTTTTTAGCAAAAGTTGCTTTTTTCAAAAATTTGCAAGCGGACATAAAGATAAAAAAGTACACCATTAAACAACCGTTTTAAAGGTTTTACGAACCTACATCTGTTACGTTTTCACCTGTTGCAGAGTAAGTTGCAACTCAATTAATTAATATTTATAGAAAAGCCTCAATTCCAACAGTCACACAAACGAGTGTCGTGCAAATGATCACCTCCTACTTTAATTCTTATATGGGGATAAAAAAATCATACAACCGAGACCATGGTAAAAAAATTTATAAGAGAAGGTTAGATGAGTTTTTAACCAACGCTAAGAAGAAACTTTTCGATATTGCAGCTTGTAAATGCACTATGACGTTTTCTTGTACATGTGGGAATAAACCAATCGACAATAACCCTGTCCAGTGATTGTAAAATGCAATATTAAGAAAGCTAAAAAAATTATTAATAACATTAGATTGGGGTTTATGCACGATCAGCAAATAACCAGGATGCTGTTTATTGGTAATTTACATAGAAAGGAGGCAATTAAACTGATTAAAAGAGAAGAAAGAAGAGAGCAGCTTTCGATGCAGCAATCTATTATTACTGACTCCGTCAGTCCTGGCATAAGTAAGAGTAAAGTTAATCAAAACACTTCCATAAGAACATGCAGTGACATGAGTTTCGTATTGCTTTCTACATCGCAAATGCGTTCAAAGTTGTCATATACTTCCTTAATAAGCGATAGATACGGCGTTTCTGACAGGACCATAGCAGCAATAGCTTCTGATGTCCTGCATGATCTTGGCATGATCTCTGATTCAGATATGTCACGAGTGATTGGCAAAAGTAAGATTTGAATGGGAAAAGTGAAGGTTCGAAAAGCAATAAAGGAAAAAGAGCACCAGCTGAAAGATGTAAAAGGAATTTACTTCGACGGTAGAATATATAGTACATTAACACAAGAAAAAATAGAAGCTAAAATGTACCGAAGAGTAAGAAAAGAAGACCATTTTAGCGTAATTAGTGAGACTGGTGGCCAATATATTGGCCATGTTACACCAAAAACAGGAACCGCTAATGGTTTTGCTGAAAGTATTTTCGACTACATGAAAAAGAATGATTTTGACATGGGTGCAGTAGTAGCCATCGGATGTGATGGGTTAGTCACAGACACCGGTTGAAAGAGTGGTGTTGCACATAACATTAAAGTTAGGTGTCAGCGACCACTGCAGTGGTGTATTTGTTTGCTACACTTTAATGAATTGCCTTATAAACATTTGTTTGAGCACCTAGGCGGAACAACAACGTGGCCAGCGTCATTCAGTGGTACAATTGGCAAGCAACTGCCTAGCTGTGAGAAAAATCCTGTTGTTGATTTTGTGCCAAATCAATTTCAATTTGTCACAAAAATAAATAAAACTGACCTCAGTAAAGATCAGCAGTATTTTCTAGACATTGTTCGTGCAGTCATCACTGGATTGTGTGATCCAGAATTAGCTGTTAAAGTTCCCGGACCCCTCACCCATTCCTGATGGTTAACCTGTGCTAACCGGGTATTAAGACTTTATGTTTCCCAAATTAGTCCGACAACCGAAATGAAGACACTTGTAAATTACACTGTAAGGACAGACGCTATTGTTTGATTTGATATTAAGATGCATTACACTGTGAAAGACGGTCCGAAGCACATACTGAAAGTCATGCAAACAACAAGACACTTCCAGGACAACACTAAAAAATTCATCTATCTTGTCATTCAGAGAAACTCGTTCTTCTGCAATGCAGGGAATTGTTGGCGATATTGGACGAGAGACAACACATTCGATAATAAGCTACAGGAGGATACTGAAAGCCAAAAATGTGCCGCCAGTAGTCGGTCACGCTAGACCCTTCAAGCATTCTTTAATTAATTTTCAAGCCACAGACTATACTGAACTTATTGTTTGGACAAAATGTAAGCTGAAACCACCTCCAATGTTGTCAAATATGGCAACAGAACGCATTTAAACTTTATTGAAAGACAAAGACCTGACAGAATTTGAGTGTTTAAAATTTCCATGCCACACTCAGTAGATAGAGAGAAGTATGAAAATTGTTACAGAAGCCACTGGAAAAGTTTGCGGACATGAAATCGGAGAAGGTTTTATTAGGACAAATTTAAGATCAAGGTTTTTGATGCCAAAATTTGATACGATAAGTAATCACACCCAAAATGGTTGGTTGGGTAGGGTGGGACTCCACTTGCACCAACCTCCACGTGGAGGTCCTGTGTCATTTAGGCATAAAGGAAAAAACATGCTGCGAACATGGAAAAACATGGGCGGAGAGCTGCATTATGAGGTTTTTACAAACATAAATGGTATTTTAAGGCTTTCTGCGCGAACTCAAATTAACGGCAATGTGTCCAAAAATAATTTTCACGCGCTTAGGTAACTACAAAGACTAGTTTTTACACTAATAGAAATAAAGAAAACTATTTTAAAAAAATTCACGTTTTTAAAAATTGCATATATTTTCTTTTTTTCTAAACGTTAGGGCTCTTGCGCGATTTCAAAACCAACTTATATTTTTTATATAAATTTTCCCGTTATTAGGAGGCCAATTCGCATGTTTTCCGCGCTATTAGAAATTAATTATAAAAAAATATTTTTTTTCGCCCCACCCTAGTACATATGTACATACATACAGAAACTTCGGGCAAATTGCCTCTCAGGCTTTGATAGCATGTGGGCTAAAAATTAAATTTAACATTTAATTTACCATTAATTTAAATCGGAGTTTCAAGAGAAATAATGACAGAGCATCTATAAATTAATTTAAATATTTTTTTTTTCATAACGAAAAGCATAAAGTTTGTATTTTAGCTTATGTATAATTTTAATTTCCTGATATAGATAATTAGCGATTAAGAAAATTGGGTTAGGACATACAGTTTTAGTATTTTTATTACTATTATTCAGTGAAGTTAATGACAAAATAAACAAAATATTTTGTTTTTCATTTTTTATTCTAAAACGTGGATTATTGATTTAACAACATTTATTTAAAAAAATCATCTTTCTTCCATTATAATGTCTCTAATTAATTTTATAAATTTCTTTGTGGCATCTTTTTTATTGCTGAATATCATCAAAGAAATGACTTAAGCCACTTAATAGGGAAAAAAGTAAACCTAAATATATTATTTAATCTAAATATATTATTTATTCATTTCATTTTATAAAACAACAACAACAAGAAAAAGTCCTTCCGGCCAGTGCCGGGAGGAAGAGGTAGCTTTCAAATTCCTCATTTTTAAAAAAGCCAACTTATATTATTCAAACACACGAAGCTCAATTTAGTGGAAACCGAATATAGGAGATTCAATACTAATTTTTATCACTACTAAATCATTATGAATGAGAATTTCGCGAAATTAGTCATCTTTATCCAAGCTGCTTTTATTTAAAGTAACTTATATTTGGCTGCCAAATTCGGCGATTTCTTAAAGTGCCTGCCATTTTAAGACAACATGGTGGATGAGGCTAACCAGTGAACTTGGTCGAGACCTTAGTAATTGCTGTGCACATGCTCACTCACATCGGAATCGGTTGATATATACGAGTGCTGTAGCAGGCAAAAAATCAGATTTTTCAAAATGTCACCCACATTAGAAATTGAAACTGCTATATCTGAGCCATTTTTTAAGATAAAGACAAACAAAAAATGCTCTTTAATCCTTATATCAAGGTCAAATACTTAAGAAAGAAACCTTTTTTAAATTCTAATTTTTTTGCACCTCACTTTAAATATAATCTTTTTTAATTTATTGGCCGCCATCTTGTTTCAAAATGGCGGCTGAAGCTGGCCAGCGTACTTGGTCGAGATATTGATGTATACTATCCACACGCCTTCTCACACGGAAATAGGCCACAATAGAAATTCAAAATGCAATAACTCAGCCATTTTTTTAAATATAGACGAAACAAAAACTGTTCCGGAATCTTTGTATTAAGGTCAAACACATACGAAAAAAATCTTTTTCATTTTCCAAATTTTTGGTATCAGATTTTAAATTGTAAATTTTTAAAATTTATTTAAATGGCCGCCATTTTGAAACAAGAGGGCGGATGAAGCTGGCCAACGAACTCGGTCGAGATATTTGTATGTACTATGTACACACCAAGGTACATCCAAATCGGTTCATAAATACGCCTGTTATCACGTAACAAATATCAGGAAGTTTCAAAATGTCAGCCACGCTAGAAATTCAAAATGCTATAACTCAGCCATTTTTTAAGATATAGACGAAACAAAAACTGCTCCCGAATCTTTCTATCAAAGTCAAACATATAAGAAAAAAATATTTTTTCAATTTTCAATTTTTTGGTACCACATTTCTAATTTAAATTTTTCTTAAAAATTTAAATGGCTGCCATTTTTAAACAAGATAGCGGATGAAGCTGGCCAACGAACTCGGTCGTGACATTGGTATGTACTATGTACAAACAAAGTGACATTCAAATCGGTTCATAAATACGCCTTTTATCGCGTGACAAAGTTCAGGACGTTTCAAAACGTCAGCCACGCTAGAAATTCAAAATGCAATAACTCAGCCATTTTTTAAGATATAGACGAAACAAAAACTGCTCCGGAATCTTTGTATAAAGGTCAAATACATAAGAAAAAAATATGTTTCCATTTTCAAATTTTTGGTACCCCATTTCAAATTTAAAATTTTTAAAAAAATTTTAAATGGCCGCCATTTTGAAACAAAATGGCGGATGAAGCTGGCCAACGAACTCGGTCGAGACATTGGTATGTACTATGTACATACCGAATTACATCCAAATCGGTTCATAAATTCGAGAGTTACAGTGTGACAAAGTTCAGATATATATATATATATATCAATTTTGAACGGAGGTTGGTTTCGGGGTCTGGGGGTCATGATCGATGAAAATATACCAAACTTTTTTGAAATCGCTTTCCTCCGAACGGCTGCAATAGGTAGCGTTTTGTAATGAAAGCTACCTAAAAACTACAGTATGATTTCTCTTTAGTTGTTTCACTATTCATGTTCGAGAAGATTAATAAATACATTAAGTTTATCGGAAGTGTAATGAAGTGATATATGAACGATTATGTGGGTATGGAAGTGTTATAGTAAAAGTAAATTTTAATAGAACATATTTATATATAACTTGCATAATATCCATACTCCTAACATTTCACAAAAACACAAATAAATGGTGAAATATTATTCTCAGTCTCTACTGAACTTCAAATATGCTGAAATATATGATATAAAGTTCATGAGGTGCGTTCAAAATTATTCTATTGGCAACTTCGATAACCGTATAATCCCGTTGCATTTATCACAATAGGAAATATTACTACAATAATGTGGCCCATTAAACTCGTAATTTATATATTATGTTTATTTATTCGCATCTGCCAATGTTCATAATCAGTAAGATATCTAATATTTCAATTTTTCACATGTTGTTGTCTAGTGTTTCTCAAACTCAGTTTAGTAACAGACGCACAAAAGCTTTACATTTCCTTGAATATATTTACATCTAACATACTGAATTTGACACGAATGTTTGTCAAAATATGCTGCGCATGGTATTTACAATATAATCATGATTGCGGAAAGATATTTAGCATGCTTTGTGAACTAATATACTATAATTAAGGTAATTTATTTGAACGCTAAACTACAAGTTTTAGCTTATAAAATAATAGATATGGTTAAATAATTTATATCATGCATGAGTTTCTAGTATAGTGAAAAATTAAAACTACGACATTATTATAAGTGTATATTTTCCTGTATGCAGGAGAAGTATACTTTTTAAGATATGTTCATTAGAAGCAAAAACACAATAATTTAAAAAGAAAAATCTAACCTTATTTATTTGTAATAACACTTTAATTAAATAAATACATATTAAAAATGTAATAAATAAACTTGTTCAGCCCATCAGTATACGCAATAAAATTAATATGCATATCTTTCACGTGTTGTTTTTATTTAAATCTATAAATAAAAAATTGTGGAAAATGTTTTAACTTGTGCTTTTTAAAGGTGTGAGAACGCTATGCTACAAATAGTTGATTTTCACCAATACATTTTAGTGGTAATATTTACTTTATCTATATGCCAGAAATTCTATAATTAAATAAGTAGAGAAATACTATTGTAATTTAGTGGTAGCATTCGGTCTTTTGTGGCAGAGTTGTCTCAACCCTGTTCCTATGTATTTTTGTAGTATCTCACTTTTTGTTTATTTTGGATATTTTCATTTTATTTCTTTATTACTTTAAATGCACTTATTTTCGCGAAGCTTTAATTTTCGCGATTTTTGCGAGCCGTCCTAATCGCGAATATTTAAGCCTCGCGAAATATCTTTTTTTTTTCTTTTTTTTTGCCTCAAATAACAACAAAAATTCAGAATTTTTTCACTTATCCAAAATTTAATTATTAAAGTTACTTAAATAAGAAATAAGTACGAAAATTCCTTGAATATTTGCAACTATTTCTTGAATATTATACAACTATTTCTTGAATAAAAACAATAATACAACTAATAGAATGTAGCTCATTCACTTACAATATTTATACTAGCTTCTTTGAAGCCATTCAAAATTATCTCATGTATGACTTCAGCACGTTTAAATGTGCGCACAAGCCAAGAAGCGTGAATCTGTGTTAGTCGTAATACGTGCAGTTCCACAGATTCTTTTTCCTCTACACATTTAAGATCGTTAGAATACCACTCAATAAACTCAAAGTCCAAAAGCTGGAGCTCTCTTGTGCAGGAAGCGGGTACAAAAACTGGAATAATATTCCTATTCTCTAGTTCAGGCAGAAAAAGAGGACCTTGGTGTAATTAAAATAATAAAACTTTGTAAAAAATCACCATAAAATAAAAACAAAACATAGGACGAGTTTCGAGCTAAAAATATAACAGCTCGTCATCAGCTACTCTAAACACGTGTCCGTAAGCGGACAAGGTCAAAAATGAATCAGAAACCAATCAAAAAACGAATAAAATGCGGGATTAAACTAATAAAACGCTTCAGATATGTTTTTGATTTCCTACCCAGACCGAGGATAATAACCATTTATCCAAATGGTTAAAAAAAAAAAAAAAAAACTCTATCAAAAACATCATCAATACAAATGTTGTAGAACTTAAAATTCTAATTAAAAGGAGTGCCTACATTTAACATTTTTATTGGACATTAAGCTCACAACTCTATTGCAATGTTTTACCTAAATCACTATGAAATAGATTGAAACCAGAACAGACCGAGTTATCAGTCTACCCCCCTCCCCCAATTTTCACATGCATGTATTTTATTATTATTATTGAGGTCTTCATAATATTTTCGTAATGATTTTAAGACTTTATTTTGGAGAGAGCAAATTATTAACTAAAATAATGATTTTTGGCATACATTTAAGCATATTTCGAAAATAATTCATAAATGATGGAAATATTGTTTGTCATTTCCGATAAGGATATAATTGAAATATGGAGTAGTATTTAAGATGTCGCATTATTGTTTCGAGGGAATAAAACTACGTAAGAAATAGAATTAAGGAGGTAGAATATAAAGTTGCAGAACTGCAGAGGGAGGGTGGGGGTGGAGGAACATACAAAAGAGAGTGCAAGAGTCTTGTGTAGCGGGAATTCGAGATCAACAAATAAGTTGAGCTTAAATTGTTGTACGTTATGAAAAAAAAATATTTTAAGTAAAATGTTTTTGATCGATTATCATAGACAGGTATACGAACGTTTAAAGTTATATTTATAAAAGTTTAAAACCTTTGGAATGTTGATATATTCACAATCTTAAGTAAAAAAAAAAATCGTTTTTTTAATCCAACGTTTTGGGATGGCGATAGCAATTTCAAAATAACATGTAAAACAGCTTCACGTATCTTTCTCTCGGTAATTACTGGAGTTATTTAATTAGTTTTTTGTACTATGTAAAAAAAATGTCGCTAACACGAAAGAATGTGAAAAGTCGCGTAAATACATCTGCGAAAAATTCAAAAATTGCACAGGACATAATTTACTCTACTGTCCAAAAAAATTAAAACTCGTGATTTGTTGTTGTTATTGTTGTTGTTTTCTGTTTTTTTTCGATTGAAAAAAAAAAAAAAATCTGCGCCGAACTTGGAAAATAGCTAAACATTGAAAAATAAAAATAAAAAATAGATAAAAGTTAAATTTTCGATTTTGAGATAAAGTTTTGAAACTAGACTCCATTTACAACTGTAAAAAATGCTGAGAAGAACGTGCAATAAAAAATTTTATTTAAAAAATCAAAAAAACCTACTGCGTAAAAAGCGAACTAATTAATCATTTCTCATCAATGTGAAACTATTTTTTATATTACTTACCTATTTTTTTATTTACTTATATTGATGACTTTTAAGTTGTGTTTAGTTGTTAGTTCCTATCTATAAACACTGTTTTGATGAGGCCTATAGATGTCTATATGATGGTTAGAACTGCAGTAAAGCTAGAGATTTTACCTACACAGCTTCCAGGTTGTGCAATATTTAAACGGAACTTCTGACTGTAAAATAATGAATTTTGTTTTCGTCTCTACTGCCATTTTTTTTATTTTACGGCCGCCATTTTAAATTAAAAAAAACAAAATTTAGCCTGTAACCATTGGACGGTTAAGACGAATCGATAGAGACCTCATTCATTAAAATCCATCCAGGCGTTTGGATGTTTCGAGGGTATAAAGAAATCTACATACCCAGATACGCGTGAAACACATAACCGTTCTTGACAATCGGGTAAAAATGCCCGAAAGTCGGATGAAAGTATACGCTAGGGTGGAACTTAAGTATAGGGTAAAAAAAAACTTTTTTATTTTAATGTGTAATAGTGAAAACTTTTTTTCCTTTTTGGATGTCTAAACTTTTGGCTGAAAAGGTTTTTTACTTTCTTCTATCTTCAATAGAAGAAAGTATTGTAATCGAAATTTTTTTCGACTTCCGGTTTTCGACGGATTTGCCTGTTTTAGGGGTCAGAGATTCCAAAAAACATGTTTATAGAAAATGTCTGTCTGTCTGTGTGTCCGTCTGTCCGTCTGTCCGTCTGTCCGTCCGTCCGTCTGTCCGTCTGTCCGTCTGTCCGTCTGTCTGTCGCCATTGTACCATCAAAAAGTGTATGAAGTTATGTATAGAATTAAACCAAAATTTTATTATAAGTTTTTGGCTATGGCAAGCAGGTCCTCCCGGAATTTGGAAAAAAATCGCCGGTAGGGGGCGCTGATATAAAAATTTTTGTGCGATTTTGAATATTGTACCATCTAAAAGTGTATGGAGTTATGCATAGAATTGAACCAAATTTTTAGTTTAAGTTTTTGGATATAACAAGCAGGTCCTCCCTGAATTTGGAAAAAATTCGCCGGTAGGGGGCGCTGTAAATGCGTTTTTTGTGCGATTTTGAATATTGTACCATCGAAAAGTGTATGAAGTTATGCATAGAATTGAACCAAATTTTTGTTTTAAGTTTTTGGCTATAGCAAGCAGGTCCTCCCTGAATTTGGAAAAAATTCGCCGGTAGGAGGCGCTGTAATAGCGATTTTTGTGCGATTTTTAATATTGTACCGTCCAAAAGTGTATGAAGTTATGCATAGAATTAAACCAAATTTTTATTTTAAGTTTTTGGATATGGCAAGCAGGTCCTCCCTGAATTTGCAAAAAATTCGCCGGTAGGGGGCGCTGTAATAGCGATTTTTGTGCGATTTTGAATATTGCACCATCGAAAAGTGTATGAAGTTATGCATAGAATTGAACCAAAAAAAATTTAAGTACTTGGCTATGGCAAGGAGCTTCTCCCTTAATTTGTAAAAAAAATCGCTCGTAGAGGGCGCTGTAATAGCGATTTTTGTACAATTTTTGTGCCATTTTGAATATTGTACCGCCGAAAAGTGTATGAAGTTATGCATAGAATTGAACCAAATTTTATGTGTTCATTTTTGGTCATGTCACGAAGGTCCTCCCTGAATTTGGAAAAATTCTGCCGGAAGGGGGCACTATAATTGCGATGTCTGTACCATTTTCATTATTGTACCATCGAAAAGTGTATGAAGTTATCCATATAATTGAACCAAATTTTTTGTGCATGTTTCTGGCTATGGCAAACAAGTCCTCCCTGAACTTGAAAAAATTCCGAAAGAAGGGGGCGCTATAATTCCGATATCTGTGCCATTTTCATTATTGTACCATCGAACAGCGTATAAAATTATGCATACAATTGAACCAAAATGTTTGTGCTTGTTTTTGGCTTTGGTCAACAGGTTCTCCTTGAATTTGGAAATATTGCGCGGTAAAGGGGCTCCGTGCTAGCGATTTTTGTATACTTTTCTTGATTTTTCGTAGTTCTATTGTGCATCGGCGGCTCATGCAGCGGCGGGAACTCGCTTCCTGCTATGCCGGCTATTCGCAAACAGCTGATAACGACAGAATAAGGAAAAATTAATAATTTTAACAAATATCATGTTATAGATTAACTCGTTTTTAGTCCGTTTAATTGACTTGAGCAGAAATTTAAGATGAAAATCAAAGTTGGTATAGTATTGAACTAATAATATTGAAGTATTAACATGTGTAACTAGGTTTTGAAATATTAAGAAGTATAAGATAGAAGAAAGTTTTGGGATTGGCACATCCAACTAGTTTAAATTGTTTTCCGGTTCCTCAAGGAGGTCAAAGTTTTGAAATTTCGGTATAAAGTAACTTAAAGTAAACAACGTAGCAGTTAGCTCATATCTACTTTTATTTAGCAAATACTATCCAGAAGTCACCACGAGGGGGTGGTTAAATATGAACTTCCACCTCCTTACCTCCCTTTGTTATGGATTAATTCAATTAGATATTCAACCTACTGTCTTTTTAGGCAAACTTTGTCATTATATTGTGGGAATTCAACTTTCCCTAGATTAAGCCATCTTTTGCTTAATATTTAAAGACGGTTGACGCAACTTGCGGGACAATTTTGACACAAGTTTCCACTGTTTGCGTATGACAAGGAAAATCTAAAATTCAGGTGTAACACCCCTGTTCGTACTTTTTTTAAATTCTTCATCCGATCAGTCCGTCAAGATAGGATCAATGTTTCTATAGTCTATAATTTCAATATGTTCGCATTTTTTCAAGTCGCTTTCCTACTGGTCCAGAAAATCCTTTTGTACCCGTAGTTTTTCCAGCAAGATGTTGAAATAAGTATCTAAGAAAAATTAAGTAATAAGTTCATTTGCATGTAATAATCAAATTATCAATTATAAAGTTTTTAGGGTATTGCTTCCGATGTTTTAACAACTCCAGATTTGCATCCTGCATTAAAGGCGTTTCTGTTTCACACAATAACTTTCAAACTTGAAATGTCTGTATTATTATTTTGAAAATACATCAAAATTCCAGTGGCTTTATTAATATAAGATGAAGATGTCGATTAAATATGACCATGGCCAATATATTTTTATCCTGGTTTTTGAACTAAGACCAGGTGTTCGTCTTTAATGATTCTTAGTTATACTTTTCCCCCTGCTTCAGTTATCATAGTGTTATTCTTTCAGCCATCAAAGTACTAATCTTCTAAAATTAACTCATTTCGTCTTTCCTGTTCTTTCAAATTCTTCCTTTTCTTTTCTCTTTGTCGTCTTCAAGCCCTTCTTTCAGTTTCCTTTTCTTTATTATCATCAGAAATACCCATATCTTCTAAGGTGCCATTAGTAATAATATTTGCAGTTCTCCGTTAGTTGCTAATACTCCGGTTCTTTCACCTTGTTGATTATCAATTTCAGGAGTAGAAAAACAACCGATTAAACTATTTACTTTTGAACTATTTTTTATACTTGACGATCATTCAATCAAAACATAATTTTTTTTTGTTTTAAAATAACTTTTTCCTTGATAGTTCCTTTCCAGTCTTGCTACACATTTTTTATAGTTTTTATATCTATTGATCCTATTGCCATCACCCCATCTCTCTTTGGTCTTTGAGAAAGTGACGTTCTTGTTCTGATACACGATAATATTTAGTACTTTTACTCAAAGAAATGTTTTTTGCATGATTACCTAACATTTTGCAATTTTATATTGGATGTGGGATTATTCTTTCTAATCTAAATATTTTTCTTCAAATTTTGACATTTCTCGCGCTTGTCTCTAATCCTTTTTTATGATTTGTGTATCAGAAACAGGTGGAATTGAAGGTCTCAGCAATACACTTTTAATTGTATCATCAGCAGCTTTAGATATTTTAGAAATAGTGTGTACCAGATTCCAGCTGCCAGATTTTTTAAGTTAAATTGAACCCAAAAATAATGTTTCATAACATCTTCATATGTTCGTCAAAGATGACAGTCTAATGTTAATTGTTTTGGTTCACGAAATGCAGGACACTTCAACAATTATATAGATTTATGTACGTTAACAGACTTTGTCACTTTTGACACCGAATGTTTATTGAAAAATAATCAAAGAAACTGTTAAAACACGTTAAATCGGACTAAATTGTTATGTGTCGCAGCCAAATAAATCAGAGACAATGAAAGCCGACGCCCACGACGCTGGCTTCTACAAAAGTCAAATAAAGTAGGGCTAACTTTTCTAAGGCACTAAAACTAAATTATTCTCTTTATTACAGGACATTAACACTTAATTAATTTAATTTTGCAAAATATAAATTTAACAATAAGCTTAAAAAACTTTTCATGCAATTATTGGCTTTTTTTCGTTTTTTAGGGAAAATGAGGCGCTTTGAGGAACCGGAAAATATCATTTTAAAATTAAAAGAAAAATATTTTCTTTTTTAGGAGTTAAAAAGGAAAAAAAATAATCACTATTAGAATATAAAATTCGAAACTTCGTTTTTTAGTTCCACCCTAGTATACGCGAAAATTTCAAAAATTGCTGTATTAATCTAGGGTAAACTTCATTGAAAAGACGATTGAAATTATTATCACTTTAACACCGGTTAGATTTTTGGTACAAATGAAAAGTGGAATATTAATTAGGGGAATTTCCCCTAATTAATAGGATCATATGTGATTGAATAAAATATTTGTAAAAATTCCCGATTTCAGGTTGTGCCAACGGAGGATTCACATAATTCTGTGGGTGCTCTGCTGTAAATCGACCAAAATGAGGAAATATCTTTTTATTTTCTTTAGAATTACCTACACAATTGTGTAGGTAAGTCCTTAAAGGGCGATATTTGTATATATATTAAAACCGGCCTTTTTTATTATTATTAATGTATAAAAATCGCAATAAAAGGTGAAAATCACTAAGAGTCGCATGAAAAAATCAAGAAAAAAATGTACAAAAAATCCAGAAATTAGCCTTTAGGTGCTTAACTTCAGATATACAGGTACTTTCTTGCCAAATCTTTTAGCTTTGCATCCAGGGGCCCTGTCAAAAATACCTGGTTACTCAGGGAAACGTACACATCCTTCTATTATTATTATTATTATTATTATTATTATTATTATTATTATTATTATTATTATCTTAATATATAAAATTATTTTTTTAAACTTTAGTTTAAAAATTAAGAAGTTTATTTGAAAAGTTATAACTATAAGAAGAAGAACTAGCTTTTTGAAAGTATTTGCTTCGTTCTGTTTTCTGAAATTATTTTTATCGCCGATCTTTCCGTAGAGTTATTTATTGCTACAGTATTATTTAAGAAATGAGATTGTTTAATGGGAAGGAAATAAAAGAAAATAATGGGATCTAATTATACTTTTTATTTACTTATTTATTTAATTGAAAACAGAAGGAGATTTTTTTTCCATTTAGAATAATACAAATTAAATAACTTTTAGTCTTTGATTTTTTTTCTATAAATGTATTAATATTTAATTTTTTTTTATAAAAGTTCTTTATCAAATTACGATATTTTAGTTAAATAAATAAAAGTAATTTATTGAAGAAATGGACTTTAATTTTAATCATAATATCATTAATTAAAGTTAAATGGAAAAATTTATCAATGTAAAAGTATAAAAAAAGATATAAGATCAAACGATTATAGAAATCTCTTTTAAAAATTTATTACTTGATATTTAAAAATTGTGTAATAAAGTTAATAAATTAAAAAAATAAAAACTAATTCATATTGAATTTAATTACAGGAAAAAGGATGGTTATCCAAATACATTAATTAGAAGCAAATGAAAACTCTGTCTAAATGTAATTGGCTTTGAATATTGCATCCTGTTTTGCGTTATTTAAATATATACACGCCGAAACCATGTGATATGATTTTATAGTGCACAACTAATATTCTTGAACATAAGAAGTTTTAGTAATTTATAAATCAGTAAAAACAAAAAATTTTTAATGCAGTAAATTTTTCTTTGTGCAATGTTTAATATTTACATGTTTAAAATGAAACTTGTCAATTGGTCTAAAAAAAAATCCAGGAATAAATGAATAAGGTAATGTGTACATGTCGTTTGCTAATTGATATAGCCTGCTTTATTCAGAGTTTATAAGTTATTTTCTACGAGCCAGACAAAATTGAGAATCATCTACTATTTTAAAACTCCCAGGTACATATACCTGGGCTTATTGCTATGAACCTGTGTAGCTTTAGGCTAGATGGAAAATAATTAATTGTTAGCGAATTAGCCTGATTTTGGGAGGGCTTATTGCAATGCGCCTATGTAGTTTTTGACTAATTAGAAAAAAAAAGACTAACTATGCATGAAAACAAATTGGTTTTATAAGGGTTTCTAGTAATAAGCCCAAGGTAGGAATTATTAAGGTGAAATCTTTGTATAAAATATAGTAACAGCAACTTAAACTGTTTATAAAACTGACAAATATGATTTGAGCACTTGACTCAAAGATCAGTACGTACTTTATTTTTATTTTAATGTTATAATTTTTATGAAATCATATGTTTCATGTATTTCAGAATTGTATTTATTTAGAATAAGTTAAAGTAAGCTACTTTAATTACGATTAAATTACAAAATTATTAAAAATCATTATAACTTAAAAATTACGATGAAAGTTTTGGGGTGCTTACAACACCGCAGCGAGCGATCGTGGGACAAAAATTGGCGCGAGTGATGGAAGGTTAAAAATTATTGGATGCTAAAGGACAAAGTACAAAAGCACATAAAACTTACAAATTTAACCATATCTTTTAAGAAGCAATTTTTCAACGACGAATAAAATATTAAAATGCAAAAAAAAAAAAAAAAAAAAAAAAAAAAAAATGCAAAAAATAATATTAATAACAAATTAAAATTATGTACTAAAAAAGGTTATTTATTACGGAAAATATTTATATTTAACAAGTAAAACTTAAAATGAAACACTTCTTATACGAGACATTTTCCTTTATAAAAATTACAATCGTGTGACCTTAGTGTAAGGCTTCTTAGTTTGAAATGAAATCAATAAAGGAGGTGCCACACATTCCGTCGGAAAAAAGCAATCAATGAAAAATCAAAATCAAAAAACAAAGTGTAATCCATTTTTTGTGGAAGAATAGGGATGACGGTGCCCTTGAACTCGCTTCATAGTTGACCGGAAATAATGTTGCTCCATTATATATATATATATATATATATATATATATATATATATCAGTTTTCTTTTATTTATTGATAAATTGCATTACATTGCTCTCATGGGATATCATTTTGAAATTCCAAACATACTTTCGAATTCTCTTTAGATAAAAGATAGTTATCAGGTTTTGAGTACTTTATTTATAAACTTTTTTATTATTATTAAAGAGGTAAAACAATAAAGACAAACTCAATCTGAAAAATATTGTCACTTTTTATTATTATTATTATTATTATTATTATTTTTTTTTTTTTTTTGACGGAAACCTCTTTCAAATTCATTAGTTTTTTGGGATTACCATTATTTCAAAAATTGTTAGCTGTCTGAGCGAAGCGAATGCTAATTAATATACAGCACAGTATTACTTTCTTGACAAAACCAGCTACGATGGATATTAAAGCCAAGGCCTACTAAAAAAAAGCCTAATAAAAACTTTTCGCCAAGCATAACTAAAAAAAAAAAATATATTTATCGGATTTCGTTTCTGATTACACCAAAATGTACCTATGAGGGTCGTCTACTGAATACACCTATTATGAAAAATAAGTTCCAAACCGTTTAAAATTTATATAAAAAAACTGATAAAAAAGCACAATTTATCTGCATACGTCACAGAAATTTGGTGCGCGTCACTTTTACCAGTGGATGTTTTCGTAGAAAACCGGATTAGAACACATGGGGGAAATAAAAAAACATACGCACGCAGTAGTATTGAATTGCAATAAAACATTTAAAATTAATCAAACACAAAAGGAAATCTCTTTGTTTTTCTATTTAAAAAAGGTTTAAAGCTATTTAAAAAAAGGTATAAAAACTTTGATTTGAGATTTTGCGATAATCTCTCAATATCGTTTTTTAATCGCCAAAAGCATCTTTTATATTTCGCATGTGAAAATTAGATATAATTATATGATGTTTAATAAAATATCTTGATTTATAGCATCATTCCTTCTTATTTTATTTATTTTTTTACATGCTTTCTTTTAACTTACAATTATGTTTGTATGTGGCACTCAAATACTGTGATTAATTTTTCATCAAATTCCTATTGACATAGAGTTTTGAAATTTGGAAAATATATATGAATTTCTGAAGGCAATAAATGAATTGGACATTGATTTTTTAAAATTCGATCCCTAAGGGGGCAACGGTGGGGGTGGGTGGAGTGAATTACTTAATGGTTACGTTTGATTTTCTATAGAGAAATCAGCATTAGCTTCAAAAATGAGTATTTATTGAAAAGTACTAATGACAGGGTTACCACAATATTGCACAAATTTAGCGACAAAAAAAGTTTCTATATATGAAACCAACTTGGAGATAGCTGACTATTTTGACGAAATTCCCATTTAAATCCATTTATCTTCCATAATTGAACTCACCGAATTTAATTTAAACTCTGTGCATTTAAAGTTTTTTTGTTCAAGACTGTTCTATTATATAGTGCTTTTAAAAAACATACATATTTTTTAAATTTTGTGTATTTTAATGAAAGAACGACAAAAAAAAACAATTTCCATATATATTAATTTCGTTTTAGCATTTAAATAAAATTGGTACTTTTCCAGTATAAATGCCTTGGGGAGGTAGAGAAAAGGGGTTTCGCGAGACAAGAAAGATTTCCATGCATATTTTTTGACAACCTATACATTGTTTTATATACTCAAGCACTTTTTTAAAGATTTATACAATTTATTTTGCGTAAACAAGCCACTTACCTATTTTTATACACAAACAAAAGTAAATTGTATATAAAAAACATTAGTATTATTACACATAAATAAAATGTTTATATTTATGGCACAGATGCCATATACATAGGCGTTTGGCGTGATTCTTTATGGCAATTTGGCGAAAACATTGTTTTCGAATTCCAGTTACATATATTTTTTTATTTCAATATGAAAACAAAATAAAGTTAAAAACAAAACATTTTCTATTATTTTTGAAAGGAGATAGCATTCGATAAATGATATAATTCTAGAACAAAACAATTTATAGTAACATTATATATGATTACCATGTCAGGCAAATTAACACCATTTTTTAGCCAATTAGGTACCTAGGTGCGTATATGACATCTGTGCCAAATATACTTGTAAAAATAAGAATAAACGTTCATCAGGTTTGTATTCACAGTTGTTTATGTATTTTTCCAACAAATCTCACTTTATGACGCCGAAACAGCAGAAAAATTAAAAAAAAAAAAAAAAAAAAAAAAACTAGAAAACGAAACGTCTGCTTTTTCAGAATTTAGCGTCGCCCCCAATTAAAAAAAAAATATATATATAGATAGATAGATAGATGGTACAAAATATTACCAGTTTTAAGACTTAAAGACTTAGATCCGCATCCGCTGAAGAATTCTTCATTCACGATTCAGTCTTACACAACATCGACAGTAAAGTAGGCATAGGACGTCATAATTGCTGAATAATGCACAAATCCAAAGAAAGATATGTCGTCATTCAAGAAACTCTACAAAAGAAAATCGGCTATCTCATGATTCAAATGCCTCTTTTTTTTTTTTTTTTTTAATAATATTGATATAGATATTTAAAATTAAATATAGTTTATAATAGCTCCATGTTTCATCGTAAATCATCCATTTATATATATATATATATATATTTTTATTGTAATCGAAATTTTTTTCGACTTCCGGTTTTCGACGGATTTGCATATTTTAGGGGTCAGAGATTCCAAAAAACATGTTTATAGAAAATGTCTGTCTGTGTGTGTGTCCGTCTGTCCGTCTGTCTGTCGCCATTGTACCATCAAAAAGTGTATGAAGTTATGTATAGAATTAAACCAAAATTTTATTATAAGTTTTTGGCTATGGCAAGCAGGTCCTCCCGGAATTTGGAAAAAATTCGCCGGTAGGGGGCGCTGATATAACAATTTTTGTGCGATTTTGAATATTGTACCATCCAAAAGTGTATGGAGTTATGCATAGAATTGAACCAAATTTTTAGTTTAAGTTTTTGGATATGACAAGCAGGTCCTCCCTGAATTTGGAAAAAATTCGCCGGTAGGGGGCGCTGTAAATGCGTTTTTTGTGCAATTTTGAATATTGTACCATCGAAAAGTGTATGAAGTTATGCATAGAATTGAACCAAATTTTTATTTTAAGTTTTTGGCTATGGCAAGCAGGTCCTCCCTGAATTTGGAAAAAATTCGCCGGTAGGGGGCGCTGTAATAGCGATTTTTGTGCGATTTTGAATATTGTACCGTCCAAAAGTGTATGAAGTTATGCATAGAATTAAACCAAATTTTTATTTTAAGTTTTTGGATATGGCAAGCAGGTCCTCCATGAATTTGCAAAAAATTCGCCGTTAGGGGCGCTGTAATAGCGATTTTTGTGCGATTTTTAATATTGCACCATCGAAAAGTGTATGAAGTTATGCATAGAATACGAACCAAAAAAATTTTTAAGTTCTTGGCTATGGCAAGGAGGTCCCTCCCTTAATTTGTAAAAAAATCGCTCGTAGAGGGCGCTGTAATAGCGATATTTGTACAATTTTTGTGCCATTTTGAATATTGGACCGCCGAAAAGTGTATGAAGTTATGCATAGAATTGAACCAAATTTTATGTGTTTATTTTTGGTCATGTCAGGAAGATCCTCCCTGAATTTGGAAAAATTCTGCCGGAAGTGGGCACTATAATTGCGATGTCTGTACCATTTTCATTATTGTACCATCGAAAAGTGTATGAAGTTAGCCATATAATTGAACCAAATTTTTTGTGCATGTTTCTGGCTATGGCAAACAAGTCCTCCCTGAACTTGAAAAAAATCCGAAAGAAGGGGGCGCTATAATTCCGATCTCTGTGCCATTTTCATTATTGTACCATCGAACAGCGTATAAAATTATGCATACAATTGAACCAAAATTTTTGTGCTTGTTTTTGGCTTTGGCCAACAGGTTCTCCTTGAATTTGGAAATATTGCGCGGTAAAGGGGCTCCGTGCTAGCGATTTTTGTATACTTTTCTTGATTTTTCGTAGTTCTATTATGCATCGGCGGCTCATGCAGCGGCGGGAACTCGCTTCCTGCTATGCCGGCTATTCGCAAACAGCTGATAACGACAGAATAAGGAAAAATTAATAATTTTAACAAATATCATGATATAGATTAACTCGTTTTTAGTCCGTTTAATTGACTTGAGCAGAAATTTAAGATGAAAATCAAAGTTGGTATAGTATTGAACTAATAATATTGAAGTATTAACATGTGTAACTAGGTTTTGAAATATTAAGATGTATAAGATAGAAGAAAGTTTTGGGATTGTTATGAGAAAAAGGCAAAAAAAAAAAAAAAAAAAAAAAAAGGATATAATTAACTATTTTCCAAGTATTTTTCTCCTACTTTGAGTTGCCAAAATTAAACAAACCCCGGTAAAAACTTCAAAATAATTAATATTTCAAAAATAAATGGAAATGCAGTTTTCAATCAAATTGCATTTTTGTTGCCAAAATGTAAATTTGACAAAATTAAACAAATGTCGCTAAAAACTACAAAATAATTAATATTTCAAAAATAAATGGACATGCAGTTTTCAAATAAATTGCATTTTTGTTGCCAAAATGTAAATTTGACAAAATTAAACAAATGTCGCTAAAAACTACAAAATAATTAATATTTCAAAAATAAATGGACATGCAGTTTTCAAATAAATTGCATTTAAAAGTTCTTTTTTTCCCCAATAAGACTGTATAAAAATTGAAAATGTGCGATGCTTAGAAGTTAAAAAAAATTGCAGTAGTGTATTTGGTACTGCAATATTATCCTGTCGACCAAAAATCTATCGCCAAACTATAAGATTAAATTCCAATAATGGTTAATCGTAAATGTCACATTCACTTAACTTTAAGCAAGTTACCTGTGATTTCTTCATCATGTGATTTTTATTTCGACGTTTTATTTGTATTTTTATCTACCATATATACATAAAATCCTAATGAAACGAATTTATGAAACGGAAGTATGAAACGTAAGTATGGATCGACTGATTAAACAACTGATAACGTTTCACGGCGATTTCTCCTAAAATATGGTATACTTTGTGATGAAATTAACACCAAAAATCAATATTGATCCGCAGATTTCAAAACTGGTATCAGAATTTTTAAATTCGAATTAGTTTTCGAAATATAATTTTTTTTCTAATTTCATATACATTTTTCTAATGATGGCAACTCAAATTTTAATCAAACATATATATATATATATATATATAACCATTAATTAAACATAACCTTCACCGTCAAATATTATGAATTAAAGCTGTAAGTATTAAAAAAAAAAAATTAATATAAGAATTATTATGGAAGAAAAAGAAAAAAGTGGACACCGACAAAAATTGAAAAGCTTATACATTGAATTACGTTATCAAGGGCACAGAATTCAATGATATAAGCAAAATGGTGTTTTCTGTGGGAAAAATAAGCTAAAGCTAAAAGTTATTTTCCCCTGTGCCCAAACAACCATAATATCAAGTGAATTGATTAAAAATGAAAGCAGAATAGAAACAAATAATATGAAATGGAAGAATCAATAAAACGTATTTAAATATTTATAGGATATAAAATATAAATAATAAACACCATACCGATTAATATTTCAGTATTTTACAAAAATCCACGCGCACATGGCTGCCAGTATATCAAAAAGATTAAGGTGAATAAAACAGTTAAGAAATCACAGTAAATGATACCAAAGGATGCAGTTAATACATTTTGAAAAAAAATTTGAAATACCTTGTTAAACACATTTAATCTAATATAAAATAAATAGATATTAATTACATTATTTAAAATGCACTATTAAATTAATTAATAACAGTTTAACAATATCGTCAAAATTTAGCTAAAAATACCCCCTGGTGTATTAAATTATAACTGAAATGGAGCTAGAAAAATTAACAATTAGAGCTATCTTAAAGAGACAAATTTAGTGCTGCCATCTAGTATTATTTCTATTAAACAACTAACGCAAGAAAAATATTTGTAAGCATTTGAATGTAAATAACTGTATAAATAATTGTAAGCATTTGAATGTAAATAACTGTATAAACGGCAAAACCAAACATATCCTTATATATAGAGAATTATAAACCGAATATAAACCACACAATGTATTTAAAAACTATTGTAAATAAAATTTAAAAGCATACAATATATTCTATTAGCTAACTTATTTAAACTAAACTAAGAAATAAATAATTCTAGAACATTGATAATATATAGCATATAGCTATATGCTATAAAACAAAATAAAATTCAGTAATAATTAATATAAATAATTATTAAATATAAAAATTATTTTTTTATGAATTATGTATCAGATATTTATAAAATGAACAGGAAATAAAAAACATGTGGAAGTAAATAGAAGGTTAAATGATACTTAAATACCCATTACTTAAAAAGCACAAATATAGAGTGTGGATTATCTTCAGACATCCATAAAAAACCATAAAGTATGAATGTGGGACATTCAAAAACATTAAACCGATAATAAATATTAAAAAGAATAGAGTAATAATAATAAAAATAATTACCCAATTTTAATGCATACAGTATAACTATATTTATATTATACACTTATATGTATATTAATATGTATTATTAATATTATATACTTATATGTATATTATTCACTATAAGAATGGCATACTATTAGTAATTAATATGATATTGTCCTTAGTAAATTTAAAATTTAATAACAAATAATTGTAAATTAGATTAATCAATAATTAGGCTAATTATAATATTAATGAAATTCTCCAATTACATATAAAATATCAAATCAACATCCATATAAAATACGTAACATAAAATTAGTAATAATACAAGAGCCCCCATTATATATATATGTGACATTTTGACTGACGGCAAATAGTTGGTATTGTCGAAAAAAAATGAGGGTTTCCATTCCTAAACACACAGGTAGCAGCCGAATGGTTTTAAAATAATAAGGAAAAATGAAGAATTAACATAAGGCAGTCGCTTGGAACATTATTCACTTTATTTCCACACTCTCGATTAAATCTAGGGAAGATGCTCTCTCCTTCCATGGTAAAAAGAATAAAGTCTATTCTTCCTGTCACAATTACTTTAAAAATACTCCATCTCTTGACAGCCGTCTAGTCTTTAATCCGTTAATATCTAACATCTATCACCCATTACGATACCGTTGCTTCCTCATTCTACTCACATAATAAACAGTATTCATCCAACGTTATACTACCTCCATCGAGTAATCACATTAAATATCCAGTTTGCTACGACTGCAATCCACCACGTTCATCTCTACATACTAAAAACTAAAAAGCTTCTAAACTCACAGCTCCTCTACTATATGCTATATTGCTTTATGCCCTCTCTCTGATTCCCGCCATTCGTATTTATACTCTGCTGAAAAGACTGTTCTAGAAAATTCTTATATCCTCGCAACAGCTATCTAAAGCATAAACAAAGGTTAAAATCTGTAGTCGAGATTATGCAAAAATAACCCCTTTTTCCCTCTTCAGACGATAAAAGAAATAAATTTATGTCTGCGAAGTTTTAATCTTTGAAATATTTTAATTACACCTGGATATTTTAAATAAAAGAATAAATTGAAATAAGTAGGTTTTTTCTTTAAGACAGAATAATATTTTAGCAGTTAAACAAAGATTTAAGGGGAATATGATACCGGGATTTAATAGCGGAATTTAAATAATAAAAGTTTTATTAAAGAAATATAAATAATCGAGCCATTTTTAGATTTACACAATTTGGAATAAATATGAATTAAGATCTTAGAGATTAATAGACTAGGGTTTTAATTTAATAAGGCGGTATAATATACGGAATATTACTGAAAAAGGAAAATTTACATAAAATACTTTAAATTTGGCGCAAAAATTTAAATTTTGTAATATTATCCCCCCTCCCCAAAGACTTTGTATGAAATTTGTGGTTAATTAACTACAATTTCAGACAACAGACTTCTAATAAAATTGGAAGTTGATTTTTGAATATTGAAAATTTTAGAGACGTCAGCGAAGAGATGGAAAAGTAAAATTTAGCAATGCAAGAGGAAAAAAAAATTACTAGGAGCATTTAAATTTAGCTGAGAGCATTTCCCCTGTAAAAGAATACAAATAATGGTTACAACATCACTTACCATTTGTAAGTGCATAGGAAAATATAAACACAATAATAAATAAAGAATAAGTATAAATACAATAAGAAATAAATATAAAGAAATAATAAAACTATAGTAATAAATAACAACAAATTCTTTTATCTTATGGAAATTTAGTGTATTTCCATTTCTCTTATCACAAACATATTTCCAATCAAGTAATGTTTAACACTTTATTTACTTCAAGTAGAATTTTAAGTCCCATTGTCTTAATCAGTTCGTACGTCATAAAAGTCCTTTAGCAAAAATAGTGATACAGTCCTTAAGTAAAAAGTTCAGCTGCAATAAATATTTTTTACTAAATTTGTTTGACTACTCTGCCTGTTAAACTCTTTTTTATTATGTTTAAATACTATTTGTCATCATTAATAGTTTTATTTTAATAAACAAATTCCTAGTAGTTATTCAACTACCTTTTAACGTTTGTTTATCAACTACTTTTTTGAGCTCTTTTTCCCATTCTAAGTGGGACTCACCATCTTTTACAACTTCTCACTTGTTTTAGTAAATATCATAACTTTTCACTTATAAGTTATGTTCTCTTTTTCTTTAATAAATAATGAATCTTTCAATAAATAATATAATACTTTCAATTCATAATCATAATAATAAAATTCTCAACAGTATACTTGAATAATAGCAATAATAATACTTAATAACAATATTATATTCTAAGAAAATATCACAGATTGTTTACTTATTGACACGGAAAATAATGGTTGAGGATAAAAATAATACATAGCAATTAAATTATTTTCTTATTTCTTACTTATATAAGAAAGTATTTTTGCCAGTCGAAACATTAAAAAAAAAATAATAATAATTCCAAAGTCCAAATAAATTTAACTCTAAATATTTAGAAAGTGGACTCTCAACCAGTATTTCTTTACAATAATTTATCTCTCTGATACTCTTGATGAATAGACGTGCATTTGATAAACTTAGAATGGTAAAATAAAAAAAAAATAAATAGGAATAAAAGATAATTTGTTTATGTACTAAATTTTCTATTGCTACACAATCGCTACAAAATCTCATCACAATTATCAATTTTCTATGTTTATACAATAATAATAATATTATCAATTCTTACTATTTTTGTAAACAATTGATAAAAAATGGAATAAAATAAATATAGTTTATTTTGATATAAACTGGATATAGAATTAAAAATATTTATTTTTATTTTTCAACATCAATCTGAAAATTCCCAAAATCAAATACACATCCTATGCCTGCATAGATTGTCTACTTAATCTCAAAAACTCCCAAAAACAAGTAATATCCTCGTGGCGCCCCAAGGTCATACCTGGTAATGTTGAAAACTATTGAGGAAGAGAAAAAGAAATCTACAGAATTAAATTTTAATCTATGGTTTTTACTTTAGTTTGAGTTTGTGATGGCAATTGTGGTGGTGATGTTTGTTGTGGTTTTGTTTGTTTTATGGGTTGCTCATGAAACATTTTGAAATCATCTGGTGAAAAATAGGGTCTTAATTTAGAAACGTGTACAATAACTGAATTTAGTCCTGTCTCATAATTAAATTTATCTATTTCATAAGTTACTTCGGATAGTTTATTTATAATTTTATATGGTCCTGAGAAAGTAGGTTCTAATTTTCTAGTGTTAGGATATTTAAATTCTTCATAAATTACAGAATCTTGTATTTTTAAGGGGGATTCAACAAAATTTCTATCATATAGTCTTTTACTTTTAAGATGAAATTCACGAGTTCGCGCTTTTGCAATTTTGAGTGCTTTACTGACAGTAGGATAGTAGTTTTGTTTTAAAGGAGATTGATAGGGTAATTGACCATAAAATAAGTAGGCAGGTGGGAATTTAGTTATGGAATGCGGGGTATTATTGTATTCTTGAATGACTTGGTCTAATAATCTTGTCCAAGGTATTTTAGAAGAAGTGGAATTGACTTTACATTTAAGCCTGGTAACTATTGTCTGATTAACGCGCTCTACCTTCCCATTGGTCTGTGGATGGTGTGATGATGTAAAACGTTGTTGAACATGATGTTTTCTGAGGAATTTTTTGAATCTTGGAGACCTAAAAGCTTTGTGTCTATCACTCAGTATTTTTTGAGGTGTTTGAACATTAAAAATTTGCTTTAAACAGTTTGTATATGCTTCTGTAGTAACATTTTTAGAAGGAAAAGCCCAAACAAATCTAGTTGCGTGATCTATTATTATGTGTAAGAATTTTTTTGTTGAGTTGTAATAGTTAAATCCACCCACAGTATCAATAGAAAGGCATTCAAAAGGTTGATCTGTGGCTGGCATAGCTTGTAACAAGCCAAATCTTTTTTGTTTTGGTTTTTTATTTTTTTGACAGGTGTCGCAATGTTTAACAAATTGTGTTATGTCTATAGTCATATTAGGCCAATAATAGTTAGGGGATATTAAGTTAAGCATTTTTTGGATTCCTAAATGTCCAAAATTATCATGAGCAATATGAAGTAATTTTTTCCTTAATGACATTGGTACAACTATTTTTTTGAATCCCTTTCTCTGAATTATAATAATCCCATTTTCTTTTTTATACTTCTTATCACAGACATTATCCTTGTTTTGCATCTCTATGATTTCTTTTCTGTCCAACAATAAACTTACATGTTGATTGAAGTAAGCAACAGGATTTCGAGACAACATGTCTGCTTCGACATTTGTTGAACCCCTCTCATACTTAATCTCGTAATCAAACATGCTAAGTTTAAGTGACCACCTAAAAAGTCTACCTCTTAAGTTCTTAACGCTCTTCAACCATACTAGAGATGCGTGATCGGTATGGATTGTAAATTTGACTCCATGGAAATAATGATAGAATTTATCAAGAGTATCTATAATTGCTAAACACTCTAGCTCGGTTATAAAATAGTTTTGCTCATAACTCTTCAAAATTCTAGAATGGTAAGCAATAGGATGCAAGAAATTATCTTTATCAGGTTGTTTTAGAACTGCACCCACCGCTACCTGAGAGGCGTCTACAAACATGTGGAGGGGCAATTTTGGGTCATAAATTTTGAGGATTGGTTTTGCAATTAAGGCATTTTTTAGTTTTTCAAAAGAGTCCTGACATTCTGAGTTCCATTCCCATATTGTGTTTTTTCTAAGTAATTTATTAAGGGGGTATCTAATTTCAGCATATTTGTCTATGAATTTATGGTATACATTAATAGAACCTAAAAATCGTTGTAATTCTTTAACATTAGAGGGGGGTATTAATTTTTGAATGGTCTCAATATTTGCATTAGCTGGAGTTAAAGTCCCATTGGTGACTTCGTAGCCCAAGAAATTAATTTTATTTTGGTTTAATTTACATTTAGAAAGTTTAAGTTTAATATTTTCTAATTTACAGATTTCAAAGATTTGAGTTAAGTGTTTTAAGTGTTCTTCTAGAGAGGAGGAGAATATTATAATATCATCAAAATAGTGACACGCGAAATCTATTTTATATTTGTTAAGGATCCTTCTAATAGTTCTATTGAATATTGGGGGGCCTGTTTTTATACCGAACGGAAGAACTAGCCATTCAAAGAGGCCAAAGTTGCTAGCAAAAGCTAATTTTTCGGTGTCAGCTGGATGTATTGGTATGTGCCAGTAGCCAGAGGCTAAGTCTAAAGTTGAAAAGTACTGAGCACTACTCAATTTGTCTAAAATGTCATCGATACGGGGCAAGGGTTCTGCATCACTTTTAATTATTGAATTTAGTTTCCTATAGTCTATACATAATCGGGTCTTTTTACCTTCTTCTTTTTTCATAGCTAAAGTGATAGGGGCAGAATATGGGCTATTACTTTCTTTTATGAGTCCAGCCTCTAATAAAGATTGGATTTGACTTTTTATTTCTTTTTCTTCTAAGGGGGAAGTTCTGTAGGGCCTCAAAGATACAGGTAGGTCAGATTTTAGAAGAACGCGTTGTGGCTCAATATTAATCCTACCCACATCATATTTATGTTTTGCAAAAATATCCCTATAATTTTGAACTATCTCCCTTAACTCATCATTTTGAATTAAATTTAAATCCCCAATTAAATCTGAATCAGAATTATTAACATC
Organism: Maratus speciosus; assembly: GCA_963932465.1. Lineage (NCBI taxonomy): Eukaryota > Metazoa > Arthropoda > Arachnida > Araneae > Salticidae > Maratus > Maratus speciosus. The sequence continues at coordinate 423,485,748 of OZ010791.1, forward strand.
GCGAAAATTTTGAGAAGTTATGAACTGTCCATAATCAGGTTGCACATTATAATCATTTCTATCATTCTCAAAACAGTCCTGAGTAGTCATATAACTTTCACAATTAGATGGTAATTCGATATCATTCTTACATAAATTCAAAGTTTCAATACTATCATTAGTTATTATTACACTATCATCATTATATAAATTCAAATTCTTATCACAATCAATTGTTACCAAATCATTCTCTTGTTGTACTTTATTCATATCTACAGTATGAAAATGAAGAGATTTCTCATTATGCATGGATATACTCTTATTTATAATTTTCCTTCCTTGTTTTACAGTACAATTTCTACAATCTATAGTTAAATTAAATTTAAAACATTCCCTTAAACCCAAAATAGCATACTCCAAATTAGTATTACACACTAAAAAGTTAACACATTTGGTAATTTTACCCACTTTTAGAGAAATTTTACATTTTTGATTTATTTTTAACACCCCTTTTGCCTGACCAATAATAACTGTAGGTATAGTTTCAATTTTAGCATTTAGTTCTTTAACAAATTTGAGGGGTAATATTGCCGTAGTGGATCCAGTGTCCACTATACATGGTAAATTATAACTATTGGTACATCCACACACAATTAGTTGTCAAATATTAGGAATAGTAGGTGGTGAATTACTAGGAAGAGCATCAGAGGATGTTGCATCATTTCTAAATAAACACTCTTGTTCCCAATGATATGCATTATTTACACCTTTATTTGTACATATTCTACATGGTCTAGAAGGATATGGTTTCTGAAAGTAATTATTTTGAAAATTTCTAGACCCCTGATTTTGATACTGTCTTTGTGGAATCCAATTCCTAGGTGCATTATTGGGCCTATTTGGCTGAAAATTAGGTCTACTTGGTTGAGTCCAAGGCCTAGGTGGTTGAAATTGTTGAAAATTTTGTCTAACTGGTTGTTGATTTATTGTTTGGCTTGAACTTTGAGGAGTGGAAACTTCAACAAATTGCTTAACAAGCCGGTACCATTCAGTGGTACTATTTGGAGGGTTTACATTAATATTATTTCTATACTCTGGTTTTAATCCATCTGTCAACCCTTGTATTAGAAGAGTCTCACCAAGATGGAGTTTCCTCCCAATTCCTACTTTTTTGTGAAAATAATTTTCTAAATTATCTAATTTATCTAAATTTAGAGTTGAGAAATCAGAAAAATTTGGAACATTTAGCTCAATGAATTTTTCTATCAAGATTTTTGAAATCTGTTCATAACTAGTACAATTAACACAATCATTGATATAGACTTTTAGTGCTTCACCCTTTAAATAATGTGGAATAGATTTAAATTTCCACTCTAAATCTTTATTTACCCTAGTACTCATATCATCATAATAATTTAACCAAGCCTGGATTTCCATTCCAGTACTAGGATCAAACTCAATTAATTTAGGTTCAGCCATTATATCAGTATTCATTAAAATAAAAGAAGCACTTCTATTCTCTTTAATACAACCTGACCTTAACAACATTTAAACTAATAGAGTTTTAGTTTTCATAATAGATTAAGTACTCTTTCTGACTTTAATAATAAATAAATAAATAATTCTCATGACTTCATAATAAACTTTACAATAAATAAATAAATAAATAAATACTCTTCATGAAATAATAAATAAACCTCATAAATAATAAATAAATCTCATAAATAAATAATTCTCATACTTAATAATAAATAAATCTCAATAAATAACAAACAATAGCAAAAATAATAACATAAGTGTAAAAATATTTTGAAAAGAACTCACTCCAGTCATCTTGTCTCACAATCACCAGCACTATACATTGCTATTCACAATAGCGATGTAACTTTTTAAATTTCCGGCACTGATCTTTAGTAACTCTCATAAGCTATCGTGTACCAGTAACACTACACATTCGTAATTTTGGAGACACACTCGTTTTTATTGCCGTCACTTCTAAATCCTGTCGACTTTTCTTTTCTCTGTGACATTTTGACTGACGGCAAATAGTTGGTATTGTCGAAAAAAAATGAGGGTTTCCATTCCTAAACACACAGGTAGCAGCCGAATGGTTTTAAAATAATAAGGAAAAATGAAGAATTAACATAAGGCAGTCGCTTGGAACATTATTCACTTTATTTCCACACTCTCGATTAAATCTAGGGAAGATGCTCTCTCCTTCCATGGTAAAAAGAATAAAGTCTATTCTTCCTGTCACAATTACTTTAAAAATACTCCATCTCTTGACAGCCGTCTAGTCTTTAATCCGTTAATATCTAACATCTATCACCCATTACGATACCGTTGCTTCCTCATTCTACTCACATAATAAACAGTATTCATCCAACGTTATACTACCTCCATCGAGTAATCACATTAAATATCCAGTTTGCTACGACTGCAATCCACCACGTTCATCTCTACATACTAAAAACTAAAAAGCTTCTAAACTCACAGCTCCTCTACTATATGCTATATTGCTTTATGCCCTCTCTCTGATTCCCGCCATTCGTATTTATACTCTGCTGAAAAGACTGTTCTAGAAAATTCTTATATCCTCGCAACAGCTATCTAAAGCATAAACAAAGGTTAAAATCTGTAGTCGAGATTATGCAAAAATAACCCCTTTTTCCCTCTTCAGACGATAAAAGAAATAAATTTATGTCTGCGAAGTTTTAATCTTTGAAATATTTTAATTACACCTGGATATTTTAAATAAAAGAATAAATTGAAATAAGTAGGTTTTTTCTTTAAGACAGAATAATATTTTAGCAGTTAAACAAAGATTTAAGGGGAATATGATACCGGGATTTAATAGCGGAATTTAAATAATAAAAGTTTTATTAAAGAAATATAAATAATCGAGCCATTTTTAGATTTACACAATTTGGAATAAATATGAATTAAGATCTTAGAGATTAATAGACTAGGGTTTTAATTTAATAAGGCGGTATAATATACGGAATATTACTGAAAAAGGAAAATTTACATAAAATACTTTAAATTTGGCGCAAAAATTTAAATTTTGTAATATATATATATATATATATATATATATATATATAATTAACAATTGCGTATTATCCAGACAACTCCACCCTCCTCCGTACTCTAACATCTACCCACCCAACCAACCTATAATATTTTTTTTTATATTATTTTACAATTTTTAATTTTTTATAGATATTTTTTTTTATAATTTTTTTGTAATTTTGTTTACGCATGTGTTAATTTGTTTTAATAGATCATGTAAGAAAAGTACTAATTGTATATTAATGAATATATGAATTTTTTTGGAAAACCATGATTTAATGCATCATAAATTAGTTTTTTAATATTATTGTTAATTAGAGGAGAAGAACATAAACATTTTATTCTATATAAATGATTAAGTATTATATTCCGAAATACAGAATGATGTAGACAAGATTTAAAATTTGTAAATGTATTAACTTTGAATTTAAATTCTTTACGTTTGTCATATAAATCAGTGATTGTTTTATTGTCTTTGATTGTAATTTTAAGATCTAAGAAGTTAATTGTATTGTTAGATAAAAGGTTTTCCGTTAATTCCATATTAGTGGGATAATCAACTGGAAATCGAGTAATTGCAGATTGATCAGTATCAATTAAAATGATGTCATCAATATAACGATATAAATGTAGATTATTATTAGTAAAATTACGTTCATAATGATATAAGTATAAGTCAGAGAGTAAACTGGAAGTACAACCGCCTTGTGGTATACCGACATGCTGTAAATATAAAGTATTATCTTGCAATATATAATTATTATAGATAATGAAGTTAGTTAAAGATTTAAAATATGCAATATCTATATTAGATGGTAATTCCAGTTTTTTATAATATTTTTTAAATAATGCATTTATAATTTTATGTAAATCTAATAGGTCTATATTATTAAAAAGATCTTTGAAGTCATATGTTGTTATATTATAAACACAATGAAGATTTTTTAAAATATTAACAAGTTGATAGCTATTTTTTATACAATGTGTATTATCATTATTTGTAGTAAGTACATATAATTGATTAAGAATTTTTAAGAGAAGTGTATTGGCTTTATTATTATATGTATTACAACCAATAGTAACAGTCCTAAATTTAATAGGAGTTTTATGAAATTTGGGAATAAGAACTAAATATGGATAATTAAAATTAGTAGATAAAATATTTAATAGTTTATAATAACTTCGAATTTTACGATTATTTACAATTACAGTTTCATTAGTTTTTTGAAATGACTTATTAGAAGAAATAGAATTTGTAAGAAGTTGGTGATAATATGATTTACATATAATAGCATAATTGTTAGGAGATTTGTCTACATATGTAATAACGTAGTTTTTTTGTAATTTAGTAATTTGTTGGAAATAATGCTTTGTATTAATAGAAACCAAATCAGCAATATTATTTTTTAAAGCCATAGTTAATTTTTCAATTAATAATATCTTCCATTGATTAAAATATTCAATAGGCTTATTATAAGAGATAGAAATTTTATAAATAAAAATATCAATATCATATGTAAACTGTTTGATAATAGATTTAACATAAAATTTAGATGGAAGTCTATATTTAGTACCATAACCCATTAGTTGTTTAATTTAAAATCATGAACAATATCAAGATTTCCAGTGATTATATGTCCATGATCATTGTTTATGTATTTTTTTAGAGTGGGGTCTTTGCAGTTGCACGGAAAATTACTTGCAGCAGATGTATTTTTTGAAAATGTATTGTAGTTAAAAATCTTTCTCCCAATTGTATTCGGATATTTAAAGGTTTTTGATATATGAAGATTATTGATAGGAAAAAAACAATTTTTATCATTAATTATAGAATTGATATTAATTTTATTAAATATGTGATTTGAAAAAGTAATTATCATTTGAGTATTCATGTTCTGAATTTTGTGTTTTTTTTTTGTAAATTAATATTTAAAAGATTAACTCTACTCATAATAAGGTCATAGTAAATATCAGAGAAATGTTTAGAGAAAGATTTACTTAGAAAGACATTTAAATGTTGTACAAGCTGTTTCTTTTTAATAGCAAAGATGTTTTTTCGAATTAACAACCAGTTATAATTCTCTAAGTAATTTCGTTGAAGATCATTAATTTGTTTTGTGATAGATTTTTTGGAAACTACAACTGATGATGAACCCTTTCCGCGTTTATTACGTGTTGTTTTAGCATTTAAATTATGATTAAGAGTAGGATAAATTGGAGAATAATCAATATTGTTATTTATGGATGTGAAGACTTTGACAGGTCTGTTAAATACTTCACTATTAAGTCCATAAGGATAAATTGTGTTATAATATTTCATATATGATGATTCCATATAAAGACGTTCTGATTTATTTTTTAGAATTTGAAGGATTTCAATTGTCGTATTTTTAAATAGATGTTCATGAAAATGTTGAATTTCAGCTGTAGATTGTATATTTTTTGCTATATATATATATATATTTATTTTTTTATTTATTTATTTCAGAAAATGTTGATATGGTAACCGTCTATTGTTATTTATTTGATAATAAATGTTAATTTACTTTTATTGCTTTTTACAAATTATTTAAATTTTTTTGTTCTATGATCATTAATTATTTTGTTTTTATATTTCCTTTAGAAAATAATAGAAATTAATTAAAAAATACAGTACTACCTAGTTATTCCGTCGACCCATTTCGCCAAATTATATAAATCGCCAAAACACTCGCCAAATTATACAAATTGACATAGTTTTTATTTTAAATATCGAAAGAACAAATAAATTAGTATAAAATTAATAAATATATGAATAAAACATCGAAATAAAAATCACATGACGTAAACATGTGTAACTTGCTTAAAGCCAAGTGAATCTGACATTTACGATCAGCCATTATCGGCATTTAATCTTATAGTTTGGCGATAGATTTTGGTCGTCAGGATATCTAAGGAATACCAAAAATGCATATGTAACTGGTATTTGAAAACGAGGTTTTCGCCAAATTTTCGTAAAAAAATAAAAATCACGCCAAACCTGCGGTTCTCGCCAAATATTACCACTCGAAAAAAAAAAAAATGCTAACTGACGAGTTGAAAAAAAAAGCTATTGCGAGATTTGCATCCTGCTAGCGTAACAATACCTAGAATTCTTTGCGACCATGGCAACTTTTATATAGTTTTATTCGAAAAAAAAAATTTATTTTTTAATCAAAATGGAAAACTTACGGTCCCATATTGGCGCGATTTTCTTCTGACGACAATGTCATATATGGAACGGGCCCATAACTGGCGCCAAAGTATCGTTATTTTCCTTGATATGGTAAGCCGGATGTTGCTGTTTATGCTGTTGATGCATTCCTCAAATTGGCGTCGTTAAAAAATCACGCCAATATGAGACGTATATGACATCTTTGCCAAACTTTCATATGAACGGCGAAGGGATCAGACCGTATTTGTTTATGGCAGTTGACGACTTGAACTATTATAATATAGATGAAATGATGGCGGTAGAATAATATATGACGACTTATCACCTGTACCTGGCTAACATTAAAGTACCAAAATGACACCTAGAGTATAAAAAGCGAAGTGTTCCGCCTGGAACTGTTGATGATGGTCACATGACTTAGGATATTGTTATAGATATTGTTTTAAAATACTGGGAGACAAAGTCTCTTATACTTAATTTATTTTATTTTAGCTTCTTTTCAAATGTTTAACTGATCCTCTTTAAACAAAAAACGAAAACAACCATTGGATGTCTTAACACCAACTGATTCGCCCTTAAATTTTTGCAATCAAAGGGAATTGAATGGAAACCCGTTTACAGGGCACACAGGGTTACTGCACAGCTTTTTTTAGCATAATTCAATCTTCTCTAATATATTTAAAACGCCTCAGATTAGCGTGTTTTTAATTTCTGCGGTGTATGAACGGAGGTTGGCGAGTGTAGCTTGCAGGGGGCAGAGCCCCCAAGTTAATATTATACTAATTTATTTCTTCTTACGTTATTTAAAATAAAAATTTTGTCAATTTATATAATTTGGCGATATTGGTCGACGGGATAACAAAGTAGTAACGAGTAATTAACCGTACAGTGATACATCTGCTTTGTTTTATGGCTGGCTTATACAACGGAATGTTATTTTTTAGAGACGACATTTTAATAGCTGGGAGAAAGAAATAACATAAGGGGACTAACAACACCCCGGCAAAGTAATATTTCAAAAGTATCTTGAAATTAGGTAGTTGAAATGATGTATTTTAAATCACGTTAATGAAAGGATTATATTTTTAATGAAATAAATGTAATACAAATAGGATTTGGCAAAAATTGTTCGCAATTTATTACCCGCATTAACATAAAAATATTAGTATTGCAACGGTACATGGTAAGCTAAATGAAACAATTATCTTATAAGCTTTGTACAGGAAAGATGACCAATAGTTCACATTCAAATACACAGGCAAGATTGGCTTCAAGCAAGAGTAATACTAATAACAACATTGTCATAACTGTATGTGAGTTATAATAGTAATATAAAATTGGCTTTGAGCAAACAACCACACAAGTAGCATTTTGTATATGTTTCGGGTGAAACTCGATCAGCAGCTTTTTCCGCATGTGTAACTTAGATATAACTCTTTGAGGTTGAAATAAAATGCTTTGACTCATTGTATTATCTCCTCTTATTATTTATTTATTTATATGAAATTAAAATGAGATGAGTCGTGTTTTTTAAATGTATTTGACATATGTATTTTAAATTTATATATTTTATGCGGAGAATTCACCTCGAAAGAGGGCGAGAAGGACAATATTTTGAGATTTATTACCTGCACCGGCTAAGTGCGTTATTACCGTGCATTTAATGCTTTTTATGTACTTCGCTGTTATATGGACTTAAGATTAATATGCACAATTAGGATTTAAGAAAGTGAGATTTCTTGCCAAATGATATAAATGACTATGAAAATAAAACAGAATAAGTATTATACTGGTTTATATATATATATATATATATATATATATATAAATTGATCTGCTAATACGTATTAAATAAGTTATTTATGTTTGTATATAATCTAATATATAAAAAGGAAAATTTGTCTCTGTCTTGCAATTCCATACAAATCCACAGTTTGGAAGCCAAAATTGTGAAAGTTAAGTACATGTGTATTAAAACACGGCCGAGGCAACTAAAGTAATCCGGAATCGAAATAATTTATAATTAATTTTTAATTAATAAAAACCACCAATTTAACATCAACTTTCAATTAAATTTAAACATTTTTTGTTATAGCAGTTTCCAACAATTCAAATCACAATAAAATTCTCATTACAACAATTCAACAATTAATTTTCTACTGCAAGATTTCCACGTGAAAAATTAAAATGAAATAAGTAGTTTGTTGAATTTAAAAAAAGATGAATATTACGTCGTAAGTTTTCTATTGCAAGATATACATGTAAAACATGAAAATAAAATATGTAGTTTGACGAATTTAAATGAAAGTGAATATTACGTCATAAATTTTCTATTTCAAGGTTTCCACGTGAAAAATGAAAATGAAATATATAGTTTGACGAATTAAAAAAAAAGAGAATAATACGCTATATTGGAAATATAAAGGACGTGCTGAATATAGTATAACGTCATATGAGTGTGTAAAAACGTATTGGAGCATAATAGAAACCCAATTATGAAAATATTGGCATATTTTAACTTTATTTCTCCAATGATTATTTGAATTTAAATAAGTTCATTTATACCTGTATTCTTTTGCGTCTGTTATATAAATTTATACATTTTCATATTGTGTTTTCATCTGATTCATGTTTACAACACTTCGACTGCTTTTTTGTATTGTTTGTTTTATCTTGTACATTAAATTTTGAAATTGATTTTTCAGAACAAACATTTTTCAAATTCCGGGCAACGCCGGGCACTTTAGTTAGTAACAGACAAATGGCTTCTGCATCTGTACATCTATGCTAATATTATAAGGTTTTATAATATTATAATATTATAAAGTGCTTAATATTATTAAAGTTTGTGCGTTTGTGAGGTGTTATCCTTGAAATTACCCAGCCGATTTAAAAAAAGCGGGTAGCCATCTCTGCTCCGAAAAAATACTATATTTTAGGTCGATGAAACAATTTCCATCTATGTGTAGGAGCAAAAAAGTTCTAAAATTGCGATTTCTATTACATTAATTGGGTTAGAAACTTTAAAATCGGTGTGGTGGTTACTTTTAAGATGTAAATACTCGTTATGAACGCTCTCTAAAAGGTTGGAAAATTCAATTTGACAAATAAACGTAGAAATTTCTAGAAAGTTCCTAAATTATGATTTATTTAGAATACTGCAATTTCTGAGGTAGTGTTGAGGTTAGGAATCAGAACTTTGGCATGACAGTAATTTATAAAATATAAATGCTCGTTATAGAACACATTCTAAAAGATCGAAAGAATAAAGAAAGCGGAAAAAAAATCTAGAGAAAATCTAAGTACCGAAGTACATAGAAATTTTAGGAATATAAACATGAAAATTAATATGACTGTATTTTTCATGACGTAAATTCTCGCAATAGGACAATTTCTAAAAAAGTCGCTATATAAAACAGTGCAGCAACAAAAAAATTTCAAAAAAATTCCATTTCTGCGTTACCGCTAAAACTTTGTTTCGGGTTACTTTTAAAATGTAAAATTATCTCTATGAATAGTTTCTAAAAAAATTAAAATTTAAAAAACAAAACAGGAGCAGAAAGCGTTCTCAATTACGATTAATTTGGAATTTTTAGGTATGGAAACTTTAAATGTTTTATAATACTGCATTTCGTCTACAAAACATGCAATTTAAATGCAACAAAGTGGATACACTGTTAAAAATATCGTGAAAAATTACCTCTGTTTATAAAGGCTATCTATTTTCTGACCAATGAGAGCTCTACATAAACGCATATGGAGCGTTCCCATTGGTCAGAAAATAGATAGCCTTTATAAACAGAGTTAATTTTTCACGATATTTTTAACAGTGTAGATACCCACCTAGCATTCAATAAATTGTGTAAATATCGAATAAAGGTCTGTATGAAACAGTGAGTAGGTTGCCCATAAGTGCTTGTTAAAGTGCCCCTTCTCTAGGCTTTTCTCTCTCTCGCCAAGGCCCCTAACACAGGGAAGTGCAGATTTAAATTTGATATGAATTTCTTTTTACTGATTCACTTTTCTAAACATTTTATTATAAAGTCATTTTTTCAATTGTCGTTAGCAGATTTTTTATATATTAACTTATTCTGGTGAAATTTCATAATCGGTTCATAGTGGCGTATTTTAGCTTGCATGATTTTCTGACAAAATATGTGTGGATTTGTAAATTACTTCAAATAACATTTTGTCTGCTCAAAGGCTATGCAGACGATACATTCAGATCTTGTGTCATACTATATTCTGCAATCATTAGCGATTTCCTTTATTTAATACATGCTAAATAGAGCTGAACTTGTGCAGAATATGTTTGAAAACAAAACAATACAGCGTATGTCGTGGCCAGCATGCGCTCATTATTTAAATCCGATCGAGCATATCTAGAACACAATCTAACGTCGCATTGCATGCCACTGTTGATATGTTCGGCACTTTCATTCTATATCAGTTTAATGAGAATTCGTTAATCCTTACCTACAAACTCATTGTATCCATGGAAATCAGATATTCTAAAATATTAACTATTCCGTGGGAGCACACACCATATAAAGTATAGTACATTCTCTTCAAACATCATATTTTTTGTCATTTAGAGTTACTCAAATTGATGCAAAGTGTCTGGTTATGCTCTTGACATCATTTCAAACAGTTAAAATTCCGATAAGATAATTTAGTGTCTTATTCTCTGTTTTACTTTTAATATATTGTGTATTTCCAATTTTATACTCATGCATGGCTGTCTTGCATGGTTTGCTTTCCCTTTATTTTTAAACAATGTATATAAAAGTGTGTATAACAGTTTATATAAACATTTATATATAAGATTTTGTAATTCTGCGATTTACTTATTTTCAATTTTTCAATTTATCGCAGTATATGGACAATTAAAGATAAAATCTCATTTTCTTTGCTTCCACATGTTATTATTAAATGTATGTTCTCAGCAATATCACTCACACTAATCCCTCTGAGGAAAGTCCTAGTTTATATTATACGATTGGTTAGTTTCATGTACAGAAGATTGTTTTAAATTTTCATTACTGTGAAATTGTTTTCATTTGTAGATTGGTTTACATCAATCTAAGTTTGTTTTACAACTACTTTTATACAGAAAAATATTATAAAGTATCTATAAAAGTTTAAACAGGGTTTTTTTATTTATCGCTAGAGCATTAGTTAATATTTTATGAATAATGGGTGCAGCAATGTGTTGTCCATACGTAATTGTAATACAATAAAAAAAGCGTTATTATGTATTTTCCATCTATGAGTATATAGAATAATTGATAAAATTATAAATATTAGACGTTTGAATATGACAAGTGATATTAGAATGTATTACATATTTATTTTCTAATACAATCTAATTAAATTCTTAATAGACTTATTTTGCAGTCTCTTGTTCTTGTAGTCAATGATTATTTCTCCGTGGCAGTTTAAAGATATTTAAAATAATGGATTTGAAAGTATCAGGATATAAGCTCCACAATAGCACAGAGAAATAATTCCCTATTCTGTTACATTGAATCCATTGGTAGGTCTATGGTACAATGCAATTGATTTTCAGAGGCAAATATATTTCAAAACACAATTTCCTCCTAAAGAGTAAAGATAGATATTTTTAAACTAGAATTCCTTTTAAAAATATCATGAAGTTACCGAAAGATTCACTGATATAAGTTTTTTATTGAAAAACACTTATTTAATTTCATCACAAATATTTAACGGGGCTCAGGGCTTGATCGATAATGAAAAACATGTAAACAGAGCTCTCGCTTCGAATCCATACAAAAACAGAAGTATTCAATGTAACTAATTTTAACTTTCTGATATTGTAAGGCATGTTTGTAGTGTTATAAAATTATAAAATGAAGTACTTCAATGTAATAAAACAAAAAAATATATCAAGATTTATAAAACACAATTTTTGAAAAACATTTTAGGTGTCTTATCACCATCCGTAAGATATCTTAACATTAAATTGACGTAAGAACCTATTTTTTGCTTTACAATGATTAGAAAACTTTACTCTATAGAATGAATTAAGGATAAAACTATCACTCAAAGGAAACCTTATTAAAAAAACTCTCAAAATTGAGAACACGAGATTTAAAGTTGAAATGAAATGGGTGCGGTTTTGTAACGATTGTTACATAAATGCTCATAACACCGTTCAAAACGAAAATATTTTTATGCGGTTTTTTGCAACATGTTCAGAATTAATTAAATAATCAAAATAGATACTAAAAGAAAAATCGATTTTTTAAAATTTTTCAAGCCCCGAGGTCCCTTAATTTAATATTATATAAAAATAAAATTTTATGTAAACTGAAGAAAGAAAGGTGCGATTTTCACACGCACGCAATCGGTTCAGAACAACAAAGACATTGTAAAAAATTTTAACTTGGCATTGTGCCAAGTGTCCTTGTTAAGGAGGTAGCAAAGGTGCAAAACTCCTTGGTCCGCGCTTTTGATTTCTAGGTAGTTTTTAAATTATATATAAGCTAATTAAAGACACTTTTATATTTCAGTAAATTCGGAAATAGGAAAGTGGTCTATTTTTACAGTACTTTTCGACGATATCGCTGAAAACGTAATACCAAAAATTAAAATAAATGTATTTTTGATTTTCTGTTGCGAGATATTTCGTACGATATCCTACGAGATATACATATAAAAGTTTTTAAAAATAAATTAATAAGCCGGTAATTAGTAAATTAATTTGTAAAATGTAAAATTAATTTGATTTATGCTAAAATTTTACGATAAGTATTCCATATTATTGGGGAAACTACAAAGAAAGAAAATAAATTAATTTATCCGAGAATTATAAAACAGCGCAATAGTGCACAATAAGCAGGAATTATTACAGGACTAGATATAACCAGATATGGATAAAACATCAAAACAAATGTTTCACTTGTTTGAAAGATAAATAACATCTGATGTAAATTCAATTTTTTAGTTATTCACGTAGGGGAAGGTAATGTAGAATTGGACAGCGGGTTTAACCGGAGAAGTAAAGTTTCAATCTTTGGCCGCTGGTAGCAGCATTTGTCATGCAACTATTGTGTCTATTAAGCAAGAAGGCAGAAATTACCGCCATGTTGGATCGAGTTGTCTGAATATTTGCAAGTGATAGTGAGTTATTTATTTTTTGCGAGTTTTCTAGTGCACAAAGGAGCTTCGTAGCTTGTGTGAAAGCAAACACAACAATGTATTTTTAGTGATTTGTTATATATATTGGTTGCTATGTTTTATACTGTAGGCCATAAAGTTGCATAAACGTTCTGTAATAACCTTGCAACATGTATGTGATATGTTGTAAAAGAGTCAGAGAGTAGCGTCTGGGTTGTATCGGACAAAAGTAGATTAATTTTAACACAATTGTTCTAATTGGTAAATAAATCATATTAGATGTATATTTCCGACTGGGCGAAAAATGTCTGGATCAGTATTCGAACCAGGGATCTCTTGACTGAAATCGCCAATGCTCTAACATCTGGGCTATCCAGGAGAAATCTGTCGAATCTTTTTTACCCAGGTAACATTATTGATTATAGCATCTGGTCTGAAATCCGCTTCAGTTCAACAGAATGAATCGCAGGTAATGGAACTCCAGAAATTTCTAGATACATAATTACACTAGATTAATTGTAACACAATTATTCTAATTGGGAAATAAATCATATTTATCTAAATTTTCAACTCACTGGTAGGCCTAATTTTTCCTCAGACTCCTCATGATAAAAATTAATCGAAACAGCTATTAGAGGGGATTTCACGTCTTCTAAGCACTTGAAGTTCGAAGTTCGTAAGATATCAAAGTCCTAGATTTTTTAAAAAAAGTGAAATTTTAACCTCATCTATGTTTAAAACTCAACGTGAGAAGAATGAAGGAGAGAAACAAAAGAAAGAACAAATCGCAGAATCAAAAAACAGGTTTGAAAGAAAATAGCTTTAAAGGTATGGAAAGACAACTTAACCTGAATGTAGTCGCGTCTTTTTTTAGAACGTTATTGGTCGGGCTCGGTTTTTTGCCATAGGCCACCTGCACATAGAAAATATAGAATAAGAATCACTTGTCACTTAATATTCAAATATTACATTTCAATGAAGTTATAAATTTCCAGTTTACTTAAATTATACATTTTATTCATGAGATTTGGATAATGGGAAAAGGTAAAAGCTGACATTATGAACTAACGGGATCGTTGCGTAGAATATTCCACCAGTTTCAACTTTGTAAAAATGTAGAAAACAGAAAGTGAAAACACAGATGTCTTGTTATTGGTGGGTGGAGAAACATTTAAAGTCAGCTACATCGGAGTTCTCCATTGTAACTGCAAGGCGTTATGAGTTAGGAAAAGATAATTTAATGGGCTGAAAAAACAATGACACATGCCAGTTCTGGGTTAATTTTGAAAATTAACTTAAAGTGAAAAGGGAAAAGATAAAGTTCACAACAAATGTAGTAACATTTAGCTGTTTCTAAATCAAAAAAGGACGTTTTTCCAAGCACAAAACCAATCGCGATACAACCCTTCAAAGGTCAGAAAGGTCATATTACAAGTTTTATAAAAAGTCAACGGAAACCTAAGAAATTTGATTCTAGGAAAATGGGCTTTTTCAAGCATGGAAATAAAATATCAAACTTAATATTATAGTAGTAAATATTCAAATGTAACCACTATTTTTATTTATTTAGAAAATTCTTAAGCCTCTAATACTACCCGACCTTCTCTTATTGTTTTAAGGCCTTACATGTCTCAATGCTATTTTTGCAAAGAGTGAAAAACCGAATTTACCATTTTCAGAAACGTAAAAAACCGAGACTACGAAACATAAATTAAATTAGTTATATAAAATACAATATTATCAACAAAACTTTCGTAAAAACGTTTACTTTCGTAAAAAAATGTTACGTTTTCTTATCACTAGCTGGCGATGAAGTAAAACAATGTCAAGATGTTTTTTTACTGAAAATTAGCAGTTCTTTTATATGAAGGTTTCTTCTTAACTCCTTCACGATGAGAATCACTTATGCATGACCTATAAAATGTTCAGGTTTTTAATTTATCCTACCATTAATTTTCATTTGCAAATTTTATCTGATTTAATTACATATTTTCTACTAATAAATTAAAAAATTCCCTGTAAAAACCCGTGGTAAAACATTACCAACTCCGTATGCATATTGATCCCAAAGGTGTTAAAAGTTAAGAAAAATTTCAAAATAGCAAGAAACGCTAATTCTTTATAAACATTGAGAATGCGTTTCCAATGATATCCAACGATAAAATATTTGAGATATGTCAAATACAAGTAATCACTAAACGACAAAATTCTCATAAATATGAACTAATACTTTTCCAGTCATTTTATTTTTTGTTTAATAATAAGTGCTTTATTAGTATGAATAATTATTCTTAACTTACGTTTTCACGTGGTAATCCTTTATATTAGGAGTGCACAACCTTTTTAAGAGAAGGGCCACTTATAAAAATTTATGGGTTGTGGAGGGCCACATCAGTGACAAGGGGGGGGGGGGGAATTCTATTTCTGGAGGTTGATCTGTGGCCTATAGTGCGATAAAAAAAAAGGTTTCAGAGGGGAGGGTGGTAGTTTTACACTTCTAGGTTCCCCTAACCGGTCAACATATCCAATTCAGTTGGCAAGGATATATCAGCAGTTTACGTTTGTATATATTACAGAGATATAGCAAGTATTATTTAGAAGAACTGATAATATTCCTTGCCTTTATTCGGGGAAGTAAATTCTGTTTATTTAAAAGTGCTAAAAAACAAACATAGGTATGAAAGTGGCTTGTGCCGAAAAAATGTGAACTTTATGAACGAAGGGGGGATGAGGAGCCGAGCAACGAAATTTGCGATTTTTTTTGCACCTGATTGTCAAAATTCGCAATTTTCCCGAAGCCGGTTGACAAAATTCACGTTTTTCCGCACCTGATCGACATAATTCGAGATTATTCGTAGCTCGATCGACAAAACTCGTCATTTTTCCGAGCCCGGTCGAGAAAATTTGCGATTTTTTCACCCCTGACCGACAAAATTCCCGAATTTTTCCTCGTCCGACCAACGAAATTCGCGATTCTTAACTGACTCTAACGAAATTTGCAATTTTTTTCCTATGGCAAACGGACGAAATTCGCGCTATTTTTTCGCAATAAACTGACAAAACACGTGATTTGTACGCAGCTGATCAACGAAATTTTCAATTTTCCGCTTATCATCGAGAAAATTCGCAATTGTTTCGTGTATGATAAACGAAATTTGCGAATTCTCCGCGCCTGATCGACAAAATTCGCGATTTTTTTCGTGCCCGACCAACGAAATTCGAGATTTTTTGGAGCCGGATCGACAACACTCGCGATTTTTTTCATACCCCATCGACGAAATTTGCGTTTTTTCCACGCCTGATCGATGAAATTTGCGATTTTTCCGCGCCCGATCTATGAATTTTGTGATTCTTAAGTAACTGAAAAATTTTGCTTTTTTCCAGCGGCAAATTGACGAAATTCGGGATAAACAAACGAAAAATGCTATTTTTCCGCAGCCCATCAAAGAAATTTGAGGTTTTTCTGCAGCCCATCAACGAAATTTGAGATTATCCCGCTCCTAATAGAAAATATTTGCATTTTTTCCGCCCCCGATCGACGAAATTCGTGATTCTTACCTAACTTTTTCTCGCAACTGACGAAACTCACGATTTTTACGCAGCCAATAAACAAAATTTACAATTTTTTCGTACCCGACCAATGAAATTTGCGATTTTTTGCGTCTGATCGACAAAATTCGAGATTTTTCCGATCTCGATCAATAAAACTCGCGATTTTTTCTTGCCCGATAGGTCAAATTTACAATTTTTTCCGCGACTGATCGACAAAATTCACGATTTTTCCACACCCGATCAACGATATTCGCGATTCTTAACTGGCTGACGAATTTTTCAATTTTTACCGCGGTAAATTGATGAAATTCACGATTTTTTTCTTGCGACCTATGGACAAAACTTTTTTTTTTTTGTCCATAATAACAATTGACAATTCTTTGCAGTTATAAACTGACGAAGTTCGCGGGACACACATAAGACCATCGCGGACCACAGGTTGTACATCCCTACTTTATATGTTTTAATTTTTTAAACACATACCTTTTTCGAAAATAATAAATTTTAAAAAGTTTTTAAAGAAATTAGTCGGTAATTTCGATAGTTAATTTTGCAGACGATTCTCTTTTGAGACAGTTTGTGTGTGCAAAATGCACCAAACAAATCATACCTTAAATTTCCCAGACATTTTGGTGAATTCATCGCAATTTAGAGATTGCGTCTTTTGCTATTGCAGGTACCTTCCTTATGTAATCCTTCGATATTTATATGGTTTTTATTATGAGCTCCTGAAACACATTTATCGTATGATAATTAGAAATGCATAAAGGCAAAATGCATAATTCTCATACGATAAAAAATTCTTATGATTTTGTTAGTAAAGTAAAAATATTAACCCTTCCAATTGTTCTACGCTTTCTCTTGATGTCAAATCTTTATTTACCAATGTTTTGATTGATGGTTCTCTTTTTTGCTTCGAAAAAAGATTACGTGAATTTCATTTCTCTGATACTGAAGTCCAAGATTTTGTTAATTTAACTAAAATTTGCATTACTCAAACTACTTTTGACTTTCATAATAAATTTTTCAAACACTCTGACGGCTTAAGTATGGGTAACCCATTATCTCCAATCCTTTGTGATATTTATATGCATTATTTTGTGGAGAAATTATTAAATCTGGTTAATTTTAAATGTTGGATGCGTTATGTTGACGATACTTTTGTTTTAGTCGAAAATCCTTTTGGTATTTCTACCATTCTTCAAACTGTCAATTCTATCAACCCATATATTCAGTATACTTTTGAGTTAGAAAATTGTAATAAACTACCTTTTCTCGATGTTTTAGTTACCAAATGTGAATCTTCTTTCAAAGCTTGTGTTTATAGAAAACCTTTTTCTGTCTGTAACCCATCATGCGCTTTCTGAAATCATCCTCTCAACCAAAAAATCGGTGTTTTTTACACGTATGTAAATCGTGCTGTCAAAATTTGTTCTCACTCTGCTTTCCTTAAGGATGAACTTAATTACTTAAAAAGTGTTGCTGACAAAAGAGGTTTCAATCCTACTGTTAACAATAATGCTTTAAAGAAATGCAATAGACCATCTAATAAATCTACTCTTTCCAAATCTGTCAAAAGCAAACCTGGTAATTTTTTTGTCCTTCCCATTCATCCTCCTTTATGTTTCAAATTAGCTAAAGTTTTACGTCGTTTAAAAGAACACTCTCGTTATGTAATTAATCAAGAAATTTCTAAATCTTCTATTGCCACGCACTCTTGGGATTCTGACCATAGTTTTAATTTTCAAAATGCTAAAATTATCTTTAATGCCAATAGTATATCTGAATAGGACTTTCTTGAAAATTTGGCTATTTATCTTAATCGTGACGCTATTGTTAATGATAAATCTGATTTCACAATGCTTTCTTCAGCTTGGAAAAACCTTTTCAGTACCACCATATCAGTTATTTTTTGTATTAATTAATTTTAGTCTGTTTTTATAATTTATTCATTTATGTGTTTTTATTTCATGCGTTCTCATAGTTTAATACATGTGTGTGTTTCCCCTTTATTATAATTTATTTTTATTTTCATGAACTTTTTTTTTTCATTTTGCTTCCTTATTCTCCTTCTACTCTGTGTTCTTTAGTTTTAAATATACTTTTCTGTGATTGGTTGTTGTCTCCTGTTATCCTATTGGCTGTTGATTTCTAATTTCCTATTAGCTGGTTCTTCAGCTTGTTTTTCTTTCCCTTCTCTCATTTCAGTCTTGCTGCTGCTTTCATAGTAGAAGCACGTCTTTTTGCGCCTGACAAAAAAACTCAGATCTTTCGAAAGGCCTAGCTAATTCAAGGTTTTGATGGTGTTTTATGAAGTTATTTTAGTTCGAACTAAAAACGAATTATTTTACGGAACATGAGAACTGAAAAGAACGTTCTAGAACATACAATAAAATCTGTATATGATAAAAATAATATAATCTTAGAAGATCTTTATAAAACGTCAGATATATATATATATATCTTCAAGGAAACGGATAAAAACAAAAAGAAATAAGAAATTTTGTTTAAAGCCTAAGGACATAACCTTAGAAAAATAACATGTCCTACTGTTATATTTTAGCGAAATTTATAAAGTGCCGTAAATCACTTTTAGTGCTTTAATCTTAGAGTTTACTTTGCAAACTTTTAGTTTATCTACGAAACACTTTCCTTGTGATGAAACCAGATTTCTGTTTACAAACAAAATCATAGCTTGCTGCTAAAATAAAGTAATGAAAGAACTGTAGCGTGTTATTGACGTTTTCTGTAAAGAAGGAATAAACGTTTTCGGGTTTATATATGATACAGGATATGTATATTTGTAAATGTTGTAAATTTTCATGAAAGCTACACAATAAAAATATTTTGTATAGGTATAAGGCATTTTATGTGAATTTCAATTAAAATCGCACATTTTCACGGAATTAACGGAAATTATCATTTTTATCATTACACGTCCACTATTAAAAACAATTTTTTTTCTTCCAAGACAGACAAACGAAAGTATTCGTTTTTAATTGTGAGAAAACGAACAATCCAGTTAAATATTCGAAATTCATGTTTTGGCCTATACCTAAGCCACTGGATGTAGGCAGGTGATGACGCAGACAAAGCATTCACTCCTTTGATGATTTTTTTCTTCTTCAACTCCACACCCCTTTTTGTTTTCGTTTTTAATTCTTTTATTTATTTTTTTAGTACGAATTGGTCCTATCAAAAACTTCAAATCATGAAAGTTGTAGATAATATTAAGGAGATTTATAATAAAATTAATTGGATTTGATATCTTGAGAATTCACGAAGTTATGAATTTGTTTCTCCCAAAAACCCTATTTTTGCGCCCTGTGAGCCCATTTTTAATTTTATCAAAAATATGTGAGGCATAAATTTTTGGCCCTATTTTTAGAAGCAATAAAAACTTTAAACTGATTTGATATGTACAAAAATTAAGATATATATATATATATATATATATATATATAGATAGATAGATAGATATAGATATAGATAGATAGATAGATAGATAAATAGATAGATAGATAGATAAAGATTTTTACTGAGGGTGGTTTTGAGTTCTAGGGGTCATGTTCGGCGTAGATCTGCAAACATTTTTCAGAATTTCCAACATATAGGAGAATGTAATAAGTAGTATTTCATACAAAATCTTTCTAATTATATTTTAAACCCATGCCTTTTATCAGTATATTATGTTATTTCTCATTCGAAAACTTTAATATGTTAAAAGCGACACTTCTTCGTAAAACCCCGTATTCTATCTTATATCTTCATATTTTGAGACATTAAATTTTTATTTCTTTAGAATGTTTCTTAATACCGTTTTTTTAATTAAAATTATTATTCTATATTTTAGCATTTCTTTCAAGTAATTCCCGCGTCTAAAATATTTACCTTTTTCTTGCTACGCTGTTGATAAAGAGTACCAATATTACGTCATGATTCCCGCCTTGCTCATCGTTTTCAAGTAGCCACTAGGCGTACCACCCCCCTGACCATCGCTTAACTTAACTTCGTTGGAGCTTTGAAAAGTAGAATCAGCATATACTGGGGCAATTTGCTAGAATTAAAAGAGGTTAAACAGACCTGGAGAGAAAATTTGTACGTTTTTTGTCTTACCTGATAAATCCATGTCATCGGCAGAGATTTTCTCCAATTTGATATGTGTCTCTAATAATCTAACATTCGAATTGTATTCTTTAAACGAAACACAGCCGAAATATGGGCAAAACTGGACAACCGGTGGAATTGACAACCGGTGGAACCGATATGCAAAGTCTAATAAATTATTTGATAAAAATGCAGCTTCTTTTACATTAACGGGAAGTTCGCAATGTATCGCGATATGGCCTTCCACTGTGACTACAAATTAATAAAATTAGATCTGATTTCATTCGTAAAAACTTTTTTTTTTAAGCGTGCAGCAAATGTATAACATTTTTGTTTTTAAAGTAACGTAACAAAATTTCAAGTGTTGAACATATAGATTATTTAGATATAGATTATTAGAAACGTTTAAAACAAATTAATGAAATTGTTGAATGGAAATAATGATATTATTTCCAAAGTATTAATTTCATTTAATCACGTTTCAAATCTAATTTCCTATGAATTAACATCTAAAATTCAAATTCTGCTGTGATACTTGTGAAGTTTATTTATTCTTCAAGACCAAATCAACTATTCCTTTTCAAATATAAGTGGGTTTTGTTTTTTACGCTAAAGCTATTTATTATTTCTTTAATAAGACATTTTATATTCTGATAAACATTCACTGGAGTAATTTACTTTTCTTCTCCTTTTCCCGAGACACATAAATAATTTACAGTTCTTAAGAACTTCAAAATATTCTCATGGTGAAGTACTAAACAAATTTCCTTTAATTATCCTTGTATTAACATTCGTTATATTACTCTTCCAATTGTTTAAAGAAACTACCACGTGTTTATAGACGATTTCCGATTAAAAAATATTTAGCTCTCAGCGATATTAAATAAAGTTTTATTATTTACTAGCAAACCCCGCGGTTTTGCTCGTGTAATATTTAAAATATGCCAAGTGATATATTTATATGTCTAATTTTTATTAAAAAGTACTAACTACATTTTTATTTTATTAAAAGTTAATTATTTATTTTATTAAAAGGTACTTATTACTTTTAGGAATAATTAAAAAATTACTATTTAAGACACAGTTTGATGAAACATAATTATTACACTGCATTAGGCAGAAATGAGACTTAAATTAATAAAACGAAATAAATGATAATTCAGAAAATATTTTAAAACTTTTATGCTCAATTAATACGCTCATTTCAGTATTCATTTGAAGTTTTGAATATTTTAGAAACCATCCTCTTACATCTTAAAATTAACCATCATGTCATATTCCAAGTCCTACCACCTCTCTCAAAATAAAGGGCTATGTTGAAATAAGAACTGTTACCATTAATTTGCCAACATTAATTTTGAAATCGGTTTGTTATTTCCTAATATTCCACAGAAATGTAATTTAGAAAGCTTTTAAAGGCCTTTTTTAGAACATTTGTTGTTCCTGTGAACCCCAGGTGGTAGAATCATCGGCATAAAATATAGCCTGTGTAGGATCCGAGACTGTTACCACTGATTCGCAACTATTACTTTTATAATAGGTTTATATTCCCTGAAGTAGCATATAAATCGTAATTTAGGATTTTTTTAGAATACTGTTCGCACCTCCCCTTCGCTTCACCCCTTTTTAATTCGAATTTATTTTCGACAGTCCTTCGAGGGCATTTATATTTTATAAGTAACTATCATGCCATATTTAAAGTTTCTAGCCTCTTCAGTACCACAGAATTGCAATTTAGAAAGTTTTCTGTTCCTGCAACCCTCTTGTGGTAGTAGCACAGACATAAAATATAGCTTATGTTTGAGCAGGTTCTATCACCAAGAATTTGTCATCATTATTTTTTTAATCGGTTTGGTATTTGATAAGATTGCATAAAAATTGCAATTTATAACGCTTTTCGCTCACTTCATCTTTTTCAATTTGGAATTTGCTTTCGACTGTTCTTAGAAAGCAGATGCATCTTGTAAGTAAATACCATGCTATACTTCAAAGTGTTAGACCGCTCAGTTGTGGAACAAATGCAAATTAGAACAGGTTTTACTTTTGCAACCCTCAGATGGTGGTGACAACAACATAAAATATAACCTATGTTATAGCAGGGACTGTCATCATTGATTTGCAACTATTACTTTCGAAATAGCTTTAGTATTTCCTGAGATTGAGTAGAAATCGCAATTTAGATCGTTTTTAGAACGCTTTCGCCCATTTTCACCCCCTTTTTAAATTTCCAATTTTTTCGAAACTTTTTTTAAAGATCATTTATATCTAATAATGTACATTGCCTAATTTTAAGTTGCTAGTCCCTACCGATCACAAAAATCGAAATTTAGAACGCTTTTTTGCTCCTGCAACGTCTAGGTGATAGTGATACCGACAGTAACCGACAGTAACCGACAGGACAGTACCGACAGAGTGCCCTTCAGTAACGCAAAAATCGCATTTTTAGAAAGTTTTTTGCTCCTGCACCCCCTTTGAGTTAGTGACACCAATATAAAATATAGCCTATCTTGGAGCCAGCGTTGTCACCATCATTTTGACACCAATAATTTTTAAATCGGTTTGGTATTTCCTGAGATTATGTAGAAACTACCATTTAGAACGTTTTTTAGAACGCTTTTTGTGCATTTTCACCCCTTTTAAATTTCGAAATTGTCTAAGAACTGTTCTTAGACATCGTTTATATCTTATATGTAATAAATATTCCAAATTTCATATTTCTAGGCCCTTCAGTAACGCAAGGAGCAAGCCTTGTCACCATCCTTTTGACACCAATATTTTTTATATCGGTTTGGTATTTCCTGAGATTATTTAGAAACTACCATTTAGAACGTTTTATAGCTTTTATATACTCTTAATTTTTTATGTACTCTTAGCGCATTATCACCACTTTTAAATTTTGAATTGTTTAAGAAATGTTCTTAGACATCATTTATATCTTATAAGTAACTAATATTCCAAATTTTAATATTTCTAGGCCCTTCATTAACGTAAAAATCGCATTTTTAGAACGTTTTTTGCTCCTGCACCCCGTTTGAGGTAGTGGCACCTGCATAAAATATAGCCTATCTTGGAGCAAGATCTATCACCATCATTTTGACACCATTATTTTTTAAATCGGTTTGGTATTTCCTGAGATTGTGTAGAATCTACCATTTAGAACGATTTTTAGAACGCTTTTTATGCATTTTCACCCTTTTAAATTTCGAATTGTTTAACAACTGTTCTTAGACACCATTTATATCTTATAAGTAGCTGATATTCCAAATTTCATATTTCTAGGCCCTTCAGTAACGCAAAAATCGAATTTTTAGAAAGTTTTTTGCTCCTGCACCCCCTTTGAGTTAGTGACACCAACATAAAATATAGCCTATCTTAGAGCCAGCGTTGTCACCATCATTTTGACACCAATAATTTTTAAATCGGTTTGGTATTTCCTGAGATTATGTAGAAACTACCATTTAGAACGTTTTTTAGAACGCTTTTTGTGCATTTTCACCCCTTTTAAATTTCGAAATTGTTTAAGAACTGTTCTTAGACATCGTTTATATCTTATAAGTAACTAATATTCCAAATTCCATATTTCTAGGCCCTTCAGTAACGCAAAAAGCACATTTTTAGAACGTGTTTTCCTCTTGCACCCCCTGTGGGGTAGTGGCACCGACATAAAATATAGCCTATGTTCTAAGTTGGACTAACACCTTCATTTTGATACCATTATTTTTTAAATCGGTTCGGTAGCTCCAGAGATTACCTCTAACAAACAAACAAACTTTACATCTTTATAATATTAGTATAGATTTAAAGATGTCTGTGAAATTATGTTTAAAGCTACTGTAAGAATAAAGGAAAAACAATGATTTTATAACATTTGTCTATTTAAAAGTATTGAGTTTTAAAAATATTATAATATTATTTTATTTTAGTCCTTATATATTTAAACTGCTTCATATGTTTTATTTTCTACTCTAAATTTCCAATATGCCTAAGTATCAATCTTCATAAAAACTATAACAAATTTGTACATCTGTTTCGGAATGACAAATTTATTAAGATCCCAAACGTAAGGCGTAATGATGTCTTTTAACGTGCTAAATTTTCATAGGCATTAGTTTTTTTGCAACGTATTTATTTATTTTCCAAATAACCGACAATCGGAATAAAAATGGATGCACCAACAGTTCAATAATTTCGCTTTAGTTTCTAAAATGAAAAATCTAAAAAATATTTTTAAACTGGAAACACAAAGACCATTTTATCTTTTTAAACAAATTAATATATTTAAAAAATTCTTAAATCTTTACTAAAGTACTTTAAAAAAATCAAATATATTACTTAATTCATGGTACAGGACACATTCTTTCCAAAACAAGAAATTCTTGTTCGAAAACATAATTACAGAAAATACTTTACAATGACTATTTCACCTTAACCCTCTCGCTGCGTAATTGTTTTATCAAAATAGCTTCAAAAATTGCGTACTTAATTCCTTCGAGACGAGCGTCTTTTAAGAATTTTTATTCTTTTGCCACCGCTTTTTCAAAACAAAAAATTTCGTCTGATTTAATCGGGAAAATGCTCCATTTAGATAAGGGAAAATTTACAATAAAAAGTAACTGGTGGGAATGATGAAGGCGGGTTAATTAGACGGATAAAATGCATCCCCGATGAAATCTCGTGTTGCACAAATTTTATTACTGATACGTTGCCCGAGAAACTCTCGGGGTGCATAAATTTTACTACTGATACTTTGCCCGAGACACTCTCGGGTTGCACAACGAAAGGGTTAATGCGTATTTTGTCGTTATATTTGAAAGTCAATTTTGTATAGGTATCTCATTCTTTTACCTCTATTACCAGCTTTTATTTAGCTTGACATGCTTGCCAGTTTGGCTTAAATTTCGCAATCTTATTTTTAAATCTTCCTGCACTAAAACGAATATAATTGCACGTAGTGTGACATATTTCTTGTGCTAATACAATTTTACAAAATTTACAATAAAAAATAACTGGTGGGAATGATGAAGGTGGGTTAACCCTTTGAGCTCCGGGTTATTAAAATTTTAAAAATATGCTAGAAAAACACTTAAATTGTGATTAGGGGATTGTCTGAAATTGAACCATGTGATTAAAAAAATTTTTAAATACCCCCTTTAGGCTGGGGGACGTGGGAAGTTTTTCCACCATCAGAGCTCCAGAGCATTCATTTCAACACGCAAATACAAGAAATGACACCGCAAAGTTATTCTAAAATTACTATAATTGCTGAAATTTCAACATATTTTAAGCAGTTACATTGTTTAAACAAATTCTAAGACTATTAAAATATTTTAAAAATTTATTAAATGAGAAAATTCAAAATTTAAAATTTTTTAAATCATAATATAAAAATACAAACTAATCAAATTTATAGATGAAACAGATTTTAAAAATATTTAATTTTTGTTTAGAAATATTTAAAACATAATAAACTCATCAATCTGCTGAATTAAACACAAGTTTAAATTCCTTGGAATTAAATTATAAGCATCTAAATTTTGGTTCTGAAACACTGTCTGGTATGTAATTTTAGTGCTGCCATCTACTGACAAAGCACACTTTTGTAGTCCTTAGAGCTCTGCTGGTAGAAAATTCTACCATTACTTATTTCTATCCCCTGTAATTATTTAAATTTTCAGTTAAGTGATTTGCATGTAATTATTATTAAATGTTTGATGTGTCCAAGAGAAAAAAATTTTATCTCCTTTGAAAAATATTTCTTTATAATGCTTGAAAAATACAAAATTTCTAAACCTTCAAAATTGGAGTGTTTTTAAGGTCGCATTAAAAACCTACTAGATATTTGCAGAGAATAGTGCTGCCATCTAGATTTTAAGAAGACAAGTAAAATCTAGAAATCCCAGTTTTTGCAATTAAAATGGAGACTTTTTGAAGGAAATTAAACGATTTTGATTTTATGTGGGTGAAAATTCACCCGGCAGAGCTCAAAGGGTTAATTAGACGGAGAAAATGCATCCCCGATGATATTTCGGGTTGCACAAATTTTACTACTGATACGTTGTCCGAGAAACACTCGGGTTGCATAAATTTTATTACTGAAACGTTGCCCAAGAAACTCTCGGGATGCACAGCGAGAGGGTTAATGCGTTTTTTTTTCGTTATATTTGAAAGTTAATTTTGTATAAGTATCTCCATTCTTTTACCGCTATTACCAGCTTTTATTTAGCTTGGCTTGCTTGCCAGTTTGGCTTAAATTTCGCAATCCCATTTTTAAAAACTTCCTGTACTAAAACTAATATAATTGCACGTAGTGTGACATATTTCTTGTGCCAATACAATATTTTGTAAAAAAGGAATATTTGAATTTGTTTCAGCCACCCCTCAGGCGGCAAAAACTTTTCTCCAATAAGGGTACGTAAATGTCATCAAGTATGCGATCAAGTAAATATCTTCGCGAATGTGATCACGTAAGTATCGATTTATTGCTTCATAAATTTTACTACTGATACGTTGCCCGAGAAACTCTCGGGTTGCACAGCGAGAGAGTTAATGCGTATTTTGTCGTTATATATGAAAGTTAATTTTGTATAAGTATCTCCATTCTTTTACCGCTATTACCAGCTTTTATTTAGCTTGGCTTGCTTGCCAGTTTAGCTTAAATTTCGCATTCCTATTTTTAAAAACTTCCTGTACTAAAACGAATATAATTGCACGTAGTGTGACATATTTCTTGTGCCAATACAATATTTTGTAAAAAAGGAATATTTGAATTTGTTTCAGCCACCCCTCAGGCGGGAAAAACTTTTCCCCAATAAGGGTACGTAAATGTCATCAAGTATGCGATCAAGTAAATATCCTCGCGAATGTGATCACGTAAGTATCATTTTATTGCTTCAGAAAAAAAAGCTGATGTGCCTGGATCAGATCTTGGCATGGTTGGTAAATATGCCATCTTACTATTCTATGCATGGACAGAATGGGTGTGAGTTCGATCCTTAAGAGGATCCTTTCGATCCTTCATTTTAATTTAACAGAATTATGTTTAACGCCAATGTGCTTTATCTTGTAGTTAATCTTCTGTAAACTTGACCATATCCAAATGACTTATTTAGATAAATGTGATTTGGCTCAAGAATGCATTTCAAGATATGTCATTGTATATATTTCCACTTTAATGCACATTGTAGGCATCATCGCTACCGTGATAACTCTATTACTTACTTTAAGTTGCTGCAGAAAACAGATGTTCTTTGTTGAAACAGATTTTTAAAAATCATGCCACGAAATTATCAAAGCAATCACTAAACACAGTTAAAGTTTAACAAGAAATTTCATTTCAAAGTACATTTTCCTTAGCACGTTATGTAAAAAATGAAATTATGTTATATTTAGACGGGTTTTATGAGCGATAGATTTGAAAGTGATATCGCAGTTCGTTACCAAACTCGTTATGACACTGACATGCCGCTCTAACTTTTGGTATAAATTTATGTCATGACCGGAAAAGTAGCTACAGAAAGAAAGAAATCTTTGACGTTAACTACATTTAAATAAACAAACTAGAACCTAATTTTTATTGGGAAAGCAATAAAAGGCTTTCTATAAAAAAATAGCCATGAAAAATAATTAATGTTATCTTGAAAGATTTTAATACTTCATTATAAGATTTAATCAAGAATAATGAAATTGTTTTTCTTTCAATTTTTTATTTTTTTTACCATTAGATTTACTCCTACTTCGTATTATTTTTTTAAAACATACATTGGTGTTTTATAGTTTTTAATGCATTATTGTACCATTATCTTCGTATATTTGTAGGAAAAATTGAAAGAATTGCAAAATTAGTAGCGGTTTTTCGAGGAATGCTTTTTACACGTTGAAGAAAAACATAAAATATATTGATCATTGGTATATTTTGAATTTCCTGAAGATTTTTTTTTATGACTAGTTACTTTTATTTTTGAAAGGAGACTCGAATTTGAAGGAATGAAAGTAAACACGTATTCAACTATTCAATCTTAGATTTTCTAGTAGTTTCCTTTACTGGCTAAGAAAAAATAAACAGTCCATTTGCAAAAATAAGATCTATCTATACATTCTGACTCCTAGTGTTAGTAAAGTTTTGAGGTGTTGTTATCCCTACGCGTATTTTTGTCTTAATCTTTAAAAATATGCATTTCACTGATTTTATTATATTTTAAAGGATTGTTTTATGTAATTCTAAATATAAAGTTCACATTCAAAAAATAATAAAATAATAATTTTCGTAGTACGTAATATACTTTCAATTTCATGACAGACATTATGTCTACCAGAGTTACTAAAGATTTGAGTTGTTATCTTACGCGTAGTTTTGTCATATTCTTTATAATCATGCATAGCATTCCTTTTATTATAGTTTAAAGGACTGCTTCATATAACTCTAAATATAAAGTTCACATAAAAAAATAATTTTCTTAGCAGAGTGTGGACATGAAATTACCTAACTGCCAGGAAGGTTTATGTGTTTCACGCGTATCTGGTATGTGGATTTCTTTATACCATCGAAACATCCCAACGGCTGGATGGATTTTAATGAATTGGGTCTCTATCGATTCGTCTTAACCGTCTGATGGTTATAAGCAGGATTTGTTTTTATAAATCCAAAATGGCGGCCGTAAAATACAGTATGGCGATAGATACGAAAAATACTTTTTTACGCTCCATACCGAATGGCATATCATTAGATAGGTCTTTAAAAATTACACAATGTTTAACTGACTGTTTTACTGTCAGAAGCTCCGTTTAAATATTCCACACAATTGTGTAGGTTGGATCTCTAGCTGTACTGCAACTTTAACCATCAGAGACATATATATAGGTCTATAGGCCTCATCAAAGCAGTGTTTATAGATAGGAACTAACAATAAAACACAATTTAAAAGTCATAAATACAAGTAAATTAAAAAATAGGTAAGTAATATAAAAATAGTTTAACATTAATGAGAAATAATTAATTAGTTCTTTTTTTATGCAGTCGAGTTTTTTGATTTTTTTCAATTTAATTTGTTATTAATTGTATTATGTGTTTGGTATTTCCACTACCTTGCATTATGCAAAAACGTCAGCTCTTTTTAAAATATTATATCTAATATCACGACTGTGTTTAAACGTTTACTACTGACAAAAAAATTACAATATTTTTTTACTATCATTAATAAACTTATTCTTTATGCTGTAATATTAAGATTCAAGTTTTTTATTATTTTATTTTATGAGTTCAATATGTTGTGTGTAATATGTTGTGTGTGAAACATATAATGTGTGAATTAATTCTCCTTAAAAATTATTATTAAATATTAATCCTAAATTTCCTTTACTCAAATTATTTGATTTTTGATTCTCTTTCAAGCTCGACACTAATAAATATCTATGATGTAATAAACATGATCTCAATATTTTGTTTTGAAAAAAGAAATAAAAAACTGAAACATCACCAGAATAAAATGCTTTATAAATAAAGAGAAATAAAATATGACATTTTAGGTTTTGGTTTTTAAAACTTAACCTATATCAAGCGAGCTTTTAATGTATCTTATTGATTTAGATTCTATAGTGTATACGATCTCTGCGTCTACCATAATTGCTGGTATAAAGATAGACTACGTAAATTTAAAAGGAAAAATCATTTTGAAAGTTAAATAGGAAAGAAAACAAAGAGGAACATTTTAAATGAACAAATATTAATATCAAAGTATTCATTTCGTATGTTACAGATATCTTTAAATGAATAATGTTTATGATTATTAAAACGAAAGAAATAATCTGCTTTACATCATTGAATCCTAACGATAATCATTACATGAAGTATTTAAATTATAAGATTCGTGGAAATATATTTAAAAACGTAAGAAAAAAGGCTTCTGTTTGCATTTTTATACAATTATTTAAAATATCAAGTTTAAATAGAAAATAGTTTCTATCAAAATTTCTAGCATGTGTAATGTATTTAATATTAAACTGTATAAATTATCTTACATAATTCTTTTAAAAGATGGGTTATTCGAAATTTAAAATAACGTAGGAGTACAATTATTATTCGAATTCATTCTTTTCTAAATCACTTTTACTTCATAGGAAAATACAAAACAAATTGGATTTGTGTATTGAAGATTTAAATAATTGTATGTGAATATTTTTATTTAATAAACTTCAAAAGTTTGTTTTCTATTTCATAGTCCAAAATTTTAATTCACAAACAAATATTTTCATTTAAAGAAGTAAGAAGTTTATTTATTTGATTAGATAAAAATAGTAATTTATTAGAAGCAAATAAAAAATGTAAATATGTCGTAAGATACTTTTTTTCAGTTAATAAACAATGTGGTTTAATTAAGTTTGTGTTTAGAATCTGACTTTGCATATTTAAATTATATCAAGCTCAAATGTTCCGAAATTAGTTGATAATTTATTTAAAACAGATAAAACATAAAAAAAAACTATAAATTAAATAATGCAATCATAATGTTTAAAGGGATATCCCATTTTGATATATTGCATTAGAAATTAGAACGTTTGAAACTCTAAGCTAATAGTTTTTGATTATTGATATTTTGTTTCATAAAAATATGTAAAAATTAATTGTATTGCTGACTTATATAGAGGGTGTCCCTTAACTAATGGTGCATACGTTGGGAGGTGATAGTAAACAACTACACAAGCAGAAGTCACCATAGAACCCAGTCGTATAAAGCTAGAGTACGAAACATGCAGTGGCACAAAATGAGGTGAAAGAAGATAGACAGCGCTAGAATGAAAGGAAACCCAAACTGATAATATGAAGAAAAACATTTTATTTAACAAAATGAAAGTAAGCAACACGTAGGTTCCCCGCACCACACCCCGTTCCACAGCAAATTCTCAAAATTGGGACCGCCAACAGTAACGCAGGCTTCACACCGTTGATGGAGTGACCGTCGTACATGTGTAAAATTTCTCGCCCAAGCATTTCTCGTAGGCTACGGATATCCGGGCAACAAGGTCTTCAACAGAATCTATGGAATTAACATCGTAGCTGAGGCTCTTCATGTGATCCCAGAAAAAAAGCCCAGACATGACAAATTGGCTGAGCGGGTTCGGCCAGTTGATTGGTACAACTTTTGGGCTTCCCTTGCATTGCAGTCTTCCATTCCGCACATATAAAGAATCTCGGCCTTCTCCTGATTTGAGTACGCATGCATCTGATAGATTATTCACAGAACGAATGAAAACAGCTGCGATGAACAGCCTTTTTGTTGCCGCCGCTGGGAGGCGCCCTCTAGCGCCTTATGACTTGCGTTCAAATCGTGCATTGTATGGTGATTTGTGCTTATTTAGTTGTGTTCCATCACCCCCTATCTATGTAACATGAGTTTAGGGACACTCTGTATATAATAAATAATATAGGTGCATAGCGGAAAATTATTTTTTTTTTGTTATTTCCCACAGCAGCTTCAACATTTGAAAAGTATTCTGTGTATTCAAAAATTTATGAGTAAATAAACAAATGAAAAATTTCCCCCTAAGTGCGTGTGTGTGTAGTAGCAGAGGCAGTGGGGAGGAGCGAATGAGTCAAGATAATAATTCAATGTAAAATTATTTTTTTCTAAGAAAATATATAATTATAATAATTTAATTAAATCATAATATCATGAGTATTCTTCCTTAGAAATACATTAATATTTATTTTAAATAACATAAAAATTCAAAGTATTGAAAATGCAAAAACCTAAATGTTCAAAAAACCGTACAATTTAGTCAACTAATTGCTTTTCAAGACATTAAAATAATAATAAGTGCAATTCAAGACATTAAAATAAATGACAAAATATGCAGGAAATATGTTTTCGAGTGAAATTGAATTATACATTCGCTGAAGGAGCATTAAGTGCTTTTGAAAGTCTTACAAGTGTCTTTACATTTTTTCTAACAAAATTATTTGGGAACCCCAATAAAACCAAATTTTATTTAAGAATTAAATAAATAAAAAACGAAATTAATCAATTGAAATTGGGTGGGCGGAGATATCAATTATTGGGAGGGCTCGTGCCCCATGTGCCCATATAAGTTTTCGCCACTGTCTCCCCATGCAGATCCAAAAAGTAATTAAATAACACATAGTAAATAAATAAATATTAAATTTAAAGTAAAATTTAAAACAAAACACATTTATTGAAAATTCTGTTACGCTTGAAATAAACAGCAATATGACAATCAAAAAGACTCTGATACGATATTTAAAAATGATGAGTTTTCGAAATGTGACGAACTTAAGGAACTATTTGAACTATTTTTTTTTCATTTACCACCAATAAAATTCTTCTTGTGCAATACTTACTACTATACGACAATTTATCAAATTTGAAAGAATTTTTTAAATCTTTAACTACTTTATTATTTTTGAACTATTTTGAACATCATTCAGATTTTATTTATTTATTTATTTTTTAAATTTGTACAAATTTATGGAAAACCTTATACCAAAAGAAAATTAAACCACCCGTAACTAATTACTGTTTTTTAAACGTACAGTCGCGGAAAAAATAAAAGTAAACACCCCCTACTAACTCTTCAACAAATTATCGCAGAAGAAAGTGACTGGTACCGAACATTTTGAAATAAAGTCTACTTTTAAAGGATGTATATAAAATTTGCTTAGGGGACCATCTACATATTAAAACGAACCATAACTTTGTTTTTTCAAAAATGAACTCTACACACTTCAATTAGCCTAAAAACAAATTTTTATGCAATTCGTACGATAAGTTTCCGAAAAATTAAGTATTTTAAAACGAGCGTATTTTATGGGCTGTATCCAAATTGATCTACTCGATTGTTGACCGAGAGAGCCCTCTTCTTGATCCATGCACCTTCAGCGTCACTCCCGTAGTCAATGAAGCCTGCTAGATTACAGGATAGCATAAGAAATTTCAAAATATCTAGTCACTTCTATCATAGACGGCCCCTTAAACCATCATTTTGCCATTTATAAGATAATTTGAAAACAACCTAGAAGAAAAATGTGAAATTTTAGATTTCCATAAAGCAGGACTAAATCTAAATCCATCAAAAAAATTGTAGGTTGCATTTCATAATTTTTCCGAATATTAATTTCATAATTCATAATTTATCATAAAATTATAAAAATTTCAAATTCAGCTTATTTATGTTGGGGTAGAATAGTACTATTGCTACACAAAAAAATAGCACATTAGTAGCATAATTTCAGGAGACATAAATAAAAATATGAAAATGTAATTTAACATTAGAAGCACTAAATTTTGAATTTTTATAATTCAAAAACTTATTATTCAAATGACTTGAAATTTAGTGTCTAGGCATAGATTGAACCTAAGATTTGAAATATCTCGTTAAAATTAGGTATTGCTAGTGAAAAAAATGAAGTTTTGATTCTTCTTAATAAGTATATGACCCCCTAAGCAAATTTTATATACATCATTTAAAACTAAACTGTATTTCCAATCTTTCGGTACCAATAAATTTCGTCTACGATAATTTGTTGAGGAGTTAGTAGGGGTATTTACTTTTTTTTTCCCACGACTGTACACCTTTTGAATTATCAATATTTTATCATTTCTGTTAATAGTGCTGATATTTTATCTATCATATAAATGAAGTTGTCCGTTTATGCATGGTAAGTACACTCAATTATTTTTAATTTGGTAATATGTTTTACTTTGAAGCAAATTCAGTAGGACTTTAAGTTATAAGCATAAAATAAGCTCGTATTGCTGTGAATATCACGAACAATCTAAAATAATTTATATATAGCGATAATTTTCAGATACAACATAAAACAAGTGTTTATGCATGATTACTAATAGATTGGATTTCTAATATATTGATGGTAATTTGCTTTACGAAGTCATTAGTCTAATGCGCTTTTAATTACGTTGAATTGCCTTTTGAATGTAAGAGAGTAACATCAGTCGAGGATATGGGTAATTAGTGGTATCATTATCGGTATAATATTCAGTCAACCATGTGTGTTAAAAGCCTCCAATAACGCTAGGCTTATATAATAGTATTAGATCAAAAATGATGGCAGGTATGAATATGCATACTCAGCTAAGGAAATTTAATGGACAAGTTTCCATATAGGGTACATGTTAATCAAATATCTTATTGGACATGACAAAATTAGGAATTTTTCTTACACTAACTCCTTTAAAATGCGCTCCGGTTAGCACAGTACATCAAATGCAAAACCAAACATTCTGATATTTTATTCAGTTTCGTTTATATTTATATAATTAAAGTTTGTTAACTATTGGCAATAATACGAAATTAGATTTAAATGGGTTATAATCCGCACCAGATCTTGAATTCTAATTAAATTTTCTAATTTTGTTATAAAAATAAATATACTGGGATAAGTTTAAACATTTTCTTGCGTCGGATTTTTATTTGCCTTTCCCAGGCTACGACTGATGATTCTGTCTTATTTGAATCATGTTAAGAATAAAAGCAATTTCTTTTTAAATACCTGCATTAAAAATGTGATACATAATACATTAAAATCACTCTTATATGAAAATCAGTTTCTGACACGTCTCGTAGAAACGTTTTCATTACTGTGTAACTGAAAAAAAAATAGTGATAACATAATTATACATTTTTTAAAAATTATAATAAGATATGTTCACAAATCATAGGATATTTTCTAAATGTTTTTCAAAAACAGCTTTTCCAGACTTCGTCAATATTCAGTGACAATATCGTCGAGATTACTATACCTGCTGAGGACAGAACTTTGAGATGAAACACAAAGATTATAAATAAATATTGAAACTTAAAAGACCATTTTTAGGGTTTCGTTCATCTGACGAAACCCTATTCGTCTCGCTCCTCTGTATGTCCGTCCGTCTGTCTGTCTGTCACAGAGCCCGTTCTCAGAAACTATATATGTTGGAGACAGCTGGACATCTCAGAACAAACGACAAATCATAAAATTTTGAAAAAGTTGTGCATTTAACCCTTTGGGTTCCTACATGTGTATTTTAAGCAATTCTTTCTATGTGAGCCTCTAAATAGGTTGGAGGCGTGAAATTTTGCATACTTATAGCTGAACACCTCACATCAAACGACAAATCATAAAATTTTGAAAAAGCTGTAAATTTAACCCTTTGAGGTCTCACATGTGTATTTTAAACTATCCTTTCTAAGTGAACCCCTAATTAGGTTGGAGGCATGAAATTTTGCATACTTATAGCTGAACACCATCATGCGACAAATCCTAAAATTTTTTAAAAGTCGTACATTTAACCCTTTGGGCTCCCACATGCGTATTTTAAGCAATTCTTTCTAACTGAGCCCCTTATTAAATCGGAGATTTGAAATTTTGTATACTTATAACAGAACACCTGAGGCAAGGCGACAAATCATAAAATCTTGAAAAAGTCTTACGTTTAACCCTTTGAGCTATCACATATGTATTTTAAGCAATTCTTTCTAAGAGAGCCCCTAATTAAGTTGGAGACATGAATTTTTGCATACGTATAGCTGAATACCCCAGGCCGCACGACAAATCATAAACTTTTCAAAAAGTCTCATATTATTTCTCCTCCGTGCTCTAACTTGTGTGTTTTAAGCAATTTTTCTAACTTCCGCCCTTTTCACAGGGGAGCACCTTTCCAACTTTTGCCGACACCCCTTTGACCATTCTTTCATATTTTGCACCATAGCCTTACATATTTTAGTTCCACTTTTTACCGACAGGTGCGCCTACTCGGGGGTATGGGCCCAATCCCCTCGACAAATATATCTATGGATAGTATGTAAAACAGAGTTTCGTTCGGATAGACGTTTGTTTAGAATAGAGTGCGCCCCTGGTTGCGAAATGTGGAACTAACAGATTTTTCAAAAGGATAAAGTGTTTTGAAAAAAATATTAAACGAAACCCTCTGTGCGATCTGTGATCACACTTACCCACTTGTTTAAATATTTATTTCGTCAAATTTAGAAAACATGTTTTAAGTTAACCGCAAATGTCAAAATCTAATCATAATTAGGGCTCGCCATAATCGTACATTTGAGGAATTTTGCTGAATAGTAATCTTTACCTTGTTAAATGTCCGAACATCTGCGTTATTAAAGCAAAGAATATTTATGAGTAATCTTCACTTTATTTAAAAACAAATATTTTTTATTGGGAAGCAGTAATGTTCAAAAGTAGAAATTATGTGAGATCTTTTCATATTATAAAACATTTTTTGAACATTCATGTTCTAAAACAGATATTTGTATTTGACGAAAAAAAAATCCTTCTTAATTATAATGTGCAATAAATTTATTTAAAATTTTTAAAGATCACTAATGTTCAGCTTTTGTACACGTGGCGGCTAATTAACAAAAGACTCATGTGTCATTATTTTTCAATCATAATCAAAATAGAATATAATGATGTACGAAATTCCAGCATCAGATAAAACTAGATTGGTATATTAAAATGCAAATGGTCTGTCTAGTCATATCTTCATGGAAAACACCGAAAACCCGATTTTAGTGTTTAACTGGCAGGTTTATCATTGTGTTTTCCTGCACCCAAAGATATGAAAAGAGGGAGTAGTGGGAGCAGGACGACACAATCGTAAACCTGCCAGTTAAACACTGAAATTGGGTTAAAATAATTACGAAATTAATACGATTATGTTACTTTATACGCAAAATTATGTTATTGAGAATTTTTTATAGTTTAGAAAATTACTAGCTCAATAAATATTAGACATAAAAAATATATATATATTATCCAAGGTGCAATTATGTTTGAATTAAACAAATAAATGTGTATTTATAGTATCTTTCTATATTAAAGTCTGAAAAGGATTTATTTATATATGTAATATATGCCATAAAACGTCTACAGTAAAGAAGGAACATTCTATTCATCAATATGTATCTTAACTAGATATTTTTAATTAAACTAATGCATGATAATCTGTAGTAACAAGGTGGTAACCACTTGTTTTAGGTTATGTAGATTTTAGTTTAAAAATACAATATCATACAAATTTGTATGCGAACGCAATCGAAGATAGCGTGGCTAAAGACATTAAGTTTTTCTTTAGAATGATAAAATTAAAGCAGAAAAGACCATGCTTAGGACAGATATTCAGTTATAAATATAAAATCATATAAATTTGAGGTAGTATGCTGTCAAAAGCAGTCAACCTTCCAACATTAGATTTGGTTGGAAATAATTTTGCATAAAACTTGAAAAAAAAAAAAAAAAAAACGAGACAGTCGCTGGCATAGTACACCAGGCTGCCGAATACAGTGGGGCCCATAACCAAATGAACTTAGTTTGGATAAAGTTTAATTAAAATAAATAAAATCATACAAATTAGAGTGTATACGCTGCCGAAGGTAGTATGTATAACAATATCAGGTTAGTTTAGAAAGATGTTGCTTTAAAAATGTAAATTATTCAATAATGATTTTAGGTATATTTAAGGTTATTATCACGACCCTGATCAACACTGGGTATGTCCTCTATTAATAAATGAAAGTTTTAAAAATTTACTGTAAAATTTCGATATAACTATTTACATAGTTTTCTTTATTTGTTTCTTTTTTCTTCCATACAATACCATGTTATTGATTTAATACTGTGAAACATGTGAGATTGGTTTAATCATATGCGATTCAGCGAAAATATTATTTAAATGAATTATTAGTAATATAAGCCTTTTCAAATTGATCATAGAAAAATAATTTAAGTAGTTTAAATTTAGTACTTTGTTTTTGAGACTAAAAACCTTTTAGTGGTGAAAAAAATTATCATCTCTGTAATATTAATTATTTGATGTATACGTAAAAATTTATAATAGTTTGAATTTTAAAATCACTTCTTTTCTTTCAGTTTTTTGTATATTAAAAAAAATAAATAAGAAGGGTGAATGAACTATTTGTTTTTCATTATGTGTGTTTATATGCTTTCATTAGAATAGTTATAATTTTATTTGAAAAAAAAAACCTTTGAAAAAATATTTTATTTTTTTATGTTCATAAATGCATTAAAAATATATTAAAGTTGATTTCAAATTAAACATGAAAAAAGGAATATTTTGCCTGGATCGTATTTTCTTTTAGTTCCTAGTTATTCATTAATCTGCTGTTTAGATTTCCCTAATGATATAGCTTCCATTAAAAGGTAAGTAAATCCGAAGAAAAATAATATAAAAATGGTGAAATGTAAATGGGACTTTTTCATTAAAAAATAACCATTTAACTTGTTTTTCCACAGTTTAAATTTTAAATAAAGCTTATTCACAATTTGATGAAAAAAAGATGGAACCATTATCTGTAATTTCAAGATATTAGTTTTATTTAAACATAATATATATATATAGCTTCGAATCTTCAAATATGTAATGTAATAAATAAAATTATTGGAGCGTGTCTTGTCGAAGGTATTTTAAAGTTTTGTTCTCTCATATTGTAAAAAATAAAAATTCTTCGACGGTTTAGTCTAGCATCTTATTTGTTTTTAAATTAGTCTTGCGTAATTGTTTTTTTTTATGTCGATGCAGTATTGAAAAATAAACCGAAATAATTAATCTTGCCTATGAAAACATTAACAGCTTTTTGAAGGAAACAAATGGGAAGCATTTGTGAACAATCTTTTAAAAATGATTAAACTCTTCAATGGCAATTTTGAAATACTTTTAACTTTAGTTTTGCAGTTTTACACCTATCAAAAAATAAATAATCAGTGTTCTCATTTTAAAAATTGTTTATCCGTTAGAGACGTAAAAGCAGTCAGGAAATTTTCTTCTAGAATTTATTCAAATAAAACAAAATCATGTCTTATTTTCCATGAAATACTCTAGCGAGAAGAGTGCTACACTGACTAATGGCTATTACAGACTGATCCATTCATACAACCGTTTTTAAGGACAACTGTTACAAAACCCTAATTTATCTTTTCTTTTACTGTAACATGGTCAATAATATTGTCAGATACGTTTATAATATGGTTAAGTAAACATCGTCTTTAAAAACGCTCGAATGACTTGACAGTTTGCTGCAGTTTTTTAACAGTGTCGTAGAAATTAGTAGTTCAAACGGTTATAACGCATGTTCCAGATGGAGGATCTAATATGTCCAAAATTTGCTGTTATCAGAGCTCCATGATGCACCCGTAACCGCATTCTAAATGTAGAGCGTTTAGTCTGTGCTGTTTGGAAGTGCATAGTGGAAACTGCTACCAATTACAATGGAACCGCCAAACATGATGCTCACAGATTTGGGTGAATTTAAAGTATGTTGTACCGTTCTTGTCCCTAATTACTGTGGTGAAAGAATTTCTTGAAGTGGGCCTTGGTTTTTGAGAAATTGGAGTACAAAATTCAGCATACGTTTCAAATACCCACTAGTTTGCAATTCTCAACCTGGTCTTTGTGGCGTGAACTTACAGTATCGCCCGCCAGCCGGAGAGTTCGAAATCGATACTGCATTATTTTATATGTTTGATACATTAGATCTTTTGTGCAAAGTTATGATTTGCTACGGCTATGAAATTTTGATATTTTATTTAAAAAAAATATGATGTACAATTTTTATTTTTCACGAAAACTTCTTTTTTATTTTTTTCTTTGTTTATTTATTTCTAATTCTAAACTTTTTTTTTTTTTTTTTTTTTTTTTTTTTTTTTTGCCGGGAGTCTAATAATAAGCTAGAAGCAGCTGGGAGTCGTTCGGTAGCTTCATCGCCCCGAGCCCAACCCTTCCCGCTTTTCGGTGTCTTTAATTTGTGTAATTTCCCTTTTAAATTTGTCCGGTTTCAATTTTTGATTTTTTTTTTTTTTCAATCTGGCTTTCGCTAGAGAGTCTTTCATTCGGGACGTGGCTGGGCACCTGGGAATCTTGCTTCCGCAAAAGAGTCGGAGTAGAGTAGAAAAATAAAGGGTGGCGGCTAATTTGTGTTTAATCTGTGCAGAAAATTTGTTTTCATAGAATTATGATAATTTACATTTTTTATATTTAAATATAATTCTAAAATAATGAATAACATTTTATTAGGAAAAAATACCAAAATAAAAAATACTTTTATATTTGATTTGTTTTAAATATATTAAAATATGTCAAATGATAATACAAAAAAAAATATTATTATAGGCATTGACATTTATTAAATATCCAATCACTAGGATGAAATTTATTTCAAAAATATTCAAAATGGAATTTTTATACGGAAAATTTTCTTATGTACAGCATAACTTCTTGTGTTTTTGCAGGTACACCTTAACTAATTTTTTCTACTTACTTCCTTGACTTAAAAGACTTAATTTTAAATTCTTAATCGTTTTTAACTTTTAAACATTTTTAATTTATTTTTTTTCTATACTTATTATGTATTTTTTAAAACTAAATTTTTCTTTTCCCAGTGGTTCATAACTATACAAGACATTAAAACAATATACCGGGTGTTGAACTGATCACTGCTAGGTAACCCTTCAATGCTGCTCCATTATTCAACACTATTCAACCTAGTAGTGGTTTTCAAAAGACGATAAAATATATAAATAAAAAGTCTTTCGTACTTATTGATATATTATTATGAAAGTCTAGTCGATTTTTTAAAAAAAAAAATTAAATATTTTTATAAGTATCATAAGTTGTATGTGAGATCTTTAGACGATTTTTACATTTTAAGTTGGCAATTTTTATTTTATTATAATTATTTGTTAGAATGAAAAAATATTTTGAAATATAATTTGTCTATTTTTATTCCTTTGAAGATAAATAGACATGGAACATTTGGCATCAGAATTATTATTTATAATTTACATGAAATAATAACTCTTCGCTTAAAATCCGATAAGTAATTAATATATAAATATGTGATGCATTATTTCAGTACTTTGCTTAAAATAGGAAAATATAAAGACGTAAATAATAATAAAAAGAAACTCTAGACATAAAATAGCTTGGATTTTCCTCAATAGAAATAGATGTTAGTTTAAAAATTAGTTTAAATGTAAACTTTCATGAAAATAAAATCTATATTTTTACGTAATTATATATTTTTAGGGGGGGAAATCAGATTAGTAGCAATTCATAACCATGCTTAAAAGTTGAAACGTGCCAAAATATAAAATTAATTAAAGTGGAAGAGAAAATTTAAATGGTAGCATAGAACTCAGTTCTTCCGGAGTCCACGTTAAGAATGGTAAACTAATGGGTACTTAAAACGCATGCTGAACGTTGGCTCCCAATTTCTCAAAATCTAGGACCCATATGAAGAAATTCTTTCATCAGCATAATTTGGATAAGAAGTTTACAACATACTCTAAATTTATCAAAATCGGTGAGCTCCTTGTTTGACGGGCCCCTTGATAGTTCAAGTTATAACATTTTCCACAAGGTGGGTAATTCATAATAAAATTTAAATAATTTGTGTTACAATATTATGCATTTTCGAGTTTTTAACAGAATCTGAAATTTTTGAGTAAAAACAAGATTGAATTTATTTTGTGTTTGGCTGACTAAATGGACATTTGAAGTCATTTCTTGTTATAAAAATGATTCATTTAATGAATTATGTGTACATAAAAGCATATTTGAGTACTTGGTACCACCTTGTATAAATTGCCATCCCAGTTGGAAAGATCTGGAAATAACATTTTCATTCGTGGTTGCTCGGTAAATACTTCGTTAATAAATAAATCGTTGCGAAAACAAAATGAAAAAAAAACAGCAATGTGGGAATTAATTTTTGTCAAAAATGAGTATTCAACGCGTGTTATGAGATATTCTTTAGTAAGCCATTTTCTATGGTTAAAATGAGAATGTCCATTCTTATTGCTTGATTATAT
The DNA here is from genome assembly GCA_963932465.1 of Maratus speciosus. NCBI lineage: Eukaryota > Metazoa > Arthropoda > Arachnida > Araneae > Salticidae > Maratus > Maratus speciosus. The sequence goes on from OZ010791.1 coordinate 423,528,644, forward strand.
ATCATATGTATTAATACATATGAAAAATACCATCTTAAGTTATTATTCTAAAAATGTATAATGCAAGTATGCTTTATTTTTAAAAATATCATTTAATTGGAGTATGCTTTACTTGCTGAATGGGATGTAGATTTCGTGCGTAGACTTTGGCGATGATTGAGTTTATTTTTAAATTTAAATATTAAATTTGCCATAAAATTGATACAATAAAATAAAAAGACAATCATAAAAATTATAAGTAATTAATCATTCAAAAATTTATTAGTTTGAAATAAAAAATTGAAAGTAGTGTAACTGTTAAATATAAAAACATGTATAAGATATATAAAATAAGTATTAAATATTTCCTTTGTTTTATTTCATTCAAATTTGATATCCAGACTGCCGAATAAAAGACTACAGTATGATTCAATAATGTTCTTTTTTTATAGAGAAAGGCGGAAAATCTTGAATCTTGCAAGAACTTTTTACTGACTAAAATTTTAAAATACTGTGCTGGAGTGAAGAACTTTATAAGCAAGCTTTACGTATCATTCGGAGATACCTTCACAATTTTAAGAAAATAACAGGAATCATTTCGTTTATATTTACTTAGTGGAAAGACGAGGCAAAACTAGATAAACTTTAGATTCCAATGAAATTTTTCCTGAAATATTGTGAAGCAATAAGGTCATAGTAAAACACGCAAGAATGAAATCAACGAAAATATTTTTTGGAGATTAGATGCAATAATGATAAAGATTTCATTGTGAAATTCGTTACCAAATAAACATTTTCAAATTGTCATATATTTCACGAAAATAACGACACTTGTAAGATTTTATCTCAAATCTTAAAGGAACTTTAATATTACAATAGTGGACGTTCTAGATTTTAAATATAAATTTTCGCTAATACAATTAAAATTATGGTAACAAAATGAACTCATTTCTTTAAAAAAAATGGGATATATATATTTGTTCCTTTATCACTACACGCTTCACCCCTCCCCACCAATACTACCTATTTTATCACAAGGCCGTTTAAAATGGATGAAGAAACAAAATTTTGAAGATTTAAAAATAAAGAAATATGTGAAAATATTCATTATTGTAATTACGATAAAACGGATTTAATTGGAAAGTTACATTTATTCTTTAAATGTTTTAATTTTTTTTTCATTATTTTTCGGTAAGGTAGACAACAATTCATTCGTGCTTACATATGTTATAGAAAATGCACTTTCTTTATTAAACATGTTTAAGTAAGTATTGTGAAGTTAAAATACATGCTTATTTAGCAAACAGTCATTTAAATTACAACATGCACTAGCAATGCTTCGTATAGGTAGATTTAGAAAAAAAATTTGGGCAAGAAGTATGTAAAACTATAGCGAAACAGCACCGAAGCTGGCGATATGCAACAATTAAAGTAATAAAACTTTGTAAAATATCACCATAAAATAAAAACAATACAAATGACATGTTTCGAGCTACAAATATTAACAGCTAGTCATCAGCTAAAGTAAACACGTGTCCGTAAGGGGACAAGGTCAAAAATGAACAGCAAGGTAGAGAGTAGAGCTTGCAAAGAATACGACAGATGGCGCTAGCTGAAAGGTGCACATGCAGAAGGTGAAGGTGTTGCGAAAATGATAAAAGAGAAATTGACCGGGAAAAAATGGGAATAAAAGAAAAAAACAAAATTAAAATAAAAGAAGTAAATTAAAATATATGTAAATATAAATAATAATAATAAATAAAGAAATATAAAAGAAAAAAAACAAGAAAAAATAAAAGAACCTTTAAAAAAAAGAAATAAAAAGAAAAGAAACAAGAGAACAGGGAAACGAATAACAAAAGTAATAACCACGCAGGAGAGTGGAAAGGAGATCATGAGACATCATTGGCAAGATTATCAGAATTTTTAGAAATAATATATGCTTCATGAAAGTTCAAGTGGGAGACAGACGCATGGCGTAACGCACTTGTTCTGACTCTTCTGCTCAGAATAATGAAATTAATTATCTCAAATCTCTTGCCCTTGCTCGTGGTTATAATCCCTCTTTGACTGATAAAGCTATGTATAAATTTAATAAGCCTAAACGTCCTTTTTTTATTCAAATAATTCTCCTAATTTTACCTCTATAGTTCTGCCCTTTTATTCTCTTCTCTCTTTTAAAATTACCAAAATCCTTTCTCGTTTTAATTTTAAAGTTATCTTCAAACCTATGAATTAAATTAAGTTCTCTTCTCTAAAAGGTCCTATTCCTACTGTGAACCGGTGGAGAGTTTATTTTATTCCTTGCTCTTGCAAGTTAGGTTACATTGGTTAAACAAAGAGAGCTTTAAAATTCAGATTAGGCGAGCATGCGAGGTACATTACAAATCAAGAAATCTCTATGCCGGGTGATTTAACAGAATTGAAAAGAATAATTGCACTTTTATTCGAAAGCATCGAACTTGATGTGGTCAAAAGAGCATGGGAAGAACTTGATATTGCAATTGAAGTATGACTGGTCACGAAGCCGCACTTAGCAGTTGTAGAGCCTATTTTTCTTCGAATTGATTTTTTATTCTATTGCATGCAACTTATTTGTGTATTCGTAAAACGTTTGTAAGAATAACCTTTCCACACATTTAAGGTGAATGAGATAGATCCGTTATATTAGGTGTTTTTTTTTTCTTATCGTTGTCAATTATTTAGTTCCTAATTTTAGAGTTAAAGTTACAATTGCAAAAATATTTCTAAAGTGGTTTGTTTTCAAAAAAAAAAAATTCATTTTTGTCAAAATGTATATTATCTTAAAAGGTGCAAAATATAATATTTATATGGTTCTTGCACCCTAAATAATAATGCGTATTTTAAGTGTCATTAAAATATGCAAATTCATATAATTTAAAGTAGCATAATATGGAAAATTTGGATTACCGAAGGATGGAAATTTTATTTCGAAAAGTATTTTTTATTTTCAAAAATGTTTTTTCCAAGAAATATCAAGGTAAAAAACTGTGTATTGAATAGATTTATTTTTATCGACATGTGGATATTTAACTTTAATTTAGAATGTTAGACGAAGAAAGTTATGTTCAATAATTTTATTATGAAGTGCATCGTACCAGTATTTCAGAACAGAAATTTTTACCTTATTTGTTGCAGAATTTTTAAAAATTTCATTGTAGCGTTTAAAACATTCAATGATTACTATTTGAAACTAATTATTGTCTAAAGTAAGGATCGTTTGCACCATGTAATTAAGCTAAATTTCCAATGCAACATAAATTGTTATAAAGATTTTATTTAATAATTTTAAATAGGAAAAAATAAATACAAAAAGGCTGAAAATATTACTATTTAAAATTTTTATAAGTTTTTGAAGGGAAAAACTTATATGCTATTTAATACAGCATAGAACTTAGTATACCACTTATAAACTAGTTATTTGCAGAAAAGTAACTATAAAATATTTGTAGATGGAAATTATGTGTTAAGTATTTTTACTCACAGAAAATTTTGCCAGGCGGCAGCACAAAAAGAGGAATTTATGGATAATTTCAAAAATATTTCTCTTCTACGGAATATTAAAATTAAAAATACTATGCTACATAAGTCAGTTTCATGAGATTGTCTATAATTCAATCTTTACAAACTTTGACAAAATCAAAGAATTCCAAAACTTTTTAAAAAGTTAAATAGTTTTCAAGTATTTTTGAAAATGTCTTTCGTACATTTCGCCCAAAAAACTAAATATTAAATATTATTTTTCGTTTTACTTTCTGAAAGTAATTAAATAATGTCAAATATTTTAAAGGAATGCTAAGAATTTTTAAAAGATTACCTTGTTTAATGATTAATTGCATTTGCGAATGCAGGAGTAAAATTTCGAACAATTTTAGAATGAATTCCACCTTTTCTGGGAATTATTAATATGTTAATATTGTTTTCTTTTTTGACCGTCATCTGGCATTATTTATAAATTTCCGCGTCCAGAGTTTTCATGTTCACATGAAAACGAAAACTAAATTTTTCTTACGCCTGTAGACATTTGTCGAAGTTAAGATAGATTAAATTTTGAACTATAAGAAAAAAGTGGTTAGTTTTAAAATTTTCAAGATAAATTTGCATAAATAATTACTTATTTTTTGTGGATTATTAGTAATAATGAAATAAACCCCATATTTATAGAAAATTTAATTCATTGAAGCTTTCTATTGGGGCATGAAAAGTTGTATGTTTTTCTGCGTGTGTAGCTATAACTCTCGCAAAATGCGCCTGATTAACTTGTTATTTGGTAGGTATGTTGCTGAAGTACCGGAATTAAGCGTATAGTGTTGGGTTAAATGTGTTTCATATGTTCGAAAAGAATTGAATATTTTGTTTTACGTCATAAACGATATCTATAGAAATTTCGATGATTTTCATTTTCTATCAATCACTAAAACCAAAATGACACATTACAATAGTTAATTTAAATTTTAAATTATGGTTACTAAACTTTTGTTATGCAATGTCTTAAATCAATCTAATCCTTTTGAAATTTGGTCAATAATTTACTCTGTCATTCGCATTTCTCTGCATAATACTTTGTGTCCAATGAATGTCACAGATATGAATTTTAATAGTATCAACTGTAAGCATTGTGGAGTGTTGGTTCAAAGTCACAAATAAAGAGTAACTCAAGCAGTTTTAGATAAGCGCATGCGAGTACTGCTCTGTCATTTACTTGCTTGTAGTGTCAAATACCAAAATGGCGACTCTTGAGCGTACAGCATTATTACTTTGCTAAAGATTAAAAAAACATATGTATGAATTGGTTCTCAATAATATAAATTAAACTGTTAAAATATACCATTGAAACAGGGAATTTCTTTTATGGGCACCCTGTATTTTATGACATTTTTAACCATTTGGAAAAATGGTTATTGTCCTCGTCAGGATAGGAAATCAAAAGCATATTTGAAGGTTTTTATTGGTTTAATCCGCATTTTATTAACCATTTGGGAAAATGGTTATTGTCCTCATCAGAATAGGAAATCAAAAGCATATCTGAAGGTTTTTATTGGTTTAATCCGCATTTTATTCGTGTTCTGATTGGTCTATACAGCAATATGTATTTCTTTTTACTTTCAACAGAGATGGATACCCTCTGTTGCCACTATGACAAAAAAGTAATAAAAACTTAAAAAAAAAAATTAATACCTCACAAACAAATTGAGATACAGCTTTCGAACAAATTGCATTTAAAAGTACATTGTTTTCTCTATACGACGGTATAAAAAGTAATATTGTGGGATGTTTAGAAGTTTAAGATATAAATTTCATTTAAAATGGGCCGTCAGATTTCTTGGAAATCTGACGATGGAAAAGCCGTTTCCCGAACAGCCAATGAAATGCTTGGATAATACATAAGTTTCAGGTGGATAATACGTACGAGTCGCAGGCGGCTTTTGTCGCTTGCAATTTTTAGCTGTAATAACACTATTAATGTTTAATTCATGGCGTACGTAATGTATAATCAACTCCGTGCGATTTTTTATGTCTTAAATTTTAGTCTTTGTAAAAATCATTTTCCAAATGGTCGTTGTAATTTATTAAATTGCTTTTTTTTCTACATACGTTTTAATGTTCATCATTTAAAAAAATTACGTATATCTTTTATTTCCACATTTAATTTAACGGGTGTCTAACAACTGAATACGTACTATATCACAAAGAGAAAAATTAAAAAATATACGACAAATTCAACATTCTGAAAAATTAGATTTTTTTGAAAATCTTAGATGATAACTTTAATAACGTTAAGTGCGAAATTATTGACTTATAGATCGTTTTTAAACAAAAGTTTCAATATCGTAATGCTGCGTGACGCACGATTCAATTTCCAAATTTATATCAAGGGATCAAATTTCATGGATCCACTTCTGCACGGTTCTTTCTTTTAATGTGTCATTTAAAAATTCCTTGTTGATGATCCCTGCTGTCTCTTGTGTATTTCTGTCTAGTTTGAACTTATAAAAAAAAGTATCCGTACGCAGAATACGTCCACGTTACCACTATCGATTAGCACTCGAATGATTCCTTTGTCGTATTCACGGACTACGGACTTTATGCACGTCACGTCACACCCTAAAACTAGTGGTATCTTGATCTATTATTTTCGCCACGGCATTGCCAGAATACCATTACTAAGGCTCCTACAAATCGGACTGACTCACGCCGCCATTTAATTGCCAGTAGGAGTAGAATGAAACTTTGAACGATTGACGTGGTCAACAATCGCTGATCGATTTATGTGGGAAAGAAATTGCTTGTCGAGTCAGTCTGTATTATAGTAGTCCTAGAGAGTAGGGCACAATCGCAAACACCGTCAGCAGACTATCGAGCCTCAACCCAGGTTGCATGCATAAGTCTTAATGGAAATTTTACAATTTAGCGGATATTTTCGGCTATGGAAAACATTTTGGAAATGTATTATAAATATTAAGTTTTTACTGCTAAAACAATGAATTTGTTTTGCAGTATTTGCAAAAAATAAACATAGTAACACATACTCCATAGAGCGCTTTGTAAATATACAAATGTAATAACCACCGATTTTTGTCTTTACCCCAGGTGGTGCACATAAGAGACCTTATGCATTACCATTAAAACCAGCGTCAGAATTTAATTATATGAAGATTATTTTATCAAGAAATCACGCATTTCACCTTCAAAAACCTAATAAAAAGTATACAAATTACATCTTTCATGGAAGAAATGTTGACACTTGCCACTTGATATCAACACTTGATACAACAAAGATTTGTATACACAAACAGTCATTTAAAATCTAAATACATGCGTTTTTTGAAAAATTCATAAAATTATGTGTAGGTATATATATGTTCATAAAATGTTGTAATGTATTATGCTCTAGTTGTACTAGTTTTCTCCACATTTTTAACTAACTGAAATTTAATGTTTTCAACTGAAAATTTCATTAATTTGAATAATAAGATACTCATCACTTATTCTTTGAATGACAGAAAACTTTTAATATCATATATATTATTCCTGTTCAAGATTTTAATAAGCAGGCACATCCCCTTTTCATAATATAAATAATAACAAGGTGCCATTACTCCATTTATTGTATTGCTAACGATATATATGGGAGAGTAGCCTTATTTGGACCACTTCACTTATTTTCAGTTGTAATTCACTTAATTCTTGGAATATCTGCAAAATATCACTACACGGGGTCAATCAATTCATCTACTAACTAAATAAAACTTTAGATCATTTTCTTTTTGAAAATATTAAATTTTATTTTAATTTGAAAAATTTGCCAAATGTGGTCCAAATTCAGCAACTGGTCGCCTAAGTTGGACCACCAGTCTCCTAAATTGGACCAATAAAATCAGGTTGTTTTAATGACGAGGGAATATAACTAATTTTATTAAAAGCAAAGTTTGGGGTTACTGGAACAATCAAACAAAATAACAGCAATGAAATATAACGAAATCAAATATCTGAAAATAAGAGTAATTGTTTTAATTCAAAATGTATTCAAAATATAAATCAAAGTTATCAGTAATTAAGAATATAAATTATGAAACTAATTGCCAGTTACTTGAATATCATGTAAGGATGATGCAAAGATTACACATGAATTTCGTTTATTGATTTTTTTCCAATGCACATAACATGGAACCGTATTTGGCAATCTGAACACTGAATCATTTCTGCTGCTTTATTTTCTTACAAATTAGGCAAAACCAACCATCTCTATCTAGATTTTTCTTTTTAGATTCTGAATTATTAGACTTTTTTTTGCAACAGAAGTTTTCTTTACATTATGATTGTAGTTCTTCCCTTCCATCATTTCCTTGCTAATTGCAGTACGACTATTTTTTAAAACTTGATGTTCCAATTGCTTTTATGCCGTGATATATACTTTTTAGTCGATTTTTTGTATTTTTTGTTTGTTTGTTTCAAGGTTTACTTTATATGGCGAAGATGTTAACTAAACTGTTTTTTGGCTCCCTCTGTACTTTTATTTAACTAAATTTAGCAAAGGATATAACATTTCTAATGATTTTTTGACTTTTGGGGAGGATTTGTAGCTGCAGCCTTATTGCAGGTCAATTCTTTCACAACTTACTCTCTCTTTTTTGTTTCCTATATCTTTAACAGTTTTTACTGTCACCTATTTGTTTTTTTTTATTCCAGACAGTTTGTCTGTGTCTTTTTCAACATTATATTATAAAAGTGTTAAAAAAATATGCTCTATTGAAAAATACGCTAAGATTAATTATACGCAAACATTATATATTCAAACAGTGTTGAATTCAGCCCCTCCCCCCGAAAGGTTTGAGGTTTTATGCGTATTAATGGCAAAAAAACGTAATTCCACCCTCCAAAACTGTAAAAAGTCTACCCTTCCTCACGGAATCGCAAATATCCTCCAGGACTAAAACGTTTGAATTCAACTCTGTAAACCAAATACGCCATAGGAATAAAGAATTCAACGAAAATAAATACAAATACATACAAGATAAAAGAAATTGAAAACAAAATTTAATGCATAAACATGTAAAAATATTTTTATGTTTATATAGGCCTAAACAGTATAAAAAAATTAATCCAGATATACAAAAAAAATAAATAAAAATAAATAAAACTTGCATGGAGATAGTAATCCATTATAAAAAAAAATAAAAAAAATAGTGTACAAAGCGTACCGTCCTCGAAATTATTACTTACTTTTCAAAATTTATTATCACATATCTGGTTCAATTTAAGCAACTTAATTTAGTCCAATTACGGCAACTGCGCCCTTTTTTAAAACAGATAATCTCAAGACTAAGAACAAAAACGAAATCAAACAAATCCGCGAGAAAAATATGCGCAATAAACAGATGAATTTATATATGTATATGAAAACATAACAACTTACCTTAGTTTTAAAGTATTCACTTACGTTTAGTAGGAAAAAAGTAGATCAAAACAGCTAACTTTAGGTTTTTTTAAATTGTCTGAAAAAAACACGTGTTAGGAGGTTGCTTCTTCTAATCATGAGTGACGTCATTCTGATGAGTAGGATTTCAGGGGTAGATGGCGTCTCTTCCTGTAATTAACGGCATAATGGCAACGGTCCAATTAAAGCGGCGGTCCAAATTAGGCTACTCTCCCCTATAATTCTTGTCTGTAATCCATCAAGAAAACCTTTGAAAGTCACCATGATATTTGTACATAAATATCACTATGCGTTTGAAAAAATATAATATATTTGAATATTTCTGTTATTAGTATTTAGATCTTGTAAAAAAAAATAAGATGACACAATTTTCTAAGTTGGAAGCAATTATATTTAAAAACAAATAGAAAATAATTTTAAAAGATTAAAAAAAAAAAAAAAATACTTTGATGAATATCTTCTCTCACCTTTGAATATTTTCTATTATTAGCTACTCGATATTGTTAAAAGCATAAGAATAATTATTTGCCTCATTGGAAGAAGTTGCATTAGAAAAAAATAGATACAGTTTTAAATATACACAAAGTATTTACAGAATTCAATTGTCTATTAACTTGTTTTTTCATTTTGCAATTTATCTAAATCAAACATATTCTTTATTTTTCATGAAACATTTCATAAAAATATTGCTATTCTTTTTCTGGACAATTTAAGTTGTCATATATGTTCAAAAACATCCTTAACAGCGTTTCTAAATTATTATGTAATTTAGGTGACGTCCGGTAGATCAATCGTCAGCGCAATCAGCAGATACACAAAAGATTCGATATTCGTCAGCAGATTTGGACAAGCTTCACCTAATTTTTCGCCATTTCTGTGTCACAAAATCAGTTTTAGACGTGTCTGCATTAAGATATCTACTTTACTAGCTATGAACCATATGGTACCTAGCCTAGGAACACAAGGACACGAAAGCGGAATTTAATACACCAAGCCAAGATCCTATGTGAATTGCACTTTGAAATTTAGCTTTTTTAAATAGTTAAGTAGAGGGCTCTGCCCCCTGCAAGATACGCTCGACAACCCCCGTTCAGGCATCGCAGAATCTAAAAGCACGCTAATTTAATCGGTATTAAAAAGATTAGACAAGATTCAATAAAACGATAAAAAACTGAAGAAATCTCCCTGTAAACGGGTTTCCATTCAATTCCCTTTGATTGTAAAAATTTAAGACCAAATCAGTTGCTGTTAAGAGATCCAATGGCTGTTTTCGTGTTTGATTAAAGAAGATCACTTAAACATTTGAAAAGAAGCTAAAATAAAATGAATTATGAAAACACAGTCTTTGCCTGCCGGTATTTTTTAACTGCGTTATAAAACGATTGACATAATACAATTTACTACAATTACTACAATTTACTGCTTTAACTTCTTCAAGGGCAGTGGTTTATTTCTCGACCACTTAATTTTAATTATTACATGCCACATTTTCACAGTGTGAGTGAACAAAAGTATTTTCGTATTTCGAAATTTGTTTGTAAATTCTGGTGCCATTCACTGATTTAAACATTTTACGAATAGAAGTATCTTTCCTTAGAAAGAGTTAAACGCATATTAATGTATTTATTATTTTAAAGTTTCCTTTCTCTTTTAACATTCAGGTGTAAATACAATTTAAAAGACATAATTTTCAATATTTTCCTGCTTTTAATTTTGCTGCGTATTCATTTAATAGTCATTTTAAAGTTTTTTTCTCTGTTTTTGATAGTCACGTGTAAATAAATTTTTAATCGTTAGAAAATATTATTATTTGCACTTTTTTTTGAATTGAAAACAATCTCTATAATAATAGCCTAAGTCATGTGATTATCAAAAGCAATCTTATCCAAGCAATTAAGCAAACTTATCCAAGCACTTGTAAGAAACTGGAAATCCCTAATAGAGAACCGTCTGCAAAAGAACCCAAAGCAAATTATAAACGATGTGCATTTTTATCAAATAAGGAAGGAAATCAAGTTTTATGTGCCAAAAATGTGAAAAAAATTCTCTGTGTTGAACATCAGTATGTATTTTGTCAAAATTGTCGTAAAACATGTAAGTATGTATTACCAAATTCATTAAAATACTTTAATGTATTATTTTGTAATATTCAATTACGTAAGGTTTGCTTATATTGTTAACAGTATTAATTGGTTTTTAAATAGCAAAAATGAACTAGGGAATGAGATACCCGGCGCTAGTTCTCGCGTTCGAAAATGGGTGAGTGTTTTCGCGGGTTAAGAGCGGGGAATAATACATAAACATACCTCAAAGATAAATAAGTTATAATTTAGACATTTTAATAGGAATAATTAGTATCCAGTGCCGAAACTTGAACCGTGGAGCAAAAGGGGCATATGCTCGGACGCCATAATGGAAGGCGAAGTGAGTGCTAAATAAATATTTGTTTTGTTGTTTTCCTATAAATTTTCCACACTCATATTTTTTTAGCTAATCAACGTTCACATTTATGGTAAATGTATCTCACATTGAGAACGTTAGACCCAATAAAAAGAATACCAAAAATTATACCTACTACGATGAAAACCTGTATAAAACGGAATTTTTCTTTATTTATTCAGTTTTATATTTTAAAACACAGCAATGTGTATTAGAAAAATATACAATTCTCTATGCAAATTTAGTTCGCGGAGGGGGGTGGGGGGGGTGGGGGGGCGGCGCAAAATCTATGTTTGCTCCGGGTGAAAAAAAGCATGTTTCGGTCCTGGGAGTATCGAATATCAATAACTGGTAAAGAATGAGTATCTTCGTTAAAACATTACATAGCGGCAAGCGAATAATCTCATGATTCTGTACGTTTAAATTAATATCGGAAGAAATATTGATAATGAATCAAGTACATGAAAATTATTAAAAACAATTTTCTAACAGAGACATTATGTCGGGAAAGGAAAGTAAATCACTGTTTTCGACATTTTTTAAATTAATAATTTTGAAAATTTGTGGACGGATTTCCAATTTTTTTCACGAGGAGGAGAGAATGAGAGATAGGACAGTGATGCGGGGAGAATAGCATGTTGGCATTTATGCCTTCAACAATAGGCTAGGGCAATGATTTTCCAGCCATAAGCCATTTCCACAAATTAACGAGCTGTTGTCTGTAAGAAAGGAGGTAGAGAAGTGAATTGCCATCTTTCGCTGGAAGTTTGTTGTAAATAGCTGTAAAGCATCCGTCGTCAAAATTTTGAAATAGTACACTTAAACGAAAGGATGTAGTGATTTATGTTATTACTATAACAAACAGTACAAACATGAAGGAAGCAAAAGTATCCTTACATCCTGTTGTGTTGTTTAACGGGATGTGAATTGCCTAGCGATCAGACGAAGAAATTAAATAATACGTCCAATATAAATTGGCGCCTTTCCCTTTGTATATTTTTATACAGAGGAAGGTACGCTCAAAAGCACCAAGTCGACGTTTTACTCTGATTTTACCCCTAAAAAGTGACACAATATTGGGAATGAAAAGAGTGGATATAGATCTTGGGGGATACCTTCTACAAGAAGTTCATTGGGATCGTAATGAAAGCTTCTCTACCATTTTTGCAAAATATGTGAGATATGTAAAGCATCATCAAAGATGAAATACAGTCGTTGTAATTGATAGTTACCCTGAACATCATAAAAAAGTATAAAACTTGCAGAAAGAACTAGAACTTATCGCTGTAGATTCCTATTTCTGACGAGGTTCAGTTCAATAAGACTATATTTCCACAGACGCCACAACACAAATTGTTGAGAAATGGAATCAACCAAGTACTTTGGTGCACAATGAATTTGCAAAAGTACAAATGGTCACAAAGTAAGGCACTGAAATTCAGATGTTCTTGTAGCGAACACAGCTATATCTTTGGCGAGTGGTCACTATGCTGATATAGTTAATGGTGAAGCCATTGACTTTATTGCTCTTATGGCTTCTCTAGGTCTAGACAATGTTTATTTCCGATAGTCCAGGAAAAGGGAAACTGTGTGATGCTGTTTACTTCAACAAGTGTTTCCAGTTTAAAGAAGTTGCACAAAATGTTCTTGTTCCACTTGCTGTAAGTGCTTGCGACACCACTTCTGTGCTCTTCAGCCGTAGGAAAATGAAATAATGCACAATTCTTTAGAATCTATCCTTGAACCGAAAAGTTGAAATCTTTAAAGGCCCAAATTTCTTGAGAACACAGAAGCTGTATATCTTGCCATGTATGGACGCTATCCCAGCCAAAACATTAATGTATTGCTGTATGTCAGATTCGCTAGAGCAGCTAGCAATATTAAATGACATTTAACCTATCTACTACCGATTCTACTCAGTATAATGCGTTCCGGACATACCTACACTTTCGAATATGGCTGGGAAACGAAACGGAACCTCTTAAATGGGGGATTATTTGGATGGGCGTGGGCTCATTCCAGCCACCATGATAAACGACACAGCCTCAAAATCCCTACTCAATTTCATATCCTGCACAATGCAAAAAAAGTTGCAATACGAAGTGAGTTGTAGGAAGGCAGGCTTGAAGTGCTCAGTTATCTGTGTGAAGTACCGCAACCAACAATGTGGGAACCCACCTAATATTACAACGGACCTTGAGGTCTTCGACAACCTCACACAACATATCGGGTCAAGTATAGAGGCGGACCTTGGAGAACCTGATACGATTGTAGAAATACCAGAGCCAAGAATGAAACGCATACAGGAAGTTTCAAAACTGCTTATCAGATATGTAAAGGCAGATAGAGGAGACCTAAATAAGTAGATTTCGTATGGAATTGCGAGTTCAAGAATGCAGAGTTGATGAAGTAGATGAAGCTATTAAGTTTAGTGGATGAAAGGACTTTGCTGGCTTGAATCATCATTCCCTGCTGGGTTTCTAGCAACATGCATCGTTACGCATGTTCGGAGCTTACCGACATGCATTGCGTGTATGGGGCTATGCAAGGAAATAGCTCACAGCCAACGCACATCCAACAGGTTCTGAGCTTGTCGGAGTACTATCCTCTACTTTGCATAATACTGCTCCTTTCAATGCAGGAATTCTGTGATATCTTATAGTACCCGTATCACGCCTGGAAGCATAAAACGATCCACTCGCCCTTAACTCCCAATGATGAAGCTCAAATGTTCTGGGATCCGGCAGAATCCTACACGGGAATTTTTCCATGTAAATCGTTCCAGAGGTCAACCGATTTCCTTGTACAACATCATAAATGAAATGCATATCGTTAAGCTCCGGATTTGTGTAATAATACATATTGCTCGAAATCCGCGAGGAAAATGATGATTCAAGCCAGCGAAGAGCATTCGTCGGCCGCACTCAACAGAGTCCTCTACTGCCTCAACGATGGATTTGCGCACCAACATTTCTATACGAAATCTGCTTATTTAGGTCTCCTCTACCTGCCTTTGAATTTCTGAATTATAGTTTTGAAATACCCTGCATAAAGTGAAAAAGCCAAGGAAACATAAGAAATTGAAAAAGCCAAGAAAACATATATAAAGTGAGCATACTTATTATATATGTGTTGATTAATTTCTTGTACATGCAATAATTACTTAAATACATTGCGTTTTTAATATCAAAAATAAAAGCTAGTTTTTTACATTATTCGTATGCGAAGGATACGAATTTACGAAATGAATACGAACATTTTGCTGTTTTCACCCAAATTTTTGCTGCTGTGATTTTCATAATCTGTTACAGATAATTAATTATCTAATTAAAAAAAAACTATAGATTATTTCATAAAATAAAACGTGTATTATGACAATTTTGTTTCTAAAATGCACGAATAGCGGGTTATTAAGCAAAAATTAACGTCATTTGTGGAGTTTTGCATTTTTTTCAAATTTACCAAATTTTTCGTCCTCCGAATCTCATCTCTTGTTTGGAAAATGTGCAAACATGAATAGTGCGTGATGCCGTGGATTTTATGCTCTATAAAAAGGAAACAGTAAATATTTCGGTAAAATACCGTGAAACCGAGTTACTGAAGGGAAAGAAAAATAAAAGTTCCAAAAATGTTGGATATTTTAAAAAACGCAAGTAAAGATGGTCAAAAACTAGGTTTTTTCATTATAGGTTCAAGATGGTTCAAGACGCCCAGATAGATTCACTATATCCAAAAATAAGAATTACTCAAAATTTTCAAAAGTAAAGTGCTATTCCTACAGGACTAATGTGATCTGGGGCGAAAATGCTTTTTAAAACCTTTTATTGTATAAATTGTCACTTTTAAACACATTCTAGACATGACGGCGACTGCTATAATACTACACTCAAATAAAATCTTTAGTTCAACAGATGTAAAGTTAAATGCTTACTAAACTTTCATCTGTAACTGTACAAAAAAATCTGCAAATCTACAAAACTAGTTTTTGTAAAGCTACAGAAATCTGTAACATTAAAAGTGAATCTTCTACAATTACAATAACCTTACTAAAATTTTACCTGTAATCCTGGTTAATGTTACATGAAAAGTTCTAGGTATCCCAGTTTCCTAAAAAAATATTAGTAACCTTACTAATTTTTTTTTTATTTTCGGCGCAAAGTGTGTCTATCAGATTAATTTTAGTTGTTGCCGTTGCATAAAAAGTTCTAGGAATTCCAGTTTCCCAGAAAAACTTTAGTAACTTAACAGACATTTTCTTTTTTATAGTGTACAACTTACGTTACGTTGGTGCAGCAAACAGCTGTTCTTTATGGAGATAGGTTTGTAAAAATCATGCCCCGATATTAATACACTGTAAAAAAAAAATTGTGAAGTTACTAAAGTTTTTCTAGGAAACTGGGATTCCAGGGACTTTTTATGTAACGGCAACAACAAAAATTCCTGTAACAGCGTCTGTTACAGGAATTTTTCTTGTTGCCGTTACATAAAAAGTTCCTGGAATCCAAGTTTCCTAGAAAAACTGCAGTAACTTCACAGATTTTTTTTTACAGTGTAAAGAAGTCAAAAAAAGGTACTAAAGTTTAACAAGAAATTTCATTTCAAAAGTATATATATATATATTTATCAGATAAAAATTAATAAAATCAAAATAAATTATGCTACATATAAACGAATCCTATGAGCGAAAAATGTGAAAGCGATATAGCAGTTCGTTACCACACTCGTCATGACACTGGCATACCGCTCTATATTTTGGGATACATTTCTAATGACAGTACATTTATGGCACCGTCGGAAATGTCGCAAAAGTAAGAAGTTTTAACTTTTTTTTTGTTTCCAAATTCCAAGTTGATAAAAAGTTGCTACTAGACACCACAACTTACCACAAAAAATTTTGGATTTTCAAAAAAATGTTTAGGTCTCCCGCACAAGGCCTAAAGTTTAGAAATTTTACTTAAAAAAGTAAATTTTTACAAAATTTTTAAAAAAACCTAAAGCACTTTTTTTTTAATTGCAAGTTAAAATTCCACTAACAATAAGCATGAAAAACGATAGAAAATATATTTCAAAAACTTAGTACAGCATTTAGGTCTCCCGCACAAGACCTAAAGTTTGTTAATTTTGACGAAACTTTTGTAATTTTTAGTGTAAATAAACTATTTTTTTTTTCGTTAAAAACACCAGACATAAGTGTATTTTTGTTACAGGAGGCATAAAATGACACAATATAAATAAATAAATAAATATATATATATACATACTACATAAATAATATATAAATGTTGTATACCTTAAAAAAGATAGTTTAACGATGTAAATTATTTGATAAAGGTGTTGAAATAAACTCTATCGTTATTTGTGATTACTATTGTTTATTACAAATGTATAAAATATTATAACGTGGAATAAAATGTAGTATATAAGTACAAAATGTTGCTGATGTATTTTCATAGAACATGAGCGCAGTTTTCTTGTTCTATTTCAATTTAACTGACTTGTTTTAAATACTCGTCCTTTCATCTTATCTTCAAAACCTGAAACGAAAGTTATATACAGTATTTACGTAGGCCTACAGATTTTTACAAAATTATAGAAATGATCCGCAATGAATTTCAAATATTATATGGGCAGTAAGATAAAGATGTTATTTAAAAACATTAAAAATCAAAGTAGTACAAAAAACACTTACTTATATTTTAATCCTTCACTGAGGGTTTGTACTGGCTCTTGGTCTCGAACGTAGGTAGCTCTTTACGGTCTTCCAGTCTGGCACGAATGAAACCATCTCTTTCGATCATCTCACACACTCGCTTTGAAGCTTCTGTGACTTCTTTCACAATTCGTTCCACAACTTGAGTGTGAGAAAGAATTGTAAATTCAACCCTTCCACTTTTTACCGTTTCCGCAATTAACTGTAAATCTTCCAGACTCATATCGGTAACAAGAAGGGGTTCGGTTACTGAAGTGGTTTGCCAGTCAATCATATCTATATAGTCTTTAGCATTAAAATTGTTCTGAGGTGGTTTAAATATCCTTACCCCTTTCTTTTCAGTTTCACGAGCTTTCTGGATTCTCTTATAACCCAAGACTCTAATATGTTTTCGTTCGTCAAACAACATAGCTATTAAAACATGCTCTGGGAGAGCCATGAATGCCTTTCTCTGTAACGTTGCATGGACGACATGTTTTAGCTCGTCTTCCAAGTAATTGCTGAAATGAATCATTTTAAAAAAATTAATGGAACCCTGCGGGATTTTGGGATTGCACTTAATTGAGAACCATGATGGTATGTAGACTTTCATTATGAACTCTGCAAGCTTTCTCAGCTCAGGGGTCGGATCACCCATGGCTACACACAAACGAAGGATTCGATTTGCCAGGGTAAGCCACCTGGCGTGCGAGATTTTTCTGGGATTTCGTCTGGCCAACTCTTCTGTACATGTACCTGTTGATACGGCTTTGGATATTTCGTACAGATACTTTTGGCCCGTGCTCAACTCTTTAAGATCAACTTCTGGTATATCGCTATCAATTGCAACAAAATTGACACCATCCAGATTTTGGCAGCTTAGAAGTTGTTTACCAATAGGCCCGCTAAATGTGTTTGGTCCAGAAGTTGGCCCAACAAGAGCAACCATAATTTTTTTAAATGGTAATTCCTTCAAATGTAGTAGACACACAACTGCCTGCAGTGGCTGTTGTATTTTATTTTCAAATAAGGTGATAACTCCATTTGAAGTGCCTGTGATTGCTGCCGTACCATCACAACCAATAGCTTTTAGTTTTTTAAGATCGACAGTTTTTTCTTCCCAATACTTTACCAGTGATGTGACTATTTCCTTTCCTGTTCCATTTATGGGAGTTACATGACCGAAATACTTGGATCCACGTTCTTCAACAATAGATATGTGTTCTTCCATTAAAGATTTTCGGACACTTTTACCAGCTACAATTTCTTTTGTTATGGATTCATCTTTACGACCATCAAAGTAAATGGCCAACAGATCGGAGGTTCGAGTTGAGCTTACTTCTTTACGAGACTTAAGTCTTTCACGTGCTACTTTTGATTTGTCGATTACTGCTTCTTGGTTTTCCGCAGTAACGACATTTAAGTCTCCAAAAGTGCAATAGCTAACTGAGCTCCAGCTCTACTAAAAATGCCCCTGCGGTGACAAGCTCGTGAAAACAAAGACAAGCGTTGTGGCAGTTCTTGTTTTACTTCTACACTTGAAACAATTTTTTGACTCGTATCAAGTACATTTATTTCAAAATCACTATCTTGACATGATGTGTGAGACATTGAATCATCTGTACTATCACCAGAATCAATGTTATCAACACATTTTAAGTTTTCATCCTCAGTCTTTTTTACAACTACCTGCATTAAAGCTTGTAACCTAGATTTTCTTTCTAATCGCTTTTTAAGCTTTTTAGTCTCGTTTTTGTCACACTCTGCAATTGACATCAATCTAGGACCACGTTGGTCGAGCAAAAACTCGTGTTCTAGTGCCGAGACTTTTTGTCAATAGAGCAATTAGAGTTGCTGAGGTCACATTTGCAAGTACAAATATCAAACAATGCAGTTTCAGTTTTTGACTGAAAGCTAGTTACTGCATCTTTGTAGGAGTTAGGATACTTCCTTTTAGGCCATGGACACTTTTTAATTTTTCCAAGCTGCTCATGCAGTTTTAAAACCACAAATATTGTGTTTTTGGTGCCACAAACAGGAATTGAAGTTCTTTTCCATATTTCCTCAAGTTTTAAAGGAACTCTTAACGCAATTACCTTCTTTGCAGGCTGATGTATTCCCTCTTGTTTTATTTCAATGCGTACCCACTCAAAATACTTCAAAACATCCATCTTGGTTGGCAGAACATTAAACTCACTCACATCAATAGGTTGCCCGATAACCGGCCTGTCGGTAGTTTGTCTAGTTAGATGCGGTTTTTTACTCATAATGAACAACAACAACACTCACTCAATTGATTCTTACAACAAGACTATCGCACTAAAACACAACCGTAATGCTCGCTCTCAGGCAGACGACTACTGACAAGTCTGCGCGGTGATTGATAGGTGTCGCGCCACCGCGGCGCGACAGTCTTGCCTTCCCTCACCCCATCGCTTCAAGTTGACGCTTGACGTATTGAAATGTGATTTATTATTTCACTTATTTCAACAATTCCAATCAAGCCTAACGAGGCTTTAGTTAGATTTAATTTTTAAACCAGCAACAACACAAATATCAAAGCACTGAAAAATGTTCAAAAATTGGCTGAAATTTACGACATTTAGGCCTTGTGCGGGATACCTAAATGTTGTGCTAAGTTTTTGAAATACATTTTCTATCGATTTTGTGCTTATTGTTAGTGGAATTTTAACTTGCAATTTAGAAAAAAAGTGTTTTAGGTTTTTTTATAATTTTTGTAAAAATTTACTTTTTAAGTAAAATTTCTAAACTTTAGGCCTTGTGCGGGAGACCTAAACATTTTTTTAAAAATTCAAAATTTTTTGTGGTAAGTTGTAATGTCTAGTAGCAACTTTTTATCAACTTGGAATTTGGAAACAAAAAAAAAGTTAAAAATCGATACACCCTAATATATATATATATATTTTTTTTTTTACTGAATTTTTTTTATTATTTTATGACTAATTGCTTTTTTGCCGGAAGGAAAATCGAATTCAAAAGAGTAAACGAAAGAACGTAATCAACTATTTATACTAAGTTTTTTTAGTAGTTTCTTTTACTTGCAAATAAAATATAAGCAGACCATTTACGAAATTAAAATCTGACTGAGCATTCTGACTCCCATTGTTGGTAATGATTTGAGTTGTTATCTTAGGTTTATTATTGTCATAATTTTTAGACATGTGCATATCATTTCTTTTATTATATATTAAAGGACTGCTTCTTATAATTCTAAATATAAAGTTCACATTAAAAAAATATAATAGTAATTTTCATTGTACGCAATGTATTTGAAATTTAAGGTATTGTAATATGTTTTTGATTTCCACTCTATTGCATTATGTAAAATTGCTAATTCATTAAAAAGATTACTAATATCACGACTGTGTTTAATTCTTTACAAAGATCGAATATCACGACTGTGTTTTAGTTTAATCTTGTTAATAATTTACATTTTTTTGTGCCATCAATAATAATCTTATTAAAATAATCTTAAAAAACTAAAAGGATGATTTATTTTGATTTTGCATCTTTTCAGCTTTCTTGACGTTTGAGGGTGGGGTGGGAGGGTGTGTGTGGATTTTTTGGAAATTTTTTTGTATTTCTATTGCCAGAACATCATGTTTCTACATTTCCTAATCATACAAAATACTAAAAAAAATATTTAAAGTAAAAGATTTGATTGGGGTTAAAAATATTGTAAAATTGCTATAAATTCAAATTTATTTAATCCTTCTAAATCCTTCAATCCTCCTAAAATCCTTTTAAAATTAATTAAATGTTTATGTAAATCTTCTAATGCAGTTCAAACAATTCATCAAAAATGATTTAGAAGGTAAAATTTTCATGAATTCTTAATCCAGTACATAAAGGGTTATATAGAAAACAAATTGTACTGAAAAGTCTGTCTTACAAATGTATTTAATGTTAAAAGTATATATAATATTAAATATTACATATTTAATATTATTCTCTTAAAACTTTATTTTTTCAAAGATTAAATTTTTATTCGAATTTAAAATAACGTAGGAATTCAATTATTTTTCTAATTCAATCTTATGTGAAACAATTTTACTTCATAGGAAAATGCAAATCAAATTAGATTTGTATACTAAATAAGTTTTAAATAAATTTATGTGAATATATTTATTTAATAAACTTCAATTTTGTTTTCTACTTCATAGTTGAAAATTTAAATTCACAAATAAATATTTTCGCTTAAAGAAGTAAGAAATTTATTGATTTGATTAGGTGGGAATTGTAATTTATTAGAAATAAATACAGAATTTAAATAAGTCGTAAGATTCTTTTTTGAGTTAATAAACAATGTTCCTTAAATTGGTTTGTGTAAGGAATCTGACTTTGCATATATAGTTTTTATCAGGCTCAAAAGTTTCCAAATTAGTTGATAATTTATTTAAAACAGGAAATATATTTTCACAAAAATAACGCAATTATAATGTTTAAAGCACTATTTCATTCTGATATGTTATAATATAAATTAGAACGTTTGAAATTCTAAAGTAATAGTTTTAGTCTATTGAAATTTTGCTTCATAAAGTATGTGTAAAATTAACTTTATTGCTGATTTATATATACCATAAGTAATATAGGTATACTCGTATAGCAGAAAAATATTTTTTTTTATTTCCACATCCACACGATGGCCCTCAAAGTAGTTAAATAATGTATAGTAAGTATAATTTTAATTATTTTTTCAATTAATATTCAACAGTGAAATTACACTCGAAATGTTAAATATATGAAATTTTTCGCATTGCTAACTAAGCGTAAACCAACAAAGTGAAAAACCTGCAATCCCGAATCGAACCCGAATCCTTGGAATAACGCTCCAACGCACTGCCATTAACCTACAGGGACAGTACACAGCATGGCATCTATAACTCATAAATGTTTCCTCATATTTCGTCTCATATTTGCCTCAGGGTTGTGTGCTCATGAAGACTTTTCCACTCTTTCGCTTCGGTCACGGTCTTACCCACATTTACGAGTTTGAGATGCCATAGTTTGATTAAAGCAATGTTTAAATTCATTGCTGGGTATCGTACGTCGTTTAATGGTGGTGCATTGGTTTGTTATTCCAAGGTTTCGTGTTCGATTATTAGCTTGGACATTTTTTATTCTGTTGGTTTAAGCTTAGCTAACAATGTGACAAATTTTATATATAAAATAAAGAACTATTAAGCCAAAATTTAATTTAATTTATTTAATAAAAAATATGTTACGCTTGAAATAGAGAACACTGTGAGATTTGATATATTTTATGATTTCAAATAAAAGTAAACACAGTGTGTCCCATAGGCTTGTTCATATTTCTGTCATTCACATAAAAAATATCATTCATTCGTATAGGAGATTATTTGACCATAAGAATTTTCACTGTGTAAATGTACGTTGTCATTTTATTTTTTGCTACAAAAATTGATACCATTTGCTAAATTTTACGTTGCAAACTGCAGTGTGATATGATATTTCAAAAAAGCTGTGAAATGTAAACAAATTTAAGGAACTCTTTGAACTGTTGTTTTTCTTTTACCATAAAATAAATCTTTCGGTATAAGTCATTGCAGCACGACAATTTGTCAAACTTTGAGGACATTTTGAAATCTTAACATTTTTTTTTTATTTAAAAAAGGGTCACCCAGCCAAATATTATCACCCTTGACCAAATAAGGTCAGTGCAATGTGGTTTTTATTATATTTTCTTCCTTTTAAGTTTTAGGTGTAAACTACCATGATTGCTACAACCCTTATTGAATGTCCTAAAATGGGCAAAAATGAAATCTGCTGAAATTAATAAAATTATAAATATACAGTAATTGCAATTTTCCCAGTAGTTGACCAATCGAAGAAATCAGTCGAAAATTCAAAATTTAATCTTATATCATGCTTGGTCTGTGATTATCAACAATTCTTATAAAACTACTATTTGAAATAAGCAAGAAGGAATGTGGATTATTTTAACTTAGCGTAATTATCACCAACTAATCAAAAATTAGATTTTTACATTGTCTAGTGAAAAAAATTCATAAAATGGCTATTCTTACAACAGGCAACTGACAACAATCTGACAACAGGTACTTGAGAATCCAAACAAAAACATTTTGTCTAGTGCCAAATATAAAATTCCTTTCCGCCTGAAATGGCACATTATTTCAAAATTTTGATCAACTACAGGAAGGGTACCAAGTACTTTCGGAGCCACACTATTTTCAAAATCATTCAGATATTTTAATTTCCGATTTTATTTATTTATTCGGCTATTCATTTTATTTAACAAATTTGTGAAAACCATATACTAAAAGAAAATTAAACCACGCATATCAAAAATAGTTACTGTTAATAAAATGTACATCTTTTGAATTAATCAATAATTTATATTATCTGTAAATAATGTAATATTTTATCTACCGTAGAAATAAAGTTGTTCGTTTTTGTATGTAAAGTACATTCGATTATTTTTAATTTGGTATTATGTTTTACTTTGACACAAATTCAGTAGTACTTTAAGTTATAAGCATAAATTAACCTCGTAATGCTCTGAATATCAGGAACATTCTACAATAAGTAATATGTAGCAATAGCTTTTTGATACAACATAAAACAAGTGTTTAGGCATGATTATTAATTGATTGTATTTGTAATATATTGCTGGTAATTTGCTCTACGAAGTCATTAGTGTAATGAGCTTTTAATTACGTTGAATTCCCTTTTGAATGGATGAGATTAACATCAGTCGAGGATATGGCTAATTAATGGCATCATTATCGGTATAATATTCAGTCATTCAGTCAACCAAGTGTGTAAAATACCTCCAATAACTCTAGGCTTAGATTATTGTATAAGAACAAAAACAATGTAGATATGAATATACAAACTAAGCAAAGTAAACTTAATAGGCAAATTTTTGTATAGGGTACATTTTAATCAAATATCTTATTGAAAACTATAAAATAATGAATTTTTCTAACACTAGCACATTTAAAAAGGTGTTCTCATTAACAGAGTATATCAAACGCAAAACTACACATAATTAAATTTTATTCAGTTTCAATTATATTTATATAATTAAAGTTTGTCAACAATTGTTTATAATACGAAGATAGATTTAAAGCAGTGATAATTCACACTAAGATCATGAATTCCAATTACGTTTTCTTATTTTGTATATGAAAATATATAAACTGAGAAAAGTTTCTTGGCCAGAGATTATTATTTACATTTAAACGTCGGTCACTTATGGTTCCCTCTTGATTTGAATCATGTTAAGAATAAAAATCAAGCTTTTAAAACATAACTGCATTAAATATACAATTCATACTACTTTTAAAACGTTCTTATATGACAATCAATCTCTGGGAAATGTACTGTGTCATAATAACGTGTTTCATTACAGGTTTCATTTTTCATTAACGTTTTTCATCCCATTTTTTTATTTATTTTTTTACAAGTTGAGAAAACCTTTTTTAAGATAACCAAAAATGTCAAAAGATAATCATAATTAGGGTTTGCACTAATCGTAAATTTGAGGAGCACTTCTGCTGAATAGAAATCTCTTACCTTATAAGTTGACACATCTTCTGTGGTAATAAAGCTAAGAATACTTATCTCATAGTAGTCGTCGCCTTATTTGAAAATAAATATTATTATTGGGAACTAGTATTATTCAAAAGCAGAAATATTGCGAGCAATTTTCAAATTATTAAATATTGTTTGAACAATCATTTTCTAAAATAGATATTTGTTTTTGACTATTCAGAAAAAAAGGTATCGCAACTTAATTATGACGTGCAATAAAGATATTTTAAGCTTTTCAATGTCACTAAAGTTCAGCTTTTGTACAAGTGGCGGCTAATTAACGAAAGTCTCATGTGTCATTGTTTTTTAATCAAAATCAAGGTAGAATTAATTAATTTACAAGTAATTATGAAAGCTTTAAATTAATTACCAAAATGTGCAGTTTTCAAATAACAACAACAGCAATAAAAAAATTGCTGTTTCTTAAAAAGAAAAAAGACATTATATTCGCAATTTGCAAAAATCTTCGTAAGAAAAAATGGTTATTTATACGAAATAAATGAAGATATAATTTATTTTGAATATTTAAATTTATTTTATATTAAGCATAATTTTTATTGCATATTGTATATCAACAACAAAATTTTCTTATTAGATGATGATCTACAGAAATTATAGTATATTTTAAAGGATATTTTAAAACAGAATATACTTAGACTAGACATGCTGGAATAACGATATAATTGCAATGATGTGCAAATAAAAAAAAATTCTCAGTAAGCCAATTACAGGGGTCTTTTGAAAATATTCTTTATGGTATTAAAGATCTTGTTTCTTCAAGAACACTACTTTTTACAATAATTGTCAATAGCATGTCCTCGATGATTTATTTATTGTGAAATTAAAAAAAAAAAATCTATTAATTATAAGGTGCAATAAAAGTATTTCAAATGTTTTCTCCTCAAGTACAATAAATTTGAAGAATTTAAGCGCTAGTATTTTTATTTCGATTGTGCTAATTAATGAAAGTCTAAGATATCATCATTCTTGCATCATAATCATAAATGAAGATAATGCATTTCAGGTACTTAATAAAAAATGTGATTCTTATTAATCCGAATGCATGTTTTTCATCTAATTGGATTTATTAATTTTTTAATATTAATTATAATTGTAACGTATATGTAGTATATTGAAAATTGTAAATAATATGAATGAGCATATGCTCAAAGAAATCTACAAAAGTATAAAATGTTTAAGTGATTTAATCTAATTAATGTTAAGTATAATTTTCGTGTAAATATAATTAATGAAAGAAATAATTTTTAAAGAAATATTTGTGGGAATTTCTTAGTCTAATTCTAAACTCCTTAATTCTCGAGCCTGTGAATTTCCCGGGCAGTCTAGGCTACTTTTTTATTCAAATTGTTCGATTCCATCAGTTTTTTAAAATAGTGTTATTGGCTTACTTGGAGGTCATTAACTCTAGGTGTCTTTGGATAGATTTTTAGTTATAAATATAAACTCTTTCAAATAAGGGGAGTACAGTCAATCAGGGCAACTTTGATCCGCATTTTCTTTGATCCGCAATAAAAGTATTTCAAATGTTTTCTCCTCAAGTACAATAAATTTGAAGAATTTAAGCGCTAGTATTTTTATTTCGATTGTGCTAATTAATGAAAGTCTAAGATATCATCATTCTTGCATCATAATCACAAATGAAGATAATGCTTTTCAGGTACTTAATAAAAAAGTTGTGTTTCTTATTAATCCGAATGCATGTTTTTCATCTAATTGGATTTTTTTTTAATATTAAGTATAATTGTAACGTACATGTAGTATATTGACTCAAATAAGGGCAGTACAGTCAATCAGGGTAACTTTGTTCCGCATTTTCTCTATTTTCATATGTCACACTCTTATTTGAAGAATATTGTCGCAACTAGGTCATGAAAGAGAAGAAATGATCCTAAATTATTGTTTGACTATAAAAAATTAAGGAATAATAAGGATAAAAGCAATAAAAAATGGATTTTTAGCCTGGTTCAAAGTTACTCAGCTATTTAGGGTAACTTTGCACATTTGATAAATTTTTATATAAAATAATTCATTATAAAAAAAAGTATTGTAGTCAGGACAACTTTAAACCCCAAAAAATGTTTTCAGATATGTAAAGACTCCCAATTTACATTTCCCAACATCACAAGATTTGTATAATTTATGATATTACAACAAATATCAGGCATAAGAAAAGTGGAAGAAGAGAACCATGAACATTTAGAAATAAAAAAATCCTGTTTATTGTTCATATAAAACATAAAAATGCATTGAAAAACAATTTTCAATGTTTTAACTCAATAATATATCCATAGTTACAGTAATACATACAAGTACTAGTATTATTCAAACAAGAATAAGAAACGTCGAACGTATCAAATGTCAAATTTGAGTAACTCCGCCCCCAATCACGCCTCTAAATGAATTTTATGTATTTTACACATATTTGTGAAAATATTCAAATGTTATATCTAATGCACACTTTCAGCATTTATATAGAATATACGTGCTAATATGGGAAATTTTCGACAGTAGCACCTATAATCAGTAAATTATAAGCCTCAGTGTAACTTTGAGCCGGCTCAAAGTTACCCTGAAAATGCAGTAAAATGCTAGTGCCTTCTTATTTTACATTTTATAAACTATTAATAAATAAATAATCACAAAATATTAACACATTTACAACATTTAGATAATAATATGTCTGATAAATGAGTATATTGTTACTTACTATGAAAATTTAATTGGATTACAACAACTTCAAAAGAGCATTGAAAACTACCTTGAAACCAGTACTTCACAAAAATAGTTAGATGATGCATTTAATTGTATATAATGTTCCTAATTTATTTTCTAAAATAAAGAGTAGAAATCCCAGTTTAGAACCTTGCCAACAGAGCACAGTTCTGGAGCTTATTTAGTCATTTAGAGTCAAAAATACTAAAAAATAGGAGGTGGTGCAAAGTTACAACCCGTGGATCAAAAGTTACCCTGATTGACTGTACTTTATTGAAGGCAGTCGGCCTTGGAACATTAGGTTTAGATGGATAGATTTTCGTGTAAAACTTGAAAAGGAAAACAGACTGGCGCTTTCGTAGTACAACACAATTTTTATTGCCGAATACAGTGATGACCATAAGCATAGAACTTAATTTGGGTAAAGTTTAATAATAATAAAAAAAATCACATAAATTCGAGAGTATACGCTAAAATATGTTCAAAAATATAAAATTATTTAAAACTGATTTTAGGTATGTTTATGGTTACTATCTAGCCTGGGCAACGCCTGGCTAGAAAATAAAAGTTTCAAAAAATGTACTTTTATAGCATTAAATTACCATTAAATATAGCTATTTTCATAAATTAAATCTTTATTTCTTTTTTTTTATCACTGAAATACCAGGTTAATTATTACTGTAGTGAAATACGTGAGAATGTTAAGCAGGAAAATATTATTTCAATATGTTATTGGTAATAGAATTCTTTTCAAATTGATCATAAAAACTGAATTTTAGTTCTTTAAATTTAGTGTGATGTTTTTGACACTAAAAACCTTTTAGTGGTGACTACATATATATATATATATTTTTCATCACGGTAATACTAATTACTTGATGTATACGTAAAAATTTATTTTAGTATGGATTTAAAAATCTCTTCCTTTTTCATGTTTCTCTATGCAAAAATTAAAATTAAAATTAAAATAAAAGGTTAATGAACTAATCTTTTTTTAAAACTTTTCAGAGAGAATTGCGTGAGTTTATATGCTTTTATTAGAATGATTATTTTTTTACATAAAAAAACAACCTTTGATAAATATCCTGCTTTTTTATATTCAGCACAACTGAAAATATTTTTTTAAGTTGAATTAAAATTAAACATAAGAAAACGAATACTTTCCCTAAATCATATTTTTTAAATCCAAGTTATATTCACTGACATCTGCTGTTTAGTATTCCTTTATGAAAACGTTTCCATTAAAAGGTAATAAAATCTAGAGAAAAAAATCCCATAAAACATATGGAATGTAAATGAGACTTTTTCATAAAAATAGAACAATTTAATTCATTTTAAAGCTGTTTAATCTTTACATAAGTATTTTTCATAAAATGAAGGAAAACGTGGAACCATTATCTGTAATTTCAAGATAGTATTTCTTAAATTAAAGAAAGGACTTTTAATCATAATATATATATACATATATATAGCTTCGGATTTTCAAATATATAATAGAATGTATAACATATAATTGGAGATGGTTTCGTCGAAGTTATTTTTTAAATTTTATCAAATCATATTTTTAAAAAATGTAAAAAAAAAATAATAATAAATAAAAATCATTCGACGGTATAGTGTCTAATTGCTTTGTAAATTAGACTTGCGTATTTTTTCATTTGCATAACGATGCAGAAACGAAAAATAAAACGAAATAATTAACCTTGCCAATTAATATGTTCTGCAGCTTTTTGAAGAAAAAAAAAAACGAAAACAACCATTTAAAAATGAATAAAATCTTTCGGTATCAGTTTTTAAATAATATTGATTAAAATTTCGGAGTTTTTTACACATCTATAAAAATAAATAGGCAGTGTTCTCTTTTTTAAGTTTATCTCTTACAGACAAAATAGAAGGCAAGTAATTTTCTATTAGAATTTAGACAAATAGAACAAAATCATGTCTTAGTTTGCATGAAATACGATATTGAGAAAAGTTTTACACTGACAAATGTTTGCCTCACACTGCCCATTCACACAACCGTTTTTATAGAAAACTGTTACATAACCAAAATTTAACTTTTTTCTGACTATAATATGGTCAGTTATATAATCAGATACATTTACATGTGGTGAAGTAGCCGCCATCTTTGAAAATGGTCGAATGACTTGACAGTTTGCTGCAGTTTTTTAACAGTGTAGTATAACTTAGCTGTTCACAGGGTTACATCGCATGTACTCGATGGAAGATCCAATAGGTCAAAAATACCCTCTTTTCAGAGCTATATGATGCACACGCAACACCATTCTAAATGTATGTGCTGCTTGAAGTGTATAGTGGAAACTGTAGTACTTAAACGGGTACTGCGAAACATGATGCTCACCTATTTTGAAGGATTTAACCAATTTGTGCCTGAATTTTTGTTATTTCAAATGTTTTGGTAAAATCACTTTAAAATATTGCAAAATGAAGTGGAAAAATACTAAATAAAATTACACTTAATTTTTTGTAATTATTTAATAAAATGTAAAAAAAAAAAAACTACATATTAGTATTTCTAGTAGAATAATATGCATTTTTATATGTTTTCTCTATATTTATATTTAAAAAGTTTTTGAATTGTATATTATGTACTATAATTAATATTTTTATGTACCACAAAAAAAATATATTTATTTCTTTACATAGAATAATAACGTTATATCTATTCTTAATAATAAAATAAGAATAATCGTATTGCTGAGTTAAAAACAATTTATTTCATAAATATCTTCAAAAGCAGATTACAAAAATAACTGTCTCCTAAATGTCCAACGAAAATATGTGCCCATTTGTGCCTAGAACCCTATATTTTGGACGTTACAAAAATGCATAAAAAATAGGCTTGAACATTTAATTCGGCAATTTAAAAGAAACACGTATTTAAAAAATGTCTACAAGCTAAGATTATAACTTGCGATTTTGGATCCTTCATAGAAAAAATACAAATAAACTTACATTTTACATTTCGTCATTTTCAAAAATAAAAAATTTAGAAACACCGAAAAAAGCCTTCATTTAAACAAATAAATATCCACCTTATGCTGTCATCTCTCGGTAATAGATAAAGACATTTATAAATAATTATTTCATACAAATTTCATGTTATAAAGGAGAAGAAAAATATACTTATTAGTGAAAATTTTAAACGTCCCAAAAATTGGACGCTAGGCACAAATGGGTTAAAGTATATATTAGTGTTATTCTGGTGAAACGATTTCTTCAAGGGTGCAATAAGTTTTGAGAAATCGTTGGTGAAAATTCAGCATATGTTTCAAATACCCATTAGTTGGCTATTCTCGACTCTGACTTTACGGAATAATTGTAGAGTACTGCGCGACAGCCGGAGGGATCGAGTTTGATGCTACCGCATGACATTTAATTTATTAATTAATTTATTATTATTGATGCTTTCTAACTTTTACGCAAAGTTGTGATTTGCTACAGCTTTGAAATTTTGAAATTTTGTAATAATTAAAAAAAAATAGATTTACAATTTTGATGTTTAAGAAAACTACTTTTTTACTGTAATTTCTAATCTATAATTTCTTTCAAAGGACAAAATAATTCGTGACTAATTTGCGCAGAAAATTTGTTTTCATAAAATTATTATTTACCTTCTTAGCTATGTTAAATGCAATTCCCAAATAAGGCGTAATATCTGATTAAAAATTAACAAAATAAAATGTATTTGATTTGTTTTAAAATATCTCAAATGATGAAATAGAAAAATGCTTATTAACACAGTTTAGTAAATATGAAATTAATCGCAAAATATTCCTATATAGATCATAAATTCTTACCTAGTTCTTGTCTTTAAAACAAAATAAAACATATCAATAAAAATATTTTTTTATTTATTCTGATATTATAAAAATATAGATTTATTTAAAAATGAAAATATTTTTTATATGCATCATAAGTTATAAGTGGGATACGCAGACGGTTTTTACTTTTCCAGTTGACATTTTTTGTTTTATTATCATCATTTGTTAGAATGAAAAAATATTAATAAATATAATTTGTCCATTTTTACTCACTAAAGATAAATACATTTGGGGCATTTGGCATCAGAATTATTATTTACAATTCATACGAAACGGCAAATTTTCACTTGAAATTCCATAATGTAAAGATAATCTTTATATAATATATATATATATATATATACCGGGTGTCCCAAAAAGGACTGACTGATTTTTAAAATTCAATAACATGCAAACGGTGACAGATATTTAAAAAATTCTTGCAGGAGGGTTATGCATAACGTCAAAAGTTTTTTTACACTGATTTTCAATTTCAGTTCGAATTACAAACAATAGATGGCGCTGCGATGGATAGGCGCTGAATTCAGGCTCGATTTTTGGTACTTCGTGGCCCGGATAATACATTTCCATCTCCTTTTTCAGCATGGAACAAGAGAACGGACCAGAAATCGAGCCTGCATTTAGCGACTATTGCTTACAGCGTCATCTATTGCTTGTAATTCGAACTAAAATCGAAAATCACTGTAACAAAACTTTTGACCTTATGCATAACCCTCCTGCAAGAATTTTTTAAATATCTGTCACCGTTTGCAAGTTATTGAATTTTAAAATCAGTCAGTCCTTTTTGGGACACCCGGTATATACAGTATGATTCATGAATAGAGAAACAATAGGCTATCTCCTTATATATTACCCCTAGGCATATACTTCCAATTGCAAAGTTGCATGAAAAAAGGTGAAAATTTCATGAAATAAGTTGCAACACAATGGGGGATCTATTTGAGAAAATACAAAACTTAAATTTTTATACGATCCCGTAGGATAATATTTCCAACTAGGAAATTTTTCCTTATCCATTCCTGAATAAACAAAACAAAAACAAAAATTTCATCTTGATATCTGCAAAATTCACGGAGATATTAACATCTAAAATTCGTGTCTTACACCACTTAAGCATAACTTTGATTAAGCATATCAGTTTATTTGAAATGAAAGTTAGGAATCGACTATAAATTTATACATTATTGCCGAAACGTCAGTGAAAGCTTACTGTGGGTACACGAAAAGTTTTGGCTTCCGTTAGTCAGTCTGTTAGTCTGTTTTTCTGTTCCGCGATAACTGCCACAAAAACATCCGATAAGCTAGAAATTAAGCAGGCATGTTGGTGATATAGCTGAAATTAGCAGTATAGTTTTAGTTAAATACGGTTCATTCGTTCGGAAAATATGGAGCATTTTATTTTGATCCATAATGCTTTTCTATGTCAAGTCAGACGATTTTTAAATTTCCTTTTGTGAAAAAAAAATGGAGAGTTTGATTAACGTATTTAAATGGCAAATTATGGACACTAAAATTTCCAAATAAGGGTTTTGAATTATTCCTATTATTTTGAAATTTTGTCAATATGTTTGTCAGATTTTTTAAATTACGTGTATATTTTTTGTGGAACTTTATACATGTATTCCAATAATATAAAGTATTTTTTAAATCAATTTTCTTATTTTACATGATACATATTTCACCTTTTTTCTTTTACTTTTCTGCGTTGCCTAACGACTATTATTCGAAGCCTATAAAGAAAAATCCATTAAATAATCCCGATGTGAAATATTAAGCAAAAAGTCTGGCTGAGAGCAATAAAAGGTTAGTTTATCTTTAGTAATAATACGTTTGGTCTTCAATCTAGCTTTGCGTCAAATATGAACGCAATTAGTAAATGCCGTTAACTTGCATGTAGATACTATTAAAAGGTTCTCACAAAAAATGTTTTATATTACCAAATCTATGCAATTTATGCAATTAACAACGGACACGATAATGAATGATTTTTCAGGAGATTTATAGATCTCCAGATATGCCTATTTTGGGGTGCTTTTAG
Organism: Maratus speciosus; assembly: GCA_963932465.1. Classification (NCBI taxonomy): domain Eukaryota; kingdom Metazoa; phylum Arthropoda; class Arachnida; order Araneae; family Salticidae; genus Maratus; species Maratus speciosus. The sequence goes on from OZ010791.1 coordinate 423,561,925, forward strand.
TATGTTATCGTATTGTTTTTTATGTATGCAAACTAATGTTTCACCATGCTATAAGTGAAAAAAATTTCAGTTAAAGGCATATAAATGCTTTTTAACACTTTCCAACATAGATGAAAAGTGTTTATTACTTCAATTTGTTTATCTGTCGCCTGTCGTGTGCCAATACGTACCCTTATGATACCTTCTTCATTATTTACCATAATTTGTTATAAAAACTTATTACCTTTCATGCTTTTAACCCTTTATAGATCTTTGGGATAATAGTTTTTCAAACTTAGGCTAATTTTTCTTTATTGCTTTCTAAAGGGTTAGCGCGTGTTATTGGTTCTTTTGAGCAAGTTAAAGTACCCCAGCATTCCTACTCAGTACTCATTTCTCCATACAGCTGCGTAGTGGTATAATCTAGTATTGTGTCTACTGTTGGATGGGCTACATGGATCATTTTTATTTTCTTTTTGGAGTAAATTGTTGTTTCCCTTTACAAAGTGCTACAATTTATATGATGCACATCCTACTTGTATTGCATACTATAACTACAAGAACGGAAAGAAATATTTCTTCATCTTTTGCACTATTTCGTTGGACGATCTTTTCCTGACGGATAAAGAAAGATTTTAGAAACGCGTTGCATTATCTTCTTTTTTATCGCGTATTTTAAGAAGTGTGTGACTTTGTTATTATGAGACAAAAATTTAGAAGCTGTCTTTTATGTTAAAAATTATATTTACGAAAACAATTTTGATTTTAGAAAAATAAAAACTTTAAAATAATTTGGGAGTTACGTGTTTAAGACTGCAAAAAACTTCTCCTATAATTCCTAGAATCCTTCAAGGAATATATATATATATATATATATATATATATATATATATATATATATATATATATATATATATATATATATATATATATATATATATATATATTACATTTTTCGTTTTATTTCAGCTGAGCGTGGTTTCTAAATGTTTACTTCGTTTGGTGGTTCTCATTATATTTATTACATTTGTTAAGAATCTATTAATTGACTGCTATCTGAAAATATCAGAACATACTGAAAGGAAAAGACTGGCAAGGCCATTCAATCGGAATACATGCAGTTATTTTTCTTTAAGGGGTCTCAGGACTCTTAAAATTGGAAAAAATGGAGAAAAAAAAAGACCATTTTCAACATTTAATATCTTAAAATGTATTTAAATTTAAGACACAATTTTAATTGGAATAAAATATATAAGTATGTTCTTCCATTTCATGTATTTAAAAAATTATAAGATGCAGAATTAGCATTTACAGGGGGCTCCTAACTGTTAGACATTTGACGAGCAAAAAATCGGCATAACACCTTACGCGCACGATTACAAAATGAGTATTGCAAATAGAATGAAGATATTTGTGCCTACTTATACTTCAGATTGTAATAATTACCCTGAACCTAAATAAATTTGTATTTAAAGCATTTTTTATATTTTTAATACAAAGTTATATTTAGCTAATGCAAAATTAAGAAAATTTCAACAGTATAATCACCTAAAAAAATATTATTTTGAAAAATAAAAAGGAAATTTTAGGTTCAGTTTATACAGACTAACATGAAACATATGTTTTGAAAATTTTATGAAAAAATATTCATAAGTTTTTCAGATATCGTGCGCGTTATACCCAAAAACGTCATTTGGAGAAAAACGGCTTTAAAGTTTCCGAAACGTATTGAACGTGTATAAATGTAAAAGCCATAACTTCACTTCTAATAGGAATTTCAAGGAAACAATTATGTGAAAATGTTCAGAAAAGATAGGAGTGTAACATCTAAAAAAATTAAAATTTCGAAAGTTTTAAAGCTTTAAGTGTCCTGGGACCCCTTAATAAACTGAACACTGCTATCATATTTAAAAAAATTCTAATCTGTTATTATTTCAATAATGTTTTCAAGACTAGGATATTTTACAGCAAAGTATGAAAATAACCAGTTTTTGGTTATTTTCCCAGGCCTTGGGTAAATACAGCAAATATTACTTTTGTTTATTATTGGTGCCACAAAGAAATATCTGCATTTACTTTTTGAAGGTGCACATATGCACTCATGGTCCTGAATGGGTTAAACGTAAAAAACGAAAACGGGCATGATAGTTACCAATTCTTGTGGGTGGTTCCAGAGATATAGTCCGGAATGGAAAAAATAGTGCACTATTTAATTAATTTTTTAAGCTATTTAAAAAAACCCCTAAAATTTCAAAAGTTAAAAAGGAAAAATTAAGCATATTTATCCCTCGTATAAAACAGGCAATGGGCCAGTGTGACAACTGCAAAAAGAAATAAAAAAATCCCTGCCGGCTTGGCCAACAGGCAGAGGTAGATTTCGATGTTAAGTATACTAATTTCACCAACAAAAACTAAATTATTATTAGATATAAATCCACTTTAACAGATTTATCAGTCTGCTTTTAACGAGTTTTTATTTCCTTTTTATAAAATAACTGGTTTTATCAGAATCAAGTTAAGGCAATATTAAAAAATATATTTTTCCATACTCAACAACTCGAAATTTTCTGGCACATTTTCAGATTCATTTTTAATAAAAATAAAAAAATACGAAACATGCTGACGTGATTTTTGAAAATATTTATAAGTGACCTGAGTTTTTTTTTCTTTCAATTAATCAAAACTTGATTAATAAACAATTATTTTCTCAGTAGGGCAATATTTTTTGTTTCTAACACAATCGCTTCGGGAAATTCTGTTCAAAATGCCCACTTTGACATCATTTTTTGAAATTTATTCTGCCTCTATCAAAAAATCGATCATTCTTGTACATTATATAGTTTAAGAGAATCTAGCAATTGGATGCGTTTGAGAGCAAAAATGAATTTAAAAATGAGTAAGAAAATAGACAGTTTGAATTTGAATGCACCCTTAATAAGAAGATTTTTTTGTTCAACCGCTATGTATTTTTAATATGTTTTTGCTGTAAGAATTGGACCTATCAAAAACTTGTCAATATAAATGTTGAAGACAATATTAAGAAGATATATGATACATTCATGGAGATTTTATATCCTGTGAATTGACGGAGTTATGGAAATTTTTCTTCTTCAACCCCCCTTTTTTGTTTTCGTTTTTATTTTATTATTTTTTTTGCGGTACGAATTGGTCCTATCAAAAAATTGTGAATATAATAGTTGTAGATAACATTAAGGAATTGTATAATAAAATTATTGGAATTTGATATCTTGAGAATTGACGAAGTAAAGAATTTTTTTCTCCCAAAATTCCTATTTTTGCGCCCCTTGAGCCTATTTGAAATTTTATGAAAAATATGTGATGCATGAATTTTTTGGCGCTATTTTGAGAAGTACAAAAACTTTAAACTGATTTGATATCTACAAAAATTAAGAAGTTATGGGATTTTTTCGGTTTTCACAAAACCCCTCCCTATTTTCATCCCCTTTGTCCGCTTTTGCCAATTAACGAACTTGACCGAGATTTTATGTCCCTTGATTTTAAGTATCAGTTTGGAAGACATTTGTGCAGAATTGCGGAAGTTATCGTGTCCAGAAGAAAGTGATAATACAATTGCTTCGGGAAATTCCGTTCAAAATGCCTACTTTGACATCATTTTTTGAAATATATTCTGCGTCTTTCAAAAAATCGATCATTACGGTACATTATATAGTTTCTGAATAAGCGAATCTACCAATTAAATGCGTTTGAGAGCAAAAATGAATTTAAAAATGAGTCAGAAAATAAACAGTTTGGATTTGAGTGTATCCTTAATACAATGATTTTCCCAACACAATCCGCTTCGGGAAATTCGGTTCAAAATGCCCAATTTAACAGCATTTTTAAAAATATATTCTGCCTCTATCAAAAAATTGACCATTAAGGTACATTATATAGTTTCTGAGTAAGAAAACAGTACCAATTGTAAGCCTTTGAGAGCAAAAATGAATTGTAAAATGAATCAGAAAATACGCAGTTTGGATTTGAATACACCCTTACTTAGATGATTTTTTTCTTCAACCGCTATGTATTTTTAATTTATTTTTGCTGTAAGAATTGGTCCTATCCAAAACTTGTCTATATAGATGTTGTAGACAATATTAAGAAAATATATGATAAATTCATGGGGATTTGATATCTTTTGAATTGACGGAGTTATGGATTTTTTACTTCTTCAAACCCCCTTTTTGTTTTCGATTTTATTTTTTTTTTGCTGTACGAATTGGTCTTATCAAAAACTTGTGAATATAAAAGTTGTAGATAATATTAAGGAGATTTATAATAAAATTAATTGGAATTGATATCGTGAGAATTGACGAAGTTATGAATTTTTTTCTCCCGAAAACCCTATTTTATGCGCCCTTTGAGCCCATTTTTAACTTTATCAAAAATCTGTGATACATAAAATTTTGGCCCTGTTTTTAGAAGTAATAAAAACTTTAAACTGATTTGATATGTACAAAAATTAAGAAGTTATGGGGTGTTTTCGGTTTTCACAAAACCTCTCCCTATTTCCATCCCCTTGGTCCGATTTTGCCCATTAACGAACTTGACCGAGATTTTATGCCATTTGATTTTATGTATCAGTTAGAAGAGATTGGTGCAGAATTACGAAAGTTATCGTGTCCAGAAGAAAGTGATATATATATATAGATAGGTAGGTAGATAGATAGATACATAGATAGATAGATAGATAGATAGATAGATTAAAGGTTTTTACTGAGGGTGGCTTTGGGTTCTAGGGGTCATGATCGGTGTAGATCTGCAAAAAGTTTTCAGAAATTCCAACATAGGATCGATCCCAAGAGGTAGTATTTCATATGAAATCTACCTAAAAAGCAGAACATTCTTGCAGTCTTCAAGAAGGGCAGAGGAAGATGATTTTTTTTTTTTTTTTGCTTTGGTTATTTCTTAAGTATTAGCTATTCCAAATTATTGCCAAATTTAACCATTATAATTGCATTTTATAAACAATAATTACAAATCGTAAAAATACACATTATTAAATTTTCAAAGTATTTTTCCGGTTTTTAATATGTTTTTACATGTTTTGAAAATATCTCTGATGCAAATAATAAGGATTTTAAAGAACGCATCCTTTATAATGGGATTTTAATTCTAAAAAGTCTAATAACAGGAAAACTTCAGAAAGTCTCCAAGGAAATCTACAAAGAACGTCATGGCACCCGCGGAGTGCCACTCTGGACAGTAGGGTGGAGCGAAAAAAATTAATTTTTTAAAATCAAAAATGGGTAGGTGCCAAAAGTTGCCTTTATACTAGTACATCATCTGCGTGCAATATTACAGCTGAAAAAAATAGCTTGAGTCTGCGCTTTTGGTCCAAAATTCGAAATTTTGGGTAAAATTTGACATTTTTTCAAAAAATTAAAAAAAAATTCTATAGAGATGGTTATTAGTTAAAAGTGTTATTTAAACCTTCATTATTAATGACTTAACATATTTAAACGATAAAACGATATATTTGTTCTGTATAACTAGAACAAAACTGACAACTTTTGCTGAAATAAAGGCGTTGCCACTCTGTTGTGTCATACAACTAATTGTTGTTTAGAATACAGCTCTTACCTAGTTGCTTTCAAAACTACCCAGGAGGTACCACGTGGAGGTGACTGCATTTCATGTCACAACAGTGCACATCTCGACCACCCTATACCATCTGAACTCAATGTTTTATTTATATATTGAATTGTAATTTTTTTATCAAAGACTGGCATGAGTTTTCTATTTATCAACCTAGTACATTTCTTCTTTGAATCCACAGACTTTGGATGCTGCTGCTGTAATCTCCTTTACGTATTTTTCTACTATTTGTGTAAGAGACGACAAACAGTGTAATTCAGTGCGGATGATATTAATGTAATCTATTCAGCCGTCTATTATCTTAACCAAGATTGAACCCGATAAATGCCTATTGATTAGAGGCTCTGTTACCACAACACTTTCCCAAGGAATTAGATTTATATAATTATCCGCTTCAAGGTTGATTGGCGATATTTCAGATTTGCGTATGCCATCATTTACTCTCATATTTCAACTATTATGTGCTGAGCAGCTAGCTGTTTAATATGATGGCAATCGTCAGAGAGCATTGAAGTAATAATTTCCTTTGCGTATGCAAAGTAACCATTGTCCTAAATAACCTTTTTTAGTATTTATTTCATTCCGTTTTGTGTGTTGTTTAGTAGCCGAGTAATTTCCCATGAGTTTTTAGATTCCTTTTTTAGCTGTGGATTACATTTGTTTGTAAACTATCCTGGGGCCAAACTTGGATAACATAGTACTTTTTGAGTGAACGTAGAGACTCTGATGTGCAGTGAATGCCCATCGAAGGCGGACAATTCTGTTAGTCGTTGTCATCCATTCTGCGAGGGACAAGATTAGAATGAACCATTACAATTGATCACATGCCACCTCCAAGTCCAGCGAATTTCATCTGCATAATTTATTAGACAAGTTCGTTGGCAAAAATTATATTCTAACCCACAGGGATTCGCCGGACTAATAGGAAAATCTTTGTCCACGTGCTTATTCCCTTCTTATTTCAATTTTTGAATCCATAGAGAGTAATTTTCAAACATAGAGAGTAATTTTCAAACATTATTTCCTAAATTCGAGAAACGTGTACTCAGCACATACCTGCTACACATTTGCAAAGTTATTTCTTCAAGATATGGCTCAAAAGAACTAGCGAATAGGAACCCAAAAAACTTGTCCTACGCAAGATCGCTCACAAAGGCACATAAAATTATTCGCCATTATATATGCACTGATTGATCATCAGAGTCTGGTTCACTCACAAAGTATGTAATCCAAGTTTATGCCTCAGGATGGTTTACACCAAATATAATCCACATCTAAAAAATTGGTCGCAAAACTTACGGGAAATTACTCGGCTACTGAACATCACAGAAAACAGCAAAAAACGAATACAAAAAAAAAAAAATATTTAGGACAATGGTAGCTTTTCACATCGAGAGGAAATTCTTATTGCAATTTTGATGACGATCGGCATCACATTAAACAACAAGTTTATCAGCATATAAAAATGCAAAAGGTAGAGTAAATGATTGCATACTCAAAGATGAAATACCTAAATGTTGTAAAATTTTGTTGAAACAGAACTCCCAATCACTATGGAGTAACTAGATGCAATTTTGGTGAAGATACTAGAGGGCTGAATAGATTCCATTAATTCCACTGCATTATTCTGCTTACATTATCATACACAGGCAGTAGAAATATACGTGAAGGAGTGTCACAGCAGCATCACCCAACGTCTGTGGGTACAGAGAAGAGATGGGCTAGGTTGATACATAGAGAACTTATGCCAATCTTTGATAAAAAATAACAATATTTAAATTTCAATTCAATATTTAAATAAAACATTGTGCTCAGATGGAAGGGTGGTCGAGCTATGCACTGATGTGTTATAAAATGCAGCCATCTCCACGTCATACCTCCTGGGTAGATTTGAAAGCATATTCCAAACAACAATTAGTTGTATGACACAACAGAGTGGAAACGCCTTTTTTTACCAAAAGCTGTCAGTTTTGCTCTCGTTATACAGAACAAAGATATCGTTTTATCGTTTAAATATGTTAAGTCATTAATAATAATGGTTTAAATAAGACTTTTAAATAATAGCCAGCTCTATAGGAATTTTTAAATTTTTTTGAAAAAATGTCAAATTTTACCCAAAATTTCGACATTTCGACCAAAAGCGCAGACTCAAGCCATTTTATTTCAGCGGTAATATTGCACGCAGATGATGTACTAATATAAAGGCAACTTTTGGCACCTACCCGTTTTTGATTTTTAAAAAATCATTTTTTTCGCTCCACCCTAATGGACAGCCCTGAACTGGATTATGGAGCCTTGTATGTACAGTCGTGGAAAAAAAAGTAAACACCCCTGCTAACTCCTCAACAAATTATTGTAGAAGAAAGTTACTGGTACCGAACGATTGGAAATAAAGTCTACTTTTAAATAATGTATATAAAATTTGCTTAGGGGGCCATCTACATATTAAAACGAACCATAACCTTTTTTTTTTTTTTTTCAATAGCAGTACCCAATTCTGACAGCATAAATGAACTCTACACCCTTCAATTAGCCTAAAAACGAATTTTTACGCAATTCGTACCATAAGTTTCCGAGAAATTAATTATTTTATAACGAGCTTATTTTAAAGGCTGTATCCAAATTTAAGTTCCGTACTGGATTGTTCACCGAGAGATTGTTCACCCCTTTCTTGATCAAGGCACCTTAAGCGCCACTCAAGGAGTGAATGAAGCATGTTAGTATACAGTACAGCAGAATAAATTTCAAAATGTCTACTCACTTCCATCATAGACGGCCCCTTAAACGACCATTTTGCCGTTTTTTAAGCATAATTTGAAAACTACTTGGAATAAAAATTTGAAATTTTTGAATTTCCATAAAGCAGGACTTAATACATCTAAATCCATCAAAAAAATTGTAGGTTGCAATTCATAATTTTTTCGAATATTAATTTCATAATTCATAAATCATACATAAAATTATAAAAATTGCAAATTGAGCTTATTTATGTTTGGGTATATTAGTATTATTACTACAAAAAAAAAATTAGCACATTAGGAGCATAATTTCGGGAGATATAAATAAAAATATGAAAATGTAATTTAACATTAGAAGCACTAAATTTTGAATGTTTATAATTCAAAAACTTATCATTCAAATGACTTGAAATTTGGTGTCTAGGCATAGTTTGAACGGAAGATTTGAAATATCTCGTTAAAATTGGGCATTGCTATAGAAAAAAATGAAGTTTGGATTCGTTTTAATATGTAGATGACCCCCTAAGAAAATTTTATATACATCATTTAAAAGTAGACTTTATTTCCAATCGTTCGGTACCAGTAACTTTCTTCTACGATGATTTGCTGAGGAGTTAGTAGGGGGTGTTTACTTTTTTTTTTCCACGACTGTACATTTGTCTTGTAAGTACATTTCGTGCGCAGAAATGGACGATGAATGACTTATATTTTTTAATTTAAATATTAAATTTTGCAATACAGTTGATACAATCCAATAAAACAACAATCATAAAAAATATATAAGTAAATAATAATTCAAAATTTATAAGGTTTAAAGTAAAAAAAAATAAAGGAGTGTACCTAATAAATATAAACACATGTATAGTATAGATAAACCATATAGAAAACTTTTTATGTATTTTATTTATTTTATAAAAAACAAAACTTGATTTTCAGACTGGAAAATAAAATCCACAGTATGATAAAGTAATATTCTATTTTTTTTAGAGAGAAACAGGAAAGTCCATGTTTCTTGCATGATCTCAGGACTTACTAAAATTTTGAAATATTTCTCTAGAGTAAAGAAGTTTATAAGCAATCTCTACAAAACATTTGGAGGTTAATTCTCTGTTTTAGGGAAAAAGAAGGAGGTATTTCGTCTATGTTTACTTAGTTCGAACACTAGACAAATCTAGATAAACCTGATATTCCAATGAAAATTTTCCTGATATGTTGTTAGGCAATTAGACAATAGTAAAACACGCAAGATAAATATCGTATAAGATATTTAGTAGAGATTACATGCAAGATCTCATTGTGAAATTCGTTACGAAATAACCATTTTGAGACTCTCATATATTTTACGAAAATAACGAGATTGTGGATTTTTATCTGAAAGTCGTCAAATATTAAAGGAACTTTTATATTACAAAAGTGGACGTTCTAGTATTTAAATGTAAATTTTTGTTTATATAATTAAAATTACGGTAACAAAATGAATACATTAAAAAACTATGATTTTTATAACTTTTTTTTTGCCACTATACACTACACACTTTACTGGTTATGAATGGATGAATAAGCAATTAACATTTTGAAGATTAAACAAAATATACATGTATGAAAATACTCATTATGGTAATTACGATAATATTGATCTAATTTGAAAAGCACATTATTTTTAATTTTTTTTAAATTTTTTTTTCAATCTAAAATGATTGAAAAATAGTAATTTTCATACTGATTTTGTTCTTCTTACCCTTTAAAATACCGTGTTTGCGATGAAACCAGATTTCATTTTACAAACAAAATGATAGCGTTTTTCTAAAGTAAAGTAACGGGAGAACTGTAGCGTGTTATTGGTTTTCTTTTTCGGTATAGTAGATACAGATTCTTTCGTGCTTGTATATGTTGTACAAAATGAAATTTTTTTATACATGTTTAAGTAAATATTTTGAAGTTACAATACTTGCTTATTTAGCAGACAATATGTTAAATATTAACATGCACTGGCAACGCTTTTTAAAAGTAGATTTTGAAAAGTTTTGTTGGTAGCAAATAAGAAAAACTACGTCTATAATTATTAGTAACAAGACTTACACGATATGGCCATTAATGACCGGTCACTTTTAATTTTAGACTTTTTGTCAAACATTTAGAAATATACTTGTCAGATGCTTCTGGAATTTCAGGATTAAAAAGAACAAGTTTGACTTCATATTTATTAACGTCGATTTGATAAGGAGGACAATTAGGGGGGCAACAAAAAATCAAAAATATAATAATACTTGGGTTCAGCATGTAAGTAAAAATGCATGACATGATCTATCGCTGAAGAATACAAATCTGTAGATGCTGTACAACATGTATACTGGCATTTGTAAGAATAACACGTATATTCCTGGAGTTATAGCGATTTTCTTTTAAAGTTCAAAAAATGCATGCAAGTTTTTAGCTTATATCACGCAGGGTTTTCAACCAAACTGAACTCCACTTTCAGAAATATTGGCTAAATGTAGTAGAAACTATATAGTGCAATTGGAATGTACATATATTTATTATTTTTTGTAATATGAGCATTTGTATGCAATAATTTTTATCTGCGCATGTGCGGACGATAACAAAAAATTGTTTTACGTAATTTAATAGTCCACCCTACGGAACAATTCATAAAAGAACCCAGTCAAATATCTTGAAAATTCAGAAAGATATCGTCGATAGAGTGAGCTGATTTTTAGTTGCTCTCTAAAAGCAGCTGAATGATAAGGGATTTTCCAGAAATTCTCAATTTTAATATATATTTTTTTTTAATTTTAATTTTTTATCGATATTTTAGTTGTACTTGGATAACTATCAGAAAGCGCCTATTCAATAATATAAAGATGTATCAAAATTGAAGCATTTGTTCCAAATCTACTCATTGATAGTCATTAAATACTAACATTTTCTGAAAGTCAGTTAATAAAAAATGGCAGTTTGCGGAAAATCCCATATCATTCAGCTGCTTTTAATGAGCAACTAAAAATAAGCTCACTCTATCTCGATATCTTTCTGAATTTTCATGATATTTGACTGGAATGTTTTATGAGTTGCTTCAAAAATTTGATTAATAAATTATATAAGAAAGATCTTTGTAATGGGTCGAGCAAGCATGCGCAAATAAAAATTATTTCATACAACTGTTCATATTTAATAAAATATTTAATATATGTTTAGTCCAATTGCACGATATTGTTTCTACTACATTTTGCCAATTTTTCTGAAACTGCCGTTAAATTTGGTTGAATATCCTGCATGATATAAGTTAAAAACATGCATGAATTTTTTGAACTTAAAAAAAATCGCTATAGCTCCATGAATAAACGAGCTATTCTTACAAAAATCAGTAAACATGTTGTACAGTATCCCTGTATTCTGCAGTGATAATTCATTTCGTGCATTTTAATTTACAGGGTAATACCAAGTGTTATTTTTTTCTTTGATTTTTTGTTGGCCTCCTAATTGTCCCAATTATCAAATCGACGTTGATAAATATGAAGTCAAACCTGTTCTTTTTAATCCTGAAATTTCAGAAGAATCTGACAAATATACTTCTAAATATTCGACAAAATGTCTAAAGTTGAAAGTGACCGGTCATTAATGTCCATACAGTGTATTACATGGAGTAGGATATGTTCACAATAAAATTGAATTTAACTATACAAACTTATCTATAATAATTATATTATCTATATCGGAAACCGGATTCATGAACAGATCATACCAACGTACGTTATGTATACAGGTTGTATCATGGTTTGCACTGAGGCTTGGAAGGGGTATCCTTATAAAACTATTACGAACACAACAGAAAGATTCATACAATTTTATAATCATTTGAAGTGTTCAATTATTGAATATGACCATCAACCATCTATTTCCATGGCCTCATACTGTCCTAACTCCATGTGATAATTTCTTATGTTTTTACATTAAATATCACTTGTAGACGCTTTTATGCACGACGATTAACCAGAATTAGAAAGTAGAATCGCACTTGCTTTCGATGCATTGAACTTGATGTGTTAAACAGAGCATGGTAAGATCTTCATTTTGGCATTGACGTATGACTTGTAGCCAATGACGCCCTTAACACTTGTGAAGCCTATCTTTCTTCGAAATGATTTTTAATCTGTTGTATGCAACTTTTTGCTGTATTCGTAATAGACTTTTAAGAATAACCTTTCTACACCTCTGTGGGAATTTAGACACATCCTCTGTATATGCTCTGTTTCACCTGTCGTTGACAATTATTTAATTCCTAGTTATACAGGCAGAAGTACAATTGCAACAATCCCAGCAAAGAGGAAATTGCTGGCCAGCATCAAGATAGGTGCTGGCAATGATGAAGAAGTGCTGGCTGATGGTCGACCACTACTAGACAGCTTCAGTCAACTTTGCTGTTGGAAATCATCAGATAAAATTCTGGTGGGCATCCATTTTATCTCATGCGCTGGCCCACCACTACATGGAAGTGCACGAACTTTTGCAGTATTATTGCTGGGAACCCTTACGCTAGGTGGCGCTGCGAATATCGAAGACATTGAGTATTTGAACACAAATCTGAAATGAATATCTTAACACAATTTAAGCTGTGAAGCTAATTTTTTTTAAACTGTAAAAAATATAGCACCACTGCCACCAACAAAATAAATAAGTAAATGAATAAATAAATAAATTCTTTATTTCTCCTTAAATCTGGTTTTACTAGGTTACAAAGGATTTCGGTTTTCATAATTTACGCAGTTCAGAATCGATAATAAAAAAAAGCGTATAAAATACATAGGATTTCTATACAATAGAATAATTTCTATACCAGTTTAATGATTGGGAACGTAAATCACAAAAGAAACAAACCTGAAATAGTGTAATGAGAGCTTGAAAACTACGAGCAGTCGTAGCGTACGCTGAAAGCACTTGTTCGTGTCCGATCACGAAAACCAAGCAGCATCGAGCGCGGTCAGTACTTGAGAGGGTGACCACATGCAGTTCAAGTATTTCTATTATAGACACTTCTGCAGATGTTTCTATAGCTCTTGGTGAAACCAGCTTATAGAAAAAAGAGCCATAATTATGATACTTTATTTTTTTATAGAATTCTATAAGAATTTTTTGTAAGGGAAAGTGCTGGGCCAGCAAAGGAATGGCAGTGGGATAGGTGCTAGCACTGCAGGAAAAGTGCCGGATTGAAGTAATGTGATGACATACCAATGCTGGTCTGCTGTTGGTCATCACTTATGGGGCAGCTGCATTCGGCTTGGACACTTTTAGACAGGTTTAAGTAATTGCACCCTTGCACTTTAGCACTGATAGCACTGCTGGCTGCCATCTTTTTCCCAGCTGATGGCCCACTGTTTCTTTCTTTGCTGGGATATTTCTATTATTGTTCATTTTCATAAAAATTCCTTTAGGTCAAATTAGATATTATCTTAAAAGGTGTGAAATAATTTTTTTATATGGTACTTGGACCCTAAAAAATTTGCATTTTTAGCGTCAGAAAAAGCTGAAAATTCATAAATACAAAGTTGTATAACTCAGTAAATTTGGTTCGCCGAAGAAAGGAATTTTTATTTCGAAATGTATTTTTTATTAATCTTTTTTTCAAGAAATATCAAGATAAAAAATGGATGAATTACATAGATTTATTTTTCGTGGTTTTTGGATTAAATTATGATTATACGATTACTTTAATTTAGAAAGTTAGAATAGAAAAGAAATATTTTCAATAATTTTATTACGACGTGCATCGTGCAAATGATTTCGATTTGGAAATAATGATAGCCAAAAGTAAGGATCGTTTCACCATGCAATAAAGCTAAATTTCAAATGCAACATAAAAAGTTATATATATATATTATTTAATAATTTAAATGGAAGAAAACTAATATAGAAATATTTAAAAGACAATTTAAGATTTTTATAAGTGTTGAATGGAAAAATATAAGCCATTTAAAATAGCACCGATACCTAGTACACCACCTATAAAACACAAGTTATTACCAAAAAAGTCACTACAAAATAGTTGTAGATGTAAATTATGGATTAAGATTTTTTCTTTAAAAAAATTTATTGCAGACAGTAACACAAAAAGAGGAATATATGCATAATTTTTAAAAATATTTCTCTTTTACCGAATATGAAAAGTAAAAATGCTACGCTACTTAAATTAGTTTCATCAGATTGTCTGTAATTCAATCTTTACAATTTTTCCTAATCAAAGAATTCCAAAACTTTTCAAAAGATTTAAATTTATTTTCAAGTATTTTTTTAAATGCCTTTCGTACATTTCTCCTTAAAAAGTAAATATTAAATATTATTTTTCCATTTACTTCCTGAAAGTAATTAATTAATGTCATATATTTTAAAGGAATGCTAAGAATTTTTCAAAAACCACCTTGTTTAATGATTAATTGCATTTACGATTGCAGGAGTAAAATTTTGAAGAATTTTAGAATGACTCCCATATTTCCTGGAATTATTAATACGTTCATTTTTTTCAATTTGTTTAAACGTCATCTGGATTATTTATAAATTTTTGGATCTGGGCTTTTCATTCCTACAGGGAAATTAAAACAATATTTTTCTTACACCTGTAGACTTTTATGGAAATTAAGATAAATTAAACTTTTGAAATATAAGAAAATGTGACTAGAAAAATGGTAGAATTTTAATTTTTTTGAGGATAAATTTGTAACAAAATGTACTTATCTCTATGTAATATCGGTAATAATGAAATAAGTACTTTAGTTCTAGAAAACTAGGGTGCTCAACTACCGCACAACCTGTTCAGGCTTCGCAGACTTTAGAAAAATAGTAATGCGCCCTATTTAAAAAATATTACTAGGTTACGGAAGATTAAATGATAGAAAACTTTAAAGGCGGCTATGTTATGTAATCGGTTTGGCATGCTTTTCCGTTTCAATGGAGCATTTTTCGGTTACCATGGGCTAATCATTAGCTGTCGTGATTTTTGGCTGTTTTCGTGATTGATAATTACGATCAAATACACATTTGAAAATAAGTTTGTATAAAATGGTTAGGTTAAAAGTATCGCTATCTTTCTGGCTTTTATAATGACGCTGCACGATGGGTGATTTACTGGTTCTAGCTGGCCAAAATCGATTTTTAAATGTTTATCATAGCGTAATTCATTTTTTGCCTGCTATAGCTGATATTTAGGACGTTGTACCCAGCTATTTCTTTTTATATAAATATAATTGTATGGTCCATAGAGTTGCAAAGTTGGTAGTTCTTAGTTGGGAATGAATCAATCAATTTGAGTATAGTTCTTTAATATGTTACATGAAGCGGAATAAAATAATGCTCGATTATAGACGTTTCCAAACAAATTATGGATTTTATTTTATCGGCTTTATGTACATAAATTTTGAATATATCAGCTATAATTCCATATTTAATGTCGCAAAAAACTCTGTTTTTTTATTTTACAATTTTTCAGTTTTAATATAGAAAACGTTATATGGTAATGCGGGATTAAGCTCCATTTTTGCAATAATTAAATAGTTTACATTATTACATTTTCGTTCCAATTTAATTTGCCTGCTCTTAGGTGCCTCCCTAGTTTTTAGAATTGTTTTTAGCTTATTAAGTCTAAATAAAAAAATTGAAATTTTTGTTCAAGTCCATTTTCTTTTTATCAAAGACAGTAGAATTTAAGTTAGCCACATAAATAAACTTTTGGACCATTATGCAACGGCAACAAGATTTAAAATTTGACAAAAATGTGAATTTGGTAGAAAATGTTTTGCTTATAGAGGAAAATTACAATGAAGACACATGAAGTTTTGAAAGCGCGAAATGTTTAAATTTATTACCAAATTTGGACAAAAGTTCCAGTTGTATTAGATATCTCAGGACAAAATGATGTAAAATATGCTACTTGGCTGGAAATTTCGAGTGGTTACAAAATTGATCCAGACAAATTCTCCAAAATCAGATTTGATAAAATCAGATTTGATAAAATGCAAAACTTATGTAGACATTTTCGTATGATATCTTATGATTACCATTCTTTACACAGGTTTCCTCTGTGCAGAGATAAATATAAATATACAATAGAATATAAAACACAACGATTTTCATTAAAACTGTCGATGTTTGGCAGTATTTTAGATTTTAGAAAAAAAAATCAGGATTTGTTATAATAATACAAAAATAGTTGTATCACTTTATCTTCGATAACTTTAAGAAAGTATCATTAAAATTATCAAAAAGAACGTAAAATCATGCGTCAATGAGATTATGGAACATTTTTCAACGCATTCGGACTACTATAAAAAAAAGTCAATAAGTTTTTGCCCTCACATAGAAATGATTAAGTGAAATTTATGAAATTGCTACATTTCATATAGTCTTTTTCTATATAGTTACCGCGCACAGTAACACATTTCTGCAAACGGGGGCAGGGTGTGTTCCAAGAGGTTTCTATAGTAGACCCAAAGAGGGCACTTTTCTAACTTTTGGCGACCTCCCTCATATGATATCTTGTTGGAAAGGCCTGTGACCACTTATTCATGTTGTGCACCTTCCGAGCTCCTACCCCCATTTACACCCCCTCCAGAGGTACTTTTCTAAATTTTGCGGACACCCCTCATGTGACATAGAAAAGTGCCCCTTCCCCTTTGGTTCTACTATTGCGCCTCTTGGAATTCACCCCCCCCTTTTTGAAATACCGTTTGTAGAAATGTGTTAATGTGCACGGTGACTACATAGAAAAGGACTAATAAAATGTAGCAACTTCATAAATTTCACTCAATTATTTCTATGTGAGAGCAAAAACTTATTGATACTATTTGTTTAGGAGCACCCGAAGGGCGGGCATCGCTACTCGATCAGTTGAAAATCATGTTGAGTGCTAAAAAAAAGCGCAAATCAAAAAGGTTGGGTTGGTTGGTTGTGTTTATAACGGCCAATTATCAACACTAGGGATACAGGCCCAAAAGGGGGGAGGGAGTGCCCTTCGTGGGGGGGTCTTTCTAAGGGAACCTAACCCATATTTACGCTTGGAAATCCAAGGTTCGAAGAAAACCACGAAAACTCCGAACAATTAGACCAACGGGCGCGATTGGGTTCGAACGCAGCACCTCCCATCTATAACGCGTTAGAAAACACAATTTTAACCAAAATCGAAAAAAATAGCTGAATTTTTTGTATATCCCTATATATGAGCTATAGATTTATCATATAATTCACATATGCTAAAATTTGGAAGAGTTAGGGAACGCATAGCACCGTTGAAAATCCCCCCTCAGAAATTTCCGTGAATAAACAGAAATGTACTTTAGATGTTTTGTGCAGCCCTGTATACGATTTATAGAATTTATACACACTAAATAATATCCAAATTTTATAATTCAAAAAAGCGTTCCACAACTGAAAACGCACTTCCATCAATTATAGTTCATAGAGAGAGAAATATAACTGATTTATTTTTGTGAGCCCCTGTATATGAAAGATAAATGCTGTGTACATCATTTTCAATAATAAGCATCTTATAGAGCCCCTCTCAGATACATATAAATTTAAATAGTTTAGAAATTGTGTAACATGATCGAAATACACAACAAACAATTTTTCTCCATAGACATTTATGTAAAGTAATTCTTTTTACTATTCCTGTAAATGATCAATAAATGCTATCCATACCATATTCTATAGCAATCATCTTGTTTTGCACTTCATAGATATATATATAAATTTCAAAGTGTTTGAAATTATGAAACATCGTTAAAAACCACAGCAAACGATTTTTTCCCATAGGTCGTAAGATAATGTAATTCTTTTGAATGTCCTTGTAACGAAATTATGACAGCTATAGGCTACATTTTGCAATACATAACATTCAATAGTGAATATCGATAACATTTTTCAATTTCCTGGCGATGGGAATATACTGACGCCAAAAATAATTTTGGCCAACTAGAATCGGTAAATCAACCACGGTGTGTCGTGGACAATTTTCTTCCTTTAGGTTAAAAAAACTCAGTCTCCTTATGGGAATAGCTTTCAGAACCGCGGTGATGAAAAGTATTGTGTTTTGAGATTTTACGCTTATATTTTATATTTTAAACAAGTATTAGATATTTTAGCTTATTTATGAATTCTTTTCACTATTTCAATGCACCATTATATATATTTTCATATTATTTTTACGATGCATATAGTTTATAACTAATAATGATATACAATTTTTTTAATGCAATTATCGAGTAATTCGTACAAAGTAAATCGAAAGTATTTTGCTCATACACTTACCCATTTTTATACCGCATCAATTCTCAAGTGATGCAATATATAAACAAATTTGTTAGTCGCACTACTTTTATACCATGTGAGGTCACATTAAGATCCTCTGGAATGAAAATGATTTTAAATGTATAGTTTTAATATATGACGAAATTATCCTAATAAATGCATTTACCATTAAATAATTTATCACAAATTTGTTTTTTTTTCTCGTTTAAGATTCACAGGAACATATAACATTTAATTTAAAAGTGTTTGGGTATAGTATTACTATTTGAACTTTTTAAATAAAACATAATATTCACCATTAAACGTTTTTCACGCATAATAATTTAAATATTTTAAGCACTTTCATTTTAAGCACAATTATGACCATATTTAATATTTAGGCATTTTATATACGTCGTAATTATCACGTTTAAATGCGTTTCTAGTGCAATAATTTTATTATTGTAACGTTATCGCAATTTTTTGGGTTCCGTACTTAAAAAGTAAAAACGGAACCATTATAAAATGGCTCCTCGCCATTTTACTCGTAAACTGTGGAACGTGGAAAGTTCAAATTGGGGGAAGTAATAAAGACTATTGACACGCATGCTTACATATTATTAAACATTCCCAAATATATTTAGGAAATGTGTAGAAGGGCTAAAAGCTTATGTAACGCTGAACTCAAAAATACATTTCTTTTAATTTTAGGTATTATATTTTCAGATATAGTGCCCCCCTCCCCCCCCCCCCCCACGTCCATCTATTTTATAATCTACTGAAATTAAAAATACGAAAAAATTAGAGGTTGCAGACGTTAATTTAAACCTTTTAGTAAAACTATAGCGATTGCCCTTGTGTACATACTTTTTAAGAAAAGCGCATTTTTCTGTTGCAAACAAATTTAGATTTGCTTACATTCACCAAATGTATCGAGGATCACTGGAGATACCTATCGTTGCAAAAGTATAAAAGCAATGTTGATAAGGATTTTCGAAAAAAAAATCGTCGTTAATTAGCCGAGATATTAACCATTAAAGAGACGGATGGTTTAGACATACATAATGACAGGGGCTGCGTATTCTATGTACCATCGGCTTTTAAAGCTCAGATAACAACTTTTAATGATATATTTGCTTAATGGAATGCCCAGTAGAAGTATAAAAGCAATAAATGTCAAATTTTTAAAAACAATTTAATTACAATTAATCACATAAATACTATGGGATTCGCGAATAGTTTTCATTGAGTGGTTATCTCAATATGCCTCCCGTCTCTTTAAAAGTTAATTAAAAACTATCTGGAAAAACGCGACACGGACCAATGATGAGTAGCAACATTCGGTCCTGCTATCGAATGGCGCATAGCACAATGCCAGATTTAGATTTTGAACAAGGGTTGTGTTTTAGCTGCGCTGTAAAAAGAAAAGATTATTACTACGCTGGATTTATTTTTATGAAGTGAATATTTAAACTTCATTTGGCATTACTTTTATAGTCAGTACCAAATTAAATTCATCATAAACTGATTAGGATAAGAATAAAGAAGCAGTCATACAGAATAGCTGTATTTGATATTTAGGAATTATATCTCTTTGAACTTTTATGGTCTACGCATTCATACTTTTCTATTATAAACAGCTATACCGAAACCTATGTTGCATAGTTTTTTACAAAGTGTTATTATTTTTTTAGCAAATATTTTTTTAATAATACAGTTAATAATTCACATATTTATTGTACGGAAAATCTAAGCGGGAGTAATACTTGCATTTGACAGTTCATTTAGTATTTATGTGTAAATATATGGAAGTAATTTAGCCTATTTTCTGTTTTTAACACGTGATGTTCTTTTAGTTCCTATTTTAAAATTTTCTTTCTGTTTTTAATAATTTTACTTTTGAATTTCTATTTGAAACTGACGAAGATAAGGAAATCTATTAACCCATTTAAATTTATCTTCCTCCTCACCCCCCTCACCCCGAAAAAAAAAGAAAAATGGAATTTTATGTCTATGGAATTTGTGTGAAAGTTGAATATGATTGACGATTTTCGGTTTCTAAAATAAACTGATTCCTGACGGCCGGAATGTGAAAAAAATTTCCTTTTTTTTCAATTTTTCCTGTGAAACATAATCTGATCACATTATTGACTTCACTAGCAATTGAAATTAAAGATAATTTAATTTGAAAATGATAAAAAAGAAGAAATCTAATAATCACTTCCTTTTTAATTCTCTCCCTGTTTCCTTTAATAATGGAGTCATTTAGTCGCCATCATTACATAAATATTATTAAATGTAGAAAACAAATAATATCTCCAAAATTAATTCAAATTTTAAAATTTCATTACCACTTTTGACACCTGTGGCTGAATACGGATAACGGGTGTTAATTTCACCGTCAAATATTCCATATTTTAGAAGAAATAGCTGTGAAATGTAGTCAGAGGTTTATATAAACTCCTTTCATTAATACGTTTCATAAATTTCTTTCATTAGGATTTTATAAATATAGGGTAGATATAATTTGTTTCTGAAACTTCAGTCGAATCTTACTGTGGATACACGAACAGGTTTTGGAGTCAATCTGTGTGTTTGTCTGTTTTTCAGTGTCTTTCGTTATAACAGCCGCAAAATGCGTCCGATTAGTTTGTAATTAAGTAGCTATGTTGCTGAAGTATAATAACCTTTTATTTTTTAGTTAAATGAGTTTCATTCACTCGAAAATATGCAATATTTTTTTCCTCATAAATCTTTTCTATGGAAATTGCGACGATTTTCATTTTTTATCATTTGCTAAAATCAAATCCAAATGACAGATTAGAATAGT
Organism: Maratus speciosus; assembly: GCA_963932465.1. Classification (NCBI taxonomy): domain Eukaryota; kingdom Metazoa; phylum Arthropoda; class Arachnida; order Araneae; family Salticidae; genus Maratus; species Maratus speciosus. The sequence goes on from OZ010791.1 coordinate 423,583,363, forward strand.
TGATTTAAATGTTACATTACGGTTGTTACGTTTCAAAGCAATCAAATCGTTTTGAAATTTTGTTAATAATTCTTCCGCATTTCTCTGCATAATATTTTATGGAATTCTGTACATATGTTTTTTTTTCTTTATAATTTTTAATATTATAAAATAATACTTATACACTTTTCATTTTTTCCCAGTTTTGTTTTAACAAGTGTCTAGGAACTAAATTTCATAACATATCACGTAAAGAAAAAAAATCGAAATTCTTTAAAATTTTATTTTTTAATTATTTTTACAATCTCATATAACTTTAATAAATTTAAATTGAAAATAGTTATTGGCTTTCAGTGCGTTTAAAATAAAATTTTGAATCTGATGGTACCGTCTGTCCCACGTTTTTTTCTCCCTTTTCATATCACGGACCCGATTTCATAGAACCATTTCTGCACGGTTCGTTCATTTACTTATTCGTCTCCAAATGTCTTACTGATGGTCTGTACTGTATCTTGTGCATTTATGCCTAGTTTGAACTCATAAAGAAAAAGTATCCGAACGCACTATACGTTCGCATTGTAGCAATACGTTACCACTACCAATTCTTACTCGAATGATTTCTTTCTCGCATGCACGGACACTTATACATTACAATTAAAACCACTTGCGGTATTTAATAATATTAAAGTTATTTTATCAAGAAATCCCACATTTGATCTTCAACAACAAGCTAATAAAAAGTATAAAGATTGCATCTTACATGGAGGGAATATCCAAACATTTGATGCAAAAAATAATTGTATACAAAACAGTTATTTAAAATCTAAATGTATGCAGGCAAAACTTGCAAAATTCATAAAATTCATAATTTTGTAACACCTAATACTCCACTTACGTAAATTGTTTAATATTATATATATTATTCCAGTTTCATATTTCATTCCTGTTTTAGATTTTTAATAAGCGGGGACACATTCCGTTTGATTATTTAAAATACAACACGTCATTATTCCTATTATTGTATTGTTAACGATACATACAGGTCATGTCTGTAATCCTTCAACAAAACCCGGGAATGTCACCATGATACATATATAAATATCACAAAGTGTTTCAAAGAATCTCTTGGCTAATTTTTCAATGTTTTTGTTATTAGTATTTAGATCGTGTTAAAAAAATATATAAGACATGATGTCCTGATTGGAAGCAATTACATTTTAAAACAAATAGAAAAAATATTTAAAAGATAAAAAGATATGAGGAATATCTTGTTGTTGTTGAGGAATATCTAGCTTTGAGGAATATCTTGTGTCACCTTTGAAAATTTTCCGTCATTAGCTACTTGATCGTGATAAAAAAAGAAGACTTATTTGTTTGATTGAAAGCACTTACATTTAAAAACAAATTTATATATTTTAAATATATGCAAATTGTTTACAGAATTCAATTGCTTATGAACTTGTTTTTTTTTTTTATTTATCTAATACAAAGGTTTTCTGTAATTTTCATAAGACATTTCATAAAAACATTCGTGTTTTTTTTTAGGTGAAGTTCGGTAGCTCACTGGTTAGCGGATTCAGCTGCTACACCAAAGATCTGAGATTCGCTTTCAGATTTGGACAAGCTGTACCCAATTTTTCACCGTTTCTGAGTCGCAAAATTACTTTTAGGCGATCTTGGGAAACTGAATATTTTAGTTTCTGCTTCAAGCTGACTACTTCACCATTTATATTCGTATAGTACATCAGAACTAATGGTCACGAAAGTGGAGATGAATACATCAAATCAACATTTTACATGGATTATAGCACAGTGAACTTTAGCTTGTTTTAGTTTATATGTCAGTTTAAAGAAAAAAAATGTTTAATACATAATCTTTATTACTATCATTTCTACGCTTTAAATTTCAGTTTTTGGTTCATGCATATTAGGATCACATAAGAATTAATATATTAAATATCCATATAGGTTTTTTTTAATTCAAAATATATCATCTTTCACAAATTAATCATTCAGCCTCATTCAGTCTTTTAGAATATATCCGCAAATTAAACTAGATTTTCATTCTTATCATAGTTAATTTATATTGAAAAAGAAAAAAAAAAAAAAACTATGAATATATATATATACATATATATATATATATATATATATTTTTTTTTTTTTTTTAACGGAACATTCTGTGCTTATAAATTATAAAAGTAAACATTTGCAAACATTCGCGTATCTCATGTTGTATATGATAAATAATATAAAATTTTATCTTATAAATAGTCCGTTTAAAAAAAAAAAGTTCATATATATATATATATATATATATATATATATATATATATATATATATATATATATATATATATTATATCATTTCAAAATGCTAAAACAACATAACTTCAAAAGGAAGGTGTATATGTGCAGAAATTTTTAAACTATAAAATATTTATAAAAACAAAAACAAGAAAGACAGGTAAAAAAAACAAAAACAGTCTGTTCTTCATCAGTGGGAGGACAGACAGAAAACTAACTCCACTCCCCACTGATGAAGAACAGACTGTTTTTTTTTTTGTTTTTTTTTTACCTGTCTTTCTTGTTTTTGTTTTTATAAATATTTTATAGTTTAAAAATTTCTGCAGATATACACCTTCCTTTTGAAGTTATGTTGTTTTAGCATTTTGAAATGATATAATATGCTTTATTGCATTTGATATGTGGTGCTGTAGCGCCATTCATGCAGTAATTTATCATTAATTTTGGAATAAAAAATATATATATATATATACATATATATGTATGTATGTATGTATGTATGTGTATATATATATATATATGTATATATATTATACGCTTAGATCATTGCTGCAATAGCGCACTATCTATGTGTATTATCAATATGATTTCTACCATGTAGTTATCTGATACCTATTTTAGGATTCCATTAATTTTTTCATTCCTATCATTGCAACGATTTATTTAATGTTTTTTAATATTTTTTTTTTTTCTTTTATACTTACAGCTTTAATTCATAATAATTGACGGTGGTAGGTTATGTTTAATTAATGGTTATATATTAGCATTCAAATTACTATGATACATTTGCGCAAGTAATTATGAATGTATGCTTTTTACGATATTTTTAAATATCTTTTCATTTTGAATGTCAACAATTCATTTTGATGTATTTTTTCCTTATGGTATCTTATATATATTTATACATATTCCCAGGTCGCTAAATGATTTAGCAATCTTTTAAATATTATACGCTTAGATCATTGCTGCAATAGCGCACTATCTATGTGTATTATCAATATGATTTCTACCATGTAGTTATCTGATACCTATTTTAGGATTCCATTAATTTTTTCATTCCTATCATTGCAACGATTTATTTAATGTTTTTTAATATTTTTTTTTATATACTTACAGCTTTAATTCATAATAATTGACGTTGGTAGGTTATGTTTAATTAATGGTTATATATTACCATTCAAATTACTATGATGCATTTGCGCAAGTAATTATGAATGTATGCTTTTTTACGATATTTTTAAATATCTTTTCATTTTGAATGTCAACAATTCATATTGATGTATTTTTTCCTTATGGTATCTTATATATATTTATATATATTTCCAGGTCGCTAAATGATTTAGCAATCTTTTAAATATTATACGCTTAGATCATTGCTGCAATAGCGCACTATCTATGTGTATTATCAATATGATTTCTACCATGTAGTTATCTGATACCTATTTTAGGATTCCCTTAATTTTTTCATTCCTATCATTGCAACGATTTATTTAATGTTTTTTAATATATATATTTTTTTTTATACTTACAGCTTTAATTCATAATAATTGACGGTGGTAGGTTATGTTTAATTAATGGTTATATATTACCATTCAAATTACTATGATGCATTTGCGCAAGTAATTATGAATGTATGCTTTTTACGATATTTTTAAATATCTTTTCATTTTGAATGTCAACAATTCATATTGATGTATTTTTTCCTTATGGTATCTTATATATATTTATATATATTTCCAGGTCGCTAAATGATTTAGCAATCTTTTAAATATTATACGCTTAGATCATTGCTGCAATAGCGCACTATCTATGTGTATTATCAATATGATTTCTACCATGTAGTTATCTGATACCTATTTTAGGATTCCATTAATTTTTTCATTCCTATCATTGCAACGATTTATTTAATGTTGTTTAATAATTTTTTTTTTTTTATACTTACAGCTTTAATTCATAATAATTGACGGTGGTAGGTTATGTTTAATTAATGGTTATATATTAGCATTCAAATTACTACGATGCATTTGCGCAAGTAATTATGAATGTATGCTTTTTACGATATTTTTAAATATCTTTTCATTTTGAATGTCAACAATTCATTTTGATGTATTTTTTCCTTATGGTATCTTATATATATTTATATATATTCCCAGGTCGCTAAATGATTTAGCAATCTTTTAAATATTATACGCTTAGATCATTGCTGCAATAGCGCACTATCTATGTGTATTATCAATATGATTTCTACCATGTAGTTATCTGATACCTATTTTAGGATTCCATTAATTTTTTCATTCCTATCATTGCAACGATTTATTTAATGTTTTATAATATTTTTTTTTTTTTATACTTACAGCTTTAATTCATAATAATTGACGGTGGTAGGTTATGTTTAATTAATGGTTATATATTAGCATTCAAATTACTATGATGCATTTGCGCAAGTAATTATGAATGTATGCTTTTTACGATATTTTTAAATATCTTTTCATTTTGAATGTCAACAATTCATTTTGATGTATTTTTTCCTTATGGTATCTTATATATATTTATATATATTCCCAGGTCGCTAAATGATTTTGCAATCTTTTAAATATTATACGCTTAGATCATTGCTGCAATAGCGCACTATCTATGCGTATTATCAATATGATTTCTACCATGTAGTTATCTGATACCTATTTTAGGATTCCATTAATTTTTTCATTCCTATCATTGCAACGATTTATTTAATGTTTTTTATTTTTTATTTTTTTTATTTTTTTTATTATTTTTTTTTTATACTTACAGCTTTAATTCATAATAATTGACGGTGGTAGGTTATGTTTAATTAATGGATATATATATATATATATATATATATACATATATATATATATTTGTCCAAGAGGAAGATAACATATGGTACGCGTGCCAGAGTTTAGGTTTCTCAGTTATGTGAAAAATAGCATTCTGGCAATCGAGATAGCAATAATATGTCCGTATTTTAATGGAAGATTTTCCCCCGTAAATTCCAGAAAAACGGATTTTTTCTGCAATTTACGAGGAAAGAGTTCCGTTAAAATACGGAAATAGTACTGGCGTCTCGATTGCCAGTACAATTTCCGTGTTTTAGTGGGGGTTTTTACAGTGTACCTACATGTTCAAATTATACAATTATATTTGCATGAATAAACAAATTAGTATTATTTCTTTTTCTATAAAGATTTGCAGTAATTTCGATTTCTCTTTCTGCAAGATTTTTTTTTTCAGATGATTTTTATGAGACAGGCACTGTAATAAAACGATAAGCATACACAATTTCTCTATATATATATTACTAAAATTAAGAAATTCTGAGCCAAGTATATAGCACTCTCTGTAGTACGTAAAGCAGCATAAAGCTCATTTGCTCATTAAGAAATTATTAATAAAAATTTTATGCAACTTCGATTATTGTAAGTCAGCCGTTACGTTAATAATAAATTCAAAGTTATTATTAAAATAAAAATTCATAAAATCACTTTCCATTTTAAAGTAACATGCCACTTACGTGAATATTTTCTAATCTTAATATTTTTTTATTTATTGCCATTATAATAAACAGAAAAAGAACACATTTTTATTTTTTCCCTGTCATTTACGCATTGTCATTACTATTGGTTCTAATAACCAGCGTTTTGTATAAGTAGCAAATGTTTTATTTTTTTTATAAAAGTTGGACATGTTAGACTATTGACAGATATTGCTTGTAGTTAATTATATATATTCTAAAAGAAATTGGCTATCACGTATTTAAAACCTTTCGTAGATTATGCAATCTATAAAACAATCAATTACATTTCTGTTTTTTTTAGCTTCTTTAATTATTTATACATCTCTTGTATTTATTAATTCATATAAAATTGTAAGACGTATCTGCCAATCACTCATGTTTATATATATATATATATAATATACATATACATATATATATACTAGGGGGCTCAGCCCCCTGCAAGCTACGCTCGTTCAGACACCACAGAATCTAAAAACATGCTAATCTCATCGGTTTTAAAAATATTAGAGAAGATTGAATTATACTGAAAAAAGCTGTGCAAATCTCCCTGTAAACGGGTTTCCATTCAATTCCCTTTGATTGCAAAAATTTAAGGCCGAATCAGTTGCTTTTAAGACATCCAATGGTTGTTTTCGTGTTTGATTAAAGAGGATAAGTTAAACATTTGAAAAGAAGCTAAAATAAAATGAATTAAATATACAGAGACTTTGTTTCCCGGTATTTTAAAACAATTTCTATAACAAAATTCTAAGTCATATGACAATCATCAACAGTTCCGGGCGGACCACTTCGCTTTTAATATTCCAGGTGCCATTTTGGTACCTTAATGTTAGCCAGGTAGAGGTGATAAGTCGCCAAATATTAATCTATCACCATCATTTCATCTATATTATAATAAAGTCATGTAACTGCCATAAATAAATACGGTCTGTTCCCTTCGCTTTTCATATGAAATTTGGCCCAGATATCATATTCGACCCCATATTGGCGCGATTTCTTTCCGACGACAATTTGGGGAAAACATCAACAGCATTAATAACAACATCCAGCTTACCATATCAAGCAAAATAACGATACTTTGGCGCTAGTTAAGTACTCGTTGCGTATATGACATTGGCGTCAGAATAAAATCGCGCCAATATGGGGCCGTATAATCTTTGTCGAAAGTTTTCGATTTTGATTAAAAAATGAATTTCTTTTTAAAGAATAAAACTACATAAAAGTTGCCATGATCGCAAAGAATTCTTGGTACTGTTAAGCTAGCCGGGTACAAATCTCGCCAATAATCTGCCAATTTTTTAATCTCGCCAGTTAGCATTTTCTTTTTTCGAGTGGCAAATTAAAACATTGTTTTGAAGTTGAAATTAAATGTCATGGTTTGTTGCATTATTTAATATTTGGTCAGATGTCATATACGCACCGGGTTAGACGTGATTTTTGTTTTTACGAAAACTTGGCGAAAACCTCCTTTTTGAATACCAGTTACATATGTATTTTTGGTGCTACTTAGTTATCCCGTCGACCAAAAATCTATCACCAAACTATAAGATTAAATGCCAATAATGGTTGATCGTAAATGTCGCATTCACTTGACTTTAAGCAAAGTTACACGTGTTTACGTCATCAAGCGATTTTTATTTAGACGTTTGATTTGTATATTTATTAATGTTATACTATTTTATTTGTTCTTTCGTTATTTTAAATAAAAAAATTATGTCAATTTGTATAATTTGGCGAGTGGTTTGGCGATTTATATAATTTGGCCAAATTGGTCGACGGAATAACTAAGTAGTACCGTATTTTTATATTATTTTCTATTATTTTTAAAAGAAAATAAGCAAAAAAAAAATATAATTAACTTTAGAACAAAACAATTTATACAATTAAAAAAAAAGAAAATAAAAGTAAATGAACATTTATTATTAAATAAACAACAATTACCGGGTTACCATGTCAATCAAAATAATATCATTTTGCCACCAATTAGATACCCCGGTGTGTATATGACATCTGTGGCTAATATTTTTCTTTTCGTTTTGTTTAAAAAAAATAAAACAAAAGAAAGAAGGAAGTGAAAGCCATCAATTTAAATGTTTCAGCTTTAAATGAAAGTTTCGTATTTTAAATAAAATGAATGAAAGAATTATATTTTAAATGAAATTAATGAAATACAAAAAAATGCGAAAGGAAAAATGTTTGGCGATTTATCATCTGCTTCCCGCTAACATAAAAGTACCGAGTTCTTGATTTCTCTATCAGAATCTTTCGATTTGGCGAAAGTTTGTTCAAGTAAATTGAGTTATGAATTTCTTAGCATACATTTAAGTGAGGCCAAACTGGTCGCCAAATTAGTTTAAAATAATAACCTTTTCTAAAGTATGAAGAAAAAATATCTGTTATGATTAAAATTTGAGTTGCCATCATTAGAGAAAAGTATTTAAAATTAGAAACAAAAAATAATATCTTGAAATCTAAGTCGAATTTAAAAATTCTAATGCCAGTTTTGAAATCTGCGGATCAATACGGATTTTTGGCGTTGATTTTATCTCAAAGTATTCCATATTTTAGTCGCCGTGAAACATAATCAATTGCCTAATCAGTAGTTTCATAGAATCGTTTCATAAATTCGTTTCAATTCAGTCGTTTCATAATATCCGTTTCATTAATTCGTTTCATTAGGATTTTATATATATATAGGGTAGATATTACATGAAATACACCAGTTTTGCAATAAGTTTTCTAAAAATAATTTTCGTCCCACATAAGTGAAGGAAATAATAGGTGAGATCCCAAATAAATAGGAAATATATTTCATTTCTTTTAAAAAAGGTGAAAAACAGCCTATTCCTTTTTTGCACAACACAGTCATTCAATTATCCTAAATCTGTCACAACACCCTCGTAATGGTAACGTTCTTCAGTCTGGGTAATCCTATTTCGAATTTGAAAGGAGAACAGTTTCTTTAACTGCTTCCTTTTCAACATAGATGTATAGAAAGTTGTAAGTGAAATAAAATGCATGGATTTTCTTTCAAATAAGACTCAGAATTGGAAGTGTTATGGGGTGATGTGATACCAAATAAAAAAATTATAAAGTATAGATCTAGTAAATATTTTAGAATCATTTTTATTCTTTTGAGTATTTTTATAGTAATGTTTTAAATAAACTATTTAATTTTATTTTTCCTTAGTCGAAATGCATTTCTATTTTCCCATATGTTTCAATTATGATGAAATTAATTTTCATTTCATTAACAATAATATAAAATCATATTTTCATTGATACTTTTTTTAATGTTCGGTGCATGAACCTTATTTAAAGACTCCCTTAAGAAAATAAAATGAAACATGTAGTCACCAGTTTAAAAGCATGCAATACATGCAATTTTATTAATAAGTATTATAATAAGAATAAAGTCTCTAAATAAATGGGGAATGTATTTAGCACTCTTTCAACCAGTGTCAATTAAGACTTTTAAAGTAATTTCGATTTATCTTATCTTATTCATAATTTTGAAATTAGACAATCACAATTTTAATAATTATTAGTTTTTGAAATTACAATTAATATAAATATAAATAAAAGCTTCAATAGTGTCATTTGACGTAAGAAAAGAAATGATGTGAAGTGAAATAAGAGCAATTGAAAAAAGGCTTTTTCGATTCTTGCATTACACGCTCTTTCAAATACTGTAGATCTGCTACAATATTCTTCTAACAATTTTAACCTATCCCGAATTTAAACAGAAAGCAGTTACTTAAAACGCATTCTCATAGTTTCTCTTTGTGATATTTATTTTGATATAATCTGTTTCATATAATTAAAAAATTATAACACCATGTATTTTACTTTTTTTATTCACAAAACAAAATAAATATAATAATAATAATGATATATAATTTCGATAAATAAATTTGTATTTATTTTTATCAATTGCTAGCAGGTTATGCCCGCTACGCTGGTCTGCTTATCCAAATGAACCTTGAATTAAACAAAATGCATCATTGAATTTGACACTGTGATTTAAAGCAATATGGAACCTTACCTGGAATGTCCTTTCGCACTGCTGAAAACGATAAGAATGCCAATGTGCTATTATATTTTCTAATGTGTAGACAAATTTTCAGCTATTAAGGTGTTAACCCTTTTAGTTGATCAATAACAGTAGGATTGGTAAAGAAAGATAGTACAATACGCAATACAATAAAACAAACCCTGAAAAATTATATAACTACTTGTAATAATGCAAACAAACAAACGGACAAAATCCATCCAGTAAAACTTTTTTTAAAGGTTGATCTTTCATAAGGGGTCCATCTGATTATAGAACTTTCCCCCATAATTCTGTAACTAAGCAACGTAGAATGATAGGCAATAAACTAAAGCCTCAGCAAACATTGTCTTATCAACAAAGAAAGTAGTATCAATATCCGCCATCTACAACTTTTTGAAAAGTCTAATCTTTCATAATCGGTTTCATATGATTATGGAACTTTCCGCCATTACTTTATGACTAAGCAACGTAGAACAATATGCAAAATACTAAAACCATGTCTGAATAGATATCTAACTAAAATGAAATTCCTATCAAAATCCGTTCTGTAGAACATTAAAAAATGTTAAACTTTCGTAATCGGGTTCAACTGATTATAGAACTTTCCACCACACCTCTATTATTAAGCAATGCAAAAGGGTATAGTATATACTAAAACTCTGCCTGAAAAATTATTTAACTAACAGTGAAAATTCAATCGTAATCAATTCGGCTGAATCTTTTAAAAAGGTTAATCTTTCATGATCGGGTTCGTATGATTATATAACTTTAAAACATAATTGTATGTATAAGCAACGTAGAACGATATTTTATATACTAAAATCTTCACTGGGAAATTATCTAACTATCATTATGATCAAAATCCATTCAGGTGAGCTCAAGTTATATGCAACCGGGAAGAATTTCCCATTTCCATTTTACTCTAGTATATATAGTAGAAGCAGAAGTAGAGAGATAGATAGATAAGAATATTGATTATTAAAATTTATGAAACTGCAAGTTATTTCTCGTTGTCTCTGCTGAATAATTTTACAGACTTTTCAATCGGCGAGTATTGAGATTTACTGTTATGTCTACAAAAAATGTATTTCATTTTGTACCAAAACATTGTCGTTAAAATGAGCCAATTTGCTGTGGGTTCCGATATTATAAAATATTTTTTTTTTCAAAATCGCCAACTACGCGCATGACATTTTAAGTGTCTCTTGGCACTGCAGTAAACATTTCCATGTTTTATTCAGCGAAAAATGAAGTTATATCTTAATTTTACTTGATAATAAAAAATACTTCCACCTTCAAAAAATAGTAAATTAAAATTTTTTGCAATTTTACGAATAAATAATAATTAAAGCCAAAAGAAATTCGCGTTCAATAAATATCAAGCTCCAAAGTTTGGCATCGTTTGCAATAAAATTTGGTACTTTTCTTTTCCACTACAGGCGCCTTGGCGTTTTTTTTAAAAGCTTGGCGCTATTCGGGCATCAGAAAGTGAGATTTATTGCCAATTGATATAAACAGTTAAGAAAACAAATGTGATGAAATTTTCTGTTTGTTTATATATGTATATTATAAATGTTTTTTTATATACATATATAAACATGCTTCTGTTTCTAATTAAAATTAGATAAATTGCATCTTTATGTTAAATAAATTGTATAAACAGAAAAAAATGCTTCTTTATATGAAATGAAACAGTGAATAGGTTGCCAGAATATATGTTTCAAAGTTTTCTCTCCGCCAAGGCTATTTTCTCTGTTTCGCCAAGATCCCAATACTGTAAATTACCAAAAAATTTTGCACATTTAGGATTGAAATAAATGGCGCAATAGCATACAATTTGGTATGGTGTTGGTATAACGTAAAAATAGGAAAAGGTCGCCAAAAAGTTTTCTTTCAAATCACGCCCATTCTGTGTTAATTCGGTTATAGAATAGCTCCGCTTTAAAAACACAGTATCAGTTTAAACCTTTTCCTAAGTTAATTATGCGCCAAACCACGCCAGGTAACATACGCCAACTGTCAGTAGACTCAATTATGTAACTTATCGGTACCAAATATGCCAATTGTCTATGGATTCGATAACGTAATTTATTTCCTTAATTTATGCATACTTTACAAACTACATCTACTTTCCAATTTTCCTGATTTTAAGATCAATGGGTACTGTTAGATGTTAAAAATCTTGGCGCAATTCGGGCTTAAGAAAGTGAGATTTGTGGCCAAATGATATGAACAGCTATAAAAACAAATAAAATGAACTTTAAGCTTTTTAAAATATGTATTCATATATATATTCCTATATAGATTTTTATTTATGAATATTAATATTTTTGCTATTTATGTACAATTTACTTCTGTTTTTATATAAAAAAGAGATAAATGTTTTCTTTATAGTAAATAAATTATCTAATTACTGAACAGAAAATATGGATGAAAACTTTCCTTGTCTCGCCAAGCCCATTTTTTCCAACTCGCAGCTATATTGGAAAATTACAGAATTTAACCCATTGCTCTATGACTAAACAGTGTCGAACAATATATTATATACTAAAACTATCTCTGAAAAATTGTCAAACTAAAAATGCAAATTCTATCAAAAAACCGTTTATTTTAATTTTTTAAAAGGCTATTGTGATAATTGCGTACATCAGACTACAGAATTTTCCCCAAAACGGTATGGGTGAACAATATAGAAGGGCATGTTGTACACTGAAAACGCCCCTGGAAAATTATCTAATTAACAGTCCAAGTTCCATCGAAATACATTGGGCAGAATCATTTAAAGAGGCTAATTTTCCATTATCAGGTTCATCTCATTAAAGATCTTTAAGCCATAATTCAATACCAAGAAACGTAGAACGACGTGTTATGTACTAAAAAATTCCCCGAAAAATTACCTATCTAACAGTGTACGTTCAGCAGAACTCGAGTTATAGGCAGCGGGAATGAAATTTCCATTTGAATTATATATATATATATATATATATATATATATATATATATAAGTAGAATTGGGTATTTCCAGAAACTGCTGTCGTTTATTGAGAAATAACCAATATTGTGAACGTCGATCAAACCAATGGCACGCTCATGCATTTTTGGCTTACAATTAAATCGTTTGGCGATAAAATGAAATCGCAAAAAACATACAATATGTAACTCACAAGTATCGTCATTTTTATAATTACATCTGCTAGTTTCTTCTGTATGTCACATGATGGTCGAATTAAATAAAAATAAAAAGTAAATTTAAAAGAAATCAAAAACAAAAACAAAATTGTCACTCAGATATTATTTTATAAAATTTTCTGATGCATTTTATTTAACCGGACGCAAGAGATAAATTGCCAAATATAGTTTAAAACTGCAATCTTTCATATTGAATAATTTTTTAAGCATTAAGAACATTCTCTTTCATGTTTAAATTCGATATTTTCGTTTTCCAATATTACCACTCGTCAATTTTTTTTTTCATTTTCTCTCTTCTTTTCTTTTTTTTTTCCTTTTAAATAAAATTAGTAAAAGTTGTACAGCGATGTACAGCCATTTCAATTCATTTATCAAAAAATTCATCGCCAATAAAATAATGGTAACCCTTTCGCCCAAAATAACAGAACTTTCCGTCATAATTCTATAACTAACCTACGTAGAACGATGTGTTATAGCTTAAAACCTTTCCTGAAACAATACGTATCTAACAGTATAAGTTCCGTCAAAATCCATGCAGTAGAATTAGAAATCTAGGCGTTCGGAACGAAATTTTCGTTTGGATTTTATATATATAATAGATAGAATAGATAGAATAGATAATAGATTATGTGTTATGAAATATCTCAAAGTTTAAAACAGATCGCATTGTTAGATTTCCTAATTTTAACAATATCGCGTTATGTTAGTTCCACATTCCACCACCAGGGTTTTGGTTTGGTTTTGGTTTGGTTTTGTGTTTATGACGGCCGATTATCAACACGTGGGATATAGGCCCTGGGGGGAGTGCCCTTCGTGGGGGTCTTTCTAAGGGAACCTAACCCGTATTTACGCATGGGAATCCACGGTTTCGAAGAAAACCACGAAAACTCCGAAACGGTTAGGCCGACGGGCGCGATTGGGTTCGAACCCAGCACCTCCCGTCTACCAGCTTCGAGAGCAGAACCTCTCGGCCACTGGTGGGGCCCCACCACCAGGGAGCGCACTCTATTCTTAACGAAAGCGTATCTGAACGAAACTCCTTCATGCAACTTTTCCGTAGATACATGAATCGGGAGGGTGGCGGTCTTAACCAATAATTTAAGATAATTGCTGAAATTACTACGAAAAATATTTTAAAGGGGCCCTACGCGGGCCCCTAATAGAGTTAGAGGAAATCGGAAGACGGCAAAATAATCGCGGGGAAAAGTATGCTTGGGTGCTTTGGAGCTACTTTTGGCGCGAGATCTAAGCTCTACGACCAATAGGAGCCCAGATATTTAAGGAAATATGAAGTAACAAAGAACAAGATAACAGAATTTTCCGTAATAATTCTATAACTAATCTAGGTAGAATGATGTGTTATAGCTTAAAACCTTCCCTGAAACGATACCTATCTAACGGTATAAGTTCCGTAAAAATCCATGCGGTAGAACTCGAAATCTCGGCGTTCGGAACGAAATTTCCGTTTGGATTTTATATATATAATAGATAATTATATAATTAAATATAAATTCTTATAAAATTAAATAAAATGAAACATGTACACGCTAGTGTTAAAACTTAAAACACCCATTCTTGTTACATCAGTAAATGTAGTAAGAATGAAGATCGTATATAAATATATAATACATTTAATGAAAAACATTAATAAAAAATATTTGTCTCATTGTGTACACAATCAATTAAAATATAAGGAAAACAACATTACTGTCCAGAATTATATTAAAATAGAAATGAAACACTCTCTTGATAATCATATATAAGATTTTATTGCAATTATCAACAAAATAGCAGGCAGATAAAACCAAAAAATACATATAAGAATTTGGAAATCAGTACAATTATTTTTACACGCAGTGCGGCCTTTTAGTCCATGGAAGTAATTTCATTATTATTTAATCGTCACTTGTGTAATTATATATTTTCAGACGATAAAAGGACAGAATTATGTCCTGATTCAAAACAGTACAACATAAAATTCATCAATTACAAAACCCAAAATTCACAAAATTCAAGAGTCCGATTGAAAAAGAAAGCAGCTCTACTTTTGTGCGATTTTTTGACATATATATAGTGTAAAACATCATTGAATATATGCTCTATTGATTGGTACAAGAGCTATGCAGCTTTGTGGATTTCACTGGATGCTATACAAAATTGATTTAGGGCATTTTATCAATTTTGTTAAAGAAGCGCTTGTAATGTCTCGTTTAAAATTCGTAAAAATTTAGTTAGGTAACATGTTAGGTTTTTTTTAATGATTTAAGAACTGATCATCCCATATATATATATATATATATTATGAAATTCAAAATTATGTATATATGATTAAAATTGTTCTTATAAAAATCTTCCTTTCTCAATTCATTCTAAAACACTAGTTTACTAAATGTTTCCTATATTAAACAATATTCTATTTATTTCGTATATAAATCTCTTTTCATTTGAAATTGCGTAAAATATTATTTTATTTACCTTCAAATAATGTCTAGAATATCTCCCCGTATTACTTATTCTTCAAAAAATCTTTTCCATTTCCAAAATCTTAAAGTCGAATTCATTCTATTAAACGCATTTGTTCGGTCATATTTATGTTTATCTTTTATCGTCTGCATTAGCAGCCTTACCGACTTATGTAAGTGAGAGATGTCAAGCTGGGCATCGTCCTTGTTGCTTATTGATAGAGCACTGGAAATCTATTCCAGGAGTCCGGGTTCAGTTCCCGGCTTGAACATTTTTCACTAAGTTGGTTTCGCTTTGTTAGCAATGTGATAATTCACGTCTTTAATATTAAATAATTTCAAGCATAATTTCACTGCTGAAAAGTAGTTGAAATATTAATTAAAATTGTATATTCACCGATGCTGGGTTCATTTGCGTCTCATGTTAAGCCACTAGATTGTGTGCTCATGGAGACTTTTCCATCTAGTGCTGCGGTAGCAGCTTTACCGACTTATATAAGTGAGATATGCGAAGCTGAGCATCGTCCTTGTGGTTTAGTGGTAGAGCACTGGAGATCTGTTAAAGGGGCCCGGGTTCGATTCTCGGCTTGGACATTTTTCACTAAGTTGGTTTACGCTTTGTTAGCAATGTGATAATTCACGTCTTTAATATTCAAGAATATGTTTCAACAGAAAAAATTACACAAAGGAAGGTAAATGTGGAAGAATGTTCAGATTCTAGGCCAACAAATTATGAAACATCAATATTGAACGCTAATGCAGAACAGTTCGTTCAGAAAAACTTTATTAGTAACTATTCGAATAAAAAGAGCAAAGTTTTACTTTGAACTGTAATATGTTTTCTAATTGATGAATCTGGATGTAAACATAGAGTAAAATGTTTATTAGATGTAGGCAGCGAGTCTGATTTGTTATCCCACCATTTAATAGAGATGATGCATTTAAAAATAGATATAACAAACATCTTAGTGTCAGGTCTAAATGATAGTAAGTCCTTAGTAATAAATCATAAAGTTAATGCATGAATATGCAATAGAGATCAAAGTTTTGTGAAAAATTTAGATTTCTTGATAGTTCCAAAAATAACTACAGATTTAACGCCTTCGCGTCAAATTGAAATCTCATTTCAAGATTTACACAATGTGAAATTAGCAGTTGATAGTTTCAATATCCAGAGTGGACCATTGTTCCTAAAGGAAAAAGACTATCCCAATACATTCCTGCAGCAGGTACTTCCAATGACTTTTCAAACGAACTTAAAAATATTAATATGGGTGATTTTAAAAGCATATCTGTTTTTACAGTTTATATTAATTCTTCTGTGCATGATATAATTGATTTAAGTAATAACTATAGTAAAATAATTCGTATATTAGGATTTATTTTTCAGGTTTCTTGGTAATTGTAAAAAAGAAAAAAAGGAGGATCCTCTGACCACGAAGAGCTCAACAAAGCAGAAAGTATTTTGTTAAAAAATGTTCAACGTGAGGTTTCTGACACGTAAATAAAATCTTTTCAAAAATCAGGTAATATTAATCACAATAGTCAGGTAAAAAACCTACATCCATTTCTTGATAAAGTATTCTAGTGAGTAGTAGGTAGATTAGCGAACAGAACTTGCCAACCAAAAATTTCCAATTTTACTACATAATAAAAGTAAACTTGCTCAAATAATAGTAGAATACTTTCATAAAAGGTATTTACATTTAGGTCCACAAGCTTTATTTTTTCAGTTAAGGCAGACGTTTTGGTCTTTAAATTGTCGAGGAATTTGTAGAAAAACAATTCATAATTATAGTATATTTCATGTTATAAATATTGTTAAAAAAATACATTTTTTTTTAAAGCAGTAGGCTTTAAAAGATATTTTGAGAGTAAATATGCAAAATTAAGCTAATTTCTTTTTGAGTGAATGTATTATGTGTTTATCAAAGACAATATTCATACAAAATGTGTATTAAGAGGGTATATATAATTTGAGTGATATATTATTTATAAAGAGAAATTATTTATATGAGATATATATTATTTGAGTTATTTAAATCATATTTATTTTATTCAGAATGTTTGAGTTTTATTTTGATAAAATCGAATTTGTTAATCTTTAAATACTTTTAAAATAGAAGTATTTCTGAACTATTTTTTGAGATAAAAAATAAGAAAGGAAATAAATTCTTGCAGCATTTAAAACAGATTTAATTTGAGTGTTAGATGTCATGAGTGTACATCATTACATAATGCATGCAGAATTTTTGAGTAGCAAACATAAACACAATGAGGAGTTTTTAAGAGGCCAATTTTAAAAATTTGTCTGTTACCCATGGAAAAATGATTATTATTTTTGTAATTTGTAAATTTATTCTTTACTATGCATGCTGTATTATTTATTTAAAATTTAATGTGTAATAATGTATCATAATTATGGTTGAATGAAAATCATTCAACGGGAGCCGGTATGCTCGGTCGTATTTATGCTTTGTATTTTGGCAATAGCTTTTATCGTCTGCGTTTGTTTATACGAGTTCTTCCAATCACGGTGACCGTTTTTAGCCTGTTGTATAAAATCTGGACTGTTGTATGAGATACAACAGGCTAAATCCGGCTAAAAACTCAGGCTAAAAGATAGTTGTCAATCTATCGACTGGAAATTAACAGATTTTTTTAATACTCGTATAACGAAATTTAGAAACGATTGCGGATGATTAAAACAAAAGACATGGGTGTTTATTGCTCCGGGAGGTTATCTTTCTCTGGATGTCTGTCTGTCTATCCTACAGCATGCAATTTTCTTGTAAAGGATGATATTATTATGCAGTAAAACCTCCATAACGGACACATCCGATTAGTGGACACCTCTATTTAGCGGACATTTTTTTCGATTACCAACCCTTAAATAACTGTACATAATTTACTCTCAGTAGCGGACACCTCCAAATAGAGGACAAATTCTGCCCTCCCGAGGTGTTCGCTATTCAGAGGTTTTACTGGTAAAACCTCCATAACGGACACACCCGATTAGCGGATACCTCTATTTAGCGGACATTTTTTTGATTACCAACACTTAAGTTACTGTACATTTTTTACTCTCAGTAGCGGACACCTCAAAATAGAGGGCAAATTCTGCACTCTCGAGGTGACCGCTATTCAGAGGTTTTACTGTATATTGGCAGTTATTTTACAGGGCCGCACAAAAGAATAAGAATATATGAAACGAATATAAACTATCTTCGGGATTGGTAGATCGCTGATGGTAATGTAATTTTAGGATGTTGTTGCAGTCACCCGCAGCATGTTTCCAGGGTTTCGTTCATCTGACGAAACCCTACCTGTCCCACTCCTTTGTCTGTCTGTCTGTCTATCTGTCTGTCTGTCTGTCCGTCTGTCACAGAGCCCGTTCTCAGAAACTATATATGTCGGAGACTTGAAATTTTGCATACTTATAGCTGAACACCACACATCAAATGGCAAATAATAAAAATTTGAAAAAGTCTAATATTTAACCCTCTGGGCTCTAACATGTGTATTTTAAACAATTTTTCTAACTCAGCCCCTAGTTAAGTAGGAGACTTGAAAGCTTGCATACTTATACCTGAACACCACACATCACACGACAAATCATAAAATTTTGAAAAAGGTCTAATATTTAACCCTCTGGGCTCTAACTTGTGTATTTTAAACAATTTTTCTAACTCAGCCCCTAATTAAGATGGAGACTTGAAATTTTGCATACTTATAGCTGAACACCGCACATCAAATGGCAAATAATAAAAATTTGAAAAAGTCTAATATTTAACCCTCTGGGCTCTAACATGTGTATTTTAAACATTTTTTCTAACTCAGCCCCTAGTTAAGTAGGAGACTTGAAAGCTTGCATACTTATACCTGAACACCACACATCACACGACAAATCATAAAATTTTGAAAAAGGTCTAATATTTAACCCTCTGTTCTCTAACTTGTGTATTTTAAACAATTTTTCTAACTCAGCCCCTAATTAAGATGGAGACTTGAAATTTTGCATACTTATAGCTGAACACCGCACATCAAATGGCAAATAATAAAAATTTGAAAAAGTCTAATATTTAACCCTCTGGGCTCTAACATGTGTATTTTAAATATTTTTTTCTAACTCAGCCCCTAGTTAAGTAGGAGACTTGAAAGCTTGCATACTTATAGCTGAACATCTCACATCAAACGACACATCATAAAATTTTGAAAAAGATCTAATATTTAACCCTCTGGGCTCTAACTTGTGTATTTTAAACAATTTTTCTAACTCAGCCCCTAATTAAGTTGGAGACTTGGAATTTCGCATACTTATAGCTGAACACTTGCGATAACACGACAAATCATAAAATTTTGAAAAAGTCATATTTAACCCTCCGGTCTCTAATTTCTGTATTTTAAGCATTTTTTCTAACTCAGCCCCTAATTAAGTTGGAGATATGAAATTTTGCATACTTATAGCTGAAGACTTGCGATCACACTACATATCATAAAAATTCAAAAAGTCTTATATTATTACAGCCCTTTGACCACTCTTTCTTATTGTGCACCACAGCCTTACATATTTTAGTTTCACTTTTTACCACCAGGTGACGCCTACCTATATCGAGTGCTATGAGCCTGATCCCCTCGACTAATATGTCTACGGATAGGTTGTAAAACGGAATTTCTTTCGGATACAGGTTTTATTTAGAATAGAGTGCGCCCCTGGTTGCAAAATGTGGAACTAACATATTTTTTCAAAAAGATAAAGTGTTTTGAAAGGAATATTAAACGAAACTATCTGTGCGATCTGTGATCACACTTAACCAACTTGTTTCTTCAAGATGGTGCATTTAGCATTTATAATAGTTATTTTACAGGGTCCCACAAAAGAACACGAATGTATGAAACGAATATATCTTAAATGCGGGGTTTGTAGATCACTGATGGTAATGAAACTTTAGCACGTTGTTACAGTCACACGCAGCATATTTTTTATTTTATTTTTATCAAGAGGGCGCAAATAGCATTTATAATAATTGTACAGGGCCGTACAGTAGAATACTAATATATGTTATATGCGGGATTTTTAGATCGTTGATGTAATATAATTTTAGCGTGCTGTTACAGTCACCGCAGCATGTTTTACCTTCAAGAAGGTGCATACAGCAATTAGAGTTATTTTACAGGGCCGCACAAGAGAACACGAATGTATGAAGCGAATATATGTTAAATGCAGGTTTTCTAGAACGCTGATGATAGTGTAAATTTAATATGTTTTTACATTAGCATACAGAATGATTTTTCTTAAAGAGGATATATATAGCATTTATAATTATTGTACAGGGCCGCACAAAAGAATACGTACATATGTTAAATGCGGGATTGGTAGATCATTGATGGTTATGTAATTTTAGCATGTTGTTACAGTCACCCGCAGCCTGTTTTTTTTTTTTTTTTTAAGCGGGTGCATGTAGCATTTATAGTTATTATACAGGGCCTTACAAAAGAATACGAAATACGAATACATGTTAAATGCGGGATTTGTAGATCACCGATTGTAATGTAATTTTATGATGTTGTTACAGTCATCTACAGCATGATTTTTCTTAGAGATGGTGCATATAACATTTATAGTTGCTTTACAGGGCCGCACAAAAGAATACGAATATATGTTAAATGCGGGTTTCGTAGATCGCCGATTGTAATGCAATTTTAGGATGTTCTTACAGTCACCCAGAGCATGTTTTTCTTCGACATAGTGCATATAGCATTTATAGTTATTTTACAAGGTCATACAAAAGAACATGTAAGTATCAAATTAATATATGTTAAATGCGGGGTTTGTAGAACGCTGACGGTAATGTAATTTTATCATGTTGTTTACAGTCTCCTACAGAATAACTTTTCTTGAAGAGGATGTATATGTCGTAGGCTATTTGAGAAATCCGGCTCTTTGCAAACAGCCTAGGCTCTTTGCAAAGAGCCGGGCTAATTGGAGAATCCATCTCCCTTTTTCCAATTAGCCTGATATTTTTCAGGCTTATTGCAAAAGGGCTAGAAAGCGTTAGGCTAATTGAAAAATGACCACTTATTATCCGATCAGGGTGATATTTTTAGCTCACAGACTATCAAAGCCTGAGAGCTTATGTGCCCGCCGATTCTGTATGTACGAGTGTACTTACGTACGTACGTATGTACGTAACGCGATAACTCTTGACAGAAATATCCGATTTGCTTCAAATTTTTTTTTCTAGGTTCATTCTGATAAGGTGCTTCCCTGATTAGTTTTTGGGGTTCATTGGTTAAGGATAAAGTGGGAAAGGGGGACTAGTCCCCCCCCCCCTTAATTTATATAAATGGGTTTTTCATGCAGAAATATTCGATTTGCTCCAAATTTGGTATACTGGTTTACTGTGTTAAGGAGCTTCCCTGATTACATTTGGAAGCTCATTATTTAAGTATAAAGGTGGGAAAGGGGGCTACTCCCCTTAATTTAGATAAATCGGTTTTTCATAACGAATTATTCGATTTGGCAAAAATTTGGTATACCGGTTTATTATGTTAAGGAGCTGCCTTGATTAGATTTGGAGGTTCCTTAGTTACATATAAAGGGAGGAAAGGGGGGCTATCCCCCCCGTAATTTAGATAAATGTGTTTTTCATGCAGAAATATGCGATTTGCTATAAATTTAGTATACCGGTTAATTATGTTAAGCAGCTTCCCTGATTACATTTGGAAGATCATTATTATGTATAAGGGGGGGAAAGGGGGGCAATTGCCTCTCCCCTTAATTTAGATAAATGCGTTTTTCATGTAGAATTATTCGATTAGTTCAAATTTGGTATACTGATTTATTATGTTAAGGAGATGGATTGATTAGATTTGGAGGTTCATTAGTTAAGTATAAAGAGTGCAAAGGGGGGGGTGGCAACCCCCCCCCCCTTAATTTAGGTGAATGGGTTTTTAATGCAAAATTATTCGATTTTCTCCAAATTTGGTATACCGATTTATTATGTTAAGGAGCTTCCCTGATTAGATTTGGAGGTTCATTAGTTAAGTATAAAGGGAGGAAAGGGGGGGGCTAGACACCCCCTTAATTTAGATAAATGGGTTTTTCATGCAAAGTTATTCGATTTGCTCCAAATTTCGTATACGGGTTTATTATGTTAAGGAGCTGCCTTGATTAGATTTGGAGATTTATTGGTTAAGTATAAAGGAGGGACAGGGGCTAGTGTCCCCTTAATTTAGATAAATGGGTTTTTCATACAGAATTATTCGATTTGCTTCAAATTTGATATACCAGTTTATTACGATATGGCTTCCTTCATTTGATTTGGAGTTTCATTGGTTAAGTATAAAAGGGGGGAAAGGGGGCAATTGCCCCCCCTCCCCGTAATTTAGATAAATGTGTTTTCATGCAGAATTATCTAATTTAGTTTAATTTTTTTTCTAGGTTCATTCTAATAAGGAGCTTTTCTGATTAAATTTGAAAGTTCATTGGTTCAGCATAAAGGGAGAAATGAGGGAACTAATACCCCCCCCCCCCCTCCCCACTTAATTTAGTGAAATGGTTTTTTCATGCAGAATTATCTGATTTGCTTCAAATTTGGTATACCAGTTTATTATGTTAAGTAGCTTCCCTGATTAGATTTGGAGGTTCTTTGGTTAAGTAGAAAGGGGGGCAACGGGGACTAATATCTTCATTTATTTTTCGAGGGGCATTATTCTTTGAAATAAGACTATAATATACAATTAGTGTGAATAGCCTGTGAGCTCAATGCCATCAGTTTAACTGGGCAATTTTCTTTTTATTAGGTTTATTAACGCATAACCCTAACCAAACCCGAAAAATAAATTACAACAGACCGTACCCCGATCCGAGCAAGACAAAATAATTTCAGTCTACATGCAACCCGACCCGAACCTGAGAGTTCCATTTGAAAAAAACCCGAAATCCCGAACCAAATCTGATAACCGACAAAAATATTCCAAAGATCCATAACCGGATCCGAACAAGACAAATTAGTTTCCGTGGACACCCAACGCTACCAGGACCTAAAAATTTCATTCGAAGTCAACGTGAAACCCGTCCCGAACCAAATCTTAACCGACTAAAATATTCCAAAGAACTATAACCCGATGCAAGCCAGACAAAATAATCTCCGTCCACCGGCAAACCGATCCGAACCTGAAAGTTCTAATTGAACTCAATCCGAAACCTGGTTGTTGTCGGTTTTCGGGTCGACTTCAAATGGAACCTTCAAGTTCGGATCCGGTTGAAAAAAAATTAAACTAAATCAGATAATTCTGTATGAAAACCCATTTATCTAAATTAAGGGGAGGGGCAATTGCCCCCCTTTCCCCTCTTTTATACTTAACCAATGAACCTCCAAATCATATGAAGGAAGCCATATCGTAATGAACTGGTATATCAAATTTGAAGCAAATCGAATAATTCTGTATGAAAAACCCATTTATCTAAATTGAGGGGACACTAGCCCCTGTCCCTCCTTTATACTTAACCAATAAATCTCCAACTCTAATTAAGGCAGCTCCTTAACATAATAAACCGGTATACGAAATTTGGAGCAAATCGAATAACTCTGCATGAAAAACCAATTTATCTAAATTAAGGGGGGGGTGGGGTAGACCCCCTTTCCTCCCTTTATACTTAACTAATGAACTTCCAAATTTAATCAGGGAAGCTCCTTAACATAATAAACCGGTATACCAAATTTGGAGCAAATCGAATAAATTTGCATTAAAAACCCATTTACCTAAATTAAGGGGTGGGGGCTGCCCCCCCTTTCCTCCCTTTATATTTAACTAATGAACCTCCAAATCTAATCAAGCTATCTCCTTAACATAATAAACCTGTATACCAAATTTGAGCGAATCGAATAATTCTACATGAAAAACGCATTTATCTAAATTAAGGGGAGAGGCAATTGCCCCCCTTTCCCCCCTTTAGACATAATGATGATCTTCCAAATGTAATCAGGGAAGCTGCTTAACATAATTAACCGGTATACCAAATTTATTGCAAATCGCATATATCTGCATGGAAAACTCATTTATCTAAATTTCTGGGGGGGGGGGGATTGCCCCCCCTTTCCTCCCTTTATATGTAACTAATGAACCTCCAAACCTAATGAAGGCAGTTCCTTAACTTAATAAACCGGTATACCAAATTTGGAGCAAATCGAATAATTCATCATGAAAAACCGATTTATCTAAATTAAGGGGGGTAGCCCCCTTTCCCCCCTTTATACTTAAATAATTAGCTTCCAAATCTAATTAGGGAAGCTCCTTAACACAATAAACCGGTATACCAAATTTGGAGCAAATCGAATATTTGTGCATGAAAAACCCATTTATATAAATTAAGGGGGGGGACTAGCCCCCTTTTCCCCTTTATCCTTAACCAATGAACCCCAAAACTAATCAGGGAATCACCTTATCAGAATGAACCTAGAAAAAAAAATTTGAAGCAAATCGGATATTTCTATCAAGAGTTATCGTGTTACGTACGTGTGTACGTACGTACGTACACACGTACATACAGAATCGCCGGGCACATAAGCTCTCAAGCTTTGATAGCCTGTGAGCTATAAATATCACCCTGATGGGATAATAAGTGTTCATTTTTCAATTAGCCTAACGCTTTCTAGGCTCTTTGCAATAAGCCTGAAAAATATCAGGCTAATTGGAAAAAGGGAGATGGATCTCCAATTAGCCGGCTCTTTGCAAAGAGCCTAGGCTGTTTGCAAAGAGCCGGATTTCTCAATTAGCCTACAACATATATAGCATTTAAAGTTATTGTACAAGGCCGTACAAAAGAATAAGATGGGAGGAAATGGGGTAACCAAATTTCGGTAAAATTAATTTTTTTGATTTTTCAATTTATGATAGCTATATTAAAGTTAAAGTTCGCACAGATTCAACACAATTTTATCACGTGTTTATATATGCAGTGTCCCCTGGCGGGAAATAGAACAACTATTTTAAAATAAAATATTTTTATTAACATAAATTTTCAGAATACGTTTCTGCCATGGTGAAATTTATGTTTTACTAAAATATTTTACACGAAACTTTTTTTTCGCTGATAGTACCCCTGGTGGGAAGATTGTATAACTGAAATTTTAAAATAATTTTTTTTTTTTTTTTTTACTTTTTCTTTTACGTCCTTAGCTTTAAGTATGCAAAATTTCATGTCTCCAACTTAATTAGGGGCTGTGTTAGAAAAATTGCTTAAAATGCACAAGTTAGAGACCGGAGGGTTAAATGTGACTTTTTCAAAATTTTATGATGTGTAGTGTGATCGCAAGTCTTCAGCTATAAGTATGCAAAATTTCATGTCTCCAACTTAATTAGGAAAAATTAGCTGAGTTAGAAAAATTGCTTAAAATACACAAGTTAGAGACCGGAGGGTTAAACATGACTTTTTCAAAATTTTATGATTTGTAGTGTTATCGCAAGTGTTCAGCTATAAGTATGCAAAATTTCAAGTCTCTAACTTAATTAGGGGCTGAGTTAGAAAAATTGCTTAAAATACACAAGTTAGAGCACAGAGGGTTAAATATTACACTTTTTCAAAATTTTATGATTTGTCGTTTGATGTGAGGTGTTCAGCCATATGTATGTAAAATTTCATGTCTCCAACTTAATTAGGGGCTGAGTTAGAAAAATTGCTTAAAATACACAAGTTAGAGACCGGAGGGTTAAACATGACTTTTTCAAAATTTTATGATTTGTGGTGTTATCGCAAGTGTTCAGCTATAAGTATGCAAAATTTCATGTCTCCAACTTAATTAGGGGCTGTGTTAGAAAAATTGCTTAAAATGCACAAGTTAGAGACCGGAGGGTTAAATGTAACTTTTTCAAAATTTTATGATATGTAGTGTGATCGCAAGTCTTCAGCTATAAGTATGCAAAATTTCATGTCTCCAAATTAATTAGGGGCTGAGTTAGAAAAATTGCTTAAAATACACAAGTTAGAGCACAGAGGGTTAAATATTACACTTTTCAAAATTTTATGATTTGTCGTTTGATGTGAGGTGTCCAGCCATATGTATGTAAAATTTCATGTCTCCAACTTAATTAGGGGCTGAGTTAGAAAAATTGCTTAAAATACACAAGTTAGAGACCGGAGGGTTAAACATGACTTTTTCAAAATTTTATGATTTGTGGTGTTATCGCAAGTGTTCAGCTATAAGTATGCAAAATTTCAAGTCTCTAACTTAATTAGGGGCTGAGTTAGAAAAATTGCTTAAAATACACAAGTTAGAGCACAGAGGATTAAATATTACACTTTTTCAAAATTTTATGATTTGTCGTTTGATGTGAGGTGTTCAGCCATATTTATGTAAAATTTCATGTCTCCAATTTAATTAGTGGCTGAATTAGAAAAATTGTTTAAAATGCGCAAGTTAGAGCCCAGAGGGAGGGTTAAATATTAGACTTTTTCACAATTTTATTTTTGTCGTTTGATGTGAGGTGTTCGGCTATAAGTATGCAAAATTTCATGTCTCCAACTTAATTAGGGGCCGAGTTAAAAAAAATTGCTTAAAATACAGAAGTTAGAGACCGGAGGGTTAAATATGACTTTTTCAAAATTTTATGATTTGTCGTGTTATCGCAAGTGTTCAGCTATAAGCATGCGAGCTTTCGAGTTTCCAACTTAATTAGGGGCTGAGTTAGAAAAATTGTTTAAAATACACAAGTTAGAGCCCAGAGGTTTAAATATTAGACTTTTTCAAAATTTTATGTTTTGGCGTTTGATGAGTGGTGTTTAGCTATAAGTATGCAAAATTTCAAGTCTCCAACATTTATAGTTTTTTAAAATGGGCTCTGTGACAGACGGACAGACAGACAGACAAGTGAGACGAATAAGGTTTCGTCAGATATGAAACCCAAACAATATGTATGAAGTATACATCTTTTGTTAAAAACATACAATAATGTATATGAACAAAGTATTTCAATTTCGCCAGTGTAGTGTAATATAATTCAAATACGATACTTCCAACAATTTACGCCTTTAGAAAGTAATGGACCCGAGGTTTTTTGTGGAGCCCTGTATATGAATAATAAATATTACGTTAATCGTTTTTGATTGAACCATGCTAGAGTGAACCTAAAGGTCGTATATCGAATTTGTTTCTCAAAATATAATTTTTTTACATTTTTAATTATACAAACCGCCAATAGATAGCAGGACAATCGATTTTATTTTTAGCCTGTTGTCAGGCTAAATCTAGCCTGCATTTAGCTTGAAAAAACGGTCACACTGCTTCCAATGCTTTGTTGTGAAAGAGGTAGCCACGAGTGGCTTGTCTTGTGATATTAGTTAACAAAAACAGTGCACTGCAGTTTTGTTAATTTTAGTATTAGTGAATCTTTAACAGGAGCTATCAGCATTTACCATTTTTTACCATTTTCTTTTTCATCTTTTTATAAAATTCCATAACTCAATAATCTGCATAATTTAGGCTCGGCCAAATCTCCCCAATTTTAAGCCGCTTACAATAAATAGCTCCCAAACTTTTCCGCACACTCATTGGTTAAAGTTACTCCTGCATTGGCAAGAAGATTCCTCCGCTTTCGCCAGTATAAAACGCCATCCATCAACTCGGAGCTCAGGATTTTGGCTGATTTTCAGTTAATACATGGAAAATATTCCAGCGAGAAACATTCGCCTTGCATGCAATATTTAAATGAAAATCAAATTTCAAAGTAATTGCTTAAGAGATGCAAAGGCCAAAATAGTGAAAAAGATTCCATGTCGGGACTCGAACCCTGGCCATCAGTATAGCGCACTGACGTTCTACCGACTAAACCACATGGAACGATACCCAGCCAGGAAAATTTCTCATTATTATATGTTGGTAAGGCTACAAACGCAGCACAAGATGGAATATTTATCATAAGCCACCAACCTGGGGCAAACGCGAAACCCCAGGTCGGTGGCTCACGATAAATATTCCATCTTGTGCTGCGTACCTTGCCAACATATAATAGTAAGAAATTTTTCAGGCTGGGTATCGTTCCATGTGGTTTAGTCGGTAGAACGTCAGCGCGCTATACTGATGGCCCGGGTTCGAGTCCCGGCATGGAATCTTTTTCACTATGTTGGCCTTTGCGCCTCTTAAGCAATTACTTTGTCATTTGAATTTCAGTTGTCTCTAAAATATATGCAGCTTGTCGAGAGAATGTTGTATTCTAATTATTTAATATCAAACATCTAATGCTATTGCTTATGTTTGAAAAATGTCGCAGAAGTCGGATTTACGGGGTAACGTCCTCTTTAAATAAAAGTTTATAATGAAATATTCTGAAAGCTGGCATTTCGGAATAAGGAGATCACAGTATTGTCACATATATATTAACATTTTTATTTTAATAGTTATTATTTCTTTACGCTGAATAAGAAGAATTTCATATTTTTTTTTATTATTTTACACGTTTTATAATATTCCGTATGAAATGCTAAGGAATTTACACAAAAAGAAAGAGTTATTACATTAAATATTTCTACAATAAATTTTTCCAGTAAGGGATCTGGGCACTTGTCAATGAATGCATTCACTTCAAATCAGTGAAAAAATTGCAATATACATAATTTAAAAACACATAAGTGAAAAATATCATTTTTCCTTTCCATAGAAAAGAGTAATTATATTCAGATTGTGAAGACAAAACAGTTTCTTCAACCATTTCCCTTTTAAACATTGATGTGTATAATGCTGTTAATGAAATAAATCATGTGGGTTCCCTGGGAATAAAACTAGGATGTGGAGCGATATCGGTAAATACGTGATGCAATAAAACTTTCCAAATTATACACCGAAAGAAAAATTTACATTATGTTTTTAATAATTTTGTTTCGTCACTAGTAGTTTTGTAGTAATAACATGAATCCTTTCTATACAAAGGAGTAATTCTATTCAGATTGTGAAGACAAAACAGCTTCTTCAACCATTTTCCTTTTTAACATACATGTATATAAAGCTGTTAATTTAATAAATCATGTGGATTCCTTTGGAATAAAACTGGGATGTGGAGCGATATCGGTAAATACGTGATGCTATAAAACTTTCTGAAGTATACACCGAAAGAAAAATTTACATTATGTGTATAATAATTTTCTTTCTTGAATAGCAATTTTGTAGTGACAACATGAATCATACATTTAAATTTTATTTAATTGTATTCTAGCAGCATTCCCATACTTTTTCTTTCCGTAAAATAAACGAAAATTTTCATTTTCATGTAATAAAAAATATGATTCAATGAATATTTTTCGGATAATTTTTTTGTGAAATGCCAAAAGAAAGTGATAAACAAAATCAAAATTCTAAATGAAATGAAATAAAACATGTAACAATTCACTTAAAACATGTAAAGTATTCCCGATTATTTTACCTAACGTAAATATTATAAGATTGAAGACGGAAACTAAATTAGGAACATATTTAGGTGAAATCTACACACGTAAGTAATATATTTTTTTCCTTTCTTTTCATCATTTTTTCCAAATTATCCTAAATCTATCAGAACTGTTTCGTAATGAAAACATTTTACTGTCTCGGTAATTTATTCTAAAAGAGCTTTTCTTTTGTACTTTCAACATATATTCTTACAATGCGAATGAACTATGCATGTGGGTTTCGTTGTAAAATGACACAAGAATTGGAGTTTGCTGAGACGATGTGTCATAAAACGAAAATTTCTAAAATATAAGTTTAATAACATTTTATTGCAATCTATTTTTTTTCTTTCTTTTAAATTTACTGTATCCATTGTTAAACACTTATGCTGTGACATAAGAGGAAAGAGCAATACATGAGAAATTATTTTGTGCCTTTCTTTTTCTCTTCTTTCCTGTCGCAATGAATCAAAATTTAGTATTTATCACATCACATTTTTAAAATTTTATTTCAAATTTTATTTCAATTGCAATATACATAATTTAAAAACACAAAAGTGAAAAATATCATTTTTCCTTTCCATAAAAAAGAGTAATTATATTCAGATTATGAAGACAAAACAGTTTCTTCAACCATTTTCCTTTTAAACATTGATGTGTATAATGCTTTTAAAGAAATAAATCATGTGGGTTCCCTTGAAATAAAACTAGGATGTGGAGCGATATCGGTAAATACGTGATGCAATAAAACTTTGCAAATTATACACCGAAAGAAAAATTTACATTATGTTTTAATAATTTTGTTTCGTCACTAGTAGTTTTGTAGTAATAACATGAATCCTTTCTATACAAAGGAGTAATTCTATTCAGATTGTGAAGACAAAACAGCTTCTTCAACCATTTTCCTTTTTAACATAGATGTATATAAAGCTGTTAATGAAATAAATCATGTCGATTCCTTTGGAATAAAACTGGGATGTGGAGCGATATCGGTAAATACGTGATGCTATAAAACTTTCTGAACTATACACCGAAAGAAAAATTTACATTATGTGTATAATAATTTTCTTTCTTGAACAGCAATTTTGTAGTGACAACATGAATCATACATTTAAATTTTATTTAATTGTATTCTAGCAGCATTCTCATACTTTTTCTTTCCGTAAAATAAACGAAAATTTTCATTTTCATGTAATGAAAAATATGATTCAATTAATATTTTTCGGATACTTTTCAGAGACTATTGTGAAATGCCAAAAGAAAGTGATAAACAAAATCAAAATTCTAAATGAAATGAAATAAAACATGTAACAATTCACTTAAAACATGTAAAGTATTCCCGATTATTTTACCTAACGTAAATATTATAAGATTGTAGACGGAAACTAAATTAGGAACATATTTAGGTGAAATCTACACACGTAAGTAATATCCTTTTTTCCTTTCTTTTCATCATTCTTATCCAAATTATACTAAATCTATCAGAACAGTTTCGTAATGAAAACATTTTTCAGTCTCGGTAATTTATTCTAAAAGAGCTTTACTTTTTTACTTTCAACATAAATGCTTACAATGCGAATGAACTATGCATGTGGGTTTCGTTGTAAAATGACACAAGCATTGGAGTTTGCTGAGACGATGTGTCATAAAACGAAAATTTCTAAAATATAAGTTTAATAACATTTTTTTGCAACCTATTTTTTTTCTTTCTTTTAAATTTACTGTATCCATTGTTAAACGCTTATGCTGTGACATAAGAGGAAAGAGCAATATATGAGAAATTATTTTGTGCCTTTCTTTTTCTCTTCTTTCCTGTCTCAATGAATCAAAATGTAGTATTTATCACATCACATTTTTGAAATTTTCTAGTGAAATGTCTAGACTACGCGAAAAAAAAGCATTTTTGTACCTTGTGCACATGTTTCTTTTAAATACATACATTTTATTTCTCGAATATAAATTCTAAGCTCGGATGAATAGTTGTAATAAAAATGTATACGACAAATGAATATGGAAAGTTTTAGCTAAAAAATAAAAAAAAAAAATTAGAAAGGTTGATGTTTTCTTATTGCTGTACAAAGTCGTTAAATTGTCTTAACTTCAACAAAACGCGCTTGGAATAAAAATATTCTTCTATGTGTATTTAAAGAACAGTTTTAACTGCTATCTTTTGAACATATATGCATAGAAACATAAGCAGCGTTGCTAAGTTGGGAGTTTTCACATAGATTTATGTGACAATTCATTTCTGGGTTTTTTTTTCTTTTTTTTTTTTTGGGGGGGGGGGGTGTTAAACGTTTTCAAATGTCTTGGAATATTTAAATTCCATTTCCACGCGTTATTTTTCTTTTGAATGAGATATCGATTATTTTTTTCTGTTTGAAGGAAAATGTTAATTCGATTATGTCACAGTTGTATGCTGAGAGTTTATAGTATACAAGTGCACAAGTAATGTAAACAGATGTTTACTTATAAATTGATATATAATGTGCTTTCGACACCATTCTAGGTACTACGTCGTCTGCCTACAATGGACAGATTTGTTAATCCTATGGAATGGGAGCACCAATTCCAACACGCAAAAAACAGGCTACGTATAATATGTAAATTGCGTATAATCTCGAATTTATAAGATTTATGGCCACAAAAACTAAAGTCAACCAAAATTAAATAATAATCTTTCACTTAAGACTGAAGTGTAATCACAGCTTTCGTCTTAAGTGAAAGACTGAAATAGGTTTCTTGAATGTATAGACGAAACAATCGACTTTACATTCTAAATGAATATATATTTAATGGTTGGTTGGGAAATTATATTCGACTCTAACGTAGAAATCAAGTTCAAAATCCGCACCTGTTTAATTATATTAGTTTTCCTCATACAAAAAATAAAATTATCAGCATTTTGTATAACACAACTGTCTTTTAGAAAAAAAAAGTTTACTAATGTAACTTAGAAGATCATATTCATGCAACTAGAGGATGTCACCCTATTTTACATAATTAATGTACGTGACGCTACTGATTTTTTGGTGATTTTCTTTAAATATAGGTGATTTGAGCTGGTATATAGTAAGGCGGGATATTTGCTACATGTTTGTAACATGCGTTGTAAGCGAAATAAAAAGCATGGATGTACTTGGAACAGAAAGTGGGATTTGAGGTATTATTTGAAAATGTGTCCTAAATTAAATTTACCAAACTAAAAATCTTGTAAAAAAATTCCAGCATACTTTTATGTACATATTTCTTTTAAAAGTTTCTTTGTGGTTATGTATTTTATATTTGATATTTTACATTTAGTTTACAGAAATTTTAATGTTTTATTATTCTAATTGTATATCTATATTTTCGCTTTCTGATAATTTTGATACTACTCATTTTCACCGGAGGTCTTTCTCCGTTAATATTAAGAAAAATATTGCATACAAAACATGAAGATCGGCGGTATTATAGAGAAATGTTTGATAAACACGCTGATGCAGACAGTTTTCAAATCGAAGAATTATTATAAGAGGTATTTAATGCTAAATTTGGACAAAATCGTTCCATTAAAAAAGTTTTATAGGAGAAAAAGTATACATGGGAATTAATTAATTTTTAGATCATTTTATACGTTAGAATTTCTCGGGGTGCACACTGTATCTAATTTTTTTATTTGACTCATTTTCAGAGGTTTTATTTCTATTTTAAATTCAAATTTTCAGCATTTCGAGAGATATTTTTTACTTATTTTAGAAAATGGTATTAATTTAAACTGTTGCCAACTGTATAAATAGCACAAACAATAATGTTTGCTTCAAATTAAAAATTTATTTACACTTGACTATTATAAACAGAAAAAAAACTTTCAAATTAGAATTAAATAATTACGTATAAAAAGCAGGAACTTATTGAAAATTAGTTCATAAAAACTATATTTACACGTGAATTTTAAAAAGGAAAGGATACTGTAAAATAATAAATTCATTAAAATACGTTAGAAGTCTTAAATAGGAGAAATTACGTCACATTTACGTCACATTACACTTATTACGTAAAATCAACAAAAAATAATATTGCAAAACAATTTAAATTTAAAAATTGGGCGAGACATTTATTTGATATGTTGAAACGATCTTTTAAACAATTTTTGTTAGGACAGCACAAGTAACATTTCATTTCTAAAAAAAGTATTTTCACGTGAAAATTAAAAAGAAAAGTTTGGTGAAAATTACGTCAGATTAAAAACGATACATTTAAAATGTCTTATTTAAAAGAACTTTCTTTTCGCTTAGTTAAAAAATACCGGGAGACAAAGACTGTTTATTTAATTCATTTTATATTAGCTAATTTTGAAATGTTTATCTGATTTTATTTAATCAAAGACGAAAACAGCCATTGTATCTTTTAACAGCAGCTGATTTTTCCATAAAATTTCCCAATCAAAGAGAAATGAATAGAAACCCGTTTATAGGGTTTCCCCACTGTTTTTAAAATTATAATTCAATCTTCCAAAATCTTTTTAAGCCGATCAAATTAGCGTGCTTTTAGAGGCTGCGGTGTCTGAACGGGGGTTGGCGTGCATAGCTCGTAGGGGGCCCCCTAGTTTAATAAAAATAAAAGAAAAGTTTTTCCACTGTTTTCGTTTGAACATAAAATGTAATAATTAATATCATTTAAAGGATTTTCCTTTCTTTTTTTAAGAAATAGAATAACTGGATTTTTAGTTGTAATGGAAAAATTTCTAAATTTATTAAAAAGTCTCAAAACATTGTTTTTTTACTCTTAGTGAAATTTATTTTGTAGATATTCATTTAATTACACATTGTTCATATTTAAACCAAATACATTCTCACATTTTTTGCTTCTTAAAAAAATTAAGTTTAATTGCATTTTAATATAATAAACAGTATGATTATGTAGAGTTAAATCAGAAATAATTTCGAAACCTTAAGCTACATTTATATAGAAATGTTTTTTGTATAAAAATATGGAATGCTAACATGTTTCCTCAGAAAAAATCTATTATTTTACGTTGGTAATACTCTGTTTACAAATAATTGTTATATTTTTATAAAGATTTTGGACACGCTTTAATAAAGTATATAATGTAAACTGTAATAATCTAAACTTTAATAATGTAAACTGTAATTTAAGAAGATTGTAAATAAATCAGAATGCTAAAAGTAATTTTTTTAGTTGGAACACACCAAAGCGAAAAATGTCTGATACCGTATCTATCCGCAATTGTCATTCAATTATCCAAAATATGTCAGGAATTCTCGTAATATTAGAAATCTTCAATCTTGATTCCTTTTCGAACCTTCAAGAGACATTAACTTTAAACTTCACCTTTTAACATACATATAATTCGATACTGTAAGTAAAAATGATAGTACGGCATTTCCTTAAATAAAAAGAAGAATTTACAGTGTTGTGGGTAGATATGTCATGATAAAATTTTTACTGAAGTATAATCTTATAAATAATAAGGAGAATTAGAAGCATTGTGAGTAGATGTGTGTAGTAGAATGTCTAAAATATAAATTTATAAGCATTTTCAATAGCTATTTTTAAATTTTTACACTTGTTAAAGTATATTTTAAGGTATTATTGCAATTTTTTTTATCGTTACTCATGCTCTGTCCTTTTCAATCTTTATTTGTCAGAGACAAAGTCTGATTCATTAAGAGTTTTGCAATAGGTTTTCTTATATTAACATAACCAGAAACTGTGAACGACGATGCATTTTGCACAACCAAAGATATTTATCTATACGAATAAAATAATGATGATTTTATGTGCATGTATGTCAGTGTTTCGGTGTGTCCGCAATCGCTACGAAAATCTACCGTAAACAGAGATCTCAAAATTTCCATGAGGTATACAAAGGCACGTCCAAATACAGCCTTGACTCAGATTTTTCTTTTGTTTTTTATATAACTATCTGCGATATAGGCTAAAAAAACGTAAACACTCATCAAGAATTATTATTTTTCTCAAATTGATGACGCAAGGCGGACTTTTCGGATATATCAATGCTGAGAAGATATGACTGGCGTATTTTTTTCTTTTTTTTACGCGTTTTTCGAAGCTCGTATCGATGTTTATCCTCATTGACTCTAAATTAAAAAAAAAACAAAAATACACACTTGAATCGCACTTTAACCATTCTTATTTGTAAAAATACCCATCGAAGCTGCGTACTGCTTTCACTGTAACCCGTTTAAAAATTACTAACATTAGCTGTTTAAAAAATTTCGTTTTCAAATATCATTTTTTAATTTTTGTTTTTGTCTGTAATGAATAAAACTGTCCATCTGCCTCGGAAATGAAAATAATAAAAAAGACTTAAAATTCCAAACCGTAAAAACGTACATTTTTCTTTAAAATGTCTTCTGTTAAAAAAAAAATAACAATATTGACCCTTTAAAAAAAATCTTTTCCCAAAGTCATTTGCAATTTTGATTATTCTTGCAATGTTTTAAAATCAGTATCCAAAACAAAAAACATGCTTGAATTTAACTGGAATACATTTACTTTTAAAACGACCTATTCGATTTTTAAAAATATACACATTAGCTCCTTTAAAAATATTCATTTACAGTACTCGCTTCGAGATTTTTCGAAAGTTTGATGCTTCTGTCTATTTTCGATGAGAAATGAGATATATCAACACTTCTTCAAAGCATTTTACAACTAAATATCAATAATTTAACATATAAAAATTCAAAACATTCTAAAAAAATTTACTTAAAAAATATTATAAAGTTCTTTAATGTACTTAAGAAAATCTGCTCAAACTTTACTTTTCTATAGATTTTTTTTTTTTCAAACAATATATTTACAACTAAATATTGTAACTAAATAACGCAATACGCTTTCAAAGGCAATGTGACCCTCGGCAGTAGGGTCGGGTTAAAAGATTTTCAATTATAAATATATAACCAGTCAAATTCGAGGTTATAACATAAAATATGAGCCGGCATTGTTGCGTAGCCGGTGCACGCTGTCAATGTTAGCGGGGACCGAAACCAGATATAAAATCATAAAAGTTGGGGTTATTTAAAGTTAATGACGCTGTCTAGCGTATTGAAGGGCGGGTTAGTGTGTCTTCGACAAACAGTTGTTTTGAGTGCGAATAAAATGAACAAACTAAAAATCAAAATAATTTCTAATGATGTTTTGCTTTTAATTTCATTATTTAATAAATATCCTATTTATTAAAGGAGGATCGTGAAATGGACTACAACTTTTGAGATGGGTATGTCTCATTAAAAAATATAAAGTAACAGATAATGTATAAATAAAGCTTTTAAAAGCAATTCTAACGTTTGTGTAAACGTAGATATGTAAAATTGCAAAATACATTTAATTAAAAAACAAAAAAAGAGAGGCATAATTATTTTCCTTTCTGTATGATACAATTGTTTACTAATCCAAAATAGCGCAGAAGAATAACGTTTACGGAAATAATCTGCTGCATAATTAATTTTATTCCCAATTTTAAAAGAGAACATTTTTTTAAAAACTCTATAAGAAATTTTAAAATATGTTATAGAATTTTCAACATCGTTTTTCTAATAAAAAAAAATAATTGATGCGTTATGAGTAGGTCTATTTTCAAATTAAAGCTTTAATTGTAAGAATCTAGAGAAAAAATTTCAAGAATATATATGTATATATATATTTATATATTTATATATTAATAATTCTACGGTAATATTAAAACAAAAGAAAACCAAAACATTATAATGAATTTTATCATTACTCGAAATTCATTCTCATATTTGCATCTCTTGTCATAACTATAATAGTATTCATTTTAAGTCAATTAAGATTATGATAAAATGAAACTTCTTATCTATACATTTATATAATCTTATTATTAAGAATTTTATATGAATAATTATGTAAATTAAATTAGAGAAACACGTAATCAGTCCTATAAATTTATGTAAAACGTTCATTCTTATTACATTAATAAATAATAAGGATGATGAATAACAATATCTATTAATTCTGTAAAACACAAACAAAAATACCCTTTCCTCTTTCTGTAAAACATATTCATTAAGCTATCCTAAATCTGTCAGAATATCCCCCTATTGGCAACATTCTTCTCTCTGCTGAATCCTTATTCTGAATTGGAACAGAAAACAGTTTCTATAAGTGCTTTTTATTTTTCGTACATAGCTGTATAAACCGATGAAAATATAATAGAATGTATGGCTGTTTTATTGGGATAAAATACAAGATATAAATTGTTTTTAATCCGGTTAGTAAGAGAGTAAATATGTCTAAAGTATAAATCTAGTAAAATCTTATTTAATTTACAAATCTTATTTAATTATTTCTTTATTTATATATAATTTATTTGGAAATATTTTAAATGACCCATTCTTCATTTATCTTATTCCAAGGTGCGTAAACTGCGTACAATTTCTGAGAGGTCTGAGACCACTATTTAAAACGGAAATTTTCTTTTAATAGATTTTTTTAAATTAATAAACTTTTTGCGTTTAATCGCAGTTTTTGTAATTTTTTTTGCAAACAAATGAGGCAAAAATTCCCTTTGAAAAGCGTACTCCGTTTCTTCCGCGAAGAACATTGTCACATTCTCGAAATTTTGATAATTATGATAGTATTGAATTTATATCTGATTATCATTTTGATAAAGTACAATTTCATATCGGATACTAGAAAACCAGTTATCCAGAATTAAGTATGAATAGTCGTGTAATGTAAAAAAAAAGGCGCGCTAATTACAAATTTTAAAAATGTATTTATTTATCCATTATCACAACTCTACGATATTAAACAAGTTGGAAATTGCTCGTCAAACGTGGCAAATGAGGTGCGTTCGTACTATAGCTAGTTTTATAATTATTTTTTGCACACCATATTGTACTGAATGTATATTTTTTGCACTTCATAAGTGCATAGTCTGTAACATCATTAAAATGCACTTGCAATATCTTTTTCCCATTCTCCGTAATGAAACGGAAAACTTTTCACTGTCCCTGTAATTAAACTATACATCCGATTTTCATAAAATTTAAACAATCGACAAAATTTTGCAACAATTATATATTTAAAATTTCAGACCATTCGGAAGGCTGTAACATCATTAAAATGCACATGCAATAATTTTTCCCATTGACCGTAATGTAAAAGCAAACTTTTGACTGTCCCTGTAATTAAACTATACATCAGATTTTCATAAAATTTGAAATGGCTCGACAAAATTTTGCAACAATCATATATTTAAAATTTCAGACCATTCGGTTGCATAGTTTTTGCTCTGTTATATGCGGACGGACGGACAGACGGACTGAACGACGACTATAGGTGCTACGTATTTATATAATTACGAACGCACCAAAAAAGAAAATGGTAGACATATAGTTCTCCCCCTGTGAAAAGATTTTACGCCGTCAAACTAATTTTTCCCTCTCCTTAGTTCACCATATTTTACTTTGACCGATAGATGTATCCAGTGCAAGACTCGCCCAAATATGGCGGGCGCAGCAGGGGGTAAGAACTGCTTCAACTTCTGCCATTTATGTCTACTCCGCTTTGTGATAAGTATATAAACATACTTTGCGAATAATTTTTGAATAAAAATTTGGCGTATTATTGGAATATGTCCGACATAATATGCAAATGCAAAACGTATTTTTTGTGATAAATTGTATGAATAGGTAGTTGAATTAAGTAAAATAAGGGGATAAATTACACTTTATTTACACTGATTTTTCTAGCTTGTGTATTGATCAGTTAAGAATTGTTCTGTCTTCAATTTTCGAAAGAGATTACCCATGGAAAAGAAAATTTACCATTATCAGGATTTCTGACAAATTCCGGATAATTTAATGTTGTGCCGTACAGAATTGATAATATGTATACAGTCGGACTAAGTTAAGATACTCGCCGTTAAGAATTCCCGCTTAATACGAAGCTATTTCCAAGTCCCTTGAACATCGCCTATAAGATTAATGTAAAAATATATCGCTTAATACGCGAGCAGTTAATACGTGATTGCACATATTACGCAATAAATTTCGGTACCTTGGGGCAAAAAACCTCGCTTAAGATGCAAATTGATAGACACAGATATGAAATTATTCGCTCTGCTTCAGAATTGCCAATTTAGCGGTGTTTTTTTACTGGAATATCTACCACTATTTCCAATTACTAATAACCGCTATATTTAAGAAGAAGAAGATGAGAGCTACACTGTTAAAAATTTGCATCATTCTGGCAGGTCATTTGACCTTTTTTACCGAAAACGGTTACACAACCGTTAATTTAACACTATTCTGACCATATTATTGGCCATTTTATGGTCAGAATATAGTTAAATTATGGTTATGAAACCGTTTTTTTTTTTTCAAAACTGGTCGAATGACCTGCCAGCATGCTGCAAAATTTTTAACAGTGCAGTTATTATATTCATATTTAGTAGTTTAAAAAATGATTACGCTTATAAACGGTCCTTAGTGTTTTATATAATAAGAAAAAAACTATCCATATTTATATAATAAGAAAAAACTATCCATATGTAATTTTAATTACCATTTTTTTTCAATTAATTTTCAGGAGTGAAATTACGCTTTGAATTTTTGAATATTTAATGCGTGATTTATCACTTTGCTAACTAAGCGTAGAAACCCGGGAAATTTCGGATAGCGCTCCAAGTGCTCTACCATTTAAGCTACAAGGACGACACCTAGCTTAGCATCTCTTACATATCCAAGCGTAATTTCAATGCTGAAAATTAATTGAAAAAAATTTAAATTATATATGTATTCGCCGATGCTGGGTTTGTTTGTGTCTCACGTTTCGCCGCAGGATTGTGTGCTCATGAAGACTGTTACATACTGTGCTGCAGTGGCAGTCTTACCAACATATTTCAGTCAGAGATGCTAAGCTGGGTATCGTCCTCGTAGCTTAAATGGTAAAGCACTTGGAGCGCTATTTCAAGGGTTCCGGGTTCGACTCCCGACTTGGACATTTTTCACTCTGTTGGTTCGACGCTTAGTTAGCAATGTGATAAATCACGTATTAAATATTCAAAAACTATCCATGTCAATCTTTTGTAAAAAAAGAAAAATCTTACTAGCAAGACAAAAAGTAAACAATAAGTAAAAAATTAAAGTAAATTCATAAAAGCAATCACATTTGTTCAGTATTCACACACTGTTAAAAATTTGCAGCATTCTGGCAGGTCATTTG
Organism: Maratus speciosus; assembly: GCA_963932465.1. Taxonomy (NCBI): domain Eukaryota; kingdom Metazoa; phylum Arthropoda; class Arachnida; order Araneae; family Salticidae; genus Maratus; species Maratus speciosus. The sequence continues at coordinate 423,624,534 of OZ010791.1, forward strand.
ACCGTTTTTTTCCGAAAACGGTTACACAACCGTAATTTTAACACTATTCTGACCATATTATTGGCTATTTTATGGTCAGAATATAGTTAAATTATGGTTATGAAACCGTTTTTTCAAAAAACGGTCGAATGACCTGCCAGAATGCTGCAAAATTTTTAACAGTGTGGATTGGACTGCAAAGATGTTGTTGTTATTTGTTTGTTTTATTTTTGTTGTTTTATTTTTTGTTGTAATGTATTAATCGACAATAAAGTTATATTTGAATCCATGTTTATTACCAGCTATCACTCCTGTCGGTTCTATAAAAAAAAAAAAAAAAAAAAAAGAGGGAAACTTTAATAGGGTTTGTACGGATCCATGAATTTCCAGACTAAGAAATTATTCGGTACCAGTATTTCCTTATGTAATGTAAAGGCAAAATGTCGACCGTTTAATCTAGATTTATTTTACAACAAAAGAATTATGATATTTGGACTTGAAAATAACGGTATCCGTATGAACACTGAAAACATTTATATTTTAATATAAGTATGCGTAAAAGACACAACATTTTTACAGTAAACATATAAAATAAAGATATTAAGTTCATTTACACTGTTAAGAACCGTAAATATGCTCAGTTCCTATTACATTATGTAAATCACGTTTAATACGCAATCTCGCTTAATACGCGACTTTTATTCAGCCCCTCGAAACGCGTCTTAACCAGATCAACTATATTTAACTTTTTAAATTTAAAAATTCATATCTTATACATTTAAAATGTGAAGTATTTTTAAATTAAATTTTTGTACTAAAATGCACGTTGTAGCGTAAAATGGCTATTTTAAAATGGATACTAAAATAATAATTTTACATTTTGCATTTCAGTATCAGGGACGGTGTGTGGGCATTTTTCCCCATGTGCTAGCATGGGTATATTTTTTATTTTCATATATGCACAATGTGTTGTAACTGCTTCTGTGCGTTCTCCTCAAGGCAACGTGAGAGATCGGACAAGAGTGTACCGGCATATTGAACGTCCCAAACAGTAACACAAAGATACAATAAAACAAAACAGTATATTTAAAATTAACTAATATGTGTATTTATAATGCACATTGCATACAATGTCTGAATAATAAAGGCAAATTACAATTAAAAAATGCTTAAAAGTACTTTAATTACAAAAAGATATACAACCTATAATATTCATAATAATAATAATAATAAAACAGATACAAATTTAATTAAATGGAGATATTACACCACATCAACGTCGAGTATTCCCAAATTCTACAAAAAGTAAACAACTCCGGCAAAATTATACCATCGACAAAATTATATCACGGTGATTTCATGGTTATATCATGGCTTACCTAGTTGCAGGGCAACTTAACTTCCTATTTAAAGGTGGATAGACTAGGTGAGGTATAGGGAGCCATGAGAGAAAAATGTTTAAGTGTGGTTAATTTACAATTAAAAGAAAAAAAAAAATACTGTAATGAATAAATTAGAAATGAGAGTAAATGAAATAATTAGAAGTTTAACAAATCTGTAATAAAACAAAACTTTTAATTTTGAATATAATATTTTTGCTACATTTTTATATGTTTTTTTTTTCATTTCTAGACAATCAAAATACAAATGTTCAATTCTCTTATAATAATTTTTTTCTTTTTTCTCGTCCGAATATCTGTAATTCTACTTGCTGTTGTCTCGATTTTGTTTCGCGCATACAAAAAATTAATGCTATTCTTTTCATTAATGAAACGTTGCGTTCGTCTACCTTTTTAAGATACTCTGTAATAAATCATCATACTATTAGTACATATAAATATGTATGCGTGTATATTACATGCAATAAGTAATGATAATATGTATTTTTATAATAAGTAATACTTTAAGACAGAAAATACTAAAAAGCAATGTAGGATCAGTTAAGAAAATAATTTCGTGTTTAGCATAAAATTGAAATAGAAATCCAAATTCTTATCCCATTTCTATAACGTATGTGTATCTTTATATTAAATGATTTTATAATAAATTTAAAAAATCTAATATTCCGGTATTTAATATTCGGATTTAATATTCGTGATTAAAAGTGGTATCGCTGTCATAAGCATGTAAGACACTTTTTTTGTCAGGTATTTGAGCACTCTAAAAAAATATTTCAATCTTTCATCGGAAATTCTTAACACAGCATAATTTTTTTTCAAGTTAGGCATAAATGCATTTATCTTCATTGTAACTTATTTTATTCTTTAAAATCATCTTTAAACTGAAATAAATCTCAATAATATACAAGCATTGCAAATACAAATCTTTATTAAATCTTTAATCCGCATATTGTTAAAAAGCAACGTAATAAGTGTTCAGAAGATAATTTCGTGTTTACAATACAATCGAAATATAAATCCAAATACTTATCTCGTTCACATAATACTGTTGCTTCTTTATATTAATTTAGCTTTTAATAAATTCAAAAATTCGAGTAATTCAAATTTCACTCAAAATTAAAAAGATAATAAACTCATAAGACGAAATGCAATATCCAACCTCGATTCAATCATAAACAACGTAATATGAATTTTAGAAAGTTCACCGTTTATTTAAAAGGTGACAAATAATAATAAAACAGATCTTGCAAGTTTAAGAATATGCTTAAAAAAATAAATTAATTAAAAAAAAATTAAAAAAAAATCCAAGTACTTTAAGTTTGCAATACCGCAATCATGGTCAGGGAATATTTTCATTAATTGACGTACCATTCGTTCAAATACGTCATTTTGTTTGAAATGGGAGAGTCTATAATTCTTAGAGTAGCTGGAAGTAGTAGTTGTAGTGCTTCAGACTAAACTTGTGCAGACGAAAAACATTTAACCGCGTTCCATTTGTTTTTATCACGTCATTTTTTTTTCATATACTCCGCTTTTCTTTAAATGCCTAGCTATATAATACGGCGGTTAATATTTTACTTTACACAAGTTTAATTCGAAGGAATGCTATTTCTAATAATTTTCAGCTACGCATAAAAATATATATATATATATATATATATATATATATATGAACAAAGTGACGAATTAAGAATGAATGGAACACCAGTTAAATATTTTACTCTACACAAGTTTAATTTGAAGCACTTCTACTTCTATTTCCAGCTACCTTAAGAATTATAGACTCACACATTTCAAACTAAGTGATGTATTTGAAAGAACGGAACGGTGATTAATGAAGACATTCCCTAACGATGGCTGCAGGATTCCAGCGCCCGAAAGTACCCGGAAATTTAAATAAGATTGATATTTTTAAAATGTAGCATCTGTCTTATTATTATTTGTCACCTTTTAAATATACAGTGTATTTTCTAAAGTTCATACTGTGTAGTTTATAAAAATATAATTTTTCTAATTTGTAGAGAGATTATTAATATTATTTATTTATATTTATTTTTTATTTGAAATCTGATCATGATTACAACAAATATCACTGTTATCAGCAGGTTTAATTGTTTAATGTTTTCTCATGCTCGTACAGTTGAGAGCAATAAAAATAATTTTATCTTTCACTGCTTTTTCGAAATTCTGCTTAATTTGTTTCAAAGGTCCGTATAAATGGTCTAACAATATATCTTCATTATTATTCAATTAATTTCTTTTCATCATATATTAACAGAAATAAATTTCGATAATATAAAACAAATGCAAATGTTTATTAAAACTTTAATCCATATATTGCTGAAAAGCAGCGTGATAAGCGTTCAGAATGTTTTTTTGTGTTTTCTATGATGTAGAAATCTAAATAATTATAGAATTCAGATGACATTTGTACTTTTATATATCAAGTGGACTGAGAATAAAGGCAAGAATTCCATTAATCAGGATTTCGCACAAAACATAAGTATATAAGTATAAAACCATTATAAATCATTACAAATTACCAACGAAAATTTTGAAATTATAAATAAAAAAAGAATTTATTCAATGTCTATAAAACTGATCCCCATAAACATAGCAACTTGTATTTAAAAAAACAAACACAGCAAAGATAGGAAAAAAATGAAAAATGAAAGTCTGTGGAACCAATGCAGATTCATCAGGTCCTAATTACAATGATTACCATAAGTAAACTGTGTGGTTTCATCTTCGCATCATCCATAAAAAGCGAAAGAATAGGAAATAAGGACTACCACAACCAGTTAATTCAGAAATAATGATATAATTAAAAAAATGATTTAAATGGATTAAAAAAACATATTGCTAATTTGAGAACCTTTCTTAACTTGAATGATACAGCAAAAAAAGGGAGGGGGTAAGAGGTTATTTGCACTCATTGCCAAAAAAGTTTCTTCTAATGATTATGGACCAAGGAGTATTAATGTATATTATAGGCAGGTATAAACCTTAATAAATGGTGCCTAAATAAATTCTTGATGGTACTATTTTTTAAATTAATTTGTAATGGTTCTTTGTTATATAGTATGCCTAATACTGTAGCTTCTTGTTGTATTTGATATCTCCTATATGTTCTTTGATCTTTATTTTGAGCTGGATGCTATGCTGAATAATGAAAGAATAATATAAGGGTCAATCCATTTCATGTGGTCCAGCAGTGGTTGCTCGACCATTTTTAAAAATCTAAAAGTTTTTTGTACAACAACTCTAACATGATGGAAGTTCAAAATGACTATTATTTTAGTTTTATTATTTTTTGTTTGTCCATTGGCGGCTATCTTTGTTTCATCGTCTGCAGCAATTTTCTCGTATTAAGGGTTTTCGGAATTGTAAATAATTCATCGTTTATTTCTCCAAATCAAGTGCGGATTTCAGCAATTTGTACAGAATACATTGGGCTAAAAATCTGTTAATACAGTAGTTTCCGAAACTAACTGCTTATTGGTGAAATTTAAACATAAAATTTCAGTTTTTTTTTTTTTTTCCAAAATTTGTCCGTTTACAAGAGGAAACTTTTCTAGCAAGGAAAATTGTCAACATGACATAATTTTTTTACAAGAAAGGCCGAAAGTACTTGTACTCACACGCCAAGTTCCGGATCTGGGACTAGCTTTCTCTTCGCTAAAAAAAATCTCAATTTTTTCAATAATGTCAAAAATCGCACTTTTGAGGCTTTGATATATCTGGTGGGGTACGAGATAAAAATCTGAAGTTCTGGTTTCTGAGAGTATTGTGTGGTAGTGTTATGCACAAGAAATTTCAGGATGGAGGTTTGAATACAAGCTGAGATATGGTAAGGGCAACATGCCAAACTATTGTTTTGTTGTAGTCACAGGTAAATATTTATCTCAGAGTATCATTTAAATTTATTATTTTATTATCTTTAAATAATAGTAACAGAAAATAAAGCCATTTGCAAAGCTTTGCAATTAATTAAAAAAATAATTATGCCTAAGGCCTACATTTTGTACGATTTCAGTAATTTTTGTTGTAATTTTAGTAACTAAAAGGAACCTAAACAATTTTACATAAAGAAAAAAATATACAAGACCTGAGACAAAAACAGAATAGGGGAAGTGAAAAGCTGTTAATTCAGTGCTGTGTTGTCATAATATTTGAGACATGATCAAGCGTGTCAAAACACATTCCGGCTTGTTGATTTAAAAACCACAAATTTAATGCTGCTTGCCAATCCCTGAAACTTATTCCTACCATAAGTATGTTCCAGTAAATGAAAAAGTATACGATGTTATCATGCATCAGCCTCAAGTAATTTTCAGAAAGTAAAGATACCCAAAGCCCTTTCAAAATTTATACTGCAGAAAAATGACATTTTTGCATAAAAAGTTAGCTAGGAATTATTAATGAAGTTAGATTTCACATAGTGATTCCAAAGTTTATTTCTATGAGCTAGCAGGGCCAAGATCTTCAATCAGGTTATCATGAAATGACAAGACTTGGTTCCTACAAATAAAATTTCGAGAAAGATCAAAATTGTGGTTTTTAAACCAACAAGCAAGAATGTGTTTTGACACGTTTGATCATGTCTCAACAAGTATGACAACAATAATAGCTTTTCTCTTTCCCTATTCTGTTTTCGTCTCAGGTTTTCTATAAAAATATTTTCTTTTATTTAAAAGTGCTGAGGTTTTTTTTAGTTACTAAAATTACTTACAACAAAAATTACTGAAACCATACAAAATGTATGGCCTTAGGCATAATTATATTTTTAATTAATTGCTAAGCTTTGCACATGGGCTTTATTTTCAATTACTATTATTTAATGATAATCAAAAACATAAATTTAAGTGACACTCAGAGATAAATACTTAGCTGTGGCTACAACAAAACAATAGTTTGGCAGTATCGTTTTGACATGTTGCCCTTGCCATATCTCAGCTTGTAGTCAAATCTTCATCCTGAAAATTCTTCGACATACAAATACCATCAAATACAATATCATCAAATCTTTATATCGTGCCCCACCAGAGATATCAAAGCCTCAAAAGTGCAATTTTTGACATTTTTGAAAAAAATTGGGATTTTTTTTTTTAGCGAAGAGAAAGCAAGTCCCAGATCTGGAACTTGGCGTGTGAGTACAAATACTTTAGGCATATAAGTAAAAAAAAAATAATGTCATGTTCACAGTTTTCCTTGCTAGAAAATGTCCCTTTTGTAATCGGGCAAATTTTGGAAGAAAACTGAAATTTTATGCTCAAATTTCACCAGTAAAGTTTTATTTTCGGAAAGTACCCTGTTACCAGATTTTCAGCCAAATTTATTCTGTACAAATTGCTTTAATCCGCACTTGAATTGGAGAAATAAACGATGAATTATTTACAATTCCGTAAACCCTTCTTGTGAGAAAATTGCTGCAGACGTTGAAACAAAGATGGTCGCCATGCTCAAAAAAAAGTAATAAAATTAAAATAATAGTCATTTTGAACTTCCATCATATTAAGGTTGTTGAACAAAAAATTTCAGATTTTTTAAAAATGGTCAAGCAGCGAATAAATAATTTCCTGGACCACTTGAAATGGATTGACCCATAAAATAATTCGCATTCACAAATATCCTTTTTTAATATCTCTAATTTACTTATACTTATGTTAGCATAATTTTTATTTACTGGTTTTCAATTTAATTTTTTTTTCAAAAATATTGTATAACTTTGATTCTTGAGAATGCAGCCGTTGGATGCAATGAAACAGGTCCAATGTGGATAAAATAACGTATTTTCTGCCTTTTAAATTTAATTTTATCAATTATATCAAATATTTAGTACTTTAAACTAATTATGAAACACTTGACAGACTTGACTACATTTAAAAAGCGAAATTAAAGGAAAAATATACATAAAAACAATTAAAAGCATAAATATACAAAAATAGACATTTTGCCGTTCATCGGACAGTCTCATCACTACAACGTCAGCAATAACAGAACATCGAACATGCCCTGGACACAAAGTCAAAGTTATTCCTTTAAAAACACGAAATATTACTCCGGAATTGAACCAGATTCGGTGAGCGTGTAAGGACTAGTAAACCAATTTTCTATTAATTATCTATAATGATAAGCGCTCCAGTTATTTTTCTAAATTAATGAATTTTTGAAGGATGGGACGTGGTCCTTTTCAAAGACATACTGTACTAATTTAGAGTTTAATTTTCCGTACTTGAATGCGTCGACATGCTTTCTAAATCCATCGTAAGTATGCTCCATCGATCTATCAGTCTCACCTATACGTTTTCACAATCACTGCATGGAAACACATAAACAACACCGGTTAATTTTGTTACGTCATATTTGTATTTGTGGGTATTTCAAAATTTTCTTTAAGTACTTTGATGTTTTGAAGGTTTTTTTATATATTATTTTATATCATTGACATTTTTAATTGTTTCATGTTTTCTCATTCAAAGGTTATTGAATGCAATGTAATTCATTCAATTCATTCATCGGACAATCTGAAGATTGCTTAGGTTGTTTGAAAAGTAGGTATAAATGCTCTAATAATATATCTTCATTATTTTGTTTTAATTTGTTGTTTAAAATCATACTTTAACTTAAAAATTACAAACAGTATATAGATGTTACAAAAAAAAAAAAAAAGCTTATTAAACTTTTAGCCCATCAAGGTAGAAAGCAGCGTAAGAAGAATTCAGAAGAAAATTACTTGTTTTAAATGAAGTCGAAAATGAAATTCAAATAATTATACAACTCTGATAACTTTTGTACATTTTTAGTTCATATAATTTTTTAAAGGATCTCAGCCCCACCAGTGGCTGAGAGGTTCAGCTCTCGAAGCTGGTAGACGGGAGGTACTGTGTTCGATCCCAATCGCGCCTGTCGGCCTAATCGGTCGGCGTTTTCGTGGTTTTCTTCGAGCCATGGATTTCCATTCGTAAATACGGATTAGGTTCCCTTTGAAAGACCCCCTACGAAGGGCACTCCCCCTCGGGCCTATATCCCTAGTGTAGATAATCGGCCGTCAAAAATCAATCAACCAACCTTTTAAAGGATCTAAAAATTCAAATAATGCGGATTGTCGACATCAGCATGTTTATTTTTTATAATTATCTGTTTATTAAATGCAGTTAATGTCATTTATAATTTATTTTACCGGATACTGCTTCGTTTCTTTTAAAGATACAGTGTAATGCTCTATTTATACTATATCTTCATCTTTTTATACTTTTTTAAATAGTATTTTTACTACAAAATAATTTCAAAAATATACAGATGCCCGAAACACAAATATTTATTAAAACACTAATTCATCAAATAACGAGTGAGGAGTTTCAGTAGATACGTTAATTTTACTTTTAGAAGGAAATCGAATCAAAATCAAAATAATTATCCTACTCAGATAACATTTGTACTTCTTTATATCAAACGATCTTCTAATGAACTTCAGAACTCCAATAAACTGGATTTCAGCGAAATTGCAAAGGATACTATTCCTAATTTTTAGAAAGATTTCATTTGCTACATGCATTCTGATCGTGATTACAATTGCTATCGACGTCATTAGCATGTTTAATTCTTTCGCATTTTCTAATTCTCTCTTAATTGAACGTAATTAAAATCATTCTATTCCTTCATGGGATTTTCTAAATAATTGTTTATTTAAATTACAGGTAGGGTGAAATGTTTTAGAAATACATCTTTATCACTTTGTAGTTTACTGTTTAACACTGTGTGTGTTCTGCAATAAAATTAAAGAATATATAATTGACGCAAACGCAACGTTTGACTAAAACCATAATCCATAAATTGTCAAAAAAAAAAAAAAAAAAAAAAACTCTTACAAGAGTACAAATCAGAATTTCACTTTTACAATGACATCGTATTATTATCCAAATCAAATAATATTTGTACTTAAAAATAATTAATAGATTAATAAATTTGATAATTGTAATACTGTCTAATTTATTTAAAGTTAAAAAAAATGTTTTCGTCTTTTGTCGTGAAGATTCTACTCTAAAGGAAATTTTTTAGTGATTACCTTTAGTATTCCTGTCATCGTCACGTTTAGTACTTTAATGCTTTTCCGATCTCTGTTAATTCAATGTTGTCGAAATAACTTTTTTTTTTCATCGAATTCTCTTAACCCTGTATAATTTGTTTTAAAAGTAGGTTGCAAAAAATTGAAATTATATTTCCATGACTTTTTTACAATTTGTTAGATTTATTGTTTAAATTACTCGCGAAATATGATTTTAAAACAAATGTAAATAAAGTGAAATACGTTTAACATGAAATTGAGCGGGCCAATTTTTTTTTTTTCGTGTTAAAAGAATTTCGCGTAAAAAGATTCGTAAAAAAAAAGAACATAACTCAGAAAGATTTTCGACGTCGTCAAATTTTATTTCGATTTCCTGTTAAACTACTTGTAGGTTGCATCTATTAGGATGAAAAGCAGGTAAAAAAAAATATTGTTTTTTGGGGAAAAAATCATATATTTCTTTCGAAGTGTCTTTTCAGCATTCTGAAATCTAGCTTGTTTGAATCAAATAAGCAAAGCTGTCTCTAAATCTTCGAGCTTAGCGGTTGTTATACATTTTTTCTCTGGCTTAAACATACTGCGCTCAAAAATTAATGTAATGGGATCTCTGTTTTTTACTATTGTTGATAAAGTAGAATTGGCAGTGCCAAACTCTTTGCAGATTTCTGTTTTTGTCCTTCTGTTTCATCAACTGCATTAATCAGCTTCATCTTCATTTGAAGCGAAATAGCAGTTTGTTTTCGGAGCGATTTCTCAGCCATTGTGCCCATAAAACATAAGCTAATTAAAAAAAAAAAAAAAAAAAAGAAAAAGAAAAACCACGAAATTTACTAATTTTCATCTACAATTCAGTGCTTTTAACACAAAGTTCACCAACTTTAACTCAAACTAACTAGATAGAAAGCGATTTTTTTCGTGTTAAACGATTTTTGTTTCGTGTTAAAAGAAACAAAATGTATTAAATTTGCATAGTATACTGTCCGCATCATTTCGTGTCAACCAATTTTTCCGTATTAAGCGTTTTCTTGTTAAACGTATTTCACTGTATAAGAATCGCAATAATATTTATCCTTTCTAATTAATACTATAGAAATAAGAATATTTTCATCAAAACAACAAAAATTATAAATATTGTTTTGTTTAGAGAGACATTATCTTTAAACATACACTATTCTGGTTTTATTAGTTACTCTGCATTTAATCCTAAAATGTCTGACTGATTCATCCAACATTCATTTATATCTGCTTGTATGTTTTAAAATTGAAAATATTTCTAATTTTCCTTTAAATGTGTTAATAATTATTAGGAAATCATACCAATCATGGACATGAATGAATCATACTACTGAACATAAATTAAAATCACTGCTCTAGGCGGAGTGACTCCAATTGCTTTCTTTTAAATAGAAGAAAGTTTTTGTATTGGCATATACAACTAGTTAAAATTAAAAATACATATATCAAAACTGAAGAAAAACTAAATTATTTGCAAAGAATAAATAAATCAATTTCATTTTACCTCATTTATTAATGAAAAAATAAAAAATCAAGAAAGAACAAGAAATAATTAGAAATTCGCTTCACTATTCAGTATTCTTTTCTACATGAAAAAAATGTATTCGAGACACTTTTTGAAAGAATAACTAATGCTTGATCAATATAGCTGGTATTCTGCTGTTTATACAACAACAGTACTGCAGGGCTCTACATTATGGAGGTTATCAAATTATGCCAACCAAACCTCCTCAGCTGTTACCGGGTCTTTCACCATAATGTTTATTTCTGAACTATAAAGTTTATTATGTTAAAACACCACGTTTATGCCGGTTGTCCTAAAAAGGACTGACTGATTTTAAAATTCAATAACTTGCAAACGATGACATGTATTTAAAAAATTCTTGCAGGAGGTTATGCGTGAAGTCAAAAGTTTATTTACAGTGATTTTCGATTTTAGTTGGAATTACAAGCAATAGATGGAGCGGCGATCAATAGAAGCTAAATTTAGGCTCGATTTTTGGCACTTCGGGACCCACTCAATACATTTTAATCTCCTTTTTCCGCATGGAAGAAGAGAAATGCCAAAAAATTGAGCCTGTATTTAGCGCCTACTGCTTACAGTGCCATCTATTGTTTGCAATTCGAACTAAACTCGAAAATCACTGTAAAAAAAACTTTTGACCTCATGCATAACCCTTCTGCAAGAATTTTTTAAATCAGTCAGTCCTTTTTAGGAAACCCGGTATGTACTGACAAAGAACATGCATACAAATAGACTGCTTTTGTATACTCTAAATAATAAAAATACTCATTGAGGACTGTAGATGTAATATACTGTAAACCTTTGTTAGACTGTGAAGATTCATTAATAGAGTTTAAAGATGGACTAACGTGGTGTTTAAAGACATGACTAGCGGTGCTGTTTGTGTTTACACCTTTTTTTTAAACCTTACAGGCACGCTTGTGATTAGAAAATTTAATTTTATGCAATAATGAGAGCAATCTGCAGATTCTCATTTTTCTCTTTCTGAACTTTTGCAACGACAAACCAATACTTACAATCCTACTAATAATAATGAAAGAGCATGGCACGTTGCTTTTTTCATAATATTTTTTTCTTGTGAACGCTTAAAGAAATGTTCTAAACTAAGCAAAGAATAGAAGTACTATATGATCATTAAATGTGTGTCAATTTTGAATTTTTCCCCCTCGAAATAAATTCCTGGAAAACGTTGAAATTATTTTTTAATAAAATGGTACAACCATTTAAAAAATCTGACATCAAGGAACTCACAATGTAACATGTACACGTGTTACGGGATTGGCAACAGTTGCAAACATAGAACAGCTGAAATGGATATACATTTTTATAGAGAACCATAAAAGCGTTTAAAATAGCTTTTCTATCGTTTTGTTAATAGCTAAATTTTATATTGATCAGCCACAAAATATAAAAATGAAAAATACAATTATTACATGATTTAGCATAAACGAATTGCACGTAAAACAGACGGCATTGATTTTTCGTCTTCTGTAGAGATTACTGTAGAGATTTTAATACTTTTGAATGTACAGTAAATAATAAAACGCAAGTTTGAAATTTTTTGAAATGCATATATATTTGGGTTTAATTTAATAGAAAATACAACAATACCTAAAATATCAAATAAACACTAGCAAACAATTAAATTATAAAACCATTACATATGTTCATTATAAATAACTAGATTTTTTTTACAAATTGCGTAACAATTCGTCATGCCAGAAATACTTATCTTGTAAACTTGAACTTTTCTTATTAGCTAGCTGTATATCTTGTTTGTTATTAGTTTTTGACAGAAATGCTATCGTGTGTGTCCTCATGTGTTGTAGAAGCATTAGAATGTATATTACAAACATAAGACAGATGGCTTATGAGGGTAGAGTAACGCTATTTTCTATAATTTGCACAATCATGTGTTTTCTTAATGAATAATTAACAGAACTGTTTAATATTTTTTCTTGCGAAACAAAAAATTTTCTCAGGTAAAGAAAAATCTTAATTTTTAGGCATTGAAACTTTTTCAAGATTACCAAGAAATAGATGTAAATGGCAGCTGATTTCGCAACCGTAGTCTCTTAAGAAATAAAAACGTTTATAACCCTTAAGTGAAAAGCGCCGAAAGCTGAAAAAATATTTTTTTAGAAGATAACAAAAGACAAATTCCGGACAATATTTGTTTTTAAACATCTTTTGAAGAAGTTTGAAGATGTCTAAAAACCAATTTTCGAATTACTTCGAAACCAGATTAAGGGAAATAGATTTGATACACAATGCTACTAAGCTAAAAAATCATGAAACGGGCACAACAATAATTCAATTGCAGAAAGATATTATGTGACCCTTTCAATAACCGATCCGAAATGGTATATCTTGTAGGCAGTGAAACTAAGTGATTTCAACGACTGATATCGTCAGCTATCAACAAAATCACCTAAATGCAATGACGTGAGAGAATTCTGCACTGTAAAAAAATGGTAACGTTCCATGTAAAATCCAGGAACGTTTCGCCTTTTCTCAGGTTTTCAGAATAATTTAGCTCTTTCCTGTGAAATTCTGGTTTTCTTATCTGAAACGTTCCTGAACAAAAGTTGGAAACAGCAAAACGCTGCGGCCGCTATTTATTATTTTTTTGCTATAATCCGTTGCTCGCGCGCGAGTGTCGGAAATGAATTCCTTAAATGAATGTAAAAAATCAATATGGAATGCAAATAAATCAATAGACGACATAATCCTTTACGTCTCTATTGTCAAGACCATTCAGATGAAAATACAACACCTCTGTGACATCGCTAAGAGATTATCTCTCGTACTTGTCTGCGGAATGTTTAACGAGCAGACCGTGTAAAAAAAATACACCTATTATTTCGATCTCCATTAACCAGGGGACCATCAAACATGATTCTCACCGATTTTGATTCATTTAAAGTATGTTTTAGAGTTCTTAACTCTAATTATTCTTGTGAAAGGATTTCTTCAAATGGGCCTTAGATTTTCAGAAATTAGATGCCGAGGTTTAGCATACGTTTCAAATACCCATTAGTTTGCAGCTCTCAATGTGTCTTTCGTGGTGTTGACGCAAAAGGCTCGCACGCCTCCCGTACGGCTGGAGTTCGATGCTACCTCTTGACTTTTTTTTCTTTTTTAATTAATTTTATATTTTAACACTTTACAATTTGATTTAAATTTGATATATATTTGACACTTTGAATTGCTGCAAATTTGATTTTTTTTCGGAAAAAATATACAATTATGTTTAGGATTTTTTTTTTCATGAAAATTTATATGTATTTTATCCAACTTGTAAACTAACATAATTACTGACTAAAATCCAAAATATTTTATGTCTAGATTTTTTTTCTAATTATTATTTACATTTATATATTTTTATATTTTAAGCAAAGTTCAGAAACAATATATCATATATATTGAATTTTATCTGAAAATTTATTTTTTTGTGTAAATTATAAATAATAATTTTGATGTCAATTTCAAAATATTTTTTCATTCCAACAAATAATGATAATAAAGCGAAAATTGTCAACTGGAAATACAAAAATCGTCTGCGGATCCCGCATGTTGTGAAATGTCAGTATTGTTTTGCTGTCAACAGAAATATTTCTGGTATTTCGCAGGAAACTTACTGGCATTTCTGTAGAATGTTTTTAACATATACAGTAAAGTGCAGTCCTTTTCAAGAAATGTTTCTTGGAAATAATGGGCAACTCAGCTGCCCATTTTTTCCCAGGAACGTTGCGGAATTTTTTTTACAGTGTGATTAGAAAAGTTGTATGACATGTTCAGTGTTACTTAACCTAAAAAGAGTATTTTAAGCTATTAAAGATTTTGTTATAGACAATTGTCTATGCTAACTACCAGCAAAAGTTTTAAAACATGTGGCGCAAATCGATATCCGATTGGAATAAATGATAAATATGACTGATAAAAATGTAATTTTTTGTAACTGCACATAAGGGAATGTACTAAGAGATTATATGCGCATTTATATAGATACTGGGAAGTGTGGAGTACGAATTGATCAAATTCCTATAAAAACGTATAATTAATCCATAATTGTTTGACGGAGATATTGTGTATAGAAAACTGTTTTTCTAATTTTTGTTTTGTAAGTATGTTTCTTAACCGATCACTTTGTATTTTCAATTTGCGTTTTTTAATTACTTTTAAAGAACTAAAGTGTAAATTTCAAAACATATGGGATATTTAATTGTTTTTTTTAACTAAATTACCAATTAAAAAAAATCGTATATAGTTATCTCTGTGAACTAAATTTTCCTATTTTCAAATGCGAAATAAAACTTTTCCTCTCATTTCCAAGGCAGTGAAAATTATGGACAAAAAAAAGAGATAAAACTTGTCTTAAGACGCTAAATATTTTCAGCAAAGGAATCAACCACAAATGACAAAAGCTGTCAACACAGACATTTGATGACATCGAACGAGTGGCAGGTAAATACAAGTAAAATGGATGCAGCTTAAATGATCCTATTTGATATATAACAAAAGAAATTCACGCTTTTGACAGAATTTAATTTAAAGTTAGGTTTCAGAATGTCGCATATTTTTGCCTGACATCTAAAATTCGAGTTTTACTAAAAGCGTCTATGAAATATACTTTTCGAGTACAATAACACTAAAAATATTTTAATACAAGAGCATATTCAAGCTCTATTTCTATAAAATGCATATTTTGTTAGAATTGTTTTATTACATCTCAAATATTTTGACTCAGGATGGAATATTTAAATACATGTATTTTTTTGTTCTGTATGAGCTTAGATTTATAAATCCATATACTATATCTTTGGTGTCATATCCAGAATTTTAAAAGTAATTCTTTAAAATTTTTTAAATCTAGTACATTTTCTTTGTTTTGTACTTGAAAGTCCTACACATCATTTTTTTACTGAAAATGTGTTTGTTAAATAAGATGTAATTATAAATTCGCATATTTAAAGATTAGTTTAAGCCTTGGAATGATCATCCCGTTAATCCCCCCCCCCCCCTCCTAATTGTTCTTTTTTATACAAATGATTCTGTGTAGTGCACATCTAATCTGTCTAAGGCAAATTTTATGCAGAGCTCCATACAAAAATGTCACTGTTATGTAAATACAAATTAAATGAGAAAAAAATAATCATTAAAAATTTCATCAATGATTTTGAATCCCACACCTCAGGCTTGGACCACCCCTCTTGATCTGATTAAATGCTCCATACAATAACTCTGTAAGCATGATAAATATGGCTGTAACATTTAAACTAAAATATTACTAGATTACCTGTTTCAACAACATGCACTAAATAATTTTACTCGGTTACCTGTTGAAACAACTTTCACTAAATAATATTACTCGATTACCTGTTTCAAGAACTTTCACTAAATAATATTACTCGATTACCTGTTTCAACAACATTCACTAAATAATATTACTCGATTACCTGTTTTAACAACATTCACTAAATAAAATCTAATACGTACCTTATATATCTGCTATTATACCTGCCTTATGAAAACATACAACAAAAGCCAAACTTTCTTTTTTGAAGAATATAATATTTTTTAAAGAAATAAATCGCTGTAACTTCATCTACTACGCTTTTTAGGCGCGTTCGTAATTTTATAAACACATAGCACTTATAGTCGTTGTTCAATCCGTCCGTCTGTCTGTCTATCTGTCCGTCCGTTCGCATCTGTCAGAGCAAAATCTACCCAACCGAATGGTCTGAAATTTTAAATATATAATTGTTGCAAAATTTTGTCGAATCATTTCAAATTTTATAAAAATCAAATGTATAGTTTAATGGGAAAAATTATTTCAAGTGAATTTTAATGATGTTACGGCCTTTCGAACAGAATAAAACCGATATGCACTTATGAAATGCACTGAAATATACATTCAGTACGATATTCGGTACATATAATATTTATAAAACAAGTTAGAGCACGAACGCACCTCATTTGTCACATTTAATGTGCAATTTCCAATTTGTTTGATAACGTTTGAGAGTAGAAGAACGTCACTAGCTCCCGTCACATGTCAAATAGGTTAAATAAAGTAAGGGGCAACTAACTCGATTGGTTATCAAACTAGGATTTACGCTGCTGAAATCGATTTTTGTTAAAAAAACTCATAGGTTACAATTCATATATTTTCTCCATATTTATTTCAAAATATGGATTACTTTATTCGATTAAAAATTAATATTAAGCAACATTTTAGATGTGGATAATTCGTAAACTACCTGACCTAAAAATATCTAGGTTGGTAAAAGTGAATAAATGTACTAAAAAACCCAAATAGGATGAAAACATTATGTAGTATTGCTAACATTTGTACAATTTCAATGCGTAGATTATATATAGATTGGTACAATTTCTATATGTAGACTGTGTCCTAACAAAGATTTAAGTGCGCCATTAAATGGTAGACTTTTGTACTTATAGATTACTACCAGTGACATTTCTATACAATGAACAATGGCAGAATTAGTAAGGGTTAGTTCTTTAAGTTGTGTTACTGTATTTCCTCCCAGGGGGTGTTATAAATGCAAAAGGAACGTCTATTTAATCTACACACCTTAATTATACACTGGCCATCAAATTTAACGGATAATGAGAAAAAATATGCTCATTAAGTTAATGCTGGAACCAATGTCAAATGCTGCAATTAATTATGTTAATTAAATACTATTGAACTCAAAATTGCACTTTCGCGCATACGTTAGCGTCGGAAATATGCAAATTAGATGACTAACAATGTGGTGTGCAATGGACGTGTGTTGGAATTCTTGTCTGTAGTGTTCTTTAAAGAAATGTGGTGTCTGAGTGTGATCAGTATTCATTAGTTATGGCTCAAAGGCATGATTTTAGTTAAGGTCAAAAGGGGAAAATGATTAGTAGAATCAAGGAAGGTCAAAAACTAATGGAGGTCACCCAAGATTTGAATATCCCCCAGTGTCATATCAAGAGTTTCGAACCGCTTTTTAAGCACATGATCCGTTGACAGACACAGCCTGGTAAAGGCAGACCAAGAACAACAACTACATCCGAGGACTTTTTTTGTCATTGTGGCTCGTAAAACCGCGATGCGTTTACAAGAAATTTCTTTTCAGATCTTCAGGCTACCATAAGAACTCGATTTAACCGTTCTACTACTGCACGAAGGCTTAAAGAGGATAGACTGCATGCGAGAAAAACAAAAGTTTGTGTCCCACTCACTCATGCTTCCCAAGGAGGCCGTTTAAACTGTTGAGGTCGTCATGTTCAATGGAGCCAAAAAGACTGGGCTCGAACGGGATATTTCACGGACAAGGGAAGGGTAAGTTTCGACTTACATTATCTCTTCAGATCAAAACACGTCTACAATCAGTGCTTAGATTATATCTGGACTCGTCAGTAAACAATACTTTAACCCAGCCTTCTTGCCTCCATTGAACCTGTTGAAAATAATCATGGCATTACATTAACTCCTTATTAATTTCTTTTTGTACAACTATGTTTATTGTGATTGGTTGTTTAATGTAGCTTTCTTTCACGGCCGCCAATTCCCCGATACGGGCCTTGCAAAATCTATAAATACCTGTAAATTTTCTGTTTTCTTTCAGTATGTTTGTGTAATTGTTCTTATATCAAATATACTCAATTCGATCCACACCTTTATGTCTGCCTTTTTTTTTTATTTCAACAGTAGAACGTGGTTCTAGCAAGTGTTGAAATGAACTGCGAGACATACTGACGCCGTTATTTTTCTGTTTTTCATTTCTGCTGGGATTTTGAGTGAAAAAGATTTTATCTTACTTTTTATATAATTTATCGAGCAGAATGGATTCTTCAAAAGATGTTTACGGCATCCCTCTTTTTGAAGGTGATGGAAAAGTTTTTTCGGTATGGAAACGAAGAGTAACGGCAATTTTTGCTGCTAAAGAATTGGAAAAATTCCTGGAAAATGAAGCGGCTCTAGACAATGCCGCCGATGTCGTGAAAGCAAAAAAAGGCTTACGCTTTATTATTATCATTATTAAGTGATAATATTCTTGCATCACTTCAAGATGAAAATACAGCTCATAAAATTTGGAATAAATTAGAACGCACTTATGATACAAAGCGTGCAGTGAATCAAATTTTAATTCGGAAGAGATTGGCAACGATTAAGAAAGATCGTACAGTTTCTATGAGAAATCACATTGATGAAATAAATAAATTAATTTCGGATCTTAAGCTGTCTGGGGCAGAAGTTAATTAACCGGATACTATTGTTTATATTTTGATGTCATTGCCTCAGGAATTTGAAAATGTTAAGATTGCTTTAGAAAACCAACCGAATTCTGTTTTGACATTAGATTTCGTGACACAAAGATTATTAGATGCTGAAGCACTTCTTTTGGATTCAAAGAAAGAAAAAGTATATACTAAGGCTGCTCATGATAATACTGCATTTGTGTCGACTCGCAAAGAATTCTTTTGCAAAAATTGCAACTCTAAAGGGCATACAGCGAAATATTGTAGAAAGAAAATTACTTGCCATTCTTGTGGAAAATTCGGACACATAAAACGTAACTGTAAAGCTGTTAAAAATTCAAATGAAGAAAAATTTGCCTCTTCAGCTGTTTCTTTCGTTGCTGGAAGCCTTAAAAGGAATGAATTTATAGTAGATTCCGGAGCAACTTCCCGTATGTGTTCTAATGAGAATTATTTCGCATCCTTAGTACCTTCTTCAGGAACTATTAAATGCGCATCAAAAACAACGAATCTAGAATTCAAAGGTATTGGAAATATTAATGGAAAACTGTCAAATGGAATGGAAATTACTTTAAAGGATGTGCTTTATGTTCCAGACTTAAACGGGCAACTCATTTCCGTTAGCAAAATTGAAAGTGCAAATTATACAGTTATTTTCAAGAATCAAAAAGTATTTATCGAAAAAGGGAGAAACCGTTTTTACTTTGGTGAACGTGATTTGAATGGACAATACGTAAGTGACTTTGTACCTGTTTACGAAACCGTTCTTACTTCAAAGAAAAATCATTGTGATATCTGGCATCGCAGACTTGGTCATCCGAGTGACAAGGTATTGAAAGATATGAAGCTTCCGGTACCTGATTCTTTTTGTGATATTTGTGCTCGGGCAAAACAGAGTGCAATACCAATGGGAAGAGGACCAAGAAAAAGAGAAACCAAGCCAATGACTTTGATTCATAGTGACATTTGTGGACCTATTTTTCCGACAACTTTTTCTGGCGAGTACTATTTTATGACTCTTATCGATGATTTTTATCGTTTTACTGAAGTACATTTACTGAAACATAAAAGTGAAGTCTCAGAAGAATTAAAAATGTTCTTAAAATCCAACCCTACAGTGAAGAAAATTAGATGTGATAACGGGAAGGAATATTTTTCGAATGATTTAGGGAATTTTACTAGAGATCTTGGTATAGTGATCGATCCCGCTCCTCCATACACGCAATCTTTGAATGGAGTAGCTGAACGCTGCAATAGGTCGGTTCTGAATATAGGACGTGCTTTGATTGCTGAATCAAATTTACCAAAGACTTTTTGGGGTCAAGCTATCCTTTCAGCAGCTTACTTGAAAAACCGAATGCCAAGCAGCACTATTGAGAACAAAACTCCGTACTTCCTGAAATATGGAGAAGAAGCCGATTTCAAGCACCTACGTGTTTTTGGATGCAGTGCTTACATGTTAATTCCTTCCGTTCATCGAAAGAAGAGTGACGATAGGTCTAAACAAAGGATCTTCATTGGTTATCCTTGAATGGGATATAGATTACTAGATCCTGAAACGAAACGCATAACTGTATCAAGAAATGTGAAATAAAAGGAAAATGTTCAGTCGAAACAACACATTCTAGAAAATTCAGAACCAGTCGATAATGAAATTGATCCAGATGTTCTAGAAAATACGAGTGATGAATCAGGTGATCCTGAAGAGAAAGAAGACAAAACAAGAAAATCTGAAAGGTTTAAAAAGCAACCTGTACGGTATTCATATCCTGAAGTTTACGAAGCATTACTTTGCCAACAAGAAACATTAACGCTTGATGATATCAAATCCCTCCCTAGTGATGAACAACGCTTATGGAAAGAAGCTATGGACGCGGAGATTGAAAGTATGAAAATCAACGATGTCTGGGATCTTGAAAAATTACCACCTGACAAACGACCTATTTCCTGCAAATGGGTATTTACCATCAAAAGAGATGGTCGACATAAGGCGAGACTCGTAGCTCGTGGATTTATGCGAAAAGAAGGGCTAGACTATAGGGAAACCCTTTCCCCTGTAATATGTATGCCAGCTTTACGTTTGGTTCTTATTGTGATTTTAAATGAAGACTTATATGCATTTGTGTTAGTTGTTAAAACAGCGTTCTGAATGGTAAGTTAAATGAACTTGTTTTTATGGATCAGCCGCAAGGCTATGATGATAAAAGTGGGCGAAAGTGTAAACTTAAAAGAAGTTTATATGGTCTAAAACAAGCCCGACGACAATGGTTTGAAAGGTTTCATGAATTTATTTCAAAGTTAAATTTTAAATCTTGTGATAATGAACCTTGTATTTTTATTCGGTATAATAATGATCATAAAATAATTATTGCTTTGTATGTAGATGATATGTTAATTGCAGGTTCAGATGTTAATGAAACTAATGTAGTTATTTCCCTATTACATAACGAGTTTCACATGTCAAAATCGGAAAGTGTTTCAGAATTTCTAGGTATTCAAATTAAATTCAATTCTGATAGTTTAATAATGGATCAAGAGTCTTACATAATTAAATTGTTAAGTAAGTTTAATATGCTAGATTGTAATCCCAGTGACATTCCTATTTCTCCTAAGTCCACCCCATCTGATTTCAAAAATGGTAAACCTTTTAATGGCCCATATCGTGAACTTGTAGGTTGTTTATTATATTTAGCTTATATTTCTCGACCTGATATTTTATATGCTATTAATTGTTTAAGTCAATTGCAAGAAAATCCTACTGAAATTGCATGGAAAGCACTTAAGAAAATCTTAAGATATTTAAAAGAAACATTGTCTTTAAAACTTGTGTATAAAAAGCAAAATTCTGATCCTAAATTATCCATGTATGTTGATGCTGATTGGGGGGCTAACACAAATGACCTCAAATCAGTAACAGGTTATATTTTAATGTTTTGTAACATGCCTGTTCTGTGGTGTTGTAATAAACAGAAATCAGTTGCTTTATCATCAACTGAAGCTGAAGTCATTGCTTTAACTAAAAGTTTGCAAGGCTTGTATGGTTTAAAAATATTGCTAGTGAAATTGAAAATATTAAGGATTTAGTAATTTTTGAGGATAATCAATCATGTATAAAATGTATCAGTAATGAGAGTAATTATGGTAGAATGAAACACATTGATATCAAATTGAAATTTGTTCGCAATATTATAAAAGAAAATAACATCAAAATTGAATATGTTCCTACGAATGTGCAAATTGCTGATTTATTTACAAAGGCATTACCTAAAGTTAAATTTTATGAACTATTATTTCTTTGTTGTTTGTATAAGTAATGTTTAAATTGTGTCATATTATTATTAATGATTGATTTCAAGAAATTTCTTTGTTTTCTGATGTAATGCTATATTATGGGCGGGTGTTGAAAATAATCATGGCATTACATTAAATCCTTATTAATTTCTTTTTGTACAACTATGTTTATTGTGATTGGTTGTTTAATGTAGCTTTCTTTCACGGCCGCCAATTCCCCGATACGGGCCTTGCAAAATCTATAAATACCTGTAAATATTCTGTTTTCTTTCAGTATGTTTGTGTAATTGTTCTGGTATCAAATATACTCAATTCGATCCACACCTTTATGTCTGCCTTTTTTTTTTATTTATTTCAACAGAACCTGACGATGGCAACAGGTTAAACGCCCCCGCCCCTGGGAAGCTGAGGTGAGTGGGACAGAAACTTTTGGTTTTCTCGCATACAGTTCATCACATTAACCCTTCGTGTAGCAATAAAAAAGGTTAATTCGAGTTCTTGTGGCAGCCAAAACGTCTCAAACCAAGTCTCTTGTAGCCACTTCGGGCCACAAAGACAAAAAACTGTCTTCGTATGCAGTTGTTGCTTTTAGTCTCCCTTGAACAGGCTGTCTATCAACTGATACAGTGCTTAAAAAACGGCTTGAAGCTCTTGATATGACACTTTGAGGGATATTCAAATCTTGTGTGACCTCCATTTGTTTTTGACCTTCCTCGATTCTACCAATTATTCGCCACTTTTGACCTTAACTTAAATGATGCCTTTGAGTCATAACTAATGAATACAGATCACATTCAGAAAACACATTCACTTTAAGCAAGACTACATACGAGAATTCCAACATAGTCCATTACGCACCACATTGTCAATCATCTAATTTTCCTATTTCCAACCCTAATGTATGCGCGAAGTGCAATTTTGAATTCAATAGTACTTAATAAACATAAATAATTGCAGCATTGGCCATTAGTTGCAACATTAACTTAGTGAGCATATTTTTTCTCATTATCCTTTAATTTTGATGACCAGTGTAATTTTGAGTAGGGTTGTCATCTGAGAAAACATATAAAAAATCCGTCATAAATCATGTTTTGTTAAGAAATTCCTTACAAGTGGTTGCTACTAGTGTAAAAAAAAAAAAAAAAATTAAATGTTAAAGTGAAAATTTTTATCAAAGCATAAATTTGGTCGTTTCTAAATTTGTTATAAGTAAGCTATAAAATAAATTTTGTATAAATTCAGCTACCTTTTTTCCTTTTTAAAGTTTTTTATAAACACGAACAAAAATTGTGTTGAATCTGTGCACCAACAACTTCAATATAATTATCATAAATTAGTGAAACATAAAAAAAAAAATCTTTTTGATTATAATTTGTTACAATATTTCCTCCCATGGGGCGCTCAAAACGCAAAAGAAGATTGTGTTGAAGATGAGTATTACTACCCATTTTACCTTGAGTACAGAAATACTACAGTGGAAAAAAAAGTAAAAAATAGTAAATATATATCTTGGGAGAGGGCTTTATATGTATAAATGAAAGCTGAGTTCAAATTACCTTATCTCCATTTAACTTTAACAGATTAAAAACATAAAAAAAATTCCGTTTGAAACTTTAGATTTGCAATTTTGAACCAGGGGTGCTACTAACTTAAAAAAGAAAATTTTTATCAATATATATATCTATACGTATATTTGACTAAGACGAAAGATTTTTCGTAAAATTTCAGCTAAATTGGTTTGTGCAACGTGAGCTTAAAATGTTTCCCAAAATTTTTTTTAAATACATACTCATATACGCAATAATGAATGAAGCATCGTTGATGAAGTAAACGCGATAGAAAATAGCGCTTACAACAGTATTTGGCGACGAAGTACAAGATGACCATCATTAAACTGACAGTACTCAGAGTGTTCTGTTGCATGATCTAACTGAGCGAATGACGCCAAAATTTGTAAGAAGGTTAAACAAGACGGGGAACGAAGGACACCGCGAAAACAACATTTATTATCAAAAGTCAGTGCTAGGTAATATCTTGTTCTGTGTAACAGAAAAGAGAGTTTTAAAAAATCACGTCAAACGGCGCATGTGCAACTCAAAAGAAGCGAGCTCCGACAGAGAAGCGACATTTGTGAAAAAGCTCTCAATGAAATGCCGTGAAAGACAACCCATTACGTGCATACATACATATATTACATGCATACATAAATTACATACAAACATTACATGCATTCATACATACATACACTGGTTTCCAAAAATTAAGGAAAAATCACTAAAAGGGCGATAACTCGTTGAAAAATGAACCTATCCGTGTAAAATTTGCATATGTTGTTAACTAAAATATACATAATAAAATTACAAAATGCAAATTAGTGGCGCTGCAATCTGATTGCGTCATCTGTGAGGAGCATAAAAATGCATGCTAGAGAGTACGGCCGCTGGGGTCGCTGTGATTATGATATAAGAAAACTGAGATAGCCAATTCATTAGTATGACCTCGAAGTATCATTTGTCGGCATAGCTGCAATATTATATAGCTGCTAGTGGGAGATTGGAGGTAGGTCGAAATCAGACAGAGGTTGCCAGATGGCTAAATATGAGACTTTCTGTTGTTCATAGGCTTTGGAAATATTTTCAAACTACTGATTTGCCCTCCAAAAGGTTTAGCCAAGGTTGGGCAAGAGCTACGACAACTACCGATGACGATAATTGCGGTTATGTGCACGAAGGAATAGAACAGCAACACCCTCTCATCTTAGATTCTCTCTTGCTGCAGCTACTGGAAGGTTGGTATGAAAGTCTACTGTGCGTAGAAGGCTTCATGAGGATGGTCTTTATGCGATGCGACAAGACATTTGTGTGCCGCTCACCTCATGTCACCGGAGGGAACGTTTAAGGTGGGCACATCAACATGTTCACTGGACAGCTGATCAATGGAGGCGTGTTCTCTGCACAGATGGGTTCCACTTCAGCCTCCAAGCGACAATTGGCGTTGATTGATTTGGAGAGAACATGGAACACGCTATCATCCATCAAACATTCGTGAAAGAGATTCATATGGAGGAGGCAATGTCTGTGTGTGGGATGGTATCTCTTTGGGCGGACGTGCAGACCTTCATGTCTTTCCACGTGGGACTGTGAATGCTCGCGTCTATAGAGATGACATTCTTGATGCTTATGTGCGCGCTTATGTCTGTGCAATAGTTAATGATTTCCTGTTACACGACAATAACGCTAGACAGCGCAAGGGTCACATCGTAGAAGATTATCTTCAGCACCAAACAATTCAGCGCATGGAATGGCCAGTTCGATCACTGGACTTGTATCCCATCGAGCATGTTTGGGATGCCTTAGGAAGATGTGTCGCTGCTCTCAGACCCTTGCCAAGCTTACAACTGATTTACAAGAGCAATGTCTCATACTTCCTAGCGAACTTATCGATCGCATAATTGATAGTATCACACATCCCTATATGTGCTGTATTGCTTCTAGGGGTGATCATACTCCATATTAAAGGTACTTTTCCTATAGCAAACTGGCTCATTTATTTTGTTTATTTTATAGTTGTGTTAATTTCTGAAACACCACATTCGTCTGGTAATTTATTTTAATGCTATTTTATACCTTATTATGTGTTGTACATTATGGCTCAGTTTTATTAAAATCTACTTGTAACATTTTGAGTAATCGCTACTTCTGTTGTTTTTCCTTAATTTTTGGAAACCAGTGTACATTATAACAAATGCTTAAATGCATAAAATTAAAGCTAAATTGCAGTTAAAGTTACCCGAGCTCACACTCTCAAACATTAATCAACGAACTTGTAATAATTTCTAGAAATTTTTCAATTTCCTGTTTCCACTATGGCACTCATCTTTTCTCCAGAAAGGCGATAATTCAGAATTAAAGATAACATCTTGTACTTATTCACTAGGATGGTTATTACATTAAAAGAATTCCCTGACACAATTTACTTATTAGCTGTTTTTTTTCCTATGATAGAAGTAAATGTCATGAAACATTGTATACATTGCATAAATATCCCTCAAGCATTTGTCATTAGAATTAAAATGAGTTTCTCATTTAATGTTCTTGATATCAAAGAAAACATACAACAAGAATGTAATAATGTCATATTAACTAGAATTTATGAGGCCCATAAAAAGCATTTTATCGTTATATTCATATATATCATTATTATTTCTACTGTCTAAAGGCAATTACATAAAGGCATATTAATTTATGTAAAAATGTGCTTTAATACAGGATAATATTTTATAAGTGCAATTTTTAGATAATTTTCGTTTATTCAAGAGAATGTGATTCTTACTTAGTAACATATCAAAGACATAAAAATGCTTTTTTTTTTCTTTTGTTCCTTGTGCAGACTATAGAACCGTCGATGCCTTTTAACTTTTTTGAAGAAACGGAAGCTATTTTAGTGTTTCTATGTTAGAAAAAGTAGTATAAGGATATTTCATTTAAATATATACCACAGAAAAGATTGTTTTGTGTTTTTATCCTAATTATTATTTTTAAAATTAAAATGGTTACACAAAACTATACGGTTTATAAAAAAGTAATTTATGTTTTTAACACT
Organism: Maratus speciosus; assembly: GCA_963932465.1. Classification (NCBI taxonomy): domain Eukaryota; kingdom Metazoa; phylum Arthropoda; class Arachnida; order Araneae; family Salticidae; genus Maratus; species Maratus speciosus. The sequence continues at coordinate 423,651,673 of OZ010791.1, forward strand.
TTCCAACTTAAGGGGGACGGTCTGTATTTTAAGCATTTTTTGGGAATTTTTTTTTGACGACAAAAGAAAAAAAAATAGAACTTTGAGTTTTTTATTATACACTTATTGTTATTTCAAGAATATGTAAAACAAATTTCAATCAAAAATCTTCATTAGAACGTAAGTTACACCACTCTGAAGACACCTGCCGCCAAAAAAGGACGTCTACTTCCTCCTCGATTTCGTCTGAATGGCTTACCTGAAAGAAAAAAATACGGCGTTTTGATCTGTAAGCCTAAATGCATCGAATGAACTAGAATCATTTATAAATATTGAAAATTGTGTTTTGGCAGACTTCTGAAAAACAAATTTCAAATATCATGATTTTTTTTTCGTTACCAAAAAAATAGAAATATTCTGAATTTTCGGATGATCCTAGTTCACTTCGTGCATCTATGTGTGCTGAGTCCACTCTTTAAATTTCAAATGAATCGGTCAAACGGTTCTCGAGATATGATGGAGGAACTTTTGAAAATTAATGTTTTGATAAAAACGCGTTTAAAGTTTCAACATACATCAATCTGCGATGCCTCGTCCACAGAGCATTTGTTCCTCTTCCTCTAGAAGGTCTTTCAATGCGAATTGCTCTGCACTTGCTTCCATTCTGTTATTTTTTTGCAACGCCACTCGTGCGTCGTTCGAAGCGACACTATCAGACTGGGGAACATCCTTAAATAAAAAGTCTTTATGTTTTCAAATTGTCTGTCGGTCGGGCGGTTTGTCGGTCCACGCTCTAACTCTCGTAAATTTACTCGGATTTTCATGGAATTGATATATGTTTATGATATATACTATAGCATTTTCCGTATTGAATATAAATTGTGTAGTATGAATAGTCGTTTACAGGGACCGTTACAGGGACCAAAGAGGTCCGTTATGGACATTATGGTCAATGGGAGAAATCGTTTGCAATGTATTTTAATGACATAACACTATTTAAAACGCAAAAATCACCGAAGATGATTATTATAATATGGAACTTTCATCGCATTTATCATTCATTTACATGGACAAACAAAAGAAATCAGTTACAGTAGGTACTTTGAGAAATAATTGCTTGAAGTGCGTTATCAATTTTGGCATGCGTTTTAAATATAACTATTTTTTGTATGTTACTCGATGTGTATAAATTCTATTTCTCGTATACAGGGCTGCATAAAAGAATTCACGTACCATTATCTAAGTTATCGGAAATTTCTGAAGGAAAAATTTCAATTGTAGTATGTTTTTCATAATTGAACTAAATTTTTTCATGCATGTAATTTACAGATACATGTTTATTTAAGATATACAGAGTTGCTCAAAGAATTCGGATATTTTTACAACTGTAGATGTTTTTTTTTTCTTTTTTAAATCGAAGCAATAATCCTTAGAAGATTTTATATAATGATATATTGAAATAAAATAATTTGAATAAATATTTTAAGCTTATAAATGTTTCAGATCGACAAATTTTATGTCACAATTTTCTAATTTTTTAATCAAAAAATCTGCTGTTTTAAATATTTAAAAAAGAAAAGATTAATGCACCAATCATAAATCGCAGTGTAATTTTAATTCTGTTACTTGCGATTTCATCAGAGCACTATGAAATGAACATCTGTTGTGATATAAACTTTGTGAACACATATCCCCTGCAATAAGAATGACATCTATAAAATAGTATCGGTAAAAAAAAAAGTAAGAAATAGTAAGAAATAAAAATAAAAATAATAAGTAATAAATTATAATAATAAAAATATAGTATAATAAAGTATAATAAATATAATAATACTCGTATAATAAAATTGATATGATTAATCTATTTATACATTATATAAATTTATTATTTATAGAATTTCACATATTATTTCATCATTAAAACATCAAAAGCAAATATATTCTCAATATTTAAATAAAGCATTTATGAAAAAAAAAGTTTTTGTTGCTGCTACAGATTTTCGGACTCATTTCCGAACAGTCTTTATAGTGCATTAACTATTTTTTTAAAACGGGTTAACGGCTTTCGGACATCAGCTGATTTAATTTCTATAGTAAATATTTTCATTTTCAAGAAACATGTTTTACAGAGAAGCATGGTAAATTTATAGCATTAACACTAACAATTTGTTATTCTTGTATGAAAAATTACCTTACGCAGCTGAAAATGATTAATAGAGATTAAATAGCATCTTAAAAACCGATATTCCAGTTTTAGGAAACTTATTAATACACTATACAAACTATTCGGAAATGTTTCTGAACATTAGTGGCTGCAAAAGAGACTTTGTTTTAAATAAATATTCATTAAAATTCAATGTTTTTTATTACTCTTCCAAAGACAAAGAGGCCCTTTCGGAATCAAGAGTCACTCGAAAAATGCTCTTGTAGGGTAACACTAGGATAGATGGCCATAGAGGAGAGATGACCAGTCTAAATATTTGCAAAACTTGATCATAAATTGCAACATAAACTTTGTTCGTAGAAATAGTTCAACGAGCTTATTCATTGTGACGCGCAGTTGTGTTTTTCGACAATAAAAAGTAAGTGTAATTTTAATGTTTATTTTATTTAGTGGTTAATTTTTTTTCGTCTTAGATATCTGAATGTTTTGTAGTACATATGTTATATATTTTTTTACTATATGGGCTTTTAAGGCGCGTATATAATCTAATATTTACTTCTAAGCCTAAAACAAAGACATAGAATGGCAATTGATGCTTTAAATTGGGCTACCACCAGGCCTTAAATTTCAGGAGAGATGACCACATGAAATCGAGGAGAGATGGCCACCTTAAATCAATATTTCAAAACTATTCGGAGTGATGATTTTCACTAAATATAATTAAATTTCAAATAAATATATAACATTTATGTTTAAAAGTATATTAATTGATATAATTGTTTAAATGTTAACTAATATAAATATCTCAATAATAATAATAATATAATAACACCTAACAATGTATTTGTTTCAGAAAATACTGGAAAAGTCGGAAACTTCGAATCAGGAACTGCTAAAGTTGATAAATAAGCTAAATTAACGCTATAAACCTAAAATTAATGCGTGGAAAAAAAACACGACACTTCCAGCAGCGAAGAAAATTAAAGACATTTAAAATTATCATGTTGTACAGATTCCGAGTGAATAGAATTGTATTAGGATCACTGTGTTGGTTGTGACAATATAATATCACAACCAAAAAGGATATCTGATACAATGCATAAGGTACCTGTTACGGGATCGGCATTATTTATTTTTGTTCAAAATCACGCGATCAGAGATGAAAAATGTAAAGAAAAACAATTGGCTTGAAATGACATTTATTATTTTGTTTTTGCGCGTTCACATGTTATTGTCGCTGGTTAAAAAGAAAAAGGGACAAGTTTTGATGTATTCTGTGGCAACTTCCTATATTTTTGTAGTTTCAAGTGAGAAAGAAAATAAATGCCGGTAGCTTGTTTTTTATGAGTTATTATTACTAAGTTTTGAAGTTATCTCACCGTAGGAGTTGTTCCATAAATAGTACAACTATACGAGCACAAAGGTGCTAATGTGAGTATGGTTTAAGTTTAAAATTTAAAGTTCAGTAAAAGTCTTTCATTCGTAGAATTTAAAAGTAAATATAAATCTGCTTTGCGTGGTACGTTTGTGGATTTGTTACATTAGTGGCGTCCGCGACAGGACCTGAGTTTAAACAAGGTTATCTATCACACGTAGTTTAAAAGGTGTTAATAAAAAATTAAATGAAATAAAGATTTTCCATGATGTTTAAGTTGGTTAAAGGTTTTAAAAAGGAAGATTTGATCTTCGTAGCCGAGCAATTAGGTGAAATAGCAGCACCAACGGCTTCACTTGTGGCACTTAAAGATTTAATTTTGAATTGTAAGGCATATAAATGTGATCCTGAATTTGTACAGAGCGTTTTAGAAAATGCCGTTTCAGAAAGAAAGGAAAAGGAAAAATTAGAGAGACAATCAAAGGAAAAATCTGAAGCATTGAATATGGAAAAAGAAAAATTAGAAATACAAGCGAAGGAAAAAGCTGAAGCATTGAATATGGAATTACAAGCAAAGGAAAAAACTGAAGCATTGAATATGGAATTACAAGCCAAGATTGAAGGCGAAAAGTTAAAATTGGCGCACGAGTTAGAATTGGCGAAACTTCAGTCAGCAGTAAACAGCCAAGGTGGAGCTCTTAATCCAATTATCGATAGTTATGCAATGAGAAGAAAGTTTATGCTGCCCAAATTAGAATTCAGAAAGTTTGGCGGTGAAATAATAGACTGGTTACCGTTTTGGTGTCAATTTAGACAAATTGATGAAGATACAGAAATAGCACCAGAAGATAAATTTCAGTTCTTGATGCAAGCAACAGTTGCCGGCTCCCGATCAAGAGAAGTGGTAGAGAGTTTCCCGCCAAGTGGCATTAATTACGCCAAGGCAATTGAGAGTTTAAAAACCCGTTTTTGTAGAGAAGATATATTGGTAGAAGTCTACGTGAGAGAACTACTCAAATTAATAATATCAGTACAAACGAAGGGAAAATTCTCGTTGACATCGTTATATGATAAATTGGAATTATATTTACGAGCCTTAGATACATTAGGTGTCACAACTGACAAATGTGCACCAATTTTATATCCATTAGTTGAGTCCTGTTTTCCAGCAGAATTTCTAAAAGCGTGGAATCGCACGAACATATCGTCTGAGAAAACTGAGGCACAGGACAGATTAAATAGTCTGATGCAGTTTTTGCGAACTGAAGTAGAAGGTGAAGAAAGGGTGTCACTCGCCGTAGCTGGTTTTGGATTAGCTAAAAGTGAAGACCGTAAATATGTCGCAAAAAGGAATCACCATAATTTTGAACATAAAACCGATAAAACTTTGACAGCGGCAGGTCTGTTGACTACCTCTTCCGTAACAGAGAAAAAAGGAGTCTGCATTTTTTGCCAGGGAAGACATGCAAGTTCGGAATGCTTTTCTGCGAGAAAATTAAACTTAGCGGAAATACAAAAAATCGCCAAGGAGAAGAGATGCTGCTTCATATGTTTAGTACCAGAACATACCGATAAAAGATGCCGAGCGATGGTGAAATGTATTATTTGTAATAAGCGGCATGTGCCATTACTATGCGATCAACGTAAGTCATCCGGTAAAGATACTCAAGAGGGAGCTGAGGAGAAGTTTAAAAGAGATGAAGTGAATATGACAAATATTAGTAAGAAGTGCGCCATAGTGTTCTTGCAGACCTTGAAGGTGAAGCCAGTTTCTGAAAGTAAACAGAAGATTGTTCGTTTATTGTTAGATTCAGCATCACAGAAATCGTATATATTAAAAAGTGTGGCGGAAGAAATGAATTACAAGCCTATTCGGCAAGAAAAGATAATACATTCTCTGTTTGGCGACATTACTACTCAAGAATGCCAACACAACTGTTACAAAATAAGAGTTAGAGATTTGAGCGAAGAATTCAGGTGTAATTTCGAAGTACGAGATCAAGTTAGCATATGCGGAGATATTCAACCCGTTACACAGGGGCCATGTTTACAAGAATTAAAGGAAAGTGGCATCATGTTAAGTGATGTGAGTCAATGTTGTGGTAGTATAGAAGTTTTAATTGGATCTGATGTTATGGGGAAAATGTTAACTGGTAAAAGAAAAATATTGTCTTCTGGTTTAGTTGCAGTGGAAACATATCTTGGATGGACATTAATGGGAAAAGCACCATGTGAAAAGCCATATTCATCCGAAAACTTGGCGATGACAGTAACATCAATGTTTGTAAAAGAAGCGGATATCTCAAACCTATGGAGACTTGACTTAATCGGAATTACAGATCCCATAGAGAAGAAGTCAAAAGAAGAGATAGATCGCCAAACTAAGGAGCATTTCTTCGAAACAGTAAAAATAAACGATGAAAATCGGTATGAGATTTGTCTTTCTTGGGCTGATGACATAACAACACTGCCAAATAACTTTAAGTTGGCGATGAAACGTTTGGAAGGCATCACCTCAAAGTTAATCGCTAAGAACATGTTTCAACAATACGAGAATGTTTTTAATGATTGGATTACGAAGGTATTATAGAGGAAGTTCCTTCTTACGAAACGAAATCTTATGGCATTCACTTGCCGCGTCATCCAGTCATAAAAGAGAGTAGTACTACAACCCCGATCCGTCCTGTATTTGATGCGTCAGCAAGATTAGCAAATTATCCATCTCTGAATCAATGCCTACAATGTGGACCCAACTTGATCGAGCTCATTCCAGATGTTCTTCTACGCTTTCGAGAATGAAAACTTGGTGTAATTGCAGATATTAGGAAAGCCTTTTTACAGATCAGCATTTGTGAGAAAGATAGAAATTTCCTACGTTTTTTGTGGTGGAAGGACTTAAAGGAAAATAAATTAATGACATTCAGGCATACCCGAGTAGTATTCGGTGTGAAATGCAGTCCATTTCTTCTTTCATCTGTCATTGAATATCACATCCGAAGGGCTCCAGATTTCTCTGAAAGTTTTAAAGATAGATTTTTGCACAGTTTCTATGTGGAGAATGTCGTAACCAGCGTAAATAGCGAAGAAGAATTGAAACATTTCATCGAAGATGCGAGGATGCTCATGGCGAAAGGTAGTTTTGATCTAAGACAGTGGGAGTACACAGGTGATCGCCAAGAAACGCCAAACACGAATGAAACTAACGTCTTAGGACTTGTTTGGAATAAGGAATCCGACATGTTAAAGATCAACCTAAGTTGGCTACAACATTTTGACACAGAAAAGATCACCAAACGCAGTATGTTGTCAGCTGTGCATAAAATATTTGATCCCTTAAATTTTACGTCGCCAGTCATGATTTGTCCAAAAATAATGTTGCAAAGAGCCTGGAAATTAGGTTTTAAATGGGATGAGGAGATAACTGGTGAGTTACGTAAAGAATTTTTACTATGGCTTCAAGAACTAACAGTTTTGAAGGATATAGAGATCCCAAAATACATGAAAATGACTCCAGGAAACATAGAAGCGTGTGCACTTCACACATTTATAGATGGAAGTAAAGATGCTTACGCAACAGTTATATTCCTTAGAATAGAAATTGGAAGCCAAGTCGAGTTAGTTTTTATAGCAGCCAAATCAAGAGTTGCACCTTTGAAGAACGTCACGATACCAAGAATGGAATTATTGGCGGCAACTATGGGAACTCGTTTGGCACAAACTATTGTAGATGCCCTCGTTTGGGAAAAGATAAAGAGATATTATTGGAGCGATTCATCTACAGTACTCGCTTGGATATCCAGAGATATCAATTGGTCAGTATTTGTGCGAAATCGGGTTCTAGAGATCAGAAGATTAAGCAGTCCTTCATCATGGATCTATGTGCCAAGTGATAAAAATCCTGCAGATTTGCCAACTCGTGGATGTAAAGCGAGACGGCTAGCTGCCAGGAGATGGTGGGAGGGTCTAGCTTGGTTGAGAGATTCAGAAGAGTTTGAAAAATATACGAACTCTAGTGATCAAGACTATGACCAAGATGAAATTCGGAAGGAACGAATAAAGTCAGTTTCCATGATAACGAATTCTGATGTTAAACAAGATGGTTGGTATTACAGATATTTCTCGAGTTATGTAAAAATCATACGGATGGTCGCATGGATATTACGTTTTAGGCATAACTGCAGAAGTACCGAAGTGAAAAGAGGAGGAGACCTGACGTCATCTGAATTTAAAGAAGCTGAATTAAAGACTCTACGTATGATTCAGAAAGAAGCGTTTTTTCCCGAGAATGATAACAGATTGAGAACTTTACAAACATGGAAAGATGAACAAGATATAATTCGACTGGAGACTAAAATAACGTACAGGAAAGACAATGAAGATTTTCTGAAACCTATAGTCCTGCCAGCAAAGCATGAAATTGTAAAACGACTTACATATCATGTACATGTCAAACATTGTCACGCTGCATTACAGATCCTACTTAATTTATTGAGAGAAAAATACTGGATACTTAATGGTCGTAGAAATGTAAAACAAGTGTTAGCACAGTGTGCTGTCTGCAAACGCTTCAGTGGGAAGAGTTTATGGAGAGATAGTGCGTCTCTACCGGAAAATAGAATAAAGGATGCTAACTTGTTTCAGATCAATGGTGTAGACATGGCGGGTCCGTTATACTTGAAGAAAATTGAGAAATCTTGGATATTGATATTTGCAATATACAGAGCAGTGCATTTAGAGCTAGTGACCGCTGCTTCGACAGAGGCATTTTTGATGGGACTCAGAAGATTCGTAGCACAGAGAGGAAGGTGCACTGTCATTTATTCTGACAACGGCAAAAACTTCACTGGATCAGCTAATTTATTGAAAAGCCTAGATTGGTCACGAATACAAAAATACAGTTCTGTTAATGCTATTGATTGGAAATTTAATCCACCAACCTCAGCGTGGTGGGGTGGCTTTTGGGAAAGGCTTATCAGAATAATGAAAGATCTTCTCAAAAGAGTATTAGGTCATGCTTATTTCACCTATGAAGAAATGAACACAATTTTGACAGATGTGGAAAGTGTAATAAATGCAAGACAGCTAACATACATTTCGGAAGACGCAACTGTGAAACCTATATCCCCATCTATGTTTCTGCAGAGTATAGAAGAATGCAATCTTTCAGACATGGATGTTGTGGAACAAAAATCATTAAGCAAGAGATAGAAGTATTGACAGTCATTGCAAAAAGAATTGAAGGATCGCTTCAGGTCCGAATATTTAGGGGCATTAATTGAAAGAGCAAGGAACAAACACCAAGAGCAAATTATAACTGTAGGTGATGTTGTATTGATCGGATCTGATAATAAAAAGAGAATTGATTGGCCTTTAGGTCGAATCACAGAACTTATACCTGGTATAGACAAGAAAGTTCGACTCGTAAGTGTTCAAACATCACAACATGAGCTTTTACGACCTATACAAAGAATATATCCACTAGAGATAGCTTCGTCTACTGACTGTCCGAAACCAAAGATTTCTCACAATCCAGTGAAAATACTTAACAAAGCTACAATTTTGAATGTATCCTCAAGCAAGGAATCTCCTAGACACAGCAGGGCTGGAAGGATACTGAAAATTCCTGAAAGACTGAATTTATAGCGAGTGACTTTGTCAATTTCTCTACGTTTAAAATTAGTTCTGATTATACAAGGTAATCAGAAGGTGGGAGGATGTTACGGGATCGGCATTATTTATTTTTGTTCAAAATCACGCGATCAGAGATGAAAAATGTAAAGAAAAACAATTCGCTTGAAATGACATTTATTATTTTGTTTTTGCGCGTTCACATGTTATTGTCGCTGGTTAAAAAAGAAAAAAGGACAAGTTTTGATGTATTCTGTGGCAACTTCCTATATTCTTGTAGTTTCAAGTGAGAAAGAAAATAAATGCCGGTAGCTTGTTTTTTATGAGTTATTATTACTAAGTTTTAAAGTTATCTCACCGTAGGAGTTGTTCCGTAAATAGTACAACTATATGAGCACAAAGGTGCTAATGTGAGTATGGTTTAAGTTTAAAATTTAAAGTTCAGTAAAAGTCTTTCATTCGTAGAATTTAAAAGTAAATATAAATCTAATTTGCGTGGTACGTTTGTGGATTTGTTACAGTACCTAAATTGGTTCCCTGAAACGTGTACAAATTATCAAGGCCTTTGACAAAAATGTGGAAAGATTTTACGAAAAGTGAAGTATTGAAATTATACTTCAATTTTTGTTTATTAGAGTTTTATTCTCTCATTTTCCAGCATATAACTCTCTCTTTTTTACAGCATATAACTCTCTCTCTTAACTCTCAAATTGCTATAAGTTTTTCGTGATTAACTATATGAAATGTGTTATTTTTTTTGCTATTTAAATTCACTTTTTCTTTCTTGTATTGGATCGCAATCTCTTCTCGGCTTTAAGGAGAGTCAACCTGAAACCCGTTCCGAACCAAATCTTAACCGACAAAAATATTCCAAAGAACTATAACCCGATGCAAGCCACACAAAATAATATCCGTCCACCGGCAACCCGATCCGAACCTGAAAGTTCTAATTGAGCTCAATCCGAAACCTGGTTGTGGTCCGTTTTCGGGTTGACTTCAAATGGAACCTTCAAGTTCGAATCCGGTTGAAAAAAATTAAACTAAATCAGATAATTCTGCATGAAAACCCATTTATCTAAATTAAGGGGAGGGCAATTGCCCCCCTTTCCCCCCTTTTATACTTAACCAATGAACCTCCAAATCAAATGAAGGAAGCCGTATCGTAATAAACTGGTATATCAAATTTGAAGCAAATCGAATAATTCTCTATGAAAAACCCATTTATCTAAATTAAGGTGACACTAGCCCCTGTCCATGTACTTAATTACCATATACTTAACCAATAAATCTCCAAATCTAATCAAGGCAGCTCCTTAACATAATAAACTGGTATACGAAATTTGGAGCAAATCGAATAACTCTGCATGAAAAACCCATTTATTTAAATTAAGGGGGGTCTACCTCCCCCCCCTTTCCTCCCTTTATACTTAACTAATGAACCTCCAAATCTAATCAGGGAAGCTCCTTAATATAATAAACCGGTATACGAAATTTGGAGCAGATCGAATAAGTCTGCATGAAAAAACCCATTTATCTAAATTAAGGGGGTTCTAGCCCCCCTTTCCTCTCTTTGTACTTAACTAATGAACTTCCAAATCTAATCAGGGAAGCTCCTTAACATAATAAACCGGTATACCTAATTTGGAGCAAATCGAATAATTTTGCATTAAAAACCCATTTACTTAAATTAAGGGGGGGGACTAGAGCCCCCTTTCCTCCCTTTATATCTAACTAATGAACCTCCAAATCTAATCAGCCCATCTCCTTAACATAATAAACAAGTATACCAAATTTGAGCTAATCGAATAATTCTACATGAAAAACGCATTTATCTAAATTAAGGGGAGATGCAATTGCCCCTTTTCCCCCCTTTATACATAATAATGATCTTTCAAATGTAATCAAGGAAGCTGCTTAACATAATTAACCAGTATACCAAATTTATTGCAAATCGCACATTTCTGCATGAAAAACCCATTTATCTAAATTACGGGGGGGAGGTCTGGCCCCCTTTTTCTCCCTTTATATGTAACTAATCAACCTCCAAATCTAATCAAGGCGAATCCTTAACTTAATAAACCGGTATACAAAATTTGGAGCAAATCGAATAATTCATCATGAAAAACCGATTTATCTAAATTAAGGGGGGTAGCCCCCTTTCCCCCCTTTATACTTAAATAATGAGCTTCCAAATCTAATCGGGGAAGCTCCTTAACACAATAAAAATATATACCAAATTTAGAGCAAATCGAATATTTCTGCATGAAAAACCCATTTATATAAATTAAGTGGGGGGGACTAGCCCCCTTTCCCCCTTTATTCTAAACCAATGAACCCCAAAAACTAATCAGGGAAGCACCTTATCAGAATGAACCTAGAAAAAAAATATGAAGCAAATCGGATATTTCTATCAAGAGTTATCGCGTTACGTACATACGTATTTACGTACACACGTACATACAGAATCGGCGGGCACATAAGCTCTCAGGCTTTGATAGCCTGTGAGCTAAAAATATCACCCTGATCGGACAATAAGTGGTCATTTTTCAATTAGCCTAACGCTTTCTAGGCTCTTTGCAATAAGCCTGAAAAATATCAGGCTAATTGGAAAAAGGGAGATGGATTCTCCAATTAGCCCGGGGCCCCACCAGTGGCCGAGAGGTTCTGCTCTCGAAGCTGGTAGACGGGAGGTGCTGGGTTCGATACCAATCGCGCCCGTCGGCCTAATCGTTTGGAGTTTTCGTTGTTTTCTTCGAGCCGTGGATCTTCCATGCGTTAATACGGATTAGGTTCCCTTAGAAAGACCCCCACGGAGGGCACTCCCCCCGGGCCTATATCCCTCGTGTAGATAATTGGCCGTCAAAAATCAACCCAATTAGCCCGGCTCTTTGATAATTTTGTTACAGGATGGCAGACTGATTTTTTTTTTCTTTTTAAGATATAAGGAATTTTTTATAAAGAATTTTTCTGTATTTTGTTATGCCCAAAAGTAACGATCCTAACACGGCTATCTTTTCCACGAAATATACATCAAGTAAGTACTTTAAACTCTTTTATCTAACTTTAAAATCATTTAAAAAATGTAAAGTATTTTGTTTTTTTGTAAGATTTTTTTTTTTTTTTTTTGCAATAAATGCACTTTTCTAAAATAAAAATGTAGAATGTACGGATCGCTTAACGATCGAAACGCCGATTTTATTTTCAGTAAATTTATTTTTAAAGAAGATTGGGTGTCATGAAACGTATAATAAGATATTTATTATAATGCTTTATCGTAAATAATTACCGCGTTTTGTATAAATAAAGTGTATTTAGTTCGTGTAATAATATGACTTGACTTGAAGCATGCTCAACTAATGTGTGTAACGATCGACACAAAATGGCGACCGCTGCGATCGTTACGAAATTTCGGACATAAAAGTATGATTTAAAATTAATAGTAAAACTTCTTTTTTTATTTCAAAAGTAATTCTTCTTAACGTGTTTTTATGTATTTTGCAAAGCTTTCTTTGTAGCAAATGTACTCCAAAATATTATTTAATAACAATGTCCAAATCGTGGAACGATCCAAACATTTAATTTTTAATTTTCTAAATACATAAATAAATATATTATAACATGCTCCATTGCTCTAACATATATCTTAAAAATAAAATAAATATTTTTTTTGTTAAATTATTGTACTTGGGTCATTTTTTTTTAAAAATTCAAGGTTTAAGAAATCCTCTCTTTAAAATTCCATTCTTCCTCTTTGCTCCCCGACCAAAATGCAAGGCAAATAAAAAGTTTAAGCCACTACGTGCTGTAACTTTGTTTAAAAAAAAAAAAAAAAAAAAAAAAAAAAAAAAAAAACAGAAATTGACAGTATTCAAAGTATAGAAGACAGCCAGCGAAAACTGTTAAATATGCTCAAAAGATTCCCTCCGTACAAACGGCAAAACAAAATTGGTACTATTCAAATAAGAAATAGATCTGGTTTTTGCAATCTCTGTAAAAATGGAATGCATTACCAGTGAAGCTGGTGAAAAAATATTATATTGTTTCTACAATTGACTCCTCACAGTTGAAAATAGATTGACATTGGTGACTGGTGCTTTGTATTAATTCATGATGAAAACTTATGGCCAGGTATTATTGAAAATATCAGCATTGATAATGGTGAACAAATATTTTCTATAAATTTTTTGACTCCTCAGGCAGACATTGATTTTAACAGGTTTCATTATCCATCTAAAAAAGACAGCACAAATTTAAAATATGAAGATATTTTATTGAAATCACCATCTCCATCTCCACCTCACCCTATGACAGCAAGAGGGGACTTTTCTTTTGATAGAGAAATTATAAATATATGCATTAAAAAATGGAAGTATAATTTTTTGTTGAGAAAACAAAAAGAATAAATTATATGTTGGATACTTCTAATATTGTGTAAAGGTATTTTTTTGCATAATATATAATTCCTATAAAATTAAGATGTTACTTCTAAAAAAGTAGTAAATATTTTAATATCAAAGTTTAACATTTGATTTTATTATTATTATTACTGGATAACAAAACGTTAATTATATATATATATATATATATATATATATAATAATTACACATTCAATTATAGAACAAATTTACTACATTCTTAGTCTTAAGAATTTTTTAAAAATACTAAGCACAACTTACTTATGGAAAGTTCAAATCTGTGTAACCTACCTCTCAGCAATGTCAGAATCTGTAACCTACATATCAGAAATGTCCAAAATGTGTAAACTACGTATCTACTAATTAATTTCTTTAATAATTAATTTTCCAGAATAGTGGTTGTGTTTTAATATTTGTGTATAATTTTGTAGACTTGTATACTATACTGCAAAAAAAATTGGCCTTAAATTTGAAAAATTTAAAAATTACTTGGAGTTAACGTTTAATAATCCATATATAAACTTACTTACGAAGGTAAAAATCGGGCAGTGTAAAAATAAATATAAAACGTTAAAAATTAAATATGTGAATGCGACATTTTATCTTTTATCTGTATGCATCCTGTATTAACATTTTATATTTTTAAAAATAACATTTTATAAGTTCTCTCTTCTTCAGTTATTTTTTTAATAATACAAACTTTGTAGCTTAAAGCAGATTAGAAATAATGTATTATTTATTGAATCTTCGATAAAAATTTTAGAGTAGCACTCATTTAATAATTAATTTCTTTTAGATTTTGTTTGGTAATTTCAGCAAAGGATAAACATTAAAAATTTTTCCCTCTTCATACGATTTATGTAGATCTTAATTATCAGAATTTTTTAAAAGATATGTCTTGTAAATAAGATATTCTCTAATCCTAAAGTAAACATTTTAACAAAATCAGGTTGCTTGTGAGGTTTATATTTATTCAACTTTAAAGAACTCATATTGAAAAGACGGAGAATCTTCTACTTAAAAAATGGATTTGTTCAAAATGGTATTTAATGCATTTCTGTAGAATTAAGAAGAATACACTCTTTTTAATATATTAAAATTTTATTTAAGCACAGATTAGAAATATTTTTTAAATGTGACATCGTGTTTTAGACAAAGCCCCATTTTAATGACAAATGTTTAAGTTTTTGATTTAGTCCATGTGATGTTGAAAATAACATATCATTATTTATCTCATTTGTAAAATTAAATTCCCCATTTTAAAATTTAATTTCTCCTTTCATAATTATAAAATGAATCAGAACTTCCTCTTCTTTCTAAAAAGAATATATCTATTTCTTCTTCTCTTTTGCGCTTTAGTTTTCAGTTATTTAAGTTCTCCCGAGTTCACCCAAAGCCGTTAATAAAGTAAATCAAAAGAAATCTTTTTCTCATCCCACAATCATTAACTGTTCAAGCATATTTTCCTTCGGTTAACGAATATATAAAAAAGGTATTATATGACCATATGCTCCAGTTGTAGCAATTATTTATACACCCAGTGTTAATTTTAAGTTTGATAGTCAATACAAATGCTTTTTCGTCCCCAAATATATATTTATATTAAAATCGGCACCCGGCACCTGCATTGTTGATTCTAAATGCACCTAATTCATCTAATTCTCACCATTTAGCTTTGGCATTCGTATTTGTACGTTAAATGTTAAAACGCCAATCAACGGTCCTTTTAGCTAGTTTTTAATTCAAAGTTCCATTAAGTGACATATCTTTGGGGTTATAATGATCAAGGATACCAAAATTTTGACTCGACACATTGGCAACAATATCTGACAAATTATACATTCATTCTCTGTACATCGTACTGTTCAGCTGATTGAAAGGGTCCCTCTTTAGCACTTACATTCTTCATGTCGATATCCAATAAAGCGATCCTTCTTCAAATTTGCAGAGTCCTACTTTTCGTTCTTATATTTATTATTCAAGGATCTACGAACCTGGATTACCAACGATTGGTATTTAAAAAAAAAAACTGCAATATGGAAATAAAGCGTTTACGCTACAGATCATGGTCTACAGTGTAGTCCATTTCATAAATTACGAATTTTAAACAATTATAAACATTGAAAATTGGATACAAATACTATAAGACAAAATGTTTATGAGTCTAAAACATATTCCTGCTTGTTTGAAAATTAGGCTGGGGAATATTTCAATATTTATTTACTGAAACATTTTCGTATTTGGGGATACTTATATGGAGTTTTCTTCAAAATAATATTTTTATTTAACATACATCCTACAGCGCGCCATTTTTACTTTTAAAATTGTATAGTAAAATATACAGTGTTTTGGTTTAAAAAACTCTTCTAATAATTATAGTGTAGCTTTTTGTTTGGTGGTCACATATTTCTAATAGTTTATTCCGCATTTTTATATTGAATGTGTACGATGAAAATTTATATTTGCCGTTTTTAAACTTCCAGTCTGGTTTATACTTTTTGAGCTACTTTATTCGTCCGGAATTCCGTATAAATTCATTATTAATTTATCCATATTTTATTTTCAAATACATGCATTCTAATGACGTATCAAACTCTTATTTCAGAATTCAGTGTATTAGCTGTTGAGTTTTATTTGTTGTTTAGTTCTCTCTTAAATTGCATTTTAGCACTATGTTTCCACATGATGTGGCCAGAGAAATTCTTCCTTTCGACTCGTTGTAATGCTCTGATCTTTTCATACTTCTTTGCCATACTTCTTGAATGGCTACTTTCTTGCTGGCATAATTAAATATTTTTTCATCACTTTTGTAACACTGTTCCTGTAAAATAGATTACTGCATTAAGTTTCGTTCTTAACAAATAATTTAGTAAATACAAACGAAAATAAAGATTTTAAAAGGTAACAACGTAACATATCGCAATAATAAGAAAAAAATGTTTTTTGTTAAATAAATTTCATATTTAATATTGGCGGATATAATAATTTTATAAAAATGTTTTATCGTGTGAAGGAATTTCAGATTCTTTGAAAATAAATCTTTTACATTAGTCGAATTTATAAATAAATTATTTAAAAATGCATAAACAACAAAGTAAGTATCGTTTTTAAGCGAAACTTACGATCTTTCCCTATTTTAATAGCTTCCGAATCCTTGCATCAATAACCATATCGTATTATTGATAATCTCTTTCTTATATTATGCTTAAACATTAAGAACTATCGCTCAGATTACTTATTGTACTTTTAGAGAAAACAGAGATCACTTAATAGGTTTTTATAATATACTGATTTTCTGCTATTTTCATTGTTTTTAAGAGTACAGTATCTTGCAATGCAACACGTACTCCAAGAATTTACGGGACTTATTTATGTTTTCAAATTTGAAAATATGGATTTTTTCTATGTTGTTGTTGCTGAATTTTTTTTTATTAAACCTATTTTCTGATTTTGTTTTTACATGAATAAATTTTATCATCTAAAAGTATTTTATTATGCAACGTATCATATATAAAAATATGTTACTTTGTTTTTTAAATAAGCATATGGTTGTAAAAACTATGTAAAATGATATCTACATATTTATACTTATAAAATATTATAATCTATATAAGGACAAATTATATTAATACACATAAATAATTAATATTTTTGCTAATTATACTTAACAATTCTTAAAATAACAGCTATATAAAGAATCGAAATGCAAAAATTTATGCATATTTGTTTACTATCTGCACTAGGAAAATAAATATGTATTCTAAATTTGTGTTACTTCAGCTTTGTATTTCAGAAAATTATTTAAGGAAAATTGCGGTGGAAACAGAGGTTTGAAGTTTAAATATTAATTTTCACATTCAGTCTTTTAATGTTGATTAATGTATTCATCCTGGAAACGCGGACCATTTTTTTTTATTTTATATGATGATAGAAGTAACTTAATCTCCGTATATTTCGACCACCAAATTACAATTCCTTTTAATTAGTTTCATTATATTTTTTACATTCACAAATATATCTGCGATAAACATTTAAATTTCCTTCAGTTACCAAAGAAAACTGTCATCTACAAATCTATAATCAACTAATAATGATCTGAACTTTTTTTTACAAATGTTATTGAATGAAAAAAAAAAAAATGCGTTATAGATTTTACCCAAGTAATTAATTAAATTGTTTGTAATCATATGTTTAATTTGAGAACATTAATATGGGTAAAAAAATGCAAAGTTAATAGTAATTCCATTCATAATATACCTGATGTTAATTTGAGCTAAACATGTCAAGCTTGTCTACTTATCTAACTTGTCCAGGCAAGTACTGACAACTTATCAATGGCTACATATGTATATTAAGACAGACATGAATACAATAACCCTACTGGAGTGAAAAATTAGCCGGAGTCATGACATGAACATAGTTTCACAGCGTACCGTGCTTTGCTTTAACCACTAAGCTATACAGGTCGACGTCCTAGTTCGGCAATTTCACACTACTAAACCATGTTGGGGAACGTCACCGACCGGCAATGAGACATCACAGGATGACGGGAAATACGATGAAAAAATTGTTTACTCGTGTTGGATTATTGTATTAATTGCGTTCAAGTATGTCTTAATATCCCGGTTGATCCAGAAGTTCCGGGAGTTTTGAAATGTTAATAATTAGTAAAATATATACAATAGAAAGATGCGGTTTTCACAGAAATGCTTAAAAACATATGGGATTTGTTTTTAATCATTTTCTTTATATTAGTTACACTTTTTACCAACAGGTGACGCTCAACAATATAATACAGTTTTGCTATTCTATAAGAAAGCGGATTGAGTATTGGCATCGTCTTCTACCTCGTTTACGACTGAAACAGATGTTTGGGGTCTCACGCTTCTTTGACGACCTTTCAATGATACCGTTTCCTCAAAATTTTCTGATTTGCAACGTTCATCGATCGTTTACCAGTTTTAACTCCACGCATTGTACGGTAGAAAGCAAAGTTAAACTTACCGATTCATCCTTTTTGCAAAACATCTTAACTAACAAAGCTGTGCCACGCAAAGAAAGCATTTCTAAACATAGCAGTTACATATCAAATTTTGCATCAAATTCCGATTAAATGCGATTTCTTTAACCTTTGAAGAAACCTTTGAGTAATAAACGACCGTTAAAGCGAAATCCGAGCAATATCTTAGGAAAGATGTTGCGCAATGAACTCATGTGCTTATATAAAACATAGTCTAGATACAGAGATGTTATACGCCATCTGTTGTTAAAAATTTTAACTATTTATTTTAAAAAAATTTCATTATAAACAAAAATCGCACACATTTCTGAACATATATGGGAAAACAGAACGTGTCTATTGTACATAGTTTTCTAATTATTAACATTTCAAAACTCGCGGAACTTCTGGATCACCCAGTACATAGGTACCTTTAATAAAAATGGATTCAGGCATTAAAATATGTGTTCATTAATAGTATGCAATGGGTTTGGGGAAAGTTTGATTAAAACTTTTAATCTAATCATGTGCACTGTGCGTATGTTCACTGTTAAAACTTTTGCAGCATTCTGGCAGGTCATTCGACCGTTTTTTGAAAAAACGGCTTCATAACCATAATTTAACTATATTCTGACCATAAAATGGCCAATAATATGGTCAGAATAGTATTAAAATTACGGTTGTGTAACTGTTTTCGGAAAAAGCGGTCAAATGACCTGCCAGAATGCTGCAAATTTTTAACAATGTTGCTACACCTTTATAAAGACACACGAATAGAATAAATTGAAATAATTAGACCGTATTATGTCAATAAAAATTAAATATATTTTTTAAGTATCTGTTTCTTACTATGCCGTTGGTATGTAGCACAAGTTGTTAGATTATAAATATTTCTCGATTATGGCGGAATACGAAGTGGTTGATTTTCAAAAAATGTCGTGTTTTCCTGTCCTTTCACATTTGCACAGAAAAATAGTTAAATATCATAATTTTAATTATTGCATCTAAACTATCATTTTTAAAGGAAAATTTACAGATATATTTGTTGGAATGTTATTCCATATGGAAGGCATGAATACGAAAATCCTCAATAGGTAAACAATAAAAGGTTAAAAGTTTTACCTTTATGTTTTGATGTATTTCAATAGAAATATATTCTTCTTAGGATGGACATTTATTTGAAGATTAAATACACTAGAATAATATATATGCTGGACACAATACTGATCACACTTCACAATAAAACAAAACAGATGAATAAGACTATTTACAAACACAAAGAAATACTTTGAACTATGGTTTGTTGCAGTTTTTTAACATATTATCATTCCTTTGGAATATCATTGGATTGTTAAACCACCAGCATTTTGCTGCCAACTGCTATAAGGGAAGGAGAAACACTAACTGTTCTGAGTGTCTGTCACAGTAGATCAAATAAAAAGGATTGTCTGATGCTGCCATCTGGTGGAATGTTCTTGAAACAAAAGAGCATTTTCTAACAATATTATTATTTATAAAAAGTTTAAAAATAAGAAATATATTCTTTTGTAGTCAAAATGTCATTACTGTAGGTTGTCCTAACAAGCAGTTTATTAGGTAAAGATTTGACTAAGTTTTATTTAATACAGGTAGTTATACTTTTTTAATACATTTTTATTTATTAAGTTGCTACTAATTGAAAAAATATTTATTTTCATTAATTAAACAAATCTATAATTCTTAATAATTATTTTAAATCTTGACCTAAGAAACAGTGTCATTGCCATGCTTCTGACGAAACGTTCATCTGGAATTTTTAAGAAGGCAGCACATGCCTTTTTTATGAAGGCAAAATTATTCCTTAAAAGTCAACGTGTTATCAGGATTGGGTGAATAGAGTAAGTAGTTTTATAGTTTCAATAAAACAAGCAAAGACTTTGAATGTTTTGGTGAGTATTTTTTTTTTTTTTTTTTTTTTTTTTTTTTTTTTTTTGTACGTCATTACCGTACCGTTTCTTAATCAGCTTTTTATATAAGAAATAGAAAACCTTTGTATGGGCCAGAAGATATAAATGATGCCATTTATGCCTGGGGAAAAATGAAAATATTTTGCTTAATAATTAAGTGTGCGTGTGTAAAATTTTCTTTTCTTACAAGATCTTTAAGTTAAAATAGTCCACAAAGTGAGAAAATGGACATAAGTTAACATTGAAGCACTGGCCACTATAATGACGTATTGTGAAAACTTTCCTTCAATTATCCATTATATTTTCATCGTCAATGCACCGAAATTTATCTATATACATAAACCTTTTTATAAAACATAGCATTAGTCTTGAATCCGTGACTTATATATATATATATATACATATATATATATATACTATGTCTAATATTGAACGATTATGCAAATCCAAACCCTTGCAGTTACTTTTGAATAATGAAATAGAAATTTGCAACTACATTTAACTTTTAGGGTCAACCGAGCGCAGTCGAAATGCCTGCACTGTAAAAAAATTCGACTTTATACACTAAATTATTAGTCATTTTTAAACAAATAATTTTCGTACTCCTAGAAAACATGCTTTTTACGGAATTCTTTCCGGAAGTCTGAAAAAGAGGGGGAAAGTCCGTTTATTCCTTTTAAGATTGTCTGTTGACTGTATTAATACCAAACTTCGAATTTATTTTTTAAATGAAAAATCGAAAATGAAATAAATTAAAATTTCTAATTTATTTAAAAAAAATAATAATGGTTTCGAATTTAATAAAGCAATTTTCTATTCATTTAATCTTATTCCCTATTTATTTTTTAGAGAAATAAAAAATATTAAAATATATTCTAAAGAAACACATTCAAAAAAATATATAGTACTTCAATCAAGTTAAAAAATCTATTTAATTAAAAAAAGCAAACATTTCTTCTCGGATTTAATAGAAAATAAAATATTCATATTTTACATCTAACAATCTAATTATGTCTTATTAAAAAGATATCTAATATGTAATCATTTTTATCCTCTGTTATTCTATAAGTGATAAAACGTCAAAAATTATTTCAGAACGATATAATGTCCCTGCAATTAAGTTTAAATTTCCGAGCTTTCGGAAAAAAAATTAACAAGTCTAACTAATCCGCCATTTGAAGAAACCCGTATCTTAATTTTAAACTTGCTATCTACCAAATGCTCACTTGCCGAGGGATTAAGATGTTCGATTCGGCAGGTGCAGTCCCAGGTTCAAAACCAAGTAGATCCACGAGAGAAAGAGAGGTGTATTCAAGAAAAAACTCTTTTTTAGGTGCGTTCGTAATTATATAAATACGCAGCACCTATGTTTGTCGTTCGATCCGTCTGTCTGTCCGTCCGTCTTCATATAACAGAGCAAAAACTACCCAACGAATAGTCTGAAATTTTAAATATATAATTGTTGAATAATATTGTCGAGACATTTCCAATTTTATGAAAATCGTATGTATAGATTAATTACAGAGACAGTCAAACGTTTTCCGTTACATTACGGCCAATGGGAAAAAAATTATTTCAAGTGCATTTTAATGATGTTACATACTTTCGAACAGAATGAAATCGTATTCACTTATGAAGTGCACTTAAAATTTGCAATCAGTACAATATGCGGTACAAAAAATATTTATAAAACTAGTTACAGTACGAACGCACCTCATTTGCCACGTTTGACTTTCAATTTTCAACTTTTTTCATATTATGGAAATTGTCTGTCCTAGAACGAAAATTTCTTCAATTCTCGGATATATACAGGTAGTAGTGCTTCCAGGAGAATTTCTGTGAATTGAAGAAATTATTTCTGAGAGTTTGCACAACTATTTCTTTAGGGGAATATCCGCATATGGGATTTCATATGTATAAAAGCTGAAGACACACCGAAATCAATTGCGGGCATTAGAATCAGATGTTACTACTACTTCTAGCTTATGTCTACTTTAATAGAGCAGTAGCAACTTGTGCGTTTCTTTGAATTCTGCTTGGTTTATTTCATGTCAATTCGATAATTACACCAGAGTTTGGGTATTAGTGATATACCCCGCATCTTATTTTTTCCTTCCTTCCTTTTCCGACAACGTGCAAAAAAAAAAAAAAAAAAAAAAAAAAAAAAAAAAAAAAAAATCCAAACAACATGATTAATAGCAATCTAGAACCGGCCAAAAAAGTAACAAAGTGATAAAATGAATAGCGATGTATCATTCATGGCCAAGGTGCTATTCAGATAGATATCCGACATGAGACGATCAGGCGATTTTCGCCCCGTGGCCAGATACAAAACTCCTTTAAGCTAGGAATATTGCCCGGCAAGTAGGGGCTTAGTCAATGGTATTAAAATAATAATAATAAAAAAGAAGATCACTTTCTGAATACTTCTAATGTTTAAAGATATTGGTACTACTTGGTTATCCCGTCAACCAAAAATCTATCGCCAAACTATAATATTTAATGCGTAACCGACATAACACCGTTCACAACTAAGCAAAAAGCACTGCCGATACGTTCTAGGCGGTCGTTAGGTTTATTGTCGCTACGCGGCAATTAGGCGGTCAACCGCCCCGATGCTAGGAATCAAAGCCGTTCAACTGAGGCTTCCCGGGAGGTAGGGGCCTGGTCATCGGTTCGAAAGAAAGATTAAATGCCAATAATGGTTGATCGTCAATGTCACATTCACTTGATTTTAAGAAAGTTACACGTGTTTACGTCATCAAGTGATTTTTTTTCGCCGTTTCTTTTGTATTTTTATTACTAATTTATTTGTTCTTTCGTTATTTAAAATAAAAATTATGTCAATTTGTACAATTTGGAAAATTACAAATTTTGCAAAATTGGTCGACGGGACAACTAAGTAGTACCAAGATATTCTATGCATATAATTTATCAACCAATATCTCTTAAGTTAGACAAAAAAAATATTGTTTCATTAATAAAACTGAAGTGCTCGATGTAGTAAAGTTAATCTCGTGTTCTGTAAAATCTTAGCTTCATAATCGTGTATTTTAAATCGCCATATGATCTTACCCCCATTTGCGAAGCACAAAAGATTTAGTATTCTTCTGAACTCCAAATCGCATACTCAGGTAAGAAAAAATAGTAAAATTGTTTTTGATTATTTTATAGTTCTACATAAAAAATAAAATGCATTATTTTTAAAAGTTCATGCACATTTTAAAGTGTCCAAAAATCGATATTTTTAAATAGCTTAAATTAAATAGGTTTCTATAGGAAATTTTAAAAACAAACCCCATTTAAAAATTCGCCTTGTAAGAGAAGTTATGTCGAAAACACTTCGATTTTGGTCATTGCGCACACCATTTCTGAAAAATGGTTTGCTAGTATTTCACGAAATTTTCGCTGAATGTATTAAACGTATAGAAGCGTAAAATGACCTATTATAATGTTTCTTAAGTAAGAAGTTCAGAATTCACGACTACTTTTGTATAAACAAATCTCGATACTTCGAATTTTATTGATTTTTTTTTTTTTCAGGATCTATACATCTCATTTGCTTTGTGATTTTTTGGACACATTATATCTGTACGCATTAAAAAATTTTGGCTGGATTTAAAATTCCATGTTTGAAAAATCACACGCGCAATATATGCAAGAATATTTCTTTCGTAAAGATTATTATAAAAATTATTATAAATATTATTATAAAGATTATTATAAAAGTATTATATTAAATAATGAATTTAAAAATATATATATCTGTGTATAGTTGCCAACCTCCCGATTTTTTAATACCAGCAAATTCTTATAAAAATTTTCGCTTTATTTAATAGCAGAAATTGTGCGATTGTATAAAACAGGTATTTCTGCTAAGAAATATTGGTATTAAAGAAATCGGGAGGCTAGCAACTATGTGTATGTATATTTTTTTGAAAATTTTAAGTGATAAAATAAATATTTCTTAATATATGTTTTTAAGTTTTATATTTAAAAATGAATTAGTTATACAGTGAATGTAATTCTCATAGAGGTCACTTTTTCATATATTTTGTTAGTTCAAAGCGTACCTGACCATTTAATCTTTAGAACTTTGTGTTATGCATATTTAAAATTTTAACTCAATTTACACGAAACGTTAGCATGCCATTTGTTCAGAAACGAATTATGTATTATTTATGTTACAGCAGAAAGAAATATTCTATTAAACTGCAGCTTTTAAATAACTTATAATTAAAAATTTTATGGATTAATAAAAAAACAAATCGTCCATATAAATTATTTACCAGAATATTCAAAATATTTTCTTCCAGTTCTCATTTCGCAATAAATTATTATTGAATATATTTTTAATTTTAAAGAAAGTACACAGTTATCTATAAAGATTTATCCTTTCTAAAATGCATTAAATTTCACACTGGAGATATTTATCGATGATTTCCCAGGTAGAAACATCTTAAAGCTTTCACTTACGCACATTTAAATTGAAAGATCTGCGATAAAATTTATCTTACGTGTCTCACGAGCAATTTAGAGAAATGGATATTTGATTCACTTCATAAATTATCATTAAGACATTAATAGATATGATACAAGTTTTATTAACTATATGTAAAATTTATTCAAGTTAACAGTTATAAAGATGTAAGATTTCGCTTTTCAGAAAATGATTACGCTATATAGTTTTTGTCAAATTATTTAAAAAATAGTTTTATATTTCTGTGAGGTACTTGAATACGAATTCCCATTTTATTTCAACCCATACAATTTATTTTATTTTAATACATTTAAGGCCGAAATACTTTAATTATTTTTAAGCTTTAGTTACCTCTAAGCATGTTTCTTAAATGGTTTAATAAATATAACATTTAATTATTACCTTGTCATGACTCTATGACCTTTTTTCAATGATTTCGTGTCATTTTTAAATATTAATTTTAATTTTAAGCACTTTTGGTTATTAAACATTTTACCTTTTTTGTTGACAATATACTTATACAAATAATCAGTATGCTTCATAATGTACATAACTTTTCGTAGAAAAATATTTCGAATTACTTCTTTGATTTTTAATAAGGGATAAAATCATGTACCGTTCGAAGAGAAAATAACGAAAGACGAAACTGTTATTCCTAATAATATATTAACTTTTCTAAAAAGTTAAGAAGTTCTAAAGAATAAAAAGAGAATTTAAAACAAAAATATCTACTTAGAAGAATTGCTTAAAACGATTCACAAACTAATACTGGTTATATCTATGTATTAATTAATATAATTATTAATATATGTAATACGAAACAGACAGCGAATATTTAAAACTTTTTTATTAAATATTATTTAATAATGAATTTAATTAATTTTGATCCATTTATTTAAATGAAGTAAACTCTGTTAAAGACGGTCTCTATGTAAGACGAAAGCCGTGTAAAGTGTATAGGTATTAAAGTCCCGCAGAATGATTTTCAATCTGTAAACACTATGTCGGAACAGTTTTTAATACGAAGAAAAATTCAGCCTAGATCAACTTTGCTTAGGAAAAAGTTTTCTGTATTTGAAAATTTATCACAGTTAATCATTTATATACATGGCGTATTCCATAGAAACCAAAACTTAAATATAAAAAAAAAAATCCTTTATCATTTTTTTTAAATTATTATTTTTGTTTTAAATATCATCGCTTGTACATAATAAAATGATTCTAAAGTTTAGCTCATTTTTCAAATTGTCAAACACATTAAGTTGTATCTGCGCAAGAAAACATATCAAAGCTAAAATAGTGTATTGTTGTTTTTTATCCACAGATATCGTTTGGGAAAAACCGCCACAGAAACTTTTAATTCAATGAAAAAAAAATTCCAAAGAAAATCGTTTTGTTTAGTCTACTATTTTAGATGTCACTGTGAATTGAAATAACAACAAAAGGTTATAGAAAGTTCATTTTTATTTAAAAAGTCTCTATTTATTTTTTATCAGGTGCGGTTTGTCAGTACATAATTTTACTTCATCTATAACAAAGTGCAACTCTTCGCTGATTTATTCAATATTCGATTCCTTTGTAATTTAAGCTTTCGTCTTGAGATAATGAAAAAATACTGTAAAATCAGTTCAAATTCAATATATACTTTTCGATAGCTTTTCTGTGCGACGATCGATTAATATATTGATTGTTATGGGGACAAGGGAAATTTAAAATCATTTATTGTTATTATTATTATTATTATTTTGTAAATTTCACTTTAAACATTATTCAAGAGTACATTAT
Source organism: Maratus speciosus (assembly GCA_963932465.1). Taxonomy (NCBI): domain Eukaryota; kingdom Metazoa; phylum Arthropoda; class Arachnida; order Araneae; family Salticidae; genus Maratus; species Maratus speciosus. Next base: position 423,678,445 of record OZ010791.1, read on the forward strand.
ATACATTATGGCACATATTTAGCAGAAAAAAAATATAAAAAAATATTTCAGAAAAAAAGGAATTTTCCGTAAGTTTTTAGATGTTAGGGAGAACTTTTCAAAATACCCCATGCGCATTCCATATTAAAGAAAATACCTAATTTTTTCATACAAGTTTGGTTTAAATATATAAATAAAACTGTGTATCGAATTTTATATATTTGGTTATAAAGGTCAGAAAAAATATTTTCTAAATTATTTGAAATTTTGAACAGTGCTTAATTGAACATAAACATGCAAGATTAACAAAATAATATTAATTTTAATAGTTTTAATTTATAATGTTTGTCTGTTGAACATATTTGTTGAACATGAAAATGTTTACTTGAGAAATAATAGAAAAAAAATTACCCGGCTATAAAAATTACCACTATAAAAAATTACCCAGCATTTCTTCTAAAAACCCGTGACAGCAAAAGGAGCTTTGCCTTTATAAGTATTTCTTAAATTCTCTATAATATATTGTTTCATATAATATATTGTCTCTATAATATATTGTATAATATATTGCGATTTTAACGACAAATTGCAATTTTCGGTATAGTTAATAACTCGGAAAAGGTTATTGTATATTTTTGTATGTGGTTCTATAATATTTTCCCAGAATAAAAAACAACTGTCTTTTTTACAATACCTAGCATATGATATGATCATAACATTGTATCAAGCATATGTACATAGACGAAATTAGCTGTTTTCAGAAACTAAGATTAAATGCCGTACTGATTAATTTTTTCGAGTCTTATACCAAATTGATTTAGGAATTATGTTCATTAAATGAAGTATTTAAAATTGTAATGTACTTGCCATTTCTCTGAATCTTGTCAGTTAACGAAAAATGACAAATACAATTCCAGAAGTGCACAATACAACAGTTACTATGTGTTTTTGTTTCTTAAACAGACGTCAAGAATTTTCTTTCTTATGTACAAAAATTTCACTTTTTTTTTCAGACCACAAATTAAATAATTCATAGTAACATGATAACTTATCTTAGTCGATTTAACTAATATTTGACCAGTTAATTTGGTGCCTTTTTTTACTCATGTTGTAAGAATCTTTTTATTTAATCTTCTAAAAATTTTAAGCTTCTTTAGAATTCTTTTAAGAAAATTACTTTATTTTAATAAAATAATCTGTCAATATTTTCAGAGTTAAAAAGTATATCTTAGTAGATAATCATAAACATATGGTTTATATGCATGTTTTGGGGAGATCATACCTTTATATGAAATCCCTGATTATTTTTATAAGGTTTACTAGAAACCATATTAAATAAAACATATTAAATTGCATTAAAGCATGTAAAACTCCTAAAAAGATATTGTAACTAAAGAAAGGGGGGGGGGGGGGATCACATATTTTGTTGTAGTTTACAGATGAGGTCAGATGATAAATGTGGTATGTGACAAAATAAAAAGCTGATTAAGTCATCTGACTGAAGATAAAAAATTATTCTCTACCATGTGTTAAATTAATATTTAGAAAATTCCAATACTCTGGGGTTTTAATTGGTAAAGTCGGTATTTGAAAAATAAGCGAATAGATATTTGTAAATTTACAGCGCATTTTCTCAATGATTGTGTCACTTGCAACATTTATCATCTCAGTGTATTACTCAGTATTACTCAGAAGGGATATTTGAAAGATCAATTATTAGTACAAATTAAGGCAAAATGCAATTGTAAACGTTTATTGCTGCATCATAAAAAGTGTAGTAGTTGTAAATGTAATTCTTGTAAATTCCTTTCTCAACTTGATAGAAAACGTTTTTCTAACGTTTGCAATTACAAATTATGTTTTAAAATTAATTAACTTTTATGCGAAAATTTGAAATATTTACAGTGACTTCATTTTAAATACTTCAAAAATACATGATACAGAATACGTAAAATCCCGCATGTTAAATCCATTCTCGTGGATTGATTTTAGTAAAAATGTTTATACAATTTATAAAATATTTTTGGTTGGAAAGGTTTCTTAATGATTTCGTTTAGACATTTCGATAAAAATTTGTGATTACGCCAACGCGTATTCTATGCGTTGTTTAAAACAGCATTTATCTAAATTAGAGTATTCTAATCCTGAAAAACATTAACAGCAAAATAAGATTCTAAATCTAAAATATTTCGAAGAAATATAACATTTCAAATCATAGAAAAGAAACTTATTTAAATTACAAGAATATTTTTGAAGAAGAAAATTTATTAAAACGTTAGTATCTTACGACATCCTTTAAATTTAGGGAAAAAATTATATGAACTTAAAATGAATTAACTATTAACTTTTCACTATTTGATTTATCAAATATATTTTGAAATAGCAGGAAAGCAAAATGTACTTACCTCAAATTTTTAAATAAATGATTAGCTCGAAATTCTCTTCTGTTCCATTAAAATGTAAATTACACATCTAAAAGGATTACATTTTTTTAAAAATGTAATCATTTAATCCCATTGTTTTAAATTACATTTTTTTTTAAAAATCTGTAATTTATGTAACTTTATAATTATAATAATAATACATTAAATAAATTGGCACTACTACAAAACACTAACTCAAAAATTCTTCACTTACATATAATAATCTGTATTAACGAAAAAAATACATATAACTATTGTAAACTGACATTATATATCGTTTCAATAATGACATTATGTCTGTGTTACACACATGTGTTGAATTGTTACAAAGCTGCTACGAGAGTAATATTATTAAAAATATTTTAGTTTCTGAGACTAATAAAATTAATTTAATTATTTTTGACAGCAAATTAAAAGTTTGATGGAGATTTCGAAGAGATTGAATTATCTCCACTGCGTAGAGACGATGGCATAAGATTAGTTCAAGAATTCATTAAAAGTCCATCTAACATCTGTGCCTACGTTTATTATTTAAATAATTCATAAATATACAAAAGTTATTATAATGTAATGTCTTTATGTTTAGAGATTTTTTTTAAAGTTTTGAAAGTTTAATCTTATTTTAATATTTTTATTAATGGTCCTTGAATATTTTGAGCCGTATGACTTAAATATAATGATTTTAAATAATTATTATTTTTGATAAATCATCTATTTTAGATTAGAATAACGAATTCTCATAATTATTATAAACTACCAGACAAGCAGCGTTATTACAGACTAGCGGTATAAGTCTGCTCAGAAGCACAAAGACTGGGTCTGGTCTCAACTGCATTCTATTAAAAAAGAAAAAAAGAAATATGCTGACAGATCACTCAGGTTTCAACTTCGAGGCAGGCCGGTCACAAGTACACAATTTCCCTAATGCAAAGAAAACAAAAAACATGGAAAAAAAGAATATATACTGTAAATTTACATCGTTCACAATAAATTGTTAGAACAATAATTTCAACTATAAATTGTTCTTTTAAAAGGCGCTCTTTTCATTAAAAGGCGCAAGGTAATTTAACAAAAAAAAATAAATTAAAGAAAATCTTTTGAAAATAAAAACTGATGGAGTTACATCAACATTGTTTTTTCCTTTTCCATTCTCCTTTCTCGTCATAGCAAAAGTGTTTAGCAATAAAAGGATTATTCTAGTAAACCCAACGCGAAGAAATCTCACATTGAATCCTCGTTGCGGTCGTTCAAAATTTTACATGTTTTATGTTGATTTCTTAAGAAACACTACCGATTACCACCACTATATTAGAATTTCTGAAAAAAAATGTTGCAGATCTACCCCGATCATCACCCATAGAAACCAAAACTTTATATCTCTATCTATCTATATCACTTTTTTTAGACACGATAACTTCTATAATGCTGCACAAATATCTTCCAAACTGATACATAAAATCAAGGGGCAGAAAATCTCGGACAAGTTCGTTAATGTTCAAAAACGGACAAAGGGGGTGGATATAAGGAGGGGTTTTGTGGAAACAGAAAACCCCCCATAACTTCTCAATTATAATATATATCAAATAAGTTTAAAGTTATTATTACTTCTATGAAAAGGGCCATAAATTTATGTATCACAATTTTGTGATAAAAAAAAATGGTCTCAAGGGGGATAAATATGGTTATAAGAAGAAAAAAATGATAACTTTGTCAGTTCTCAAGATCAAGTCAGTTCTAAGGTTTCAAATTCCCTTAAACTTATTATAAATCTTCTTAATACTATCTACAACTAACCGGAAAAAGTAAAAAATAAAAAATAAACGAAAAAAAGGAGGGAAGGGGGGTGCTGCAGAAGAAAAAAATTCAAAACTTCCTCACTTCACAAGATATCAAATCTGACTAAATTTATTATAAATCTTCTTAATATTATCTACAACGTATATATTGACAAGTTTTTGATAGGACCATCTCTTACAGCCAAAACAAATTAAATAAAAATAGGGGTTAAAGAACAAAATTATCGTATTAACATGATTCTGGTAAAACCAGCTCTTACAGAAAAATTAAATTAAAAACTCGTCAAAGGCGGCCACACAAAATTGTTACTGGGTTTATCTCGAATCTTGATTTAGTTTTTGTTGGTGAAATTAGTACTTAACTTCAAAATCTACCTCCGCCTGTAGGTCAAGCCAGCAAGGCCTTTTTTATATCGTAAAATGTTTGTATCAAATTAGGATGTTAGCATTTTTAAATTTTTTTAAATATTTTCCGACAGAGCTCTCCCTACGCAAATTTAGATTAAAACTTTTTATTGTTAAGGAAATAAGCTTATAAATAGCAAAGTTCCTTTTTTCGAAAATGTAGAATTTTATAAAAACAATTTTTAAAAACTGAAGACCTGTGAAAATGAATTCCAAATAAAATTTATTGAAAAGATTATAAAATATTCTCTGTTGGATAAAGGAATGAATTTGGGTTGCTTTTATATGCGTCCCAAATTCGTTGATAAAAATGGAAAATCGGTCAAAATGCACATTTTTGAGTTTACTGAAAAATAAATAAAAGAATAATCCAAAAATCTCAAATCTGAGGCTCAAACACATGAGACCTGTTTGTTCTATGTAACTAAATTTGCAGAATTCGGCGTACAATAGATTGCCCGAGACATCGCGCACAAATGCGTACAGAGACAGAAAAAAACTTTGTTTTATTAGTATAGATCAGCGGTTTCCATCTTTATTGGTACGCGACCTATCTTTAAGTTAAAAAAAATTTCGACCCACTTAATATGAGAGTTTATCTAATATCAGTATGAAAATTTTGTATGATCTCTGTAAGCTATCGGTTATCCTATCCTATGAAAAAGGCAAATTTTCGTTCAAACGATGCACTATCAACAAAAACAAGAATGAGTAATCGCAATGTGTGTAAGCTGAATAATAATTAAAACTACAAATATAATGAAAAATAGGTTTAATTATTATCAAAACACAACTTTACAATCAGTGCGAATAATACGATACGCTCAGAAAAAGCACGTCCACACAAGTATGTCATGTTGAACACAATCAATTACCTCGAAGCAAATTCAGATATTTTTGGATATACATGCAGAATACTCATTCATGCAGTATGCTCGTATACTCAGGCTGAAGGAAATTAATGATTTTTACAGAGTTACCACAATGACTGTGCAAATACTGACATATCTTACAAAGAGTACGTAACATACTACCGATTGATCGTTTAAAAAAACACTCTCTTTTCACGAAGGTTTAATTTAAGCTAGCATTCAGGATCATTGCGGAAGTAAAATATTGTATTTGTTTTATATTTTTAAACAGATGGAAAAAAGATATATTTTTGTGGCAAAACTCGATTGTTAAATAATTGTATTTAAATTAAACAAAAACGTAAATTGAAATTAAGGGGTCAGTAACCTTTAAAGTGTCCAAAAATCCATTTTTTTAATAGCTTATAATTAAATATGATTCTTTAGGAACATTAAAAAAATGCAAAAATTCACTTTAGAAGTGAAGTTATGGCCAAAACAATTTAAGCCATTTTTGTGTTTCGTAGCGTTTAAAGGACCAGATTCTTTGTTTACTTTTCTTGAATCAGCTGCTGGTGAGTGTAACTTCAGTTTCATTTCCTTTTCACCTGTATTCTAACTCTTAATTGATAAACCCTATGGTTTTATATTTTTAATATTACGTGAAGACCGCATTTTATTAACTTCTACTTCAATCTACAAATGTTTGCTTAGTGTTTACTACGATCCACGCGTTAAATTTTCACATTGCTCGTAATTCTCAACTGCTTTTTTCAAGCAATTTTGATTTAATTTTCAATATTTATTTTACGATAGTAATTGTTTCTTGTATTACATTCATATGAATAATACAGAGGGTAATTTGCATCCCAAAAGGGCTTCGGGAAAAAGAAGCCGAAAACGTAAATTTACCGGAAACAGGTTTACTTCATCTAACAATCTTAGTGCTTCTGGAAAGAAACTTGGTGCTTGCTGTAAAAAAATAAAGAATGAGATCGATAATGTTTTCAAAGGATACACTATTAATAATTTGAGTCCAATGTTTTATTTTATTCAAACTTTTGTCAACCTGCAAAAAGTGTGGAGGTGAAATGAAGTTGAAAGAAGCAGTTGTGTATGGCCTTTCTTCACAAATTTCAATAAAATAAACAAACTGTAATGAATTGTGTGCATTTTGAAATTCTTCAATGATTGGATTAAAAATTAATGCTGCTGAAATTAATCGTGGGCTTGTGTTTGTTATGAGAACCATTGGAAAAGGTTATGCAGCCATGAATACTTCTGAGGTGGTATGGAACTTCCAAAACCTATTTCCAAAAAGTCGTACAATTCAATTATTAAAATATTGTCAACGTCCACAAATACAATTGCATAAAATTAGTTGAAATGTACAGCTAAGGAAGATATTGAACTTACCTGTTCATAACATTATTGTTAGTGGGGACGGTAGTTGGGAAACAAGAGGAGATAATTCAAGGGTAGGGGTGTGAACAGTTATTGGTGATAAGACTGGAAAAGTCACCGATGCAAAAGTTATATCTTCATATTGCAAATCATGTGAATTTTGGAAGTCGCAAGAAGTTAAAATATTCCGAGTGGAAAACTAATCATGAAAAATAGTGTTCGAATAATCATTCTGACTCCGCTGGAAAAATGGAAAGCAGTGGCATGATTCAAATTTTAAAACGATCAGAAACACAAAACAATGCGAAGTATGTGGGATACATAGGTGATGGTGATTTCAAAACTTTTCAAGCAATAACTGAGTCACGCCCAAATGTAGCAAATATCCCATTAACCAAAATTGAATACGTTGGCCATATTCAGAAACGAATGGATACTCGTTTGAGAAAGTTGAAGCAAAGTGGTGTGAAATACAGTGACAAAAAATCTATTGGAGGGAAAGGCCGTCTCACAGATAACCCAATTAAAAAAATATCTATTTATTATGGCAATGTCATACCAGAAAACTAAAATAATTTGTCTGATATGCAGAAATCTTTATGGACAATTTATTTTCGCACACGATCAACTGTTTCCGAACCATTACATACTTTTTGCCCACCTGGTGTCGATTCATGGTGTACTTATCAGCAAGCTATTGCTAGTAATATCATACATAATTTTAAACATAAGATAACAGTTCCAACATGTTTGATGGATATTATCAAACCTATATTTAATGATTTGTCTTTTCCCGAACAGCCAATGAAATGCTTGGATAATACGCAAGTTTCAGGTGGATAATATGTATGTTTCAGGAAATTTGACGTCGCTTGCAATTTTACGTGTAATAACACTATTAATGTTTAATACATGGCGTACATAATGTATGATTAACTCCGTGTGATTTTTTATGTCTTAAAGTTTAGTCTTTGAAAAAATCATTTTCCAAATGGTCGTTGTAATTAGTTAAATTGTTTTTTTTTAATTAATTTCATGCACAATGCGCAACTTTTCTCTGTGTTATAAAGGGGTGATTATCAAAAGGTGGGATCATTAAATGTTAACTATAAGTAGTTTTTAAAATTTTAAAATTAAAATGCCAATTTTTTTAAAAGTATAGTATATAAGTCTACAAAATTATACACAAACATTAAAAAACACCAACTCTTCTGAAAAATTAATTATTAAAGCATTTATTTAGTAGATCTGTAGGTTACAAATTGTGAACATTTCTGGCACGTAGGTTACAGATTTTGGACATTGCTGACATGTAGGCTACACAGTTTTGACCTTTCCATAAATAAGTTGTGCTTAGTATTTAAAAAATTCTTAAGACTAAGAATGTAGTAAATTTGTTCTATAATTGTATGTGTGTACATATATATGTATAATTAACTTTCAGTTATCCAGTAATAATAATGATAAAATCAAATGTTAAACTTTGATATTAAAATATGTACTACTTTTTTAGAAGTAATATCTTAATTTTATAGGAATCACACATTATGCTAGAAACATACCTTTACACAATATTGGAAGTATTCAACATATAATTTATTCTTTTTATTTTCTCAAAAAACTAGTTACAGTGCCTTATTTTTAATGCACATATCTATAATTTCTTTATCAAAATAAAAGTCTCCTCTCGCTGTCACAGGATGAGATGGCGATGTCGATTTCAACATCTTCATATTTTGAATCTGTGCTGTTTTTTTTAGATGGATAACGAAACCTGTTAAAATTAATGCCTCCCTGAGGAATAAAAAAAAATATAGAAAATATTTGTTCACCATTATCAATGCTGATGTTTTCAATAATACCTGGTCGTTTGTACGGAGTGAATCTTTTGAGTACATTTAATAGTTTTCGCTGGCTATTTCACTATACTTGGAGCACTGTCAATTTCAGTTTTTCTTTTAATTTACAGCACATAGTGTCTTAAAATTTTTATTTACCTTGCATTGTGGTGGGGGAGCAAAGATGAAGAATGAAATTTTAAAGAAAGGGATCTTGAAGTTAAAAAAAGGTTCTTAAATACAATTATATAACATCTCTCTTTTTTTGTTGTTGTTGTTGTATGTTATAACAATGGACTATGTTATAATATATTTATTTATGTATTTATATAATTAAAATTATTAGTGTTTAGATCGTTCCACGATTTGGACATGGTTATTAAATAATCTTTTTGTGCACATTCGCTGAAAAAAAACCTTTATAAAATACATAACAACGCGTAAGATTACTGAAGAATAACTTTTGAAAGAAATAAAAGAAGTTTTACTATTAATTTTAAATCATACTCTTAAATAAGCATGTCCAAAATTTCGTAACAATCGCAGGGGCTGCCATTTTGTGTCTACCGCACATACGTAAGCTGAGCATGATTGTAGTGAAGTTTTATTATTACACGTAGCAAATATGATTTATTTATACAAAACTTGGTAATTATTTACGATAAAACATTATAATGAATATATTTTTATACGTTTCAGGGCATCGAATCATCTTTAAAAGTAAATTTACCGAAAAAAAAAATCGGCGTTTCGATCGTTACGTGATTCGGACATTCCTGTTTCTTATTAGAGAAAAGTGCATTTATTGAAAAAAATATATATATACAAATACTTAAAAATTTTTAAATGATTTTAAATTTAGATAAAAGAGTACTTGATTTATTTTTCGTGGAAATGACAGCTTTTTTACGATCCTTCTTTTAAGACATAACAAAATACTGAAAAATTCTTTCTAGAAAAGTCCTTCTATCTTCAAAAAACAATAAATCAGGCTGGCATCTCTCAAGGGGACGGTGGATTTTAAAATCCTTAAAAATATATATATATTTTTTTTTTTTTTTTTTTGTAAATTTCAACTTAAATATTATTCAAAGGTACAATATATACATTATAACATGCATTTATCCCCCAAAAAATGTAAAAAAAAAAAAAAAAATTATTTTTGAGAAAAAAAATGGAATTTTACGCGTTGTGTTAGAAATCTTCGAAATGCCCCATGCGTCTTCCATATCAATGAAAATTCCCAATATTTTTTATAAAAGTTTGCTTAATATATAGAAATAAAATAGAGCATCGAATTTTACATATTTGAATTTAAAGGTTAAAAAAAAAGTTTAAAAAAAATTGAAATTTTTTCGAAAAATTTTCAAAATTTCAAATTTTTTCAAATTTTTTTTATTATTTTTTTTGTAAATTTCATCTTAAATATTATTCAAGGGTACATTATATGCATTATGGCATGCATTTATAACAAAAAAAAGATTTAAAAAAATTTTATTTTTGACAAAAAAAATGGAATTTTACGCGTCGTCTTAGAAATCTTCGAAGTGCCCCCTGCGCGTTCCATATCAATGAAAATCCCCAATATTTTTTATAAAAGTTTGATTTATATATAGAAATAAAATAGAGCATCGAATTTTATATATTTGGATTTAAAGGTTAAAAAACATTTTTTTTTTTTTTGAAAAATTTTGAAATTTTGATTTTTTTTTTTTAATCTTTAAATTCAAATATATAAAATTCGATGCTTGATTTTATTTATATATATAAACCAAACTTTTATAAAAAATATTGGGGATTTTCATTGATATTGAAGACGCATGGGGCATTTCGAAGATTTCTAAGACGACGCTTAAAATTCCATTTTTTTCTCAAAAATAATTTTTTTTTTTTAAATTTTTTTGTGATAAATGCATGCTATAATGTATATAATGTACCCTTGAATAATATTTAAGTTGAAACTTACAAAAAAAAAAAAAAAATATTTTTAAGGATTTTAAGCTCCACCGTCCCCTTAACAAAATTATCAAAAAATTATCCGTTTCCTTTATGCTTTGGTTGTTTACCATTAGAACCACCTGGAAACAAGTTAAAACTCTTTTTCTTGGTGGTACATTGGAACATTTAACGTTGTGAATGTCCAAAATAGGCCTCTTTAGCATAAAATAATAAAATTTTAAGATATTTATACAATGCTTTTACAATAAATTATGTTATTTTCTATCTCTAGACAGAAGTAAAAACTAATTGAAAAAAAAATCAGCGTCAATGATAATTAAATTTATTTATTGAAGAGATTATAGTTATGATGTGTGCCTAAAATGTTTTGTAAACTGCTCAAAGATGCTTCGGAAACACAATAAGCGTATTAAATTACATGCAAATCTTGAATTATGTATTGTTTATTATCAATTTAACATTAAGATATTTAATATCGTAGATTTTCTTTCAATGAATTGCTACAATTGCAATATGTATAAAAGTTAGCGTTTGTAAATTTCTGTAATTTAAACAAATATATATAATTTTTACCATACTTAATACTGAATAAGCTATAATTTTGGATCATTTTGTTTAGATAAATTTTTACAAACAGTAGAAATATTTTAACTTAATAATAAAAAATAAAATATTACATTAAAAACTTTTGAAAAAAAAAATGTGTAAAATTTGTAGTTTAAGAATATCTAACCTGTACTTGGTGCAATATTTCAAAGTCTTACTATACATATGAGAAAGCGATATTTAAATGTTTTTAAATACTGGTTAAACATTTTAAACAGTAAAAGAAATCATTAGGTGGAATTATTTCAATTTGAGGGGCGAGGAGTACATCCGAAATTAAGCTGCTTTATCAAAAAATTAATATGCTTTAATTTCTCTTTAAGTTAAGAATTATAGAAATCATATGAGATTTAGAAATCTTATTTGAAATATTTTGAAATGTGTTGCCATTCGATATTTCTATTGTTTATACTTTATTTTACTGGAAGTTAATTTCATTCCTTCTAAAAGTCAGAAGTAGAAGAAAAAAATGTGATTTTTGTACTACTTATATTATATTATATAAAACAAATTCGTAAGCAAATGTTACTTTATTTTGTAAAAATCTGAATTTTCGTAAATGCATGACTCTCTTTAGAAATAAACAGAACGTGGGATTTCACATTTTCAGGTAGATTTCGTAAGAAATACTACCTATTGCAGTCGTTAACATGGTGCGACTTTTGAAAAATCCCTTCATAACTTATCATTATAGACTCCAGGATCCGGTCGACCAAAAATCTATCTCCAAACTATAAGATTAAATGCCAATAATAGTTGATCGTAAATGCCATACTTACATGACTTTCTGTAAATTACACGTGTTTCTTTGAAATTAGTATACTTAACTTCGAAATCTACGTGCGCCTGTAGACTGAACCGGCAGAGATTTTTTTTTTTTTTTTTCCATTACTTACACTTAAATGTAATCTAGAATATTTTCAGTTTTCAAACAAAACATTTATTTTTTTTAACTTACATAATTTTGACATATTCTTTTTAAAGTAGAGTAATTGTAGAACTACAATTATTCTAATTAAGAAGTAATTGTAGAACTACCGTGTAACGGTATCACTAGTTTTATTTCCAGTCAAATCAAAATTTCGGCTTAAACATACAAACAATGTATATATATCTCCCTGATATATATATATATATATACATCATCACATTTGTCATTTGTCATTTGAAATATAGATTAAATTACTTAATGGCTTAGCGTTTAATTAGATTCTAAATTTATTATAAAGAATTTATTTGTATTTAATATCAGGAAATTGCTCCCTAAAATCCAACACCGTTAGTTACTACCACCTACATTTTTGAGAAATCGATACTTTTACGAAGATCACACGTTCCATAATATACTCGTACGTACTAACCGGGCTTTATTGAATAACATATTGTTTAAAATTGCCTTTTAAATTCATATTAACATTTTTTTATGTTGATTTGAATTCACAAATCGCCATTCAAAAATAAACTCATCAAAAATGAAAATAAATTTATCTTAACTTTATAATATTAAAGTTAGGATATTATCTGCTGGAATTCACCCAATTGCAAAAATATGCGACTTTCGTAAATTATTATTAAATTATCAGCCTTTGCAACATAGTTTTGATCAACTGACGTAATTCACGACTTTCTTTTACATTCGTTTATCTCATAACTTCAGCATCTTTATGACATAAAAGGTCGTAAGTTAATTATTTTTGAGTGAACATTTTAGAAATAATGCAGAAATCGGTCAACTCCGCACTTTATCCGCACAACGAAACTGTTCTAAATGAATTACATGTCATCAAATAAAGTTGTTTTTATATTTCACTTACAAACAGCTAAAAACATATCTTAATAATTTAGAAATAATGTATTTATTTCACGTTCCTAGTCATGTTAAGTGCTACAAAAAATTAGAATACGCGTATCACATATTTCTAAATAAAGAAACATTCCGTGTCTTCTTTAAAATAGATAATATGAAAGCAAATGATTTTTAAACTAAGGAGCAATCGTTATTTTGACGAAATTTACTAGTCTATTCTTTTGATTTATTAAGAATTTATTTTGATGTTCTTATCTAAGTAAAAGAAAACAAACAAACAACAACAAAAAAATAATTATACAAATGAAACTCATTATTATGGGATTTTAATTAACCATTATTTATTTTTTTTATCAAACATTGTTTTCTTTGTGTAATTTTGTTAATTAAATAAATTTTATAATCTGCGAAAGAAAGAGCTTACATTAATAATGAATTAAAATGAAACAAATAATGAAATTGCTAATGATTATTTCCTAACACATAGAAATAAAGCACTTGAATTATACCAGTTAGTGTTTTAATTAATACACTATTCTGAAGACAATAACGTTTGAACTGTATATATATATATTTTTTTTTTATTGGGCAACAAAGATAAAACAACAAATCTCATTAAATATCACTAATTTCAAATAATAAATTACAAAGTATATTAAAAATAATAATAATGCTCAAACCTACTGCTGTAAGAAGAATTCAAACTTTTCTTTAACTAGAGTGTGTATAATTTGATAATCTAATATTTTATTATCTATTCAATTTTAAACAAAATACTTCAAATTCATACTGTCATTGCGTCATATACGGATCCTTTGTTTGCTCCAAATCACTGAAACTTTTCAGATTTTCATTCAGAGCTTTTTTTTTTTTTTTTTTTTTTTTTTTTTTTTTGTTAAACAAAATTAAAGTGGCCTTTAACATTATTTTTTAACTGTATTAATATGTACCGCAAACTTTCAAGTTTTTAAATTCTTTTCTTTTTGGTCTATGGTAATATGTTTGGTTTTATTAAGCTCAACTAATAACTGGTTAACATATTTGATGATGTAATAGTATAGGGTGGTTATAATTATACTTCCCCTATAAACAGCATCCTGCAGCGAAAACGGGTGAGCGGAATGCAATGAAATTTGGTATATAGACTATACACGAGATGAACTCACGTAATTAAAAAAAACCCCTAAATGTCCACCAGAATGCGCCTTTTTTGGAAAAACATTAAATTTAACACAATAAACGACCAAAACGGAATACAGAAACAATATTAACAATACAGAGCAAGAATTATGAGTAATAAAATGTAAAACCGGGAAAAGCTTTCAGTTCTAAGAAAAAAAAATTCGATATTTGCATGTTCGCTAAGAAGAGGACTCTTTATGAAAAACAGGTTAGGGTATAAAACATTTGCAGACTTTGGTATGTTTTATGTCGATGTTTGCGGCTGTAATGATCCCGGTATCTTTAGTTGAACGTGCGTTATTGGTGAAGCTTTTTTACGAAAACAAGGGAAATGCTTCTGCTGTAGTTCGTGAATCTCATCGTATAAATACCCTAGGGCGTGGACCAGTGTCTATTAAAGATATCCGGGGCATGGTTAAGAGATTGGGAGAGACGGGGAAATTACGTGTTCAACCTGAAAGAGGCCGTAAACATATCACACCTGTACTTGTTGATGCCGCACAGTCAAAGATATCAGAGTTTGGAGGCTGTAGCGCACGCGCAGTTTCTCGACAGGCAGGCAATTCTTACAACACCGTCCGAAAAGAGTTCAGAAACATAATGCACTGCTTCGCATACAAGACCCATCATATGCAAGAGTTGTTGGATAGGGGCAAGCCACAACGTGTCTCATTCGCAGTCAGTTTTCTCAACAGAATGACAGTTGAACTGTCATGACCTTGGAATAGAGCATCAAGGCTCATTTCTATCTCACTGAGACAGTCACTACACACAATTGCCTCATTTGGGCTCAGGAAAATCGTCGGATGCATACTAAAATTCCCCTACATTCTCCAAAGGTGACTGTCTGGTGTGTATTCACGGCGAGATTCATCCTTGGGCTATTCTTCTTTGAGGAAATAACTGCACGTGGTCGGTCCTGTCACATGTTCCGTTACGGGCCGTCTGTACCATGGCATGGTGCAGACGTTTTGTTTTGCCGCACTACTGCAAAGGCGGGTCCTTACATCGCCCATTTTCGCTCAGGATGATGCGCCCAACATATCCATGAGTCCATGAAAAACTCGTTTGTTAAATTAAAAAATTCAGAGGGTAGGTAGTTGTCCCTTTTCGACTACTACAATCGAGATGTAACCTAAAATAGATAATTTTATCATCTATGTTACAAAAATATCAACACACAGCAGATTTAACTTCATCACTTCTTCATTCGCATTTAACATAATTTCTATTTGTGGCCACAGTGACATGGTAAACAGAACGCCCAATTCCCAAACTCCAGGAAAGAGTTCGGTCCCCCTCGGAGGTAAAAATACTACATAATTCTCCCTACTAATAAATACAGGTGCTTCCAAAATTCTGGAAAGTGGCGCCAACATCGCCATTTTTGCACTTTTTATGCACAAATTAGTTTGCACTTTTAAAATTATCTAATCAAAAACAACTCGTTGTAAATCATTCCGCCAAGCCACAAACCTAAATCTTAATCAATAAAAAGAAGTGATATCACGTAAAAAGAAGCGATATAGAAGTGTATACTCGGAGTGCCGTGTAAAAATCTATCACTAATCATAATGTTTCCAAAGGACTCGGAGTGAGGTACAGTATGTGAAAACTGCTTGGCGACATGAAGACTTTTATAATGTTTGTTATTCCTGCACTTACACATAACTAAATAAATAAATGGGTAAACAAAGAGTGTTTTTTATATTATTGTTCAAATTAATATAGTATCCAGCAAAAAACTGTAGTTCGCCCGGCCCGTTATAAAAGGTAAACACCGTGCATTTCTGGTTGAAAAAGCAAACATACCATACCTGCCCGGTGTGCCTGCTTTTTTCGCTTTTTTTTTTTTTTTTTTTGCTCAAGGGCCTTTTATTTAAAAACATGTTCCGCCCTTTATTTAAAAAACGCAAAAAGAAAAAAAGAAACAATCATTTCTCTACTAATAAATGAGAAACGTTACCAGGACAGTACTCGTGGGAAAAAAAATTCTCATCCGATACGGCCCGGAAAGAATAAAATACAGTCCGGGACTCACCCGAACATACAGAAAAATGAAAGACCCTGGAAGAATGAAATTCCTACCCGGTCCAACTTTTCAAAAAATAAAATTTAGTCCCTGCCCGACTCGAGGCTTTAGATAAAAATTTAACCCTCACCAAGCTTAATGAACGAAAATTTCATCAAACTCGGGCTTCAACACAGGCAAACACACTCGTGGACACTTCTAACATATTTTACGAATTCGGCCCAGGATGCTGCATCGGGTCGGATTACGAGCTTTAACCCGCATCCGACGGAGCTATATTTTTCATTGCGGGAGAGGTTGACATTCATTGTTTCGTGTCGGGTCAGTTTCGGGTTGAGTTTCGACTCTTGCAGGTCGGGTTCGAGTTGACCCGATTTTTCAAAATAATATATATATTTTCCAATATATTTTTTCAGGTTAAAAATCCATATACAATAATATTTGCGCAATGGACGCTCCCGAAACGCGGACACGCCTATTTAGCAAACACTTTTTCTATACCGCAAACACTTTTTCTATACCTAACACTCATTATGCGTACGCTTATACCTCTGAATAGTGTTCACTTCCGATTCTACAGTTTCTATGTCTACATTTCTTATATATATTTTATATCTTATGCAGTAAATTGAATATACGATGAGTACTCGTACTGGTATATTCATTCATATTCAAATACATATTTCCCCAAAGTCAGACATGCAGTTAGTTTACATATGACCAGCAAGAATTATTCTAGCGTGAACCCGACCAGCAGGAAGAAGGTCATGCCGACCCGAAAAAAGAAAATTAAGGAAAACCCGACACGATGCAGGACGCTATTCAACGATGTGTCTGCTATTCAGAGGTTTTCCTTATTCGAATATTAAAGAATACAGATTTGTCCATTTTTCTATCTAAAACATTCCTAAGCTTTTCCTTTCATTTCGGTTTCGGGTCTTGTTGTGGGTTGAAATAGTTCGAGTTCGGGTGGAGTGCGGATTGAAAAATTTCAGGTTCGGGCCGGGTTGCAGGTTTCCGAAAATTATTTGGGCGAGTTCGGGTCGTGTTGTGGGTCGAGAAATTTATTTTGGCAGGTTAGGAGTAGCGGATATTACGATAATTCTTTTAGCCCATATGCTAATATAAGTAAAGATATACATATTACGTAGGACACGCTGCAAGATAGGAATAAATTATATTACGTACGCCACGTTCAATATAGAAATAGAAATAAATTACTTTAAACTGGTATAAATCAAAAAACTAATTAAAATTTTTGTATGAAACTATCAAAAGTTTGAATTACTCATAAAAACAATTCAGATGACTTAAAACGCGTAAATATCCGATAATTACACATGACTGTAGCCCGTTCGCAGATGTTGGAACAATAATTTAAAAAGTGCAAAAACAGCACTTTTAAAATCGCATTTACTTAAAACTTATTCACTGGATTCCACTTTGCTTTTGGTTTTCTGAATCACATTGCACGCTCCATTCCGTAGGAACAAGAATTTCGTTTCTATCATAAATAAAACGTGAGATATAGTTGTGTCAATCAGTCCGAAAAATATAAACTAGACAGTGTACTAAAAATTTTTTCAAAATCGTTTGGCATCAATTGGCGGAAATTCCTTTCATTTTGGTTCATTGCACTATTGTTTCTTTTGCTTGGCGAGAAACTCTGTCGAGTTTCTATGATAATCAGAGGTGCTAAGTACGTTCAGATTTTGTGAACTTTTTTGTGCACTTTTTTAATACTTTTTCTAACTGAGACCCGACATAGCACACTGCAAAAAAATCTACACAATTGCAACTTAGCCCGAATCCGTCAAAATAACTGTTCTTGATATACAACCTGACCAGAAACATATATATTTGAACCAGAACTGGGAACGATTTAAACCTAACTCCAATTTAAACTAAATTAATTCATCGTTTAAGGTAATTATGAAAAGTGAAAGAACAGTATCCCGAAAGGAAATGAAACTAATATTTCACTAAAATAGTAAGTAAAGAAAACCTTTTTTTTCATTTTTATTTAATTGAAATAGATTAATGCTTCAGGGGATATACTTAACATTCGTTTAAAATTGAAAAATATACTATTTAATAATTAAAAAGTTTCTACAAATATATGCAAATAAAATTAGAATGCTAATTTTCGCAAACATATGAAACAATGTATACAATAAACTCAATCCATTTGAAACATAGTTCTTCTTATTTTCATTAATTTGTTTCTGAAAATTCTAACATCCCTAATTGCAAAAATTATTATTGGACTTCCAAAAAATATTTTAAAGTGAACCCGATTCACAGAATAAAAATTATAATCGCCCCGACGAGAAAAATGGAAATTAGAGACTACACGACAAATACAAAGGTGTCCGCTACTCAGATATTTCATTGTATTTCAATATTAATGTAAATAAATATGTCCATTTTTATCGGTGTCGGTCGGGTTTCGGGTTGTTCACTTTTCATAATTGCAGTAAAAACTAATAATTTTCCTTTCATTTAGTGTCCGTGTTGAAGCATTTCGGGTTCAGGTTGAAATGTTGGGTTCGGTTCGGATTTAATGTCGATGGAAATTTTTTTGTTGAGTTAGGATTGGTTTCCTGTGCAAAAGAGTTTTTGTTGTTGTTGTCGGGTCGGGTTTCGGATTGACATCAAATGGAAATTTCAGTTTCGCGTCAGGTTTCAAGTAGACAAAAATTCTTTCGTTTTGGATCAGGTGTCTGTTCAAAATAATTTTTTTTGTAGATGTCGGCTGGTGTTTCTGGTTAACATTTAAAGCCATTTTCAGTTTCGGGTCAGGTTGCGTATTGACGAAAGATTTTTGTTATATTCGGATAAAATTGCGGTTCCATGATATTGTTTTTTTTTCTCGGTTTCGAGTCGAGTTTCGTGTTGACTTTAAATTGAATTTATAGGTTCGAGTCGGTTTCGTGTCGACGGAAAGTTTTTTGCCATGTTCGGTTTGGGTTGCTGTTACATGGATGTTATTTAGGGTTGTGGTCGAGATAAGGATTGTCTTCAAATGGAATTTTCAGTTTAGGATCCGGCTGCATGTCGACGAAAATAATTTTATCGAGTTCGGATCAGGTTATGTTTCGAGGGAATTTATTTTTTGGGTTCGTGTTAAATTGCTTGTCGGCGGACATTCTTTTGTCCTGTATGGATCGGGTTGCGGATCAAAGGAATTTTTTGTCGGGTTCGGGTTGACTTCTAATAGGGGTTCTTTTAGGTTCGGTTGGCGTTGCGTGTCAGAGGAAATTATTTTTGTCATGTTCGGATAGTGTTACGTGACGAGTTTTTTTTTTTTTTTGTCAGGTTTGGGCCGGGTTGTGGGATGATTTCATATGGGGTTTTCAGGTCAGGATTTAGTTGTGTGTCGACGGAAATGATTTTGTCATGTTCGGATCAGGTTGCTGTTGGATGGAATTTTTTAATTGGGTTCGGAACGAGTTTCGTGTTGACGTAAAATGGAATTGTTCCGGTCGGGTTACGGGTTACGTGTCGACTAAAATCTTTCTGTAGTGTTCGGATCGGGATGCGGTTCAAGATTTTTTATTTATTTATTTATTTAATTTTTTTTTTTTTTTCTGTCTGGTTGCGGTTGCCTTTCAAAGAATTTCTCAGATTCGGTTCCAGTTGTTCTTCGACAGAAATTATTTTGTCGTATTAGGATTTGGTTGCGGTTCGATGGAAATTCTCTTTGTCGGTTCACACTCTTTTCAAATGAAAATTTCAGGTACCGGTATGGTGCAGCAACATATTTGGACAAAGAGATGGTCATTTTGAAATTAGCTTAAAACTGCGTTGCCTTATTCCAATATTCTAAAAAAATTAACCTGATTGAGAAACAAGTGGCCATTTTATAAATAGCTTAACGCTAATTAGTCTCTTTGCAATAAACCTAAATAATATCAGGCTAAATAACAAATGCATTTCGTATATTCTCATTAGCCTAACGCCCTGTAGGTATATATCAAAACCTAATCAGCTATTATTTGTGGAAACATCTAACTAAATTTGACGATATTTTTTAAGATGTGACAATTTTCTATTTCTTTATTTTTATTTCCTTGTTCATACATAAAAAAGGATTGGAATAGAGAAAACTTTCGAAATCTGTTTTTTTTTTTTTTTTTTTTTAGGGGTGGGGAAGTAGGTTTATACCTACTATTAGTTATTTGTGATAACCTTAATCGGATGCGACATTTTTTAAAAAAATCTGTTTGTCTGTCTCTATGTATGCATGTGTATGTGCCACAAATTCTATGGCAGCTGTATCTCAAAATCTAATATCAGAATTTAATAAAATTTAAGATTCATGTATACCTTGAAATAAATTTATTTATCTTAGTTTTGTATGTATATCGCTTGAAAGGTTATTGTACTATTCTCAGTGTTTCACAATTTCATTGACTCATTGAGAACTCTCAAGAACTAATGACCCGGATTTCATAAACCTCAATTTTCAATCATCCCTGATATAAATAGATTAGGTTTTGGTGTAATGGCGTCCCAAATGTGTCTATTCTATGCTGTATGTTTCAGTACCTCCATATTTCCATACTTCAAGAACTAATACACGGCAATTCATCAAACTTCACTTTCTGTTCTGATTTATAAAACATAGCATCTGCACATTTTGGCGATGTTACACCAAAACCTATATTCATATCAGGTTTGGTTCAAAATTGCAGATTTATGAAATTCGGGTATTAATTCTTCTGATATAGCTATCAATGAAATCGTGAAATACTGAGAATAGTATCGCAACTTGTATTGCAATATACATCCAAGCCTAAGCCGAATAAGTTTATTTCAAGGTATAAGTGAATCTTGGATTTTATTAAATCTTGGGATTTCTCAATAAGGTTAATTTTTTTTCCGAAGATTTCACTGCCACAGAATTTTTGTCACATACATATACATAAATATAGATTGTTATTTAACCTGATATTCTTTAGGTTTATAGCAAAGAGCCTAATTATCGTTAAGCTATTTGAAAAATGACCACTTGTTTCTGAAACAGGTTATTTTTTTTTTCAGAATATTGCACTGCCACAGAATTTTTGTCACATACATATACATAAATAGAGACAGACAAACAAATTTTTTCCAGAAAATGTCACATCTAATTAGGGATGTGATACCCGAAAATGTTTAATCGTACCAAAAAAAAAAAACGGACGTCGAAAGTTTTCCAGATTTCAATGCTTTCTTATGTATACAGAAGAAAAAAAAATATAAAAAAATAGAAAAATATCACATCTAAAAAAATAAATAATGCATTTGTAATTTTCACATGGACATTCAATCTATTTCACTGATCGCCATGTAAAAAAACATATATACTTAATATTTATATATGTATAAAATATTTAGAACACAAAACATATGTAAATATTATCATTTTCCGGATTCAGAATATCAAGCGCCTAAAGATCACGGGCCTTTACTCATGATCTATGGCCTATGAGTGCCAGTATAAAATAACATTGGAATATGTGCATCCGAAATGATGGGAAATCACGATTTCGAAATAACGGAGCCAAAAAAAAAAAAAAAGAGACTCCAGGATCTAAATGACTCGCCTAAATGTCATACATCGAAATTTGATGAATGTAATATAACAGTATTAAGGTGCAAACACTTTTTTTTTTATTTAAAAAGAGCATGAAATCATTATTACAAATTAGAAATCCTTACATTTTTTTCTTCAGATTAGAATGCTTTCTGTCACTGATCAAAGAGATTGCATTATTTTTCTAAATAAGGCGAATTATTTTTTTCAAAAATCGTATTAGAACTGCGCAATCTCCACAGTATTAAGCGATTTTTTTTTCTGCACCGATTTATTTTAGGAGTTTTAACAAATCAAGTAAAATTCGGCAGATATTATTCAGAATTTTGGACTAGCGGTGTTTTCCTGTATTTTTCTTTTTGTTTTTAAACGACGAATCAGCCCCTATTAAAAGTAATTGAATGTGTTTGTGACATTATATCTTTATCTAGCTAGCTAGATTTTTATCTATATGTCTATCTCTCTCTATATGTATAGCGACACACTCACACTCACACTCACACACACACACACAAGTATATATATATATATATATATATATATATATATATATATATATATATATATATATTGAAAATCCAAATTCATATAATTTAGTACACGAAAAACATCTAACAAACTGTAACTAAAACAATAATTAACAAAACCAAGAGTAACAAAGAAAAAACTAAATATGGAGACAAGTGGCCAAGGCTTATGACTTGTACTGCGGGGTTAAACATGCTTTACGTGCACAGCATTCCCCCTCACTTGCCAAGACCAAACAAATAGAGATTGAAAAAATGAAAATCACAAACTAACCTAAAAGCCGTCAAATGAAGTCCGTGAATAACCTCACCGCTAAGCTATTTTCGATAGGAATCACATATCGATAAAACACCATCATCGAACAATTCCAATACCTTATTTCGATAGCATTTTTTCTTGATAAAATTGAAAGTTAAATCATTCAGAAAATGTATTGGGTAATTTTGTTTACTGGCGTTTTTGTAAAGGTTAAAAATTTCACCAACCAATTTATCAACATTTGAACACAAATTTGCAATACGATTTAATCCATTTAAATATATATTTCTAAAAATTGAAACATGCACGTTACTATTAAAGTTTAATATTTTTATTGTATCAAAATCAAAATAATTTCTTTTATCATAAATACTGTATACTAAAATTCCGTTTTTAATCTCAAAATTAACATCCAAGTAGTTGACACTTCTTTGATTATCCGAAGCACTCTTTAAATTTAAAGTGTCTGGATAACATTTAAATTGACAAATTTCTTTATTGTTATTCAGCTTAACCACCAAAACATTATCTATATATCTGTATATCTTTAAGTCTTTTTCCAACTATAAACCGGCTTCATATGTAAACAAATAAATATCTGCAAGGATGGAGCTGCAACTCCCCCCGATTGGAATACCTCTCACTTGTTTATATATTTGTTTCCCTTCAAACAGATAATTTTCGTAAACAACAAATTGAAATAAATCGGTGAATATTTCAATACTGATATCCTTCTCTTTAGATTTCTTGAAAAAATCCATAACTCTGTACTTCAAATCATCTAAATTTATGCTATTATACAAATCCTCGAAATCATATGTATACAATCCTGTAATGTTGTTCAGCTTTTTTAAACTTTTTATAAGTTCATAGCTATTTTTTATTACTATCGAAGACTATTCATTTATAACCTGATCAAAAAACTTTTGTAATATATTCAACAATTTTTTATTTACACATTCAAGGTAAGAGCCAAACCCACAAGTTACGGTTCTAAAAGTAATTGGGTTTTTATGGAATTTTGGAATCATTACAAGATAAGCAAATTACGCACTATTTTGCTTTGATTTTATTTTTTTATAAAACGCCTTCACTCTGTTTACAATAACTTGTTTAGTAGTTTTTAGTAGTTGATAATTTCCCTCATTATTGTAGGTTTCCCTTAGAATATCTCCGTATATTTTTTTACATATTATAGCATAGTTGGTGTTAGCTTTATCTACATACGTAATGATAAAATCATCCTGTAGATTTTTTACTGATTTAATCAATCCTTTGTAGGATTCTCCCGATACACCCTCAAAATCTTTATGATAATAGCCTTGAAATTCTTTTAAAATATAGTGCCTCCATTCCTCAAAAACGCTTTTTGGTAAACCATATTTATATATTAATTTTTGAGTGAAGATATCTATATTATTTGACAAACGTTTTATAGCTAAACCTCTACTCACGACTCTCTTCAATCTGTATTTTTTACCATACCTCATGTAATTTCTGAGATTAGTGTCTGCCACTATAGTAAGATCCCCGATAAAAATATGTCCGTAATTTGAATTAACGAATGTATTATATTCAACGAGTCTAGAATAATCTGCAGTATTTAAACTGAAATATGTACCAATTATAGTTCGCTTATAGAGGCACACAAAATACTTCCGTTACATTATAGCCTATGTGGATAGGAGTAATCTAAATTGAAGTATAAGCATCAGCAATCGTCTTAGTTTATACAATTTTAACACTTAATTTTTTTGACAAAAACTTAACATTTTAAACCTGAAAAAATACACATATGGACCTAATAGGTTCCGAACGTCTGCGAACCTTTACTTAACGACGTCTTGTTATATTAAATCAAGTATAAGCGTGAGCAGTCATTAATGTATTAAAAAATGTATTTGATTTCTTAAACATGACCCCATATCTTATTCCAGAAATCATGTTATTTTAGTTCAGATGCTTTTTTGCTAATCTACACTGTAAAAAAACGACATTTTTACAGTACAAAGTGCTGTTC
This sequence comes from Maratus speciosus, assembly GCA_963932465.1. NCBI lineage: Eukaryota > Metazoa > Arthropoda > Arachnida > Araneae > Salticidae > Maratus > Maratus speciosus. The sequence continues at coordinate 423,703,114 of OZ010791.1, forward strand.
AACTCGCGCACAAACTCGATCACAGTGAATGTGCTGTATCTTTCGTCTGTTTCCTGACTATATAAACGTGGAAAATACAGTAGTTGTGTAAATTTAACAACGCAATCTGCTGGCAATTTGGACGCCAGCAGTTTGTGCTGTAAAAAAATATGCGTCCAAATTGCCAGCACATTGTGCTGTTAATTTTATTCAATTACTGTATTTTCCATGTTAATATAGTTAGAAATCCAAAGAAAGATACAGCACATTCACTGTGATCGAGTTTGTTCTGGCAAATCTACAGTGGTTTTTTTACAGTGTATAATCTTTGATTTTATATTTTCTTGAATTACAAAGAAGAAAAGTGATAGCGATAAGGTCTTGAATTCTTTCATTGACTTCCACTCGTTTGATTATGTAATTTCATAGACAGAATTCATTCTGATATTTATTTTTACTTTCTCATTTTTCAGCGACTTTTAAAGTTTTTTAGAGTTATTGATGAAAATATTTTAAATCAATAAAGTATTAATTTCAGTCATTTCCAACGCGCATTTAAAAATTTATTTGTTGACTATGTAAATTGAATATCGTCTATAATTTCTTAATGTTCATAATGTTTGAAAAATTAGACTGTACAGAACATTTATATATAGGGGAGACTAGGGATGGTTGACCCACTTTTTACAAAATGATTTTTTATTTTTTAAATATTGAACGTAGAATAAAGTTTTATATATCATTTTATTTGTTATACAATCAGTTATCAAAATAAAATTGCTACATAAGTGTAATATATAAGAAATTTGAAAAATGAATGATTTTTTTCATGACAAAATAATGGGTCAAGGCTTTCCACATACGATAGGGTTGACCCACTATATGGGAGGCTTGACCCACTTTGTATTATATTGTAATATTTGAGAAGAGAATAAAATCAGTTTTTAAAAAACAGAATAACTTTATGCTACATGCTTTAATTATTAAAAAAATATTTTTGAAAACATGACGCTTAAAAAAACCTGTTTTGACGCAATCGCGAGTCATAGGAGAAAACATTTGTTTTAAACATGATTTTGTCTGAGCATATATAATTGTACAGCAGGGAAAATGAAATTTTAACATTTAAGACAATATTCCGGTAGAGACAGGTTCCGTTTTCATAGGTTTTCATGTATGAATATGTCTGGATTTAGGAAACACTGTCCCGCCTTTTTTTGTCTCCTTGTCCTACTTTTTGTGACACTCGACCTAACAACATAGTTGTCACATAGTTTGGCTTCATCTAACTTTATTCATCCTGGTGAAATTTGTCTACATGCTTTCCTGAAGTTTTTCAATCAATGCTATTTTCTTTTGCAGCCGCATTGGGCACTTAACTTATTATTAACATCGTTTAGGCCTTTCGGGAGCAAAGTACTTTCAGTACTAAAATGTTGAAATAAATGACTGTCACCGGAATTTACGAACAAATTTATTTGGAAATAAGAAAAAGGCTATATTCACATGCATATTAAATGGAAAACATTTTAGTAAAATTCTGGTATCATTCTGGCGTTTGGGAATAAAAATTGAGTGGTTTCATAAACATGCCACTGTCCCTGAAATGGTTAAGACTGCTGTTTTTATACTTTCTGTTCTTTTCCACTGTTTCTATTTACCTATTTTAAGTAATATTTAGATGGAGAAAAGTTCCTATCAACTTTCCCATTTATATTTCATTAAGTATTTTCTTGCAGTGGATACTACAGCAATTTTTTACATCTTTCTTTAAGCAGTTTTAAACACTTTCTTTTCCATCACCCCATTTTACAGTAGCTTTACAGGATAAATATATATTCTTTTTTATATATAACCCTTTTCATTATGCACAATGTATAATAAACAGATTGCCAAAACCACTTAATTAAGGAAGCCTTGAGCATCTGGTCAACCCACCCTCACATTGACTGGGTCAAACCTCCCCACATACCACTTTTCTAAATAATAGCATATTGTTATGTTAAGCCTAACTTACGGTACAATCTTTATGGCTGGAATGAAAGCTCGTTATTTCTGCATTACTTTAAACCTACTTAATTAAATTTGTATAATATATTTTATCTGAAAAAAGCTTACAAATTATTTCTAAAAAACGCACTTTTTAGGTTGAAAACGCTCCCCATTTGATTTTTCCACACCTATTTCGATTATCTGTATGAAACAGAGACCGTTGTTTGAGCATTCCAATAGCTTTGGTTGACACCTATTGGTAAAACTCTGATATTATTTTAAATATGAAAACTGATGGGTGGGTCAAGCCTCCCGTATGGTCAACCCTCCCTAGTCTCCCCTACATATATCAATATTTTATTTAGTTTCTGTATATCAGTATGTATCTGCATACTCAGAAAATGAAAAAAATATGATAAATTAAAAATAACAGAAGATAATATCCAAAAATATCTCAGACAGAAAACAGCATAAATCTTAAAGATATTTTTAGCCAATTCTCCTTTCCCCTCAAGCAAAAATTGAGACGTGTCTAAAAATAACTTTGATCAATACGATGCATTTTTATCATTAATCATTTCTATGCGGTAATGTAGAATCTTACACGATTCACTTCAGCACGCTGACTAATGATTCATGAAAATGAAAATTATAAACCATTTTTCTATCTTTTGCTTATGTGATTTGTTGAATAAATTCATGCTCGTTAGGTAAATAAATATCCGAAAATTAGAATGTAGTATATCTGTTGCTAATGAGTAGCATTATAAAAAGCGAAATTACAGTAACAAAAGAAGTGAGACAACTTAATGAAAATATATATTAAATTTAATATTTGTAATATACTATTTATAAATAGATTGTACACAACCGTTATATACAGCACATATACCAATATTTTATTTCCCTTTTCTATATAAATGTCCCCGCATTCTCAAAAAGGGAAAAAGCATGATGAGTTAAAAAGAACTTAAAACAATATCCAAAATATCTCAAACAGAAAAAAGAATAAACCTCAAGTATATTTTTAGCTAATACACCTTTCCCCTGAAGCAAAAATTGAGACTAGTTAAAAAATAACTTTGATCAATGCGCGATGCATTTTTATCATTAATCATTTCTATGCGGTAATGTAGAATCTTACACGATTCACTTCAGCACGCTGACTAACGATTCATAAATATGAACATCATAAGCTACTGTCTTAGTATTAGCTTATGGGATTTGTTGAATAAATTCCTGCTCGTTAGGTAAATGAAATATCCCAAAACTCGAATTTAGTATGTCTGTTGCTAATGAGTAGCATCTTAAAAAGCGAAATTACAGTAAAGAAAAATCTGAGACAACCTAATAAATATATATATTAAAGCTTAATGATTATAATATGCTATTTAAATAGATTGTACACAAATTTTATATATAGTAAACGTATCAATATTTTACTTCCATTTTCTATATACGTGTATATCCTGTATTCTCAAAAAGGAAAAATTTCTGATGAAGGAAAAAGAACCTTAAAAAAATATCCAAAAATATCTCAAACAGAAATCAGAATAAATCTCAAAGATAATTTTAGTCAATTCTCCTTTCCCCTGAAGCAAAAAATTGAGACGAGTCTAAAAATAACTTTGATCAATACGATGCATATTTTTTTCATTAATCATTTCTATGCGGTAATGTAGAATCTTACACGATTCACTTCAGCACGCTGGCTAATAATTCATGAAAATGAAAATTATAAGCCATTTTTTTTATCTATTGCTTATGTGATTTGTTGAATAAATTCATGCTCGTTAAGTAAATAAATATCAGATAATTAGAATGTAGTATATCTGTTGCTAATGAGTAGCAGCATAAAAAGCGAAATTACAGTAACAAAATAAGTGAGACAACTTAATAAAAATATATATTAAAACTTAAGGTTTGTAATATACTAATTATAAATAGATTGTACACAACCTTTATATATAGCACATATATCACTATTTTATTTCCATTTCCTATATAAATGTTCCTGCATTCTCAAAAAGGGAAAAAGCGTGATGAATTAAAAATAACTTAAAATAATATCCAAAATATCTCAAACAGAAAAAAGAATAAATCTCAAATATATTTTTAGCTAATACTCCTTTTCCCTGAAGGAAAAATTGAGACTAGTTTAAAAATAACTTTGATCAATGCCTGATGCACTTTTATCATTAATCATTTCTATACGCTAATGTAGAATGTTACAGGATTCTCTTCAGCACGTTGACTAATGATTCATAAATATGAACATCATAAGCCACTGTCATAGTTATAGCTTATGGGATTTGTTGAATAAATTGCTGCTCGTTAGGTAAATGAAATATCCCAAAACTCGAAAGTAGTATGTCTGTTGCTAATGAGTAGCATCATAAAAAGCGAAATTACAGTAAAGAAAAATGTGAGACAGCTTAATAAAAATATATATTAAACCTTAATGATTATAACAAGCTATTTAAATAGATTGTACACAACTTTTATAATAGTACATATATCAATATTTTACCTCCATTCTCTATACAGGTTGTCTCAAAAGGTCATTTACAAGCTTAACATGCTGGTCTTTCATATCATGAGGAACAAGATTTACATAGGGAGTTGTGTTCGAAAATGCAATCTGCGACTGCTAGAGGAGGATGAGCGCAGATTTGGAGGGGAAGAAAGAAAGGATATCGAAGAGTTATTAATATGACTTTTATTAAAGTACATGGTGTAATTTACAGAAGGTGTACAAAATTCCTTCCAATCGCCGCAATACATGCTTCACAACGTCGACGCATGGATTCACGGACCCGTTCAAAATGGGCAGGTGTATCGCAAACACGTGCCGCCGCTTTCATGATCCTGGAGACGAGATCAATGTCCCATGTTACGGGCGTCTTGTACACCATGGACTCCATGTGTCCTCACAGATAGAAATCCAGGAGAGTCAGGTCGAGGGATCGCGGTGTCCATGCGAATGGTCCGCCTCTGCCAATCCAGCGATTACGATATGTCCTATCGAGGTATTCTCGCACAGTGTAGCTAAAATGAGTAGGCGTTCCATCATGCTGAAACCAGATGTTTCGGCGTGTGGCGGCTGAAACGTCACCCATCAGATCCGGCGCAAGTCTCTTTTTAAGAAAATGCGATAGGTATTCCCGTCGTGGCGCTGAGGTAATAGGTAAGGGTCAATTAACATGTAACCGATAATACCAGCCCAAACGTTTACAGCGAAACGTTGTTGACGTTCATGGGCACGTACAGACCTTGGGTTTTCATGCGCCCATATGTGCATCCTGTCCAGTTTCAGGACACCGTCCTGTATAAAACAGGATTAATCTGAAAACCAAATGCACGATGGAAAATCCAGATTTGTGACCCGTTGTTGCAAATACCAGCGTGAGAATGCAACGCGTTGTGGATAATCGTCAACGTACAATTCCTGTACTCTTTGTAAGTGGTAGAGGTGTTGCGTGTCCTCATCAGGGATGTAGTGGAGGGTATACGGTGGTATACGCCGTATACCTTCTGGATTTTTTTAAGGAACACCGTATACTCTCTGTTTCTCAAAAAAGCTATAGTATATACATTGTAGGGTATACCCTCTGCCTTGAGCGTATACCCTCTGCTTAGAGCGTATGCCCTCTGCTTTTTTTACGACTACACCACTGGTCCTCATGCAGTATGCGCATAAGGCTGGAATGTTGTACACCCAATACGCGTTCGCTTGCTCGGAGACTTTTTTGCGGGTTCCTGACATATTCCCGTAGCACGGTTTCCTCTACAAAGGCGTGCGTGTAGTGTATTCTCGACCGATGTGGCTACGTATTTGGAAAGCTCCTGCTTCACGTAATCTGCAGTGCAATTATCGCAACAAAACATGACTTGCCTGACGTCTGCTTGGGAAGCGCTCAAGGTACATCCGTACCGCGACTCGTGCATTTCCATCCACGGCGTCATATAAGTAATGCATATCGGCCAATTCTGCGTTACTAAATCGATTCATCCTTTGCCTGCAACGTCTTCGCCTGAAATGATTACGGTTCCCACTCTCCCGTAAGCCTGCGCTCATCGCCTTCTAGCGGTCGCAGTTTGCATTTTCGAACACAAGTTCCTATGTAAATCTTGATATGACATGATATGACAGACCAGCATGTTAAGTTTGTAAACGACCTTTTGAGACACCCTGTACAAGTGTATATCCCGTATTCTCAAAAAGAAAAAAATCCCCATGAATTAAAAAGCACTTAAAAAATATCTCAAACAGAAATTAGAATAAATCTCAAATATATTTTTAGCTCATAGGCCTTTCCCTGTAGCAAAAATTGAGACGAGTCTAAAAATAACTTGATGAATACGTGATGCATTTTTATCATTAATCATTTCTATACGGTAATGTAAAATCTTGCATTATTCACTTCAGCTCGCTGACTAATGATTCGTGAAAATGAACATTATAAGCCACGTTCTTAGTTGTTGCTTATGGGATTTGTTGAATAAATTCCTGCTCGTTAGGTAAATGAAATATCCTAAGATTCGAATTTAGTATATCCGTTTATAATGAGCGGAATCATAAAAAGTGAAATTACCGTAAATTAAACAAAGGAGACAACTTAATAAAAAAAATTTTAAAGTTTAGTAATCATTAAAAGATCACAATCCTATAATTTTCATGTAAGTTGTGGTCGCTGTGTTTTGTACTCTAATTTTTAAGTATGTTTTTACATGAAATATTATGCTGATTTTTATTCTAGAAACAAATAAGAATAATCAACTTCATTTTGTCATTTATAAAAAAATTGATTTGTATATTTAGTCAGTTTTTATGGATGATTATTAATATTATTAATTAATATACTATTCTAATGTGTAGTTTGTTATATATTACGCACCCTTCAATTATAAAAATCATAATAAAGCATGACACACACACATATATCTATATATATATATATATATATATATATATATATATACGAGTGGAAGTCAATGAAAGAATTCAAGACCTTATCGCTATTACTTTTCTTTTTGTAATTCATGAAAATATAAAAGCAAAAATTATACACTGTAAAAAAACCACTGTAGATTTGCCAGAACAAACTCGATCACAGTGAATGTGCTGTATCTTTCTTTGGATTTCTAACTATATTAACATGGAAAATACAGTAATTGAGTAAAATTAAAAGCACAATGTGCTGGCAATTTGGACGCATTTTTTTTACAGCACAAACTGCTGGCGTCTAAATTGTCAGCACATTGCGCTGTTAATTTTACGCAACTACTGTATTTTCCATGTTTATATAGTCAGGAAACCAAAGAAAGATACAACACATTCACTGTGATCGAGTTTGTGCGCGAGATGAACCGTATTTTGTATTGTAAAAATGTCGTTTTTTTACAGTGTAGATTAGCAAAAAAGCATCTGAACTAAAATAACATGATTTCCGGAATAAGATATGGGGTCATGTTTAAGAAATCAAATACATTTTTTAACACATTAATGACTGCTCACTAGGGTGGTCACAAGGAACATGGGAAAAAAAATTTTAACGTTTTCTTCGGGGGGACCCTCCTAAAAGTTGCCAATTAGTTAGAAAATGAGATTGGCAAAATTTCAGCTCAAATAAATAACATTAACCCGTGCCTCATCGAGGTTGAATTCTTGAAAATTTGCAATTTTTGGCAAAAAATTGTCGTTTTTCTTTCTTTACGTGAAAAATATTTGTCTTAGAAACCTGATTCGTGTTTTATTTCCTAGAAACTGTTGTTGTCTTCAACTTTTACTCTCATGAAAACTTATATTTAATGAACATTTAGTATTTTTCAGGACAGCTAGTGAAGCATACACTCAAACTCTGCATTTTTGAAACATAGGTAAAAAATGACAAATTAAAAATTTTATTACTTTTGATAATTTTTTTGTATTATTTTTATTAATAGGCAAAAATAAGTGAGCAATTTTTGTAACTTTAAAAATATTTCACGAATTATAATTGATTATTAGTTATCTAGTTCTGTGTCTAGTAAGAAAGTGCTCCTCGATTTGTATTGCAGTTGAACCTCTGAATTTCTCTTTTTATTACAAGGCTGTTTTTGTTATCTCTTATGGTTATCTATTTTTAGAATTGACGAAATATTCCGTAAAACCCCTTCCCCCTATTGATATAATGGCAGAAATGTAAGGTTTTTTAAATTGGCCACATGTCTCATCAGACTTAGAATACATCCGCTAGCTAACCACAGACATCGACTCTGCAAATAAGTGTTTCGTAAACAAAAAACTGAGCTCATCAAAAACATATTTTAAAATTCCCGTTTAGAGAGAACTGTTGTTCACTGGGTTGGAAAACTGCTTCACCATTTTTTGAATAAAGAAAATATAGAGTGGATAAAAGTTTTAATTGGTTGTGGGGATGAAGAACAGTTACTACGAGTTCCTCAACTTGAAAATAGTATCGGAATAATTCAGGCGAAAGCTGTATTTTCAGCAGTTGAAGAGTGGAAGGAAGTTGGTAAAATCCAGGCAATATTTTTTGATACAACTGCAGTAAACACAGGTCGCCTCAGAGGAACCTGCATTTTTCTATAGCTATTGTTAAAGGAAAAGTCTTCTGTATTTACCATGCCGCCACCATAATTTAGAAATTTTATTAAAAGCTGTTCTTGATTGTAAAATGGGCATAATCACTGCCCCTAAGCCATATATTTAAAAAAAAAACAATTCTGATTCGGTTGTCTAAATTAAACCAGAGTAAGTATACAAATGATATTGAAGATGAAATACTAGGTATAAATAGTTAATTCAGAAGAAATTTCAAATTTTCTTACAGGAATTTTTAAGAATTAACAGCTTAGGGATGATTGTAAAGAGTTTATCTAACTTTATTTAATTTTTTTAGAACTCCTTCTGACAAAAGATTTTTTTCAGAGCACCTGGTGCTTTTAATCATGTCAGATGGATGTCGGCACAGGCCATTCAATCTCTCAAAATATATTGTTTCGGGGATCATCTTTCAATAACAAATTTAGAAAAAGAAGGTATCAGAGATCTTTTCTTATTTTTAATCAATATTTATGTAAAAGCGTGCTTCAATACTTCCACTGCCACTTTAGCCCCCAATTCAAGACCTGAAAATAATAAAATCACTTGTTCACTACAGAAAATTTGATAAATAGGTTACAGACAAAGCACTTGCTAAAATGATAAACCGCCTTTGGTATCTTAAATCGGATGAAGTTGCATTTTCATTTTTAGATAATACTTTGGTAAAAAAATCAACATAATCCACCTTATCTAAACCGTTACCACTTAAATCCTTTCCGGCGCAGTGTCCCACGCCGGGACCACCTAATTTTAATTCCAAACTTACAAACGGCACGAAGAATATTTTAATAAAATTTTGCTTTTACAATGAAAGGTTAAAGTAATGTGTTTTTAATTTCTAAAAAAGTCGTTTGTAAATTCTGGGGTAGACAATCATTTCATCCTTTTACGAATAGAATTTTTCTGTGCCGAAAAGGGTTAACGTGACAGTTGTAAGATAAAATAATTTATTTTCTTTATTATGCCTCCTTTCTTGTAACACAACATTAATAATAAAATGCAATTGAGCATTATTTGCTCTCATTTCTATACTTCCTTTGCCCTACCTTTTTTTTTAAAAAATTCTTTCAGTTTAAAATTCGACTTTTTCCTTTTCTTTGGAATTTTTTTTAATCAAACACTTTATAGGACTTCACGAAACGAAAAAAAGAAAAACAAAAGGTGGAAAGAAGATGAAATGGAATGTTACAAATTTTTTTTCGCTTTTTCATAAAAAGTCAATTTTTAGGATTCAGGTGAAGTCTGGTCCTGAAAAATGCCCATATTTTTAAATCTATACATTTTTAGAAAAAAATGGTGTGTGGTTCTTCAAAGCAAAACTTGTTTTTATAAAATGAGACCTGCATTATGTTTCTAGGTTCAATTGTATTCATTTCATGAAGGAAAAACAGCATTTGTTTGCGAAAAATCACGTTTTTTTCAAACTTAAACCTCAATGAGGCAAGGGTTAATATTATCCAAATGAGCTGAAACTTAGCCAATCTCATTTTCTAGTCAATTGGCAACTTTTTGGGGGGTCCCCCCGAAAAAATTCGAAAATTGATTTCTTGTGACCACCCTACTGCTCACGCTTATACTTGATTTAATATAACAAGACGTCGTTAAGTAAAGGTCCGCAGACGTTCGGAACCTATTAGCTCCATTTGTGTATTTTTTCCGGTTTAAAATGTTAAGTTTTTGTCAAAAAAATTAAGTATTAAAATTGTATAAACTAAGACGATTGCTGATGCTTATACTTCAATTTAGGTTACTCCTATCCACATAGGCTATAATGTTACGGAAGTGTTTTGTGTGCCTCTATAAGCGAACTATAATTGGTACATAATTCAGTTTAAATACTGCAGAATATTCTAAAATAAATCGCAATAACAAATAAAAGTTACACGACATTTAGCATCAATTTTGAGTGTTAGAAAACGGACAGACGACCTTACAGACAGACATACAGACAATTTATATAAATTATATATATTGAACTCAATTTTTATATATTTTGCAATCTTTCGGAAATTGCTAATAAGAATTTTTTTTTCATGTATTATTTATTCATCCGAGTAGTTAAAATGAATATCTTCATTCTGGTTCCTACATGAAATCTTCTAATAAAGCCGTTTTTATTTACCTTTACGAATCACTCTTAACGTGTGAACATAATTCAAAATCTGCATATATTAGGCGACTTTAATTTGTGGTCTTACATACAACTGGTGACAATATGTAAGTAATAAGTTAAAGGTTCAAAATTTCTATAATTTTTATTTTTTTTTTTCTGTGGGAAATATTTTATTTGCTTAAGAAAGAGAATAAATATTTAATTCATATCAAAGTATCATTTTTTAAAGAAGACTGTAAAAAAGAAAATATATTTATGTTTCGTAATCATTAAAAAAGTATTATCATACATTTCATTTTCAGATTTTTTTAGTTCAACTAATCCTCCATAGAGTGAAGGACATTACGATTAAGGTATTTGCTCAAATGTTTGGAAATGTATATATTTTCGTTTTATTTATAAGTAACATATTTCTGCAACTTTTGTTTGAAATTTATTTTTACCACTGAAATTGTAAATCTAACTAACTAAATTATAAACATCTACAAAAACGTTTCTATAGTTATTTTATTTTTGCAAAAAATGTCAGCAGTTCAACATGTAGTAATGCAATATTATTTTAATTATATATACCGGGTGTCCTAAAAAGGACTGAGTGATTTTAAAATTCAATAACTTGCAAACGGTGACAGATATTTAAAAAAATTCTTGCAGAAGCGTTATGCATAAGGTCAAAAGTTTCTTTTACAGTGATTTTCGATTTTAGTTCGAAATACAAACAATAGATGGTGCTGTAAGCAATAGGCGCTAAAAACAGGCTCGATTTTTTGTTCGATCTCTTCTTCATGCCGAAAAAGGAGATGGAAATGTATTAAGTGGGTCCCGACGGACCAAAAATCGAGCCTGAATTTAGAGTCTATTGATCGCAGCGCAATCTATTATTTGTAATTCAAACTAAAATAAAAAGTCACTGTAAAAAAACGTTTGACCTAATGCATAACCCTCCTGCAAGAATTTTTTAAATATCTGTCACCGTTTACAAGTTATTGAATTTTAAAATCAGTCAGTCCTTTTTAGAACACCCGGTATATATATATATATATAATTATATATATATATATATTAATCTTACAGAAAATACTGATGATCTGTAGTAAAAGAAAAAATAATATAGCAACATTTGGTACAGTGAAGAGAGTAATATGATGCGGTTTTAAGAGAAATACTAAGGATGGTAATTTTAATACCAATAATTCCGTAGTCAAAATTGTTAAAAATGTCATAGGCGAAAGGAGTTTCAATTTTGCACTTAACATAACGGGGCATCCTAGTTATATAAAGCAGATTACACACAAAACATCATTAATAAACACGGGACATTAATAATGTTCTGTGTGGCAATTGCCATTAACTAGGATTTTAATTTTAACTAGGGAATAATTTTTTCCTTCCATCCCTGAAGTGACACTTTACACAACATCGAATGGAACTTTTGGAGCACTTTCTGCTAAATGAGGGATTAGATAACGCAACAGCGAAGCTAAAAGAACCACTAAAGATTTAATTCTCGCTGATAAATGCAACTATGCTGTCTAGACTCTTTTTAATTAAAACATACTCAAGTCATTTCATGCATTTCCGTGATTCTGCCATCGTGTAACTATCTTTAATTGCAAAATATTAATACTTTACTCTATTTTCTCTTTGCGATAATTTTCTTCAAATCCTACAATGTTTTCAAAGTCAAATACGTTCAGATATAAATCACTGTTCAATACTGTATATTTTTTATATAATAAAAAAGTAGTGTTATTAAGAAAATATAAATATAACAAACATAGTAAATCGAAAACATCAAACGGCATAACTTTCCTATATTTTCAAATTCGATTGCAACACTTAAAAAAATTTTTCGGTGATCGGTAGAAAGAATCCATTTAATCTAAATTATAGCAGTAAAGTGAAATTAATTTAAGTCATAGGATAAAATAAATCGCTAATGTATGTAATGTAAATAATGCTCATAAATCAGTATATACAAGGTCATCGAAAAATAATGCCTAGATTAAAAAAAAAATATAACATCGAAACATTTTATGTTAAATGAGTAATTCTTTGAGTACACGATACCTGGTGAACGCAAGTTTGGTTTTAGTTCACCAGAATTCGTTTGCGTGTCTGTGTTATGCGTGGATTAGTTACGAAGTCGTCAAGGTCAGCCGACGCGTCAGACTGCAGCTGCTCAGTACGATGTTGACCGTGCAACAAAAAGCACGTTGCGTGATTTGGTATGCGGGTTATTTCATAACAAAATTACTGGATCTTTCTTTTTCGAAGAAAAAACCATGTATTGAGCAGCTGCAGTCTGGCGCGTCGGCTGACCTTGACTACTACGCAACTAATCCGTGCATAACACACACACGCAAACGAATTCTGATGAACTAAAACCAAACTTGCGTTCACCAGTTATCGTGTAGTGAAGGAAATATTCATTTAACATAAAATGTTTCGATGTTATGATTTTTTCAAATCTAGGCATTACTTTTCGATGCCCCTGTATTACTGATATACATAAAATGCTATTAGTTCATAAAGTAGCATAATTGTATGTAAACATTATTTCATTTTTCTTAATTTAATAACGTAAACTTTGAGTCCTTCTTATCAGCAGTAACTATAAAAGTTTCCCCTTTTAAAATAGAATTCGGTTATAGACAGTTTCATTTTTCACGCCTTTTGTTATGACTTTCCTTAACTTGGGTGTCGTGCACTCCACCACGGAGCATTCTAGTGTAATTTGTGTTTTGCCGTTTGGCAACATCTTATAATCATCAGTAGTTTGTTTATCGACGACTATGTGCACCTTTGGTGTGATCTCTGGATCAACATCTCTCCGAACACTGTACATATGAATTTGTGTATAATGTGTTGTGGATGTAAAATATATTAAAATAACAACTCGTGCTTTAACTGAACCAGCGAACATTTGTATTCAAATAATACTCACACCATTTTATACCTTTTTATTGTACTAAAATAATAAAAATAAAATCAATTACTAGTCTAGACAATTGCTGTATAAAGCAATTAACTTATATAAGCTTACTATTCCGAATGAAAAATCACATACACGAGGATATTTGAGCCATTTTGAAGCAAAAACCTTTACAATGGTACATATCCGTATAATAAGTCAAAAAACCGTTTCTAAGGTAAGTTATTTAGGTAAGTGAAAGAAGCAGAATCTGATGTGGCTTTTCTAATAGTCCCACATTGCACTTTCATTATAAAATTCACATTTCAAAGAACATAACTTGTAGGAAACCCTTACCGTTACATACAGTCCTGAAAGTTTATATCATTCTAAACGTTATAATTGATACGAAAGAAGTGATGCATTTAAAGTATTTATTAATGTAAAATTTTCATTTCATTTTTTTAATTATTTCATAAAATTTAGTCAGTATCTGTGCGTGAATATTCATACAGTGGTTCACATATGATTGATAAAGTCAATCATTTCTCTATTGATAAAAATTTGAGCATATACCATACAAGATGAAAATTGTGTATTATCATTTTACCCATTTGTAGTTTCAGGAAATATGTAACAACTCGTCTACATTTTGATAAAACAGCATTGTAAAATCTATAAAAATATAACAAGTAGGGTAGCATATACTGGAGGGTAGCGAACAATTTTGCATCCCCATAAGAAATGTTTAAAAAATGTTTTTGATCCAAATGAAGTGCAAATTAAAATAAGATAAAATTTACTGAATCAAAATATAATGAATCAAAATTACATAAAAATATTTTATTGGGATTTAAGATTATGTGTAACGTATATGTAAGTATAACGCTATAAAAATTATACTTGAAATTATATTTTAGTAATTAATAAAATATATGTAATTAAATGTGATTTCTCTTATTGCAACTTATATGAAAAATAATTAATATCCAAGTTTATACTTAGTTATATGTAACAGAAAGCTAACCGATCAGGTGACATCTTAAAAGTTTGTGTTTTTTTTTTTATTTTATTCATCACCGAAAGTAATGCTAAAATGGGAAATAGGAACTTCTATATACAACACTGGAATTAAACACAAAGTTGCCATATTTATATATCGAAAATTTTCCTTAAAATGCGTTTCGTTTATGAATAGCTTGGCTTCTAAATCTTATTTTAGTTTGCTAATTTTGTGAGCCTAAGTTATACTAGATATGTAATTAAACAAACTGCAATTAAAATACTATTTTCAATCAATCGAATTTAGACACGTTCAGCTTAATGGTGTATTTCATGTATTTTGCTACAATATCTTGATTTAGAAATTCAGTCACCATCACTGTGCCAAAATGGCTCCGTCGTGTGCCTTAGGTTCAATGTTGCAAACCTAGAGAATATGTAAGAACAATATAATAGTGTTTTGTTTAAGATAATAGTCTTTTTTACTTTAATTTTTTACATTATCTTTTGCTTTACTTTTCTCTACTTTTCATTAATTTAGTATTTGTACAGTATGTTCAACTAATGCTCTAGGAAACTGGATTATATATATATATATTTCAATTTGAATGATTAAAACTCATTCCATTGTGAAGAGAGTATTTCTTAAAAAAAAAAAAAAATTAAAATTCAAAATTAGAAATTTTCGAAACATTAGAACATAAACTTACACTATGTGCAAAATTACTTAAAAGATGACACAGTATTTAAAAAATGTTAAATTATTTTAATACCTTAGTACTTTCAACTATAAAAACATAGTCTTCTTCAGAGGAATATAAGAAATACAACAGTTATTGACACCTAATTTTCAAAATCCACGTAGATGGTGACGAAAGGAGTGAAAGTGGAAGATAATTTATAGATCCGGAAACATTGGGAAAATAAAACATGGATATAGGGAAGTGGAAAATAATTGCCCCCTTAATGGAGTTCGGGATATTCTACATATTTCTTCGTAAATAGCTTTTACATGTGTAATTATGCCTTACGATTATTTTTATTAATTATTGTTATTATTATTTTACATCTCGAAAATTTATTTCGGCAGCAAATACAAATATTCTTTAAATAAATTCGGCAAATAATGCACATGAATATACAATTGTTATTATTTATTTTTATAGTTACGTAACCTAATAGGGAATCTCGAAATAATCGTAAACAGGTATTACATCTAATTTAAAAACACAAAACCTAGAATACCTTCGTCCTTTTAAGCACAATCCAGTCATTCAATTATCTTAAATCTTTCAGAACGTCGTCGTAACAGCAGCATTACTTTCTATGGGAAGTTTTATTCGAAATTTCAAGATCGAATTTCTTTAATTGGTTCGGATTTTCAGATAAAATAGCAAAAATTAAAATGCTTTCGTTATATGAAGCATGCATTTTTAAATGAAAATTTAGTGAATGTTTTCCACAAATATTTGATGACATTATATTTTAATTAAATTTTAAAATCGTAATATTTAAACGTTTGCATTCTAATTATTTTAATAATTCTATTCAACATAATCATACTGTTCCCGGATAATCTTGTAATTATTTTAAATTTACAATTAGCATATATAAAACAATTACGAAGCCTCCATTGAAGTTTTGAGAAAATGGATTAAAAAAAAAATCCCTGTCAGCTTGGACTACCAGCGGAGGTAGATTTCGAAGTTAAATACTAATTTCACCAACAAAAACTAAATCAAGATTAGAGATAAACCCAGTTTAATAATTTTATATGGCCGCTTTTCACGAGCTGTTAATTTCATTTTTCTCTAAGAACTGGTTTTATCAGGTTAATACGATAATTTTTCTTCAACCGCTATTTATTTTAATTTGCTTTTGCTGTAAGAGTTGATCCTATAAAAAACTTGTCAGTGTAAAAGTAATAGATCATATAAAGAAGATTTATAATAAATTTAGGCGGATTTGATATCTTGTGAATTGAGGAAGTTTTGAATTTTTTTTTCCTTCTCTTTTAGTTTTTTATTATACTTTCTGTTAGAGTTGGCCCGATCAAAAACTTGTCACTATAAAAGTTGTAGATAGTATTGAGAAGATTTATAACTAGTTTAAGGGAATTTGATATCTTGAGAGTTGACGAAGTTATGAATTTTTTCCTCCCTTAAACCCTACTTTTTTCGACCCTTAGTTTTATCAATAATTTCTTGTAAATGTTTGGCTCTTTTCCTAGATGTAATAATACCTTCAGATTTGATATGCATATTAATTATAAATGTACACAGTTTTTTTCTGCTTTCACAAAACTCCTCCCTATTTCTACTCCATTGCTCCGATTTTGCCCATTAAGGAACACGACTGAGATTTTCTACCCTTGATTGTATGCATCAGTTTGGAAAAGATTTATGCAAAATTATGGTAATTATCGTGTCCATAAAAAAGTGATATATATCTATAACGTTTTGAACTGGGAGTGGATATGGGTTCTAAGGGTCATAATGCGCATAGATCTGCAAAAATTTCTCAGAAATTCCAACATAGGAGAGAATGTAATAGGTGGTATTTCTTGAAAAATACACCTAAAGTGTTATCGTGAACCTTTTAAGTCGTACCATTTGTAATATTATAAATGAGTTGGAAATATTTTTAGATATCAAATAAACTAGGGGATCGTACCCGGGCATCCCGGGTTAAAGAATATAGGTGAAAAGATTTTTTTAATTGAAAATTAATATTTTTTTTATATGCAATATTTTTTTTTAGATTGCCCACTTACATTAAAAAAGCATTTTTCATATGGAAAATACGAATTATACAATCAATTAAATTTTTGAAATTTATCAAAAGCAATATTTTCTTATTAGCCGCATGCTAAGAGTTATTTGACCAAGATTTTGCTACTTACGGAATCCTTTTATATTCTGATAATTTCAGAGACATGTCTGTTAAATTTGTGTTTTATTTATAATATTTTGTTTATTTATTCATAGGGAAGTTTGTTTTTTTTAAATGGATATTAGCCGTAATAAAATGATGAACTCTTTCATTTGTTTTAAGGGAAAACGGATTAATCATTCGTAATGGATTTCCGCGCGATATAGGTAAATTAAAAAATATTTCACGTTTTAAATTTGTTTTTAAAACCATAGACAATCAGTAAACTGAGGTGAACTTTGCAAACAAATTTGAAAAAAAAATCCTATTTCGTGATCTAAAAATTTAAATTGCAGGATTACAAATATGTTAGATTTGTGTTTTTCCAATATTATTCTTCTATTTGTTTATAAAGGAAGTATTAATTTCGTTAATTAGTCTTTCACAAATATGTTAAATTGGTGTTTTTTAATATTATTCTTTTATTTGTTTATAAAGGAAGTATTAATTTCGTAAAGCAAAAATAGTCAGAAACATATGCTGAAAAATGATGCTTTATGTGCAAAATGTTTATTATTATTATCTATTGAAACCGGCACGTGATAAGATAAACTTTAAAAAAATCATGCTTAAAAATTATTTTTGAAAATATAATACATCAGTCAATTAAGATAC
This sequence comes from Maratus speciosus, assembly GCA_963932465.1. Taxonomy (NCBI): domain Eukaryota; kingdom Metazoa; phylum Arthropoda; class Arachnida; order Araneae; family Salticidae; genus Maratus; species Maratus speciosus. The sequence goes on from OZ010791.1 coordinate 423,721,270, forward strand.
AGTTTTTAAACAAATTGCATTTGAAAGTAAATTTTTTCCCTATGCGACAAAAATTGAAAATGTACGATGGTCAGAAGATTAAAAAATTGCAGTAGCGAAAATTTCAAGACCGAAATTTTACCGTGAAGTGTTGCCATTTGCAAAATGACGTCAGCATTACGCACAGATACGTTTGTTCTTTATAATATATACTTAATCAGCAAAATATAATAAAGATCAGTTATTAGGGTGTGGTTATCAATTGATGCTCTTATGCTTGGTATTCCGGAATGAAAAACAGCAATTTTTGCCTTCTCAAAATTTGCATACGCACTTCTAATATCCATATTCATCATTTTTTAAAAATTTGTATTTTGTTTGATCATTTAAAAATCATTTTAACACAAAACTTGAAGTCACGATTGTCAGCAACATCCTTTATGTTAACAGACGCACTCTTTACTTGAGATTCTAATCTCGATTCCGGAGAGTAAAAATTTCCGTAATTTATGTTTTTTAGACGCATTTGTGTTAAAATGTCTAGTTTTGTCTAAGAAAATGATCTTTTTCTTTTAAATATGACTTCATTTTCACTTAAATAAGCATTTCGCCTAGTGTCTAAAACTTAATATTAGTACACATGCAGAAGGAAAAACAATATAGAAAATTTATGAGGAAAAATGCGTGTTTTCAAAAGCAGTAGGTCATTTTCCGTTATTATGCCCCTAATATAATATTCTGCTCCTAATGGTATTTGGCGCCACTAAACCCTATACAATAATTTTTATCAACAATTTTGCATTTTTATCAGAAAATAGCATGAAAAAAGATAAAAATATCTCATTATTTATCTCTTGTCTGCAATAATGAAAGCTATCTAATTTTCACAATTTTGAAGAAATTTCATAAAATGCTTAAAAAATTAAAATATAAAAGTGGGGATATTTTAAAAAAAAACAGATAGTGTGATCACATCTACAAATGAAGAGATTTTAGTTTTTAAAAAATATATTAGTAAAATTGTTTCAGCAGAAATATCAGGGCAGATGAATAAAACTCACACTTGTGTTTTAAATATATAGATTATATAAAATTAAATTAAGCAAATTATGTTATTTTGATAAAATTATAGTAGAATATCCTAAAGAATAATATTTTATTATTCGAGAGAATTTTGGACAAAAACTTCGGGAACGTGATATTAGTTTAAACCACGAAATATTTGTTTCCTTGTCTAACAAGGCGAAGCAAATCCATCCAGGTGAAAATCATCAGTTTCTATAATATATATCGCTATTATTTTCATGCCAACTCTCTTCTATAAAGACACTTTAAATTTTTGTAAAACTTTGCGTTTTATCAGTGTGTGATTTCGATTAAATTATTTTGAAAAGTGAAGCATTTTCACCTGTGAAGAATTTCAAAGTAGCTGGGGTGTGAAAATGACACACTTCTACAAAACATAATTCAGGTTTAAGAATTAAAATACATGCTTTGTTATGAAATGGCGTCATTTGCATCCGCTAAAGCAAACCACTTTTTCAATCCAGACGTAAACTTAGTCTGTTGAAAACTATGCATATGACGTCATTATCACGGAATAACAGACAATATTCTTGACATTGGCCATATTTAATTTTTTTTTAAATTTTCAGGTTTTATGAGAAAATGGCAACAAAATATGCAGTATCTCCCATTTTCGACTATTTTCCGTTTACTTTCAATAGAAACGGGGTACTTTTGTTGCCACAATAAGAAACATGGTATTTAAAAACTACAAAAAAATTAATATCTCAAAAATAAATTGAGATACAGCTTTCAAACAAATTGAAGTTAAAAGGGAATTTTTTTCCTTATACGACGGTGTAAAAATTTAAAAAGTGCAATGTTTAGAAGTTTAAAAATTTGCAGTAGTGAAAATTGCAAAACCAAAATTTTATTTCAAATTTCAAAGTATTGCCATTCGCAAAATGACGTATGCGTTACGCACAGATATGTTTGTCCTTTATAATATAGATAGTTTAAGTATAATTTTGGAACGTCATATTCACCCTGAGATTATATATAAGAACATTTACACCTACAAAATCAAAATTATGATTTAATTTGGATGTTTTATTACTAAAATTGTGCCAAAAATTTTAAATGTAGGTACAATAAATAGACGATTAGCTCGTATCCAGCTATTAAATAGACGATGATTCATGATCATTGATGCCTTAATGATTTTGGCCCCTGACAATGGCTGTGTGAATCAGTTGAAAGCGCTTGTGTGTCAAATGTTAATCATTATTTTAACCTCCAGGATGGTTTTTATGGTTTAAAACCTATAATATTTGTAGCATATATTTAGTAATAAAAAATCATAATTTTGATATTGCATGTTTAAATGTTCTTATACTATTAAAACAATTGCGTATTTTGCTTTTTTATGTTAAACAGAATTATTTTAATTATAAATATATTTTTAAAATAATTCTCAGTAACTATGGAAACTTTTCAGTAAAAATGTATGATTTTATACTCTTTCATGCGTACACATATTTAAAATAATATTATGTATTAATGAAACAAATGAATAAATTGATAGAACATCTAATTGAAAAACACAAAAGTGTAAAATATCTCCGTTACTTTCTGTACGACACAGCCATTCAATTATCATAAATCTTTCAGAATGTCCTTGCAATAGTAAGATTCTCGTGTCAGGGAAATCTTATTGCGGATTTGAAGAGAGCAGTTCCTTTAACTTGTTTCTTTTCAACATAGATATATAGAATGTTCTAAGTGAAATAAGCTGTATGGTTTTTCTTTGAATAAAGATAAAATTGTGAAACGTTAGTAAAATAATTATGCCAGTGTTTTTTGTAATATTAATTTTAGAATATAAATCTAATAAACATTTTTTTAATCCTCCCTTCTACATTTTTCTTTTAAAAAAAATAACAGTTTTGTGAATGCAATCTATTTATTTTAATATAATTTATTTGTGACCTTAAACTTTTTAATGCTTCTTATGAAATACTTAAATGAATCAAATTCAATTATTTCAGCTCTTAGAAATTAATCTTAATATGAAGGCAAATTATTAATATAAAAAAAATCTTAATAGGAATGTAAATTAGTTCTGCTTAAATATTTGGCAAAGATTCATTAGAAATACTGGAAAAAATGATGAATGCAAATAATTTCAGCTCTTAATATTGAACTTTGTATGAATACAAAATATTTTTCTGAATATAAATTATCTTAATATGAATGTGAATTTTTAATATGAATGAAATTTTTCTTAATGTAAAAGTAAAATATCTTAATATGAATGTGCATTTTTTCACCCCTTAATATTTTGCAGTGCTTCTCATGAAATACTAATACTTTTCGATAAGAGAAATTAGCAACTTCAGACCATATGTTTTTACAAACATTTAAAGTCATACGATTTCTGAAAACAAGCTAATAACTAGTTCGAACATTTAATTGAAATACTTAAGTGTCAAATATATAAATTTGCTTGGCACAGACATTAAGATTGTGCTGTCACTGTACCTTAATCGGGTAAATATTAATCCGGGTAAGGAAAAAGTAATTTTTTAAACTGGTTTCAATTCAACATTGATGTCAGTGCTGCAGTCGTTAAAAAACCAGAGGGCACCTGCTATAGGCTGAGGGTCAGTAAGATATACTTTTCCCCTGGCTTATGACAAACGTATTGGAGTGTATTGCATTTATATTTTTAAAATATATCTTGAGAAGATTAATATTTTTAACTTATTTTTTCTCTGTAATGCTCTTAACCCTTTACTACTGTGACAAAAATTGTCCCAAAACTACTGTGAGCGGTCTCTCAGACTGATAAATCAAAACATGAATAAAATATCAACTAAGAGGTAAAAAATGCTTTGCTTACCAATACTTATCTACTTATTTGATTTTTAAATCATCTTTCGAAACATGAAGTTTATTTTTGAAGACTAAAAGTCTGATAAACTGTTATATGGTAATAGTAAGAGAAAGCGATTTATTGTAGGAGATCGAAGAAAAGGAATATGTAGTTTTAAACTCATCTAATAATCGTTGAATAAAAATGAATTTTTTGTAAAAATATGTAAATGTTAAATAGTAAAAATTAGATTATATTTGCATAAAAAATATCGTTATATAAATAAAATACTCTCGTAAATTAAAGTTTATGTACAATCGTGGAAAAAAAAAGTAAACACCCCCTACTAACCCTTCAACAAATTATCGTAGAAGAAAGTTACTGGTACCGAACGAAAGGGAATAAAGTCTACTTTTAAATTATATAGATAAAATTTGATTAGGTTTTTTTTTAATTGTTTAAAATTTTTAAAATTTGCTTACATATTAAAACGAACCGTAACTTTGTTTTTTTCAATAGCAGTACACAATTCTGACAGCATAAATGAACTCTACACCCTTCAATTAGCCTAAAAACAAATTTTTATGCAATTCGTACCATAAGTGTCTGAGAAATTAATTATTTTAAAACGAGCGTATATTAAGGGCTGTATCCAAATTGAAGTTCGGAACTCGATTGCTCACCGAGAGAGCCCTCATCTTGATCAAGGCACCTTTAGAAGTCAATGAAGCCTGCTAGATTACACGACAGCAATAAAAATTTCAAAATATCTAGTAACTCCTATTATAGACGGCCCCTTAAACCATTATTTTGCCGTTTTTAAGCATAATTTGAAAACTACTTGGAAGAAAAATGTGAAATTTTAGATTTCCATTAAGCAGGACTTAATATATCTAATTCCATCAAAAAAATTGTAGGTTGCAATTCATAATTTTTTCGAGTATTGATTTCATAAATCATAATTCGTATCATAAAGTTATAAAAACTTCAATTTCAGCGTATGTATGTTTGGGTATATTAATATTATTGCTACACAAAAAATTAGCACATTAGGAGCATAATTTCTGGAGATATAAATAAAAATATGAAAATGTAATTTAACATTAGAAGTACTAAATTTTGAATGCTTATAATTGAAAAATTTATCATTCAAATTTCTTGAAATGCGATGTCTAGGCATAGTTTGAACCGAAGTTTTAAAATATCTCGTCAAAATTGGGTATTGTCAATCAAAAAAATGAAGTTTGGATTCGTTTTAATAGGTAGATGGCCCCCTAAGCAAATGCTATATGCATCATTTAAATGTAGACTTTATTTCCAATCGTTCGGTTCCAATAACTTTCTTCTACGATAATTTGTTGAGGAGTTAGTAGGGGTGTTTACTTTTTTTTTTCCACGACTGTACATTAGGGTGGAACGAAAAAACCAAATTTTTAATTTCGATATGTAATAGAAATAAAAAGTTGTCTAATGCCCTTGTTAAGACAGTGTTAAAATATTTTAACAAAAGTAATATATTTAGAGGTGCCGCAAAAGACTTGAATATATGTATTTTTAAGTAGATTTTACGAATTTTGATAAATTTGGTTTAGTAAAAAAATAAATAAATAAATAAATAAAATAAATAAATAAATAAATACCAAATGCCTGTTTTCAATTTTTAAGTAATACACATAAACGACTTTACAGTAGATATTTACAGTTTTATACTGCATACCTTTAATATTTATGCTACTAAATCAAATCTAGCATCTTTTAATTTCCAGTTTTTTTAGATTTTAACAGTATTTCGTAATAACATTTCGATTAACCTTACTTTTAACTTAAAAACGCGGCAAAACATTTTTTAGTTCTGAAAATTAATAGTCAAATGGAGAACAATACTTGTTTTGAAGTGACCTTGATTCAGGCGAAATATTATTGCCTGGTGTAGGGTGGCGGAGGAGGAAGAGAAGCATGTAAAAGTAGCAATGGTCTGGTTGCATGTTTCTGTCGTCAGTCAGTACAGGCAAACGAATCGTTTGAGCAACAAATGTTTTTATGCTGTTCTTTACTGGATTTGTTTTGTTTTTGTATATGTCAGTTTGAATATTTGTATAATAATTTATTAGTTAATACTTTATCTTTAGAGTGATGGCAATGTCAAGACCAGTTCATACCACACAAAAGTTAGAATGCCCAATTTTTGGGTACCATAAACAATTAAGGGATATAAGATTTTCAACTTATTATGACAGTATGAAATATTATCTTTATATACGACATGAGCTGAAACAGACAAAACATCAGTGAGAACAGAGTGAAATACTTGATATACTTATTAAGAAAGTTGAATCTATTTGGTCGTCAGCATCTATTCCTGTAGTACCTCGCACTCGCATGGTAGAAATAGGAAAAAACCTATCACGATAAATACAGAAGTATTTTAATATCAAAATGTAGAAAAGGTACAGAAAAATATGATTTGATTGCAGTAAAAATTTTAAATGAAAGCAAACATCTTTTTTATGTAGCAACCTGTAAGTGCAAAGAATTTTCTGCCTGTAAGTGCGAAAAAAGAAAAAAAAGTACCTAAACTTGAGAAAGATTTTTTACTTGTCCAAAGACCAGTGAGAAAAATGTGTATAATTGGAGTCTATAAAGTTATTTCCAAGATATTAACACAAAGAAAAGAGAGGAAGCAACAGGTAATACAGCAACAATTAAAGTATAACTACAATCAGAAATTAGTAGTTAAGGCTACTAGAGAAGCTGAAAATGATGCCATTCAATCAGATCCTGAGCAAACATTTAAAGGAACAGTAATATACAATCCCAAAAATTCCTCTACTTCTTTTTTGGATTCATTTACAAGCGAGCAAATGCGAAAATGTAGCACTTCCAACAGTAGCAAGTACTTGTGACCGAACTGGGGTTTCAGACAGAGTTGCTGCGACTATCGCAAGTGCTGTTCTTAAAGATGTTGGAATGATTACAGAGGATTACAGAGCAAGGTAATTGATAGGATGAAAATTCGAAGAGAGATAGCCAAGAATCGAACAAAAGAGATAGTAAGAAGCCTTAACCAAGTTGGAGATAATATAGGTTTATTTTTCGATGTAAGAAAAGATAAAACGATTGTGCAAGATAAAAAAGGAAACACATTTTACAAAAAGACTGTCATCGAAGAACATATCACTTTATTAAAAGAGCCCAATTCATCCTTTCTAGGACATGGTATCCCTGCTTTTGGAACAGGTGAAGCTATAAAAAACAGCATGACAGCCTACTTTAATGGTAACAATCATTTGAACATATCAACTGTAACTGCTATTGGGTGTGATGGGACAGCCACAAACACTTAAGTTAATAACGGTGTGATTGCTTTAACAGAAAAAGATCTAAATAAGCCACTACTGTGGCTTATTTGTTTGTTACACTTAAAGGAATTGCCTTTGCGCCACCTGTTACGTTAATTAGATGGAAAAACAAAGGGTCCTAAGGAATTTGGCGTGGTTTTCGGCAAACAACTTGAAAATTGTAACGAACTTCCAGTGGTTAAGCTCTTGCCACTAAAATTTCAAAAATTTCAATGGCCGCAATTTTGAAACAAGATGGCGGATGAAACTGGCCAACGAACTTGGTCGAGACAGTAGTATGTACTATGCATATGAAAAATTTCATCCAAAGCGGTTCAAAAATTCGAGAGTTACAGCATGACAAAATTCAGATATAAATATATATATATAGTATATATATAATTTTATTAATATTATTAATGTTTATTGTTAATTTATTAAAATTAAAACATTGAATATGGTTAAATAAAATAAATGATCGTTTTTTGTATTTTATTATACTTTTCAATTAAGTGGATTATTATTTTTGTCAAAATACTTTTGAGCACTACTGTATTATTTAAAAAACTGTGTTTGAACAACTATTTGTAAGCAAAAAAGTAATTACAACAGTTAAATTCAAATTGATATTACATCTTGATTTTTTTGAAAAAAAGCTCATTTATTTCCCTTTTTCAGAAAATGAATGCATAAATTTACATCAATTAAACTTAATATTATCGTTGTTATAGTAAAGAAACATCTATAGATTGCTGTTAAAAAGAATATTTGATTTTAAAAATGTGAAAATAAAACAGTGAAAAAAATTATAATTTTATGTTAAATTTGGACTTTTTGTAAAAAAAATCCGTATTTTTAAGTCTCTTGCGGCACCTCAAGATATAAATTTAGAACGAAAAATCTTCGTAGTTTTATTGTTAACAGACAAAGACAACTTTTAATTGCTATTAGAAAATTATTTGCTGAAATAAATATTTTGCACTATCCTTTCGTTCCACCCTACTGTACATATTTACATAATTCTTTTAAATAAAGTTAAATACTTGAGAACTTACATATCACCATAGAAAAAAAATAAAAACAATGCCTTTTTTTATTACACCGTACAAAACATTCAGCTGTAATCAATGCCTAGCATTCTCGAACATTGAAGTCAGATTCTCGATTTCATTTGAAAAGTGCTGAGTACAATAATAATATAAAAAAGTGCTCTTATTTCAATATCATCTATATCACAAATTTCGTGTCTGGTTTGATTGGAATAACACAATTTACAATCTTTAATTTTTACACTTTTCCATTAAACTATAATTTCTATAACGTTTATAATAAATAGAAAATTCCAAGTTTCTTCTGGTTCTGCTTTATGCCCAGTTTTTGCAGGACCTTTTAAACTCTGCAGCAGCACCACAATATTATGTTTTGGTGTTCGAACAACACGATTTTGTTCTTTTGTAGGCCACATAAATTATTTTTTTCCATAAAAATACTCGTGTTACATGAAATATTTTTCTCATTGCCCAGTGATAATTCCGAAGGGGAATCGTGATCACTTTCAATAAATTAATTTTAGAATATTCAGAATCGGATATTCTATGTCGGACTAAATTTTTACAGGCCCCTCAATTTCACTTTGTTTGAGGTGCACTGGACGTTTTCTAGAATAATTAGATTCCACTTTTTCCATATCATGAAATAAAAGTATAAAATTATCCACAAAATAAAAATGTCCTTCTTGGACAAAAACAGAATCACAACTACTGACAGACCGCTCACAGTGATAACAAGCGGTCTGACAGAGCGCTTTCATAATGAAAAGAGTAAAAACAAAAAATTACAAAAGCAGCTAGTAGAATGAAAAGCGGAATGTGTCCTTGGGGGTGGCATTTCAGGAAGGTAGAGGTAAGGGTGAGGATCATTATCTATTCTCAGGGGTAGAAATGAATGCGGGAAAATCTGGAGCGGTCTGTCACACCGCACACAGTAGTTATGGGCTGAAGGGTATCTATCTGTTTTTATCTGTTGTCAAAATATTTCTGAAACATATACTTAATTTTATGCGAAGTGTTACAATAATACTTGGCTTCGCTATCCTTTTAGCGCATATACTATAGTAAATATATATTTTAAAATAATTTGACAGCTTAAGAAAGAAATAAGTTTTAGGATCAGTATAGAAAAATAATTTAAAATATTAATTTACTGTTGACATATTTTAAAAATACGAATGCTTTGCTCTAGCATATCTTTAACGTTCGAACGGAGAATTTGCCAACAGTCTTATCTTGAGAAATAGAGATTATACAGAGTTTCCTTAAAAAATCTGAGCGGTAAAAGACATATACCACCGTATACCTTCTATGACAGCCCTTAAATATACAGGACGCGGCAGGAAGATGCGAACAAAATAACGTCTGTTTTCAAATTGAAACAGACACTAGAGATAGAGCATTTTTTTACATTTTAACGTTCTGTACAGGTGACCACATACACAATTATGACACTATTACAATTATGACATAGATGACATTATTCACTGAAACAACCGTCAGCCGCAATAACCGCCTCTACGCGATGTCTAAATTGACTGCAGGCATTAATAAGATGGGTGTTGGGAACGTCTGCCATTACATGCACATCAGTAGCGCAGTCAGCGGCTACTCTGTTAAACATTTGCAGCATTCTGGCAGGGCATTTGACCGTTTTTTTCCGAAAACAGTTACACAACCGTAATTTTAACACTATTCTGACCATATTATTGGCCATTTTATGGTCAGACTATAGTTAAATTATGGTTATGAAACCGTTTCTTTAAAAAACGGTCAAATGACCTGCCAGAATGCTGCAAAATTTTTAACAGTGTACAATGTCTTGTGTATGACTATTGGAGTTTGAATCAACTGTGCCCTCACGTATTAACACATCGGATTAATATCTCGGTAGCTATTGGTTAACAATTTAAGAATGACATTGCATTGAAAACTATTGACCAGACAATATTGCGTTGTATGGCCTATATGGGATAGTGCAGTATCATGTTGAAAAACTTAAGGCCTCCAATGGGTTACAGAAGTTATCCAGAGCTTTTACGCCGTAGTATAAGCAACAACATTGATTCTGGTAACTTTAAGAATAAAATGTAGAGGTACCAGGACAGTTCTGCACATGATCCTTCGAATCATTAGTAAGGCTGAAACTTTTCTGTGCATTACGGACTGAAATTCTTCGGGGATTATACACAGACTTCTTTCACAACCTTCACTTATCCACACATATTTTTGTGGTTCACTTTGTAGAAACTGGACCCGCCAAGTACGAGATTCGTCCCGTAATTCACTTTTTGCACGCCAAAGGGACTCCGGCCGTGGATATTCGTCGTCAGTTGACAGAGGTGTATGGCGAGAAGTGTATGTCAGTTCAACACGTCCGAAAGTGGTGAAGGGAGTTTAGTGCCGGTCGGAATCAAGTCCACGATGAAGAATGGAGTGGACGATGGTCAGTTTCGGAGGCGGTTATCGAGATGGCGGTTATCGGACCTCGCACCTAGTGATTATCACTTGTTCCCGAAGTTAAACGAACACTTAGGTGGCCAATGCTTCCGGAGAGACGATAACGTCAAAGAAGAAGTGTAACGCCTCCTCAACGGGTTGGCGGTGGAGTTGGGACATTGGGATACAGAAATTGGAGCACCGTCTACAAAAATGCGTAGAAAAAGATGGCGATTGTGTGGAGAAATAGAGCAAACTTTCTTCGTTCCAACGATGTAAATTTCTATGACAATAAACAATGTTGTCTATTTGTAAATTTGATAGGAACCTTATTTCTGGATCGACCCACGTATTTTTGACCAATTTTAAGATAAACTGCCCCCTTAAATGTGCTTTATCTAAGTAAACATTCATTGCTTAGCATATTTGTACCTTTTTCGTCAATTATTTTGTTAAAACATGAAAATTTCCACTTTGTTTTGCCCCTTTCTCACGACAAACAGAAAATTTCGCAATCTTACGTATAAATTCATAGAAATACTCCTATCCAGTGCAGCATTATTGTAAAATCACAAGGGTGTGCAGGCAACTTCGTTAATTAAAACTTTTTTGTAATAAAAATAGAATTTTTAAGTGCATACATTTTCTATTAAAGCTCGAAACGTTCGCAAATCTACGTTTAAAATTTCCCGAAATTCTCTAATTGAAAAATGGAAATTTCTTCAGATAGCTGAAAAAAACCTCTTCTTTACACGTGTGTTACGGCAACTTGCTGCCTGTACTTTTTTACCTTTTTTGAAGATACTATTTTGGAGAGTGTAAACAAGGTTAATACTTTACTCATAGTGCTCCTTAGAAAGATAAACTATAAAGAATGTTTGAATAAACATGTAAAGGAATCTCTCTTGTTAATAACCCCCTCATTTAAGAACAAAATATTGTAAATTACTTAATTAGACCAAATAACAAGACGACTTGAAGTTAAACTTGTATAATAACTTAATCATTATACCTTTAACGATGATTTTCCAAAGTATTTTTAAACCGACTTGTATGGTCATTTACATCATTTTATTTTTAATACTATGTAATTTGTGATACTATGTTCTGATGTGATCTTATTTGTGACACTATGTTCTGATGAGATTTTTTGTCATTTACTCTGATTTGTTCTTTTGATGTCCAGATAGTTTACAATCACACCGTTAAGTACTGAAAAGTATATAATATGTTGAAATGCATCATTTTTAATATATTTTAAATTTATTTTGTAAACTCCTGTTAAAGTAACTAGATAGAGATATGTAGAAATGCTAAACTCTAAAACAATATATTTATTATATATGTAAAAATGTACGTAGGTGTTTCAAAAAGGATTAAATTAAGAATAGAATTTATTTTTAAAATATCCAAAAGTATATAATTTAATTCATCTTTTATTTTGGATATGTACAATAGGTGTATAAAAATATTAGCTGATCAGAGAATGGTGGTAACCAGTTTTAGTTTTTGTGTGTGTGTGTGTGTGTTTTTAAACAACCCTTACCGGTTCGTTTAACAAATCGTTATAAATCATTTAACTATATCAAAACACGCAACATGGATTATTTCAGTACTTTCTCAGCTTAAAATATGCATGAGTATTTAGACTTGAATTTTGAAGAACACTTTGTGCACATTTAGAATCAATTGGGGAAAACTTCTAAATGCTACTCCTATACTTTGCTTTTTTGAATATACCCATAATAAATTATTACACCAAAAAATTGAAAATAATGTCACACATATTTTTTATAATATCTCTAAAACATACATATCGAAAAAAAAGAAAGTTAATGGAAATAAAAGACCAGTGAGAGGTTTTCCCTGATTGGTTCAAAATCAGTACAAAATGTTCTTGAAAATTTTGATCTAAATTCTCATGGATATCTTAAGTTGAGAAAATACTAAAAAAGCATGCAGTGATGGGTATTTTTATGTATTTAAACAAATGGAAATTGATAATTTAATAACACCTAAAATGCAATGACGCTATTATTCTTCAAACTTATGTGACAAAACATTATGGAGCTTGTCATGCAACCAACCTTCTTTCTAGCCTCTAAAGTAAAGTGAAGTGAATAGACGCGGTAAGTAAATTGAAGTGAAGAGGGGAAACCGGCAGTAGTGTTGGGTTTTGTCGGTTGTGTAGGATGCGGGAAGGCATCCGAGGTAATATTTGTTTGGTTTTCAGAAATAAGATGTGTAGTTTGTTGGAGTATTGTGGTTGATAAATTGTAGTCAAAGTGTATATATTTTTAGGCAAGTGAAAATATTTTGTAAATATGATTTTGTATTTAATAAACTTTTAACATTAAACTTCTGGTGCCATCCTCGGTTATACTGACATCACAGAGCTAACTATAGATGTTCATTTATTAAACAGTTTATTGTCAGTATATGTAAATTTGATTATCTGGAGATAATATTTATCAATATTATATTTTCAGTTTTTAATACGTATTGTTACTGGCATATCATTATGCATATCATGTGCTCGTTATTATGTCTATTATATATATATATATATATATATATATATATTTAATTCGTTTAGTTCTTCATTTTTAAGTGGACTTCTAAACAATTTAGAACTGGTATTATATTACCTTACAAAATTCTCCATAATTTTTTTTCTACAATTGCAATCGTTTTTATATATTTTCCACTTCACCAATTGACTCTTCAGTGTGGGAATATTAATGCTTTTCTATATTGATGTAAATGTTTGTACTGATTCGAACTGCTGTAACTACATATGGTAAAATTTCCTTTTGTATTACATGCATACTAATAGAAAATTTAATCATTTATAGCTTTATCAAAATATTTATCAAACGTTCATGCGACCGAGATTGAAATTATTTTAAAGTAGTAGAATATATGGTAAATATGGAAATATTTTTGCTAGTCGCATTTTGAGTCTAGAATTAAAAAGAAATATTTTATGAAACTTTGTATAAAAGCTCTCTCCTTTCTATGTATAACTATATCATTGTATTTATATGATTAATTTAACACATATGCTTAGAATAAAATATTTTATAGACAATTACGTATCCTGCAATCACTAATATTATATTTATGAAACATAATATACTAAAATATCAACTTCGTCTACAGTATTTGTGTATCATAGCTAGAATTGTATGCTGAAATTTCTATGTTGTGTAATGCTAACATTCTGTTAACGTATGCAGTATTTAAAGGTGAAACATTTCCAAGCATAGTGGAAAATTATAAATTATGAACCCAATTTATTAATAAGTATATTTTAGAAAATGATACTATGTAAATTGCATATCACAAGCGAGAATGTGTATTTAAAAAATTTTCAGTAATTTGCGCAATAAAATTTCTATTATTTTTAGCCTATAATAAACTGCAAGCATTTGTTTATAGTTGAACATAAAACGTTAAGAGACCCATTAACAAGACATGAATTATAGAGCTGAAGTAAAATCGAAATGTGAATAGAAAGAAATGTCCGAATTAGAAAATAATTGTTTCTATAATCTAACAAATCTTCTAATGAACTCAAGAATTCCAATAAACCTCTGTTTCTGTTAAAATGTAAACGATTTGTTTCCCATTCTGTATAAAAATTTCCATTACATTACGAAATCTGTTCCTCATTAAAATTGTTATAATTTGAATAAACATATCAAGTACCCCCAACTTTTCCACTTCTCTAATACATAAGCACAATAAAAAATATTTGTATCTTTATGTGATGCTATATCGTAGTTTTAGAATTCATTCAAACATAGCTTATAATATTCCAGATATAAGTCTTTATTATTAGATGTACCGTTCTATAAAACGTAGAGATAATTTAATTATCTTTAAGGAAATGTGAAGAAAGTTTATCTGACAAAGATTAAATTTTAATAATTGATTAAATTTATATAATTATTTTAAAATAATTTATATATATTAATCTTGCGTGACACAAAAATCAGACTGAATTTATAGCTTGCCATTTGGCAACAAACACAACGAAGATTGTCAGAGGTTAATTTACTGTCAGCTATCCCGACCCACTCAGAAAATCAAAATTCTGAGAAAATCTGTTTTTAGTAAAGACATTCATCTCCTACCGGTAATTAAATGCGTATAATAACAAAAGAACAAAAGAACAAAAGAAAGAATAAATTTATATTGCTACTTCCATCACTAAATGGCGGCGTAAGTCAGCCCGAATTGTAGGAACCTTAGTTTGATCGATGTATAATTAGCAATGCCATTGGTTCGTTTTGCCGTGTCCTGAAGCATTCAGCAAATCAAGTTCCTGATCAAGCTTATCTTTTCGACAAAAAGAAAACGTTTTGTTTGCATGTCATTAACTTCATGTTTTTTGAAGAATTTTAAATGAATTTAATTCTTCCTGTGCAATATTACATGCGAATTTTTTTAAACATATTTTCTATTATTTTTTATGCATTAAAATTTTTCTAAATTTTATTTGTTAAAATAATTTAGGATAATGCTTATTCTGGCGTCAAGAGTTAATTCAACTAGTGGCGTGCGAGCGAAGCGATCTGGGATTGCGTAGCTTTCCCAAAGTGAATTGTGTTTGGCGAGCGTCAGCGAGCTGAGGACTGAGCTCTAGTTTTATCAATCATATATTCATCCAGTCATATCATATATTTTTATCAACTAATAATAAAATTTTATTTTGGAATTATCACAACAAACTGCTTGACAATGCAAATGATTTAAATGTTCGATGATTATCGTGCAATTCAACTAATGTTATGTGGAACGTCCCATAAAAGCCTTTTAATAGAGGTAAATCCCCAT
Source organism: Maratus speciosus (assembly GCA_963932465.1). NCBI lineage: Eukaryota > Metazoa > Arthropoda > Arachnida > Araneae > Salticidae > Maratus > Maratus speciosus. The sequence goes on from OZ010791.1 coordinate 423,736,797, forward strand.
CGAAAAATCAAAATGTTAATCGAAAGAATTGCCATTTCAAAAATCACTGTTCTTCTAATCGAATAAATATTCCAATTAATACATGAATTACAATTATATCCAATTCATCCTAAAACATAAAGGATATTTTGCTAAATGAATTTAATATCATCGCTACAATTGTTAAAATTATAATCAGCATCTTAAGTATGCATTTTTTTAAGTTTTCGTGTAACTCAATATAATAAAAATAAATTTAATATTTATGTAATATTATCCAAAGAAAAAAAAGTTTATTTATATTGAAAGTTTTTATAGGATAGATTGTAATGTTTAGTTAAGGGTGAGATCATCATAAAACTTTTCAAAAAGTCAAAAAATTTTTATTGTCTATTATGAAAGTATAACATGTTACCAAACTTAACATATATATATATATATATATATAGCGATACTCCAATTAAAACCGCTTTTATGATAAAATCTATCTAAATGAAGAATAATTAGAAATTTAAAGTCATTTTTCTGAAATCATATATTTTTGACATTTCACGCATCACATTTCCAAAACTAAGTAACATAGAAATTTAAAATATTGGATTATATTGTATTTTATATATATTCATAACCTCTACCTATTTTTAAGTAAGTATCTGTATTTTATACATTTATTTTTTATTTTTTATTGTAATTTTATCGTAGATTTTGCGTTTTATGGTTTAATTACCTAAAAAAATATTTTCATCTGTAAACTTGATTATTGTTTTTGGTTGAAGTACGATATTGTAAATAAATATATATATATAATTATATATATATATATATATATATATATATATATAATGAGTTAATATATCGAATATATTTTTTATAATCCTACGAGCAACTAATGTATATCATTGAAAATCATTAATTAGTCTATCTTAATTAAACTAAATTCTAATTATTTTACCATTAAATTTTTTTAAAGGAATACGTAAACAAAGATTTGTACAATTTATTCTAAAAAATTGTTGAATTTGAAGAAATATTTACAGCTTTTTTTTTTTTTTTTTTTTTTTTTTTTTTTTTTTTTTTTTTCTCTTCTTAATACTGTCTTAAAATCACGCAGTATCGAACTGCAGAAAGTTATCTATCCTCTAAGTAAGTCATTTATTAGAAATAATCACTCTTTTAAAATTAGGGTTTATTTTAAAAAACCTCAATGAAATTTGAAGAAAATGTATAAGAAAAAGTCTATATGTTTATAAACCTAATCTACTTTATTTAACTAATTATTTTAATAAAATGTGACACATTTTGATATAAAAAATATTTATTTTATAATTTGGGATTATCATTCTTAAAACCTGATACGCTACTGGTGTAGTGTCTCGAAGAAATTAAAATTAATATAATTTTGAATTATGAATAAATTGATTGCATTTGCTTTATCTGAAAATGATAAAACGTGTAAAGCCACATTAAGAAGAAAACGTTTACAAACAATATCAAAATCAGACATAAAATCAAAATATAAAACGGAAAGAATGTCCCATTCAGAAAAGTATTGTTGAACCAATTCGAAATAATCCTCTAATAAATTCAAGAATGCCAATTATCCTTTTCTTCCAAATGGTAAAGGATTAGTCGCGTGATTTGTAAAAAGATTTCGTTTAGTACACGAAATCCGTTCCTGATAAAAATTCTCATCAATGTAATCAACATCTTAAATTCGAGCATGTTTTCCAGTTTTCGGCTAATTGAATTTAATCTTAATGAGATAGTTAAATAATACTTTTAAACACCTGAAATACCTTTAAATACTTTTCACGTAGAGTTTACCTAATTAGGTCTTATGAACATAAATGGAGTGTACCAAACAGAGCTTATATGTTTATAAACTTAGCTAAATATTTTATCAAATGAATTAAGCATAATGTGATATCTTTTAAACACTAAGATAATGATTTTTTAGGTTATCATTGCTATGTGTTTAAAAATGCAGATACTTTAAAATCCTTTAACTTAAATTTCTATACTACCGGATGCAGTGCCAAAATCCGGACAAAATTCAATTTGAATTTCCCGCCATGCGGTACCATTTGGCGAGATGCGATTGACGTCAAAATAGCTTCACGCATGGACTAAACAGTCGTAAACTCGAAATTGTTCCGATGTTGAAATCAAGTACGGAATATAACTGAAGAGCCGCGATTATAGAAATTGTTCGTGCTGGGCGCTCACCGACAGAAATCATTCGATTCGTCGGGAACCCAACACCGAATGTGTACGATGTCGTAGCAAAATATAACAAATTTAATATTTGCAACTCAGCGAAAAAATGTCTAGTCCGGGAGACGAACCCAGATCCTTGGCTTGACGGGCCAATGATCTACCGTTTAAGCTAACTGGGCCGACAGCCGGCGAGCATATTTCGCTCAGATAACCTTATTGGGAATAACATCTGGTCTTTTATACAGTACTTTGTCACTCAATAGAATAAACTACAGGTAAAGGAACTCCATATAAACGATTTCACCGTAAAGTTTCACTCTAGTCAAATAAAATATTTTTTAAAAAATAAGTAAAGAAGTAACCTTCGCTCTTCTAGTTTTTTTTTTTTTTTTTTTTTTTTTTTTTTCCATTTTATACCTGCTATTGTCAAATCATCGCGCAACGTATCAAGTAAATTAAAATGTAGTACCAACACAGAAAGTGTCAAGTTAAAAGCTTATAATTAAAAATTCACCAATCATGATGAAAACATAGACAAGGTGTTTTTTTTTTCTTTAAAATAAATGCTTTCCTAAAAAGTATAGCTGGAATTTTGTGTTCTGTTTTAGGCTTTAAAGGATTTACTTTTACGTAAAAAACGTTTATTATGAGTGGTTTAAAATGTTTAAAATAATTTCTGTCGCACGTACTTGACTGAAAGTATTTTTTTATGCATTAAATCGGTAACAAATTCATGTTTCAAAATTATTTTGTAAAATTTAGAACACACTTATATATAATAATGGAATTGTTTGTACAAAAATACTTTCTTATAGCATTTTTATTAATGTATAAAACCATTTCATAATTAAATAAAATATAAACCACACTTAGATTTAACAGCTGTTCATGATAGTTAGCTCACGAGCAACTGTTCCTTTTAAAAATATATATTGATAATTTAACTGTCTAAACCAGTAGTTCCGAACAGTGGTGAGATTCAGCCGGTTCTCACCGCTTTGGTAGAACCGGTTGTTAATTTGCTTTGTGTTCGGAGAATCGGTTGTTAAAATGACACTTCAAATGCGAAGATCGCATTTAAAGTTAATTTACATTTTTTATGTGTATCTGCACAACAGAGTTTTCTAACCATAACATTGTGACATGTTCTGATTTATTTCATTTAATAAAATAATGCTTCATTTGCAAAAAAATTATTAATTGCTACATCAGTCCTATAAGAAACAAATTTAACTTAAAAAAAATTATATATGAAATGTTGAAGAATTTTGTGATACAAATCGGCAGCTTAAACTAACAATAGTAATATGACATGCTTATCGAACATTACAATAACTAGTACTTATATTAGAATAAAATGCCACTTTCTTTGGCTTTTTTTTTTTTTGAAAATATACGGAATGTTCCCTGTTATCACTGATTAATCGTTAATGGCTTAATCCTTAGATTTAGCAGTATATTTTCTAATACGTATATCTATATATTTAATTTTGTTATTCATATCTCAGAAGTCATTTAAACCAAAGTAGTTATTTTGTAAATGTAACAAATTAAAATTTTTATAAGATCCCTGAGTTCTATAAGTTTTATTTAAAAAAAACATTTTCGATGCTCTAACAAATGAAAAAAAAATATTATGTGGTCTAAACTTGCCGAGTCAAGATGTCTTATGCATTTCAGAGTTGTTTGTCCTGTTTTGTTTTACCAAGAAATTGTAAAAATGTCTAAATTTTTAAATATCAAATCTCAAGAAGTTTTGGCCGTTCAAAAATTTGTCTCACTTGTTATAGCATGGATAATGTTATCTCATAAATATGTGATAGGACACAAAGGACCTCATAAAAATTTAATTTTTGTATTTTTTTTTCTAAAGTAAAAACGGTTTCTAAGATGATAAACAACATTTGAAATATTTTTTAAATGAGAAGTATTCTAAATTTAACGGTTTGGGATTTAGCTCTTGGTCAGCGATAAGAAAGGACGCTCTGAAATATAACTGATGATATTGCCTTTATGATTGCATCTTTTAAGTGGAATTATTAATGGAATTAAAGTACTTATTTTCGTAAGTGTAACAAATTTTAAATTTTTGTAAGATGCCGGAGTCTTATAAGTTATATTTAGAAAAACATTGTCCATGATTTAACAAATGAAAAACCATTGTATGGTCTAAACTTGCAGCGTCATGATACTTCGTATTTTATCCAGCATTGTCTGGGCTGTTTTTGTATGAAGAAATGGTAAACATTCCTAAAATTAATTCTCATATTGTCACTCTATAAATTTGTCTCGCTTGTTACAGCATGAATGATGTTTTTTTTAAATATGTTATAAGACCCAATGGACTGCATAAAAATTTAAATTTTGTAACTTTTTTTAAAAACTAAAACGATTTCGAAGATAATGAAGTACATCATTTGAAATATATTTTAAATTAGAAGTTAGAAGTATTCTAAATTCAACAATTTAGGAATTAGCTCTTGGTCAGCGACAAGAAAGGATGCTCTAACACATAACTGATGATATAGCCTGTATGATTGCATATTTTAAGTGAAATTGTTCGTCTTTCAAATGTACTGCGAACAAGAAGTATAAGCATCATAAAGAATGAGAAAATTTATTAAAATATTTTAAATGCTTGGGAAAGATAAAGCACATACTACAGAAAAACGACGAGAGTTTTATTACTTCAGAAACTTGAAAAAATTTCAAATTTGTAGAAGATCATAAATTCTTTTGTGATCTCGGGAACATGTTTTTAAACACAACGTAACGAATTAAAAAAAATACCGAATTCTTAACAACCGAATGGAAGTTGTAGTCAATTTGAATATAGGAATAAACAACAGCTTTTTCTCCGTCACATTACAGGAATATTGGAGAAGTAATACTTCTATGGAAATCAACTGAAGCACTGTTATTTATATTTAATTTTACTTAAAATTAATGATTATGATGGTAATTTTAAATGTATTTTAAATATTTTTCTAAAGCTATGGAGTTTTTTGAAAGTATTCAAAAGGCTAAAAATTGTCACAACATATGCTGCCAGTTCAAGCGAAACGGAAAATGGGCTTTCAAAGATAAACATAATATGGTCAGGAAAGAGAAGTCGACTATTTCTAATGTATAAAACATACTGGCAATTAGCCTAAATGTCCTAAAAACCTCTAAAAGAATGAATTCCTACTCTTATAGTGAATGTATGTTAAGGAAGAAGCACACATCCGATAATGTTCGAGTAAAGACAAAAAAAATGGAAAATGAGGACGCTTATCAAGAAGCTAATGTAAATGTATTAAACAACACAAATTATTTCATACTTTAAAACTCTTTCCTATACTATTCTCTAGTTTTTTGTATCTCCTTCTTTGTTTTATTTAAGTATTAATTAAAAGAAATAATACACTACCTTTTTAAATACTTCTTTAAACTTTTCAACATCATAAAGTTATTTTCAGTAGAGGATACCCAAAAAATTTCGAATTTATTTTTGCTAGTTTCAATATGAAAATGTATAGTGTGCTGATGCATTTTATTGGCAAATGTTATTCATGGGCAGTTACAGTATGAAAAGTTTAAAAAAAAATGTTATATGTTTTGAACCGAGCTAATTTTTTTTTAGTACAAAATTTCCAGATTTACCTTTTTCGCGTGCACATTTTTGTTACTGCAAAAATAATTTTAGAGTCATTTGGGACTAATTATTTAAGATGACATTAATGAATATCTCGTTGAAATTTGCGACTTTGGTGAAAAAACCTAACATAAAACATGTATTCAAGAAATAAAGCACCTCCCACTCACAAGAGCCGATTTATCTAGATTAAGTTTGAAGAAATTACAAGCATTTATCACCAAAGCAAGGATGTAAATAGGAATGCTTGACATTCAGTGAGTTGGTATTGTGTAGAGAATAAACCTCGGCAATTTCTTGAACTCTTCCTGCAGTTAGTATTTTTAATATCTGATTGCAACTTTAGATCATGGACATGGGTTTGTTTTTAATCTAAAATTTCTGTCATGTTTGAGTTATCCTTATTGCATTATACAGCATTATTATTGATGCAGTTTCTGATAAAAAAAAATTCTAATCAAGATTTTATGATTGCCGAATACTTATTAAATAAATCATGTTCTTTCATAGGGAAACATGTTTCTTCATTTTTTTGTCACTATATGAAGATATCAAAGTTTTTTAAGAATGTTTTTCGAATATTGGAAAGTGTTTCATAATCTAAGGGTGATGCATCATTTTCCTTTCATGCTTCTGCATCAAAATCATAAAAAATCATTCAGGCAGCGAACCGGTTATTAAATTATTTGATTTCCACCGCTGCGTAAGTCTCTCCGGGCATATTCGGGCAATTTCATATTTTTGACGCAACTATTCACTGTTTTTTTTTTTTTTTTTTTTTTTTTTTTTGTTAAAGCAATGCTTTAGGCTAAAAATAAAAGTAATATGCAAAATTTAAAAATTAAGCCTTTTTGTCGAACTTTAAAAAATTGCAAATCGAAATGTTTGAAATGGAATCCATACCACAATAATTATACGAACAACACTTTAAAATATTTTACCAGATCACACTTTCTTTTTTTAAAATTATTTATAATTCTTCTCGTTACTAATGTATTGTACAAGGTTTCTGTATTATTTATCGAATGAGCGACTTTATCTATTGTCTCTGCTGTATGTAACACGAAGAAACTTTTACACCCGAAATTACTTAAGAGTATACCTAAATCTTATTGTCTTTAACCTAAAAATTATTTGAAATAACTAAAAGTAGTACTACCAAATTTATAAAATTTGTAAATCTTTAATAACATTAGAAAGGGAAATTTATAAATAGTAAATATCTAAGGCTGTACTGCAGGCCTCCAGAGCAAATGAATATGTAACATATACAACTTAAATTTGAAAATGTGATAATACATGGTTGTTAATTAACTATAATCAGGAGAGAAAAAAATAAAAGAGTTTTGATGGCGAATAATAACTACTTAAAATTCATACTCTTTATAGGTTACTAGCAAACTCCGCGGCTTTGCTCGCGTAATATTTGAAATATGCCAAGTGATATTTATATGTCTAATTTTTATCAAAAGGTACTAACTAAATTTTTATTTTATTAAAAGGTAATATTTTATTTTATTAAAAGGTACTTATTACTTTTAGGAATAATTCAAAAATTACTATTTAAAACACAGTTTGACTAAACATCATTATTACACTGTATTAGGCAGAAATGAGACTTAAATTAATAAAATGAAATAAAACTAAATAAATGATAATTTAGAAAATATTTTGAAACTTTTATGCTCAATTAATACGCTCATTTCAGTATTCATTTGAAGTTTTGAATTTTTTAGAAACCATCTTTTTACATCTTAAAATTAACCATCATGTCGAATTCCAAGTCCTACCACCTCTCTCAACATAAAGGGCTATGTTGAAACAGGAACTTTCACCATTAATTTGCCAACATTAATTTTGAAATCGGTTTGTTATTTCCTGATATTCCACAGAAACGTAATTTATAAAGCTTTTAAAGCCCTTTTTTAGAACGTTTGTTGTTCCTGTGAACCCCAGGTGGTAGAATCACCGGCATAAAATATAGCCTGTGTAGGATCAGAGACTGTTACCACTGATTTGCAACTATTACTTGTATAATCGGTTTATATTCCCTGAAATTGCATAGAATCGTAATTTAGTACTTTTTTAGAATGCTTTTCGCACCTCCCCTTCACTTCACCAATTTTTAATTCGAATTTATTTTCGACGTTCCTTCGAGGGCATTTATATTTTATAAGTAACTAGCATGTCATATTTAAAGTTTCTAGCCTTTTCAGTATCACAGAAATCGCAGTTTAGAAAGTTTTTAGCCCCTGCAACCCTCTGGTGGTAGTGAAGCAGACATAAAATATAGCTTCTGTTTGAGCAGGTTCTATCACCAAAATCTGTCATCATTATTTTTTTAATCGGTTTGGTAATTTATAAGTTTGCTTAAAAATTGTAATTTATAACGCTTTTCACTCACTTCATTTTTTTTTAATTTGGAATTTTCTTTCGACTGTTCTTAGAAAGCAGTTGCATCTTGTAAGTAAATACCATGCCATACTTCAAAGTGTTAGACCCCTCAGTTGTGCAAAAAATGCAAATTAGAACATGTTTTGCTTTTGCAGCCCTCAGATGGTAGTGACAGCAACATAAAATATAACCTATGTTATAGCAGGGACTGTCACCATTGATTTGGAACCATTACTTTTGAAATAGCTTTGGTATTTCCTTAGATTGAGTGGAAATCACAATTTAGAACGTTTTTAGGACGCTTTTCGCGCATTTTCACTGCTTTTTAAATTTCCAATTTTTTCGAAACTGTTCTTAAATATCATTTATAGCTAATAAATATGTACCTTGCCTAATTTTAAGTTGCTAGCCCCTACCGATCACAAAAATCGAAATTTAGAACGCCTTTTTGCTCCTGCAACGTCTTGGTGACAGTGATACCGACATAAAATAGCGTCTATGTTAGAGCAGAGGCTGTCAGCATCAATTTTCTACCATTACGTTTGAAATCAGATTCATTCTTCCTGAGATATTGCCGACAAATCGGCATCTAGAACGTTTTTAGAACGCTTTTCGCGCATTTTGCTCCTGCATCTCCTCTGGGGTAGTGGAAACAGATATAAAATATAGCCTACCTTGGAGCAAGATCTGTCACCATCATTTTTACACCATTATATTTGAAATCGGTTCAGTACTTCCTGAGATTGCATAAAGATCGCAATTTTTATAGCGCTTTTTGCGCATTTTGACCCCCTTTTAAATTTCGATTTTTTAGGAAATGTCCTTAGAGATCATTGATATCTTATAACTAACTACCACTCCAAATTTCACGATTCTAGGCCCTTCCGTAACGCAAAAGCCGCAATTTAGAACGTTTTTTGCTCCTGCACCCCCTTTGGGGTAGTGGCACCGACATACAACATCGCCTATGTGGGAGCAAGGGTTTTCACCATCATTTTGGAGCCATTATTTTTTAGATCAGTTTAATATTTCCTGATATTGTGTAGAAACCACCATTAGAACGTTTTTTAGAACGCTTTTCGCGTATTTTCACTCCTTTTAAATTTCGAATTGTTTAAGAACTGTTCTTAGAAATCCTTTATATCTAATAAGTAGCTAATATTTCAAATTTCATATTTCTAGGCCCTTCGGTAACGCAAAAATTGGATTTTTAGAACGTGTTTTGCTCCTGCACCCCATATGGGGTAGTGGTACCGACATAAAATTTAGCCTATGTTGGAGCAAGGGTTGTCACCGTCATTTTGACACCATTATTTTGAAACCATTATTTTTTAAATCGGTTTGGCATTTCCTGAGATTGTGCAGAAACCACCATTTAGAACGTTTTTTAGAACGATTTCCACGCATTTTCACCCCTTTCAAATTTCGAATTGCTTAAGAACTGTTCTTAGAAATCGTTTATATCTAATAAGTAGCTAATATTTCAAATTTCATGTTTCTAGGCACTTCAGTAACACATAAATCGCATTTTTAGAACGTTTTTTGCTCCTGCACCCCCTTTGGGGTAGTGACACCGACATAAAACATAGCCTATCTTGGAGCAAGCGTTGTCACCATCATTTTGACATCAATATTTTTTAAATCGGTTTATATTTCCTGAGATTGTGTAGAAACTACCATTTAGAACGTTTTTTAGAACGTTTTATGTGCATTTTCACCCCTTTTAAATTTCGAATTTTTTAAGAACTGTTCTTAGATATCATTTATATCTTATAAGTAACTAATATTCAAAATTTCATATTTCTAGGCCCTTCAGTAAAGCTAAAATCGCATTTTTAGAACGTTTTTTGCTCCTACACCCCCTTTCATGTAGTGGCACCGACATAAAACATAGCCTATCTTGGAGCAAGCGTTGTCACCGTCATTTTCACACCATTTTTTTTTTTTAAATCGGTTTGGTATTTCCTGAGATTGTGTAGAAACTACCATTTAGAACGTTTTTTAGAACACTTTTTGTGCATTTTCAACCCTTTTAAATTTCGAATTGTTTAAGAACTGTTCTAAGACATCATTTATATCTTATAAGTAACTAATATTCAAAATTTCATATTTCTAAGCCCTTCAGTAACGCTAAAATCGCATTTTTAGAACGTTTTTTGCTCCTACACCCCCTTTGGGGTAGTGGCACCGACATAAGATATAGCCTATGTTCTAAGTTGGTCTAACACCATCATTTTGATACCATTACTTTTGGAATTGGTTCGGTAGTTCCAGAGCTTATCTCCGACAAATAAACAATTTTTTCCTCTTTATAATAGGAGTATAGATTAAAATGAATTATAAAATGCGTCAATGTTATCAATTTTAAAGCTAAATGTGATAGTCTTTTTAAGCATTTTGTGAAGATAAAAATGGTGATCACACCGAGTGTCCCAAAAAGGAGTGATGGATTGTAAAATTCAATAATTTCCAAACGGTGACAGATATTAAAAAAATTCTTGCAGGTGGGTTATGCATGATGTCAGGAGTTTTTGTACTGTGATTCTTGGTTTTATTTCGAATTTCAAACAATAGATGGCGCTGACAGCAATAGGCGTTCAGTACAAAACGGATTTTTGGCACTGCGGGATAAATTCAATACATTTTAATCTCCTTTTTTCGCATGGAAGAAGAGAGAGGCCGAAAAATCGAGCCTGAATTTAGCGGCTATTGCTTGCAGCGCCATCTATCGATGCTATTTGTAAATAGAAGTGAGAATCGCAGCATAAAAACTCCAGACATCTTACATTACATTCCTGCGAGAATTGTTTTAATATCTGCCATCGTTTGTAAGTTATGGAATTTAAAAAACTATCAGTCATTTTGGGACACCTGGTATATAACACTTTTGTTAAACATTGAGGCAAATTGGGAAGGTGCAACAAAGCTATTTTGGCATAAAAGTGAAGATTTATAGCATCATTGCATTTGTAAAATTATGTTAAAAACACATTTGTGGCAGAAAAATCATCTCTGTGATAAGTTAAAAAAATGCGAAATGAATAGTTATTTCTAAAACTCTGTTAGGTTTACATCAGGTGAAAATAGTTCACTTGTCAAATAATAAGAGATATACGTTACAAAATATATGTGCGTGGAGTGGGGCATCGTGATTTCACAGATACTTCAGTGGGGCGTGGCCAATAGAAGGTTCGGAACCACTGGTCTAAACAGTTCAATATAGAGTACGTTTTTACAGAACATAGTATTTTTATTAAAACTAATTAAGGTATCATTTTTAAAATTAAAAATGATTACCGACGATAAGAAGAAAAATTACGTCAAATATCAAATATTTAGTCTTCTTTAATTTTTAAAGAACTGTTTATTTATTTATAATTTAAATTAAATGGGTTAACGTATATAGTAAATTTTTTATATAAATATATTTCAATCATTACTACAAAATTATTAAAAAGCCCAGACAAGATGTTAAGGTCAATTTTAAATAATGAAACGCTTCGTAATATTTTAACATTTAACTTTTTCCTACATATTGGGTCGATCGGAAAGGCATGTCGTGTTGAGAAAATAAATTCGTACCGGAAAATTCTGCCCGGTGATTATTAGACATCGTAATCAATGTCTAATAATTAAACGGTAGAACTTTCCAGTACGAATTGATTTTCCGAATACGACCCGACTTTCCTATAGACCCAATAATCTGCTTGCGAGAGGAATACATTTCATTTTCTCAAAATGTACTTAAAACAGCCCTTCATTTTTTTATTAAAAATTTTTAAAAAAGCACTAATCGATTTTTTTTTACAATTTAATAAGTGATGTATTTATTTATGTCGAATTGAAATGTATTACAAATAAAATTATGTTCATATAGACAAAGGTGTTTGGCTGCATAATAACAATATTGTTATTTGAATGAAATTTTACTTGAGAATAAATATTATTTAATTTGAAAATTTCTTTTAAAAAATAATAGATCTGTTTCAATATCCTTTACTAGTATTTCTTTATGTGTATTTTACTGTGTGATATTTTCAAAAATGAAACTAAACTTATAAATATTTTTTTTAAGAACTAAAGCTTTTTATGTTAATACAATTTTTTTTTGTTGGAAATGAAATGTTTAGCTTATGAAATAAAGCAAACATTTCACATACATCTAAAATTAGTTTTTGTGTTATGTGGATTATTTTTTCGCAAATTATTAGAACTTTTAATGTTTTTTTTTTTTTTTTTTTTTTTCATATTATTTAAAATATAACATATGTGCGGAAGTGAAATAAAAGTTTAATTTGCTTTTCGAAATATATAGTGAACAGACAATATATTTCCACTGTAACCATTTGAAATAAATATACTAGAAAATAATTTGCTATTTTTATTTACTTACAATTTTTTGAAGAATATGAGTTACCAATACAAAATACAAATATCAATACGAAAAACTTTATGCTATTAAAATTTCCTTGCGTCGAAAATCAAATGTTTAAGTTATATGAAAAAGCAAGTATTCCAGTTACATGTAAAGTGAATTGTTGTAGAAATTATTAAACCATAAAAGCTTTTTAAATTATTCAGAATATAGCATAAATACGAAAACGGCATGAAAGCATGATTTATATTAGGGCTATTGCAAATTGAAAATTTATTTCCACTGTATCCGTTCAAAATAACAACATTTAGAAAAAGTTTTCTAAATTTAATCTTCTAACTAAATGTATTAAATATAATAAAATGTTAATATATAGAAAATACGGATAATAAATAAGAAAAAAAATGTCGGTATAAAAAAGGAGTTTTAAGTGAATCAAATAACAGTATGTGCATAAATAATGTATCATTTAATAGTGCGAGAATAATGAATGACTCAAGTAATAGTCCGTGGATAATGAATAAATGAAGTAATAGTGTAATAGTGCGTGCATTATGATTGAATATGTAATAGAGCGTACAAATTCAATAATGAGTAAGCAATAGTGCGTGGAGCTACTCACAGAACTAAATGATGATTACTTGAGTGCAAAAGAGACAAATCGGGATGGTAACACTAGAAAAATACTCTATTAAAGAATATATGTAAATAAATATATTTAAAAATTAACATCTGAAAGAAATCCTTGAAAATAATTTGTGAAAAACCTAAAATGTTCCAAAAGCGTATAATAAAAAATCTATCTGACAGTACAGGTTTTGGCAAAACCTTTTGCACCATAGTCTAAAACGCTTAAGATTTTAAAAATTACTTTATGTATAAAATCATCAACGCAGAAAACATTTTAAAAAGCCGAAACAATGTGTGATGAATTATCTCAGCCCGTTTTTATAAAAGATGTCTGTCATGGAGACATTTTATTCAATTAATACCAGATCTCCATGTAGGTATTTAAAAAATAAGATACTTCTGTATAGTAAGTTGTTATGTTATTCGATATGTATTTGACTTATGACTGACGATTATTAGAAATACTTTTTAAAATTTGTCCCGAGAAATTTGGCAGTTGTGAGTGAAATATTGAATTAAAAAAATCAATAAATCGCACTTGAAAAATATTCATAAATTCGATTAATAAAAATTTAAAGGTTTTGACAGCAATTTGAAAATGTACTTTTTTAATAAATGTCACTATAAAATGCAATACCATTTTATGAAATGTACAAAAAGAACACACACACGCATATATACACTGGTGGACAAAACTTAAGGACCAAAAAGATATGTCCACGTAAATGAGAATCTACGTGAGATTGTGGATCAAGAAGCAAACAATAGTATTAACAGAATATTACACATGATTTAATATAAAAATTTTGTTGAAGGGATGTATACAGGGTATTACCAGAGTTTCATTTTTCTGAAACGTTAATATTGTCCGAAAACATAACTGTACAAAAAAATCAAAATACTCATAATTAACAATAGTCAGTGCCATATCAATAAGGGATGTGGCCACCGTGTAATGCGAGACTTCCGACACGGCGTGGCATACTCAGAACAACATGAAACAACATGATTCAGTAGCTGTCGAGGCAAGTTGCCTCATTCCTACTTCACTACACGGATGAGAGTTTCCTTGTTTGTGATAGGAAATTGTAGAGCAGCAATACTGATGCCCCAATGCATCCTATGCATTTACAATGCGACTCAGATCAGGGGAACGTTCTGGTCAGTCTATGCGATGGATACATCCGGACTCAAGGCAAACTTGTACAGACTGTGTGCAATGATAAGGTGCATTATCATCCATAAAACAAAACTTTTTGCCAACAGCACCTCGAAAAGTCGAACATGTGGAAACAGGACGTCTTCAATGTACCGTCTACCTGTCATGGACCCTTCGTCAAGCACATAGAGATCCGTGCGGCCATTAAAAATTATGCTTGCACACATCATGATACTTGAGTCGCATATCGATCTCTTTATAGAATATTTTCGCGACAGTAAGCACTACCAACCTTACGTAATATCCGCTTATGTTTACAATCAGCCGATATACAGAATCTACTCTCATCTGAGAAGATATACGGAAGACCAGTCGTCATCAGTCCAATTGCAATGTACTCGCCACTGTAAATGGGCGCTAAATTGGCGTCACGCGAATGAGACACACAGGACAGGTTTTGGGCGTATATTTCACCCTTTTTCAAACGTCTTGCAACAGTTTCCGCCACATTTTAGTTCCTGTGGCAGCATAAAGTTGGTTTTCTAATTGACCAGCTGCGCTGCGTCGGGTTCTTTTTGCCGAAATAACAATATAGCGATCTCCTTGGGACGTCGTAGGACGAACTCCTCCCGTGCAGCTAGTATATATTCCACTGTTTTGGAATGCCGCCCTAAGCCTAGAAACAATACTGTGCAAGATGTTAAATTCACGGGCAACATTTTCCTTTTTGCGTCCTTCTTCCAACTTTCCGATTATTCTACCATGAGTAATATCCCCTAAATGATGCCTCAAACACATGCTGAAAATTTTAATGTTCAAACGCCACTTCATCTCCTTCAATTTTTACATCTAATGAAAACTCACAGCACTTGTCAATTGCCTAAAACCTCTTATCTCTGCTGTCACGCGATCAAAAAAAGCGGAAGTGCAAAATTTGCATAAGTTTTACAAAACAGAGTACATCCTGCATTCATGCAAATTTGTACGTGCTGCTGTGGATCTATTTTTAGCTGTAATCTCAGTGGTCTTTAAATTTTGTCCACCAGTGTATATGTAGTATACATTTCAAGTATAATTAATGAAAATTAACGCATAACAGGCACTAAAGCGCCTCATTAAATTTTGAACAAATGTATATTTAATCAAAATATGAAAATTATAACGCAGCAAATTTACCAAACCAGGTGTATATTTAAATTTGTTTAACAATTAACTATGAACACTTAAATTAGTTAAACGTTAAACAATCCAGGTGAAAAATTGTCTGCTTTTCTCCAGAGGGTGGACAGTTACAACTAACATATTAAATTTATAAAATAAGTTAGTGAAATATAAAATAAAATGTCATTTTAGCACAATAAATTTTTTAAATAAATAAATTGTTAATAATTACTTTTATCAAAATTATTATTGCAAAAAATATATATTTTAACAGGATCAGCAATTTTCAATATATATATAGCAATCTTAAACTTTGTTACATGGAAGGTCTATTACATTGTTGCCACCAAGTAACTTTTTTTAAACATAATATTATGATTCAACAATTTATTATAATCAGTTATTGAAATCACGACAGATTATATATATAATATCAGTATTTGTAATCTGTAAAAATGTTTTTGAAGGTAAATCCATTGATTGTGCATAAAACATTAATATGTTTCAAAATAATCTTTTGAAAACCTCGGTTAAATTTCTTGGTATGCATAAAGCAACTTCAATGACTATTGTTTAAAAAATTTATAAAAATACTGCATTTTTTCATTTCTGTCTGAAATATAGACATCTTATATACTTTATTTTTCAAGTACTAGTACACTCATTCGAAGCCTTCACAGTACCATCTTTGAGATTATTTGCTGATACGCTTTTAAAATTATATTTAATTAACTGTGATTTTATTTTATATAAAACAGCGTTTGTTAGCGAGAATCAATTGTAATATGTCAAAAACATGTTTAGATACGTTTCGTATGATACAAAATGCACTGTTGCGTTTTTTTACATGCGCACAAAAACGGGTTTACACAGTTACTAAATTATTAATAAAAATAACAGCAATAGAACATGATCTTTTCAAAATATATATGCAATAATCCGGAGACTTAAGATATGTATAATTTGCATAATTAGTTTCGATGATTAATTTCTTTTGATATCTGACAATTATTTTTGTTTAATGCAGGCTAATTATTTTATGTATCATTAATTTTTAAATAGCTTTTTGACGAGTGATTCGTTCACAGGAGATTTTAGTATAAAAAATGATTAAATAATAATTTTTGATAGAAAGATTGTCAGTGTGTTGTATAATTACAATACATATAATATTTTTTTTAATCCTCAAAACTATTATTTTAATCCTGAAATCTAAATGCTTTTGATTTTTTTTCAGGTATGACTTAACAACTTTTCACTGTAAAATGTGCAATTTTTAAATTATTAAATGAAAGATTGATCTTAAAAGAAATCTAAAGTAGCTGAAAGAGCTTTAAAATCGAAATTGAACTTTACTTTAATACAATCTACAATATTTTCCCTATTATTTTTATTTAAAAAATATTTATCCTTTATTTATTACGTTTAATTAAAAAACAAAGCCTGAAAATCCATCACGAACACATCCCATCAAATCAAACCACCACAATCACAGAAAAATAAGCTGTAGCTATTCTGTTTCTTCAAAATAAAAATATGGAAAATATGCTTTTTTTTTTGAAAAAAATATGTTAAATATGACGGGTTTGTCGAAGGATATTGTATGAAAAATGTATGTTATAAAAAATATAATATGATGCATGTAATGTGTATATGAATCATTAAAAAAATAATGTTTAAATGTACATTTTGAATATGATGGATATATCCCATATAATAAACGCATAATTAGGTCAAAATGCATAAAATATGGAATATTCAGCATGAAGGTAATTTTTAAATTAAAATGTATTTCTTATTCATTTTTTTCATGAAAATAAAATATACTGCAAAGCAGAAAGTCGCTGTTATATGTAGGGGAGACAAGGGAGGGTTGACCACTTTTTACAAGATGAATTTTTATTTTTTAAATATTGAACGTAGAATAAAGTTTTATATATCATTTTATTCGTTATACAATCAGTTATCAAAATAAAATTGCTACATAAGTGTAACATATAAGAATTTTGAAAAATGATTGATTTTAATCATGAAAAAATAATGGGTCAAGGCTCCCCACATATGGGAGGCTTGACCCACTTTGTTCTATATTGCAATATTTGTGAAAGGAAGTAAAATCAGTTTAAAAAAAGCAAAATAATTTTATGCTACTTGCTTTAATAACTATAAAGAAAATATTTTTTAAAAATATGATGATTAAACAAGCATGTTGAGACGCAATCGCAAGTAAGAGGAGAAAATTTTTGTTTTAAACAGGATTTAAAGCAGGTATAAATGTACAGCAGGGAAAATGAAATTTTAACATTTAAGGCAGTATTCTTTTAAGAGGCAGCTTCCATTTTCATAGTGTTTCATGTTATTAGATTTTAGCAAAATTCTGGTGCAATTGTGACGTTTCGGAATTAAAATTAAGTGGTTTTATAAACATACTACTGCGCCTGAAATGGTTAAGACTGCTGATTTAATCCTTTACAGTCTTTCCCACTGTTTCTATTTATCTAATGTAAGTAATATTTAAATGGAAAAAAGTTCTTATCAAATTTCCCATTTTCTAGCACTTTTTCACATCTTCCATTAGAGTAGTTTTAAACATTTTTTTTTTCCATCACACCATTTTACTATAGCTTTAAAGAATAAATTTACATTATTTTATATATATAACCATTAACTTTTCATTATGCGCAGTGTATAATAAAAAGATTTCCAAAACCACTTAATTAAGGGAGCCTTGAGCATCTGGTCAACCCTCCCTCACATTGACTGGGTCAAGCCTCCCTACATAGACCTTTTCTAAAGAATAGCACATTGCTATGTTAAGCCTAACTTACTGTACAATCTTTAAGCCCGGAATTAAAGCTCGATATTTCTGCACAACTTTAAACCTACTTACTTAAATTTCTATGATATAATTTATCTGAAAAAAGCTTACAAAATATTTCTAAAAAACACAGCTTTTAGGTTTAAAATGCTTCACAATTGATTTTTCCGCACCTATTTCGATTATCTCTATGAAACGAAGACTGTTGTTTGAGCCAGTAGCTTTGGTTGACACCTCTTGATAAAACTCTGAAATTCTTTTAAATATGAAAATTGATGGGTGGGTCAAGCCTACCGTATGGTCAACCGTCCCTAATCTCCCCTACATATATATAATTATGTAAGAGTTTTTAAGATTTTTAATATCCTCACGGGTTTAGGGTTTTAAAATTAACGATTATTACGAAATCTATTATAGTTTTCTTGTTTTTTAGTCAAAAAATGAATAGATGGATGTAATTGGTGAGTTTGTGCATACAAAATTAAATATTTCCCATGAAAGTGACTTTTAAAATAAGAAGTATTTCTTATACTTTCTTACACAAAAATGAAAGAAACTTGTAACCCATTATTCATTTTTCCGTGTTTCTTTTGGCAGTAAAATCTTATTTTACATGTGCTGTAAACAAAATTATTTGAGATAAAAATTTATTAATTTTTTAATTTTTCATAAAAAAAAAACAAAAGATTCACTTTATTAAAATCCCATACTTCATCCCGTCCAACCCAGAAATTTCATAAATTACTTGAAGCTTAAATTTCTTTATTTGATTATAAAATTCAGTTTTTTAAAAAAAATATTTTAGATGACATTCAAGTTGACGGACACATACTAAACATCAAAATGCAGCGTAAAATGGTAAATATTTTGAGATGCATTCTTTCTGCCCCTTTATCCCAGTGACAGGAAAATGATTATGTGGCTTTTCAACAAAGAAAACTGTCAGTGTTACTGGCTTGTTGACATCAAATGTATGACAGGTAAATAAATTGGATTCAGCGTAAATGCTTCAATTTGTTATCTATCAAAGAAAATTGAAGGTTTGACAGAATTTAATTTAAATTAAGACTGCAAAATGCAGTAATGTTTTGTATAATATGTAAAATAATAGTTTTTTTTAAAGTTTTTTTTAAATACTGAGCTACTCAACGACAACATGGAAAACTTTTCACTGAATAATATTTTCAATATATATTGTAATAGAAAATTTATTTAAACAGCTTTATGCGTGCATTTATTGCTATGAATTGTTTAGTCTCTAAATTCAACAAAAGAAAATCACTTAAATAATTTATAAATATAAATGTATAATGACAGGCTACTTTGACGCACTAAGTTAATTTCTGTATTAATAGTTATAATCCAACTGAGATCTGTATTAAGAAATCTGGGTAACTTCCATGCCTTTATCGGAAATTGTATCCAAAATCGCTTTACTTTTAGGCATTTTCCAACCGCTAGGAAAACATATATATAAGAGTATAAGACAGTATTACTGTAAAAAATACTAAAATAAAAATTTAATAACAATATAATAACAGTAAAACTTTCAAAAAATTGACAATAGTTCTTCATTTGCTCTCAAAATTGCAGATAATATAAAGTTCTTTTATAAAGGGAAAACTTTATAGTAAAATATAAACGTATAAACGTAAACTATTTTGGGGCGAACCGCTAACTTCTAAACAAAACGAGTAATTAAAATGTATACTTCATTATTTTATCCTGGCTTACTCCCATACCTTAGTGGGAAATATAGGAAATTGAACTGTTTTATTTATAGACTTAAAACTAGTTGGGTGTGCCAATCCCAAAACTTTTTTCTATCTCATGTCAATATTTCATTATAATTAGTTTTATAAGTATTTTTTATTAGAATTAAGCATAACTTAATACACTTTTCGGTGGTACAATATTGAAAATTGCACAAAAATCGCTATTACAGTGCCCCCTTCCGGCAGAATTCTTCCAAGTTCAGGGAGGACCTTCTTGCCATGGGCAAAAACATACACAAAAAACTTGGTTCAATTCTATGCATAGGAGGACGTTCTTGCCATGGCCAAACACATACACAAAAAATTTGGTACAATATTCAAAATACACAAAAATCGCTATTACAGCGCCCCCTGCCGGCGGTATTTTTCCAAATTCAGGGAGGACCTTCTTGCCATGGTCAAAAACATACACAAGAAATTTGGTTCAATTCTATGCATAACTTCATACACGTTTCGATGGTACAATATTGAAATTGCACAAAAATCGCTATTACAGCGCCCCCTACCGGCGGAAATTTTTCAAATTCAGGGCGCACCTTCTTGCTATTACCACAAACATACACAAAAAATTTGATTCAATTCTATGCGTAACTTCATACAATTTTTGATGGTACAATGGCGACATACGGACACACGGACACATGGACAGACGGATACGCGGACACACGGACAGACAGACATTTATATAAACATGTTTTTTGTGATCTCTGACCCCTAAAACGTGTAAATTCGACGAAAACCGGAAGTAGAAAAAAAATTCGATTACAATAATTTCTTCTATTGAAGACATAAGAAAGTAAAAATAGAATCTATTTATATAAAATCCAAGTCTCTGTGTGTCCCTCACGATTCCGGTAGGACCACCTCATTGAAATGAGTAATTGTTGAAAAATACTAATGCAGGGTTACCACAGTAGCGCCAAATGTTGGCCAACTTGGCTATAGCTGGCTAATTTGGTGAAATTCCCATTTAAAACTATTAATCTTTCAGAAAGGAGGCCACCAAAATTTAATTTAAACTCCGCTCTTTTAAGATATTTTTTCAAAATCTATGGGTGAGAATTTAAAGTACATCTTTACATCTTCCTCCCGATGCTACTAATAAAATAACCGCCAATAGACGACGCTGTACTGTATGAGCTCCTAAGTGCGCGATTTTAATGTGCTGTAGGTACTTTTCCAGTATAGGTCCGTTGACGAAAAAGAAAATTTGGCAACATTTTCCGGGAACCTATCCACTGTTTCATTTTATATACACACGCATTTTTTTTCGACATTTATACGATTTATTTATACGATTAAAAAAGCCGTTTCTCTAATTTTATACAGAAACAGGTGTAATTTGTGCATAAAAACATGAATAATATACATATAAAATAAACCTATGAAAAAAACGCTCATCAAGTTTGTTTTCATAGCTGTTTATATGATTTGACAACAAATCTCAATATTTTTCCGTTATACGCACACCATGCCAAAATGTATGCGGTACTTTTCCGTTATACGGACTGCATTGTCGCCAAGCGCAATAGTTGGCGCAAAATGAAAATCGCGTGAATTGAAACATTTGAAAAATAAAAGAAAAAACATTCTCGATAGTAAAGTGGGCATTTTAAAAATATAACATTTGAAAATTACAAACTTTTACGAACTATTTTATTAAATCACAAATATATACTTAAAATAAGTGAACAAATAACTGTTATACAATAAAGTAATAAAATAAAAAATCATATTAAACTGCTGCCCTAAAATTATAAATATCTTTCAGCATTGCGTTAAACATTTCATTTTTTGAATGAAGGGCGTCGCCACATAAAATGTATGAGATACGACTCTAAATGATGACGAACAGCTCCCCGATGTCTTTTGTTGCGCCATTTTGCGATGCCCCATAATCTCTGAACATTTGGAGTATGGCATCCAGTATTAGGGTCGGCAAAATTGTATTTGTGATTTACTGTGAAATGATCATAACCAGCACTTAGCAGTTCATCTGTTTCATATACTTTCCAGCAATCTGTATAAATAATACAAGACTTTCATCTACTTCTATAATTTTATTAGGTCCACCGATTTTTCTATTTTGGTCGTGAACATAAAGCATTTACACAAACTTCTCTCGAATAACTATTCCATTCCACTGTTGTGTTGTGGTTCATATCAAGTTGCAGCTCACAAAACTCAATCGATGTCAACTCTTCTCACGATAAATATATAAACCTCAAAGCATTAAGAAAAGTCGGCACAGATATCATATTCGCCCCATATTGGCGCGATTTTTTTCGGTTGCCAATTTGGCGAAAACATCAACAGCATAAACAACATAATCCGGGTTACCACATCAAGCAAAATAACGACACTTTGGCGCCAATTAAGTACCCGTTGCGTATATGACATTGGCGTCAGAAAAAAATCGCGCCAATATGGGGCGAATATGACACCTGTGCCGAAGAAAACCAAATTAAACAGCAGCAAGTATATATAGAAACGACTCTCCACTCCCTGGCGAGAGAGGAAGAACTAAAGCATGAAATACAAACGAACTTTCAACAGCAGGAATTAAAAATCCAACAGATATTAACGTTGATAGGAAATCAGAAAAGTGATGAAATCTCAAATCAACAAACACCATCAATAATCTCCCAGGATGATGCTGACGCTGCCAACTCAACCTCCTACTCAAAAATAGCACAAAAATCAATTCCCCAACATAATCAAGCCCATCAACAAATTTCAAGGAAAATGCCACAAATGTCTAAATCGGCAATATTATTAACGAGGATGAAAGAAACAAAAATGTCAATGAGCATATTAAGGGGGATTGTGGATAGAGAACTAAAAGGAGAAGCAAAACTACCAAAGCTCTCCTGTACAATCTCAAGAGATAAAAACTCCTTTATAATAAAAGCAACAACATCAAAAGAGGTAGATGACACACTAAATATCTTGCAGAAAAACGAAAAATTACAGAGCTTATTAGAAATGAAATTCTTAGGGGAAAAAAGGAAAAAGATAATCATACTTGGTATTCCACAATATGTACAACATGAAGAAATACAAGATATACTGAAATCGGAATTAAACCACGACATAAAAGATAATACTCAAAAGGTAATTTCACGACCAAAAAACAAATTCTATCAATTAATGATAGAACTAGAAGAACGAGAAGCATTTCAGTTACTAACACAAGGTAGAATCTTTATCGGCTTAGCATCTTGTAGAATATCACACTACACTCCACTCATAAGATGTAGTAACTGCCAGCTTTTCGGACACCCAATAGAAAGATGTCGAAGAAAACAGACATGCGAATATTGCATGCATAACCACAAATCAGATTACTGTCCTAAAAAGCGTACCCCAGAACAGCACCAGTGCGTAAATTGTTTCAACTCAGTGGACAATTTTGGTAACCGCTTTGAATACAGGCATAGTGCGTCGTCGAGCCAATGTCAAGTTTTTCAAAACCTTTATTATAATAGAAACCAACGTCTAAACCTTTCACAGGCGCAATATTCAACATAGAGAACATTTCCGATATCTCCAAACCCTCTTCTTCAGCATCATCATCAAATATCAACAATAACACCAAACAGCCAATTTCCATAAATACTTTAACAATAGCCCAGATTAATCTGCAAAACAGCAAAACGGCGACAGCAGATTACATACGTCATGCAATAAAGGAAAAAATAGATATATCCTGCCTCCAAGACTACTATATCTCAGATAATCGCCCTTTAGGACTACCACTTTCAACACCGTATTACTTCTCAGTAGCAAAAAATTGCTGCATTATAATACTAAACCCTTCAATTAGCCATATTCAAATTAAGAAAAACAACCATTCAGTCTTCATCAACATTCAATTAATAAATAATTTATTAACAATAGGATCACAATATTCACCCCCGTCAACAGATTTACAAAATGATCTTAATGATTGGCTAGAAGTAAAAGGCTCCAGCAGTTTATTCTTATTGGCTGGAGACCTAAACGCACACAGTGCCTTGTGGGGTTACAAAAAAGATGATGACAAAGGGCAAAAATTAATATCGCATATGGCAACGAAAAGACTCTTGTTACTAAACGATCCCCATAGTTTACCAACGTATGAATTAATTAATAAAAAGGACAATACAACTTTAAGAAAAGGCTGGCCCGATGTTACACTATCATCAATGTCACTGTTCCCTTTACTGGACAATTGGATGGTACACCCAGATATGGACTTTGGAGATCATAGACTGATCACATCGAGCTTTAATGTTGAAATCCCGCAGTTACCAAACAGAAGATATCGAACAAAACAAACATCATTTAAAAAATTCAACGATAAAATTAAAAAAGAATTAAACCAGCAAAATTTCAACTTCAAAAATATAAAAACCACTGAGGAATTTGAAGAAAAATATGAAGAATTTTACCAACTACTTAAAAGAACATGTGATCAGACACTCAAGAAAAGAAAAAGCACTCACCAACCGAAGATAACATGGTGGAACGATGAGCTACGCACAAAACGTAATTTAGTTAGGGCACTAAGAAGAAAAACAAAGCTCCCGACAGCTACAGTACAAGATATAATTAAATTTAAATCACAAAGAGCCATGTATAAAAAAGCAATTTTGAACGCGAAAAAACAGGCATGGACAAGATTTTGTACACAATCCAAAAACCCTTATGGAAAAATAAAAAAAGTAGCTTTTAAAAATTATCATAATCGAGAACTGTATTCATTAGAAGAACAAGAGGAAGAAACGGAAACAGCAGAAGGATTCTACGAAACTCTAACCACAGAAATATTTGGCCAATCAGAAATGCCAGCGGACTCAATATTTAACCAGCAGAAGGCAGAGGCAATTGAAAATTTTACTTTAAAAGAACTTAAAAATGTCATCTACTCATTCAACAGGAACAAAGCCCCGGGGCCCGATGAAATTGATCATAACATAGTACGACAATTATTCAAGCATCATAAGTTTCTCTTACTAGAAATGTACAATGTTCTGCTATATTTAAATTACTTCCCCAAAACATGGAAGATTGGAGAATTGGTTTATTTCATAAAGCCCTCTAAAAAACCAAACATCGCATCTTCGTATCGGCCAATCTCCTTACTGCCAATCTTCGGTAAAATATATGAAAAACTATTATTAAAAAGGATAAACTTTAACTTATGCAGCCAAAAAGAACTACAAAAATCACAACATGGCTTCCAAGAAGGTCGTTCGACGGAGTCAGCGATAGCCGAACTTTTCTCATTTATAAATCTGCTCAAAGAGAAAAATAATTATATTTCCCTAATATCCCTAGATTTCAAGAATGCATTTGACCGACTACCCTGGCCAGAGACCTTAGAAGAATTAAAATTCCTAAAACTAAAACAAGCATTAATAAACATAGCAGCATCATTTCTTTCAACAAGAGGAGCAATGCCGAATTGGCTGTCAAAAAAGATCCACTGGTTTAGAAGAGGTTGCCCACAGGGGTCCTGTTTTGGACCTTTTTTTTGGAGAATATTCCTGAATAAATTACTGAGAATATTAAAGAAACATGGCTTTAAGATAATAGCACGATGATCTTCTTCTAATTATTTTTGGCCAAACAAGAAGACAGTTGGAGCAGATGGGAAGAGAGGTACTACAAATAATAAGTGATTGGGCGAAACAAACGGATATGAAGTTCTCATATGACAAATGTGTAGTGTTAAATCTTCGAAGACCACGTTTCCTGAAGAGAGGACCAATATATAAATTGGATGGGCACTCCCTTAAATCTGAAAATACAATAGACTACTTGGGCTTAACATTGGATAAAACACTGTCTTTTCTTCCGCACCTGAATAAAAAACGTATAGAAATTAATCAAATATCACAAAATCTTCTAAAATTCGCCGCTGCATATGGAGGCCTTTCGAAGCAAATTTTAAAAATCTGGTACTTACAAATATTAGAAAAAAAAATATCCTATGCCGCTTCATGTTGGTTTCCACACCTACCAGTCTCACATGGCTACAGGCTACTATCGGCAATTCAGACACAATGCCTTTTGCTTCTGTCGAGAGCTTATAGAAAATCATCAACGGCAGCTTTGAATGTATTGTGCGGCATTCAACCATTGGCGATCCAATTAAATACATTAGCAATTTCAGGACAGGTCCTACGTCTGGGGATTCCAATAGAGGACAACTTTCCAGTCTTCTATCAACCGAAAATATCCTCATCCATACCTTCCCCACATCAAGATTATCTTTTACTACAAGAAGGAGTTCCATCCACTTCAACAATAAATATATACACTGACGGCTCAAAATCAGATGCTGGCACAGCGTATGCTTTCTGTGTTTATAAAGAAGCGAAATGCATCCATACTCATCAAATAAAGTTACAAATATCAAATTCAATCTTTCAAGCTGAACAACTCGCCATATTAGATGCAATATTATGGGCAGACTCCTCAGGGGACGGGAACTTCGTCATTTACACAGATAACCAGTCAAGTCTTGCATTATTAGAGAACGTTTTTAGTACAGATTTTATCACATCAAAAATTATAATAGCCTTACAGAAAACATCTAAATCAATTAAATTTCAATGGGTTCGGGGACACACAGGTGTTAAAGGAAATGAACATGCAGATCAACTAGCCAAAGATGCAATAACAAATATTAAAGTACGGGAAATATTTCATCCATACCCAGCTTCACACCTTAAAAAGAAATTGAAAAAAGAAGCCATAGACAAATGGCAGCAACAGTGGGATTATGGTACCACTGGCAGATTTACTTACAAATTATGTCCAAAAGTATCAACAGACTTCATGTTAGTACATAGAAACCTGTATATCTTCTCAACTAATCATGGACCCTTCCCGTCCTACCTATTCAAAATAAATAAAGCTCCGTCGCCACTGTGTACCTGTGGTGAAATTGGTAACTCTCTTCACTATGTGCTCAGCTGTCCATTAACATCAACCCTCCATATCCGTAAATCAGCCACAATAGAACAACACCATTGGTTCAAATTTGTGCTGAAAACACCAATGCTTTATACTAAAATAATAGATTGTGTGCGGTTACTAGAAAACAATCAACAAATTTTTCAAAACCCACAAATGCCAATAGATGAACAAGATTAGCACTAATGAACAGAAACATGAACTTCAGGCCAAACAGTGCCTAACTAAATCGAGAATATAAAATTTAGAAAACTCTTGTACATAGAACAGCCATACACCCAGGTTATCCATAACCTTAAAGTTATCTCACATCAAAACACTTGAACTCATGATAATAACTATTAAACTAATGCACCTGAGAATATGTAGAGCTTAAGAACATCTTATTCATCTGCTGCTATTTGTAATTAATCAATCATATTCGTGTTGAAAATAATACACATTTTCGTCTGTAAAGCGCTCAGCTCATCTGTTCTATTATTACTTTTATTATTATATTTATAATTACTATTATTATTATTTGTACTATTACCTTTATTTTTTATTGTTAAAACTATTGTTAAATATTGTAATTTTTTTTTTTTTTTTTTTTTTGAATAAACTTGGAACGCGGGATCTGGAAGCCTATGCCAATGGTGGGTTATCCCGCGTTGTAGAAAATGTGAAAAACGTATTCCTACGCTTTCTTCGCATGATCGTAAGCTACAACTCAATTTCGGATTTCCAGAACGCATCCATAATTTCATTTCATGATTTTTTGAACACAATCTTTTATTATGCAGAATTCCAAATTCCTGAAACAGTTTTATTACAACTTTCTCATCATCTGGTAATTGCCAAATGATAAAATCCATCTCAGCATCAGCAGTAAAAGTAAACTACAACTTTATAAAAAAAAGCATTTTTAATTCGATTAATAGCAGATTAAAAAGCTTTCCAAAGGTTAAGGTTAAACAATAATCATTCACGTGATTCACGTTTCATAAATAACAAATCACAATGTTTCGCATGGTTTACAATAAAAATCTACGATCAGGGTTGAAATAATTGGCGCATTAGCATACATTTTGGCATGCTGTCCGTATAACGGAAAACGTATGCTAATGACCAATTATTTCAAAATGCTAAAAGATATTTGTAATTCTATGCCAGCAGTTTAATATGAGATTTATTTTATTGCTTTATTTTATAACAGTTATTTGTTCAATTATTTTAAGTATATATTTGTGATTTAATGAAATAGTTCCTAAAAGTCTGGAATTTTCAAATGTTATATATTTTAAATGCTCACTTTAGTACGACAATATTTTTTCTTTTATTTTTTAAATGCCTCAATTCACGTGATTTTCATTTTGCGCCAACTATTACGCTTGGCGACAATGGTATCCGCATAACGGAAAAGTACCCAAATCTCACTTTCTGATGCCCAAATTACACCAAACTTTTTTTTAAATAACACCAAAACCCCTACAGTGGAAAAGTATCAAACTGTCTATTATTTTGCGCTATCTGTGTTATAGTTTATACTATATGCAAGGTGAGTGGAGCGAAGAGTTTAAACATTAAATATTAAAGTTTCGGCACAGATGTCATATACACGACGGGTACTTAACTGTCCCCAAAATGTCGTTATTTTGCTTGATAAGGTAACCCGGATGTTGTTGTTTATGCTGTTGATGTTTTCGCCAAATTGGCGTCGGAAAAAATCTCTCGGCACAGATGTCATATTCGCCCCATATGGGCGCGATTTTTTTCTGACGCCAATGTCATATACGCAATGGGTACTTAACTGGCGCCAAAGTGTCGTTATTTTGCTTGATGTGGTAACCCGGATTATGTTGTT
The DNA here is from genome assembly GCA_963932465.1 of Maratus speciosus. Taxonomy (NCBI): domain Eukaryota; kingdom Metazoa; phylum Arthropoda; class Arachnida; order Araneae; family Salticidae; genus Maratus; species Maratus speciosus. The sequence continues at coordinate 423,765,751 of OZ010791.1, forward strand.
TATGCTGTTGATGTTTTCGCCAAATTGGCAACCGAAAAAAAATCGAGCCAATATGGGGCGAATGTGACATCTGTGCCAATCGCTCTAATATGGGGTATGTATGACAACTGTGCCAAAGTTCCTATAAAGCAGTATAAGACTAAAATTTAAGAAAAAATTAATGCAAAATAAGACTAAAGAAGAAAGAAAAAATCATGCGTTAAGCATAGAATATGAAACACTTTCCAACACATCCTGAATGCTTTAACAAAACTTCGTTATTCAGGGAAATAAGGTAAATAAGATAACTAAGTAAACATTTTAGAAAACGCATAATTTTTTTAAAAAATTGATTTCAGCAGTTACCGTCTATAGCCAATAGTACCGCTATTACATGCCACTATTTAGCTAACATTTAATTTAAACTACTCTTAAAGCTACTGAAATCACATTTCCAAATATTATCATCCATAGACGGTTACGTATCCAATTCTTTGTGTGACCCTGTATATCATTTTATCTATATTCTACAAACATTTCTTAGTAATCTAAATGCAGTTCAGCGTAAAACTGCATAAGTCCTTTAAAAACCACCTTTAAGCAATTTATTCTCATACTCGGTAACCCTTACGAATTCTTTTGTGTAGCCCTGCATATGAACTGTAGCATTTATACACACGGTATAGCATGCATAAATGTAGTGAAACATAAAAGCGCATATCATAATTAAAAATGCATTTCTAGCAATCATTGCTTATGTACGTACAATACTTCCGAGAAAAGTTTCTTGGCGAGAAAGATGTTTGCCAACGTATTTTCTGACAACCTATTTACTGCTTCATGCTCACAAGCAATTTTTTGCACATGTATACAATTTATTTAATGTAAAAAAAAATCTATTTACCCATTTTTATAAAGAAACAGAAGCAATTTTTGCACAGATGTCATATACGCATCGGAGTTGGCGTGATTTTTCTCTGACGCCAATTCGGCGGAAATCTCACTTTCGAATACCAGTTACTTATATATTTTTAAATTATTTGCTAATATTTTGAAAAGGAAATAACTATAAATAAATAAAAGTTTGAATGATAACTATAGAACAAAACAGTTTGTATAATTTAAAAACAGAAAATAAAAGTAAATAAAAAAATTTATTAATAAATAAAAAACAATAGCAGGCAAAATAACACCATTTTAGCGCCATAGGTATCCCGGTTCATATCTGAAATTTGTGCCGTAATTTGTATATAAAAAAAAATATTATATATATGTAGAAACGATTTTTTATGTATATAAGTGCATATATAAACAAAAATAAAAGTTCATTAGATTTATTTTCATAGCTGTATATTTTGGCAACATATTTCACTTTCTGATGCTCGAATTACGACAAGCTTTTTTTAAAAATGCGCTATAATGGAAAAGTACCTAAATAAATAATTAACAGAAACAATCAATTATACAAACTAAAACTTTTTATTTCGAGATCAAAGCATTGTTTTTAATTTCGATTAAAAATACATATATCCTTGGATAACTTTAGTTGAAATTAGGTTCACGGCTTAATATCTCATTCCATAAACCTAAACAAACACAAGTGATTTATTCATCGTGAACCGTAAAAAATATTAAATCATTGAGGTAATCATTCACAAAGTAAGTTCTCCAACAATCTATGGACAATATTCTAATGACGTCATAGTAGGTAAAATGGTGGCGGTATCATTTGTTTATGATTTGAAATCACAAAGATTTAATTTTGCAATGTCTCTTAGTTACATTATTTTATAGTCATATTTATGAGATCAGAACAATAGCATATTTTTTCATTATTTAGTTATTAAAGACGGAAAAAAAATTATAAATGTGCATGATTTGATAACTTTAAATAATTTTCTTTCTTAATACTAAAAAATAACATCGGGAAGTAACAGCGAGTTTAAGTTAAATAAGTTTAGCTGTTTAATTCTTTTGTAATATTCAAAATAACTGTATTTATTAGATTTCAGTAAACAACATCAGAGCCCCGAATAAACTTTGAAGTTAGAGGAATTACAATGTCATTTCAGGACCTTTCATTTGGAGAAGTTTTTCTAAATTCCACATATACATGGAAACTCTTCAGTGTTAGAAATATTATTCCCAGGACTGGCATAACATGAGAACGGCCTGCAATTTTACACAAGTTTTTGAAATTTACTTTATATCAGAAATTTTACAAAAAACTGGTTACTTTTTTGTTTTAGAGGCCCACACTATTAGAATTATGACAAGTTGCAGCCAATTTTGCCAAAGTCGTAACCAAGATCGTGAAACACACACATATAATACCATATAATACCATTTCATGAAATCGTATACGATAATTTAATAGTTTTTACCTTACTTCAAGTGTGTAATTTATTAATTTTTAAGGCTTAACAATCTAAATTGTCCAATATATGAATTTAAAAAAAAAAAAATGTAAACAAAGACTGAATAGACATGACCGCAAAAATCCTCAAATCTGCAGAACACTTGGAACCAAACTGTGCAGATTAGTGATCTTCTAATGTACACAGTTTTTCATAAATGTGTTTCGTTCTTAAAATCTGTTATTTCCATCTATCACTGCGGAACAAAAGAGAAAACTCACATTCTTGCACATGAGTTGTATATATCTTTATATCTAAATTTCCGTCATTTTTGACGGGCTACCTTTCTAGTAACATTATAATATTCGTAACATTTTCAAAGGACAGATAATGTTTCTTCATTTGCTGTAGAAATTGCATGAAAAAAAAAATCTTTTAAAACGGGCATTTTTTAAAATTAAATAAAATCGTAATCTTGAAAGAATTAAAAAAACAAACAAACAAACAAAAAAAAACTGAAAGCTAACAGAATCTGTAATTTTTTTATTTCATTTATTTATTTATCTCGTGCTAGGAAACGATGTAATAAAAACTTTTGTCAAAATAGATTAAGCCTTTTTTTTTAGATTAGCTTGACCCGAAGTGACCCAAAAATGACTCTCTAATCAAAATCTATCGAACATGTGTCCTAGCCCAATAGTGTTCTCGTGTCCCACAATGGTTGAATATAAAATGTAGTCAAAATCGATTGAGCCATTTTGTTGAAAAAATTAGCTTGACGCTGATCCATTATAACCCAAAATGTCACACTAATCGAATTTCTTCGAGCACATGACCTAGCCCAATGGTCTTTACGTAACCGAAAATGTTAAAATAGAAAATTTAGTCAAAATCATTACAGCCGTTTTTAAGATAAAATTTACACACTCTCACACATACATGCAACTTTTGGTCGTACTACAATATAAGACTATTGAATTATTTATAGTAGTTAAAATGTAAACATTTATGTCAATTAATATAAGTATAAACATAAGCGTTATATAACTATTTTAAATATAACTATATTTGTTAAAATCCTCACTATAATTTAGAAATATTGAATAAAGGTGAACATCTGTCCTGGATTTGATGTGGACATGTATCCTGAGATTGAAGAGTACATGACTACGGAATTTAAAGTGTCACACCGCAATTGTACGTCTTTGTTTTAGGGTTAAAAGCAAAGATTGGATTATATACGTGCATTTAAAAGGGCTGGTCACTCAGCTTCAGATATCCCCTCACTAATACAAAGTCTATGGGCATTTGATATATTCGTATATTTAAAATATCTCTTCGGAAAATTAATATTTTTAACTTATATTTTTGTGTACTAGGGGGCTCAGCCCCCTACGAGCTACTCTCGCTATCCCCCCGTTCAGACACCACAGTTTCTAAAAGCACGCTAATTTGATCAGCTTTAAACAGATTTTGAAAGATTGAATTATAATTTAAAAAACAGTGGCGATCTCCCTATAAATGGGTTTCTATTCATTCCTCTTCGATTGGGAAATTTTAAGGAAAAATCAGCTGCTGTTAAACGATACAATCGCTGTTTTCGCCTTTGATTAAATAAAATCAGTTAAACATTTCAAAATAAGCTAATATAATAAGCATATCTGCATCAAAATGCAAATATTTTTCACAAATACCAATGCCTTCTTTTGACAGAAACGACACAGAAGGTTAACGAATCTTAACTAAACCATTTAAGCAATTTCTTTATTTTCTGCTTCACAGATTTTTCTCTTTCAAATCATATTTTTTGTCGATGACACTTCATTTTCAGCTTGTAATATTTTTTTATTTTTAATAGTTTACTAAATAGTCGCTCGAAAGCAGTCTAAACGCGTTCAATAAAATTAATATTTATCTTATTATTATAATCTTAAAATATCAAATTAATGTCTCGCGCAATTTTTAAATTTAAAATGTTTTGCAATATTACTTATTGTTCATTTTACGTAATAAGTGTAATGTGACGTAAATGTGACATAATTTCTCCTAATGAATTTATTATTTTACAATATTCTTAATCTTTTAAAATTCACGTGTAAGTATAGTTTTTATGAAGTATTTTCAATAAGTTCCTGCTTTTCATACATAATTATTTAATCCTAATTTGAAAGTTTTTTTCTGTTAATAATAGTCAAGTGTCAATTAAATTTTTAATTTGAAGCAAATATTATTATTTGCGCTGTTTATACAGTTGGCAACAGTTTAAATTAATACCAATTTCTAGAATAAGTAAAAAATATCTCTCGAAATGCTGAAAATTTGAATTTAAAATAGAAATAAAATCTCAAAAAATGAGTCAAATAAAAAAAGTGAATGCAGTCTGCACACCGGGAAATTCTGACATATAAAATGATCAAAAAATGAATTAATTCCCATATATAATTTTTACTCCTATAAAACTTTTTTAATGGAACGATTTTGTCCAACTTTAGCTTTAAATATCTCTTAAAATAATTATTCGATTTGAAAACTGTCTACACCAGCGTGTTTATCAAACATTTCTGTATAATACCGCCGATTTTCATGTTTTTGCATGCAGTATTTTTCTTAATATTAACGGAGAAAGACCTCCGGTCACAAAAAATTCAAAACCGGCGGCGGCGGTGACAGCGTAAGTTACTTTTTTTTAGAATTGAGAGACACTTCCTAAAAGATGTTTCTTTTTTCCTTAGTTACAAAATATTTCTAAAGTATAGACTTAATTTTACAGGAAGTGTTAAAATCTTACTCACAGTTCGCCCGCTTTTAACAGATAAAATATTAAATTCAGCATAGATTTTAGAAATATTTTTAAACCGAAGAGAAAAAGAGACATCCATTAAGCAGAGTGCGCAGGAAAAAGATGTTAAAAATATGAATTTCCCGAGAAGATATTTTAAATATACGAATGCATCAAAAATCCATAGACTTAACACTATGGAGGAGAATTCCGAAGCTGAGTGAGCAGCACCCTTAAGGTCCGTATAGTAAAAAATATAATAAAAAGTAAGGTACGTACTGCAAAATATTCAGATATCTAAATAAACAAAATATTCACGCACTAAATAAAATAAACCTTAAAGTTACACTTATGTTTTGTAATCGAAAAGCACAGCTGCAAATGAATGAGCAAATTAATGAACTCGTTGAACTATTTCTTACGAAGAAAGTTTATGGTGCAATCTATGAGCAAGTTTGGGAAATATTTTGAGGGGCCATCTCTCCTGTAATGCAATCTATCTTACAAGGGAACCACTTTTGGTGTTGGTCGCACCTAGCATCGTGACCTGGTGCGTTTTGTAGCCCTATACATAAAAGTTAGAGAACCGAAAAAATTTCTCTGTTAAAATAATACGAGTATTTTATATACGTATTATACGTATTAATTTTATTATACGTATTTTATATACTTTTTTATACTTTTTATTTTTTATTATTACATATTTATTTGTTTATTTCACGCCAAAGTGAGTTAAGTCGCCAAATATGGCGCTACAATTTTTCCGCCCGCTTTATCCAAAGAGAAAATGCACAGAAACATGTTACTAAAATTATATCAAATTGCATTTTTTTTTTTTTAATTAATTGATAGCATAAGAAACAAATATTAGGTTTTTATTTTATTTTTCTCTATGCAGACGATAAATATATAAGTAATAAGTAAAATTCTGTAAAAGCTTCGAAGATCATTGAAAACTATTTTTTAGTGAAATACAAAATAAGCAAACTATTTTCTTATCGAAAACAACGAATGAAATAAAGTTTCGAATGTTTAAAATGAAATGTTGCTGCATTAAATAGTCCTTCGGTAAAAGTAATCATAAAGTAAATTAATATTTTTACACAATTTAGAAAAATTACTGTGGCGAAATAGGACGGACATTGCAATTCCTAGCTATTACAAATTCAGCTATGACATTTGGCTAGGGTTGCCGGAAGCTCTACTTTTGAAAATAAACGCCAACTTGTTTCCCCGCCAAAAATATGAATATACAGTTGCAATTTTTCAAAATCAAATTCTTGGGTTTTTGAAGGAATTTTCAAACTTTTTTCAATATTTTATACTCATTATTAACAAATTTTTATTTTTAAATGCTTTTCTTTAAAAAACAATCAATGTTAATAGTTCAATAAGTGATCTCGAAAATTGCATTTTCAGAAAGTTATGCTGCTGTATAATAGGGTGGGCCGAAAATTTTTTTTTTTTGATTTTCGATGGTGGGTGGTGCGGAAAAGTGGCCACTAGTGGCACCAAGTTCACACAAAAAATTTGAGATTTTTAGGACAATTCCTATATTTGCCGCTTTTGGCTTGAAGTTTTGCTAAAATGCTGATTTTTGAACTTTTTTAGCAAAAATTTTAAAAATGTTAAATTAAACTTATTTTAATCGTATTTACTTGAAAAGGCATATTTAATGTTCCAAATGTATAAATATACTCTGATAATGTATTATTTAATTGCTATGTGTATTTTAAATTAGACGATTTTTATAGCCTTTTCGTGTTTAAGTGAGCAAAAGTTGCATGTATTGTTTGAATCTTTCAACAGTTTCTCTCCTTTGTCTTGTTTATGTCCCTTGGTCTTCTTTATTTTTTTTCGATGCTTTAAGGGTCATATATTTGGGTGACGGACAGCAGAATTCTTCAGAAACAGATCTGGAAGGATAGAAGGGGGTGAGGCGAGAACTTAAGCGAACGCATTAACTCATCGCGATGTTGGGGGAGTGAAGAAGGAAATACAAGAGGGGAGAAAGTGTGATAAGGGATGCTTATTATTTTTCAGTGCTCGGTTTCCCTGTGACATTTGTTCAGTGTAAAAGTAAAACCTTTTTCTCGTGCAATACACTGCTGTTTGGATCGTTTAACATGCCTTTACTGTGTTTTGTGCGTTTTATTACGACGAGTTTAGAAATGGCTAGTGCGAAAGTTCATGATCATGTAAAGGCATGTGATAGCGTGAAAAGTAGCCATTTTGGGGCACCGTGCAAATTGAAAGACCTGCAATTGCCAACTATTGCTGACATCATGATTGATGATTGGTTGACTATTGGTTGCGATACGATATAGAAGAAAATCGAGATATTTATCTTCAACCAGTGGATAATATTATTAAAATGGTAGGTGAAAATTTTTCCGAAATCTGGATAAAATCTTCCATACCAGTGGTTTCCCAACGAACAATTAACGGAAAGATTAAAAACTATTACAATGAACATCATTCAATGAACAATCATTGGAGAAATCTTGTAATCATACCGGCGTTAAAGGCAAGGCGATCTGCGAAGATTTCGTACGAAATGCGGAAACCTCTCTCTTTGACATTGCAGCTTGTAAGTGTAGAGGCTTGAACAATTGTAGCTGCGACATCAGACGTAAAGTTCCACATCGGGAGGTGAACTTCTTGAAGGATCAAAGAACTGTTCGAAAAATGTTTATCAGAAATATTGATTTAAAAACAAGCAAAACTTGCAAAGAAAATATCGCTGAAAATGAAGAGGAATACAATTTCAACGATTAATAGTGGTTCTGCGACAAAGCCTTCAACGAGTGGAGTTAGATCCAGATGGAAGACAGTTATATTGTTGGAAGATTCAAGTAATGGGAGCTTTCAAGCAAGCAGTTCGACTGAATCTGAATTTGAACCAGGCCCTTCAAAGCCAAACACTCCTAAACGCATATTCCTGTCTCACACAGCGTCCGCCATGTCTCAGGGAAACGGAGCACTGAATATAATAAGCATACCTTATCGCACTTTCTCCTCTCTTGCATTTCCTCCTTCACTCCCCCAACATCGCGATGAGTCACTGCGTTCGCTTAAGTTCTCGCCTCACCCCCTTCTCTACTTCCAAATCTGTTTCTGAGGGATTTTGCGGTCCGTCACCCAAATATATGACCCTTAAAGCATCGAAAAAAAATAAGGAAGACCAATAGACATAAACAAGACAAAAGAGAGAAACCGTTGAAAAATTCAAACAATACATGCAACTTTTGCTCACTTAAACGCGAAAAGGCTATAAAAATCGTCTAATTTAAAATACACATAGCAATTAAATAATACATTATAAGAGCTTATTTATACATTTGGAACATAAAATATGCCTTTTCAAGTAAATACGATTAAAATAAGTTTAATTTAACATTTTTAAAATTTTTGCTAAAAAAGTTCAAAAATCAGCCTTTTAGCAAAACTTCAAGCCAAAAGCGGCAAATATAGGAATTGTTCCAAAAATCTCAAATTTTTTGTGTGAACTTGGTGCCACTAGTGGCCACTTTTCCGCACTACCCATCATCGAAAATAAAAAAAAAAGTTTTTTTCGGCCCACCCTACTATATAATCAAGAAATATTATTTTAACAGAAAAATTTTATCGATTCTCAAACTTCATAACGGCTTTAAAATGCACCAGGTCTCAATGCTAGGTGCGAGCAACACCAAAAGTGGTTCCCTTGTTAGATTTACCCTACGGATAAAGATTTTTAAATTGTTCTTTTATACTGTTGTATAACTATCAAATTATATTCCAATGGATGGAAAGTACGAAAACAAATATAAAATTTCTTTTTATGAAAGAATATAATTTAAACCTACGACCAAAAGAGTTATTTACTTTGAAAATTACAATTCTTATTAATAATGCATGTTTGAATAACGAAAACAAAATCTATTGCTATAGTAGAACGAATTTTAAAATAGGTTGACCTTTAAATGTTGAATTTTGAAAATAAATGTTCTCGAAAATGAAGAAAAAATGAAGTGAAACAGTAAAATAAAAATTAAATTGTAATATATTAATGGAAAAATAACATTCCCCTTAAACGGTAGGATCCATAAAGAAATTACCTATGTAGAAGAATTGTTCAAATATTCTTTTAAATTGATTTATCATTGTCTTATTTTTTTTTCTTGCATGAGAAGAATGAAAAATAAAAAAAGTTTCAAAACGAAAATTCTGAAATGAGGCATTTCACCTCATTTTATAGCAAGGGATTATGACTAAAGGAAAGAATTTTCATATTAAAAATATTAACATTTTAAAATGAGAGTATTAAACAGCAGATGTTAAATAGTGAATACTAAAATATCTTTTAATGTAAATTTTTAACTGCAAATTATTTTTTCTTTCTTATTCAATAATAAACATTTATCTCACACAATGTTTTAAAAAGTGTAATAGAAACAATAAGTAACTAAATGTTATTTCTAATGTATAATTTCTAATACGCATTTCTTTTATTGCAAAGTTGTTTATTTCTTTTTAATATATTTACTTAACATTATACAGTTTAACAGTTGTAGTGGAAGTGTACATTTTAATATAAAAGTACAATAAAAATGCATTACTTTATCAAAGTATATTATGTGCTAACGTTTTAGACTGCTAGAAATTGTACTCCTTTTGCAAATTAATTTTTAGTGCATTTTATGGTAGCATGAGTATATATTTTTAAATATTATTTAAATATTTAATAAAATGCCTAACTAATAATAGCCGTCAAAAGCATTCTACCACGATTTTTTTTAATGATTAATCGTAACTTAGTTTCAAATATTCAATATACTTCTATAATAATTACCTGATATTTAGCGTATGCTATAATAAATAATCTGAATTATATAGTTTGTTTATAAATTCAATATATATGTTTGAAAAATTAGTTCTTTATCTCATTGCTTTGTAAGTGATCTAGTACAATATTTTCAATAGAATAAAACAAGCCTTTGTATGTTCTCACTTAAGCAGGTTAACGTATGAATAACTGCAATAATAGAATAATAACATTGAATAAATTATCTATATCTTTTAGAAGTTTGAAATCCAAAGCTTTCTGAGCTGTTCAGTCTTCATCTTCAAGCTTGTGCACAGTTTGAATGTTATAGGAATGATGTTTAAATTACAGCGTACAGTTTATCAAAGAGTAGAATGCAGAAAAGCTATTTTCAACAGAAGAATAAAAAGTCATATCTTGTGCTGTCTTACATACGTTAATGAATAAATAACTGCAAAATTTATCTAATGGCACATTTACTTTAATTAAAATCTGTACATTTTCCCGTAAGTTTACACCAGTGCTGCAAAGCTTCATAGTCCTTAGCTTCAAGAGTGTACACAGATTGAATGAGGTATGAATGTTTTTTGGAATGATAACATACTTTTTTCCAAACAGTAAAGCACGCGAAAGCTGATTTCAAGAACACCAAAAAAAAGGGCCAATGTAATGGGCTCACTTACGTTGATTAACAATGACTGTAATATTTCTATAATTATATAACCACATTAATTAAATCATTCACATCTTTGAGAAAATAGTGAACCGAAGCTTTCCGAGCTTCTTTACGATTGCGCACAATTTAAAAGCGCTAGGAATATTTGTTTAAATAATAATGTACAGTTTCCAAACAGTAGAATGTGGAAATGTTCATTTCTGCAAATGAAAAAAAATGTATCTGCTCGCTGATTCAAATTAACATCTGAATAACTACAAAAGTTCTATAATAATGTAACCTCATTTAGTAAAATCACCAAACCTAAAATATCATATATTAAAATTCTGATATAATTTACTTAAAAGGTGCTTTATTAACAGGACTTTACAGTATAAAAACTCGTCAAAAGATAGTAATAACCATAAGCGCTTTCAACTGCACTATAGCAGCCGTCATCAGGGAGAATAAAAAATCAGAGGAGTGAAAGTTCATGAAAGAACTTTTTCTAAGCCTTTAGAAAGAAAGCTCAGGAGTCGCCATTTTGCGTATGTGGCACTGCAAGTGAGTAAATAACAAAGCAGTACTTCCGCATGCGCTTAACTAAAAATGTTTGAGTTACTCTTTATTTGTGATCTTGAACGAATTATCTACAATACTTACATTTGCTACTATTAAAATTTAGAAATGGGACATTTTTTATGGACACCCTGTTTAAAAAAAAAAAAAAAGTATTTCTTACCTGGTATTAAATGAAATTGACATACATACATAGCGACAGATTTCAGTACTATGTTTGCGAAACCTTTAATTTTATTTATCATGAAAAATAATTAATGCAGAACTTGAAATTATTTCCGTGGATTTCTGCTAATTTTATTTAAACTGCCTACTTGATAAACAAAGAATACGAAATAGCAGGAAGTTATTGCAAAGTAAAAGATTCCTATATTTGAAACAAATATTGGATATATGACTATAAAAGCTGAATAGAAATATCTTTGAATAGAAATATCTTTTCGTTCTGAAAAAAAAAGAGTTGTGAATAAAATACATTATTTCACTTGAAGAGGCAAACAAAGTCTGTAAAATGTAATGTAATCGAAATATTTACGAATTAACTAGCATAAAAGATTTTGGTAAAAACAAATGATATTTGAAATGCTTGTATTGTCGAATTAATATACCAAATTATCATTTGCGAATAAGTTATCCATTTTTGCACCATTTTTGCATCATTTTTTAACCATTTTTTAACATTGCCCAACATATTTGAAACAGGTTTATGAATTAGCTTTATATTATTCGTCTTTCTTGCCGTTTGTCTGTCTGTCCGAGCTCGAACACGCATGAATAAACTTGGATCACCACATAATTGATATACGTTACTGAGGTTTACCCTGGTATGTTCAGCATTGGCTATAAAGTGTATAGCATTCATAGTTCCTCTACAGGGGTATTCAGAAGAATTTGGTTACGTTCCGATCGATGCGGAAAAATAATTTCAGTATATTTGAATTATTTTATACTAATTCAAACATACTGAAATAAAAGCGCAGCAAAGTGACGTGCAAGATGCCTACCATAACAAGCATTGTTGATTTACAGGAACACAAAAATGAAATCGGTTACACTACAGTGTATGAGCAAAATTAGCTAAAAGTACACTGTTAAAACTAGAGGTTGCATATGGCACCTCCTAGGGGTGAAACGCTTGTCCCGTGAGCGACCCCCCGAGAGGAGCCAGATTTGCAACCATAACTAAGGTGAAAAAGTGGCACCCCAAAACCAGGGTGCCCCAGAGGGTGAAAGGATGTACCACAAGGGAGAATAATGGCACCCTTACAATGGTGGCCAGAAAATCATGTCCGTTTGGGAAAATCAATTCTTACCGGAAAATTCTATCATTTAATTATTAGACATTGATTCCGATATGTAATATCTAGCAATTACCGGGCAAATTAAATTACAACCTTTTTAGATATTAATTACTTTTTTTTAACCCCAACAACTGCGGTTTACAGATGTGGTGAACGCAAACTTCTCACTGAAACAGGAGAAGCTTATGCTCAGGAGATATCTAGCCTTATTCAATACAAGGCAAAGAAACCTGGCTCTGTTAAAGAATAATGGAAATTATCCATGGAAAATCTAGCAATAAGAAACTTTCAATAGAAAGCGGTGGGAGCAGACTTTTCTGTTAGTGACGAAAAAAATGTCTGAGAAAATTATAATTGTATTGTTTCATACTCTTTCAATCACAATAAACTTCCTTTTTTTTACATTCTTTTAACAAAGATTTATTTAAATATCAATTTTTATTATTAAGTTTGTTAGAAATTTAAAAAGAAATTATGTTGAAAATTAATGACCTACTTTTGCAAAATAAAATATTCTTTCAATAATAAAAAATAAAATTAATTTAAAAGTCTGAAATTCGAGATCATTAAAAAAATATAAACTTAGTGTTTCTTAAAAAATACATAAATTGATCTCATTTTTATGCAAAAACTTTATGTAATATAAAAAGCATCGATGCTTTTTTTTACCATTTTAAAAAGTTAAATATAGTTTTCATTAAAAAATACATAAATTGATCTCTTTTTTTATGTAAAAACATTATATAATAGAAAAAACATCTGTCGTTTTTTATAAAACTAACAATTGTTATATTTTAACATCGTTATAGGCAATACATTATTTTTTTTTACTATAAATAAGTCTAGGGTACTAATTGCAGATTTCCTTATTAAGTTTATATACAATAGCACTATCAATAGATTTTAATAGGAAATGCTTTTCTTGAGAAATTTTTCTATTTTCGATCTCTATAAATTTCTAAATAAATTGTACTACAGAAAATTTTCCATACCACTCTCAGTAGATTTCTATGTAATTTGTTTCAAATATATATACATATATACAAATACCATGCTTCCCTAAAGGAAATTTTTTTATAAGGCAAATTTCACAGCAGGCATCTCCATCAAATACGCTTCGATGAAAATGATTAAAATGGGAGGTCCTTCAGAACTTTCCATTCACTTTGGTCAAGATTACAAACTTCGCCAGATATTCTAAATGTCGACAAATATCTTGAAACGTCTGAAAAATGATATTATTTTTACGGACGTCGATAGATATCTCTGAATGTTGGAATACTAATATTATTTTTACAATATTGGTCAATGTAAATAAAATATTATAAATAAGGCATTAAAAAGTTTTCTAAAAATGATAAAATTGTTAAATTTTATAGTTAAGAATACTATTTACGTATTATAATGTTATAAGTAATCCAAAAAATTCGTTTGGAGGCTTTCTTTTAAGAACTAATTTTAAGTTACATCTGTGGATATCGGCAGATATTGTAAATTTGACGTCTGATATCCAGTGTCTTTGGAGATATTGCCCTTTATTGATCGGGACAATGGCCGATATCAGGCTGAATGCTACATGCGTCTTACAGCCGTAGATTTCACTTACCGACGAAGAAATATGGCACTCCACACACATCACAACGCATGCGCTAAGTGCCAGTCCCCCAGTGGGGTGCCATATATCTACCACACAACACCTTAATTACTCCAGTCGCCCTTTGAGAAACCAATCGGCACCCCAACCACATTTCAAAGCCTCTTGGTGCCAATTGATACCGTGTTTTCACCTCAGCCTTTCAAAAGTCACCGAAAAGTCACCTTCAGTTTTAACAGTGTACGTTTTTAATTGTAATATGCATCATTAAGTTAAAAAAATAATGTTACCTTTTGTGCATGAATTCTTTAGATCATATAATTTGCTGAACAAAAGAATTCCGTTACATTTTGCCTTATGGGGAAAATTCCTTTGCATGTAATTTTATGATTTTATACCATTTCAATCATACCGAAATTGGTATTCATCACTGAAGTGCACTGCTGGATGCTTATAGTAGAATATGGTATGTATAGCATTTTTTTTTTTTATATATACTCATAACTAATTTTATCGTATGAAAAATATAATTTCTTAAAAATATTCTGTTAGTGTTGTAACGTGTTTCATATTATATGCTGAATGCGTCATTTTCCGTTCAAATTTTTTTATATAATTAAGTAATTCAACATGTATTTGTTATATTTACTCGACCAATAAATGAAACTTCCCATAGACATGGTGACGTCACATCGACGTCGTTGTGAAGTCACACTGTGACTCTGTGAGCGTTGATGTGACGTCACGTGACGTCGATGTGAAGCTTTATGGTCGTTTTAGAGCTCGTTTGTGACGTCACATTGTGAATTCACGGTGTGAAAAATGTGTCATTTGTGACTATGTTGGCATTAACTTTGCGACGAACCTGTGATGTCAGCGACAATTTTGTGAAGCCATATTGTGACAATTTTGTGAAAATTGTGAGATTTGTGACGATTTTTCATTAACTTTGGACGAATATGTGACTACAGTGAAAATGTTGTGAAATCAAACTGTGACACACTTATACAGTTGTAAATACTGATACATGTCACACATAGACACACTTATACATGTTGTAAAATCCTTTACATCTAAAACGTTGTTATACTTAGGCGATACATCGCAATTAAATCTTGGGGGCCGCTATAACAAGGGTATACCAAAAGAATTTTACTGAGTCAATATGAAATGCCACCACAGACTTCAATGTTTGTGGCACCTTTTTTTCTGCTGCAATAAATGTGAATATTGAAGACAACTGAATGTTCTATCTATCACATTTCTTTCAAAATTATCTATTTGTGCTATTATATTGTAAAAGCATTAAAATTACCAAAGAAACATTTTTGTTAAAATTTTCGAAGATATATCAAAATAAAATTTATATAAAACACATAATACGTTATAATATATATAGCATATGTAATATATATATATTAAACTATAGAAAATATGAAATGAAACTAATTTATCTAATTTAATACACATTACGAACTTTAAATTACTGGTGAAGGTAATTTTTTTCAATTACGCAGCATCTACAAAAAAAAAAAAATTGAAAGATGAAAAGGAAATACCGGTATTAAGTAATTATATTTTACATGTTTTAAGATATTGATTACTACAAAAAAATTTATATATGATTGTAGTGTAATTCAAACGCACTTTAATTCAAACAAGTTAAGGAAGAAATAATAGAGTACTTCTTTTTATAGAGACTTTGATAAATTTGATTATGCAAATGTTGGCGTTACGATCTCGCTAAGATCACTGCGAAGTTTATACACGCGTCATATATATATGTGTTATATATGTGTATTATATATACGCCATACGCTCATCATGTGCCATATTGTAATTATATACGTATTGTTTACGTATTTTATGCCACATAAATGCACATATATATATATATATATATATGTCGAATACCCACACATATTGTATGTATATATATATGTGTGTGTGTGTGTGTATGTATATGTATATGTATATATAATGAACATCTTATACACATGGCATATGTATAAATGACTACAACTGGACATTTTATCTCACGAAATATTTTTTGTATCATTTATTATTATGAAGTCATATATGCTTTATAATATTGCAATTCATAATCAGGATCCACTACATCACAAAAGTACCTAAACAAGATCAAACTATTTCGATTCTAAAATAAAGAGTGCACCATGCTAGCGCTTTATTCTGAAAAAAAGGCAACAAACACTGCTGTTTCTGTAATAGCATTGTAAACTTTTGACTATATATAGAAAACTTCGCTATGTATAAATATGAAAACTGGTAGTTTCATAGTAACTGATAAATACGTTGAAGCAGTTTTTAATTCGAATAATTATTTTAAGTGCTACTTAATGTTGAAATTTCAAATATTTACTCGAATTTTTGAATATATGATTTTAGACATGTAAAAAATTATTTAAACGAAAAAAATTATACATTATTGATATTTTATTTATATTTGCAATAAGCAGAAAATTACATACTTCTCTTCCATATTGTCAATTTACAAATACAAAACTGTCCAATATACAAACTTACCTTTGTAAATATCTATTCGGGGCTGTCTCCTGCCTTTTTAATTTTAGAAAATTTACGAACTACATTTTAGCAATAACGACAAGAAACTTCTGAAATAATAAATACAACTTTGTTATGAAAAATTAACCCAATATCGCCAGTATTAATATTTGTGAATTTTAAGAACAATTTTTGCAACAATCTCTATGTAGGAAGACAGCAGCAATAAATAAAATCATATTTTCAAGCTCACTGTAAAAGTAATTGAAACTTTTGAGTATGTAGCACGGTGATAAAAAGGGTAAATTTATTTTACATCAGGGTTTGCCTGCAGTAAAGTACATGCCTATAAACAACTTTTTGCTGATTAAAAAACAATACATTAAAAAAATTTCAGATTTTTTTTTCAGATGCAAATTTTTGAAATAAAAACATGCAATGTAAATTGTTTACGAACACTACTTAGTACAAAATTAAAAATTTAAGTTTGCAAATAATTTTATTCTATAAAAAGGATTTTTTATTAAATAATTTAATTATCTTAAAATGTTTAGTAATTATAATGTTTAATAAATAATAAATATATAGTAAGGATTGATTATAATACTTGTCCATATACTTTCACATTTTTGAAAACATGTGGTTTTAACCAGATATTTTAAATAAGAAAACAAATCAGATTAAAATCCAATTTAAATCACTAATCTTAATAATTTGATCAAAATTGTTGATAATCAAGTTATCTATTTCAACAAAATAAATAATAAATGTAATGAAATGTTTATGTTCTATACCATGTTTATGAGAAGCAAACTAAAATCACAGCAAACAGAGAAAATACTATTTTTTTCATACCTATACTTCTTTGACGTTGTTCTTTCTATTACAATTTTTGGAGCACAAATTAAGTCTGATAATAAGTACCATAGCAAAGACTGGAATAATTTTCACCAAGTAAAAGTCTCTCTAATTTTCTCGGACTCAGAAATTGCTACCTGTATGGATCCTGAGGATTTTCGTGTTTAAGTTTTTAAATCTGTGTGAATACGCATCCGGCCTAAGCTGCACACTGAAGTTCCCGCATTTATTCTAAAAATCTTCTCTGTTTACTTCTGCGATCGTGTCGTCTACAGACGATATTTTAATTTCGAAGCAGACGTTTTCCCCTTTATTTGATTTGTATACAACAGATTAAGAACTTTAAAACGCAATAATTTTTTGAGAGTGACTCTAATTAATATTTTCTATTTGGAGAATTTTTTTAATGTAATTTACCTTTAATTTTAGCAGTTTCATTAACAAATCATTCATTATTAACAAACGCTGCTGTTTCTGTGATAGCATTGTAAACTTTCGACTATATTAAGAAAACTATGGCATGTAAAAATCTGAAAAATGATAGTTTTTTTAGCCACATATATGATAAAAACGTTGTAGAGTTAAAATGGATTGTAAAGTTACAGCTAAATTACACATTTATTTTTTAGAATGTGAATGTGTCAGAAAATTTCGCACTGTTGGTCTTTTTAAAATATTTTCTGAAGAGCGCCTTAAAGTGTGAAAAAGGAAAAAAAATAACATCAAATATAAACGCCAAATTTAAAGAAATAAGGCAATAAATAGTCAAATTAAATATTATACATGATAATATTAATTGATCAAAATTAATTTATATTCATTATGTAGTATTATTATATATATTTAGCATAGATCTGCTCTATACTTTTTCCGTGCAATTTTCCGCAGTTAATACATTAATATTTAAAATTATTAAAGCAATTTTAAAATGTTAAACATTTTATGTATAATGTAGCTGTATATTTTAATGACTTTTCACAGCACGATTTTTACATTACTTTTGCGTTTAAGGTTTTGCTTATTTGGTACGGGAAATTATCTCGTTGCGTCAAGTGATTCTTTGTGGTTTTGGCTATTTTTAAAATTTATAACAAAACAATTCTTCAAAACAAAATCATTTTTAATATGTCAATAAATAAATTACTAAATATAAATTAATTTATAAGATGCGCACAAAATCAATGCGATCCAGGCTCAGAAATACTTTTAGATGGCCTGTTTAAAATATTCCTCTTTATTTTCAGTTATATTTTTGTCACACCGTGGCATAAAAATATGATAGTTTTTTGTTACATATGAGACGTGACGTACGTTACATGCAGTGACATAACAGTGATGTCACATTTTTTTTTTTTTTTTTTTTTTTTTTTTATCGCCAGAAAAAATATTTTTTACAGCAAATAACACGTTTTGAAGAATTTTTGTAATTTTTTTAAGTTTCTCACAGTTTTTTGAAGTTCACATCTCAGTAACAATGTGAAATCACTGAAACGTGGCATTTTGATCACATAGGTGACGTGACAACAGTGACTTACAGTGACGTCACAATGACGTCACAGTGACCATGCAAGAATCGATAAAGGGATACAAAGACATATAAGGGTTTAGATATACTAAATAGTTGTACAATTACTTTTCTGTATATAGCACCGTATTTCGTTACATTCACTTCCACATTCGTTCCCTATGTTACTAAGACAGTTATGTTCTGTCCCCTATCTTACCATGAAAACAGAAAGACAATAATGATTATATCTCAATTTTATGCTGTTAAAGCATAAATTATTTGTCGATGTTTTCCTAAACCAAATGACGTGAACAATTTATAGATTTAAAATTAAATTAACTATGAGACAGATAGGTTAAATAATAACTTATTGAAACTTATTTGTATTATTTTACATTAAATATAGATTAATTCTTTGATGTGCATAATGCTCAATCAATAATTCTAGTGACAATTAAAAATAGTTTTATAACACTCTTTTAAAAGTGTTCAATTGTATACTTACAATAACACCTAATTTCATGAGTTCAATTCACGTTTTTCCAAAATTGACTTAAGTTATAAAAAGTTAGTTTGGCATGGCCCTCGATCAAAATTTGCCATTTCCATTTACACTTTGAAGAAAGCGCTAACTAGCTACTGTATTTAAATAGATATACTTTTTCTTTTTTTCTTTTAATCATCTCATTGTCAAATGGGTGGTAATACATTCACTAAGCTCCAAGTTTCACTACAATATAAGCAGTATTTAATGTAATATAAATCTACTGATTTACTGCATTTTTAATACAAATAACAGCGATTATTACTTTCAAAGATTACATTCATATTCTTTAACAGAGTTATTTTATATACTGTTGAAAGAATCATCTTTTTTAGAATTACAACAAAAGACAGGAAAGTTTCAGATTTGTTCGATTATCTCCAAAAATACTGGGCCGATTTTAATGAAATTAGGTATGTACATAGGGTAATATAATACCAAAAATAATACAATTCAACGATTATAATACACACGCATGAACGTGCATTAGACCAATTAGTGTCAGAAGGTATAAAACAGATCTTACATTATTGAACTAAAAAATGGGTTAATAGGGCATATGGTCTCCTTTTACTATTACACAGCTCTCATAACGTCTCATCATACTGCAAATCAGGCAATTTATGAGTCCCTGTGGCTTCAAATAACGCGATTTTCCGGCCCTGAGTGGTTCTGGGAGGTGGAAAGCGGGTTCCAATTGTCCTCCCCAGAGCGCCCCAGACATGCTCCGTAGGGTTTAGGTCTGAAAATCTAGCTGCCTAATCCATCAAGCAAATATTTCCATTTTTCAGAAATTCTAAGACCAGATGAGCTCTATCTGGTTGCGCATTGAACTCCATTAAAATGAAATCAGAAAAACCTGCATCCCAAAAAAGCTAACATAGGGTACCAAGGAATCATTCCTACACCTCACACTAGTCACAAAGTCTTTTCCAAGGGCAAGGAGGAGTGTGCGCTAATCCAACGTGATACCTGCCCAGACCATCAAACCTCCGCTGCCATACTGGAGTCTTTTTCGGCCGTTGGAAGGCAGGTAGCGGATCGCTGGTTTTATCCATATGAATGAACGTCGATAATTGGTGTTTATTCAGAACCGAAACTAATCAATGAATTGAACAGTCCCCCATTGATCCCTGGTCCAAAGTCGAGGATCTTTGCACCATGACAAACGGGATCTCCTGTTCGCAGAAGTGAGCGGGACGCTAGCAGCAGATTTTGTTCCAAATAACACTCTATCATTCAGCCTTCTGGAAACAGTAACCCTTGAAAATCGACTTCGTGTGGTTACATAAGGACAACGAGAGAGCTTAGAAGCTGTTGCACTCATCTTACCCCTCGCTGTAATGGGCAAATAGCGATCTTCGTTGGTATTCGTGGATTTTGGATGAACTTGACCAGGCCGTTTTCTTTGTGTATCCAGTATCTTTAAACTGTTTCCATAAGTTGAACACGTTGGGCATTAACATATCTAGGAATCTGCACATGAGACTGCCCTGTGTGCGGTCTCGCCGCAGTTCGCCATCTCATGCCATTGTCCAAATGCTAGGGGTCACTTATTTTTACTGCTTTCTTTTAAATTTCACTGAATGTTAAATATATATATATATATATATATATTCGGCGAGGGGAGCGAGTGAGCAAACGTGAAAGGTGCCACGCTTGCTTATAAATCATGTTCCTCTACGCTCTGCACTCATATGATTTCGCATGCGACGCTGCATCTCTGTTTCGGAGCAATAGTTTTAATTTTCGTTTAGTACTTTGCATGAAATTCGACAAAATATGAAAATTCTATCAATTTTAAAAAAATGGATGCAAAATTTTAATTTATGGATCAGCTAAATTTTTCAAGGGAAATCACCCCTTTTTATTTATATTGAATTTTCAACATTTTAGTGCTTAAAATATTTCACTGTTAATATCTCACAGTCTTTTAGCAAAATTAACTCCATTGTTGTTGGAACTTGTCCAGAGTCGTAAAGATAAAGAATGGTTCACGATTTCACATATGGGCCCGGATCACGTTAAAATTCCATAAAATAATACCATTAATTTATAATCAAGTACTAAATTTATTAAAACTATTTAGTGTCATCTAAAATACACCTGTGTATGTAACTTTTATGATTGTAGCATATCAAGTTGAGAATAGAAATAGTTTATAAAATTCCAACTTCACATACATGAATAAAATTAAGTTGAATACATAGGGATAAAATAAGTTAATTAAATACAAATTCATAGGTTTTCATTCATAGATTTATCGTATATATCTAAGTAAATAAAAAAATGTTGTTTATTTTTTTTTTATATTATTATTTGATATTATGCAAATACGCAAGTTTGATTAGACTGTTTCAAGCTGGAACATTAATGAGAAAATACGAAACTCATACGTTACAGATTAAAATAATTATTTAATAATTAAAAATAAATCTAGAGATTAAAATAATTAATTTATTATTATATGATTATGTTTTACCAGTTTACGCCAAACTCCGTGATAATATTCCCTTAATATCAAGTTCTTCTAATCTTATCAGAGCATGTGCAAAGTTCATTTTAATTTTAATTAACTTTTAGTTAATGTAATGAAAAAACGCTGCTTTAACCCATGTTTCAGCATAGTGATGAGTTATGAAATTTTTACAAAGGAACATACATTTATTATGTCTGTTCCGCTGTTAAACTACATTTTAAAATCCATAAGCTGCATTTATAATCATATTAAATGCTACTTTTATCTATCATTATTTTCATTTCCTATTTTTTTTTATTAGTTCATCTGAAATAAACTTTTCCTCATTTTTAGGGATTCATTCATCTATCAAAACCCTATTCATATCACTTCTCTGTCTGTCCGTCTGTCCGTGCGTCACAGACTTTTTTCTCAGAAACTGTATATGTTGAAGACTTGAAATTTTGGAATCTTATAGCTGAACACTTCACATCAAACGACAAATCATAAAATTTTGCAAAAGTCTTATATTTGCTCCTCTGACCTCTATCTTGTGTTTATCTAGCATTTTGTTTTTCAGCTGAACTCCCAATTAAGTTGAAGACTTGAAATTTGGGTAATTATAGCTGGACATGTAATCAAACGACAAGTCATAAAATTTTGAAAAAGTCTTATATTTACCCTTCTGGGTCCTATCTTGTGTATTTTTTAGCAATTTTTCCAACTCAGCCCCTAATTAAGTTGGAGATGTGAAAATGTGCATACTTATAGCAGTTGAAATCACACGAAAAATCATAAAATTTTCAAAAAGTCTTATATTATTTAGACCTCCGTGTTCTAACTTCAGTACTTTTAGCTATTTTTCAAACCTCCAAACTTTTCACTCTGAGTGAACTTTTCTAACTTTTGCCGGCACTCCTTTGACGACTCTTTCATATTATGCACAATAGCTCTACATATTTTAGTTCCAATTTTTACCACCAGGGGGCGCCTACACATCTCGTGTGCTATGGGCCCGACTCCTCGACTAATACATCTACGGATAGTTTGTAAAAAGTTGTTTCGTTCGGATACAGGTTTGTTGAGTGAGCCCCCTGGTTGCGAAATGTGATACTAACAGATTTTTCAAAATGATAAAATGTTTTGAAAGGATTTTTAAACGAAATCCTCTGTGATCACTTTTACCCACTTGTTTCAATTAGCTTACTATATGACAAATTTTAATTAGAATAATTTGTGATAAATCCTATGTATTATTTCTGAATAAAAATTTATAGGGTAGTCAGACCAGTAAGTGAACAGCCCCCAGTGAACGAACATTTTTTTTATTTTTTTAATAGGTTTGAAAACATCCCAACTAGATAGCGATGCAACATTGCCTTAATTCTATTCTATAGGAAGCTATTGCATTCCTGTTTGATTACTGATGTCTCAATACTTTACTTTCAGAAGATGTGGTATTTTTCATGTCTGAGAAATACATGATGCTATTGAATACATTCTATACATGATGCTGAGAAATACATTCTATGCTGAAATAATAAGGTAAGTGCAATGTCATTTCATATGTTTGATAAGAATTTACTGTTTTGTTTTTCATTAGGCACTAATTTTATTGTACATACATTAAATATAGATAATATAGACATATTTCTAATTGTTTTAACCATTATAGAATATGTACAATTTGAGAATAGGAATAATTGGTTAGACAATTGGTTAGGCAAATGGTAAAAATCCAATGAATGAACAGCTGTTCACACACTGGAAGGAATACATTTGGCTACTTTTCCTAGTGAATAAAAAGTTTTTGGCTTTATAATTTTGTGGCTTCTTTTATACCTATAGTTTGAACTAAGTGATTTTTCCACAATGGTAACAAATGAAAAGTTAACCTCCTGACCGCTGAGCAAAGGGGCAAATTGTAATGTTGTTTTCTCAATAACTTTTTTAAAATACTAAAAAAACATAATTTTTTCAATGTGATATTAAAAAAAATTAATTACGTGTAGGAATATAACCCTTGAGAATATGAATCATAACTTATTATTACAAAATTGGACTATATCTGCATATGTATATTAATTTAAATGATGTTTGTAATGCAGTGAAACCTTCTGCTTAGTGAACGAATATATCAGTTCACGGCGGTGAGAAGGAACATATATAAAAACGTAACAAAAGAACACATACACACACATTTTTAAAGGTAATAATTATTGATGATATTCAAATCTCACTTCTACTCTTTTAGATGATTGATAGAAATATACTTACTGGTGACCAAGAAGATTCCTCATAAAGGAAATATGGGAGTTTCAAGCACTCTACAGAGGACCTTGAAAATGCCGTACAAGCTATGAGGGTCAGATCAGCTCATTTTGAAAAAGACATCTCTTCATCTTATTAATCCAAAAACAACGTTGTCTGTGAAACCGCCAGGGAAAACAATTGAAAGTAAGCGTACGGGACGTTCTCTGTGTTGTCCTTTGAAGAAGAAAAACTTCTGGAACATTGGATAGCTGGAAAGGGGAAATTGGATTTACAATGCATAATGATGCAGTAAAAGGTAATGTTTACAATGTCATGAAACAAACAGGAAGGAAAAATACATTTATAGACAAACATCCAGGGAAGAAATAGATGACCCTTTTTTTAAAAATAGCTTCCAAGGTCGGAAATATGGAGTAAATACCATGACAATATGGGGACCACAGATCCACATGTTGCGGAATTGGAAGTGGCCTGCAGTAAAGTATAATATCAGGTATTTTAAGGATAATAAAAAAAAGGCACAATAAAAACACCTGAACATCCACCTGTTCATCTGGAGCTATTACGGAAATAGAGAAGTACAGAGTGAATGATTTTAGGAAATAGAATTATTATTTTTTCTTTTAAAATCTGTAATTTCAAAACTGTAATTTAAAAATATATAGTAAAAAATTTTATAAATTTTCAAGTTAAATAATTATCATGCTGGGATTAAAAAAACCGTACTTCTGTAAAAATTATGTTATAAGTTAATTGTACAAGTTATAAAATAAATAAACAAATATGAAATTTAAGTATTTTTAAATTGCTGCCTGTTCATTCACTGGAAAATTTTGGGTTCATTCCCCGGTAACATCTGTTCATTTAATTGTTTTTTGTATCGATTTCTATTAAGACATCCCTAGCATCCCAAGCAAGTCAATTATAAAATTCCTTTTGTTATTGTTTAATAATTTGTAAATCAACAAATGTATTTGCTCTATAAAACACCAATAGGTACTGTTTATTAAAATATATTGAATAATTTTCTATTCAAATATGCTTGTGTTCATTTACTGGTCGGACTACCCTACTCGTTAACAAAATACAAATGTGTCTTAATCTAGGAAAATATAATACAATGGCCTTCAAACGTTAAGGAACAGAGACTGGATGCTTCCGACTGTACACGGTTTGTGGAATATCTACCAAAATTACTGGCGAATTGTTTTTGAACTAGGATTTTTGTCTAGGATGTAAATAACATGTTTGATTTCATATTTCTCAGTGAAGATTTATTCGGGAGGACAGTTATGGGCTAATAAAAAAAATATAATAAAATGATATTCGCGATTACCTGTGTAACAGAAAATTTTGAAAATGGCTTGTCACTGTGTTAAATGGCTATTCCGGTCCTGTTCAACGTTTGTGTGCATATGTGTAAGCATAGCATCCATATTCGTGAAGTTGTTATTATGTCTGTGAAAAATCCAATTTTTTTTTGTTTATAGCATTCAGTTTTCAACCAAATTTAACACAACTTTCCAAAATCCTGACAAAGAACAATAGCAAAAGTAATCTGCAATTAAAACATGAACATGTTTAATATTGGATGAGATATGGGCATTTGTATGAAATACTTTTTAACTACGCATGCGTGGAAAATTCTATTTTTTTTTCATTTTATAATTTAGTAGTCAGCTATTTGGGACAACTTATATAAAAATTCCAGTCAAATATCGCGAAAATTCCCAAAGATAGGGGCGATGAGTTGCTTTCTAAAATTACTTTATTATATGGGATTTTCAACAACTTTTCAATCAGATCACTATGTTTTTCTGAGTTTTTATAATATTTGACAGGACTTTTTATAGAAGTTGCTCAAAATAGCTGACTACCAAATTACGAAATACAAATTTTGAAATCTTCCACGGATGCGCAGTTAAAACTTAATACATACAAATGCCCATATCTCATCAAATATTCAATATGTTCATGTTTTAATTGCAGATTATTTTTGCTAATCTTCTTTGTCAGGTTTTCGGAAAGTTGTGTTAAATTTGGTTGAAAACTGTATGCTATAAACAAACAAAAAAAAAACTTTTGAATTTTTCATAGACACAATAACAACTTCACGAATGTAGATGCTATTTATATACAATTTATATGTACAGTATTACCTATCTATAGATTTTCAGAAATGCAACAAGCATTTATTGATTTGGGGGTATAAATTTCCCTTAAAAGAACCTTAGTAATTTAACTGAAATATCACTGCGATAAACTTTCGGAACTTTAGCAAAACACTCGATTGTTTTAATCTTAGTTTAAAGTATATTTCTGAAATCCGTATTTTGAATGAAACTACCATATTGTTAATTAAAGAGTTTACTCGCTTAGAAATATTCTAATTTCGAGTAAATATTTAGTTGAAACTTAATAATTTAAGGCTCCGTTCTCGAAAGTTTGAAACGAGCAAAAATGATATGGAGACAGCTTAAACTGGTTTAAATACTAGATATGACAAAATTAAGAAACATAATTTTAACGCTCATGAAATTTTATATTTGTTGAGCATTTTCAGATATCTTTGAAATCAACCTTTTAAATACTATTTATACTAAATATGCGAGGAAATATAAACTTAGAATTAAAAATATTATTATGATTTTATAAGATCGTATGCATTTTTTGGTCACTTTGAACTCTCTGCTTTCGCGATTTTGATTTTTATTTTGAGTGCAGAATTCAAAAATGCAATCATTATTTAATACATTTTTAACGTATTTGAAAACTTTTTATTCAATTAATCATTCGTTATTAGAATAATCTCTTATTTTTTTTAATTGCAATTAGAAGTTTCCAGTGTTCAAACGTTTTAGCTCTATAAATATGGAAACAATACATGGACGCGGTAAGGCTTATAAGTGTTAGTGTCTTAAACATTTGGTTACCGATCAGGGTCGGTGACTATTTTTATATTCAATCACAGAATAATTTACAAAAAACATCTTTGTGGTACATATCTCCTGAAAATAAAGTAGTATACATATGTGGCAGGCATTTTTTGTTTAACAAGTGGTACGAATAGAATAAAAATCTAGTCATTGGGACGGGTATATCCCGACACCGTAATCAAAAGTTTTTTTAATATATATATATATATATATATACAGGGGGATTCTAAAGTCACTATACATTTCAGTGATAGAATTACAGATTTTGTTTTTCAGGTAATACGACAGAACGAAAGAAGAATGAATCGCTGTTGTTTCTACTTGTATTCGTGGGATGACGTATGAACAGGTGCGGGCAGACTTCGCCCATAGATTTGTGAAACCAGATCGCTTCAGAATGGTTATGAAGACCCTAGTCAATAAAATCTAGCGTATTGGTAGTATAGCAGATGAAGAAAATCTAGTGAGCCGAAAATAACCCAAGGCACCATGCAAAATTTGAATCAAGCTTTTCCCGTCAGGTGGATTAGTCGTGCCTCGTCTAGGACTTGCGCTCCCCACTCTCATGACCTGACGCCCTCAGTTTTTTTTAACTAGGGGATTATAAAGTCTAAGATTTACCAGGTGAAGGTCGGCAGCACAGAACACTTAACACAGCGGATTCTAACCACACCTGTTGAGATTACTCTAGCTATGCTGGATAAAACTTTTCTGCGTACAGTGGAGTACTGTGGATTGTGTCTAGATATGCATGGTGGTCTCATTGAAATGTATTGAAACTATGTCCTATTCTCACATGAGTTTAATTTTTTATAAGAATAAAGAATTGTAGATTGTTTATTAGCAAGCTAGAAAACATAAAATATTTGTTTACACTTTTACTTTAGAGATTACCGCATTATTGTTTATGCTAGAAAATAAAATGGTTCGATTAAGCTAAAAATATTTCAATCTAACTTTAATTATGAAATGCAGTAAAAAGAAATTATATTTGCATTTTAATAATGTGACGTTTTATTATTTTAAGCATATATTTACCTATATATACATATATATCAGGGATAGATATCTATACATATATTTTTTTATTTTGACGGTGTAATCCTTTTAGGATTATTGCCCCACCAGTGGCTGAGAGGTTCTGCTCTCGAAGCTGGTAGACGGGAGGTGCTGGGTTCGAACCCAATCGCGCCCGTCGGCCTAACCGTTTCGGAGGTTTCGTGGTTTTCTTCGAAGCCTTGGATTTTCCATGCGTAAATACGGGTTAGGTTCCCTTAGAAAGACCCCCACGAAGGGCACTCCCCCTAGGGCCTATATCCCTCGAGTAGATAATCGGCCGTCAACAATCAACCCAACCCAACCCTTTTAGGATTATTATAAATAGAATATCACTGATTTTTTTTTTTTTTCAAATTTTCCTTATCTTTATTTTTCTTATGTCCAGCAACATAATGAGAATTTTTTAAACATGGTTTAGGATTTATTTTTCAAAACACCCCCACCCATTTTGTTATCCAAATTCCGGTTATCCGAAAATCGGCTTAACCGAAAGACCTTAAAATTCATTAAAGACATTTTTAATTGTGAAAAATTTTATTGTCAAATGTAAAAAAATTTATAGTCATTTTTTTCGATGTCAAATAACACCTTTCAACATATTTTTATTTATGATTACTATTTTATTTGTAAGTTTTATATCAAAACAATTCCGAATCATTTTTAATACATTGAAGAGTTGTTTTAATTCTAATGATATTAGTTTCTGCAGACTCCTGTGTTTCAAAGCCTAGTGATTCAACCTCAGGCCATAACTTACGCCAAGATTTCATAATGTTTTGCTTTAAATTTCATCCTATGAAGAAGTTACATAGTAGCCAACTTCTTCATGCCTACAAGTTTTAAATGTTGAACAACTTATGCTCCATCAACCAGTCCTTCAATCAAAAATTGTATCAGGCTTTTCCTGTAATGTCTCTTAATTTTCCTCCTTGATCCATTGGTTGAATCAGAGAAGTCACATTCGGAGTCAAGAAAATAGCTCTAATCCCATCCTTTACAAGCTAGCTCGCTTTCTGATGCGTGCGATGATGCATTATCCAATAAAAGAACAGCCTTCTGAGAAAGAGTCAATTTTTTTTTCAAAAAACATTTTACCTCTGTAAAAAATTCGTTGAGAAACTATTCACTGAAAATGTCACATGTGATTCACGATTTTCTGTGACCGGTAATTTAGTTGAAAAGATCTCATGTTCTTGACCTCTCTGGGGTTGGACGATTGTCCATCTAACACAAGGGGGAGTTCATGAGACCCTGATACATTACTGGCAAATCAAACGTGTTACGCTTTGTTCAGTAGTCTTAAAACCCGGAACCGTTTTCTCTGAAAAAGAAGCCAACGTGCGGCTTGTAAACATTTTATAATTCAATCCTTGTTTCTTCGCAGTTGCAGATTTGTTCAGGACTTAACTTTTATTTTGAAATAATTTGATAAAACTTCATCTAGAAATACTTTAATTGTGAAGAATCTGCTGAAAGATTTTCACCGCAAATACCAATCTGACGAATGCTGTGCCGCGCTTCCATCGATTTAACTATCCCAAACTAGCTGAAAATTGAGGATCCCCCTCCGCCCATTTCCATTTTTAAATCTTTTGCTTTTTTATGACGAATAGGTCCACTTAATGGCGACCCTTTTTCGCGCGCTTGAGTAAAACTATAAAAGAAGAGCTTCTTCTAGTTTCAAATTTTCACACTGCTTCATCGTGCTTCTGCTAGTTAAGCTTGCATTTGTTGTGATCTTCGTGCACCATGTTTCAATTTCGTCATTCGGGGTGCTTTGAATATGGTGCCAGAACACTTTTATTACAACGATGCTCTAAATTACGATCATAGCTTTTCATCAAACAAGTTTTCACCATAAGCCTCTCGCTTATTCGAAAATTTCTATGCATCGCGGTTATCCGAATATTCCTATGGAACACCGGTTAGCCGAAAATGCTTTGGTCCCATGCTTTTCTGATAACCGGGGTTTTACTGTATTACAAAAACTCTTGATAACATTAAAATTTATTAAAAAAATTATAAATATCAGTTTTTCAAATACCATTTTCATCCAATATTTAAATATATTAAAAATCAATAAGAAAACCAAACGTTCGGAATATTTAGCTGTTTTTTTCCGAAATGTAAATATTGATAATCTGTCTGATGGTTCTAAGGAATATATTGTTTAATGTGTTAATTTTAATGTTTAATGATTACATTAAGATGAGAGAATAACATATAAATTTCTGTTAATTATAGTTAAAGAATTAATCTATTTTATATGAGTTTCATAACGAAAAATGCTGAAGTAATTTTTTTTTATAATTTAGACTAAATGAGCTGAAAGTAAATTGGAAGTACGTTCATTCTAATCGAGTTAAAACTATAAAATAAAACACAATAATAATAATTACAGACATTTAGATGTGATAGTTTTGCTTTTAACACATAAGAAATAAAATGAAATAATTATTAACTTACTTGAATGAAAGAGCCACATATTTAACACCATAAAATTAAGGTTCCTATAGATTACTTAATTCACGATCTGAAAGTTTTATTAAATATGCTTTTAAGTTCAGGAAATTCCCTAACAGCTCATTAAAAATTTACGCCAAAGTCATTAACTCATGTGTGAGATTAGAAGAACATAAACTCGTCTGTGGAAAGTAACGAAGCATAAAGATTATATTTTTCATAAAGCAACTCAAAAATGCCATAATGTATTTGAAATAAATAGATGTTTAATTTAAAATAATGGAAATGTTATGCATTAAAAACCTTAATGTGCTTCGTTGACTTTTTTGAAAATTTAGTATTTATATTTGACCGTATCTAAATTATTATAGAAGTTTGAATTTCGGAATATTTTATGAAAATAGCTTCTACCGAACTATTTATTTATAATTATTAGTGTGCTTTCATTTGCCATTTCATTTTAAAACCCAGATAGTATGGATTTCTAATAATACATAGGCTTCATGGAAAAGTAATTCGCAATTGAATAATTATGTGGACAACAAACATTGCAATTAAAATACTTTATATCTATTTCGAAATATATTTTTAACTCATATTCATCAACTTGTATCACACAATAAGAAAATACAAATATTTGTTAATGTAGGAAAATATAATAAAACTACAAACGAAAATATTCAACTTCATAACTTCTTCCGACTTATTCACTATTTCAAAAAGCAATCTTAATATTTTGAAACCTCAGAAAACTAATCTATTTTTAGACTTAAAAAAAGATTTATGAAAACAAAGTTTCTTTTGCTAAAACTGATATTCGGAAACGTTTTCAAATACTTTTGATAAATGTATTCTCGAGTAAATATTTTAATCTTCAACAAACATATTTTATAGACAATTATGATACATTAACATCATTAATATTAAAATTAAACTTAATATTATTTTGTATATATTGCATGTATAAATTCGGTTATTCAGTTGAAAATATTTAACTGAGAATTGATAACGTCCTTATAACAGATATTCCATTTTGAGAAAACTATGTAATACGTAATAAAGATTACTTGGAAATGTTTTTAAAAAAATCAGTTGCAGGAAAATAAACTTAAAAAAATAATTTTTTTAAATATCAAAATTGTACTAGTTTATGATGCTTGTAAACGTAAAAAAAAAATGGTTTTCGTCATCACGAGTAAATCGAATATTTCCCTACGTGGTTATATTACATTTTTTAGATAATGATATATTTTTTTACAGTGCTGAAGATTGTTTCCTGATCTTCAAGATTAAGTAAAACCTGTCTTCCTTAAGCACTGAAGATTTGAAAATCACTAATAGTGTCTGCATGAAAATATAAAAAAACAAGTATTTTGAGTAGTTTCTGTAGTATTTTGACGAAACATAAATCAAATTTACTTAATTTAAAAATATACATTTTAATATGTTACTTAATAAATAAGTAAAATAAGAACCGAAATAACAGTATGCCGCGAAGACTATTAAAGAAATTCATTTCAATTCTAATAAATAAGTGAAATACTATCCCAGAATTCATTTAGTATTAATGTATGATCTTTATATTCTAATAAATAAATCAATTTTACATTGCAACATGTCAGGTAGTTCTGATTTTAGAATATGTTGTACAGGTTAATATTCTAATAAAAATCTCGATTTTCTGGCACATTCATCCCTTCCGCATGAACCAACTTCTCAAACAACTAACTGTATAACCGTTTTTTCAATTATTTTCTGCTGTAGATTCTTACAAGTGTATTTCATGAAATAAAGCTACTAATCTTCCAGAAGATAAAATTTGAAACAAACAAACAATTTGTAACAATTCATAAATGAACTTTGTTTTCAAGTTATACTGTTTCAAAAGTCAGGTAAAATACAAAGAATCAAAGACATAACGAATTTTAGGTAGTTGTCTTAGCAATAACTTCTTACAGATACATTTTAAAGAAAAAAAGTTCATGTTTTATAATATAAAACAGGTTGCAATTTTTATATATGGAGTTTCTTTTTCGATCACTAAATGACAAAACTACAAAGCATCTGAGAAAACATTGACGTTTTTCTCATACATTCAGTTTTACGATAAATTTGATATTGTAATACTCATATTTATCAGCCTAAAAAAAGCTTTCGTATCTTCTAATAGACTTGTACTATCATTATTTCGTTGAAAATGTAGTGTTAAGAAATTTTTACCAAAAAATTGGATAAACTCTTTATTTTGCTTTTTTTCCTATTATATGAGAACTTTGAAGCGATCGTTATGCGCTGTTTATAAACGCCGAAAAATAAAAATATTTATTGCATACGATTTGCTGCAGCTTTCTTCAACCATTGTTAAGTGTACGTTATATCGAATAAAAATTACTGGTGAAAATCTATTTTTGTGAAAACTGTGAAAAAAAATACGCATTATGCTTTCGATTTTTTGTGATATTGAAGCGTTGTAAATGCACTGTTCATCTGCGGAAAACATATTAGGTACATATAATTTGCTGCTGCTTTCCTCAAAGAATGGTTATTGTTTTCGTTTTCGTGAAAATCTTCTGATAAAAACCTATTCCGATATTTCATTATAAAATCTCGATAGTTCACATTTTTCTTTGTATTTCTCGAGAAGTTTTAACGGTGTATTTATTTCCATGTGTAAAATGTAGATCTATCTGTAAACTCTTTTGTTAAATATTTTTGAAAAAAAGATAACGTAGAACAACTATTGGAAGTTCTATTGTCTATAAGAATTTTATGAGCTCCGGTTCACTAAAATACACCTGTATGAACTTATTGTAGATGAATTTTATGAAAACCGAAGTTATTTTTCTTTTTTTCTCTACCCACACAACATATCCAAAAGTCAAAACCACCCTGCTTTTTACAAAGTAGTGTCAGTTTTGTAACATTGTTTAAAAAATTATGATATTTGCAAAATCAAAATCTTGTATAACATTCTGATTAGCTTAATATTCCATACTTTAGCTTTACCGAAAGATTTCGAAATTAGCTATAGTTAATATAGCTGCAATTGCTGTTATTTTTAATTCTGTATACTTTAATATCGGTACGAAGTAAATTACTCACGGAAATTTGTATTGTGACCGTCTGATAAAGAATTTACTGAAAAGTTCAGGCGAGTATATATTGTGCATCAATGATTTCTCACATGCTTCTTAGTTTCTGCAGTTTACTCATTCCAAAATTCATTACTATCACACTTAAAATATTTTATTTTTACTAAGCTTATATGTAAATGTAATAATTTTTCAGAAAGAAATGATTAAATACTTAACATATCCTATAAGTGAACAGTCTAAATTTAATGTAAGATAGTGCACATAATTTTTTAAAACAAATAAAATTTTCGTGTATAAAATTTCTAACCATCGTACGAGAATGTAACGTACTTTCTTAGTAATGTCGAAGCATGAATCAAATGCATATTTATGTAAAAATGCATATATTGCTTTTTATAAAAGTATTATTTTAAATTTGTATCATCCACCCTGCGTAATTTTATTCCAAAGCATATTTTTTGCATCAAATTAAAAAGAAAAAATCTTTAGAGATATGCATATGTTCTTTCAAATGTAAATAGAAATTTAATATTATTTTAATTATGCATGACAAATTATGTATTGCTTTTCTAAATTTGTTTTCTATATCTAATAGCAAGGAACTTATTATTTCAGTGGTTTTTATTATTCAATATCTATAAATATTACATGCACAAATACATAAAAAAAGTTTAAAAATACGATCCTCACACAATAATTGGATATTGAGGTTCTGGATGTATCTTGCGACTGGGGAATTATTTAGATGATTGTTAAATGTCCGACAGACATGGTAGGCTATATGAGAAAAAAAATACACATGTTTAGCAGAAAAATGAATTGTATAGAGTGTTTGGGTACAAAATGAAAAAACACAAATTGTGCATATGAGAAAAAACGAATACAAAATGGTCTTTCCTTCAAAGAAAAAAATTATTTTTAGTAAGGCGTATGGTGTCCATGGATGGTCAGCAACGTTGAACACCTTTGTAGTATGAAATCAATGAGGCTATTAATGAGGTGCTGTGGCATTCTGTCCCAGTGCTCCAGAAGAGCTCCTTCCAGTTCTTGGAGTGTTTGCGAGGATGGTAGGTGACCAGCAAATTGTCTTCATAGAATTCCCAAACATGCAGTATTGGGCTCACGTCCTGAGAACACGCTGGCCAGTCTATTCGTATGATTCGTTCCTGGAAAAGGAAATCCTCCACCAAGTGAGCACGATATGACCTGCAATTGTCATCTATTAACGTGAAGTCTTCTCCAATTGCTGCAGCATAAGGGACTATAATAAGTCTGAGGGTCTCATCCCTATATCGCTGACCGGTCAGAACTTGATTTTGAATGATGTGGAAGTCGGTGCTGCCATCAATGGCGATTCCAGCTTAAACCATCATTCCCCCACCGCCAAAACTTACTTTTCTATGCACGAATGCAGGATTGTATCTAGTGCCACTTTGCCTCCAGATGAAAATACGCCTATTATGAAGTTGAACCGAAAAATGGGACTCGTCACAGTAAAGAATTCAAGAAGCGCCATTAATTTCTCCTCCAGCTCACATGCTCTGTTGCCCAATTCCTGCGGGCATCACAGTGCCTTGCTTTTAATTCAACACATATGTGTGGTCTGGGAGCATCATACAGACATACAGCGCAAAGCCGATTTTAAAAAGTTTGCGTCGAAACTTTGGTGCCAGTAGCCGATCGAAGTAGTTGTTGAAGAAGAGTGGAATTCATATTTTAGTGTCTCCCAGACGTCAGCGTTAAATATCGATCTTCATTGGGCGTTGATGCGCATTTGCGACCTTATACTAATCTTTGTCCTGCATTTCCAGCTTCCAAAAAACGGTTCTACATCCTGGAAATCACAATTTGTGAAACTCCAGTGGCTTTTGCTACTTCGGCTTGCGTTTTGCCTCCCCTCTAACTGACCAACAATTCTTCAAGATTTTGATTCTGTTAAATGACATCGTTAAGATATCACATTCACCGAAAGAAAGACTTACTAAATGTCGATTATAGTTTTCCGCTTTGTCTTTCAGTAAGTTCAAAGCCAAATTTTATTCTCTTGCCGCTAAAGCGTCTTTTGTAAAGTCGAACTAAAAACTTGCATACTCCGAAGTTTGAAAATGAAAAAAATTTGCATTTATGACGCTTCCGTCCATTTCCTGCAAAAATATCGCTTATACCGTTATTTTATATAAGACTTACAATATCCTTTAATTGTTTTAAGCAGTGTATATTTTTCATTTGTTTTTTCCATGAAAGAGATAATTTCAGTTGCATAAAATAAATGATAAAAATAGAATGAAATAAAAAACTATTATATTACAGAATTTGTTTAAGTAAATTTAACCATGGTAAAAATATTTTAACAAAAAAAATAAGTATACTTATAAAGCAACATATTTGACATTAGTTGCTACAAAATGAAATATTTAAAACATAATTTATTTTTTAAATGAACTAGGTACTAATTAATATGTTATTTTAATATCGAGGACTTTGTTATTTATCTCTCGTCGAGGACTTGTTATTTTAATATTGAGGTTATTTTTCAAAGTGAATGAAACTGTGCAAAATCAATTTAAACAATATAAATACTTATTGATAAATCATAATATTTAACATTTACTGTTTCATTATGATTTATTTGAATAGTAATTTATTTTTAAATAATTTATGAATTAAATTCTGTATTATTTTAAAATCCTGAAATTTGTAATATAGAACAAACAAATAATTAATTTGTTTACTAACTTCTCTTTTAATTACAGTTAAAAAAAAATCTCCTTTTAATATGAATTATCGGAAGATTTGGTAAACAGCATTTAATAAAGTCTTTATTTCTGAAGTTATTAAAATCTGTTTGAAATATATTTATCATAATTCACAATTTTATTTTACATATTATTTTTCGTGGCATTATAATTAATGATTGCATTTCATGATATTTATGATACATGTCTGTTATTTTTAGGCATTTTGCAAAATAGGATTTTAAATGTCGTATTTTTGAGCTTGTTTTTGTAAAGCAGGGATTCCGAGTTTATGGTTCGAGTACCACGTCTGGTACGCAAGCCTTTTGATACTGGTATATGAATCTTCTATTTATAGATATATAATAAAACTCTCTTATGTATAATTCAATGTCGTCATCATGTGAATCAGATCGTACTGAATCAGAAGAACAGCTTTTAAAATTTTCACTCTGATACTACACAGATGTAATTTAAAAAAAAAAAAAAAAAAAAAAAAAAAAAATAGACACAATATTTCTAAATAACTGTAATCAAACGTTCATGTTTCTTACGTTATTTCAAAAACAATAGTGAATGATGACTTGCATTTTCAATTTAACAAGATAACTTGCGAAATAAATAAAAATCGATAGTCAATCATAAAATTACAAAATATATTCGAAACATTTTATGTGTAAAATGTTATTATCAGCAAAACTATTTCCACAGTCAAAGAACAAACTGTTGTTTACAACAGCGCGTTTTAAATGCTACTACCAACTGCAGTAATCATGCTTTTAAAGAAAATTGAACAATACTTAAGTAAAAAGTAATTTCCTTTGGAATTATCTTTTCCATAATAAAAGTAGCTATTTATTATTTTATTTATTTACAGAGCCAAGTTACATATGTTCTCTGCTTGCTTGCAGAGTCAAGACTAACCTATGGTTTCATCATTACAAATTTTCTGTATTTAACAGAGTCAATTTACTTATGCTCTGTGCTTGGTTGCAGAGTCAAGACTGACCTTTCCTTAAAAGATACATATTATACAAAGAAAATCAAAATAATAGTTACAATATGCTAGTTATAAATCTTCTGCAATTACCTCAATAATAATATCATAAAACGCATTAAATTAGCAATAAATTATTATAAATAGCTATAATATTCATTTAAATGACATCAAGTAATTTTTAAAGTAATAAATCTATATAAGTGACACCAAAATAAATATAACTCATAAAGTTATATCAAGAAATCACGAAGTCATTAAATTACTAATAAATCATCATCAAGAATTCAAAATTATTATAAAAGCTAATAAATCTATATTAAATGACCTTGAAATCATAATATTACTCATAAATACTGATCAAGACCCAGGATTATAAACAAATTAGATTTTCTGTCAGAAAAAATCAATCTGTTTTATAATTATATTTCATAATATAAACGATAAACAGTGTTAAATTATAAACAATAAATTTGATTTCTTCTTCAAGGGCATATACGCCGAAGCAATTAGATATTTACAAGTCAAGTTGTTACGTAAACAAAGTCAAGTTTCTGACATGGGTAGGATTTAATATGTGAAAATAAAATTATATCAGAGTTCATATTTTCTGTCAATAACTTTTGCTTTTGCTTCCTAGTAAGGCTGTCACTGTTTACTTTTATTTTTTCATTCTGCTAGTACCAGTATTTAAAAAAAGTTTTCTTTGTTAAAGATCGCTCTTTTAACTGCATGAAACACGTACGGCACGGATTATTTTTGTGAAAGATTGTTACGGATAGAGTAATATAAATTACGAAATTATTTTCTTTTCAAAACTCAATGAATAGATGTTGACATGTGAGCTATATATTTTTTTATGTAAAGTTTCGTTATAGCATATATGATTAAATGTATAATGATCCATGCATTTAAACATTTTTGGAGCACATTATGCAACATTATTATGATTTCTTTCTTTAACCTTTTGCAGCCATAAATAAATACATTTCGACAGAGACGTCTGACAAAGTGATAATATAAAAGCAATATAGTGGGAGACTGGGGAGAGCTGACCTCTTTTTTACAAAATTATTTTTTATTTTTCAAATATTGACCTGGAATAAAGATTCATATATAATTTTTTTTCGCTATGCAATAAGTTATAAAATTAAAATTGTGACGTAAGTGTAATATATAAGAAACTTGAAAAATAATTAATTTTAATTATGAGAAAAAAATAGGTCAAAGATTCCCATATATGGGAAGCTTGACCCACTTTATTTTATTTTGAAATATTTTCTAAGGGAAATAAAATCAGTTTAAAAAACACAGACTAACAATATGCTACATGGTTTAATGACTATTAAAAATTATTTGGGAAAATGTGATGTGTAAACAAACTTACTTAGACGGAATTCAAGGCACAGAATGAAAATTTCGTTTTAAACAGCCACTTTTTGTGGCACTTCCATATTGCAACACTATTTGCCACGTAGACTGGCTTCATCTCATTATGTTAATCTTAGTGAAATTTGTCTGGATACCTTCCAAAATGTTTTGACATATGTTATATTCTTTTGGAAAATTGTGGGAAACCTTAAAGTCAAGTGAGACTTCCACCCTGTGTTACTTCGACAAATTGAAGCTGTCCTGTGTCTTAGAAACCTATTTTAGACAAGATGGCATTAGTAACAACAAAACGAACATCTAATAATCATTATATTTTTACTGTATATTTAACGAACCATATATATTAAGTAAAATAATACTACAAAAAGTGATAAATATCTTTATTAAGATTGACGATCGCCAATCTTAATAAAGATATTTATCACTTTTTATAGCATTATTTTACTTAATCTGTTTCTAAGTGATTATTCTACATGTTTTTACAGAACCATATATATTTAAAATTCATAAACTTTACTATTTTCATAATAGAATAGAACTGAATAGAAATATTTAATTAAAGTACTATTATTACGTTTTTGAAATATTGTTAATATATACGTTTTTGGGGGGGACTTTTATGGGTAAACGTTAAATTTTAATAGAAAAGTTTGTCTAGTTTTCAAGTACATTCTTCACAGTACTCAATCATATAGAAAGTATAATATAGAAGCTACAGAAAATTTTATAAATGCATTTAAACAAAATGTTTTCCTTTTAATTGTGAACAACTGAATATTAAAGGTTTTATTTTGAATTCAAAAGAACTATTCACTGTTAAATGTTTATAAAATATATTTTACTTCTTGTTAAAATATTTCCTTTCGCATTGCTCGGAAGTTCATAACTTTGTAAAACAATATCAAATATCCTAAAGCAAGGCATTTATAGAGCGTAAGTAATGCATAAAAGGTATTTTTCAACACTGATATCATATTAAAGGAATTAACTTTAACTTTTCCTTAGTTGATATTATATCTTTTCTTACCAATACTAGCTGTTATCAGAACTAATTGTTTGTATCTGAAAGTTTAATGAAAGGAAACTTGTTGGAGTCTTTCGTAAACTTTTGAATTTTTGAGAAAATTGTTTCTGTCCAAAAGTGAGCATGAGCAATCTTGCGATATTTTCATAAAAGTTTTAAATTACCAATAAGTTGATACTTCTTAAAGGCTTGTTAAATTAAATATTACTTCATGTCGTCACATATTGAAAAATTATAGTTCACTAAACTAAACTTTATTAAAGGAAAATCTTTATTAAAATGTAGGATGTTTAAATTGCTATATATTAAGCTCAAAGGGATTTTAAAATTTTATGTATTCTACGTTTCTAAAAAATATTAAAGATACGAAATTAAATTAAGTTAGAGATATGTTTTACTGCAGCTCAACAACACATTTTTTTCAGTTTCTATACTTTCGCAGATTACAAAAAAAAAAAAAAAAAAAAAAAAAAAAAAAAAAAAAACCCTCGTACATTAAATTGTGTTTTTTTTAAATTATGACCTTTCAAACTACCTTTTCTCTTTTCATAAAGTAAATATGTGGATAAGGTTATTTTTATTAAGGGTATTATTATTTTAGTCATGGCGCATGACAATATATTAACCGAATAATATAATGTTAAAAAGTAATAAAATTAGGGGAAACACAACTAGAAGATTTTCTCTTAAAATAAAACGGCTCAGTGTTCAGGATTTTCTCAACAGATAGAAGCACTAGCGTTACTCAAAAAGATGTATAGCATTTTTCACATGATTGTGTTGCAAAGTAAGAAGAAATATCTAAACCTAAGAAGAAATAGGTAAACCTAAATTGAAGAATTTTTCGATTTTTCCTAAATACTATTTTTTTATAATGTATTAACTCTGTTTTTGACATTATATCATATGATTAGCTTTTAATAAGTTATATTAAATTATATCATCTTACACATCAAAGTTATTCTTAAAATCATTAAATAATTACAGAATCATTTTATTTTAAAATATGTAATATCGCAAAATTCGGCATTCCTATTCTTCTGCCAAACTCAGAAAAAAGTTTTGTTGAATCAAGAAAAATTTGGTTGGCCAAGCAAAAGTTTTCGTTTAAATATGGGTGAATGGAAATTTTGTTTGAATCGACAATTTTTTTTTTTTTTTTTTTTTTTTTTTTTTTTTTTTTTTTTGCAATTCCAAGAAAAAAAAAATTGTATCGTCAGCAAAAATATGTTTTGCTAATTCAAGTAAAATGTCCAATTTTACTTGAATTAACGAAATTCTTTTGTTGAAATTTTTTTCAAAATAAATATAATTATACGTTATTTAAAAATCTGTTTTATTTTTTTCAACAAAATATAGTTTGTTTGTTTAAATAATAAAGTACTTTATATTATGAACTTGTTTTGTTTATATTACAAAAAACTTTTGTTAAATGAACCAACCCAGCAAAGAGAGAGCTATCAGTAAGCAATCGGCCGACAGCCGCTTGCCACTACCATTAGTAGTGGCACGATACCGGCTGCCGTTACCGATTCCGTAACCCATTTGATACGCCGCGATGCGGCCCGATTCATGAGGTACAAGGCCGGGCTGGTATCCGCAGAATACTAAGCCGAAAGCATACGAATACCTGTCGCAGACGGATACCAACACAAATTAAGAAACAATATTTCAGTTTTGATTTCACCATCTATCAGCTGTCTTGGTATGTATATTTGTTAATATTTGAAATGAACATATTTCGGTGCTGGAGGAGACTGATTTCGATTTGACGCCCCCGAGTACAGAAGGTTAACGTTTTAACCACTTGGCCAATGAGCCTTGGTGAGGAGAGGATCCTATGGGGTTACAGGGGGAAGCCATTTCTATGGTGAATGGTTTGTCAATAAGTGATGTTTATAAGTGATGGTTTGTCGCTGTAGGTAAACGGTAGATGCGAAACTTGGAAGTTTCATGTGTTTTTAAAGATTTTATTTTTGTAATTGTCTTATGTGCTTGTATTTGAAAGACAAATTAATATTTAAATGAATGAAATAAGTATATTAGCGAACAATTTTAATGCTAAAAAAGATGTAGGGTTTTTTTTTAATATTTTTATAGCTTGCAAAATAATTTAAAAAACTTTTTAATAATTAGATTATTAAATAAAATAAGAAACTTAGCTTTTGATTTAATAATTAATATATAATTAAAAAATAAGTTGAATTAACATATGACGTATTTTTACTCTTTCTAGGATTAAGTTTATAATGAATAATAATTTTAAGGAGTGGTTAAAAAAATTATTTTGATGAGTCAAATAATTGTAGGTTCTTTTTAAAATGAATTCGAAGCAATTTCTTTAAAATAAATAAATATACGTCATATTTGACAATTTTTCTGTTTATCACTGTTAGAATTTTATA
Organism: Maratus speciosus; assembly: GCA_963932465.1. Taxonomy (NCBI): domain Eukaryota; kingdom Metazoa; phylum Arthropoda; class Arachnida; order Araneae; family Salticidae; genus Maratus; species Maratus speciosus. The sequence goes on from OZ010791.1 coordinate 423,808,075, forward strand.
TAAAATAATATTTGTTAAAAATAATTTTATTTCTCTAATAACACCTTTTATTTATCACACACGCATATATAATACATGAAAAAAAAAGAACAGTTTTATTTCATATTGTTATAATGATTCCTCTAAGGAAAAGTTTAGAACCCATTGTTTTTAAAAATATTGTAACGAAACTAGCATTGTGTGCTCGGGAGAACCTCTGGATTGATCAAGGCTGATCTCATTCAAAATAGCGAAACTGGATTTCTCTGCTGCGTAAATCCCTGAACCCGAGGTAAACCGCTTGACTGCAAGACAGCAGGTTATGAGGTCGAGGCAAGTTTCCTAAAACTGGTTTTGTTTAAAAATTGCTTTGCGTTTTTTTCTAGTTCCTTCAAGAATATTCTAATTGTTATTATGTTAATTCTTATCTAAATCGTATTCAATTTCTAGAATTTTCCAAGCCTGGAATGTTCCATTCGAGAAAAAAAAGCACCCCTCGAATGTATTAAATCTAGTGTAGCATTCAGTTGTGTAAATAAAACTTCGTGTTGGTGCATGTTTGTTGTTTCACTCGTTCTCAGTAAATACTCACTGCGATAAATCACCTACTCGAAAATATATTCAATAAACTCAAACTTTTATGAAAATATAAAAAGAATAAATACTCCAAATTTGAACCGATATCGATATTTTTCCGGTTTCCTTTAAATGCTTTATACCGCCCAAAATGTTTATCCGAAATTCACGGAAATGGCGTCATAATAGAAAGACGGTCCTTTTAGACGGTCTCAATGTTTTCTAAAATTCGGGTTTTTAATCAGATTTTTGAAAGAAATCGCAAAAAGCCATCTTTCCGATAAAATATTTTATTCCTCCAGAAATTTTCGTTGGAAAATCGCGATTAATTTTTTTGAATTATAAAACCAGTCGAGACAATTTTTTTAGAATGAATTATAAAAATCGAGCGACTTCCAATTTTTCCTGTTTTTCACATATTGAATATCTCAATAATTTTCAATTTAAATGCCAAAAATTTACGTTAAAATAAATGCAACGTTTTCTCTCTCAGGCGATGCCGAATTTTAAAAACAAATACAGACTTTAAGGCGATTTTCTAAAAACACACACCGCGAAATCAGTAAGATATATATATTTTTCTTTTTTTTTTTTTATTCCGGAAATTTTCGTTAAAAATTCGCGATTATTTTTTTCTGAAAAGACTATGAGTCGAAAAAAAATTTCACAAAAATTTATAAAATAGCTCGCAAAAACCGGTTTATTTAAGTTTTTTTTTCTGTTTCCCGTGAACATTTCGTGATTTTTTGCGATTAATTTGTTTCCTGAGACGCGAATGGGAAGGAAATTTTGAAGGAGTTTATAAATATCAAGTTTTCTTTGAAGATCCCGGGAAGCACGCAGGCGAAGGCAGTGGGGAGTCCAGTCTAGACAGTCGAAGCACGGCTAGAATATAAATACAATCCGTACGCTAATAAAAAATTTCAAATTTGTTTTTTTTTTTATATAAGGCAATTACTTTATTTCCTAAAAAAAAAAAAAAAAAAAAAAAAAAAAAAAAAAAAAAAAAAAAAAACCTCTTTGTCTTGTATTATTTTTTCGTATTCTTAAAATTAAGATCTCAACAATGAATGAATTATGTACAGTACGCATTATTGTTATGTAATTTACCTGCTAAATATTCTGAACTATTTAAAATAAAAATGCTCAATTTCTAATAAAAAATAAAGACAAATAAATGGGAGAGGGGGATTTTTAAAACTACCTTGCTCCGTCCCAATTTAAAAGGTTTTAAGTATCCAAACATTATGTCAATCTTATAATAAAACACTCATACTACAATATATATTAAAACACACATACACACATAAATAACGCCTAACGACTGCTGCTCAGTGGTTAGAGCAGCAGTCTTGTATACTGTGGTCCAGGGTTCGATTCCTGGCTCTGGCTAATTTTTCACTCCAGTTGGGTTTATTGTATTCATTGTTTGTATGTCTGTATAATATTTATATATACCATTATGTCAATCCTTTAATTATATAGCTATATAAATCAAATAAACCAAATTACGTTATCAGAGTTATGACTGCTGCACAAGAATTTAAATTATGCAAAGAGAACAAAATTTTACTGGAGTTACAAATTTAAAATATAAAATTATCGTAAAATTATAGAAAAACAGGTTTTGTTAGTTCAAGTAAAATGGATGAAATTTTGTTAAATATTGTAAAAGTGTTAACAATATTTTTTTTTTGTCCTAGCAAAAAAAAAAAAAAAAAAAAAAAAAAAAAAAAAAAAAAAAATGAATTTTTACTTCGACTAAAAATTTTGCTAAAAAAACAAAACTGTACTCGAAAAAACATGTTTTGCATAGCTGCCAACATCTTACGCTTTTTCAGACCACAAAATTTTTATAGTAAATTTTACCTTTTTAAATCGCCGTAATCGGCCGATTAAAAAAGGCAAAAATTTCTATTAAATTTTTGTGGTCTGAAAAAGCGGAAGAGTTGGCAGCTATGGTTTTGTAGTTCTAATCAATTCCTTTTTCTGCATAGAAAGAAGGTTCTAAATGACACTTATTAATAGTAAAAAGGAATGAGGAAGAATGCTGGCTATATGTTTTGTTGATAAGGAGTTCTGCTTACCCCCTCCAAGTGTAAGTGCAAAGATACAATATTACTGTGCAATGCATTATGTAACAAATATGTATTATTAAACAATTTTAAATACTAAATATTTCCTTAGAGTGTCATTTGTTATAAAGTTATTTCATATATAATAGTGATATTTTATTGACTTCTCCTCATTTTAATCAATAAAATAGTCGAATAATAAATGTATATCATTTCATAGGGGCTGAAAGGCGCCATAAAATGCCAAAAAGTTTAAAACTACATATATGTAGGGAAGGTAGAGGAGGTTTGATACATAGGTAGAGTTGATACATTGACAATTTTTCTCAACATATGGCATTAACAGCCATTGTAACAGATGTAAAGTCTTCTTTTATTAGCAGAGGTCATCATTAGCTGGACTTAGCTGTGAAAAACTGACAACGTTTTTTTTTTTTTTTTTTTCTTTCTTTTAAATTTGAAGACTTTTGGAATGTCAATGTAATTTTTTTTTAAACATTGATTTTCTTTCATAACTCTTATTATTGTGAAGATAATATGTGGTATTTTTTTTTTTTTTTGTAACGCACATTGTTAGGGTGAGTTTTACCAGAAAGCAGATTGGCATTTTGCAACTGCATTTGTACAAAGTGATTGAAAATCCAATAAGGCATAATAGGGAGAAATGATACATTAGTACTGGGGATAAATGATACACTTGTATATTTGAAATTTAATAGTTTTTTTACGTTTGCAAGCTAATATAGGACCGTAATATTCATTATTGTTTTACGCCAAGAGGTAGTGAAATTGATAAGGAAGAACAAAGAGACTATTCGTAAACATTATGTAGGTTACATAGAAAAGCAGTGCGATGATAGATGGTTAGTTCACAATACTCGTCATGTAGAAGGGAAAAAGTTTAATTGGCCTGAAAGGGAAAATGTTTCTATAATTTACGAAGGGCAAATTGAAAAAAAACGTCAAATCTATCCTATTTTACTTATCAAAATGATAGAGTTATTAGTTTCTCTTTTAACCATTTCAGGGGTTGTGGTATGTTTATGAAACCAGATAATTTTAATTTCCAAACGCCACACTGGAACCAGCATTTTAGTAATATATTTTCCTTTTAGTATGAAAGTGAAATATATCCCTTTTCTTATTTCTAATTAAATCTGTTGGTGAATTCCGGTGCCATTTATTTATTCAACACTTTAGCATTGAAAATGCTTTGCCCCTGAAAGTGTTAAATGAATCTTAAATGTGCTAAATTTATGTTAAATTGTTTACAAACCAGCAATGATCACTGCATTTTTCCTTGCAGCTAGATCTCTAGAGGTTTTTTTCATTATTTATTTTCTAAAAAGTGTGTTAATAGGATTGTTTAAATAATAGCAATTGTTTAAATATTTTTGTAAAAAAAATTTCTGAAACAAAAATATGTCAATGTCATTTCTTTTTAAATTTTACTTAAATATTTCAAGATTTGTCATAAAATATTGTATGACACATAAATTGAATTGTCTGCATTTTTTTTTTTTTTATCAATTTACATAACAATGCATCAAACCTCCCTTGCTAGTGTATCAATCCTCCCCAGCAGTGGAGAGATTTGATACAGTAGTAACTATTCACAATAATTGGAATGTATTTTTTTATAATTATTTTTTTAATTCACAATTTTTTTTAATAAATGAATAAAAGGTCACTTTATAAGAAAACACGAAAAATTTGTTAAAAAATAGGTTTCTAAGGGTTGTAAAAAATTAGTAAAAAAAAAGTGTATCATACCTCCTCTACCTACCCTACTGCCCCTAATGTCTTTTATATGAATATCGTAACACATTTTAGCATTTAACTACATGAATAAATACAAACAAATATTAAATACAATAATGATGAATTACATGTATGCTGATAACAATAATATTGATCTGTACTTTTTTTCTTATGAAGAGAGTGAAAGAAAAATGTCATATTATTGAAGTTTCAATAGTAAAATGTTTTCGTGATTATAATTTATACATTTGTGATAAAAGTTTTAGTAAAATATGTCTGCCATCTCAAAATTTACAGACAATAAATAAATTTTAATTTTAAATAGCGAAATGTGGTTAAACAGCGACATGCATTTAAACGCACTATTTTAAATTCAATTTGTTATAATTTTATGCTGAAATAATTTCGTTTTACAAATTCCATACCGGATGGACATGACATGACATCGCGGTGCTTAAGGAGTGCCAACGCGGCGTTCAACGCCGCCGCGCGTAACCTCCAACTAAATGTGAGTACGAACTAGAGTGAATTTCGAAACAATGCACGGCCTAAAAGTATAATTTGGAAGCTCTGGTGGAGTCCGGATGGTTAAAAGAACAAATTTCACGGATTTAAAGATAAACTGTAGCAATATAAATTTTCCGGTACTACTGAAAGTGTTTATCAGTATGGTTAAAGTAGATACCGGATAACCTTACTTTTTGTATAGTACAGTAAAATCTCAATACAACGAATCTCTGTGGGGTAAATTCGCTATGCAGATAAATTCGTGAAAGCGAATATTTTAAAAATGAAATAAGAAAATAAGATTTTTTTAACTATCCCACTTATATGTTCGTTAAATTGATAAATACGTTAAACTGACAATCGTTGCAACAAGATTCTACCGCATAGGGCATATTAGCAATTTTCTTTGCAATTCAGGCATTCCCCGACTTACCAAAGTAATGCGTTCCGAAAACTTTTGCGTAAGTCGAATTTGTAAATTCTTTAGGTAAAATTTCGTCAGAAACTGCAATATTTATTATACATATAATATATACGTAATTTACACAGTATTATTTTATAAATAAAGTAGCATGCAGCTGTATTTACTTGGATATAAACTATAAAAGTATGAAAAAACGATCTTGTGGAATATGGAATTTATAAATTCAACATTGATGAATTAATTTATATCAATTTTGAAACTACATCAAACGAATAGCTCTGAAGCTGGAAGAAAACATACACTCGTTCCTCTTCACCGAAACTTTAAAATTAGGTTTCGTTATGGTTTGAATTCAGCTAACAAAATTGTAACGGTTAAACAAAGTTTTCTTTGCCCCATTTTAATCAGATTTGTGTTTGTTTTGTTAAATATTTGACCTTATATCCAAAATAAATGTATAACTACATCTAATATATAAACCTATATTATTGTTCTGGATTTTATCTGCATATTTTATTTATAAAACAAAACAAAAGTATGCAAATGCATATCAAACGGGCTAGTATGTTCGTAAATGTAATTTTCGAAATTTCGTACGTAAGTGCGAATTCGCGTAATTCGAGGGAAGCCTGTACTTTATTTAAAGTGTGCCTTTTCAAGGTTATTTCAGTAGTTCCAATGAGCTGTTGCATAAATTTCTTTGTTCAACGTTTAGTTTTAGAAGATTCAATAGCACAAATTTTATCATTTGTTGTGAAATATGCATATATATATTTTTTTTTCAATATCCTCTGTGAATGTTTTAGATTTAGAATTTACTTTTAGCTAATTAAATGTTCTTTTCAACTGACATTCATTGACCATAGAGGCAGAATATTAATGAAAGACATGGAAAGGAACGTAGTAAATAGATGGTAAGATTTGGAAGTTTTCTCATGGCTGAACGCTTTCTAGATTCACGCGAAGTATTTTTAATTAACGAAATGGTCAGTGCTCTGCTGATGCACTTCAGAAAATCCCGTTAAATCCGGTAGAACTTGAAATTATAGTATATCAATTCCACGAATTCAGATGAAATCGCAAATGAGTTTAAATTAGCAATATTTGATTGTAATACATTTCAGATTTCCCAATCCTTTATATTACAATATTAAATATAATTTTAAAATGCAGTTTCGTTTTTTAATATAAAGTTTTTTTTTTCTAATGGATATAATCAGCAATAATAAATTCAATGTTTTATGAAAACAATTTAAATTCTAATATTCATTTCCTTTTAAATTAAAAAATTAATCATTGGTTGCACAATGCTTTTTTCAGAAAAATCATATGGCATTTCTTAACCAGGGGAAATTTTTATTTCCCGAAAAGTTTCCTTTCTAACCAAGGATTGGCTCTGTAATGATCTGTTAGTGATTGCTTGTCGCTATTTAAAACATGGCATGATAAGAATTAATACATAAATTATCTTTAATGGTGTGATACGATAGGCAACAATTTTTGTTAATGGTAGCCCTTGCATTAGAGATTTGTCTCCATTTTGAACTATTCTATGGTAATGTAAAAGTCCTTTGTATAACTGTGTCTGTGTGCGTGTTTTATTTTTTGTATAAATATGTAGCAAAATAAGGAAAAGTTACTGCCAGTCTCTGAATTTAATTGCAGCAAATAGTGTATATTTATGATATAAAGTAAGAGGATATGGGGGATTGGGAACTTGGGAAAATCGGATACTATTAATTTATTTAAATTCGTAACGCTACCATTTTGTATTAGGACAAATTCAAACAGTTGTACATGCAGCTACACTACTTTTCTATCACTCCTACATTTTTTAGGTTTTATCTTAATACTCTTAGCAGTAAAATAAAATATCACTTACCCCTATCATATTTTGGTTTTAAAGTGACTAACAAGCTGTTCTGCAAAAACTAATAAATAATGGGGACATTTTAAGTTGAGGCAGCTAAGAGCATATAGAATATTTGACATTTTATTCCCACTACATACAAAATGATGTTACATGCAATGGAGAAATTTAACACCCAATTCCTCCAATGTGGTAAATTATCAAATGATGTTTATATATATATATATAAACTAAATGGCGAAGGTGACAGAGGGATTGGAGACTGGAGAAAATTAGATGCTGTTGTTTCATTTATTAAATTGTTTTTAATAATTATAAATGTTATAATCGTTATCAAACTAGCACCCAATTTTTCCCAGGTAGGGATTTTGGTGCTATTTTTATTGTTTATCTGATTATATATATATATATATTAGTTTTAAGATGTTTAAAAAGATTTATTTAGCATATGTTACTTGTGTTAAATGAGTGTTTAAAAAAATTGAGTCTAATTTTAAAGGAAGGAATCCACACGTTAGTGTCACATTTGGGAAAATTGGACTAGTTTTTTTTTATGCACAAAATATTTTTTTATCTCTCAGTTAAAAAGAGCATAAAAGGTAATTAAAGAATTCTAGGTAAGTTTAATACATTCAGCGATATTTTTTTTAACGAAAATGGTCTTCTTTTTTACAATGTTTTAAGACCTTTAACTATTTTTCTAAATTCAATTTTTATATGACAGTTTTTAAAGGAATTTATAAAACCCTGCTTAATTTTTTTATATATACTTACTAAAACTTATCATCCCACCTTAAAAAAAATAATAATAATACGCATTGTTGTACAGTTTCATGTTAGAACCCAATAACCTTTTAGTTAGTAATATGATGATGAAGTGTATTTTATTTTTTAGCATCTTTTTTAATATCATTTTTTTTTTAATTTGGAGAAAGTATTTGAGCCTGCTGTCTCAAACAAAGTAGTTAACCGTAAATTAAAATTTTAAAATGGTAGTCGACACAAAGCCTTTTCTGAAACTTTTGCTATTTTAGTGTAAATATTATTTTTTAAAGTACTGAAACATACTAACAATATTGATTATACGTGAATAAGTCATCATCAGTTATAAAAGACGGAAAGTTTTATGACTATAGATTTTTTTTTCTTTTCGGCATTTCTTGTATTACTTATTTTTCGGATTTAGCAATATAAGAAGTAGAAATAGGGACAGTATTTTAGAATCTAACAATAAAGAAATCGACACAAAGCTTTTGCTGAAACCTTTGTTCTTTTAGTGTTACTTAGATTTATTAACGTAATAACACATACTGCCAATATTTATAATATATGAATAAGTCAGTATCAGTTAACATAAAGGACAAGTTTTTCCATATATATATATTTTTCCTTTTCGAAAATTTTGTATTATTTATTTTTAAACACATGTATAATAATCACTTATAAATAGATAAAGTAAAAAAAATGCTATAAAAAGTGATAGAAAATTTTTATTAAGATTGACGATCGTTTCGTTGCACAAACGGCGACATTTTCAAAATCATTCAAAGATAGAAAATATTTTCACATAATTTTAAAAATGTTTTTAAATTATGTGAAAATATTTTATATCGTTGAATGATTTTGAAAATGTCGCCGTTTGTGCAACGAAACGATCGTCAATCTTAATAAAGATTTTCTATCACTTTTTATAGCATTTTTTAACTTTATCTATTTATTTATTTTTGTCATTTCTTTCAGCATTTTGATATATTTGTCATTTAATGTATTTCAGTAGAAAAATAAATGTCGGTTTATTTAAGTAATTCTATAAAATATGTTCCCCATTTTAATACTTTTTTTGTAATTTAATAATATTATTTTATTACTGGTCGTTAATGTTGTACATTAAAAAACATTCTATATGTTCATGATTGTAACAAATAATTAATAGTTCTAAAATTTTTATCTCCAGTTGTTATGAAATGCATGTATATTATGTCAAAAAGACAAATTATAAAATGTGATTCACAGATTATTTTAAATGGATTTCAAAATGTTACGTCATATTTATTACAAACTTTTTTCTTACAGTAAAAATTCTCTTAAAAGCAGAACCCTCCCCTCATGTGCAAAATTTAACATGCCCAAGATTTTCCACTTGTGACTTTCGAAATATATCAAATGCTTATACATGAATGGTTTCAAATTATAGTATTAAAATAACCTCTTTAATATAAGTTTAATTATTTTAATTAGTTTAATTTAATCAATTTAATTAATTTTTCTCAGATACATTATAACAGCATTCGAGTTTATATTCAACTTATTGCTATAGGATTAATTCTATACTACCGAATATTAATAAAAGGTAATACGATTTAGAAAGTAAAAGAGGAAATATTCTTATGTGTTTTCTGTTAAATAAAGAGAATAAACAATGAAATAAATTTCAGTCTTTACAAAATAGACAGATAAATAAGAATGATATATCGAGGCTATTGATATCTTTCACTTGGAAAGAACTTATCGAAAAGTTTGTGCTTTGTTTTACGGAACATCGAGACGATTGCGATATAAGTTCTTTTATCTCAGTGATGGAATGGAAGAAAAGGTTATAGGATTTTCTTCTAGTGATAATATCCTTATAATTTATACAGATAAGACGTGATAAATTTGATTTTACTGCTGTATTTATAAGTTTTGCTTAAGTGAGAGGAGGCTAAAATGGGGTAATTTTTAATTGAAAACATTTGTTATTCAATATATTCTTCTCAGTTTCAGATACAAATATGCAATAATAATGTTTAGTACTATCGGTATACAAAATATATATGGTGTAATGACAACAGATATTAGCAAAGTCATTTGTTTACCTGGGTTTTCGAATTAATTCGCACAGGTTGTGGCCGGCTGGTCATGCGAAGAAGATCTTAGACGAAATTCATAAATGATGCAGTCAATGTCATATTATCCACACTTTACTTACATTTTTCATGAATACTCATTCGGGAATATGCTCGAAGTAATCGATGGTAATAAAGATTATTGATTCATCATCTCAAGGTATTAAACTGAGTTTTTGACGAAAAAAGGAACTTCGCATCAACTTTCGAAGTGTCAATCCACATTCCATCTCGACGCCCGCCGACCTCCTACACTTATTATCTCTATTTTCTACACTACATCTTTTTACACATTTCTACACACAGTATCTGGCATTGCGTCTGTATTTAAACTACATTGGTTCAACGTTACATCCATCTCGACTCAAACTTCCCACACTTAATTTCCCTTTTTTCTACACACATCTTTTTATGCACTTCTACAAACTGTATCTGGCTGTGCGTCTGTTTTTAAACTACATCGGCTCAACGTTACAATACAGTTCGGCTAATTCTCGTTTTCCAATCATATCGCTTTTAAGATTGGATTTATTGCTATTTCCGGTAGAATTATATCGAAGTAAATCAACTTCCTAGCTCGAAAATTTTGTTCTAGAATCTTCTATAACCTCAATCCAGATGCTTGGGACGTAAACACAAATTAATCCGTGCCATCGAGATTGCAGCTAAAATTAGATTTCTCTCGTCAGACGATACTTTTAACAAAAAAGTAAAATGAATTTATTGCCGCGGAATAAATTTTAAAGCATTGAAATGTTATAGTAGACAAATTGATATTATAATAAAAGAATGATTTTAGCTAAATATGTTTTTTAGACGGGATAAATTATGAATTTTGATATTTTAGCAATTAAATAAATAATTTAGAGGGGTTTGATATAACCGGAAATAATAGCGAATTTTAATAGGGATTTAAATAATAAATGGGTTTTATTAAAGGAATATAAGTAGATAGCGCCATTTTTAGATTTACGCAATTTGGAATAAGATTATTAGCTGGATTAAGATCTTATACCTTTACATATGGAGATTGATAGATTAGTTTAAGAATAGGGTTCTAATTTAATAAGCCGGTATAATATACGATATTATCAATAGGGAAATTTATATAGAATAATGTTAACCTTTTATATATATATATATATATGTGTGTGTGTTTACATAAAATGGGAAAAATATTTTCAAATTTTATTTTTCAAAGGATTTAAAATGACGAAATTTTTGTTCAACTTCTCCTTGGGAAATTGAGACATGTTTTATAAATTATAGCTTAACTTTAAGGAATGTAGATTTTAATGAATATTATTATACACAAAAAATGAGCAGTAGACTCTATTTAAAATTAAATTCGATATATATTACAAAAAATGTGTTCCATATTGCAAATAAAATAAAATTATGAGATTAAATATTAATAATATTTTAAGAGGGACACGGAGGAAAAATAATTAACCACACACATACCTACGTAAATCTCAGTGCCCCCTCCCCCCCACACACCTCCGGATGTAGTGTGTTTATTATAAAACTTAACAAATTAAGGGTACTGATTGAATTCTTAAGTGAATTTGTGATTTGTAAATACAGGATTTACAGTATTAGGGTTTGAGTTTCCGAATTACATAAGTGTCAAAATTAATTTCAACGTAGAACTTAACAATGTGGATAACAATGACACATAACAATGAATTATTTAAATAACAAACGTTTTTTATCTTACAGCTATACATGCCCATAATATACATGCATATATAAATATGATTTTAAGGGGACGAGGGACCTTAAAAAACCTTAAAAATCAATTCTTTATTTTTTGAAAATTTCTCTTTAAATAATATTCAGGGGTACATTATAAGCATTATGGCATGCATTTATCAAAAAAAAAAAATTAAAAAAAATATTTTGGAGAAAAAAATTTCGAAAAAATTTCAAAAAATTGTTTTTTTTTAATACTTTTATATTCAAATATATAAAATTCGATGCACAGAATTATTTATATATATAAAACAAACTTTTGTAAAAAAATATTGGGGATTTTCATTGATATGGAATGCGCAGGGGGCTTTTCGAAGATTTCTGCGACAACGCGTAAAATGGCATTTTCTTTTCAAAAATAATTTTTTTTGTGATAAATGCATGTCATAATGCATATAATGTACCCTTGAGTAATATTTAAATTGAAATTTACAAAAAAAAAGGAAAAAAATTAAAAATTTTGAAATTTAGAAATTTTTTCGAAAATGCTCATTTTTTTTTTTTTTTTTTTTTTTACCTTTATATTCAAATATATAAAATTCGATGCACAGTGTTATTTATATATATAAATCAAACTTTTATAAAGAATATTGGGGATTTTCATTGGTATGGAATGCGCAGGGGGCATTTCGAAGATTTCTACGACAACGCGTAAAATGCTATTTTTTTCTCAAAAATATTTTTTTTTTGTGAGAAATGTATGCCATAATGCATATAATGTACCCTTGAGTAATATTTAAAGTGAAATTTACAAAAAAAAAAAAAAAAAAAGAAAAAATAGAAAAATTGTGAAATTTTGAAATTTTTTCGAAAAATTTCAAAATTTTTCAATTTTTTTTTAAACCTTTATATTCAAATATATAAAATTCGATGCACAGTTTTATTTATATATATGTAAACCAAACTTTTGTAAAAAATATTGGGGATTTTCATTGATATGGAACGCGCATCGGGCATTTCGGAGATTTCTAAAACAACGTGTAAAATTCCACTTTTTTCTCAAAAATGACGCTATTTATTTATTTTTTTATTTATTTATTTTTTTTTTGTAATAAATGCATGCCATAATGCATATAATGTATCTTTGAGTAATATTTAAGGTGAAATTTACAAAAGATAAAAAAATTATTTTTAAGGTCCCTCGTCCCCTTAAGTACTCTATCTGGTGTAGAAAAACTTACCGTGTTTAGTTTAAAAAAAAATTATGTTATCAAAATATTTGCAATAACCAGCTTCTACATTCTCTTTCCTACTACGAACTTATAGTTTATATCAATTTACATATCCATTTAAAGTATTTATTTACAATATTAATGTTAATATATAAATAATATCAGAAAACTTTTTTAATGACTAATCATGATGGAATTGTCGTTAGTGTGTTTGAATAAAATCTTTCCAGCTATTATGAATGTGTTAAATAAACATAAAAAAGTTTTTAGACAGAATAGTTTTCTAAAAGAAAAATTCTTGCTTTGCAGTTTCTTCACTAACAACATAACATAGTATAATATGCTTTCCCTATTTATAAGTTTATTAATTAATTTATGGAAGAATATCCATATTTGTATATATTAGAAAATAATTTCAACATTAGCTAATTGCTTTTATGATTTTTAGATTTTGGCTCTAAATCACAGTGAGAGCTTCAATATATATACATATATATATACATATATATTATATTTATATCTTGATTTCCATGGAAAAGTAATGTTGATAATATATATGGAACATTAGAAATACAAAATATACAACTATAGATTAAATGATTAAGAAATATTTACATTAATCTAGGCAATCATTGACAGAAAAAGAAACAAAGTATGTATTTATAAGGCACACTATTGCAATTGAGGGAAATATTTCAAAGTAACGATTATAAAGACGTTTTCCCGCTAATTGGTCTATTTAAAATTAATTACATTTTCATATAGCATTAAAAATAAAGTTTACTTAGATAAAACATATTATAATTTAATTATTTATTGTGTTTGCTTAAGTTGGCTACATTTATATTTAATTCACAGCACATCTCTCATATTATTAATTCTTTTAAGTAACGCTTATAGTAAAACAAAATAATTTAATATTGTAAAAAATAACGTGAATTGAAATTATTGCGCTGCGTAATGAACATTCAAAATTCATACAGAATCGTGACAGAGGTATTATCTGCGGGCCAATTTCATTAAATAAACAGTAGTATTCAGTGCACCTTCTATTGATTGCATATTTTCAAATATGCTTCGTAGCCATGTGGTAGGGGAGGGAAAAAAAGGCTGAATTCGGAATTAATTAGGGGAAAGCTGGAAATTGCCTTGATCCATTTAGGTTAGGTCTAGAATGAATATGCTAAGTTTTACTCCTCGTAGTAGGTGAGAGTTAGAAAATATGTACAGTGCAGATTTAAAGTAAAATTTTTTTTAAATACCATAACAATATCTCAAAACATCTAACTCTGTCAAAAACATTGTCAATACAAATGTTGTAGAGATTCAAATTTTGAGTAAAATGAGTCCCTACACTTAACATTTTTGTTGAACATTAAGGTCACAATTCTAATTTAAACATTCAGACCCGTAGTCATGGGGATGAAGTCATAATTAAGAGAAAACTGGAAAATATTTCAATCCCTTCAATTAAGGTCTAAAATGAACGTACTATGTTTTCTTCACCGTATTTGGATGAATGTTAGAAAATATATACATATTTATTTTCGAAAAACACGTTTTATTTTAATTACCTTAACAATATCTCAAAACAGCTAACTCTATAAAAAAACATTGTCAATGCAAATGTTGCAGAGCTTAAAATTCTGAATAAAATGAGTACCATCATTAATATTTTTGTTCAACATAAAGGTCGCAATTCCTTTTCATTTTTTTTTCAAATCAAGAGCTTGAAGCCAGGAGAGACGAAGTTAATTTAACAATATTTCAAAATTGCGGTCTTAATATTGAACAAAAATATTAAGAAAAGGTACTCATTTTATTCAGAATTTTAAACTGTATAACATTTGTATTGACAATCTTTTTGGTAGAGTTAGCTGATTTGAGATGTTCTTAAGTTAACTTGGTTTCTCCTGGCGATTAGCGATTAAGGCACAATTTTGAAATAGAATTGCGACCTTAATGTTGAACAAAAATATTAATGAAGGTACTCATTTTATTCATAATTTTAAGCTGTACAACATTTGTATTGACAATGTTTTTCATAGAGCAGCTGTTTTGAGATATTGTTAAGGTAATTAAAAAAAGTGTTTTTCGAAAATAAATATGCACATGCACATATTTTCTAACATTTACCCAAGTACGAGGAAGAAAGCATAGTACGTTCATTTTAGACCTAAACTGAAGGGATTTAAAAAAATTTCAGTTTTCTCCAAATCAATTCTGAGTTTAAACCCCTGAACACGGCTCTCAATCTTTAAAGTAGAATTGTGACCTTAATGTTCAATAAAAATATTAACTGTAGGTACTCATTTGTCTCAGAACTTTAAGCTCTACAACATTTTATATTGACAATGTTTTTCACAGACTTAGCTGTTTTGAGATATTGTTATGGTATGCAAAAAAAAAAAGGTTTTTTTTGTTTTATTTTTACTATCAATCTATACATATTTCCTAACGTTCACCTAGTACGAGGGGGAAAACGTAGCATATTCATTCTAGACCTAAACATAAGTGATTAAAACAAGTTCCACCTTTTCACTAATTAATTCCGAATTCAACTCCCTAACCAATGGTCTATCAATGTAATATACTTGCACTAGAGTGCTCAGCTCCCTTCTCGCTAACGCTCGCCAACCCCTATGAATTGTTACGCAGTTCATATTGGGATCGCTACGTGATCCCAACTCTCTTCTCTCGCTCGTCACTATTTATGTCAACTCTAGCCAGAATGAGTGCTATCATATATCATTACAATGTATTAAATTTACAAATATGTTTTATGCATAAAAATGGAGAACTTTATTGAAAATATAAATAAAAATGTACCTTGGAAACAGAAATAATTTAAAACCTTAATTAGAACACAATCAAAAATATTTTTATTTGGGCCGCTACGCGATCCGAGCAAGCAACATATGAAATTTACAAATATTTTAATTCATAAAAAAGGATTTAAAATTTTGATGAAAATATAAATAAAAATTGCATTTATCAAAAGTTTGGCTCTGTGACTTACTGATCATCATCGAGAAAGCTAAGCGAACAGGAAATTGACGCCGTTTAATTTTGAATGGCATGTTAGTGTCAAATGGGGTCCTTCTCCTTTCATTTTGCCGATAGTATTGAAATCATGGCGTAAACTAATTAAAAACTATAATAAGACGCTATAAAACATGCTACGTATCACGCTATCGAACTGTAAACAAAACGTTTTCGCCTGTGTCTAAATACAACCTTGGATCAAAAAGCTGATTCGCTGAATTCCTCACGTCACCGTAAAACGGACCAATAGCAATTGTCATCCATGTATTGATCAAACGGTTTGCGTTAAAAGAGAGATTATGTCTGGATTTAGATATGCTGAGTGTGTTGGGACATGGGACCGTAACTTAACCACTAAAAGTCGTCGCTTTGGGTGTTGCCAAATAGCGAGCTACAAATACAGCCCTTTTTTAGCGCTACGCAACAGAAATATATATATAGATTTTTATATATAGTAATAATACTTTTATCTTCTTAAGTTTATTTTTTGTTGTGACTACAAAGACGATTCATACAAATGCCTATCGCACAAGAATGTTTCAAACTATGCATATGTTAATTTCTTAAAAAGTTTAACATTATAAAATATATAAAATATTTTAAAGCTATTTAAAGGTATTAATTTGCTTCTCTTGTAATAATGATAAGCCAACAACACATAATAAAATAAATAAGGAATTGTATATTTGTTAATTAACTGATAGATACTTAAACGGATGCAGAATCCTACTAAAATAACGTTGTGTATGATCTTATTTCGTGACGTTTATTATTGAGGTCCTGTAAACAATATTAATTATAGGCCATTTTCCAACTACCTCAAAGCTTTATTTATCAATACTTTATTTAAATTTAGACAACTTTTCATATTTTTATAATATTTTTTATTGTTATATATATATTTTATTACATTGTGGAACGTTCTTCATTCATTTTTCTTCTGTATAAGAGCATGGTTTAAATTCAGAATTCCTCATCAACTTTTTTTTTTTTTTTTACAACATATAATTGTATATAAAAGACAATAATAAACCAATCTGCAACTCATATTTACTAAAGATCTCAATTTTGTGAATTTTTATTCATAGTGGAACTCATTAATAATAAAAATAGCAAAAAAAAAAATACAAAAACAAAAATTGTTACAGAAAATTAATAAACCCGTAAATTAGGGGTGCACTACCTGTGGCCACCAATTATACCAGTATTTTTATCCAGAAAAATTTTCCTAATTGACTGACAGAAACTTTGCTATTAAATAATTTGGATGTTACTTTTAAATTTTTTGAGGTGGCAAACAATTTTCCGGCAAAAAAGTTGTACAGCACTACCGTAAATCATAATTAAAATTTTGTTTTTTAACCTACTCCACTGAATCTCAATGAATAAATTGCCATTTGATTTGGGAGTGCCTTACATCCAGCATTTTTCCCGTAAAAAATTCTACTTTTAGCTTCATTAGATAGATTTTATTAAAACTATTTAAAGTTAAAATTCTGCGATTAAGGTGTAGGAAATGTTCTGAAATAAACGGTCCATGTATGGAAAAATTATCTATTAAAATCTTTCAGTTCATTCGTTTGAATTCAGATTTCTCTATGTTCATTTAATTTAAGAATGCTCCCCTCTTTCATTGTCCACGCATTAAGAGATCATTACGGATGGGTGAGCTCTTTTAAAAGAGGGATGTACTTTCTTTTATGGAGGCGTTAGTCTTTTCACATGTTTCCTGCCTTGTTTCCCTCGAGCATCAACATATAATCTCCGAAAATAAATTGAATTCCATTATCCATTCTTACTTTTTCCATGCACATGCAAATATATAAAATTACAAAAAAAAAAAAAAAAAAATACGCACATTTAAAAAGGAAAAGCATTTTTCCAGAATGAGCGCATTGTGGTATTAATTATACTTTAAAATATTATAAATAATTATGCTGAGAACATGTATCAAAATAAAATAGTATCTTGGTTCTCTCTATATATAATTAACAGATAAAATGTTAACAACTAGTAAAAATGTAAAAAAAAATAGCCAAGCGTCGTCTACTACATTTATCTATTTAACTATTGCAATAAACCTTATTAATACATTATCCGCTGGTGTTGCGTTCACGCAACGGTCAAAATAAATGCACATATTTAAGTTATTTACATACCCATCTGTAGTTTTGAATTAAAAATTTCGCTTTACATAAAGACATAATTTTTTACGATCATATAAAGCGAAAATTATCTTTCAGAGTTTGTGGTGACAAACAACATTCAGCTAAAAAGATGAAAATTTCAACCTTATGGTTTTGGCCGTTAATGGGTTAATCACATAACGGTTTTGACCGAACTCATTTCAGGAAAGAAAAGTTAACTTGCTTCGTTACTAAAAGTTTTTTGATACCACTTATTTTTACATGTATTCTTCGGTTCATTCATTGGCAGACTTTTCTCGATTATTTAAGGCAAATATTTTTGTACTTAAAAAGTGGTGTTGGCTCCCTATTTTCAGTTTATGGTGTCAATAAAATGAAACAGTTGAGGGGTTAAAGTATATCATTGAAAACATTTAAGAATCAATTAAAAAAGTAGACTGATTGTTTTAGATGAAACACCTATGTTTTCAATAAAAAAAAGGTCCTTTTTATAACATTCTCAATACAAGATACTTATAATCGCATTTGAAGATCCCGTAGACACCTTCAAATTTACCTTTCTGAATCTTTTGTTTCATTTTTTAAATTAAGTTAATGAATATTCAATGGAAAATTGAAAAATTATATATTAGAAAATAAGGCACCAGTACCTCTTTAAAGAAGTTTTATTTATTTATTTATTTTTTTTTAGTTATATCCATTTAAGAATTGGCATAAAATCGCATTTAATAATGGATAAACGAATACAAAAAATGTTAAAAATAATTATACCACGTTTCACTTGCATACATGAACCCTTTTTGTTTCAGGTAATTATGCAAATTTTTAGGTACAGATTTGGTGATTTGATTATATAAATTGATAGTAAATTTAACTTAATTCGAAAATTATTGAAACTTAATCACAATAAAAAATACATTATACGAAAATTTGAAATGAAAACTCTATATTTAAATGTGTCATGCATAATAATCAAATTTTTGCAATATCTTAAAATACGTGCGATCAAACACTATCGAGATGTCAAAAATTGAGTGAAAAAATCGTTCAACGGTAGATATTAATAAATGCTGAAATGATTTTTTAAAAAGTAATCTCCTTGAAGTGTTCTCATTTTACCTTACAGTTTCTTTGTGTAAAATGTATTATATACAATTTTACAATATAATCACACTTTGAAGTTCCTAAAATTTATATTTTCTTTCAACTTACAAAAATGTTTTAGGACCTGACAAAGAATTCCAGTCATCGCTTTTAAATCAAAGAAATTCTGAAATTCCCGTTATTTAAACGTTATATACCTGTGGACATATAAGGAATATCACTATTGGAATAAATTAAACTTATATTAACAATACAGTGATCCCTTAACATTCGCGACAGTTAGGTTCGCGGAAACCTTCGCGAATATCAAAATCGCGAATGTTGAGGCTATCTTCCCGGGCATAAAAGGGGGTTAGGTTTTAAGATTTTGTTTTCCTGTAAAAAAGTGATCGAAATGTAAAAGTATATTTATTAGGTATTAAAAAATACACCCTGTAAATACATTTGAATAATTATAAACATATTTTACAAAGTTTAGTCGCATGTTGATGGCTTAAAAAATGTGTTGATATAGATTGTTTGTCAGAACAATTCTATTGTTTATGAATTTCCATGTAAGGAAAAGTTGAAGTATCGATTTTTCTTTTAAATTTGAGACTCCTCACTAGTTAAAGAATGCAATTTACTGCTTTCTCAACAAGTTGTTGTTGAATCTTTTCAATTTCCCATGCAATTTACAGAAAAAGTTTCAGTTACAAAACAAATTCCGAATTTTAGAAAATTTAGGATTTTTTTAGTTTTAGCATTAATTTGTGTTTCGGGTTTCTTGGAATTATTTATCTATATTTTGCCTCAATACAAGGAATGAAAGTCTTGAAATTTAGGCTATACAATGCAATGCAGCTGTCCAGTGTCAAATAGTTTTACGGAATTGGTAAAACAAAGCGGATTTACTTTGTAAATAAATACAAAAAAAAAATTGAAACAAAATTCGCGAATAATCATGTTAAGTATTCGCAAATGTTGAAATGTTCTTCTTTGTTCTTTCGCGAACAATCAAAACACGCGAATGTTGAATCCGCGAATAATACTGTAATTATAACTGGGATGGGGAACCAACGAAATGCCGCCGCGTCAAGATGGCGAAAAGGAACTGTTTTCCTACGAATAAAGATGTAGGATAAAGTTACGTGCCAGTATCTGCAGTATTAACTCGACTTTATCCATTTGAAAGGAGACGAATTTACAAATTCCTCAAACAACTAGAAGCTCATATAAACATACTAGCAGAACCCTTAGGGTTATCAGTTTTGACGCTGAACACAATAAAAAAATATATGAAAGTTTTCATGATTTCCAAATGGGTAGACCAATGGGCCTCCAGTGATGGGATGATGGATAACACACTCTTAGAGGAAAGTTTTGCCTTTTTAAATCTCAGAGTTTTGTTTTTAATAAAGGAGAAGTTTTCTACTTGAAAGTAGTTGTATTCATATCGCCTCTCTTGTGCGCCGATGTCTGAGATGAAAGAACAAGTAAGCCAATATGCATTCAAGGGCATTTTCAGCATTGGTGAAACTGCCATTTTTTCAATGTATTTTCTTATAAATCTTTGACTTTAAAAGTGAAAGAATGTAACATAGAAAAATTATAGTAAACTACACCTTATTGTGATGTTATGTAGAAATTTCGAGAGATCTCAAAGCTTCATCCACTTTTATTTGGTAAATCAAAGAGGCTATATTACTTTAAAAAAAAAGCTGTAAGACGCTACCCTCTAGTTATGAAGTTAATGATAAAAGGCATAGATTGTATCTGAATTTTTTGAGAGATAAATTCATGTTCTTGTTTCATAGATGAGAGGAAAAAACAAGGAATTTCTTTCCTTTGTTGACTGATGCCCTGCTCAATCATAGAATTTACTTCTCTTCAATGTGCATCTTTAATTCTTGCAACCGATTTGCTGAAACAAATGACAGACATAGACTTAAGAATAATACCTTCTTGAGAAATTATCTCTTTAATATTGCTACATGTATAAGTAGCATACAGGGTGAGCAATCTTAAAATTGTACATCACTATTGTTCGAAAGTAATCTAGTAATCACCGTCATATATAATCACCGAATTTCGGAAATAAGATAAGATGAATTTTTTTATTAAAAAATGTGGAGTGAGATGATTAAAATAAGCATATTTGAAGAGAAGGGGTTATGTAAGTACCATCTTGTGAGGACATTGAGTTTTTGGGAGTCAAAATCGAATCATACTCATTCATATTATTTTATGCACTGAAATATGTCATAGAAGGATAAAAGCTGTTTAAGGAATCCGTGGTCTCCAAATGATTCCTGGTATCATCAAGCTCATTGGAGCAAGCAACATAAAGTGGAAAATGCAGAAGATTGATGTGATGACCTCTGCTAAGGAGACGTTACAGACGTATAGCTCAAAACATGTTTTTGTGTGCGAGAATGATTAAGTTCTTACCATCGAATCGATGTTTATGGATAATATTGTGGAATCCCACATAAGTAAATAAGAACGAAAGAAGAACGTAATGATGAAGATGAAACTGACGAAAACAGTGTGCCCTCTTACGCAGTGGTAACTTCAGATGATTAATAATAATTTTGAATAACAGCTGATTATTTTAACAGTAACAGATTTGATAATCTACTTAAACTGGAAAATAAAAAGAATTAATACACAAGAAAAACTCTTAACAAAAAATGACTTTTGGGTCATAACGAGCATAATGCAGTGTTTTTATAAGTAAATGCCAATTGTTTATTGAATAACGTAACAGTAATATGTAAATTTCTACTCGTAACGTGTGTGTATTAAGTTTTCTTATAGCGCTGTATAATTACACATTGTTCGTCACTATTCAATACGCCCTGAAAGCCTTTTATTTTTAACTAATTAACGACACTAGATTGCCAACTCACTGAGAGAAGAATCCGTTCTTTTAATATCAAAAATCATATTGAACCGCTTTTAAAAATACAAAAAATAATAATAATAATAATAATAATATATTTTTTATAATAAACAAATGTATTTAGTGAAATACGTTTATCACACAATCTGTGTACCAGTTCCAATTCGAAAAAAAAAATAAGCTACTGATAACTGCAAATAAGTGATAGAAAATATTTTTAATGATTTTAATATATCATTGGATTTATTTAATGTTGATCAGAAAAAAGCAACTGTTTACGGAAAGATTTTAGATTTATAAATAAAGGTGATTAATATAGATTACTACTTATTTTTTTTTCAATTCCTACTATTAGTTCACACTCTCCCTGTATATATATATATATATATATATTTATATATTTATATATCTTGTTAATTTTTTCAATCCTTAATAAAATACTCATTATTCATCCTATCAAGTTGAAATAAAATTTTTAAAACTTGTACTGGATGACAATTGATGTTAATACAGTTTTTTCAAATATTATTTAATTAATTAAATTTTAATTAATTAATTAAATTTAATATGGGAAACAAAATGGCGGCCAATGGTTATTGAAAATCAATGAAAGTATTTTCAACAAGGGGTTACCATAAGGGGGACCCTGTTCTGTCCCCAAATACCGCCAAATTTGTCGCCAACTTGGCGATATATCGCCAAATTTGGCGTTCAAAATGAGTCGTTATAAGTGACGCCAACTTGGCGATATCTCTAATATTTCGCCAAATTCCCACAGAGTTCCATTGTAAACTTACTTGCTTATAGAAAATCAACAAATTGAGATATTTTAATGCAACAAAAACTAATATTAGCTTAAGGGATCTATATATATATATTACGCTAACGTACGTGGCACAGAAATCGCGATTATTTGTTAGGGTTTAATGGCAACGCCCAAGAATCGCATCTTATTGGTTATTGTGAAAGTCATTTTGGCAGGATCTCAAGAAGTCTATGGGCAGGATTTAAGCCAGCAGAGGTAAATCCGGTTTATTTACGTTTCGCGTCGCGTTTATTTACTTTCTCTCTTTCGCTGCAATCATGGAACTTCACAATATTGTTACAAATGCCCGTAAAAGATATCGGCGAATGCTTGAAAGTGAACAAGAAGCCACATTAAGAAGTATTTAAGGCGTCAAACACAGAGCATAAGCGATCGCCAAAATAGACTTAATGACCGTGGCATAGGCGAACGCGTTGCTTCTGAAATCCAAATTACTGATTTAAACGTTCCGGGGCATAACTGTGGATATATAGTTATATTGGCGTGGTGTGTATATGACGTCTGTGCCAAATAAATATTATTCAGAGGGTGTTTTTTTTTTTTTTTTTTATGAAGTCCACTCCAGTGTTATGTTTTTCAGTGACAGTCTGGCACAGCTTCTGCCCGGGCAACGCCGGGCGGGTCAACTAGTTATATTAAATTTTTCTTTGATGACCTAAGCAGGAATTGACTTTTAAAACAAAATTTTTATATTACTTGTTCTTTATAAGCATGAGTAAAGCAGGAAAATTAACTTTTTCAACAAAAATGAGTATTAGTCTTCTTTGCTGCTACACATCTTTTAAACTTCAAAAAAGTATGCTTACGCAAGTTATACCTTAAGTTAATTCTTGAATTTAAATGTAGTCATTTTTAATATATGAAAACTGTCAGATAGACACGTAAGTCTGATTGTTACAATTGTTGATTTAATGGATGAAATGAATCATAAACTTCATAAAGTATATTATTATTTTTATTTATGAGCATGTCTATAAAATATAATTTTCCTTAACATCTAAGATATTTCAAGGAATTTTTTGTACAAAATTACATATTCCTTTTATGATATTGATATTTGATATTGTTTGAAAATTAGACATTTTTGTGCTTTATGATATTTTTAGATAATTTAAATGTCTAATAAGATAATTTATTAACACATTGTTGATTGGAAATTTCGTTAATTTAGCACTTGATTTTATACAGCACATTTTTGATTCATTTTACTGGAATTTTCCAACGGTATTTCTACCTTATTTTAATAGCAGTTCAGCCCGTAATTAAATAAAGCAAAGATTACTGCAAAAAAAATTCTAGTAGATGTTTTGAATAGATAAAAGTGTTCAGTTAGCGACAAGTGACACGTCCACAAGTGCTTATTACAGTTTAAGAAATTCCTCGCATAAAAGAAAAATTAAGCACATTTTTCATTTTACTTTTAGCGATTTCATATTTTATGAATGCTTCGTTGATGCTAATTTTAAAATTAGGAAATAATAAATTATCAGCTTTTATTCTAACCCCGATGCACTGATTCAAATAATTCATAAAATATTGCAATATAGGCTTTTTTTAAAAAAAGATTAAAGCAACTTCGGTGATTTTCGCGAATTTAATTATAGCATTTTTTACAATATTCTAAACTTTTATAAATCCTTTCTTTCCAGTAAATATTAATGCGAAAAATTTGGCAATGTTTACATAAATCATTGGTACTACTTAGTTATCCCGTAGACTAAAAATTTATCGTCAAACTATAAGATTAAATGCTATTAATGGTTGATCGTAAGTGTCACATTCACTTGACTTTAAGCAAGTTACAAGCGTTTATGTCATCAAGTGATTTTTATTTCGAGGTTTTATTTGTATTTTTATTAATTTTATATCAATTTATTTTGTGTTATTTAAAATAAAAATTATCAATTTGTATAATTTGGCGAGTGGTTTGGCGATTAATATAATTTGGCGAAATTGGTCGACGTGATAATAAAGTAGTACAAAATTATTATACATCGGAGTACTAATACGTTTTATAACATACGATTAAAATTTTTATGAATGAAATGAGAAAAAAAAAAGAGTGAAAGCATTGACTGATTATGATTTTTCTCAGTTTATGCTATTAAATTATGCCAAAAAAAATTACGTGTTTTTTGGAATCGTTCTTTAACATTAAACCTTTCGGACATTTTTATTAAATCCTTTAAGATATTTTGTACCTTCTAAACTTTTATAAGTATTTTTTTCCAGCAAATAATAATACGTAAAATTTGGGAACTTTTACTTAAATTATTAAACATTGGAGTACTAATAAACTTCATAACATACCATTAAATTTTTAATGAGTGAAAAGAAAAGTAAATCCCTGCCCGCTCGGCCTACAGGCGTAGGTAGATTTCGAAGTTAAGTACTAATTTCACCAACAAAAACTAAATCAATATTAGGGATAAACTCATTTTAACAATTCTATTAGGCCGCATTTGACGAGCTTTTAATTTCATTATTCTGTAAGACCTGGTTTTATCAGAATCATGTTAATACGATGTTTTTTCTTCAACCTTTATTTTATTTTGCCGTAAAAGTTGGTCCTATTTAAAACTTGTCAATAGAAAAGATAATAGTAAGAAGATTAATAATAAATTTAACTGGATTCGATATCTTGTGAATTGTCTGTAATTATGATTTTTTCTTCTTCACCCTCCCCCTTTCCCTTTTTTCGCTTTTAATTTTTTTTTTTTCTGTAACAGTTAGTCTTATCAAAAACTTGACAATAGTATGAAAATTTATACGAGTTTATACATTTAAGTGAGTGTGAGTAATATGTTTAAGTGGATTTCATATCTTAAGAACTAACAAAGTTATGAATCTTTTCCCCCTTAAAACCCTACATTTTTCACCCCTTGAGCCCATTTCAAATTTTATGAAAAATCTGACATACATAAATATTTGGCCCTTTTTCTAGAAGTAATAATAAATTTAAACTGATTTGATATGTATTATAATTAAAAAGATATGGGTTTTTTTCATTTTGCACAGAAAGCCACCCTATGTCGACCGCCTTTGTCCCATTTTGACCATTAATAAACTTGATCGAGATTTTCTGTATCACTTTGGAAGATATTTGTGCAGAATTATGAAAGTTATCGTGCCCATACAAGAGCGACATATATATATAACGAAACAAATTAATGGGTTAAGTTGAACAATCACGTTGTGATTTTTACGACGTATTACTGCATTAGTACCATATTTTAATCAGCTATTGGTGAGGTTGTATAGTAGCCGTACCATTTAGTGCAAGCATCGCTATTGGAGGTGTTAACATAGTGGAAATTTAGCAGCTGTGGACCGATGAGAAGATTGGTAAAGTCCAATCAAACACTCATTTATTCATGATGAAGACAAGGCAGATTAGGTCGCATGAGTGGTGAAAAAAGGCTTATGAAGAAATCTAGGGTTTTCCGAATAAGAACATAGAACAGTAGTCATCGGAAACTGATTATTCCATAAGAACATACCAACATAAACAATTACCACAGGATGAGAAATCAGAGCCTTCCTGCTTGAACACGAACTAGTTATTCATATGAAAAAGATGTTAAATAATAATTTAATATTCTACGCGACTTAGGACACCAGGTAACAGATTATGTAAACAATCAATCAGCACAAAAAATCTTCTTCTGAGCTCATGCTCGAGCTATTTATTAGAATGCGCGGAGGAAATCCGATTGAAATGCAAACTTGAGGTTAACAAAACGAATTTACGAACGAGACTCGAAATGAAAATGCGATCCGTCACTCAGCCAATGGAGAGCGATCGAGAAACGCCAGAGAAAAGAATCCCGGCGCTGATAATGGAAGTATTTCGATGTGAATAAGATGACGCTCCCCCAGCTGGCAAGAAAATGACATGAAATAAAAAAATATATATATAAAAATGTTTTTTTATAAACATTTGAAAAATAAAGTAACTGCGTTCAGAATTTTACAGTATGTTAGAGGATAAAAAATAATGAAGGGATTAAAAGTTTAGATTAAGTTTTTAAATAAAACTATTATTAAGATACGCGTTTTAAATTTAGGAATTTAATTAGGAATAAATTATAGAGAATATATCAAAAAAGGAAATAATTACTATGCCGGCAATTTAGAATAATTTAAATGAATTGTAAAAGTAAACTTTTTATATAACATACATATATAAAGTTTTGATCTGAGGGTGGTTTTGGCTTATGGGGGTCATGATCAGCATAGATCTGCAAAAATGTTTCAGAAATTTCAATATAGGAATGAATGGAATAAGTAGTATTTCTTACGAACTCTACCTAAAAAGAATGAAAGTAATGACTGATTATGATTTTTCTCATTTTATGCTAGTTAATGTCACCAAAAAAAAAAAAAATAAATAAAATGCCTTTTACGTGTTTTTTGAAATCATTCTTTGACACGAAAACTTTCTTTTATGTTTATTAAATCTTTTAAAATATATATTTTTTTTATTTCTAAATTTTAGAATTTATTTTTTTAAGTAAATAATAATACGTAAAATTTCGCACAGCGTATGCATAAATTATTAAACAAGGAGAACTAATTCTTTTTATAACATACGATTAAATTTTTAATAAACGAAACCAGAATTTAAAAGATTGGAAGTATTGACAGATCATGCCCTTTTTTTATTTTATGCTAGTAAATTAAACCATAAAAAACTAAACAATAACATTTAAATATTTTTTGGAATCGTTCTTTATCTCGAAAAGTTTCATTTATTTTTATTAAATCTTTTAAGATATTAAATGCAAATTAAAATAAAATAATAATTATTACGTAATGCCCTCTATGATATGTTAAGAATTTTAGTAGGGAATATTTTAAAACAAATTTAGTAATAAAACTGAATGCGCGGAAACACATATTTTATTAAGTAATATCAAGAATTTTAATCTTTTTAGATCAATTAATATCTTCATTCGTGTCGCATTTCATGTTCTGTGATAGCGTGCTAAATTACGATATCCAGTTACTTTTCGTTTGATTACAGACATTTATCAAAAGTAAGTACATATATAATTCTTATCTATAAAGGAAGATGATTGCTATTACGTACTGTTATCATGGAACGTTAATTTTAAATGATGTGATTTATCAATTCAGTGTGCGAAAACTTATCTTTAAGTGAGTTATAAACTTCAAATGCACATTCTGATTTAAGAAATATTTATTATTCAAAGCGGAGCATGTGTATTATGTTTCTAAGCGGAAATTATTATAGCTTATAAGAGTCGCGTAAATTTGTAAATATTACAATTTTAAATATAGCAATATCTTTTATATACTATTCAAAATAATACAAGGTAATACAAATATGCTATTCAAAATAATTCAAAGTAATACAAATGTACTAAAGAATATTTTAAGGGGAATAATTTTACATGAAATTATTGAAAGTTCAAAATAATTTTACAAAATAAACTTAACAAGAAATGAAATAATAACCTCTATTGAGTCGTCATAGTACTTTCAGAAATATATAAAATAGTACTTAAAATTTCCTATATTGAATCTGTAATGAAGAAATATTCTGTTTAACTATAAAATTTTGTTTTAAACAAAATAATGTATACGAGTTATTATAGGCTATGTCTAATCAGTGTAATGTATGAAATATCACCTGAGTAATGAATTTCCCAGTAGTTTTTTTTTTTTTTTTTTTTTTTTTTTTTTTTTTTTTTGTAGACTTTAGCCAATTGCTCTATGGCAGTTTTAAGAAGTGTAAGGTCAGGTCATCATCAGGTAAATCTATTTAAAAACAAAATTCATTTCACTCTAAACTCTATTTTGTATAGTCCAATTCGATAATTACATTCTTTAATTTTTCAAATGAACAGGAATATAAAATACAAATATCAAAGATGAAATCACGTTACCTGCTAATAATTTCTCTTGATACTAATCTCACAAGATAAATGTAACATACAAAAAAATTAAGGCTTAAATCTGGAGATTCCTTGTATTTTAAAAACACAACTATTTCATTTATCATCAATTAGTAATACTCGGGAACATAATTGGCATGTATAGCAGAATTATTTGCTGATTATTAACATAAAGTTTTAAGCAGAAATTGAACCATTGGAAACCAACGCAATAAAATGTTGTGAAAGTTTACGGGAAAAATCAGTAGATATTATATAGAAAAGAATGACTAAATGTAATTGTAAATAATTAGAAAAAAGTAGTAACGTGAATTACTGTCGCTTTTACATTCTACATATCTTATATAAGTACAAAAAAAAAAACAATTTGTACAGTTTGAACTATTAAATACCAGGATCTTAAAATAGCATTATTTTATGTAAATTTTCTATTATTGAATAAGATAAATATAATTTTTTGAAATTAGTTGTAAAAAATTTTAAAATATATGTTGTCAGGAAACCCATATAAACGAAATGAATGTTTTAGGTATGTTATTTTTGATCATTAGAAGCTGTTACAAAATACTCACGATTCTTTCATTGTTAGACAACAATCAATGATTTGCATGAAAGCATTTTTGTCTCATACGTACAGCGAATTTTTATTCTGAAGTAAATGCACAGTGTTCATTGTATTTTCATATTTTTGAAACATTTTATTAAAAAATGTTGAGTTTTTCCGGTTAACACTTAACAAATGATTATGAAGTTTATTCTGTACGGATTGCTGTCCATCAACAAAATTATCTATGTCTTCTTCTTTACATTGAGAAAAAATTGCATTAAAATTTTCATGTAATTCCTCGTTTAATTTTTCGATTTTATTTTCAAATAAAGCAAGCTGACTGGAATCAGCATAATCTATTGAACTAATAATGTTGTTTTCTAGTTTAGTAGCAGTAGCTTTTAACACGCTTTTTCTAACTAAAATATCTTTAAATTCCGTCATAATGAGTAAAATTATTAAGAAAAAACTCACCAAATAGCATAGATGCTTAAATGACCGCGTTTTTCTATGTATTTATTGCATCACAATTTCGGAACGATATATATATATATCAAAGCTCCGGTAGACGTAACCAAAATTATGATAGCGCGCTGGTTGAAATTAAATAAACTCGAACTCGTCAATAACTCAAAGACACATTAAATAAACAAAAAGTGAACTGTTTTACGCTTTTAATTTTATACCCTCTTGGTTTCACAATTCTCTCAGAAAAGAATAAATTACATGTCAACAAAAGAGAACGTTGCTATTTTTTATAAATTAAACTTATACAAAAATGCTCGCACGGACCCTTGGCAGACGATAAATAAATTTCGAAAACACACCATACACAAAGCTTATAAAAATGTTCGAAATCTTCTCTTTCACTAATTATTAATTGGCATCTTGAACTGAATGTCGGAAGATTCTGGATTATTACCGAAAAAATCATTAGTCGCACATTCGTTGCATATTGATTTCATATTTAAAAACTGATATTAAGGATATTTTTCTTTTGCATTTTTTATCCGGCAAAATATATTTTAAAAATCATTCCAATTTTGATTATTATTAACCGATATGGGTTAAAATTTTGTGAAATATGAAGCTTTTTAGTAGGATACAGTTTATTATTAAATAAGATAAATATATTTTTTTTTTTATTTGTTACAAAAAATTTAAAGGTATATGGTTAAGGAAATAATTAAAATCGAGCTGAATGGGTTAGGGATTATTTATTATTAGGTATAATTATTTTGGATTATTAGAAGCTCTTTCAACTGTTATAATACTCACGATTTGTTCATTTGTTAGACAATTTGTTTCGAAACATTTTTGTATCATACACACAGAGAACTTTTATTCGGATATAAAAGCTTGGTGGTCAATGTATTTTCCTAATTTTGAAACACTTTATTTATAATTTTGCATTCATTTTTTGCAAAATGTACTTGGATGCAAAACTCTTTAGAATAGAACAATTTGTTTTACAAAAGCGATATTATTTTTCGAATGAAGAAAACTGCAATCTAGACAAGAAAGGCACAGAGAATATTATATACAGTTCATATTTTTTCATTATTAATTGAAAACAGACTTTCTAAGATTTAAAGAATTTCATTATTCCTATCGTACGTAATTTGTTCTACACACACTAGACGAAGCTTATAAAAGTGTGTTGTATAATCTTCATTTTCGCGGATCATTAATTGTCATCTTGAATCGAATGTAAAAAGTTTGTTGATTAATACTGAATAATCATTAGTCGAACTTTCGTCGCATATTGATATCATATTTCAAAACTTTTTTCATCATAAGAATTTTTTTCTTTAGTTTTTGTATCAGGTAAAATAACGTTTGAAAACATTCCAATTTTGATGCTTTCTACTATTAATCGATACAGATTTTTTATTTTGTGAAATTTAATTCTTCCCAGTGGGATGCAACTTATTTTAAACATCAAATCGTAATTTGCAATCGTAAGCAAAGACCAGAAAAGATGCTTACATAATATGAATTTTCATGAATTATTAGAAGGAGTTTTTGAAATGTATATTGAATAGTCTTGTTATCTCCGAAAAATGATTAATGATTAAGCGCATAATAAATTGATCCAGGTAACTTTCAGACATTTTAAATTTTTCTTCAATTGAATAAGGAATTGAATGAGTATATTTTTGTCATCAGTATTTTGTTTTATATATCTTAATGTATTAAAAATTACTATTTTTTGTATGTGTGTTTCTTAATTGCATATATTTTTATTAATAAAACATATGCTTTCATGAAAAAAACCTAAAGTATTTTTTTGTGTCAACGAATTAATGGAAAATTAAGAGTTTATATATGTGCTGTAGTTACTAACGAAAATACTCGTATCTAAACCAAAAACTCATGAATTATTATTTATTTGGTTATACTTTATAATAGTATTACACGATAATTTTATTTTAATGTATACATTTCGTGTGATAATACGCATTACATATAAATACAAAACTAAGAAGGAATCGGAAGTACATAAAATAAAGAAATGAGGTTATTAATTTACAACTTCACATTATATTCCTGTGTCACTTTCCAAGCAATGAAATTAACAGTGTATCTCACAATCTAATTTTAATATATTTATTTTGCTTGAGTATTCTGGTGTTAAATAGTTTATGCTTAATAAGATTGCAATTAAAGTCAAATTAGTGTTCATGTAAGCA
This sequence comes from Maratus speciosus, assembly GCA_963932465.1. Lineage (NCBI taxonomy): Eukaryota > Metazoa > Arthropoda > Arachnida > Araneae > Salticidae > Maratus > Maratus speciosus. The sequence goes on from OZ010791.1 coordinate 423,840,246, forward strand.
AACGATATGGTACGCTGCTCATTATTAAATATTTCCGCTCAACCGAAACGGAAACACTCATAAGCAGCCGGGTAGATGGTATGTATATGAATATAAAGAAATATTTAAATTATATCCACTAAAACATATTTCAGATGTCCTTTTATTGTAAATATTCATGATGTAATGTTCATTTGCACAAAAAAATATATTATTTCATTAAAATATTTTTACATTACGCATTAATCATTTACAGGGTAAGACAAAAGGTTCCCGTTACTTAATGATATACTGTAAAAAAACGTTTACAGTGTATTTTCACCCTTTGTGACTCAATAGCTCCGATTTGAAAAATATTTACTTAGATGTTAGAATATATAATTTGAAGCATGTAATAAATTATATTAAAAAATTAGAACAAAAAAATAAAAACATATTGAATAAAAGGTACATTTTTCACATCTGCAGTAAAGAGACAATTACACTCTTTTTATAAATATTGGCATTTTTCTAATATAAAATTGTAAAGATTGCGAACTTATGTTTGAAACAAGTCGGAAATTGTACGTCAAACGTGGCAAATGAGGTGCGTTAGTATTATAACTAGTTTTATAAATATTCAGATCTAGATGCAATATTAGTTGTACTCTTATGCAAAAAATGCGAGAATACAAAATTTATTAGGATTACATACATTGAATTCAGCAATACGGAAATAATATGACTCCATCTTAAATTGGACGTAATCACTATAGCGACCAAGAATAATTTATTATTATGGGATATCATTGAATGAATTGCGTAGGATAGAATTTAACAAAATAATCACCATGGCAACCTAGAGTCATTAATTATCATGGGGTATCATTGAATTAATTACGTATGGTGAAATTTATTAGAATGAAGAAAACTTTTATTAATATCTTTTTAAGTTGTGATTCTATTTTCATAAAATTTGAAATCACTCGACAAAATTTGCAGCGGTTATATATACTGTAATCCCCGAACATTCGCGAATTGGGTTCGCAGAAGCTACCGTGAATGTCAAAATCGTGAATGTTGAGACTATCTTCCCTTCACAGAAAGGGATTGGGTTTTAAGATCGTTACATATCAACATTTCCAGTCAACGTTTTAATGGAAAATCGTATTTGAAATGTAAAATTATATTTATTAAACATTTAAAAGTAAATGCTGTAAATAAATTTGATCAGTTTGACGTAACGTACAAAGTTTAGTTGCTTATTGTGGCTCAAAATATTTATTGATATACGATTATTTGGAAGAGCAGTTCTTTTGTTAATGAATTTCCGTATTAGGAAAAAATGCGGCTAGATTTCTCTTTCAAATCCAAGATTTACCATTCAAGAATAACATTCTATTGCTTTCTCAGTAAGTTGTTGTTGAAGTTTTGAAATTTTTTCAAATATTTTGCAGAAAAATGTTCACACGGAATACAATTTTGAATTTTAGAAAACTTGAAATTTTTTATTATTTTTAGCATCGAGTCATGTTTCGTGTTTCTCAGAATTATTGATCTGTGTTTTACCTTAATATAAGGGTTGAAGTTCTCGTAACATAAGTTATACAGTACAGTTCAGCTGTCCAGTGTCAAATAGTTTCTAAAATTCTTCAAACAAAGAGAGTTTATTTTGTAAAAATTATTCTTTATAAAATAAAATTCGCGATTAACCTACTTGAGTGTTCGCGAATGTTGAAATGTTCTTCGTTTTTTATTTTACGAATATTCAAATGTCACGAATGATAAGAGATTGCTGTATTACATTTCAAATCATTCGGTTGGATATATTTAGCCCTGTTATATGCGTACACACGGATGCACCATACGATGATTAAAGGTACTAGGTACCTATTTAATTACCAACGAACCTAAAATTTGTGCCTGCGGACGTCTACAGCCTTTTTAATTTGAAAAAAATTATGAAGTTCATTTTAGCAATAAGGAAGCTAAGCTCCTTAAATTATAATTAAAATTTTAGCATGCAAAGTTAACCAAGTATCGTCGTCTGTTAAGAATTCTATAAACAATTTTTATTAACTGCTGTGTTGCTAGATAGTAGCAATAAATAAAATCGTATTTTGAACCCTACTGTATTAGTGACTTTCACTTTGTGCAAGTTGTAGATATACAACACGGTGATACAAAGGGTTAATGATAATACACTATTTTAAACATAATAAAATTTATATAAATTACTGAGGTGTGTAATAAGTTGCTCACTGAAAAGTGTAGCGTGCATTGCATTTATCGTTCGTTTACAGGGTCACACAAAAGAATTCAATTACAGTACTGTATTTGAGTGAAAACTGCTGGAAGTGCGTTTTTAACTTTGGTTTGTGTTCTTATGTAATTATTTTTTTTTTACATACTACGTGGTATGTATAAATTCTGTAGATAATATACAGGACGGCAAAAAAGAATTTGAGTTCGTTTCTGCTTATTAGTGGAAATTGCTAAAAGTTAACTTTTAATTGTGTGATGCGTTTCTTAACTAAACTAAATTTTTGCATGATATGTAGTTCATATACAAATCTAAAGAACATATAGAGGGCTGCACAAATCAATATGGATAGTTTTCTGACTTGAGATAGAATTTGTTGCCAATTGAGTTTTTAAATGTTTTATGAGTTTTAAAAATTGGTCTGCGATTTTAAGTTTAACCATTTTTTTCTATAGATCGTATACACGACGGCACAAAGTAATTTGAGTACGTATCCGCTTATTAGTGGAAATTGTAAGTTAACTTTTAACTGTGTAATGCGTTTCTTAACTGAACTAGTTTTTTGCCTAATATATAGTACATATACAAATCTAAAGACCATATAGAGTGTTGCACAAATAAATATGGATAGTTTTCTGATTTGAGATAGTATTTGTTGCCAACTGCTTTTTTAAATGTATTATGCGTTTTTAAAACATCATATTTTACCTTCCATTCATCATTTGCCGCCATTTTAAACGGTGACGTTCTGTTACAAAATACTTAATGCTTTTGAAAGGGTTTTATAATCTATGATTAACCCATGAATTTTTTTAGGTTATAAGTTAAAATTAACAGGTGAAAGCTTTAATGGTTACCCAGTAGCTTTGCTACTAACATCCCTGTATATGAGTTGAACTGCACAGCTATCGGGTATCCGATTAAAGCTTTTACCTTGTCACTTGAAATTGTGCCACTTAATTATTATACAAAATTACTTTATATAAATACCGGTAGAAATTGTATATTTTTCTTCGAGGACGATCTAAGTGTTTATTTTATTTGAAAAAAAATATTGATTAACTACAAATATTGTCATCGCCCATTCGATTCGTCATGTTTCATTTATCTAATACTTACATATTTACAGTTCTATATTTTGCAAAACGCATTAAATATTGTAGAAAGAATGCAGTTAAAGTTTCAATATTTTAAATTTCATTAATGAAACTTCATACAACATACAAATCGCGTTATATTTTGTTTTATATATACATGATCTGAATATATCAATGAATCAATCAACAAAATTATAATTCCTTCAACCACTCATTAAAAGGAGATTAAATCTAATATTCTCAATATCGATTTACTTGATAAATCTAAATTTATAATAAACATATTGTGCTGTTATTGTATTTCTAAAAATTTAGTTCAATTTTGATTAGTGCTCCCGAAGCGAATCGTATTTCATTTATACTTTTAACCGATATATTTATATACGTATAATATGTCAGTTTGAAATACGCATACATAAAACTATACGATTAAACATATCCGGATATTGATACGCTGAATAACCGAATAAATGAAGTATATACATATTTCCACTATACGTATTTACTGTTAATTCCAATTGACCTCGTCAGACTTACGTCACTAAATGGAGAACAAGCTAGAAAGTTATTGCCTGCCGTATAAAGTACTTAAAGTTTTTCATACGTAAGATATTAATATTTTTTCCTAAAACATTTTAATCAATTTATGTTATTTCTAATTTTCATTGAATGAAATGCTAAAATGTTATATTTTGGGGCAGTTTATATTGGTTGAGGATTCCTAAATTTGCATTATGGATATTTTGATACATTCTCACAATGGTTGTTTGGAAAATAAACGAGGTTAGCATTGTGTCACATGGCAATATGATGTTTTCAATGACGGGATGCATTAGCGACATTTAACCGTAATATACATAATAAAACTTTGCATTGTGAATACTCTATCGCCAGCTTAAATATGTTTGTAAGTGCGCAAAGAAGTGTCTCATTAAACGCAGATGAACATTTATTACTGACACTAAGATATGTAAGCAAGATATAGCATATTTTAAAAATAAAATAGAATTAAGTATTCTGGAAAAGTCAGCAGAAAGAATTGCTGTTTATAATGATTCACTTTTTAAGCAATTAGTGATGTGTAGAAGCTAGTGACTGAATATTAAAAAGTTACATTTCAGGAATTTTATACAGATATTTTTACGTGTAAGATATCATTTCATAGTAAATCGAACACGCTCCTCTACAAGTTTGTGGTTGCTCTTTTTGGTATCTCGCACCGTTTTTGAGATAGGAATAGCAAATCACATACTTGCCAACTTTCCTTTAAATGCGAGATAAATTGACCCAGGTTAAGCACGTTTCGAATCAGTAATTTACCAAAGAAATTAATCGAAAAAGATTTTAAAAAGAAAAATGATTTTACTTCAAATACATTTTCTGGTTAAGAACGGGTATAACCTCGGATATAACTATGATTTGCGGTCCATCTACCTGCTCTCTGAACCAATGATACTGATCACGCCTGTGAGGAGATGTAAGTAGGAGGCATATTGTCGGACGTCTGGTATAAATTCGAGGTGCACCCTATAATGTAGCAACATAAAAATATTTTAGAATATTTTAGTACGAGCTAAGAAAACAAAAACTTTGCAATGATAATTAATTCCAGAGTAAAAGTTTTTAAAAAAGATAAGCATTTTTTTCTTTTTTTTTTACACATTGAACTTAAAAGGCTAATTATATTTCAAACAGAGAGACGAATCTTTATTATATTATCTTTATTATAGTTTTGACCTTACTAAACGGCTTTCCTAAACTTCAAAATATAATTTTGAACTATTAAATTTAAAGTTAGGGACATGCCATCGTAATGACATTTTTGCAACTTTTTATTTTTTTTAAATATTCAGATTATTATTTTTCTTAATTAATACTATTTCAAAATGCAGTGCATTAAGATATTGCAGAAATGAACATGAAAACATTCATGTTAGACTCATTAAATTAAATTTTTCTTTGAAGGCCATAAAATTTCGTTTTATTTCGTAAATCTACAATTTTTTATAATGGAGTAGATAGATAGTTCTGTCTGTCCGTTCACAGAGGCAAAACAGTCAGACTTATATAAGCCAGTGTAGTTTCAATATTTTAATGTTTTGCATGTTTACATTAAACTATAATGTAATTTTTATATACACCTTATTTCGAAATCTTTAATTAGTCATAAATTTCATACCTTTGATGAAGTATGTATGTATATATATGAACTTTATATATTATATATGTATATGAATTTTTAGAGACTACATTTGACTTAAAAAGGGAGATTTTTTTTTTTTTTTTTTTTTTTTTTTTTTGAGCTGAGAAGCTGAAATAGATCAACGTTTCTGGTATATATTGAAAAATCGAATCGTATGCAAAACATGTGTGATTTAAAATTCAGTTTGAAACGTTTATTCTATACAAAATATAAAATACTTTCTAATGTTTCAGCTATCTTGTATCAATATTTGCTTTAAAGAAGATACTGAATGCCTGCGAATTCACGAAGTATTAAAAAGGAGATTTTGTGCAAAACTTAAATTGATAAAAAAAAAAGAGCTAATGTTTTACTAATTTTTTTGTGTTTTTCTTATTTAAGGAATAATAACTTGCATCTTTCAAAATAATCTGCGTGTTCAGAATTAAATTTGGATTTAGAAATTAATTTTAGCTACTTAAGGGTTTTTTTTTCCAACACATATTCTCTTACTAGAAGGCTAAATTTTAATGAAAGATATTGAAAGGAATTTATATCTGAAAATTTTCTGATCAGAATGAAAGAAATTAGCGGCAGTAGAAATGGACGCCCTAAGAAGATCATTCGGGATATCAAGAATAGAAAAAATAAGAAATGTCAGAATCAAGGTAATGATGAAAATAAAGGGAACCATATTAGATTATGTTAAAAAAAACAATTAACTGGTATGGTCATGTCAAAAGAATGAATGAGGAAAGACTACCCAAAATAACATTCAATTATGAAAAAAACAAAAAAAGGTAACGGCGAAGACCACAAAAGAACTGGATGGATGATATTTCAAAGGCAATGACCCGTAAGGCATGGTGACGTCACGGCGACGTCGTTGTGAAGTCACACTGTGATTTTGTGACCGTCGATGTGACGTCACGTGACGTGAATGTGACGTCACAGTGACTAGAATGTGAGGTCGTTATGGCCGTTTTAGAGGTCGTTTGTGACGTCACATTGTGACCACGCTGTGAAGTCACGGTGTGACTAATTTGTGAAAAGTGTGTCATTTGTGACTATTTTGGCACTAACTTTGTGACGAACCTGTGACGAAAGTGACAATGTTTTGAAGTCACACTGTGACCAATTTGTGAAATATGTGTCATTTGTGACGAACTTGTCATAAACTCTGTGATGATTTCAAATGAAAATCAAATTTCAAATTAATTGCTTAAAAGGCGCAAAGGCGAACTAGTGAAAAAGATTCCATGCTGGAACTCGAACCCGGGCCATCAGTATAGCGCACTTACGTTCTACCGACTAAACCACATGGAACGATACCCAGCCTGGAAAATTTCTCACTATTACATGTTGGCAAGGCTACAAACGCAGCACAAGATGCAATATTTATCGTCAGCCACCGACATGGCGCAAGCACGAAACTTAAATCCAGCATCGATTGAAACTATATTAATACTTGGAAATTTTTTCAGAGAGAACCATTCGCCTTGCATACAATATTTCAAATGAAAATCAAATTTCAAATTAATAGCTTAAAAGGCAATTTTAATTTGAAATTTGATTTTCATTTGAAATACTGTATGCAAGGCGAATGTTTCTCTCTGGAAAAATTTTCAAGTATTAATATATATTTAATCGATGCTGGTTTAATTAAGTTTCGTGTTTGCCTCATGACGGTGGCTCACGATAAATATTCCATCTTGTGCGGCGTTTGTAGCCTTGCCAACATGTAATAAGGAGAAAATTTCCAGGCTGGGTATCGTTCCATGTGGTTTAGTCGGTAGAATGTCAGTGCGCTATACTGATGACCCGGGATCGAGACCCGGCGTGGATATTTTTCACTATGTTGGCCTTTGCGCCTTTTAAGCAATTTATTTGAAATTTGATTTTCATTTGAAATATTGTATGCAAGGCGAATGTTTCTCTCTGGAAAAATGTCCAAGTATTAATACTGTGATGATTCTTGTCATAAAAACTACGATAATTTTAAGGTAAAGTTTTGTTTGAAATATAAAATTTTATCTTTTTACCGTACTTTTTAGCAAGATATCGCTATTTTGGAGTCCTATTCTTCTAAAATAGTTTTAATTTTCCATTTAAAAAACAATGCTTATTAACTGACATCTTTTTTTATTAAGTTAGCTTGATCTTGAATTCAAGCTTAATATTAAGAATGTGTAAGCTTTTTAATGTGTTATGATTTGTCATTGCTTTTTTAAATACGAACATGGAGTCTAACGGACATTAATACAACTGTTACTTATAGAACTACATGATAAGCCCTATTTATTTAAATTTTTTATTCCCGTATATATTGTATTTTGTGAATATGAGCTAATTAGATTTGGTATGTTTTATATGAAAAGACTGATCTAGGAAATAGAAACAACAAGTAAGATATATCATGCGTTAGGCATATATTATAAAACACTTTCCAACTCTTCCTAAACGTTTTATCAAGACATCGGGGGAAATAACGTAAATAAGATAACTAAGTAAACATGCAAACGCGTAAAACATTTAAAAACTGATTTACGCAGTTACCATCCACTAAGGTGTAAAAAAATCATAATTTAAAAAAATAAATAAAAAAAATCGTTTTTTTTTTATTTAAATCAGATTTTTTTTATTTAAATCAGATTTGTATGATTTTTTCCCCAGCTTTCAAATACTGAATAGCTATCATGAGTTTTAGGTTTCCAAAACAATTACACCACTAATTGCTAACATAATCTATGTTTTTACACTTTAATTGATAAAATTATAATTGTTAGTTTGTAATTACAGAAATAAAAACTGCAAATTAGTAGTTTCATTAGGTAGTATTATACAATAATGTTATATACATTAATATTGTAATAATTATGTAAAACTTTATAAATACTAGAGATACTTAACATTTATGAAAATTATTAACTGCATTTTATACTAAATAGCTAACATTACTTCAAATTAATTATTAAACAATCAACTCTCTAATTAGGAACATATTATACATTTTTAAGCCTTAATTATTAAAATGATAATAATTCATTTTAGAAAGAAAAAGGGACAGGATGCTAGTTCAAAAAACGGGCACTATTTCATGAGGAAATATATTAGTAATGTGTTTAGTAATGATGTAAGAAAAAAAAAAAAGAATATTTTTTAGCATTAAAAGTAAAGTGTCCTTAATTTTTAATAATTTTATGAATAACAAATTGAAAAATACAATTAAATAACATATTTTAATAATATCCTGTTTTTTCTAAAGAAATAAAGTTCTATATTTTTGCAAGATTTTTTCCACATGAATTTAGAATACTGTTGAATGGGGAAGTTTTTTACAAGAAATCTCTGGCTACAACTACAGGTAAATTTCAACTTTTTTTTTTCTTTTTTTAAGGCAGGTTGCATTTTGCCAATTTCAAAAGGGTCATGGTGTGGCACCATTAAACAAAATGGCCTAGAAGAAGCAGTATAAGTAATTACAGAATTAATAAAAACTGCAAATAAGTAAAATTCATTAGTTAGTAGCACAAATAACAAAACTAACAAATATTATTTGCAGCTCATTTTGCATTTGTATTTAGGAAAATTTCTGTAAACCACCAAAATCTATACTTACACACATGTACGTGTATGCTAACCCAAAAGAAAAAAATGAAAATGAGTTAAACCCATTCATATAGAATAAATATAAGTTAGCCACTAATATCTGAAATCCTCAAAATATTTAAGTAACAGCATTATTACCTCTATTAGCTTTCAATGGTTCAATTTTTTAATATATATGAGTTACAAAAAAAAAAAAATAAATAAATAAAATAATAATAATAATAATAATAAACATTTATTCAACCTATACCAAAGAAGCTCTTGCTGTGCTTAGCATTTTTATACCAATTATTTCTTTTTCTCTTATGCATTCATTTACAATTTAGCTGCTGAGCAGATGTCATTCTTTCATTCTTCTTTAACTTGAGATTGCTATTAATTACTATTTATTATTTTACTTGTAGAAATGTAATTATACTTGCTATGTGTATTTTATATAAAATAATGCATAAATTGATTACCTAAAGGAAATTATGACATTGCAAATTATGTTAGATTTAAATATCATTTTTAAATGAAACTGTTATAATTTGGATAAAAACTTAAAAACAATGCTTTTAATTTTTTTACAATACTAATGAATTAAGCTTAGAAACAATTATTTAAAGCTCTTTTTTTTTGTTTATTAATAAGTCAAAATACCTGTAGAAACTTTCAAATTATGTTCATGTTAGATTTTAATACTTTTTTTGACATTTTAAACATTTAGAAAATTTTTGATTTTAATCAATGATTTTTTTTTTAAAAATCGGTTGATTAAAATCATGATTTAATCGCTGATTTAAATCAACCGATTAAAATCGTTGACACCCTACCATCCACAGCCAAATATGTTTTCTAATTCTTTTAAACAGTCCTGTATTTGATCTGTAGATTGATATATATATACTATATAATGGAAAAATTTAGTTTATCAAGGAAACGCATAACAGGTTGAAATTCTCTTTTAGCAATTTATACTAATATATGGAAACATACTTAAATAATTTTGTACAACCCTGTAGTTTACCTAGAACCTTTATTACACGCCACTATTTAGTTAAAATTTTATTCAAGCTAAAACACTCTTAAAACTGCTGAAATTACATTTCCAGAAATTATAATTCATAGATGGCAACGTATCCAATTCTTTGCGTGACCCTTTATATCATTTTATCTATATACTACAAACATTTCTTAGTAAATTAAATACAGTGCAGCGTTAAAATGCATAACTTATTTAAAAACCTCCTTTAAGCAATACCCAGTAACCCTTTCGAATACTTTTGTATATTCCTGTATATGAATTATAGCATATATATATACACCATATACTATGCATAAATGTAGTGAATCATAAAAGTGTATATCATAATTAAAAATGTATTTCCAGCAATCATCGCTAATGAACAGTACTTCGGATACAATATAGTATCTGAAATATTTTGTGTGTCCCTGTAAATGCTATATACACTTCGTATTATACATGAAATAATTCATAGTATGTAAACCTCAACGACGTATATCAATTTCATTACATATCAAATAGATTAACATAAATAAAGTACGCCGCAAACAATTCCCTCCACCCCTATATCATTATGTATTGGAATTCCTTTTTTAGCCCTGTAAATGAACAATAACTATTCTTTGCATCGCATATTCTATAGAATGCACATTTTAGTGCGCTTCATAAATGCATATCAATTTTATTCTGTTTGAAAGCGTGTAAAATCATTAAAAATCATTTGAAACGATTTTTTTCCCACAAGCCGTAATGTAATGGAATACAATTGACTGTCCCTGTAAATGAAATAACATGCTACAAACTTCATTACAAATAGGGGTCTTGCTATGGTAAACGTTAATAACATCCAAAAATTTTAAATAATTTAATTATCTTTAAATGTCTATTAATTATGTTAATGATTGATGATAATACTTGTCCATATACTTTTATATTTATGCCACCATGTGGTTTTAACCCAATATTTAAATAAGAAAATAAACCAGATTAAAATGCAATTTAAATCACTAATTTTAATAATCTGATCAAAGCTGTTGAAAAGGAAGTTAGATATTTTAACAAAATAAAAAATAAATGTAATGAAATATTTGTGTTCTATAACATGTTTATTAGAAGATAACTGAAATCATTGTAATTAAAAAAAAAAAAAAAAAAAAAAAAGCAAACAAGGAAAATAATATTTTAGATATTTCAGCAAAATAAAAAATAAATGTAATGAAATATTTATGTTCTACAGCATGTTAATGAGAAACTAACTAAAATTGTTGTAATAAAATAAAAAAAAAAGCAAACAGGGAAAATAATATTTTTACATACCTAATTTCATTGACGTTGTACGTGATACTTTGATTTTGGGGAACCAATTAAATCCGATTATAAGTACGATAGCAATGACTTGAATCATCTTCAACAAGTCAAAGCTACCGTAATTTTCTCGGGTTTATATTTTGTTAGCTGAACTAACTTGGATCCTGAGAACGTTCTTGTTTCAGTTTTTAAATCCGTGTCAACACATCTATGCTGTCCAGTGTCCACAGAACTTCAGTGTCCACAGTGTCCACAGAACTGTCCAGTGTCCCGCGTTTATTCTAAAAAGTTTCACTGTTACTTTTATCCGTTATTCTGCGGTCGAGTGGTAACAACTGAAATAGTGCAGATGCAGACGATTTTTAAGTTTCGAAGTTCGAAGCAGATGTTTTTTGGTTTTATTTGTTTTTCTATACCACAGTTTCGGAAGGAAATTAAATGCGTAATAATTTTGTCAATTTGTCTCTAATTCAATTTCCTGTTTGAAAATGTTTTATTGTATTTCATCTTTTATTTTTATCAGTTTTATTGAATTGTAAAGTTTCATTTACGTAAATTATAATAATAATATTATCCATAATTAGAGTTTACTAGATAAAACATTGCTTAAATTTTCAAAATGTATACAAATTAATTTATTGGTAATAATGATGACTCCCTCCTTTTTTTTCAAAGTAAAATTTGTATCACAGGTATCAGTTTGTATCACACTCATCTCTTCTCGATAATCTTGTTGTATTTTTTAAGAAGATATTTTGTATATATATACAAAATATCTTCTTAAAAAATACAACAAGATTATCGAGAAGAGATGAGTTTTTCTTTGTCAATCTGTCATTCTCTTAATATTAATTTTCTGTAGAATAAAACTTGTAAAATAATTTTTAAAGATATATTTTGAAAACAAAAAATAAAACATGAATAATTAATTATGTCGTGGGCTTTGCCTAAATTTTGTACATTAATTTTATATTCGGAAAATGTCAATTCTATTTTAAACGTTTGAAAGAAGTAGAATAAAAAAAAAAAATACTTAAAATAGTGAAACACTAAGAGGGAAAAAAATGACTTGAATGCAAATTATAAAGCAAGAAATGCATATATGACTGAACTTTGAAGACGCTTTCTGTGTGCTCATTAAAAGCTGCAGCCTTAACTGTAATAGAAAGTTTTTAGTTTGAAACGACAGAAATGTTTCGACTACTCTTTGAGAAACTTCTAGTATAACAGATGATCATTTACAAAAATCTTTATAAAAGATAAGTCGAGGTCTGCTTACCTAAAACATTTTTTTAATAATATGAAATTCTCATAATTAGGAAATCGTTTTGTGTTGCTGATGAATTAATTACATTTTATGTTATATGAAAATAAAAAGTTTTTGTTAGAGGCACAGATGCAACTTGGACCACGGTTTAAAAAATTTGTTAATCCGGCAGAAAAATATATTTTACAGTAAATAACATGTTTTTAATAATTTTTGTAATTTTTTAAAGTTTTCTAAGAAGTTCACATCTCAGTCACAATGTGACATCACTGAGTGGTGGCATTTTGGTCACAGATGTGACGTGACCACAGTGACTTACAGTGACGTCACAATGACGTCACTGTGACCATGCATGCTATGAGGGGAGGGATAGAGGTCTGGAAGAGGAATGGACCCTTGACCGGAAGAAATGGAAAAATACTCTTGTAGATTCTTCGGATTGCGGCATCTGACGCCATAAACCGAGTTTATATATATAATTTTCTGATGCCTGAACTCTCTCTAGAAGCTCTGTAACTCATTTCACTCATATGTGGTCAGCTCAGCGCTGTGCTAATGCAATTCATAAAATTCTGTCAAATTTGGCAGAACGTGAAAATATATTATTTCGGTTGATCAGGTTTAGATGAAACTGGCTTTTATGTTCAGAACAAACAACAAAAGGTTTGTACATTAAATGATTTGTCAGTAATTAATATTTTAACGTTTCGTATTAATTTTAAATTTAGGTATAAACTTTAAAAATCACTTTTTGCTCATGTTGAAAGATTATGATGTATATTAAAACAAATCTTTATTTAATATATAAAATAGATCATGGTAAATTGTCCGCCTGAGTTTCTGTGGCAGAATTATGCTTATAAAAAGACTTGTTAAAGTAATATTAATTCATATTATTCTATCTATTGTCTCCTATCTATTGTTGTTTGTTTTCATTTTCTGATATTTAACCAGCGGTTGTCTTTCAGACTGCAGCAGTTCTCCTGATGGCGACTAATGTTTAGTTGAAAGCGTTAGGGATTTTAATATCTTTCGACACCAATATTTTTAGCATCTTGAATAGTTCTAAATGTCTTTTAAACTTATGTATACTCGCACCTATTTAGTAAAACAAATGTATTGTGAATTAAGTATTCATGTTGCTTATTTATTTTATTAATGGGAATATGTAGTTTCAACTACAGATATAGGTTGGTTGGGTGATTTTTGACGGCCGATTATCTACTCTAGGGATATAGGCCCGAGGGGGGGGGGGGTCTTTCTAAGGGAACCTAACCCATATTTACGCATGGAAATCCATGGCTCGAAGAAAACCACGAAAACTCCGAACGATAGGCCGACGGGCGCGATTGGGTTCGAACCCAGCACCTCCCGTCTACCAGCTTCGAGAGCAGAACCTCTCAGGCACTGGTGGGGCCTAGAGATATAGTATTTCTATATAGTTTTTACTTATAGTTCCTTTGCTATTTCGTGTTATAATACCTTTCGGAAGTCCGCATGTTACAAAATGATTAAAACATAGGTCTGCTAAATTTATCTTTTTATACTCATGTAAAGTATTCACATTTTTTCGTTTAAAATAACATGCTTTCTAAAGAAGTTAAAGTGTGCATGCATTTTTAACGCGTTTATGAAAATACAACATGTTAAAAAATTATATGTCATCATTCCAGAAAAATCAATTTTTAAATGAAACACTAACAAGTTTAATGTTATGAAAGGTTTGAAAATACTTTAAATTACTTTTATATCTAATTAATAAAAATCTATGGATGATAATAATAAATGAGATGCTTGCATATGTTAACAAAAGAAAGAGAATTATGACTTTTAATAACACAGTCTTAAAATAATCTTTAATAAAAGAATCAGAGAAATTCCGAATTATTAAAAGTTTCGCAATAATTCTCTACTTGGGAGGCGCATATTTTTATGCAAAATAAAGCTCGAAGGAAAATAAATTAGCTGTCTAATACATTTAATCAGACACGGGAATTTTTATTGAAATATATATCAATTTTTTCGTTGTCTTATACTTATTGTTTCTTTCACACCACTTGAAATTTTAAATTATGAAAAATATCAATATGAATTTTATCAAAATTGCGTCCATCAGTATAAGTATCTTGCAAAAATTTAACAGTAAGATTTAATATTACTGCTTAATTTTTCTCAAAGTTAAAAGTATTATTTTACAAGAACTTGCGATAAAAAATAACCCCTAATAAAACGTATTGGATTATTATTATTATTATTATTATTATTATTATTATTATTATTATTATTATTACACAGTGGCTAAGTATACCGATTTTTTTGCTTCATAATTAAAAATTACAGCAGAAATTTGTGATTATGTAAAGCACATCTTTGTATGAGGAAAAAATCGGGAGACTAGGCATCTGTGTTTTGATAAATAAATTGTCTAAGCAACAACATTAAATTTCTACTTGCACTTTATCAACTTTTACTCTTCTACATAACTGGTTTATTAATTTATTGTAAAAATGTCTATTTATTACTTAACCTTACATTTATACTACATAACTGAAATATATTATAAATTTTCCTCATAATTTCAAATTGCATGAGAAAAAAATACTACTAAATATTCATGAATATTATATGAATACCAGCTTTAGATTTAGATATTCTTCTTTAAGAAATTAATGCCTTATTGAAACGATTTTAAGGATATTCTGCTGACATGTCTGTGGATCTGTATCAACTGCAGTACTAAATCTTTACTACAGTAGAACCTCGATCCATCATTCTTCAAGAGGTGCGTGAAAGAAAACGATGAATGCCGGTTAACATTAAAACACGAAAAGACAATATTTATGCATTAGTAATTCATGCAATTTATACAGTATACTACTAATTTGTTACTTACCAAACTGTAAAAGAAATAAATCAAAATTGGGGAAAATTGATATTTATTTTTTTTTAATCAGTAATTTTATTTTGGGTTTTTCGTTTATTTTCTAAATTAAATGACAAATTTGCAATATTTTGTTGGTCATTTTCTGTAATTTCATGCGCGTATATAAAAGTCCGTACAGTATCAAATGCCGTAATTGCATCAGGCATACTTGGCACTGGCGTAAGCTCAGCTTCATCAGCATGAACATTATACTCTGCTTCTTCGCCATTATTTTCATTTTTTGCATCATCACAAATTTCTTCTACACTGTTAAAAATCTGTATCTTTTGTTGTATAGTCACGCCACCTCCTTTATAGAAAAAGATTATCTATACTATCTATACTAATCTATACTTCGATACTATATAATCTATCTATACTCCTATTATAAAGAGGAAAAAATTGTTTATTTGTCGGAGATAAGCTCAGAAACTACCGAACCGATTCCAAAAGTAATGGTATCAAAATGATGGTGTTAGTCCAACTTAGAACATAGGCTACATCTTATGTCGGTGCCACTACCCCAAAGGGGGTGGAGGAGCAAAAAACATTCTAAAAATGCGATTTTTGCGTTACTGATGGGCCTAGATATATGAAATTTGGAATATTAGTTACTCATAAGATATAAATGATGTCTAAGAACAGTTCTTAAACATTTCGAAATTTGAAAGGGGTGAAACTGCATAAAAATCGTACTAAAAAACGTTCTAAATGGTATTTTCTACATAATATCCGGAAATACCAAACCGATTTCAAAAGTAATGGTATCAAAATGATGGTGTTAGTCCAACTTAGAACATAGGCTATATTTTATGTCGGTGCCACTACCCCAAAGGGGGTGGAGGAGCAAAAAACGTTCTAAAAAAGCGGTTTTTGCGTTACTGAAGGGCCTAGAAATATGAAATTTGGAATATTAGTTACTTAAAAGATATAAATGATGTCTAAGAACAGTTCTTAAACAATTCGAAATTTAAAGGGGGTGAAAATGCACAAAAAGCGTTCTAAAAAACGTTCTAAATGGTAGTTTCTACATAATCTCAGGAAATACCAAACCAATTTAAAAAATATTGGTGTCAAAATGATAGTGACAACGTTTGATCCAAGGTAGGCTATGTTTTATGTCGGTGCCACTACCCCAAAGGTGGTGTAGGAGCAAAAAACGTTCTAAAAATGCGATTTATGTGTTACTGAAGGGCCTAGAAATATGAAATTTGAAGTATCAGCTACTTATTAGATATAAAGGATTTCTGAGAACAGTTCTTAAACAAATCGAAATTTAAAAATGGTGAAAATGCGCGAAAAGCGTTCTAAAAAATGTTCTAAATGGTGGTTTCAACACAATCTCAGGAAATACCAAACCGATTAAAAAAAATAATGGCTTCAAAATGATGGTGAAAACCCTTGCTCCAACATAGGCTATGTTTTATGTCGGTGACACAACCCCAAAGGGGCTGCAGGAGAAAAGCGTTCTAAATTGCGGTTTTTGCGTGACGGAAAGGCCTTGAATCGTGAAATTTAGAATGGTAGTTAGTTATAAGATATCAATGATCTCTATGGACATTTCCTAAAAAAGTAGAAATTTAAAAGGGGGGGGGGTCAAAATGCGCAAAAAGCGTTGTAAAAAACGTTCTAAATTGCGATTTCTAGCAATCTCAGGAAATACTGAACCGATTTCAAATATAATGGTGTAAAAATGATGGGGACAGATCTTGCTCCAAGATAGGCTAATTTTATATCTGTTTCACTAACCCAGAGGAGATGCAGGAGCAAAATGAGTGAAAGGCGTTCTAAAAACGTTCTAAATGCCGATTTGTCACCAATATCTCAGGAAGAATCAAACTGATTTCAAAAGTAATGGTAAGAAATTGATGCTGACAGCCTCTGCTCTAACATAGACGCTATTTTAAGTCGGTATCACTATCACCTAGACGTTGCAGGAGCAAAAAAGCGTTCCAAATTTCGAATTTTGTGATCGGTAGGGGCTAGCAACTTAAAATTAGGCAAGGTACATATTTATTACATATAAATGATCTTTAAGAACAGTTTCGAAAAAATTGGAAATTTAAAAAGGGGTGAAAATGCGCGAAAAACGTGCTAAATTTCGATTCCTACTCAATCTCAGGAAATTCCAAAGCTATTTCAAAAGTAATGGTTGCAAATCAATGGTGACAGTCCCTGCTATAACATAGGTTATATTTTATGTTGCTGTCACTACCATCTGAGAGTTGCAAAAGCAAAACATGTTCTAATTTTCGTTTTTTGCATAACTGAAGGTTCTAACACTTTGAAGTATGGCATGGTATTTACGTACAAGATGCAACTGCTTTCTAAGAACTGTCGAAAGAAAATTTCAAATTTAAAAGGATGAAGTGAGCGAAAAGCGTTATAAATTACAATTTTTATGTGATCTTATCAAATACCAAACCGATTAAAAAATAATGATGACAAATTGTTTGTGATAGAACCTGCTCAAACATAAGCTATATTTTATGTCTGTGCCACTACCACCAGAGGGTTGCAGTAGCGAAAAACTTTCTAAATTGCGAATTCTGTGATACTGAAAAGACTAGAAACTTTAAATATGGCATGGTAGTTACTTATAAAATATAAATGCCCTCCAAGGACTGTCGAAAATAAATTCGAATTAAAAAGGGGTGAAGTGATGGGGGGTGTGAAAAGCATTCTAAAAAAGTCCTAAATTACGATTTCTACGCAATTTCAGGGAATATAAACCAAATATAAAAGTAATAGTTACGAATCAATGGTAACAGTCTCTGATCCTACAAAGGCTATATTTTATGCCGATGATTCTACCACCTGGGGTTCACAGGAACAACAAATGCTCTAAAAAAGGCCTTTAAAAGATTTCTAAATTACGTTTCTGTGGAATATTACGAAATAAAAAACCAATTTCAAAATTAATGTTGGCAAATTAATGGTGACAGTTCCTATTTCAACATAGCCCTTTATGTTGAGAGAGGTGTGGTAGGACTTGGAATTTGACATGATGGTTAATTTTAAGATGTAAGAAGATGATTTCAAATAAATTCAAAACTTCAAATGAATACTGAAATGAGCGTATTAATTGAGCATAAAAGTTTCAAAATATTTTCTAAATTATTATTTATTTAGTTTTATTTCGTTTTATTAATTTAAGTCTCATTTCTGCCTTATGCTGTGTAACAATTATATTTAATCAAACTGTGTTTTAAATAGTAATTTTTTTAAATTATTCCTAAAAGTATTAAGTACCTTTTAATAAAATAAAATATTACC
Source organism: Maratus speciosus (assembly GCA_963932465.1). Classification (NCBI taxonomy): domain Eukaryota; kingdom Metazoa; phylum Arthropoda; class Arachnida; order Araneae; family Salticidae; genus Maratus; species Maratus speciosus. Next base: position 423,859,135 of record OZ010791.1, read on the forward strand.
TTTTAATAAAATAAAAATTTAGTTAGTACCTTTTAATAAAAATTAGACATATAAATATCACTTGGCATATTTCAAATATTACGCGAGCAAAGCCGCGGGGTTTGCTAGTCATACTCCTATTATAAAGAGGTAAAAATTGTTTATTTGTCGGAGATAAGCTCTGGACCTGCCGGACCGATTCCAAAAGTAATGGTATCAAAATGATGGTGTTAGCCCAACTTAGAACATAGGCTATATCTTATGTCCGTGCAACTGGCTAAAAGGGGGTGAAGGAGCAAAAAACGTTCTAAAAATGCGATTTTTGTATTATTGAAGGGCCTAGAAATATGAAATTTGGAATATTAATTACTTATAAGATATAAATGAAGTCTAAGAACAGTTCTTAAACAATTCGAAATTTAAAAGGGGTGAAAATGCCAAAAAAAGCGTTCTAAAAAACGTTCTAAATGGTAGTTTCTACATAATCTCAGTACATACCAAACCGATTAAAAAAAAATATTGGTATCAAAATGATGGTGACAACGCTTGCTCCAAGATAGGCTATATTTTATGTCGGTGCCACTACCCCAAAGGGGGTGCTGGAGCAAAAATCGTTCTAAAAATGCGACTTATGTGTTACTGAAGGGCCTAGAAATATGAAATTTGGAATATTAGTTACTTATAAGATATAAATGATGTCTAAGAACAGTTCTTAAACAATTCGAAATTTAAAAGGGGTGAAAATGCGCGAAAAGCGTTCAAAAAAACGTTCTAAATGGTGGTTTCTACACAATCTCAAGAAATACCAAACCGATTAAAAAAATAATGGTGTCAAAATGACGATTACAACCCTTGCTCCAACATAGGCTATGTTTTATGTTGGTGCCACTACCCGAAAGGGGGTTCAGGAGCAAAAAACTTTCTAAATATGCGATTTTTGCGTTACTGCAGGGCCTAGAAATATGAAATTTGAAATATTAGCTACTTATAAGATATAAAGGATTTCTAAGAACAGTTCTTAAACAATTCGAAATTTAAAAGGGGTGAAAATGCGCGAAAATCCTTCTAAAAAACGTTCTACATGGTGGTTTCTACACAATCTCAGGAAATACCAAACTGATTTAAAAAATAATGGTGTCAAAATGATGGTGACATATCTTGACCAAGATAGGCTATATTTTATATCTGTTTACACTACCCCAGAGGAGATGCAGGAGCAAAAGGCGTGAAAAGCGTTCTAAAAACGTTCTAAATACCGATTTGTCAGCAATATCTCACGAAGAATCAAACTGATTTCAAAAGTAATTGTAGGAAATTGATGCTGGCAGTCTCTGCTCCAACATACACGCTATTTTATGTTGGTATCACTATCACCCAGACGTTGCAGGAGCAAAAAAGCGTTCTGAATTTCGATTTTTGTGATCGGTAGGGGCTAGCAACTTAAAACTAGACAAGGTACATATTTATTAGATATAAATGATTTTTAAGAACAGTTTCGAAAAAATTGGAAATTTAAAAAGGTGGTGAAAATGCGCGAAAAGGGTTCTAAAAACGTTCTAAATTGCGATTTCTGCTCAATCTCAGGAAATACCAAAGCTATTTCAAAAGTAATGGTTGCAAATTTATGGTGACAGTCCCTGCTATATAACATAGGTTATATTTTATGTTGCTGTCACTACCATCTGAGGGTTGCAAAAGCAAAACCTGTTCTAATTTGCGTTTTTTGCACTACTGAGGGGTCTAACACTTTGAAGTATGGCATGGTATTTACTTACAAGATGCAACTGCTTTCTAAGAGCAGTCGAAAGAAAATTCCAAAATTAAAAATATGAAGTGAGCGAAAAGCGTTATAAATTAAAATTTTTATACAATCTTATCAAATACCAAACCGATAAAAAACAATAATGATGACAAATTGTTGGTGATAGAACCTGCTCAAACATAAGCTATATTTTATGTCTGTGCCACTACCACCAGAGGGTTGCAGGAACAGAAAACTTTCTAAATTGCGATTCTGTGGTACTGAAGAGGATAGAAACTTTAAATATGGCATGGTAGTTACTTATAACATATAAATGCCCTCGACAGACTGTCGAAAATAAATTCGAATTAAAAAGGGGTGAAGTGAAGGGGAGGTGCGAAAAGCATTCTAAAAAAGTCTTAAATTACGATTTCTATGCAATTTCAGGGAATATAAACCGATTATAAAAGTAATAGTTGCGAATCCATGGTAACAGTCTCTGATCCTACAGAGGCTATATTTTATGCCGATGATTCTACCACATGGGGTTCACAGGAACAACAAACGTTCTAAAAAAGGCCTTTAAAAGCTTTTTAAATTACATTTCTGTGGAATATTAGGAAATTACGAACCGATTTCAAAATTAATGTTGGCAAATTAATGGTAACAATTCTTATTTCAACATAGCCCTTTATGTTGAGAGAGGTGGTAGGACTTGGAATTTGACACGTTGGTTAATTTTAAGATGTAAGAAGATGGTTTCTAAAATATTCAAAACTTCAAATGAATACTGAAATGAGCGTATTAATTGATCATAAAAGTTTTAAAATATTTTCTAAATTATCATTTATTTAGTTTTATTTCGTTTTATTAATTTAAGTCTCATTTCTGCCTAATGCAGTGTAATAATGATGTTTAATCAAACTGTGTTTTAAATAGTAATTTTTGAATTATTCCTAAAAGTAATAAGTACCTTTTAATAATAAAAACCTTTTAATAAAATAAAATATTACATTTTAATAAAATAAAAAATTAGATAGTACTTTTTAATAAAAATTAGACATATAAATATCACTTGGCATATTTCAAATATTACGCGAGCAAAGCCGCGGGGTTTGCTAGTCTATATCTATATCTATACTCTATTATAAAGAGGTAAAAATTGTTTATTTGTAGGAGGTAAGCTCTGGAACTACAGAACAGATTCCAAAAGTAGTGGTCTCAAAATGATGGTGTTGGTCCAACTTAGAACATAGGCTATATCTTATGTCCGTCCCACTGGCCAAAAGGGGGTGCAGGAGCAAAAAACGTTCTAAAAATGCGATTTTTGTGTTACTAAAGGGCCTGGAAACATGAAATTTGGAATGGTAGTTACTTATAAGATACTATGATCCCTAAGGGCATTTCTTAAAAAGTTCGAAACTTAAAAGGGGTGAAAATGCGCGAAAAGCGTTCTAAAAAACGTTCTAAATGGGGAATATTACGCAATCTCAAGAAGTACCAAACCGATTTCAAAAATAATGGTGTCAAAATGATGGTGACAATTCTTGCTCCAACATAGGCTACATTTTATGTCGGTGCCACTACCCTAAAGGGGGTGTAGGAGCAAAAAAAGTTCGAAATTGCGATTTTTGTGTTAATGAAGGGTCCAGATATATGGAATTTGCATGGTGGTTACTTATTAGATATAAATGATCTCTAAGAACATTTCTTAAAAAATTCGAAATTTAAAAGGGGTGAAAATGCGCAAAAGAGCTTTCTAAAAAACGTTCTAAATGGCGATTTTTATGTATTCTCAAGAAGTACCAAACCGATTTCAAAAATAATGTTGTCAAAATGATGGTGATAATCCTTGCTCCAACATAGGCTATATTTTATGTCGGTGCCATTAACCCTAAAGGGGGTATAGGAGCAAAAAACGTTCGAAATTGCGATTTTTGTGTTACTGAAGGTCCAGATACATGGAATTTGGCATGGTAGTTACTTATTAGATATAAATGATCTCTAAGAACATTTCTTAAAAAATTCCAAATTTAAAAGGGGTGAAAATGCGCAAAAAGCGTTCTAAAAAACGTTCTAAATGCCGATTTTTTCGCAATCTCAGGAAGTACCAAACGGATTTCAAAAATAATGGTGTTAAAATGATGGTGACAACCCTTGCTCAAACATAGGCTACATTTTATGTCGGTGGCATTACCCCCAAAAGGGGTTCAGGAGCAAAAAAAGTTCGAAAATGCGATTTTCGTGTAACTGAATTGCCTAGAAACATGAAATTTAGAATGGTAGTTGCTGATAAGATATAAATGATCTCTAAGAACATTTCTTAAAATGTTAGACATTTTAAAGAGGTGAAAATGTGCGAAAAGAGTTCTAAAAAACGTTCTGAATGGCCATTTCTATGCAATCTAAGGAAGTATAAACCGATTTCAGAAGTAATGATTTCAAATTGATGGTGACAGTCTCCGCTCCAACATAGACTATATTTTACGTTGATGTCACTACCACCAGGGGGTTAGAGGAGCAAAAAATGATTTAAATTGCGTTTATTGTGTTAAAGAGGGGGTAACATTTTAAATTTGGAATGGTAATTACTTCAAAGATGCAAATGCTTTCTGAGAATTGTCGGAAGAAATTTCCAAATTTAAAAGGATGAAGTGAGCGAAAGGCGTTCTATGAGTGTTCTAAATTACGATTGTTATGCAATCGTATGAAATACGAAACCGATTTCAAACATAATGGTTGCAAATTGACGGTGATAGAACATGCTCAAACATTTAAGCTATATTTTATGTCGGTGCCACAACCCCTAGAGATTTGCAGGAGCAAAAAAATTTCTAAATTGCGATTTCTGAGGTAGTGAAGAGGCTAGAAACTTTAAATATAGCACGGTAGTTACTTATAAAATATGAATGTCCTCTAAGAACAGTCGTATACAAATTCTAAATTAAAAAGGGTTGAAGCGAAGGGAAGGAGCGAAAAGCATTCTAAAAGAGTCCTAAATTATGGTTTCTATGGAATCTCAGGAAATAATAAACCGATTACAGAAGTTATTGGTTGAGAATCAAGAGTGATAGTCCCTGATCCTATACGGGCTATATTTTATGGCGGTGTCAGTACCACCTGATTGGCAGGAACAACAAGAAAGCCTTTAAAAACATCTAAATTCCGTTTTCTATAGAATATTAGGAAATACCAACCGATGTCAAGGTTAATGTTGGCAAATTAATGTTGAAAGTCTCTGTTTCAACATTTTTAGAGACATTCTATTTCAACTCTGTTTCGGTATTTTATGTTGGTGCCACTAACACCAGAGCGGTGGTAGACTGTTAGACAAGAAACTTGGAATTTGACATGATGGTTAATTTTAAGATGTAAATGTGTTAAGATGGTTTCTAAAAAATTCAAAACTTCAAATGAATATTACTGAAATGAGCATAAAAGTCTCAAAACACTTTCTAAATTATCATTTATTTGGAATTAATTTTAGTTCTTCTTATTAATTAAAATCTCATTTCTGTCTGTTGCACTTTTATAATGAAGTTTAGTCAAACTGTGGCTTAATTTGTAATTTTTGAATTATTCCAAAAAGTGTTCTTCTAATAAACAAGTAATATAAAAATTTTCTATTTAAAGTCAATTTCTACTTAGGTCATCAAAGAAAAATTTAATTTAATCCCTTAAGCTAATATTAGTTTTTGTTGCATTAAAATATCCCAATTTGTTGATTTTCTATAAGCAAGTAGGTTTACAATGGAAGTCTATGGGAATTTGGCGAAATATTAGAGATATCGCCAAGTTGGCGTCACTTTTTGCGAATCATCTTGGTCGCCAAATTTGGCGGTATATCGCCAAGTTGGCGACAAACTTGGCGTATTTGGCGACATAACAGGGTCCCCCCTATGGAAACTCTCCTTATAGAAATGAATGTGCATTAAATGCTTCAATAACCAATGGCCGCCATTTTGCCTCCCATGTAAAACTAAAATTAATTATTTAAAATTTAATTAATGAATTAATATTTGGAAAAACTGTATTAACATCAATTGTCATCCAGTACACGTTTAAAAAAATTTATTTCAACTTGATAGGATGAATAATAAGTATTTTATTAATGATTGAAAATTTGAACAAGGTATATATATATCATATCATATATATTATCATCATATATATTATAAAGCAGTAAGCTCTAAAAGTTCCGCTCGAGTGTTTTCAAAAACTACCCGGTGTATTTTTTTTCAAATTGTATCATTCAATAGGAAATATTCCCGGGGTAGTTTATGAGAAAATATACAGGGATAGCTATGATTTTTGATAATAAATTTCGTATTTTACTGCAATTTTGAACGAAAAGTTTGCCAGAGGCTATTTTTTGGCGACAAATGAATTGAAATCGCTGTATAAGTTAGAAAATAAATGAAGAAAATAATTACTAATATTTAATTGTAAAAAAGAAAAAGAAAAATCCATTTAAATGAGGGATAATGTTAAAAAAAAAAAAAAAAAAAAAAAAAAAAACGAAAATATTTAATTTTAACATAAAAGAAATATTTGTAATTTAATTTAAACCTGAAAGAAATATTTGTAATGCTTAAAAATTAATTTAATGAGAAATATTAGAATTGATAAGCAATATTTGGCTCTTTATCGCTTGCTTTAGATTATAGAAATGAATCTGAAAATTTGATTAGATGAATTTTTAATGACTTTTTTTTCTTTTTGTTCTTTTCTTTTTCTTTTTATATAATTGCCCCATCATTTGACTTATAGAAAAAACAAGCAGATGTAATTGTAAGTCACATGTTAAATTATTATTTGTTTCGTTACGATTTTTTTTTTTTACTTTTTTCGCCAATGTGATTTTAAACCAAAATGCATAAGCCTGACATTAGCTTGAGGATATTCTCACAAATGGTGTTTTTTTAAGTGAACGAGATCATTTTTTGAGTACATTTTTATATACAATTGTAACTTATATGTATATCAGTTAATATTTTAATAATGGAATCAAATACTGAAATTTTAGTGCGAATTTCTGCCCCACATACATATTGTAAAATAATTTCATGCTTTTTAAAAATGTTTTTTACCATAATTCCGAAAGCATAATATTTATAAACTCGAACTCAGATCAACGAATATTGCTCATTTTTTAAAGCAAATATTATCTATTGCTTATTTCATTTTTTCTTAAGTCATATAGCCAATTTCATTTATAGGAAAATTCACAACTTCGAAATGAAGATAATTTTTCAGGAAATTTATACAATCATGCGTTATTATTATCGAAAAATTCACCATTTTGGAAAACAAAATTACAAGTCTTTTGTAAATCGTCATTTCTTCTTCGTCTTTCTTCGTATTTTCTCCCCTGTTATGTAATATTTCAAATGATATTGGACTAATTTTCGATCATCAAGTCATCGCCAAACGGCGTTTCTATATAGTATATATAAAATAAAGTCTGGATTAAAGGAGTAATTAACGCACAGCGCAAACTACTGAACCTAAAATTTTGATAATCGTGGTAAAAATATTTCTTATGACATAGACTGCCGCTAAGAAAGGATCTTCTAACGTATCACCCCTAACATCGTTTTTGCAAGGGGAGGGAAAAAATTCCTTAAAAATCTGATATTATAATTATGCATCAAATGATAGCATAATTTAATGTATTTTTGTATGCTGAATCGAATGGTGCCAAGTAAATTATTATAAGTCCAACAGTTCATGAAAGTTTTCATATTTTTCTAATTTGGCGGTGTCTTTGGCATCTAAACCTCAAAATATCTAACATTACATCCGTTACTCTAGCAACGGAAAAAATTCAAATTAACACTTTTGGCTAAAGAAAAAACGGCGCTATGAGTTAAAAAAAAAAAAAAAAAAACGAACGTCTTAATAAAAAAATGGTACTACTTAGTTATCCTGTTGATCAATTTGCCAAATTATATAAACCGACAAATCACTCGCCAAATTATATTAATTGATATAATTTGTATTTTAAATAACGAATGAACAAATAAATTAGTATAACATTAATAAAAATACAAATAAGACGTCGAAATAAAAATAACTTGAGGACGTAAACATGCGTAACTGCCTTAAAGTCAGGTGAATGTGACATTTACGATCAACTATTATTGGCATTTAATCTTATAATTTAGCGATAGTTTTTTGGTCGACGGGATAACTAAGTAGTACCAAAAAAGAAAAAAATCGCATCATCATCATCTACTATATATTTCAAACGGAAATTTGGATTTCATTCCGATTGTTTATAATACTATGATAGGATATACCACAATTAGTTAGGAAATAATTTTGGAAAGGTTTTAGTCTATACATATTGTTCAACGTTACTTAGTTATAGAGCAACAGAAAATCTTAAAAAATTAAGTGAACCTGATTATGAAAATTTAGCCTTTTTTAAAAAAATCTACCGAACATATTTTGAAGCAAGTGGCACTGTTACATGGCTTTTCAGGAATAGTGTTGGTATATAACATTTCATCATATGTAGATTAGTTATAGAGCTATTAATTCCTGTTGTCATTACGGTCTCATTACCCTACCAAAAGTGCACTGTTAATAATCAACTAAAAGAATTACTTCTTACTAGGTAAATTTTGTCCAACGCTTAAGATAATATTATATCACAATGGCGTTCGCATCGTTTTCAGCAATGAGCAAGGTCCAGCTGAAGGTCCATATTATTTAAAATACAAGTTCAAATTCACCATTTCGTTTAATCCAAGGTTCATTTGGAAATATTGACCAGCGCAGCGGGCATAGCCTGCTAGTCTATACTCCGATTATAAAGAGGAAAAAATTGTTTATTTGTCGGAGGTAAGCTCAGAAACTACCGAACCGATTCCAAAAGTAAAGGTATCAAAATGATGGTGTTAGTCCAACTTAGAACATAGGCTATATCTTATGTCGGTGCCACTACCCCAAAGGGGGTGCAGGAGCAAAAAACGTTCTAAAAATGCAATTTTTGCGTTACTGAAGGGCCTAGAAATATGAAATATGGAATATAAGTTACCTATAAGATATAAATGATGTTTAAGAACAGTTCTTAAACAATTCGAAATTTAAAAGGGGTGAAAATGCACAAAAAGCGTTCTAAAAAACGTTCTAAATCGTAGTTTCTACATAATCTCAGGAAATACCAAACCTATTTTAAAAATATTGGCGTCAAAATGATAGTGACAACGTTTGCTCCAAGATAGGCTATGTTTTATGTCGGTGTCACTACCCCAAAGGGGGTGTAGGAGCAAAAAACTTTCTAAAAATGCGATTTATGTGTTACTGAAGGGCCTAGAAATATGAAATTTGGAATATTAGTTACTTAAAAGATATAAATGATGTCTAAGAACATTTCTTAAACAATTCGAAATTAAAAAGGGGTGAAAATGCGCGAAAAGCGTTCAAAAAACGTTCTAAATGGTGATTTCTACACAATCTCAGGAAATACTAAACCGATTAAAAAAATAATGGCGTCAAAATGATGGTGAAAACCCTTGCTCTAACACAGGCTATGTTTTATTTAGGTGCCACTAACCTAGAGGGGGTGCAGGAGAAACGCATTCTAAATTGCGGTTTTTGCGTGACGGAAGGGCCTTGAATCGTGAAATTTAGAATGGTAGTTCGTTATAAGATATCAATGACCTCTAAGGACATTTCCTAAAAAAGTCGAAATTTAAAAGGGGGGGGGGGGTCAAAATGCGCAAAAAGCGTTGTAAAAAACGTTCTAAATTGCGATTTCTAGCAATCTCAGGAAATACTGAACTGATTTCAAATATAATGGTGTAAAAATGATGGGGACAGATCTTGCTCCAATATAGGCTATATTTTATATCTGTTTCCACTAACCCAGAGGAGATGCAGAAGCAAAATGAGCGAAAAGCGTTCTAAAAACGTTCTAAATGCCGATTTGTCACCAATATCTCAGGAAGAATCAAACTAATTTCAAAAGTAACGGTAAGAAATTGATGCTGACAGCCTCTGCTCTAACATAGACGCTATTTTAAGTCGGTATCACTATCACCTAGATTTTGCAGGAGCAAAAAAGCGTTCCAAATTTCGATTTTTGTGATCAGTAGGGGCTAGCAACTTAAAATTAGGCAAGGAACATATTTATTACATATAAATGATCTTTAAGAACAGTTTCGAAATAATTGGAAATTTAAAATAGGGTGAAAATGCGCGAAAAGCGTTCTAAAAACGTACTAAATTGCGATTTCTACTCAATCTCAGGAAATTCCAAAGCTATTTCAAAAGTAATGATTGCAAATCAATGGTCACAGTCCCTGCTATAACATAGGTTATATTTTATGTTGCTGTCACTACCATCTGAGGGTTGCAAAAGCAAAACATGTTCTAATTTGCGTTTTTTGCATAACTGAAGGGTCTAACATTTTCAAGTATGGCATGGCATTTACTTACAAGATGCAACTGCTTTCTAAGAACTGTCGAAAGAAAATTTCAAATTTAAAAAGATGAAGTGAGCGAAAAGTGTTATAAATTACAATTTTTATGTAATCTTATAAAATACCAAACCGATTAAAAAAATAATGATGACAAATTGTTGGTGATAGAACCTGTTCAAACATAAGCTATATTTTATGTTTCTGCCACTACCACCAAAGTGTTGCAGTAGCTAAAAACATTTTAAATTGCGATTTCTGTGATACTGAAAAGGCTAGAAACTTTAAATATGGCATGATAGTTACTTATAAAATATAAATGCCCTGGAAGGACTGTCGAAAATAAATTCGAATTAAAAAGGGGTGAAGTGAAGAGGAGGTGCGAAAATCATTCTAAAAAAGTCCTAAATTACGATTTCTACGCAATTTCAGCGAATATAAACCAAATATAAAAGTAATAGTTGCGAATCAAATAACAGTCTCTGATCCTACACAGGCTATATTTTATGCCGATGATTCTACCACCTGGGATTTACAGAAACAACAAACGCTCTAAAAAAGGCCTTTAAAAGCTTTCTAAATTACGTTTCTGTGGAATATTAGGAAATAACAAACCAATTTCAAAGTTAATGTTGGCAAATTAATGGTGACAGTTCGTATTTCAACATAGCCCTTTTTGTTGAGAGAGGTGGTAGGACTTGGAATTTGTCATGATGGTTAATTTTAAGATGTAAGAAGATGGTTTCTAAAAAATTCAAAACTTCAAATGAATACTGAAATGAGCGTATTAATTGAGCATAAAAGTTTCAAAATATTTTCTAAATTATTACTTATTTAGTTTTATTTCGTTTTATTAATTTATGTCTCATTTCTGCCTTATGCATTGTAACAATGATGTTTAATCAAACTGTGTTTTAAATAGTCATTTTTTTAATTATTCCTAAAAGTAATAAGTACCTTTTAATAAAATAAAATATTACCTTTTAATAAAATGAAATGTTACCTTTTAATAAAATAAAAATTTAGTTAGTACCTTTTAATAAAATTTAGACATATATTTATCACTTGGCATATTTCAAATATTACGGGAGCAAAGCCGCGGGGTTTGCTAGTAATATTATAAAGAGGTAAAAATTGTTTATTTGTAGGAGGTAAGCTCTGAAACTACCGAACCGATTCCAAAAGTAATGGTATCGAAATGATGGTGTTAGTCCAACTTAGAACATAGGCTATATCTTATGCCCGTGCCACTAGCCAAAAGGGGGTGCAGGAGCAAAAAACGTTCTAAAAATGCAATTTATGTGTTACTGAAGGGCCTAGAAACATGAAATTTGGAATGGTAGTTACTTACAAGATACTAATGATCTCTAAGGACATTTCTTAAAAAATTCGAAATTAAAAAGGGGTGAAAATGCTCAAAAATTGTTCTGAAAAACGTTCTAAATGGCGATTTTTACATAATTTCAGGAAGTACCAAATCGAATTTAAAAATAGTGCTGTCAAAATGATGGTGACAACCCTTGCTCCAACATAGGCTACATTTTATGTCGGTGCCACTACCCCTAAATGGGGTGCAGGAGCAAAAAAACGTTCGAAATATCGATTTTTGTGTTACGGAAGGGCCCACATACATGGAATTTGACATGGTAATTATTTTTATATATAAATGATCTCTAAGAACCTTTCTTAAAAAATTCGAAATTTAAAAACGGGGAAAATGCGAAAAAAGCGTTCTAAAAAACGTTCAAAATATTGATTTTTACGCAATCTGAAGAAGTACCAAACTGATTTTTAAAATAATGGTGTCAAAATGATAGTGAAAACCCTTGAGCCAATATTGGCTACATTTTAATGTGAGTGCCATTACCCCCAAAGGGATGGCAGGAGCAAAAAAACGTTCGAAAATGCGATTTTTGTGTTACTGAAGGGCCTAGAAACATGAAATTTGGAATGGTAATTATTCATAACATATAAATGATCTGTGAGAACATTTCTTAAAAAATTCGAAATTTAAAAGGGGTGAAAATGCGCGAAAAGCGTTCTAAAAAACGTTCTAAATGGCGAGTTTCTACGCAGTCTCAGAAAGTACCCAACCTATTTCAAAAGTAATGGTTGGAAATCGATGATGACAGCACTTGTTCCAACATAGGCGGTATTTCATGTCGGTGTCATTACCACCTACGGGTTGCAGAAGCAAAAAACGTTCTAAATTGAGATTTTTGTGTTATTGAAGGGCCTAGAATCCTGAAATTAAGCAGGGCAGTTATTTATGAGATACAAATGATATCTAAGGCCATTTCCTAAAAAATCGAAATTTAACCCTCTCACTGACAAGCCCGTGCTAATACGTTCACTAAGCTCCAGGTTTCACTGCAATACAAGCAATATTTAAAGTAATATAATTCTATTTATTTAATGTATTTTTAATACATTGAACAATGATTAATACTTCCAAGGATTCCATTCATATTCGTTATTAAGTTTTTTTTATAAAATGTTCAAAGAATCATTATTTTTAGCTTTTAAAACAAAATGCAGAGAAAACAACATTACAATTTTGCCCTTTTCCAAGACAGTCGGAGGGTTAAAATGGGTGAAAATGAGCGAAAAGCATTCTAAACAACTTTCTAAATTGAGATTTCTCACGCAATCTCAGGAAGTACCGAACCAATTTAAAAATTAATGGTATGAAAACGATGGTGACAGCCCTCGCTCCAACATAGGCTGTATTTCATGTCGGTGCCACTACCCCAAAGTGGTTGAAGGAGCAAAAAACTATCTAGATTGCGTTTTTTGTAATACTGCAGGGGCTAGAAACTTGAAACTAGGCATGGTAGCTACTTATAAGAAATAAATGATCTCTAAGAACATTTCCTAAATAATTCAAAATTTAAAAGGGGTGAAAATGGACGAAAAATGTTCTAAAGAACGTTCTAAATTGCGATTTCTGCGCAATCTCAGAAAGTACCTAACCTATTTCAAAGTAATGGTTGTAAATTGATGATGCCCTTGCTCCAATATAGGATCTATTTCATGTCAGCGTCATTACTACTTTGCGGTTGCATTTTAAAAAACGTTCTAAATTGTGATTTTTGTGATACTGAATGGGCTAGCAACTTGAAATTTGTCATGATAATTACTTATTAGATGTATATACTCTCTGAGAAGAGATCCTTAAAAATTTGAAATTTAAAAGGGGTAAAAATGAGCGAAAAGCGTTCTAAAAACATTCTAAATAGCGATTTCTATGCAATCTCAGAAAATATAAACAGATTTCAGAAGTAGTGGTTTCAAATTCATGTCGACAGTCCCCGCTCCAACATAGCCTATATTTCACGTTATTGTCACTACCACCTGGGGGTTACAGGAGCAAAAAATGTTCTACATTGCGATTTTTGTGTTATTGAGGGGGTCTAACATTTTAAATTTCGAATGGTAATTACTTCAAAGATGCAAATGCTTCCTAAGAATTGTCGAAAGTAAATTCCAAATTTAAAAGGATGAAGTGAGCGAAAAGCGTTCTATAAGGGTTCTAAATTATGATTTTTATGCAATCGTGTGAAATACAAAACCGATTTCAAACATAATGGTTGCAAATTAATGGTGATAGAACTTGCTCAAACATAAGCTATATTTTATGTCGGTAATACAACCGCTAGAGGTTTGCAGGAGCAGAAAACTTTTTAAATTTTGATTTCTGCGGTACTGAAGAGGCTTGAAACTTTAAATATAGCACGGTAGTTACTTATAAAATATAAATGCCCTCTAAAGACAGTCGAAAATAAATTCAAAATTAAAAAGGGGTGAAGCGAAGGGAAGGAGCGAAAAGCATTCTAAAAGAGTCCTAAATTACGATTTCTATGGAATGTCAGGGCATAATAGGCCGAGTACAAAAGTTATTGGTTGCGAATCAAGAATGATAGTCCCTGATCCTATACGGGCTATATTTTATGCCGGTGTGACTACCACCTGGTTGGCAGGAACAACAAGAAAGCCTTTAAAAACATCTAAATTCCGTTTTCGATGGAATATTAGGAAATGCCAACCAATTTCAAGGTTAATGTTGGCAAATTAATGGTGCCAGTCACTGGTTTAACATTCTTCGAGACATTGTGTTTCAACTCTGTTTTGGCATTTTATGTTGGTGCCGCTAACACCAGAGAGGTGGCAGACTGTTAGACAAGAAGCTTGGAATTTGGCATGATGGTTAATTTTAAGATGTAAATGTGTTAATATGGTTTCTAAAAAATTGAAAACTTCAAATGAATACTGAAACGAGCATAAAAGTCTCAAAATACTTTCTAAATTATCATTTATTTGGAATTAGTTTTAGTACTCCTTATTAATTAAAATCTCATTTCTGTCTATTGCACTTTTATAATGAAGTTTAGTCAAACTGTGGCTTAATTTGTATATTTTGAATTATTTCAAAAAGTGTTGTAATAAAAAATATTGATGCAAATATCAATTGACATGATTCAACTATTACGCGAACAAAGCCGCGGGGTTTGCTAGTCTATACTCATATTATAAAGAGGAAAAATTTGTTTATTTGTCGGAGGTAAGCTCTGGAAATACCGAACCCATTCCAAAATTAATGGTATCAAAATGATGGTGTTAGTCCAACTTAGAACACAGGCTATATCTTATGTCCGTGCCACTGGCCAAAAGGGGGTGCAGAAGCAAAAAACTTTCTAATAAAGCGATTTTTGTGTTACTGAAGGGCCTAGAAACATGAAATTTGGAATGGTAGTTACTTATAAGATTCTAATGGTCTCTAGGGACATCTCTTAAAAAAAATCGAAATTAAAAAGGTGTGAAAATGCGCAAAAAGCGTTCTAAAAGACGTTCTAAATGGCGATTTTTACGCAATTTCAGGAAGTACTCAACCGATTTAAAAAATAATGGTGTGAAAACGATGGTAACAGGCCTCGCCCCATTTTAGGCTGTATTTCATGTCGGTGCCACTACACCAAAGGGGGTGAGGGAGCAAAAAACGATCTGAATTGTGTTTTTTGTAATACTGAAGGGAGTAGCGACTTGAAACTAGGCATGATAGTTACTTATCTATACTAATATTATAAAGAGGTAAAAATTGTTTATTTGTAGGAGGTAAGCTCTGCAAACAAGGGCGGCGCCAGAGGGGGGTCCGGAGGGGAACCCCCCCCCCTGTCGGGGTCAAAATTGAATGTCGTCGGGGAAAATATTTTGACTTGAATTTTGGCCCGATCGAGTTGGGTCGAGTTGGAGTTCATTTTTTTTTCTTTGTAAGTCGGATTGGCTAAACAAATTCTTCCGGGTGTGAGTCGCTTTCTAGATTGAATTGTGATTCTCGGAGGTTGGATTCAGGTGAACCCAATTTTTCGAAAAGGAAAAAAGTCCAAATTCCTTCAGATAAAAATCTACATATTTGATACATGGATGACTCTTTACATGTTTATTTTGCAATATAAAAGGTAAAATTTATACTGAAATTATGATCATATGCTATTTTTTTATAAATAACATTACATTGTGGATCAATTTTCACTCATTTTGGATTTACGGTCGGCTTAGTTTGAAGTTTGAAGTATTTCGGGTTCGGTTAAGAATACGGAGGGCGAAAATTATTTTGTCGGGGTCGAGTTGGAAGGCAAATAGAGTGCTGCATCAGGTCGAGTAAATTGCACCTGACCCGACTAGTGGTCTGCACCGGATCGAGTAGGACGTGATCTTTTGCCGTGGCGGGTCGGATTCGTGTCGGGTTAACTTTAGTTGTTTCAGGTTCGGGTTGGGTGATGACACTTGCGGTTCTTGATTCGAGATGAGTCGATCTGTGAAAAGAATTTACAAAATTCATTTTAAGAAGAAAAACTTATATAGTTGAATATTAACGAATATATTTATATTGAATTTTTCACTTAAAAGTTAAAATTGGTACTAGAAGTATAATTGTAGACTACTTTTTACATAGTTCGATTACAATATGAATATATATATATATACAGGTATTTTTTTCTTTTCATCATTTAGGATTGGGGTTTGATTGAGGTTCGAGTATTTCGGGTTCAGGTCGAAATGTGGTGGATGAAAATTTTTGTCTGGCTCAGATCGCGTTTTCGGTAGAGTCCCGCATCGTGTTGGGCAAACTAAACCCAAACCGGCTGGTGGTTTGACTCGGATCCGGAGAGAATACTTTTTCAGAGGGCTCTTTCTTCAACCTGGCTTTCGCTAAAGTGTCTTTTACTCGGGACGTTCTCGGGAACCTAAGAACCTAGCTTCCGCAAAAGAGTCGGAATAAGTGGAAGAATAAAGGGCTGCGGGCGAAGAGAGGCCGCTCGCCGCGGTGGTTGGCCCATCCGCCCGCCCCCAACCACCGACCGAGACTAATAGGTAGCTCGAAGTGGCTGGGAATCCTTCAGTAGCTTCATCGCCCCGAGCCCTTCCTTCCCGCTTTTCGGTGCCTTTAATTTGTGTAATTTCTCTTTTAAATTTGTCCGGTTTCAATTTTTGATTTTTCTTTTTCTCTCAAATTGGCACTCGCTAGAGTGTCTTTCACTCGGGACGTGGCTGGGGACCTACGTACCTTGCTTCCGCAAAAGAGTCGGAATAAGTGGAAGAATAAAGAGCTGCGGACGAATACGGGACGCTCGCCGCGGCGGTTGAGAGGGGCTTCTATTTTTCGAGTTGGATTCACTTTAATTTTTTTCTGGCGGATGGGTTCGATTCTACCCAATTTCTCAATATATTTTAAAATGAAAAACTATATTATTTGAGTATCAACGAGTACATATACAGATATATTGTTTTTTCTACATAAACAATATAATTGATGCTAGAGATATAATTGTAGACTAATTTTCCATTATTCCATTACAATATGGATATATTTTTTTTATTTTGTGTTGGTATCGGGTTCGGGCTGTATCCAGTCGTTTTGGGTTTATGTTTGTCGGGATCGGGTCAATTTTTTATTTATTTTTTTATTTTTTTTTTAACTTGTTCAGGTTGGATGGATATAAAATTTCCGGGTTCGGGTCGGGTATAACCCAAACCACCCAGGACTCTGCAGTAATAATCCGTGAATTGATCCTTAAAATAATCTGTGAATTGAACATTTTTTTTCCCTTGATTATATATTTAAACATGAAAAATTGCGCTTTGATTTGCCCATTTCCCATCAAAATCCAGAAAAAAAGTAACTAACTGAAATACTCACACATGAAGCAGCATGATCGTCAATTTACATGAGTGTTCCGGCAGCTCTGCTGCCTAGTATTTTTACGTTTTAAAAACGGAATTTATAAATCCCTTTTATCTAAAAATAAGTAAAAACCATGAACCTAAGCACAAGATTTTCTAAAATATTTCGGTCAAAAGAAAAAAAATTCTTAAAATAAGATAAAAAGCTCTTCAATTCAACGGGATATTCCGGCATTCTCGGGCCTGGAAATTTAGGCCGATGCAAACATCTACTAGAGTCCTGCTTCAGGTCGGATTATCCAATTTTATCCGCACCCGATTCGACCATCGGTTCGGGTCGGGTTGGCAATATATTTTTGTTGCGGGTCGGGTTCGAGTTGAGATGACTTACTTTTTCCCAACGGGTCGTGTTGACTTTCATTGTTTCGGGTTCGGGTTGGGTCTTAACTTTTGCAGGTCGCGTTCTGGTTGACCAGATGATTCAAAAGAATGCCTAAAATATTTTTCTGGTTAAAAATTTATATACAGTCAGACCACCTAAATGTGCACTCCCGAAAAACGGACATCTCTATTTAGTGAACACTTTTTCAATTCCTAGCACTTTAATATTTGTACGCTTATACCTCTTTGAATAGTGGATACCTCCCAATCTACAAACATGTAACGTGTAGGTGTGCATAAACTATCACAAATATGATGCATATGTTAGTATATGTCTGAAAAGCGAAAAGTTGATAATATTTTCCAAATTTCGAAAGAAGAAAAAGTGTTTCTTATAGAAATGATATCTATTATGACACTTCCTTCCATTTTATTTCTCATGCAGTAAACTGATTGTATTCTCATTCATATTCAAAATTGTACTTCTTTTCATCTGATACGTACTTGGAGTCATACTTCTTTGGGAAAATCCCAACAACCCGAATTGCAAAAAGCTTATGAACCTTATAAATTATTGTAGTGTGAACTTAATGTTACCAGATGTTCAGATTTACGCGGAATGTCCCGATTTTCAAGGAACCCGGGATTCGTCCCGTGGAACAACTATGCCGGATGTTAAATGTTCCGCTTTTTCACCATGCCCAAATTACATCAAATTTTTATGAGTTTTCAGGACCGAAACTAAGGGGGGGGCAGAGGGGGCATGTGCCCGGGGCGCCAAATGAAGGATTATACCTTTGGAATGAATCATTTTCTTCTGATGGACTGTTGGCTTCTATTATTATGTAACAGGTCGGATGAAACTGGTTATGAAACTGATTCTGGTCAGATTGGAAAGAAAAAAAAATAGCCATAATTTTTTTTTTTTTAAGTATCGCCATTTTTTTTCTTCCCATTCTGACCAGAAAATCAGGGTTCTAACTTTTTACAGCTGCTCTTTCATCTTCACCTAACACTTCATTTATAATGACTGTTTCATAATAATAGAAGCCATCAGTCCATCGGAAGAAAATAACTTGTTGAAAGCGGAAACTCGGTTAAGCAGGACTCGGTTAAGCGGGATTCGGATAATCGGGACTCTACTGTATATTTCATATTAAAAATGATCTTTAGAATATTTTTTTTGGTGTTCAGAAGGGAGTCATGACCCCCGTGACATCCCCTTGGATCAGCCATTGTAGATTACATAGTTCAGTATTACATATTTTAAATTTTAAAATAAATCGGCTATTAGATAATTAGTAAAATTCTCTTTGTAAATATACTTTGTGGAAGAGGGGGGGGGGGGCGCCAAAATCCATGCTTGCCCCGGGTGCAAAAAAGGCTAGTTTCGGCCTTTACTCTAAATTAAAATTTTATTCTTTAGTCTGAGACGAGAGAATTCAATCACTAGTCAGCCACAGTCGTCAGAACGGCCGGATGTTACCGAATACCTTATATATTGGCTTAGAACTCATGTGCTCTTCTGTTTAATGTTTATTCGAAGGACCGCAATCTTTAGGCGCCTATACGAAATAAGGTTCAAGAAGAGATAAGACATGGAAAAATACATCTACTCATTTTAACCTTTATTAAAAAGTGTTTGGCGAGTATTTTTATAAATTGAATGGGTAAACAAAGAGTGTTTTTTATGCTATTGTTTAAATTAACATAGTATCAAGCTGAATTATTGTTTGCCCGGCACGTTATAAAAGCTAAACACTTGCACATTTCCTGTTACAAGTATACCATGCCGGCACGGTCTGTCTACTTTTTTCGCATTTTTGGCCCAGTGGGATTTGATTAATTTCTTCAGAAATTGCCGGGATTTGATTAATTTCTCTAGAAATTAATCTAGAAATTAACCAAATACCCCGCCTTTTATCTAAAAAACGCAAACGAAAAAGAAAGAAGAAGAAACAAACAAAGATATGCTGTTTTATTGTCCATTTTCTCTACTAATAAAGGAGGAACGTTATCGGGACATTACTCGTGAGAAAAAAATTATTATCCTATACGGCCCCGAAAGAATAAAATACAGTCCAGGTATGGCCCGAATCTACAGAAAAAATTCAAGACCCAGACTTGTCCCTGGAAGAATGAAATTCCTACCCGGCCCAACATTTAAAAAAATAAAATTTAGTCTCAGCCCGACCTGAGTCTTGAGATAAAAATTAAGCCCTGATCGAGCTTAATGAACGAAACTTTTACCGAACTCGCTCTTCTAGACAGGCCCGGGCTCGGGGACACTTTTTTAATATATATTACGAATTCGGCCTAGAGTTCTGCATGGGTCGGGTTACCCGCTTTTACTCGCATCCGACCCGACTCGACCCCGGGTTGGAGCTATATTTTTTTGTTGTGGGTCGAGGTCGGGTTGACTTCTACTTTTTTGCTGAGGGTCGGGTTTGGGTTGGGTTTTGACTCTTACGGGTCGGTTCGGGTTGATCTGATTTTTCAAAATAATCTCCAAAATATTTTTCAGGTTAAAAATCTATCTATAATAAGATTTCCACAATGGACACTCCCGAAAAAGCGGACACGTCTATTTAGTGAACAGTTTTTCAATTCCTAAAACTTATATATTCGTACGCTTATATACTTTTGAATAGTGGTCATCTCCCAATCTACATATATGTAACATGTGTATGTGTGCAAAAACTATCACAAATACGATACATATACATTTCTGTTTATCAGAAAAGAAATGTTCGTAATATTTTTTATATTCCGGAGCACGAAAAAAAAAATGGTTCTTAAAGAGAGAATAATCTATGATCACATTTCTTATATACATTTTATGTCTGATGCAGTAAATTGAATATATATTCATCTATATTCATATAGATATTTATTTTCATTTAAAACACAGTTCTGCTCAATTTTTTTTTCTGAAAATCCCAAAAACTCAACTTGCAAAAAGCATAAATATGACAAGCAAGAAATATTATAGGATGAACCCGACCAGCAGAAAGAAAGATGGAGCCATCCCGACTCGAAAAAGGAAAATTACGTACAGCCCGACACCGACCCGATGCACTACTCCATCTAACAAGGTGTCTGCTATTCATTTTACTATATTCGAATATTAAAGAATACAGATTTGTCCATTTTTCTATGGAAAACATAAAATTGGTATTAGAGATTTAATTATAGATTACTTTTCACATTTGCATTAGAACTTTATTTACTTTCCTTTCATTTCGGATTCTGTTCGGGTTGCGGGTTAAAGTATTTCGGGTTCGGGCCGGATGCAGATTGAAATATGTCGGGTTCGGGTCGTGTTGCGGGTTGACTTCAAATGTAATTTTCGAATTCGGGTCGGGTGCGCAGGGACTAATTCGGCCCCCCTGTCGGGGATACCATGTCCCCCCCCCCCCGTCGGGCAAGTTCTTGCGCCACCCTGTCTGCAAACCGAACAGTACCAAACCGATTTCAAAAATAATGGTGTCAAAATGATGGTGACAACCCTTGCTCCAACATAGGCTACATTTTATGTCGGTGCCATTAACCCTAAAGGGGGTGCAGGAGCAAAAAACGTTCGAAATTGCGATTTTTGTGTTACTGAAGGGTCCAGATACATGCAATTTGGCATGGTAGTTACTTATTAGATATAAATTATCTCTAAGAACATTTCTTAAAAAATTCGAAATTTAAAAACGGGGAAAATGCTCAAAAAACGTTCTAAAAAATACGAATTGAATATTTCGAACTGAGCGAAAAAATGCCCAGGCCGGGGATCGAACCCAGATCCTTGGCTTACAAGGCCAATGCTTTTCCATTTAAGCTAACTGGGCCGACAACCAGCCAGCATATTTCGCTCAGATAACCTTATTGGTAGGAACATCTGGTCTGTCATGTAGACAGCTCAACAGAATAAAACCGCAGGTTAAGGACCTCCATATTAACGATGGATACGTAGATGAACTGTTATTTTAACACAGTCAAACTGACTGGTAAAGTTATCATACGAATTGAATATTTCCAACTGAGCGAAAAAATACCCTGGCCGGGAATCGAACCCAGATCCTTGGCTTACAAGGCCAATGCTTTTCCATTTAAGCTAACTGGGTCGACAACCAGCCAGCATATTTCGCTCAGATAACCTTATTGGTAGGAACATCTGGTCTGTCATGTAGACAGCTCAACAGAATAAAACCGCAGGTTAAGGACCTCCATATTAACGGTGGATACGTAGATGAACTGTTATTTTAACACAGTCAAACTGACTGGTAAAGTTATCATACGAATTAAATATTTCCAACTGAGCGAGGAAATATTCAATTGCAATAAGGTTATCTGAGCGAAATATGCTGGCTGGTTGTCGGCCCAGTTAGCTTAAATGGAAAAGCATTGGCCTTGTAAGCCAAGGATCTGGGTTCGATTCCCGGCCTGGGCATTTTTTTCCTCAGTTGGAAATATTCAATTCGTATGATAACTTTACCAGTCAGTTTGACTGTGTTAAAATAACAGTTCATCTACGTATCCATCGTTAATATGGAGGTCCTTAACCTGCGGTTTTATTCTGTTGAGCTGTCTACATGACAGACCAGATGTTCCTACCAATAAGGTTATCTGAGCGAAATATGCTGGCTGGTTGTCGGCCCAGTTAGCTTAAATGGAAAAGCATTGGCCTTGTAAGCCAAGGATCTGGGTTCGATTCCCGGCCTGGGCATTTTTTCGCTCAGTTGGAAATATTCAATTCGTATGATAACTTTACCAGTCAGTTTGACTGTGTTAAAATAACAGTTCATCTACGTATCCATCGTTAATATGGAGGTCCTTAACCTGCGGTTTATTCTGTTGATCTGTCTACATGACAGACCAGATGTTCCTACCAATAAGGTTATCTGAGCGAAATATGCTGGCTGGTTGTCGGCCCAGTTAGCTTAAATGGAAAAGCATTGGCCTTGTAAGCCAAGGATCTGGGTTCGATTCCCGGCCTGGGCATTTTTTCGCTCAGTTGGAAATATTCAATTCGTATGATAACTTTACCAGTCAGTTTGACTGTGTTAAAATAACTGTTCTAAGAAATGTTCTAAATGGCGATTTTTACGCAATCTCAAGAAGTACCAAACCGATTTCAAAAATAATGGTGTCAAAATGATGATGACAACGCTTGCTCCAATACAGGCTACATTTTATGTCGGTGCCAATACCCCTAAAGGGGGTGCAGGAGCAAAAAACGTTCGAAATTGTGATTTCTGTGTTACTGAATGTCCCAGATACATGGAATTTGGAATGGTAGTTACTTATAAGATATAAATAATATCTAAGAACATTTCTTAAAAAAATCGAAATTTAAAAGGGGTGAAAATGCGCAAAAAGAGTTGTAAAAAACGTTCTAAATGGCGATTTCTACGCAATTTCAGAAAGTACCCAACATATTTCAAAAATAATGGTTGGAAATTGATGATGACAGCTCTTGCTGCAACATAGGCTCTATTCGATGTCAGTATCACTACCACCTAGAGGTTGCAGAAGCAAAAAACGTTCTCAATTGCGATTTTTGTGTTACTGAAGAGCTTAGAATCCTGAAATTAGGCAGGGCAGTTATTTATAAGATACAAATGATCTCTAAGAACATGTGAAACCGATTTCAAACAGAATGATTGCAAATTGATGGTGATGAAACCGCTCAAACATAAGCTATATTTTATGTCGAGGGTTGCAGGAGCAAAATCTTTCTAAATTGCGATTTCTGCGGTACTGAAGAGGCTAGAAACTTTAAATATAGCACGTTAGTTACTTATAAAATATAAATGTGCTTTAAGAACAATCGAAAATAAATTCGAAATTAAAAAGGTGTGAAGCGAAGTGAAGGAGCGAAAAGCATTCTAAAAGATTCCTAAATTACTATTTCTATGGAATCTCAGGAAATAATAAACATATTACAGAAGTTATTGGTTGCGAATCAAGAATGATAGTCCCTGATCCTATACGGGCTATATTTTATGCCAGTGTCACTGCCACCTGGTTGGCAGGAACAACAACAAAGCCTTTAAAACATTTAAATTATCTTTTCTATAGAATATTAGGAAATAACAACCGATTTCATTGTTAATGTTGGCAAATTAATGGTAACAGTCTCTGTTTCAACATTTTTCAAGATATTCTGTTTGAACTCTGTTTCGGCATTTTATGTTGGTGCTACTAACACCAGAGAGGTGTTAGACTGTTAGAGAAGAAACTTGGAATTTGACATGATGGTTAATTTCAAGATGTAAATGTGTTCAGATGGTTTCTAAAAAATTCAAAACTTCAAATGAATACTGAAATGAGTGTATGAAATGAGCATAAAAGTCTCAAAATTCTTTCTAAATTATCATTTAATTGGAATTAATTTTTGTTCTTCTTATTAATTAAAATCTCCTTTCTGTCTATTGCACTTTTATAATGAAGTTTAGTTAAACTGTGGCTTAATTCGTAATCTATGAATTATTTCAAAAAGTGTTCTTCTAATAAAAAAATAGTCATGCAAATATCACTTGGCCTATTTCAACTATTACGCGTGCAAAATCGCGGGGTTTGCTAGTTTGACTATATTTATATTATGGGGTGATTTTGTCATAATTTATAGTCATAATTTATATTATGACTATATTATATTATACTCATTTGTCAGAATATAGATATTCTATAAAAGCAGTGGAGTGACTATGCAACAAAAGCTGCAGATTTTTGCCAGTGTATGCTTAGGATACCACATGTCGCAACATCTTGATCAATGTAAATATAATCGCTAAATTTCACACTAGATACATCCTCTGCTACACGCAACCAGTCTTCATCTGCATTATCGTCACTATCATCGTTATTTTCTTTCCCTTCTGTTGAGCATTCTTCATCAATTTTTCGCATAAAAACGCATTTAACGAAACAATTCTGGATGGCTGAAGAAGTTACTTCGTGCCCGTGCCATTCTGAAAATACAAAATGAATAGTGCTGAAGATCTATTTTTGGAGTAAGTTATTTTGCTTGTTCCGTGACACATAAATATCTTTTCAGTAGCTTTCTCCTGTTAAACTACTTAAAACATTTGATTATCCCGGCATCAAGAGGTTGTACGATAGATGTACAATTAGCCGGAAAAAGACTGAATTTTATATTTTTCAAAGACTATGTATCTTGTGAATGAGCTGAACAATTGTCAATAAATAGAATGATTTTCCTTTTTTGAGCGCTGATTGATCTATCAAAGTCATGAAGATATTTTGTAAAAATATCATTTTTCTTCCATGTTTTGGCATTCAAATGGTAGACTGCTGGCAGTGTCTTTACATTCGTGAAGCATCGAGGTCTAGCAGGTCTACCAATAACGAGAGGTACTCGTTTATCAGAACCGTCCTTATTTGTGCGTAGTAGCACTGTAAGTCTTTCAAGTCCCACCACTGGCTGAGAGGTTCTGCTCTCAAAGCTGGTAGACGGGAGGTGCTCGGTTCAATCCCAATCGCGCCCGTCGGCCTAATCGTTCGTAGTTTTCGTTGTTTTCTTCGAGCCATGGATTTCCATGCATAAATACGGATTAGGTTCCCTTAGAAAGACCCCCACGTAGGGCACTCCCCTATCGGGCCTATATCCCTAGTGTAGATAACCGGCCGTCAAAATTCAACCAACCTGTAAGTCTTTCTTTGGAATGTTTAAAACCATGACAAGATTCTCCTTTGAACGCTAGCGTTCTCTCTGGCAAGCATTTATACAACAGGCCTGTT
This sequence comes from Maratus speciosus, assembly GCA_963932465.1. NCBI lineage: Eukaryota > Metazoa > Arthropoda > Arachnida > Araneae > Salticidae > Maratus > Maratus speciosus. The sequence goes on from OZ010791.1 coordinate 423,884,599, forward strand.
TCGCCTGAATTATAGATGTAACAATCCTTGTATCCTTCTAGTAACTTCGGAAGTTTTTCGAACCACATTTCTATGGCATCATTGTTTACTACTGTGGCACTTTCGCCGCATAATTTCCTGGGTACCAATACAAGGCGAATTTTAAAACATGAAATCCACCCATTTGATGCAGAAAATATATTAATGCCATATGAGGCAGCTATTTCAAGTGCCTTCTCTCGAAGAATATTCTTATCGACAGGAAGATTTCACGCACGAGCCTGCTCGTACCAAGCAAAGAGAAGTTTTTCCAATTCACTGTAAGTAGACATTATGCTAGTTTTTTCTCTTTTTTACAGAAGTTCGTACTTATCTGCCTGCTCACTAATTTCTTTCTTTTTCGAAATTATTGAATTCATGGTTGAAGGTGGTATACCTAAACGTTTAACGATGTTAATTTTTTTCTCAAAAGGATTCTTTTCCACTTCATATATGATGTGAGGCCTTTATTCTAAGGATTGGATTTGTTTTGTCATTCTTAACTTTTACAGAACGCATTAAATTGAAAGCTCAGACTGTTGAAATTAAACACGTGTACAGTACAAAACAGATTAGCCAGGAATGTGAAAGAATGTGGCAGCTGGCCGAAATGGATGCATCCATCCTCACCTTTGCACAGAATAGAATAATCCATTCTCTAAACAAGAACATCTGTTCCGCATTCAGTTATTTACATGTACATATATGTCACAATATCAGTGCTAATCACTGCCCCCCCCCTCACCCTAAAACAGCACAAATGATTTATTTTAGGATAAAAGAGGTAATTCCAGTTTGTATGTTGAATGGATCTGCTTGACCTCCAATTTCATTTCGGTGAGGAGAAAAATTTTACAACGATGAATGCGGGAAAATGACTTTTTGAAGAACGATGCATGCGGGTTTCGTTAACATTATTTAAATATAATTTGTGCAGGGACTATAGAAATAAAACGATCAATGCGGGAAAACGATAAATGCGGGAACGACAGATCGGGGTTTCACTGTACTTTATAATACAATATAATTGCAGTTGTTCAATATAATTGCATACAATTATAATTGCAATGATATACAATATAATTGCATATAATTGCAGTTTATAATTGCAGTTGTTCAAAACAAATGCGCGTATTACTTAAGTAAATATGATTATATAAATATCTCAAATAAACTCTCTAAAGAAATAAAAAAAAAAGAAATTGTCCAAAAATTAACAAATGCGAAACATTGATAAAATTCCTTATATTGAATTTTATTATAGATGTCATATAACACTTTTTGCCTTTGAGTAAGTTTTCTGAAACATTGTATATTTATACATTGAAATTTGCAATAGTAAAATTCTATAAAACTTACAAACAGATGATCTACCTTGAAGAACATTTAATTGTAGCCTACACTGTAAAACAAATTTCCCTGAAAAAAAAAAAAAATGAAGCTGTACAAAGTTTCATAAAACTTCCTCATTGGTATTCCCCTATGTTCCAAGACGTAAAACTTTGTTTTTAGAAATATAAAATGCCAATAACGCAATATTAATGTAATATCCTATAAAATAATTACATTTACTGATGCACATTTGAGGAAAACCTATTTGAATTGCATGTTATCACACCCATTTTTTTATCGCCTTACCATCCTCAGGATTCGAACCTCGGTATTCGACATTAGGGGATGAATGCTCTGTCACCATCACCGCTTGGACCTTTCAACGGCTTATTTATAGGGCAAAACAGCGAGTACGAAAAAATAACTGAAAATTTTCTGTTTTCTCTCAATTGAAAAGGAACATTTCCGTTTGTGTGTCTTGGACTCCCCCCCCCCCCCGGGATTGCACTTATACTCAAAAGCGAAAGCTGGGTTCCCGGGGTGGTCATCCCTGTCATCCCTGCGTGTCTTGGAAGAATCATATTTGTTTATAGCATTAAACAAGTAAGTAAAAAATGAAAATTTTCATTTATTCCACGAAAATATACTCAAAATGGAAAAAATGTCCGTTAAAAGACACTCTTACAAAAAAAAAAGAAATAAATAAATTAAAAATAAATAAAAAATAAAAACATCCGTATATATACGGGATAGTTTTTACAATGTAAACAGAATAGAATCCGTTAACTGTCTTCCATGTATATCAACGATCCATATAGTTAAAAGATTATCTTTTTAACGCTAAATGACTTCTACTAGTCAAGAAGATGTATATATGTGAAAGTATGTGATGTTATCTTTCAGTAGATAGGGGAGAGTAGCCATATTTGGACCGCCGATTTAATCGGACCGTTGTCATTCTGCCATTAATTACAGGAAGAGACTCCATCTACCGCTGAAAACGTAATCATCAGAATGACGTCACTCATGATTAGAAGAAGCAGCCGCCTATCACGTGCTGTTTTCAGACAGTTTAAAGAAACCTAAAGTTAGCTGTTTCGATCTAATTTTTTCCTACTAAATGTAAGTGAATATTTTAAAACTAAGGTAAGTTGTTATGTTTTCATATACATATATGAATTCATCTGTTTATTGCGCATATTTTTCATGGGGATTTGGTTGATTTCGTTTTTGCTCATATTCTTGAAATTAACTGTTTTAAAAAAATGGCGCAGTTACCGTAATTGGGCCAATTTAAGTTGTTTAAATTGAACAGGATATGCGAAGTAAGTAATGAATTTCGAGGCTGATACGCTTTGTACACTTATATATATATATATATAATGGATTACTATCTCCATGGAAGTTTTTTTTTTTTTTTTGTATATCTGGATTATTTTTTTATACAATTTAGGCCTATATAAACATAAAAATATTTTTACATGTCTATGCAATAAATTTTGGTTGCAATGTCTTTTATCTTGTATGTAATTGTATTTATTTTCTTTTGATTTGGAGAGTTTTGATTTACAGAGTTGAATTCAAACATTTTCCTCCTGCAGGATATTTGTGATGGAAGACTTTTTACAGTTCTGGAGGGTGAAATTATACTTTTTTGCCATTAAAACGTAGCAAATCTCATATCTTGATGAAAATGTTGAAAAAGACATAGACATACTGCCTGGAAGAAAAACATTAGTCACAGCAAAAGCTGTTAAAGATATAGGAAACAAAAATCAGGCAGTAAATTCTGAAGAAATTGACCTGCAACAAGACTGCAGCTACAAATGTTCCCCAAAAGCATTAGAAATGTTATTTCCCTTGCTAAATTCAGTTAAATCAAACTACAGAGGCAGCCATAAAACAGTTGTGTTAACATCATCGCCATATAAACTAAACCTTGAAATGAAAAAAAAAAGGCAAAAAAGGAAGCTTTCACAGCACAAAAGCAATTGAAACATCGAGTTTTAAAAAATATGCGTAATGCAATTAGAAAGAAAATGATGCAAGAGAAGAACTACAAACATAATGTAAAGACAACTTCTGTTGTAAAAAAGAAAAAAAGTCTGATCATTCAGAATCTAAAAAGAAAAATCTAGACAGTGATGATTGCTTTTGCCTAATTTGTAAGAAAAATAAAATAGCAGAAATTATTCAGTGTTTAGATTGCCATATACGGTCCCATGTTGTGTGCGCTGGAAAACAAAAACAATAAACAAAATTCATGTATAAGCTGTGCATCAATCCTATGGTATTCAAGTAACTGACAATTAGTTCCATAATTTCTATTCTTAATTACTGATAACTTTAATTTATATTTTGAATATGTTTTAATTTTAAACAATTACACTTATTTTCAGATATTTGATTTCATTATATTTCATTGTTATTAATTCGTTTGATTGTTTCATTATTCGCAAACTTTGCTTTTAATAAAATTAGTTATATTCCCTAGTCATTAAAACAACCTGATATTATATGGTCCAATTTAGGAGACTGGGGAGTCCAACAAAGGCGACCAGTTGCTGAAATTGGACCACTTTTGACAAATTTTACAAATTAAAATAAAATTTAAGATTTGCAAAAAGAAATTGATCTAAATATTTATTTAGTTAGTAGGTGAACAGATTGACCCTGTGTAATGATGTCTAGTAGATATTCCAAAAATTAAGTGAGTTACACCTAAAAATAAGTGAAGTTATCCAAATTCGGTTACTCTCCACTAATTGATGCTGATTACTTGCTTTTGATTTTTTGTGTGTGTGTGTGTGTCGTATACAGATTTATCTTTGGCTACTACTAAAGTTAGCTCATATTTTTATATATATATTGCTGCAAAAATATTAAAATTAGTGTAATGTTTAAGTATGCTGTCGTGGTAGAGAATTAAATATAATCCTTTGAAAAATAGGCAATGCATCTTGCGTAGTTTTTTAACGAAGAAATCGACTGTACATCCCCATAGTTCCTATTTTGTCATTTCAAAGAGAAACATATTTAGCATAAGAATTTAATTGTTAAAATGCTCGATTTGATGATGGTGTCTTTTATTATTCTATGTAATATTTTAAAAAGTCTTAACAATTAATTTAGGGCAATTTGTACTTTTATGTGATCTGTATAGTGCTCGGACATTCTTTTCAGTAATATTCGGTGAAATAATAAGTGTTGTGAATAACTCACCCATTACTTCGTACACTCGAAATGTTTTGTTACTCGTCGGACTCTCAGTCGACATTAGGATGAATTTTGGGGGATCTGCTGAAATACTTTACAACTAAAGTTTTTCAAAACTTATTCCAATTATTACTTACGTAAGTATACTGATATATTAATATCTCACAAGAACTCTGTGGCCCAGATATATTTTTTTAAATGTCAAAAATACTCCGGTGTTTTCCATCGTAAAATTCCTATTTTAAGAATTTTTTTTTTTTTTGCTATTACATTTAAAAATTAGATAAAATATACATTTATATCAATCTTAACTATGTATTCAATGAATTGTTTAAAAACATGACATTGCTTGAGGGGAAAGTTTCTTTTTAAGACTTAAAAAAACAATTTTTGCAATTCTGTAAAAAAAGTTGCAAACAATTACTCTGAAAAAAGAAAGTACGTAAAATGCAGTAGCATTTGCATAAACATAAAATGGCAGACTGGATATAAGATTTATTACATTGGGAAGGAACATTTGTTAGTTTAAATATAAAACTTCTGAGTTAATAATCTGTCTGGAATACAAATATACAAGTTTCACAAATGTTGCATAATCCGTTATCCAAAGTTTCTCTAAATTAAAATTTTCAATGTCAGGAATCTGTGAATGAGCTGGAAATTAGTTATTTGCGTATTATTATAACAACGCAATGCTGCACGGGCAACTCTGGTTAAGGATATACAACATAGTACAGCGTTGACGAAAATCGTTTTTAATTGAATCATAAATTTAGTATATTTTATTAGGTTGCCAATGGGTACATCAAAAACTATTTTTATAGCAGCTAAAGTTTTCCTGTGTTAGTAGCATATCCCCGGTCAATCGCGAAATATTTTACTATTTATGGCAACTTTTGGAATACAGATTATTTCTGTGCCCAATCATGTAGTTTAAACACATAACTGTTAATTTTGGGTCTTATTAATTTATTTATTCGTGAACTTTTAATTTCGTTTGTCATTTTAGATATTCTATATTGCACGGAAATAAACAAATTATAAATTATTTACATATTTATAAATGTAAACGGGATAATCTTCCTTAACTGGGTCGAAGGCAGGATTTAAAATCTTTCTGCTTAAAATTCAATTTCAAAACTCTAAAAAATCAGCAAACTAAGAAACAGTTTTCCAACAAATTTCACTTGAAAATACATTTTATTAGATTCGACGGTATAAAAAGTGGAATTTTACGACTGTTAAAAGTTAAAAAAAAAAAAAAAACAGTAAAAGCAAAATTGATAGGTCGTTATTATTTTTTACGAATGTGTTTATTCTTTAGAATATAGTTGCGATTAACACGTGATTGTTTGTACACGATAAATGTAGTATTTCAGGTCCGAAAAGTAGGGCTTTGCATCGTACGTATCTAGTTACTTAGCCAACTTAGCTGCGTCTTTTTAGTACTTAGATATTGGATCTAAGTACTTTGAATAACGAATATTTGAGGTTATCGGCAGCTAGTTAGATCTAAATAACGAAATAAGATGCGATGTTGTTTCTATGTAAATTATTAAAAGTATCGAGTACTGTATTTTCTTGAATTATAAAACTGATGTTAATTAATGATACTTAAAAGTTACGAGTTTCTTTAAAATTTACAATGAAAATTAAGATTGTCTAAACTTGAGATTATTACTTGTTTTTCGCTTTCATGTTTCCTTCCTCTGTTGCTTTTCAGTAAATTGTTATTATTAGTTTGATACATTATATCTGACTAATTATTTAACATACAAATACAAATTGGTCATAATCGCCATAAAATTAAAATGTGGAACAGTTCAAGAAAATACGAAATATATCAAACATCAACTAAAATATAGAAACACTGTTATTTAATTTCATATTAAACTTAATACAATAAATAACTCGATTATTTCTTCTTTTATAGTATTTAACAATGCAAAACTTAGATATATTCAGTAAATGAGTCGAATGTTAGATAACGGTAATTAGTCTTAAAACAATAATTTTCATAACATAAAATATATTTTGTTTACGATTTTCAAGAAAAATGACTCAAACTTAATTAAATAATAAAACTGGGAACAAGGAAATAAATATTTTATTATGTCATTTTAAGAATTCAAATGTTTAAAGATAAATTAATATCTTCATTCGCGTCGCATTTCATGTTCTCTGATAACGTGCTAAAGTGCGATATTCCGTTCTCCCCCGTTTGATTAAAGACATTTATCATAAGTCTGTTCCTACCTATATATAATCTGTATAGTAATGTAATCGTTATTACGTGCTGTTATCATGAACGTTAATTTCAGTGGGCATGATTTACAAAATCGCTATTCAAAAAAATATGTTTAATCAGAGATGGATTTACAATACATGTTCTGATTATATATCAAAAGCTAAAAATCTGTAATAGTTTCTAAAGAATAATTGATTTGTAATTTAAATAGGAATTCATGAAGCTGGCGCAGACATCCGCTGTTGTAAGAAATATGAAATTCGTTAACATTCATGATATGATTCCCTTAAGTGCATCACGTTGTACCGTCTAAAACATAATTTGCATTGCAAACGTTTTCATCAAAAATCATAAAATAAGAAATTTTAATATAATGAGGATTTTATCGTCATTTTTCTAAACGTGTATAATAAACTACAATTAAATTCCTCGGTACCTACAACGCGTAAAGGATCATGACGTAAAGTCTCCAACACCTTTTGATTGACGAGGGATCTAAAGTGCTATATGTATAGCACACATCCGATTCAAGTGGTGACACTTACTGAGAATCCCAAGTTGTTTGTTCGCAAAAAAGTTTGGTGCTCAGTTTGACGATTTCAAAGAGATGAAACATTCATAAAAATATAATTTAAATAATGTAATGATAATGTACCGCATACACTTATAAGATAAAAACTACTGCTTGTATATGTTTCCGACAAGTCATAAACGTCAAAAGCCAAACATAAAAAGAAATGACGTAACATGCAAGTGCCGTTTGAAAATCTTATTTTTTTGTAATAATTAAAAATATCTTGGAATGATGTACGCAGGGTATACGAATGGGCTTGTAAATAAATGATCAGCGGATGTCCAGTGAACTTAGCATTTGATAGAGACCACACGTCCATTTAATACCGTTTGAAATTATCGCATGAAGGCAAAAAATATTTTTTCTTTTAAATATTTAGTTCCAAATATTGAAACTTTTCAAAAATCAACAGCTGTTTGATTCATTCAATTTAAGGACGACACAGAAACATACGCTGTAAGTAAAAAAATTGTATTTTAATAATTTGCTTTAAAATACATTTTTTTCATTAATGATAACATTAACGGAAATGTGTATTCCTATATGCCATGTGAAATTTTAGAGCACACTAATAATAATGAAACAAAGTTTTTATATCATTTATAACATATAATAAGTAAGAAAAATCATGCGTTAAGCATACATTATGAAACAACACTTCCTGAATGTTTTAACAAAACTTCGTTATTTAGGGAATTAAGGTATATAAGAGAACTAAGTATACATTTTAGGAAACGCATAAAATTTTTGAAGAAATGATTTCAGCAGTTACCGTCCATAGCAAATATGTATTCCAATTCTTTTCGACAGCCCTGTATTGGATCTGTAGGTTGATATATATACTACATATTGGGGAAATTTAGTTTAGCAAGAAAACACATAATAGGTTGAAATTTCTCTTTCAGCAATTTATACTAATAGATGGAAACATACTAGTATACTTTTGTACAACCCTGTAGTTAACCTAATATCTTTATTACACGCCACTATTTAGCTAAATTTTAATTCAAAGTAAAACATTCTTAAAACTACTGGAATCACATTTCCAGAAATTATCATTTATAGACAGCCATGTATCCAATTCTTTGCGCGACCATTTATATAATTTTTTTTATGAACTGCAAAGATATCTTAGTAAAATAAATGTAGTTCAGCGTAAAAATGCATAACTCATTTAAAAACCACCTTTAAACAATTTGCAATCATAACCAGTAAGCATTTCAAATTCTTTTGTGTAGCCCTGTATATGAATTTCAGCATTTATACACACCATATGCAATGCACAAATATAGTGAAACAGGAAAGCACATAACATAATTAAAAATGCATTTTCAGCAATCATCGCCGTACAGTACTTCGGATACAATATAGTATCTGAAATCGTGTGTGTGTCCCTGTAAATGCTATGCGCTTCGTATTACACATGAAAAAAGTTATAGTAAATCTCATCGACGTATATCAATTTGATTATACGTGAAATAATTTAACATAATTAAAATTCCCTCCACTCTATATCATTATATAACGGAATTCTCTTGTGTGGCCCTATAAATGAATAATAAGTATTCTATTGCACCGCATATTATATAAAATGCATATTTTAGTGCGCTTGATACATGCATATCAATTTTATTATGTTTGAAAGCATGTAACATCAATAAAAATCATTTTAAACGATTTTTCCCATATACCGTAATGTAACGGAAAACTTTTGACTGTCCCTGTAAATGAACTAAGCATACTGAAACTTCATTTGAAATAGGGTTCGTGCTATATTTTCCTAACACCCACTAACATCCAGGTACAGGGGTAACATAACAACAAGTAGAGCATCCAAAACATCCAAAAATTTATGAACTATCCGAGTATATTTATGGGAGTTAGAGCGCGGACAGACGGACAGACAAACCGAAGTAATAAACACTTTTCAACCTAGCTAGAAAATGTTAAACATGTGCTTTGTTGTCTTTTTAAAAATATATAATCGACAGACATCAATTAATATGATCTGTAATTAATTTCAATGCTTACACAAACGTATGAGTTGCTAAAAACATTTTAAAAGCACACATTAAAAACAGCAATAGAGCTTATATAACGACAATGTGAAATAATAATTTTAATGAATTGAAAAATACATTGAATCAATTACTATTTTAAAGGGCTCCAAGTATGTTTTCTGCACCTGTTAACAGTTATCAATCGTTATAATGCTTACATAGACAAGAAACTTGCATTAAAAAGAAAAAGTGTTTATAACGTTTTATTTATATTTATAAAAATGTTTCCTTGTTTTTACCTCAATATTTCTTTATCTCTAATCGTTAAATTATACACATACATATGTTACCTAATTTCATTATATAAACTATATTTATAAAAATATATTCGTGGTCGAAGCAACAAAATCGAAAAGATATCAGATTGTTATATAATGCTTAAATAGCTATAATTTTTTTTTCTTTATCTCGTAACTAATAGCATTCTCAGCATAAAAAGAAAAGAAAAACCCAAAAAGTTTTGTTTTTCAGAAAAATAAGTGCTCGATAATAGTAATAGAGTTTCTTACCTACGCTAGTGTCTTCCATTTTTCCTTGGAGACCCTTTTCGCTTCGATTCTTTAAGACATGTTTTTCTCTGCGTTTTCTTGGGGATTACATTTCCTGCCAGTCTGACAGAAAGGAAATGAGGTGGATTTTCTTATATAAAGCACAGGAATGGATGAAATAGAGTCCGCAATTTTATGAAAAATATCAAACAAAAAATTCTTAGAGCAATAATAATAGAAAAAATACTTTGCAGTTTTTGATTAAAAATACAGAAAAAAAAATATTTTACATTAAATTATATGCTGATTTCATTCCCACACAATTTTTACTCAGTAGAAAGATTTTCATTTGTGAGTGACATTTCTTTTGAAACTTACAAATCGTTGTGGTGCTTTAAAAATAGATAGCAACTGTTTCTGAATAAAAATTTCTTATATATAAAATTTCCGACCGTATTTCTATTTTATTTTTCCTGTTTAAATATTAATTTAAAGTTAATGAAAACAAGGTTTTTTATGAAGGAATATCCAAATCAAATAATAGTATCAAATAAAGGTGTCTGAAGGATCTATTTAAGTGCGAATATTTCCAGATTATAAATGTTGCATCTATTTCAACATATCATGAAATGTTTGATAATTAATGATTATTAAGTATATCTTTATAAAATTTCACTTGATGTGAGAGTGATATTGTTTCAACAGGGAAAGAATTGTGGTACGGTCGCTTTACCCTGTAGCTCTATAGGGATTTCTTATGCATAATTTAAGAACTTTAAAACATGCTATCGATATAAATTCGGGTTTTTTTTTTATAGACTAAGAGTATTTAAAGAAGTAACAAAGTTTGTTAAAATTAACGATGCTAATATCAATCATGTAAGGCATGTATTATCAGAAATTCTTTTAAAGATATCGAAAAACAAATCATCGTATATTGTATGATATATTTCCATGCATTTTATTGTTATAGCACCGAATTATTGTCAAGAACTTTATATGAAATTAAACTTTTTGGGTCAAAAAGAGCAGCTTTCTGTTTGCGTTTATTGATTCCGTTACTATCATTAACGTTAATTAAATTGCGAATAGTCCAGTGTGTTTGCTTATTTTTACTCGACTGACAAGAAGGGTTATGTGTTTCATGCGTATATGAGTATGTGGATTTCCTTATACCCTCGAAACATCCCAACGGCTGGATGGATTTTAATGAATGGGGTCCATATCGATTTGTCTTAACCGTCCGATGTTTATAGGTTACGTTTTGTTTTTTATAAATTCAAAATGGCGGCCGTAAAATACAAAATAGCGGTAGAGACGATTTTTTTACGCACCATTTTGTGTGGCATATCAATGGATAGATCTTTCAAAATGAAGACGATGTTTAATTGACTATTTTACAGTCAGAAGCTTCGTTTAAATATTACACAACCTGGAAGTTGTGTAGGTAGTATTTCGAGCTTTACTGCAACTCTAACCTGATAGACATCTATAGGCTTCATCAAAACAGTGTGTATCGATAGGGACTAACAATTCAACACAACTTAAAAGTCATCGATACAAATAAATAAAACAAAAATAGGTAATTAACATAAAAAATAGTTTCACATTGATGAGAAATAATTAATTAGTTCGCATTTTACCACTCGGGTTTTTTGATTTTTTAAATTTATTTTTCTTTGTGAGATTATATTTAGCAAAATATCTAAATGTTTAGAAAATATTTTTTTTTATTCTTATTTCATGGTTTTGACTACGCTACCTAACATAGATTTTTGAAATATTTTTATTTTTCATATTTAAATTGTAACTCATGATTTTTATTCACTCTTCAATTGTTTTAAAGAGTGTCAGTAAACTATTTAAAAACACAACACTTACAGTGCTTTAACTTTTAAAATAGAATATAAACTGTTTCTGAAAGTAAATTAAGACTCAGAGCTAATCATACTCATCGAGATTTGCGGCGTATAATTTCTGAAATCCACACTGTTTATTTTAAAGTTTGACTTATAGCAACAATATTATTTTTAATAATAGGTCATTCTGCAAGTATTATTCGTATTCGAACAATTATTTATTCTTAACATATAAACAAATATGTTGCATTATTTAAAAAAATTAAAAATTGTTAAATAATTTTTATTACTCTTAACCTGAGGATGAAATACATAAAAAAAAAAGTTTCCATTTATAACTCAGTTTTCTTCTTTTTAATTATATAGGACACATTTATATATGTATTTTGCATTCTTTTTTTTATTTTGTTATTAAAAATTACGAAAAATTATTTTATCACATTTCCACGTACAACATGACTTGCGAAAAAAAAAAAAGTTGGTATAATATCTGTAACCAAAAAAAATTTTAATTAAGAAAACAGTCGTGAAAAAGATCACATTCTATAAGAAATGTTTTTTTACGGTGCAGTTATTCACGAATTAAAAAAAGTGCTGTGCAACATACAAAATAATTGTTTTTTTTTACGGTGCGGTTATTCACGAATTTAAAAAAGTGCTGTGCAACATACAAAATAATGTCTATTCTTGGAATTTTATATTCAGTATGTGAGTGCTTTGCAAGTAATTTTGGCAAAGATAGCGAAGAATATAAACCAGGTTGTCTTTGATAGTTTTAAAAAACAGAGTATTCGTGAAATGTAAATTTTTAATAATTTTAAAGAGCACTGTAAGGTACTTTATGCTGCGCATAATAAAACTGCATGTGCTTTTCTTTCAAATCTTTTTTTCTTACATACACCTATAGTCACATGCAAAACATCAAGCTGATAATTCGAGTTAAGATTCAAGAATCAGTTATGGTAAAATAGGTATGGTACGATTACGCTAGCAGTGTGGATGGAAACAACTACTTTATCGTTTACATTACCTCATAAAAGACAGTAGCATTATGTTAAAAAAATTATGACGACCATTGAGCTGTTGGGATGATATAACTTCTAGTTCATTTCATCAAAATTGTATAGGGAATCAATTTGAAATTTATTTCAACAGGCTATTTCCTCTTAAAAACTGCATTTTACGACTCATCACATGCTCTGCCATTTTGAGTTATGTTACCCCACGTCTATTAGACATAAGGCGGGGCTTTTTTCGGCTTCTTTGTTGTAAGGAATCTTTGTCTAAATGGAAGAGAATGCGTGAAATATCGTTAGGAGTGTCCTTAACATACTCATAATCTGCCCTCGTGGAAAAAAAAATTATCTGTTGAATTTGTACGCTTTGCTTCGAAATCTTTGAAAAACAGTAAGGAGAATGTCACAATTGATTACAGATCATTTGGAAAGAAACGAACAGCTAAAAAAATTATTGCTCTAGTCTCAGAATTTTATCTGTATAGATCCTTGGTCATGTGACGCGCGTCCTAATCCTATGGTACCTGCAGCGGTAGAAGTAAATATAATTGATGTATTTATATGCCAAGCGGTGTGCAGGTTTTTTCCGCCGTCAATTGTAACTTTTTACGGTATATGGAAACTTTGAACTTCTTTATGAATCACAGTTCGAGAATTTCTTAATTTATTTTTATGTTATCATTCATATTACAGGCTTTTGCCTCATTAAAAAAATAAAACAGCTATATTTTTCTTTTCATTATAGAAGAACAAAGGCACTTTTTTTAAAGCAAAAGGTAAGTGCTCTGAATAATTTTATTGTTTAAAATTTCACTTATATATCACTGAAAATATTTTTTCTAAGATTAACTTCCAACACGATTTTTCCATTTTGTATGAAACATCATACATGTAAAAAATCAATAATGATGTTCCTTTAAGTGCATGTTTGTTTCCGAATAACGGTGTATAACACTCCGTGAAGGATCAAAATTAATTACTTAAACATTTTATAAAAGTTGATCTTCAAATATGTAATTGTAATTGATGAAACAGCACCAAAAACTAGCGATAAACGACAATTAAATAATAAAACTTTGTGTAAACCACCATAAAAATATATAAACACACAAAATGCGTTTCGACCCCGAAATTTCAACAGCTTATCTTCAGCCAAAGTAAAATCACGTGTCCGTATGTCACAAAAAAGCTCACAAATGAACAGGAAGTCAGAGGAGAGCTTACAAAGAATGCGAAAGATGGCGCTAACTGAAAGGTTAAAACCAGTCACAGAGGAGCACATGCAGATGAGGAATGTTTTGTCAAAATTATAGAAAAATGTAACTGATAATAAAATAAAACAGGAAATAAATTAAATAAACAAATTAAACTTAAATTAAAAAATAAATACAAAATTCAAAAAACAAGAAAAACAAAAGAAATAAAATATATTTTTATTTTTTATATAATAAAAGGAAAAGAGACAAGAAAAGAATGAAAACAAATAAAAAAATGTAATTTCGAAGCTGAAGAGAGAAAATGAGATAATGAGAGGTTATTGACAAGATTAGGAGAATTTTAAAAAATAAAATATTATTTAATTAATTACAAAAACAGCCATCAGCTGCCTCAAGAACGGTGGATGCATTCTAGGGAGGCGTTTCACCTACTTGTCAAATAGAAATGAATTAAAATCCAATTACAGAAGATTGAAAGATACTATAGTGACCAGTAGAGAATTTCCACATACTGGTTGGCATTAATTTTCCTGTGATTGATAGAAATTGCTGAATCCGAAACCACATCCACTGCGGCCGATATTGTTGACGGTTCTTTTTCTGATTAATCAATTTAATATTTGAAATTAATCTTACATAAAAAGTTTAATTTAATAATGTAGCTGCTTCCTGTACTGTAAGTAACAAAAAATTAAATTGTCGGTTTAGTTTTACAGATTATCCAAGGGAATTTTATAATTTACTTTATTTAGAGGTGATGAACAATTTTATTTTATTTATCTGAAATAAATTACTAATTTTAAACCAAATTAATAAGATCATTAATAAGATCATAATTTCATTCATGAAATAAAGTTAAAAAATATTCTAGAAAGAAGTGTAATTACAAGTACATTAATTTGCATCTTCAGCTCGTGTATAATACTAAGTGCAAAGACTTTAATATCAATGTCAAAATAGCTTATATTAACAGAATTATAACTCTAAACTGCTTTTTTATGTAATATTAAAGTTAATGGGGTTTGATATAATTTACGAATGATTGTAGTCAACCAGAACAAAATTTAATTTATTTTCTGTAATCGAAATTGTTCTTCTTCTGGAGAATAAGTAATCAGAGTGAAAATTAAATGTTTTTCCCATTTATTTTATCAAGGTTTCGTTTATCGCTAATGTTATTCACAGCAAAAAAAATTCATTTTATAAAGGAGCGTTTGCGAAAAAATTATTAGCAAGATTAAACGTACATTAAGGATTAAATAGTTCAACCACATTTCTGTTAAAATCTTAATATTTATTTGGAAGTATTATTGATAATGTTTTATTTTGTATAATTGTACTACCTTAAATAAAACACAATTACTTTATTATACGTTATTAATTTTCGTATTGTTTAAATAAATATAATAAATTAATATGCTCTAAGGATATTAAAGAATTCTTCATAAATTATATGGTGCATTATGGTGCATTGTGGACATTCATTATGGTTATGCGTAATTATGCATAACAAGTGTAGACTTAGCAAAGAAAAAATTATATGAAAAATTATATTCCAATAGTTTTAAAATAACTTTTTCTAAAATAAGCTTTAGACACTGTATAGTATCATAGATATATACAGGGTGGTTCAGAACTATATGTCAAAAATGTAAAAGCGGGTACAGTGCGCCGAAATATGAAGATATCGTATAGAAATGTGGGTGCGGAAATGCAATGTTGAGGCAGTAGAGGGCGCTGTTGAATGCGGTGGAGGAATGCTCTTTGTTGGGTTGAATCTTCATTATCATACATAACAACATAAACTATGACGAACACATAAACGATAACATTATTGTCAAGAATTGTTAAGGAAAATAGGTGCAAACTTGGAACATGCCTTTTTTTATTATGATACATTTATTATGTTTCAGCAAATTAAAAAATATATATATATATTTACTTTTCAAAATATGATTTTTTAAAAACTAAGTTACATCATTCTTTAAATTTATATTTTAAATATTTTTTAAATGTGTTTAATTAAACCTCAAACAAAATCTAAATTATATTTTTTTCTTTAATTAAGGATAAAAAATTTGAAATTCGACAAATAATGTTTCGAGTTATAACGATTTTAAATTAGCCCACTTCAAAAATAAAAAAATAATAATCACTTCAATTTTTTTTAAAACTTTATGAGAAATTTTAGGATGGGATTTTGTTTGGGAAATATATGGTAAAAAGAAAAAAAAAATGAAAATTTTAACTCAATAAAAATATTTTTTACATGATCCATGGGACTCCTAAAGGAACATTATTTCTTGAATTACAAGCATTTCAATTTGTGTCTTACCCCTTAAACCTGACGAATTATTTAAAGGGGGATATCTTTGTGAGTTTTGTACATATGAAGATGGATTTTTATGTGTTTCATTCAGGAATGGATAAGGAATGAAATTTTCCTAATTGAAAATTTTACACTACGGGGTTCGTATAAAAATTTAGTTTTCGTATTTTCTCAAATAGGCCCTCACGTGGAGTTCACTGTAAAAAAAAATCTGTAAAGTTACTAAAGTTTTTCTAGGAAACTGGGAATTCCAAGAAATTTTTATGTAACGGCAACAAGAAAAATTCTTGTAACAGACGCATGCCGAACGAGCTCCGTAGCTTTGCGGTCATGTGACCCAGTTCAGTTGTGCTTTAGCTGCCATTGCGGCACGTTGTGTATTCGAGCGGGTCTTATCCCCAAGTAAAGAGTATGTTGTTCTTTTGCTGCCATTGTGGAACGTTATGTTATAGCGGGTCTTATCCCCAATTATTTTGTTGCTTATAGCGGGAGTATTCCCCAAAATATGTTTTACGAACGTCACTTGTTCTAACAGCGGGTTATTACCGCAAAGTCACCTCATCATTCTATATGTTCTTCAGTGTTTGTGATTGTTTGTAACATTTGTGTGCTGTGTGATATAAAAATGTGAAAAAGAAAACTATTTGTCTTCAATCTTAAAGTTACACACAGTATTCACATACAATTTTGTGGTCCGTCGAGCCGGAGCGAAATAGCTACTATGGATAAATTAAATAGAACTAAAGGTGCTCTAAAAGGTACTATAACGAAATTAGAAAATTTTGTAAAAGATAATACAGACGAAATTAATTACTCGAGTTCCGAGCTCGAAATAAAGATTCGAAAATTACCTGAGCTTCAGGCAAAGCTATCGGAAATACGGGATAAATATTATGATATCCCTGATATTAAGGACTTACCAGAAATCGAAAACGAGTTAGATGAACTCGAAGATCGTCTCGAGAAACTTTCTTAAAAATCTTAAAGTTTCTGAAATAAATGTGCATGCTAATAGTATTGAATCTATAAGTTTGAATAATATTAAAGTTAAGTTACCTGAAATCCCACTACCAGCATTCAATGGTAAATATGAAGAGTGGTAAATCTTTAAAGTACAATTTACAAATTTAATTATCAATAATGTCCAGTTAAATGCCGCTCAGAAGCTGTTTTATTTGCGAGCATCGCTAAAAAATGAAGCAAAACAATTAGAAAGTCCAGACGATTCATTTGAGTCATTGTTTACTGCACTTACTGAAAGATTCAAAAATCAGCGTTTGCTCATTGACACTCATTTATCAGCCATAATTAATTATGAAAAAATACATTACGAGTCTTCTAAAGAATTGAGATCCTTTATTGATTGTGTAAATAAAAATTTGGGGGTTTTAAAAGTATTACAATATGAACAAAACAATCTGTCTGATGCTATCCTTATCAATACTATATTACAAAAGGTAGATAAGGAATCTCGAAAATTATTTGAATATTCGATTAAAAAATCAGAATACCCACAATTTAATGAATTAATGTCATTTTTGGAAAACCGAAGTTCTACGTTAGAAAGCGTAAATAGATACTCTGCTTCAAAACCCTTAAATAAAAACATTCCTCTTTCGAACAAACGAAAAAAATTCATGCTAAATTCGAATGATAAATCAAACGGAAAAACTTATATTCTGTGCAAATTGGCTTTTCATAATTTGAACAAATGTTCTCAGTTTCTGAAAATGAATGTTTCCGAAAGATACGATTTTGTGAAGAAAAATAAGCTGTGTACCAATTATTTGTATAACTCTCATTTTGTAAATTCTTGCATTTCAAAATATAACTGTAATACCTGTGGATTGCGACACAGCTCATCGCTTCATCGAGATAAAGAAAACAAATCCAAAAATGAATTGGCTTTCCCCCAAATTTCCTCCCCTCTTGCAGGTGCGGTAAATAGAGAAACGAGAAACATTTCGTTAAATAATGATGAATCTTTAAAGACCTTGAATAATATAAGTAACGAAAGAAAATCAATTTTATTGAGTACATTCTTCGTATATATAGAAGATAATTTCGGAAATAAACGAAAGTTTAGAGTAATTTTGGATAATGCTAGCAATGTCAATATTTTAACTAAAGATTTCACTGACATGCTGAAATTTAAAAAAAAGGATAATTAATGTACCCGTTACAGGATTAAACGATTATACTTATAATGTAAAAAATAAAATTTCGAGTGTAATTACAAACGAAGATGGCTCTTTTAGAGACAATATAGATTTCTTAATTGTTCCCAAAATCACGGATGTAATTCCATCAAAGCAATTAAATGTATCGAACATTAATTTACCGAATGTTGTGGAATTGGCAGACACCACATTTTTCAAACCGGGAAAAATTCACGCATGGTTTGGGGCTGAATTATTTTATAGAATTTTAAAGAATAATTCAGTTAAGATAAACGATAAACTTTTTCTGCAAGACACTGTTTTTGGATGAATCCCAACTGGGGCGCTAGAGGAGAACATTGCTATGTGCAATTTCGTTAGAGGTTTTGATGAAATAAATGATAATTTAAAAGAATTTTGGGAGCTTGAGTCTATAAGCATTAAACATGATGATCCATAATTGTCAGAAACGGATCAAGTACAACAAATATTCGATAAAACTGTCAAATTTGTAGGCGATCGATATGAAGTTCAGTTATCGTGGAAGAAAGACTGGAAGGAATTAAATGATAATTTTAATGTTGCGAAACAGCGTTTGGAAGGTCTAAAAAGAAAATTTTATCGAAACCCCGAACTTTTTCGACAATATTCTGAAATAATCACGGAATATTTAAAGCAAGGAATTATAGAGCAGGTGCAAGAAATTGAACCTTTTTTAGACAGGGCAGTGTATTATTTGCCCCATCATGCGGTCTGTAAAGAAGATAAACTTACTACAATGGTCCGAATCGTCTTCGATGCCAGCTCTCATGATAACAATGATTTTTCCCTTAATGATTGTTTATGGCCCGGCACCAACTTAAATCCACTTCTATTTGATATTTTAATCCACTTCAGATTATACGAAATTGCCTTTTCTTCTGATATCGAGAAGGCGTTCCTTCAAATCTCACTCGCTGAAAAAGATCGGGATTCTGACCGTTTTCTGTGGTATGATGATTAAAATCTTTCAAGGTCTTCAGATTTAAACGTGTTATTTTTGGAGTCAATGCCTCTCCATTCCTCCTATCTGCTACAATAAAGGAGCACATCAAGCGGTTTACGAACATACACCCAAGAACTGTTCACCTACTCGATAAATATGTTTATGTGGATGATTTTATAGCTGGCGAAGATACGCTGCAAGACGCTCTTAATGTTTCCCTGAATGCTAATAAAATAATGTCTGAAGCAGGATTGATTCTTCGAAAATGGATCACCAATGATGAAGCGTTACTGAAGTGTTGGCAAAAGGAAGGTTTAAATATTCAAGCAGAACATGCTGCAATAAGCCTAGGAAGCAATCTAAGCAAGGTATTAGGAATGTCCTGGAAAACAGAAGAAGATTGTCTGACATTCGAAGTCAAAGGTTTAATAGAATTCTTGTCATCGCAAAAAAGCTCAAAACGTCTACTATTGCAAGCAGTTGGTAAAATCTTCGATCCGTTAGGCAGGCTCACGCCATTCACCATTTGAATCAAATTCCTGTTCCAAGAACTATGGCTAACGAAGACAGCATGGGATGAACAGTTGCCAACTAATTTCATGAAAGGTGGATGAAGTGGTTCGAAGAACTTCCAAATTTAGCAGAATTAAAAATTCCGAGGAAAATTCTTGGTTGCTTGAATCAAGTAATAGCTGTAGAAATACACGCCTTTTCTGATGCTAGTAAAATAGCGTATGGCTCTGCAATTTATCTGAGAATAAAAAAAGAGAGTGGAGTGGAAGTCAATCTCGTGACCTCGAAGAGTCGTGTTGCCCCGAGAAAGGAGATAACTCTGCCGAGGCTGGAACTTCTCGGAGCCTTACTAAGTGCAAGGCTGACCAATAAAGTAAAACCCATCCTAGATCAAAAAATCGCATCGACAGTGTACTATGGGACGGATTCCAAAATAACCTTATTCTGGATCAAAGGATCATCAAACCGATGGAAACAGTTTGTGGCAAATCGTGTCATAGAGATTAATGCACTTTCAGATTCGAACTCTTGGTATCACTGCTCCAGCAAGGACAACCCTTCCGATCTCTTGACCAGAGGTGCGAGTTTTAATTCCCTTGTAGAGAATCCAATGTGGTTTAGCGGACCAAATTTCCTATCAGCTGATGACTTAGTGACTGAGCAAGAAACTATTTCTGTGCCAGAAACAGATTACATTCCAGAGACTAAATCAAAATATAAAAATAATTGTCATGATTTCGATTCTAATATTTCTCTTTCTCTTTTCAGGAATCCTGAAGAAGTAAATTTTTTTCTCAACATAAGTGGTAAATACTATAGTATTCTTCGTATACTGGCATATGTTTAGAGGTTTTTTCACAATTGAAAATGTAAGTTAGCAGACCGGCGCAGAGGCAGCCTCACAACTCCAGAAATAAAAAATTCAGAAGTTTCTCTAATTAGATTAGTACAAAATGCAGAATTGTAGGAAGAGATTAAGGGTTTAAAACGGGAATCAAGGGTTCCCCGTTCCAGTAAAATTAAATGCTTTTCCCCCTTTTTGGATCAAGATAATATCTTAAGAGTTGGCGGTAGGTTGGAAAATTCAGATTTAAACTTTGATAAGAAGCATCAAATCTTTTTGCCGAAAGACCACAAAACTCATATTTGAGCATTTTCACAGGAAGTATTTTCATATTGGTCCCCAAACTTTAATCCATTACGTACGTATGCCGTTTTGGCCCGTAAGTGGAAAAAATTTAGCGCGAAAAATAGTGCATGATTGCGTTGTCTGTTTTAGGAACAACCCAGTTACTGCAAAACAAATAATGTGTGGGTAACCTCCCATCGGAAAGAGTAACTCCAAATTTTACGTTTAACCATACAGGACCGATTGTTGCGGCCCTTTTGAGATTAAATATAAAAATCAAAGAAAAGGGATTTTTCATAAGGTTTATGTCGCGATTTTCGTTTGCTTAGTAACAAAGACTATTCATTTAGAAATAGTAACGGATCTAACATCTGATGCGTTTATCGCCGCACTTAAACGCTTTGTTTCAAGGCGAGGAAAATGCGCTTCTATTATGACAGACAATGTTACGAATTTTAGGGGTGCTAAATCAGAATTGCACAAACTTCATGAGTTAGTTCGTAGACCGGATGAAAAATTAGCTAATTACCTTACTTCAGAAGCTATTGAATGGAAGTTCATTCCTCCTAGATCGCCCAACTTCGGTGGTTTATGGGAGGCTGGTGTAAAATCTTTCAAGTATTATCTTAAACGGACATTAAAAGGTGCTAGATTGACTATGGAAGAATTCCAAACAGTCACCATCTAAATCGAA
Organism: Maratus speciosus; assembly: GCA_963932465.1. NCBI lineage: Eukaryota > Metazoa > Arthropoda > Arachnida > Araneae > Salticidae > Maratus > Maratus speciosus. The sequence goes on from OZ010791.1 coordinate 423,906,436, forward strand.
GGGGTACTAAATTCGCGTCCCTTAACTCCGTTATTGATCGATATAAATGATTTTAATGCATTGACACCAGGCTATTTCCTAATTGGTCGGCCTATCGATGCCATTCCAGAACCTCAGTTGATTGATATCACAGAATCGAGATTATCTAGGTGGCAGAGAATCACTAAATTCGTCCAATTAATTTGGAGAATTTCGCAATTAAATTACTTGAGTCATCTCCAAAATCGTTCAAAATGGCAGGTAAAAGGGGAAAACATCAAACCAGGGGCGATGGTAGTCATAAAGGAGGACAATTTACCTCCCTGTAAGTGGATGCTAGGGCGAATCTTAGATGTTATACCCGGAAAGGATGGTAATGTTAGGGTTGCAAAGGTAAAAACAGCCTCGAATATCTTTCTTAGATCCATATCTAGATTGTGTGTCTTGCCCATTAATGAAATGTAATGTATATACTTATTTCTCATTGTTTACTTATTTTAAAGTGCACCTAAGATTTACATGTTATTTTACATTAAACTTTTCTTAAGGACAATATAGAACTATTTTTAGAAAATAGATTAACTTTTGTTTAACATAGAATTGCATTTTATTGTATTTGTATTGTAATATTATTTTATGGTATTGGTATTTTATTTAGTTCTTGTATTTATAGTGTATTTTATTATTTTCTAAAGCAATGTCAGAAGAATGTCCGACAGATGAAGACGTTGAATATCAAGTGCATATCTGACTGAGAAAGCAGCCAAATACATTTATGCAGCTGGTAGTGGAAAACTCATAAAGCGATCAGGCAAATGTATCAATGTAGATGGCGATTACATAGATAAGTAAACATGGTTTTCAAGTATGCGTCTTAGTTTAATTATTCTATCGGCTTTTACAAACTACTTATTGACCTGCCCTCGTAAATTGAACATGTAAACTTAAAAGGTATTCTAATTGTCCTATGTATACAAATAGTAATTCGTAAATCAGTAACTTTTTACTTGATTTTTCTGAAATTATTACAGTGTCCCATTAATGACCGGCGCATTTGAAAAATAAAATAAAGAAAAAAAACTGAAAGCCATAGAAATGTACCGTTTGCTGAATTCTGCTTGGAAAGCTAGTAATGCCAGTTTGTCTTTCATGTACGATCACCATGTAAAATACTGAAAAAGAAATGTCACAGGCGCCAAATCCAGCATTTTAGGAGTCTAAACTACGTCACTTCACGTATGCTTGCAATAATCCAGGCAATGATCGTTTTGATCATCAAAATCTTCATTCGGGAAGTAATTGAAAAATTTTCAGCAGATACGTACTAGCTGAGGCTTATATGAACCACGAAAAGAACCGTAGTCAGAGATAATGTGAAATACCAAAATTAGCAACGTAACTGACAATTAGATATAATACTTTAATCCAACAATATATTTAATACAAAAATGAATACATACATCTAGGTTTACCATTTTACTTCTAATACTTTAATTTCCATAAAAAGTTTAAAAACGTTGTTGCTGTTTTTGTTAACAAAGTAAAAACCTATCTTCAATAACAACTTAAAAATGCGAACAATATAATATGTGAAATTTTCATGATGTTTTTATTAATATGGCCGCGACCATTAGCTGCGAATAGCAAGCTGATTTTAACAGGTAGACTCCACGTATAACATATTTTGTCAAAATTCAATTAGTTTAATTAAAAAAAAAATATTAAACAGGAAATGAAGCAATACATAGAAATTAAAAATAATATATATATATATATATTATACATGTGAGATGTTCTTAAATCACTAACAGTAATAAATCAGACAGAATTATTTTTTACTCAAAAAGAATAAAAAATTGTGAAATAAACTATCACACATAAGTCCTTATGTAAAAAAAAAAAAATATATTTAAGTTTTTTTTTTTTAAATATTTTCCAAAAGATATATTCCATATATATATATTTTTTGTTACGTATTCATACAGTAACGTTTAGTCTAGCTTTATTATAAAATCTCGAAGCACGATATTGTTCTTACTTTGTCTTTTATAGGAACTACGAATAAATTTTCTTATATACTATGATCTGGTTTTAGTATCAACAAAATGTATTGAAAATAAACTAAAAGTTTCGTAAAGTAAGCAAGCTTTAAGATTAAAGCAGTAAATTTGTTTCAGTAGAGTTTACGATTATCCATAGAATAGGAAGGGGAACGTAAAGTTTTAAAGGATGAAAAATGTGTCTGTAATTGGCATAAATCAAGATTTTTTTAAATTCTTTGCGTATTTCTCAAATATATCATCTTCTGCTTGACTTCTGCATATTAATATGCATTTATTGTTATACATTATTTGCTAAAGTTTGTATTTTGAAATATTTGAAATTTTAACTATGAATTTATAAAAGATAATTATTTTAATATTATTTAATAATTTATAGAAAAAACATTAACTTATATAAATACATTTTTATTCATATCTACTGCATAACCAAATATAACAAATGATTCTAGTTTTTTTTTTTTTAAACGTTTCAAGATATACTAAGATTTTGCTAAATAAAACGTTAAAGAAAACAAACAATTCAATGAAATAAAATTAAAACACCTCAAAAGTTTAAAACCAATGCAAGAATATATTTTATCGGGTTATGAGAACGAAATGCAACAATTTTGTTTTCCACATATGTAAAGAAAACTTTTAAACAAATTACATTAAAAAGTTTACTTTCTTCTCCAAGATGGTCAAAACAATTGTGCTTTTATTTCTTGATTCATTTCATAAACAAAAAGCATGAAATCTATAACATAAGTTTCGGATATTCAACAAATCTAATAGGTTTGTGTTAAGCAAATGTATAAAATCGTTTATATAAATCTCAATAAATACCCATTTCAAGTAATTAAAATACACAAAAATCTAATCGGAAAAAACCATCATAAAGGACACACCACCCCCAAATAAAACCTACCTATATTTAATGAACACTTTTTAAATCCCTGCATTTGACTCCATATATTTGTATGCCTTACCTGGGAATAGTGGACAGTAATTTTGTGCCGCAACAGCTGATAATTGAACTTTTTCGCTAAAATTAAAATTTAAAGTTATAAAATTGCCAAAAGTGTGGTGGCAGTTTTGTTATCTGCTTGGAAGACAATGTGGGACAAATTTTGTCGTACATGTATTTGGAGTTACAAATTATGATTAGTGTGTTGCTGTTGTCTAATATTTTCGAAATAAATTGCAAGTAGATTTCAACATTCATGTACAAATTTCCTTCACTATGCCAAAAGATTAAGATTTTCTAACATCATATTTTTAATGTCTCAAATTGTATCATAAACTATAACACACTTTTAAATATGTGACTTTTCTTTCTTGTTTTAGCTATTCGCTTGGTAACTTCATTTACAACAGTCTTCACGTTTGAGGTTAAATAATATTCTGAGTACTTTGAGTGCCTGTAAGTGTCTGTATGTAATAAGTGTAGTCTATTTTTTATTTCAATTTTCTTGGTAAAAATGACATGAAATCGTAAACAGAAATGGGACAGATTTCAACTTTCTAAGAAAATAGCCTATGTTATTAAAATTGAAAATTTAAGTTACTGGTTTTGTATACACTTATGTAAAATATACATTTAAAAGCAGAAACAGTTGATGTCACATGGATCTGCAGTACACCCCGCTATCAACGGCACGTATATTTAACCTTTTTTTGCATGGTGGCGGTTGGATAAATTCTGTCCCACTTAATTTTAATCTCTAAATGCCTAAAAGGCAGCAGTATTTTGAAAGGAATTTCTACCTTTTAGATTGTACGTAAAGAAAAGATTTTACTTATTTTCAAATAAAGTTGTACGCAACTTCTGGTGTCATTCAATTATTTCAACATTTTAGCAACAGATGTACTTTGATGCGGAAATGGTTAACGTAAATAAGGAATAAAATGTGTTACCACTGAAAACCTAACATGCAATGTTTTTTTTTCTTTTTTTTATAAAGAAAAGAGTTTTAATAAATCTAACATAAATTACTTTTTTACATAAAATTGTACAGCGATTTGTTTTTCAGGTTAAAAAGAAATGCAGAATGTATCAGGATTGATCGTTGCACTGCGTATCCACAACTTCTAATCACATGCAAAGCTCTCTGACATTTCCAGCCCGTAATTATTCGACAAGGTAATTTTGTAGAAGTAACACGAATCATTATACGTTAACTGAATATGAAACTTACGGTAAGGCACCCGAAAACGGTAGGACAGCTGCGCAAACGTATTCTGAACGCTAACCCAAACAACGCAAACCTCAACATCAAATGTTGGCAGGTATGCATCAACAACTGTGCGAAACTGGATTGGTTACCTGAACTTGTCCTGATTAATGAACATATCGATGCAGACAGTTCTAATCGAGGAAGGTCATACAGTTTGTCGAGGAACAACCACGTTTCAGTACATGAGGTATTTCTGGCTTGGTGTTTCGCTCTCAACAGTGTGGCGGATACTAAACGAGGAATGTTTGAATTCATTGTCAGTTGTTGATGAAAAGGTGCAAACATTTGATCCTAGGGATTTCACCGGTTGAGGTTGCATACATTTGCACAGCTCTCCGACCGCTTTCCCCTATCGCATAGTAAGTTAGATGCATATTTGCATATTAATTTAACATATAATGATTCATGTTACTTCTGCACAATCGTCAAGTGACGGCCGGTTCGTCTTTCAAAGCTTTGTGCGTTCAATCAGCTTTGTGCGTTCTTTGTGTGTTCAGCTTTGTGCGTTTTTTCAATCAGCTTTGTGTGTTCAAAAGTTGCGGATAAAGAGCACTCTCAACACATCATTATTTCATTTGAGCCCGTAATTTTGCATGTGGGATTGTTCTATTGTAAGAATACGTCTAGTTTTTAAACAGCCAGTAGATTTTATTCAATTTTTTCTTGTTTTTTTCTTAAATTAAGTAGATTAGAAATGTACTTTTTACTGATATAATGCAGTTAATTGCGTAAATTTAAAGATATATTAAGCTTTTCTTGGTGATTTTGAGAATATTTCTGTACTTTTTCAAATAGCGGACACCTCTGCCTAGTGAACAATTTCTGTGCTACCGATAATTTCGTTATGTAGAGATTTTACAATACTTAATTATAATTAAGTTTACATATGCGTAAGTTATTAAGAAAATTTAACACTAGAATGCTAATCTACCTCATTTTCTTCTACATTTCTCATTAAAAATACATTAGGTTGACCAGGACATTAGTATTCCACAGTTAAGTCAACCTCAATTTGATAATTTTGTAAAATGATTTAATTAAAGAAAATATAGACTAACTGATTTCGGAAATATTAAAAGTGTTTAAAAGACAATTTTCAAGATGTATTTCTAGCAATTAAGTTTATTATAAAATTAATAAAAGACTAAAGGTAAAATTATATAAAAAACTCAAATTTCGTAAAACATATCCTGATGTTTTATTTCTTAAATCTCTGCTTTCATCCCTTTTAAAAATGAGAAAATAAATTTATGAAGTCTTAGACGTCTTAGAAAACAGTTATTTTTTTATTTTAGAAAAGGAAAAAAAGAGAGAAAACGAAAAAAAAAAATCATGTAAAATACCGCATTTCTTTGAAAATATTTCCTTTTAAAATTTGTTTAATATAATTCTAGTTTAATTTTAAATTTATAATTCACTTTTTTCGCGCGAAAATTATGAGGGAAATGACGAAACTAAATTTATTAAATTATGAGGAATCTAATTGCGAAATTAAATGCGAAATTATGCTAATTATCTATAATAAAACTATAGATACATCTATAAATAATATAAATGATAAACATAAACTAATAATAAATAGATACATTAATATAAACATAAATTAAGTATAAACTATAAATATGAGATAATACCAAGTATGAAATTTTGAGAAACAAAATGACGTAAATACAATATTTTGTTCTACATTCCGTATTGAAAATATATAAAGATGACAGGAATGTTAGCTTTCTACAGATAAGTATTAACCGAACTAGATGATGTTCTAAAATATTTAAATTAAGAAAATGTAGACTAAACAGTTTCAGAAATATTAAAGCTTTTTACCCAACTGTCAAGGAGGCTTATTTGTTTCACGCGTATCTGAGTATGTGGATTTCTTTATACTCTCGAAACATCCCAACGGCTGGATGGATTTTAATGAATGAGGTCTCTATCGATTCGCCTTAACCGGTCAAAGGTTATAGGATAGGTTTTCTTTTTATAAATTCCAAACGATGGCCGTAAAATACAAAATGGCGGACAACACACACACACACAAAAATTACGCGCTTTATATTGAGTGGCATATCATTGGATAGGTCTTTCAAAATGAAGACGATATTTCATTGACTATTTTACAGTCAGAAGCTCCGTTTAAATATCACACAATCTGGAAGTTGCGTAGGTAGGATGTCTTGCTTTACTGCAACTTTAACCATCATAGACACCTAGGCCTCATCAAAACACTGTTTATAGATAGGAACTAACAATTAAACGCAACTTAAAAGTCATCTATACAAGTAAATAAAAAAATAGGTAAGTAATATAATAAATAGTTTAATATTGATACGAAATAATTAATTAGTTCGCTTTTTACGCAGTCGGGAATTTTGAATTTTTAAATTTAATTTTTACTTCTTAGCGGATCATTTTCAAGATATTTTTCCGACAATTTTTAAGGTCATTATAAAATTAATAAACGACTAAAAAGCATAATAATATTAAAAACTCAAATTTCAATTTTCGAAAAATTGATAAACGTTAATTATTTCTTTTAACAAGTGAAATATAGTATTAAGAAAATATTAAAGCATATGCTGAAATTTTATTATTTAAAACTCTGCTTTGTTTTATTTTAAAAGTGAAAAGAGAAATTGATGAAGTCTTAGACGTCTTAGAAAAACTGATATTTTTTATTTCTGAGAAAATAAATTGATAAAAAAAAACAAGAAAAAAAAGAAAAGAATCCTTTAAACAAGAAAATACCTTTATTCTAAAGTTTCGCATTTCTAGAAAAATGTTTCCATTTAAAATTCCTTTAATTTAAATTCAGTTTTTTTTTTATTTATAAATCTCTTTCGGTTCCATGTAGTTTGCATTTAATATTCTTAAATTAACGAAAAAATATTTTGGTGAGTATTTTTTTAATTTTTTTCTATTCTGTTGTAAACATTTTTCTGCAAATAAATGATATTATTTTAAAGGAACTCCTGATATGTAAATTTAAACTGCGTGAAGTAGGAAAAGGCAACTTTTTGAGTTTACATATTACAAGTTTTTTTTACTTCTATCTATCACACCATCTTCTATTTCACTCACATAGTAAGTCCACTAATGTTCCTTGCCACCCTCTTAACATCGGAATGACTGCTGCTATATTCATAAAAGTGGTGTCTAACCAGCTACGGCACCACCTGGTGGAAAATTGCGGTGTTAGCATTCCTATCTCAAAAAATTGAGATTGATAGGGGAAAAACGTGTTTTAAAAAGTTGTAAAGCATCATCGATTTAATACGAAAAGACACCTTGTGGACATTAATGTGAGTAATAGGATAGTTAATACACGCATTTGTTTTTTCGTGATTTCTATACTATGATGTGACAAAATGATCTTAGAAAGGAAAATAAAACTAATAACAATATACCTTTATTTCAGATGTTAAAACTTCTCATCCTCAGCTGCAACGCACATTTGGATCCTTGTTTGAATTTCACGTTGCACACGCTGGAGCATAGAGTGTGAGGCTTGGGCACAAGCGCCCGTAATGCATCGTTAAAGGTTGCAATCTTTGTGGAGGTGTCATATACAGCTGCTGTTTCAGGTATCCCCACAGAAAAAAGTCCAATGGAGTCAGATCATGCGAACGTGGAGGCCAATCTTCGAAACCACCATACCCAGCTATTTTGGTTGCCGAATTCTCTGACGAGATACTGCTTCACTGGAAATGTCTTGTGAGCAGGCGCGGCGTCATGTTGCACATTGCGGTATCGTGTTAAGTTCGAAAGATAATCATTTCTCCATCCGTTCAAGTTTCGTGATGTTAGAGTGTAAGAAATCACTAAAAATGCGCTTTTTAACCGTTCTATTCTTCGCATTAATGTCTACAAGGTGTCTTAACCAATGATGATCTACAACTTTGTAAATCTCTTTTTTCCCTATCTGTTTTCATAATCGAGATAGGAATGCTAACTCCATAGTTTTCTTCTAGGTGGCGCCTCTAGGCAATTTCATTGAGTAGTGCAAGGCAACTTTACTACACCTAGACACCACTTTTATAAATAGCGCAGCAGCCGTTCTGAAGTTAAGAAAGTGACAAGGGACTTTAGTGGGCATACTGTATATTATCTTTTTAAATGGCTGCATCTGGCTGAGTAAGATGACATTCATAAACCACGAAATTCTTAAATTTATGTAAAAAACTGCATAGCTTGTTGATAAAGAAATGATACTGTCAAGTGGTAATAATGAGTTGCAATTATGTTTGCGAAATAATTTGCATTTGTTGCACAATGCTCAAAAAATGCGATAACTATAATTCCGATTTTATTAATGCAACAGAAAAATATAAGTACCGAATGTCAAAATGTAAAAATTTCTTGATAACTATATGTAGTTTACTTAAAAATCGCCATCTACATAGTGAAATAAAAGATTACATATAGAATATTTAAGATGTGAATGCAAAATCTTTAAAAACCAAATTTTAATGATATGTTAAGCACATATAAATTACAGAAAAAATGAACCAATAACTGCTAAAGAGGTAACTCCATTAATTATTTAGTTTGAAAACAATTAACGTTATTTTATTATTTTTTTGGCATTTTAATTTGTAAAACCCCCAGAAAAAATATGTACATACAATCGCGGTAAAAAATCTCCGGTGACCATAGAATTTTTTGTGATTTTGTAAGTATACTCATATGAAGGGGAATCTCAAAATGATACTTATATATTTTATTCATAAAATAGTTAGGAACTTATTTATGGAATAATAAATTAATATCAATAAATTTAAATGACAAATTAATTGCAAAGGAAAACGCATGTTTTCAAAAGTTTCCGGCCATCTTGATATGTTTGGAAATAAATGGTATTATAATAGAAAATAACTGTGATCAACAACATTTACAATTAGTATTTTTTCGTAATACATTTAGCAATAAGTACTGGAGTTCAGCGCCATGGCACCGATTCAATGAATGGTTGAAGATGGTCTATGGTAAGTTTTTTCGACTCTTCTTACAATTTTTGGAGAAATTCTGCTGAATTGGAAAATTTTTAATTCCGCACACGTTTGTCAAGTTCATTTCAGAGATTTTCTATTTATTCAGATCGGGTTATTGGGCTGGCCATTTCAAAAGTGGAGTTTTTTTGTGCTAAATCCACTGCTTGACGAGCTTGCATGTATGCTTTGGGTCGTTATCATACTGAAACAAATAGTTGCGACGAAAATATTTACTCCAATAAGGTAGCAAATGATCTTGCAAGATGTCCGTATGCATTGCACCATTCATCTTGCCGCGGATTTCAACTAACAGACTCACACATTTTTCCAGAAAATTCTCCCCACAAGATAACGCGTCCTCCACCATTCTTCATTATACGAATAACACATCTTGAATCAGATCTTCCGTTTTTAGATCATCGGGCGTAATGTCTGTCATCACAGAAATTCGATTCATCGGAAAATAGTACTTTTTTCCAGTTTTCACGTGGCCAGTCTTTGTGTTCCTTGGCAAACGCCAGTCGACCCCGCTCATTATTATTATTATTTTTTTTACTTATGAAAAGTGTTTTAAAACTGACTCTTCCGTAAAGTCCTACGTCACTTAACCGTCTTTACTCGGTAGACCGACTTATTTCGGCATTATTTTCACTCCGTAAATCACGGAATATTGCAGTTGCATTTTTATGCGGATCATCAACTGCCTTCCTTCTCATAATTCTGTCCACACGAGTAGCAGTTTCCGGGGTCACCCGAACCGCTGCAAATTCCGGAGGCTATGACCATCTATATATTTAAAAAGATATATACTGTTCAGAGTAGATTTTCCGATCTCTAACTTTAATGCAATCTCACAAGATGATTTACCCTTTAGGGACAAACAAATCACACATGTGCGTACTATAATTGTTGAACTTTTCATTTTTTAATTTCAGTTATGTTATTCTCGTTGATTACTTAACAAATACGGCCAAAAAATACTTTGCCTATAGCAAGAACAAACGAATAACGAATGGCCGGAAATTTTTGCGCACGCAAATTTCGAATTCCACCTCACCCTCCACCCCCTCTTGCATTGTCTCAAGCAAAAAAAAATGATCACGTGGTCAAGAGTAATTTGCATATTCCTAACTTTTGAAAAAATTACGCTTCTTATTCACTAGAACGTTCTGGCAAAGAAATCAAATAAACAAACTGGCTGGAAACTTTTGACCGCCACTGTATATTTGAGAATTTCTTAAATACTAGATATAAATAATTATTTCAAATATTTAAAAAAAATCATATGTAGGTACTAATTTGTTTTTGTCACATCTTGAATACGCATCGTACAGAGCACGACAAAATTCGCAATTAAATATTAATATTTTGGGAGGTTTCTTTTTTATTACTACGTCTCATTTCTTTTAAGCGATTTTTTGCCTAGAATAGCTGAATTTCTTCTCTAACAGGGATAGGGTTTTTTTTATCGATTTTGGTTGCAGATTTTATAAGAAGGTACATCAAGATTCAAACCAGTTCCGAAATTTAAGTTTTCTCATAAAACTATTTACATCCAAAATCAAAAAATTATAAAAGCTCGATTAGATACAGACCTCAGCTAACCCATGGTAAACAAATGAAATGATATAATAAATTATAATACATAATAATATAATATATAATAAAATATTGAAATGACTTCTTTCTGATCATTCGTTTCAAGTTATCAGCCAATATGCAAAATAAGAAAATTCAAGCGAACTTATTTTAGTTTAATTTTAATTCTGTTATCTGTATCGAAAACACAGCTAGCCAATAACATACTTATGAATTTTCGGAGTACTCTTGTTATCACTTTAGTGTTACATAACGATTTTAATAGTTTTATCTGCAATACACTCACTCCACAAAATACGTTTTTCCATATTAACACTATTCAACAAGACCTTTTAACGCTCATTTAGCATTTTTTTTAATAGAGCAATAACAACCTTTATTAAGGTTTAATGCGACATGGCAGAGTAAATGAAATGAAGAAATATGAGGCTTTTTATTCATATTTTCAAAATTCCTATAAAAATAAATATGTATTCAGTTATTAAAAAGAACATTTAATGTAACAATAGCACAGATAATCATAAACCAGGTCGATTGGTGTAAACTACTTTATTTTGTGAATTTCAGAATTTAGATTACTGTTCGGATTTTTCAGGACTAGTTTTAATAACTAGAAATGTTTTGTTGCAATGAGTTATTAAAATTGTGATTATACTTACTTATTTTAAAAAATTCTTCTTTCGCATCTCAAAAGTGATAGATTCAGGAAACGCATACATAATCTCTCAAACTTCGTGAAGTACGTGACTTCCACTATGTCCTCATAAGTTACAGACTATAATTTTGTTCTATTCTTTGTATGATCTCATATTAAATTGTCATTATAAAAGGTAAGCAAGAATAAAAAATATCAAACACTTTATACGGAAATCGTATTTTCTTTTTATTATGTCATAGAAAACAAATAAATTTATAAGTTAACTTTATACAAATAACAAAGTGCATTATATTAAAAATACAAGGAAACATAATAAATCAAGCATATATTATGAAGCTCTTTAAAACGACATCATTTTTTATTAATAAATTTAAAGAAATCGTTCAATCAAATGATATATCTAAAACAAAACAGTGTAAAACTAATAAATTCATTTCAGAAATTGCTGCTCATAGATTGATTCTTTGCTCCTTCCTATATAGACCGGAATCCGGCAGCACAGATGATCATCTCATCGAGTTCATGGATGAAATTCTAGGGTTAGTTAAATCCTGAATCGCATATTAAAACGCAATCGGTCTGCCAAGTCATATCTTGGTAGAAAGCACCTGAAAACCCCATTTAAGCGGCTGACTCGTAGGTTTACCATTGTGTTTTCTTGCTCCTAGTCCTGCATGTTCTCATACCTTTTGGTTCGGGAAAGCACAATGCTAAACCTACGAATCAGCCGCTAAAATCGTCTTTTCCGGTGTTTTCCACCAAGATATGACTTTGTCGACCGTTTGAGTTTTAATATGCCAGTCAAGATTTAACTAATCCTAGAATTTCATCCATGAACTTGATGAGGTGATTTTCTGTGCTGCCGGCTCCCAGTCTAATACAGATCCATTTATATTCTAAAAGCATGTGTTAGTATTTCCGTTAGTATATTTCAGATGGAAAATGCGTAAGACAGTTAAAAATACACATTAGGTAATTATTACCTATACTCGATTATTATGAGGAATGCGTTCGTGTAATCCTGTACATGTTTTGTAGAACTTATACAGGGCAAGTAATATATTAAAAGTTAGTTAAAAAGAAAATGCCTAAGATTCTTTTAACTTTTTTTTGTGTATCTATGTAAATGATCGACGAATGATACACACACAATAATCATTGGAAAGCATTTTCACGTGCAATCCAGTGATGCATATCATTTTTATTAAAATTTATTAAGTGTAGAATGATTGAAATTCTTTCAGACAAATTTAAGTTTACAGATAATAACGTATTGGAATTATTTTGTGCATTCCTGTGGTTATAATTCTAATCGTAACAGCACTGAAATTCACCGCAAAAGTTTTTTTTTTTTTTTTTTTTTTTGTTTCCCATGTGCCCATGTGCCTTAATGTAAAGGCGTCAATGTTATGCGTGACACTGTAACCCAACTAAAAGAGTTACGTACTTCATTTTCTATAAGAACAATAACATAATGAAATTGAATAATATATAAAGTGTCTTGGAAACCCAAGTATGTTTACGATACATGAAGAACGAGACAGTTATCCAAACTAACCGAAAAAAATTTACTACGTTAAAAAATTTCCTCATGTATAATTCGAAGATGTTCGTTTTTTCATTGCTCTCACTATATAAATGCACTGTTATCTTGATATCTTATTTTTGTATTTTACATTTTGTAAATGTTTTGTAAAAGTTTTTTTGCGTTAAATACAACACAGGAAATAACTTTCGTTTAATGAGCAAATAATCGTTTTTATCGTTTAATCGAAAACTCGCAATAAAAAAAAATATATTTACATTAATTTGTAAATATTTCTTAAAAATATCTCAAGCATATTAGTAACATTTTGTATAGTTTTACCGGAAGCTATTTTTCTAAAATTTGAAATGAACAAAAATAATCTCAAAAAGTAATTAATGTTTAAAGTAACATTTCGCTTTATTCTGAAACAAGTTCTAAATACAAAATATCTTGTAAAGTTAGAAAAAAATTCTTAGTATTGATTAGAAAACTCATTTTCTAGCATTCTTTTTCAATTATAGAAAATAAGAGAACTAGTAGTTTAATTTAAACTTAATCTAGCTTAGGTAATAAAACACAGACTTTTGTACATGTTTTTAGAAATTACATTTTTTTGTTTTCAAAGTTATTTGAAACAAGAAAAATATTTTAAAGAAATTTTGAAGAAATACTCCCTTCATCCTCTGCGACTAACTTGTTTTTTCTTAAAATTAATTTATTTTGTACGCTGTAGATTCATATATTAATCTTTAGAAAGACAAATTTATATATCGATTTGATAAAAAAATTAAAAAATATATAGTATTTTATATTATTAGTATTTTATATTATTAGGATGTGTATAGTATTTAAAAGACTGAAAATGATTTAAAATTATTTTTTCAATTTATTTCTAAAATTATCGCATATTATGTTTTGACATTAATTAATTATTTTTCTTATTAAAATTAAGATTAATTTTTTTTCTTAATTCAAAAAATGTAATTTTGGTTTCTTAGAAGCGTATTCTGATCCCACACTTTAAAAAAACTTAAAAAGTTATGATCTTGATTTTGATTATAGAAAACAACATCTAAGGCTATAGTCCTAATTTGTGGATACGCATGTATTTTGTAATTGAAGAATATATAGGGTGTCTCAAAAGATCGTTTACAAACTTAACATGCCGGTCTGTCATATCATGAAGAACAAGATTTACATAGGAACTTGTGTTCGAGAATGCAAACTGCGACCGCTAGAGGACGATGAGCGCAGGTGTAGAGGGAAAGAAAGAAAGGATATCCAAAGAGGTATTAATATGCTTTTAGTAAAGAGCATGGTTTAATTTACAGAAAGTGTTCAAAATTCCTTCCATTCGCCTCAATGCATGCTTCACAATGTCGACGCATGGATTCACAGACCAGTTCAAAATGGATGCAATTGCAAAATGCATATCACGGACACCTGCCGCGGCTTCCACGATTCTGGCGACGAGATCTATGTCCGATGTTACGGGCGTCTCGTACACCATGGACTTCATGTGTCCCCACAGATAGGAATTCAGGGAATTCAGGTCGAGAAATCGCGGTGGCTATGCGACTGGCCCTCTTCTGCCAATCCAGCGATTACAATATGTCCTATCAGGGTATTTTCGCACAGTGTAGCTAAAATGAGCAAGCCCTCCACCATTATGAAACTAGATGTTTCGGCGTGTAGCGGATGAAACGTCACCCATCAGATCGGGCTAGATAATCCCAATAAAAATCATCAACACTCTAAGTCAATATACAATCAAGAAAAAAAATTAAACGCATTAAGATAATAGAAAGTTAGTTAACGAAAATTGGACGTGGAACGAATGAGATTTTAAGAGCTCGAAGATTAGACATGTTAAGATCTTTTTAGACTTAAAAAAAGTCAAAATCCAAAACGCAGACTATCGTAGGTTCTTCTTACCGAAGAACTCTGAAGCCTTTTTTGAGTACATCTATGAACGAATACATAATACATACTCATTCCAACTCTGAACGAATTCTAAAATTTTCTGCATGTTTCCCTGGATAATACGGATATAATACTACATGATAACTGGTTGTTCTCTCAAGGAAGTACTTGAGAGTAATAACTTTATGTGAGTTTTAGGTCCCTGCATCAGGTCTCTGGTGAGTGGTTCTCCTAGGGCGGAGTTGCGCAGATACTCCCCGAAGTAACTTTTGATTTTTTCGTCCAGTGCATAGATAGTAGTTAAACACGCACTTAACCTTCTTCTGTACCTGGGCAGTCGCGTGAACATGGCCTCAAACATCGAGTAAGAGCTAATAATTTAATTGCTCCTTAAACTGTCATTTCGTCTTAAAAATAAGCCGTAAAGCCATAAAATAGGTATAAAAAATAAGCGCTTAGGATATTTGAATTCTCAGAACATAATACATGGCGGAAGAACATTTAAATAATTTCGTCACGCAAGTAAACAGAACATAATAACTAATTAAGTATGTATAAAAATTATTAAGAAAATTAAAATATTTAATATTGTTTTAATAAAAAATAATTTGGGGCAAATTAAAGTTGTGTTGAGTATTCACCATCAAGAAGCATAATGAATCCAATAATGTAAGGCAATAGTCAGAATTTGAAAGTTAAAAGGTGTCGATTCTATAGTAATACATAGTCAATACAGAAAAAAATTGAGAAAGTAGAAGAAATTGTGAACTAAAAAATAATGACATTATTAATAAGTGGAAAATAATTACACAAATAAATGCGAATGTTTTAGCAATGAAATTATAAATTTAAACCGTAATACATAAATTATATTGTAAAGATATGGATTGTATGGGTATCAAAAAGTGTATAAATTGCATTATAATTTTATATATGGAGCAATATGGATACTTTCCATATATAAATGCGCATTTACAGCAATCCATTAAGTATGTTTAATATTAAAAAAAAAACTAAGTGTAATTAACGTACTATTAGAAGTTATGTAATCGACAAAAAAAAATCTGTAAAAAGAATTAGAATAAAAATTTATCCAATATTGCTAAATTCGTTGTCGTGTAATAAAAGAATGGAATTAACAACAAAAAACTCAGAAGCATAAAATATCTAACCATGTTAAGCAATGACCAGAACTAAAAAAGTTCAAAAATGTTAATTTATAAGTAAACAATACAAAATATAATTGATAAAAAAATCAACAGTTTTATTCTAAACAATGCTGTATATGTGTTATACACAAATAAACACAAATGCTGCATAAGATTCATATAGTAATGTGGTACAGGTACAGATCATTCTGTGCGTATATTTCACACTGTGAATGAAAATAATATTATATTTTATAATTGAATTTCTAATTGGTCATCTATCTGCTGCAGTGATCAAACGTTCAGTGAAACGTGTCAGGTCAAAAATGTTCTTTGATTTCCAAAATTTCATAAAAAATATTTCAAATGTTTCTCCAGGTATCAGACAAAACGTCTAAAATTCGAACGTCCCTGGTAACTTTAGGTTCTACTGTGCACCTAAATGTCTTTTACAATTATTTATTACACCTGTAAAATTACCAATTGAAACATTTACATTACATTAAATGAAAAGATAGAATATATTGCTTACATTTGAATTGCAAATTATAATCATTTTTAAGAGTTCTCCAATATTTCGAAAAAAAAAAATATCTTTTTAGTATTGCTTTAAGTTGAAATTCTACCGTTTGATATTTTCTCTAAAACCTGTAAAGAGAATGATTGCTAAGCATTATCTGAAACATTTTCATGTTATTTTACTCTATCGCAAAACAGTTGTAAATGTATAGCTTTAAGGCTCAAATCTAAAATACAGCGTTTCAGCTTTATTTATTGTACCTTTTTACAGTAAATGCAGAACACTGAATAGGTTTCTATATTTCATTTATTTTCAGTCCTTTAGAAAACCTTTTAGATTATGGTTTCTTAAACTGCAATATCTGCTCTGAAGATTAAGAGACCTTATCAGATAACCGTAGTCAAGTCATTTATTTGGAAGTTTACGTGAGTTTTATTTCGTTTTATGGATCTCCTTCTTTCTGTTTGGTTTCTGTCACACACACACGCATATATATATATATATATATATATACTCAATAAAATAGTATTAATTTGGGGGATTTTATCATGGATCTTTATAATAAATTTTTATATGATCAATTTATATAAAATATTTTTAGTTTTCTAAATCCCAACTCATATCATTTTAATAAAATATTTTCTCTATTTTTATTTTGCCAATCTGTTATATATTTTATCACTATACATAATATTTTAGATATATGTAATTTATATACATGTATACACATATATATATATATATACTTGTTTATATATATATATATATATACATGTTTATATATATATATATATATATCAATATTTACGTCACATATACACTATATAGCCATTAACCACCGGATACTTCCAAGTTTAGACATTTTGACAAATATTTAAAAGTATACATGTCGGATTTTTCTGGAACTTCAAGATTGTGGTGATTTGATCAGATGGTCAAATAGGGGCTCAACAAAAAAAAAAAATCAAAGAAAAATAATAATATTTGGGAGCACCCTTTAATATAAAATGCACTAAATGATGTATCGCTATAGTTTACGAATATGTGGATATTGTACAATATGTGTGTTCATTTGTGTAAGAATGGCACATATATTCATAGAAAAATATCTTTTTATTTATCAAAAAATTCTTCCTTTTTTTTGTTTATATTATACAGTGTTTTTTTACCACATTTAAAGCCAGTTTCAGCACATTTGGCAAAATGTGGCAGAAATAATATAGTGCAATTGCAATGTAAATATAATGAACATTTAATGAAATATGAGCAGTTGTATGAAATATTTTTTATCTACGCATGCGCTAATAGTATAATTTTTTTTCATGTTTAATAGTCATCTCTATGGATCAACTCGTAAAAAATCCAGTGAAATATCGTGAACATTAAAGATATCGGCGATAGAATGAGCTGATTTTTAGTTGCTCTCCAAAAGCTGTGGAATGATATGGGGTTTTCCATAAGTTGTCGTTTTTAATTATTATTTTTTTCATTTTTTGTTGATGTTTTATTCCTTTTTCAGAAAACATCAAAACAAGCATATTCCAAGAAGAACAGAAGTATGAAAATCTAAGCATTTCTTCTAAACCTTCTAGTTTACATTCATTAAATACAAGCTCCTTTGCTGAAAGCCAGTTAATAAAAAATGACAAATTGCGGGGAATCCCTTATCATTCAGCAGCTTTTAGAGAGCAACTAAAAATCAGCTCACTCTATTACCGATCTTTCTGAATTACCATGATATTTTACTGGGATTTTTTATGAGTTACTCCATAGATTTGACTGGTAAATCATGTAAAAAAAACGTGTTATTGTGTGCGTGTGCGCAGCTAAAGAATATTTCATAGAACTGATTATATTTCATCAAATAGGTAACAGGTTTCCATTTCAACTGCATTATAGTATTTTTACTACATTTTGTCAAATTTTCTGAAACTGGCGTTAAATTTGGTAAAACACTCTGCAAGATATAAACAAAAAACTTTCAATTTTTTTTTTAACTAAAAAAAAATCGAAATATCTCCATGAATATACATTCTATTCTTACACAAATGAATGCACATATGGCACAGTATCCACATACACGTAAGCTATAACAATAGATTATTTCGTGTATTTTATTTTACAGTGTGATCCCAAATATTAATATTTTTCTTTGATATTATGTTGGCCACCTAATTGTCCATCTGATCAAATCCGCGTTGATAAATATGAAGTCAAACATATTCTTCATAATCCTCAAGTTTCAGAAAAATTTGACATGTATTATTTAAATATTCGATAAAATGTCTAAAATTGACAGTGTCCGGTAATAAATGGCTGTAAAATGTATTTTATCTATATTGCATAGTTTTTAATCGTGTTAAACGTGCTCATATATGGAACTTACATATGATATTCTATTAAAAGACAACACGTATCAAACTCAACATATTGTATTTTATTGATCTATTACACATAAAACTCATATAAAGTTCAATATTGCATGTGAAATATAGAAATACATTGCAAAGCCCTTTACTTTTCGAATATTCAGTTTAAAAATCAACCTTTCACATTTTAATGGTTCCGTACTTCAGAGTAAAAAAAAAAAAAAAAAAAAAAAAAAAAAAGATTATAAGATCACTCGGTTGTCCGTCTGACGCAGGCGTTTTTTTCTCGTAAACTACGAAAGGTGGAAATTTCAAATTTGGCAGAAGTAATAAAGCTATTGGCCACATATGTATAGATTATTAATCGTTCACAAATATTTTTTTTTACTTGAAAATAAAACGATTTTTTTTCTATATCGTGCGAAAGCCCTCGTAATGCCGAAATCAAACTTACATTTGTTTTAATTATAGGTATTATATTTTCAGAGCTATCGTCGAAAATGCTATAGAAAAATATATTCCCTCCATCTGTATGCAAATCTACTGAAACTAAAATTATGAAAAAATAAATTGGGGTAGAGGAAGTTTATTTAAACCTTATAGGAAAACTGTAGCAATTACCCTAGGCAGCATAGTTTTTGGATAAATCACATTTCTCCTTTACACACAAATTTCTCTTTGCGGGCGCTCACACTGTATAAAAAACAGATATAATTCTACAGATGCAAAGTTCAGAAATCTGTATACTTACAAAAATTTTATCTGCACTGTAGAAAAAAGATGTAAATCTACAAAACTAGTTTTTGTAAAGCTACCGAAATCTGTAGCTTTACAAAAGAATCTACTAAAATTACAGTAATCTTACTAAATTTTTATCTGTTACCCGAGTTGCAGCTACATAAAAAGTTCTAGGCACGCCAGTTTCTTACAAAAATTCTTAGTCTTGTAACCTTACAGACTTTTTATTTATAGTGAAAAATCGTATCTGTTACACGAATTTTTGTTGTTGTCGTTACATAAAATATTCTAAGCATCCCAATGTTCTAGAAAATCCTTAGTAACTTTACAGATTTTTTTAACAGTGTAGCAACAGTGTAACAGAGCGCTCGAGGTACCTGTCTCCGTTGAAGTATGAAAGGGTCCTTTACATTGACTAAAAAAATGTCTGTAATTATCCTAGATATTAACCTTTATAGACACGGATGTTATGGACATCCGTAAAGACACGAGCGGAGTACTATATGCGTCATCGTCTTGTAACGTCTATAATAACAACTTATTATTATTTTAGCAAAAATTTTTGAAATAGTAATACAGTTAATAATTAATATATTTATTGTACTGAACCCTGTGTGCTTGAGTATTCCTTGCACTTGCTCGATTATTTTCTTTTATGCTTACCAGAGCTTTTTTCCGAGAATTTCTCCTCTTGGGTCTAAAGAAAAACATGCTCAATAATGTTTTTTTTTTTCTTGTTTTTCTCTTTGTGGTAAAGTGACTAGTGTTGAAAGTATTACAAATTTATTAAATAACTATTAATAAATATTGTTAATACTATTAATTAATATCACTACTGTCTTAATTTTATATAGAGTCGTTTTGATACGAAATTTGGGTTGTTTCGTGTTAGAGCTTCGCTACCTGAAGCTGGACTCTAGTTAAAGTTTGTTGAGTTATGTGTAAAATCAGTAAATTTTTATTCCCATAATAACAAAAGAGCTTTTCTCTGTTTTTGTTAAGTATTTTATTTTTCAGAAACTTGAAATATTGTAAAAAATATGCAAAAACATTAAATCTTTCAACCGTTGAAAATTTGTGTAATATGCCTACAAATATAAAATTCAACTTATGGCTCGAGCTAGGTCATTACTTATAAAGGTAGTTTAATTATCTTTGTGAACTTTTTGACTTAATTTCTGACATGTCTGAGTGCAAGCCAAATCCATCCCATTCCTCTAATTCTCACAGATGCGATCGCGCATCACTGACTCTGAGTTACTTCAGCAGCTGTTATCGCTGTTATTTCATGCAGTTTTATTTAATTAGGTCACGGTTGTCAGCTTACAAAGTATAAATATGTGTGTGAAATCTTGAATTAACGGATTTGAGTTGAATCCTACCTCAGATATGTTCTTCAAACTATATGTTCTTGCTTTGGATTATAAGCACGCTTTGCTACCTCGGTTTGGACATTTCTGTCTTGTTTTAACGTACACTGTAAAACATAAAGTTATTGAAATTTTTCTAGGAAACTCGGATTCCTAGAACTTTTCACGTAACAGCAACAACAAAAATTCATATAACAGATACACTTTTGCACCGTAAATCAAAAAATCTGCAAGGTTAATAAGACTTTTTTAGGAAATTGCGATGCCCAGAACTTTTTATGTAACTGCATCCCGGGTTACAGATACAATTTAGTAAGATTACTGTAAGTTTAGTAGATTCTTTTGTAAAGCTACAGATTTTTAGATTTACATCTTTTTTTTTACGGTGTACAGATAGCATTTTAGTAAGCGTGCAGATTTCTGTAACTTTGTATCTATAGAATTACAGATTTTTTTTTTTTTTTTTTTTTTTTTTTTTTTTTTTTTTTTTTTTTTTTTTTTACAGTTAGGAGTGAAGAAGTTGGAAAGAAGTTGATTCATCGAATGTGAATAAAATTATTTTGCGAAAACCACGGGTTCCTATTTAATAGTGACATTTAGGACAGTTGATTCCTAGCAAACGATTTTCTGAGATACAAATTCTTCGACATCGAAGCCATCCTGGGACGTTCCTGTGTACCACCCTGAGAAGAAATTTAAGATTGTTAAAGTTAAATTTACATTAGTAGTTTTGAAACAATTCTTGCTCGACGATAAATATTTTGTCAAAATGATGCAGATGTTAATAGTAGCTATAACATGTCGTACTGTAAATTAAATACCTAAGTGTACTATCGTTTGCAATCGTTTGTTTGCTAGTACAATTTTTGCATTTATCCGAAAATCCTTTTCCGATGAAAGGCATTTCATCAAGAAAGAAAAATCATGCGTCTTACATGAATACGAAATAATTTCCAAGACATTCAGAATACTTCACAGTTTATTAAACTGGTAGATGATGTTTAAATGAACAATTAATAAAAAGCATAACGTATTTGAAAACCCAATTTCTGCTATTACCATCAATAGTCGGAAAAATATCAGATTCTTTTTCGTGCAGCTCTGTATCTGATCTATAGTTTTGTATGTATACTTGATAGTATGCTAAAATTTAGTTCAGTTAAAGGCATAGCACATTTCAAAATTTCCATTCAGCAATTTCGGTCAATAAATTGAATAGTACTTGAGAACATCTGATGTGCAACCCTGTATAAGATATGTTGAGTTTATACACACCAAGATTAATAAAAAATAGTTCGATTTGAAAACGCGTACCACAACTGAAAACGCACTTTCAGCAGTTATTGTTCATAGTCACATTAATCGCCTTTTATTACACCTGAATGATATATATATAACATTAAGTATGTTTAAAATAGTGTAATATCGTTCAAATTAACCTCAAACGATTTTTCCCCATCGAACGTAATATAACGTAATTCTTTTGAGTGTCTCTGTAAGTGCTACATGTTTCATTTTCAATACCGAACATGCGATAGTGATACCGAATAATATCTATGAATTTCACAACAACCATACAATATTTGCTCGACATAAAGCAAGGACGAATTGACACGGCAGACAGACAGTCAATCCGAATTCATAGACACATTTTGGTAACTCTTTTTTTTTTTTTTTTTTTTTTTTTTTTTTTTTTTTGTACTGAGTAGCAGGTATAGAAATATTATTTATTCACAAACAAGACGAACATATTTATAATATTTAACATGTTTAAACAAAGCATGCGTTCCTGTTTAATACCTTTGCATTACATCAGAATTTTCTTAATATTTATATATTTTTTTAGAACATTTCACAATATGCGTCTACCATTTTAGCATTCCATACTGGTACGGTGAATGGTTATGCCTAATAAAGAATGTAAAATTATCTAAATTTACGATTGAATAAGTATTGCTAAATTTCTTTAAAATATAAAATTATCCTGTGCATATTTCATCAGAATTAATTACTTAAAGAAACGATAATATAACGTGATTTAAATAAATTTTACGTTGCTCAAAATGTAGAATTATTCAGTCAATTGATTCTTCGAAATTTAATTCCCAAAAATTCCGTTATACAATTTTTGAATTAAATATTTCGTGACTAGCATAACATAATTATTGCTTTGTAGCGACAGGGGAAATAACATTTCTTTAAAATTAAATATATGTAAGGGAATTGGAATTAAACTTAATAGAAAACAACTTCGAGGATTCCAAGCAGTAGACAAATCAACTAAATGAATTACTATATGGTACTACTTAATTAGGTAAAGTACTTGTTACCATGGGAAGATTTTATTGTGTTAAACAGAAATTATGTTGATTTTGGTTTTTACTTTTTTGAACAATGCAACTCAAACTGTTATTTTATTTTATGTCATATAATATAAATTTTACGTTTATATTGAATCAAATTTTCTTCCACTTAAAGAAAAAATTATCTAAAATATTTTCCATTTTATATTTAAGTGAATTTTAAAAGTTTTGAAATACGCGAAAAACTTTCTAAAAATGTTCTAAGTTACGATTTCCAT
Source organism: Maratus speciosus (assembly GCA_963932465.1). Taxonomy (NCBI): domain Eukaryota; kingdom Metazoa; phylum Arthropoda; class Arachnida; order Araneae; family Salticidae; genus Maratus; species Maratus speciosus. The sequence goes on from OZ010791.1 coordinate 423,930,119, forward strand.
GGATTGTGAGGGCTATAAATTTGAAATTTGACTTGGTTCCTATTTTTGAGATGTAAATACACGCAAGTAGAGTTTTTTTAAATTTTTAATTTATAAGGATGCAGGAGAAAAAAAAAATATCTAAACTTCCGATATTTAGCGGTACTGGAGTGATTAGTAGCTTGGCTTGAAATCTGGCATAAGGTTTACAATTAAAATGCAAATGCCGACAAAGAATAGTTTCTAAAAAATCAAAATTTAAAAGAGAGAAATAAGCGAAAAACGTTCTAAATTATTATATCTATGGGATAATACATAATAGTTGTTAATTAATTCTACATTAATTTCAAAAGCACCCAAATAACAAACTGCATATTTCAACAACAACGCGTTCAAAACCGCAGGTCTTGCTACTTAAAGAATATTTTGTGACTTGGCAATTACGCATCACAGGGGTATTATTACACCTTATTATATTATGGATGAGATGGGATGGTTTCATAAAGGCCACTTATGGATTTTAAGACCTAAAGGAAGGATGTCTTGTGTGAAGGTCTTTCAAAAATTGTTTTCGGCTCGTATTCACGTTCGATTTGAAGAAAACCACCAAAAACTCCTGACATCCAGTTGGACCGCAAAAGAGATTTTGCACAGGAGCTAATATTAAGTTAAGTCCTTTCTACAAATACATGTACGTTCAATGTTCATATAAATACTATTTTCTGCAAAGTTTTATTACTAAACAATATTATTCAAATGTAAGCAACAACATTCATATATTCATGCTACATAATTTGCTAGGAACAAAATATTCTTTAACAAAAAATGTAGAAACTAGAAGAGATTTGCGAATGAAAAAATCACAATTAATATGACAGCTTTACTTGGCTATGCATTATCTCTTAACTTTTTACGGTCAAAGTGTCAAAGAGTGTTTACATTTTTTACATTAGATAATTAAGGTAGAATATACCCCGTTCGGTCAATGTGTTATAAAGAACATTATTAATCAGACAAAAGTGGATATCATCACTTTTTTTTTTTTTAATTTGAAGTGGGTACAATTTTTAAGTTGTAAACGACCACTATTTTAAAAATTTCGTACATATTATGAACTAAACGTTTATTCTGATCCCAACGACTGCATTGGTGGTATCTCATGGTAAACGGGTTCAAATAAACGAAAATCAATCGGTTTATTTACATTGACTGTAGATAAAAGATAATTAACTTTATTTAATTAAATGAACTTTCTGTTTAAGTTCGATATATATATATACACTCGTTTATACACTGGTCATCAAAATTAAAGGATAATGAGAAAAATTATGCTCACTAAATCAATGTTGCAACCAATGCCCAATGCTGCAATTATTTATGTTAATTAAATACAATTGAACTCAAATTTGCCCTTCCGCGCACACGTTAGCGTAAAAAATATGCAAATTAGATGATTAAAAATGCGGTGCGCAATGGACATATGTTGTAATTCTTGTCTGTAGTGTTGTTTAAAGTGGAAGTGATGTCTGAATGTAATCAGTATTCATTAGTTATGGCTCAAAGGCATTATTTAAGTTAAGGTCAAAAGTTACGAATAATTGGTAGAATCAAGGAAGTTAAAAAACAAATGGAGGTCGCCCAAGATTTGAATATCTCTCAAAGTGTCATATCAAGAGCTTCGAGCCGCTTTTTAAGCACTGGATCCGTTGACAGACAGCCTGATCAAGGGAAACCAAGAGCAACAACTGCGTCCGAAGACCGTGTTTTGTCATCGTGGCTCGAAGAAACCGCGAAGTGACTACAAGAGATTTAGTTTCAGACAGTCAGGGTGCCACAAGAAATCGAATTAGCCGTTCTACTGCTGCACGGAGACTTAACGAAGATGGCATGTATGCGACAAACCAAAAGTTTTTGTCCCACTCACTTCAGCTTCACAAGGGGGCCGTTTAAACTGTTGCACTCCTCGAGTTCAATGGACGCAAGAAGAGTGGGCTCAAATATTGTTTACTGACGAGCCCAGATATAGTCTGAATACTCAATCTACACGTGTTTTGATCTAAAGAGATGAAGGAAGGCGCAACTTGCCCTTCCCTTGTCCGTAAAAATCCCGTTCGAGCCCAGTCTTCTTGACTCCATTGAACATGACGACAGCAACAGTATAAACGGGACTCTTGGGAAGCTGGAATGAGTGGGACACAAACTTATGGTTTTCTCGCATACAGCTCATCCTTGTAAAGCCTTCGTGCAGCAGTCGAACTGCTGATTCGAGTCCTTGTGGCAGCCTGAATGTCTGAAACCAAATCTTTTGTAGAAGCTTCAGGGTTTCTTCGAGACACAATGACAGAAAACGATCTTCGGATGCAGTTGTTGCTTTTGGTCTCCCTTGACCAGGCTGTCTATCAACGGATCCAGTGCTTAAAAAGCGGCTCGAAGCTCTTGATATGACACTTTAAGGGATATTCAAATATTGGGCGACCTCCATTTGTTTTTGATCTTCCTCGATTCTACCAATTATTCGCTGCTTTTGACCTAAACTTAAATTATGCCTTTGAGCCATAACTAATTAATACTGATCACATTCAGACACCTCATTTACTATAAACAACACTACAGACCACAATTTCAACATACGTCCATTGCGCATCACATTGTCAATCATCTAATTTGCATATTTCCAACGCTAACGTACCCGCGGAAGTGCAATTTTCACTTCAATAGTATTTAATTAATATAAATAATTGCAGCATTGGGCATTACTTGCAACATTAACTTAGTGAGCATATTTTTTCTCATTATCCTTTAATTTTGCTGACCAGTGTACATGACAAAATACAAAATGACACCAAAAATTTAGAAATAACAAATATATATATAAAAGTTAAACGTTACGGTGATAATAAAACAAACTATAGATTTTGTAATATGTACTAAAGAAAAATTCTTAGAAAGTGAAAGATAGGGGGCGGTGGAGATTTATCGAAGCTATTGATATCTTTCACGCAAAAGGAACTTATCCAAAAGTTTGGACTTTGTTTTACGGAACATTCAAGTGATTGCAGGGTCAGTTTTTTTTTTTTTTTTTTTTTTTTTTTTTTATCTGACTAGAGAGTTCAGAAAATATAGTAGGATTTCAGTTTTATAGAAGGAAAAGTTTCAGTTTCGAGAGATAAGAAATGATAAATTTGTTTCAAGTACTCAGTTTCTTTTGTTTATGTACAATACGAAAATGTAGAGTTTTTCGATGTAAAAAAGTATAACTTCCTTAATACAAGAATAAGTTAAACGAGCTATTTCTACCATCATGAGAGATTTGTATTTTAAATTTTACTTTGTTTTTACTCCTTTTTATAAGCTACAAAAATGACGATTATGTCTAATAGGAGGAAAATATCCATTGTATTCTGATGTTCGTAAAATTGTACGAAAAATATCGATTTATTACAGAATAAGATAAAAAATTTAAAGCATAGGTTAGATTCAATAATGATGCGAGCAATGACAGCGTTAGTAACATTTCTTTAGAATTGGGAGATATTATAACCGCAATATTTTTCAGAAATAGCTTCCGATTAATCTGTATAGATTTTTTCTCTTCGTAACTTACCTGTGTTAAATGGAATGTATATATGCTCTGTATACTTTTGAACCTTCACGTTTAGTATTCTTTTATTTATATTCATTACATGGTTATTAGTCATCTTAGGCTGGTTGCTTTTCAAATATTTATTTCATAATTAAATGTATTGATTACATAATTTTATTATGTATAAATATAATACCTCTCTTTCTATATAAATATATAAGTGTGTGTGTGTTTGTTTGTTTGCCACTGTATCTATACATAGGGTGTCCGAAATGTATCTTTACACAGTATCTTTAAAAAACCATTAAAAATAAAGAAGGAATGCTACGCACTTACGTTTTAACTTCCTACAGTCTTTACAAAGAAAAAAGTATTGGATTCGTGAGAAAAATCGACTTACGGTTTTCGACTGATTTATACTCTATAAAATGTCATGAAATCCATTTGACTGTTACTAGAAAATGTTTGTCTTTGAGTCTGTCTGTTTGTCTGCGACACTAATTTTAAGAGCGCTCTATCTCAAATTATCAGGATTTAGTTAGACGTTGACATAAGTTTTTACCGATTTGGTGTCGGTGTTAAATATCCAGTAAATGGCGCTGCTACGCTGTATTTTACACGATTTTCGCAATAGCTTTATCTTAAAACTTAATGCACATATTATCATCAAATTTAATATTAAGTTAGGCGTTGATATAAGTTGTTGCTGATTAGGTTTCGGTGTAAAGCACTCAACAGGTGGCGTTTCGATACTGCATCTTGCAGGATTTACATGATTTTAGCGATAGTCATATCCTAATAACTAATGCAAGGAATTTCGTGGAAATCCATATTCTGTTAAACCTTCAAAAAAGTTCGTGTTGATTAAGTATTCGTGCAAATCTCATAACAGGTGGCGCTGCTATGCTGCATTTTTGACGATTTTCGTGATAGCGATATCTCAAAAACCAATGCACGGAGTTTAATTCATTTCTGTTACACTTTCACATACATGGATTCTTATTAGGCATGGGTTTATACGGCGTATGTGTCGCGTTTATGCTCTTTTGGGTTAGGAATGTTGGTTGCTAACATCTAATAGGGTGGGTGCCGAAATTCAATGATTTGCTTCGATGTGCGTTGCTTACATCTTTGTTTTAAATGCGTACAATTCAATGAATCTTTATCCTTTAGAATCTTCATGATGGACATATGTTGTCAATTAATTTTTGCACTGTGATAGCGATTTTGAAGCATTAACTTGTATGTGATAGAAGAAAGTTTAGGAATTAGTACATCCGACAAGTTTTGTATGTTCCATAAAGAATATATATATATTTGGAATGTTTTATTCCACTATTTAAATGTGTCTCATGAAAAACATCCAGTCTAACGAAATCTCTAACCACGTTCTATAAAGCATTGCAGAATAAACTGTCTAGATGGCTGCCGTAATTCGAATTTTCAGTTCATCAGTGTTAAGAATTAGAATTGGTAAAAATTGTTTTTGAGTATGCCCAGAAAAAAAGCCGAAAATTGTTATGCATGGAGATCTAGGTGGCCAAGGTATTGGACCTCCTCTTCCAATCCAGTTATTACTTCTTTAAAAAAAATGATATTTTCTTTGCGGAATAGCAAAAACCATTGTTTGTTTATTTATCCATTTTTAAATGTAAAGATACAAAAATATGCACAGTTTTGGAAACTGAACTGTTTCTAAATAAACATTCAATCTCACACTATTTGTATTAATTTATTTTTTAAGGTATATATTTAAAATAATACAGGCTTCACTTCTGAAAAGAAAATTATCTTAAAGTATTCCGTCAAATATATCCAAAATATTCACTAATGAAAAAGCAAAAATAATATATCTGTACGTATTGTTAGTATCTTAAAATTCCTTTATATATTTTCCATATTCATTTAATTTATGAACGCTCCCTTTTATCCACTGTAGTCGCATTAAGCGATCTTCACAGTTGGGTGATTTCTTTTGAATGAAGAGAGAATTTCCTTTTTGGAAACATTAGCCTTTTCACACATTTCCTGCTTTGTTTTCCCTAGCGCATCAACAAATAATACCCCAAACTGAATTGATTTTTCTTCTGCACTTTTTAATGTTCTTGTTGGGGTTTTTTTTTAGCATTTCTTTCTAGCTATTATTAAATTGCTTTAGCAAAATTATATTTTTAAAAATGATTTATCGTGCTTACAACTTTTTAAGTACTTAAATTTCAAAATATACAACCTATATATATACATATATTGTGTGTGTGTGTGTGTTTATGTAGGTCAGTGGGCGTGTAATGTATCTGACTTTGAGTTTATGTTTAATATTTTCCTTTTCGAGAATTGGACGGAAGGGCAATTTTAAGTAACACCAGTTTGTCCCAACACACATAAGTCCAGGTATGTCGCGCCCAGGTGTAATAGACACTTCTAAACATTTAGATTTAATTATCTCTTTTTTCGACATATTCGCAGTATAATACACGCCCATTTCTTTAGAAATAGGATGAAGAAATCTCTATTATACAGTGTGTCCACTCTCAACAGTGTGCAATGGCTAATTCCTAAACCGTTAGACATAGACATATAGTTCCAATTACAAAAATGTCTTAAATGAGGTAAAATAATAATAAATAAATAAATAAATAAATAAATAAAAATAAAAAAAATAAAAAATAAAAGTGATTTGGGCCAGTAAAAACTTTTCTTAAAAAAAATACGAACTTTAAATTTTATACGATCTCCCGGTTCTATCAGTTATGTTTCTTAAAATATTCCTCTTACACTGACAAGTAATACAAAAAAGTCCCGTTATTCTACGATTAAAATTGATTCAACAATAGCTGTTTCCAGTTATAGTATATTTTTCGCTGCAAATTAGGGGTCTTGCACAAATTTAGTTGAAATATAATTTCGTCAGATGTATTTAAACAAGTGGGTAAGTGTGATCACAGATCGCACAGAGGGTTTCGTTTAATATTCCTTTCAAAACACTTTATCTTTTTGAAAAATCTATTACTTCCAAATTTCGCAACCAGGAGGCGCACTCGATTCTAAACAAACATCTATCCGAACGAAATCCCGTTTAACATACTATCCGCAGATATATTAGTCAAGGGGATTGGGCCCATAGAACTTGAGATCAGTAGGCGCACCTGGCGGTAAAAAAATGTAACTAAAATATGTAAGGCTATGGTGCACAATATGAAAGAAGTACCGAAAATTTCATGTCTCCAACATAATTAGGGGCTCACTTAGAAATAATTGTTTAAAATACACATGTGGGAGTTACCGACATTTATTCTTTTGCGAGTTAAACCGATTAATTAAATAATAATTAATATTTCAGCTTGTAATTAAGATAGGACTTAGAAATAGGTATCAATAAAATCAGCGAGAAATTTGACATCGGAGCGCCATAAAATTTAATCAAAAAATTTAATATTTAAAAAGTTAAAATTCCGTATTAAAATATGCTATTAAGAAAAACCGCAGCGTCGTCATGTCTACCTGCTTTGAAATCTTTTGAATTGAAATCTTTTTTTCTTGTCTTTCCAATTAAAGAAAATAAATTTTTATCGATCGATTTTTAGTGGATAGTTTAACTTATACACATCGCAGAAATGTGAACTTTATACCAAATGAAAGTAGATTTTTTTTTGCGTCTGTCTATTCCATTTACAAATTTCTCGGACGAATATTTTCTGATATGCGATTTCGATTTAAAATGCCCACTTAGTTCGTCGGCTTAATTTCCTCCGTGGTAACCATGCATTGGCTGATTTTACTGGCAACCCTTAGGAGAAACACGGATGATTTTGAGAAAGTTCATTTGAATCTGCGTTAAAAAGGTGGATTGGTTAATTTTAGAAGTTAATTAGCCCATAATTCAGTTAATTACCAACTTTTTCAAAATTTTATGATTTGTTGTTTGATGTGAGGTGTTCATCTATAAGCACCCGAAATTTCAAATCTCTAACATGTATAGTTTCTGAGAACGGGCTCTGTGATAGATAGACGGACAGACAGACAGACAAAGGAGTGAGACGAATAGGGTTTCGTCAGATGAACGAAACCCTAAAAATGGTTGAGCGTAAAATTAACATTGGAATATAAATTTGAAATCTTTAATCATTCTCACATATTAATGCGAATTTACAATTTGTAATAAACATATAGAAAAAAAGAAAACCAGAATTTTTGTTAAAAAAAATTATGAAAATCAACAACCTTAATTCTTTACAAAGTAATACATATTTTAAAATGTTATTAGATTACACTAGCCTGCAAAAGTTGGGTTATGTCATGTTTTTAGGATTTTGATAATTGCTTCTTGTGTATTCTGTACCGTTGAATCCGAAATTGACCTTTATTTTCTACCATCACGTAAAGATTTTTTGCAAATCGTAAATTTTAAAGTTAAAAACAGAAAAAAATAGCGAAAATTTGATGCTATGATATAGATGTTATTGTTGTGTTTTTAACTTTTGATAAATGATATTTATGTATTTTTACCGCTGAATCGAAAAATGACTTTCATTTTTAAACATCACGTCACATTTTTTCGCAAATTGTAAATTTCTAAGCTACAAAATTTCAAAGTTAAAATTGAACCTTCGCCCCCATTTCATCGGACTCTCAGCTGTTCAGCTGTAGGAATCCCAGTATAAGCCAAAAAAATTGAATAAATTATTGAATTAAATTAAATTAAAAAAGTTTGACATCTCTTTTATAGTATCAGATTTTCGCTATATTTTAGCTTTTACATTTACGATTTGAAAAAAAAAAAAAAAAAAAAAAAAAAAAAATTCTATCATGATAGTTAAAAATACAGATCCTTTTCAGATTAAGTCTAAAAAAATACAAGGTGGCCATAATTAAACTGATGGCATGCAGAGTGTTCTGCAGCGCGATCTAATTGCGAGTAGCGCCAAATTTTGTAGGAAGATTAAGCGAGACGGAGAACGAAGGATTCCGCGAAACAAAATTTAGTTCCAAAATTCACCGCCAGGGGAATATGTGGCGCTGTGTATCCGAAAAAGAGAATTTCAAAAAAAAAAAGAATCAATACTGAAATAAAATTACAGTTTATTTAGCATATCCAACTCAGTTTCGATGTGGCCGCCGTTTTTGTGGACCACATATTGCATTCTGTGCACAGCATTTACAACAGCAGAGAATAACATGTCTGCAGGAATCTCCCGTACAGTTCGCGATATGTTATCCTTCAACGTAGTCAGTTACTGGACACCTCCGTGATAGACCTTAGACATTAGGTAATCCCACAGCCAAAAGTCGCAGAGTGCAAGATCAGTGGACCAAGGTCGCATTACAGTTGGAAAACAGAGGCTAATAACTCTTTCTGTTGTGAATTTCTGTCGTAACAGCTGCTGTACATGCAAATCAATTTGTGGAGGGGCTCCATCTAGCATGAAAATGATTTTTTCCAGGTACTGCCTTTGCTGAAGTGCCGGAATAAGAAAGTTGTTTAGCATTTGGCGATATTTGTCTCCGGTAACAAAACAAGTTAGAGGTCCTGTCGGAGTAATGTTCTCATAGAAGAATGGACCTATGATCATATCTGCTATGAAACCACACCAATCAGTTATCTTTGGTGAATGCAAAGGAATTTCTTTGAATGCTCTTGGCGACTTGTTACCCCAAATTCCGCAGTTCTGGGTATTTACAGTTCCATTCAGGTAAAAGTGAGTCTCGTCTCCCCATAAGATTTTCCAGGGCCAAGCACCATCCAACTCCATTCTGGCAAGAAAAGTGAGAGCAAAAGTCAATCGCTTATCATGGTCGGTGTGACGTAAATCTTGTACACGGCTGATCTTGTACGAATAAAAGTGGATAATCTTTCGTAGGATTTTCCATACCGTACAATAAGGCATATCCAAATTCCGAGCTATCCACGAGCGCTGGAATTGGTAGCGACATTGTCTGGTGCTCTGTCGACAATCGCCGTTGCCACTACTTTGATTGTATCCTGTGATACGGGTTTTAGTCCTCTGCCTGACTGAACATTTAGAGAACCTGTTTTCTCAAACTTCTCAGCCATTTCTTTTAACCGTCTCGCTGCGCAACCCGAGAGTTTCTCGGGCAACGTAAAAGTAGCAAAATTTGCGACATCGGGGATGCATTTTCTCATTCTAATTAACCCTCCTTGATCATTCCCACCAGTTTTTTTTATTGTAAATTTTGCCTTATCCAATCGGAGCATTTTCCCGATTAAATCAGACGAGAATTTTTGTTTTGAGAAATCGATGGCAAAATAGTAAAAATTTTTAAAAGACGCTCGTCGCGAAGACATTAAGAACGCATTTTTGAAGCTATTTTGATAAAACAATTACGCAGCGAGAGGGTTAAACCATTAACTGACAAAAGACCGGTAATTTTACGCATTTTTTGTGGTTTCTAAAAGCATGAAGGGCGGCTGGCGCATCCACTGGTTTAGGTAAAAGAATTTGACTTGTAGAGCTCACTCGACTAAAGAAGGAGACATTATGAAAGATAACTTTCAATGAAATCTCTTCTAACAGTAGCACATTATATTTTAAAGCCGAACAAGCTGTCACTGGGCCAAAAGATGTAACGTGAAGATTCAATAAAGAACTTCTTCTTTTGCTGTTGCATTCTGTGGGGCTCTGTAAGTGAAATTGCAGATAAAGATCCTTCGTCCCCCGTCTTGCTCAATCTTCCTACAAAATTTGGCGCCATTCTCGCAATTTGATCGCGCTACAGAACACTCTGTCAGTTTAATTATGGCCACCTTGTACATAAAAGCAATTATCAAAAGTTAAAAAATACAGCCGTATGCTCTATTTTATAGTATTCGATTTTTGTTATTTTTTAACTTTGACAATTTATGATTTGCGAAAAATCCTGACATGATGGTTAAAATTTAAGGTAATTTTCAGATTCAGTGCTAAAAAAATGCATAAAAGTTGAAGAACACAACCATATCAGTCTTGTATTATCTAATCTAAAACTTTTTCTTAAACTTTTTGGTGGTAATCTATCGGATTTTTTTTTAATTATTATTATTATTTTTTTTTGCGTTAACCTGGAAAATAAGCATAAATGGTAACCACCGAAAATCATAATAATATTAGATTGTCATCGGATTTTCGTTAATATGTAAAATTTAATCTTGGTCAGATATTTGAAAGAGAGTTAAAGTTCGAGTACAAATTTTGAACTGGAAAAACATACATACAGTCATTGAAGTTAATTAAAAACTTATAAAAAAAACATATTTTTGTTAAAAGAAATCATGCAAAGAAACAGTCTCAAATCTTTACAAAATAATACATATGTTAAAATACAATTATTTTAGCCAATCTGAAACTTAATAAAAGGCAACTCAATAGTAATATTTATGAGACTTTTTTTCTAAGTGCTTGAAATAAGTTCATCGAATACTTTAAGCGTTTAAGCGTTTGGTATATGACCCCTCAAAGCCTTCCAGTACTCATTTGTGTGCACATGCAGGAAAGTGGTATAAGTCATGCATGTTAAAATTTCATAACTCGTTCTTTAGTACTATCTGAATGAGAATTATTATCTTTTTTCTCTTAATTATCAGTGTAATAGAAAAATTTTACTAAATGTAACTTATTGGTACGAAGGACCGTATAAAAATTTAAATTTCGTAATTTTTTAAGAAATGTTTTTATTGACCGAAATCGCTTTTAAAATATTTCTTTGCCTCATTTAAAACATTTTTGCACTTGGAACTATATGTCTATGAAGAAACTATATGTGGAACTATATGTCTGTTGAGAGTGGACACTAGGGTGATCACAAGCAACATGGGGCAAAAATTAACGTTTTATTCGAGGGGACCCTCCTAAAAGGTGCCAATTAGTAGAAAATGAGATTGGCAAAGTTTCAGTTCAAAAGAATAACATTAACCCGTGCCTCATCAAGGTTGAATTCTTGAAAATTTGCAATCTTTAGCAAAACTTTGTCGTTTTTCCTTCTTTAAGCGAAAACTATTTGTTTTAGAAACATGATTCTTGTTTTATTTCATAGAAACAGTTGTTGCCTTGAACTTTTACTCTCATCAAAACTTATATTTAATGAAAATTTAGTATTTTTCAGGTCATCTCGTGAACCATACCCTCAAACTCTGAATTTTTGAAACATAAGAGAAAAATGACAAATTAATAATTTTATTACTTTTGATATACATATATATTTTTTTTGTATTTTTTTCATTAGTAGGCAAAAATAAGTAAACCATTTTTGTAACTTTAAAAATATTTCACGAATTATAATTGATTAATAGTGTCTATTAAGAAAGAATTTCTTGATTTGTATTGCAGTTGAACCTCTGAATTTCACTTTTTATTGCAAGACTGTTTTTGTTACCTGCTATCGCTATTTATTTTTAGAATTGACGAAACATTCCGTAAAATCCCCTCCCCCTTTTGCTATGATGGCAGAAATGTAATTATTTTTTAATTGGCCAGATGTCTTATCAAATCATCGACAGTAAGCTACCAAGTAATTGTCAAGTTTTATGTATTTTATTTTATCATATTCGCAAAATAAAACTGAACGTCAGAGAAGCTACTAGACTTAGATTACATCCACCAGTTAACCACAGACATTAATTTTAAGTAGAAGTGCAATCGAATCCGCAAATAACTATTTCGCAAACAAAGAACTGAGCTCATCAAAATAAAAATTCCGGTTCAGTGGGAACTGTTGTTCACTGGGATGGAAAACTGCTTCACACTTTTTTTAATAAAGAAAATGTAGAGTAGATAGACGTTTTAATAAGTCTTGGGGATGGAGGACAGTTACTACGAGTTTCACATCTTGAAAAATGTATCGGAATAATTCATGTGAACGCTGTATTTTCAGAAGTTGAAGAGTGCGAGGAAGTTGGTAAAATTCATGCAATATCTTTTGATACGACTGCAGTAAATACCGGTCGCCTCAGAGGAACCTGCATTTATCTATAGCAATTGTTAAAGGAAAAGTCTTCTGTATTAACCATGTCGCCAGCATAATTTAGAAATTATCCTAAAAGCTGTCTTTGATGTGGTCATAATCACAGCCCCCTCAGCCAGATATTTGAAAAACCAATTCTGATTAGGCGTTCTAAATTAAACCATAATAAAAATGCTACTGAAGGTGAATTACTAGATATAAATAGTTAATTCAGAAGAAATTTCAAGTTATCGTTCAAGACCTTTTATAAACAAACATCTCAGGGATGATTATAAAGCGTTTATCCAAATTTCTTTAATTTTTATAAGACTCCTTCCTGAAAAGACTTTTTTTCAGAGTACCTGGTGCTTTTAATCATGTGAGATGGATGACACAGGCCATTTATTCTCTCAAAATATATTGTTTCAAGGATAATCTCTCTATAACCAATATAGAAAAAGAAGGTATTAGAGAACTTTGCTTATTTCTAATCAATATTTATGTAAAAGTATGCTTCAATATACCCCATCCCACTTTGTACCCCAATCCAAGATCTGCAAATAATAAAATCACTTAATAATAAAATGCATTTGAGCATTATTTCTGTTCATTTTTATACTTTCTTTGCTCCCCTTTTTTTAATTATTTCAGTTTAAAATGCGATTATTTTTTCATTTTCTTTGGAATTTTTTTTTATTAAACTTTTTATTACGTACAAAAAAAAAAAAAGAAGAAAGAAAGAAAGAAAGAAAGAAAAACAATAGGTAAAAAGCAGATGAAATAGAATGTTACAATTTTTTTCGTATTTTCATAAAAAGTAAATTTTTAGGTTTCGGCTGAAGTCTAGTCCTGAAAAATGCGCATATTTAAATCTATAAATGCGCGTATATCTTAATCTATACATTTTTAGAAAAAAAAGGTATGTGGTTCATCAAAGCAAAACTTCTTTTTATAAAATGAGACCTGAATTATGTTTCTAGGTTCAATTGTATTTATTTCATGAACGAAAAACTGCATTTTTTTGCAAAAAATCACATTTTTTTTCAAACTTAAACCTCAATGAGGCACGAGTTAATATTATCCAAATAAGCTGAAGCTTTGCCAATCTCATTTTCTAGTGTATTGGCAACTTTTGGGGGGATCCCACAGAAAAAATTAGAAAATTGATTTCTTGTCACCACTCTAGTGGACCCCCTGTATACTCATATATAGCAGAAAACGAACTAATTATTATTTATAAATGTAATAACTACTACTTTTGATGTAATCCGAAAGAAATATTTTTTTATGTATAAATAGCATGTCCATTACATCTAAATGTATAAATGTCTACATCTTAAGATCACATTTTTCTTTAGAATTTAATCTTCAATTTTAAAACTGGTATATAAGTATACCTGTAAAATTAGATCCATTTGCTTGTATAAAAGCTGCGCTATACATCGTGTCCGGTCTCAAAGGTGTCCAATGGCTAATTACTAAACCTTTAGTCATAGACATATAGTTCCAATTACAAAAATGGTTTAAATCAGGTAAAGAAATATTTTAAAAGCGATTTCGGTCAATAAAAACATTTCTTAAAAAATTACGAAATTTAAATTTTTATACGGTCCCCCGGTCCTATAAGTTATGTTTAGTAAAATTTTCATTTTACACTGACAAGTAATACACAAAAAGTCCCATTATTCTACGAATAAAATTGACAGAGTAATAGCTGTTTAAAGTTGGAGCATATTTTTTACTGAAAATTATGGGTCATTCACAAATTTAGTCGAAATATAATTTCGTCAGATATATTAAAAAATGGTTGAGAATAAAATTAACATTGCAATATAAATTTGAAATATTTAATCATTCTGACATATTAATGCAAAATATACAATTTGTAATAAACATTTAAGAAGAAAGTAAAAACAGATTTTTTGTTAAATAAAATGATGCTAAATTAACAGCCTCAATTCTTTACAAAATGATACCTGTTTTAAAATAATATTAGATTTGCTGCCAGACTGCAAAAAATGGGTTATGTCATGATTTTTAGCTTTTGATATTTGATTCTTATGTATTCTGTACCGCTGAATCCGAAATTGACCTTCATTTTTAACCATCACATCAGGATTTTTCGCAAATTGCAAATTTCATAGTTAAAAAATCCAAAGTTAAAATTGAATATCCTCCCCCATCTCATCGGACCACTTTGCTGTTTAGCTCTAAGAATACCAGGATAAGCAAAAATATCGAATAAATTATTTAATAAAATAAAATAAAACAAAATAAAATAAAACAATATGAAATAAAATGAAATAAAATAAAATAAAATAAGTTTTAGAAATGTTTTATAGCATGAGGTTTTCGCTATATTTTAACTTACCCATTTACGATTTGCAAAAACATTGTAACGTGATGGTTAAAAATGAACATCATTTTCAGATTCAGTACTAAAAAGTGCGTAAAAATCAATTATCAAAAGTTAAAAACACAACCATCTCCTCTACTTTATAGTATCCGATTTGTGTTATTCTTTAAATTTGATAATTTATGATTTGCGAAATATACTGACATGATGGTTAAAATTTAAAGTAATTTTTGGATTCAGTGCTAAGAATGCTTAAAAGTAAAAAAAAAAAAAAAAAAAAAAAAAAAAAAACCAACAATCGCTGTCTGGTATTCTAATCGAAAACTTTTTCATATTAGATCGTTATCAGATTGCGCCAGTATGTAAAATGTAATTTAGATTGGATATTTGAAAGTTTGTTGAAGTAACATAAAAACTTACAAATAAACGTAATTTTTATTTAAAAAAATCATAAAAGAATCAGTCTCAAATCCTGATAAAACAAAACATATGTTATTTTAGCCAATCTGAAACTTAATAAATGTTAACTTAATCGTAATGTTTGTACGATTTGTTTTTCAAAGCGCAGATACACATGAAATAAGATCTTCGAATACATTAAACACTTAGTATGTGACCCTTCAAAGCCAAGCCGAACTCATTTCTTTTCAGAGTAGAAAAGTGGAATAAGTCATGCATTTTTAAAGTTTCATAACTGGCTCAATTTTAGTGTTATATGAATGGAACGTTTTTTGTCTTACTTGTCAGTGTATTAGGAAAATTTTACTAAATATAATTTATAGGACCGGGGAACCGAATATAAATTT
Source organism: Maratus speciosus (assembly GCA_963932465.1). NCBI lineage: Eukaryota > Metazoa > Arthropoda > Arachnida > Araneae > Salticidae > Maratus > Maratus speciosus. The sequence goes on from OZ010791.1 coordinate 423,945,777, forward strand.
AAATTTCGTAAATTCTTAAGAAATGTTTTTATTGACCCAAATCACTTTTAAAATAATACTTTAGCTCATTTAAAACATTTTTGTAATTGGAACTATATGTCTATGACTAAGAGCTTAGGAATTAGCCATTGGACATCGTTGGGACCGGACACCCTGTATATGAGATTCACGGTATACATACAGTGTACCTTCAGAAATCCGGCAGCTTCAAAAATCCAGCATCAAAACCATCTTTTTCCCTTCTTTTTACTTTTACACTTTCAAGTTATGGTAGAAGGAAAATAGCAATTGTTTATGAATTAAAAACTTCAAGATCGAAAGTAAAAATGCAAAAAAAAATATATTTGATATTTTTTTTCATTTGTTCAAGGCGATTATTTTCTGAACAATTTTTCTGGGAGTTGCACCGTTGCTAAACAACGGCGTGATGACTAGTACAAAAGTTCTTTGGAGTCTCTTGTGACGCTATGCTAAATAGATTTGTTGATAACGCTAGCAGCAGCTCCTAAGATGGACAGGAACAACAGACAGAAGAAGAGGCGTCACTAGAAAAATGCATAAATTTGACTGGAGAATTACTGTATTTCCGAAATAGAGAATCTTCATTTTTATAAAATGCAAGAAAAACTTGTTAAAGAATGGCCAAAAAAATGAAACAAACAAAATTGACGTCGATGTTTCCGAAATTACACGAGAAGAAATAATTTCACTCTTTATTAGAATTGTTTTTCTGTAACATTGAAAATATCAATTAATGTAAGTTTATTTTTATATTTAATTTTCTCTTTTTCTTACATAACTATCACTTAATAATGAATGAAATTACAGATAAAGGCACAATTAAGAATACGAGGGGATCGTACCCGGGCTTCCCGGGTTACAGAATGTAGGTGAAAACATTTTTTTTAATTGAAAACAAATAGATTTTTATATGCAATATTTTTTTTAGATTACCCACTTACATTATAAAACATTTTTCATATGAAAAATGCGAATTATACAATCAAATACATTTTTTAAATTTATCAAAAGCGATATTTTCTTATTAACCGCATGCTAAGAGTTATTTCACCAAGATTTTGCTTCTTACGGCATCATTTTATGTTCTGATAATTTCAGAGCTTAGACATGTCTGTTAAATTTCTGTTTTATTTATATTATTTTATTTATTTATTCATAGGGAAGTTTTTTTAATGGATATTAGAAGTAAGAAAATGATGAACTCTTTATTTTTTTAAGGGCAAACTGATTAATCTTTCGTAATCTAGCTCCGCGTGATATAGATAAATTAAAAAATATTTCATGCTTTAACATTGTTTTTAAAACCATAGACAATCAGTAAACTGAGATGAACTTTGCAAACAAATTCCATTTGAAAAAAAAAAAATCCTATTTGGTGATCTAAAAATTTAAATTGTACGATTACAAATATGCTAGATTTCTGTTTTATTAATGTTATTCTTTTATTTGTTTATAAAAGAAGTTTTAATTTCGTTAATTTGTTTTTCACAAATACGTTAGATTGCTGTTTTTTTTTAATATTATTCTTTTATTTGTTTATAAAGGAAGTAATAATTTCATTACGCAAAAATAGCCAACAAATGCTGAACAATATTTGTTGCTTTATGTGCAAAATGTTCATTATTATTATGTACTAGAAAGATAGCCCGTCAAAAATGACGGAAAATGAGATAGAAAGATATATAAACCTTTAAGACCTGAAGGGTTTTGGTAGAAATTAAAAATCTTGGCTTTTAACCCAAATTGATAAGATCATATTTAATTGAAAAAAGATATTTAAAATTTTTTTCGATCTCAGGTGACGTCAAGGGAGGATCCTCACAATTGTTTGGTGCAGGCTTTGCTTTAATGCCAGAAACAGTGGAAATTGTTTTTCCTTTTGCCTTAGGATCACCTACACAGTTGTGTAGGTCAGGTCTTAAAGGGATAAAAGACATGTGCAAGAATATGAGTTCTCCTCTCTGGTTCCGCAGTAATAGATGAAAATAACACAATTTAAAAACAAAACGAATTTATGAAAAACTATGTAATAATGAATACAGAAAAAATGAAATTAAAATTTGTTCACAAAACTTTAGGATATACGATGTTTTTTGTAAAAACTCTTTCATTATTTAAAAGCCGACCTTGCTCTTCAGTATCTTCTACATAAATTTTTAACTGCTCTTCCTCTTTACATCTTGAAATACTTACATATAGTTGTCCATGAGAAAAAACCGGTTCTTTTAAATACAGGCCAACTGTAGAAAATGTTTGTCCTTGTGACTTATTTATCGTCATTGCAAATGACAGTATAACTGGAAATTGGCGGCGTTTAAGAATGAAAGGTAGAGAAGTTTCACTTGGTGTCAAATCAATTCTCGGTATGTGAACTCTATCATTTTGATTTGTTCCGGTTAAAATGAAAGCATCAATAAAATGGTTGTGGAGAGAGTGCACAATTAATCTGGTTCCACTGCATAATCCTTTTCTTGGATTCATGTTTCTGAGAAGCATGATGATACTTCCTTTTTTCAGAGTAAGCGTATGAGGAGGCATCCCAGATGGAGTTTGTTCATGCAAGAACTCAGGTGAATAATTATTAACATTTTCTTGGTTGTCAGACACGACTGAATCTGCACTATAGTAAGTTCTTCCATCTTCAGGCAGCAAATTCAAAATTTTGTTATTTAATGATAATGTATGTTTGTTTTTTGTTGTCAAAATTACTTTTTGTTCAAGTTGTTCAAAATCAGTATAGTTTATATGATCTCCATATACACTTGCAATAATTGAATCTTTGCAAACCATTGATGGTGGAATTTCTATTGTACCTGCAGGTAAATTTGATATATCGGGTGTTTTTCCTTCACTAATTTTAAGCTGCCACTCATTAAAGGAATTTGGCCCTTCAGATCTCATATTTTCAGATAGTTTAAGTTGTATAAATTCTTGCCAAAGTGGGCTTGATTTCAAGCATGTTTCAATAATTTCTGTTCTGTTTCCTCTTATAACAACTGGCAATGTCTGGCGGAAGTCTCCACCTAATAGCATAGCCTTGCCTCCATGGCATGTCATTCGACATTATTTCCCGCAGTAAGACCTCTATACAACGAAGAGCGTGGCATGACATCATTGTCACTTCATCAATTATAATTAATTTTGTTTCACGTAATATTTGAGCTTCACTTGAAGACGTTCGAATTTCAGATGTGGAAGTTTCTAAAATCGGCACTGGTAATTTGAAGCCAGAATGAACAGTTTTGCCACCCTCTAATAAAATTGATGCAATTCCTGTTGTTGCATGTGAAGTACTACTTGGCATTTACCTCTAACAAAATGCATGAGTGCGTTGTACAAATATGTTTTACCAGATCCTCCAGGACCATCTAAGTAAAAGCAACGTCTCGTAATAGATTTACCTTCAAGAGCTGATTTTATTTGGTTGAAAGCTTCTAGTTGTAAGAAATTTAAAGTTGCTATTTGTTCAACAGCTACTTCAGCTTCATTAAAATAATCGAATTCTTCATTTTGAATTTCCTGCAGTATATCGGGTGTAGGAAGATTAAATGATGTACAGTTTAATCCATGAGATTCCAACATGCAATTAATATCTTGCAAAGCTCGGTTCTGAGCAGCTGATTCATTATAAGATCTTGAATAATCTTCGCTCATTGAATTTTTATATTTTCCCCACAAATTAGCTGCATTTGTTGGATTATAAAATATACAAATAAATGCAAAACTTTGACGCATTTGTAATGGCATTGCAGTTAAAGTAGCCTCTTCTAAGCACTGATCCCATTCATTATCTTCAGCAAGAAGACAAAGTGCACGTGCAGCTTCTTGAAATGTGTTGTACAGATCTCCATCAAATGTTCGTAAATCTTCAAAGCATGTAGCACCAGGAACATAAAGGAGAAGTAACCGAAGGCAGAAACGTTCAATATCTTTTGGATTAACATAATATAATCTTGTAAAAATTTTATCGCCTCCTCTTTGTCGTTTTTCCCAAGCATTTTTCTCGTATACATAATGATATGGTATATCAACAAAAAGATATTGTTTTGCTTCATTATCTGTTCTATTCAACTTGAACCAAGCAGTCAGCATCGTTTCGCGGTTGGCAGCTTGTTCCAGAGCAGCATTTTCACCACCAGCATGAAAATAAACCTGTTGTCTTAAAGGCAAATGAATGGAAAGACGAATTATTGCATGAGAACGATCATGCATTGCATTTTCCAGTAACTGCCACATTGCCTCTGGTGCACTCACATATCGAGAATCAACATGTGACGACAGTTCATCATACACAAACTCGTTACTTTCATTATTTCCAGCATGAACTACTACATTTACTGCATCATAACCTTTGTATATGTACTTGTAAATGTATTTAATAGATTTGATGGACATGCAGGCTTCAATATTGATGTGCGCGCCATATTTTAGCAGTAAATGTGCATTATATGGTACGATGAAGCTATTATCTATCTGTTTGCCGCGAACTATAGCAGTTGGGCCTGGTCGTCTTTGATAAAGTGGATAACCATTCGGATTGACTTTAGTTGTTTCTTGAAACTCTTTTGGAAAATCTTTTGGAAATTTATTACCATCCCTGCATGAAGAATTCGGATTCAAAGTTCCGCATGGCCCGTGGACCATAGTACGAAGAACAATTTCTGATAATCGTGGATAAGTGTCAGGATCTGGTAACTCCGAAGAAATACAACGGTCAACTTGAGCAGCATTACGAAATTTATAGGGCTCTGCTAGAATTAAAAGAATATGAGCATGTGGAAAACCTCTTTTTTGAAATTCAATAGTATATACAAAGACCACAGCTTTACCAAATAGTTCAGCATTTGTTATATCATTCATTAATGCTGATAGTTTGATTTTAAACATTCTCGATACTAAATCAGGTCTGTCTGATGACGTTTGTCCGGGCAGTAGATTTTTGACTATTTCTGGCCATTGTGGATTGCACGTGAATGTACAAAACACATCTGGTTTTCCAAACTTTGTAACAATGGAGATAGCATCATTGTATCTCTCTCTCATATTTCTAGGAGACCATGAAAATGAAGAAGGTAGAATTATGTTTTTTCCAGCAGTAACACCTGCATCAGCGGCTCCTTGGGCTACAAAGTCCCTGAGGCCAGAATAATCTTCTGTATGAAGTTTGTTTTTCTTCTGTCTTATGAAATTGAGATTATTAGCTTCCACTTGTAAGTGAGAGTCTATTATCTACTGTTGAGCAAGTTTTCCACCATGCAATATTGGATTAAACTCATTATCACGAATCGCTGTTTGAGCAACTTTGAACTGAAGCATTGATATATTACTTCGAACACCAGGTGAAATTACTGGATAAGGTGATAGTGATAAATTTGTTGTCCAGCCAGGCTCTCCGTTTGGGTAAAATATAGGATAAGTCATTGGATCTAAATTAGGACTTAAAATATTCAAGTTTAAAAAGGTTGGTCATTATTTCTTGGATAAATTCTGATATCGCGTTGAAAGGGTGGTTCACCATCGTCATTTAGAAAAACCATTGCTACTTCGTTTGATGTCGGCAAATTATATCGTCTATTGTCTGAATGGCGATCTCGACGCAATACCATATTAACTCATGGCATTTGTAAATTGTATCTCTGTGCATGTTGTTGCTGCTCAGTCTCCATCTCACTCAATTTTTTGAAAACTTGAGCATAAGGATTTTGCCGCATAAGCAAATCAAGTTCGCGCAAAACATTTGATAAACAGATGTCATTTTCGGGAATGTTAAGACGCTCTTCGACAGCTTGTGTTGTATCCAAAACATACAGTTGAGCAAATTTTCTTTGTTGGTCATTAGGAGGATGCAAGTGGGAAGTTCGGTGATAAATTTGGCCTTGAACTTTAAAACAATTAGGGCCGTGTCACGGAGCATTTCCAGCAAGTTTAGCACCCACAGAAGCAAATGAAATGGCACTATTGTATAAGCGAATATTTTCTTTGAAATTACGATAATTAAGTGCATTTGAATTGCTCATCAAATCTTGGTAGTGTGGTGGAAACCGATGACGTTGTGGAAGCCTAACTTTACCTTTATGGCAATAACTGTTAAAATTTCCATCTCTGGGTTTCTCATCTTGAAAATGGCGCTCTTTGCAAAATTGGCAGAGAATGCTTAATTGCCCACACATATGAGGCTCAATAACTTGAGACTGAGAGGCTTCAGAAATTAATTGTTGCTGATTTTCGTAGTAGTTTTGTCGTTGAGTCAAAAATCGCTGAGAATGACGTTCAGCATCATGACTACGTCTGATTAACTTTTGTTCTTCATTTTCACTTGAACGCTGTGTAGAAGTACGCAAAGAGTTATGAGATAATCTCACAGATCGATCACTATGGCTTTCGTTAGCTCTTTGATTTGAATGAATTTGACTATTTTCTTCTCGGATAGAATTTAATGTTTCTTGCGACTGCCGAGCTAGCCATCGGGCTCTACGTTCTCTGTTTGAATGACGTTTACGTTCGGATGCAGTTTCATTCATTTCAAATGAAAAATACAATAAATTGTTGAACAAAATATTCTATATTACATTTTTAAATTTCTACTTCATTATTCTTTTTTCACCCAAAAAACAAAATAAACGTAAAAAAAAAAAAAAAAAAAAAAAAAAAAAAAAAACAGTTGCCGCTTTGAGTTGCTATTATCGTACACATTATTTTAATTTAACACGCACATTTAATTTTATTATAAAACACCAAGTTTTCATTCAAAGCAAAAATTTGCAGGTTACCACGCCAGGCAAAAAATCGCCCTTTTGGTGCTAAAAAGAAACCCCTGTGTGTCTGTGACATCTGTAGCTATTTGTATTTAATACACTTTTAATGCAACGCTAACATCAGTTCACTTTTTCTCATGCAGGCTATTTTGTGGCGCTGGGATAGATATTCAATGCGTGATTTTTTGCCAAACTATTCCCCCAAGTTATACAAATCGACATAATTTTTATTTTAAATAACGAAAGAACAAATAAATTAGAAAAACATTAATAAAAATACAAATAAAAAGCTGAAGCAAAAATTACTTGATCACGTAACAAACACGTGCATCGCGTTTAATGTCAAGTGAATGTGACATTTACGATCATCCATTATTGGCATCCATCTTATAATTTGGCGATAGTTTTTTGGTCAACATGATAATCAAGTAGTACCGCAAAATTAAACACAGTTTCTGAAATGGTTTTAACGATAGCGCAAAACATTAAACTTTTCCAATTTGAATATTATAGACGGGATTTCAGATAGAAGAAATTATATATTGGATTTTTGGGTACTACTTAGTTATCCCGTCGACCAATTTCGCCAAATTATATAAATCGCCAAGCCACTCACCAAGTTATACAAATTGACATAATTTTTATTTTAAATAACGAAAGAACAAATAAAGGTACTTCTTAGTTATCCTGTCGACCAAGTTACTGTCGCCAAATTGTAAGATTAAATGCCAATAATGGTTGCCATTAATTAATTAATTGTATGATTAAATGCTAATAATGGCCAATAAAACCATTAATTCGACGTTTTATTCGTATTTTTATTAATGTTTTGCTAATTTATTTGTTCTATCGTTATTTAAAATAAAAATTGTCATGTGTATAATTTGGCGAGTGGTTTTGGCGATTTATGTAATTTGGCGAAATCGGTCGACGGGATAACTAAGAAGTACCTAAATAAATTAGTATAACATTAATAAAAATGTAAATAAAACGTCGAAATAAAAATCACTTGATGACGTAAACACGCGTAACTTGCTTAAAGTCAAGTGAATGTGACATTTACGATCAACCAGTATTGGTATTTAATCTTATAGTTTGGCGATAGATTTTTGGTCGACGGGATAACTAAGTAGTACCGATTTTTATAAGTTGAACGAAGCCTAACATTGCCGCGATCAATGAGGCAGTCCAATCGGAATTGTGAGGGACACACAGACACTTGGATCTTATATAAATAGATTTAAAATTTAATATTTAAACTTTTCGCTCTCACCGCCTTGCATATATTACAAACTATGGTGCAGATAGTGCAAAATAAGAGAGAATTTGGTACTTTTCCACTATAGGGGCCTTGGCGGTTTTTTAAAAAACTTGATGGAATTCAGGCATCAGAAAGTAAGATTTGTTGCCAAATGTTAAAAGCAGCTATAAAACAAACTTGATGAATTTTTTTGTTTATTTCTATAAATTGGTTTATATTTTAATTAAATGTATATATTATTGCTGTTTTTTATACACAAATAACTTCTGTTTCTGAATAAAATTAGACATATGGCTTCTTTAAGTCAAATACATTGCATAAATATTGGAAAAAAAAATCCGTGTGTATATGAAATAAAATAGTGAATAGGTTGCCAGAAAATATGTTGCCAAATTTCCTTCCTCCTCAAGGCAGATTTCGCTATTTCGCCAAGGCCCCTATGCCGGAAAACTACCGACAATTTAATTTCTTTATCCTTCTATGTAAAGCCCATTAAAATCGGGCAGTTAGGAGATCAGATAGTACAGCGCGTCATATTTTATTTGTAGCATAGGAATGATGATGTAAAGACGTATATTTTCATATTTACTTTTATTATGATATTTTATGATAATTTATGATTAAATTTATCACTTTAAATTATCACCCATACATTAAAAAAAAACCCTTAGAAGCAGGAGTTTAAATTAAATTGAGGTGACCTCGTATGGAATATTAATGGTTTTAAATGGGAATTTCGCGAAATTAGCTAGCTATCGCCAAGTTGGTTTCATATATGACAAATTATTTTTGACGCCAAATTTGGCGATATTTCATAAAATGTAGCGATAATCCGCCAAGTTGTTCAACATTTGGCGCAACTGTGGTAACCCTACATTACTATTTTTCAACAATTATTCCTTACAATGAGGCGGTCCTACCGGAATCGTGAGGGACACACAGAGACTTGGATTTTATATAAATAGATTGAAACCGGCAAGTGATAAGATAAACTTTTAAAAAATCATGCTTAAAAATTATTTTTAAAAACATAATACATCAATGAATTAAGATACAGTTTTTAACCAACGTGCATTTGAAAGTACATTTTTTCCCTATGAGACGAAAATTGAAAATGTACGACGATCAGAAGATTAAAAAATTGCAGTAGCGAAAATTTCAAGACCGAAATTTGATCGTGAAGTGTTGCCATTCGCAAAATGACGTCAGCGTTACGCACAGATACGTTTGTTCTTTTTAATATAGATACGTACTCGGTAAAATATAATAAAGATCAGTTATTAGGATGTGGTTAGCAATTGAGGCTCTTATGCTTGGTATTCCGGAATGAAAAACAGCAACTTTTCTCACTTTTTCGAAATTTGCTTACGCACTTCTCATATCCATATTCATCATTTTTTTTAAAATTGTACTTTGTTTGATCAATTTAAAATCGTTTTAACTCCAAACTTGAAGTCACGATTGTCAGCAACATCTTTTATGTGAACAGACGCACTATTTACTACTTAAGATTCTAATCTCAATTCTATAGAGTAAAAATTTCTGTAATTTATGTCTTTTAGACACATGTGTGTTAAAAAATTTAGTTTTATCTAAGAAAATGATCGTTTTCTTATAAATATGACTTCGTTTTCACTTAAATAATCATTTCGCCTAGTGTCTGAAACTTAGTATCAGTACACATGCAGAAAAAATATATAGAAAATTTATGGGGAAAAATGTGTGTTTACAAAATGCAATATGTCATTTTCCGCTATTATTCCCCTAATATATCATAGTTTCTAATGGAATTTTGCGCCACTAAACCCTATACTACAATTGTTACCAACAGTTTTGAATTTTTATGAGAAAATGGCATGAATAAAGAGAAAGATACCTCATTATTTTTCTCTTGTCTGCAATAATGAAAGCTATCTAATTTTCACCAATTTGAAGAAATTTCTTAAAATGCTTTTAAAATTAAGATATAAAAAATCGGATATTTAAAAAAACAGATAGTGCGATCACATCTACAAATGAACAGCTTTCAGTTAAAAAAAAAAATATTAGTAAAATTGCTTCAGCAGAAAGATCAGGGCAGATGACTAAAAAACACACTTGTGTTTAAAATATATAGATTATATAAAAGTATGAAAAATTTTAAACCTCGAATTATTTGTTTGCTTGTCTAACTCGGCGAAGCAAATCCATCCAGGCAAGAATCATCAATTTCTGTAATATAAATCGCTATTATTTGCATGTCACCTATCTTTTATAAAGGCACTCTGAATTTTTTGTAAAACATTGCGTTTTACAATGTGTGATTTCGATTACATTATTTTCAAATGTGAAGCATTTTCGCCTGTGAAGAATTTCAAAGCAGCTGGACTGTGAAAATGACGCACTTCTACAAAACATAATTCAATTTTAAGAATTAAAATACACGCTTTTTTATAAAGTAACGTCATTTGCAACCACTAAAGCAATCCCCTTTTACAATCCAGTCTTAAACTTCGTCTATAGAAAATCATGCATGTGACGTCATTATCGCGGAATGACAGACAATATTCTTGACATAGCCCGTATTTTAATTTAAACTTTTTTTTTACAGGTTTTATGAGAAAATGGCAACAAAAATATAAGCTCCTATTTTTGACTTTTTTCCGTAAACTTTCAATAGAAATGGGGTACTTTTGTTGCCACAAATAGAAAAATGGTATTAAAAACTAAAAAAAATTAATATCTCAAAAATAAATTGAGATACATCATTCAACCAAATTGCATTTATAAGAGCATTTTTTGCCTGTTACGACGGTGTAAAAATTTTAAATGTGCGATGTTTAGAAGTTTAAAAATTTGCAGAACAGAAAATTGCAAAACCGAAATTTTATTTCAAATTTCAAAGTGTTGCCATTCGCAAAATGACGTATGCGTTACGCACAGATATGTTTGTCCTTTATAATATAGATAACACTACTTTTGATATTCCTAGTTACTACTTTTAACATTTCTTCAAAAATCCGGAATTTTCAAAAATCATGCATAGTCTTGGTTCCGATGATGCTGGATTTTTGAAGTTATATTGTATTTTTTTTTTTTTTCTTTTGTGATAGAATATGATTACTCATTTATTATCGAAAAAGATGGGAATGAGGTAATAACAGAGAAATTTTAAAGTCATTAATTATATTTAAAAAAAAGAGAGACTGCATTCAATTCGAATAGGTTATGCAAAATATATCCTGTTTAAAATAAATTTCAATGAAACTTTAATAAATAAAAATGAAATTCTCACATATCCTAGTTCTTTGAATCAACTAATTAAAAAAAGGAAATGTCGAATATTATTTGTACGTCTGGCATTCAAACAAATATGTTAGGAAATGTTAATGTCCCTGCATTAATTTAAACATTATTCATCTCCCATTCAATTCCTCTTATAAATGAAATGAAAAAAGAAAAAAAAACTTAGCACTTTCATGAATTCATTTCTGAAAGGAGATGGTTAAAGATTTTCACAATTGTGATAAGAGTGGAATGTTTTAGAATGTAAAAATGAACTTTTATAAGTATTTATTTAAAAATATATTAGACATTTATATTAAATATATAATATATTATATATTTATATCAAATATTTATATATTATATAGTTATATTAAATATATAATATATTACAGAAATATTTTTGTATAATTTTGTCAAAATAACATTAATAAAATGCCAAATCCTGACACAACGAAATCAAAGAATGAAGTAACGTCATTGAAAACATTCATTTATGTTGGGAAACATTTAACCTACATCATAAATATCCTTTCACACTTGATAGTTATCACTTGATGAAAGCATTATTTCATTTCATTTCTAAATGTACAACAAAATAAGGCCTATTTTCCATCAAACAATTGAAAGATCTGCTTCAATTCAAATGGAACATTGCCAGAGGTCATTGCTATTTTCTTTTGTTTTTCCAAAGTAAGTGCTTGAATTCTCATAACTGTTTGTCAGAATTTTTATAGAATGTCAGTAGTTCAAAATATTTTGAACTTAAACAATTTCTAATAAGCTACTAAACAAGACTAAGTATGCGAACACCAACAATTCATTATAGAAGTGGCCATGTTTAAATAAAAGTTCGGGTAATCTCTACTACCAAAATAGGAGAGTTTGCGCAGCTGCTACTTATGATAGATGGCGCATTTCCCCATAACTTTCAGTGCTGCGAGAGATTAGGCAGCTAATTGATAAATTTGAATGAATTGCAAATTTCGTGTAACAGGGTTCGTAAGGGTGCTTGAATTTCATTATTAAGAAATTCTTCGGTACCAGTGTTTTCTTATGGAAAATCTCTCCTGAAATAAGGCGAAATTTCGTTCGTTTAAACTAGATATATTTTTCTATAAAGAAATTCTGATATAGGTCCTTGAAAATAACGGTACCCGTACGAACCCTGTGTAAAACATATGAATGAATCAATTTTGAAATAATTTCGGAAAAAACACATGATTAGCAAAACTAAATTTGGCAACATATTAATTTGAAAAAAAAAAAAAAAAAAAAAAAAAATATATATATATATATATATATATATATATATATATATATTTCGGAAGATAAAAATTTTATTAATAAATTAATAATACAGTTGTTGTTAAATTAACTTTATATAATAATTCTGTTAATATATTAATAATATATCTGTATTATTAAATTATTTATATATTTTTTTAATTTATTAACAATTAATTTGTTATAAAATTTAATGAACTAAAATAATTTTTTAGTAGCTCTTACAATAGTTTGGAAAAGGTTTCATCTATTCCAAGTTTAATGTTATCGAAACCAAAAGGAAACAGAGTGAAATTAATGTTTTTGATCCATAAAATATACGCGAACAAAGACTTAAGAAAGATGCCGCTACAAAACAAACAAGCAACAACAACAACAATTAAAAAACAGCTGAAGATAAGGTGCTTCTAAAAAAAGCGGGATAAAATATTGAAGGAAAGAAAAAGAAGCCCAATGAGGATGAGTGCATTGAATGTCTGGAACTATACCAGGAGACAATATCGACCACTGATTGGAACCAATGTATTGTTTGTGGCAGGTGTTTGTAGGAAAACTACATGATCTATAACAATAAGCGCTTCGATTGTGGACGACGACAACTTCGGTTAGGAAACAAAATACTTTGAAACTGTGGAAATGAAAATGATGTAATTTTCAAGTTAAACATGTTATCAAGTAGATTAATATTATCTTTATTACCTTAGTAGGGCTTACTGTTACTGATATTTCAATCTTCTTCTTAAATTAAAAAATGTTGTTAATTTTTTTCGTTTTTTATTATTTAAACATTACGTTGAAATATTCACTCCTAATACAATAATATTTACTCACAAAAACTTACAACAATGTCATTTAAGCATAATTATTATTGCTAACAATTTAATGTAGTCATTATTAATAACAATCCCTTTTACCCATGTCGCAATCTTATTAAACCTGTAAGGAGAGATTGCGCAAAATAGGTTTATTGGTTTTATTACTGCTTTTCTGTTAAATTACAACATAGCAACAAAATAAATACGAAATGTATAAAAAACAAATAAAGTCAAAATTATTCATACATAGTTCAGCAAAAAAATAATATTTACATTTTTTATTATTGTTCTTTTGAAATGTGCGTAGACTCTCCTAGCTTTTCCGTATATGTATATATATATATATGTTACATTTTCTCAATGCATGCCGTGCTAGTCGTAACATTATGTCTGAAGATTATTGATGATACTTCATAACTGGAGATTATTGCATTTCGAAACAAGGCAGTAGAAAATCACTTGTACAACACCAATCATAATAATGAAAATGCAGTCGTTTCATAATGGTCAGTGGTAAGGGAGGATGTGGTGAAATCGTAAGAGTTTTACAGAAATAACGAAGGAAGCATAAGATCAAATTACTGTTGACAAGTAAACTTTTCCAAGTCATGTCAGTTTCTCAATTTCGAATATGTTCACTTAGCGTTAAGATGTTAAACAAGACCAGAAGCGATATAAAGACTAAATGACAAATCAATCTCAAAGTGGCGAGGGTTATTTAAGCAAATACAAATCGTACATAACCTGCTCTCCAAGAAAATGTAACGATATAAATAGTAGCAAAAGCAAACGCATAAGCACACAGACGCTCAAAGCAAGGCCAACCCAGCTAAGTGAAAGGAGAAGGAGTGGGGAGGTGACGCTAGCAATTGGATTAGGCCCGGGACGAGGGCGGGGTACACGGGACGTAGATGACCGAACTTAACACTTACCGGCGGTAGCATTATAACGTAAACAGGATGAGGGCGGTAAACTTGAAAGGCATGATGGGATATGAACGAATAAAAACAATTGATATTTAATAAACATTGGAATGAAAAACGAATTTAATGTCTCATAATAAAATGAAAAAAAAAAAGTAATTTTGTGGTTTTTATTTAGAAGTATAGTTATGGAATATAGTTTTTAGAATAATAAATAAAAGAATATACTGGATTAAAGGCATGGAATAAAAAGATAAAAGATATTTGAGATATTATTAAAGATAGGTAAGAAAGGTAGATATTATAAGAATTTGGAATAGTTTAACTACGATAAAAAGGTGAAAAAATATTTATTATATAGATATATATGTATATATATATAGATAGATAGATAGATAGACAGTTAGATAATATATATATATGCATATATGTATATATATAGATATAGATATAGATAGATGATAAACCATAATTTATGGTACGACTTGCTTTTTGTAGCAGCATCTAATTACACGAAATAAAACTACATTATGCTAAATTATATGTAAGTTATGAATTTTATATAAATCCCCAATCTTTTAAAGGATTATGTATACTGTCAAACAAAGTTTTAGATTTTTAACACTTTCAAACTTAGATTAAAAGTGATATGACTCCGGTTCGGCTGACCATCTGTCTGTCTGTTTGCATAACCATCGGTCTGTTTGCCAAAAAACGCGGGTAAATATACTCTGATTGAATGAAAATGACGTATATAGAATTTATAGTTATTTTACTGGGAGACTCAAAATTTCTTCACTTCATAATGGTCTTAATGGAAAAATCATTTGCAATGCATTTCAATGATGCTACACTATTTCAATCAAATTGAAATTGATATACCTCATTCAGGAGCATTGGACGATGCTTATTATGTAGAATTTATCGTTCATTTACAAAGCCACACTAAAAAAGTCTGTTATTTTACTGTCTATAAGCGATAACTGCTGGAATTGCGTTTACCTTTACTGTATGGGATTTTAAATTCAAATATGTTTTTTGAATACAACTTGTATAATAAATTCCTTTCATATTGACTATAACTTCTATTGATCATATACAAGGCTGCATAAAAGAATTCGAGTACTTACTGTCGCTTACTGACGGAAAGTGCTGAGGGTTGAGCGTTTTCCACTGAACTACAGTTTAGTACACTATTTATATATTAGCATATCTATAGTTCATATATAGGGTTTCATAAAATATTTCGAATACTTTTCCGTAAATAGATGGTGATTTTAAAATTGAATCATCAAATCTGTAATTACTATTCCAAGCTGTTTACTCATACAAAAACTTTCACCTTATTATAAAAAGTGTTTTATTATAGTATACCTAATGTATTGGAAAGTGATTCATGATGTGAGCTTGGTGCGTGATTTCTCTTTCTTGTTAAGACATAGACAAATATAAGTAGTAATGTAACTGAGTACAAGAAATATTTTCACAAACCAATTCAAAATTATAAATCTATACAAATTAAATAATAACTTTCGTGGTGCATTTCTTATTATCTGATAGCGTGCTCCATTGCGATATTCCGTTCCTTTCCATTTGATTACAGACATTTATCTACCGACACATATATAGTCAGTACATAACTCTTATCTGTGAAGGAAGATGATCGTTATTACATGCCGTTATCATGGTCTGTTAATTTCAGCGGAAGAAGGACAAGATATACGTGATTTATCAATTGACGGCGAGAAAGAACGTAGTTTCATAAGTGATAATCTTACCTTGCATATTTTGACTATCACGTGATTATTAAAGAAATACGGTATCCTTATTCAACATTTTTGTTTCAGTATTTTATACATTTTTGACATATTGTTAAATGATTTAGCGAGGGTAAATGGTTTAATCCAGAAAGAAATATTATTCTTATGGTAAAAATTGAAAAACTGATTTTTCTTTAAAACTTTAAAAACACACTTCTTCTACATTTTGGATTTATTTTGGATTTATTTTTTCTTTTATACAGTTCTTATAAATGAACTCTATAATTATAAGGACCAGATTTCCAAAGAGGGTTTTAGTGAAAGAAAATTCAGATTATGCCAGTGCTTAAGCATGCAGTTCATTTACATATCTGTTAAATTTGTGTTTTACTTATATATATATATTTATGTATTTATTTATTTATTGATGTAGTTTTAATTACATTGTTGGATATTAGCCTAAAAGTGTATATTTTTGCAAAGAGTTTTTAAGTGCCAAAGAATTAATTTTCCGTAAGCAGGTTGCACGCAACAAAATCATGCTTGTAAATTACTTTTTAAAAAGATGCAAACAACAGTAAATTTTGAGATTTCAGACTATTTGCATTTGAAAGTAAGTTTTTTTCCATATTTGCAAAAACTGTGTGATTATTGGAATTTAATAAATGTGCAAAAAATTCGAAATACGTTTGATAGGTCATGTCCGCCGTCGATATAGCGTCAGCATTTCTCAAGGACCTGTTTTTACTATACAACATAGATATACAGACAAGTAACATCTACATAGAAACAAGAAAAATCAATAAAAAAATAATAATCACAATAGAAATAGAACTTTTGTGAGAAAATTCAAAAAATAATAAAAATAATAGAGGAAGCTTTTGTGCAAGAAAAGGATTATTGAAGATAACGTTGACAAGTTCAATTAAGATCCAAAATGTGTGAAAGAAAATTTTCAATCTGTGATGTCTTTCTTCATAGTCCTAACGTGGTATTTCAGCCTGACAAGAAAATCTTTTAAGTGCTAATGTAATTTTTGTATTTTTATTTGAAAGACTATATATATGAATTCCATAAGCTTTTTTTCAGTGCATTTTTATAATCGTTATAATAGAAAGAAACCTGCAATACTAAAGAAAATCAAAAATTTAATAACATAACATATACAAATATGAAGTACGATCCTTTCATTTACATGAAATTCAAATCCGAATAGAATCTGACATATCAAATTTAAAACAAATACGACATTTATTGAAATTTATCTCCATAAATTCAGAGCATGTGTTTATTTGAAACATACTATTCTGTAAATAACCGTCAACATATACCTAATATTTATTATTTTAAACAAAACAAATAATAAAAATAAGTTATTTCTGTGTATAATCTTGTTTTCTTATGTCTCTGGTTTTTCTTTAAGTTCAATACATGTTTTTGTTTCAGTGGTGTAGCCGTAAAAATAGCAGAGGGCATACGCTCTAAGGAGAGGGTATACGCTCAAGTCAGAGTGTATACCCTACAGTGTATATACTATAGTGTATATACTATAGCTTTTTTGAGAAACAGAGAGTATACGGTGTTCCTTAAAAAATCCAGAAGGTATACGACGTATGCCACCGTATACCCCCCACTTCATCCCTGTTTGTATTCGTCAATAGTCAGATTATAACAAAACATGCTTATTCAGATGTCTCATAGCTTTTGAAATCTAGAAAATATAGTGGTTAATTCATATTATTTAATGAAGTTAAAAAAATCTAAATAAAATAAAAACTCACAATAGAACTGGAGATATAACCAAAACAATTTTATTCTACTTTAGAAATAAACCAGATGTTTCTAACTATACACTTCATTTTCTAAAAACTGTTATTGTAACAATGATTCGTGAGACAAAAAAATCTGTTTGATTGCTGTGCTAAATTCTTTTCTTTGTATATATGACTATATAACGAAAGAATGAATTGCTATTTCGCACATTACCATTTCAGTTTACATAGTATGCATAGTTTACTTCTTCAGTCTATATTTATTCCGTTATAAACCTGTATGCCAATTGCTCAAATTTAGGCTATTTTAAATACAAAATTCAGATTGTTACTTATGCTTACGCAGAATAAGAGTCGTCTTTGAAGAAAGCTTAGCTTCTCGATGTGTAGACCCAATAATGAAACGTAGTATAAAATATCTAAGTTTGTGCAAATCGTGCTGCGGGAAGTGATTTAATGTAGTCGATGCCTGAAAAATCATTTAAAAATTTTCCGTTTCTTACTAGATCGTTCTGAATATAGTCAACAAAAACAACTAATTAAAATTTTGCAACTGCTCTTACAAATCTTATTGCGCTGTGATCACATGCGATGTTATTCAAATATTTCCTCAATATTAACAACACACAACAAAAATTATTATAGAAAAAATTATAATATTCATTATATTCCGTAATAAATTTAATAAAAGAAAGTCTCTAATAAAGTAATAAATAAGTTATATAGTAAACGAGAGATTGATTTAAAACATTCATGTAAAATATTTTAATGAAAAACTTAATAATTTGAATTTATCTGGTACGTCAAAAGATCATTACAAATTTAAAAATTAATTTATAAACTATAAACAATGTTGTAAAACTACGATTTTCACAAATAGGGGCAAACAGATATTGTTTTCTATAACCAAAAATGTTTATACTTCAAAACGTCACCGATAGATACGGGCTTACACTCACATGCAATGTATGAAGCAGATTTATGGATATCAGACTGTCAATAAAACAACTGGATGCACGTGAATTCTCCATTCATGCTGTACTTATCAGACCAAGCATAGGTTATTTGGCTTTTTTGCTTATAAATTGAACCAGTCACCCAAGTTTTGTAAAAGTTTCGCACGACGGAGCAAGTAACATTTATGCTAGCATTAATTTTACAATAGTAAATTAACCCAGTTGCCGGAATTCGAATTAGGTAAATTGCCCTGACAAAGGGAATTATCAAACTCAACCTGTGTCTCTAGATGGAATAAAAGGAATAACCTCCTTGTAAAATAATCTCAAAATTTCACATCGTTAAGTGATGTACCTATGTAGGAGAAAGCTCATAAAAAACATATGTGGATGCAGCAACCTGGGTGTATTGGAATCTTAAAAGTAAATGCAATTCGATAATGTCAATTCTCTGCTTTGTGCCCATGAAAAAAAGTCTTTACTGCATACAGCAACGTCGCTGTAATGGATTTTTAGAAGCATGATGGATTTGATAATGCGATGATAATAATGTTAATGATTACTAATTTGGAACTTCTAGAAATGATAAAAGCTTTTTTTTTACGTTTCATTCCTAGATACTTTTCATATTGGACAGTGAGAAGTGAATCAAGACAAGTGGCCAATTTTGTCTACTAACTTCCAGTGACTGAATTTGAAAAAAAAAAATCGATGATTTCTATAAAATAACGTCACTTCCACTCTTGTTTTATTTGACTGATAATGCGATTAATGCTTCGAAAAAAATTAAAGTTTACATATCAATTAAAATGACTTAATGTTTCAGACTGACGATTGAATGGAATATCTGCATTTGTGTAAATGGTGCATTTTCTTTAAGAAAAGGATCTTTTCGATTTATAAAAGATGAACATTTTGTTAATCCTATAGCCCATTTCATGATTAAAACTTAGGAAATGAAGGAAGATATTTTATAAAAAAGGTAACGTAGACTTTACTTCTGACTTTTAGAATTCTCCAACACTCGAATTCTGATTTTTCAGATTATCCATAAAATTGCACAAAAAGAGCCAATGTGATAAATTCTTTATTTTAGTTAAAATCCCCTTAAAATGTATGCAATAGATTTTAAGTGATATTGTAACAAAGAACAACAGACTTTCACTTTTATATGTATAATAGTAAGATTTGTTAAAAGCGATATGGCAAATCAAACGAGAGGAGTGAACGTTTTACAATTTTTAAAATTAATATAAAGATGTATGTGTATAATAAAAATCCAGTTATACCCCGTAAAAATTTATCTATAATATGATATACAAAAATTACTTAAACATTTAATAAGTATATTTACAAGCCTTTCTTATGCGTAACTCCGATCGTTTTCAGCATAGGAAGAAATGGCAATTTCAGAATTTCTTAGTTACTCAGGAAAATAACGGCTGAATAAAAATAAAGTAGTTCTTCTTACAGAGCCCATTTTTCTCCCTTTTTCCTAAGAGACATTTTTAGTTTCGATTTGTTTAAATGTGCTCTAGTTTAATTTTTCATGTACCAGATTCCTTACCTGTATGACAAAATCAAAATATGTTACATTTTTAATAAAAAAAGGAAGAACCACGTGTACAAATTCAGTTTAAAAACTAAAAAAAAAAAAAATTAGTGCTTCGCTTTTATATACTAAGGTACCAGTTCCAAATAAGACCAAGTTAAGGTTTTAGATTACATTGAACTGTTTTATATCAGAATTAACATTTAAAATATTGTTGGACATAATATTTTTACGTACTTTTACAATAATAAAATGTGCGTACTATTTTTGCTATTACTTTTTTTTGCTGTTTACTATTTAGGCAAGAGAGATAAAAACAAAATGCACTTAAAAGTGATTTTATTAGAAGTCATTGTTTTAAATAGGGCTATCATTTTCTAAATAAACGATTTAACTTAATAGATTTTTAGCTGGTATTACAAAAATAAAAAATAAATAGTAACTTTAGTGCAAGCCCTTTTTTCCCACGATCTTTAAAACTGGATTACATATTTAAGTTTGTAGTTCTTTTTATTTGTTTACATATACATATTTATTAAGCAAAACATTAATGTGTATGTAAAAATCCATAAATAGGAAATACGTCTTTAGAAAGCCATGAACTAAATGATGCTTAAATAAATATTTTTACACAGCCTTTTTATAAGTAACTTATATTGTTTTTAGCATAAAAAGAAAAGGAAATACTTGGAAAACTCTTTCATTCTCAAAAAAGTAAGTGTTTGATGAAAATAATAGTTTCTTTACCTCTATTTGTTTCTTCTTTCCCAGGAGTCTTTTTTCGCTTCAATTCGTTAAAATGAGTTCCATGTGAGTTTTTCTGTGCACCAGATTTCTTACCCGAGTGACAGGAGGGAAATAAGATAAACCCGTTGGAAGAAAAACAAAAACACGTCGAACAATTTTTATTTTTATGCCAAAAACATGTGCTTCATTATTTTCAGTTACGGAACTTGGTATTTAGACGAACGAAAAGAATTATCACTATATAGTGTACTTTATTTCACACACACCTGCAGATTTTATATGGGCAAACGACTTTATGAATACGTAGATATCACAGCATTTTTACCCAGTTCTGAAGTATTCCTCAATCTATGAAATATAGAGAAAATTTAAGAAACACATCATGATCAAGTATGTTATTTTTACACTAATATTACTCTTTCATTCTATATGAAATTATCGAACATATTTTAAAACTCACGTTTGAACAAAAAGAAAATGCATGAGATTTTACACCGACAGTTAATCGTATATTAACAAAAGTATACGAAAATAGCATCTAGAATTACTAAAATGTTTGAACTCTCTTTGAATCAATAACTTTGAAAAAAGAGACATTCATTAATGTTTATAAGAGCGATTCTCAAAAGGTGGGCACTGGACACACGTCATAATTTTAAGCCTTTCAAAAATAACTTTAATTATCATTGACTTTATTATTTTTTTTTTTACACTGAGTTTTTAATTCTATTCAGAGACAGAAAATGACATAATTTATTGTAAAAACTTTGTATAAATATCTTAAAATTAATTATTTTATACTAAAGAGGCCAATTTTGGACATTCGTAACGTTAACTGCTCCAATGTACCAACAAGAAAATGAGTTTTAACTTCCTTCCAGGTGGTTCTAATGGTAAACAACGAATGTATGAAGGAAAAGGATCATTTTTCTATAATTTGTTAAGAGATGGCAGGATGATTTATTGTTTTTTGGAAGATAGAATGACTGTTCTATAAAGAATTTTTCTTTATTTTGTTATGTCCAAAAGTAACGAACGCCACAAAGCTATCATTTCCACGAAAAATACATCAAGAAAGTACTTTAAACTCTTTTATCTAACTTTAAAATCATTTAAAAAAATTTTAAAGTATTTGTATTCGTTTTTGTAAGATTTTTTTGCAATAAATACACTTTTCTCAAATAAGACAGCGGAATGTCCAAATCGCGTGACGATGGAAAAGTCGATTTTATTTTCAGTAAATTTATTTTTAAAGATGATTTGGTGTCCTGAAACGTATAAAAAGATATATATTATAATGTTTTATCGTAAAAAATTACCGTGTTTTGTATAAATAAAGTGTATTTAGTACGTGCAATAATATAACTTGACTTGAAGCATGCTCAACTAATGTGTGTAACGATCGACACAAAAGGACGACCGCTGCGATCATTACGAAATTTCGGACATGTTTTTTTCAAAATATGATTTAAAATTAATAGTAAAACTTCTTTTTTTTATTTCAAAAGTAATTCTTTAGTGATCTTACGTGTTTTTATGTATTTTGCAAAGTTTTCTTTGTAGCAAATGTATCCAAAAAGATTATATAATAACAATGTCCAAATCGTGGAACGATCTAAGCATTAATAATTTTAATTCTCTATATACATAAAAAAATATATTATAACAGAGTCCATTGTTCTAACATACATCATAAAAAATAAAATAAATATTTTAAATAAAATAAAAAAAAACAGAAATTGACAGTACTCAAAGTATAGAAGACAGCCAGCGAAAATTGTTAAATGTACTCAAAAGATTCACTCCGTACAAACGACAAACAAATTTGGTACTATTCAAATAAAAAGTAGATCTGATTTTTGCAATATCTGTAAAAAGAATCAAGAATGCATTACCAGTGAAGCTGGTGAAAAAAATATTATTTTTACAATTGACTCCTCATGCAGTTGAAAATAGATTGACATTGGTGGCTGGAGCTTTGTATTAATTCATGTTGAAAACTTTTGGCCAGGTATTATTGAAAAGATCAGTATTGATAATGGTGAACAAATATTTTCTATAAATTTTTTGACTCCTCAAGCAGAAATTGATTTTAACAGGTTTCGTTATCCATCTAAAAAGACAGCACAAATTTAAAATATGAAGATTTTTTGTTGAAATCACCATATCCACCTCACCCGGTGACAGCAAGAGGACACTTTTCTTTTGATAAAAAAAAAATATATATATATATATATATATATAGATGTGTGCATTAAAAAAATGACAGTATAACTTTTTTTTTTTTTTTCTGAGAAAATAAAAAGAATAAATTATATGTTGGATGCTTCTAATATTGTGTAAAGGTATGTTTTTTGCATAGTGTGTAATTCCTATAAAATTAAGATATTACTTCTAAAAATGTAGTAAATATTTTAATATCAAAGTTTAACATTTGATTTTATTACTATTATTACTGGATAGCAAAAAGTTAATTATATATATATATATATATATATATATATATATATATATATATATATATAATTATACATATAATTATAGAATAAATTTATTACATTCTTAGTTTTAAGAATTTTTTAAATACTAAGCACAACTTATTTATGGAAATGTCAAAACTGTGTAACCTACATCTCAGCAATGTCCAAAATCTGTAACTCACATGCCAGAAATGTCCAAAATTTGTAGCGTACAGATCTACTAATGCTTTAATAATTACTAAAAGCTACTAAATGCTTTAATAATTAATTTTCCAGAACAACGGTTGTCTTTAAACATTTGTGTATAATGTTGTAGACTTATATACTATACTATTTAAAAAAAATTGGCCTTAAATTTGAAATTTTAAAAATTACATATAGTTAGCGTTTAATAATCCCACCTTTTGAGAATCTTCCATAATGTAAAATTTTTCATTTAAGGTGACGGATAAATTATTTATAGGTACTGTAAAGTCGGCGCCGCTCCTCTGACCATCCCACGTGGTTTATAGCTTGTTAAAAATAGCAATCCTTTTTTTTTAATCAAAGATTATTGAGTTTATTTAAAAAGGACATGAAGACATTACAAGACGACACAATGATGATGACTATTTACACTGAAAAAAAGAAAGGGTTTCACAAGGTGCACAACCTTCATATTAAACTCCACGAACTACACTTCACTATATTATTAACTTGTATTACAAACTACTCAAATTATAATCCTTTGGTGCTCTTAGCACCCGATATACTTCCGTTTTCACAAATCCAAAAAACACGCCGGCCAACATGCACGGCTCAGCTACCCTTCTCCAAAATCACTTTTACTCTGAAAAAAAAAACAATATCCACCTCTCTCTCCGCGCCCGCATACCACGTGACGTATGGCGTTGGCGCCACAAGAATCCAAAGAGAAATTAATCTAAACGTTTCCAGACATCACACCCCCCACCCAAGATTGAAAATGGGGGAGGGGGTCCCTCAATTTTCTATCTGAAATTTAGTCTGGAGACGTCCTTATACTCCATTTTTTTTTTTAAACAAATTACCCAAATAAAAATAAAAGTTAACAAATACATATAAAAAAAAAATATACAAACTACATGTTTGAATGGTCTGGACACGCTGCCTATAGCACAACTTATTAACACTCTTCTTATCTACTAATATAAAACATAATTAATACTTAATAATAACAATAATAAATGCAATAACAAATAAAACATATAAAAGGAAACAAAAGTTGTAGTAACACACTAAATAAATTTTGAATCAAAACTTTAAAGTACACAGTCACTTATCAAATAGTTCATGAAAGTTTTTTCACAGTTTGTTTTCTTATTCAACAGTTTCAAGTCTAGATAGTGCGTCTGCATTTATCAACTTGGCACCTGGTCGATGCGAAATTACAATGTCATACTTTTGCAGTGCTAGTGCCCATCGTTGCAGTTTGGAAGATTGGGGGCCATTTTTGGTGATGAAAGTTAGTGGATTATGATCGGTGATAAGTTCCACAGGTGATCCAAAAATCCACGTTTCGAACTTCTTGAGACTCCAGATGACCGCATAGGCCTCCCTTTCGATCGTCGGCCAAGCCTGTTGAGTTTTGGTGAGCTTTTGACTGGCATAGCTAACCGGGTACAGTACTCCGTCTTTTCGCTGCGATAAACACGCGCCGATGCCGATTGCAGATGCGTCGCACTCGATGACAAATGGTACTCCTATAACGGGAGTATGCAGACTAGGTGCTTCGATAAGACCTCTTTTCAACTCATTAAACGCCCGATCATGGTCTTCTGACCAACACAACTGTTCTGGACTCTTCTTTTTCGTCAGTTCTGTTAGAGGATATGCTACTTCAGCATATTTAGGAATGTAATCTCTATAATAATTACATAGACCAAGGACACTTTTCAAATGTTTCTTCGTTTGAGGCACTGCTAACCTTCGAATAGCCTCCACTTTTCCGGGGTCGGTCCGATGGCTGCCGGACCCGATGATATGTCCTAAGTACTTAATCTGCGGTTTTGCGAATTCACATTTTTTCAAGTTGACTGAAAATCTCAAGTCTGATAACTTAGAAAATATCTTTTCCAAATGCACCAGATGTTCAGCAAATGTTTCAGAAAAGACGGCTATGTCGTCTATATATGCTCTGGCGAACTCCTTGTATTCGGACAGTACTCTGTTCATTTCTCGTTGAAAAGTCGCAGCTGCGTTTTTGAGCCCGAAGGCCATTACTTTAAAGCGATACTGAGCCCTGTGAGTTTTGAAACACGCCAGATTCTGGCTCTCTTCTTCTAGTGGTATGGCCCAATACCCTTTCAATAAGTCTATTGTAGTTATGACATTGGCCCTGCCAATACTGAACAATAGATCGGTGGCATTTTCCATTGGGAAATCATCAGTCACTGTAACTGCATTAAGCGCTCGAAAATCTACGCATAGGCGCAAGGCCCCATCCTTCTTCATTACGCATACTACTGGGTGTGGCGCCTCTGCCTCACTTTCTTCAATCAGACCTAGTTCCAATAACTCCTCAATTTGTTTATCTACTTGAGGTTTCAAGGCCTCTGGGATTCTGTAAACATACGGCTTTTTCTTTTCTGCGTCACTTATTCTTATTTTATGCTCTTCTACCTTAGCTATTTGCACTTTTCTAGAAAATAGTCCTTTATATTTATACAATAAATCTAACATTTTTTCTTTCTCCACCTTTCCTAAATGACTTAAATCAACTTTTTCTATATTGAATAGGTCGGAGTTATCTTTCGTACTGGGGGTGGGATGGACCTCCCCTAATTCTTCCTCATTTTCGAAGATCATCCCCACCGCCTGTACCCTAGGAGTAAATTTTCTTATCTTATTTACGTGGACATTCCTAACATTCCCGTTCATTAATTTCACTTTGTAAGAATCAGGGTTACAACGCGCCACTATTTCGGCTGGCCCGGTCCATCTGGCGTAAAGTTTGTTCGTGGAGTCCGGAATTAATAAATATACCTGGTCCCCCGGTCTAAATTCCCTGTAAATCGCTCTTCGATTAGCGTACTTCGCATACGAGCTTTGCTTAACCTCCGACACTATCGCCGCTTGTTCCGCCGCCCTTTCTAAATTAATTTTTAACTCCTGGAGGTATTCGGTCGCGCTCTTTCCTAGATTTATAGGTAGTGGGATTTCGCCTGCCCATGTAGATTTTAATACCGCCAGTGGCCCTCTGGCCTCCCTTCCGTACATTAATTTGAATGGCGATACGCCCGTAGTGCTATTCGGAATTTCTCTATATGCAAATAATAAATAGGGGATGTGTTTATCCCAATTTTTAGGGTCACTACAAATTATATGATGTAACATACGTTTCAATACCTGATTGTATCGTTCAACAAGTCCCGAGCTCTGAGGGTGCCCCGGCGTAGCAAATCTAGGAGCCGCCCCCAGTCTAGCATGAAACTCTTGTATTAACCCTGATATAAAATTTCTACCCTGGTCACTCGCTATTACGCGGGGTATTCCTGTCCGCATAAATATCTCTAACAATGCATCGCACGTAGCTTTAGCCGTAATTGTCCGTAACGGAACTGCCTCTGGCCATCGCGCATGTTGATCTACCAAAGTAAGTACGTATTGATGCCTACGCGCTGACGGAGGTTCAATTTTTCCAATTATATCAATATTTACAACGTCGAACGGAAGTTCCGGCCTCTCAATTGGGACAATGGGTATCTGATCGCTGACCCTCTCCCTACTCCGTAGTTGGCAATCCTTGCACGACGCACAATATTCTTCCACATCCCGCGACATACCTGGCCAAAAAAATGAATAACGAATTCTCTCTTTTGTTTTTTTCATGCCAAGATGATTAGCGAAAATCGATTCGTGCGCAATTTTTAAAATTTCCCCCCTCCTCACCTTTGGTACCACTAATTGCATAACTTGATTTCCCGAAACTCTTTCCCTATGATAAAGCAAATTGTCTACCATAACAAACCCATTTTTCTCTTTTTCTGCATCTTTGAAAGCTCCCTGTAACGATTCGCAACTTTTCTGTTGCGCCCTGTAAATACTCACATCTGATTGACGACCCACATTTAAATCTTCGCTATTATTTTTCTTTTCAATGCAGCTAATCATTAACTCTTTTCCTGCAGTTTCATTTTGACTTAATAAACATAAATTCTCATCATTCATACTTTGATGCTCCCTTTCACTACACCCTGCTTTTTCACATTTAATTTCTTCCCCCCTTTCTGACTGCAACTCCTCCGTAGACACACCATCTAATCTATTTTCTTCCCCTCCACTCTGAACTGATCGTAATAATTCATAAATCGTTGGCGTGATAATACATGACCCATATAATTTATCTGTTGCTGCGAACAAAACATCTACGCTGTTAACTACACTATTTGAGTCTCCGGAATCTAAAGCTATAGGTAAAGTTATAAGGTCAGCGGTTATTTTTTCTCCAAAGGCAGATATCAACTGAATTTTTGAATTTTCATCATTTCTAAATGAATCCGGTATTTGATTTGAATTAACGACTGGAATTTCGGCCGCGTTATCGATCAATGTATTCACTTTCCGCCCGCCTAACAACACATCCTGATACTGCAAAGCTTGCGTATTTATTGCCTCATTCTCAGGACATAAAGCTGTCACTTTAGCAACTAATTTATCATCATGTTTATTTTTCTCAATACCCGATTCCTTTTTCGTTTGGTTTCGAAAATTCCCCATTTTATTTTTATCTTTATTATTCGGGCAGAAACGTAAATGAGTTGTTTGTTTACATAGCCTACAAATGTCATTAGTTTTTCTTTCGCGAGAAAGAACATTATTTCTGATATGAGGTGGGATATATTTCCCATGATTCACACTTCCGGGTTCATCATAGTTACGAAAGGATTTTATAGGTCTATCATATAATTCCGAAAAAGTTCTACCTTTTGAAGTAAACCAATTATCGCATAATTCCGCGATTTGGCGTGGTTTTAACCAGTCATCCATTTGCTTTAATTTAACATAACTCCGCGTTTCTGAATCTAATGAACTCATTAATCTATCGGTAACAATTAATTCATTAAGCGTATCGAAATCATTTACTTTCCTAAGCTGACAATAAAAATCCCAATTCGCTCGGATTCTGCTTGCAAATTGTAAATGGTTTTCATTTTTCATTCTTTTTGCCGTAAGGAAATTTTCTAGACAAGCTTCCGGGGTAGGTTGAAATTCTTTTAAAATTAAAGCCTTAACCTTCGAATAACTCTTCATTTCATTTGTATTTACATAAACTAATAAATGTGCGGCACGTTCACCCACTAAATTTAGTAAAATTTCAACTTTTAACTCCTCCGAAACATTTTTCATTTCGAATGCCTTTTCGAGCGAACTAAAAAATAAATTCCACGCTTCCGGTTTAGTCGGGACTGGCATACTCAGGGTTCTAACACTTTTAATTAAAGATTCTAAGGAATTAGTATGGGATTTTTGTCCATCCCCCCCCGAATCCAAATTCTTATCATCTGTTATCTTCGCCATTTCTAATTGAGCTTTAATGACTTCTAACTTTGTTCTCTCTAATTCTAGAGCAGTGTTCTGTTCCGATTTAACATTTTCTTTCTCAATTTTTAGTAACTCGGCTTCACGTTTTTCTTTTTCTATCCTATCTGATACAGTAGTAATTAAAAATTCCTTTACAAATTCAGCATCCTTAGCAAATTGGTCGCTTCCCTCAATGATTGTTTTCAAATCTACAATTCTATGCTCTAATTCTACCTTTAAACCTAATTCAGTCGCGACGACAACTAAATCTTCTTTTTTCAGCCCTTTAATGCTAAACATTTTTCTTTTTCAATTCAAACACTTTTATAATAATCTCTACAGATAACAGATACTCTCATATTAATTAAATAAATCAAGGAATAAATGATCTTTCTTCTGACATGCTTAAATCAATCATAAAAATAAATCATATACTTTTCTCTTTATCTATTTAAAATATCTTCAAACACTATCTTCAATTAAAAATAAATAAACATGCAGCTTACTTTTAATAGGAGCTCTGGTGCTTCGGAATTGAGAGCGTGTAAAGTCGGCGCCGCTCCTCTGACCATCCCACGTGGTTTATAGCTTGTTAAAAATAGCAATCCTTTTTTTTAAATCAAAGATTATTGAGTTTATTTAAAAAGGACATGAAGACATTACAAGACGACACAATGATGATGACTATTTACACTGAAAAAAAGAAAGGGTTTCACAAGGTGCACAACCTTCATATTAAACTCCACGAACTACACTTCACTATATTATTAACTTGTATTACAAACTACTCAAATTATAATCCTTTGGTGCTCTTAGCACCCGATATACTTCCGTTTTCACAAATCCAAAAAACACGCCGGCCAACATGCACGGCTCAGCTACCCTTCTCCAAAATCACTTTTACTCTGAAAAAAAAAACAATATCCACCTCTCTCTCCGCGCCCGCATACCACGTGACGTATGGCGTTGGCGCCACAAGAATCCAAAGAGAAATTAATCTAAACGTTTCCAGACATCACAGGTACTATTTATTTGCATTTGAAGTTCTTTTCACTTACTACTCATTCACATATACATGTTGATGTAAGCACAATCGCATATCAATGATTACCAAAAATTTTCATCTATGACCATGTGCTGATTGGTACTATATTTGTAATCCTTTATTAAAAAGGAAATACTTCCTTATAAAGCCATGAGCTAAATGATGCTTAAATAAATATTTTTACATTGCTTTTTTATACGTAACATATATTGTTTTTAGCATAAAAAGAAAAGGAAATTCACAAAAAGTCTTTGTTCCTAGGAAAATTAAGTGCTTGATGTAACTAACTTCTATCGTGTTCAGCATAAAAAAAAAAAAACATGCTCATAAACTCTTTCTTACTCAGGAAAGTATTTGATGGATAAAAATAATTACAGTTTTTCTTATCTAGTCTATTTTTCTTCTTTTCTTCCCAGGAGACGTTTTTCGTTTCGATGCATTAAAATGTGTTCAAGTTAAGTATATTTGTGCACCAGATTTCTTAACTAGACAGGGCTCGCACGGGCCCTTGAGAATCTTTATATAATTGAGATACACTCCAAATTCCCTTATTGACGGGTAGGTTTTGGATAACCTTATTTGCAGTTCTGAAAGGATCGCAATATTTCAGATAATTATTGAATGGTTACATGTAGCAAGTGTGTTGAAATGCTCCACGCTTCTCTTATATTCATACATTTGATATTAGTGCACTTCTCCTATTGAAAATTATTACTGGAAAAATCACTACCTTTAGGGCCGCTCGGTACCGTTTTTTTTTTTTTGGGGGGGGGGGAAGTACGAAAATATCAATTATCAAATTTCTTAATTAAATTGGAATAATCGTAATATATCCATAAAACTTTAATGATTAGAAATGTACAAAAACAGGCTTTTTACTGAATCTATTTCCTTTTAAATGATTCACAGTTGTAATTTCGAAATTTATTTTCTCAGGTTTTTTTTTTTTTTTTGCAATATATGCATATGCTCAAATTATTAAAGCGTAAAAATATAATTAACTCAATTTGTAAACGAGCGACTGTTGGTGATATGGATTTTATAGAATTGAGGCTTAGATTTAAAATAACAAAAATAGTTCTTTATATATATATATATATAAATGTTAAGAAATTGTCTTTTAAACTGTATTTTTACATATTTCATAATATTTTATTTAAACTAGTTACTTTATACTTAAACTAGTTAACTTTTTAAATATAATCCATACAGATATAGAACGCATTTACAAGGAAAGTACAAAAAAAAAAAATCTGAAAATTGAAAGAGAAATTAAATATAATAAAAAAATTGAAAGAGAAATTAAATATAAAATTCTTCTTAAATTTGCTTAATTTTATTCAAATTTTACCATAACAATTAAATTTTCTTGATTCAGTTATTTTTCGTCATAAAACCATTCAATAATATGTCAAAAAGATATTACAATAGAATCCCGCAAATCCGAACTAATTGGGACAGGTTACCAGTTCGGATTATAAAAAATTCGGATAAAAATAGAAAATAAAAAGATGCGTGCTATAGAAAATGTAAGTTAGAAGTACTCAGTAGTATAGTAAAAATCCTGTAATCCGGCATCCTAAGTTCCGGCATGGTGAATAACCCGTAACGACTTTAGAAATAAATGATATTCCTGTTTAATCCCCCCCCCCGGGGTTTATAATAATCCAATGAAACTTCATAATAAGGAATTACGTAACAACTCATTACAAACTGTTCAAATTCCTGAATCTATAAACACCTCAATCACCATGTAGAAGAGGGTGAAGAAAAAAATATTTCTGTAGATAATTTGCGAAATCAAACTGTTGAAAGGAAAAATATTTTTTTATCATCTGAATTAAATACTTTTTGCATTTTAGAAAAGAATTTTATAGTGACTAGCAAACCATCAGATATTCGAGATTTTTTTTAAAGATTGCTTCTACGAGTAGTCCTGCAGTGGACGTTTTCATTTTGTATTCGTGTACATATGTTCTACTTTTAAAATATTGAGGTTTTTTTTATTCTGTTTTTTTTTTTTTATCCGTTCAAGTATAATTTTCGAAAATAAAATCGGTTCGGATTAACCGTAATTTCTACTGTATCAGATACTCAAATGAAACAAATAGTAAAATTAGTACCGAATCCCTTTAGAAAAAAAAAATATATAAATATATGATAAAAGTAGCACTTTTTAAGAAAACGATTAAAATAGTCTTCTATACTTCTACTTATAGAATAATATATTCTTCAGATATTATTCAGATACATTATATTTATATATAATATTTCAGTGTGTTTGAGAATTTTTTTTTCTTTCAGCAGACAAGCATTTTAATTTCAGATCGTAAATCCAGATTTAAAAAAAAAAAAAAAAAAAAAAAAAAAAAAAAAAAAAAAAAAAACCCTTAATAAAATATGTATTGTATTCATTCATATATACTTCCCATTAAAATAATTATGTCCCCAAATTGTTTTTAATCTAACATTAAAACCAATGCTCTTTAATATAAATTACCTATAAAAGCAGCCATCTAGAGACAATTTAATTTAGTTCCTGTTATCGAAACTGTTTTTTCTATTAGAAAAGTAATCAAAATGTAAATTAAATGTTTTCTTCAATGTATTTTATCACGGGTTCCATAATCTTTAACTCCATTCAAAACAAGGTAGTCTACTTAATAGAATAGTTAACAAATAAAAAACTAAACTCAATTTAATGTATTATAAAGATTGAAAGTATTGCATTCTTAATGTATTTCGTTTTAAGTCTAAGGACTTAATTGTAAAAACAATAATGTATAAACTATTATTTTATATTATATTGTACTTTCCTTCTTTGCTCTAATCATCTCGTTATTTATTTAATTATTTATTTATTTATTGTAAATGTAGTAGATTGAATTGTTATACTGATTTGTGTGCATTTTACCTTAATTGTAAAATGTGTAACATAAGATTTTGAATTATTTACGTGAAATTTACGAGAAATGAAATTTTTCTATGTAAGATTATTTGCACACTATGTGTGTGAAAACCTTATTCAAGATTATTTTTCTGTCATATGATGATGAGTTATAAAAGATTGAATCCTCTTTCAATTATCACGCATAATAACATCGTACATAAACCCTCATTCTGGAATTTATAATGCCTTAATAAAAAAAATTTAACCGCTTATAGCTTTCATATTCATTTAAAAAAAATTAGTAGATATTTGAATATGTAGAATATAAAGTTTTTTATAACCCTTGTGCGAATATCATTTTTATAAGTGCATAATTATTTTTTGAACACTAAAAGTTATTGATGTGTTACAATTTTCTTCAAATTAATAGTAATATTATCACAAAGTCAATTTAAACATTAATATTTATATTTAATTATATTTGTTAACTCGGCAGTTAAAAAATAAATAAAATATTACTACGCACAAAAAAGTCTTTCAAGAAACACATTTTTATATTTGTTAAAGCTATTTCTTAAAAATAAAATTTCTAGAATTTGCTGTAATAATACCGAAAACAATTTGAAAGAAATAAATTACTATAACGGCGAGTACAGAATACGGATTTCTCAATTTCTTTTTAAAACACTCTAACTAAATACAATTAGTTTACAATTATAAAATAAATGTAAAACTGTTCCTTGCTTTTTTGAATTAACTATGTACATCATTTTTATTGTTTAAAAATGAAAATTTGTCTATCTGTCGGTCTATAATTCTATACAAATCCACAATTTGGAAGCCAAAATTGCGAAATGTTACGTACATGTGCATTAAAATACGGCCGAAGCAACTACAGTAATCCGGAATCGAAATAATTTATGGTTAAATTTTAATTAATAAAAATCCACCAATTTAAGAGCGATTTCCTATCAAATTAAAAAAAAAATCCTTATAGCTGTTGCCAACAATTAACAATTTACTATAAAATTGTTACCACAATAATTACTTTTATATTGTTAGATTTTCGCGTGAAAAATTAAAATGAAATAAATACTTTGACGAATTAAAAAAAAAAAAAAATGTGAATATTACCTCAGAACTTTTCTATTACAAGATTTCCACATAAAATGAAAATGAAATAAATAGTTTGACGAATTTTTAAAAAAGGGAATATTACGTCACATTGGAAATATAATGAAAGTTAGCAGGCGAATACATAACGTCACACGAGTTTGAAAATCCCCATTATGAAAATATCGGCATATTTTAATATTTTGAGGTTCTGTGATATTTCTTTTTAGCAATTTTTAAATATATTATTTACGGGTTTTTTTTATTGTTTATTTTATACAATACGTTTAATTTTTAAATTGATTTTTAAAGCAACCATTCTTATCATTCTGGCAACGCCGATTACTTTAGCTAGTAACTAATACAATTAATTATTTTTATGTCTTGGAAAACTGATTTACGTCCATTCAAAGACTGTAATAGCATTATTACACGTAAAAATTGCAAGCAACAAAAATCGTCTGCGACTCGTGAGATTTCCTGAAACTTACGTTTTATCCACCGGAAACTTGCGTATTATCCACCGGAAACTTACGTATTATCCAAGCATGTCATTGGCTATTTGGGAAAAGGCTTTTCCATCGTAGTATTTGATTGTCTGTTAAAGGCGACTCACTTCGTTTCAGGCGTCAAAGACTCGCCGACAGAAAAAAGGTACTTGCTTTCGAAGCGACTCCCCTGGAGCCATAGGAATAACATCCAGACGCCTGGAATTTCAAGCGACTTTGACTCCTTGTGTAATAACA
This sequence comes from Maratus speciosus, assembly GCA_963932465.1. Classification (NCBI taxonomy): domain Eukaryota; kingdom Metazoa; phylum Arthropoda; class Arachnida; order Araneae; family Salticidae; genus Maratus; species Maratus speciosus. The sequence continues at coordinate 423,980,705 of OZ010791.1, forward strand.
CCATAATTTTCAGGAAATCTGACGAGTCGCAGGCGATTTTTTCGCTTGCAATTTCTACCTGTAATAACACTATAAGACAGATTTCCTTCAGACTTTGGCAAAAAAGACATAATTCCTGTTTTTCCCCAATGCTAGCGTTACATAAAAATGATTTTTGCTACTAGAAAAAAAAATATCACACACATATCAGTCAAATGTTCCTATGTTTAGAGCGACTATTGATAAAGGAAGTAATACAGGGTGGGTACAAATGATGGACTCGATTTAAAAAAAATAATATTTTCGAAACTGCTGCACATATTACAATAAGTGACACAAGAATTTAAAAAGAAATATACCAAGTTTTTTTTCAGTTTCAAATGCTCGATGTGTGACCGTCTTGTTACACGGAATACATCTAATCTGCAATACAGCTCGTTCCAAACATTTTGTAGCATCACTCTGTCAATGGTTCTGAATGTTACACAGATGCGTTCTTTAAGTTTTGGCAGTGTCAAAGACATTGTTTATGTACAATCAATGTCGAAAACACAGCCAGAACTTAAAGAATGCATTAGTGCAAAAAAACAGAATGATTAACGGAGTGATGCTACAAAATCTTTGTAACGAACTGGATTACAGATTGGACATATGCCGTGTAATATGAGGGTCACACATCAAACATTTGTAACTGAAAATAAACTTGGTATATTTCTCTTTAAATTTGTGTATCACTTACTGTATTATGTGCAGTAGTTTCGAAAATATGATTTTTTTTAATCGGGCTCATCATTTGTTCTTACCCTGTATTATTACCAAAAATTATAGTACATACAATAGACAATTATTGGTTTTTCTGCACCATTTGTTGACACTGAATATATACACAGTATATTTATAGTTTTGCTAACCATTTAAACATAAAAGTTGATTCTTAATTTTGAATTATCTTATTAAGAAAACTAATAATTCTGTGTTAAATTAATAACCGAAATTGTTCCGTTTACAACATTTATTTAGCGCCTGATAACAACTAATTATTTTTAATTTTGATAAAAGAGCACAATAGGAAAATATATTTATATCTTATATATATATTTTTTAAGATCTATCTTATTTAATAGATTAACTATTTTGAAACATATGCCACCGGATCATTTGAAATTCTTTCAGCTATTAGTGCCATTAAATTATATTTAAGATTCCGACGATGTAGGTTCACATATTTATTAACAAGAGAAGTCCAGCACATAAAATCGATTATAATTACTCTCTGCCCTGCCATGCTATTCCAGCTGTAATTAATCATTGCAATCAATACCTTTGACTGCTATAATTCTCTATAATAGTTTATAGTGAGATAGGTGTAACATTTATATCAGTTTGGGAGCAATTTAAATATCGAATTCTTTAATTCTATTATCAAATGCATTTACGAATTAGCCAGAATTGTAAAATGTGAAGTATTTCATTCTATTTTTTTTAAATTACGAAATATCTTAATAAATTCGGACTTCTTCAATAAAAGAAACTAATATTGCTATGTTAAATTTCTAAAAAAAATATTAAGTATATAACCTTTATTAAACATGGGATGTCAACTAGATATTTTCATTTTGAAATAAATTGAAAAAGAATAAATATATTCCAGAATTATAAATAAACATTTTTTTTTTTTTACTTTGAAATTATTATTTTTTATCTATATTGATGAAGCTGCCTAAATATTTCAAAATCTTTCAACAATGCATCACATTAAACTAAAACTGTTTTCTGTGATATAGGTTCAGATATTTCTCATCAAGTGCTGCGCAGTCAATAAAATCCATTATTATTGTCACCTAATATACCATTGACTGCTAACTATAATTAATGATTATAAACATGACCTTTGACAGTTATGGATCTGATTCAATTGTCTATGATGCAATAAATGAAACATTCATATTAGTACTGAAGAAATTAAAATTTTTTATTCCTTCATCAATCAAATAGGTTACAGTTGAGAAATACTCAGAACTCTTTAAAAAATTTCTATTATTTTAATTAAAAAATATTTCTTTTGGAATTGCATTTATTTATGAGTTAAAAAAAAATTTGATCCGATATTTAAATTTCGCTTACATTGTTTACAGTATTTATTTTGAATCATGACTTATATAAAAAGTGTCATAAAAAAAAATGGTTTTAAAAGAAATTTGCAAAAGTATTCTGCTTCAACAATTCAAATTCTTTCATCGATTCATCCTATTGATAGGCTACAAAATTAAATGGCTCGTAGGTTTGGCAAAAAATTCATTATCATTATTATGTACATTGTTGAACCCTCATGCTGTTTAAACTATTTATTGTTGCCAATCACACAACAGTTTCGTGCTAATTTTGGTAACGGAACCGATTACGGACAATTAGCAATTTTAAATTTGCGAAGAGTGGGTATAACATAATACTTTGTTTCATTAAACAAAACACATAATATTTACAATTTTTCTATTGGTTTAATTTTAATTTTTACCAGTTGTATGTTTTATGCTTTATGGGTTGCTTTTCAACTGTGTAGCATAAAGCGGGTAATCCATGCAACCTATTTCCCCAAAGATGATACTCTGTTTGATATACTTCTAGATACCCTAATCTGTTAATCCGTAGAATCCGCTGAAAATCCGTAGAGCCGTTTTTGGGTAGCACACAAATATATAAATATATAAATATACAAGAATTGCTCATTTAATACTTTAATTCACCATTTGTAATTTATCGAAAATCATAAGCTAAAATAGTTCTAATTTAATTATTTTAAAATTTATTAAATTGTAAAAGATCTTTATTCTAAAATAAGGAACTAACGCTTTCATCACCGCCGGTTTTGAATTTTTTGTGATCGAAGGTTTCCTTCGTTAGTAATACAAAACATATTGCATACAAAAATATATAAATCGGAGGTTTTACAGAGAAATGTTTGATAAACACGCTCATGTAGGCAGTTTTCAAATCGAAAAATTGTTTTAAGAGATATTTAAAGTTAAATTTGGTCAAAATCGTTCCATTACAAAGGTTTTATAGGAGCAAAAACTATACATAGGAATTTAATCATTTTTAGATCATATTATACATTAGACGCTCTCGGTGTGTAGACTGCATTTATTTTTTTTTTATTTGGCTAATTATTTTAGGTTTTATTTCTATTTTAAATTCAAATTTTCTGCTTTTCGAGAGATATTTTTTACAACTATTAGAAAAGGGTATTATTTTAAATTGTTACGAAATTATAAAACAGCCCAAAGAATAATATTTTCTTCAAATTAAAAATTTATTTACACGTGGCTACTGTAAACAGAAAAAAAAACTTTCAAATGAGAATTAAATGATTTCGTATTAAAAGCAGGAAAATATTGATGATTACAAACTAAAAAAATATATTTACACGGGAATTTTAAAAGAGAAAGAGAATTGTAAAATAATAAATTCTTTAATCAGCGTTAAAGGTCGTAAATAGAGAAAATTACGTCATATTTAAAATGACCAAACCAAAATATTGCCAAACAGTTTAAATTTAAAAATGTATTTGCGAGAGACATTTATTTCATATTTTGAGATAATCTTTTAAAACTATTGTTGAGAAATGACTAAGACAGCGCAAATAATATTTCCCTCCTAACAACAAAAGTATTTTCCTGTGAATATTAAAAAGAGAATGAAAACTTTGGTTTAAATTACGTCAGATTTAAAAAGATACATATAAAATGTCTTATTAAATAATAATAATAATAATAATAATAATAATAAGTAAAATAAAAATCTTTCTTATAGCGTTGTTAAAAAATACCCGGAGACAAAGACTCTGTTTACTTAATTCATTTTATATTATCTCATTTTTAAGTGTTTCACTGATATGATTAAATGAAAGACGAAAACAACCCGTTAACAGGGAGATCGCCACTGTTTTTTTTTTGTTTTTTTTTTAATACAATTCATTCTTCTGAAAAATTTTTAAAGCCGATCAAATTACCGTGCTTTTAGAGCTTGCGGTGTCTGAACGGGGGTTACGAACGTAACTCGAAGGGGGTTGAGGCCCCTAGCTATAAAAAAAAAAAAAAACTTGAAACGAATACTTCTAGAGATACATGTTTAAAGGGAATGTTTACTGTTATGTTTAAAATATGAACTTGTTCAGAACAGTTATATATGGTTTAACATATATGGACGACCGGTATATACTATAAATATTTCATAATATCTTACAGTCGCTAACTTTAAGAACGATTACTATAAATCGTAATTTTTGTTCCGAAGCCTTTTCAAAATGCATTTCTAAAATAATTAAAAATTATTAAGCCTGGTGATTTAATTTCAGATTAAATTCAGAACTACATAAATTAAAAAAGAATACTTGGAAAAAATGGGACGTGTCATTCATGGCCTCAACTTTGAAACTTCTAGCCAATATAGTTAAAATATTTATTGTAAACACCAAAGTATATTAAATTAGTCAATAGTAAAGATCAATCATTTATCAAACAGTTACAATACTTAAATAAATATATACAGTATTTTTTAATCAAGTAATCTATTAAAAGCAATGTAAAATAATATAACATAATTAATTTTACTTATCGCACCAAATACAAGAATAAACGGTACTATCCTTTAGATTTAAAACATTAAAAATTTGTTTTACAGGTTATTATAGAAAAAAATTGCTTCTCTATATCAGAGACTGTTTCTTCAATATCAGAAAAAAAGAAAACAAAATTATTGTTTTAAGAGAAGAGAAAGGTTGAATGCCAGATTTAAATCGTCCAATAACTATTTTTTAACATAAGTAATGATGTTTCATTCTATTAATTTCCAACACTACCTTATTCTGCACTTCATTTTAAAGAAACAGTGCTTGAACTGGTTTTCGTTTACGTCATCTGCTAAAGGTTTAATAACCCTATCAAAACATATAAATGCCTTTTCCTCAGACTCATGTTCATTGAACTGACGGTCATTGTAGAAAAATTAGTAATTAAACTATAGACATCCATTTCTGATTGACACTTCATAAGACATATATTTATCTAATGATTTTTTTTTTTTAATCTTTATGATCTAATTTTTCTAATTCATATTTTCCGAGAAATGAAACATAAGAAAATCGTTTGCTTTTTTTCCAAAATTTAACTTACAACAAAAATAAGATGATATGCTTTTGAATATGTATAATTTAGCAGATTTTAGTTCATTGAAATTTCCAATCCCTTTCTGTTTAAAATAACACCATTACAAAGCAATGTTGCTCAGTTGAAATGTCCCACGCTTGCAACTATAAGTCATTTTCTAACTTTTAGTTTCCTGATTGTCTGATAGTATAAAATTGGATTATTCCGATGGAAAATAAATAGATCCAATCCGCCTAAAAATATACAAATACAATTTCAATTTGATGGGCTTAATATTCTCAGCGCATTTCAATTCTTAATAAAAAACAATAAATCATATTAAAAAGTTTATCTCAAAATGTAGGTAATCGACAAATGTATGTAAAAATGTACAAATAGTGCAGGGTACTAAATATACGACATTATTATACTATGTATAACAATTAAAAACTTTTCTATAAGTTAAAAATAAAATGAAATGTACGCGAGTTCTTTAACAGGTACTTAATAAACGCAATTGATTATAGCAATTACGTTATTAGAAATTTAAATAGCTCCCAAACGGATCTAAATGTTACATCTATTTCACCGTAAATTACTACGACAGTTCTAGAGCGGTCAAAGGTATTGTTTACAATGATTAATTATAACTAGGATTCAATGGTAGAGCAGGGAGTAATTAGAATCGATTTTATCGACTGCCCTGCTCTTGTTAATAGGTATGTAAACTTACATCATCGGAAATATAAATTTATTTTAATGGGATAAATTTTTTTAAAGAGTTTGACAGGTTCAGAAAGTATTAATTGTTACAATACGTTTTAGAAACGATAGAATTTAAATTAGATGATTTTTTAAATTGATAAAATATTGTTTAACCATTATGTACTGAATTATGATTTCATGAAAATGTTATCGTCTAAAGCATTTTTCGTGTATTTTTGAAACTACACTAGAATATTTACATAATCATTTAATACATTTTAGAAAAATTCATTAAATTTAAATTTATAGGGATTTTGTGCAATATTTATAACAACACTCAAATATTTTATTTTAAATATTTTTCTTAGTTTTTTTTTAGAATTAGGAAATATACGAATATAATGTTCTTAGAATAGAAATATAGAAATATTGCCGAATTGAAAATCCCACAGCTCCAACGCCAAGAAAGCTGAAAAGATGCAAAGACAAAATAAATCATCCATTTAAAAATATTTTCTTTTGTGAAACCAATAATGCTTTTGGAAAAAGATAAAGTAATGCATCTATAACTCATTCTAAACTGTTTTATTACTAATCGATGTATTAAATGAATTTTAAAACAAGTTATTTTAATGTACTTATAAGTACCGTCTGTAGATAAAGGGTTAAAACGTTGGTTTTCATATTATATTTTCAATTTGCCTAAAAGTGAAAGTAATTCTTAAAAATCTGACGATAAAGAAAATTTTTAAACAATATAATTTTGATACAAAAATTACACATCATTATCAACTGTTTAAAAAAATGAAAAAGCTTAGTCAGTATTAAGTGTTATAATATGTTTTAGACACGATAGATTTTAAAATTGATAAAAGTTTATTTAAAATATTGGTTTATATATTTGTTTTTCAATTCGTGTAAAAGTGAAAATAGCTGTTTAAAATATGACGATAAAGAAATATTATAAACAATGTAATTTTGATTTTAAAATTACACGTCAATATTAATTTCTTAAGGAAAAAAATGAAAGCTAATGGAAATATTTTAGCAAAAAGAGATATTGTGTAATAAAATGAATAAAATAAAACAATTAAAATATATATATGTTTCGGAATTGCAAATAATTATAGCATCCAAACTAAGCTAAAAATTGCTAAAAGTGATAAAAAAAATATATACATAAAAGGCCTACAAATACCATTATTCAGATCGACATATGTTTCTTCGCTCAAACAGCGACATTTTAAGACCTTTGTTGATACAAATATATTCGAAAAAAAAATCATGAGACCTTATGTACAATGAAACTTAAGTGCAAACATAAAATAAAATAAACAATTTGGAAATTGCTTGACAAATGTGGCAAATGAGGTGCGTTCCTACTATAACTAGTTTTATAAATATTTTTTACACCCCATATTGTACCGAATGTATATTTGTTTGCACTTCATAAGTGCATAGTCTGTAATATCATTAAAAGGCACTTGCAATAATTGTTTCCTATTAGCCGTTATGTAACGGAAAACTTTGGACTGTAACTGTGATAAAACTATACATCCGATTTTCATAAAATTTGAGGTGACAAAATTTTGCAACAATTATATATTTAAAATTTCAGACCATTCAGAAGGCTGTAACAACATTAAAATGCACTTGCAATAATTTTTTTCCCATTGGCCGTAATGTAATGGAAAACTTTTGACTGTCCCTTTTACATCTGTTTAGGAAAAGCTTATTAACAGTATGGCATAACTTGGTACAAAGTGATAATTACGGGGCGCCAATTCCCTATTTTACACTACTAACACGTCAACGAGTTACGGCTTGAAATTTTTGCACATTAAAGATACCGATTAGTACAATACGAGTATTTCAGTCAGCGTCGTCATATATTGGCAGGAGACAAGATGAGCGAGGGACCAATTCTTAATTAAGTCGGTATATCAAGTCACCGAGTAACAGCTGGGAATTTTGGCACACTAAAAGGCACATATCAGTAGAATAAGATCTTTTCAGTGTGCCTCGTCATATCTTGGTACGAGACGAGCAGAGCAGGGCGCCAATTCTTAATTTTGGCGGTATAGAGCAGTTCACATCACATGACTTTTACCGGAGAACAATGAAAATAGCTGTAGGGCACACAAATAGAAAAAGCATCGATAAAGGTAGCAATAGGTATCGTACAGCAGCAGCAAAAACCTGTTCGTGACGTCATCTTGCAGAGCTCTATAATCACGTCATCGAGTTACGGCTTGGAAATTTGGCACATTAAAGGTACATATCAGTGCAATAAGAATATTTCAGTCTGCCTCGTCATATCTTGGTACGAGATGAGCAGAGCGGTGCGCCAATTCTTAATTTTGGCAGTTTTAACACGTCATCGAGTTACGACATGTAATTTTTAACAAAACAAAATGACATCATAATGTACAATTGAAACCACAAAGATACGAAGAGACAGACTGAAATATTCTTATTGTACGGATATGTGTCTTTAATGTGGCAAAATTCCAAGCTGTTATGTGATGACGTGATTATACCCCCAAAATTAAGAATTGGCGCCCCGCTCTCTCAACTCCTACCAAGATATGATGAGGCAGACAGAAATATTCGTTTTGTACTAATCGGTATCTTTAATGAACCAAAATTTCAAGCCGTAACTGGATGACGTTATAGTACTATCAAACTAGGGAATTGGCGCCACATTCTTCTCGCTTTTCAGCAAGTTTTGCCGAATCAGCCATTTTCTAACGTGCTGTCAATAAGCTTTAACCAAACCATTAATTCATCTTGAAAGTCAATGGCGAAGTAATTTATATGGCAATGTAATGTAAAATATTATGTTTAAAGGGTTTAAATTGTACAATATGATGTATTTTTTTTTTAAATTTTAGTCTGAATCTGCCGGAGGTTTCTACCAGGATATGCGCAAGCAGACAAAAATATTCTTAAAATACTTTATTTTACCTTTAATTTGGCACCAGTTTCATCCCTTATTTCGATGACGGGATAATGACGCCAAAATGACAAGTTGGCGGCCGCTGCTGCTCATATCGTACCAAGAAATGTCGAGGCAGACCAGTCATTCCTTAATCTACTCTTTATAATCTTGTCCTACATCAGTATTTCATGTCATAACTCGATGACGTTTAAAACCGCCAAAATTAAGAATTGGCGTCCCGCTCTGCTCGTTGAATAATTAATTCTAGTATTCAGTAGAACAACGGAGTATAATTAAAATAGCTTTTATTGACTGCGCCGCTCTTTTTAACAGCTTCTTTGATTTTTCCGAGTTACCTCGGGTTGGTATATATTAGAATTTTTTATTATCCCAAAAAAACTCGGGCGTGGTATAAATTGTCACTACGATTTCTTTTATTACATTTTTACTCGGCTTGAAGCTTAAAAAGAAAGAAAGTATTCTTATATAGAATAATATCTACCCTATATATATAAAATCCTAATGAAACGAATTTATGAAAATACTTTATGAAACGATTTTATAAAATGATTTTATGAAAAGAAGTTTATGCAAGGTCTGATTAAACAACTGATTATGTTTCACGGGGATTTCTCCCAAAATATAGAATATTATGCGATGAAATAAACACTAAAATTCCGTATTGATCCGCAGATCTCAAAACTGGTATTAGAATTTTTAAATTCGAATTAGTTTTCGAAACATTATTTTTTTTAAATTTTAAATACATTTATCTAATGATGGCAACTCAGATTTTAATCATAACAGATATATTTTTATCATGTTTTAGAAAAGGTTATTATTTTAAACTAATCTGGTGACCAATTTGGCCTCCCTTAAATGCATGCTAAGAAATTTATCATTTTACTTTTATTCATAATTTAATTTACTTGAACAATCTTTCGCCAAATCGGAAGATTCCGATAGACAAATCAAGAACTCGGCATTTTTATGTTAGCGCGACGCATGTGATAAATCGCCAAACATTTTTTTCGTCGCATTTTTTTTTTTTTTTTTTTTTTTTTTGTATTTAATTAACATTTTATTTAATACAAAACTTTAATTTAAAACTGAAACATTTAAAATTAATGGTTTTCACTTATTTCTTTTCTTAATACAAAACGAAAAGAAAAATATTAGGCACAGATGTCATATACGCACCAGAATACCGAATTAATGCCAAAATGGCGTTATTTTGCCTGACATGGTAACCCGGCTATTGTTGTTTATTTATTAATAAATGGTTATTTACATTTATTTTATTTATTTTTTTAAATGTTATAAAATGTTTTGTTTTATAATTATTATTTAAACTTTTTTTTATTTATTGTTATTTCATTTTAAAAAGAATAGAAAATAATTTAAAAATACATATATAACTGGTAAACGAAAAATCACGCCAAGCGCGATGCGTGTATGACATCTGTGCGAAATGTTAATGCAACATATCATGACATTTAATTCCAACTACAAATCAATGTTTTTTAGTTATCCCGTCGACCAATTTCTCCAAATTACACAGATTGACATAATTTTTGTTTTAAATAACGAAAAAACAAATAAATTAGTATAACATTAATAAAAATACAAATATTACATCGAAATACAAATCACTTAATGGCTTAAACACGTGTATCTTCCTTAAAGTCAAGTGAATGTGACATTACGATTAACACATTTAACCTTATAGTCAGGGATGAGAGCATTCCGACCCAAATGTCTGATTACTACCACTAAATTTTAACAATATTTCTAGCAATGTTCAATGACAGAATTTCTAAGATTTGATAAAGCAAAGAATACTATTAAAATTTAATGGTAGTAATCGGTTATTTGGGTCGGAGCGCTCTCATCCCTGTATAGTTAAGAGATAGATTTTTGGTCAATGGGATAACCAAGTTTTAATTTACCACTCGAAAAATAATGAAATGGAGAGTTAAAATAAAAAAAAGCTATTTGCGAGATTTGCACCAGTCTAACATAAATGTACCAAGAATTCTTTGCAATCATGGCAACGTTTATGTTTTTTATTCGAAAAAATAATTTTGTTTCTTTAATCAAAATGGAAACATTTCATATGAAAAGCGAAGGGATCAGCCCGTAATTGTTTATGGCAGTTACATGACTTGGACTATTATAATAGAAGAATAATTATAATATAGAATAATATTTAGCTACTTATCACCTGTGTCTGGCTAACATTAAAGTACCAAAATGGCACCTGTAATATAAAAAGCAAAGTGTTACGACTATTGATTGATAGTTACATGTTTAGGCTTTTATTATAAATATTGTTTTCAATTGTAAAAACAGCGCAATGAATAATATTTCCTTACGATTAAAATTTTATCTACACGTGACTATTAAAAAAGAAAAAAAAACTTTAAAATGACTATTAAATGAGTACGTGTTTAATGCAGGAAAATATTGCAAAATTATGTTTTAAAAATTTTATTTACACGTGAATATTAAAAAAAAAGTATAATATTAATTATAAATATTAGGATAAAAGAGAAAGGAAACTTTAAAATCATAAATACATTAATATGCGTTTAACTCTTTCAGGGGAAAGGTACGCAAATTCGTAAAATGTTGAAATCAGTGAATGACACCAGAATTTACAAACAAATTTATTTCTAAATACGAGAATGCTTTTGTTCACTTACTTTTTTTTTACCCCCAGCCAGGACTCCAACCTTGAGGTTTATGGAACTAATCTCCTGGCGGGAAAAAAACCCTCCACCATCCAGCTCTGCGCACTACCAAAGGACCGGGCAAACCAACGGCATATACAATAACAAAATAAATAACAAAAGCATAAACTCTTATACAAAAATAAAACATAGCAACTCGCTATGATCAACAATATACAAAAAGCATGTTTAGCGATTACCATGCAACTTTTACAAGAGTGTGGGTTTATGGGTAACTCCACAACCAACTGAAGAACAGAAACAATATCAATAGATGAAGATAGTCCAATAAAATAAATAGTCCTTAAAATCAAAAATATTTAAAAACTTAAGTTCATAAAATGCAGGAAAAACTGATAGCCAATGATTAACAACCACTACGCAGCAAGATCAATAATCAGTCCGCCTGTACGTAGGAGTCCATCCACAGCACTACAGGTACCAGCAAGGGTTGCGTAATAGATAAAACGTTCAAGCACTCACAACGTGAAGAATAGACGTGTCCACCAGAACCACTGTATATGAACAAGTTTAATAATATTAGAGAGTCCATTAAAAATAAAAGTCTGTACATAATGTTCATAAAATCTGAGTCTTTAAAATCGAAAGTTTTAAAATACAAGGGAGATTGATAATAGTTGTGGAACTTGGTAACTATAATGTACTTGAAAATTTTCATTAATAGACTGCTTTAGAACCGATATCTTATAAAAGAATACTTTGCATTAAGTGCATTATATATCGCACATAACTTGCTGTAGTTTTTCTTGTCAAATAGGACTCTTCTGAAATTATAACTGATACTTTGTGAATTATCAAAATGAAAGAAAAATGGTACCACAGGGCATCTGCCAAAAAGGTAATGATGTACATTACCCACGCTGCCACAATCACAGAGTGCATTACTTCTTTTTCCAATTTTAAACAAATATTCCGGGAAGCTTCCATGAGCAGAAACAAAATATTGAATAACTTGGCTCACACAAATAAAACTGTCATCTACTTTTTTAAAAACTTTGTAGGTGTCACTTCCTTTAACGCTGTGTCTCCAATTTTCTTGCCAATCACTACGTATATTTTCCAAACAAATCCTCTTCACCCATGAAATAGGAAATTTCACCTCTTCCACTACATCAGCAACCGCTGGATCTATAACTGCTTTTGCCAATTCATCGGCCCTCTCATTTCCTGGATTACCAATGTGTGCTCTTGTCCATCCTAGGGTAAGCTCATTTTCTGGATGACTATTGAAATTATCATAGATGTTCTTTACAATGTTATTAATTGGAAAGTTTCTCTGAAGAACAAGTGTGGAAGCCTTGTTATCTGTAAACAAGTAAGCCATAGTAAAATGTGAGGACATAAACCAATCAATAGCATATCTAATAGCAGTTAATTCTGCTTGATAAATACTGTTTCTTTCATTCAGAGAGATCTTGAAATCAATGATAAAATTATTATTATATAGTACTGTGAACGCTGCTCCGACTCCCTCCACCATCTTAGATCCATCTGTATAAATGAATGGGTGTTTCTCGTTTATAAAATAATAATCACTTTTATCAGTTATTATCAGGTTTTTCAGACTCGCATAATCTGGATAATCACAGGTACCAAGGTCATGCATGATATTATATTTCTTGATTTCTATGTCATAAATACTCATTTGTCCATTTAGGACTTTATGTTTTATCACACCATGTTTCAGCTTAATATAAATTGAGGCGACGCCTGCCAGAACACATAATGCCGCTGTGGAATCTGTTCTATACGCCGAGATGATAGAAAGCAGGCCCAATCGTTGACTAGAACTTAGTTTACTCTTGCCATGAATATTAAGATCCTGCAGCCACACTTCATATCCATAACTTATTTGTTTCTCTATAACAGCATAATACCATTTTTTTTCTGTAGGTCGCCTGTAATCCCCTATCTCTAACCACAGTCTTCTTGATGTTGGATGTCAAACTTCTCACTTTTTCTCTAACTTTCTCTATATGCGCAATCCAGTTAAACTTGCTGTCAATCGTAACTCCAAGATAATCAATTGTGTCCTTAACTGGAATACTGTTACGATCAATCTTGAATATAGGGCGTCTGTCTTCAAGTAAGAATCGGCCAAAAAGCATGCTTACACACTTTTCACCGCTAATCTTCAAAGACAACTCATCACAGATTTCCTTGAACCATGCGATCCGTGCATTCATCTGTATTTCAAGTTCCCGTCTTGTATCAGCTCCTGCAAAAATAGTAAAATCATCGGCATAAGAGATAATTTCTTGATATTTTGTCCTATATTTCTTGATAAGAAAATCCGCCACAATTAGCCATAATAAGGGTTCAAGGCAACTGCCCTGAGGACAGCCCCGATATAGAACAAACCAGATAATGCCATATGTAAACTTAAAGTCAATCTTTCTTTTGCTGATATAATTCCTTAAGATGCGCTTCAGGTATGCTGCTATGGGTAGTGAATCTATCAGATTAGCCAAAATCTCCCACACTACTGCATCGAACGCAGCCTGGATATCTATAGATGTCATCGCGTAGTATTTATAATATTTTAAGTTATTCTTTACCAGATTTCTCAAATGCTCAAGGACAGAAATTGTACTTCTTTTCTCCCGGAATCCGAATTGGGCATCATCAAGGAAATTTAAAGATTCTAATTTCGGCATTACACGTATTTTTATTATCCTCTCTAACAACTTGCCAAAGATACAAAGTAAAGTTATAGGTCTGTAAGACCTAGCTGAACGACCTTCTTTGTTGCGTTTCCGGAAGAAAATAACAACACCGTTTTTCCACAGTTCGGGAAAGTGTCCAAACTTTAAACAGACGCTTAGCAATTTTTAACATAATTTTTACTCTTTCTACAAATGTTTTTCACTATGGATGCATGCAAAGCGTCGTAGCCCGGAGCTTTGTTATTATCTTGCTTTGAAATTACATAATTTAGCTCTCTATTAGTTACATCCTCACAATCAACATTATTAAAAACCTGTGATGTAAAATCATGGATATTTGCAGGTACGTTATCTATTCAAAATGCTCCACCATCAGTGACCTTGCGACCTCGTCGTAGGAGTCAAAACACTCATAATCATCTAATTTAGTAAAAATATAGTCAGTACGCCTTGTAGCTTTCCCAGATACAAATTTATATAGAGTTCCAAAGGAATCGTTAGTTTTGTTACAGAAATTTTCCCAAGAAATCTTCTTCGCTCTTCTAACATTCTTATTATAAGCTCGTCGTGCATTCTTGTAAGATTCTCTCATATCATTATCATCCCGGTTCTTAACATAACGCTTATACATTGCAGAGACCTTATTCCTCTGTGTTTTCCTCTGAGTAAACCACCTAATAGTCGATTTGTGTGATAACACACCTTTTCTAAAGCACTTCTCAGCAATTCTGGTGACATCAGAGATAAAATCTTTTACATGTACATTCCTCTGTGTTCTTTGCCTCTATAAAACCCTTTAGCCAGCCATTTTCTGAATCTTTTATATAAGCATTAAATTTTTTGAAACTTTTATTCTTAATCTTGAAGCGAGTTTTTGCTTTACCAACTGGTGTATAACCCAAAGAATATATTATATACCTGTGGTCACTAAAAGAGAAATTTTTGTCATCAACCATCCAGTCTTGTATGTCACTGCAAACTTCCAGTCCAGCCAATGTAAGATCAGGTTTACCATGCAGAGAGCCTTGAACAAAGGAATAAGGGGCGTCGATGTCATTGACGATAACTAAGTTCTTATCCATAAGATGTTCTAGCAGAATTTCCGTTCTTTCAGATTGACGAGAATAGCCAATTTCAAGCAGGGGAACGTTGAATTCACCAGCTAGAAGCATATTATCAAAACTTTCGAAATGGTTACTCAAATAATTGAAATCTTTGTCTAAGTTACCACTAGGGGGAGAGTACTGAGAGCCGATATAAACAACTTTATCTAAGACATTTAAAGAAATTACAATGGCATTATCTAGCACCAGAGAGCTGATAACGGCATAATCCTTGTTAGTTATAATTATAGCAGAATTAAGAGGACCAGAGAAATAAACGGCCAATCAGTTGGGATGCCAGAGGCAACACCATCTGATACATAAGAATCTTGGCAAAATATGATATTAATATTATTAGCGATAGCATAATCTGATACAGCATCATTTGGAGCTCTGCAATGAAGTAAGTTAACCTGAACAATCCTAATTCCACCAACAGGACCATCACCACCATCGCCGCCCTTAGCTACGATTAGGCAAGACTTGCAACCTATATTTCTTAATTTCCGGACAATCAGCACTATCAGCCCTATGGGCACAATCCCCATCGGCCTCACTATGATAGCAGTTAGCACATCTTACGGTCTCAGATTTACAATCCCGGGGCAAATGGTTGCCAGCACACTTTACACATTGAGTTTCTCCATCACAGTTATTGGCTATATGGCCGTACTTTTGACATTTGAAGCACCGCGTGATGGAGACGAACGCCACCACATGGTACCTCTCATAATCCACGCAAATCCTTTTCATATTCAACAGAACTTTTTTACTATCGGCATCTATGTCTAGCAACCAGTTTACTTTACCCATTTTCGTCTCTATTTACCCTATGACTCTAACTTCTACATCCGTTTTACTCAAAATGCCCTCTAGCAAGGTCTTAGTCGCCGGATCCAAATGCGCATCTTCAAGCTTTTCCCTAATATTACCATAAGTAATATCTTCGGCATTATTTTTCAAGAGAGACTCCACTTCATTCTTTATCACTTCCTCCGTTATTTTAGGATCTACACTCAATATCAAGATTCTTTCTCTTCTAATAACCGGTACATTTATTTTAGCGACTGCCTTTAATTCATCCGAGTCCCCCAGGGCATTTTTTACTAACTCCAAATTCTTCTTATTCTTATACTTTAATATCACTTGCCTTTATTTCGTCATAATTACATCGTTAGGAACTGGCACGTTTATATTTACCCGACAGACCTCCTTGATTTTATCTTTTATTTGAACCAGATCCTGTTGTTCTGTATTTGGAGTCAAGACCATTGTATCTTCGTCTCTCCTCTTCTGAACATTCTCTTTCGCCTTTGGGGCCACATCCTCCACTGGACTCACTGATGTTCTAGAGATCTTCTGGGCAAGCTCCTCCATAAGTTGACTGTATTCAACCCTATCCTCCAACCTGGTCCTCAGCACCTTATTTTCCTCACTTAACTCTGTGTATCTTTTCAGCACGTACTCTAATGCCTTCCTAATTGTATTTATCACAGGAGCGGTAACACTGTTACTTTTCGATCTTTTATATTCCAGTAAATCATGTATGTTTCAGTGTATATCTATAATTGCCGAACATAAATTCTCTTTCTTAGTTGTCTCTATCCATGAGCCAACGTCGTCGTCAGCCATAATTCAGACAGAAGATCATCTAATATAATCAAATAACCACAAAAACCAAGAAAAATTGCACTCCAAAAACCGTCTATCTGAGAACTTTAAACAACGCGTTGAACCGCGAGTAGCTGATTACACACAGTACAACCTTTCACCATATATAAGAGGCGGACCGATTGTCAGACCTATCCTATATGATCCAAATCAAAACTACTACTACTAATGGACAAGTACTCTTCTAGAAACAAGTGATGCACAATGCCGTATATACGGATCACTCCGCCGGATAATGGAACCAGACCACCCGAGACAGCCTAACCTAACCACGTGATCCAGGCACATTCCTAGACAGAGACACTGACACAGACAACAATATATACACACAACTGTATCCCCGTTAAACACCAATGTAAAAATAAACAATAATAACAAACACTAAATAACCATAGCAACCCCAACTATATAAATACACACAAGAAAACAGCCCCACACAGGGCACGTGATACACCAAGTAGAAACAATTGAACCAGAATAACACCCAAAAACCATAAACACAAACTCCCCTAATAAAAGTACTCTAAATCAAATGTCATGCAACTAATTGCACAAAAAACACAATTCGCAAATCATAACTACAAAATTAAAACAAACTACAGCAGGAGCAACAAAACAACTCAACACAACCAAGCACAAAATGGCTACTAAAATAGAAAATGGAGGAATAAATGATACGCCCACAAGAAAAACTTTAAAGACAGAAAACTACTTAATTAATGCATAAAATAACAAACAAAGTTAGCGATAAGGAACTATAAGCAAGTATAAAACAACTGTATTAGTTTATTAGATTGTAAAGTGCATGATATGTATTAAATTAATAAGAGATAGAAATTTTAACATAAATCGCCATGTCAATGTTTTTTTTTTTTTTTTTTTTTTTTTTTTTTTTTTGTTGTTGTTCATTTACTTAATGAAAGGAAAATTTCCATTCCAATATTCTGGTGTCAATGTGGCATTTAAGAATTAAAATTAAGTGGTCCAAAAATGAACCATCGCCCTCGAAGGGGTTAATGCAGTAAATTGTAGTCATTGTAGTAAATTGTATTATGTCAATCGTTTTAATACACTGTTAAAAAATACCGGGAGGCAAAGGTTCTGTTTATTTAGTTCATTTTATTTTAGCTTCTTTTCAAATATTTAACTGATCTCCTTTAATCAAACACTAAAACAAACATTGAATGTCTTAATAGCAACTGATTCGGCCTTAAATTTTAGCAATCAAAGGGAATTGAATGGAAACCCGTTTTCAGGTAGATCGCTTCAGGTTTTTTCATTATAATTCAATCTCCTCTAATCTTTTAAAAACCGATCAGATTAGCGTGCTTTTAGATTCTTCGGTGTCTGAACGGGGGTTGGCGAGCGTAGCTAGCAGGGTGCAAGAGCCCACTACTATTACATTATGTATAAAATTTGACTGGCAGTTTTTCAAGTTTTCTCATATGATATATAATGATGAAATACAATGATGCGACTGCAAATTTATGATTTTTTTTTTTCAATTTTTTTCAAAAGAATTGCTAAGGGAAGTGGTTAATATGTATGGGAACATACATCATTGGAAATATAAATTTAGTTTAATGGTATGAATATTTGAAAATTTTGAAATATTCACATTGTACTAAGCGGCACAATACGTTTTAAAAACGCAAATTTTTGAAATGAATAAATATTGGTTTAAAATATTGGATTAAACTTTTTAAAATTTATATAAAAATTAAAATAGTCATTTAAACCCATACGATAAGGAAATGTATATACAAGTTAATTTGATTTAAAAATTTCTTGAAATTATTTGTTTTCTTAAAGAATGAATTTAAAACTAGTAATAATATTGTTAAAGAAAGGAATAAAATATAATATATAGGAATTCTGGGAGTTTCGCGAATGGAATTATTTATGGTATCTGTGGTAATGGACTTTATTCTTCCTTTCGGCTCGACACTATAAAAATCGACACTTTATCTTATGTGACGTCACACGAATACTATCTATCATACTTATTGCATGCAGATGATTACAGATACTTAATAGAGTGTAAATAGTTTAGCATTTCTTTCCTTTCTTCCTTAGCATTTTCCCATTCTTTCTTTCTGTTCAAGGCTATAAATATGGCCATTTTGCCTTACGTTACGTCACGGGACTTACTGTCCTTTGAAAAATAAATTTCATCAAAACTGATATAAATGTTACATCTCTTTCAACTTAAGTTATTACAACCGATCGATAGTTGTTGTTAAATATATTGTTTAAATTGATTAATTATGGTTAGAATTCAATGGTAGAGCGGAAGTAATTAGAATAGATTTTATTGGCTAATCTGCTCTTATTATTAGGTATGAGAAACTACATTATCGGAAATATACATTTAGTTTAACTAGGTGAATATTTGAAAGGGTTTGAAATAATGAGTTACTATTAAGTGATACAATAAATTTTTAAAAAAGATATTTTTAAAAATGTATAAAAGCTTTTTTAAAATATAGAATTTCATTTTTTTTTCTATTTGTTTAAAAGTGAAAATGATGATTTAAAATGTAGAGATAAAGAAATATTATAAATACAAAAAAAAAAAAAAAAAATTTCAAATATTTCACGACTTTATTTAATTTTTAAAGGAAAAAAATGTAAGTTAATAAAAATATTTTAGTTAATAGAAATTATTTTCAAATAAAACGAATAAAATATAATATTTAAAATTTAGCTAGCATGCCCAGCACTTCCCGGGCCCGTGATTTTAACATGAAATAAAACAAAATATTTTATGATTTTATATATTAACCTGATTATTAACCATTTGGAAAAATGGTTATTGTTCTCTGTCAGGGTAGGAAATCAATAATCCGCATTTTATTCGTGTTCTGATTGGTATATACAGTAATCTGTATTTCCCTTTACATTCAATAACGATGGATACCGTCTGTTGCCACTATGACAAAAAAGTAATAAAAACTACAAAAAAAATTACTATCTCAGAAACAAATTGAGATACAGCTTTCAAACAAATTGCATTTAAAAGTACATTTTTTTTCTCTATCCGACGGTGTAAAAAGTAATATTGTCGGATGTTTAGAAGTTTAAGAATGAAATTTCATTTAAAATTGGCCGTCAGATTTCTTGGAAATCTGACGATGGAAAAGCCTTTTCCCGAACAGCAATGAAATGCTTGGATAATCCGTAAGTTTCAGGTGGATAATACGTACGAGTCGCAGACGATTTTTGTCGCTTGGAATTTTTACGTGTAATAACACTATTAATGTTTAATTCATGGCGGACGTAATGTAGGGTCAACTCGGTGCGATTTTTTATGTCTTAAATTTTAGTCTTCAAAAAAATCATTTTCCAAATGGTCGTTGTAATTTGTTAAATTGCTTTTTTATCCATTTGGAAAAATGTTTTTTTAATATATATATATATATATATATATATATATATATATACTGTTTTGATTATATTAATCTGATTATTTTATTTTTAGCCTGATTTTGTATTAATTTATGTTTTAAATGAAAAAATAGCAAAAAATTATTATATTTTGTGGAAAAAGCGCTCTAAGAAGGACGTTTTATTTACTTTTCTTACGTAGTTCGTTTTAGTTTATTATTAGGTATGAAAAACTACATTATCGGAAATATACATTTAGTTTAACTAGGTGAATATTTGAAAGGGTTTGAAATAATGAGCTAGTATTAAGTGATACAATAATTTTTTTAAAAAAAGATATTTTTAAAAATGGATAAAAGCTTGTTTAAAATATAGAATTTCATTTTTTTTTCTATTTGTTTAAAAATGAAAATGATGATTTAAAATCTAGAGATAAAGAAATATTATCTCTCTATTCTAAAAAAAAAATAACTACCGCTGTCACCGCCGCCGCCGCCGCCGCCGGTTTTGAATTTTTTGTGACCGGAGGTCTTTCTTCGTTAATATTGAGAAAAATAATGCATACAAAAATATGAAAATCAGTGGTTTTATACAGAACTGTTTGATAAACACGCTGATGCAGACAGTTTTCAAATCGAAGTATTATTTTAAGAGATATTTAATGCTAAAGTTGGACAAAATTGTTCCACTAAAAAAGTTTTATAGCAGCAAAAACTATACATGGCAGTGTAATCATTTTTAGATCATTTTATGCGTTAGAATTTGCCGGAGTGCAGATTGCATTATTTTTTTTTTTTTTTTGACTCATTTTTTCAGGTTTTATTTCTATTTTAAATTCAAATTTTCAGCATTTCTAGAGATATTTTTTACAGATTTCAGAAAATTGTACTAATTTAAATTGTTGCCAACTGTATAAAAAGCGCAAGCAATAATGTTTGCTTCAAATTAAAAATTTATTTACACGTGACTATTATAAATAGGAAAAAAACTTTCAAATTAGAATTAAATAATTATGTATAAAAAGCAGGAACTTATTAAAAATTACGCCATAAAAAGTATACACGTGAATTTTAAAAGAGAAAGGATATTGTAAAATAATAAATTCATTAACATGCGTTAGAAGTCTTAGGAGAAATTACGTCATATTTACGTCACATTATAGATATTACATAAAATGAACACAAAATAATATTGCAAAAAAGTTTAAATTTAGAAATTGCGCTAGACATTTATTTAATATTTTGAGAGGATATTTTCAACTATTTTTGTTAGGAAAGCGCAAATAATATTTCATTGCTAACAAAAGTACTTTCACGCGATTATTTAAAAGAGAAAGAATAGCTTGGTCAAAATTACGTCAGATTAAAAACGATTAATTTAAAATGTCTCATTTAAAAGAACTTTCTTTTCGCTTTGTTAAAAAATACCAGGAGACAAAGACTCTGTTTACTTAATTCCTTTTATATTAGCTTATTTTGAAATGTTGTTACACGTGACTACGTCATCAAGTTATTTTTATTTCGACGTTTTATTTGTATTTTTATTAATGTTGTACGAATTTATTTGTTCTTTCGTTATTTAAAATAAAAATTATGTCAATTTGTATAATTTGGCGAGTGGTTTGGCGATTTATATAATTTGGCGAAATTGGTCGACGGGATAATCATGTAGTACCGCAGCGGATTTGGCGTTAAAATTCCCCAATCAAAGAGAAATGAATAGAAATTCGTTTATAGGGAGATCGCTACTGTTTTTTAAATTATAATTCAATCTTTTGAAATCTTTTTAAAGCCGATCAAATTAGCGTGCATTTAGAGCCTGCGGTGTCTGGACGGGGGTTGGCGAGCGTAGCTCGTAGGGGGCCGAGCCCCCTAGTAAATACAAAAAAAAAAATATTTCAAATATTTCACGACTTTATTTAATTTTTAAAGGAAAAAAAATGTAAGTTAATAAAAATATTTTAGTTAATAGAAATTATTTTCAAATAAAGCGAATAAAACATAATATTTAAAATCTAGCTAGCATGCCCAGCACTTCCCGGGCCCGTGATTTTAACATGAAATAAAACAAAATATTTTATGATTTTATATATTAACCTGATTATTTTGACTGTTTTAATTATATTAATCTGATTATTTTATTATTAACCTGATTTTGTATTAATTTATGTTTTAAATGAAAAAAATGGCAAAAAATTATTATATTTTGTGGAAAAAGCGCTCTAAGAAGGACGTTTTATTTACCTTTTTTGCGTAGTTCGTTTCCTAGTTAAAATAATATAGTTCTTGTTGCCCGTCTCTCTGAAATTCTTTGAAAACTTTATGGATTATAAATATAACGGCCCGTGTAAAAATAGCGTGAAAAAATATCTAATTGCAAAATAAATATGTTTTCTTATGGCATTTTTTAGGGTTCCGTACTTAAAAAGTGAAAACGGAACCATTATAAGATCACTCCTGTGTCTGTCTGTCTGTCAAAGCCATTTTACTCATAACCTATTGAACGCGGAAAGTTCAAATAGAGGAAAGTAATAAAGGCTATTGACCAGCATATTTACAGATTATTAAACATTTATAAATATTTTTTAGGAAAAATGTAGATGGACTAATTAAGTTACTTGAAAAAAAAAATCTTTGTATACCGTGTGAGAAATTGTGTGAAAACTTACGTAACGCTGAACTCAAAATACATTTCTGTTAATTTTAGGAATTATATTTTCAGAGATATCGTCGTAAATGTAATCCAAAAATATGTCCCCCCCCCCATCTATTTCAGAATCTACTGAAATTAAAATTATGATAAAATTAGAGGTAGTAAACGTTAACTTAAACCTTGCAGACAAAGTAAAGCGATTACCCTAGGTCGCATAGTTTTTAAGAAAATTGCATTTTTTCGTTACACACAAATTTCGATTTACACACATTCAACAAAGGCGTTGAGGAGCGCTCGAGCTACCTATCGTAGCAGAATTATAAAAACATTATTGATAATGATTTTAGAAAAAAAATCGTTGGTAATTAGCCAAGATATTAACCCTTAAAGACACGGGCGGTTTTGGCATACATAATGACAGGGTGTCATACTCTAATTACCATCGACTTTTAAAGCCTAGATAACAACTTTTTATGATACATTTGTATAATATAATGTCCAGAAGCAGTATAAAAGCAAATATAGCAAACAAAGCTATGAAAACATGGAGGATAGTTGTAGAACAAACACAATGATAAATCTATGAGTCAACGACTGGTGGTGTTAATTTTTGGCTTATGAACCACTTCACTTCCGGCAAATATGGATTATTAGATTCCTCTACTTCTACTCTCGCATAAAATAAAGGTTTTTTTTTAGTCCTTGATAACATAGGTTTTTGTGCTGTCGGCTCTTGGACTATGAATTTTACATTCCAACATGTCTTTCTACGTAAGTGCTAGCAAAACCTGCATGCATGAGGTGAGAGAGGAGAATTCTGTGTTGTTCGATTGTTTTTAAACTATGTTACCGTGCCTTACCGTCTAGTAGGTCGTCTAAATTTTTTGATTTAAGATCTTTTTAGCATCAAGTATTGATTCGTGCTCTATTCTGAGGGCTCTACGAAAATTTTCGTAATGTGGGAGTTGTTTACGTTTTTAGATGGGGCTGAATAAACCTTTTAATGTGACTTGGGCTCTGCTTTAATGGTGAAACCACTGGATTTCTTAATATTTTGCCATACTACTCGTATGACCCGACCATCGAATTATAATTCGTCTGATTAATGAATCCTGGAGTATCGATAGGAATTAGCCAATCTCAAATATTACATATAAATCAATATAGTTGATTAGAATTGTCAACTGCAAAGTAACACAAACTGTCTATAGGTGCCAATATTCTACAATTTTGATGCATCCAGCTGCAATGCTTCACTGTATATATATATATATTTCATTACTTTAAAATGCAAAAACACCATAGCTCAGAAAAGAAGGTGTATATCTGCAATATTTAACTATAAAAAACTTTTAAATAAACAGGTAAAAGACAGGAGAAAAACAAAAACAGTCTGTTCTTCTTCAGTCGGAGGACAGACTTAACCTACCCCCCCCCCACCCCACTGTTAAAAATCTGCAGGTTTCTGAACGCACGTCCAACCTGCACCCAATACAGAAAAACTATTGCAAATTCAGTAACTAAATTAAAAAAAAGCTAAAATAAACCAAAATTAAGCAAAAATAAATAAATAAATAAATAAGCAATGTAGATAAAGCATAATTTAAAAATCTTTAATAAAATACACTTTTAGAAAAGTACTTAAAAATTCACAATTTAAATATACACGTTCCTCACCTGTTAACAATAAACAATTAATTTTTCTTCCGTATCCAACTTCAAAATCTAGAAATTCCGAGTCTGCATTCCTCCATCGATTAGATACATCAACCTACATTCGTTCAATATATATATATATATATATATATATATATATATATATATATATATTGTATATTATATATAGTAGTGTGGTTTTGCCGGTTCCATGCCACCTGCGTTGCTGCGTTGTGCTGCGTGGAAGTCTTGGAGTTGCATGAAGAGGCGCACCGCGGACGCGAGCTGATAAGACTCGGTGTAGATGTCAAATGATGTCCCAGTAGTTGATGTCATCAGAGATAAGAAGTTGTGAAAATGTCACCCCAAGCCACCTGACCCCCAAAACCACACCACTTGATGATAACTTGAAATAATTTCTATTTTTTTTTTCAATGGTGCAATCTATGGACTGTTTCAAAAGCATTTTTCAGAATATTTTAAAAGATTAATTTTTCTCCCAATCCAGGGATCGAATACGGTACGGCCTGTGTCGGAGGAGAAAATTTCATCAGCATTAAACAAATGATAAAATTAGATATATATCTATTTATATAAAATCCAAGTCTCTGTGTGTCCCTCACTATTCCGGTAGGACCGCCTCATTGAAATGAGTAATTGTTGAAATATATTAATGCAGGGTTACCACAGTAGCGCCAAATGTTAGCCAACTTGGCGATAGCTGGCTAATTTGGCGAAATTCCCATTTAAAACCATTAATCTTTCATAATGGAGGTCACCGAAATTTTATTTAAACTCCACTCCTTTAAGATATTTTTTCGAAATCTATAGGTGAGAATTTAAAGTACATCTTTACATCTTCCTCCCGATGCTACTAATAAAATAACCACCAATAGACAACGGTGTACTGTGTGAGCTCCTAACTGCACGATTTTAATGTGCTTTAGGTACTTTTCCAGTATTGGCCTTGGCGAAAAAGGAAATTTGGTAACATATTTTCCGGGAACCTATTCACTGTTTCATTTTATATACACACACATTTTTTTCGATATTTATACGATTTATTTAACATAAAAAAGCCGTTTCTCTAATTTTATACAAACACATGCAATTTGTACATAAAAACATCGGTACAGATGTCATATTCGCCCCATATTGGCGCGATTTTTTTCGGTTGCCAATTTGGCGAAAACATCAACAGCATAAACAACATAATCCGGGTTACCACATCAAGCAAAATAACGACACTTTGGCGCAAGTTAAGTACCTGTTGCCTATATGATATTGGCGACAGAAAAAAATCGCGCCAATATGGGGCGAATATGACATCTGTTCCAAAACATCAATAATATACATATAAAACAAACAAAAACGCTCATTAAATTTTTTTTTCATAGCTGTTTATATGATTTGACAACAAATCTCGATATTTTCCCGTTATACGGACACCATGCCAAAATGTATGCTAATGCGCCAATTATTTCAAAATGCTAAAAGATATTTGTAATTTTATGCCAGCAGTTTAATATGAGCTTTATTTTATTGCTTTATTTTATAGCAGTTATTTGTTCACTTATTTTAAGTATATATTTGTGATTTGATGAAATAGTTCGTAAAAGTCTGGAATTTTCAAATGTTATATTTTTTAAATACTCACTTTAAGATCGACAGTGGTTTTTCTTTTATTTTTCAAATGCTTCAATTCACGATTTTGAGCCAACTATTACGCTTGGCGACAATGATGTCCATATAACGGAAAAGTACCCAAATCTCACTTTCTGATGCCCAAATTACACCAAGCTTTTTAAAAAAAATGCCAAAGCCCCTACAGT
Organism: Maratus speciosus; assembly: GCA_963932465.1. Classification (NCBI taxonomy): domain Eukaryota; kingdom Metazoa; phylum Arthropoda; class Arachnida; order Araneae; family Salticidae; genus Maratus; species Maratus speciosus. The sequence goes on from OZ010791.1 coordinate 424,007,194, forward strand.
GGAAAAGTACCAAACTGTCTATTATTTTGCGCTATCCGTGTTATAGTTTGTACCATATGCAAAGGGAGTGGAGCGAAGAGTTTAAACATTAAATATTTAAGTTTCGGCACAGATGTCATATACGCCATATTGGCGCGATTTTTTTCTGACGCCAATGTCATATACACAATGGGTACTTAACTGGCGTCAAAGTGTCGTAATTTTGCTTGATATGGTAATCCTGATGTTGTTGTTTATACTGTTGATGTTTTTGCCAAATTGGCGTCGGAAAAAAAATCGCGCCAATATATGATAACGTATATGATAACTGTGCCAAAGTTTCTATAAAGCAGTATAAGACTAAAAAATTAAGAATAAAATAAATGCAAAATAAGACTAAAGAAGAAAGAAAAATCATGCGTTAAGCATAGAATATGAAACACTTTCCAACACATCCTGAATGCTTTAACAAAACTTCGTTATTTAGGAAAATAAGGTAAATAAGATAACGTTACTTCTTAGATATCCCGTCGACCAATTTCGCCAAATTATATAAATCGCCAAATCAGTAGTAAAACATTAATAAAAATACAAATAAAACGTCGAATTAATGGTTTTATTGGCCATTATTGGCATTTAATTAATTAATTAATGGCAACCATTATTGGCAATTAATCTTACAACTTGGCGACAGTAATTTGGCCGACGGGATAACTAAGAAGTACCAAGATAACTAAGTAAACATTTTAGGAAACGCATAAAAAAATTTAAAAATTGATTTCAGCAGTTACCGTCCATAGCCAATAGTACCATTATTATATGCCACTATTTAGCTAAAATTTAATTTAAACTACTCTTAAAACTACAGAAATCACATTTACAGATATTATCACCCATAGACGGTTATGTATCCAATTCTTTGCGTGACCATTTATATCAATTTATCTATATTCTACAAACATATCTTAGGAAACTAAATGCAGTTCAGCATAAAAATTCATAACTCATTTAAAATCCACCTTTAAGCAATTTGCGCTCTTTCTCAGTAATTCTTAAGAATTCTTTTCTGTAGCCCTATGCGTGAAATATGGTGGTACAGATGTCATATTCGCCCCATATTGGCGCGATTTTTTTCTGTCGCCAATATCATATAGGCAACAGGTACTTAACTTGCGCCAAAGTGTCGTTATTTTGCTTGATGTGGTAACCCGGATTATGTTGTTTATGCTGTTGTTTTCGCCAAATTGGCAACCGAAAAATATCGCGCCAATATGGGGCGAATATGACATCTGTGCCAATATGGTTTTTATACACACTATATTGTATGCATAAATATAGTGAAACTTAAAAGCGCATATCATAATTAAAATTTCATTTCGAGCAATCATTGCTTATGTACAATACTTCGGAGAAAAGTTTCTTGGCGAGAAAGAAGTTTGCCAACGTATTTTCTGGCAACCTATTTACTGCTTCATACTCACAAGCAATTTTTTCCATATGTATACAATTTGGCACAGATATCATATATTGGTGCGATTTTTTCCGACGCCAATTTGGCGAAAACATCAACAGCATAAACAACATTCGGGTTACCATTACAAGCAAAATAATGACACTTTGGCGCCAGTTAAGTAACCGGTGCGTATATGACATCGGCGTAAAAAAAAAATCGCGCCAATATGGGCGTATATGACATCTGTACCGACAATTTAATATAAAAAAGCTATTTACCCATTTTTATGAAGAAACAGAAGTAATTTTTGCACAGATGTCATATACGCATGGGGGTTGGCGTGATTTTTCTATGACGCCAATTTGGCAGAAATCTCGCTTTCGAATACCAGTTATTTATATATTTTTCAATTATTTGCTATCATTTTGAAAAGGAAATAACTATAAATAAATAAAAGTTTGAATAATAACTATAGAACAAAGCAGTTTATATAATTAAAAAACAGAAAATAAAAGTAATTAAACAATTTATTAATAAATAAAAAACAATAGCCGGATTACCGTGGCAGGCAAAATAACACCATTTTGGCGCCAGTTAGGTATCCCAGTTCATATCTGAAATCTGTGCCGTAATTTGTATATAAAAAAAATTATATATATTTAGAAACGATTTTTTAAAGTATATAAGTGCATATATAAACAAAGATAAAAGTTCATTAGATTTGTTTTCATAGCTGTTTATATATTTTTGCAACATATCTCACTTTCTGATGCCCGAATCGCACCAAGCTTTTTTTAAAAATGCGCTGTAATGGAAAAGTATTTAAATAAATAATTAACAGAAATAACAAATTATACAAACTAAAACTTTTTATTTCGAGATCAAAGCATTGTTTTTAATTTCGATTAAAAATACATGTATCCTTGGATAACTTCAATTAAAATTAGGTTCACAGCTTAATATCTCATTCCATGAACCTAAAGAAACACAAGTGATTCATTCATCGTGAAACGTCAAAAATATTAAATCATTGAGGTAATCATTCACAAAGTAAGTTCTCTAACAATCAATGGGCAATATTCTAATGACGTCATAGTAGGTAAAATGGTGGCGTTATCTTTTGTTTATGGTTTGTAATCACAAAGATTTAATTTTGCAATGTCTCTTATTTTATTGTCATATTTATGATCTCAGAACAAAAGCCTAATTTTTCATTATTTAGTTATTAAAGACGGAAAAGAAATCATAAATGCATGATTTGAAAATTTTAAATAATTTTCTTTCTTAATACTAAAAAATAACATCGGGAAGTAACAGCGGGTTTAAGTTAAATAAGTTTAACTGTTTAATTCTGTTGTAATAATCAAAATAACTGTATTTATCAGATTTCAGTACTCAACATCAAGGCCCGATTAAACTTTGAAGTTAGAGGAATTACAATATCATTTCAGGACCTTTCTTTTGGAGAAGCTTTTCTAAATTCCATATATACATGGAAAATCTTCAGTGTTAGAAATATTATTCTTAGGACTGACATAACACGAGAACAGCCTGCAATTTTACACAAGTTTTTGAAAGCTACTTTATATCAGAAATTTTACTGAAAACTGGTTACATTTTTGTTATAGCGGCCCACACTATTAGGATTATGACAAGTTGCAGCCAATTTCGCCAACGTCGTAACCAAGATCGTGAAGCACACACATATAATACCATATAATACCATTTCATGAAATCGTATACGATAATTTAATAGTTTTTAACCTTACTTCAAGTGTGTTATTTATTTATTTTTAAGGCTCAACAATCTAAATTGTCCAATATATGAATTTAAAAAATGTAAACAAAGATTGAATAGACATGACCGCAAAAAAGCCTCAAATCTGCATAACACTTGAAACCAAACTGTGCAGATTAGTGGTCTTCTACTGTACACAGTTTTTCATAAATGTGTTTCGTTCTTAAAATGTGTTATTTTCATCTATCACTGCGGAACAAGCGATAAAACCCATATTCTTGCACATGAGTTGTATATATCTTTATATCTAAATTTCCGTCATTTTTGACGGGCTACCTTTCTAGTCTATATCATAAAAGTAGAGTGAAATCATAAACAAGTTTGTCTTTGGATATTCTGTAGCTCCCATTCATTGCTCCCATTTGTATTTGTTCGAACGACTGTGTGAAGCTTTACTAAAAGTGAAGCATGAAAAAAACTATATTAGCGTATATCGAATTGTGAAAAAATAATGAAATCTAATCTATATTTCTGTTTTATCCTTTTTTGTGTTTTCTGTTTTTCAAATTTAAGATATTTAAAAAAATATATAAACTAATATTATAAGTTAGAAATTTATATCGTACACTGTAAAAAAAAAAAAAAAAAAAAAAAAAAAAAAAAAAAAAAAAAAAAATCTGTAAAGTTACTAAAGTTTATCTAGGAAACTGGGATTCCTAGAAATTTTTATGTAACGGCAACAACAAAAATTCCTGTATCAGCGTCTGTTACAGGGTTTTTTGTAGTTGCCGTTACATAAAATGTTCTACGAATCCCAGTTTCCTAGAAAAATTTTAGTAACTTTACAGATTTTTTTTTTACAGTGTATTTAATAGTAAAATTCAAAACATTTGTTCTGAGGGACATATGTTCTTTATGGATATGTACAACTTAAATATTTTTTTTTGTACCATAAATTTTGTAGATCAATTAGAAAAATATGATTGAATAAGTGTGAATGATATGAAATGTGATGAATATGATATGAATAAATGTGATTTAAAATAATATAATCTAACTTATGTTTATATCCAAATAAATGTCCATGTAAATGTTATGTGTTGCATACTTTGAATTTTCGGATTACAAAAGTGAGCATTTCGGCGACGTTCAGAAGTGCATATACGTAAAATTACACATTTTAAAATATTTAGATCAATTAGAAAAATAAGGCAAAAATATTTTGAAAAATGAGTACTTTTAAAGAATTTAATATTTGAAATAAAAAATACAAATTTAGTAATGAAATAATGTGTTCATAGAAAAATTATTTCAAAATGTGCTTTTATTTTTTAAAGAATTATCTCTTGAATAACGGATTCAAAATTGCTTTATAACACACTGAAAATTGAATACTTTTTCAATGAAGTAAAGAACATTAGTTGGAAATTGGGGCACCTAATTTCAAATAATAGTACGAGCGATGAGAAAAATTCACCTTTAACCGTATTCATTTTTCGAGCTAGCTCACAGGCTTTGTATTCAGGGGTTATTTATCACCAAGCATCAATTAGACCATATTTGCCAGTACAACTCTTCATTACCGTGTAAAGCATTAAAAATCTCTGAAAGAACACTGAGTGTTTTACATTTCTGTTTTCACTTATAGCTTCCTATAGTTTCGAGTTTCGGTGTGCTAAGCGATATTTAACTCCATCGTACACAAATGAGAGCATGTAAAAATGTTGAAAGAGCATGTTGAGAGCTGTTGAAAATGATATTACAGAACACCGTGCAAGCTTAATATATTTATTTATTTTATACTTTTTACTTTATAAGACTGATTCTATACACTGTAAAACAAAGTTTTTAAAGTTACTGAATTTTTTTCTAGGAAACTGAGATTCCTAGAACTTTTTATGTAACGGCAACAACAAAAATTTATGTAACACATGGACTTTTGCACAGTAAATCAAAAAATCTGTAAGGTTACTAAGAATTTTTTAGTAAACTGCGATGCCTAGAACTTTTTATAGAACTGCAACCATGATTACATATAAAATTTTAGTAACGATATTGTAATTTAGTAGATAATTTTGTAAAGCTACAGATTTCTGTAGCTTTAGAAATACTAGCTTCGTAGAATTACATGTTTGTTTGTAGAGTGTACATATAAAATTTTAGTAAGCATACAGATTTCTGTAACCTAAGATCTATAGATTTACAGTTTTTATTATTATTATTATTATTTTTTTTTTTTACTGTGTACATATAACGATATATTATACGTTAAAAATATCGAAATTCACCTAAGTATATTTTAACAAGGTATATTTAGTATTTTGTCTGTCATGTAAGTGAATAAATAAATTTTCCACTCACTTTTGAAACACAAACATACCACAAAACAGTTCATTTGTTACATTACTTTTAAAAGAATATACAAATCAGTTTGTTGTTTGTCAAAGAAATTCTGGTTTTATCACTGACAAAATATTTTACGGATAAAACAGATATTTTGCAGAATAAGCAAGCTTTACGATTAAAGTAATAATCTTATTTGTGCAGAGTTTACGATCATCGATAAAATACAACATAGGATACGCAAGTTGAACATGCGCCTTTAGGCAGAATATTTTTTTTCTTTTTATTTACAAGTGTTTAGAGGTAATCATTTTATGGTCGACTATTAAAAAGATTTTATAATTACTGTTTATTTTATAAAAGTGTGCTGAAATGTGTAAATTTTATATATATTTAATTAAATAATATATTTTTAAACATGGACGTAAGAATTAAAATCATAAAAAGGTAAAATTTTCAATTGCAATCTCTAAATTTAATCATTCAATCATGTTACTTCTTTTAAATTTCGTGTTAGTTAAAGCATCTCGTTAATTAAAATATTATAAACCCCCGCCTGCATACGGCTCCAATAGATCCACCGAGAAAATGGAATTAGTTAAAGTACAGTAAAAACCAGTTTAATATGATAAAATTAAGAAATTGGCTGGTAAACTCTTCTTTTTAAATCTAAATGCGTAAAAATCTAGAAACATTTTAAAAGAATATCGTATAAAAGCTAATGAATATTAATTGCGGTTAGTTGTATTAACGTAGTTTTTGTACGCTGATTTTTTTTTTCTTTCTTTCTTTTCTTTTTTTTTTTCCGTAGTCTGAGGGTTAAGACAGAATTTGTATTTCAGAAAGGAATGAAAATAAGATGCGTAAATGATAGCAATATACATTATTTTTGTATTCACAATCGTTCTTTATAATATATTTACATGCAATTACCATTTAATTCAAATTAATAGTGATTGATTCAGTGCAAAAATGATATTTTAAAAAATCCTTTTTTTTCTCTTTTCGGTAAAAATTGTTCCTATCAAAAACTTGTCAGTAGAAAAGTAGTAGATAATATTAAGAAAATTTGTGACTTTAAGTGAATTTGATATAATAAGAATTGACGAAGTTATTTTTAGCCCCTTGAGCCCATTTTTAATTTTATTAAAAATCTGTGATACCTAAATTTTCGGTTATTTTCCTAGAAGTAATAATAACTTTAAACTGATTTGATGTGTATTATAATTAAGAAGTTGTGGGTTTTTTTTTTTTTCACAAAACCCCTCCCTATTTCCAACCCCGTGGTCCGATTTTTTCCATTAACTTGACCGAGATTTTCTACCCCTTGATTTTAAGTATCAGTTTTGAAGAGATGTGTGCAGAATTATAGACGTTATCGTATCCATAAAAAATCTTTATATATATATGTAGATATATATAAATATATATATATATATATATATATATATAACCATTAATTAAACATCACCGACCATCATCAAAAACTGCAATATTGTGAATGATTGACTACACGCCATAAACCAACAATATAGAACTGCATGTGTAAAATAAAGTAATATATATATATAAGTTTTCAATTTGTTTTCATCTTGTTGATCATATACAATTATTGCTATCACTTTCACTTGAAATCCAAATGTATCTACTTTAGCATTAATCATTCAGTTAACGTTATATAAATATTTGTTTGTAGTTCCTCCTCCCTAAAACTATTTTCACTCTTTCTTACTTTTTTTAAAAAATCCTGTTGTTCATTGAAAATTTAGCCTTTTTATAAGTCTTTTCTTTATTTCTTAAATCAATTTCATTCTCTTTTTTTTTTTTGGGGGGGGGGGGGGTGGTAAAGATGGCAACACCAAACATTATTGTTAATAACCCAGTTCCAATTTACATTTTTTCCTTTCTCACACCAGATGGCAACAAAGTTTTCAGTCAGGTTTCAGTCAGATTATCAACTGTAGGCCCAAATGTTAAAATAGTCCTATCTCTGTTTCAGCATCCAGACATGCTGCAGTTATGCTTCCTAGTATGTAATTTAGGTATTTTGCTTTATTAATTTTTAATATCTTGTGTGAGGTGCATCTTTTTTTAGATCTCTTGGATTCTTATTATCTATTTTCCGTTATTTTTGCGTTATAAGGAACGAAATTTTGTCATTTTAATAATGCCGACAAAATTGGATGAAATAACGCATCTTCTATGAATGAACTCACAAGCTCCTCTGAAGATTCTGTGGGTTATTCATAGTTTCTTATTTTACATACTGGTTTCCTATGTTCATTTCTAATTCATCTTTAGAACTTTTCCAATTTATTCATATATTTGTGATTTCAAATTTATTATTTCAGCATTCTAATGGCATTGCTGAAAATGCGCATGTTATTAGAAATGTTATTTTTAGTTTGGTCTTACAACCTTATTATTCTAGCATTTTTAATGGTACTCTCTTTATCAAGTAAAAGGTAATTTTAGCTTGGTAATTATTATAGCTTAGTTTTAGCTGTTCAATTTCAGTCTGCTCATTTTAATTTTCTTAATACATGTATTCATAACTGCAATAGCGCATTTTTTATGTATTATCTTCAATAGCCTTCAATTTGCTTTCATCTTGTTGATTATGTATCATTATTGCTATCTATTTCACTTGAAATCCAAATGTATCTGCTTTAGCATTAATCATTCAGTTAACTATATATAAATGTTTGTTCGTTGTCCCTCCTCCCTAAAACTATTCTCACTCTCTCTTACATTTTTTTAAAACCTATTGTTCATTGTAAATTTAGCCTTTTTATAAGTCATTTCTTTATTTCTTCCACCAATTTCATTTTTTTTTTTTTTTTTTTTTTGGTGGGGGTGATAAAGATGGCAGCACCAAATATTATTGTTAATAATCCAGTTCCAATTTACATTTTTCCTTTCTCACACCAGATTACAGCAAAGTTATGGGTTTCAGTCAGATAATCAACTGTAGGCCCACATGTTAAAATAGTCCTAACTCTGTTTTACCATCCAGACATGCTGCAGTTATGCTTCCTTGTATGTAATTTAGGTATTTTGCTCTATTAATTTTTAATATCCTGTGTGAGGTGTATCTTTTTTAGATCTCTTGTATTTTTATTATCTATTTTCTGTTATTTTTGCATTATATGGAGTTAAATTTTATCATTTTAGGCTTAATGCTGACAAAATTGGTTGAAATAACGCATCTTCTATGAATGAACTCACAAGCTCCTCTGAAGATTCTGTGGGTTATTCATAGATTCTTATTTTACATACTGGTTTCCTATGTTTGTTTCTAATTCATCTTTAGAACTTTACGAATTTATTCATATATTTGTGATTTCAAATTTATTATATATATGTATATAAGTTTCGAACTGTGGGTGTGTTTTTTGGGGTTCTAAGGGACATGATCGGCGTAGATCTACAAACATTTTTCAGAAATAAAATTCCAACATAGGGATATTGCAACACGTAGTATTTCTTGCGAAATCTACCTAAAATATAAAATGTTGTCAAGTCTGCCAGTCTGAGCTTACGATAGAAAATTAATATTTTAGTCCCTTTTCTTTTTTAATAGTATTTAAACTTAAATTTATATATATATATATGTATATATATATATAATCTAAATATACGATCGATATAAGATAGAGCTATTTATGAAGATTTAATAAACTTAAAGGCTTAAATGCATAAAGTTAAAGACTTTAATATTTTTGTAACCTAGGCGGAACCTTCAAGTTTTAAATCGAACATTAAAAGTACATGCGTTGGGCAAAAAAATAAAATGAAAATTATTAGATATTAATTTATCTCTGCACCAGCAACCAGCATACTAAAATTCTTAAGTACAGGTAGTGGGCCCTCAAAAACGAGACACACTGTTAAAAATTTGCAGTAAACTGTCCAGTCATTCGGCCGTTTCTTGAAAAAACGTTTTCGTAACCATAATTTAACGATATTCTGACCATAAAATGCCCAGTAATATGGTTAGAATAGTGTTAAATTACGTTTGTGTAACCGTTTTCGATAAAAACGGTCAAATGACTGGACAGAATGCTGCAAAGTTTTAACAGTGTACTAAAATGTTAAGTGTAATGTGTATCGAGTATATAGTATATTTTGTTTTACAGTTTCGCAACTAAATATACATAGATGATAAAAGGGTATTTAGAAGTTTAAATGGTTGCATTTTATAATTGTACTAGTAAATACATGCTAACTAGCTCATAAAAACTAGCTCATGGTCATCAATGTCAGTTGTGAGAGTCATCGTTATTTTGATAGAACTTTACATAATATGTGACAATCATCAATTAATGATTTTTTAGACTTATCGTTCACCAGTAGCTGATTTCAAAGCCGTTGGAGTTGTGTTTCCAACTGCAAAAAGTTTCAAATGTTGTTCACCATCGTATGTTAAAATTTGTACGCCAAAATCGTTATTTAGATGTACGAATTATACCTTTTACATGTTTTCCTGATCCTATTAATTATTTAAAAGAAAATTCTACATGTTACAATAAGTAAAAAAGTTAAGATTTCATTCTTCTACAGCCGAAAACTTACCGTGTTATTATACATAGACTTTTATGCAAACACAGAGTTTTCTTGTACTAACAACGCATTGTTTGGTTTGTAGTGTCAGAAAATGCCGAAAATTCATAAAATTGAAAGTATCATAACTTCGGCAGTTTTAGTCGTAGGATAAAGGATTTTTTACTGCTTTACTTGTCACAAAATGAGTAAAGTTTTAATATATGTAATTTATAGGACCCAGACAGAATTTTACATTAGAATATTTTCTTTTTTAAATAAATATTTTGGATTAAATGATTCTAAGACAATTAAGAACGTAATTTGAAACACTTTTCTTTTTCATTAGAACCATTAAAATTAACTGTTTAAAAATTTGCTGTTGCCTATTAGTATGTAAGGACATCCTATATATCTGCATATAAGAATTCCTGAAATATCAGGACATCAAACTTTTAAGAAGTTTACCATTAAACCGCATTTCATGCAATGATGCTCTTGAACTGCATACTTTTAATTTTTTTTTTTTTATGAAAAGAGCATTAGTTCAAGGGGGGGATATTCTGAATCGCTAAGAAAATCATTTTCTTTGTTTTTATAAAGTAACAATAGATAAATAATAAAAATTCTCCATTTCTTCCTAAATTCACTATCCTACCTCTTCATTCTACTTACAGAGTTTATATCTTTATAATTGAAGAGCTGAGTGGAAGAACATGTTATTATACATTTTCTTAAAAATGATTTTATCTTTTTGACGAAGGTTTTATCAGGTATTCTATCACATGTTAAAGCTAAAATACCAAAGTTCTAGATTTAAGACCTTGAAGATTCCCTTAGTTCCTTGAAGATTTAAGGCATTATTCATTAATATTTAGTATTTTAATATTTAATAATCCAAATATTAATATTTTTTAATATTTAAAAAATAAAATGAATAACTGTTTTGATAGAGTTTAGTACCACACTTCTTAATATTTTAAACACGTGGTCAATCAGAAAATAAATCATTAAAATTGTCGACAAAAAATTTCACATCAAATTTCTTCAAATGTAATTTTTGTTACTTAACATGTTCTTCCACTAGCTCTTCAATTATATATTTTTTTCTAATATTTCTGTCTTATGTGTTACTTTAAAACAAATATTTACAGGTAACTAATCATATAAATTATTCTCTCCGTTCCTCATGTTTCCGATTCACTCATTTACACCTACAACAAAATTAAAATATTACATATTCTTTTTTTTTTAAATTTTTCCTATTTATTACTGGGCAGAAACTCAAAATGGATATAGAATATCTTCAAACCCCTTAAAACTTGCTACTTTTCATTCATTAACCCCTCTAACACACGTTGTCTGATGTATTTAAAATGTTTTCAGACTTTTTGTAATGTTGTTTTACCTAGTTGTCTTATTTGTTTCTTTGAAGTAACAACAAAGTAATAATTAACTGAAATTTGAACCTCAGTTTGCCTCAACACATAGTTTAAAATTCTCAAAATTTATTTAATTTTTGAAACATTTCTTCTCTTTTTCTTAGCTTGAATAGGTAAATGACCAATCAACTAAATTTCTGTCTTTAAGAAATCTGTTTCATTTAGTCGTTTTCTCTTCCAGCACATGCTTTTAAAATCCTATAAATATCTAAATTTTTAAATTATTTCAACGTGTTTGTTGTTTTATAGAAACAATAAACAAACTATAAAACCATAATTTCCTGTTAAAGCGTACTTGATACACATAAAAACTGCTTTATTTACATATTAACAAATGGTATAAAATAGCCATAGAATTTAAAAATTTACCACAACAGGAACAGTAGAAATAGGTCTCGAAGCCATCTTGTTCTCTACATTATAGTGTTTAATTCTTAAAAGTTTTTTTATAATGCACAATTCTGTGCTCCATTGGTTTAAATGTGGTAGCAATAAAAGAAAAATAATCAATCATCTAAATTATTACTCCTGCACCACAGAAATTTCTGCTGCTACGGTTTGTCTAATACACACAAAATCTTTAAAAATTATTAACATAAAGAAATTTCTGCCTTACCTGTTACTGTGTATAACAATGGTGTTACTGACATTTTTCAGTAGACTTGCTAGGTCAGTGTTGAATTCAGGGGTAGCGCAGGGGACATACGCCCCCCGTATAAATGAGATTCCCCCTACCAACAGATTTGAGATTTTATGTTTTCAATGGTCAAAAAGTGCACTTTCACCCCCGGAACACTATAACGTTCCACTCCCCCCGGAGTCACAGAAATCCTTAAAAAGCGGAACATCTGCTTCTAAATCGGGACTTTCTATGAAAACAGAACACCTGTCTGTAATGGAATCTTGTCTTAAACATGAAAATTTCATTGGCCCGGCGGCAGGAATATCATACAGTTATACCTGCTAAGACGAAAACCTCTTTTAAAAGTGATTTTCCTCCTGTACCTTGCACTTTCGTCTTATCAGGTTTTATTATACTAAAACAAAACCTCACATTAATCTTATACATTAAAACCTGTTAAAGCTGAAAAGTTAGGAATTGATATAAAATTCCAATTTAGCAGGTATAATTGCACAGAATTTCGATCGTAAGAACAACGGAATTTTGGCTGTGAAAATGAAATTCCGTTACAAATAGGTTCCGCTTACACAAGGTATACTAATACTTGCAAAAAAAATCGCTATGATCCGCAAACAAATCTATTATCTGTTTTAGATAGGTTTCAGTCTAAGAAGTATCAATGTTAAAAGTTTCTTTGGAAAGGACTATAAAAATTTGTCGTTGTAGACTGGATGCGTGTGCATAGGTTTTATTGTATTAAGTTCCCCTCTATGCGGACTAATCAACAGCATGTCACTAAAAGTTTGTACCATGGTCTGGTACATTTAGTTTTTAAAGAACTTGTGTTGCTTTTAAAGAATTTATGTATCATGAAAAATCGGGAATTTTGGCGTCCCACTCAGAAGTTACGCGGTACATGCCTTTGAGTCCCTGAAAATCGGTGCACCTGGCAGTACTATTTGTCTCTGAAGGAATTGTAAATTGCTGCGACTCACTGCTCATGAATGTTGAAAACTGCTTTTTTAACCTTTTATGCTCCAACGGCACTTTAAAGTAACATTAAAATAACTTGTTAAAAAATTAATTTAATCCGTCGATTAATGGTAATGCAGTTTAGAATGACTTATAGACACTTTGCTTAATCTTGTTCCAAAAACATTATTAACTGCACACACACAAAAAAGGATTTCTTTTCATTTTCATCTTTTCAGCTTTCTTGACGTTGAATGATTGCGGGCGAAAAATTTCAATTCGGAAATATTTCTATAATGCTATTGTAAGAGCATTATAATTGTACATTTTCTAATTATATAAAATACTAAAAAAATATTTTAACTAACAGAACTGAGTAGAGTTATAGATATTGCAAAAATACGTATAAATTCAGATTTCATTAATTAGATTCAATTGGTAAAAGCCTGATAAAATGTATTAAATGATTGTGTAAATCTTCTAATATAATTTCAGAAATTCACGGAAAGTTCTTTGGACGTTGAAATTTTCATAAATTCATAATTTGGGAAATAAAGGATTAAACAACTGTTTAAATGGTAAATTTAAATATTAGATTGGTTTATATTCTTAAATAGTAAACATGAGATTACTAACAATATAAGGCCTTTTAGAAATCGATGAACATTGAAATTTTAATATTTTATATTTGTGCTGTATTAGAAATTGCTTTTATACTTATAGCTGACCCCCATTAATGAAAACTCTTATTAATGCATTTTATTCAAATTATGTTCTTCTTCTGATAGGAAAGACATTTATTTCATATTCTTGCAGTTTTGCATATGATTAGAATGCCAGGAAACAAACTACAAAATTTCCTTAAAAATGTTTTACTGCAGTGTAATACTAATATATGATAATATATATAACTAGTTGGCTCTGCCCCCTACGGGCTACGCTCGCCAACCCCTGTTCAGATACCGCAGACTCTAAAAGTACGCTAATTTGATAGGCTTTAAAAAGATTTCGAAAGATTTAATTATTATTTAAAAAACAGTGGCGATCTCCCGATTAACGAGTTTCTATTCATTTCTCTGATTGGGGAAATTGGCCAAATCAGCTGCTGTTAAAAGATACAATGGCTGTTTCCGTATTTGATTAAATAAAATCAGTTAAACATTTCTAAATAAGTTAATATTAAAATGAATTAAGTAATCGGAGCCTTTGTCTTCCGGTATTTTTTAGCAAAGCGAAAAGAAAGTTTTTTAAAATAAGACATTTTAATTGTATTGTTCTTAATCTGACATAATTTTCACCAAACTTTCCTTTCTCTTTTTAATATTCACGTGAAAATACTTTTGTTAGGAATGAAATATTATTTGCACTGTCCTAACAAAAATAATTGAAAATATCATCTCAAAATATCAAATACTTGTCTCGCGCAATTTTTAAATTTAAACAGTTTTGCAATATTATTTTTTGTTCATTTTACGTAATAAGTATAATGTGACGTAATTTCTCCTTTTTAAGACTTCTAACGCATGTTAATGAATTTAATAAGACGGTCTGGTATTAACTTTGCAACCGAATTTGTGTCCGGCAAATTAATTATAGGTTGTCTGCTAGCCAAAGAGTCATATCTTGCAATTTCTAACCTTGATAAAATGACGTAAATATGGCATATAATTTTTAAACTATAAAACACTCTTGAAACAGGCACTTTCGTTGCCATATTTATAGCCGTCTGGCATTAACTTTGCAACCGAATTTGTGTATGGCAAATTAATTATAGGCTGTCTGCTAGTCAAATAAAAATATCTTGTAATTTTTAAGCTTGATAAAATGACGTAAAGATGGGTAATAATTTTTAAACTATAAAACACTTTTGAAACAGGCACTTTCGTTGTCATATTTAAAGCCATCTGGCATTAACTTTGCAACCGAATTTGTGCCTGGTAAATTAATTATAGGTTTTCTGCTAGACTAAGTTTAATATCTTGTTATTTTTAAACTTGATAAAATGACGTAAAGATGGCTTATAATTTTTAAACTGTAAAACACTTCTGGAACAGGCACTTTCGTTGCCATATTTAAAGCCATACGGCATTAACTTTGCAACCGAATTTGTGTCCGGAAAATTAATTATAGGTTGTCTGTTAACTAAAGAGTAATATGTTGCCTATAAATGTGGATCTGGCAGGGTCTTAGCGACATTGGTAACGTCTGGTAATAATAGATTAATATCACAAATAGTTAGGAGAAACATATGTTATGAACAAAAATCATGCTAAAAGGACGTAATTTTGAAGTTTTTTGACCTGCATAACCCCTTCTCCCGCAGGTAAATGCAACGTCACCCGGCTGCCAGACCGCCCGCAAACGTACTACACCATAAAACGGAAGAACATATAGAAAAATGAGCCTTGATAAAATGACGTAATTTTGAAGTTTTTTTGCCCTGCATAACCCCTTTTCCCGCAGGTAAACGCAACGTCTCCTGACTGCCAGACTGCCCGCAAACATACTACACCATAAATCGGAAAACATATAGAAAAATGAGCCTTGATAAAATGACGTAATTTTGAAGTTTTTTGACCTGCATAACTCCTCTTCTAGCAGGTAAACGCAACGTCTCCTGACTGCCAGACCGTCCGCAAACGTACTACACCATACATCGGAAGAACATATAGAAAAATGAGCTTTGATAAAATCAGATGACGAAAACGTTGCTAGCTTTTAGACTATAAGCATTTTCTGGGTGGAATCGGCTATTATAAATTTGGCAGGTTTCAAAATAACCTTATATTGTGGTTCTAATATTAAATTTATTCAGAGCTTTATCAATCAAAGGAGGATTATAACGCGAGAAATTGTAAGAGATTTGACATAATTAATTTTATTTTTCAAAGCAGAAGAGTCAGAACAAATGCGTAGCGCCCTAAAAACAAAAGTTTAAAAAGACGCCATTATTTCGGGGGATTATTTGAAAGAGAATAAGGAGGAGGAGACGCAGCAAAAAGTTTTCTGTAAACAGAAGTAGAGAACCGATCTGGGTTAATCGGTCCGGCATGGAAGAAATCAACTTCTGGATTTAATCTAGCAGATTTCACGGTACCAAAACCAAATAATGCTTTCATTTAGTTTAATCTTGGCAGCCTGCTTCATTTTAGTTAGTTTAAAATACATTACAAACCAAAAATTTTAATGAGATTAAGATCAGCACTATTCACAGGCCAGCGTATAGCTTTAATATCAGATTTATTTTCAGATGGAACTGCACATAAAATGGGGTAATTGGTAGAAAATTACATTATTAATTTATGTTTCGTTGGAAGGATAAACACTTTCAAATGCCACAACAAAATCCTTTTGGAATAAATTATGTTCTACTTACCAGTTTCGCTGTATGACAGAGTACTATTTTTGGTTTAAAAAATGCATTTTTATGCACTTTAAAATTATTTTTAATAACCAGCTTTAAACACTTCATTAAAATTCCAGTGAAAACGGATGTTCAGTAATAATTTTAGTCATCCAATTCCTTTGCTGGATATGCTTTTCTAGACCATGTGGCTCAATAGGAATTTCGCAGTCTGCGAAATGCAATCTTGATGAAATGTTTCACTTTATCGTCTCATAATATAACGCTTGAGTTCCAATCCATTGAGGTCGAGTTTAGATTCTTCCGAAACAGTTACTGAGTCATACTGAGGGTTTGTCGACGAAATTTTCTTTTGCATCCAAGAAAGTCGCTTTTGAGTAGTCTTTTTGCAATGAAAGGCTTTTTCGGGTTGCGATAAGTACGCAGACAGTATTGCGTAAGCCGTGTCGTTGTAGAGTGCATGCTTTTATATTAACGGCACGGACCTTTTAAATTAACACTAGAACGCAACGCCCGGAAGGAGTCGATTCGACTCCGACCAGATGATTAAATGTAAATCGGAACCAAAAATTCTTTCGCAAAATAGTTGAATTTTAAAAAAAAGCAGATTTAAGTTAAATAAACCAATCAAATAATTTTAAATAAAAATTCTGGTGTAAAATATTTTTATGAAACTTGAGTAGAATTTCCGGGCATTCTAGTGTTAAACTTTGAAATCAAGAGTACTTTCATAACAATTTCAAAGACACATTCGGTTCAGATATACATTTTCAGGTGTTGTAGATACCCTCTTTCTGCCTGATCAGGCTATTCTCTTTACACTACTACCTTCAATTTAATCACTGTAGCAAATGTAGACTGATATCCTATTATTTTGATGATCGCACTTGTAGAAAACGCTTCTTTGCTTAAAGCAAACGTCGTACTTTTTTACAAGGTGTCAATTGAATGTATGAAGCCATGATTTCGCAGAATAAAAAATTACGAAAATTGGTCCATCTCTCATTTTGCAATCTATTTATCAAAACTGTTTGAAGCATTGCTTCGTAATTGTTGTATGCTGTAACAGTGGCGTGCAATCAGGCGATACTCTGCTTTGAAGGTAGTAGATTAATTTTAGGTAAACAAAATAGTGTGTTAAAATTGCAAAAAGTGTATTTTTCTAGGCGTTGGATTTTTTCTTCTTTTTCTGTTTTGAAGAAAAAACATTCTGTACTATTTTTGTACATTTTTGAGTAAAAAAATTAATCAAAAAAATGTTTGTTTCAAATTTCCTCAATTGAAATGATGTCCAATGAGACAAACTAACAAAACAAATATTATGGAGGAAATGTAGAACTTTGATAAGAAAATGCTTCTTTTCACGGAAGCTAAAAACCAAAAAGTTCCTTTTCACTCATTTTTTTCTAAGTTGATAATTTTGTTGTTTGCTTTTTTAGGTTTCGAGGTTCATTCCATTTTTGGGGGGATTTAATCGTGACTAGAAGTAACAAACCATTTTTAAAAATACCAACATATTTTTCTGTAGTCAGATATAGAGAATTAAATAACGTAACAGCGGATCCAGTACCTGGACAATCTGTTACTTTGGACACAAGTGTCAAGCCGGGCCGCAAACTAGAACGATGCTTGAGGATGAGTTTGAACAAGCTGAGGAGAAGTATGGGCTGTTATATGGTGCTGGTCTATATTGAGATATAATAATATATATATATATATATATATATATATATATATATATATATGTGTGTGTGTGTGTGTGTGTGTGTGTGTGTATGTATGTATGTATGTACATGCAGTGATGATTATTTAAATTCAATTTGAAGATAGGTAAATATTAAAAAAATTTAGTTATATATATATAGATATATATTTTATATATAATTTTTTTATAATTTTTTCCCTTTTCTGAGCGTAAAACCCCCTACTTCACAAATAAATTTGGGGTACTTTGTGTGCACATATCGAAACGGAATTTTCTGATATTGTACTGTAAATAGCCTAGAATAATATTATGCCAAAAAATAAAAAACTATAGTTATATATATATATATATATATATATATAGAGAGAGAGAGAGAGAGAGAGAGAGATTAATTTTTTCACATTTCTGAGCGTAAAACACCCTACTTTACAAAAACATTTAGGGTACTTCGTGAGCACATATCGCTATGGGAATTTTTGCAATTGTACAGTACATAGCCTAGAATAATATTATGCAAAAAAATTAACATGGATTTTTTTTCCTTTTTCTAGAAGATAAATCCCTTTAATACAAAAATGTATGTGAATACAATGTCTATACAATGAAATAAAAAGGGGAAAGTTAAAGATCACGCAAAATTCATTAACAACGACACGTTTAACATCCTCAATAATGAAGATAATTAATGAGCCCAAATCCACAATGCTCGTGTTCGACCATGAATGTCCTAAATGAAAAACCTACGGTAACATTTTATCTTTTTATTATCTTTTTTATTATTTCTCGAAAGAAAGACGAGAGTTCGTATTATGTTTAAAGTTACTGATTTAAAAGCTATTTATCTTTTTTATTTTTTATTCAAATTATCGTTAATTAATGTTGTATTTTAATAGTTTTCATGCATTTTAGTAACTAATAAACACTGCACATTATTTTGCAATGTAATGTAAATCGAACAGAGAAGTAAAATAAATTGTTAAACTCAAAGGAAAACATATGAATTATGCTAAGAAAATTTTTAAAATTTTTATTCATCTTTAAATTAACAGATTAAATATGTTGTCTTTGTAGCTTTCCGATTGGTTGTCTTTACCCAGAATCTATTGGAGCTGGAATTTTAAAATCAGTGTCACATCTAATCCATATCCATATACTATACTTTCTGACATTTGTTATATCTAAACCTACGGGAATCTTACCAGATTGTGTAAATTTTACCCAAAAGAGCTGTCAATTAATTTTAATTGTAATCGTTGCTGTATATATATAATGAATGTCTGTCATTAAATAAAGCAAAGACTACCATTCTCAAACTGTGGTAGATACTTTCAATAAAGATATTTTCAAGCTTGGTAACACTCCACACACCTTTCTTTAAGTGTATTCGTACAAATTGTATTTTCTGCATTAAACATGAGCTGAATCAAACGGGAAGAATGCTAAAGTCTCGTCGGGTCACAGATAATATATCGGCTATCCAAATGTCCATCAAGTATTTCACATGCCTGCTATAAGGAATGCATAAAATACCATTTTCAAGACATTCTAGGAAAAATGCTATACATCAAGAGAACAAAGCAATTATTTTAGCGAAAGAAAAGTGTTAATTGTAATAGCGAATCAGATTTCTATCAGGCGTTGTCCATTAATGCATTATGTAGTCGTTTCTATATTGTTTTACTACTCACTACTGGTACGTGGTCCCTTATAGGTGCATTTAACACATATATACGTATATATGTGTATATATATGAGGACGAGTGTAGTTTTTTATAAAAGCAGGTCATTCTAATTACCCAAAAATGCTATAAGAAAGTATAAATATAAATATAAATTTAGCAAAAACAAAAACGCTATATGCATATTTCCCCCATTTGTTAAATTTTTATAGCGTCAGCATGCTATATAATAAGTATATATAGAAGTTGTATATCAAAGTTACTATTCCTCAAAATTCTTGAAGTACTATTTGGAATTTAGTAGAATTTGTTTGTTTGTACCTCATTATTTTCAATTCATACTGTTGTTAGATTCTTCTAAGTTTGCGGCAGAAAAAATCCTATTTAATGTGTTTCAGGTCTCATTAAATCTGCATTGCAGAATTTTGATTGCGTTGTTGTAAAAAGTAACACCAATGTCTTACATTGAAAAAATTTTAACATTATATTTTACATAATCTAGTTTGCGCATTAATTTATCTTAATTTTTTTAGAAGAATGATAAGTTTGTAAAAAAAGCTCATTTCTTACATGATTGTATCGTGTAGATAATTTATTAAAAACAATTTGAACAGTATTTTAACAAAAAAGAAACAGAATATATTTATTACCCTTACATTTTGAAGTACATTTACATCATTATAAACGAGTTAGGGAATAAAGTAATTGTAGTTTGTATACACGCATGTGTATGCGATTGTATGCACTTGTCTATATGTGCTTGCGTCTGCGTATGTGCGGGTGTAAATAAATGCATAGTAACGACTTAAGTTGCCATAATTAAAATATGTGCCTTAAAATTATACTTTTTATGAAGAATTGTAAAGTATAAGATGAGGCAATTTTAAGTTTCATTCGAAAGTAAAAAGGTTTTCAGCATTTTATTCAATAAGAATTTAGTTTCATCTTCAGCGATTTTTTAATAAAACAAGATGTATAACTTCACTAGTATCCGTCAGGCAGAAATGTCGGAGCATGGATGCTTGTAAACTTAAAAGATATTATTTAAAAAAATGTTTTATTTTCTAGATTGCTGTTTAATAGTATAAAAGTAAGTTTGAAATAACAATCGTCGATACCTCATTTTAAAATGTTTAACTTAGTCGTCAGTTGCCTCGGGTAATGCACAAATTCTAATCTGTCAGCAAGTGCTCCATACTTCTAATTTGGGTAAAGCCTGTCCTTAGCGGAAATTACTTCCATTAGAACTGTCTCTAAATGACAAACTACAGTAAAAATGACATAAGTTGTTTTATGTGACAACATCTTTAGATGGATATCCACAGCAGTTTTTGACAATGTTAAACTCGAGGATTTATGTATGGTGGCAAGGTATACAACAGTTAAAGTTGACTAACTTCGTGTGAATGAGGCTTTTTCTTCTTTCAATATTTACAAATAGGTTTGATAAAAAAAAAAAAAAAAAAAAAAAAAAATACAGTTAGAAATGGCTCATGATACTCAACAAAATCAACTATTATGGCCTGTGGCAAACATTGATGTTAAAAACGTGGGCCATAGGCAATATCTTTCTTCGTACTTACGTTTTCCAATTCTTACTCCGTTCAGATATTGATATGTAGCATAATGCATAACCCTGCATCCAGCTGCTGAGGAAAGTCTAGACTGAAGTCCAGACGCGTGTTCATCTTCACTCCATCTTGCTATTTAATCATTATGATCTGCTAAAATTCTTGTTTATTGGTCCTTACTTTGATTTAAGAAATACTTCTTGATTATATTCTTTAGCTTGCTTGGTTTTGAAAACATATGGCACCTTCAAATCATTCAAGTTAGCCGAAAGCAGTATATCTTTGCGTCGTTGCATAAGGGGTGAGAGGTAGTCAAAAACTTGACTCATGCAAAGTGAGTTCAGAGTCTTTCGGTACTGTGTCTGCTGATCGTCGTTTTGTCTCAATGAGTTTGTTAATGTGAAATATTTTTAAAAAGCTCTAAGCATTTTTTGTCCGCGAAGAATCCAAATGACTTTTTAAAGAATGTCTCTTATATAGAGGGATGTCTTTTACGCGATGTAACTACCTAATACGTTCAAGGATTTAAACAAATAAGACTCTAAATGGCTAAATGCTATCTATTTTACCTTCGCGATATCTTTGCTCAAGGTCAGCCATAAGATGACATCCTATCATTCAAAATTCGTCAATAATGAGAAATAACACTGTATTCATTCTGAGCTGTAGATATATTGCTGACTTTTTAAATTAGCGAACTATTTAAAGCACGTTGGTTCTTTAAGCACTGAGTGAGTTACCTTGTCTTTGTCATTAAATGCAGCAGTACCTGTTAGTGCCAAAAGAATGATAGCTTCTGATCCTAACTGCTCTATGATTGTTTTACTAATTTCTTTGATTTTTCTACATTTTACAGCTCTTCCTTTTCTAATAACAAAAGTTGATTTAGGGAAATTTGTAACCTTTGTTTGCAAAGACAAAAGCTGTTCAGTGCATAACTGAAGGCAGCATAATTTGTTGTTCTTTATAATAATTCAGAAATGTTAAAAGTAAAGAGAAACCATAGGATAAGGGAATCTACGGCAAAGATAAAGAATT
Organism: Maratus speciosus; assembly: GCA_963932465.1. Lineage (NCBI taxonomy): Eukaryota > Metazoa > Arthropoda > Arachnida > Araneae > Salticidae > Maratus > Maratus speciosus. The sequence goes on from OZ010791.1 coordinate 424,029,642, forward strand.
ACCCCGGATGTATTTGAGAGATTTCGAATTTTTAAATTTAGTTCCGATCTTTGAGAACTCGATCCATCAAGTTAGCGGCAGAAAACTTCAAAGCTCCTTCAAAGACTTGCTCGTCTGGCACAGCCCACACTTATTTAATATAACAACAGGTAAAGGTTTGTAACACATATGTAACACACACTCATAGATAGTCTGCTATACTCCTCTATCAAACATGATACCTTTATTCATCTGAGTTGTTGTTATATCGTTATTATGGAAACTAGGGGATCGAACCCGAGCTCCTCGGGTTACAGAGTATAGGTGAAAACCATTCATTTTTTTATGTAATTATTTTTTTACATGTAATATATATTTTAGATTGCCGACTAACATAAAAAATAATTTTTATCTGAAAAATATCAATTATGCAATCAAATAAAGTTTTAAAATTTATTAAAATTTATTACTTTCACATGTCACCGCATGCCAGGAGTTATTAGCCCAAGATTTTGCGACTTACAACAGTCTTTCCTATCATTTCAGTGCTTTAAGCGCGTGGTTCAATCACATGTCTGTTAAATTTGTTTCTTATTTACATTATTTTATTTATTTTTCTATAGAGGAAGTTTTAATTTTGTTATGGAACATTAGACGGAAAAAATGCTGAACTTTTGTACGTGGCATAGAAATCGCGATTATTTGTTAATTGTTTAATGGCAACACCTGAATGAAACGCATCTCATTGGTTATTGTGTCTAAAAAGCAAATAACAATAAATAAAAAAAAGTTCAATTAATAACTACAGAACAAAACAATTTATATAATTTAAAAAAATAAAATAAAAGTAAATAAACAATTTATAAATAAATAAACAACAACATCCGTGTTACCATATCAAGCAAAATAACGACACTTTGGCGCCAGTTATGTACCCCGGTGCGTATATGACATTGGCGTCAGAAAAAATCGCGCCAACGTGGTGCGTATATGACATCTGTGCCGTCTTGTATTCCTCTCATTTAAAATACAATAAATAAATAAATAAATAAAGGCACTTTTCCAGTATAGGTACTTGGCGAAATAGAGAAAAGATCCATGGCGAGAAAAGAAATTTGGCAACGTATTTTCTGGCAACCTATTTCATCAAAATATTTTTTTTTCGAATAAAACTACATAAAAGTTGCTATGATCGCAAAAAGTTCGTACTTTTATGTTAGCTGGGCGCAATTCTCGCCAATAGTATTTTTTTAACTCGCCAGCAGCATTTTTTATTTTTCGAGGGGTAAATTAAAACAATACTTTGATGTTGAAATTAAATGGTTTTTGGTGTTTATTCTTTTCATTTCTTTAAGAATTTTTTTTAAGTGAACTTCATGAGGTTGAAATGTTTCAGTTTTAAATTAAAGATATCCATTTTTAAATGAGTGAAAGGATTATATTTTAAACTAAATTAATGAAATATGAAAAAAAAAATGCGACGGGTACAATATTTGGCGATTTATCACCTGTGCCCGACTAACATAAAAATACCGAGTTCTTGATTTCTCTATCAGAATCTTCCGATTTGTCGAAGGATTGAGCAAGTAAATTAAAGTATGAATAAAAGTAACATGATACAATGCCTAGCATACATTTAAGGGAGACCAAACTGATCGCCACGGGCGGCTAGTTATTTTAAAAACCGTAATAACTCAGTCAATTAAGATACAATTTTCAAACAAATTGCATTTGAAAGTAGATTTTTTTCTCTATTTCACGGTGTAACAATTGAAAATGTGCGATATTTGGAAACAAAAAATTGCTGACATATCACGCATTATAATTTCAATTTCTTTTTTCCGTTTTTATGAGAAAATGGTAACAAAAGGTACAGTAATATATTATTTTCCCTCTACTTTCAACCCTCCATGACTTTCAACAGAAATGGAGTACTCCAGTTGCCACAATTACAAAAAATGTATTAAAAACTACAAAAAAATTAATATCTCAAAATTAAATTGAGATACAGCTTTCAAACAAATAGCATTTAAAAGAACATTTTTTTCCTTATACGACGGTGTAAAAATTTAAAATGTGCGATGTTTAGAAGTTTAAAATTTTGCATTAAAGAAAATTGCAAAACATAAATTTCATAAATTTCAAAGTGTTGCCATTCGCAAAATGACATATGCTTTACGCACAGATATGTTTGTCCTTTATAATATAGATATTAGGAAGCATTTGGGTTATTTTTATGCGACTTTTCCACATAGAACTAAGCTGAATAACTCTATACATTTGAATTACTATCTTTTAACCGTCATTTTCGAAACTTCTGTGTATAAAGTTGCACATATAAAATATGTATATTTCTTAAAATGTATACTAAATCTAGGCAGCAGATTAATAAAAATCAGGGATTAATTTATGAGTTTTAGTGAACTTGATTTCTCACGAATTATCTTTCATTGTTGTATCCATTTCTCCGATCACAAGCATAAGCGATCATAGTCATATACATTAACGTCGCATTTATCGTTAAGCTTCGCGACATTTGGACGAAATAAAGCCGAATTTGGCGACCAAAAATATGTCGTCACAAATTAAGCCAATCTGGCTGTATCTGACTAATTTGGCGAAATTTCCATTGAAATTCAATACTGATGATTGTTCTCTAACCGGGTTCTTCGCATTTTAACTTCGTGTTCTCCAGTAAAATTAGCTAAAATCTTAAAACCAAGAAATAGGGAAGCTAACTTTTCCAACCCGTACAGGAATTTTTTATTTTGTAATCTACATATTTCTGTTTTCTAGTGTACATCTTGACAAAAAAATGCTTATTTCATTTACTTCAAAATGTTCACTTGCATTTCAGTTGAAATGTATTTACTTACGACGAATAATAATAAAAAAAAATGAGTAATCGTCAGTAATTGGGACAGCTACCAAATTGTTAAATTTGCGCATCAAACAATGCTCAGTAAATTATGAAATTGTCTACAAACCCGATTACGAAAATTTCCCAATAGAAACATACATTCGTCTGAATACAAACATACATACATGCAAGTAACGCATACATGGCATTATATTTTTCTCGATTTCTTTGAGTATCACTCGTAGCCATTCGACTAATGCCCAAAATCGTATTTTCCGTATTCGATTTTCTTTTCGTTTCTCTTAATTTAAAATTCAAAATGAATTGCGTCGATTTGGAAGCTTACAAAGAATGAAAAGTTCGAAAAAATAGTGGTTTTTACATACGTAGAACGTAAAACGTCTGAAGGGGGGGGGGGGGGTCAATTTATATCTCAGGTCACCAATGTATGAACATCGGCTTCCACATTCGACTCCATAATGATCCGTATGAGGTAAAAATGCATAATTTCCAGAAATGGAGCGAATGTTTTAATTAATAACGGGATGAATCTCGTCGAATTTCGACGAAAGAAATTGTTTGAAAACGAACTCATACATAGGTTACTACTTAGTCTCTTAAACCAAATATTATTTTTAACTTAAAGTTACCAAAATACTAATTCCATACACTTCGACTGTTCAAAATATTAAAAAATTAAACTGCATTATTTATTATACCTAATCAAGATATGTAATTTTGATGAAATTACCCATTGAGGCTGTTATGTTTAAAAGGCACAGATGTCATATACTCATTTTAACATATTAATTTTTTGATAACTAGGGGGCTCTGCCCCCTACGAGCTACGCTCGCCAACCCCCGTTCAGGCACACCAAAATCCAAAAAGCACGCTAATTTGATGGGCTTTAAAAATATTGAATTAAAATTAAAAAAACCAGTAGCGATCTCTCTGTAAACGGGTTTCCATTCGTTTTTCTTGGATTGGGGATTTTTAAGACCAAATCTGCTGCTGTTAAGAGATACAATGGTGGTTTTCGTATTTAATTAAAAAAATAGTTAAACATTTGAAAATAAGCTAATGTAAAATGAATTAAGTAAACAGCGTCATTGTCTCCCGGTATTTTTTAACAGCGCTATAAGATAGTTCTTTTAAATAATTCATTTTAAATGTATCGTTTTAAATCTGACGTAATTTACACGAAAGTTTTATTTCTCTTATTAATATTCACGTGAAAATACTTTTGTTGTTAGAAGGAAATATTATTTGCGCTGTCTTCGAATTCACGATAATAGTTGAAAAGATTATCTCAAAATATCTCGCACAAATATATTTTTCAATTTAAATTGTATTGCTATATTTTTTTGCCATTTTAAATATGACGTAATTTCCTCAAATTATAAGTTTTAACGCATAATAATGATTGTTTTTATTTTAAGATTTTGTTTCTCTTTTAAAATTCAAGTGCAAATATGGTTCGTCGCAGATGTCAATATTGGCGCAAATTTTTTCTGACGCTAATTTCATATACGCAACGGGTACTTAACTGGTGCTAAAGTGTTGTTATTTTGCTTGATATCGTAACCCGGATGGGTACAGATGTCATATTCGCCCCATATTGGCGCGATTTTTTTCGGTTTCCAATTTGGCGAAAACATCAACAGCATAAACAACATAATCCGGGTTACCACATCAAGCAAAATAACGACACTTTGGCGCGGAAAAAAATTGCGCCAAAATGCTCGTATATGACATCTGTGCCTATGGTTCTTATGACGTAATTTTCCTGCTTTTAACATGTAATCATTTAATTCTAATTTTAAAGTTTTTTTTTCTGTTTGTAATAGTCACGTGTAAATAAATTTTTAATTTGAAGTAAACATTATTGTTTGCGCTGTTTATGCAACTGGCAACAGTTTAAATTAATAACATTTTCTAAAATTTATAAAAAAATATCTCTCGAAATGCTGAAAATTTGAAATTAAAATTGAAATAAAAGATCAAAAAATGAGTCAAATAAGAAAACTAAATGCAATCTGCACATCGGGAACTTATAGCGTATAAAATGATCTAAAAATGATTAAATTCTCATGTATAGTTTTTGCTCCAATAAAACTTTTTTAATGGAACGATTTTGTCCAACTTTAGCATTAAATATCTCTTAAAATAATTCTTCGATTTGAAAACTGTCTGCATCAGCGTATTTATCAAACATTTCTCTATAATACCACCGATTTTCATATTTTTGTATGCAACAGTTTTTTTAATATTAACGATGAAAGGCCATGCTTAAGCATTCAAATTGGATGTGGTCTACCCGGAATATCTACGCAGATGTTCATTGGTCCATTTCCAAATCAAAACTTTTTTTTATATATAGAAGGATTTAAATAATTTTTTGTCATATACGCATATTGGTGCGATTTTTTTTCCCACGCCAATTCGGGGAAAACTTCAACAGCACATCCGGGTTACCATATCAAGAAAAATAGCAACACTCTGGCGCCAGTTAACTACCCGTTGCGTATATGACATTGGCGTCAGAAAAAATCGCGCCAATATGGGGCGTATATGACATCTGTGCCGTTTAAAATTGCCGATTGAAAAATTTAAAAATTGATTTCACCTTAAGTTAATCATGGAATTATTTTTCGCGTAAAATCTAAACTTTATGTTATTTTCACTGTCTCAAAATTTGCATACGCATCTCTTATGTTTATATTCACCATTTCAAAAATATTACAATGCGAAATATGTGATTAATACATATATTTCTAAACTTGAAATCAAGTTCGTCAACTACGACTTTGCATGTGAACATTTGCACTCTTGACTTGTGATTCTAATCTCTGTATCGGCGAGTAAAATTCCAGAAATTTATATCTTTTAGAGGCGTTCGTAGCAAAATATTTACTTTTATCAGAGAAAATGATCGTTTTCATTTAAATATGATGTCATTTTGCCTCATTGAAGCATTTCACCGTCTCAAACTCAATGAATGAAAAAAAAATTGAATTATAACAGCTTTTTGCGGAAAACATGAGTATTTTATTAAAGCATGACGTCATTTTCTGTTCAATTTTTTCAGAAAGTTTATTTTGAATTTTATGAGAAAATGGCATCAATAAAGATAAGCAAACCTTATTATTTTTCCTTTCTTTACAACAATTGAAGTAATCCAATTGCTACCATTTTGAAACGAATTCACAGAATATTTTTAAATTTTAAATTTAAATATAAAAATGGGAATATTTAAAAAAAATAGCTAGTGCGAGCAAATCTAAGAAACAGCTTTCATTAAAAAAAAAAAAAAAAGAATTATTAAAATTGGTGCAAAAAAAAAAGCTCAAGGTTTATGACTAAAAAAAAAAAAAAAGCCTTATCTTTCAAATATATAGAATTAAACTCGCAATGTTATCTCTATGGGAAAATTTTGAGCCGACATTTCAGGCCGTTAGGGTTGACGAATATTTGTGATTTTCAATACGCGCCGAGATTTTGGCCCTACCAACGTCCAGCTCATTTTTTGTGTCGATGCGCCAAGTATTTTGGACGCTATCGTGTTAACAATAAGTGTAATTTTTGCAGAGAAGTCAAACTATTGAAAATGAATAATGGCAGAAAAAATTTATCTTTTACGCCTGAAGTGATGTAATGTTTTTTTTTTTTTTTTTTTTTTTTTTTTTTTTTTTTACTTAAGCTATTTACCAATTTTTCTTTTTTATTTCTGAATGTGCCCTTCTGTTTCTCTTTCAAACAGAAAACAAAATTAATGAAGCCTTAGACATCTCAGAAAAACTGCTATGTTTGATTTGAAGAAAGAAACAAAAGAACTCTTCATTCAAAAGTTTCGCATTTGCTTTAAAAAAGAAGTTGGTTTTTAAACTTTCTAAATTTTGTACTTGATTCGCTTTAAAACCCTAGACATAAATTTTCAAAAGTTGGTTTAATGATATGAATAATGCCATTAAAAAATTTTACTTATTAACGTTTAAAGTTGAATCCTGCTTACTTTTCATGTAATATTTTTTATTTTAATTCTTTACTTTTTCTAATGTCTTCAGTTAAATACGCACCATATTTTGAAAAAAAAAAATGTAAGATAAAATAGTAATTTATTTATTGCTTTTATTGTTGAGTGCTTTTAATTTTACTTTGCATAATCCATTTTTTATTCAAATTATACATATCTACAAATATTTTATCTTCTTAAATAAGCAAATCCAATTGATTATTTTAAATTAATTTACGTGTGTTACAGTAGTAATAATTCCTGGAATATGTTTTATTCATTATATAAATCGGCTAAATCACTTAGAATTTCTTCAGCTCTTATATTCTAATGTCTGTGTAACCTAATATACTATATTGTTGCTTCCGGCACATATTGAATATCAATTTAAAATTACTAGCATTATTTACATGTTTTTACTTATAGTTATTACTTATTATATAACTATAATAATATATTTATTATATTATTATAGTTATACTGACATTTTTAGCACTTTGCAACACGGTTAAAACGAATTTATAACTTCCATTCGGCTGTCTTACAGTGTTTAATTATTTTTAAACATATTTTAATTTAAGTTTCACTAATATGCATGGTCATTATAAAAGTCCGTCTTACCACAAGTAACTGGTGAACTGAGTTATCTCCACGACCAGAACGGTATGCATTATAGTTGCAGACAGATTTCTTTTAATTCAAATTAATGACTAGAATTTTTTTTCAATTTTACACACAAAAGTCCATAAGAATTTTAAACAAACAATTACTATTATTTGCATATTTTAGTTTTAACTAGGAGGTTCTCAATAAGTATACTTTTTTTTAACCATTTATCCATATATCGTATCTAAAAACATTCTCTAACTATTTATGTAACAAGATAGATTATAATATGTAGAGTGCATTTAAAACTGACAATGGGTCGAACTTATTGGCTATCCTTTTACCTAGCAGTCTGCAAATTCTATAGTGACAGTATTTTCAAAAGTGAACACTTATCAGTGAAGAATGCCTAAAACAGCAAATAATAATTTTGAAAAAAAAATGCGAACCGTGATATACAGATATTCCTCCCTTAGAAAGAAAATCTCAATTTGACAGCGTGCGTGAAAACCCGACTGTAGATCACGGACGCACAGATGTAGGCTGACCGCAGTTAAGGAACCGCTGTTTTATAAAAGTGAATATAATAAAACTTGTTGGTTATTAAATTTTATTGAACAACACATAGTTTTATTTATTGAAGTTCTGTTAAATATGATTAATATAAATATTTAACTTCTATTACTACATTTTATAAAGTGCTGCTTAAAAAAAAAAAAATTCTAATTAGTAATTTTATTGACAGATTTAAAACAACATAACTGATCTCTACTCTTTCAAATTAAACCACGTAGTCCAGGTATAAGCGTTAAATTTCGCAAACGATTTTCACGTCGATGATATTAACATTCATTAAAGATACAATGGTGCAGACAATGAAATACACAGTTAGCTAGAGCATCGGTGAGAGGGGGTGCGGATTGTAGTACAAATATCGCACAGTCAACTGAAATTTTACATTAATCCGATTACTGATGTTACTCAAGTAATCGTCATTTTTTAAAACAGATTTTGAATAGCGTGAATTATTCTTCCACTAACAAAATATAACTTCCACAGGAAAATCTTTAACACTTAACAATATTAAAATTTTTAATGGAATTAATGGCACATTCTCAAAATAAAATTAACGTATAACAAAGAAAGGTATATTGTACATACTAAATTATTTTTAACATTAATACAAAAAAATTCCCTATAATAAACATTAATGTTAAACACTCCAGAGTTAAAGAACGACTTTTAATTTCACATTAAATAGGAAGGCTGAAATTATGTGCTTCGTATTATATTGTTGTCTAAAATAATTAATTTGCGTCCATTTTTTTTAATAAAATGTACGGCAATATTGCGAAGTCACTGAATAAATAAAAACGACTATAACAATACATGTATTTGTTTTTTCCTAATTTCTCTATTCTAATTGTATTTATAGTTTTCGAATATAATTTAAATGCAGTAGGGTAAAGCAAGGAGAGATCGCGATGTGGCAGAGATAGCGCACAAAGGGATTCGACGAGAAGGGGTAGTGTGCGCACGCAGCGACTCCAGGTAGTTGTACAGTCGGTTGGATTGAAAAAGGCAAGAAAAAAATTTAACATTTTCTGACCCCAAAAACGGTGCTGTTGGCCTAAAAAGACGCTTTAAAAAATTCCAACGCAATCACTCATCGTATTCAGGTTCCACACAGGGGGCCAGAGAAAGGAAAGTTAACTCAAAAATTATAGAAAAAATCAATTTCATTTATTTAATTTTAATGTTTACAATAGCTTCATCTTCTACCATAAAAACAGTTCTAAAAATGAAAAAAAAAAAAAAAAAAAAAAAACGGAAGACATTTTACTTTAATCAGTCTTCAATTTTGGATTTCAGATGAGCGCCAAAAAATTTAATTTTTGGGTCAAATATTTGAAGTTCCTTTCGTTACTTGATTGCACTGCGAATGTATCCATTCCTGCCTTTTGCTCCATGTGTTACAAATGATGCTTGTGTTACTAGTCGCACATGACTCTGTACTGCTTGAGAATGACAAGGGAGCTTTCTCTATTTCAAATTATGGAACGTTTCTTTTCATACTTGCTATGCCTTCGTCACTGAGGTTCATGGTAGCTGGTGGTTCCAAAGGATTGTCCGAGTGAGTCATCTCAAAATAGTCCTTTTCTTCGGAATCTAAATTTGTAAGGTGAAATTGGAGTATTTTCCCCTTCCAGTGAGTTCTTCTGGCTTTCAGTATTTTTCGGAGCTCCAGTTTTCGAATATGTGATCGTTCTTCTAATAGTATAGCCAACAAACTGTTTTTAGAGTGAACAAAATAAGAGTTCCTGTAAATAATTTTGTGACGATTGACTTAAAACCTTTTGGCCAGAATGATCTTTTTTTATCATTCTCCGCAGTTGTCGTGCTTCATGAGTAGCTCTTGGGATTTTCTTCATTTCAAACCAGGACGGCATGTAAATTTTCATGATGTATTCTACTAGCAGCTTAATGTTTTCTGTTGGATCGGCAGTCGACACATACAGACCAGGATTTTGTTGGCTGTTATTGAGCCATTTTGAATGATACATTGTTCCGGGATGTCTGTTTGCTATATCTGGAAGGCACTCGACAGAGGATACCGGTCTAGAAATATCCAAGAGCTATTTTTTGTCTGCACTGAGATCTTTTTATGAAATATACGCAGAGCAACTGGAATAGAAACAATACTTATCACAGCAAGGGTTTCGCCCATTTCCAGAGATTTTCCTATTGTTCCATAAAACTGGTGTTGCCCAAATGCAATTCCGTCAGTCTTCTGGAAAAGGCGGCGTAGAGGTAGTTAAATAGTATGAAATAAGCATACAAACCAGTGTAATTTGTGACTAACAAACATTTGAAAGTGTCTAACTGCGCCATTTTTTGTCCCAGAATTGACGTTCGTTCCATCACAGCCGACGGCAACCTGTTCTGAAAGTGTAATCGACTATATCGCATCAGCTTAATCGATTCAATAACTTTGGATGGAGTATCATTGTATATAACCCCTATATCACGAAGCATAAATGATGCAATGATAGCAACTGACCTACTCAATACTCCCGTTTTATCTCAAGAAACGGCTAGATTTTGCAGTGATATTCTCATTTGGCCTATCTGGCAGGTTAAGGGAGTATCATAGATATTAGATTTCCGACATTTGGCTTCATGACAAACGTAATCGTCTTTATCTTCAGAGTTATCTTCCATTTCTGAATTAGACCCTAAAACGGCGTTTTCTTCTAAATCCGTAATATATTTTTAAGCATTTTTATATATAGTATATTCTATAAGCATTCTAGCAGTCCTTCTACTTAAAATTTCTGATTACCCCTTCTACATTGCTTTTCTCGAACACGCTTCAATTTCTGACTTGCAGAAATGTTAACCGATCCTGTTTTTATCTCATACCGTTCATCTGCTGAAAAATCTCATTCCATATTCATTTTTTATTCATAGGAAATGCTTCATTAAATCAACCTACGTGGGTAACACTGTCTCTTTCAACTGTACTGGAGATCCAAAAATACAACAAAAAGTTTCATTTTTAGTTGTGGTCATGTTTAATTTAAACTTCCGTATTGTCCTGTCCAAGAAAACAAAAAACAAATTAGTGCCTACGTATTAGAGCTTGAAATAAAGAAAAGCATCAAACAAAGACAACCGTCGCAAAAACGAATCATTTCACATAATAAAAATCACGTGTCAGTCACAATTTTTAGATTAGAATACATGCTGCCATCTATTAGATTTTGAAGTTTAATTTGCTACTTATGTACGGAATGCCCTTCCTAGCACTAACATGTGACAATAATATTTTAATAAAGCCATTTATTAAGGAAAACGTAAGTAATTAATGTTAATTTACAAATTAACTTATTATTCAATTAATTAATTAATTTTTTGTTTAAAATGCATTAAAAACATTTTAAAAAGACTATACCCCTTTAATCCCTGATCCACACAATTGTGGGGGTGATACTAAAGTAAAATAGATTGACTATTTCCTGTTTTTGTGAGATTTAAAATCCAATCTGCACATTTATATGAGTTAATTGACTTCAGATGTTTTGGTAAGACACCACTAGGGGCACTAACTAAAATACATGGTTAAATTTTCTGCTTTTAAAAAGACTATATCATCTGACAGCAATAGACAAAAAGTATGTACTGTCGTAATTTCTTTTAAATATGATTTTTAATGTTTGCTTAGATTTAATTTTTCTTTTCATGTACTTTTTTGATGATTTTAACTGATTTTGTCTTTGATAAATTTAATTAGGCTTTACAAATGTTGAAAAACAAATAACCCACACTATTGTGCGGGTCCGGGTTTTACCGTTTCCAGAATGGGTACAATCCCTAATATATAATTTTTTTTTATTTTTAAGTGATTGTTTTTAAAACTTATGTTTTTAGCAATTTACTTTTTATTAATTACATTTTTAAACCGGATTAATTTTAAATAGGTTTGTACTATTCATGATTTCTATTTAAATTGAATAGTATTAGATATATAATATGTACATGTAACGAACGGTATGTTCCTGCTCTGAGATATAGATGTCATATATGATTTATAAGTTTTATATGAGTTATATGCATATCACGAGATAGATTTTTAAGTTTGATAAATTCATTCCATTTTGTTGCCACAGCAAGTAATCCACAAGGAATAAATAATAAATTATGGAAAGTTCAGCAAATGCTCGATAGTTACCGTAGTGTCTGATTGAATTTACCAGGAGATCAGGAAAATTTTCCATAGATGAGCAGACTATTCCTTTTTTTAGGACGTGCTTCAGTAAAGCAATATATAGAAAACAAATCACACTCTGTTGTAATAGTACCACCTGGGATAGTTTTAAATTTTGTAGTTTAGCAGTGGGAAAGTAAAGACCTAGTCCACAAGGATCTGGGCTTAGGACCTGCTGTAGTTCTTACTCTGGTTCAGACCTAGTTTCATGTACTTCGATCGGTATTTCAACAAAATACCGCTGCTGGAAAAAATAAAAAAATAAATTTGAAGGATCAGGCACAATCCAAACGGAGTGAAGGGCATACCACTTGTTAACTGCTCTTAAGAGGTGTGCGAGCATTGAGCACATCTTAGAAAATGAAATTATAGTGGTCTGTCCCAAAACAAGATCTGTTTCAAACATTTTCATTGTGGCTGATGAAAATTATCTCAATAAAGAACAACTTTTTTCCCCTAAACTTTTATTTTTAGATATTTGCACAGGTAATCCCAAACTACACAATTCTGTAGATACAGCCCAAAAACGACTACATTAAGCCCGAACCCACACAATGGTGTGGGTCCTCCCTTGGCATAACCTGACATGGGGTATATTTTTAAATACTTTTTTCAATAAACTACGGTCCTATCGGTAAGGAGAAAACACATAAAAACTTTAAATTTCTACCAAAAAATCTCCCGGTCTTAAAGTGATACAAATACTCACATGAGGTGTGGAACCTCAAAGAGTCAATATTTTTAGCTGAAATTTGGTGACAATTTGTTTCAGCCAGATTGGCACCATATAATGACTCAGGCAATATTAATTTTAATAAAAAGTTTTTTCCCTCAATACTATTGTACAGCAGCGTTAGTGCAGTGTCTACATGAATGTACCAATTGATTGTTCCGAGCGTCTTGGATAAAGCATTTATATTTTGTGTTGCTTTTCCAAAGTAAGTGTTTGAATTGTCATAACAGATCGTCAGAAGTTTTTTAGAATGTCAATAGTACAAAGTATTGTGAACTTAAATGATTCCTTATAAGCTACCAATCTAGAGTAAGGATGCGAACACCAACAATTCATTTTAGAAGTGGCCATGTTTAAAGAAATTGTCGCGCAAAATAGGAGAGTTTGCGCAACTTACCTACTTTGGAGAGATTACGTATTTCCCAACAAGTTTCAGCGTTAAGAGATATTGATTTTTTTTTTGGTAAATTTCAATGAATTGCAAATTACGTGTAAAACATATCAATGAATCAATTTTGAAATTATTTTGGAAAAACACATATTTATCGAAAAATTTTTTTTCAAAAATTAATTTGCAAAAATATACTTTTGCAGATAAAAAGTTTGTCTGGGAAAAAATCGAGAGGAAAAATGGTAGACTCCTAAATTCATCCTGTTCTCGCTGTCCTACTATCAAGCTTTCCACTTCTGCCTTTCGTGCAACTGGAATTTACCCATTAAATATTGAAACGATTCGAGAACACACAAATTTGCTAGGCTGTGTTCAAAGCATGAATCAAAATGCCCTCAAAACGGTTGAGTTACTAGCATAGCTCATAGATCATCAATGCGTTTCAACAACGGTACTCATTACAACCACTAAAATACAAACTTCTCCTATTCTAGGGCTGTCATCTCACCCCATTACAGTAGCTACATGCCTTTGTCAACCATCAACTTTTTGGGAGCCAAATGTTACACTCCGAAGTTTACCTACAATGTTTGGAAAAGCTTTCATCCATTCCAAGTAGTTTAATGCCATCGAAATCAAAAAGGAAATAGAGTGTAACTAATTTTACTGATCCACAAAATATACATGGAAAAAGACTTAATAAGGAAGCCGCTACAAAATGAACAACTAGAGATAGGATGCTTCCAGAAAATGTGGGCAAAAAAACTGACATGAAAAAAAAACGAGGGTCAATGAGGATGAGTGTATTGAATGTCTGTACCGGGAGACAACTTCGACCAGCGACTGGATTCAATGTACTGCTTGTGGCAGGAGATTGTACGAAAGCTGCATGATTGAGAACAATAAGTGCATCGATTGTGGATGACGACAACTTCCATTAGAAAACAAAATACATTGAAACTGTGGAAATGAAAATGAAATAATTTTCAAGTTAAACATGTTATCAAGTAGATTTATATTATTTTGTAATATTAGTAGGGCTTGATGTTTCTGATATTTTAATCTTCTGAAATTCAAATTCCTTAACTGTTGTTAAAATTCTTTCTTTTTTTTAATATTAAGTTGAAATATTCAGACCTAATACAATAATATTTAATATTTAGATTTTTTATGATTATTCTTTTGAAATGTGCAGAGACTCTCATAGCTTTACATTACATTGCTAATTAGTTGAACAATTTTCAGAAAATCAAAACAAATAGACAAGCTTGGTTATTTTGGATTAAATTAAAATGAATGAATAATTAATTTTATTACCTATATCTCGTATATTTATTTATTTGAAAAGTTATATTTATTAGAATATTCTAGGAAAAATTTATATAAAATATTTCAGAACACATAACGCATATGTTTACCGCACAAAACGTGAATTAGAAAAGATAAAATATAATTTTTATAAAACTGAATAGTTTAATGCTAATATAAATGTGAAGAATATTTTTAAGCATTTTCATAATATTTTGATTTTTCAAGAAACTGAAAATTAATTCTCCCACAGGTTTTAAATTCAATCATACACTATTTTGCATCACCTTTTTCATTATATCAAGATGCATGTATCGTGACTTCTTTACGAATATCTTCTCTGACCCAAGAAAGAAATAATGACATAGACAATTGCAGACACTTCTTAACCATGTGAAAAGAAGAAAAATATCTGCAAACTTGATTCAATTCCTAAAGATTACAAAAAGTAATAGTCTCACGATTGATTAGCCTTTCATTCTTTAATCTTTTCTCCCTGTATAGTTTTATTTCTGTTTTTCTGTGCTAGAGGGCTATTATCTACGTGTTTCTTGAACCCAATTTCCTGGTTTAGTGACATTGAAGGAGTAAGGGTCATTTAACAGGAAACAAAAAGAATGGGAAAGTAGCGGAGAGCAAATGTCATTCTCTTCCTTCGTCTTGTTTTTAAGAAGTATTGGGTAAAAATGCGAGAAATACTTTGTTCGGAACTTTCTATAAGACATGCTTTTAGGTATGTCTAATATTTTCTGTCGTAAAAAAATTATGATTTGTAAGTTTTTTCAAGAAAAAACATATAATATGTAATCTGCCGAACTTATTATTAAATTTTGTATCTATATCTGTTTGTAACATTTTAAAGCAATCGGGAAACTATTTAATGTTTAAAATCTGAACATACAGCTTTCTTTCTTAATTTATACAACATATATTACGGGGAATAACGCCTTACGGAACATAGCGTGCAGATACGTTTTAAAGCTCTATATTTCACTTTTAGATAAATTCGCCGTATTGCGCGCACTCCGAACATCACTACCGACATAAAATAATGAGCAACTGTGAAGGTAAGATATACAATAGGGTGGAGCGAAATTTTTTTTTCCTTCAAACCAAAATTGGCCGGAGTGGGAAAGTTGCTCTATCAGATCCTCATTCTGAATATAAAATATTTTTGAAAAATATTAATATTAAATACTGCCCCAAGGTCATTGAATATTGAGAAAAAACGTAAAAGCACTCGCCTGTGGAAAAAAAAAAAATCTTTTCCTAATCAAAATGGGGCGGTGTGGGAAAGTTGCTCTATGATATCCTCATTCTGAATAAAAAATATCTTTGAAAAATATTAATATTAAATACTGCCCGAAGGTCATTGAATGTTGAGAAAAAACGTAAAAGTTATGCATTTTCCCACCTTTTCCCCTCAAATATACAAACTATTTTATTAATTTAGTTTAAATGGATGATCATCGAATTATTATTATTATTAGCTATCTATAGTGAAAATATGTAATATTTATATCAAATTTGCTTTTATTATGATAATTCAACGACTATACTTCTTTTAAATATATGAAATTTGGGTAATCGTAATTGTTTCACATATTTTACTTAACCTGTGTAAGAAAATATAATTTGAAATTATCCTTAAAGAACTATAGTAATAAGGTAATAATAATTTGCTATTTAATTTACAAGCAGTGAATTTACCATTTAATGGTAGTCCATACTGTTTTTTGGTTTCAAAATCTGGCATTTTTTTCCGAGACTCCAGACGTTTTAATGTATCCATGGCGTCTCAAAGGACCACAAACAGCAGAAGAAGCCTCTGTAACAAGTCTCACACATCTTTCAGTGGCTTGATTGTGTCAAGAGAATAGTTTAATCTTAGGTAAGATGTCTTCATCTATTGCCTTTGGATTTAGGATACACTTTGTAAGAATGTTATGATCTAAGAACTTAGTTAATGGTGGTTCTGTCA
Organism: Maratus speciosus; assembly: GCA_963932465.1. Lineage (NCBI taxonomy): Eukaryota > Metazoa > Arthropoda > Arachnida > Araneae > Salticidae > Maratus > Maratus speciosus. The sequence continues at coordinate 424,046,281 of OZ010791.1, forward strand.
CGGTCACTTCAGCCTAATTTATGAAATTGATATAGTCTTTGGTCTCTCAGGTAACTTGATCGTTTATTTTCGTGAAACTTTTATTATTCTGCATAGTGCCAACACTCATACATATAAGAGTGGCACTGCGCAGAATAATGAAATCTCGAAAGTCAAAAAAATCTTTACGTACATGATCTCAGGTAACTTGAAAGTACGTAAAGAATGTCTTCACTTTCAAGATTTTATTATTATGTGTAGTGCCAACACTCTTACATACTGTGTAAGAGCTTTGGCACTTCGCAGAACAATAAAATCTTTAAAGTCAAGAAATTCTTTAAATACGGATAAATTTTGAAGCCAAAGTCTATATAGTTTCTATAAATTGGGCTGAAGTGACCGTGATACAACCACCATTAACTAAGTTCTTTGATCATAACATTCTTACAAAGTGTATCCTAAATCCAAAGGCAATAGATGAAGACATCTTACCTAAGATTAAACTATTACCTTGTCACAATCAAGTCACTGAAAGATGTGTGAAACTTGTTACGGAGGCTTCTTCTGCTGTTTGTGGCCCTTTGAGACTCATTGAGTTCATTAAAACTTGTCTGGAGTCTCGGAAAAAAAGGCAGTTTTTGAAACCAAAAAAACGGTATGAACTACTATAAAATGATAACTTCATTACTTTTAAATTGCAATAGTAAATTATTTTTATCTTATTACTATAGTTATTTAAGAATAATTTCAAATTATATTTTTTTACACAGGTTAAGTAAAAAATATAAAACAATTACAATTACCCAAATTTCATATATTAAAAAATATATAGCCGTTGAGTAAGCATAATAAAAGCGAATATGATATAAATATTACATAATTTTACTATAAATTTATAATAACAATAATAATAATTCTATGATCATTCTTTTAAATTAAATTAATAAAATAGTTTGTATATTTGAGAAAAAAATGGGAAAATGCACAAATTTTACGTTTTTTCTCAATATTCAATGACCTTGGGACAGTATTTAATATTAATATTTTTCAAAGATATTTTTTATTCAGGTATGAGGATATGATAGAACAACTTTCCCACACCGCCTCATTTTGATTTGAAAAAAAAAAATATTTTTTCCATAGCCGGGCGCTTTTAAGTTTTTTCTCAATATTCAATGACCTTGGGGCAGTATTTAATATTAATATTTTTCAAAGATATTTTATATTCAGAATGAGGATCGGATAGAGCAACTTTCCCACCCCGGCCAATTTTGATTTGAAGAATTTTTTTTCCCATAGGCGAGCGCTCCACCCCAATATACAGGGTGATTTTTTTTTAAACTGACATTGTTTGGAGCGGCCTGTAGCGCGATCTAATAGCCGAAGTAGCACCAAACTTGGTATTTAGACTAATCAAGACATGGAAAAAAGGATTCCGTGAAAAAAATAGATCCAAAAATCGCCGCTAGGGAATTTTGTGGCGCTGCTGTAGCTTACAATAACGAGAATTATCATAAAACACGGGTATCAAAGAAAAATGCAAATGTTGTGCGAAGACATCGCCAGTAATAGGTGCTATAAAAGCAAGTAGTAGACAGCTCCGACAAATAATCTCTGCTGAAGTAAACGAGATCCAGTGGACATGTCTCTCACGTTACCGGAACGTGCGTTACTGGTTAAGCTGTATTATATGAATCCATGTAATGCATCCGCAGCTCTTCGGGAATTTCGAACTAGAAAAAAATTACGAAAGGGGCCTTTATCGCTGAATGGTCTTAAGAAAATGATTAAGAAGTTCGAGAAAACGGGGTCACTGACCATTCGCGCTGGGAGAGGACATAAACAAGTATCAGAAGATGTAATAACTGATGTGGCTACTGCAATTGTCGAATGATCGCAGGGAACAGTTGCTGGTACTAGCAGCGCCCGGGGTGTAACTCGACAATTGGACATCAATTCGTCCACGGTATGGAGAGTTTTACGGCGCATTATTGGATTTTAGCCCTACAAAATCAGCCGCTTGCAGGAACTGAAACCAAGTGATTATGATAAGCAAGTGACATTCGCTCTATCTTTTCTTTCCAGGGTAGAAATTGATGATGCTTTCTCATGGCACATTCTGTGGGGAGATTAGTGCCATTTTTATCTCAATGGGTCCCTAAACACACAAAATAGCCGAATCTGGGCTTCTGAGCAACCCCACACCGTGCATGAAATCCCATTAAATTCCCCAAAAGTCACTGTTTGGTGTGGTTTCACAGCCGAATTCGTAATTGGGCCATTCTTTTTTGAGACCATCACTCCAACAGGACCCGAAACGTGCCCCATAAATGCAGAAAGGTACCACGAAATGCTGAAAACGTTTGTTATTCCACAACTTCAGCAAAGAAACCGTCTCCAACAGGCAATCTTTATGCAGGATGGTGCTCCGCCACACATTAGTAATAAGGTAAAGCAGCTGTTGCGCCAAAACCTCACTGATGATAGAGTCATAAGTCTGAGTTTTCTAGTTGCATGGCCGCCTCGTTCCCCTGATCTTACGCCATGCGATTTTTGACTCTGGGGTTATTTGAAATTTCAAGTTTATATTGGCGGTGTATCAAATTTGTCTATTCTAAAGGACAACATAACAAAGACAGTGCGGAATATTCCTTGTGATATGTTACGTACGGCTGTGGAAAACATTGTGCACAGAATACACGGTGTTATTTCTGAGAAAGGTGCTCACATTGAATGTGGTCTAATTCCTCACTGGGGAAGCTAATGTAGTAAATAGACATTAATAATTTAACTGTACGATTGTATGTGTTGGTATTTTTCTTTTATCACATTTTATACATTTCAAAGCGCCACAAAATGCCCTAGCGGTGATTTTTGGAACTATTTTTTTTCACGGATTCCTTTTTCCCATGTCTTGATTAGTCTAAATACCAAGTTTGCTTCCATTTCGGCTATTAGATCGCGCTACAGGTCGCTCCAAACGCTGTCACTTTAAAAAAGATCACACTGTACAATAGTGCCCGACTAACAGGGTAAGAACAATTCGATACAATAAGGTACAAATACCAAGCCAGTCTGCGTATGTGAATTCCCGAAGAGCGTTTGAAATTGCGCTCTGGTACATTCAAATAATGAAGTCCCTTTTTGTGTGCGTCATTGGAACGGAAATCTGAATTATTATGATAATTGCTTTTAGTGGAACGGTAAATTTTGATTCTTTTGTTTGAATATCGTGTTTTATATGCGGGTAACTATAAATATGAATAAATACATAAATGTATGTGTGCCGGGGTGTGTGCTTGAGTGTTTTCGTATTTGTGTACATAAGGAGTACATGGTGGATACACTTCTTAGAATTTTCAGAGAGTATGGTATGACTTTTTATGATTAGAAGCGTTTGCCTTAATTATAATTTTCTTATATCAAATAAAGCGAAAATTTTTATTCGAAATTTGTGTTAGAACTGTGCGAACCCTTGTGTGTTTTTCAATATTATCGTGAAAGGCCATGATTTTGTGAGACGCCTAACGAATACCAGGGTAAGAACAATTCGATACGATAGAGTATAAATATCAAACCTGTCAGTGATTGTGGATTCTCGAAGAGCGTTTGAATTTGCACTCTGCTACATTCATATAACGAAGTTTCCTTTTGTTTGCGTCATTGCAACCGAAATCGGAATTATATGATAATGGCTTTTATATTTTAACTAGAAAGGTAGCCCGTCAAAAATGACGGAAATTTAGATATAAAGATATATACAACTCATGTGCAAGAATGTGAGTTTTCTCGCTTGTTCCGCAGTGATAGATAAAAATAACACATTTTAAGAACGAAACACATTTATGAAAAACTGTGTACAGTAGAAGACCACTAATCTGCACAGTTTGGTTCCAAGTGTTATGCAGATTTGAGGCTTTTTGCGGTCATGTCTATTCAATCTTTGTTTACATTTTTTTAAATTCATATATTGGACAATTTAGATTGTTGAGCCTTAAAAATAAATAAATAACACACTTGAAGTAAGGTTAAAAACTATTAAATTATCGTATACGATTTCATGAAATGGTATTATATGTGTGTGCTTCACGATCTTGGTTACGACGTTGGCGAAATTGGCTGCAACTTGTCATAATCCTAATAGTGTAGGCCGCTATAACAAAAAAGTAACCAGTTTTTAGTAAAATTTCTGATATAAAGTAGCTTTCAAAAACTTGTGTAAAATTGCAGGCCGTTCTCATGTTATGTCAGTCCTAGGAATAATATTTCTAACACTGAAGATTTTCCATGTATATATGGAATTTAGAAAAGCTTCTCCAAAAGAAAGGTCCTGAAATGACATTGTAATTCCTCTAACTTCAAAGTTTAATCGGGCCCTGATGTTGAGTACTGAAATCTAATAAATACAGTTATTTTGAATATTACAACAGAATTAAACAGTTAAACTTATTTAACTTAAACCCGCTGTTACTTCCCGATGTTATTTTTTAGTATTAAGAAAGAAAATTATTTAAAATTTTCAAATCATGCATTTATGATTTTTTTCCGTCTTTAATAACTAAATAATTAAAAAAATTGGTTTTTGTTCTGAGCTCATAAATATGACAATAAAATAATGTAACTAAGAGACATTGCAAAATTAAATCTTTGTGATTACAAAACCATAAACAAACGATACCGCCACCATTTTACCTACTATGACGTCATTAGAATATTGCCCATTGATTGTTGGAGAACTTACTTTGTGAATGATTACCTCAATGATTTAATATTTTTGACGTTTCACTATGAATGAATCACTTGTGTTTGTTTAGGTTTATGAATGAGATATTAAGCTGTGAACGTAATTTCAATTGAAGTTATCCAAGGATATATGTATTTTTTATCGAAATTAAAAATAATGCTTTGATCTCGAAATAAAAAGTTTTAGTTTGTATAATTTGTTATTTCTGTTAATTATTTTTTTAAGTACTTTTCCATTATAGCGCATTTTTAAAAAAAAGCTTGGCGCGATTCGGGCATCGGAAAGTGAGATATGTTGCGAAAATATATAAGCAGCTATGAAAACAAATCTAATGAACTTTTATCTTTGTTTATATATGCACTTATATACATAAAAAAATCGTTTCTAAATATATATAATTTTTTTTTATATACAAATTACGGCACAGATTTCAGATATGAACCGGGATACCTAATTGGCGCCAAAATGGTGTTATTTTGCCTGCTATGGTAACCCGGCTATTGTTTTTATTTATTAATAAATTGTTTATTTACTTTTATTTTCTGTTTTTTAATTATATAAACTGCTTTGTTCTATAGTTATTATTCAAACTTTTATTTATTTATAGTTATTTCCTTTTCAAAACGATAGCAAATAATTGAAAAATATATAAGTAACTGGTATTCGAAAGCGAGATTTCTGCCAAATTGGCGTCATAGAAAAATCACGCCAACTCCCATGCGTATATGACATCTGTGCAAAAATTACTTCTGTTTCGTTATAAAAATGGGTAAATAGCTTTTTTTATATTAAATTGTCGGCACAGATGTCATATACGCCCATATTGGCGCGATTTTTTTTTTTTTGACGCCGATGTCATATACGCACTGGGTACTTAACTGGCGCCAAAGTGTCGTTATATTGATTGTAATGGTAACCCGAATGTTGTTTATGCTGTTGATGTTTTCGCCAAACTGGCGTCTGAAAAAAATCGCGCCAATATGGGGCGTATATGACATCTGTGCCAAATTGTATACATATGGAAAAAAATTGCTTGTGAGTATGAAGCAGTAAATAGGTTGCCAGAAAATACGTTGGCAAACTTCTTTCTCGCCAAGAAACTTTTCTCCGAAGTATTGTACATAAGCAATGATTGCTAGAAATGCATTTTTAATTATGATATGCGCTTTTATGTTTCACTACATTTAAGTATACTATACTGTGTGTATAAATGCTACAGTTCATATGCAGGGCTACACAAAAGAATTCGTAAGGGTTACTGAGTATGAGAGTAAATTGCTTAAAGGTGGTTTTAAAAGGAGTTATGCATTTTTACGCTGAACTGCATTTAGTTTCCTGAGAAATGTTTGTAGAATATAGATAAAATGATATACATGGTCACACAAAGAATTGGATACATAACCGTCTATGGATGATAATTTCTGGAAATGTGATTTCAGTAGTTTTAAGAGTAGTTGAAATTAAATTTTAGCTAAATAGTGGCATGTAATAACGGTACTATTGGCTATGGACGGTAACTGCTAAAATCAATAATTTTTTTATGCGTTTTCTGAAATGTTTACTTAGTTATCTGGGTACTTCTTAGTTATCCCGTCGACCAAATTACTGTCGCCAAATTGCTAGATTAATTGCCAATAATGGTTGCCATTAATTAATTAATTGTAAGATTAAATGCCAATAATGGCCAATGAAACCATTAATTCGACGTTTTATTTGTATTTTTGTTAATGTTTTACTATTGATTTGGCGATTTATGTAATTTGGCGAAATGGGTCGACGGGATATCTAAGAAGTAACGTTATGTTATTTATCTTATTTCCCTAAATAACGAAGTTTTGTTAAAGCATTCAGGATGCGTTAGAAAGTGTTTCATATTCTATGCTTAACGCATGATTTTTCTTTCTTCTTTAGTCTTATTTTGCATTTATTTTATTCTTAATTTTGTAGTCTTATACTGTTTTATAGAAACTTTGGCACAGTTGTCATATACGTTATCATATATTGGCGCGATTTTTTTCCGACGCCAATTTGGCGAAAACATCAACAGCATAAACAACAACATCCGGATTACCATATCAAGCAAAATTACGACACTTTGGCGCCAGTTAAGTACCCGTTGTGTATATGACATTGGCGTCAGAAAAAATCGCGCCAATATCTGTAAATAAAAAGTATATGACAACTGTGCCGAAACTTTAATATTTAATGTTCAAACTCTTCGCTCCACTCCCCTTGCATATAGTACAAACTATTACACGGATAGCGCAAAATAATAGACAGTTTGGTACTTTTCCACTGTAGAGGCTTTGGCATTTTTTTTAAAAAGCTTGGTGTAATTTGGGCATCAGAAAGTGAGATTTGGGTACTTTTCCGTTATGCGGACACCATTGTCGCCAAGCGTAATAGTTGGTGCAAAATCGTGAATTGGAGCATTTGAAAAATAAAAGAAAAACCATTGTCGATACTAAAGTGAGCATTTAAAAAATATAACATTTGAAAATTCCAGACTTTTACGAACTATTTCATCAAATCAGAAATATATACTTAAAATAAGTGAACAAATAACTGCTATAAAATAAAGCAATAAAATAAAACTCATATTAAACTGCTAGCATAAAATTACAAATATCTTTTAGCATTTTGAAATAATTGGCGCATTAGCATACATTTTGGCATGGTGTCCGTATAACGGAAAAATATCGAGATTTGTTCTCAAATCATATAAACAGCTATGAAAATAAATTTGATGAGCGTTTTTGTTTGTTTTATATGTATATTATTGATGTTTTTATGTACAAATTGCATCTGTTTTTGTATAAAATTAGAGAAACGGCTTTTTTATGTTAAATAAATCGTATAAATATCGAAAAAAATGCGTGTGTATATAAAATGAAACAGTGAATAGGTTCCCGGAAAATATGTCAGCAAATTTCCTTTTTCGCCAAGGCACCTATACTGGAAAAGTACCTGAAGCACATTAAAATCGCGCAGTTAGGAGCTCACACAGCACACCGTTGTCTATTGGCGGTTATTTTATTAGTAGCATCGGGAGGAAGATGTAAAGATGTACTTTAAATTCTCACTCATAGATTTCGAAAAAATATCTTAAAAGAGAGGAGTTTAACTTAAATTTCAGTGACCTCCATTATGAAAGATTAATGGTTTTAAATGGGAATTTCGCCAAATTAGCCAGCTATCGCCAAGTTGGCTAACATTTGGCGTACTGTGGTAACCCTGCATTTATATTTTTCAACAATTACTCATTTCAATGAGGCGGTCCTACCGGAATAGTGAGGGACACACAGAGACTTGGATTTTATATAAATAGATTATTTTATTTTCTACCCGTCGTACAGTAAATTTTGAATTTTTTTTGTTTTGGTTATTTGTATTTGGAATATTTCGAACTAGAAAATGGTATGTTCATTTTTATTTCCGGAAATCTAATAAATTTGAAAAAACTAGCAAACATATGATATATATATATATTTTAGATTAAATGTATAAATGTTAAAAAACTGTTATTTTAGGAACAATTTACGTTATTTATTTTTAATTTTAAAAAGGAAATTCAAAAGGGAAAAAGAAATGTAATGTACTAGAAAGCACGAATTCTTCTTTTTCAGAATTTTGTGTCGCACAAGATGAAAAAAAAGTATATATAAATAGTACAAAACATATTTAATTTTAAGACTTACAGCACACGCTTTTATTTTATGTAAAATGACATCATTCGCATCTGCTTAAGATTTCCACATTTACGATCCACTCTTAAACATCTACAGTGAAGAATGCATAGGACGCCACTATCGCGAAATAATAAACAAATGCTGCAAAAAGAAGCCGTCATTAAAGAAAGTAGATACTTAAAATTAAATATAGTTTATAATAGCTATATATTTTAACATAAATTATTCGTTTATATTTTTTCAAAATAGCACGTATTTTAATTACATTTTCTTTCGATTTTTATGAATAAATGGCAACAAAAAGATATAATTAATATTTTACAACAGTTTTTCCTTTACTTTCTAAAGAAATGGAGTACTTTCGTTCTAAATATTAAGCAAATGTCTCCAAAAACTACAAAAAAATTAACATTTTAAAAATAAATCGAGATACAGTTTTCAAACAAATTGCATTTAAAAGTACATTTTTTTCTAATACGACGGTATAAAAATTGAAAATGTGCGATGCTTAGAAGTTTAAATAATTGCTATAGAGTATTTTATCGCAATTCTTTGTTTTACGGCTGGCTTCTGTAATGTAAAGTTATTTTTTGGAGGCGACACAAAATAAGTTGAGAGAAAGAAATAGCATACCATCCGCGGGGCAAAAAACAAAAAAAAAAAAAAAAAAAAAAAAATTATAACTACGTGAGATAGGGTCGCGAAAAATTATATTTTTACTGTTTCTCTTGCCAGAGCATGTAGACATTTTCCCTGTAAATAACTTCTTATACCCAGGGAACGGGTAAAATGTTAAAAATGTACATTTTAAACAACTATATTTTCGCAATATAAGCTTAATTGCTACCGTATTTTGAAGATTTTTCCAATTGATATTGCCTAAGTACCTGCTGCAGGTAAAATGTTATGCGCTTAGCAATCTTTTCATGTTAACCATGGAAGACGATAGTATTCCAGTGACACAGCCTTAAGCCTAAAATCGTATCGTATCGTATTCGAGAATTCCTAGATGGCGGAACTCATATATACACCTAACTCCTCTTCAAAGAAAACGCGAAAAGCCGCCTTTCAATAACTCAGAAAATACAGCTCTTATTATTCTGATTTTTTTTAAACAGCCTTATATCTGCAGTCTAATCCCATTCTAAAATTTTTAGATTTCTACGTACAGTATATTTTGATATCTAAATACCCATTTTAAAGCAAAAGCGATGTCAGAAATTCCTAATTTCGATTACGCGAAAACGACCCGATCGATTTTCTTTAAATTGATATATAATATAAATCTGTTTTATGTGAAGAGAATAAGAAAACAGTTGTTTCCGGGAAAACTCTATTTTTTTTAATTCACATTTTTTTCCCTCCGAAAATGACATGGGCGACCTAATTAAAATTAATATATAATATGAATCTATTTTAGATGAGCCGAATAAGACCATGTTTGTTTCCAGGAAGACCATTATTTGTTATATAATAAGCATGAAAAATCGGACTATATTTTTCCGCCATTTACGGGAATTTCACCGAAGATGCGCCATTGTATTCGTGCGCTTAATTTCTTCTGATCAACTTTTAGTGAAAGTTTACGTACCTTCTGTAGCTCAGTCGGTTAAGCGCTGGCCTTGCAATACACAGTTTGCGAGGTCTGTCCTCTTTGAAGCAGTAAGCGCTTTTTTTTTTCTTTTCTCATCCTTTTTAAATCAGTTAATAAAGTAAATTTGATTTTATGTTTCTATAAAAATGTACTGGTTTATTTTGATTTTTTCTTTATGAGTTTCACATCACTATTTCGTGACAATTTTTCAGACAGAAAAAATACTGTAAAATCTGTCTAAGGCGGAATCTGTGTAAGCTGGAAATCTAAATACCGCGGAAAGACTTTCAAGTCCCGGCGAATCCATTGAAAATAACATTAATACGCGCTCCATAAGCCGAAATCTGCCTAACGCGGAAACGGAAAGGTGTTTCAGGTCCGCCGAAAGCCAATTTTTACATGAGACGGAAAAAAGAATATTTTAAAACCGAAAAGCATTCTTTAAATGGAACTTTAAAACTGATAGATATATCAAATACATACAATAAATAAATACATATAATATACAAATATAAATAAAAGTACATTTTTACGCATTCATTTGTTTACAGAGAGAGAATTTTAATTTTGAAATTTTTCAGATTTAATTATAAGGAAAAGAAAATACGCAATTATTATTTGTTCAGTCCACAACAGTTTCTTTTTATTTACAATTTTTAACACAAATAAATTTCTGTTTTTCTACGGTACATAAAATTAAATTATGTGTTTTTATTTTTTCCATTACCTTATAATAAAAAAAGAAAAATACAGGCCGTTATTCTTCCATTACCTTTATTAAAAAAAAAAAAAAACAAACAAACAAAAAAAAAAACATGCCGTTATTCTAACTCTAAATGGAAGACTGCGAGATTTTTTAAAAAATGTCATTTTCAAAATTTAAAAAAGTAGATTTTTTAAAATCATATATATATTTTTTAATTTTTAGGATAATTGAAGAAAAAATAAAATTGTATAGTTTATTTATATGTATCGTATTTCGATCCGTTTCGTTGAGGAAAATACGAATTTTTATGTGTAAAAAACTGTAAATAAGACGAAAATGTCGATTGAACAAATAAAAATGCGCCCATTTTTCCCTTTTACTTTTCTTTAAATTCATAAAATGGAAATTTCATACTTTGAACTCTCTCTATGTGTAAAAAAATTATAAATAAATGCACAGGCACATGTTTTTTGTTGTTGTTCTTACAAACTTAAGAAGTATTACTAATTAATATTTCACTTTAAAAACGGTACTGAAGATTACAAATGTAAAAAATACCCGACAGTCTTTTTTTACCAATTTGCATGTTTTATTTTGTTATATATTTTGCAAATAATTAAAAACCTTCAAAATTTTTAGCTAGATCTAGTAAAATCAATCCCGTTTACATTTCTAAATTATTGAAATTAGTGTTTTCTGGTGCTGCCATCTGTCTTTCAAATGTAAAAGTAATAATATTCCATATAACACCTCCTCCGTACATTTGCAATTTAACATACTAGTAAATAAGCCCCCAAAATTTTAATTTGGGTCTCGAAAATTCAGATTAGAACCAAGCTTCAATATCTTTTATGAACATCAATTATATTTAAGAGATTTAGTCATTTATCGTTGCTTTATCATGATATCAACGAGATTACATTTTGGCGAGGTCTTGGCGATTTAATGTTACCAGTTCTTTTTGGACACCTTTTTTTTAGAGTGGAATTTAATTTACTGCTGTGGAAGATTGATGCTTTCCTGTCCTTTCTGTATGGAATGTATGTATATTCGAACTGTTGCTGACTGATAATGGATACTCAATTATTAAGCAAAAAATTGTAGGTTAGAATTTGATTTAGATAGATTTATTTACTTTTATTAGTGAGCAATTATTGTGTTTTAAATAAAAATGTTAAAAGAGTAATATTTCTTGATATTTATCTTAAAAAAGTAAGCTTTTTACGTAGTAAAATTTAACAAAGCTTTTATATATATGAAACAAACCATAAGAAAACCCATTTTGTACATAGGTATGCTTTTTTAAGAGGGGGGGGGGGTTAAAGATGAATGAAAATCACGATTATGAATTGGTCCTTTGGTCCGTTGGCCTTTAATATTTTTTGTTTTTATCTTTTTATTACTGACCTAAAAAAAGTAATGATATCAATACAAAAAACCCTTAACGGGTTAAAATTTTGTGACGCAGCACTTTATCTTATTGCTATAAGAATTTTAAATATGCAATTTAAAAATAATGATATCAAATTTTAAGTGACGCTATGCTATTAATTAATGTATATGTATACATACATTTATATTATTTATTTCATCATTTTATTTTTGTTTTATTTATAATTGGATGTGTAAGAATTATGTTAAATTTAAAAGGATGTATAAAATTTATTCATTTATGCTTTATCATTCACATCTTTCATAAATTCAAAATATGAGTTTTAAAATATATAATATCAAAATTTAAGTGACGCCTTGATGTGGCTTTTAACAATGTTTTAAAATTAAATTTCAATTGTTTTCGGTTTGGATAAATATATTTACACATGCAACCAAAACTTTTAATTTACCAATACACTGTTAAAAATATCACTCTCGCTGAACCTATACAATGCACTGCAATGTATTTATAAGAAGAAAATTGATTTATCTTTTGTGCCACGCTATCCAAAATCAAAAGTAAAATTTATGTAAATGATTTTTGTGTGTGCGTCATGTTATCCATTTGAAAACATTTCATTTAGTTTGGATACAATGACGCACAGAAATCATTTACATAAATTTTACTTTTGATTTTGGATAGCGTGGCACAAAAGATAAATCAATTTTTTTTCATATAAATACATTGCAGTGCATTGTATAGGTTCAGTGAGAGGGATATTTTTAACAGTGTATTGGTAAATTAAAAGTTTTGGTTAGAAAATTTAAGTCTACAGTGGGTTTCTTCTTTTATTTCCCCAGTATGTGGTTTTATTCTGTTAAAATAGATCGTTTTTAAAGCTATTTGTTTTGAACATTTTAAAACTATTTATTTAATGTTCACACAATGTAAATTTATTTCACTGTAAGACTGAAAGATTATTTATAAATGTAAATACAAATTAAAACACAATTTATAATTAAAACCCATTATAAAACCAATCTCTATGGTTACTCTAATATGCGTATTTTTACTTCAGTAATATGTCGGTGCTGAGCAAACATGAATTTAAGATAGCTTGTAGAAAATGAAATTTATTAAATTTGGAAATTAAAATATATATATATAAGAATGGTAAACATTATAAACATAAATCGGTGGAAACTATTCGTTCTAGTAAATACGCAATATTTGAAAAGTCGCATCTTAAAAACACATTTTCTATACAAATATTTCAACCTGAAATTCAATCTTTATAAACTGATTTAAATCTCTTTGAAGAATCGTTAAAGAGGTTTATTTGATATTTTTTCTTGTTATTTAATTCTGTTCAAAGCAACCATAAATATAGTGCTTCATGGCATAAGTCTGAACTACATCATTTTGGTTTTATTTATCATTCTTTTTATATCAAAAGAAGAAATAGGAAAGGTTTTGAATTTCCGATATTTTTCAGACATTTAGAATACCTTTTAGATTACGGTTCTTAAGCTGAAATATGTGCTTTGAAGATTTAGAAATCAATTGAGCTAAATATAAAGTCTTTTTTATAGAAATTATCTGCTTGCTAAATTTATTTACCCACATTTCACACTTAATCATACCAATCCATAACATTCTAAAATCTTGTTTCTATGTTAATGAAAACTAGAGGACTCAACCTCATTTTCTAATTTCAAAATGTAGATGAAAACCATTGTTTGTGATTTTTTTTGCCCCCGGGATGGTATGCTATTTCTTTCTCAGAGCTTATTTTGTGTCGTCTTCAAAAAATAATGTTACCTTGTATAAGCCAGCCGAAAAACAAAAGCCGATGTTTCATTGTGCGATTAAATACTCTACAGCATTTTTAAAAACTTCTAAGCATGGCACATTTTCAATTTTTATACCGTCGTATTGTGAAAAAAAAGTACTTTTTAATGCAATTTGTTTGAAAACTACATCTCCATTTATTTTTGAAATATTAATTTTTGTCATGTACTCCTGTAGAAAGTAAAGAAAAAATAGTTGAAAAATAGCAATTATATCTTCTTGTTGCCATTTCCCCATAAAAAACTGAAAAAATGTAATGAAAATGCATGCTATTTTGAGAAAAAATATAAATGATTGATTTATGATAAAACATGGAGCGTTTATAAACTATATTTAATTTTAATTATCTATATTAATGCACATGACGCCATTTCACATAAAATAAAAGCGTGTGCTTTTAGTCTTAAAATTAAAATGTGTTTTGCACTGCAGTGGCGTCTCGAATTCCCGAGTCCCGCTTAACCGAGTTATTTTCTTCTGAATAAAAAAAATGGCCGTAATTTTTGTTGAAAAAAAAGTGGTCATTTTTTTTTATTCTGACCAGAAAATCCGAGTTCTAACTTTTTACGACTGCTCTTTCATCATCACCTAACGCTTCATTTATAATGGCTCTTTTATAATAATAGAAACCACCAGTCCATCAGAAAAAAGTGAAGTATTGGAAATGTCGGGTAGACACTAAATCCTGAAAAAGCAGAATTCCTGTTCTCTAGTTTTACATTGCGTACTAACAACACAAATAAGCAGTTTTATAAGAAAATATTAATATTGTAACGAAATAAAGTTGTGAATAGTCTTTTAAAAGCGATACATTCGTATTAGCCGCAGGCCAGAGATTATTAGGCGGAATATTTTGCTACATACAGACGCGTTTTGATTCTTATTACTCCAGTGGTTTAAACTCAAATTTCATTTATATGTCTATTTAAGGTATGTTTTAATTATATTTTATGCCAGTTAATTAGTTTAGAGATGAAGTTTTAATTTCGACTAGAAATATATTCCTGAAACAAAGGCTAAACTATATACAGGGTGCAATATGTTATCTATCGCCGACCTTTAATTTCTCAACCTTTGGTCGTAGACATACAGTTCCAATTACAAAAACGTTTCAAATGAGGTAAATATTCATGCTGGGGTATTATTTAAAGTAAAAAATCAATTTTACAAAAATTGCAAAATCTAACTTTTTATATGGTCCCCCAGTCCCTATAGTTATATTTAGTAAAAGTTTACACATATCATAACAGATATAACACAAAAAGTTTGTCATCTGTACTACAAAAATTGACAGAGTTATTAAATTTCAAAGTTTGGAATTTTTTCGCATGATTTTGTCTTTTAATGAGGGATCAGTTAAAAGATGAATTAAAGTAATTCGAAATCAAAATCAGGGTGAAATGTCCTTTTTACAGCGAAACCACCTTTAGCTGGCATCGCCAAATTAGGGTATCACCAAAGAGGGTTATTTCATTAAAAAAATTTAACTGACATTTAGGGGTCGTATACAAAGCGAAGAATGAAATATTAAAATTAAACTGAAAAATAAATATCAGTTTATTATAACATTAGAAAACGGTCTACCATAAAAAATGAGTAAGTCAAATGACGAAATCTACTAGAGATACTGCTTATTGTGTTCTCCATTGGCTGCAATGCACAATTAAATGCGTGGCAGTACTGAGTCCTGGACACGTTACAGCTCAGCAGGTGTGTAAACTGTGCGAGAATCAAGGATGATGCGTTGCTTCAGATAAACCAGAGAAATGGTCTCAGTCACATAGACACATCCCTTGATGTAACCCTAGAGGTAGAAACCCATGGGTGCCAAGTCCGGTGAAAGCGGTAACCACTCTACTGGACCACCATATCCATGGTTCTGGTGTTGACGGAATTCGGTGGCCAGATACGCCCGGACGTTTGATGTTTTGTGTGGAGACGGCTCCATCATGTTGAAACCACACTCAGCACGCATGTCGGAGAGGCAGATCTTCATACCAGTTACGTACCGTGTTTGTAGCAGATGCAGGTGACGATCGCCCGTTAAAGTCCCACCGTAGAAGATGGGTCCAACAATCTGGGTTCCCCATATACAGCACCACACGTGTCGTACTGGGCGGGCAATGTGGAGGTTTTCCAGAGACCAGTAATCCACATTGTGCACGTTCACAATGCCACCTCGTATAAACAATGACTAATCTGTCACACAGAATGTCACAAAGGAAATACGGATTTTCTTCTAAGGGGCTGAGCATGAAATTACAATAAGAAAATCGTCGTGTGTGGTCACCCAGCATCAATGCTTGCACCAGTGTCGGATATGCTATGGATGCTCATCAAGTGCATGTAACAAATGCCATACATGCTGACCACATGCCTCGCATATTTCCGCCGAGCTCAATTGTGGTATTAAAAGGGCGAATCTCAGCACCTCCTCCGGTGTCACTCAAGCATTACACCTTGTCTGTCTACCTGTTCTAGGTCGTGGTGAAACAGAGCCGGTCTCTCTAATATGGTGCAATGCATTAGTTATAGTTTCATGCTTTAGATGTAAATCCTTAGGGAAACGTTCTGAATAAACACTCGCAGCTTCTCTGGCATTCCTTTGACATTCGCCATAAATAAGTATCATTTCGGCATACTGCATGCATGCATAGCTTGCCATCACGATCTTAGCGCTGGCTTGCATGCCCACTGCTAGATGGCTCGTGTTTTACCTCGAACGTGTGGCGCTGCGGTACTATTGTAATTTGCATAATCCCAATTTTCATGCTCCCTATAGCTCGGCTGGTCGTTTTTATTCCGCTGCCAATTATCTAGTCATTAAGGAGTATGTTTTATTTTCCGATTGTCGATTCTATCTACTTTGAATCAAAGTAGATAGAATGTTTGAAGGTTGTTCGACCCAAAAAAGAGTTAAACAACACTTTGAGCAGTATGTCTAGTAGATTCCGTCGTTTGACATATTTATTTTTTATAGTAGACTGTTTTGTGATATAATAAATTGATATTTATTTTTCAGTTTAATTTCAATATTTCATTCTTCGTTTTGTATACGACTCCTAAAAGTCAGCTAAAATTTTTTCAGTAAATAACTCTCTTTGATGAACCCTAATTTAGCGATACTGGCTAAAGGTGGTTTCGCCGTAAACATAGTAGACACAAAACATATATACATTTATAGTAGACTGTTTTGTGATATAATAAATTGATATTTATTTTTCAGTTTAATTTCAATATTTCATTCTTCGTTTTGTATACGACTCCTAAAATACGCCGTAAACATAGTAGACACAAAACATATATACATTTATAGTAGACTGTTTTGTGATATAATAAATTGATATTTATTTTTCAGTTTAATTTCAATATTTCATTCTTCGTTTTGTATACGACTCCTAAAAGTCAGCTAAAATTTTTTCATTAAATAACTCTCTTTGATGAACCCTAATTTAGCGATACTGGCTAAAGGTGGTTTCGCCGTAAAAAAGACATTGCACCCTGATTTTGATCTCGAATTACATTAATTAATCTTTTAACTGATCCCTCATTGAAAGACAAAATCATGCGAAAAAATCTCAAACTTTGAAATTTAATAACTCTGTCAATTTTTGTAGTACAGATGTCAAACTTTTTGTATTATATCTGTTATGATATGTGTAAACTTTTACTAAATAAAACTATAGTGACTGGGGGACCGTATAAAAAGTTAGATTTCGTAATTTTTCTAAAACTGATTTTTTACTTTAAATAATGCCACAACATGAATATTTACCTCATTTGAAACGTTTTTGTAACTGGAACTATATGTCTACAACCGACGGTTGAGAAATTAAAGGTCGGCGATAGATAACATATTGCACCCTGTATAACGTTTTAAGGTCAAAAGAGTTCGTCATACTTAATCGAGGATTCACGCAATAGAAATAGCTTTTTAAGGGGACGAGGGACCTTAAAAATCAATTTTTTATTTTTTGTAAATTTAACTTTAAATATTACTCAAGGGTACATTATATGCATTATGGCATGCATTTATCACAAAAAATGTAAAAAAAAAAACAAACCTTGTTTCGACATTTTTTTTTTTTTTGCATTGGGTAGCTGAGTTGATTTCTACATCGCTCCTTTTTTACTTTTTTGATTTTGGTTTCAGATATTTTTAGAATGACACTTTCATTTTCGAAACCGGTTTCGAAAGTGAAAGTAACTTTATAATAAAAATTGTAATTTAATAGATTACAACGACCATTTGGAATTTATTTTGTCCACCAAATTGCGTCGCATTCTCTTCAACGACAGATCGCAAAAATCAAACATCAGACGACCAAAACCTTCATCAATAAACTCTCCAAGTCCCGTTTCGAGAAGAAAAACAGTTTACAAATCGAAAGCAGTTCCACCGAATCATCCACGGATTGCGACAAATTACCTACGTTGAGCTCAATTTTTCCCGGTTAGAATCGACCGATTGTAAAACGCCGTGGCTAGTGGATTTGAGCCCCTCGAGACATGGCCTTTACCTATCAATCGATTAAACGATAGATTGTTTCCTTTTTCGCGTTCGTCTTTTATTCTGTAATCGATTTTCATGGGCTACATAATCAGTTGAAGACCTCGATTTTCATGGGCTACATAATCAGTTGAAGACCTCGATTTTCATGGCCTACATAATGAGTTGAAGACATCGATTTTTGCTTTGAAAGACGATTTTCATTTCGGTGTCGCTCTTTGGCTTTGGATTTTTCCATATCTGATAATTTGCGCCTAACCATTTTGTAACATTTTTCAATTTTTAACGATTTTATACCTTACTATTAATTATTCAAACATTTTTTAACGATTTTATGCCTTTCTATCACCTATTCAAATAAAAATTCTTCTCAAAGTAAAGATCATTGTTGAATTTCGTAAAAAAAAAAAAAAAAAAAAAAAAAAAAAAAAATTAAACGCGAGCATCATTTGGCCCCAACCTCGCCCGAAAACAACAACCATTTCCAAATGGTTAAAAAATTTATTTTTGAGTAAAAAATGGAATTTTAGGCGTCGTCTTAGAAATCTTCGAAATGCCCCCTGCGCGTTCCATATCAATGAAAATACCCAATCTTTTTTTAAATAAAAGTTTTATTTATATATATAAATAAAACAGTGCATCGAATTTTATATACATGAATATATAAAAAAAATGAAAATTTTGAAATATTTTTCGAAAACATTTCAAAATTTCAAAATTTTTCAATTTTTTTTTTTTTTTTTTTTTTTTTTTGTAAATTTTATTTTAAATATTACTCAAGGGCATATTATATGTATTATCGCATGCATTTATCACAAAAAAATATAAATTATAAAAAAAAATTAATGCCTTTTAATTCAAATATATAAAATTCGATGCACAGTTTTATTTATATATATATAAACCAAACTTTTATAAAAAATATTGGGGATTTTCATTGATTTAGAAAGCGCAGGGGGCATTTCGAAGATTTCTAAGACGACGCGTAAAATTCCATTTTTTTCTCAAAGATATTATTATTATTGTTTTTGCGATTAATGCATCCCATAATACATATAATGTGCCCTTGAGTAATATTTAAAGTGAAATTTACAAGAAATTAGAAATTAATTTTCAATGTTTTCAAGGTCCATCGTCCCTTTAAATGATCATGCTTAAAAATAATTTTTAAAATCATAAAATATGCGTAAATTGATTTATAATCTTAAAACAAATTGTACTTATAAGAATATTATTTTTCTCTTCGTCGGTGTAAAAATATTGTGGGATGTTTAGGTTCTTTGGAAAATCATTAAAAGCTAAATTCATTTGTCAAGTGTTTCCACCATGCACATGACGTTACCGTTAATTATGGACATGTTTTTCCTTTATCATACAGATTTCCACAAAAAAATGCAGTAAAAATAAATATTATTTATTTTTATTAGTCACTATATTTCTATGTACAACAAGTTAATAACTATGTCTGTAAATTCAGTTTAATTCATGCCAGAATACAAGAAAATGAACATTCATACGTTGTGTACAAAAAAAGGGAAGTACTATCTGATGGAAATCGGTTGATATGTTTCTCTTCAGATAGCAGGGTGCTCCGCCTTCTGTTTCCTCAGTTGTGGATATATCTAGAAGAGACAGGAAAAGAATAACCTAGATAAGAACTCAGACGAATGTTCTTGACATCATTGAAAGAATTAAAAGGCTAAAATGGAAATGGGCTGGGCACATTGCAAGTATGCAAGACAATAGAGTGCAAGATATGCAAGACAATCCGAGAGTTGTAAAACGGCCAAGAAGACGACCTCAAGTAAGATGAATTGATGAAATCAGAAAAGTAGCTGGTGTTAATTGGACGACTCAAGAACTAGGGAGGAAATATTGAAAAATCTGGGGGGACCTACATCCAGCAGTGGATTGAAAAAGCTTGATGCTAATGATGATGATGATGTTATATATATATATATATATATATCAAGTCAAGTAATAGGTATATATATGTAATAATATGTATATAATATGTATATAGTAAGTATGTATATATCAGGTCACATAAACAGAGTTGGGCACTGTAGGCCCTGATCCTTCACGGATAGTACAGCCACAGGTTTCGTTATATATATATATATATATATATATATATATATATATATATATACATAGGAAGATTATTTGTAAAATGTTAATTTATAGATGACTTGAATAACTAGTCGTTGGAATAACAACACATACATTTTAATGCAATTCTATAAAGATAATGTTACACCACTTCGTTGATACCTTCTTTAAATACAGTACATTTCTCACTTAAAACCTATAATGCACTTCTTTCGAACAATTTTATTACGCCTAACAGTGCCTTCCTTGCAATAAGCCGATGCCTGATGAACAATATCATTTTATCACAAATCATGGATAATAAAAATACCAGAGCGTAAGTTAATTTCTTGTTCATGCACGTCAAAAGAAAATAAAGTTTGTTTAAATTCAATTCCTACAAATCGGTCATCCTGACATGATGGCGTCCTGACATCATCACCTTGGCTTACTATTTTTTTCATGCTTAAACAGCTAAACTTTTGAGACTTTTATATATTTCAATTTCACATAAAATTTTGAATACTGGTACATTACACTTACACATATACTTAATCTATCCGATTCGTAGAGGAGTTTAACCGATAGACCACGGCTTCATGAATTCGGACCCGGTTGACGTCTTTCCTGGACCTTCACGATCTCCTACTTTCTCTACTTCGTACCGATCATGATTCTTGGCTGCAATTATCTCATATGGCCCCAAATATTTTTCTTTATGTTTGATAGCATTGCCAAATTGCGTCCACTTTATGGCGACGATATCTCCTATTTTGTATTTTCTTTGCTGTTTTTATTTTCTTATCAAATTGCACCTTGTTTTCTTCTTGTATTTTGAGTATATTTTTCTTTTCTTCTTCTCTCATGGCTTCGCGTTCTTCCATCATACATTCGGTAAAATGTTCTTCCAAAATTTTCTTGATGTTGTGCATGTCCCTGTCCTTCATTTTAACACCTGTCATTAATTTATACTTGGTGATTCGTGTTATTGTGCTATTAATAGTTTTTTGTAATTTTGGTACATACTTATACACCACTTGGATTCGTCATTATATGCTTCAGGTTGAAATAAAAATTTGCTTGTAGATCTTTTTGCGTTATTATTTTCCTTTTCTTTAACATTTTTTTGTATTATTTCCAATAGGATTATCTTTGATTTTTTGATCAAAATTGTTTTTGGACTTTTTCTTTCTAACCGTTTTTCTTTTAAGTCGTTTTCTACTATTTTTGTGTTTAACCCTCTAAGCGTTTGGGGCGTAATATTCCGTTCACTAAGCTCCAGGTTTCACAGCAATGCAAGCAATATTTAAGATAATATAATTCTATAGATTTAATGAATTTTAAATACATTGGAGGATGATTAATACTCTCAAGGATTACATTCATATTTGTAATTGATTTATATATATACATATATATATATATATAATGTTGAAAAAAATCATATTTTCTTATCATTTAAAACAAAATGCAAAGAAAACAACATTACAATTTTACCCTTTTGCAAGACGCTAGGAGGGTTAAAAGTATTAGTATCTCCAAAAATAGTAATTGAATAGGCATTATTTTCTGTTTCCTTCTCAGTGTCTTTACTTTCGAATCTCTACTGTCTAGTGATGACGAATTTCTTATCGGTTTCTTTTTCCTTACTCGGGCTCACAGGTGCCGTAAAATCTGAGGTGCTCCATCTGATAATGTCATTATCTAAATACTGTTGTACTTGCTTATTGATTATTTCTTGCTCAACTACAGAGAATCTCTTTGGAATTTCGATGGTAGATTTTTTATCTGCCGCTAGTATTTTCCCGTTTAATCCATTATCTTTTCTTTTGTTTGTTTTGCAGGATTTTATTAATCCTCGTATTATTTTCTGTTAGCTAAATTTGTAATATGAGTGAAATCCATTCCGCCATTTTGGCAGTCGATATTAATCATAGCTTCCCAACCTCGATTATCGTTGTATATATTTGATGTGGCTACTTCATCTGTTTTGGAAGGGACTTTATTTATTTTAATGTATCCTACTCGTACTGTATTGTCGTTTATTATTCTAACAACATCTTCCTCTACTTTTTACGTCAGGCCTTTGATTGCTTTTCTACCTATTACTAAATCATAGTCAGTTTCTTGTATCACTTAAAATGTGTCCTATATTTCTATACCGTCTACATAAATTAAAAAACCCGTATGCTTAATTTCTTCTCCACCTATGCCCGATATAGAAATATTGTCGCTGGTTCACTTTGGCGCGTTTATTGCAGTATGATATCTTGAATTGGCGAATGAAATATCACTCCCTGTATCGATTATTATGTTTGTTTTTATTCCTTGAATATCCAGGATTCTTCCTTTCTCACCATTTAACGTGCCCATATTAACTAATTTTGTTTGCGTATTCTTGTTGTGTTTTAATCCCCATTGTATATTTCCCACACACGTGACCAGATCTACCACAACGAAAGCAAGATCATATGCGCCTCGTTTCTTCTGTGATTCACTTGTGCCTACTGTCAACTTGACGCCTTTTCGAATTGGCGTAGTCAGCCACTCTCGATCGTTTATCCTCAAAACTCCCGCTTGTATTCCTTACTGATTGTTTATTACAAACCCTTCGAGCCGTTTCATAAATACATAATTTGTTAACTAAGTCGTCTATCTTTTTTATTTCTAACAATTCCTCTGCAAAATGTGTCTTTGTTTCCGCAGGTATTTTACGCCTAATTTGATTAACCACGATTAATTCCAATAATTCCTCAAAGTTATCTATTTGAAGACCGTCAATCCATTGTTCGAAGTATACCATGATCTCATAAGCGAAATCGCGCCAATTAGCCGATGGCTCTATTTCAGCCTAATTCCAGCCTAAACTCTTCTAACGATAGTTTGTACCGTTTTAAAAGAATACATTTTTATGTAATCATAATCATGCATTTCGGGTTCACTGTCCCTAGTTATTATATTAATCATATCTAATGGCATTAGGTTAATTAAATAGTTAACCCACTATTTTTTATAAATGCCTGTTTGCGCTATTTGCCTGTCATACATAGCCAAGTATAAACTAATATAATTCATACTATCATATTTTGTTAATAATCTAAGCAATTCATTGTTTTTTTCTGGAATTTCTTTTCTGTTTTATTATTATTTTTTTTTTTTTATAGGAAGTCGAAAAAGTTGTGATATCGGCCCATTTTTGCTATGCTATAAAACGCATATGTAAATTCATATATTGCATTTGTGGAGATGCCATAGAACATGTTGTCCTTGGAATATAAGTGTCGCATAATTAATGGTAAGGCTAAAGTAATAACATATGGGAAAAACTGAACTAGAGTAAAGTAAGCATAAAATAGCAATTAAATCCTTTGTGCAGGAATATTAAAAAGCAGTAAACCAACGTTTAAAATGCACAAATAATGCGTGAAAAGCAGCAAACAGCTGTTTAGAATCTACAGCGACATTCTTCTTCAGTGCAAGATAGGGAGAAAAGAACAGCGTGCTAGAAAAAGCAAGGCTGAGCAAAATGATAGACAGAGACGCGCTGCCTATCTTGCGCTATTTGCTGCTTTTCACGCATTATTTGTGCATTTTAAACGTTGGCTTACTGCTTTTTAATATTCCTGCACAAAGGATTTAATTGCTATTTTAATGTATTCGGCTTTAACGGGCCTTCACTCCTCTGTGATTTCTTTCTTTTTCTCTGTATTTTTTTTTCGCAATGTCTCAAATCAATAGGTTTTGTAATTTACGATTGAAAAAGTAGAGGTTTTTGGAACACTTACATTTCCTACTTGACTGTAGGCGTAAGAAGGTTATTCCTAATTTCATTTCTATACGTTGTAATTTATTTTCTTCTAATAGAATTGACAAGGCCTTATTTCGTTCTAAATTAGCTCTTTTAAGAGCTTTCATTCAAGAGACTCGCCAAAAAATTGCTCATATAGAGCGCGAGTTATATTCCTTACATATCAGCCTCGGTAATTCTACACCTGATTTTGAGTCTATAAACAGAAAGTCGTGGAGTAGAGTTCTCACAGCTTCTTCTGTTCATTGTTCGATTTTAAAGAAGAAATT
Organism: Maratus speciosus; assembly: GCA_963932465.1. Taxonomy (NCBI): domain Eukaryota; kingdom Metazoa; phylum Arthropoda; class Arachnida; order Araneae; family Salticidae; genus Maratus; species Maratus speciosus. The sequence continues at coordinate 424,070,897 of OZ010791.1, forward strand.
TAATGCACTTTGTAAAAGTTTTGTCGTTAATAACTCCAGCAGTTTGCCTGTTGTTAACCAAAATGCTGTTGTCAATCTTTCTAGTGTTTCTTTAAGTGACAATCAGCTCGATGCTCTTAAATTGAATAACAATTTATCTGTCTCTGCTATTCCATCTTTACCTAATCTCATTGCTCCTATTGAAAGGGCCTTTAAGCATAGCTCTCTATCTTCTTATCAAAAAGAGTCCATCAGGCATCTCATTGCCAATACTGTTGATTTCAATTCTAATGCTTATAAGCCCATTCTTAAAAATCCAGTTAAACAATGTCTGAAAAATTTGCGTTCTGATCCAAACTTAATCCTAAGGCTGACAAAGGTGGTCAGATTGTTCTTCTCGACAAATCTTCGTATTTGGAAAAATCCCATAAATTAATTAAAGTTGGTTCTAATGTGGACATCCGCAAAGTCCCTTCCACTAGTGAAATTAACTCTATTAAGTCTTCCATCAAGTCTTCTTCCATTATTCCTGCTAACTTTAAGAAGTCTCTTATTCCATCTATTGCGCATTGTGCCAGGTTTTGTGCTTTACCTAAGGTCCATAAACCTGACATTCCTTTTAGACCTATTGTCTCTAGTATCGGTACAGCTTCTTATAAGCTTTCCAAATATTTAGTTTCTGTTTTTTCCCCACTTTTGAGTAGTAACGGTTTCACTGTTAAGGATTCTTTTGATTTTGTTAAAAAAACTTCATAATTTTAAGCCGCAGGGTCACATGATGTTTTCTTTTGATGTTAAATCATTATTTACAAACGTTCCGGTTGAGAGGGATTTAGATTGCCTCAAGAAGAGGCTTTGTGAATTCCATTTCTCTTATTTTGAAACCGAGGAACTTATCCGTCTCACTCGCGCTTGCTTGTCGCAAAATACTTTTGTTTTCAATGGTAATTTCTTCCGCGTGATTGATGGTTTAGCAATGGGTAATGATCTTAGTCCAATTTTATGCGATATTTATATGCACTATTTTGAGGTCAAACTTTTTGAAATTTTAAAATTTCCGTTCTCTGTTCGTTATGTTGATTATGTTTATGTCCTGGTTAAAATAAATTCGGATATTAATCATATTCTCTCTATTGTAAATTCCATTGATCCCTGCATTCAATTTACCTCTGAAATTGAGACCAATAACTGTCTTTCTTTCCTCGATGTCCTTGTTATTCGTTGTGAAATGGCTTTTAGACTACCGTCTTTCGTAAACCTTATTCTGTCAGTCTCCCACCTCACAGTTATTCTTCTCTTCCCCCTAACCAGAAATTCGCTGCTTTCAATACTTTTGTTTTTCGGGCTACCAATATTTGTTCCACTCCTCAGTTACTTAGTGCTGAACTTAATTACCTCAACGCTATTGCTGTTGATCGTGGTTATTCCTCTAATATTATTGATTCTATTTATAAGAAATTGACGAAACCCGTCCATTCTGAAAAGCATTCTAATTTCAACTCTAATACTTCAGTTGTGTTACCATTTTTTTCCTAAAATCAGTCAACCAGTTGCTAAAATCTTAAGAAGGTTTGATTTTAATGTAATTTTTTCTCCTGTTAATAAAATCTCTTCTTCAAATATCAAACACCCCGTTGATCACCTAGATAACTGGGGCATTTACCAAATCTCTTGTCAGTGTGGCCTTTCTTATATTGGCCAGACTAAACGTGCTCTTAGATTTCGTTTAAAAGAGCATGAAGGTTATGCTAAAAATCAGGATCTCAAACGTTCTTCTATTGCTCAACATTCTTGGTCTTCTCAACATAGGTTCGATTTTTCCTCAGCCACCATTATCCAAAAATGTTCTTCTAACCTTGATCTTGATTTTTGGGAAGCTTACCACATCATTAAAAATTCTCACTCTTTAGTCAATGACTTATCTAGTACTCCAGATTTTCCAAGTATTTGGAAAGCATTAATTTAATTTCCTATTTTTTGGTTTCTTTTACCCTCCTTCTCCGGAAGATGTCGCTACTTGTCCACCCATTCGTTTCCACTGCTTCTCTCTCATTGGTTGTTTCTGGCGCTTTCGCTACCTGCATAGGGTATATTAGGCAGCGCGTCTCTGTCTATCATTTTGCTCAGCCTTGCTTTTTCTAGCACGCTGTTCTTTTTTCCCTATCTTGCACTGAAGAAGAATCTCACTGTAGATTCGAAACAGCTGTTTGCTGCTTTTCACGCATTATTTGTGCATTTTAAACGTTGGTTTACTGCTTTTTAATAAAGTAAGCATAATTAATGCTAAAGGACTGCTAACAAAATCGAAACCTAAAAATCAGTGCTTTTTCATACAATCAAATTTCAATTTTTACTTATTTTATATGTGTAAAATGAAACTATGCCAATTTAAAAAATTTTATTGTTAACTTGCGAGTGTGTTCTTTTCAGCATTTTTAAGAGTTTAAATTTTATTTGAAATTTCATGCGAGTTTTCTGTTATAAAATATTTTAGCCATGGTGTACTGACGGTACTTTAACCTCTTCTCTGTCGGGTTTTTTTTCGAATTTCCGATCACAAAAAAGCATTTTTTTATTGCTGAAAATTAATATATGTTCTGTCCTGAATTGGAAATGTAAAATATTTTTGTTTGTAACCAATTTTTGTTTGACCATTGGCAAAAAATAAATAAATAAATAAATAAAAAAATCAAAATCAAAATGTAACTGAACCCCAGTTTTTTCTGCAATGCACTCAAGTAAAAGAAAAATAGTCTAAAACTATATTTATCAAACCTATTTGAAGTATAAACACAAATTTGGCAACATTTCGCTAAATTTGGCAAAATCTTGTCAACATTGATTTTATAAACAGCTTTTTACATACTATTTACACACATAAAAGATTTTCTTGCATTATAATGTTAGATAAATATCTGCATAAAAAAGTTATTAAAAATTATTATATATAGTTATTATATAAGTCAGATCTCTCATCTTCAGACTGAGAGATATTATAATCACTTCCCTCAGAAGAATTACTCTCTGAATCCAGCATATAAGCCATTTAGACATGGAACAATAACTAACGAACTTCGATATCACAGCAAATTCGAAAATAATAAACTAGTAGAACCATCTCTTAGCACTGTGCAGAAATACAAAAAACGATCCCAGAATATACTGACGTGCAAGTCGCGATTAATTCATTTTCAAGGATGAAAATTTTCTTCACGTCGCATGACATGCGACGCTTACCGTATCTGAACAAAAACACCGAACGTATGCCATGCGACGCCGACAGAGAAGAGGTTAAAGTACCAATTTAATTAATTTCATCTAACGAATTAAATTTCTCACCGGTGGGTATTTTTTTATGTATATCCTTTAATTTTCATTGTAGTAACTGAAAAAAAAAACATTTACATAAATAAAAATGCAGTAGATAAAGGGTTAAAGCATTTATATAAATATCCATAAAAATATATAAATGAACATTTGAACTAAAATGCAACATTTTAATTGTATAGAAAATAAAATCTTTTCTCTTATCGCTAATAATCGTGGTCAAATTCCCATTCTCTTTGTCAATAGTGACATCCAAATTGTTACTTTTTTAAGATGCTTCTTGATAATTCAAAGGCTTAGACTATTAGGATAAAAAATTTAAATTTAAATTTCGAAGGAATCCCTAACATTTATCACTAGAACGTTATCAATTTAACTGTAATTTATAATTTTTTTTTATTTAAATTAGCACTTTTTTCATTATGTGTATACATAAATATCAGCTAGTATGGAGATGCAACTTCCCACTCCCCCATCAGTATACCTTTAATCTCTTTCTGAACTATTTTACCATCATATAAATAATTTATTTTAACTACAAATTTGAAAAGATTAGTGAAGTCTTCGAAGCTTATCTCGGTAATATTAAACTTTTGAAAAATCCATGATTTTTTTCTTTAAATATTCCAAATTTATCTCATTTATCATTTATCATTTACACTTTATATAAATTTGTCTTTTAAAATCATAAAAAAAATCTAATATAACATTATAATTCAGCTGAAATTGCATCTAAATAAATTAAAATCACGGAAAATAAATTCTCTCAAATAATGTATTATCATAAAATGGATAAACAGAATGAATATTTATTAACAAATTAGTTCAATTATTTGAATTATAGTATAAGGAATAATTAAAAAAAAGATAAATGATAAAAGATAAAGTTTAAAAATCACTGAAATTATTGGAATAAAATTAATTAAAAATATATTTTTTATTAAGAACATCTTTAAAAAGTAAAATAATAAAGAATGATTAATGTATGACTATAGAGAAAGATTAAATTGAAGAACATTTTATTTCAAAATAATTAATGATAATAGAAAAATAATAAAATATTAACACTGGAAAAAATTTATTTACAATGATTATTTAAATTAAAAAGAAGCTTTTAGACATTACGTTACCAAGAAAAATATTTATTCTAAATGAAACTAGAAAGAATAATCATGCGTCAAGCATAAAATATGAAACGCTTTCCAACACATACATGTAGGATTTTAATTTATGTAGCATCATTTTTTTTCCGTTACACTGAAAAAAAAAATCTGCCATTCTGGTGTGTAGAAAATAAATTGTGCCTACAGAAAAAATAGTTCCATGTCATCTTTATAACTTCTAGTTCCCTTTGCTAGAGTGTTCTAGTTATCCCTATTAAGGGGTCTCAGGACTCTTAAAATTGGAAAAAATGAAAAAAAAAGACTATTTTCAACATTTAATATCTTAAAATGTATTTGATTTTAAAACACAATTTTAATTGGAATAAAATATATAAGTATGTTCTTTCATTTCTTGTATTTAAAAAATTATAAGATGCAGAATTAGCATGTACAGGGAGCTCCAAACTGTTAGACATTTGACGAGCAAAAAATCGGCATAACAGCTTACGCGCACGATTACAAAATAAGTATTGCAACTAGAATGACAATTTAGGTGCCTACGTATACTTCAGATTGTAATAATGACATTGAACATAAATAAATTTGTATTTAAAGCTTTTTTATATTTTTAATACAAAGTTGTATTTAGCTAATGCAAAATTAAGAAACTTTCAACAGTATAATCACCTAAAAAATATTGTTTTGAACAATAAAAAGGAAATTTTAGGTTCAGTTTATACAGACTAACATGAAACATATGTTTTGAAAATTTCATGAAAAAATATTCATAAGTTTTTGAGATATCGTGCGCGTTATGCCCAAAAACGTTATTTGGAGAAAAATGGCTTCAAAGTTTCCGAAACGACGCTTCAGCTATTGAACGTGTATAAATGTAAAAGCCATAACTTCAGTTCTAATAGGAATTTCAAGGAAACAATTATATCAAAATGTTCAGAAAAGATAGGAGTTTGACATCTAAAAAAATTAAAATTTCGAAAATTTTAAAGCTTTAAGAGTCCTGAGACCCCTTAAATTTCAAGGACGTTTTTCTATATTAACTTGGTCAAAATTATTTTAAAATCCCTGCAAATATAACTATATGGGGAAAATGTGTATATGTGAAAAAGGTAATTATACCTCTCCAAGTACAAATATTCTATAAGAAAACAAGGGAAACCTAAATAAAGCAAGAGGAAAAGATCTCATAAATCTATGTGAGGAATACGGGATTCAATTACCAGAAAAAAAGTGATAATAAAACTGATTAATATCTCAGAGGGATACGAAGAAGTTTTCATAAAGGACCGCGCTTAGGGATAGTCATTTTTTCCAGAAAAAAAGAAAACAGAAGAACAAAGTGATAAAGAAGAGAAGAAACTACAAGCGGTACTCGAAGAGAAGAAAGTGCAAGCAGAACTCGAAGAGAAGAAAGTGCAAGCAGAACTCGAAGAGAAGAAATTACAAGTTGAACTCGAAGAAAAGTCATTACATGCCGAACTAAAAGGAAAACAAAAATTCGAAATGGAAGAAAGAAAAATGGAGATTCGTATTAGAAGAGAAAAATTTCGAAAAGGAGTTAGATATAAGAAGATACAGATACAAGAAACTTCAACAGGACATATCAGTCTGAACCCAAAAATAAATGCCAGGTAAGCAACATAAATTACTTTAACCGTTAACAAAATAGGGTAATTCAAGTGATATTATTCTATATGGGGTTACATGAAATACAAATTGCACAAACAGGTATTGACAAAAGAAGAATGAGTAAATTATTCAATTAATATAAATCCACTTGACGTGACTAATGTAATATAGCTAGAGAAAATGACCCAGAAATCCTTGACTACGATCATGCAAAACGGATCCGTTTGAAACTATATAAGCTGTCGCCAGAAGAGTTTACCAAGCTAAAAATGAACTACCGAAAATATGCAACAAAATTTAGTTCGAAGACTGTGATGATTTGATCGACTCCACTACTGAATTTATGCGGTTGATACTACTGCAAAAGTACTGCAGTTTGTAAACTGCAGTAATTTTGTAGTTGTATAGACGTCAAAAGATCAACGGTAAATTTTTAATTGCATCGACCTAAAAAAATCTGCAAAAAATTTCTAGTTATATCAACCTCGAAAATTCTGTAGTGGAATCGGCCAAATCACCGCACTTTTCCAACTGCGTTTTTTTTTTTTCTTTTTTTTTTTTTTTATTTTTTTTCACATTTTTTGCAGTTGATTTCTAGCAAGTCATGTCGGAAGAAAACATCTTTTTTTTTGTTTCTGGCGGGAATCTGAATAATTCTACGATTTTAAACATCGATCTTAATTGGTTCCTTTCTTTTTCATCTCAACAATGCAGTTTTGGTTATATCCTATTTGATATATGCCATTTTTTTTTTAATTCTGCAGCTCAATTCGTTATACATCATACCCACAGAGCTGTTTAAAAAAGCCGTTTGATCTATAAAACTGGATTTTATAGGTACCCGTGGTGTCTCCGCTTGTCATTAATAAAATGCAGTTTACTACATACAATATCCATTAACTTTATTGGTGGTTTTTCCAATAATTTTATACAAAAATTCCACAAAGCCGCGCTATCCCTTTAACACTATTTCTACCTGTGTCTGTTAAAAGATTTCGATTTATGTTTTTCCCTTTATAAGTTTTAGATTGAAGCAATTACATATAATTACATTGAATACATTTTTTATGCTTATTACATTCAAAAACAACAAGCAAAACAAACATAAATCAAAACTTTAAAAACGTATCATTGACATTTGTAGAAATAGTGTCATAGAACACCAGAAAATAATTTACCAGACTTAAACTAAGATTAATATTATTAAATTGACAATATTGTTATGTTAGTTAGATATGAGATTTCATTACTGATAACAGAAACATTCAAAACCCTTTAGGATTCACATTAATGAGTATGTAATTTATATGCACAAACTACCACCCTATTGAAAAATATTCCTCCTAATTAACATATCAGGATAAATCTAATTGAGATAACAGTGTTTCTATTTCTATACATATTATTTTAATTGAAAAAGGAAATTTAGAAAAACATAATTTAGGCATTTTAATACTCAAATCTTTGAAAACATAAACTAAATTTCTTTGATTATAGCACATAAAAAAAATAATAATAGAACTGAAATTATCACGTAATGTTGAAAATGTACATTTTAAGAAAATACGTTAAACATCAATTTATAAAATGCTAAAATTTCTTAAATAAAATTATGCATATAAGAAAATGCACTAAATCATGTAAAAATGAACTGAGTCTCTCTAGATAGGAAGAAACAAAATTTTATTAAAAGTTTTTCATTATACTTGAATTTAATAATAATGATTTAATTAAAGCTTCATCTTGTTAGCATGAAATGGATCATTTTTTTTTGCATGTGTTAATCCTTAATAGTACAATCTTATCTGAATCTTTAATTCTTACGACGATTGTACATAAATTGCAATGGTGTATATCGTTAAATATTGTTCTTTTGTAAGCAAGTGGTTTTCTTTCCTTCCTTTTCTTTTCTTCCCCTTCAAATAATTTTACTACAATATTTTTGTATGTCATTTTCTTCATTCAGTTTAAAACGTTTAGTTTAAGATCGAATCGCACACTTTAAAACTTCCGGAAAAGGTACTGCCCTTAGTGGAAGAAACCTCATATCACTTTATTCAAATTCACTCAATCGTGTGGATCTGACTATAATTTCGATTCAGAATGCAAAAATACTCAGAGACTCCTTCTAACTTCATTTCAATACATATATAAGTTATTTTTTCGCCTAGTTACAAATTAAACTAGAATTTTCTAACAATACAAAGTGGAACGTTGAGCCAGTTAACATGTAAACAAGCCGACCTCGAGAGTTGAGTTGTAGAAGTACTTTTCCTCCAGTAAAAAAAAAAAAAAAAAAAAAAAAAAAAAAAAAAAAAAAAAAAAAAAAAACATTTAGTAAGAAATGGAGCTGTGAGAGCTAGAAAAATAAATTGTATATTGGAATGAGAATTTTATATAAATAAATTTAGAAAAATGTACTTTTTTTTGTTGTTGTTCTTTGTTTTTCTGAAGTAAAAGTGGAAATCTAGAAGTCGTGTCCCATATGAATGAAGGACAGATTATGCACCGAGTAAGGAGTAAAGCCACATTTGTTTTTAAGCTCTAATCATGGGTACCATGAAAAAGAAAGAACGGAAGTGTCATTGTCCCTCCCTCGATTTTGAAATTTATCTAATTAAAATTTTTTTCTTCGATTTTGAAAAACATAGTAATTTTTTTACGGGTAATTTAAAATAAAAAAGGAACCAAAAATTTTCCGTTAATAAAATGGGGAGCAATAGCTCAAGGGATTTCCTTAGTAAGTGCCACCTAGGATTGGTGAAATTATGTGATGACCTTTTTCACGCCTAACTAATGTAGATTTAGCTGAAGAATGACTCTTCTTAAATCTTCATCGACATAGAATTCTGAAAAGCTGTGGAGTTAGATCTTTCGTTACAGGATCTGAGGTTAGCTCTCCACTTTTTCTCTTTTTGACATTTCCATTTTTTTACTGAAATTTTTGCTGACTCTTAGACTTTCCTTCACTTTATCATAATATATATATTTTCTTTCTTTCTTTCCCACATCACCATATTCAATTTCATTCTTATTATTTCTCTACAATTTTTGCCGCTTAGCCTTATATTTCTTGATCTTTACAACAATGTCGTGTATATGAAGCAATATTAAAATCTTTCCTTTCAAATGTACTATCAGAATCTTTTATATAAGTGTTTTTATAAGAATCTCTGTAGGTCATACAGCAGAATTTAGTAAACGAAGCTTTACAAAGCCTATAAAATATCTGATCAAAGACCACGTGCTTTAAACCAAAAGAAAGCACACAAAAATGACACGAGTTGAGTTGTTTTAATGTATCTTTAATTACTTGTCATGATTATTTTATAATCTTAAGTCATAACAAAAATGAATAAAAATAAATCCATCCATAAAAAAAAACAGTAATAAAGATAATTTATCTTCCTTAAAATGTACACAAAAACCTTAATTAAGGCTAAAACTATTTAAAGAACCATTCTAATAACGGAGAAAACAATTAAACTTTAATCATTCTTTTTATTTTCATTGTATCGCAGTTTTATTTTAAAATATGGACAAAAGTGTTAAGTATTACACTTGTGACACAGACGTTTGTTACTCCTGTGACAACACCCCCAGAGCCTATTCCGCGCATAGAATAAACAAAAAAAATAATGTAAAATGTGTTTTATACCTCAAAATCAGAGAATTAGAAGGTTTGGGTAAATTTCAAGTAGTTTTTATAAAATTAAAACTATAATATATTTTCTGATACTCTTGTGACATTTAATTATCAACTAATAAATAAAGTTAAAGTTGCATTTAATATCTTAGATAATACCTTTTAACTATGTAGGTCTGGCGGATATAATAATATCTTGTTATTTTCAATCCATAATAATTTCATTTAAGGAACAGAAGTGAAAAATCTACAGAACTCAAAAAGTGGATGTTTATGCTCAACTGCAAACAAATTTTAATACTGTCAGTTTCAAGCCCACTTTCGGTGTAGACTTTTTCTTATGAAATTAAAACTTACAAATTCATATACTGCAACTGTTTAGCCTTAAATTGATGTATTACACTTATATTTCCGTTTGAAATAACTTTTCAGAAAAAATTCTATTGCCGTGGACGTTCCCTTATCTATTTTTCTCACTGATTTCTTTTGTTTTAGGAGCCTAATGAGTGCATCTCTGGTTTTTAATTCCAGCTCTCTTATATGTGCCGTTTCAGCCAGTGGATTATAATGATGAAAGGTAAAAATACCTACTATTTGTATAAACACAACGATTGGAACCGCACAAGACATTGCTGAAAAGTAATCTGATCACCATTATGGATAATAGCGTAAACGAAAGAGTGATTAACTTTTTCCCGAATCAACAAGTCTGCAATATTTTTTCCTACACAAGCTCTAGGAGAAAGATAATACACAATTGTTGACTACTTATTTTGTGGTTTTTGACTTTGTCTCTATCTCAGTAATGTTTATGATCCTTCATTAAATTTTTAAATTACAGATTTTCAATTATAGTAGAAATGCATATGCTTGATTCTGCATTTTCGGATACCGAGTGTTGATTCGATGCTTTTTTTCAGGTGTAGTACTAAATTGAATGTGATTGAGAATGTACTTGCATTAACGTTTAAATTAGAAGATAAATGTACGACACACAGGTTATCACAACAATTTTACCAAATCTAACAATTCAGTATTTCATTGGACTATCATCAGAAAACTGACAGACATTTATAAAAAATGTTAGATAATTTTTATGAGAATGGTGTGTCTTTTATTCAATTATTTATTGTTTTAAATACATAATTCTGTTTTTCCATATTCCGTTTGTCTCTAATTGAAAATGTATTTAAAATTAGGCGAATTACGTGTGTTGCAAAACCGTATTATAAGAAGAATCCTGTTATTATTCTCCTAAGTTATTTTTTTACATATTGTTTGTACAAAAAAAAAAAAAAAAAAAAAAAAAAAAAAAGAAAAGAAAAGAAAAGAAGTGTAGCGCAAAGACGGTTGAATATTAAAATAATAGGTTTATCCTCTAAAAACGCATTTTTTATAATGCTATCTGACTGTTTTATAAAATGTAGTGTATTATGTGTTGACATACAGAGTTCACATCCTCTTTGAGACTGGATATTGTAGTTTGAAAATACTACTAGTGTAAAATTTCTTCAGATTGGATATTGTAATTTAATAAAAATACTTGTGTTATCTTTTATGAGATTGGATATTGTATATATATTATAATTTGATTATTTTATTAGCTTTATCTCTTTTGAGATAAGGTATTGCAGATTAATCATCCTAATATTTTGATATTTCTTGATATTGGGTAATGTTATTTTACATTTCTACTTGTTTGATTTTTATCATATTTGCCCTATAAAGTGTATAATGATCGCATCATAAAAATTCATTAAAAAATACAATAAGTAATATTTCGTCATCTAGAATGATGGAAGTAAAGCGAAGTTGCTAATAATTGTTAAATACACTGGAATATATTCCCAATTCTCAAAAGAGATATTTATAAAAAAAAATAAATAATACTGTTTACCAAGATTAACATTATTTTATAAAATGTATAAAATACTTTCTTTATATTTTATCATAATACTTTCTATAGTATAATAATTAACATTTTATCTAGTGACTGTTTCCAAAAATAATTTTTATTCAAAATAATTGTAGCGTGATGTAGCATGTATTTAAGAAAAACAAAATTATCGAATAATTCACATATATTATTAAACCGCCTTAAATCAACTCTTTAATGTTAGTCACAGTTCATACATTCACACATTTTAATAGCACACAGTTCATAACTTCAATTACATGCATACTTTTTTACATACACTTATTTAGATAAAATATTCTTAAAATTAATTTTATATATTGAGTACTAGAATCTTAACATGTGATATAAATTTCAATATTTATATTCAGAGAAAAGTTTTGTCAATTCCTCCAATACAGTAACGTTCTCAAAAGTTTACCAATATCCATTCATCTTTCAGTCAACTAAGTTGTTTAATTTGCTTTGATTTAAGTTACATTTTATTAAACTTAACTAAAAGTATAAAATTAACTTAATTGCTTATTATAATATTCCGGAAGTTTTCTACGTTAAGAAATAATATTATATTACAATAGTAAATCTTAATACGATATTTACAGTGAAATACCATTCAAAGCGATTTGCATTTAGAAGGTAAACTGATTGCAGACATTATTACTAGACGATTCAGATTACAAACAAATGAGAAGTAAATTTTTCAAAGGAAGTCAATCGATCGCTGTTCATGTTTATTCAGAACTGAATAAGATTAATTATTCATATAAAGTGAGTACATTCTTCATTTATTTATTAAAACTGGAAAATATCTAACGTCTGAAATAGAAATGTGATTTGGATTTTCATCAAGGTTTGATAGTTTAAGAATTTTTCTGTTTAAGTTGTTATTAAATAGCAACATTTTATAAACCTTTCATGAAATGCTCATTCATGGATTTAGTTATAAACTCATTACATTAATTTGCATTTAATAGTTTGTCTATATTGTGAAATAATTATATAAATGTAGTCTGCAGTTTGAGGAATTTTATGTTTGAAATAAAATTAAATCTGTTATTTTTGAAGTACCTTCTAAAATGCTTGTAGGTGTGTCTACTGTTGAATATTAAAAATATTATGTAGTATTTTAGTTTTGCCATAAAATATTCAACCGGAATTACAGAAAAAAATGATATTTGGTTAAAAGAAATAACGCTAGAAGTATGTCTTAGTCAGAAAATCTACCCCCTTACTTTGTAAATTTACGTTCTGTTTTCTGAAGATCTATTGAAGCGAAACAGGTAGAATTTTGTATTATTTTTCCATAACTAATCTATAATTTCATAATTAGACGCTGGTCTATCATACCTGACACACTGCCAAAGACGTATGATTGTTGGCGCACATTTCTTTGCATCCTCAGATGGAGTAACAGGAAAACAACTCTAATACATGGAGCATGGTATCAGAAATTATGAGAGCTTGCATCGATTACGATAAGGTGGTGTCTTCAATGGATTTTTAAATGAGTGCAATGGATATTTTCGCAATTCTTCCAAGGTGTACTAAAGCGTTATTAGAAATGACAATAAAAAAAATTAAAAATAAATATTTGTAGAAGACCCATTATCGACCACATATTTTTAACAAGTAAAAATTAAATTAAAAAAATAAAAAACCCGACTACGTAAAAAGCTAACTAATTAATTATTTCTTATCAATTTGAAACTATTTTTTATATTACTTACCTATTTTTTTATTTACTTGTATTGATGACTTTTCAGCCGTGTTTAATTGTTAGTTCCTATCTATAAACACTGTTTTGATGAGGCCTATAGATGTCTATGAAGGTTAGAGTTACAGTAAAGCTGGAGATCCTACCTAAATAAATTCCAAGTTGTGTAATGGTTAAACAAAGCTTCTGACTGTAAAATAGTCAATGAAACATCGTTTTCATTTTGAAAGCTCTATCCAATGATATACCACTCAATATGGTGCGTAATTTTTTTCGTCTGTACCGCCATTTTGTATTTTACGGCCGCCATTTTGAATTTATAAAAACAAAACATAGCCTATAACTATCGGACGGTTAGGACGAATCGATAGAGACCTCGTTAATTAATATTCATGCACCCGTTGGGATGTTTCTAGAGTATGAAGAAATCCACATACCAAATACGCGTGAGACACATAACACTTCTTGGCAGTCGGGTAAAAAGCAAATAAAATTCAATTTATTAAAACTCGGATAATTTTCTCAATTTTCGTAATGTACAACTAATATTTTTCTATAACATGTATTGCATTCTTATACATTCGACAGCTATAATGTAAATCAAAAACATTTAATTGTTCCGAAAGTGTAATTAAATAGAATGTTATGCAATTGTTCATAGTTAATCAAATATTTAATATAATTATACTGTTATTACATTTTTTCATATGCCTTTTGTGACGTTTTCTGAAACTGACCGTAATTTTGGATGAACATACGTAAAAAAATATAAAAAAGGTTTACGGTGGAAACTCTTATGATCAAGAAACTTTTGTATTTGCATGAATGTGTTATTCTTGCACAAACAACTTCAAATATTTCATAGGAACATACCAGGATAGTCACGAGTTAAAGCTATAGATCTTTTTGATTGCGTTATGTTTTATATTACTCTTAAATTTTTTTTTCATCTGAGTTGTTGTTGTATCCCTAATTATCTTCCTCACTAAACTTTAATTCAAAATTGTAAAGACAAACAGGTTTTTTTCAACCCGAAATTTCTAAAAGAATTGGTCAAGTATATCTTTCAACAGTCTAAAGCCATCTAACATCGAAAACATTTTGATATATTGTGCAATTCAAAAGAAGTACCGGTAATTCACAAGTATTGGCTTTACGTTCAAAATATTTCCATTGAAACGCCGATATAGTACAGATATTGCCACAGACAGATACAAAAGATTCCTGTGATTGGGAACACCATTTATTTTTCTCAGTCATTAACTGGGACAAAATTTTTCCTTCTGCAGATTCTCAAGGACAGCAAAATAAAATAAAATAATAATAATAATAATAATAATAATGAATTAGAAATAACAGTAATTTTCTATACTTAAATGACACAAAAGGTCATTAAGGTGCCAATTATATGAAATATTTTTTTCACATTTTTCACCGAAAAGAAACTTTAAGGAGGAAACACAACGTACCATATATATGAGATCTCATTTTCAAACAATTCATTATTTTTTAACAATAATGCGAAAATTTACAATAACACTATAATTTTATTAATTTCTAACACACGCGTAATTTTTAATTAAAGATATTGAACAACTTATTTTGTGTCCATGTATTTCTCAAGATCTGTTCTTATAACATTTTATATTTAATAGAAAACCATTTTACATAAAAATGTTGTAGAATTTATTTCTTAATCGCTCCTTTAATATACAATTTATCTATGAATATTTGATTCATAAAAATATCTGAAGTAATGTCGATATAGTCGATATGCATTTTTTTTCTTTTTTAAAGTTACATTTAGATATTTAAACTGATAGGAAATTTTTCTAATTAAAAGGAACCATCGACGGAAAACCAAATTTTAAAAAACATATCTTCATTAGAATATTCCCTATCTCGCTAAACTGTTTTTGAAAAATTTAATTAAATGTGTAAGATTCAAAAGCACAGTGTAAAATACAGGAGTTTGACTTATCCTTTATTATTTTCCCTACAAAGTAATTAAATTTCATTACTTTGCAATAATCATTTTTCATTGTGAATGTGTTTGCAATAAGCGTTTTTTTTAACTATTTATTATCCAGTTTAATTAAAATTATTCCGTTTCCAGGAATTTTCAATGGGATAACTCTTAAAGTTTTTTTTTTATTTATTACCTTTATATTCAACCGCAGACAATGTAAATTCCATTACAAGTATTCTTTTAAGTATGGCTTACAATTTCATTTTTTGCAAATAAATACTTAAAGATATTAAACTATTTTAAATTATCACTATAACCCTTAAAGTCGAAATTTTAATAATGTATGGCTTCCACAATTTTTAATATAGAAAATATTCAACAAGTAACATAACATCATTAACTATAAAAGAATCTGTCTCCAATTAGACTAATTCTTGTTTTCGTATTTTTAACTTCGTAAAAAATCATCCTGATATTTTAAATTAACCACGTCAAGCAATTTTTATTTCCGTGATATTTAAAATAAACGGCATTCTATAGTTTATTTTTGAATCATTATTAACATTCAGTTTCTTAACAAGCATTTCTTATAATTGTAAAGTCCAAATCGAAAAAATTGTGCTGTCTTTCATAATAACTTATTTAAATTTACTGTAATAAACTTTCCGAAAAAGAATGCCAAGAATTTTTAAGAGAACTTTGAACACCATATTTGATTTTATAGATAGTCTCCTTTGTATAAAAATATATATATATATTTATTTGTTTTACTTTTAAAAAAATGTGTAATTTTTGAATTTTTATTATAATTTTAATTAAAATTTGTGATATGTTTTCTAAATAGAATTTATGATGCTTTAAAAATTTTTAACAATTATGTATGTATGCTAATGCATACATGCATAGATTTTTTTTAATTACCCATCATTATATTACAGGACTTGACAATTTCGGTCTACAATTTGCCACTCGCGACCAAAATATTTTATGAATTGAGTATGATTTTGTTAAAAAATCTGAACTACCACCCTATTAGTTAACTCAAGTTCCAGTCATTAGTTGTAATACACATTTAATTTATAATTTACTGAATTTAGAATAATTAATAAAATGCATCCGAAGTCCCACACACGGTACGAGCCTTAACTTTATAGAAATTTCTTAACACATGAGTTAAATAAATAATATCATGCTTATTAACCATGTACTGGAACTGGAAATAGTTTCCGGCATCTCAGTTTTTAGGTTGAACTTGGATACTCCAAACTAACAATATAAAAGTAATTATATAAATGGGACTCGAAGGTCAAACTGTCTATTCTCATCGTGAGTATCATTTTAAGAGAGCGTTAATAAATTTTACAGCAGAATAAATCATCACTTGGTCCAAAATTCCACATGCATTTTCAGACTTAATTACTCAGATTATAAAGGCAAGCACAAGCAGATTTCTAAATCATGTTGGTATTCAGGACAAAGAACGCTCGGAGAAGTCAAGACCGAGATTAATCTCTGCTAGTGAGAGAAAAAATTCAAGGCAAATGTGTTTGTAGGTTTTATGTCGGAGAGTATCTTCTGCAAAATTTAAGATATTCTATATTATAACAGGGTGGGGTGGGTTGTGAAACTTAGCGCTGTATAAGAATAGACATCCCTACTGTAGAGATCCAAATGTTGCCTCCAGATTAGTAAGTTAGCCACTCTATATTGATCTGATAACCCAAGTGCTGTGATGCCATTTATAAAAATTGTAGTGTCTGGAAACCACGCAATTACAATTGGACTGGCAGAATTTAAGAAGGTTACTACAGACAACCACTTCTAAAAATGTCTTTAGCTCATCTAAAGGAGTGTATTTTTTCAAAAAGATTTTGGGGATTACGTATTCGAAACGCAAATTTTAATATTTTAAATGTGTTTGTGAAATCACTGTTTTGCTGTGTGTACCATTTAGCATGTTGTAATTGATTTAAATATATAATTTTAAGGTTCACATCATATTGTAAGCCCTATAACATTAGTTGTGCCAATGCTTCAAGGTATGCATGGGCCAATGCTTCAAGGTAACATTGGCCCAAAACATTCAAAAATATTTTTTGATAAAAATAAATTAATGTCGAAAAATTTATTATAATGATTTGTTTCCTTATGTTCTTAGCAAACAAAAAATTAACATGATTTTCATTTTCTAAATAAAATTAGAGAATGGAGATTCTGAACATGACATGAAACAGAGAAATTTGGGCCAAAGTTACCCAGATTGAGGTAACAATTTATAAAAATATTACTGAACGCAATACTCTTTATATATACCTTCTGAAAATCATATAGAAGTGTAATATAGAACTATCTATATAATACATGGGATAATAATACAAATCAAGTACTATTTAAATAATACAAAAAATATACTTAAATAATTTCTAAACTCATTTAAAATTCTAGGCTGCAAGCATATAAAATTATCTAGAATGGAAATGTCGCAGTCTAATTTTATAATTGAGTTAAATTTTATTGTATTTATTTGACATATAAAATATTTTGCGTGTGGTGAGTTTAAATAATTCCTTTGAGTAACGATAATATAACTTCGATAAATTAAAATTTGTTCAAGATTTAGAATTATTCCACTGAATGTTTTCCTTAAATTTTAATTCCGTACAAGCATGTAATTCAATTTACAACAAAAACCTTAATAAGATTTACATTATTTTATTTAATTTCACCGTAAAGAAACATCTTTATTTAAAATAAAGGAACATTTTTATTGTCCCTTGTGTTTACATCATCAACAATTAAATTAATAGAAATATTATGCAGCATGTAATAAATTAAACCGTTAATTACATTAGATTATAAGTAATTTATATTAAATTTTAAACTTTTTTTGGAGTATTTTCATTTAACATGATGGGTCAAATTTTTCCTCTTTTAGAATAAATATATTCGTTCAATTCTGAGACTTTACATACTAAACTTATTTTAGTATAAAGTAATGTCACTAGATATTTTTTTTTGTGTGTAAATATTAGAATTAAGGAGAAAATTTGCAATTTAAATAACACTAGTTGTGGCCATATGTTGTGGTCATCGCTAATATTTTTTTCTATATAATAAACCATTTCTATATAAAAAACATTTAAATGATTTAAATAGTACAAAAAAAAAAAAAAAAAAAAAAAAAAAAAAACACCGATTTAGCAAACACTTGTTATGCATAAACGCATGATTTTTTTCTGTAAACGTGACCAATGAATACTTTTAATGCAGAAAAGACAATTTTAATTACTGAAGAAGTACAGTTTCATTGAACACATATACAGGAGGTACCACAGACCAAAAAATGTCATTTTTCGTTGATTTCCGTGATCTTTGCTAGAAAATTTCCGTGATACGCAGAAAAAAGCACGTCTTTATTTGGATGTATTTGTACTTTATTAATAATTGAACGCTTTAAATAATAAAACGAATTTGATTGTATGAGGTTTTATTGCGAAAAATTCCTTAAGGTATATGCTGCGCCAAAATAAAACGAGGAATAATAAAACAGTGTATTACTCTAAAAAATTCTTATATTTATGAAAATTTAAATGAATCGCCCTAAAATATGAATATTCATTACTGGCTGACATGCCAATAAAAATTCGGATTCAGTTTTCAACTACATATTTGAGCGTAACGATGGATTATGTGATGAAAATTAAAACTCGGCGCCGTTTTCTGCTTGAAATAAAAACAGCTCTCCGTTCTCCAGTAACGTCGATTATGCCATAAACATGTGGACTTATTTCAATGAATGACGAACAGATATCCCATTAAGGTATCTGACTACGTTAAAAATGCAATTTTCGACCAAAATTGTCAAATTTATTTTATTTTATTTTATTAAAGACCAACTCTTTACCTTTCCAAATCTGTATTTGTTTTTATTGTACAACAAATAGATCCGGAGTTATAGCGGTTTTAAAACTACTCAACAGCTGTCACTCAAACCGAAAGTGCTGTTTAAAGGGCTTTAAAATTTAATTTTTTTTTAATTTTTAAATTGCTTTTAAAGGGTCGTATATTTGGAGAAATTTCGCTATTTTGGATACATTTGTTTAATAATAAGAAATATAAATAATATGCTCCATGAAATTTAGATGTATATTACTGTAAATTCTTGTAGTAAAACATAAATCTAAACTTAAAATGCATTTTTTGGAAAATGTAATTTTCGGTGAAAATTCCATACGCAAAACATGATTTCTCAAAAAGTTATTGGAATATCACTATGAAATTTAAAATATATCATATTTACACTATTGTGAAGGCAAAGAACTAAAGATTTAAAGTTAGAATAAATATTTTTTGTTTTATGGATGTTTTTGGGGAATGACATCGATGAATTTTATGAAAATTAACATGTAAACAGGTGTGATATGCTATAAGTTTTAAAATACTTAAAGAATCTCTTAGATTTTAGTTCATTGCCTTCACCAATGTCATAAATATGAAGAGTAAAAAGGAAATTAAGATACATACAGTAGAATTTCCTTTAGAGCGTTTTGCGTTTCGGGCCAAATTTCACTAAATTTTACTATAAATTCCTCCATTTACCAAAATTTTATCAATAAATGAAATATTTTTTACTTTTTTTCACATTTTCTAGTCCTAATCTTAGTAAAAATATGTTTAAAAAATAATTAAATAGCTTTTTTGGAAAAAATTGCTCCGTACGTAGGCAGGCACCTTAAAAACGTCTGCTAATAAAATAAACTTCAATTATTCTTTAACATTTAAATTAATTTTAGTATTTTTGTTGCAATTAAACAATCTTTAAAGATTTTTGTTAAGATTAAACAAGCTCTTTTTACGATTTAACAAATAAAAATCTTATTAGTGGTCCGTGAAATTATGATTAATATTCCGTGAAATTAGGATTTAGATAAAATATTATGAAATTAGTGGACCGTGAGGTCCAATCGCATAAATCGAACGAATAATCGATTGGTGGCAACATCCTTAGGTGAGGTTTGCCTAAAAAATAAGCAGAACCAATTCATATAAGGCTAGAACTTATGATGAAATTTCATCCTATTCTTTGTATTAGATCGTGAGATTGAGCACACACAAAATTTGTGTCGCATACAGTCAGACGCATATATTCACTGACTGATATTTTCTAAACACAGTCAAATTGCGTTCAGCACTTTCTAAATCATATATGTCAATCAGATTTTTAACGTTTCACGAATACAAAACTTCATTGTATAGATAGAAGAAATTAAAATATATATATATATATAGTTTAATAAATCTTGCTAAATGGTTTGACACTTTGTTTTAAAATTACAAATAATATGCAATCGCTTATTATGTAAATCGGTGTGTTAGTTAAGAAAACTTTTAAATATTTCAATTTAATTAACACAAGTTTTTTATATAAGAATCATTTTAGCAAATAAGGTCTACATTTTTAAAATAAATTAAATGAATCTTTCATCATTTGTTTTAAAATAAAACTAAAAAATATATCTCAGGGATTTTATTTTTCATATTCTAAGATCATTTAAAAATGTAATAACCTCTAAGTGCGGTAGATTTTTCTATTCTTCGAGGACAGACATACAAACATCTTTCTTTTATTAGCATGGATTATTCTCGATAACTGTATGAATGTATGTGTTAATGTAAGAAAATGTTGAAATATTTCAATTGTGAGAAGTTGCAGACATAAGAAATGTTTTGCAAACAATTTCTACATTCTTCTTTTAATTTAATTTTATGCTTTTCTTCGAAAATAGTACTGAAAATATATCTTAGGAAATTTACTTTTGTTATTGTGCGAGCATTTACAAATGTAATAACCTCTACGTACGGTAGATTTTCATAGACATCGCGGAAATACATACAAACATCTTTAATTTTTTAGTATAGATTACTCTAGGTAATTATTTACATGTATCTGATAGTCTAAGCAAAAAGTTGAAATATTTCAATTCAGATAAGTTTCATACACAATAACCGTTTTGTTAACAACATCTAAATTATTATTTTTTATGTATATTTTTAATTTTGTTCGAAAATAAGGCTACAAAATACTGGGTTAGCCTAAATGGCTCATTTGGTTTTAAAATACTGTTCATTTACAAGTATACGATGTACAAAGACGGGAGATGCATAAAAAGACGCATACACTTACCGAATTTCTGATACATACTACAAATGTTCAATGTGTGTGCCCTTACCCACCTGGCGTATATCCCACCGGCAGTCCAGTTTCGTCCATACGTCCAATAGAATGTTTATGTCAATGTCCGCCACATCAGCAGTGATTCCTTCCTGCAATGCAGCGTTGTTGGCATTAGTGGTACATACACTGTGTCCTTCCCATAACCCCACAAGAAGAAATCACGTGGCGACCTGGCGGACTATGACAACAGACGCACATAACCTAGACTAGCGGCACATACTCATTGCCGTCATCTTGTACAGTGGAGCCATTGGCCTTCCATCTAGCGTGCACGTGAGCTACGAAGCGGGCTTTTAAACTTAGTGAGTGTATGTATATTGTCATGTATCACCCGTATTTGTAAGTCAAATACCTCTAAATACACAGTTTTTTAAACTCGATGAATCGTTTAGGCTAACTCTGTATATGTGAGAAAGTTAAATTTTCATATTTTACAAGCTTTTACGAGTATAAAAATAATACCATCACTATCATGAACAAATTTATCTAATCGTTTGACCATTATTCATTGATAACGTTCTTTCATTTTCTTTAGATTGCTCATAAAACAATAACATAAATGTTTTTCCCACTATACTATAAACAATACTTCCAATGGCAAACGTAAATGCTGGGGATTATAGTTTTATTTTTGAAACGTATATTTTAAACTATAAAACTCCTAATCCTTGAAAAAAAATGCTTTTAAAAGATTCTTGCGACTGTCCAGCAATCGTTTTTTATTGAAGTTGTTTAAAACTTTAATGGACTTAGCGATAATATTTATATGAGATAAAACGGACATTTTTCAAAATCAAATCTGTCTTAAGTCATAATAGATGTCACAATAATGTTTGTAATTTATATTATAAATCAAAAACATGTCCGTAAGTAACGCTGACGCCATATTGCCTGTATCAAAACTGACCAATAAATTTCTCTTTTACTACATTTTTTTTTAATTTCTGAAAATAGCACAATTTTAATTTTGACGACATCGAATAGTGGAAAAATATCCTTTCAAGTGCATTTTTGGGGAAAATGTAATTTAATTTACAGGTTTTTTTTAAGGTTTTTAAAATGATCTACAAGCTCATTTTTTTTATAAATCTCTCCCTATCGCGCTCAGGCAGATGACGAAAGACTAATTGATTAGCAATTAAAACAGTATAAATATTTCAGAATTGTTTTCAAACTGATATTCGTAACTAAATTAAAACTTTAGAAATAAATTAATCACTGTTTATAAATAAAACACACATTTAACTGGCATGTAATTGAAGTACACACTTTAACCACTGAAATTATCGTATTCATAAAAGCTGCTGCAAGTAAGAGAAATCATCAGTGATTTCTTACGCTAGCATTTTCTGGCATGCTTCTAACACGAAAGCATGAATTTTAATAGATTTCAAAACTTTATTTCAATGCGTAATTAATATATTTCCCATAAAATTACTTTTTTGAATTGTTATTGGGCAATATAAAAGATATATACTAAATGCAAAAAAAAAATATTGTTCATTTCAATTTAAAAATATAGATTTCAAATATAACATGTAACCCGTAAGATTGTTTTAAAATACCGGCTTTTAGTTACTTTCAGTTTGTGATAATAAGTGTCGCGAGGAATCGCAATGTGACTTCCATTGCCGAACTTTTTGGAAGTGCTAATATTCAAATATTTTAAAACAGTTTCAACTGTACAGAATAAATGAATATTTTTAGATTTTCATGATCTCTGAAATTCGGACAGATGCGGAATTTACAAAAAGGAAAGAAAACATGCGAAATCGTTTTTATTTTGAATATATTTTTGAAAAGGTCCTATTTCTTTAGCTAGTTGCTGTGTCCGAAAGCAAAAAGTTTGAAATTTAAGGATGTACTTTCCGATTTCCGATTTTTTGTTGGGTTTTCATGAGGCACATTTCGTAAAATTACCGAAAAAAATATTATTTGGTTCTTCTCTGCTTCCGTGATTCTGGAATGCACCGCGGCAACGCCTTTGTCAGTAGGACGTTTTGCTGTTTTTATTAATATCTCCACCAATTATCAAAAATAAGAAAATCGGAGTCACAGGTGTATCAGGACCTGACTTGGACCATCCACATCCAAATTCTAAGACATGTACGTGCTGTAGATTTTAGTAGCCATCAAGAAAAGACATAGAAAGATCTATTTATTAGTACAGTTTACTAAAGTTAATCATTTAAATATATGTGTTAATGTAAAAAAATGAAATATTTCAATTGACACAAATTTCAAACATAAGAAATACAAAGTACACTAGATTTGCTTTTCAATTTTTATGTATCTTTTTTCTTTTGTTCAAAAAATAAGTCTATAAAATATATCGGAAGAAAATTATTTTTGATATTGCAACAGCATTTACAAATATAATAAAAGTACCGTTACAGATATACTATTCAAACAATATTTATCAAAACTTTTGATAATTATTTATTGATAATGTACTTAAATTTTTTATAGATTTCTTATAAACTCTTAACATGAATGATTTTTCACACTATACTAAAAGGAATATTTGCCTTCCAATGAAAAACATAAATGCAGAGGGATTACAGATAATATATAGAAATAACAATAAAACATTTTCTTTTTTTAAAACATATATTAAATATCAAACTCCTAATCCTGAAAGAAAAATGCTTTTAAAAGATTCTTGAGATGATTTGGCATCATTTTTTCACAGAAGTTTTTTTAAAACTTTAATGGTTTCAGGGATAACATTTATACGGCATAAAACGGCTTTTATTTACAATTTAATCTGTCTTATCTGATGCAAAGAAAAGGTAGAAAAGTAGTTGTATTTCTTTAACAAGAACTGACTAAATAACTGACTAAAATATTTTTAGTATACTCGTAACAACAGTTATTTTACTAAACGGACTTACAATTATTATTCTTTTATATCTCATGCTTATGAAAATTAATATTTGAGGTTGTGAGAGGTTAAAATTCCTCATTGTCAACAAATATATAGATTGATAGTCTGATTTCAAATCTGCCTGCAATCTGATTGATTTTTATTCTAGTCTGGATTAAGATGTCAATTTGTTAAACATACTTATTTTGATACAAATAAAATACATTTTAACAGGGTTTAGGGCTTGGAAGCAGCAATGAATGAAAACGTTTCTTTTTATGATGAATATGTAGTACAAATTTTCTGGTTGCTCAAAGAAATTCCTTTTGTATTAAAAATTTATATTATAAAGTAAAAACAGCCCACTAATAACGCTAAGATGCTATTGACGGTACAACGTCTGACCAATAAATTTCGCAATTTACGGCGATTTTTTTTAGTCCTAAACATAGCTCATTTCAACTTTTGCACCGTTGAATCGGGAAAAAAGATCTTTCAAAAGCAGTTTGTTTGAAAATGGTGCGTCAATTTACTGATTTCTTCTGTGTGCGTGTGGGATTTAGTTTTTATTTAATATTTGAATTGTTTTTTAATCTGTCTCTACTGCATGTAGCAGGTCTATGAGATTCAGGGCTTCTACATTAGGTGACAAAAAAAAAAGCACTTTTTATGATTTTTTTGTAAGACAACTGCATGATGGATCTTTTTGAAATCTTAACAGTTTATTGAACATACCTTAAGGGGTCTGGTGACTCAGCTTCCGATTTCCCCTCACTAATGTAAAGTCTATGGGCATTACATGCATGCAATATATTTCTAAAGTATAGACTTAATTTTATAGGAAGTGTTAAGATCTTTCTCACAGTTCACCCGCTTTAAACACATAAATTAATAAATTTAGCATAGATTTTAGAAATATTTTGAAAACTAAAAAAAAAACTAAAAAAAAAAAAAAAAAACATCCATTAAGTACACAGAAAAAAGATGTTAAAAATATGAATTTCCAGATAAGATATTTTAAATATACGAATGCATCAAAAGTCCATGGACTTAAAATTACGGAGGAGAATTCCGAAGCTGAGTGACCAGGCCCCTTAGGGTATATACAAGTATTTTTTTATTGGATTTTGTTGCTTCTACTCTAAGTTATAGACATGTTCAGTATCTATGTTCAGCTGCTTTGGAAAATTTTGTCTGGATGGTAGGCATGATAGTGCCTTCTAGAATTTTCTGAAACACAAAAATAATTTTTTCATAAACTTCGTGAATGTAGCTTCTAATTAAATTAAAGGAACCCATGAATTTATTAAAAAAAGTTATAAATACTTTCTGTTTTTTAAACATATATTCAATATAAAAAGCCCTAATCCTGAAAGAAAGTGCTTTTGAAAGATTCTTGAGATGATTTGGCAATTTTTTTTATTTTTTTTTATTTTTTATTTTTTTTTTATTTTTAACTTTAATGGTTTCAAGGATAAAACGCTTAGGACATAAAACGCTTTTACTTACAATCTAATCTGTCTTATCTGATATAAAAAAAAGTTAGATAACTAGTTGTACTTCTTTAACAAGGATATTTAACTGACTGAAATATTTTTAGTATAACCGTAACAATAGTTATTTTACTAAACGGAATTAGGAATATTATTCTTTTATATCTCATGTTTATGAAAATTAATATTTGAGGTTATGAGATGTTAAAATTCCTAATTTTCAATAAATATATAGATTGACAGTCTAATTTGAACTCCGCCTGCAATCTGATTAATTTTTATTCTAGTCTGGATTAAGATGCCAATTTGTTAAACATACATATTTTGTTGCAAACAAAATATATCTTAACATGGTTTAGTACTTCACAGCAGCAATGAAAACGTTTCCTTGTATGATGAATATGTAGTACAAATTTTCTGGTTGCTCAAAGAAAATTCCTTTTGTATTAAAAATTTATATTATAAAGTAAAATCAGACCACTAATAACGGTAACATGCTATTGATGGTGGCAACTGTTGACCAATGCATTTCGTATTTTACGGCGATTATTTTAGCTCTAAACATAGCACATTTCAATTTTTATACCGTCGAATTGGGAAAAAAAGATCTTTCAAGTGTAATTTGTTTGAAAATGGTGCGTCAATTTACTAATTTTTTCTATGTGCGTGTTTTTTTTTTTAAATTTAAAGTTTGAATTGTTTTTTTAATCTATCTCTACTGCATGTAGCAGGTTTATGAGATTAAGGGTAGCTTCTACATTAGGAGACAAGAAAAATCACTTTTTTATGATTTTTTTGTAAGACAACTGCATGATGGATCTTATTGAAATTTTAACCGTTTAATTTTAACAATTTTAAAGTACATATATTAAGATATACACAAGAATTTTTTAATTAGATTTTGTTTCTTCTGCTCTAAGTTATATCCAATTATATTCAATTACTTTGGAAAATTTCATCTGAACGGTGGGCATCATAGCGCCTTGTAGAATTATCTGAAACATAAAATAATTTTTTTTTTTCGTAAACTTTGCGAGTATAGCTTCTAGTTAAATTAAAGTAACCCATAAATTTATTAAACAAAAGTTATGTAATGACGGATTAAAAAATTTATTACTGCAAAAACATTAATTATATTTCATTTCAGTGATAGCAGTCATTACTGCATAGGTGTCGAAAATTCCTTCCACAAACAAAATTTAAGCACAATATATATTTACAGGTTTTAAAATATTGCTATAATGGCAAAAACTAATTCTGATAAATGCTAAACATTCTTCATTTGTAGAAAGAAATGAAATTATATAACGCTCTAAATTGTTTTATAGATTGTTGCACATTCCATCAATTAAAAATTCTGATTGTTTTGAGTAAAGAAAACGATTACATTAAAGCTTCATATATTCCTTTAATTTGTATCATATTTCAGCTGTATGCAAAATTTAAAATATGAATAATTTTATTTTTGCTTATTGATACATAACTACTTTACGAAAAGAAATTAGCATTACATATACAATCTGAAATGTATTAATATAGCAAAACAAAACGAAAAACACAGTAGTTCGTAAACAATAAAAACGTAAAGCAAAGAATCATTAAAAAATTAATTGCTAAAACAATGAATTATTTTTGTCTGCCTTTTATAATAAGAGTACAGTATTTTAAAATATGATTTTCTCTTTACAAAAGCTTTAAAGTGGAATTCCCTCTGCTTAGCTTTGTTGATTTTTTTTAAATGATTGTAGATATTTTTTCTACAATTATGTATTCTAATTAAAGTTATATTAAAGTTATTAAAACATAGAAGCAGAATACATAACATACTTTTCCTAGATTTATATAAAGTTCTTTTTACAGATGTTAGTGTCACCAAGTAGTTATTTTCTGTCCATTAGAATACATTTTAGATTATAGCTTCTTGGATACCAAATATTTTCAGATTTTATCACTTAACTGAATATACAGTGTGTCCACGTATAACCTGACCGACCTTTATTTTCGAAATCGTTGGTCCTAGATGCGTACTTCCAATTACAAAAATGGTTTAAATAAAGTAAAGAATTATTTTTAAAGCGATTTGGGTCAAGAAAGATATTTATTAAAAATTACGAAATTTAAATTTTTATACGATCCCCCGGTGCTATAAGTGATATTTACTAAAACATTACTGTTGTAACGCGCGCCTCCCGTTTCAAATAATAGACTTTACCGGCAGTCACGTGACCGGTTTGCGTGAGCTCTGCCGAATAAGAAATGCTGTTAGTTCGATAGAGTTCTGTTCTGATTTGAGTTGTGGAAACATGTAGAAAGTTATTAGCACCAGTTATTATTTTGTGTATACATGTTATGTGCCGTTCTATTTGTGATGTGCCGTCTTACCAAGATTAAATAAAAAATATTTAAAAAGCTACCCCGAGAAGTTGTTATCTTGAAATAAGATGAAATTTCTGTTTGATTTGAATTTGAGCTAGCCCGACAATTGGCTACCCAACGTTTGGCCCGAAACCGAGTGAAAATATTCTCAATGTGATTTCTTGATTCTTCGAAAGCAAGTGATATAGCAATATATTTTTTAATTCAGAAACGTTTTGATAAAGTGTGGTTTTCAACTAGCATGCAGAAAAAAATGGTGCGACCGGTCGTCGTTTGCGTCTGAAATATGCTCCTAAAATTCTACAGATTAATTCGTCGTCGAACTGCGAAATATGTTCTGAAATATTCTACAGATTTGTTTCTTTGCGTTTGCCATTTTAATTCATAGTCTTTCCGCCATATAATGTGTGTGTTCTTATTTTTTTCAAAGTTGTCAAGTTCTACAAATTATTTCGTTAATGTCCTAAGAAAATTCTAGGACATTTGTGTTTTAAAAAATCTTTCAATTCATTTGTTATTTCAACAATGCCTACAGTATTTATGCCTGCAGTAATGCCTGCAGTATGTGTGCAATGATTTATGGAGTAAAAGAAGAGATATTTTGATTTTAAAAATACACAAATTCTGTAAAATGATATTAAATTTCTAATGACAGCATATTACAAGAGAACAATCTGTTTAATCAATATCCAAAATTTCATGTTTATACATAATGAGGTCTTGAAGATAGACTAATTCAAATTTTGATTTTTTTCGTTAAATTTCATCGCGTTTAAAAGGTACAAGACCCCTTAAACTGTACATTATGACGCCTTTTTTTGCTATAAATTTTAGAATGTCAGGGTTTTCTACAAGGATATTCAAAGGCAGGGCAGAATCTTCTTAAAATGCATTATTTTACCTTTAATTTGGTACCAGTGTCATTCCGTAAATCGATGACGCAAAGTGACACCAAAAAGTTTTATTGGCGCCCACTGCTGCTCATATTGTACCAAGGAATGTCGTGCAGACCAGTCATTCCTTAATATACTATTAATAATCCTGTCCTACATCTGGATTTCATCTCGTAACTCGATGACGTGTTAAAACCGCCAAAATTAAGAATGGACGCCGCTATGTTCATCTCGTACTAAGGTATGACGAGGCAGACTGAAATATTCTTCTTGTACTGAAATGTGCCTTTAATGTGCCAAAATTTCAAGCTGTTATTAGATGACTTGATTATAAAGTCAAAATTAAGAATTGGCACAAACATGACATTAATGGATTGTACATCTTAACGTATTTTTTTGTTATAAATTGTAGTCTGCCGAGGGTTTCTACCAGGATATTCGCAGCAGACCAAAATGTTCCTAAAATACTTTATTTTTTCTCTAATTTGGCACTAGTTTCATCCCGTAACTCGATGACGTGATAGTGACGACAAAATGACGAATTGGCGAATTGGTCGCGAGTACTTCGCGACATTATGAAGCGTAATATTTACGACTTTGCAGCTTCGTTTACAGCCAAGTGTTCAACATCTTAATACTTAATAAATTATAAGCTTTCATTACTTTTGAAGTGCATCGACTTGTAATGATCCAAAATGAATTATCAAATTATTTTAATATGTCACCTAGTCAAATGGTCTTCAAGCACACGAAAATGGTAGGACACAAAATTTAGTGAATATTGTTAGAGCCTTTTTTAGATAAAACTTGCATGCACACACACACAGAGAGAGAGACGAGATTTGAGCACATTATAGTATATGATATTATAGATTTTGTGGACGACCACATACTTACAGCATATTTTTTTTATATTAAAGCAGCGACTTTTATGTATGTAAAGTCTATCAATGTTACCATGTAGACTAATGTAAACGACACTTATTCTTATTCAGTTACTAATAACGCATGAATCCAACTTTTAAAATGTGTACAAAAGTTTTGCATTTTAAAATATATATATATTTTTTTTTATTTGACCGCAAATAGATATTATTTACATTCAATCGATGCTTGTATAAAAAGAAAAATTACATGAAAAAAGTATAAATTACGTAATTTCTTCTTTAATCATATTCATGGAAAATTAGAGATACATTTTATCCAAATGATCTTCATGATTCTTTGTTATATATCTTCATGCATATCACCAAGTCTTATTGCAAAAGTAAAATTTAAGCGCAATTTAGATGACACTTTCTACGGTATTTATTGTAAATATTTTAATATCTATTGCTTATTCTGTAAACTCATAATAGCACTCAATCTGTTGTTAAAATTATTTTTTAGGTGTTTAAATAAATCTCTAAAAACATTTGAATTTTTTATGTAAAGAAATATAAGATACGAATTATTTTTTAGGTGTTTAAATAAATCTCTAAAAACATTTGAATTTTTTATGTAAAGAAATATAAGATACGAATTTCAACGGGTAATTTGTTTGTTTACATAGGATTTAGCTTTTTTATGTACATAGGATTAGTTATCGAGTGCAAGAATAAATATTTCTTAGCAAATATACATATTGTAATTGGTAAAACATACATTTTAAGGTTGTTTGGGTTTACTGAAAGGAACTATTTAAAATGGGTATTATATTTTATGTGTATACACTAATTGTTTTTAACTCATATTTTCAGAAACTTAAGCTTTTTTTGTTGTAAGGAATTCAGAATATGTTTATTTAAATGAATGTCGAAGAGTGTCAGAAAAGTTTAACAAAAGTGCAGTTAAAAATAGCTTTGTTTGCGCATTATTCAAAATACTAAAGATAATTTAAATTTCTAAACAATATATTCAAAATTCTTATTATGAATGCGCCTCTAAATTTTAAAATAGAAATAGGTAAACTGAATAAATTACTGTTTTAAAAATTTTTGTCTCGCAAAATAAAATTCAAAACTATAATTGTAAACATTTCGTGCCTTCTTTCAAAATGTTAAATGAACTATGTCGAATTAATTGTGAATTTGAAAAACATTGTGAAAACTCATACTTACAAATTATTTTTTCGACCTTTGATTCACGAAAGGAATTTCTATTAAGATAAATGCGCCGTCATAAATGTTTTGAATTTTATTCAATGTATATCTTTAAATATACTGCAATATGGATTTCTCAGAAGGAATTCAATTATTTTTAATAAATTTTGAACGTCTTATTCTATTTCAAGGATTGTCTTTCGGCAGCTAAAAAAAGGGAATTAAAAAATATTAAAAAATAAGTGTAAATCAATTGAAGACAAGTAATAATTTTGAAAACTGGACTATTATTTAAATTAATGATTTTCGTAATAATTTTTTTCATTTTCTTTACATTTGTTTAACTAAATTCTTCTTCATTTCAAGGAGTTTTCAAGTTTATTAAAAGAGTTCTGATCTTTTAGTTATTTACAATTGAATTATTAGTTATTTACAAATAAAAACCAATCTGATAAATTATTTACATGAAATATTCTATAATTTCTTAAACACAAGATCTTCTAGATATGTATTAAAAATTACTCTTATTGTCATTTTTTGGTAAGAAGACTAAAACCGAAAAATAAACGATAAAAATTATTGAAATTTAGAAAAAAAAATTGATTACGATTAGGAGGGAATCAATGTTGTATGAGAATTTCCAAAAAGAATTGAAGATATCAAAGTCAAAAGTCCAATCTGGGAAGGCTCTACTAACTGAGCTGTAAAGACGGCTTGCAAAATTCGCTTACATTTTCCCGTAGTGTTTATATAACTGATTATAATAACATGTGATAGAATTTAATCAGGCATTTTCCTCAAGTTAGCTGATGTTGCAAAGCATTGCAGCGTGAAGAAAAGTCCTCAGTTTTTATACTATTGGCTCGGTTACGAAAATTTAGTTGTAATTACAGCTCTACCTCAATACTGGGTAATTTATCATTACACTTTTGTATCTTCCAATTTGCGTATAATACATGGAGTAATTATCTTCTCACGTGTAGTATGTTTTCATCTGGTGCAATTCACGATATTAAGGCTGGCAAATTGCTTCAGCCGAGTTCGTTTAAGCAGCTCATTTGGGAATCCAATGGCGCGTGAAGCTAATTTTCTATGTACATGAAGTGGAATAGATATTTTATTCCTTATTAGAAACATTTTGATCAACTTTTTAGTGTCCATATTTTGCGGGATGACATGAACTAAACTACAGACGAACAGTCACTGAATACTGTCATACCAGTTCGTCTGAAAAAGTTAATTGGAAGAGTAATGAGATATGATGCATGTTTCGTAGAAAAAATAATCAATATGCATGCGAATTCTTTCAGGCCGATTTATCTGGATAGATAAGTTAGCAAAGAATTGGCATATGAATTCAAGGTTATACGAGGGTGATTCAATAATTATTGTCCCTAGAGTATATAAAATATTTGTACTGCGATGGTTGTTGTGGAATATTGATGCCTAATGTCTCAGATGCCTATATGCTGAATTTTAGAACCGTAGCTACTATATTCACATAGTTCTGGAGGGAGGAAATAAAGGCGGGGATGGAGGTGAAAGGCCGATTTTTAGCTTATGTGGGATTTGTGACAGTGGATGAGACGTAAGTACTGTCGTTTGAACTCGGATCATAGTGATACACTACATATCATCCACTGTTACAAATGTAGCCTTATAAGCTGCAAACCAGCATTTCACCCTCACCACCTCCTTGAAACCTCCCCCAAAAATATATCTTTAAAACTTCACCCCTCCCTCCAAAAATATGTTAATATAGCAGCTACTGTTCTGAAATAGAACATATAGGCATATAAGAGACTGGGCTTCGATATTCCACATCATCCATCGCAGTACAAATATTTTATATACATTACGGACAATAATTATTGAACCACCCACGTACGTTCAAATAACTTTCGCTCTGTTCCAAAAACTTCCTTCATGTGTGACCTCCTTTTACGTATTCAATAATTTATCGTTCTAATTTTATGCCGTTGTGTTTGCGTATAATTATCCATGATGAAGTTTTTTTTATGTAGTGTTATTTGTTCATATAGAATGAAAGATGTTTGCCGGACAGGTGATACGAACATGTCATTTATTACTGTCATACCAGTTCGTCGGGAAAATTTAATTAGTAGTGTAATGGGATGTGAAGTCAATATCCTAGATTTAAACACTCTTTTGAATACATTCTACGCTATTGGGAACTTTTTATTTACTTTTGTCCTCCAATTTATTTTTCAATAGTTTATGGTTGAACTTTAACGTCTTGATATTTAAGACCAGAAATTTCATGAGGAATGCAGTAATCTCCGTATATCGCTGATAGGATCAAAAGTATAGCATGAGAAGTAACATCGGTGTTGAAAAAATCTGGGGGAGGGGGTGTCTTTTTTCGGATTGCTTTATTGCTGCTATTTTTTAAATTAGTTGAATTCGCTTTTTATTTTATTATTTAATAAAATAAATTATTCCGAGTCAAAAAAATTGGAAACAATAAAGAAATATGTTTATAAAAAAAATGAGCTCCAAAGTGGCAACACTGAAAGGCATGACTGCAAACGTATTTTACAAATTTTAAGGAGATCTTGGTAACTTGCCTCTTTTGACTATGTGATTTATTTTACTTTATATTATTTTAAATGATGCTAAAATTATACAAATATCTTCTATGAAACAGTTAACCCTGTAATATAAAGTGATATGGCTAATATTGAACAGTTTGATCAAGTGTGGGTTTTATGAAAAACGTTGTAAAATACGTTGTTTAAAGAATATACAAATTACTGGTATTTAGGTATGTAGAAGTGTAACTGGATTAGATGGAAAATTTCTGAATTTCGATATTAACATTTTAACTGTGATGGTAATTTTTTAACGCGTATCTTTCTAAACAAAAATGTAGGGGAAGCATTCACGTGTGAGTTACAAAGTGAATCGGAAGATGCCTTCTTCAATTTGAGCGTTTTGATCTCGAGCGTTATAGAAAAATACAATAATGTCATCTTTGAAGTTTCAATTGAGCGTAGCGTTAAGTATGGTATTAAGTCAAATAGTCACTATATGAAGCGAGGCTTCTCCTTAGATAGTTTCCCCTATTGATAATTTGTGCAAAAAAGCAGTTCGATGTAAAATTTTTGTTCCTCTAAAAGTGATAAGATTTGCCTTATAAAGAATGATATAATGTTTATAGAACTTCTTTACTTTTTAGATTGTAAATGCCAAGTATGTATGTATGCCTCTTTGTTTCAGCGAGCAATTCAGAACATTCTGTTCTAATCATCATTGAAGTTTGAACGGTGTGGTCTAAAGCAATTCTGAAAGTATGAGGACTTCTTGCGAGTCTTATCTTAGTGGTGACAGGAATTTGGATTAATTAATATCCTTTATATTTAAAAAACAAATAACGGCATCTTAAACTTAATAAATTAATATTGTTTCCTATATTAAACTACTATTCATTTCTCATTTATATCTTTATGATTTAAAAAGAGGAATAGTAGTAAAAGGAACGTTGAATAACGTAGAATTTCCATGCTTACTTGTATTTATTTGATACGTATCCCTTTTTTATGAAATAATGAACAAATTTCTTAAATTAAAAACGCCCCGATAACTTTCTGTTACACCAACAAACACGTTAAACAAGAATAAAATTAATACATATGTGAAATAGTAATTTTTATTTCGCTTTTGTATTATATTTGTATATGATCACATTATACGCAATACATCTTTAAGAACAAATTAAAATTTCGCTCTATTTTCACGAGGAATTGTCCACAGTGGAAAATGTAATGTCCAATGACTTAAAATAGTTGAATCTACAGGCACTTGTCTTTTTTATAATGCAATGACATGACTGAGAATACCGGTTTGTTCAATATTACAAAGTTCAACATTCGTAATTTAAGAGGTCGCAGGATTCTTAAAGCTTCAAAATTTTCGAAATTTAAAAGTTTTTATAAGTTAAATTCCTATCATTCCTGAATAATTTGATATATTTTTTTCTTTAAATACCCATTAGATAGATGTTATGGCGTTTCCAAAACTTTGAAGTCATTTTTCTAAAAATGACGTTTTTCAGCATAGCGCGCATATCTCAAAAACTTTTCAATATTTTTTCTTAGAATTTTCAAAATTTATGTTTCATGTAAATCTGTTTATACAAAATTTAAAATTTCCTTTTTATTGTTCAAAAAAAATATTATTTCATGTGATTACATTCAAGTCTCCCTATAACGGAACTCCATACGTCGAATTTCTCTATATATTGAATTTTTAGTAGGAACGGTCCCCTTTTCCCATGATCTCATTAAAAACAGATAAAATATTCTTTATTTATTCAGATGAAAAAAAAAGCTTTCAAATCACATGGAATCAATTTTCCATTACAGATTCCTGATTTATCGTCAAGTGCTATCGTCCAGTACTTTTCTATCTTTCCTTTTCTTTATATCCAACGAATTCATCTTCCCCCCCCCCTCCCACACATCTTACAACATCCTTCTTAAAACAATGTCGATTGAATTGTTACACATATAAGAACGTGATCAGAGAGGTAATCGAAGTTTAAGGTCTACGAGATCGAAGATCATTCAGAAGGTTAAATTTGAAAAATAAACTTTATTTTAGTCAAGCACAACAAGTCGATATTCGTAATATTCACTGCTAGAAAGCTCCCGAGATCCATAACATGTGACCTGATGCACTCCACGAAAAAGCTGACAGGAAAGAACACGCAAGAATGCTATTGGTCGAATGGAAAATTCTCCCTCGACAGCTGCAGTCGCGAGAGCAAATCACTGCCATCATTTAGAACACGTTTTCATCTGTCCAAACTAAAATTAATGTTTCTGGTTTCTGGCTTTCTTTAGTGTGAAATATTCACAAAACTTAATCTAGTGAGTTTTTTTTACTGCTTCTGCAAA
This sequence comes from Maratus speciosus, assembly GCA_963932465.1. Classification (NCBI taxonomy): domain Eukaryota; kingdom Metazoa; phylum Arthropoda; class Arachnida; order Araneae; family Salticidae; genus Maratus; species Maratus speciosus. Next base: position 424,107,060 of record OZ010791.1, read on the forward strand.
AAAATGTCTCCTAGGAACTTCATAATTCTCTGTGATAAAGTGAAGATTTTGAAAGAAATCGATAAGGGATTAGAAAAAAAAAAAGATGTGGCAAAAAAGCTTGAATTCCGGCAAGCACTCTGTCAACAATCATAAAAAGTAGAGAGTCAATCACCGAGCAGAATTCAGATCTTGGTTCGGCGCAAAAAGAAAGAGGTCGTGCCAATGTGAGGACTTAGACGAAGCAATGTTTAAGTGGATTAAAAGGATAAGGGACCGGAACCTACCCCTTTCGAGACCATTGATTTTCGAATAGGCTCTAAAATATTCTTCATATCTTGGGCACTCTGACATCCAAGCCAGCATTGGTTGGCTAGAAAAGTTAAAAAAGAGACATGGGTTATTCCAGAAAACTATCTGCAGTGAAAGTGCGGATGCTCCGGTGACAACATGCGAGAACTGGAGTCTTAAATTAGCAGAAATTCTAAAAGAATTTACTCCTGAGAACATTTTCAATATTGAGGAAATAGTTCTATTTTACAAGTGTCTGCCAAACAAGACTCTGGTGTTTAAAGAAGATAAACGTTTTGGCGGCAAACCAAAGATTACTATTCTGGTGTGTGCTAACATGAAAGGTAAATAAAAATTAAAGATGCTAGTCATTGGAAAAACAAATCTCCTCGGTGTTTTAAAGGCGTGAAGTCCTTAGACGTGGACTATGATTTTAATAAAAAGTCCTAGATGACCACTGAAATTTTTGAGAAATGGTTAAAAGCACTTAACAATTAAATGAGAAAACAACGCCGAAAATTTGCTTTGATTATTGATAACTGTCCAGCTCGCTCACAAACTGTTGAGAAAAACTGCAAAATGTTCAAGCTATTTTTTTACCACCCAATTGCATATCAAAAATGCAGCCCATGGACTTGGGAATAATAAATAATCTAAAGGTGCATTATAAGAAAAGAATTCTTAAAGAACTGATCATAGCTACTAAAATGAATTATTCCCCCCAAGACATCATTAGTCTTATAAAGTGTATTCAGAACTTTATAAAGCTCGGAGATTTGATGTAATTTAAAAACCAATTTACAATTACTTTAAAACGGCCGGATTTTCTAAACTGTAGACTAATGCGGATTCTGAGAACGAAGAAGATGTGGGTGTAGGAGACTTAAAAGAGAAATGAAAATTAATTAAGGATCGCGAAAATGTTGAAGAAAATATGTTACTCTCTCTGATTTTTTGGAAGTAGATGACAGTCTCACTATTGCGCAGTATCTTACTGACATTGATATTTTAAGCAGCGTTACGAACAGTGATGGTGAGAGTGACAATGAGCATGAAAACAAAAAAATACAACAAGAGAAAAACAATCTCGCAGTGAAATGATGAGTTCTTTTGATCTTATAAGGAGAGGACTTTAAATGAAGGAAGATGTTCCCGATACAATTTTTCATTCCTTGCTAAAGTGAGAAAAAATTTTCGAGAGTGCAACAATTTTGAAATCAAAAAAGCGAAAAATTACTGAATTCTTCGTCTAAAGTTTTTCTTATTTGATTTTTCTTATGCTTCAAATAATTGTCTCTTCTCTTTTTTGAAAGAGTTTAAATAATTAAGAAATACAATATTAGGTTAATATTTACAGTTAAGCATTTCAAATTTGTAATTAAACACGTTAAAAAATTTTTGTTCAAAATTTACACATTAAATAGGAATTTCTACTCATTCTCTATATATAGAATTTCTCTATATAACGAATTTTTTACTGGAACAATGGATTTCGTTATATAGATACTCGACTGTATACTATTGAAATTTTTTAAATTTTGTGTTACTTATATACAACTTTATATTAAAAATATAAAAATTCTTTAAATACAAATTTATTTACATTCAGAGTAATTATTGTAATTTGAAGTATAATTCGGCACCAAAATTTTCATTCTAGTTTCAAAATTTATTTTGCAGTCCTACTAGCTGTCATCCCAATTTTCTGCTCGACATATCATCGGTACCATGTCAAACTATCCAATGTGAAAATAGCCACTTAGGAGGGCTAAAAAACTGTTTTAATTGTGGATTCAAAATCAGCGCCAAGCAGCAGTAAGCAATTATTATATTTTTCGGGTGCTGTTTTATATCATGTTTAAGCATGCTGTTGAGATAAATCATTTGAATAATTTTACACACCAAAAAATCACATTGGATAGTTTGTTATGGTCTGCTTATTTGTACGTCTTCAGCTTCGTTGAACTTTTCAGCTTCAAACTATCCAATGTGGCACATTGGATGCAGTGTGCCACATTTGGATCCAATGTGCCACATTGGATAGTTCGACTTTTAAAAATTTTGTGCTTTTCCAAGTTTCGCCATTCCACAGTTGCGAATATTCGATATTGGATAGTTTTACTTAAAAAAAAAATTGTGCTTTTCCCAGATTCGCTGATTCATAGTTGCAAATGTGTCATATTCAATAGTCTAATTTGTAAAAATATTGGTACTTACATGTCCAATATCTCTTAAGAATTTTTTTAAATAATTGTAATCACACTATACAGTAAATTAATAAAGAAAAAAAAATTAAACATTCTGTTAATTTTATAAAATATAAGAAAACAAAAATATCTCAAATAATGGGGTGGGCAACAGCAGGCACTTTATACCCGTAATTATAAATAGTAATCTACGCGCTATTTATTCTAAGAAACTCATGGAACGCTTTCTACCACTATTTTCGAATAGAAATCTTTGTATTATTGAATGTCCCATTAAAAAATGTTAGAATAAATGACGCTGAAGAAAATTTGGAAGAAATTTATTATAGGCTCTTTTAATAAAATAATGGCAAAGTTCTCCGGAACGTAGGGAATAATAAAGGGGTAATCACTTGTTTCAAGACTTTCTTGACCGTTAAAAAGTTTTTATGACTTTTAGTTTACCTTTCTGTCGTTTCACCGTGCTCTAACTCTCATAAATATAATCGGATTGTCATATAACTTATTTATGTTTTTGACGTTTACTATGGCATGTCCGGTATTGAAAACGGAGCGTGTAGCATTTATGGGTCTTTTACAGGGACACTCAAAAGAATCCCGTTACATTACGGTTAATGGGGAAAGAAACGTTTGTGGATAAGTTTAATTATATTACGATATTTCCAACATAATAAAATTTATATACGTTATTGAGGTGCACAGCAACATGCCTACGTTAGAATATGACGTGTACGGCAGTTATCGCTCATTTACAGGGATACACAAAAGATTTCGGTTAAATGCTGAAAATGCGTTTTATATTATGGTATGCATTTTAAAACTATGTGCCTAGTGCGTGGTATGTAGAAATTCTATAAATTGTATACAGGAGTACCTGAAATAATTCGTTAGCATTGCTAAGTATGAATCTGAACTTCTTAAACGTAGTTTTTAATTCTGTTATAAGTTGAACTATAGTTAGTATATGAGATGTTTGTGGAATACAAATAAAATCATATACAGAGCACAGAATCATATACATTCAAAAACTAGAAACATGGTCAATTATGGATGATAACTTCTGGAAGTATCATTTCAATAGTTTTAAGCGTCTTTTAGCTTGCATTAAAATTTTAGCTTATTATGTGGCATGTATAAAAATCTGTAGGTAATACTCAGGGTTGTACAAAATAATTCAGTTATACTCGTCTATTGGTAGAAATTACAGAATATGAATTTTCAACCTATTATACTTTTTATCACTTTCCAACAAGGTTGAAAAGTGTTTATGAATTCGGTTTGTCTGTCTACGCTCTAACTCACGGAAATATACTCGTGTTTAAATGCAATTGTAAAATGTTAATGGTGTTTACAGTCGCATGTTCGTTCGGTATTGCATATGAAGTGTGTAACATGAATGGTTCATTTAAAGGGCACTCAAAAGATTTCTATTACATTATGGTATATAGGAAAAATCGTTTGAAGAGTATTTTGACATTACGCTATTTCAACTATATTAAAACTGATATAAATCACTAAATTTCATTACATGAAGATTACGATAAATAAAGCATGCATTCATAGCATTTGTTGTTCGTTTATAGCGATACATAAAAGAGATGGGTTAAGTTCTGCCTTAGAGCAATAATTGATGAAAGTGCATTTTTTAATTTCGGTATGCGCTTTTAAATTTAACTTTTTTTTTTTTGCATGTTGTATAAAAATTCTGTACCTCATATACAGAGTTGTACGAAAGAATTCACTTAAAAACAATTACCATGTACAGACAGAAAATGAACTCGAATCAGTTTGTGAGCCCTTGTAAATGATTTTATTAATATAAATTTTAATATAATCTAGATAGAATGCGACAATTTAGTTTAATTAGAAAACGCGTAACGCAATTTATACTTTCGAACTTATGCAATTTCCGCACATAAACGGAAATATACTCAAACTTTTTGTATAGCCATTTATATTATCTACAGATTTTTATGCATGTTATATAATATGGTAAATTAATTCAGGCAAAAGATTGTTATAAACACACTTCCAGAAATTACCAGTCATAGCCGTCAATGCTTTCAGTTCCTTGCGTAGCCCTGCACATTAAAATTTTCTACTAACATATTTCAGTATCATAAAAAGAAATAAAAGACCGAAATTGTATAACTCAATTAAAACCCTCCTCTAAGAAATTCACGCCCATATAAAATAATCGTTACGAATTCTTTTGCATAGCCCTGTATATGATCTGTTGACTTTATACATACCACGTAATATTCAAATGGTTAAAAACTCATGCTATTATTGAAAACACACTTCAAACAACTATCGCTAATAGACAGCAGTGTAACAGATTTTTTGTGTGTGTGTCCCTGTAAATTAACGATAACTGTTACACATGTCGTATTCTGCAGTATGCAACTTGTAATATAAATCAATTTAGGATGTGAATTTCACTTTATTGGGAATATTTTAACATTATTAAAATATGTTTCAAACATTGTTTTTTACTACAAACCATTATACAACAAAATTATTTTGTATGGACCTGTAAATAATAATAAATGGCTTGTTCACCACATTCTACATAAAACATGTTTTAATACACTTGATAAATCCATGTTAATTTCATTATGTTTTAAATATCATAACACCATTAAAGACGACGCTCTTTTTCCCTGTTGAGTGTAGTGTAACGGGATTCTTTTAAGTGTACCTGTAAATGAATTAAAAATTATCACCTTCAATTAACAATAGAAAACATATGCTATATAGTAAACATTTTCGTAGTCACATGTTTCAATAACGTTAAATTTCAATCGATAAATAAAACAGTTTTTGTATTTCTGATAAAGAGTCTATTTTCATATTGGATAATTTGACATGGTACGGATGTTTAGAAAAAGAAAAAAAATCCAAACATTTGGGACAAGGGATCGAATATGCCATATTGGATAGTTTGACATTGTAAATTTTAGAAAAGTTGCATTGTGGATACTTTGATACATTCATTATCTAAGTTTCTAATCAAGCTAGAAACGTGACGATTTTGATTACTACGTATCATGCACAGTACAACAAAATGGCACAAAATATGAAAAATGCAATTTTTCACATTGGATATTTTGACATGGTAGCGAAGATATGTCTGCCAGTTTGAATCCCCTTATAAATATTAATTTTGAATCTTGTAATTTTTTAAATATATAAAATGGAAGAAAATACTTATATCTTTCATAGGTGTAAAATTTTTATAGTCATAGCTGTTTTAAGACTTTAAATGTCAAAAATGGTATATTTTTTCTGTTTTCTTCTTTTTCTTAAGGTAGTCTTTAGACCCCTTAAGATAAATGAAGATGTTTGCTAACAAATTATTATAGTAGTTTATTTTGTTGAATTTGTTTTTTAAATAAAATTTTGTAATGCGAGGAATTTTGAAAGAAATGACAAGTTACTCGTGATTTATAAATGATGGTTACTATTTTTTTATGCTTTCACTCTAAAGTTCGTGCATCTAACAACAACAATTATGTATTTTAAGAAATAAAATCTCCAACCAAGGAATGCTTAGCGAAAATGTTTGCTAAAAGTTAATAACAGAACTGTATTTTGAAAGCGTTTTAATCGCATATTCAGTCATTCTCATATTTCATAGAAAATTGCTTATGAAATGAATTAAATAAAATCTAAAATTTAAAATAAAAGAAATAAATAATAATTTTTATATTTACCCATCCATGCATAATAAAGCGAAAATCAGTTGAACACTCATGCAGAAATAGAATATTTTGTTAAGCATTTTACTAAACAATTTTTTTTATAAATCTCAAACAACATCGAACACATTCATATTAAAATTTTGCATATGTTTTCGTTATATATAATAAATATTTTAGATAAAATTCCCCTTTCTACTCAAAAATAATTTCCCACCGTTTGAATTAAACAATGTCTAATTTAATTCAATAGAATAGTATTGCATTAGTTTAAAATATAAACCAGCCTCACGGGAGTCAAACTTAAAGGCATTTCTTTGTGAAACTAGTAAAATTTAAATTGACTCAGAGGAATTTCAATTTCACAAAAGTTAGGAATATTCTACTCAATGTTTTCATTGAATTTTAAATTTTCCAACGTGTAAAATATTCCGTTTCTCTCTAAAACACTGTGCGATGCTTACTGTTTAGTTTCATTGTTACGAACAAAAAATTGAATAATTTTAGCTGTAAAAGTTTATTTATATTTTGTATATTATCTTCTGAATAATAGATTAAATCTTGTTCATGTTTTAAACAATTTAGTTTTAAATTAAGGCATTAAATTTTTAGTATATTTTTAAAATTTGTTTTCAAAAAAATGTTCAGTGAAGTCATTAATTTATTAAAAAAATCAGATTTCATTTCAGTGAATTATCATGCAGCATTTTTTATATTTCAAAGGATGGGATGCGATATACACTGGTGTCCAAAATTAAGGATCAGTCACAAGATGCTAATTTTTAAGTAAGCGAATACTCAAAACGGAATAATATAATTCAAACAATTACTATCCCTAGAGCCCAGGTAGTCCATATAGCATCTCATTCATGTCACGCATGGTCACAAGTAATACAGTCACTACGGTGAAACAAAAAATAGGAAATCCCACACATCTCATTATGAGTCTCAAATGATCACTATATGTGACTCCACTGAGATGCCAATGTGACTTCTGCTTTGTGATGAGTCACCAGGTGACTTTACAATTTGACTATTTACAATTTGACTATTTGACTGACTATTTACATTGTGGCTCTCGTGTGACTGTCATTTTTAGGCACAATTTCAAAGTTATCATGAACGTTGCATTATGATAAGTCACCAAATAATACCACATTATAGTCACATGGTGACTTTTCATAAAAGAGCACAATGGTGACTTTACAGTAGTCACTGTGTCACCTGAAAGTCATCATGTGACTTTAATGTAACATTATTTGGTAACTTATCACAATGCAGCGTTCGCGGTGACTTTGAAATTGAGTCTACAGATTACAGTCACATGAGAGTCACAATGTAACTACATTGTAAAGTCAGATGGTAACTTGTCACAAAGCAGCAATCACAGTGACGTCTCAGTGGAATTACATATGTGATGGTTTGAGACTCATAATGATATGTATGGAATTTCCTATTTTAAATCTTCACCGTAGTGACTGTGACTCTTGTGACCATGTGTGACATGAATGAGATGTTATATGGACTAGCTGTGCTGTAGAGATAGTAATTATTCGAATCATATTATTTCCTTTTGAGTATTCGCATACTTGAAATTTAGTATTTTGTGATTGGTCCTTAATTTTGGACACCAGTGTAGTTTATCATAATTTACATTGAATAAGGCAAATGTTAAATCTATTAGGCATTGCAAAATTCTTTGACACAACTCTCCGTTGAGAAATGTTGTGCTTTATTTACAAATGATGGTGTATTTAAGTCGATCTTTCTATCTCATAAATGTGTTAATCTCAAGTTCAAATATAAATATATAGTTATACATGAGTAGGGTAAATTGGGATAATTATGAACATGAGAATAATTCAGAAGAAGCGCCACAAATAGTCGTTTGAAAGCATCTTATATTTCAGCTAAGTGGAAGTCAAATGATTACATTCCTGTTTACAGAATGAGAGCCTTCTCTCATTTTTTGAGCATGTTTGAGCTCAAATTGAGCAATTTTGCTCATGCTTATCAAATTACTTAAGAAAGCGACAAACAGTATTGTAGTGCCTGTGAATATACTTCTTTTTTATCAGACAAAATCAAGGTAAGCCGTCATTAGTTGCAAATACGTGTTAAGTTAAAATTGCTTTAACAGAATATCTCGAAGTTTTTTGATCCAAATAAATTTCAAGGACCTATAGCACCATGTCCATATGTACATTACACTTTTAAACTGATTCTATAGTAAAAATTCTATAATGGTATAGTAAAAATTCTAAATGATTCTATACTAAAACTTTTGCAGAAATAGAATATTTTGTTAAGCATTTTACTAAACAAAAACTTTTATAAATTTCGAACAACTTCGAACACATTCATGTTAAAATTTTGCATATGTTTTCGTTATATATAATAAATATTTTAGATAAAATTCCCCTTTTACTCAAGAATAATTTCCCACCGTTTGAATTAAACAATGTCTAATTTAATTCAATAGAATAGTATTGCATTAGTTTAAAACATAAATCAGCCTCACGAAAGTCAAACTTAAAGGCATTTCTTTGTGAAACTAGTATAATTTAAATTGACTTAGAGGAATTTCAATTTCACAAAAGTTAGGAATATTCTACTCAATGTTTTCATTGAATTTTAGGTTTCCTCATCAACTTTTTTCCGTGTAAGTTTAAGGTACGTGAGTGGCATAAATGAAAACAGTAATCATTTTAGGGATGATACCATAGTTCGTCTGGATAGTATTTCATTTTTAAGTATAGAGCAGTGAGTCCCAATATTAGGCTTGTTTCAAAAGTATTTAGTTTATGAATATAAAATTAAAACAGACTGGAGCTAACGTAGCAAGGCCTTGCATACTGGTTAAGGAAAAGAGGTCTCACAACTCTAGCTTCATTTAGACAGTTTTTTTAAAATACAAAATCATACAATTTCGAGGGGGTACGCAACAAAAGGCAGTCAGCCTTGAAATATTTTAGTTAAATAATATAAAATCATTCGACACTGCTTTTAGGTATATCTAAGGTTGTTATAATGGGCTCAGACAACGAAGGGTAGGTAAGCTAGTGATAGGATCATGTGCGCATGAACTTGTGGTTGAACAAATGATCTTATTAACTTTGTATTTTCTTTTTGCATTAACAGTGATGGAACAGTGGCGCAGTAGTTGCGCGATTGTCACCACTAAATTTTTATAGTATTCTTCGCCTTTAAAAGTCTCACAAATTCTTTCTTGAAGTAAGACGAAGAATACTATTAAAATTTAGCTGTGTCAATTGATTCTGTGGTGCTACACTGTTCCATCACTACATTAAACCATACCGAAAAAAATTAATTTCCTCAATTACCTCATAGTATTTGGGCAAATAATGAACATTTGTGGTAATTTTTAACAATCAATTTCAGGTACCTTATTAACATGCCACAACAGCAATTATAAATTTTAACAACTTATACGATTGTAATAAATTATGCAATTGTAATAAATTATTCGAAAGATATAAGAGCTCTTTGATAGTTTTTCAATATTTTACAAGGAACAAATGCTCTTTAAAAAGATCAGTGGCTGAAACTAGCAATTTGTTTTGCACAATGACTCCAAAGGAGCCAAATTTTGAAATATGTCTTTTTGAATTATCATTTATACTTTAAAAATATTGTGCTTCTAAAGCACAAAAGTAAGTAAGGTTAGTTGGGGTAACTGGGCCATGATTTTACAATGTGACTCTGCAGCTTCTGACAATTCAGCTTCAAAAAGCTAATGTTCATTTGAATTAAAGTCTGCACTTCCGTAAATGTGTTCAGTTAGTTTTCATCTATCAGACAGAAATGCTCAAAAATGCATTTTAATATTTAAAAATATAAAAATATGTATATTTGATCTATCTTTCCTCATGAGTCCAGTTGCCCCAAAAAAATGGAGTAACTGGGCCAGAGGGGTATATGATCCACACGCATTTATATTTTTTCATATCGGATATAGGGTCCTGTTTGAAAAAGTGTAAACAACTTAAAAAAATTTAAACCAGGCAGATCATGTAAATTATATGTCAATAAACAGCATTGTAAGGGAAACCTTTGCTGCCAATATGTCTAAAAAAAGCACTAAAAGTGAAAATATTAGATTTATTTATACCAAAAATATAAAATTAATGTAAGTACATATGTACTTTAGTATAGATAATAAGTATAAAAGTCGCATGGATATTTTAAGGAAAAAAATAGCAAGATAAATCTATGAACAAACGGCTACGTAAGTACTTTATCTTTATCCAGGAGTCGCATTATAAAAGGAAAATTTTATTGTTCCTACCAGAACCCTTAAAGAAAGGTCCGATGAAGATATTATTTTCAAAATAGTGGTAGGAACGATAAAAGTTTCCCTATAGAATGCGACCCCTGGTTATAGCACAATTTCGAGGTCTGGCTATCTCACTTTCAGGGGCAAGGTACTTGCATTCGTAAAATGTTGAAATAATTTACTGACACCAATATTTACAAAATAATCTGAAAACAAGTAAAAGTATATTTTTGCGTACTTAATAAAGGTGAAATTTTCATTATAAAATTCAGGTGCCAATGGGGCAATTAGGAAATAAAATTAAGTGATGCCATAACAGCATCACCGCCTATCAAGAAATTTGGTTTGATACCACTCAATATGCTTTTTTTAAATTTCATTACATAATTTTAATAAGGTATTCCATCATTTTCTTTATTGTGAGCAAAAAAAAAAAAAAAAAAAAAAAAAAAAAATGGAGAAATTTACTTTCCGTAGTAAGATAGACACAAAAAAATTATTTATAACTATTGGGGTAACTGGATCCAGCATGGTCCAGTCGCCCCATTCTTGAAAAATTTATGGGGTAACTGGGACACCGGCTTACATTTTAAACATGAAGTAAATATGTATAGATACCTAATAATATTAATGTAGTTATATATGTCTAATCTAAAAAAAAAAGCTTGTTTAATAAAAGTACTTACAGTAATTTAATAAAAAGCGGAGAAAGTTCAAACATATTGACGTTGTTTTTAAAAAAAGAAACGTAAATTTTTGACAACCTATCACAGCAAAGTGAGAGTTATGATTGAATTGATACACGTTGTTTTAGGAAAAAGAGATTAAGGGACATTGTTCACAAAAGCTAAAACTTAAAAAACACCAACAGTTTTTTATAAAATACCCTATGGGTCAGTTACCACGCGGGTCCAGTTACCCCAACTAACCTTATAGCATTTTGATTCAGCTGAAAATTCTACGCTAAATTCTATAAAATCGTGCAGTATAGATACTCTCAAATAATTTATTTGTTCAAAATACACAAATATACTATTTTAAAAATAAACAAATTATATTGTTTCAATTAAAACTTCAAACTGAAAAATATATAATAAGTGATTAAAATATTAAATTCTTGTAAATTATTCGAATAATCTATATGCGGATGTCTAAAAGGACAACTTAGACTCACATATAAACTCGCATTTATTTTACAAATTAGGCTTATAATATAGACTCATTTAGAGAAATATATATATATCTACTAAAAAACAACCTTTCAAAAGTAAAAAAAAAAAGCGAAGCAAAATAAAAAGAAAAGAAAAAAGGGGAAAGTTGTGGCTAAAAAATAGTGTGATATCAAATATCCAAGCTTATATTATGGTACTTATTTAACATTTTTATTAAAAATTTACCATACGTAAGTCGAGTACCTAAGTATGCGTTGATAGAAAGCCTTTTCTCCTTTACTAAATACATCATAACGTGTTTCAGAAAATTATTTTTTTTAAATTATGCATGATGGGCTTGGCGGCCATCTTTCCATATTTTACACAAATTTCTAAGCACACGAGTACATTGTTAAGATCGGAAATTCGAAATTGTTACTAAAGCAAACATTTTATGCTTTTAATTTATGGAAATGAGTGCCTAGAAATTTGTGTCTTAAAATAAAGTTGAAGTAGCTTCAGGTTTCATCTTATGATTCTTTTTTTTTTGGAGGGGGTTAATTAATTAGTTAAAGCAGTAAAAATCATTTTTTTTTTCAAAATAAAAGACAATCTTAATTTATCTGTCTGAAGCCAAAACTAGAAGTTCAAAATTCTTAATAATGCAAACATATTACGAGCTTGTCTGCTTAGAAATTTGTGTAAAATATGGAAAGATGACCGCCAAGCCCATCATGCATAATTAAAAAAAATTAATTTTCAGAAACACGTTATGATGTAAATAGTAAAGGAGAAAAGTCTTTCTATCAACGCATACTTAGGTACTCGACTTACGTATGGTAAATTTTTAATAAAAAATGTTAAATAAGTACCATAATATAAGCTTGGAAATTTGATATCACACTATTTTTTAGCAACAACTTTCCCCCTTTTTTTTTTTTTTTTACTTTTGAAAAGTTGTTTTTTAGTAGATATCTGTCCTTTTTTTTAAACAGATTATATATAATTGAAATAATTCTACTCGCTAAAATTAGTCCTTGTATAGCCTTTATCAGCAGGGAACAAACACAGTAGTATACATTTTGTTTACCTATCATTCATTTTTTAGAGTAATTAATAATTTAAAAGTAAGGAAAGTCAATTTCTTCTTTCAAAGTATCAGTCTTTCACAATTTATATCTCCTTAAAATTTTCTATGAAGGATGAAAATTTAGTAAAAATCAAATTGAGTCAAAATAAAATATATATTTACAGTTAGTCTGTCAGTTAATTGTTTGTTCTAACGTTTTTTTGCTGACGGTTTTGCAAAATAAATTTACCTTTACAAATACCTACGGATAATCTGAGAATGAAGGCCCGCAGGCATCTAAAGAATCGAAGATCTGTCTGAAGAAGTAAATCTAGCAATTCTAGACATGATGAGGAAACATTTTTGAAAAAAAAAATCTAAAAATTTAAAGATATAAACTGTACATCTTCATTTAGATCGTGTTATAGAGAAGAAAGAATAAATATGTAATTTTACTCAAGTCTGTTTATCCATACCTATTTGAATAAATGCGAGAATATATTTCGTATAAAAATTCCCGTAAATTGATTATCTTTAATAGTCTATTATTAAAGCCGCATAAACATTAGAATTAAATTTTTTCCAGTTAAAAATTTCCTGAAATCTATACTAGATGGGAGCCATTGATATTTTCAGAGCATTTGCCTACATTTTAAACTTAAGTCATTTACAACTATTTATTCATTTTCTATACGAATTAAAGAAGTCGTTGTTTCCATGGCAACTGTACCTTTCACTATTGCTTGTTTGTTTGTTTGTTTGTTTTATTGAACACATATATATCAGATCACGTGGGGATCACGGCGGGATTTGAACCCGACCCCACCTACGCTGTCAAGCGATTAGCGGCGTGGTGTCTTATCCACTCAGCCACGGTGGGCCACAATTGATTTCTCTAATACCCAGTTAAAAATATCGTGAAAAATTACCTCTTTTTTTAAAGGCTATCTATTTTCTGACCAATGAGAGCGCTTCATAGGCGTTTAAATAGCGTTCTCATTGGTCAGAAAATAGATAGCCTTTAAAATCAGAGGTAATCTTTCACGATATTTTTAACAGTGCAGATACTCAAATTTAACCAGCTGCGCTTAAAATTATACTCATAACAGAGTACATTTATATGTAAGAGTGGTGACATATGCACATGTCGTGTACTTATATTCAAGTTTTTGTCCAAAGTACAGTAACTCAGTTTTCAGTAATAGACGTGGAAGATTTCGATTAAACTAACCAGAAAAGTTAAAAAACATTGGCTTTCTGATTTGATTTTATTCAAAATCGTCTCAAACAACCAAAGTTAATGTCCGGGATCCAGATAAATTTTTCTCTGTTAGTAAAATTAGATTGACCAATCAGTAGCCTCCATCCTTGCAGGATTTTCGGTGTTTACTGCAAACATAAAAAAGTTTTCAAAAATGCAGGCTTCTGATTGATCAATCTCATCTCGCTAATAGCGTAAAATCTATCTTGATCCCGGCCTATTCAACGCCCTGTAAATATTCGAGAAAGCCTAGACACGCGTCAGGAAAATATCACACAAAGCATGCAAAGCAAAGAAGAAAAATCATTCATTGGCTCGTTCATATCCACGAGACAGTGAATGATTTTGTTCCTTTTCTTTGCGTGCTTTGTGTGATGTTTTCGTGACGTGTGTCAAGACTTTCTCAAATATCTAGGGAGCGTTGGTTTATTTCACCATCATGAAGATATGAAAGGAGAGGAACAGACATGCCAATCTTCCCGTGTGAAAAACTACATACCAAAAAAAAAAGAGTTCTTTCCCCCTCTGCTGCCCTTTTCTCTCTTGATTTTGACCGATAGCAGCTCATTTAGCAGTCTCCAGTGCAAGATGCCGCTATATATGGCGAACGCAAGGGGGAGTGTGTTAGCTTGACCAATGACATAATAGGCCAGTTCATGACGTTTAAAAGTCACACGGAGTTGGATCATCTTTAGGCGCGCCACACACCAAGGAGACATGCGACTCTGGCGCACGTCGCATATCTCATGAAACATCGAGTCACCACAGGAGGCAAGTTGCATTTTTACTTTATTCATCCACACACCAAAGGCGACATTTCTAATTCCACTAGACTTCTGTTCTAGCGTCCTTCAGAGCCGTTCTGATTGGCTGGCCAGCTCCAGATGAAGTGTCCATACGCCCGAGCATCGTTTGCACATATTATTCGGATATTTGTTTTCAGCTATTTCGTTTCTGATGCTAGATAAGTTTGATTTGAATAAATTATTTTTCATTTTTAGATGATGAAACTGCTATTTTCTACTTGAAAGTATTCAAAAATACCTGTATAAAACAAACTTCCGTCATTTCCATACGCAAACCATTTTTTTCCAAACCTTTTAAGATAGAGTCATAAAGACTGTTTCATAAATTTTGAATGTTATTTATATTAAAAATTATTAAAAAAATTATAATTTATAATAAAAACGCATTTTCTCTTATAAAACGTTGCAGTTGCAGGGAGAATTTGCATATCTAAATCATGAAAAAATATAAAATCAGAAAATTTTTTCTGTTTTTTTTTTTGGGGGGGGGGGGGATACCTTCTAACTGTCCCCTGAATTTGCAACAGAATCTTCCTATACCTCCATGAAACATATTTAAAAATTCCATATTCAGTGCTAAAAAAAGAATACTTTTCAGGGTTATTTTTAGTATCAGGGTTACAAAAATAAAAAATAACCCTGGTTTTATATTTTTTTCATGGTTTAGATATGCAAATTCCCCTGCAATTGCAGTGTTTTATAAGTGACAAGCGTTTTTAATATAAATTATATATTTTATTTTATAATTTTTAATAGAAATAACAATTAAAAATTATGAAACAGTCAATCTTAAAAGGTTTGAAAAAAAAAAAAACAGTTTTAGTTTGGAAATGATGGAGGTTTGTTTTATGCAGGCATTTTTGAATACTTTCAAGTAGAAAATAGCAGTTTCATCATTTAAAAATGGAAAATAATTTATTCAAATCAAACTTATGTAGCATCAGAAACGAAATAGCTGAAAACAAACATCGGAATATATGCAAACGGTGCTCGGACGTTTAGCCACTTCATCTGAATTGGGCCAGCCAATCAGAACGGCTCTGAGGACGCTAGAACAGGTTCTGAAGAACGTTAGAACAGAAGTCTAGTGGACATAGAAATGTCGCACACCAAAGCGATATGAGACATATTCATGGCGCATGCGCGTAGCTTGCTTTTAATTTTTTTGACAGAACAGAGCAGTAGATTCAAGGCGTCTGAAAACGAAGCGATTGGAAATATGGTTATTTCTCTGAAGATGATCATTTATTTTTAGTTATTCTACTAAAAAATAAAAGGAATCTTGAATCCCCCCATCTTGAAACAAATAAACGAAAATTGTAGCAATATATAACATAACTGCAGCACGAGACGAAAGCGCGAAATGAAGCATAAGACACGTGCAACATAGGTACTTCGTCGCATGAGTCTTCAGTGTGTGGGCACAGTGAAGAAACAGGTACGCTACAACCGTAAATTTGTAGCACGAGTCAAGAGAGATGTCTCGTGTCTCCTTGGTGTGTGGCGCGCCTTACACGATGATTAGTACAAAGCGGTGCGCCAATTTTTTTTGTGTCCATTGCCGTGTACAGATAATCAACTCCGTGTGACGTGATGAGCTGGTCACACTTTAGGAACAGCTTCAAATGACGTCATCTATATCTACTTCGAGGCAAACGAAAAAGACAGGCTACCGCGGTGCTACAGCTTCTAGAATATATTGTGTGGAAATCCAATCACTCGATCACAGCGATATCTGCAGGATATTTCCCAAAACTACAAGACAATTTGGTCTAGACGCTGTAACATTTTTTTTCTTTTTATTACGTTTTATTAACATACATCTGACCTGTGTGCTTGGCGTCAAACCCGCTGTAATAATACCATGTTTACTTTGAAATTCGAAAATATATCGCAGATGTCGCTGCGATCATCTCCCTGGATTTCAGCGTCAGTGCACATTTAAGGGATAAACTTCTTAGCGGTTCTTTGACAGCAAATTTCCACATTATGTATTCTAGACGCTGTAGCGGTGCATTACACATGTCTCTTTCTTCTTTAAATAATATCCTGCAGATGTCGAAGCAAATGACTGTTTGGAATTCGACATCGTTGTGCATTTAAGGGATTCAATACTTCCGCGCTTTTTTAAGTATTGATGGGATAGTCGATTTCCACAACATATAATCTAGACGCTATAACGGAGCTATAGTTTCTAGAAGATATAGTTTAAAAATCGGCTTATTAAAAAGGTGCTAAAAAATTGTATCCCATAAATGTTGAACGAGGCTGAACGACGAATGTCGATTACAGCGACATATGGTAATTCCAACGTAACTATTTCAAAAGAAAACGTTTTGCTCAGAAAATATCTAGAAAATGTTGCTCCTATCGACATTTGTCGTTCAGTATTTTTCAATATATAGGGGATTCAATTTTTAGCACATTTTAAAGCATTACTGTAATAGCCTGTTTCCACAGACCGTGATCTAGGTAGATTTTTCTCTGTTATCGTAACGAGATTGACCAATCAGAAGCCAGAATTTTTGCTAACTTTTCACTGTTTGCAAAAATGTACCTGGATCCCGGCTTATATTTCTAGCCGCTATAACTGAGCTCAGGAATAGTACAGAAAGCAAACTTCGTATTTTGATACATTAAGGCCGGGATCTAATTAGGAACAAGTGTGTCTCTATAACGAAGTAGCGACATACGGCCAATAAATGTTTATTGATAAAAGTGATAAAAACAAATCGTTAAATTTCTTTGTGAGCTTGCCATTATCGTCAGGCTAATGAATGTTGAATTATTTCCCTAGTCTAATAGAGATCGTCCATGCGCGTATCTTCTAATGGAGGATATTCCAAATATGGGTTCGAGGCTGAAAAAGTCACGTGGTACCGGTAATTTACCCAAAGAATTTCTAACTGATAAGAAGGGAATCAGGAAACTACACTGTTAAAAATATCGTGAAAAATTACATCTGTTCTTAAAGGTTCTCTATTTTCTGACCAATGAGAACGCTATATAAACGCCTATGAAGCGTTCTCATTGGTCATAATACAGATAGCCTTTAAAAACAGAGGTAATTTTTCACGATATTTTTAACAGTGTACTACTGTTTTCTCCCATGAACTGTTTCATTGGCTAGCGAGGATTTACATTACGTAGACGGAGCCTTCCCTTCTTTACGCTAGACGTTCTTGCCTTGACCATGTGATCATAACGTAGATTGAATATCCTCTATTCAAGAAAGCGGATTGTCGTACTTTGGACAAAAACTTGAAATGAGCATGCTTCCTGTGCATATATCACCACTCTTATGTATAAAGGGTCTCTGTTATGGTGTTGTTTCTGATACAGCGGCTAGAATACCTAGTGTGGAAATATGCTATCAAAACAGTTCTAAAAATTTGTATCCCTTAAATGTGCGACGATACTGCTAAAATTTCAAGTGTCGATCGCAGCGACATCTGTGGAATTTTCGTATTACTATTATTACATTGTACAGACTAGCAATTTCTTGCAGTTGTAGAAAATATCCTGCAGATGTCGCTGCGATCTGCATATTGCAGCAGTATCATTACACATTTAAGGGATACAATATTTTAGCGCTTTTAGGTAGATTTCGTATGAAATACTACCTATTGGGATCGTTCCTATGTTGGAATTTCTAAAAAATTTTTGCAGATCTACACCGATCATGACCCCTAGAACCCAAAACCACTCTCAGTAAAAAACTTTATATATCAATCTATCTATCTATCTATCTATCTGTCTATCTATCTATATATATATATATATATATATATCACTTTCTTCTGGACACGATAACTTTCGTAATTCTGCACCAATCTCTTCCAAACTGATACATAAAATCAATGGGCGTAAAATCTCGGTCAAGTTCGTTAATGGGTAAAATCGGGCCAAGGGGAGGGAAATAGGGAGGGGTTTTGTGAAAATAGAAAACCCCCCATAACTTCTTAATTTTTGTACATATCAAACCAGTTTAAAGTTTTTATTACTTCCAAAAATAGGGCCAAAAATTTATGTATCACAGATTTTTGATAAATTTAAAAATGGGCTCAAGGGGCGCAAAAATAGGGTTTTTGGAAGAAAAAAATTCATAACTTCGTCAATTCTCAAGATATCAAATTCAATTAATTTTATTATAAATCTCCTTAACATTATCTAAAAATTTATATTTACAAGTTTTTGATAGGAGCAATTCGTACCGCGAAAAAAAAAAATTAAAAACGAAAACAAAAAGGGCGTTTGAAGAAGAAAAAAATCCATAACTCCGTCAATTCAAAAGATATAAAATCCCCATGAATTTATCATATATCTCCTTAATATTGTCTACAACATCTATATAGACAAGTTTTGGATAGGACCAATTCTTAGAGCAAAAACAAATTAAAAATACATACCGGTTGAAGAAAAAAAAAATGATTTTAGTAAGGGTGTATTCAAATCCAAACTGCTTATTTTCTGACTCATTTTACAATTCATTTTTGCTCTCAAAGGCTTCCAATTGGTACGTTTTCTTACTCAGAAACTGTATAATGTACCGTAATGGTCGATTTTCTGATAGGGCCAGAATATATTTTTTAAAATGCTGTTAAAAAGGGCATTTTGGACCGAATTTACCGAAGCGGATTGTGTTGGAAAAATCATTGTATTAAGGATGCGCTTAAATCCAAACTGCTTATTTTCGGACTGGTTTTTAAATTCATTTTTGCTCTCAAACGTATTTAATTGGTAGATTCGCTTATTCAGAAACTATATAATGTACCGTAATAATCGATTTTTAGATAGAGCCAGAATATATTTCAAAAAATGATGTCAAAGTGGGCATTTTGAACGCAATTTCCCGAAGCGATTGTGTTAGAAACGAAAAATATTGTCCTTCTGAGAAAATAATTGTTTATATATCAAGTTTTAATTAATTGAACAAAAAATAACAACACCGGCCGCTTATAAATCTCTTCAAAAATCACGTCAGCATGTTTCATATTTTTTTTTTATTAAAAATGAATCTTGAATTATGGCAGAAAATTTCGAGTTGTTGAGCATGGAAAAGTATTTTTTTTTTAATGCCGCCCTAACATGATTCTGATAAAACCAGCTATTATATGAAAATGAAATAAAAACTCGTCAAGAGCGGCCAGATAAAATTGTTAAAGTGGATTTATCTCTAATCATGATTTAGTTTTTGTTTGTGAAATTAGTATATTTGACTTCGAAATCTACCTCTGCCTGTAGGCCGGGCCGGCAGAGATTTTTTTTAAGTATTACAGGGTTGGCCGATTTCAACACAATATATTCTAGGCGCTATAGTTTCTGAGCGCTGTTGGTTAAATTTCGATATTTGTGTTTTATAGTGAGCAATAGAGAAAAGTACTAAAACTATTGAAACAACAACTTCTTTAATATTGAAATGTATAGCAAAGGATTTCAGAATCAATGCCGTAAATAGTTTCGAATATGCACTGTTGTTATGACATCAATACCCTTCCTGGATGTGAAAATGCAAATTTGTGTTCAACATAATGGAGGATATTCCAAATATGGGTTCGAGGCTGAAAACGTCACGTGATACCGGTAATTTACCCAAGGAACATCTAACTGATAAGAAGGGAAGATACTACTACTTTGCCTCATGAACCGTTTCATTGGCTAGCGGGGATTTACATTACACGTCTACGAAGCCTTCCCTTCTTTACGATAGAAGTTTTTACCTTGACCACGTGATCAAAATGTAAATGGAATATCCTCCCTTGGCCGCAATCTAGATAGATTTTTCGCTGTTAGCGAAACGAGATTCATCAATCAGAAGCTGGCACTTTTGCGAACTTTTCGCTGTTTGCAGCAATGGAGGCTATTGATTGGTGAATCTTGCTTCGCTAACAGCAAAAAATCTATCTGGATACCAACCTAGATTTCTGTAAACATTGACTTTATCCATGGCACTAAGAAAATGACTTAAAACTTTTATGACATAGGCCAGGATCCAGAAACAGCAAAAATTCTCAAACATTCTGGCTTCTGATTGGTCAAACTCATTTCGCTAACAGCGAAAAATCTATCCGGATCTCGGCCATAGTTTTCTTCGATGAAATAAATGCAAAAGGATAATATAAAAGAATAGTATAAGACTTCTAAAATGGTTTGGCGGGTTTATCGCTGTTTGGCATAATTTATAAACTTTTGAATTAATTAACAGTTTTTCGCTAATTAAGAATAGAAAATTTGTTTTTAAAGCTGAATTTTATAAAAGCACGTAGATTAAGTAAATATCTGTCCAAAAATGCAATTCTTACTTTTTTATGTTCATTATTTAAGTCTCTACCTCGATTGAAGCATAAGGTGTGACGAAGAAAATAAATTTGTCATTTTCAGTATGTCGACATTATTTTAAAAAATCTATATATCTGTTTATAATAAATTTATAAGGATGCATTTGATCTCAAATTGAAGATCTTCTTGATTAGGCCCTTCTGGTTTTGGTTTTATTTTTCTGCGATGATTGGTTCTTTTGATATGGGAAATTTTACGCTGGCATGTTTGGTCGATTTAACATGGAGAAGCTGTCTTCAGTATAATAAACAGTTACGGTGTCTTGCGTTTTATTCTTGGCGTTTGTTTGTTTGGCGAGGTTAGCATTTTTTTTCAGCTTGGCTTGGCAGAACGACCGTCCTGCTTGATATATGTATTTCTCTTGAAATGGAAAAAAGACAAAACAGATTGACAAAATTAATATCCACAATGGAATATTAAGTATTGATTAAAACTAAAAAAAAAAAAACTATCTTGATATATTATTCAAGATACAGTCGAAAATTAACGATAGACTTTGAATTTTAAAGAATTGAAAAAAGTAACTTGAAAATATTGTTCTTGAACATGACAAAGCAAAATAACTTTCAATCGAAGGTTCAAGCATTAATGCATTTAAGGAACAAACCAAAAAATAACTAAAAAATTTAGTTATTTCCAGATTTAACTAGGAAAAGCTGGAAAGAAATAATAATTCTGTAACTAGTTTTGCATTTGATAGTTGTACTTATTTTCGTAATGACAGTTCATATATTAAGTGTGCTTTGAAAATTCTAGTTCCTGAGTATATTTAACTAAAATTACAGATAACAGGAAAGTGGACAATAAGAAATTTATACTGAACTATTAAAGGGGTACGTGGAATTGTTGATGTTTTGAAAACATTTACATAAATAATTGTGCATGAGTTGAAGACAGTGCAGTTTTATATCAAAATTTAGCAGTCAATACCTATAGAAAAATACCTGTTTTATAATGTGAATATCAATCTAATATCGGAGATTTAGTCAACTCTATCCGAAATCCGTTATGCACAAAAATTGTATTATATTAATTGTATAATATTCTGTAAATTGATAAATATTTTGGTAATATATACGCATTTCAGAAGTAAAAATCATCATTTTAGGAATAAAGTACAGTTTTGTAACTCACCAAATCAGCAGCACTACCAGTTCCATAGTTTGTTATGTCCAACACAGAATTACCGCACCAAAAGTCATTATGTCCTATTGCATTTCCCTGTTCCCTTAGTTCTATTTGTCGTTATGCCCAAAGATAAGTTAGGTCCAAATTAACCGTTGTATGTTTTCAACAGTATGAAGAAACTTTTCAACAATGTTGGAACTATTTTAAATCTACGTACCTATCTAGATGTTTATTACTAGAAAAGAGATTTTTTTTATGCTTTCCAAAATATGAATAAACTCATGTTGTGCCAGGAACTGCCATATTTCCAAAAGATTAGAACTTTCATATTATGCCACCAAGAAATTCATCTTTTAAAGATCAAGAAAACTATTAAAGTGCAAGGCAAAGTTGAATACAAGGTGAAAATTGTTGTTCTACAGAGAGCTGGGAAGCATCGCTCGCAACATATACTCCAGTTATAATATAATCTTTGCGTATTTTTTGTATTTCTCTTTCAGATGTGTATTTTTATAAAATAGTATACCTATTCTACGAATGTGTAAAGTTAATTTTTAGAATGTGTAATGATATGGATAATCATAGAAAAATCTCTTTCATAGAATTATAGTGTATTTATCTATCAATATAATTATTGTTTTAATTTTAATGAGTACGTTGCTCAAAGCTATTTCTCAGATCCCAGGGAGAAAAACATCTGCCTCATCGGTCCAGACTAAAAGTCGAGAAGTCTCCTATGTAAAATTCGCCTATATTCAGTGGTCGAAGGACTCTTTAGAAAACTCGGAATGGTACATGCCAGAGAGAGAGAGACGATGCAATCTTGGATGCGTTCGAAAAGGCACTGGTGAAATATGTAATCATGTAGAGTATTATTAACCTATATTATGTGTGTTTGTTGTTGTCAATGTGTTCGTCCACATAAATTAAACGTATTTAACCGGATCACTGAATCTCTTCAATTTTCCAAAATTTAATTATCTTTTGGGAAAAAATTAAAGAAACAATCGATTTATTTGTAAATTTTTTTATTTTATTTTCTGCTTTCTGATTAGATTAAAAAGTGCTATTTTGAAAGTATGCATAGGAAGTAATAGATTTTTTTTTGTTGTTGTTGTTACGTATTATTCTGGAATTCTGTGAAATGTTTATATTATGACATATTCAGATTGAATTATGAAATAAAAGTTGAGTGATCTCTGTTCATTGACACTGAGAATGGTTAATTTGTTCTTTATTTGATTATTGCGGATTTGGTTGTTTATTTATTTATTTTGCGACTAAATGTCAGGCATATTTTTGTTGTTGCCGTTTTTGTTTATTTTCGATTTTATTTTCTAGAAAGTATAGAGATTTGATTTGCGTTTTAAATCAAGATAAAAGAAAGATTTTGATATCATAAATACAATTTAATTTAATTAAAGGGTGTTAATTTAAGATTGTGATCTATAAATATTTGGTTCGTTTTGAAATATAATTTAATAAGATATTAAAGTGTCAAAAGAAAAACAAGATACTGTATTCTGTATTTTTGAGGGATATATTTAAAAATTAATACGCAAAACATTGAAAAATTCTTATTTAGTTAGAACACAAATGTTTTATTTATTTTTTTAACTTGACATTTTGGTAAAAGTATATTTTATTTATTGCAAAAATTGTTTTCTGGATATATTTTTATTGTTGTGCAAATGTGTTTTAATTTATTCAGTATTACTAGTATAAGTATTTAAATAAAATAAATTTCATTCAATTTGAGGGGTTATAAACAAAATAATGTTCGGATTTTGAAATTTGGTTAATCAAATATGGCTTACTTAAGCAAAGGTAGTAAAAAAGAAAATTTAGAAAATAAGTAAAGCAGAAGAAAGAACCCATAATGAATCAATTTGTGTTAACTGAAAAAAAAATGCTTTAATCAAGGAAAAGACAAATAGAAATTCTCAAATATATTTTAATGTTTATAACGGGCGTATCTTGCTGTATGTATGTAGATGCAGAATCCTCTCAAAAGATTTAAAGCCAATATATTGAAAAGGGTCTTTGGAGGTTCTCGTCTAATAATAATATTTTTAATGGAATACGATTATTACCGAAATTTAAATTCATCGACATAAATTTCAAACTTTCCTGTTTTCACCATTTATTTCCAAATTCCCTATACTCACAAACCTACCATCTAGAAGTGCTCGCACTCACTAGAAGAAAAGGATATATATATGGGTTATAAGATGAATATTTATTGCTCTGAATATGATACTCAGTAGTAGCGTATCGTATGATTTTCTGAGTAAAATGTTTCACCAAATAACCCATAATGAATCCATTTGTGAGTTCGATTAACTGGCAAATCTGCTTTTATCAAGGAAAAGAAAAATCGAAACTCTCAAATATTTTTCGATGTTTATAACGGGCGTAGCTTTAAAGCCAATCAATTGAAAAGGGTCTTCGGAGGTTGTCATCTAATAATAATACTTTTAATAAAATAATAATATTACAGAAATTTAAATTGATCGATATAAATTTCAAACTTTCCTGTTTTCACCATTTATTTCCAAATTCCCTATACTCACAAACCTACCATCTAGAAGTGCTCGCACTCACTAGAAGAAAAGGATATATATATGGGTTATACGATGAATGTTTATCGCTCTGAATATGATACTCAGTAATAGCGTATCGTATGATTTTCTGGGAAAATGATTCACCAAATAACCCATAATGAATCAATTTGTGAGTTCGATTAACTGGCAAATCTGCTTTAATCAAGGAAAAGACAAATCGAAACTCTGAAATATCTCTTCGATATTTATAACCGGCGTATCTTGCTGAATGTTTTTAGAAGCTGAATCCTCTCAAAAGTTTTAAAGCCAATCAATTGAAAAGGGTCTTCGGAGGTTGTCATCTAATAATAATATTTTTAATGAAATACCATTATTACAGAAATTTAAATTGATCGATATAAATTTCAAACTTTCCTGTTTTCACTAT
Organism: Maratus speciosus; assembly: GCA_963932465.1. Classification (NCBI taxonomy): domain Eukaryota; kingdom Metazoa; phylum Arthropoda; class Arachnida; order Araneae; family Salticidae; genus Maratus; species Maratus speciosus. The sequence goes on from OZ010791.1 coordinate 424,132,280, forward strand.
TTATTTCCAAATTCCCTATACTCACAAGCCTACCGTTTAGCACTGCTCGCACTTACTAGAAGATCAAGATATATATATGGATTATACGATGAATATTTTTCGCTCTGAATATGATACTCAGTAGTAGCGTGTCGTATGATTTTCTGAGTTAAATGATTCACCAAATAACCCATAATGAATCAATTTGTGAGTTCGATTAACTGGCAAACTACTTTAAACAATGAAAAGACAAATCGAAACTCACAAATATCTCTTCGATGTTTATAACGGGCGTATCTTGCTGTAATTGTTTAGATGCTGAATCCTCTCAAAATCTTTAAAGCCAATCAATTAAAAGGGTCTTCGGAGTTTGTCATCTAATAATAATATTTTTAATAAAATACCATTATTACAGAAATGTAAATTGGTCGATGTAAAATTCAAACTTTCCTGTTTTCACCATTTATTTCCAAATTCCCTATACTCACAAACCTACCGTCTAGAAGTGTTCGCACTTACGAGAAGAACAGGATATATATATGGGTTATAAGATGAATATTTATCGCTTTGATTACGATAATCAGTAGTAGCGTATCGTATGATTTTCTCAGTAAAATGATTCACCAAATAACCCAAAATGAATCAATTTGTGAGTTCGATTAACTGGCAAACTACTTTAATCAACGAAAAGACAAATCGAAACTCTGAAGTATCTCTTCGATGTATATAACCGGCGAATCTTTCTGTACGTTTTTAGAGGCTGAATCCTTTCAAAATCTATAAAGCCAATCAGTTGAAAAGGGTCTTTGGAGGTTGTCATCTAATAATAATATTTTTAATGAAATACATTATTACACAAATTTAAATTGTTCGATGTAAATTCCAAACTTTCCTGTTTTCACCATTTATTTCCAAATTCCGTATACTCACAAACCTACCGTCTAGAAGTGTTCGCACGTACTAGAAGAGCAGGATATATATATGGGTTATAAGATGAATATTTATCGCTCTGAATACGATACTCAGTAGTAGCGTATCGTATGAATTTCTGAGTAAAATGATTCACCAAATAACCCAAAATGAATCAATTTTTGAGTTCGATTAACTGGCAAATCTGCTTTAATCAAGGAAATGACAAATCGAAACTCTGAAATATCTCTTCGATGTTTATAACCGGCGTATCTTTCTGTATGTTTTTAGATGCTGAATCCTATCAAAATCTTTAAAGCCAATCAAATAATAATATTAATAATAATTATATTAATATTAATAATAATAATCTTTCAAGCCAATCTAATAATAATATTTTTAATGGAATATTATTATTACAGAAATTTAAATTGATCGATATAAATTTCAGACTTTCCTGTTTTCACCATTTATTTCCAAATTCCCTATACTCACAAACCTACCGTCTAGAAGAGTTCACACTTACTAAAAGAACAGGATTATATATATGGGTTATAAGATGAATATTTATCGCCCTGAATATGATACTCAGTAGTAGCGTATGATTTTCTGAGTACAATGATCCACCAAATAACCCAAAATGAATCAATTTGTGAGTTCGATTAACTGGCAAACTACTTTAAACAATGAAAAGAGAAATCGAAACTCAAATATCTTTTCGATGTTTATAATGGGCGTAGCTTTAAAGCCAATCAATTGAAAAGGGTCTTCGGAGGTTGTCATCTAATAATAATATTTTTAATGGAATATTATTATTACAGAAATTTAAATTGATCGATATAAATTTCAAACTTTCCTGTTTTCACCATTTATTTCCAAATTCCCTATACTCACAAACCTACCGTCTAGAAGTGTTCGCACTTACTAGAAGAACAGGATATATATATATGGGTTATAAGATGAATATTTTTCGCTTTGAATATGATACTCAGTAGTAGCGTATCGTATGAATTTCTGAGTAAAATTATTCACCAAATAACCCAAAATGAATCAATTTGTGAGTTCGATTAACTGGCAAACTACTTTAAACAATGAAAAGAGAAATCGAAACTCAAATATCTTTTCGATGTTTATAATGGGCGTAGCTTTATAGCCAATCAATTGAAAAGGGTCTTCGGAGGTTGTCATCTAATAATAATATTTTTAATGGAATATTATTATTACAGAAATTTAAATTGATCGATATAAATTTCAAACTTTCCTGTTTTCACCATTTATTTCCAAATTCCCTATACTCACAAACCTACCGTCTAGAAGTGTTCCAACTTACTAGAAGAACAGGATATATATATATGGGTTATAAGATGAATATTTATCGCTCTGAATATGATACTCAGTTGTAGCGTTTCGTATGATTATCTGAGTAAAATGATTCAACAAAAAACCCAAAATGAATCAATTTGTGAGTTCGATTAACTGGCAAATCTGCTTTAATCAAGGAAAAGACAAATCGAAACTCTGAAATATCTCTTCGATGTTTATAACCGGCGTATCTTACTGTACGTTTTTAGAGGCTGAATCCTCTCAAAATCTTTAAAGCCAATTAATTGAAAAGGGTCTTCGGAGGTTGTCATCTAATAATAATATTTTTAATGAAATACCATTATTACAGAAATTTAAATTGATCGATATAATTTTCAAACTTTCCTGTTTTCACCATTTATTTCCAAATTCCCTATACTCACAAACCTACCGTCTAGAAGTGTTCGCACTTACGAGAAGAACAGGATATATATATGGGTTATAAGATGAATATTTATCGCTCTGAATAAGATACTCAGTAGTAGCGTATCGTATGAATTTCTGAGTAAAATGCTTCACCAAATAACCCAAAATGAATCAAATTGTGAGTTCGATAAACTGGCAAACTGCTATAAACAATGAAAAGAGAAATCGAAACTCTGAAATATCTCTTCGATGTTTATAACCGGCGTATCTTGCTGTACGTTTTTAGAGGCTGAATCCTCTCAAAATCTTTAAAGCCAATTAATTGAAAAAGGTCTTCGGAAGTTGTCATCTAATAATAATATTTTTAAAGAAATACAATTATTACAGAAATTTATATTGATCGATGTAATTTTCAAACTTTCCTGTTTTCACCATTTATTTCCAAATTCCCTATACTCACAAACCTACCGTCTAGAAGTGTTCGCACTTACGAGAAGAACAGGATATATATATGGGTTATAAGATGAATATTTATCGCTCTGAAGACGATACTCAATAGTAGCGTATCGTATGAATTTCTGAGTAAAATGATTCACCAAATAACCCAAAATGAATCAATTTGTGAGTTCGATTAACTGGCAAACTACTTTAAACAATGAAAAGAGAAATCGAAACTCAAATATCTTTTCGATGTTTATAATGGTCGTAGCTTTAAAGCCAATCAATTGAAAAGGGTCTTCGGAGGTTGTCATCTAATAATAATATTTTTAATGAAATACCATTATTACAGAAAATTAAATTGATCGATGTAATTTTCAAACTTTCCTGTTTTCACCATTTATTTTTTAATTCCCTATACTCACAAACCTACCGTCTAGAAGTGTTCGCACTTACGAGAAGAACAGGATATATATATGGGTTATAAGATGAATATTTATCGCTCTGAATACGATACTCAGTAGTAGCGTATCGCATGAGTTTTTGAGTAAAATGATTCACCAAATAACCCAAAATTAATCAATTTTTGAGTTCGATTAACTGGCAAATCTGCTTTAATCAAGGAAATGGCAAATCGAAACTCTGAAATATCTCTTCGATATTTATAACCGGCGTATCTTGCTGTACGTTTTTAGATGCCGAATCCTCTCAAAATCTTTAAAGCCAATCAAATAATAATATTAATAATAATTATATTAATATTAATAATAATAATCTTTCAAGCCAATCTAATAATAATATTTTTAATGGAATATTATTATTACAGAAATTTAAATTGATCGGTATAAATTTCAAACTTTCCTGTTTTCACCATTTATTTCCGAATTCCCTATACTCACAAACCTACCGTCTAGAAGTGTTCACACTTACTAAAAGAACAGGATATATATATGGGTTATAAGATGAATATTTATCGCTCTGAATATGTTACTCAGTAGTAGCGTATGATTTTCTGAGTAAAATGATTCACCAAATAACCCAAAATGAATCAATTTGTGAGTTCGATTAACTGGCAAACTGCTTTAAACAATGAAAAGAGAAATCGAAACTTTGAAATATCTCTTCGATGTTTATAACCGGCGTATCTTGTTGTACGTTTTTAGAGGCTGAATCCTCTCAAAATCTTTAAAGTCAATCAAATAATAATATTAATAATAATTATATTAACATTAATAATAAAAATCTTTCAAGCCAATCTAATAATAATATTTTTAATGGAATATTATCATTACAGAAATTTAAATTGATCGATATAAATTTCATACTTTCCTATTTTCACCATTTATTTCCAAATTCCCTATACTCACAAACCTACCGTCTAGAAGTGTTCGCACTTACTAAAAGAACAGGATATATATATATGGGTTATAAGATGAATATTTTTCGCTCTGAATATGATACTCAGTAGTAGCGTATCGTATGCTTTTGTGAGTAAAATGATTCACCAAATAACCCAAAATGAATCAATTTGTGAGTTCGATTAACTGGCAAACTACTTTAAACAATGAAAAGAGAAATCGAAACTCTCAAATATCTTTTCGATGTTTATAATGGGCGTAGCTTTAAAGCCAATCAATTGAAAAGGGTCTTCGGAGGTTGTCATCTAATAATAATATTTTTAATGGAATATTATTATTACAGAAATTTAAATTGATCGATATAAACTTCAAACTTTCCTGTTTTCACCATTTATTTCCAAATTCCCTATACTCACAAACCTACCGTCTAGAAGTGTTCGCACTTACTAGAAGAACAGGATATATATATATGGGTTATAAGATGAATATTTTTCGCTCTGAATGTGATACTCAGTTGTAGCGTATCGTATGATTATCTGAGTAAAATCATTCAACTAAAAACCCAAAATGAATCAATTTGTGAGTTCGATTAACTGGCAAATCTGCTTTAATCAAGGAAAAGACAAATCGAAACTCTGAAATATCTCTTCGATATTTATAACCGGCGTATCGTGCTGTACGTTTTTAGAGGCTGAATCCTCTCAAAATCTTTAAAGCCAATTAATTGAAAAGGGTCTTCGGAGGTTGTCATCTAATAATAATATTTTTAATGAAATACCATTATTACAGAAAATTAAATTGATCGATGTAATTTTCAAACTTTCCTGTTTTCACCATTTATTTTTAAATTCCCTATACTCACAAACCTACCGTCTAGAAGTGTGCGCACTTACGAGAAGAACAGGATATATATATGGGTTAGAAGATGAATATTTATCGCTCTGAATACGATACTCAGTAGTAGCGTATCGCATGAGTTTCTGAGGAAAATGATTCACCAAATAACCCAAAATTAATCAATTTTTGAGTTCGATTAACTGGCAAATCTGCTTTAATCAAGGAAATGACAAATCGAAACTCTGAAATATCTCTTCGATATTTATAACCGGCGTATCTTGCTGTACGTTTTTAGATGCCGAATCCTCTCAAAATCTTTAAAGCCAATCAAATAATAATATTAATAATAATAATATTAATATTAATAATAATAATCTTTCAAGCCAATCTAATAATAATATTTTTAATGGAATATTATTATTACAGAAATTTAAATTGATCGATATAAATTTCAAACTTTCCTGTTTTCACCATTTATTTCCAAATTCCCTATACTCACAAACCTACCGTCTAGAAGTGTTCACACTTACTAAAAGAACAGGATATATATATGGGTTATAAGATGAATATTTATCGCTCTGAATATGTTACTCAGTAGTAGCGTATGATTTTCTGAGTAAAATGATTCACCAAATAACCCAAAATGAATCAATTTGTGAGTTCGATTAACTGGCTAACTACTTTAGACAATGAAAAGAGAAATCGAAACTCAAATGTCTTTTCGATGTTTATAATGCGCGTAGCTTTAAAGCCAATCAATTGAAAAGGGTCTTCGGAGGTTCTCATCTAATAATAATATTTTTAATGGAATATTATTATTACAGAAATTTAAATTGATCGATATAAATTTCAAACTTTCCTGTTTTCACCATTTATTTCCAAATTCCCTATACTCACAAACCTACCGTCTAGAAGTGTTCGCACTTACTAGAAGAACAGGATATATATATGGGTTATAAGATGAATATTTATCGCTCTGAAGACGATACTCAATAGAAGCGTATCGTATGAATTTCTGAGTAAAATGATTCACCAAATAACCCAAAATGAATCAATTTGTGAGTTCGATTAACTGGCAAACTACTTTAAACAATGAAAAGAGAAATCGAAATTCAAATATCTTTTCGTTTATAATGCGCGTAGCTTTAAAGCCAATCAATTGAAAAGGGTGTTCGGAGGTTGTCATCTAATAATAATATTTTTAATGAAATACCATTATTACAGAAATTTAAATTGATCGATGTAATTTTCAAACTTTCCTTTTTTCACCCTTTATTTCCAAATTCCCTATTCTCACAAACCTACCGTCTACAAGTGTTCGCACATACGAGAAGAACAGGATATATATATGGGTTATAAGACGAATATTTATCGCTCTGAATACGATACTCAGTAGTAGCGGATCGTATGAATTTCTGAGCAAAATGATTCACCAAATAACCCAAAATGAATCAATTTGTGAGTTCGATTAACTGGCAAACTGCTTTAAACAATGAAAAGAGAAATCGAAACTCTGAAATATCTCTTCGATGTTTATAACCGGCGTATCTTGCTGTACGTTTTTAGAGGCTGAATCCTCTCAAAATCTTTAAAGTCAATCAAATAATAATATTAATAATAATTATATTAATATTAATAATAAAAATCTTTCAAGCCAATCTAATAATAATATTTTTAATGGAATATTATTATTACAGAAATTTAAATTGATCGATATAAATTTCATACTTTCCTGTTTTCACCATTTATTTCCAAATTCCCTATACTCACAAACCTACCGTCTAGAAGTGTTCGCACTTACTAAAAGAAAAGGATTTATATATGGGTTATAAGATGAATATTTATCGCTCTGAATATGATACTCAGTAGTAGCGTATCGTATGCTTTTGTGAGTAAAATGATTCACCAAATAACCCAAAATGAATCAATTTGTGAGTTCGATTAACTGGCAAACTACTTTAAACAATGAAAAGAGAAATCGAAACTCAAATATCTTTTCGATGTTTATAATGGGAGTAGCTTTAAAGGCAATCAATTGAAAAGGGTTTTAGGAGGTTGTCATCTAATAATAATATTTTTAATGGAATATTATTATTACAGAAATTTAAATTGATCGATATAAATTTCAAACATTCCTGTTTTCACCATTTATTTCCAAATTCCCTATACTCACAAACCTACCGTCTAGAAGTGTTCGCACTTACTAGAAGAACAGGATATATATATATGGGTTATAAGATGAATATTTTTCGCTCTGAATATGATACTCAGTTGTAGCGTATCGTATGATTATCTGAGTAAAATGATTCAACTAAAAACCCAAAATGAATCAATTTGTGAGTTCGATTAACTGGCAAATCTGCTTTAATCAAGGAAAAGACAAATCGAAACTCTGAAATATCTCTTCGATATTTATAACCGGCGTATCGTGCTGTACGTTTTTAGAGGCTGAATCCTCTCAAAATCTTTAAAGCCAATTAATTGAAAAGGGTCTTCGGAATTTGTCATCTAATTATAATATTTTTAATGAAATACCATTATTACAGAAATTTAAATTGATCGATGTAATTTTCAAACTTTCCTGTTTTCACCATTTATTTCCAAATTCCCTATACTCACAAACCTACCGTCTAGAAGTGTTCGCACTTACGAGAAGAACAGGATATATATATGGGTTATAAGATGAATATTTATCGCTTTGATTACGATAATCAGTAGTAGCGTATCGTATGATTTTCTCAGTAAAATGATTCACCAAATAACCCAAAATGAATCAATTTGTGAGTTCGATTAACTGGCAAACTACTTTAATCAACGAAAAGACAAATCGAAACTCTGAAGTATCTCTTCGATGTATATAACCGGCGAATCTTTCTGTACGTTTTTAGAGGCTGAATACTTTCAAAATCTATAAAGCCAATCAGTTGAAAAGGGTCTTTGGAGGTTGTCATCTAATAATAATATTTTTAATGAAATACATTATTACACAAATTTAAATTGTTCGATGTAAATTCCAAACTTTCCTGTTTTCACCATTTATTTCCAAATTCCGTATACTCACAAACCTACCGTCTAGAAGTGTTCGCACTTACTAGAAGAGCAGGATATATATATGGGTTATAAGATGAATATTTATCGCTCTGAATACGATACTCAGTAGTAGCGTATCGTATGAATTTCTGAGTAAAATGATTCACCAAATAACCCAAAATGAATCAGTTTTTGAGTTCGATTAACTGGCAAATCTGCTTTAATCAAGGAAATGACAAATCGAAACTCTGAAATATCTCTTCGATGTTTATAACCGGCGTATCTTTCTGTATGTTTTTAGATGCTGAATCCTATCAAAATCTTTAAAGCCAATCAAATAATAATATTAATAATAATTATATTAATATTAATAATAATAATCTTTCAAGCCAATCTAATAATAATATTTTTAATGGAATATTATTATTACAGAAATTTAAATTGATCGATATAAATTTCAGACTTTCCTGTTTTCACCATTTATTTCCAAATTCCCTATACTCACAAACCTACCGTCTAGAAGTGTTCACACTTACTAAAAGAACAGGATTATATATATGGGTTATAAGATGAATATTTATCGCCCTGAATATGATACTCAGTAGTAGCGTATGATTTTCTGAGTAAAATGATTCAACTAAAAACCCAAAATGAATCAATTTGTGAGTTCGATTAACTGGCAAATCTGCTTTAATCAAGGAAAAGACAAATCGAAACTCTGAAATATCTCTTCGATATTTATAACCGGCGTATCGTGCTGTACGTTTTTAGATGCTGAATCCTCTCAAAATCTTTAAAGCCAATCAATTAAAAGGGTCTTCGGAGTTTGTCATCTAATAATAATATTTTTAATAAAATACCATTATTACAGAAATGTAAATTGGTCGATGTAAAATTCAAACTTTCCTGTTTTCACCATTTATTTCCAAATTCCCTATACTCACAAACCTACCGTCTAGAAGTGTTCGCACTTACGAGAAGAGCAGGATATATATATGGGTTATAAGATGAATATTTATCGCTTTGAGTACGATAATCAGTAGTAGCGTATCGTATGATTTTCTCAGTAAAATGATTCACCAAATAACCCAAAATGAATCAATTTGTGAGTTCGATTAACTGGCAAACTACTTTAATCAACGAAAAGACAAATCGAAACTCTGAAGTATCTCTTCGATGTATATAACCGGCGAATCTTTCTGTACGTTTTTAGAGGCTGAATCCTTTCAAAATCTATAAAGCCAATCAGTTGAAAAGGGTCTTTGGAGGTTGTCATCTAATAATAATATTTTTAATGAAATACATTATTACACAAATTTAAATTGTTCGATGTAAATTCCAAACTTTCCTGTTTTCACCATTTATTTCCAAATTCCGTATACTCACAAACCTACCGTCTAGAAGTGTTCGCACTTACTAGAAGAGCAGGATATATATATGGGTTATAAGATGAATATTTATCGCTCTGAATACGATACTCAGTAGTAGCGTATCGTATGAATTTCTGAGTAAAATGATTCACCAAATAACCCAAAATGAATCAATTTTTGAGTTCGATTAACTGGCAAATCTGCTTTAATCAAGGAAATGACAAATCGAAACTCTGAAATATCTCTTCGATGTTTATAACCGGCGTATCTTTCTGTATGTTTTTAGATGCTGAATCCTATCAAAATCTTTAAAGCCAATCAAATAATAATATTAATAATAATTATATTAATATTAATAATAATAATCTTTCAAGCCAATCTAATAATAATATTTTTAATGGAATATTATTATTACAGAAATTTAAATTGATCGATATAAATTTCAGACTTTCCTGTTTTCACCATTTATTTCCAAATTCCCTATACTCACAAACCTACCGTCTAGAAGTGTTCACACTTACTAAAAGAACAGGATTATATATATGGGTTATAAGATGAATATTTATCGCCCTGAATATGATACTCAGTAGTAGCGTATGATTTTCTGAGTAAAATGATCCACCAAATAACCCAAAATGAATCAATTTGTGAGTTCGATTAACTGGCAAACTACTTTAAACAATGAAAAGAGAAATCGAAACTCAAATATCTTTTCGATGTTTATAATGGGCGTAGCTTTAAAGCCAATCAATTGAAAAGGGTCTTCGGAGGTTGTCATCTAATAATAATATTTTTAATGGAATATTATTATTACAGAAATTTAAATTGATCGATATAAATTTCAAACTTTCCTGTTTTCACCATTTATTTCCAAATTCCCTATACTCACAAACCTACCGTCTAGAAGTGTTCGCACTTACTAGAAGAACAGGATATATATATATGGGTTATAAGATGAATATTTTTCGCTTTGAATATGATACTCAGTAGTAGCGTATCGTATGAATTTCTGAGTAAAATTATTCACCAAATAACCCAAAATGAATCAATTTGTGAGTTCGATTAACTGGCAAACTACTTTAAACAATGAAAAGAGAAATCGAAACTCAAATATCTTTTCGATGTTTATAATGGGCGTAGCTTTATAGCCAATCAATTGAAAAGGGTCTTCGGAGGTTGTCATCTAATAATAATATTTTTAATGGAATATTATTATTACAGAAATTTAAATTGATCGATATAAATTTCAAACTTTCCTGTTTTCACCATTTATTTCCAAATTCCCTATACTCACAAACCTACCGTCTAGAAGTGTTCCAACTTACTAGAAGAACAGGATATATATATATGGGTTATAAGATGAATATTTATCGCTCTGAATATGATACTCAGTTGTAGCGTTTCGTATGATTATCTGAGTAAAATGATTCAACAAAAAACCCAAAATGAATCAATTTGTGAGTTCGATTAACTGGCAAATCTGCTTTAATCAAGGAAAAGACAAATCGAAACTCTGAAATATCTCTTCGATGTTTATAACCGGCGTATCTTACTGTACGTTTTTAGAGGCTGAATCCTCTCAAAATCTTTAAAGCCAATTAATTGAAAAGGGTCTTCGGAGGTTGTCATCTAATAATAATATTTTTAATGAAATACCATTATTACAGAAATTTAAATTGATCGATATAATTTTCAAACTTTCCTGTTTTCACCATTTATTTCCAAATTCCCTATACTCACAAACCTACCGTCTAGAAGTGTTCGCACTTACGAGAAGAACAGGATATATATATGGGTTATAAGATGAATATTTATCGCTCTGAATAAGATACTCAGTAGTAGCGTATCGTATGAATTTCTGAGTAAAATGCTTCACCAAATAACCCAAAATGAATCAAATTGTGAGTTCGATAAACTGGCAAACTGCTATAAACAATGAAAAGAGAAATCGAAACTCTGAAATATCTCTTCGATGTTTATAACCGGCGTATCTTGCTGTACGTTTTTAGAGGCTGAATCCTCTCAAAATCTTTAAAGCCAATTAATTGAAAAAGGTCTTCGGAAGTTGTCATCTAATAATAATATTTTTAAAGAAATACAATTATTACAGAAATTTATATTGATCGATGAAATTTTCAAACTTTCCTGTTTTCACCATTTATTTCCAAATTCCCTATACTCACAAACCTACCGTCTAGAAGTGTTCGCACTTACGAGAAGAACAGGATATATATATGCGTTATAAGATGAATATTTATCGCTCTGAAGACGATACTCAATAGTAGCGTATCGTATGAATTTCTGAGTAAAATGATTCACCAAATAACCCAAAATGAATCAATTTGTGAGTTCGATTAACTGGCAAACTACTTTAAACAATGAAAAGAGAAATCGAAACTCAAATATCTTTTCGATGTTTATAATGGTCGTAGCTTTAAAGCCAATCAATTGAAAAGGGTCTTCGGAGGTTGTCATCTAATAATAATATTTTTAATGAAATACCATTATTACAGAAAATTAAATTGATCGATGTAATTTTCAAACTTTCCTGTTTTCACCATTTATTTTTTAATTCCCTATACTCACAAACCTACCGTCTAGAAGTGTTCGCACTTACGAGAAGAACAGGATATATATATGGGTTATAAGATGAATATTTATCGCTCTGAATACGATACTCAGTAGTAGCGTATCGCATGAGTTTCTGAGTAAAATGATTCACCAAATAACCCAAAATTAATCAATTTTTGAGTTCGATTAACTGGCAAATCTGCTTTAATCAAGGAAATGGCAAATCGAAACTCTGAAATATCTCTTCGATATTTATAACCGGCGTATCTTGCTGTACGTTTTTAGATGCCGAATCCTCTCAAAATCTTTAAAGCCAATCAAATAATAATATTAATAATAATTATATTAATATTAATAATAATAATCTTTCAAGCCAATCTAATAATAATATTTTTAATGGAATATTATTATTACAGAAATTTAAATTGATCGGTATAAATTTCAAACTTTCCTGTTTTCACCATTTATTTCCGAATTCCCTATACTCACAAACCTACCGTCTAGAAGTGTTCACACTTACTAAAAGAACAGGATATATATATGGGTTATAAGATGAATATTTATCGCTCTGAATATGTTACTCAGTAGTAGCGTATGATTTTCTGAGTAAAATGATTCACCAAATAACCCAAAATGAATCAATTTGTGAGTTCGATTAACTGGCAAACTGCTTTAACAATGAAAAGAGAAATCGAAACTTTGAAATATCTCTTCGATGTTTATAACCGGCGTATCTTGTTGTACGTTTTTAGAGGCTGAATCCTCTCAAAATCTTTAAAGTCAATCAAATAATAATATTAATAATAATTATATTAACATTAATAATAAAAATCTTTCAAGCCAATCTAATAATAATATTTTTAATGGAATATTATTATTACAGAAATTTAAATTGATCGATATAAATTTCATACTTTCCTATTTTCACCATTTATTTCCAAATTCCCTATACTCACAAACCTACCGTCTAGAAGTGTTCGCACTTACTAAAAGAACAGGATATATATATGGGTTATAAGATGAATATTTATCGCTCTGAATATGATACTCAGTAGTAGCGTATCGTATGCTTTTGTGAGTAAAATGATTCACCAAATAACCCAAAATGAATCAATTTGTGAGTTCGATTAACTGGCAAACTACTTTAAACAATGAAAAGAGAAATCGAAACTCTCAAATATCTTTTCGATGTTTATAATGGGCGTAGCTTTAAAGCCAATCAATTGAAAAGGGTCTTCGGAGGTTGTCATCTAATAATAATATTTTTAATGGAATATTATTATTACAGAAATTTAAATTGATCGATATAAACTTCAAACTTTCCTGTTTTCACCATTTATTTCCAAATTCCCTATACTCACAAACCTACCGTCTAGAAGTGTTCGCACTTACTAGAAGAACAGGATATATATATATGGGTTATAAGATGAATATTTTTCGCTCTGAATGTGATACTCAGTTGTAGCGTATCGTATGATTATCTGAGTAAAATCATTCAACTAAAAACCCAAAATGAATCAATTTGTGAGTTCGATTAACTGGCAAATCTGCTTTAATCAAGGAAAAGACAAATCGAAACTCTGAAATATCTCTTCGATATTTATAACCGGCGTATCGTGCTGTACGTTTTTAGAGGCTGAATCCTCTCAAAATCTTTAAAGCCAATTAATTGAAAAGGGTCTTCGGAGGTTGTCATCTAATAATAATATTTTTAATGAAATACCATTATTACAGAAAATTAAATTGATCGATGTAATTTTCAAACTTTCCTGTTTTCACCATTTATTTTTAAATTCCCTATACTCACAAACCTACCGTCTAGAAGTGTGCGCACTTACGAGAAGAACAGGATATATATATGGGTTAGAAGATGAATATTTATCGCTCTGAATACGATACTCAGTAGTAGCGTATCGCATGAGTTTCTGAGGAAAATGATTCACCAAATAACCCAAAATTAATCAATTTTTGAGTTCGATTAACTGGCAAATCTGCTTTAATCAAGGAAATGACAAATCGAATCTCTGAAATATCTCTTCGATATTTATAACCGGCGTATCTTGCTGTACGTTTTTAGATGCCGAATCCTCTCAAAATCTTTAAAGCCAATCAAATAATAATATTAATAATAATAATATTAATATTAATAATAATAATCTTTCAAGCCAATCTAATAATAATATTTTTAATGGAATATTATTATTACAGAAATTTAAATTGATCGATATAAATTTCAAACTTTCCTGTTTTCACCATTTATTTCCAAATTCCCTATACTCACAAACCTACCGTCTAGAAGTGTTCACACTTACTAAAAGAACAGGATATATATATGGGTTATAAGATGAATATTTATCGCTCTGAATATGTTACTCAGTAGTAGCGTATGATTTTCTGAGTAAAATGATTCACCAAATAACCCAAAATGAATCAATTTGTGAGTTCGATTAACTGGCAAACTACTTTAAACAATGAAAAGAGAAATCGAAATTCAAATATCTTTTCGTTTATAATGCGCGTAGCTTTAAAGCCAATCAATTGAAAAGGGTGTTCGGAGGTTGTCATCTAATAATAATATTTTTAATGAAATACCATTATTACAGAAATTTAAATTGATCGATGTAATTTTCAAACTTTCCTTTTTTCACCCTTTATTTCCAAATTCCCTATTCTCACAAACCTACCGTCTACAAGTGTTCGCACATACGAGAAGAACAGGATATATATATGGGTTATAAGACGAATATTTATCGCTCTGAATACGATACTCAGTAGTAGCGGATCGTATGAATTTCTGAGCAAAATGATTCACCAAATAACCCAAAATGAATCAATTTGTGAGTTCGATTAACTGGCAAACTGCTTTAAACAATGAAAAGAGAAATCGAAACTCTGAAATATCTCTTCGATGTTTATAACCGGCGTATCTTGCTGTACGTTTTTAGAGGCTGAATCCTCTCAAAATCTTTAAAGTCAATCAAATAATAATATTAATAATAATTATATTAATATTAATAATAAAAATCTTTCAAGCCAATCTAATAATAATATTTTTAATGGAATATTATTATTACAGAAATTTAAATTGATCGATATAAATTTCATACTTTCCTGTTTTCACCATTTATTTCCAAATTCCCTATACTCACAAACCTACCGTCTAGAAGTGTTCGCACTTACTAAAAGAACAGGATATATATATGGGTTATAAGATGAATATTTTTCGCTCTGAATATGATACTCAGTAGTAGCGTATCGTATGCTTTTGTGAGTAAAATGATTCACCAAATAACCCAAAATGAATCAATTTGTGAGTTCGATTAACTGGCAAACTACTTTAAACAATGAAAAGAGAAATCGAAACTCTCAAATATATTTTCGATGTTTATAATGGGCGTAGCTTTAAAGCCAATCAATTGAAAAGGGTCTTCGGAGGTTGTCATCTAATAATAATATTTTTAATGGAATATTATTATTACAGAACTTTAAATTGATCGATATAAATTTCATACTTTCCTGTTTTCACCATTTATTTCCAAATTCCCTATACTCACAAACCTACCGTCGAGAAGTGTTCACACTTACTAAAAGAACAGGATATATATATGGGTTATAAGATAAATATTTATCGCTCTGAATATGTTACTCAGTAGTAGCGTATGATTTTCTGAGTAAAATGATTCACCAAATAACCCAAAATGGATGAATTTGTGAGTTCGATTAAGTGGCAAACTACTTTAAACAATGAAAAGAGAAATCGAAACTCAAATATCTTTTCGATGTTTATAATGGGCGTAGCTTTAAAGCCAATCAATTGAAAAGGGTCTTCGGAGGTTGTCATCTAATAATAATATTTTTAATGGAATATTATTATTACAGAAATTTAAATTGATCGATATAAATTTCAAACTTTCCTGTTTTCACCATTTATTTCCAAATTCCCTATACTCACAAACCTACCGTCTAGAAGTGTTCGCACTTACTAGAAGAACAGGATATATATATATGGGTTATAAGATGAATATTTTTCCCTCTGAATATGATACTCAGTAGTAGCGTATCGTATGAATTTCTGAGTAAAATGATTCACCAAATAACCCAAAATGAATGAATTTGTGAGTTCGATTAACTGGCAAATCTGCTTTAATCAAGGAAAAGAAAAATTGAAACTCTGAAATATCTTTTCGATATTTATAACCGGCGCATCTTGCTGTACGTTTTTAGAGGCTGAAACCTCTAAAATCTTTAAAGCCAATTAATTGAAAAGGGTCTTCGGAGGTTGTCATCTAATAATAATATTTTTAATGAAATACCATTATTACAGAAATTTAAATTGATCGATGTAATTTTCAAACTTTCCTGTTTTCACCATTTATTTCCAAATTCCCTATACTCACAAACCTACCGTCTGGAAGTGTTCGCACTTACGAGAAGAACAGGATATATATATGGGTTATAAGATGAATATTTATCGCTCTGAATACGATACTCAGTAATAGCGTATCGTATGAATTTCTGAGTAAAATGATTCACCAAATAACCCAAAATGAATCAATTTGTGAGTTCGATAAACTGGCAAACTGCTATAAACAATGAAAAGAGAAATCGAAACTCTGAAATATCTCTTCGATGTTTATAACCGGCATATCTTGCTGTGCGTTTTTAGAGGCTGAATCCTCTCAAAATCTTTAAAGTCAATCAAATAATAATACTAATAATAATTATATTAATATTAATAATAATAATCTTTCTAGCCAATCTAATAATAATATTTTTAATGGAATATAATTATTACAGAAATTTAAATTGATCGATATAAATTTCATACTTTCCTGTTTTCACCATTTATTTCCAAATTCCCTATACTCACAAACCTACCGTCTAGAAGTGTTCGCACTTACTAAAAGAAAAGGATTTATATATGGGTTATAAGATGAATATTTATCGCTCTGAATATGATACTCAGTAGTAGCGTATCGTATGCTTTTGTGAGTAAAATGATTCACCAAATAACCCAAAATGAATCAATTTGTGAGTTCGATTAACTGGCAAACTACTTTAAACAATGAAAAGAGAAATCGAAACTCAAATATCTTTTCGATGTTTATAATGGGAGTAGCTTTAAAGGCAATCAATTGAAAAGGGTTTTAGGAGGTTGTCATCTAATAATAATATTTTTAATGGAATATTATTATTACAGAAATTTAAATTGATCGATATAAATTTCAAACATTCCTGTTTTCACCATTTATTTCCAAATTCCCTATACTCACAAACCTACCGTCTAGAAGTGTTCGCACTTACTAGAAGAACAGGATATATATATATGGGTTATAAGATGAATATTTTTCGCTCTGAATATGATACTCAGTTGTAGCGTATCGTATGATTATCTGAGTAAAATGATTCAACTAAAAACCCAAAATGAATCAATTTGTGAGTTCGATTAACTGGCAAATCTGCTTTAATCAAGGAAAAGACAAATCGAAACTCTGAAATATCTCTTCGATATTTATAACCGGCGTATCGTGCTGTACGTTTTTAGAGGCTGAATCCTCTCAAAATCTTTAAAGCCAATTAATTGAAAAGGGTCTTCGGAATTTGTCATCTAATAATAATATTTTTAATGAAATACCATTATTACAGAAATTTAAATTGATCGATGTAATTTTCAAACTTTCCTGTTTTCACCATTTATTTCCAAATTCCCTATACTCACAAACCTACCGTCTAGAAGTGTTCGCACTTACGAGAAGAACAGGATATATATATGGGTTATAAGATGAATATTTATCGCTCTGAATATGATACTCAGTAGTAGCGTATCGTATGAATTTCTGAGTAAAATTATTCACCATATAACCCAAAATGAATCAATTTGTGAGTTCGATTAACTGGCAAATCTGCTTTAATCAAGGAAAAGAAAAATCGAAACTCTGAAATATCTTTTCGATATTTATAACCGGCGTATCTTGCTGTACGTTTTTAGAGGCTGAATCCTCTCAAAATCTTTAAAGCCAATTAATTGAAAAGGGTCTTCGGAATTTGTCATCTAATAATAATATTTTTAATGAAATACCATTATTACAGAAATTTAAATTGATCGATGTAATTTTCAAACTTTCCTGTTTTCACCATTTATTTCCAAATTCCCTATACTCACAAACCTACCGTCTAGAAGTGTTCGCACTTACTAGAAGAACAGGATATATATATATGGGTTATAAGATGAATATTTATCGCTCTGAATATGTTACTCAGTAGTAGCGTATGATTTTCTGAGTAAAATGATTCACCAAATAACCCAAAATGAATGAATTTGTGAGTTCGATTAAGTGGCAAACTACTTTAAACAATCAAAAGAGAAATCGAAACTCAAATATCTTTTCGATGTTTATAATGGGCGTAGCTTTAAAGCCAATCAATTGAAAAGGGTCTTCGGAGGTTGTCATCTAATAATAATATTTTTAATGGAATATTATTATTACAGAAATTTAAATTGATCGATATAAATTTCAAACTTTCCTGTTTTCACCATTTATTTCCAAATTCCCTATACTCACAAACCTACCGTCTAGAAGTGTTCGCACATACTAGAAGAACAGGATATATATATATGGGTTATAAGATGAATATTTTCCCCTCTGAATATGATACTCAGTAGTAGCGTATCGTATGAATTTCTGAGTAAAATGATTCACCAAATAACCCAAAATGAATCAATTTGTGAGTTCGATTAACTGGCAAATCAGCTTTAATCAAGGAAAAGAAAAATCGAAACTCTGAAATATCTCTTCGATATTTATAACCGGCGTATCTTGCTGTACGTTTTTAGATGCCGAATCCTCACAAAATCTTTAAAGCCAATCAAATAATAATATTAATAATAATAATATTAATATTAATAATAATAATCTTTCAAGCCAATCTAATAATAATATTTTTAATGGAATATTATTATTACAGGAATTTAAATTGATCGATATAAATTTCAAACTTTCCTGTTTTCACCATTTATTTCCAAATTCCCTATACTCACAAACCTACCGTCTAGAAGTGTTCACACTTACTAAAAGAACAGGATATTTATATGGGTTATAAGATGAATATTTATCGCTCTGAATATGTTACTCAGTAGTAGCGTATGATTTTCTGAGTAAAATGATTCACCAAATAACCCAAAATGAATCAATTTGTGAGTTCGATTAACTGGCTAACTACTTTAGACAATGAAAAGAGAAATCGGAACTCAAATATCTTTTCGATGTTTATAATGGGCGTAGCTTTAAAGCCAATCAATTGAAAAGGGTCTTCGGAGGTTGTCATCTAATAATAATATTTTTAATGGAATATTATTATTACAGAAATTTAAATTGATCGATATAAATTTCAAACTTTCCTGTTTTCACCATTTATTTCCAAATTCCCTATACTCACAAACCTACCGTCTAGAAGTGTTCGCACTTACTAGAAGAACAGGATATATATATGGGTTATAAGATGAATATTGATCGCTCTGAAGACGATACTCAATAGAAGCGTATCGTATGAATTTCTGAGTAAAATGATTCACCAAATAACCCAAAATGAATCAATTTGTGAGTTAGATTAACTGGCAAACTACTTTAAACAATGAAAAGAGAAATCGAAACTCAAATATCTTTTCGATGTTTATAATGCGCGTAGCTTTAAAGCCAATCAATTGAAAAGGGTGTTCGGAGGTTGTCATCTAATAATAATATTTTTAATGAAATACCATTATTACAGAAATTTAAATTGATCTATGTAATTTTCAAACTTTCCTTTTTTCACCCTTTATTTCCAAATTCCCTATTCTCACAAACCTACCGTCTACAAGTGTTCGCACTTACGAGAAGAACAGGATATATATATGGGTTATAAGACGAATATTTATCGCTCTGAATACGATACTCAGTAGTAGCGGATCGTATGAATTTCTGAGCAAAATGATTCACCAAATAACCCAAAATGAATCAATTTGTGAGTTCGATAAACTGGCAAACTGCTTTAAACAATGAAAAGAGAAATCGAATCTCTGAAATATCTCTTCGATGTTTATAACCGGCGTATCTTGCTGTACGTTTTTAGAGGCTGAATCCTCTCAAAATCTTTAAAGTCAATCAAATAATAATATTAATAATAATTATATTAATATTAATAATAAAAATCTTTCAAGCCAATCTAATAATAATATTTTTAATGGAATATTATTATTACAGAAATTTAAATTGATCGATATAAATTTCATACTTTCCTGTTTTCACCATTTATTTCCAAATTCCCTATACTCACAAACCTACCGTCTAGAAGTGTTCGCACTTACTAAAAGAACAGGATATATATATGGGTTATAAGATGAATATTTATCGCTCTGAATATGATACTCAGTAGTAGCGTATCGTATGCTTTTGTGAGTAAAATGATTCACCAAATAACCCAAAATGAATCAATTTGTGAGTTCGATTAACTGGCAAACTGCTTTAAACAATGAAAGAGAAATCGAAACTCTGAAATATCTCTTCGATGTTTATAACCGGCGTATCTTGCTGTACGTTTTTAGAGGCTGAATCCTCTCAAAATCTTTAAAGTCAATCAAATAATAATATTAATAATAATTATATTAATATTAATAATAAAAATCTTTCAAGCCAATCTAATAATAATATTTTTAATGGAATATTATTATTACAGAAATTTAAATTGATCGATATAAATTTCATACTTTCCTGTTTTCACCATTTATTTCCAAATTCCCTATACTCACAAACCTACCGTCTAGAAGTGTTCGCACTTACTAAAAGAACAGGATATATATATGGGTTATAAGATGAATATTTTTCGCTCTGAATATGATACTCAGTAGTAGCGTATCGTATGCTTTTGTGAGTAAAATGATTCACCAAATAACCCAAAATGAATCAATTTGTGAGTTCGATTAACTGGCAAACTACTTTAAACAATGAAAAGAGAAATCGAAACTCTCAAATATATTTTCGATGTTTATAATGGGCGTAGCTTTAAAGCCAATCAATTGAAAAGGGTCTTCGGAGGTTGTCATCTAATAATAATATTTTTAATGGAATATTATTATTACAGAACTTTAAATTGATCGATATAAATTTCAAACTTTCCTGTTTTCACCATTTATTTCCAAATTCCCTATACTCACAAACCTACCGTCTAGAAGTGTTCGCACTTACTAGAAGAAGAGGATATATATATATGGGTTATAAGATGAATATTTTTCGCTCTGAATATGATACTCAGTTGTAGCGATTCGTATGATTATCTGAGTAAAATGATTCAACTAAAAACCCAAAATGAATCAATTTGTGAGTTCGATTAACTGGCAAATCTGCTTTAATCAAGGAAAAGACAAATCGAAACTCTGAAATATCTCTTCGATATTTATAACCGGCGTATCGTGCTGTACGTTTTTAGAGGCTGAATACTCTCAAAATCTTTAAAGCCAATTAATTGAAAAGGGTCTTCGGAGGTTGTCATCTAATAATAATATTTTTAATGAAATACCATTATTACAGAAAATTAAATTGATCGATGTAATTTTCAAACTTTCCTGTTTTCACCATTTATTTTTAAATTCCCTATACTCACAAACCTACCGTCTAGAAGTGTTCGCACCTACGAAAAGAACAGGATATATATATGGGTTATAAGATGAATATTTATCGCTCTGAATACGATACTCAGTAGTAGCGTCTCGTATGAGTTTCTGAGTAAAATGATTCACCAAATAACCCAAAATTAATCAATTTTTGAGTTCGATTAACTGGCAAATCTGCTTTAATCAAGGAAATGACAAATCGAAACTCTGAAATATCTCTTCGATATTTATAACCGGCGTATCTTGCTGTACGTTTTTAGAGGCCGAATCCTCTCAAAATCTTTAAAGCCAATCAAATAATAATATTAATAATAATTATATTAATATTAATAATCATAATCTTTCAAGCCAATCTAATAATAATATTTTTAATGGAATATTATTATTACAGAAATTTAAATTGATCGATATAAATTTCAAACTTTCCTGTTTTCACCATTTATTTCCAAATTCCCTATACTCACAAACCTACCATCGAGAAGTGTTCACACTTACTAAAAGAACAGGATATATATATGGGTTATAAGATAAATATTTATCGCTCTGAATATGTTACTCAGTAGTAGCGTATGATTTTCTGAGTAAAATGATTCACCAAATAACCCAAAATGGATGAATTTGTGAGTTCGATTAAGTGGCAAACTACTTTAAACAATGAAAAGAGAAATCGAAACTCAAATATCTTTTCGATGTTTATAATGGGCGTAGCTTTAAAGCCAATCAATTGAAAAGGGTCTTCGGAGGTTGTCATCTAATAATAATATTTTTAATGGAATATTATTATTACAGAAATTTAAATTGATCGATATAAATTTCAAACTTTCCTGTTTTCACCATTTATTTCCAAATTCCCTATACTCACAAACCTACCGTCTAGAAGTGTTCGCACTTACTAGAAGAACAGGATATATATATATGGGTTATAAGATGAATATTTTTCCCTCTGAATATGATACTCAGTAGTAGCGTATCGTATGAATTTCTGAGTAAAATGATTCACCAAATAACCCAAAATGAATGAATTTGTGAGTTCGATTAACTGGCAAATCTGCTTTAATCAAGGAAAAGAAAAATCGAAACTCTGAAATATCTTTTCGATATTTATAACCGGCGAATCTTGCTGTACGTTTTTAGAGGCTGAAACCTCTAAAATCTTTAAAGCCAATTAATTGAAAAGGGTCTTCGGAGGTTGTCACCTAATAATAATATTTTTAATGAAATACCATTATTACAGAAATTTAAATTGATCGATGTAATTTTCAAACTTTCCTGTTTTCACCATTTATTTCCAAATTCCCTATACTCACAAACCTACCGTCTAGAAGTGTTCGCACTTACTAAAAGAAAAGGATTTATATATGGGTTATAAGATGAATATTTATCGCTCTGAATATGATACTCAGTAGTAGCGTATCGTATGCTTTTGTGAGTAAAATGATTCACCAAATAACCCAAAATGAATCAATTTGTGAGTTCGATTAACTGGCAAACTACTTTAAACAATGAAAAGAGAAATCGAAACTCAAATATCTTTTCGATGTTTATAATGGGAGTAGCTTTAAAGGCAATCAATTGAAAAGGGTTTTAGGAGGTTGTCATCTAATAATAATATTTTTAATGGAATATTAATATTACAGAAATTTAAATTGATCGATATAAATTTCAAACATTCCTGTTTTCACCATTTATTTCCAAATTCCCTATACTCACAAACCTACCGTCTAGAAGTGTTCGACTTACTAGAAGAACAGGATATATATATATGGGTTATAAGATGAATATTTTTCGCTCTGAATATGATACTCAGTTGTAGCGTATCGTATGATTATCTGGGTAAAATGATTCAACTAAAAACCCAAAATGAATCAATTTGTGAGTTCGATTAACTGGCAAATCTGCTTTAATCAAGGAAAAGACAAATCGAAACTCTGAAATATCTCTTCGATATTTATAACCGGCGTATCGTGCTGTACGTTTTTAGAGGCTGAATCCACTCAAAATTTTTAAAGCCAATTAATTGAAAAGGGTCTTCGGAATTTGTCATCTAATAATAATATTTTTAATGAAATACCATTATTACAGAAATTTAAATTGATCGATGTAATTTTCAAACTTTACTGTTTTCACCATTTATTTCCAAATTCCCTATACTCACAAACCTACCGTCTAGAAGTGTTCGCACTTACGAGAAGAACAGGATATATATATGGGTTATAAGATGAATATTTATCGCTCTGAATATGATACTCAGTAGTAGCGTATCGTATGAATTTCTGAGTAAAATTATTCACCATATAACCCAAAATGAATCAATTTGTGAGTTCGATTAACTGGCAAATCTGCTTTAATCAAGGAAAAGAAAAATCGAAACTCTGAAATATCTTTTCGATATTTATAACCGGCGTATCTTGCTGTACGTTTTTAGAGGCTGAATCCTCTCAAAATCTTTAAAGCCAATTAATTGAAAAGGGTCTTCGGAATTTGTCATCTAATAATAATATTTTTAATGAAATACCATTATTACAGAAATTTAAATTGATCGATGTAATTTTCAAAGTTTCCTGTTTTCACCATTTATTTCCAAATTCCCTATACTCACAAACCTACCGTCTAGAAGTGTTCGCACTTACTAGAAGAACAGGATATATATATATGGGTTATAAGATGAATATTTATCGCTCTGAATATGTTACTCAGTAGTAGCGTATGATTTTCTGAGTAAAATGATTCACCAAATAACCCAAAATGAATGAATTTGTGAGTTCGATTAAGTGGCAAACTACTTTAAACAATCAAAAGAGAAATCGAAACTCAAATATTTTTTCGATGTTTATAATGGGCGTAGCTTTAAAGCCAATCAATTGAAAAGGGTCTTCAGAGGTTGTCATCTAATAATAATATTTTTAATGGAATATTATTATTACAGAAATTTAAATTGATCGATATAAATTTCAAACTTTCCTGTTTTCACCATTTATTTCCAAATTCCCTATACTCACAAACCTACCGTCTAGAAGTGTTCGCACTTACTAGAAGAACAGGATATATATATATGGGTTATAAGATGAATATTTTTCCCTCTGAATATGATACTCAGTAGTAGCGTATCGTATGAATTTCTGAGTAAAATGATTCACCAAATAACCCAAAATGAATGAATTTGTGAGTTCGATTAACTGGCAAATCTGCTTTAATCAAGGAAAAGACAAATCGAAACTCTGAAATATCTCTTCGATATTTATAACCGGCGTATCTTGCTGTACGTTTTTAGATGCCGAATCCTCTCAAAATCTTTAAAGCCAATCAAATAATAATATTAATAATAATAATATTAATATTAATAATAATAATCTTTCAAGCCAATCTAATAATAATATTTTTAATGGAATATTATTATTACAGAAATTTAAATTGATCGATATAAATTTCAAACTTTCCTGTTTTCACCATTTATTTCCAAATTCCCTATACTCACAAACCTACCGTCTAGAAGTGTTCACACTTACTAAAAGAACAGGATATATATATGGGTTATAAGATGAATATTTATCGCTCTGAATATGTTACTCAGTAGTAGCGTATGATTTTCTGAGTAAAATGATTCACCAAATAACCCAAAATGAATCAATTTGTGAGTTCGATTAACTGGCTAACTACTTTAGACAATGAAAAGAGAAATCGGAACTCAAATATCTTTTCGATGTTTATAATGGGCGTAGCTTTAAAGCCAATCAATTGAAAAGGGTCTTCGGAGGTTTTCATCTAATAATAATATTTTTAATGGAATATTATTATTACAGAAATTTAAATTGATCGATATAAATTTCAAACTTTCCTGTTTTCACCATTTATTTCCAAATTCCCTATACTCACAAACCTACCGTCTAGAAGTGTTCGCACTTACTAGAAGAACAGGATATATATATGGGTTATAAGATGAATATTTATCGCTCTGAAGACGATACTCAATAGAAGCGTATCGTATGAATTTCTGAGTAAAATGATTCAACAAATAACCCAAAATGAATCAATTTGTGAGTTCGATTAACTGGCAAACTACTTTAAACAATGAAAAGAGAAATCGAAACTCAAATATCTTTTCGATGTTTATAATGCGCGTAGCTTTAAAGCCAATCAATTGAAAAGGGTGTTCGGAGGTTGTCATCTAATAATAATATTTTTAATGAAATACCATTATTACAGAAATTTAAATTGATCTATGTAATTTTCAAACTTTCCTTTTTTCACCCTTTATTTCCAAATTCCCTATTCTCACAAACCTACCGTCTACAAGTGTTCGCACTTACGAGAAGAACAGGATATATATATGGGTTATAAGACGAATATTTATCGCTCTGAATACGATACTCAGTAGTAGCGGATCGTATGAATTTCTGAGCAAAATGATTCACCAAATAACCCAAAATGAATCAATTTGTGAGTTCGATAAACTGGCAAACTGCTTTAAACAATGAAAAGAGAAATCGAATCTCTGAAATATCTCTTCGATGTTTATAACCGGCGTATCTTGCTGTACGTTTTTAGAGGCTGAATCCTCTCAAAATCTTTAAAGTCAATCAAATAATAATATTAATAATAATTATATTAATATTAATAATAAAAATCTTTCAAGCCAATCTAATAATAATATTTTTAATGGAATATTATTATTACAGAAATTTAAATTGATCGATATAAATTTCATACTTTCCTGTTTTCACCATTTATTTCCAAATTCCCTATACTCACAAACCTACCGTCTAGAAGTGTTCGCACTTACTAAAAGAACAGGATATATATATGGGTTATAAGATGAATATTTATCGCTCTGAATATGATACTCAGTAGTAGCGTATCGTATGCTTTTGTGAGTAAAATGATTCACCAAATAACCCAAAATGAATCAATTTGTGAGTTCGATTAACTGGCAAACTACTTTAAACAATGAAAAGAAAAATCGAAACTCTCAAATATCTTTTCGATGTTTATAATGGGCGTAGCTTTAAAGCCAATCAATTGAAAAGGGTCTTCGGAGGTTGTCATCTAATAATAATATTTTTAATGGAATACCATTATTACAGAAATTTAAATTGATCGATATAAACTTCAAACTTTCCTGTTTTCACCATTTATTTCCAAATTCCCTATACTCACAAACCTACCGTCTAGAAGTGTTCGCACTTACTAGAAGAACAGGATATATATATATGGGTTATAAGATGAATATTTATCGCTCTGAATATGTTACTCAGTAGTAGCGTATGATTTTCTGAGTAAAATGATTCACCAAATAACCCAAAATGAATCAATTTGTGAGTTCGATTAACTGGCAAACTACTTTAAACAATGAAAAGAGAAATCGAAATTCAAATATCTTTTCGTTTATAATGCGCGTAGCTTTAAAGCCAATCAATTGAAAAGGGTGTTCGGAGGTTGTCATCTAATAATAATATTTTTAATGAAATACCATTATTACAGAAATTTAAATTGATCGATATAAACTTCAAACTTTCCTGTTTTCACCATTTATTTCCAAATTCCCTATACTCACAAACCTACCGTCTAGAAGTGTTCGCACTTACTAGAAGAAGAGGATATATATATATGGGTTATAAGATGAATATTTTTCGCTCTGAATATGATACTCAGTTGTAGCGATTCGTATGATTATCTGAGTAAAATGATTCAACTAAAAACCCAAAATGAATCAATTTGTGAGTTCGATTAACTGGCAAATCTGCTTTAATCAAGGAAAAGACAAATCGAAACTCTGAAATATCTCTTCGATATTTATAACCGGCGTATCGTGCTGTACGTTTTTAGAGGCTGAATACTCTCAAAATCTTTAAAGCCAATTAATTGAAAAGGGTCTTCGGAGGTTGTCATCTAATAATAATATTTTTAATGAAATACCATTATTACAGAAAATTAAATTGATCGATGTAATTTTCAAACTTTCCTGTTTTCACCATTTATTTTTAAATTCCCTATACTCACAAACCTACCGTCTAGAAGTGTTCGCACTTACGAAAAGAACAGGATATATATATGGGTTATAAAATGAATATTTATCGCTCTGAATACGATACTCAGTAGTAGCGTATCGTATGAGTTTCTGAGTAAAATGATTCACCAAATAACCCAAAATTAATCAATTTTTGAGTTCGATTAACTGGCAAATCTGCTTTAATCAAGGAAATGACAAATCGAAACTCTGAAATATCTCTTCGATATTTATAACCGGCGTATCTTGCTGTACGTTTTTAGAGGCCGAATCCTCTCAAAATCTTTAAAGCCAATCAAATAATAATATTAATAATAATTATATTAATATTAATAATCATAATCTTTCAAGCCAATCTAATAATAATATTTTTAATGGAATATTATTATTACAGAAATATTTAAATTGATCGATATAAATTTCAAACTTTCCTGTTTTCACCATTTATTTCCAAATTCCCTATACTCACAAACCTACCATCGAGAAGTGTTCACACTTACTAAAAGAACAGGATATATATATGGGTTATAAGATAAATATTTATCGCTCTGAATATGTTACTCAGTAGTAGCGTATGATTTTCTGAGTAAAATGATTCACCAAATAACCCAAAATGGATGAATTTGTGAGTTCGATTAAGTGGCAAACTACTTTAAACAATGAAAAGAGAAATCGAAACTCAAATATCTTTTCGATGTTTATAATGGGCGTAGCTTTAAAGCCAATCAATTGAAAAGGGTCTTCGGAGGTTGTCATCTAATAATAATATTTTTAATGGAATATTATTATTACAGAAATTTAAATTGATCGATATAAATTTCAAACTTTCCTGTTTTCACCATTTATTTCCAAATTCCCTATACTCACAAACCTACCGTCTAGAAGTGTTCGCACTTACTAGAAGAACAGGATATATATATATGGGTTATAAGATGAATATTTTTCCCTCTGAATATGATACTCAGTAGTAGCGTATCGTATGAATTTCTGAGTAAAATGATTCACCAAATAACCCAAAATGAATGAATTTGTGAGTTCGATTAACTGGCAAATCTGCTTTAATCAAGGAAAAGAAAAATCGAAACTCTGAAATATCTTTTCGATATTTATAACCGGCGCATCTTGCTGTACGTTTTTAGAGGCTGAAACCTCTAAAATCTTTAAAGCCAATTAATTGAAAAGGGTCTTCGGAGGTTGTCATCTAATAATAATATTTTTAATGAAATACCATTATTACAGAAATTTAAATTGATCGATGTAATTTTCAAACTTTCCTGTTTTCACCATTTATTTCCAAATTCCCTATACTCACAAACCTACCGTCTGGAAGTGTTCGCACTTACGAGAAGAACAGGATATATATATGGGTTATAAGATGAATATTTATCGCTCTGAATACGATACTCAGTAATAGCGTATCGTATGAATTTCTGAGTAAAATGATTCACCAAATAACCCAAAATGAATCAATTTGTGAGTTCGATAAACTGGCAAACTGCTATAAACAATGAAAAGAGAAATCGAAACTCTGAAATATCTCTTCGATGTTTATAACCGGCATATCTTGCTGTGCGTTTTTAGAGGCTGAATCCTCTCAAAATCTTTAAAGTCAATCAAATAATAATACTAATAATAATTATATTAATATTAATAATAATAATCTTTCTAGCCAATCTAATAATAATATTTTTAATGGAATATAATTATTACAGAAATTTAAATTGATCGATATAAATTTCATACTTTCCTGTTTTCACCATTTATTTCCAAATTCCCTATACTCACAAACCTACCGTCTAGAAGTGTTCGCACTTACTAAAAGAAAAGGATTTATATATGGGTTATAAGATGAATATTTATCGCTCTGAATATGATACTCAGTAGTAGCGTATCGTATGCTTTTGTGAGTAAAATGATTCACCAAATAACCCAAAATGAATCAATTTGTGAGTTCGATTAACTGGCAAACTACTTTAAACAATGAAAAGAGAAATCGAAACTCAAATATCTTTTCGATGTTTATAATGGGAGTAGCTTTAAAGGCAATCAATTGAAAAGGGTTTTAGGAGGTTGTCATCTAATAATAATATTTTTAATGGAATATTATTATTACAGAAATTTAAATTGATCGATATAAATTTCAAACATTCCTGTTTTCACCATTTATTTCCAAATTCCCTATACTCACAAACCTACCGTCTAGAAGTGTTCGCACTTACTAGAAGAACAGGATATATATATATGGGTTATAAGATGAATATTTTTCGCTCTGAATATGATACTCAGTTGTAGCGTATCGTATGATTATCTGAGTAAAATGATTCAACTAAAACCCCAAAATGAATCAATTTGTGAGTTCGATTAACTGGCAAATCTGCTTTAATCAAGGAAAAGACAAATCGAAACTCTGAAATATCTCTTCGATATTTATAACCGGCGTATCGTGCTGTACGTTTTTAGAGGCTGAATCCTCTCAAAATCTTTAAAGCCAATTAATTGAAAAGGGTCTTCGGAATTTGTCATCTAATAATAATATTTTTAATGAAATACCATTATTACAGAAATTTAAATTGATCGATGTAATTTTCAAACTTTCCTGTTTTCACCATTTATTTCCAAATTCCCTATACTCACAAACCTACCGTCTAGAAGTGTTCGCACTTACGAGAAGAACAGGATATATATATGGGTTATAAGATGAATATTTATCGCTCTGAATATGATACTCAGTAGTAGCGTATCGTATGAATTTCTGAGTAAAATTATTCACCATATAACCCAAAATGAATCAATTTGTGAGTTCGATTAACTGGCAAATCTGCTTTAATCAAGGAAAAGAAAAATCGAAACTCTGAAATATCTTTTCGATATTTATAACCGGCGTATCTTGCTGTACGTTTTTAGAGGCTGAATCCTCTCAAAATCTTTAAAGCCAATTAATTGAAAAGGGTCTTCGGAATTTGTCATCTAATAATAATATTTTTAATGAAATACCATTATTACAGAAATTTAAATTGATCGATGTAATTTTCAAACTTTCCTGTTTTCACCATTTATTTCCAAATTCCCTATACTCACAAACCTACCGTCTAGAAGTGTTCGCACTTACTAGAAGAACAGGATATATATATATGGGTTATAAGATGAATATTTATCGCTCTGAATATGTTACTCAGTAGTAGCGTATGATTTTCTGAGTAAAATGATTCACCAAATAACCCAAAATGAATGAATTTGTGAGTTCGATTAAGTGGCAAACTACTTTAAACAATCAAAAGAGAAATCGAAACTCAAATATCTTTTCGATGTTTATAATGGGCGTAGCTTTAAAACCAATCAATTGAAAAGGGTCTTCGGAGGTTGTCATCTAATAATAATATTTTTAATGGAATATTATTATTACAGAAATTTAAATTGATCGATATAAATTTCAAACTTTCCTGTTTTCACCATTTATTTCCAAATTCCCTATACTCACAAACCTACCGTCTAGAAGTGTTCGCACATACTAGAAGAACAGGATATATATATATGGGTTATAAGATGAATATTTTCCCCTCTGAATATGATACTCAGTAGTAGCGTATCGTATGAATTTCTGAGTAAAATGATTCACCAAATAACCCAAAATGAATCAATTTGTGAGTTCGATTAACTGGCAAATCAGCTTTAATCAAGGAAAAGAAAAATCGAAACTCTGAAATATCTCTTCGATATTTATAACCGGCGTATCTTGCTGTACGTTTTTAGATGCCGAATCCTCACAAAATCTTTAAAGCCAATCAAATAATAATATTAATAATAATAATATTAATATTAATAATAATAATCTTTCAAGCCAATCTAATAATAATATTTTTAATGGAATATTATTATTACAGGAATTTAAATTGATCGATATAAATTTCAAACTTTCCTGTTTTCACCATTTATTTCCAAATTCCCTATACTCACAAACCTACCGTCTAGAAGTGTTCACACTTACTAAAAGAACAGGATATTTATATGGGTTATAAGATGAATATTTATCGCTCTGAATATGTTACTCAGTAGTAGCGTATGATTTTCTGAGTAAAATGATTCACCAAATAACCCAAAATGAATCAATTTGTGAGTTCGATTAACTGGCTAACTACTTTAGACAATGAAAAGAGAAATCGGAACTCAAATATCTTTTCGATGTTTATAATGGGCGTAGCTTTAAAGCCAATCAATTGAAAAGGGTCTTCGGAGGTTGTCATCTAATAATAATATTTTTAATGGAATATTATTATTACAGAAATTTAAATTGATCGATATAAATTTCAAACTTTCCTGTTTTCACCATTTATTTCCAAATTCCCTATACTCACAAACCTACCGTCTAGAAGTGTTCGCACTTACTAGAAGAACAGGATATATATATGGGTTATAAGATGAATATTTATCGCTCTGAAGACGATACTCAATAGAAGCGTATCGTATGAATTTCTGAGTAAAATGATTCACCAAATAACCCAAAATGAATCAATTTGTGAGTTAGATTAACTGGCAAACTACTTTAAACAATGAAAAGAGAAATCGAAACTCAAATATCTTTTCGATGTTTATAATGCGCGTAGCTTTAAAGCCAATCAATTGAAAAGGGTGTTCGGAGGTTGTCATCTAATAATAATATTTTTAATGAAATACCATTATTACAGAAATTTAAATTGATCTATGTAATTTTCAAACTTTCCTTTTTTCACCCTTTATTTCCAAATTCCCTATTCTCACAAACCTACCGTCTACAAGTGTTCGCACTTACGAGAAGAACAGGATATATATATGGGTTATAAGACGAATATTTATCGCTCTGAATACGATACTCAGTAGTAGCGGATCGTATGAATTTCTGAGCAAAATGATTCACCAAATAACCCAAAATGAATCAATTTGTGAGTTCGATAAACTGGCAAACTGCTTTAAACAATGAAAAGAGAAATCGAATCTCTGAAATATCTCTTCGATGTTTATAACCGGCGTATCTTGCTGTACGTTTTTAGAGGCTGAATCCTCTCAAAATCTTTAAAGTCAATCAAATAATAATATTAATAATAATTATATTAATATTAATAATAAAAATCTTTCAAGCCAATCTAATAATAATATTTTTAATGGAATATTATTATTACAGAAATTTAAATTGATCGATATAAATTTCATACTTTCCTGTTTTCACCATTTATTTCCAAATTCCCTATACTCACAAACCTACCGTCTAGAAGTGTTCGCACTTACTAAAAGAACAGGATATATATATGGGTTATAAGATGAATATTTATCGCTCTGAATATGATACTCAGTAGTAGCGTATCGTATGCTTTTGTGAGTAAAATGATTCACCAAATAACCCAAAATGAATCAATTTGTGAGTTCGATTAACTGGCAAACTGCTTTAAACAATGAAAGAGAAATCGAAACTCTGAAATATCTCTTCGATGTTTATAACCGGCGTATCTTGCTGTACGTTTTTAGAGGCTGAATCCTCTCAAAATCTTTAAAGTCAATCAAATAATAATATTAATAATAATTATATTAATATTAATAATAAAAATCTTTCAAGCCAATCTAATAATAATATTTTTAATGGAATATTATTATTACAGAAATTTAAATTGATCGATATAAATTTCATACTTTCCTGTTTTCACCATTTATTTCCAAATTCCCTATACTCACAAACCTACCGTCTAGAAGTGTTCGCACTTACTAAAAGAACAGGATATATATATGGGTTATAAGATGAATATTTTTCGCTCTGAATATGATACTCAGTAGTAGCGTATCGTATGCTTTTGTGAGTAAAATGATTCACCAAATAACCCAAAATGAATCAATTTGTGAGTTCGATTAACTGGCAAACTACTTTAAACAATGAAAAGAGAAATCGAAACTCTCAAATATATTTTCGATGTTTATAATGGGCGTAGCTTTAAAGCCAATCAATTGAAAAGGGTCTTCGGAGGTTGTCATCTAATAATAATATTTTTAATGGAATATTATTATTACAGAACTTTAAATTGATCGATATAAATTTCAAACTTTCCTGTTTTCACCATTTATTTCCAAATTCCCTATACTCACAAACCTACCGTCTAGAAGTGTTCGCACTTACTAGAAGAAGAGGATATATATATATGGGTTATAAGATGAATATTTTTCGCTCTGAATATGATACTCAGTTGTAGCGATTCGTATGATTATCTGAGTAAAATGATTCAACTAAAAACCCAAAATGAATCAATTTGTGAGTTCGATTAACTGGCAAATCTGCTTTAATCAAGGAAAAGACAAATCGAAACTCTGAAATATCTCTTCGATATTTATAACCGGCGTATCGTGCTGTACGTTTTTAGAGGCTGAATACTCTCAAAATCTTTAAAGCCAATTAATTGAAAAGGGTCTTCGGAGGTTGTCATCTAATAATAATATTTTTAATGAAATACCATTATTACAGAAAATTAAATTGATCGATGTAATTTTCAAACTTTCCTGTTTTCACCATTTATTTTTAAATTCCCTATACTCACAAACCTACCGTCTAGAAGTGTTCGCACTTACGAAAAGAACAGGATATATATATGGGTTATAAGATGAATATTTATCGCTCTGAATACGATACTCAGTAGTAGCGTCTCGTATGAGTTTCTGAGTAAAATGATTCACCAAATAACCCAAAATTAATCAATTTTTGAGTTCGATTAACTGGCAAATCTGCTTTAATCAAGGAAATGACAAATCGAAACTCTGAAATATCTCTTCGATATTTATAACCGGCGTATCTTGCTGTACGTTTTTAGAGGCCGAATCCTCTCAAAATCTTTAAAGCCAATCAAATAATAATATTAATAATAATTATATTAATATTAATAATCATAATCTTTCAAGCCAATCTAATAATAATATTTTTAATGGAATATTATTATTACAGAAATTTAAATTGATCGATATAAATTTCAAACTTTCCTGTTTTCACCATTTATTTCCAAATTCCCTATACTCACAAACCTACCATCGAGAAGTGTTCACACTTACTAAAAGAACAGGATATATATATGGGTTATAAGATAAATATTTATCGCTCTGAATATGTTACTCAGTAGTAGCGTATGATTTTCTGAGTAAAATGATTCACCAAATAACCCAAAATGGATGAATTTGTGAGTTCGATTAAGTGGCAAACTACTTTAAACAATGAAAAGAGAAATCGAAACTCAAATATCTTTTCGATGTTTATAATGGGCGTAGCTTTAAAGCCAATCAATTGAAAAGGGTCTTCGGAGGTTGTCATCTAATAATAATATTTTTAATGGAATATTATTATTACAGAAATTTAAATTGATCGATATAAATTTCAAACTTTCCTGTTTTCACCATTTATTTCCAAATTCCCTATACTCACAAACCTACCGTCTAGAAGTGTTCGCACTTACTAGAAGAACAGGATATATATATATGGGTTATAAGATGAATATTTTTCCCTCTGAATATGATACTCAGTAGTAGCGTATCGTATGAATTTCTGAGTAAAATGATTCACCAAATAACCCAAAATGAATGAATTTGTGAGTTCGATTAACTGGCAAATCTGCTTTAATCAAGGAAAAGAAAAATCGAAACTCTGAAATATCTTTTCGATATTTATAACCGGCGAATCTTGCTGTACGTTTTTAGAGGCTGAAACCTCTAAAATCTTTAAAGCCAATTAATTGAAAAGGGTCTTCGGAGGTTGTCACCTAATAATAATATTTTTAATGAAATACCATTATTACAGAAATTTAAATTGATCGATGTAATTTTCAAACTTTCCTGTTTTCACCATTTATTTCCAAATTCCCTATACTCACAAACCTACCGTCTAGAAGTGTTCGCACTTACTAAAAGAAAAGGATTTATATATGGGTTATAAGATGAATATTTATCGCTCTGAATATGATACTCAGTAGTAGCGTATCGTATGCTTTTGTGAGTAAAATGATTCACCAAATAACCCAAAATGAATCAATTTGTGAGTTCGATTAACTGGCAAACTACTTTAAACAATGAAAAGAGAAATCGAAACTCAAATATCTTTTCGATGTTTATAATGGGAGTAGCTTTAAAGGCAATCAATTGAAAAGGGTTTTAGGAGGTTGTCATCTAATAATAATATTTTTAATGGAATATTAATATTACAGAAATTTAAATTGATCGATATAAATTTCAAACATTCCTGTTTTCACCATTTATTTCCAAATTCCCTATACTCACAAACCTACCGTCTAGAAGTGTTCGCACTTACTAGAAGAACAGGATATATATATATGGGTTATAAGATGAATATTTTTCGCTCTGAATATGATACTCAGTTGTAGCGTATCGTATGATTATCTGGGTAAAATGATTCAACTAAAAACCCAAAATGAATCAATTTGTGAGTTCGATTAACTGGCAAATCTGCTTTAATCAAGGAAAAGACAAATCGAAACTCTGAAATATCTCTTCGATATTTATAACCGGCGTATCGTGCTGTACGTTTTTAGAGGCTGAATCCACTCAAAATTTTTAAAGCCAATTAATTGAAAAGGGTCTTCGGAATTTGTCATCTAATAATAATATTTTTAATGAAATACCATTATTACAGAAATTTAAATTGATCGATGTAATTTTCAAACTTTACTGTTTTCACCATTTATTTCCAAATTCCCTATACTCACAAACCTACCGTCTAGAAGTGTTCGCACTTACGAGAAGAACAGGATATATATATGGGTTATAAGATGAATATTTATCGCTCTGAATATGATACTCAGTAGTAGCGTATCGTATGAATTTCTGAGTAAAATTATTCACCATATAACCCAAAATGAATCAATTTGTGAGTTCGATTAACTGGCAAATCTGCTTTAATCAAGGAAAAGAAAAATCGAAACTCTGAAATATCTTTTCGATATTTATAACCGGCGTATCTTGCTGTACGTTTTTAGAGGCTGAATCCTCTCAAAATCTTTAAAGCCAATTAATTGAAAAGGGTCTTCGGAATTTGTCATCTAATAATAATATTTTTAATGAAATACCATTATTACAGAAATTTAAATTGATCGATGTAATTTTCAAAGTTTCCTGTTTTCACCATTTATTTCCAAACTCCCTATACTCACAAACCTACCGTCTAGAAGTGTTCGCACTTACTAGAAGAACAGGATATATATATATGGGTTATAAGATGAATATTTATCGCTCTGAATATGTTACTCAGTAGTAGCGTATGATTTTCTGAGTAAAATGATTCACCAAATAACCCAAAATGAATGAATTTGTGAGTTCGATTAAGTGGCAAACTACTTTAAACAATCAAAAGAGAAATCGAAACTCAAATATTTTTTCGATGTTTATAATGGGCGTAGCTTTAAAGCCAATCAATTGAAAAGGGTCTTCAGAGGTTGTCATCTAATAATAATATTTTTAATGGAATATTATTATTACAGAAATTTAAATTGATCGATATAAATTTCAAACTTTCCTGTTTTCACCATTTATTTCCAAATTCCCTATACTCACAAACCTACCGTCTAGAAGTGTTCGCACTTACTAGAAGAACAGGATATATATATATGGGTTATAAGATGAATATTTTTCCCTCTGAATATGATACTCAGTAGTAGCGTATCGTATGAATTTCTGAGTAAAATGATTCACCAAATAACCCAAAATGAATGAATTTGTGAGTTCGATTAACTGGCAAATCTGCTTTAATCAAGGAAAAGACAAATCGAAACTCTGAAATATCTCTTCGATATTTATAACCGGCGTATCTTGCTGTACGTTTTTAGATGCCGAATCCTCTCAAAATCTTTAAAGCCAATCAAATAATAATATTAATAATAATAATATTAATATTAATAATAATAATCTTTCAAGCCAATCTAATAATAATATTTTTAATGGAATATTATTATTACAGAAATTTAAATTGATCGATATAAATTTCAAACTTTCCTGTTTTCACCATTTATTTCCAAATTCCCTATACTCACAAACCTACCGTCTAGAAGTGTTCACACTTACTAAAAGAACAGGATATATATATGGGTTATAAGATGAATATTTATCGCTCTGAATATGTTACTCAGTAGTAGCGTATGATTTTCTGAGTAAAATGATTCACCAAATAACCCAAAATGAATCAATTTGTGAGTTCGATTAACTGGCTAACTACTTTAGACAATGAAAAGAGAAATCGGAACTCAAATATCTTTTCGATGTTTATAATGGGCGTAGCTTTAAAGCCAATCAATTGAAAAGGGTCTTCGGAGGTTTTCATCTAATAATAATATTTTTAATGGAATATTATTATTACAGAAATTTAAATTGATCGATATAAATTTCAAACTTTCCTGTTTTCACCATTTATTTCCAAATTCCCTATACTCACAAACCTACCGTCTAGAAGTGTTCGCACTTACTAGAAGAACAGGATATATATATGGGTTATAAGATGAATATTTATCGCTCTGAAGACGATACTCAATAGAAGCGTATCGTATGAATTTCTGAGTAAAATGATTCAACAAATAACCCAAAATGAATCAATTTGTGAGTTCGATTAACTGGCAAACTACTTTAAACAATGAAAAGAGAAATCGAAACTCAAATATCTTTTCGATGTTTATAATGGGAGTAGCTTTAAAGGCAATCAATTGAAAAGGGTTTTAGGAGGTTGTCATCTAATAATAATATTTTTAATGGAATATTAATATTACAGAAATTTAAATTGATCGATATAAATTTCAAACATTCCTGTTTTCACCATTTATTTCCAAATTCCCTATACTCACAAACCTACCGTCTAGAAGTGTTCGCACTTACTAGAAGAACAGGATATATATATATGGGTTATAAGATGAATATTTTTCGCTCTGAATATGATACTCAGTTGTAGCGTATCGTATGATTATCTGGGTAAAATGATTCAACTAAAAACCCAAAATGAATCAATTTGTGAGTTCGATTAACTGGCAAATCTGCTTTAATCAAGGAAAAGACAAATCGAAACTCTGAAATATCTCTTCGATATTTATAACCGGCGTATCGTGCTGTACGTTTTTAGAGGCTGAATCCACTCAAAATTTTTAAAGCCAATTAATTGAAAAGGGTCTTCGGAATTTGTCATCTA
Source organism: Maratus speciosus (assembly GCA_963932465.1). NCBI lineage: Eukaryota > Metazoa > Arthropoda > Arachnida > Araneae > Salticidae > Maratus > Maratus speciosus. Next base: position 424,171,326 of record OZ010791.1, read on the forward strand.
ATAATAATATTTTTAATGAAATACCATTATTACAGAAATTTAAATTGATCGATGTAATTTTCAAACTTTACTGTTTTCACCATTTATTTCCAAATTCCCTATACTCACAAACCTACCGTCTAGAAGTGTTCGCACTTACGAGAAGAACAGGATATATATATGGGTTATAAGATGAATATTTATCGCTCTGAATATGATACTCAGTAGTAGCGTATCGTATGAATTTCTGAGTAAAATTATTCACCATATAACCCAAAATGAATCAATTTGTGAGTTCGATTAACTGGCAAATCTGCTTTAATCAAGGAAAAGAAAAATCGAAACTCTGAAATATCTTTTCGATATTTATAACCGGCGTATCTTGCTGTACGTTTTTAGAGGCTGAATCCTCTCAAAATCTTTAAAGCCAATTAATTGAAAAGGGTCTTCGGAATTTGTCATCTAATAATAATATTTTTAATGAAATACCATTATTACAGAAATTTAAATTGATCGATGTAATTTTCAAAGTTTCCTGTTTTCACCATTTATTTCCAAATTCCCTATACTCACAAACCTACCGTCTAGAAGTGTTCGCACTTACTAGAAGAACAGGATATATATATATGGGTTATAAGATGAATATTTATCGCTCTGAATATGTTACTCAGTAGTAGCGTATGATTTTCTGAGTAAAATGATTCACCAAATAACCCAAAATGAATGAATTTGTGAGTTCGATTAAGTGGCAAACTACTTTAAACAATCAAAAGAGAAATCGAAACTCAAATATTTTTTCGATGTTTATAATGGGCGTAGCTTTAAAGCCAATCAATTGAAAAGGGTCTTCAGAGGTTGTCATCTAATAATAATATTTTTAATGGAATATTATTATTACAGAAATTTAAATTGATCGATATAAATTTCAAACTTTCCTGTTTTCACCATTTATTTCCAAATTTCCTATACTCACAAACCTACCGTCTAGAAGTGTTCGCACTTACTAGAAGAACAGGATATATATATATGGGTTATAAGATGAATATTTTTCCCTCTGAATATGATACTCAGTAGTAGCGTATCGTATGAATTTCTGAGTAAAATGATTCACCAAATAACCCAAAATGAATGAATTTGTGAGTTCGATTAACTGGCAAATCTGCTTTAATCAAGGAAAAGACAAATCGAAACTCTGAAATATCTCTTCGATATTTATAACCGGCGTATCTTGCTGTACGTTTTTAGATGCCGAATCCTCTCAAAATCTTTAAAGCCAATCAAATAATAATATTAATAATAATAATATTAATATTAATAATAATAATCTTTCAAGCCAATCTAATAATAATATTTTTAATGGAATATTATTATTACAGAAATTTAAATTGATCGATATAAATTTCAAACTTTCCTGTTTTCACCATTTATTTCCAAATTCCCTATACTCACAAACCTACCGTCTAGAAGTGTTCACACTTACTAAAAGAACAGGATATATATATGGGTTATAAGATGAATATTTATCGCTCTGAATATGTTACTCAGTAGTAGCGTATGATTTTCTGAGTAAAATGATTCACCAAATAACCCAAAATGAATCAATTTGTGAGTTCGATTAACTGGCTAACTACTTTAGACAATGAAAAGAGAAATCGGAACTCAAATATCTTTTCGATGTTTATAATGGGCGTAGCTTTAAAGCCAATCAATTGAAAAGGGTCTTCGGAGGTTTTCATCTAATAATAATATTTTTAATGGAATATTATTATTACAGAAATTTAAATTGATCGATATAAATTTCAAACTTTCCTGTTTTCACCATTTATTTCCAAATTCCCTATACTCACAAACCTACCGTCTAGAAGTGTTCGCACTTACTAGAAGAACAGGATATATATATGGGTTATAAGATGAATATTTATCGCTCTGAAGACGATACTCAATAGAAGCGTATCGTATGAATTTCTGAGTAAAATGATTCAACAAATAACCCAAAATGAATCAATTTGTGAGTTCGATTAACTGGCAAACTACTTTAAACAATGAAAAGAGAAATCGAAACTCAAATATCTTTTCGATGTTTATAATGCGCGTAGCTTTAAAGCCAATCAATTGAAAAGGGTGTTCGGAGGTTGTCATCTAATAATAATATTTTTAATGAAATACCATTATTACAGAAATTTAAATTGATCTATGTAATTTTCAAACTTTCCTTTTTTCACCCTTTATTTCCAAATTCCCTATTCTCACAAACCTACCGTCTACAAGTGTTCGCACTTACGAGAAGAACAGGATATATATATGGGTTATAAGACGAATATTTATCGCTCTGAATACGATACTCAGTAGTAGCGGATCGTATGAATTTCTGAGCAAAATGATTCACCAAATAACCCAAAATGAATCAATTTGTGAGTTCGATAAACTGGCAAACTGCTTTAAACAATGAAAAGAGAAATCGAATCTCTGAAATATCTCTTCGATGTTTATAACCGGCGTATCTTGCTGTACGTTTTTAGAGGCTGAATCCTCTCAAAATCTTTAAAGTCAATCAAATAATAATATTAATAATAATTATATTAATATTAATAATAAAAATCTTTCAAGCCAATCTAATAATAATATTTTTAATGGAATATTATTATTACAGAAATTTAAATTGATCGATATAAATTTCATACTTTCCTGTTTTCACCATTTATTTCCAAATTCCCTATACTCACAAACCTACCGTCTAGAAGTGTTCGCACTTACTAAAAGAACAGGATATATATATGGGTTATAAGATGAATATTTATCGCTCTGAATATGATACTCAGTAGTAGCGTATCGTATGCTTTTGTGAGTAAAATGATTCACCAAATAACCCAAAATGAATCAATTTGTGAGTTCGATTAACTGGCAAACTGCTTTAAACAATGAAAGAGAAATCGAAACTCTGAAATATCTCTTCGATGTTTATAACCGGCGTATCTTGCTGTACGTTTTTAGAGGCTGAATCCTCTCAAAATCTTTAAAGTCAATCAAATAATAATATTAATAATAATTATATTAATATTAATAATAAAAATCTTTCAAGCCAATCTAATAATAATATTTTTAATGGAATATTATTATTACAGAAATTTAAATTGATCGATATAAATTTCATACTTTCCTGTTTTCACCATTTATTTCCAAATTCCCTATACTCACAAACCTACCGTCTAGAAGTGTTCGCACTTACTAGAAGAACAGGATATATATATATGGGTTATAAGATGAATATTTATCGCTCTGAATATGTTACTCAGTAGTAGCGTATGATTTTCTGAGTAAAATGATTCACCAAATAACCCAAAATGAATCAATTTGTGAGTTCGATTAACTGGCAAACTACTTTAAACAATGAAAAGAGAAATCGAAATTCAAATATCTTTTCGTTTATAATGCGCGTAGCTTTAAAGCCAATCAATTGAAAAGGGTGTTCGGAGGTTGTCATCTAATAATAATATTTTTAATGAAATACCATTATTACAGAAATTTAAATTGATCGATGTAATTTTCAAACTTTCCTTTTTTCACCCTTTATTTCCAAATTCCCTATTCTCACAAACCTACCGTCTACAAGTGTTCGCACATACGAGAAGAACAGGATATATATATGGGTTATAAGACGAATATTTATCGCTCTGAATACGATACTCAGTAGTAGCGGATCGTATGAATTTCTGAGCAAAATGATTCACCAAATAACCCAAAATGAATCAATTTGTGAGTTCGATTAACTGGCAAACTGCTTTAAACAATGAAAAGAGAAATCGAAACTCTGAAATATCTCTTCGATGTTTATAACCGGCGTATCTTGCTGTACGTTTTTAGAGGCTGAATCCTCTCAAAATCTTTAAAGTCAATCAAATAATAATATTAATAATAATTATATTAATATTAATAATAAAAATCTTTCAAGCCAATCTAATAATAATATTTTTAATGGAATATTATTATTACAGAAATTTAAATTGATCGATATAAATTTCATACTTTCCTGTTTTCACCATTTATTTCCAAATTCCCTATACTCACAAACCTACCGTCTAGAAGTGTTCGCACTTACTAAAAGAACAGGATATATATATGGGTTATAAGATGAATATTTTTCGCTCTGAATATGATACTCAGTAGTAGCGTATCGTATGCTTTTGTGAGTAAAATGATTCACCAAATAACCCAAAATGAATCAATTTGTGAGTTCGATTAACTGGCAAACTACTTTAAACAATGAAAAGAGAAATCGAAACTCTCAAATATATTTTCGATGTTTATAATGGGCGTAGCTTTAAAGCCAATCAATTGAAAAGGGTCTTCGGAGGTTGTCATCTAATAATAATATTTTTAATGGAATATTATTATTACAGAACTTTAAATTGATCGATATAAATTTCAAACTTTCCTGTTTTCACCATTTATTTCCAAATTCCCTATACTCACAAACCTACCGTCTAGAAGTGTTCGCACTTACTAGAAGAACAGGATATATATATATGGGTTATAAGATGAATATTTTTCCCTCTGAATATGATACTCAGTAGTAGCGTATCGTATGAATTTCTGAGTAAAATGATTCACCAAATAACCCAAAATGAATGAATTTGTGAGTTCGATTAACTGGCAAATCTGCTTTAATCAAGGAAAAGAAAAATCGAAACTCTGAAATATCTTTTCGATATTTATAACCGGCGCATCTTGCTGTACGTTTTTAGAGGCTGAAACCTCTAAAATCTTTAAAGCCAATTAATTGAAAAGGGTCTTCGGAGGTTGTCATCTAATAATAATATTTTTAATGAAATACCATTATTACAGAAATTTAAATTGATCGATGTAATTTTCAAACTTTCCTGTTTTCACCATTTATTTCCAAATTCCCTATACTCACAAACCTACCGTCTGGAAGTGTTCGCACTTACGAGAAGAACAGGATATATATATGGGTTATAAGATGAATATTTATCGCTCTGAATACGATACTCAGTAATAGCGTATCGTATGAATTTCTGAGTAAAATGATTCACCAAATAACCCAAAATGAATCAATTTGTGAGTTCGATAAACTGGCAAACTGCTATAAACAATGAAAAGAGAAATCGAAACTCTGAAATATCTCTTCGATGTTTATAACCGGCATATCTTGCTGTGCGTTTTTAGAGGCTGAATCCTCTCAAAATCTTTAAAGTCAATCAAATAATAATACTAATAATAATTATATTAATATTAATAATAATAATCTTTCTAGCCAATCTAATAATAATATTTTTAATGGAATATAATTATTACAGAAATTTAAATTGATCGATATAAATTTCATACTTTCCTGTTTTCACCATTTATTTCCAAATTCCCTATACTCACAAACCTACCGTCTAGAAGTGTTCGCACTTACTAAAAGAAAAGGATTTATATATGGGTTATAAGATGAATATTTATCGCTCTGAATATGATACTCAGTAGTAGCGTATCGTATGCTTTTGTGAGTAAAATGATTCACCAAATAACCCAAAATGAATCAATTTGTGAGTTCGATTAACTGGCAAACTACTTTAAACAATGAAAAGAGAAATCGAAACTCAAATATCTTTTCGATGTTTATAATGGGAGTAGCTTTAAAGGCAATCAATTGAAAAGGGTTTTAGGAGGTTGTCATCTAATAATAATATTTTTAATGGAATATTATTATTACAGAAATTTAAATTGATCGATATAAATTTCAAACATTCCTGTTTTCACCATTTATTTCCAAATTCCCTATACTCACAAACCTACCGTCTAGAAGTGTTCGCACTTACTAGAAGAACAGGATATATATATATGGGTTATAAGATGAATATTTTTCGCTCTGAATATGATACTCAGTTGTAGCGTATCGTATGATTATCTGAGTAAAATGATTCAACTAAAAACCCAAAATGAATCAATTTGTGAGTTCGATTAACTGGCAAATCTGCTTTAATCAAGGAAAAGACAAATCGAAACTCTGAAATATCTCTTCGATATTTATAACCGGCGTATCGTGCTGTACGTTTTTAGAGGCTGAATCCTCTCAAAATCTTTAAAGCCAATTAATTGAAAAGGGTCTTCGGAATTTGTCATCTAATAATAATATTTTTAATGAAATACCATTATTACAGAAATTTAAATTGATCGATGTAATTTTCAAACTTTCCTGTTTTCACCATTTATTTCCAAATTCCCTATACTCACAAACCTACCGTCTAGAAGTGTTCGCACTTACGAGAAGAACAGGATATATATATGGGTTATAAGATGAATATTTATCGCTCTGAATATGATACTCAGTAGTAGCGTATCGTATGAATTTCTGAGTAAAATTATTCACCATATAACCCAAAATGAATCAATTTGTGAGTTCGATTAACTGGCAAATCTGCTTTAATCAAGGAAAAGAAAAATCGAAACTCTGAAATATCTTTTCGATATTTATAACCGGCGTATCTTGCTGTACGTTTTTAGAGGCTGAATCCTCTCAAAATCTTTAAAGCCAATTAATTGAAAAGGGTCTTCGGAATTTGTCATCTAATAATAATATTTTTAATGAAATACCATTATTACAGAAATTTAAATTGATCGATGTAATTTTCAAACTTTCCTGTTTTCACCATTTATTTCCAAATTCCCTATACTCACAAACCTACCGTCTAGAAGTGTTCGCACTTACTAGAAGAACAGGATATATATATATGGGTTATAAGATGAATATTTATCGCTCTGAATATGTTACTCAGTAGTAGCGTATGATTTTCTGAGTAAAATGATTCACCAAATAACCCAAAATGAATGAATTTGTGAGTTCGATTAAGTGGCAAACTACTTTAAACAATCAAAAGAGAAATCGAAACTCAAATATCTTTTCGATGTTTATAATGGGCGTAGCTTTAAAACCAATCAATTGAAAAGGGTCTTCGGAGGTTGTCATCTAATAATAATATTTTTAATGGAATATTATTATTACAGAAATTTAAATTGATCGATATAAATTTCAAACTTTCCTGTTTTCACCATTTATTTCCAAATTCCCTATACTCACAAACCTACCGTCTAGAAGTGTTCGCACATACTAGAAGAACAGGATATATATATATGGGTTATAAGATGAATATTTTCCCCTCTGAATATGATACTCAGTAGTAGCGTATCGTATGAATTTCTGAGTAAAATGATTCACCAAATAACCCAAAATGAATCAATTTGTGAGTTCGATTAACTGGCAAATCAGCTTTAATCAAGGAAAAGAAAAATCGAAACTCTGAAATATCTCTTCGATATTTATAACCGGCGTATCTTGCTGTACGTTTTTAGATGCCGAATCCTCACAAAATCTTTAAAGCCAATCAAATAATAATATTAATAATAATAATATTAATATTAATAATAATAATCTTTCAAGCCAATCTAATAATAATATTTTTAATGGAATATTATTATTACAGGAATTTAAATTGATCGATATAAATTTCAAACTTTCCTGTTTTCACCATTTATTTCCAAATTCCCTATACTCACAAACCTACCGTCTAGAAGTGTTCACACTTACTAAAAGAACAGGATATTTATATGGGTTATAAGATGAATATTTATCGCTCTGAATATGTTACTCAGTAGTAGCGTATGATTTTCTGAGTAAAATGATTCACCAAATAACCCAAAATGAATCAATTTGTGAGTTCGATTAACTGGCTAACTACTTTAGACAATGAAAAGAGAAATCGGAACTCAAATATCTTTTCGATGTTTATAATGGGCGTAGCTTTAAAGCCAATCAATTGAAAAGGGTCTTCGGAGGTTGTCATCTAATAATAATATTTTTAATGGAATATTATTATTACAGAAATTTAAATTGATCGATATAAATTTCAAACTTTCCTGTTTTCACCATTTATTTCCAAATTCCCTATACTCACAAACCTACCGTCTAGAAGTGTTCGCACTTACTAGAAGAACAGGATATATATATGGGTTATAAGATGAATATTTATCGCTCTGAAGACGATACTCAATAGAAGCGTATCGTATGAATTTCTGAGTAAAATGATTCACCAAATAACCCAAAATGAATCAATTTGTGAGTTAGATTAACTGGCAAACTACTTTAAACAATGAAAAGAGAAATCGAAACTCAAATATCTTTTCGATGTTTATAATGCGCGTAGCTTTAAAGCCAATCAATTGAAAAGGGTGTTCGGAGGTTGTCATCTAATAATAATATTTTTAATGAAATACCATTATTACAGAAATTTAAATTGATCTATGTAATTTTCAAACTTTCCTTTTTTCACCCTTTATTTCCAAATTCCCTATTCTCACAAACCTACCGTCTACAAGTGTTCGCACTTACGAGAAGAACAGGATATATATATGGGTTATAAGACGAATATTTATCGCTCTGAATACGATACTCAGTAGTAGCGGATCGTATGAATTTCTGAGCAAAATGATTCACCAAATAACCCAAAATGAATCAATTTGTGAGTTCGATAAACTGGCAAACTGCTTTAAACAATGAAAAGAGAAATCGAATCTCTGAAATATCTCTTCGATGTTTATAACCGGCGTATCTTGCTGTACGTTTTTAGAGGCTGAATCCTCTCAAAATCTTTAAAGTCAATCAAATAATAATATTAATAATAATTATATTAATATTAATAATAAAAATCTTTCAAGCCAATCTAATAATAATATTTTTAATGGAATATTATTATTACAGAAATTTAAATTGATCGATATAAATTTCATACTTTCCTGTTTTCACCATTTATTTCCAAATTCCCTATACTCACAAACCTACCGTCTAGAAGTGTTCGCACTTACTAAAAGAACAGGATATATATATGGGTTATAAGATGAATATTTATCGCTCTGAATATGATACTCAGTAGTAGCGTATCGTATGCTTTTGTGAGTAAAATGATTCACCAAATAACCCAAAATGAATCAATTTGTGAGTTCGATTAACTGGCAAACTGCTTTAAACAATGAAAGAGAAATCGAAACTCTGAAATATCTCTTCGATGTTTATAACCGGCGTATCTTGCTGTACGTTTTTAGAGGCTGAATCCTCTCAAAATCTTTAAAGTCAATCAAATAATAATATTAATAATAATTATATTAATATTAATAATAAAAATCTTTCAAGCCAATCTAATAATAATATTTTTAATGGAATATTATTATTACAGAAATTTAAATTGATCGATATAAATTTCATACTTTCCTGTTTTCACCATTTATTTCCAAATTCCCTATACTCACAAACCTACCGTCTAGAAGTGTTCGCACTTACTAAAAGAACAGGATATATATATGGGTTATAAGATGAATATTTTTCGCTCTGAATATGATACTCAGTAGTAGCGTATCGTATGCTTTTGTGAGTAAAATGATTCACCAAATAACCCAAAATGAATCAATTTGTGAGTTCGATTAACTGGCAAACTACTTTAAACAATGAAAAGAGAAATCGAAACTCTCAAATATATTTTCGATGTTTATAATGGGCGTAGCTTTAAAGCCAATCAATTGAAAAGGGTCTTCGGAGGTTGTCATCTAATAATAATATTTTTAATGGAATATTATTATTACAGAACTTTAAATTGATCGATATAAATTTCAAACTTTCCTGTTTTCACCATTTATTTCCAAATTCCCTATACTCACAAACCTACCGTCTAGAAGTGTTCGCACTTACTAGAAGAAGAGGATATATATATATGGGTTATAAGATGAATATTTTTCGCTCTGAATATGATACTCAGTTGTAGCGATTCGTATGATTATCTGAGTAAAATGATTCAACTAAAAACCCAAAATGAATCAATTTGTGAGTTCGATTAACTGGCAAATCTGCTTTAATCAAGGAAAAGACAAATCGAAACTCTGAAATATCTCTTCGATATTTATAACCGGCGTATCGTGCTGTACGTTTTTAGAGGCTGAATACTCTCAAAATCTTTAAAGCCAATTAATTGAAAAGGGTCTTCGGAGGTTGTCATCTAATAATAATATTTTTAATGAAATACCATTATTACAGAAAATTAAATTGATCGATGTAATTTTCAAACTTTCCTGTTTTCACCATTTATTTTTAAATTCCCTATACTCACAAACCTACCGTCTAGAAGTGTTCGCACTTACGAAAAGAACAGGATATATATATGGGTTATAAGATGAATATTTATCGCTCTGAATACGATACTCAGTAGTAGCGTCTCGTATGAGTTTCTGAGTAAAATGATTCACCAAATAACCCAAAATTAATCAATTTTTGAGTTCGATTAACTGGCAAATCTGCTTTAATCAAGGAAATGACAAATCGAAACTCTGAAATATCTCTTCGATATTTATAACCGGCGTATCTTGCTGTACGTTTTTAGAGGCCGAATCCTCTCAAAATCTTTAAAGCCAATCAAATAATAATATTAATAATAATTATATTAATATTAATAATCATAATCTTTCAAGCCAATCTAATAATAATATTTTTAATGGAATATTATTATTACAGAAATTTAAATTGATCGATATAAATTTCAAACTTTCCTGTTTTCACCATTTATTTCCAAATTCCCTATACTCACAAACCTACCATCGAGAAGTGTTCACACTTACTAAAAGAACAGGATATATATATGGGTTATAAGATAAATATTTATCGCTCTGAATATGTTACTCAGTAGTAGCGTATGATTTTCTGAGTAAAATGATTCACCAAATAACCCAAAATGGATGAATTTGTGAGTTCGATTAAGTGGCAAACTACTTTAAACAATGAAAAGAGAAATCGAAACTCAAATATCTTTTCGATGTTTATAATGGGCGTAGCTTTAAAGCCAATCAATTGAAAAGGGTCTTCGGAGGTTGTCATCTAATAATAATATTTTTAATGGAATATTATTATTACAGAAATTTAAATTGATCGATATAAATTTCAAACTTTCCTGTTTTCACCATTTATTTCCAAATTCCCTATACTCACAAACCTACCGTCTAGAAGTGTTCGCACTTACTAGAAGAACAGGATATATATATATGGGTTATAAGATGAATATTTTTCCCTCTGAATATGATACTCAGTAGTAGCGTATCGTATGAATTTCTGAGTAAAATGATTCACCAAATAACCCAAAATGAATGAATTTGTGAGTTCGATTAACTGGCAAATCTGCTTTAATCAAGGAAAAGAAAAATCGAAACTCTGAAATATCTTTTCGATATTTATAACCGGCGAATCTTGCTGTACGTTTTTAGAGGCTGAAACCTCTAAAATCTTTAAAGCCATTTAATTGAAAAGGGTCTTCGGAGGTTGTCACCTAATAATAATATTTTTAATGAAATACCATTATTACAGAAATTTAAATTGATCGATGTAATTTTCAAACTTTCCTGTTTTCACCATTTATTTCCAAATTCCCTATACTCACAAACCTACCGTCTAGAAGTGTTCGCACTTACTAAAAGAAAAGGATTTATATATGGGTTATAAGATGAATATTTATCGCTCTGAATATGATACTCAGTAGTAGCGTATCGTATGCTTTTGTGAGTAAAATGATTCACCAAATAACCCAAAATGAATCAATTTGTGAGTTCGATTAACTGGCAAACTACTTTAAACAATGAAAAGAGAAATCGAAACTCAAATATCTTTTCGATGTTTATAATGGGAGTAGCTTTAAAGGCAATCAATTGAAAAGGGTTTTAGGAGGTTGTCATCTAATAATAATATTTTTAATGGAATATTAATATTACAGAAATTTAAATTGATCGATATAAATTTCAAACATTCCTGTTTTCACCATTTATTTCCAAATTCCCTATACTCACAAACCTACCGTCTAGAAGTGTTCGCACTTACTAGAAGAACAGGATATATATATATGGGTTATAAGATGAATATTTTTCGCTCTGAATATGATACTCAGTTGTAGCGTATCGTATGATTATCTGGGTAAAATGATTCAACTAAAAACCCAAAATGAATCAATTTGTGAGTTCGATTAACTGGCAAATCTGCTTTAATCAAGGAAAAGACAAATCGAAACTCTGAAATATCTCTTCGATATTTATAACCGGCGTATCGTGCTGTACGTTTTTAGAGGCTGAATCCACTCAAAATTTTTAAAGCCAATTAATTGAAAAGGGTCTTCGGAATTTGTCATCTAATAATAATATTTTTAATGAAATACCATTATTACAGAAATTTAAATTGATCGATGTAATTTTCAAACTTTACTGTTTTCACCATTTATTTCCAAATTCCCTATACTCACAAACCTACCGTCTAGAAGTGTTCGCACTTACGAGAAGAACAGGATATATATATGGGTTATAAGATGAATATTTATCGCTCTGAATATGATACTCAGTAGTAGCGTATCGTATGAATTTCTGAGTAAAATTATTCACCATATAACCCAAAATGAATCAATTTGTGAGTTCGATTAACTGGCAAATCTGCTTTAATCAAGGAAAAGAAAAATCGAAACTCTGAAATATCTTTTCGATATTTATAACCGGCGTATCTTGCTGTACGTTTTTAGAGGCTGAATCCTCTCAAAATCTTTAAAGCCAATTAATTGAAAAGGGTCTTCGGAATTTGTCATCTAATAATAATATTTTTAATGAAATACCATTATTACAGAAATTTAAATTGATCGATGTAATTTTCAAAGTTTCCTGTTTTCACCATTTATTTCCAAATTCCCTATACTCACAAACCTACCGTCTAGAAGTGTTCGCACTTACTAGAAGAACAGGATATATATATATGGGTTATAAGATGAATATTTATCGCTCTGAATATGTTACTCAGTAGTAGCGTATGATTTTCTGAGTAAAATGATTCACCAAATAACCCAAAATGAATGAATTTGTGAGTTCGATTAAGTGGCAAACTACTTTAAACAATCAAAAGAGAAATCGAAACTCAAATATTTTTTCGATGTTTATAATGGGCGTAGCTTTAAAGCCAATCAATTGAAAAGGGTCTTCAGAGGTTGTCATCTAATAATAATATTTTTAATGGAATATTATTATTACAGAAATTTAAATTGATCGATATAAATTTCAAACTTTCCTGTTTTCACCATTTATTTCCAAATTCCCTATACTCACAAACCTACCGTCTAGAAGTGTTCGCACTTACTAGAAGAACAGGATATATATATATGGGTTATAAGATGAATATTTTTCCCTCTGAATATGATACTCAGTAGTAGCGTATCGTATGAATTTCTGAGTAAAATGATTCACCAAATAACCCAAAATGAATGAATTTGTGAGTTCGATTAACTGGCAAATCTGCTTTAATCAAGGAAAAGACAAATCGAAACTCTGAAATATCTCTTCGATATTTATAACCGGCGTATCTTGCTGTACGTTTTTAGATGCCGAATCCTCACAAAATCTTTAAAGCCAATCAAATAATAATATTAATAATAATAATATTAATATTAATAATAATAATCTTTCAAGCCAATCTAATAATAATATTTTTAATGGAATATTATTATTACAGGAATTTAAATTGATCGATATAAATTTCAAACTTTCCTGTTTTCACCATTTATTTCCAAATTCCCTATACTCACAAACCTACCGTCTAGAAGTGTTCGCACTTACTAGAAGAACAGGATATATATATATGGGTTATAAGATGAATATTTTTCCCTCTGAATATGATACTCAGTAGTAGCGTATCGTATGAATTTCTGAGTAAAATGATTCACCAAATAACCCAAAATGAATGAATTTGTGAGTTCGATTAAGTGGCAAACTACTTTAAACAATCAAAAGAGAAATCTAAACTCAAATATCTTTTCGATGTTTATAATGGGCGTAGCTTTAAAACCAATCAATTGAAAAGGGTCTTCGGAGGTTGTCATCTAATAATAATATTTTTAATGGAATATTATTATTACAGAAATTTAAATTGATCGATATAAATTTCAAACTTTCCTGTTTTCACCATTTATTTCCAAATTCCCTATACTCACAAACCTACCGTCTAGAAGTGTTCGCACATACTAGAAGAACAGGATATATATATATGGGTTATAAGATGAATATTTTCCCCTCTGAATATGATACTCAGTAGTAGCGTATCGTATGAATTTCTGAGTAAAATGATTCACCAAATAACCCAAAATGAATCAATTTGTGAGTTCGATTAACTGGCAAATCAGCTTTAATCAAGGAAAAGAAAAATCGAAACTCTGAAATATCTCTTCGATATTTATAACCGGCGTATCTTGCTGTACGTTTTTAGATGCCGAATCCTCACAAAATCTTTAAAGCCAATCAAATAATAATATTAATAATAATAATATTAATATTAATAATAATAATCTTTCAAGCCAATCTAATAATAATATTTTTAATGGAATATTATTATTACAGGAATTTAAATTGATCGATATAAATTTCAAACTTTCCTGTTTTCACCATTTATTTCCAAATTCCCTATACTCACAAACCTACCGTCTAGAAGTGTTCACACTTACTAAAAGAACAGGATATTTATATGGGTTATAAGATGAATATTTATCGCTCTGAATATGTTACTCAGTAGTAGCGTATGATTTTCTGAGTAAAATGATTCACCAAATAACCCAAAATGAATCAATTTGTGAGTTCGATTAACTGGCTAACTACTTTAGACAATGAAAAGAGAAATCGGAACTCAAATATCTTTTCGATGTTTATAATGGGCGTAGCTTTAAAGCCAATCAATTGAAAAGGGTCTTCGGAGGTTGTCATCTAATAATAATATTTTTAATGGAATATTATTATTACAGAAATTTAAATTGATCGATATAAATTTCAAACTTTCCTGTTTTCACCATTTATTTCCAAATTCCCTATACTCACAAACCTACCGTCTAGAAGTGTTCGCACTTACTAGAAGAACAGGATATATATATGGGTTATAAGATGAATATTTATCGCTCTGAAGACGATACTCAATAGAAGCGTATCGTATGAATTTCTGAGTAAAATGATTCACCAAATAACCCAAAATGAATCAATTTGTGAGTTAGATTAACTGGCAAACTACTTTAAACAATGAAAAGAGAAATCGAAACTCAAATATCTTTTCGATGTTTATAATGCGCGTAGCTTTAAAGCCAATCAATTGAAAAGGGTGTTCGGAGGTTGTCATCTAATAATAATATTTTTAATGAAATACCATTATTACAGAAATTTAAATTGATCTATGTAATTTTCAAACTTTCCTTTTTTCACCCTTTATTTCCAAATTCCCTATTCTCACAAACCTACCGTCTACAAGTGTTCGCACTTACGAGAAGAACAGGATATATATATGGGTTATAAGACGAATATTTATCGCTCTGAATACGATACTCAGTAGTAGCGGATCGTATGAATTTCTGAGCAAAATGATTCACCAAATAACCCAAAATGAATCAATTTGTGAGTTCGATAAACTGGCAAACTGCTTTAAACAATGAAAAGAGAAATCGAATCTCTGAAATATCTCTTCGATGTTTATAACCGGCGTATCTTGCTGTACGTTTTTAGAGGCTGAATCCTCTCAAAATCTTTAAAGTCAATCAAATAATAATATTAATAATAATTATATTAATATTAATAATAAAAATCTTTCAAGCCAATCTAATAATAATATTTTTAATGGAATATTATTATTACAGAAATTTAAATTGATCGATATAAATTTCATACTTTCCTGTTTTCACCATTTATTTCCAAATTCCCTATACTCACAAACCTACCGTCTAGAAGTGTTCGCACTTACTAAAAGAACAGGATATATATATGGGTTATAAGATGAATATTTATCGCTCTGAATATGATACTCAGTAGTAGCGTATCGTATGCTTTTGTGAGTAAAATGATTCACCAAATAACCCAAAATGAATCAATTTGTGAGTTCGATTAACTGGCAAACTGCTTTAAACAATGAAAGAGAAATCGAAACTCTGAAATATCTCTTCGATGTTTATAACCGGCGTATCTTGCTGTACGTTTTTAGAGGCTGAATCCTCTCAAAATCTTTAAAGTCAATCAAATAATAATATTAATAATAATTATATTAATATTAATAATAAAAATCTTTCAAGCCAATCTAATAATAATATTTTTAATGGAATATTATTATTACAGAAATTTAAATTGATCGATATAAATTTCATACTTTCCTGTTTTCACCATTTATTTCCAAATTCCCTATACTCACAAACCTACCGTCTAGAAGTGTTCGCACTTACTAAAAGAACAGGATATATATATGGGTTATAAGATGAATATTTTTCGCTCTGAATATGATACTCAGTAGTAGCGTATCGTATGCTTTTGTGAGTAAAATGATTCACCAAATAACCCAAAATGAATCAATTTGTGAGTTCGATTAACTGGCAAACTACTTTAAACAATGAAAAGAGAAATCGAAACTCTCAAATATATTTTCGATGTTTATAATGGGCGTAGCTTTAAAGCCAATCAATTGAAAAGGGTCTTCGGAGGTTGTCATCTAATAATAATATTTTTAATGGAATATTATTATTACAGAACTTTAAATTGATCGATATAAATTTCAAACTTTCCTGTTTTCACCATTTATTTCCAAATTCCCTATACTCACAAACCTACCGTCTAGAAGTGTTCGCACTTACTAGAAGAAGAGGATATATATATATGGGTTATAAGATGAATATTTTTCGCTCTGAATATGATACTCAGTTGTAGCGATTCGTATGATTATCTGAGTAAAATGATTCAACTAAAAACCCAAAATGAATCAATTTGTGAGTTCGATTAACTGGCAAATCTGCTTTAATCAAGGAAAAGACAAATCGAAACTCTGAAATATCTCTTCGATATTTATAACCGGCGTATCGTGCTGTACGTTTTTAGAGGCTGAATACTCTCAAAATCTTTAAAGCCAATTAATTGAAAAGGGTCTTCGGAGGTTGTCATCTAATAATAATATTTTTAATGAAATACCATTATTACAGAAAATTAAATTGATCGATGTAATTTTCAAACTTTCCTGTTTTCACCATTTATTTTTAAATTCCCTATACTCACAAACCTACCGTCTAGAAGTGTTCGCACTTACGAAAAGAACAGGATATATATATGGGTTATAAGATGAATATTTATCGCTCTGAATACGATACTCAGTAGTAGCGTCTCGTATGAGTTTCTGAGTAAAATGATTCACCAAATAACCCAAAATTAATCAATTTTTGAGTTCGATTAACTGGCAAATCTGCTTTAATCAAGGAAATGACAAATCGAAACTCTGAAATATCTCTTCGATATTTATAACCGGCGTATCTTGCTGTACGTTTTTAGAGGCCGAATCCTCTCAAAATCTTTAAAGCCAATCAAATAATAATATTAATAATAATTATATTAATATTAATAATCATAATCTTTCAAGCCAATCTAATAATAATATTTTTAATGGAATATTATTATTACAGAAATTTAAATTGATCGATATAAATTTCAAACTTTCCTGTTTTCACCATTTATTTCCAAATTCCCTATACTCACAAACCTACCATCGAGAAGTGTTCACACTTACTAAAAGAACAGGATATATATATGGGTTATAAGATAAATATTTATCGCTCTGAATATGTTACTCAGTAGTAGCGTATGATTTTCTGAGTAAAATGATTCACCAAATAACCCAAAATGGATGAATTTGTGAGTTCGATTAAGTGGCAAACTACTTTAAACAATGAAAAGAGAAATCGAAACTCAAATATCTTTTCGATGTTTATAATGGGCGTAGCTTTAAAGCCAATCAATTGAAAAGGGTCTTCGGAGGTTGTCATCTAATAATAATATTTTTAATGGAATATTATTATTACAGAAATTTAAATTGATCGATATAAATTTCAAACTTTCCTGTTTTCACCATTTATTTCCAAATTCCCTATACTCACAAACCTACCGTCTAGAAGTGTTCGCACTTACTAGAAGAACAGGATATATATATATGGGTTATAAGATGAATATTTTTCCCTCTGAATATGATACTCAGTAGTAGCGTATCGTATGAATTTCTGAGTAAAATGATTCACCAAATAACCCAAAATGAATGAATTTGTGAGTTCGATTAACTGGCAAATCTGCTTTAATCAAGGAAAAGAAAAATCGAAACTCTGAAATATCTTTTCGATATTTATAACCGGCGAATCTTGCTGTACGTTTTTAGAGGCTGAAACCTCTAAAATCTTTAAAGCCAATTAATTGAAAAGGGTCTTCGGAGGTTGTCACCTAATAATAATATTTTTAATGAAATACCATTATTACAGAAATTTAAATTGATCGATGTAATTTTCAAACTTTCCTGTTTTCACCATTTATTTCCAAATTCCCTATACTCACAAACCTACCGTCTAGAAGTGTTCGCACTTACTAAAAGAAAAGGATTTATATATGGGTTATAAGATGAATATTTATCGCTCTGAATATGATACTCAGTAGTAGCGTATCGTATGCTTTTGTGAGTAAAATGATTCACCAAATAACCCAAAATGAATCAATTTGTGAGTTCGATTAACTGGCAAACTACTTTAAACAATGAAAAGAGAAATCGAAACTCAAATATCTTTTCGATGTTTATAATGGGAGTAGCTTTAAAGGCAATCAATTGAAAAGGGTTTTAGGAGGTTGTCATCTAATAATAATATTTTTAATGGAATATTAATATTACAGAAATTTAAATTGATCGATATAAATTTCAAACATTCCTGTTTTCACCATTTATTTCCAAATTCCCTATACTCACAAACCTACCGTCTAGAAGTGTTCGCACTTACTAGAAGAACAGGATATATATATATGGGTTATAAGATGAATATTTTTCGCTCTGAATATGATACTCAGTTGTAGCGTATCGTATGATTATCTGGGTAAAATGATTCAACTAAAAACCCAAAATGAATCAATTTGTGAGTTCGATTAACTGGCAAATCTGCTTTAATCAAGGAAAAGACAAATCGAAACTCTGAAATATCTCTTCGATATTTATAACCGGCGTATCGTGCTGTACGTTTTTAGAGGCTGAATCCACTCAAAATTTTTAAAGCCAATTAATTGAAAAGGGTCTTCGGAATTTGTCATCTAATAATAATATTTTTAATGAAATACCATTATTACAGAAATTTAAATTGATCGATGTAATTTTCAAACTTTACTGTTTTCACCATTTATTTCCAAATTCCCTATACTCACAAACCTACCGTCTAGAAGTGTTCGCACTTACGAGAAGAACAGGATATATATATGGGTTATAAGATGAATATTTATCGCTCTGAATATGATACTCAGTAGTAGCGTATCGTATGAATTTCTGAGTAAAATTATTCACCATATAACCCAAAATGAATCAATTTGTGAGTTCGATTAACTGGCAAATCTGCTTTAATCAAGGAAAAGAAAAATCGAAACTCTGAAATATCTTTTCGATATTTATAACCGGCGTATCTTGCTGTACGTTTTTAGAGGCTGAATCCTCTCAAAATCTTTAAAGCCAATTAATTGAAAAGGGTCTTCGGAATTTGTCATCTAATAATAATATTTTTAATGAAATACCATTATTACAGAAATTTAAATTGATCGATGTAATTTTCAAAGTTTCCTGTTTTCACCATTTATTTCCAAATTCCCTATACTCACAAACCTACCGTCTAGAAGTGTTCGCACTTACTAGAAGAACAGGATATATATATATGGGTTATAAGATGAATATTTATCGCTCTGAATATGTTACTCAGTAGTAGCGTATGATTTTCTGAGTAAAATGATTCACCAAATAACCCAAAATGAATGAATTTGTGAGTTCGATTAAGTGGCAAACTACTTTAAACAATCAAAAGAGAAATCGAAACTCAAATATTTTTTCGATGTTTATAATGGGCGTAGCTTTAAAGCCAATCAATTGAAAAGGGTCTTCAGAGGTTGTCATCTAATAATAATATTTTTAATGGAATATTATTATTACAGAAATTTAAATTGATCGATATAAATTTCAAACTTTCCTGTTTTCACCATTTATTTCCAAATTCCCTATACTCACAAACCTACCGTCTAGAAGTGTTCGCACTTACTAGAAGAACAGGATATATATATATGGGTTATAAGATGAATATTTTTCCCTCTGAATATGATACTCAGTAGTAGCGTATCGTATGAATTTCTGAGTAAAATGATTCACCAAATAACCCAAAATGAATGAATTTGTGAGTTCGATTAACTGGCAAATCTGCTTTAATCAAGGAAAAGACAAATCGAAACTCTGAAATATCTCTTCGATATTTATAACCGGCGTATCTTGCTGTACGTTTTTAGATGCCGAATCCTCTCAAAATCTTTAAAGCCAATCAAATAATAATATTAATAATAATAATATTAATATTAATAATAATAATCTTTCAAGCCAATCTAATAATAATATTTTTAATGGAATATTATTATTACAGAAATTTAAATTGATCGATATAAATTTCAAACTTTCCTGTTTTCACCATTTATTTCCAAATTCCCTATACTCACAAACCTACCGTCTAGAAGTGTTCACACTTACTAAAAGAACAGGATATATATATGGGTTATAAGATGAATATTTATCGCTCTGAATATGTTACTCAGTAGTAGCGTATGATTTTCTGAGTAAAATGATTCACCAAATAACCCAAAATGAATCAATTTGTGAGTTCGATTAACTGGCTAACTACTTTAGACAATGAAAAGAGAAATCGGAACTCAAATATCTTTTCGATGTTTATAATGGGCGTAGCTTTAAAGCCAATCAATTGAAAAGGGTCTTCGGAGGTTTTCGTCTAATAATAATATTTTTAATGGAATATTATTATTACAGAAATTTAAATTGATCGATATAAATTTCAAACTTTCCTGTTTTCACCATTTATTTCCAAATTCCCTATACTCACAAACCTACCGTCTAGAAGTGTTCGCACTTACTAGAAGAACAGGATATATATATGGGTTATAAGATGAATATTTATCGCTCTGAAGACGATACTCAATAGAAGCGTATCGTATGAATTTCTGAGTAAAATGATTCAACAAATAACCCAAAATGAATCAATTTGTGAGTTCGATTAACTGGCAAACTACTTTAAACAATGAAAAGAGAAATCGAAACTCAAATATCTTTTCGATGTTTATAATGCGCGTAGCTTTAAAGCCAATCAATTGAAAAGGGTGTTCGGAGGTTGTCATCTAATAATAATATTTTTAATGAAATACCATTATTACAGAAATTTAAATTGATCTATGTAATTTTCAAACTTTCCTTTTTTCACCCTTTATTTCCAAATTCCCTATTCTCACAAACCTACCGTCTACAAGTGTTCGCACTTACGAGAAGAACAGGATATATATATGGGTTATAAGACGAATATTTATCGCTCTGAATACGATACTCAGTAGTAGCGGATCGTATGAATTTCTGAGCAAAATGATTCACCAAATAACCCAAAATGAATCAATTTGTGAGTTCGATAAACTGGCAAACTGCTTTAAACAATGAAAAGAGAAATCGAATCTCTGAAATATCTCTTCGATGTTTATAACCGGCGTATCTTGCTGTACGTTTTTAGAGGCTGAATCCTCTCAAAATCTTTAAAGTCAATCAAATAATAATATTAATAATAATTATATTCATATTAATAATAAAAATCTTTCAAGCCAATCTAATAATAATATTTTTAATGGAATATTATTATTACAGAAATTTAAATTGATCGATATAAATTTCATACTTTCCTGTTTTCACCATTTATTTCCAAATTCCCTATACTCACAAACCTACCGTCTAGAAGTGTTCGCACTTACTAAAAGAACAGGATATATATATGGGTTATAAGATGAATATTTATCGCTCTGAATATGATACTCAGTAGTAGCGTATCGTATGCTTTTGTGAGTAAAATGATTCACCAAATAACCCAAAATGAATCAATTTGTGAGTTCGATTAACTGGCAAACTACTTTAAACAATGAAAAGAGAAATCGAAACTCTCAAATATCTTTTCGATGTTTATAATGGGCGTAGCTTTAAAGCCAATCAATTGAAAAGGGTCTTCGGAGGTTGTCATCTAATAATAATATTTTTAATGGAATACCATTATTACAGAAATTTAAATTGATCGATATAAACTTCAAACTTTCCTGTTTTCACCATTTATTTCCAAATTCCCTATACTCACAAACCTACCGTCTAGAAGTGTTCGCACTTACTAGAAGAACAGGATATATATATGGGTTATAAGATGAATATTTATCGCTCTGAATATGTTACTCAGTAGTAGCGTATGATTTTCTGAGTAAAATGATTCACCAAATAACCCAAAATGAATGAATTTGTGAGTTCGATTAAGTGGCAAACTACTTTAAACAATGAAAAGAAAAATCTAAACTCAAATATCTATTCGATGTTTATAATGGGCGTAGCTTTATAGCCAATCAATTGAAAAGGGTTTTCGGAGGTTGTCATCTAATAATAATATTTTTAATGGAATATTACTATTACAGAAATTTAAATTGATCGATAAAAATTTCAAACTTTCCTGTTTTCACCATTTATTTCCAAATTCCCTATACTCACAAACCTACCGTCTAGAAGTGTTCGCACTTACTAGAAGAACAGGATATATATATATGGGTTATAAGATGAATATTTTTCCCTCTGAATATGATACTTAGTAGTAGCGTATCGTATGAATTTCTGAGTAAAATTATTCACCAAATAACCCAAAATGAATCAATTTGTGAGTTCGATTAACTGGCAAATCTGCTTTAATCAAGGAAAAGAAAAATGGAACCTCTGAAATATCTTTTCGATATTTATAACCGGCGTATCTTGCTGTACGTTTTTAGAGGCTGGATCCTCTCAAAATCTTTAAAGCCAATTAATTGAAAAGGGTCTTCGGAATTTGTCATCTAATAATAATATTTTTAATGAAATACCATTATTACAGAAATTTAAATTGATCGATGTAATTTTCAAACTTTCCTGTTTTCACCATTTATTTCCAAATTCCCTATACTCACAAACCTACCGTCTAGAAGTGTTCGCACTTACGAGGGTTATAAGATGAATATTTATCGCTCTGAATACGATACTCAGTAGTAGCGTATCGTATGAATTTCTGAGTAAAATGATTCACCAAATAACCCAAAATGAATCAATTTTTGAGTTCGATTAACTGGCAAATCTGCTTTAATCAAGGAAATGACAAATCGAAACTCTGAAATATCTTTTCGATGTTTATAACCGGCGTATCTTGCTGTACGTTTTTAGAGGCCGATTCCTCTCAAAATCTTTAAAGCCAATCAAATAATAATATTAATAATAATTATATTAATATTAATAATAATAATCTTTCAAGCCAATCTAATAATAATATTTTTAATGGAATATTATTATTACAGAAATTTAAATTGATCGATATAAATTTCAAACTTTCCTGTTTTCACCGTTTATTTCCAAATTCCCTATACTCACAAACCTACCGTCTAGAAGTGTTCACACTTACTAAAAGAACAGGATATATATATGGGTTATAAGATGAATATTTATCGCTCTGAATTTGATACTCAGTAGTAGCGTATGATTTTCTGAGTAAAATGATTCACCAAATAACCCAAAATGAATCAATTTGTGAGCTCGATTAACTGGCAAACTACTTTAAACAGTGAAAAGAGAAATCGAAACTCAAATATCTTTTCGATGTTTATAATGGGCGTAGCTTTAAAGCCAATCAATTGAAAAGGGTCTTCGGAGGTTGTCATCTAATAATAATATTTTTAATGGAATATTATTATTACAGAAATTTAAATTGATCGATATAAATTTCAAACTTTCCTGTTTTCACCGTTTATTTCCAAATTCCCTATACTCACAAACCTACCGTCTAGAAGTGTTCGCACTTACTAGAAGAACAGGATATATATATATGGGTTATAAGATGAATATTTTTCCCTCTGAATATGATACTCAGTAGTAGGGTATCGTATGAATTTCTGAGTAAAATGATTCACCAAATAACGCAAAATGAATGAATTTGTGAGTTCGATTAACTGGCAAATCTGCTTTAATCAAGGAAAAGAAAAATCGAAACTCTGAAATATCTTTTCGATATTTATAACCGGCGAATCTTGCTGTACATTTTTAGAGGCTGAAACCTCTAAAATCTTTAAAGCCAATTAATTGAAAAGGGTCTTCGGAGGTTGTCATCTAATAATAATATTTTTAATGAAATACCATTATTACAGAAATTTAAATTGATCGATGTAATTTTCAAACTTTCCTGTTTTCACCATTTATTTCCAAATTCCCTATACTCACAAACCTACCGTCTGGAAGTGTTCGCACTTACGAGAAGAACAGGATATATATATGGGTTATAAGATGAATATTTATCGCTCTGAATACGATACTCAGTAATAGCGTATCGTATGAATTTCTGAGTAAAATGATTCACCAAATAACCCAAAATGAATCAATTTTTGAGTTCGATTAACTGGCAAATCTGCTTTAATCAAGGAAATGACAAATCGAAACTCTGAAATATCTTTTCGATGTTTATAACCGGCATATCTTGCTGTGCGTTTTTAGAGGCTGAATCCTCTCAAAATCTTTAAAGTCAATCAAATAATAATACTAATAATAATTATATTAATATTAATAATAATAATCTTTCTAGCCAATCTAATAATAATATTTTTAATGGAATATAATTATTACAGAAATTTAAATTGATCGATATAAATTTCATACTTTCCTGTTTTCACCATTTATTTCCAAATTCCCTATACTCACAAACCTACCGTCTAGAAGTGTTCGCACTTACTAAAAGAAAAGGATTTATATATGGGTTATAAGATGAATATTTATCGCTCTGAATATGATACTCAGTAGTAGCGTATCGTATGCTTTTGTGAGTAAAATGATTCACCAAATAACCCAAAATGAATCAATTTGTGAGTTCGATTAACTGGCAAACTACTTTAAACAATGAAAAGAGAAATCGAAACTCAAATATCTTTTCGATGTTTATAATGGGAGTAGCTTTAAAGGCAATCAATTGAAAAGGGTTTTAGGAGGTTGTCATCTAATAATAATATTTTTAATGGAATATTAATATTACAGAAATTTAAATTGATCGATATAAATTTCAAACATTCCTGTTTTCACCATTTATTTCCAAATTCCCTATACTCACAAACCTACCGTCTAGAAGTGTTCGCACTTACTAGAAGAACAGGATATATATATATGGGTTATAAGATGAATATTTTTCGCTCTGAATATGATACTCAGTTGTAGCGTATCGTATGATTATCTGAGTAAAATGATTCAACTAAAAACCCAAAATGAATCAATTTGTGAGTTCGATTAACTGGCAAATCTGCTTTAATCAAGGAAAAGACAAATCGAAACTCTGAAATATCTCTTCGATATTTATAACCGGCGTATCGTGCTGTACGTTTTTAGAGGCTGAATCCTCTCAAAATCTTTAAAGCCAATTAATTGAAAAGGGTCTTCGGAATTTGTCATCTAATAATAATATTTTTAATGAAATACCATTATTACAGAAATTTAAATTGATCGATGTAATTTTCAAACTTTCCTGTTTTCACCATTTATTTCCAAATTCCCTATACTCACAAACCTACCGTCTAGAAGTGTTCGCACTTACGAGAAGAACAGGATATATATATGGGTTATAAGATGAATATTTATCGCTCTGAATATGATACTCAGTAGTAGCGTATCGTATGAATTTCTGAGTAAAATTATTCACCATATAACCCAAAATGAATCAATTTGTGAGTTCGATTAACTGGCAAATCTGCTTTAATCAAGGAAAAGAAAAATCGAAACTCTGAAATATCTTTTCGATATTTATAACCGGCGTATCTTGCTGTACGTTTTTAGAGGCTGAATCCTCTCAAAATCTTTAAAGCCAATTAATTGAAAAGGGTCTTCGGACTTTGTCATCTAATAATAATATTTTTAATGAAATACCATTATTACAGAAATTTAAATTGATCGATGTAATTTTCAAACTTTCCTGTTTTCACCATTTATTTCCAAATTCCCTATACTCACAAACCTACCGTCTAGAAGTGTTCGCACTTACTAGAAGAACAGGATATATATATATGGGTTATAAGATGAATATTTATCGCTCTGAATGTGTTACTCAGTAGTAGCGTATGATTTTCTGAGTAAAATGATTCACCAAATAACCCAAAATGAATGAATTTGTGAGTTCGATTAAGTGGCAAACTACTTTAAACAATCAAAAGAGAAATCGAAACTCAAATATTTTTTCGATGTTTATAATGGGCGTAGCTTTAAAGCCAATCAATTGAAAAGGGTCTTCAGAGGTTGTCATCTAATAATAATATTTTTAATGGAATATTATTATTACAGAAATTTAAATTGATCGATATAAATTTCAAACTTTCCTGTTTTCACCATTTATTTCCAAATTCCCTATACTCACAAACCTACCGTCTAGAAGTGTTCGCACTTACTAGAAGAACAGGATATATATATATGGGTTATAAGATGAATATTTTTCCCTCTGAATATGATACTCAGTAGTAGCGTATCGTATGAATTTCTGAGTAAAATGATTCACCAAATAACCCAAAATGAATGAATTTGTGAGTTCGATTAACTGGCAAATCTGCTTTAATCAAGGAAAAGACAAATCGAAACTCTGAAATATCTCTTCGATATTTATAACCGGCGTATCTTGCTGTACGTTTTTAGATGCCGAATCCTCTCAAAATCTTTAAAGCCAATCAAATAATAATATTAATAATAATAATATTAATATTAATAATAATAATCTTTCAAGCCAATCTAATAATAATATTTTTAATGGAATATTATTATTACAGAAATTTAAATTGATCGATATAAATTTCAAACTTTCCTGTTTTCACCATTTATTTCCAAATTCCCTATACTCACAAACCTACCGTCTAGAAGTGTTCACACTTACTAAAAGAACAGGATATATATATGGGTTATAAGATGAATATTTATCGCTCTGAATATGTTACTCAGTAGTAGCGTATGATTTTCTGAGTAAAATGATTCACCAAATAACTAAAAATGAATCAATTTGTGAGTTCGATTAACTGGCTAACTACTTTAGACAATGAAAAGAGAAATCGGAACTCAAATATCTTTTCGATGTTTATAATGGGCGTAGCTTTAAAGCCAATCAATTGAAAAGGGTCTTCGGAGGTTGTCATCTAATAATAATATTTTTAATGGAATATTATTATTACAGAAATTTAAATTGATCGATATAAATTTCAAACTTTCCTGTTTTCACCATTTATTTCCAAATTCCCTATACTCACAAACCTACCGTCTAGAAGTGTTCGCACTTACTAGAAGAACAGGATATATATATGGGTTATAAGATGAATATTTATCGCTCTGAAGACGATACTCAATAGAAGCGTATCGTATGAATTTCTGAGTAAAATGATTCAACAAATAACCCAAAATGAATCAATTTGTGAGTTCGATTAACTGGCAAACTACTTTAAACAATGAAAAGAGAAATCGAAACTCAAATATCTTTTCGATGTTTATAATGCGCGTAGCTTTAAAGCCAATCAATTGAAAAGGGTGTTCGGAGGTTGTCATCTAATAATAATATTTTTAATGAAATACCATTATTACAGAAATTTAAATTGATCTATGTAATTTTCAAACTTTCCTTTTTTCACCCTTTATTTCCAAATTCCCTATTCTCACAAACCTACCGTCTACAAGTGTTCGCACTTACGAGAAGAACAGGATATATATATGGGTTATAAGACGAATATTTATCGCTCTGAATACGATACTCAGTAGTAGCGGATCGTATGAAATTCTGAGCAAAATGATTCACCAAATAACCCAAAATGAATCAATTTGTGAGTTCGATAAACTGGCAAACTGCTTTAAACAATGAAAAGAGAAATCGAATCTCTGAAATATCTCTTCGATGTTTATAACCGGCGTATCTTGCTGTACGTTTTTAGAGGCTGAATCCTCTCAAAATCTTTAAAGTCAATCAAATAATAATATTAATAATAATTATATTAATATTAATAATAAAAATCTTTCAAGCCAATCTAATAATAATATTTTTAATGGAATATTATTATTACAGAAATTTAAATTGATCGATATAAATTTCATACTTTCCTGTTTTCACCATTTATTTCCAAATTCCCTATACTCACAAACCTACCGTCTAGAAGTGTTCGCACTTACTAAAAGAACAGGATATATATATGGGTTATAAGATGAATATTTATCGCTCTGAATATGATACTCAGTAGTAGCGTATCGTATGCTTTTGTGAGTAAAATGATTCACCAAATAACCCAAAATGAAGCAATTTGTGAGTTCGATTAACTGGCAAACTACTTTAAACAATGAAAAGAGAAATCGAAACTCTCAAATATCTTTTCGATGTTTATAATGGGCGTAGCTTTAAAGCCAATCAATTGAAAAGGGTCTTCGGAGGTTGTCATCTAATAATAATATTTTTAATGGAATACCATTATTACAGAAATTTAAATTGATCGATATAAACTTCAAACTTTCCTGTTTTCACCATTTATTTCCAAATTCCCTATACTCACAAACCTACCGTCTAGAAGTGTTCGCACTTACTAGAAGAACAGGATATATATATATGGGTTATAAGATGAATATTTTTCGCTCTGAATATGATACTCAGTTGTAGCGATTCGTATGATTATCTGAGTAAAATGATTCAACTAAAAACCCAAAATGAATCAATTTGTGAGTTCGATTAACTGGCAAATCTGCTTTAATCAAGGAAAAGACAAATCGAAACTCTGAAATATCTCTTCGATATTTATAACCGGCGTATCGTGCTGTACGTTTTTAGAGGCTGAATACTCTCAAAATCTTTAAAGCCAATTAATTGAAAAGGGTCTTCGGAGGTTGTCATCTAATAATAATATTTTTAATGAAATACCATTATTACAGAAAATTAAATTGATCGATATAAATTTCAAACTTTCCTGTTTTCACCATTTATTTCCAAATTCCCTATACTCACAAACCTACCATCGAGAAGTGTTCACACTTACTAAAAGAACAGGATATATATATGGGTTATAAGATGAATATTTATCGCTCTGAATATGTTACTCAGTAGTAGCGTATGATTTTCTGAGTAAAATGATTCACCAAATAACCCAAAATGAATGAATTTGTGAGTTCGATTAAGTGGCAAACTACTTTAAACAATGAAAAGAAAAATCTAAACTCAAATATCTTTTCGATGTTTATAATGGGCGTAGCTTTATAGCCAATCAATTGAAAAGGGTTTTCGGAGGTTGTCATCTAATAATAATATTTTTAATGGAATATTACTATTACAGAAATTTAAATTGATCGATAAAAATTTCAAACTTTCCTGTTTTCACCATTTATTTCCAAATTCCCTATACTCACAAACCTACCGTCTAGAAGTGTTCGCACTTACTAGAAGAACAGGATATATATATATGGGTTATAAGATGAATATTTTTCCCTCTGAATATGATACTTAGTAGTAGCGTATCGTATGAATTTCTGAGTAAAATTATTCACCAAATAACCCAAAATGAATCAATTTGTGAGTTCGATTAACTGGCAAATCTGCTTTAATCAAGGAAAAGAAAAATGGAACCTCTGAAATATCTTTTCGATATTTATAACCGGCGTATCTTGCTGTACGTTTTTAGAGGCTGAATCCTCTCAAAATCTTTAAAGCCAATTAATTGAAAAGGGTCTTCGGAATTTGTCATCTAATAATAATATTTTTAATGAAATACCATTATTACAGAAATTTAAATTGATCGATGTAATTTTCAAACTTTCCTGTTTTCACCATTTATTTCCAAATTCCCTATACTCACAAACCTACCGTCTAGAAGTGTTCGCACTTACGAGGGTTATAAGATGAATATTTATCGCTCTGAATACGATACTCAGTAGTAGCGTATCGTATGAATTTCTGAGTAAAATGATTCACCAAATAACCCAAAATGAATCAATTTTTGAGTTCGATTAACTGGCAAATCTGCTTTAATCAAGGAAATGACAAATCGAAACTCTGAAATATCTTTTCGATGTTTATAACCGGCGTATCTTGCTGTACGTTTTTAGAGGCCGATTCCTCTCAAAATCTTTAAAGCCAATCAAATAATAATATTAATAATAATTATATTAATATTAATAATAATAATCTTTCAAGCCAATCTAATAATAATATTTTTAATGGAATATTATTATTACAGAAATTTAAATTGATCGATATAAATTTCAAACTTTCCTGTTTTCACCGTTTATTTCCAAATTCCCTATACTCACAAACCTACCGTCTAGAAGTGTTCACACTTACTAAAAGAACAGGATATATATATGGGTTATAAGATGAATATTTATCGCTCTGAATATGATACTCAGTAGTAGCGTATGATTTTCTGAGTAAAATGATTCACCAAATAACCCAAAATGAATCAATTTGTGAGTTCGATTAACTGGCAAACTACTTTAAACAGTGAAAAGAGAAATCGAAACTCAAATATCTTTTCGATGTTTATAATGGGCGTAGCTTTAAAGCCAATCAATTGAAAAGGGTCTTCGGAGGTTGTCATCTAATAATAATATTTTTAATGGAATATTATTATTACAGAAATTTAAATTGATCGATATAAATTTCAAACTTTCCTGTTTTCACCGTTTATTTCCAAATTCCCTATACTCACAAACCTACCGTCTAGAAGTCTTCGCACTTACTAGAAGAACAGGATATATATATATGGGTTATAAGATGAATATTTTTCGCTCTGAATATGATACTCAGTAGTAGCGTATCGTATGAATTTCTGAGAAAAATTATTCACCAAATAACCCAAAATGAATCAATTTGTGAGTTCGATTAACTGGCAAACTACTTTAAGCAATGAAAAGAGAAATCTAAACTCAAATATCTTTTCGATGTTTATAATGGGCGTAGCTTTATAGCCAATCAATTGAAAAGGGTTTTCGGAGGTTGTCATCTAATAATAATATTTTTAATGGAATATTACTATTACAGAAATTTAAATTGATCGATAAAAATTTCAAACTTTCCTGTTTTCACCATTTATTTCCAAATTCCCTATACTCACAAACCTACCGTCTAGAAGTCTTCGCACTTACTAGAAGAACAGGATATATATATATGGGTTATAAGATGAATATTTTTCCCTCTGAATATGATACTCAGTAGTAGCGTATCGTATGAATTTCTGAGTAAAATTATTCACCAAATAACCCAAAATGAATCAATTTGTGAGTTCGATTAACTGGCAAATCTGCTTTAATCAAGGAAAAGAAAAATCGAAACTCTGAAATATCTTTTCGATATTTATAACCGGCGTATCTTGCTGTACGTTTTTAGAGGCTGAATCCTCTCAAAATCTTTAAAGCCAATTAATTGAAAAGGGTCTTCGGAATTTGTCATCTAATAATAATATTTATAATGAAATACCATTATTACAGAAATTTAAATTGATCGATGTAATTTTCAAACTTTCCTGTTTTCACCACTTATTTCCAAATTCCCGATACTCACAAACCTACCGTCTAGAAGTGTTCGCACTTACGAGAAGAACAGGATATATATATGGGTTATAAGATGAATATTTATCGCTCTGAATACGATACTCAGTAGTAGCGTATCGTATGAATTTCTGAGTAAAATGATTCACCAAATAACCCAAAATGAATCAATTTTTGAGTTCGATAAACTGGCAAATCTGCTTTAATCAAGGAAATGAAAAATCGAAACTCTGAAATATCTCTTCGATGTTTATAACCGGCGTATCTTGCTGTACGTTTTTAGAGGTCGATTCCTCTCAAAATCTTTAAGGCCAATTATATAATAATATTAATAATAATTATATTAATATTAATAATAATAATCTTTCAAGCCAATCTAATAATAATATTTTTAATGGAATATTATTATTACAGAAATTTAAATTGATCGATATAAATTTCAAACTTTCCTGTTTTCACCATTTATTTCCAAATTCCCTATACTCACAAACCTACCGTCTAGAAGTGTTCACACTTACTAAAAGAACAGGATATATATATCGGTTATAAGATGAATATTTATCGCTCTGAATATGATACTCAGTAGTAGCGTATGATTTTCTGAGTAAAATGATTCACCAAATAACCCAAAATGAATCAATTTGTGAGTTCGATTAACTGGCAAACTACTTTAAACAATGAAAAGAGAAATCGAAACTCAAATATCTTTTCGATGTTTATAATGGGCGTAGCTTTAAAGCCAATCAATTGAAAAGGGTCTTCGGAGGTTGTCATCTAATAATAATATTTTTAATGGAATATTATTATTACAGAAATTTAAATTGATCGATATAAATTTCAAACTTTCCTGTTTTCACCATTTATTTCCAAATTCCCTATACTCACAAACCTATCGTCTAGAAGTGTTCGCACTTACTAGAAGAACAGGATATATATATATGGGTTATAAGATGAATATTTTTCCCTCTGAATATGATACTCAGTAGTAGCGTATCGTATGAATTTCTGAGTAAAATTATTCACCAAATAACCCAAAATGAATCAATTTGTGAGTTCGATTAACTGGAAAATATGCTTTAATCAAGGAAAAGAAAAATCGAAACTCTGAAATATCTTTTCGATATTTATAACCGGCGTATCTTGCTGTACGTTTTTAGAGGCCGATTCCTCTCAAAATCTTTAAAGCCAATCAAATAATAATATTAATAATAATTATATTAATATTAATAATAATAATCTTTCAAGCCAATCTAATAATAATATTTTTAATGGAATATTATTATTACAGAAATTTAAATTGATCGATATAAATTTCAAACTTTCCTGTTTTCACCGTTTATGTCCAAATTCCCTATACTCACAAACCTACCGTCTAGAAGTGTTCACACTTACTAAAAGAACAGGATATATATATGGGTTATAAGATGAATATTTATCGCTCTGAATATGATACTCAGTAGTAGCGTATGATTTTCTGAGTAAAATGATTCACCAAATAACCCAAAATGAATCAATTTGTGAGTTCGATTAACTGACAAACTACTTTAAACAGTGAAAAGAGAAATCGAAACTCAAATATCTTTTCGACGTTTATAATGGGCATAGCTTTAAAGCCAATCAATTGAAAAGGGTCTTCGGAGGTTGTCATCTAATAATAATATTTTTAATGGAATATTATTATTACAGAAATTTAAATTGATCGATATAAATTTCAAACTTTCCTGTTTTCACCGTTTATTTCCAAATTCCCTATACTCACAAACCTACCGTCTAGAAGTGTTCACACTTACTAAAAGAACAGGATATATATATGGGTTATAAGATGAATATTTATCGCTCTGAATATGATACTCAGTAGTAGCGTATGAATTTCTGAGAAAAATTATTCACCAAATAACCCAAAATGAATCAATTTGTGAGTTCGATTAACTGGCAAACTACTTTAAACAATGAAAAGAGAAATCTAAACTCAAATATCTTTTCGATGTTTATAATGGGCGTAGCTTTATAGCCAATCAATTGAAAAGGGTTTTCGGAGGTTGTCATCTAATAATAATATTTTTAATGGAATATTACTATTACAGAAATTTAAATTGATCGATAAAAATTTCAAACTTTCCTGTTTTCACCATTTATTTCCAAATTCCCTATACTCACAAACCTACCGTCTAGAAGTCTTCGCACTTACTAGAAGAACAGGATATATATATATGGGTTATAAGATGAATATTTTTCCCTCTGAATATGATACTCAGTAGTAGCGTATCGTATGAATTTCTGAGTAAAATTATTCACCAAATAACCCAAAATGAATCAATTTGTGAGTTCGATTAACTGGCAAATCTGCTTTAATCAAGGAAAAGAAAAATCGAAACTCTGAAATATCTTTTCGATATTTATAACCGGCGTATCTTGCTGTACGTTTTTAGAGGCTGAATCCTCTCAAAATCTTTAAAGCCAATTAATTGAAAAGGGTCTTCGGAATTTGTCATCTAATAATAATATTTATAATGAAATACCATTATTACAGAAATTTAAATTGATCGATGTAATTTTCAAACTTTCCTGTTTTCACCACTTATTTCCAAATTCCCGATACTCACAAACCTACCGTCTAGAAGTGTTCGCACTTACGAGAAGAACAGGATATATATATGGGTTATAAGATGAATATTTATCGCTCTGAATACGATACTCAGTAGTAGCGTATCGTATGAATTTCTGAGTAAAATGATTCACCAAATAACCCAAAATGAATCAATTTTTGAGTTCGATAAACTGGCAAATCTGCTTTAATCAAGGAAATGAAAAATCGAAACTCTGAAATATCTCTTCGATGTTTATAACCGGCGTATCTTGCTGTACGTTTTTAGAGGTCGATTCCTCTCAAAATCTTTAAGGCCAATCATATAATAATATTAATAATAATTATATTAATATTAATAATAATAATCTTTCAAGCCAATCTAATAATAATATTTTTAATGGAATATTATTATTACAGAAATTTAAATTGATCGATATAAATTTCAAACTTTCCTGTTTTCACCATTTATTTCCAAATTCCCTATACTCACAAACCTACCGTCTAGAAGTGTTCACACTTACTAAAAGAACAGGATATATATATCGGTTATAAGATGAATATTTATCGCTCTGAATATGATACTCAGTAGTAGCGTATGATTTTCTGAGTAAAATGATTCACCAAATAACCCAAAATGAATCAATTTGTGAGTTCGATTAACTGGCAAACTACTTTAAACAATGAAAAGAGAAATCGAAACTCAAATATCTTTTCGATGTTTATAATGGGCGTAGCTTTAAAGCCAATCAATTGAAAAGGGTCTTCGGAGGTTGTCATCTAATAATAATATTTTTAATGGAATATTATTATTACAGAAATTTAAATTGATCGATATAAATTTCAAACTTTCCTGTTTTCACCATTTATTTCCAAATTCCCTATACTCACAAACCTATCGTCTAGAAGTGTTCGCACTTACTAGAAGAACAGGATATATATATATGGGTTATAAGATGAATATTTTTCCCTCTGAATATGATACTCAGTAGTAGCGTATCGTATGAATTTCTGAGTAAAATTATTCACCAAATAACCCAAAATGAATCAATTTGTGAGTTCGATTAACTGGAAAATATGCTTTAATCAAGGAAAAGAAAAATCGAAACTCTGAAATATCTTTTCGATATTTATAACCGGCGTATCTTGCTGTACGTTTTTAGAGGCCGATTCCTCTCAAAATCTTTAAAGCCAATCAAATAATAATATTAATAATAATTATATTAATATTAATAATAATAATCTTTCAAGCCAATCTAATAATAATATTTTTAATGGAATATTATTATTACAGAAATTTAAATTGATCGATATAAATTTCAAACTTTCCTGTTTTCACCGTTTATGTCCAAATTCCCTATACTCACAAACCTACCGTCTAGAAGTGTTCACACTTACTAAAAGAACAGGATATATATATGGGTTATAAGATGAATATTTATCGCTCTGAATATGATACTCAGTAGTAGCGTATGATTTTCTGAGTAAAATGATTCACCAAATAACCCAAAATGAATCAATTTGTGAGTTCGATTAACTGACAAACTACTTTAAACAGTGAAAAGAGAAATCGAAACTCAAATATCTTTTCGATGTTTATAATGGGCATAGCTTTAAAGCCAATCAATTGAAAAGGGTCTTCGGAGGTTGTCATCTAATAATAATATTTTTAATGGAATATTATTATTACAGAAATTTAAATTGATCGATATAAATTTCAAACTTTCCTGTTTTCACCGTTTATTTCCAAATTCCCTATACTCACAAACCTACCGTCTAGAAGTGTTCACACTTACTAAAAGAACAGGATATATATATGGGTTATAAGATGAATATTTATCGCTCTGAATATGATACTCAGTAGTAGCGTATGATTTTCTGAGTAAAATGATTCAGCAAATAACCCAAAATGAATCAATTTGTGAGTTCGATTAACTGGCAAACTACTTTAAACAGTGAAAAGAGAAATCGAAACTCAGATATCTTTTCGATGTTTATAATGGGCGTAGCTTTAAAGCCAATCAATTGAAAAGGGTCTTCAGAGGTTGTCATCTAATAATAATATTTTTAATGGAATATTATTATTACAGAAATTTAAATTAATCGATAAATATTTCAAACTTTCCTGTTTTCACCATTTATTTCCAAATTCCCTATAATCACAAAACTACCGTCTAGAAGTCTTCGCACTTACTAGAAGAACAGGATATATATATATGGGTTATAAGATGAATATTTTTCGCTCTGAATATGATACTCAGTAGTAGCGTATCGTATGAATTTCTGAGAAAAATTATTCACCAAATAACACAAAATGAATCAATTTGTGAGTTCGATTAACTGGCAAACTACTTTAAACAATGAAAAGAGAAATCTAAACTCAAATATCTTTTCGATGTTTATAATGGGCGTAGCTTTATAGCCAATCAATTGAAAAGGGTTTTCGGAGGTTGTCATCTAATAATAATATTTTTAATGGAATATTACTATTACAGAAATTTAAATTGATCGATAAAAATTTCAAACTTTCCTGTTTTCACCATTTATTTCCAAATTCCCTATACTCACAAACCTACCGTCTAGAAGTCTTCGCACTTACTAGAAGAACAGGATATATATATATGGGTTATAAGATGAATATTTTTCCCTCTGAATATGATACTCAGTAGTAGCGTATCGTATGAATTTCTGAGTAAAATTATTCACCAAATAACCCAAAATGAATCAATTTGTGAGTTCGATTAACTGGCAAATCTGCTTTAATCAAGGAAAAGAAAAATCGAAACTCTGAAATATCTTTTCGATATTTATAACCGGCGTATCTTGCTGTACGTTTTTAGAGGCTGAATCCTCTCAAAATCTTTAAAGCCAATTAATTGAAAAGGGTCTTCGGAATTTGTCATCTAATAATAATATTTTTAATGAAATACCATTATTACAGAAATTTAAATTGATCGATGTAATTTTCAAACTTTCCTGTTTTCACCATTTATTTCCAAATTCCCGATACTCACAAACCTACCGTCTAGAAGTGTTCGCACTTACGAGAAGAACAGGATATATATATGGGTTATAAGATGAATATTTATCGCTCTGAATACGATACTCAGTAGTAGCGTATCGTATGAATTTCTGAGTAAAATGATTCACCAAATAACCCAAAATGAATCAATTTTTGAGTTCGATTAACTGGCAAATCTGCTTTAATCAAGGAAATGAAAAATCGAAACTCTGAAATATCTCTTCGATGTTTATAACCGGCGTATCTTGCTGTACGTTTTTAGAGGTCGATTCCTCTCAAAATCTTTAAGGCCAATCAAATAATAATATTAATAATAATTATATTAATATTAATAATAATAATCTTTCAATCCAATCTAATAATAATATTTTTAATGGAATATTATTATTACAGAAATTTAAATTGATCGATATAAATTTCAAACTTTCCTGTTTTCACCATTTATTTCCAAATTCCCTATACTCACAAACCTACCGTCTAGAAGTGTTCACACTTACTAAAAGAACAGGATATATATATGGGTTATAAGATGAATATTTATCGCTCTGAATATGATACTCAGTAGTAGCGTATGATTTTCTGAGTAAAATGATTCACCAAATAACCCAAAATGAATCAATTTGTGAGTTCGATTAACTGGCAAACTACTTTAAACAATGAAAAGAGAAATCGAAACTCAAATATCTTTTCGATGTTTATAATGGGCGTAGCTTTAAAGCCAATCAATTGAAAAGGGTCTTCGGAGGTTGTCATCTAATAATAATATTTTTAATGGAATATTATTATTACAGAAATTTAAATTGATCGATATAAATTTCAAACTTTCCTGTTTTCACCATTTATTTCCAAATTCCCTATACTCACAAACCTACCGTCTAGAAGTGTTCGCACTTACGAGAAGAACAGGACATATAATAAGCACCGTTTCCAATCGCGTTAAAATCAAACTGGCTTTTAAGGAAGGGGTGAGATGCCGCTGTCGTACCTGCTTTCCTTTTGCACCCGTTTCCATACGCAAGCATAAAACCAAACCTCTTTAAAAATCCGAAAGCTGCGTAACGTGTTTTTTTGGACTGTGATTGGCTGCTAGTCCAGTTCCGATGTAAACAGAAGAAGCGATACGCAAAACTTTACTCGTAAAATTATGCATGGTGATTTCATTATAAATGGGCTAGTACATTATAACTTCAAAAATCCGGCATCATCGGGATTGAGACTATGCCGGATTTTTGAAGGAATGTCAAAAGTTGTAACTAGGAATATCAAATGTAGTATTATATTCTTAATGGTGCCTTTAGCCATAATTTAATTCATGATAAGTGAAAATTATGTAAGAAAAAGAGAATTAAATATAAAAAAAAAACTTACTTTAATATTTTCTATATTACAGAAAAAAAAATCTAATAAAGAGTGACATTATTTCTTCGCTTATAATTTCGGTAACATCGATGTCCACTTTGTTTACTTCAATTTTTTTGGCCGTTCCTTAAAAATTTTTTTTTTTCATTTTATACAAATGTAAAATGTCGGTTTCGGAAATACTGTCTTATTTCTCTAAGCCATATATTAATTCTCTAGTCAAATTTATGTATTTTTCTAGTGATACCTTTTCTTCGGTTGGTTGTTCATCCTCATCTTCTGAGTTGCTACTAGCACTATCAGCGGTTTTATTTAGCACAACGTCAGCGATCTATCTGTCCATTAAATTGTTCGTTCTTGATGCAAATTTTGATGAATTTTTGATGAATTTTTTAAATGATGAATTGTTCGTTCTTGTTCGTCTTTGTTGCCTTTGCTGAGCAACGGTGCAGCTCCCAGAAAATGTGTTCAGAATATAATCGCCTCTGACAAATGGAAAAAAAAATATATTAAGTCAGATATTCTTTTTTTTTTTTTTTTGCATTTTTACTTTCGATCTTGTAGTTTTTAATTCAGAAAGAATTTATATTTTTCTCCTCCCATAACTTGAAAGTGTAAAAGAAAAAGGAAGGGAAAGATGGTTTTGATGCCGGATTTTTGAAGTTACACTGCATATAAATTTTTCAAATTTTGCTTAACTTATCTTTATCAGATTTGTGATGTTTGGTCAGGGGAAAGACCGATGACGGATGATGTTTAGCTATTATAATAAAATGATCAAACATTTAAAATTTAAAAGTTCAAATGTTGCATTTTTCACAATTTGTGGAAATCTGAAAATTCTTTATTCAAGAATTGTAAGTAAAACATAGTTGCCAATTTATTGGAATAGTATTTTTCGCCTTCAAATTTTATTGCATCGTGAAAATTTCATAATATAATTTTTTATATTCTAAATAAACTTCAAATTTTAGTTTTCAAGGATCTACAAATACGAGTTAGTTATAATGGAAAAAAAAAAGAGAAAGAAAGAATAAGAAAAATATTTTATTTTGAAAAAATGATTTTATTAAAATTCCTTAAATCTGTTTTGAACATCTTGAGGACGAAAGTTACCTTTTAATGTTTTCTAAATAACTTTTGCATTTTATCAATGTTATTTATTATCTAATTATCATACGCCTAAGAACGGTAACAAAATAATTTTCAGCAGTACACGTATAGAATATTTAGATTCAAAACAAGTTAAGAAAAATCGAGCAATTTCTTCGAATATAAATTTTAAAATTTGCTAAACTTTACTAATTTTCTAATTTTAGTTTTATTTTATTTTTAAACTTTGATTCTAATTTAATTTTTAAGCTCATTTTTAAGCTCCCTTTAGTACAACTACTTAGATATGTACTTTTAATTAAGTTTGAATCTCACATATAGTAAAGGGTTGTTGTATTTCTTAAATGAAAAATTTGATAAATCTATAATCCTTTGTCATGAATTTCTTAAGCTATCAGATAGTAATTTAATGGTATCAGGACCAGCCATAAACGGCAGAGCTCACTTATAAGGGGTCCCAAAGAGGCTGAAATCTAATATATATATATATATTATCTTTGAAGGTAAAAGGGGGTGTATTCTGATCCAATGTACTTCTTCCCTCTCATTTATAAATGACTCCTAATGAAACTTATCTTTTTTGAGGGGGGGGGGGAGGGAAGGGGGATCAATGAAAATATATAGGGCCTTCCGAAAATTCTCTTTCGTCTGGGTTGTTTTACGAAAGACTGGCTCTGAATGGAATCGAATAGATTGTAATTATATGTTTATATGATAAGGAAGCAAATATTAGGTAATGGGTCTAGAGCGCTTCATAAAGTATATATATTATATATATATATATATATGCATATATTCCTAACATTAGCGCAGAACTTTCTGACGCATTCACGAAGTCATTTTTAAGCGCGAAAGCATGGAATATGAAGGCAAGACTATGAAGGGATATGAAATCGAATAGCGTTTTTCTTTTTTCGATAAATGTATTATATCTTGAGTTATAAGCGACTTTTGTCTCATGACGACCTTTTTTAAGCAATTACACCCCGAAAATATGCTTAAAACGTTAAATTTGACAAAATTGTTTTAAATATACTTTAGCTTTATCAAAAAATGGAAAACGCT
This sequence comes from Maratus speciosus, assembly GCA_963932465.1. NCBI lineage: Eukaryota > Metazoa > Arthropoda > Arachnida > Araneae > Salticidae > Maratus > Maratus speciosus. The sequence continues at coordinate 424,212,174 of OZ010791.1, forward strand.
ATTCAATTTCGTAGTTTCTGAATAATAGCTCTTGCCAATTTCATATGTCTAAGAATAAAAATAAGAAAAAATTGTCTGAAAATAGTATTTTGGATTTTTAGAACACACTTTACATTGTTTTTCTTCACTAAGCGAATTGTTCGTTATTAAAAATTTGAGAAATCCGCTTGTTTTCAGCATCTTGCAGAAAAAATTACATAAAAATCCAAAAAATCTACTTTCATTTTTAATTTTTGAGAATTAAGGTAATTCCGTAGTGGTAATACTTATTATTGTGTTTAAATAATGTTTTACGAAATTATTAAAAACAATAAATTTAATAACAAGTCGGATTTCAATAAAAATTTCATTTTAAAGAACGATAATAAAAGTTACGTACGTAAAAATATATAAAATTTGTGCTTTGTTTTCGGAGGGAGGGGGGGGGGGTGCAGAGCTCTTTTGGATAAGCCGGAATATTGTCTACCACGGAAAATTTTCTCAGTCCCGACCGATTCCGCCTTAGACAGAGTTTACTGCATCTGAGGAATGTTAAGTTTTTTAGTAATGTAGATTTCTCAAATAAAGTTCATAGTTTGCTTTTAGTTTTCTGTCTAATTAGACTGAAAGAAAGATATTGCTTTATTAAACTAAAATATCAAGAGCTTCAACAATGCACTTTAAAGGATTTTCTTCAAGAAATCATTAAAAAAATCACTTCTGCAAATTCTGATGACATCCTTAGGAAGGGGGTGGGGGTGGAGTAACAAGAAAACAGGAATTCTGCTTTTTCAGAATTTAGTGTCGCTCCCGATGGAAAAAATATATACATGTATATAGATAGTTCAGTTTTAAGACTTCAAACGCAAGCTTTTATTTTATATAAAACGACGTCATTCGCATCCGAGGAAGAACTCCTCATTTACGATCCAGTCTTAAACAACATCTACACTAAAGTAGGACGTCACTATCTCAGAATAATACACAAAAAAGAAATCAGAAAGAAATTCGACAAAAAATATCGGCTATCTAATGACCTATTTGCCTTCATTTGTTTGTAATATTAATATATAGTTACTTAAAATTAAATGTAGTTTATAACAGCTCCATGTTTATCAGAAATCATTCATTTATGTTTTTTTTTTTTTTTTTTTTTTTTTTTTTTTTTCAAAATAGGTATTTGAAACATGTATTTTAATTACTTTTTTTTTCTGTTTTATGGGAAACTGGAAACAAAAAGATATAATTGCTATTTCCCAACTATTTTTCCTTTACTTTCTACAGAAATGGAGTACTTGAGTTGCCAAAATTAAACAAACGGCGCTAAAAACTACAAAAAAAAGTAATATCTCAAATAAATTGAGATGCAGTTTTCAAACAAATTGCATTTAAAACTACTTTTTTCTCCCCAAAACGACTGTATAAAAATTGAAAATGTGCGATTAAATTGCAGTAGAGATTATTCTGTACAATGATACATCCTTTGTTTTACGGCTGGCTTATACAACGGAACGATATTTTTTGTAGATGACACTTTAATTACTGGGAGAAAGAAATAGCATACCGGGGGTTAATAAATGAAATGTGAAAAAAAAAATACAGATTAATACTTTGTATTACTGAGATTACAATATTGCGAAAATATTAACTCAGATTTTCTCAAAAGCCAAAAAATTTTACCATTACTAATTCATCGCCACCTTTTCATTTTTATTATGCTTCATTTTTCAACTAATCACATTAAGTTCGAAATTTTTTTCTGTCGGACGCTTCATTTCATTAGATGACCAACGAACTCTCTTTATTCGTGTTGTAGCCTTAACAAAAATAATAATTTCTAAAAATTAAAAAATATTAAAAAATAATAATAAAACAATTAATAACATTTAAAATTAATCACTAAAACATCAACACGCCATTGAAATACACAAGCAATTCAGCAAGCGTTGCCCTGAAAGTTTGTTTATCGAAAAAGAGTTCTCCGTAAAGCAGGCTTACTGACCTAATAGATTGCAGGTCTGATTTCGGGGAAAAAATGACCTAGGCTAGTTTCACCCTCAAACCGGCTTGTGCATTGGAAACGGTGTAGGGGGTAAAATGCCCGTTCCGGGGAGGCTTGAAAAATGCATTGGAAACGGTGCTAGTTATGGGTTATAAGATGAATATTTATCGCTCTGAATGCGATACTCAGTAGTAGCGTATCGTATGAATTTCTGAGTAAAATGATTCACCAAATAACCCAAAATGAATCAATTTTTGAGTTCGATTAACTGGCAAAACTGCTTTAATCAAGGAAATGACAAATCGAAACTCTGAAATATCTCTTCGATGTTTATAACCGGCGTATCTTGCTGTACGTTTTTAGAGGCCGATTCCTCTCAAAATCTTTAAAGCCAATCAAATAATAATATTAATAATAATTATATTAATATTAATAATAATAATCTTTCAAGCCAATCTAATAATAATATTTTTAATGGAATATTATTATTACAGAAATTTAAATTGATCGATATAAATTTCAAACTTTCCTGTTTTCACCGTTTATTTCCAAATTCCCTATACTCACAAACCTACCGTCTAGAAGTGTTCACACTTACTAAAAGAACAGGATATATATATGGGTTATAAGATGAATATTTATCGCTCTGAATATGATACTCAGTAGTAGCGTATGATTTTCTGAGTAAAATGATTCACCAAATAACCCAAAATGAATCAATTTGTGAGTTCGATTAACTGGCAAACTACTTTAAACAGTGAAAAGAGAAATCAAAACTCAAATATCTTTTCGATGTTTATAATGGGCGTAGCTTTAAAGCCAATCAATTGAAAAGGGTCTTCGGAGGTTGTCATCTAATAATAATATTTTTAATGGAATATTATTATTACAGAAATTTAAATTGATCGATATAAATTTCAAACTTTCCTGTTTTCACCGTTTATTTCCAAATTCCCTATACTCACAAACCTACCGTCTAGAAGTGTTCACACTTACTAAAAGAACAGGATATATATATGGGTTATAAGATGAATATTTATCGCTCTGAATATGATACTCAGTAGTAGCGTATGATTTTCTGAGTAAAATGATTCACCAAATAACCCAAAAAAGATCAATTTGTGAGTTCGATTAACTGGCAAACTACTTTAAACAATGAAAAGAGAAATCTAAACTCAAATATCTTTTCGATGTTTATAATGGGCGTAGCTTTATAGCCAATCAATTGAAAAGGGTTTTCGGAGGTTGTCATCTAATAATAATATTTTTAATGGAATATTACTATTACAGAAATTTAAATTGATCGATAAAAATTTCAAACTTTCCTGTTTTCACCATTTATTTCCAAATTCCCTATACTCACAAGCCTACCGTCTAGAAGTCTTCGCACTTACTAGAAGAACAGGATATATATATATGGGTTATAAGATGAATATTTTTCCCTCTGAATATGATACTCAGTAGTAGCGTATCGTATGAATTTCTGAGTAAAATTATTCACCAAATAACCCAAAATGAATCAATTTGTGAGTTCGATTAACTGGCAAATCTGCTTTAATCAAGGAAAAGAAAATTCGAAATTCTGAAATATCTTTTCGATATTTATAACCGGCGTATCTTGCTGTACGTTTTTAGAGGCTGAATCCTCTCAAAATCTTTAAAGCCAATTAATTGAAAAGGGTCTTCGGAATTTGTCATCTAATAATAATATTTTTAATGAAATACCATTATTACAGAAATTTAAATTGATCGATGTAATTTTCAAACTTTCGTGTTTTCACCATTTATTTCCAAATTCCCGATACTCACAAACCTATCGTCTAGAAGTGTTCGCACTTACGAGAAGAACAGGATATATATATGGGTTATAAGATGAATATTTATCGCTCTGAATACGATACTCAGTAGTAGCGTATCGTATGAATTTCTGAGTAAAATGATTCACCAAATAAACCAAAATGAATCAATTTTTGAGTTCGATTAACTGGCAAACTGCTTTAAACAATGAAAAGAGAAATCGAAACTCTGAAATATCTCTTCGATGTTTATAACAGGCGTATCTTGCTGTACGTTTTTAGAGGCTGAATCCTCTCAAAATCTTTAAAGTCAATCAAATAATAATATTAATAATAATTATATCAATATTAATAATAATAATCTTTCAAGCCAATCTAATAATAATATTTTTAATGGAATATTATTATTACAGAAATTTAAATTGATCGATATAAATTTCATACTTTCCTGTTTTCACCATTTATTTCCAAATTCCCTATACTCACAAACTTACCATCTAGAAGTGTTCGCACTTACTAGAAGAACAGGATATATATATATGGGTTATAAGATGAATATTTTTCGCTCTGAATATGATACTCAGTAGTAGCGTATCGTATGAATTTCTGAGTAAAATTATTCACCAAATAACCCAAAATGAATCAATTTGTGAGTTCGATTAACTGGCAAACTACTTTAAACAATGAAAAGAGAAATCTAAACTCAAATATCTTTTCGATGTTTATAATGGGCGTAGGCTTTATAGCCAATCAATTGAAAAGGGTCTTCGGAGGTTGTCATCTAATAATAATATTTTTAGTGGAATATTATTATTACAGAAATTAAAATTGATCGATAAAAATTTCAAACTTTCCTGTTTTCACCATTTATTTCCAAATTCCCTATACTCACAAACCTACCGTCTAGAAGTGTTCGCACTTACTAGAAGAACAGGATATATATATATGGGTTATAAGATGAATATTTATCGCTCTGAATATGATACTCAGTAGTAGCGTATCGTATGAATTTCTGAGTAAAATGATTCACCAAATAACCCAAAATGAATCAATTTTTGAGTTCGATTAACTGGCAAATCTGCTTTAATCAAGGAAATGACAAATCGAAACTCTGAAATATCTCTTCCATGTTTATAACCGGCGTAACTTGTTGTCCGTTTTTAGAGGCCGATTCCTCTCAAAATCTTTAAAGCCAATCAAATAATAATATTAACAATAATTATATTAATATTAATAATAATAATCTTTCAAGCCAATCTAATAATAATATTTTTAATGGAATATTATTATTACAGAAATTTAAATTGATCGATATAAATTTCAAACTTTCCTGTTTTCACCATTTATTTCCAAATTCCCTATACTCACAAACCTACCGTCTAGAAGTGTTCGCACTTACTAGAAGAACAGGATATATATATATGGGTTATAAGATGAATATTTATCGCTCTGAATATGATACTCAGTTGTAGCGTTTCGTATGATTATCTGAGTAAAATGATTCAACAAAAAACCCAAAATGAATCAATTTGAGAGTTCGATTAACTGGCAATTCTGCTTTAATCAAGGAAACTCAAATCGAAACTCTGAAATATCTCTTCGATGTTTATAACCGGCGTATCTTACTGTACGTTTTTAGAGGCTGAATCCTCCCAAAATCTTTAAAGCCAATTAATTGAAAAGGGTCTTCGGAGGTTGTCATCTAATAATAATATTTTTAATGGAATATTATTATTACAGAAATTTAAATTGATCGATATAAATTTCAAACTTTCCTGTTTTCACCGTTTATTTCCAAATTCCCTATACTCACAAACCTACCGTCTAGAAGTGTTCACACTTACTAAAAGAACAGGATATATATATGGGTTATAAGATGAATATTTATCGCTCTGAATATGATACTCAGTAGTAGCGTATGATTTTCTGAGTAAAATGATTCACCAAATAACCCAAAATGAATCAATTTGTGAGTTCGATTAACTGGCAAACTACTTTAAACAGTGAAAAGAGAAATCGAAACTCAAATATCTTTTCGATGTTTATAATGGGCGTAGCTTTAAAGCCAATCAATTGAAAAGGGTCTTCGGAGGTTGTCATCTAATAATAATATATTTAATGGAATATTATTATTACAGAAATTTAAATTGATCGATATAAATTTCAAACTTTCCTGTTTTCTCCATTTATTTCCAAATTCCCTATACTCACAAACCTACCGTCTAGAAGTGTTCGCACTTACTAGAAGAACAGGATATATATATATGGGTTATAAGATGAATATTTTTCGCTCTGAATATGATACTCAGTAGTAGCGTATCGTATGAATTTCTGAGTAAAATTATTCACCAAATAACCCAAAATGAATCAATTTGTGAGTTCGATTAACTGGCAAACTACTTTAAACAATGAAAAGAGAAATCTAAACTCAAATATCTTTTCGATGTTTATAATGGGCGTAGCTTTATATCCAATCAATTGAAAAGGGTCTTCGGAGGTTGTCATCTAATAATAATATTTTTAATGGAATATTATTATTACAGAAATTTAAATTGATCGATAAAAATTTCAAACTTTCCTGTTTTCACCATTTATTTCCAAATTCCCTATACTCACAAACCTACCGTCTAGAAGTCTTCGCACTTACTAGAAGAACAGGATATATATATATTGGTTATAAGATGAATATTTTTCCCTCTGAATATGTATCGTATGAATTTCTGAGTAAAATTATTCACCAAATAACCCAAAATGAATCAATTTGTGAGTTCGATTAACTGGCAAATCTGCTTTAATCAAGGAAAAGAAAAATCGAAACTCTGAAATATCTTTTCGATATTTATAACCATCTTGCTGTACGTTTTTAGAGGCTGAATCCTCTCAAAATCTTTAAAGCCAATTAATTGAAAAGGGTCTTCGGAATTTGTCATCTAATAATAATATTTTTAATGAAATACCATTATTACAGAAATTTAAATTGATCGATGTAATTTTCAAACTTTCCTGTTTTCACCATTTATTTCCAAATTCCCGATACTCACAAACCTACCGTCTAGAAGTGTTCGCACTTACGAGAAGAACAGGATATATATATGGGTTATAAGATGAATATTTATCGCTCTGAATACGATACTCAGTAGTAGCGTATCGTATGAATTTCTGAGTAAAATGATTCACCAAATAACCCAAAATGAATCAAGTTTTGAGTTCGATTAACTGGCAAATCTGCTTTAATCAAGGAAATGAAAAATCGAAACTCTGAAATATCTCTTCGATGTTTATAACCGGCGTATCTTGCTGTACGTTTTTAGAGGTCGATTCCTCTCAAAATCTTTAAGGCCAATCAAATAATAATATTAATAATAATTATATTAATATTAATAATAATAATCTTTCAAGCCAATCTAATAATAATATTTTTAATGGAATATTATTATTACAGAAATTTAAATTGATCGATATAAATTTCAAAAATTCCTGTTTTCACCATTTATTTCCAAATTCCCTATACTCACAAACCTACCGTCTAGAAGTGTTCACACTTACTAAAAGAACAGGATATATATATGGGTTATAAGATGAATATTTATCGCTCTGAATATGATACTCAGTAGTAGCGTATGATTTTCTGAGTAAAATGATTCACCAAATAACCCAAAATGAATCAATTTGTGAGTTCGACTAACTGGCAAACTACTTTAAACAATGAAAAGAGAAATCGAAACTCAAATATCTTTTCGATGTTTATAATGGGCGTAGCTTTATAGCCAATCAATTGAAAAGGCTCTTCGGAGATTGTCATCTAATAATAATATTTTTAATGGAATATTATTATTACAGAAATTTAAATTGATCGATAAAAATTTCAAACTTTCCTGTTTTCACCATTTATTTCCAAATTCCCTATACTCACAAACTTACCGTCTAGAAGTGTTCGCACTTACTAGAAGAACAGGATATATATATATATGGGTTATAAGATGAATATTTATCGCTCTGAATATGATACTCAGTTGTAGAGTTTCGTATGATTATCTGAGTAAAATGATTCAACAAAAAACCCAAAATGAATCAATTTGAGAGTTCGATTAACTGGCAAATCTGCTTTAATCAAGGAAAAGACAAATCGAAACTCTGAAATATCTCTTCGATGTTTATAACCGGCGTATCTTGCTGTACGTTTTTAGAGGCTGAATCCTCTCAAAATCTTTAAAGTCAATCAAATAATAATATTAATAATAATTATATCAATATTAATAATAATAATCTTTCAAGCCAATCTAATAATAATATTTTATATGGAATATTATTATTACAGAAATTTAAATTGATCGATATAAATTTCATACTTTCCTGTTTTCACCATTTATTTCCAAATTCCCTATACTCACAAACCTACCATCTAGAAGTGTTCGCACTTACTAGAAGAACAGGATATATATATATATGGGTTATAAGATGAATATTTTTCGCTCTGAATATGATACTCAGTAGTAGCGTATCGTATGAATTTCTGAGTAAAATTATTCACCAAAAAACCCAAAATGAATCAATTTGCGAGTTCGATTAACTGGCAAACTACTTTAAACAATGAAAAGAGAAATCTAAACACAAATATCTTTTCGATGTTTATAATGGGCGTAGGCTTTATAGCCAATCAATTGAAAAGGGTCTTCGGAGGTTGTCATCTAATAATAATATTTTTAATGGAATATTATTATTACAGAAATTTAAATTGATCGATATAAATTTCAAACTTTCCTGTTTTCACCGTTTATTTCCAAATTCCCTATACTCACAAACCTACCGTCTAGAAGTGTTCACACTTACTAAAAGAACAGGATATATATATGGGTTATAAGATGAATATTTATCGCCCTGAATATGATACTCAGTAGTAGCGTATGATTTTCTGAGTAAAATGATTCACCAAATAACCCAAAATGAATCAAGTTTTGAGTTCGATTAACTGGCAAATCTGCTTTAATCAAGGAAATGAAAAATCGAAACTCTGAAATATCTCTTCGATGTTTATAACCGGCGTATCTTGCTGTACGTTTTTAGAGGTCGATTCCTCTCAAAATCTTTAAGGCCAATCAAATAATAATATTAATAATAATTATATTAATATTAATAATAATAATCTTTCAAGCCAATCTAATAATAATATTTTTAATGGAATATTATTATTACAGAAATTTAAATTGATCGATATAAATTTCAAACATTCCTGTTTTCACCATTTATTTCCAAATTCCCTATACTCACAAACCTACCGTCTAGAAGTGTTCACACTTACTAAAAGAACAGGATATATATATGGGTTATAAGATGAATATTTATCGCTCTGAATATGATACTCAGTAGTAGCGTATGATTTTCTGAGTAAAATGATTCACCAAATAACCCAAAATGAATCAATTTGTGAGTTCGACTAACTGGCAAACTACTTTAAACAATGAAAAGAGAAATCGAAACTCAAATATCTTTTCGATGTTTATAATGGGCGTAGCTTTATAGCCAATCAATTGAAAAGGCTCTTCGGAGATTGTCATCTAATAATAATATTTTTAATGGAATATTATTATTACAGAAATTTACATTGATCGATAAAAATTTCAAACTTTCCTGTTTTCACCATTTATTTCCAAATTCCCTATACTCACAAACTTACCGTCTAGAAGTGTTCGCACTTACTAGAAGAACAGGATATATATATATATGGGTTATAAGATGAATATTTATCGCTCTGAATATGATACTCAGTTGTAGAGTTTCGTATGATTATCTGAGTAAAATGATTCAACAAAAAACCCAAAATGAATCAATTTGAGAGTTCGATTAACTGGCAAATCTGCTTTAATCAAGGAAAAGACAAATCGAAACTCTGAAATATCTCTTCGATGTTTATAACCGGCGTATCTTGCTGTACGTTTTTAGAGGCTGAATCCTCTCAAAATCTTTAAAGTCAATCAAATAATAATATTAATAATAATTATATCAATATTAATAATAATAATCTTTCAAGCCAATCTAATAATAATATTTTATATGGAATATTATTATTACAGAAATTTAAATTGATCGATATAAATTTCATACTTTCCTGTTTTCACCATTTATTTCCAAATTCCCTATACTCACAAACCTACCATCTAGAAGTGTTCGCACTTACTAGAAGAACAGGATATATATATATGGGTTATAAGATGAATATTTTTCGCTCTGAATATGATACTCAGTAGTAGCGTATCGTATGAATTTCTGAGTAAAATTATTCACCAAATAACCCAAAATGAATCAATTTGTGAGTTCGATTAACTGGCAAACTACTTTAAACAATGAAAAGAGAAATCTAAACTCAAATATCTTTTCGATGTTTATAATGGGCGTAGGCTTTATAGCCAATCAATTGAAAAGGGTCTTCGGAGGTTGTCATCTAATAATAATATTTTTAGTGGAATATTATTATTACAGAAATTAAAATTGATCGATAAAAATTTCAAACTTTCCTGTTTTCACCATTTATTTCCAAATTCCCTATACTCACAAACCTACCGTCTAGAAGTGTTCGCACTTACTAGAAGAACAGGATATATATATATGGGTTATAAGATGAATATTTATCGCTCTGAATATGATACTCAGTAGTAGCGTATCGTATGAATTTCTGAGTAAAATGATTCACCAAATAACCCAAAATGAATCAATTTTTGAGTTCGATTAACTGGCAAATCTGCTTTAATCAAGGAAATGACAAATCGAAACTCTGAAATATCTCTTCCATGTTTATAACCGGCGTAACTTGTTGTCCGTTTTTAGAGGCCGATTCCTCTCAAAATCTTTAAAGCCAATCAAATAATAATATTAATAATAATTATATTAATATTAATAATAATAATCTTTCAAGCCAATCTAATAATAATATTTTTAATGGAATATTATTATTACAGAAATTTAAATTGATCGATATAAATTTCAAACTTTCCTGTTTTCACCATTTATTTCCAAATTCCCTATACTCACAAACCTACCGTCTAGAAGTGTTCGCACTTACTAGAAGAACAGGATATATATATATGGGTTATAAGATGAATATTTATCGCTCTGAATATGATACTCAGTTGTAGCGTTTCGTATGATTATCTGAGTAAAATGATTCAACAAAAAACCCAAAATGAATCAATTTGAGAGTTCGATTAACTGGCAATTCTGCTTTAATCAAGGAAACTCAAATCGAAACTCTGAAATATCTCTTCGATGTTTATAACCGGCGTATCTTACTGTACGTTTTTAGAGGCTGAATCCTCCCAAAATCTTTAAAGCCAATTAATTGAAAAGGGTCTTCGGAGGTTGTCATCTAATAATAATATTTTTAATGGAATATTATTATTACAGAAATTTAAATTGATCGATATAAATTTCAAACTTTCCTGTTTTCACCGTTTATTTCCAAATTCCCTATACTCACAAACCTACCGTCTAGAAGTGTTCACACTTACTAAAAGAACAGGATATATATATGGGTTATAAGATGAATATTTATCGCTCTGAATATGATACTCAGTAGTAGCGTATGATTTTCTGAGTAAAATGATTCACCAAATAACCCAAAATGAATCAATTTGTGAGTTCGATTAACTGGCAAACTACTTTAAACAGTGAAAAGAGAAATCGAAACTCAAATATCTTTTCGATGTTTATAATGGGCGTAGCTTTAAAGCCAATCAATTGAAAAGGGTCTTCGGAGGTTGTCATCTAATAATAATATTTTTAATGGAATATTATTATTACAGAAATTTAAATTGATCGATATAAATTTCAAACTTTCCTGTTTTCTCCATTTATTTCCAAATTCCCTATACTCACAAACCTACCGTCTAGAAGTGTTCGCACTTACTAGAAGAACAGGATATATATATATGGGTTATAAGATGAATATTTTTCGCTCTGAATATGATACTCAGTAGTAGCGTATCGTATGAATTTCTGAGTAAAATTATTCACCAAATAACCCAAAATGAATCAATTTGTGAGTTCGATTAACTGGCAAACTACTTTAAACAATGAAAAGAGAAATCTAAACTCAAATATCTTTTCGATGTTTATAATGGGCGTAGCTTTATAGCCAATCAATTGAAAAGGGTCTTCGGAGGTTGTCATCTAATAATAATATTTTTAATGGAATATTATTATTACAGAAATTTAAATTGATCGATAAAAATTTCAAACTTTCCTGTTTTCACCATTTATTTCCAAATTCCCTATACTCACAAACCTACCGTCTAGAAGTCTTCGCACTTACTAGAAGAACAGGATATATATATATTGGTTATAAGATGAATATTTTTCCCTCTGAATATGTATCGTATGAATTTCTGAGTAAAATTATTCACCAAATAACCCAAAATGAATCAATTTGTGAGTTCGATTAACTGGCAAATCTGCTTTAATCAAGGAAAAGAAAAATCGAAACTCTGAAATATCTTTTCGATATTTATAACCATCTTGCTGTACAGAGGCTGAATCCTCTCAAAATCTTTAAAGCCAATTAATTGAAAAGGGTCTTCGGAATTTGTCATCTAATAATAATATTTTTAATGAAATACCATTATTACAGAAATTTAAATTGATCGATGTAATTTTCAAACTTTCCTGTTTTCACCATTTATTTCCAAATTCCCGATACTCACAAACCTACCGTCTAGAAGTGTTCGCACTTACGAGAAGAACAGGATATATATATGGGTTATAAGATGAAAATTTATCGCTCTGAATACGATACTCAGTAGTAGCGTATCGTATGAATTTCTGAGTAAAATGATTCACCAAATAACCCAAAATGAATCAAGTTTTGAGTTCGATTAACTGGCAAATCTGCTTTAATCAAGGAAATGAAAAATCGAAACTCTGAAATATCTCTTCGATGTTTATAACCGGCGTATCTTGCTGTACGTTTTTAGAGGTCGATTCCTCTCAAAATCTTTAAGGCCAATCAAATAATAATATTAATAATAATTATATTAATATTAATAATAATAATCTTTCAAGCCAATCTAATAATAATATTTTTAATGGAATATTATTATTACAGAAATTTAAATTGATCGATATAAATTTCAAACATTCCTGTTTTCACCATTTATTTCCAAATTCCCTATACTCACAAACCTACCGTCTAGAAGTGTTCACACTTACTAAAAGAACAGGATATATATATGGGTTATAAGATGAATATTTATCGCTCTGAATATGATACTCAGTAGTAGCGTATGATTTTCTGAGTAAAATGATTCACCAAATAACCCAAAATGAATCAATTTGTGAGTTCGACTAACTGGCAAACTACTTTAAACAATGAAAAGAGAAATCGAAACTCAAATATCTTTTCGATGTTTATAATGGGCGTAGCTTTATAGCCAATCAATTGAAAAGGCTCTTCGGAGATTGTCATCTAATAATAATATTTTTAATGGAATATTATTATTACAGAAATTTAAATTGATCGATAAAAATTTCAAACTTTCCTGTTTTCACCATTTATTTCCAAATTCCCTATACTCACAAACTTACCGTCTAGAAGTGTTCGCACTTACTAGAAGAACAGGATATATATATGGGTTATAAGATGAATATTTATCGCTCTGAATATGATACTCAGTTGTAGAGTTTCGTATGATTATCTGAGTAAAATGATTCAACAAAAAACCCAAAATGAATCAATTTGAGAGTTCGATTAACTGGCAAATCTGCTTTAATCAAGGAAAAGACAAATCGAAACTCTGAAATATCTCTTCGATGTTTATAACCGGCGTATCTTGCTGTACGTTTTTAGAGGCTGAATCCTCTCAAAATCTTTAAAGTCAATCAAATAATAATATTAATAATAATTATATCAATATTAATAATAATAATCTTTCAAGCCAATCTAATAATAATATTTTTAATGGAATATTATTATTACAGAAATTTAAATTGATCGATATAAATTTCATACTTTCCTGTTTTCACCATTTATTTCCAAATTCCCTATACTCACAAACCTACCATCTAGAAGTGTTCGCACTTACTAGAAGAACAGGATATATATATATATGAGTTATAAGATGAATATTTTTCGCTCTGAATATGATACTCAGTAGTAGCGTATCGTATGAATTTCTGAGTAAAATTATTCACCAAATAACCCAAAATGAATCAATTTGCGAGTTCGATTAACTGGCAAACTACTTTAAACAATGAAAAGAGAAATCTAAACTCAAATATCTTTTCGATGTTTATAATGGGCGTAGGCTTTATAGCCAATCAATTGAAAAGGGTCTTCGGAGGTTGTCATCTAATAATAATATTTTTAGTGGAATATTATTATTACAGAAATTAAAATTGATCGATAAAAATTTCAAACTTTCCTGTTTTCACCATTTATTTCCAAATTCCCTATACTCACAAACCTACCGTCTAGAAGTGTTCGCACTTACTAGAAGAACAGAATATATATATATGGGTTATAAGATGAATATTTATCGCTCTGAATATGATACTCAGTAGTAGAGTATCGTATGAATTTCTGAGTAAAATGATTCACCAAATAACCCAAAATGAATCAATTTTTGAGTTCGATTAACTGGCAAATCTGCTTTAATCAAGGAAATGACAAATCGAAACTCTGAAATATCTCTTCCATGTTTATAACCGGCGTATCTTGTTGTCCGTTTTTAGAGGCCGATTCCTCTCAAAATCTTTAAAGCCAATCAAATAATAATATTAATAATAATTATATTAATATTAATAATAATAATCTTTCAAGCCAATCTAATAATAATATTTTTAATGGAATATTATTATTACAGAAATTTAAATTGATCGATATAAATTTCAAACTTTCCTGTTTTCACCATTTATTTCCAAATTCCCTATACTCACAAACCTACCGTCTAGAAGTGTTCGCACTTACTAGAAGAACAGGATATATATATATGGGTTATAAGATGAATATTTATCGCTCTGAATATGATACTCAGTTGTAGCGTTTCGTATGATTATCTGAGTAAAATGATTCAACAAAAAACCCAAAATGAATCAATTTGAGAGTTCGATTCTCTGGCAATTCTGCTTTAATCAAGGAAACTCAAATCGAAACTCTGAAATATCTCTTCGATGTTTATAACCGGCGTATCTTACTGTACGTTTTTAGAGGCTGAATCCTCCCAAAATCTTTAAAGCCAATTAATTGAAAAGGGTCTTCGGAGGTTGTCATCTAATAATAATATTTTTAATGGAATATTATTATTACAGAAATTTAAATTGATCGATGTAATTTTCAAACTTTCCTGTTTTCACCATTTATTTCCAAATTCCCGATACTCACAAACCTACCGTCTAGAAGTGTTCGCACTTACGAGAAGAACAGGATATATATATGTGTTATAAGATGAATATTTATCGCTCTGAATACGATACTCATTAGTAGCGTATCGTATGAATTTCTGAGTAAAATGATTCACCAAATAACCCAAAATGAATCAATTTTTGAGTTCGATAAACTGGCAAATCTGCTTTAATCAAGGAAATGAAAAATCGAAACTCTGAAATATCTCTTCGATGTTTATAACCGGCGTATCTTGCTGTACGTTTTTAGATGTTGATTCCTCTCAAAATCTTTAAGGCCAATCAAATAATAATATTAATAATAATTATATTAATAATAATAATAATAATCTTTCAAGAAAAATCTAATAATAATATTTTTAATGGAATATTATTATTACAGAAATTTAAATTGATCGATATAAATTTCAAACATTCCTGTTTTCACCATTTATTTCCAAATTCCCTATACTCACAAACCTACCGTCTAGAAGTGTTCACACTTACTAAAAGAACAGGATATATATATGGGTTATAAGATGAATATTTATCGCTCTGAATATGATACTCAGTAGTAGCGTATGATTTTCTGAGTAAAATGATTCACCAAATAACCCAAAATGAATCAATTTGTGAGTTCGACTAACTGGCAAACTACTTTAAACAATGAAAAGAGAAATCGAAACTCAAATATCTTTTCGATGTTTATAATGGGCGTAGCTTTATAGCCAATCAATTGAAAAGGCTCTTCGGAGATTGTCATCTAATAATAATATTTTTAATGGAATATTATTATTACAGAAATTTAAATTGATCGATAAAAATTTCAAACTTTCCTGTTTTCACCATTTATTTCCAAATTCCCTATACTCACAAACCTACCGTCTAGAAGTGTTCGCACTTACTAGAAGAACAGGATATATATATATATGGGTTATAAGATGAATATTTATCGCTCTGAATATGATACACAGTTGTAGCGTTTCGTATGATTATCTGAGTAAAATGATTCAACAAAAAACCCAAAATGAATCAATTTGAGAGTTCGATTAACTGGCAAATCTGCTTTAATCAAGGAAAAGACAAATCGAAACTCTGAAATATCTCTTCGATGTTTATAACCGGCGTATCTTTCTGTACGTTTTTAGAGGCTGAATCCTCTCAAAATCTTTAAAGCCAATTAATTGAAAAGGGTCTTCGGAGGTTGTCAACTAATAATAATATTTTTAATGAAATACCATTATTACAGAAATTTAAATTGATCTATATAATTTTCAAACTTTCCTGTTTTCACCATTTATTTCCAAATTCCATATACTCACAAACCTACCGTCTAGAAGTGTTCGCACTTACGAGAAGAACAGGATATATATATATGGGTTATAAGATGAATATTTATCGCTCTGAATACGATACTCAGTAGTAGCGTATCGTATGAATTTCTGAGTAAAATGATTCACCAAATAACCCAAAATGAATCAATTTGTGAGTTCGATTAACTGGCAAACTGCTTTAAACAATGAAAAGAGAAATCGAAACTCTGAAATATCTCTTCGATGTTTATAACCGGCGTATCTTGCTGTACGTTTTTAGAGGCTGAATCCTCTCAAAATCTTTAAAGTCAATCAAATAACAATATTAATAATAATTATATCAATATTAATAATAATAATCTTTCAAGCCAATCTAATAATAATATTTTTAATGGAATATTATTATTACAGAAATTTAAATTGATCGATATAAATTTCATACTTTCCTGTTTTCACCATTTATTTCCAAATTCCCTATACTCACAAACCTACCGTCTAGAAGTGTTCGCACTTACTAGAAGAACAGGATATATATATATGGGTTATAAGATGAATATTTTTCGCTCTGAATATGATACTCAGTAGTAGCGTATCGTATGACTTTCTGAGTAAAATGATTCACCAAATAACCCAAAATGAATCAATTTGTGAGTTCGATTAACTGGCAAACTACTTTAAACAATGAAAAGAGAAATCTAAACTCAAATATCTTTTCGATGTTTATAATGGGCGTAGCTTTATAGCCAATCAATTGAAAAGGGTCTTCGGAGGTTGTCATCGAATAATAATATTTTTAATGGAATATTATTATTACAGAAATTTAAATTGATCGATAATAATTTCAAACTTTCCTGTTTTCACCATTTATTTCCAAATTCCCTATACTCACAAACCTACCGTCTAGAAGTGTTCGCACTTACTAGAAGAACAGGATATATATATATGGGTTATAAGATGAATATTTATCGCTCTGAATATGATACACAGTTGTAGCGTTTCGTATGATTATCTGAGTAAAATGATTCAACAAAAACCCCTAAATGAATCAATTTGAGAGTTCAATTAACTGGCATATCTGCTTTAATCAAGGAAAAGACAAATCGAAACTCTGAAATATCTCTTCGATGTTTATAACCGGCGTATCTTACTGTACGTTTTTAGAGGCTGAATCCTCTCAAAATCTTTAAAGCCAATTAATTGAAAAGGGTTTTCGGAGGTTGTCATCTAATAATAATACTTTTAATGAAATACCATTATTACAGAAATTTAAATTGATCGATATAATTTTCAAACTATCCTGTTTTCACCATTTATTTCCAAATTCCATATACTCACAAACCTACCGTCTAGAAGTGTTCGCACTTACGAGAAAAACAGGATATATATATGGGTTATAAGATGAATATTTTTCGCTCTGAATATGATACTCAGTAGTAGCGTATCGTATGAATTTCTGAGTAAAATTATTCACCAAATAACCCAAAATGAATCAATTTGTGAGTTCGATTAACTGGCAAACTACTTTAAACAATGAAAAGAGAAATCTAAACTCAAATATCTTTTCGATGTTTATAATGGGCGTAGCTTTATAGCCAATCAATTGAAAAGGGTCTTCGGAGGTTGTCATCGAATAATAATATTTTTAATGGAATATTATTATTACAGAAATTTAAATTGATCGATAAAAATTTCAAACTTTCCTGTTTTCACCATTTATTTCCAAATTCCCTATACTCACAAACCTACCGTCTAGAAGTGTTCGCACTTACTAGAAGAACAGGATATATATATATGGGTTATAAGATGAATATTTATCGCTCTGAATATGATACACAGTTGTAGCGTTTCGTATGATTATCTGAGTAAAATGATTCAACAAAAAACCCTAAATGAATCAATTTGAGAGTTCGATTAACTGGCATATCTGCTTTAATCAAGGAAAAGACAAATCGAAACTCTGAAATATCTCTTCGATGTTTATAACCGGCGTATCTTACTGTACGTATTTAGAGGCTGAATCCTCTCAAAATCTTTAAAGCCAATTAATTGAAAAGGGTTTTCGGAGGTAGTCATCTAATAATAATACTTTTAATAAAATACCATTATTACAGAAATTTAAATTGATCGATATAATTTGCAAACTTTCCTGTTTTCACCATTTATTTCCAAATTCCATATACTCACAAACCTACCGTCTAGAAGTGTTCGCACTTACGAGAAAAACAGGATATATATATGGGTTATAAGATGAATATTTATCGCTCTGAATACGATACTCAGTAGTAGCGTATCGTATGAATTTCTGAGTAAAATGATTCACCAAATAACCCAAAATGAATCAATTTGTGAGTTCGATTAACTGGCAAACTGCTTTAAACAATGAAAAGAGAAATTGAAACTCTGAAATATCTCTTCGTTGTTTATAACCGGCGTATCTTGCAATACGTTTTTAGAGGCTGAATCCTCTCAAAATCTTTTAAGTCAATCAAATAATAATATTAATAATAACTATATTAATATTAATAATAATAATCTTTCAAGCCAATCTAATAATAATATTTTTAATGGAATATTATTATTACAGAAATTTAAATTGATCGATATAAATTTCAAACTTTCCTGTTTTCACCATTTATTTCCAAATTCCCTATACTCACAAACCTACCGTCTAGAAGTGTTCGCACTTACTAGAAGAACAGGATATATATATGGGTTATAAGATGAATATTTATCGCTCTGAATACGATACTCAGTAGTAGAGTATCGTATGAATTTCTGAGTAAAATGATTCACCAAATAACCCAAAATGAATCAGTTTGTGAGTCGATTAACTGGCAAACTACTTTAAACAATGAAAAGAGAAATCGAAACTCTGAAATATCTCTTCGATGTTCATAACCGGCGTATCTTGCTGTACGTTTTTAGAGGCTGAATCCTCTCAAAATCTTTAAAGCCAATTAATTGAAAAGTGTCTTCGGAGGCTGTCATCTAATAATAATATTTTTAATGAAATACCATTATTGCAGAAATTTAAATTGATCGATATAATTTTCAAACATTCCTGTTTTCACCATTTATTTCCAAATTCCCTATACTCACAAACCTACCGTCTAGAAGTGTTTGCACTTACTAAAAGAACAGGATATATATATGGGTTATAAGAAGAATATTTATCGCTCTGAATATCATACTCAGTAGTAGCGTATCGTATGACTTTCTGAGTAAAATGATTCACCAAATAACCCAAAATGAATCAATTTGTGAGTTCGATTAACTGGAAAACTACTTTAAACAATGAAAAGAGAAATCGAAACTCTCAAATATCTTTTCGATGTTTATAATGGCCGTAGCTTTAAAGCTAATCAATTGAAAAGGGTCTTCGGAGGTTGTCATCTAATAATAATATTTTTAATGGAATATTAATATTACAGAAATTTAAATTGATCGATATAAATTTCAAACTTTCCTATTTTCACCATTTATTTCCAAATTCCCTATACTCACAAACCTACCGTCTAGAAGTGTTCGCACTTACGAGAAGAACAGGATATATATATGGGTTATAAGATGAATATTTATCGCTCTGAATACGATACTCAGTAGTAGCGTATCGTATGAATTTCTGAGTAAAATGATTCACCAAATAACCCAAAATGAATCAATTTTTGAGTTCGATTAACTGGCTAATCTGCTTTAATCAAGGAAATGACAAATCGAAACTCTGAAATATCTCTTCGATGTTTATATCCGGCGTATCTTGCTGTACGTTTTTAGAGGCCGATTCCTCTCAAAATCTTTAAAGCCAATCAAATAATAATATTTATAATAATTACATTAATATTAATAATAATAATCTTTCAAGCCAATCTAATAATAATATTTTTAATGGAATATTATTATTACAGAAATTTAAATTGATCGATATAAATTTCAAACTTTCCTGTTTTCACCGTTTATTTCCAAATTCCCTATACTCACAAACCTACCGTCTAGAAGTGTTCACACTTACTAAAAGAACAGGATATATATATGGGTTATAAGATGAATATTTATCGCTCTGAATATGATACTCAGTAGTAGCGTATGATTTTCTGAGTAAAATGATTCACCAAATAACCCAAAATGAATCAATTTGTGAGTTCGATTAACTGGCAAACTACTTTAAACAATGAAAAGAGAAATCGAAACTCAAATATCTTTTCGATGTTTATAATGGGCGTAGCTTTAAAGCCAATCAATTGAAAAGGGTCTTCGGAGATTGTCATCTAATAATAATATTTTTAATGGAATATTATTATTACAGAAATTTAAATTGATCGATATAAATTTCAAACTTTCCTGTTTTCACCATTTATTTCCAAATTCCCTATACTCACAAACCTACCGTCTAGAAGTGTTCGCACTTACCAGAAGAACAGGATATATATATATGGGTTATAAGATGAATATTGTTCGCTCTGAATATGATACTCAGTAGTAGCGTATCGTATGAATTTCTGAGTAAAATTATTCACCAAATAACCCAGAATGAATCAATTTGTGAGTTCGATTGACTGGCAAACTACTTTAAACAATGAAAAGAAAAATCTAAACTCAAATATCTTTTCGATGTTTATAATGGGCGTAGCTTTATAGCCAATCAATTGAAAACGCTCTTCGGAGGTTGTCATCTAATAATAATATTTTTAATGGAATATTATTATTACAGAAATTTAAATTGATCGATAAAAATTTCAAACTTTCCTGTTTTCACCATTTATTTCCAAATTCCCTATACTCACAAACCTACCGTCTAGAAGTGTTCGCACTTACTAGAAGAACAGGATATATATATATATGGGTTATAAGATGAATATTTATCGCTCTGAATATGATACCCAGTTGTAGCGTTTCGTATGATTATCTGAGTAAAATGATTCAACAAAAAACCCAAAATGAATCAATTTGAGAGTTCGATTAACTGGCAAATCTGCTTTAATCAAGGAAAAGATAAATCGAAACTCTGAATAATCTCTTCGATGTTTATAACCGGCGTATCTTGCTGTACGTTTTTTGAGGCTGAATCCTCTCAAAATCTTTAAAGTCAATCAAATAATAATATTAATAATAATTATATTAATATTAATAATAATAATCTTTCAAGCCAATCTAATAATAATATTTTTAAGGGAATATTATTATTACAGAAATTTAAATTGATCGATATAAATTTCAAACTTTCCTGTTTTCACCATTTATTTGCAAATTCCCTATACTCACAAACCTACCGTCTAGAAGTGTTTGCACTTACTAGAAGAACAGGATATATATATGGGTTATAAGATGAATATTTATCGCTCTGAATATGATACTCAGTAGTAGCGTATTATTTTCCGAGTAAAATGATTCACCAAATAACCCAAAATGAATCAATTTGTGAGTTCGACTAACTGGCAAACTACTTTAAACAATGAAAAGAGAAATCGAAACTCAAATATCTTTTCGATGTTTATAATGGGCGTAGCTTTATAGCCAATCAATTGAAAAGGGTCTTCGGAGGTTGTCATCTAATAATAATATTTTTAATGGAATATTATTGTTACAGAAATTTAAATTGATCGATAAAAATTTCAAACTTTCCTGTTTTCACCATTTATTTCCAAATTCCCTATACTCACAAACCTACCGTCTAGAAGTGTTCGCACTTACTAGAAGAACAGGATATATATATAGGGGTTATAAGATGAATATTTATCGCTCTGAATATGATACTCAGTTGTAGCGTTTCGTATGATTATCTGAGTAAAATGATTCAACAAAAAACCCAAAATGAATCAATTTGAGAGAACCCAAAATGAATCAATTTGAGAGTTCGATTAACTGGCAAATCTGCTTTAATCAAGGAAACTCAAATCGAAACTCTGAAATATCTCTTCGATGTTCATAACCGGCGTATCTTACTGTACGTTTTTAGAGGCTGAATCCTCTCAAAATCTTTAAAGCCATTTAATTGAAAAGGGTCTTCGGAGGTTGTCATCTAATAATAATATTTTTAATGAAATACCATTATTACAGAAATTTAAATTGATCGATATAAATTTCATACTTTCCTGTTTTCACCATTTATTTCCAAATTCCCTATACTCATAAACCTACGGTCTAGAAGTGTTCGCACTTACGAGAAGAACAGGATATATATGTGACATTTTGACTGACGGCAAATAGTTGGTATTGTCGAAAAAACATGAGGGTTTCCTTTCCTAAACAACAGGTAGCAGCCGAATGGTTTTAAAATAATAAGGAAAAATGAAGAATTAACATAAGGCAGTCGTTTGGAACATTATTCACTTTATTTCCACACTCTCGATTAAATCTAGGGAAGATGCTCTCTCCTTCCATGGTAAAAAGAATAAAGTCTATTCTTCCTGTCACAATTAGTTTAAAAATACTCCATCTCTTGACAGCCGTTTAGTCTTTAATCCGCTAATATCTAACATCTATCACCCATTACGATACCGTTGCTTCCTCATTCTACTCACATAATAAACAGTATTCATCCAACGTTATACTACCTCCATCGAGCAATCACATTGAATATCCAGTTTGCTACGACTGCAATCCACCACGTTCACCTCTAAAAAGCTTCTAAACTCACAGCTCCTCTACTACTATATGCTTTATCCTTTATGCTTTTTCCTATATGCCATCTCTCTGGTTCCCGCCATTCGTATTTATACTCTGCTGAAAAGACTGTTCTAGAAAATTCTTATATCCTCGCAACAGCTATCTAAAGCATAAACAAAGGTTAAAATCTGTAGTCGAGATTATGCTAAAATAACCCATTTTTCCCTCTTCAGACGATAAAAGAAATGAATTTATGTCTGCGAAGTTTTAATCATTGGAATATTTTACTTACACCTGGATATTTTAAATAAAAGAATAAATTGAAATAAGTAGGTTTTTCTTTAAGACAGAATAATATTTTAGCAGTTAAATAAAGATTTAAGGGGAATATGATATACCGGTATTTAATAGCGGAATTTAATAGGATTTTAAATAATAAAAGTTTTATTAAAGAAATATAAATAATCGAGCCATTTTTAGATTTACGCAATTTGGAATAAATATGAATTAAGATCTCAGAGATTAATAGACTAGGGTTTTAATTTAATAAGCCGGTATAATATACGTACTATTACTGAAAAAGGAAAATTTACATAAAATACTTTAAACTTGGCGCAAAAATTTAAATTTTGTAATATTATCCCCCCTCCCCAAAGACTTTGTATGAAATTCGTGGTTAATTAACTACAATTTCAGACAACAGACTTGTAATAAATTTGGAAGTTGATTTTTGAATATTGAAAATTTTAGAGACGTCAGCGAAGAGATGGAAAAGTAAAATTTAGCAATGCAAGAGAAAAAAAAAATACTAAGAGCATTTAAATTTAGCTGAGAGCATTTCCCCTGTAAAAGAATACAAATAATGGTTACAACATCACTTACCATTTGTAAGTGCCTAGGAAAATATAAAAACAATAATAAATAAAGAATAAGTATAAATACAATAAGAAATAAATAATAAGAAATAATAAAACTATAGTAATAAATAACAACAAATTCTTTTATCTTATGGAAATTTAGTGTATTTCCATTTCTCTTATCACAAACATATTTCCAATCAAGTAATGTTTAACACTTTATTTACTTCAAGTAGAATTTTAAGTCCCATTGGCTTAATCAGTTCGTAGGTCATAAAAGTCCTTTAGCAAAAATAGTGATACAGTCCTTAAGTAAAAAGTTCAGCTGCAATAAATATTTTTTACTAAATTTGTTTGACTACTCTGCCTGTTAAACTCTTTACATTATGTTTAAATACTATTTGTCATCACAATAGTAGTTTTATTTTAATAAACAAATTCCTAGTAGTTATTCAACTACCTTTTAACGTTTGTTTATCAACTACTTTTTTGAGCTCCTTTTCCCATTTTAATTGGGACTCACCATCTTTTACAACTTCTCACTTGTTTTAGTAAATATCCTAACTTTTCACTTATAAGTTATGTTCTCTTTTTCTTTAATAAATAATGAATCTTTCAATAAATAATATAATACTTTCAATTCCCAATCATAATAATAAAATTCTCAACAGTATACTTGAATAATAGCAATAATAATACTTAATAACAATATTATATTCTAAGAAAATATCACAGATTGTTTACTTATTGACACGGAAAATAATGGTTGAGGATAAAAATAATACATAGCAATTAATAATTTTCTTATTTTTTACTTATATAAGAAAGTATTTTTGACAGCCGAAACATTAAAAAAAAAAATAATAATAATTACAAAGTCCAAATAAATTTAACTCTAAATATTTAGAAAGTGGACTCTCAACCAGTATTTCTTTACAATAATCTATCTCTCTGATACTCTTGATGAATAGACCTGCATTTGATAAACTTAGAATGGTAAAATAAAGAAAATAAATAGGAATAAAAGATAATTTGTTTATGTACTTAATTTTCCATTGCTACACAATCACTACAAAATCTCATCACAATTATCAATTTTCTATGTTTATATTATTACAATAATATTGTCAATTCTTACTATTTTTGTAAACAAGTGGAAAAAATGGAATAAAATAAATATAGTTTATTTTGATATAAACTGGATATAGAATTAAAAGTATTTATTTTTATTTTTCAACATCAATCTGAAAATTCCCAAAATCAAATACACATCCTATGCCTGCATAGATTGTCTACTTAATCCCAAAAACTCCCAAAAACAAGTAATATCCTCGTGGCGCCCCAAGGTCATACCTGGTAATGTTGAAAACTATTGATGAAAGAAAAATAAAAAATCTAAAGAATTATAATTAAAAATATTCCGAAAACATTTTGGGGAATTACGAACTTTCCATAATCCGGTTGCACATTACAATCATTTCTATCATTCTCAAAAAAGTCCTGAGTAGTCATATAATTTTCACAACTAGATGGTAATTCGTTATCATTCTTACATAAATTCAAAGTTTCAATACTATCATTAGTTGTTATTACACTATCATCATTATCTAAATTCAAATTCTCATCACAATCAATTGTTACCAAATCATTCTCTTGTTGCACTTTATTCCTATCTACAGTATGAAAATGAAGAGATTTTTCATTATGTATGGATATACTCTTATTTATAATTTTTCTTCCTTGTTTTACAGTAAAATTTCTACAATCTATAGTTAAATTAAATTTAGAACATTCCCTTAAACCCAAAATAGCATACTCCAAATTAGTATTACACACTAAAAAGTTAACACTTTTGGTAATTTTACCCACTTTTAGAGAAATTTTACATTTTTGATTTATTTTTAACACCCCTTTTGCCTGACCAATAATAACTGTAGGTATTGTTTCAATTTTAGCATTTAGTTCTTTAACAAATTTGAGGGGTAATATTGCCATAGTGGATCCAGTGTCCACTATACATGGTAAATTATAACTATTGGTACATCCATACACAATTAGTTGTCAAATATTAGGAATAGTAGGAAGTGAATTACTAGGAAGAGTACCAGAGGATGTTGCATCATTTCTAAATAAACACTCTTGTTCCCAATGATATGCATTATTTACACCTTTATTTGTACATATTCTACATGGTCTAGAAGGATATGGTTTCTGAAAGTAATTATTTTGAAAATTTCTAGACCCCTGATTTTGATACTGTCTTTGTGGAATCCAATTCCTATGTGCATTATTGGGCCTATTTGCCTGAAAATTAGGTCTACTTGGTTGAGTCCAAGGCCTAGGTGGTTGAAATTGTTGAAAATTTTGTCTAACTGGTTGTTGATTTATTGTTTGACTTGAAATTTGAGGAGTGGAAACTTCAACAAATTGCTTAACAAGCCGGTACCAGTCAGTGGTACTATTTGGAGGGTTTACATTAATATTATTTCTATACTCTGGTTTTAATCCATCTGTCAACCCTTGTATTAGAAGAGTCTCACAAAGATGGAGTTTCCTCCCAATCCCTACTTTTTTGTGAAAATAATTTTCTAAATTATCTAATTTATCTAATTTTAGAGTTGAGAAATCAGAAAAATTTGGAACATTTAGTTCAATGAATTTTTCTATCAAGATTTTTGAAATCTGTTCATAACTAGTACAATTAACACAATCATTGATATAGACTTTTAGTGCTTCACCCTTTAAATACTGTGGAATAGATTTAAATTTCCACTCTAAATCTTTATTTTCTCTAATACTCATATCATCATAATAATTTAACCAAGCCTGGATTTCCATTCCAGTACTAGGATCAAACTCAATTAATTTAGGTTCAGCCATTATATCAGTATTCATTAAAATAAAAGAAGCACTTCTATTCTCTTTAATACAACCTGACCTTAACAACATTTAAACTAATAGAGTTTCAGTTTTCATAATAGATTAAGTACTCTTTCTGACTTTAATAATAAATAAATAAATAATTCTCATGACTTCATAATAAACTTTACAATAAATAAATAAATAAATACTCTTCACGAAATAATAAATAAACCTCATAAATGAATAATAAATAAATCTCATAAATAAATAATTCTCATACTTAATAATAAATAAATCTCAATAAATAACAAACAATAACAAAAATAATAAAATAAGTGTAAAAATATTTTGAAAAGAACTCACTCCAGTCATCTTGTCTCACAATCACCAGCACTATACATTGCTATTCACATTAGCGATGTAAATTTTTAACTTTCCGGCACTGATCTTTAGTAACTATCATAAGCTATCGTGTACCAGTACCACTAAACATATGTAATTTTGGAGACACACTCGCATTCATTGCCGTCACTTCTATATCCTGTCGACTTTTCTTTTCTCTGTGACATTTTGACTGACGGCAAATAGTTGGTATTGTCGAAAAAACATGAGGGTTTCCTTTCCTAAACAACAGGTAGCAGCCGAATGGTTTTAAAATAATAAGGAAAAATGAAGAATTAACATAAGGCAGTCGTTTGGAACATTATTCACTTTATTTCCACACTCTCGATTAAATCTAGGGAAGATGCTCTCTCCTTCCATGGTAAAAAGAATAAAGTCTATTCTTCCTGTCACAATTAGTTTAAAAATACTCCATCTCTTGACAGCCGTTTAGTCTTTAATCCGCTAATATCTAACATCTATCACCCATTACGATACCGTTGCTTCCTCATTCTACTCACATAATAAACAGTATTCATCCAACGTTATACTACCTCCATCGAGCAATCACATTGAATATCCAGTTTGCTACGACTGCAATCCACCACGTTCACCTCTAAAAAGCTTCTAAACTCACAGCTCCTCTACTACTATATGCTTTATCCTTTATGCTTTTTCCTATATGCCATCTCTCTGGTTCCCGCCATTCGTATTTATACTCTGCTGAAAAGACTGTTCTAGAAAATTCTTATATCCTCGCAACAGCTATCTAAAGCATAAACAAAGGTTAAAATCTGTAGTCGAGATTATGCTAAAATAACCCATTTTTCCCTCTTCAGACGATAAAAGAAATGAATTTATGTCTGCGAAGTTTTAATCATTGGAATATTTTACTTACACCTGGATATTTTAAATAAAAGAATAAATTGAAATAAGTAGGTTTTTCTTTAAGACAGAATAATATTTTAGCAGTTAAATAAAGATTTAAGGGGAATATGATATACCGGTATTTAATAGCGGAATTTAATAGGATTTTAAATAATAAAAGTTTTATTAAAGAAATATAAATAATCGAGCCATTTTTAGATTTACGCAATTTGGAATAAATATGAATTAAGATCTCAGAGATTAATGGACTAGGGTTTTAATTTAATAAGCCGGTATAATATACGTACTATTACTGAAAAAGGAAAATTTACATAAAATACTTTAAACTTGGCGCAAAAATTTAAATTTTGTAATATATATATGAGTTAAAAGATGAATATTTATCGCTCTGAATACGATACTCAGTAGTAGAGTATCGTATGAATTTCTGAGTAAAATGATTCACCAAATAACCCAAAATGAATCAATTTTTGAGTTCGATTAACTGGCAAACTGCTTTAAACAATGAAAAGAGAAATCTAAACTCTGAAATATCTCTTCGATGTTTATAACCGGCGTATCTTTCTGTACGTTTTTAGAGGCTGAATCCTCTCAAAATCTTTAAAGTCAATCAAATAATAATATTAATAATAATTATATTAATATTAATAATAATAACCTTTCAAGCCAATTTAATAATAATATTTTTAATGGAATATTATTATTAAAGAAATTTAAATTGATCGATATAAATTTCATACTTTCCTGTTTTCACCATTTATTTCCAAATTCCCTATACTCACAAACCTACCGTCTAGAAGTGTTCGCACTTACTAAAAGAACAGGATATATATAGGGGTTATAAGATGAATATTTATCGCTCTGAATATGATACTCAGTAGTAGCGTATCGTATGCTTTTGTGAGTAAAATGATTCACCAAATAACCCAAAATGAATCAATTTGTGAGTTCGATTAACTGGCAAACTAATTTAAACAATGAAAAGAGAAATCGAAATTCTCAAACATCTTTTCGATGTTTATAATGGGCGTAGCTTTAAACCCAATCAATTGAAAAGGGTCTTCCGAGGTTGTCATCTAATAATAATATTTTTAATTTTATATTATTATTACAGAAATTTAAATTGATCGATATAAATTTCAAACTTTCCTGTTTTCACCATTTATTTCCAAATTCCCTATACTCACAAACCTACCGTCTAGAAGTGTTCGCACTTACTAGAAAAACAGGATATATATATGGGTTATAAGATGAATATTTATCGCTCTGAATACGATACTCAGTAGTAGAGTATCGTATGAATTTCTGAGTAAAATGATTCACCAAATAACCCAAAATGAATCAGTTTGTGAGTTCGATTAACTGCCAAACTACTTAAAACAATGAAAAGAGAAATCGAAACTCTGAAATATCTCTTCGATGTTCATAACCGGCGTATCTTGCTGTACGTTTTTAGAGACTGAATCCTCTCAAAAACTTTAAAGCCAATTAATTGAAAAGGGTCTTCGGAGGTTGTCATCTAATAATAATATTTTTAATGAAATACCATTATTACAGAAATTTAAATTGATCGATATAATTTTCAAACTTTCCTGTTTTCACCATTTATTTCCAAATTCCCTATACTCACAAACCTACCGTCTAGAAGTGTTCGCACTTACTAAAAGAACAGGATATATATATGGGTTATAAGAAGAATATTTATCGCTCTGAATATCATACTCAGTAGTAGCGTATGATTTTCTGAGTAAAATGATTCACCAAATAACCCAAAATGAATCAATTTGTGAGTTCGATTAACTGGAAAACTACTTTAAACAATGAAAAGAGAAATCGAAACTCAAATATCTTTTCGATGTTTATAATGGGCGTAGCTTTAAAGCCAATCAATTGAAAAGGGTGTTCGGAGGTTGTCATCTAATAATAATATATTTAATGGAATATTATTATTACTGTAATTTAAATTGATCGATATAAATTTCAAACTTTCCTGTTTTCACCATTTATTTCCAAATTCCCTATACTCACAAACCTACCGTCTAGAAGTGTTCGCACTTACTAGAAGAACAGGATATATATATATGGGTTATAAGATGAATATTTTTCGCTCTGAATATGATACTCAGTTGTAGCGTATCGTATGATTATCTGAGTAAAATTATTCAACTAAAAACCCAAAATGAATCAATTTGTGAGTTCGATTAACTGGAAAACTACTTTAAACAATGAAAAGAGAAATCTAAACTCAAATATCTTTTCGATGTTTATAATGGGCGTAGCTTTAAAGCCAATCAATTGAAAAGGGTCTTCGGAGGTTGTCATCTAATAATAATATTTTTAATGAAATACCATTATTACAGAAATTTAAATTGATCGATGTAATTTTCAAACTTTCCTGTTTTCACCATTTATTTCCAAATTCCCTTTACTCACAAACCTACTGTCTAGAAGTGTTCGCACTTACTAGAAGAACAGGACATATATATGGGTTATAAGATGAATATTTATCGCTCTGAATACGATACTCAGTAGTAGCGTATCGGATGAATTTCTGAGTAACATGATTCACCAAATAACCCAAAATGAATCAATTTGTGAGTTCGATTAACTGGCAAACTGCTTTAAACAATGAAAAGAGAAATCGAAACTCTGAAATATCTCTTCGATGTTTATAACCGGCGTATCTTGCTGTACGTTTTTAGCGGCTGAATCCTCTCAAAATCTTTAGAGTCAATCAAATAATAATAGTAATAATAATTATATTAATATTAATAATAATAATCTTTCAAGCCAATCTAATAATAATATTTTTAATGGAATATTATTATTACAGAAATTTAAATTGATCGATATAAATTTCAAACTTTCCTGTTTTCACCATTTATTTCCAAATTCCCTATACTCACAAACCTACCGTCTAGAAGTGTTCGCACTTACGAGAAGAACAGGATATATATATGGGTTATAAGATGAATATTTATCGCTCTGAATATGATACTCAGTAGTAGCGTATGATTTTCTGAGTAAAATGATTCACCAAATAACTCAAAATGAATCAATTTTTGAGTTCGATTAACTGGCAAACAACTTTAAATAATGAAAAGAGAAATCGAAACTCAAATATCTTTTCGATGTTTATAATGGGCGTAGCTTTAAAGCCAATCAATTGAAAAGGGTCTTCGGAGGTTGTCATCTAATAATAATGTTTTTAATGTAATATTATTATTACAGAAATCTAAATTGATCGATAAAAAATTTCAAACTTTCCTGTTTTCTCCATTTATTTCCAAATTCCCTATACTCACAAACCTACCGTCTAGAAGTGTTCGCACTTACTAGAAGAACAGGATATATATATGGGTTATAAGACGAATATTTATCGCTCTAAATATGATACGGAGTAGTAGCGTATCGTGTCATTTTCTGAGTAAAACGATTCCCCAAAAAACCCATAATGAATCAATTTGTGAGTTCGATTAACTGGCAAACTGCTGTAAACAATGAAAAGAGAAATTAAAACTCTGAAATATCTCTTCGATGTATATAACCGGCGTACAATTCTGTATGTTTTTAGAGGCTGAATCCTCTCAAAATCTTTAAAGCCAATCAATTGAAAAGGGTCTTCGGAGGTTGTCATCTAATAATAATATTTTTAATGAAATACATTATTACAGAAATTTAAATTGATCGATATAAATTCCAAACTTTCCTGTTTTCACCATTTATTTCCAAATTCCCTTTACTCACAAACCTACTGTCTAGAAGTGTTCGCACTTACTAGAAGAACAGGACATATATATGGCTTATAGGATGAATATCTATCGCTCTGAATATGATACTCAGTAGTAGCGTATCGTATGATTTTCTGAGTAAAATTATTCACCAAATAACCCAAAAGGAACCAATTTGTAACTGGCAAACTACTTTAAACAATGAAAAGTGAAATCGAAACTCTGAAATATCTCTTCGATGTTTATAACCGGCGTATCTTGCTGTACGTTTTTAGAGGCTGGATTCTCTCAAAATCTTTAAAACCAAACAATTGAAAAGGATCTTCGGAAGTTGTCATTTAATAATAATATTTCTAATGGAATGTTATTATTACAGAAATTTAAATTGATCGATATAAATTTCAAACTTTCCTGTTTTCACCATTTATTTGCAAGTTCCCTATACTCACAAACCTACCGTCTAGAAGTGTTTGCACTTACTAGAAGAACAGGATATATATATGGGTTATAAGATCAATATTTATCGCTCTGAATATGATACTCTTTAGTAGCGTATCGTATGATTTTCTGAGAAAATGATTCACCAAATAACCCAAAATGAATCAATTTGTGAGTTCGATTAACTGGCAAACTACTTTAAACAATGAAAAGAGAAATCGAAACACAAATATCTTTTCGATGTTTATAATGGGCGTAGCTTTATAGCCAATCAATTGAAAAGGGTCTTCGGAGGTTGTCATCTCATAATAATATTTTTAATGGAATATTATTTTTACAGAAATGTAAATTGATCGATATAAATTTCAAACTTTCCTGTTTTCACCAATTATTTCCAAATTCCCTGTGCTCACAAACCTACCATCTAGAAGTGCTTGCACTCACTAGAAGAACAGGATATATGTATGGGTTATACGATGAATATTTATCGCTCTGAATATGGTACTGAGTAGTACCATATCGTATGATTTTCTGAGTAAAATGATTCACCAAAAAACCCATAATGAATCAATTTGTGAGTTCGATTAATTGGCAAATCTGCTTTAATCAAGGAAAAGACAAATCGCAACTCTCAAATATCTTTTCGATATTTACGGGCGTAG
The DNA here is from genome assembly GCA_963932465.1 of Maratus speciosus. Taxonomy (NCBI): domain Eukaryota; kingdom Metazoa; phylum Arthropoda; class Arachnida; order Araneae; family Salticidae; genus Maratus; species Maratus speciosus. Next base: position 424,245,053 of record OZ010791.1, read on the forward strand.
CTTTAAAGCCAATCAATTGAAAAGGGTCTCCGGTGGTTGTCATCTAATAATTATATTTTTAATGAAATACCATTATTACAGAAATTTAAATTTATCAATATAAACTTTCCTCTAGTGCGTTAGACGATTATATTAAATTAAATGCTTCTCTTGTATATGATTTTTATTGAACGCACTTGATATCTTCTGATATCTATATAAAATGTAATCCTACAATCTAGTACCAAAATTAAACGTAAACCGATGTTAAAGAAACTTTAAACATAAGCTTTCTTTGTAAAATTATTTATTTTAGAAAAAATACTTAAAAAGCGAAATAATTGAATCACTAGCGTATCGATTGAATATATATAAAAAAAAGAGAATATTTAAAAAAAATTAACCAATCATTGTAAATTTCTACCAATTCCGTTTGCCTCCGACTTTCATATGTCCCAATCGAGTTCCAATATCCAACTCTACTATTGGTGACTTTTTGCATTATCTTGGGTAATATAGTATTCCACCATTAGTCATTAATCTAGATTTCTCCTAATTTTTCAGGCATTTTTTTTTCATTATTTCTACCGAAAATAATAAAAGAATTTCACCAGTAGCATCACTAGAAATATTAATAAATTGAGAACTGTTAAATAGTTCGTAAATGTTTCACGTAGGTATTCTTTAAAGTACAATCCTTGTTTGCTATCTTATTTATATATGGCTGTCTACATTTCTCAAATTTATTAAAATTACACATTCTAACATCTGCTAGGTGTTCCGTTTGCGAATGGCTGCTACCTATGATGAAATGGTAGCCGCACATGGGATATCATTGATTTACATTTTCGGAAGATATTCAACTTCAATACCTGTATATCTAGACAATTTTCAAATAGAAGTTTAAGATATAACTGTTATAGTTAAAAAAGATTATTTTGAAGATTATTATTAATTTTATTTTTAATTTTACAACTATAATCCGATATTTAAGTTATTATTTTAATCAGCTCTCGATTTATAACATTCACTGGAGAAAAAAAAAACGGGCATACATAACCTCAAAGATACAGGTCTGTAAATGGGGCTTCGTTTGAAGTTCCATGATGTTCTTGGTAATATATCAACAAACAACCACCGTATTTATAATTAAATTCTGTGGAATTTGTCTCTAAATTTTCGTATATTGTATTTATATTAATTACATTGTATAAAAGAAATTTAAAAAAATCGGTAAGGATTTTAAAATCTATGAAAGTTTCCTACAGTATTACAACACTGGATTCGTTTTATTTAATACAAGTGCTTTAACCGATAACGATAATATATTAAATTATATGCTTCTCTTGTATATGATTTTTATTGAACACTCATGATATCTTCTGATACCAATATAAAATGTAATCCTACAAACTAATACCAAAATTAAACGTAAACCAATTTAAAGAAACTTTAAATTTAATCTTTAAATAAAGTTATTTAATTTGTTTGTAAAATTATTTATTTTAGAAAAAACACTTAAAAAACAAAATAATAGAATAACTAGCGTATAGAGTCAATATATAAAAAAGAGAAAAACTTAAAAAATTTAACCAGTCAGTGTAAATTTCTACCAATCCCGTTTGCCTCTGACTTCCATATGACCCAAACGAGTTCCATTATCCAACTCTGCTATTGGCGTCTTTTTGTATTATTTTGGATAACATAGTACTCCGCTATTATTCATTAATCTAGAATTCTTCTAATTTTTCAGGTATTTTTTTTAATTATTTCTACCTTAAATAAATAAAAAAAGTTCGCCAGTAACATCACTAGAAATATTAATAAATTCAGAACTGGTAAATAGTTCGTAAATGTTTCATGTAGGTATTCTTTAAAGTACAATCCTTGTTTGCTATCTTAATTATGTATGACTGTCTACATTGTTCAAATTGATTAAAATTACACATTCTAAAATCTGCTTGGTGTTGCGTTTGAGAATGGCTACTACCTATGATGAAATGGTAACCGCATTTGGGATATCATAGATTTGCATTTACAGAGGGATATTCAACTTCGATACCTGTATATCTAGACAATTTTCATATAGAAGTACAAGATATAACTGTTATAGTTAAAGAAGATTATTTTGAAGATTATTTTTAATTTTATTTTTAATTGTACAAATATAATCCAATATATAGTTATGTTAATTAGCTGTCGATTTATAACATTCACTGGAGAAAACAAAACGGGCATACATAAACCTAAAAGATACACTCCAGATCCATACTTCGTTTGGATTTCCATGAACTGACAAAATTCAGGTTATAATAAGTGAGCTCCTGAACAAATCTACGTATTATTTCATTGAAGTACAAACTTTAAAAAATTCTGTCTAAAATCGCAACCAGCAATGTTGTCTATATCTATCTAGTTAAGGAAGATTTTACTTAAAACTTTATCAAATATTTAAGAAAATCTCTCCAGTAGCCTAATTTCTGTACAGCCTGACCATGAATACGTTGGTTTTGGGAAATTATCTGTTTTCCTACTACCTTATCCGCATGCGCTACTTCCCTTAAAAATAAGTTGCCACTAAATAGAATTGGAGACTATTATCTAATCGTCGGCGACAGTTATCAATAGTAATATTTGAAATCAAATGTTATCATTACCGAAATTTACACTGACCGGCGTAAAAATCTTCCAACATAATTTTTTCACCTCCTCCATTCTCTGTAATATATCAACAAACAACTGCCGTATTTATAATTAAATTCTGTGGGCATTCTGGGGAATTTGTCTCTAAATTTTCGTATAAGCAATTTATATTATTTACATTGTATAAAAGAAATTAAAGAAAAATCGTTAAGGATTTAAAAATTTATCAAAGTCTTCTACAGTATTACAACACTGATTTCTTTTTATTTAATAATAGTGCTTTAGACAATAACGATAATATATTAAATTAAATGCTTCTCTTGTATATGATTTTTATTGAACGCACATGATATCTTCTGATACCAATATAAAATGTAATCCTACAAACTAATACCAAAATTAAACGTAAACCTATGTTAAAGAAACTTTAAACATAATCTTTAAATAAAGTTTTTTAATTTGTTTGCAAAATTATTTATTTTAGAAAAAACACTTAAAAACGAAATAATTGAATCACTACCGTTTCGAGTCAATGTATAAAAAAGTGAAAAATTTTTAAAAATTAACTAATCAGTGTAACTTGATATCAATCACGTTTGCCTCAGACATCCATATGTCCCAAACGAGTACCAGTATCCAACTCTGCTATTGGTGTCTTATTGTATTATTCTGGGTAACATAGTATTCCACCTTTAGTCATTAATCTAGATTTCTTCTAATTTTTCAGGTATTTTATAAAATTATTTATACCTAAAATGATAAAAGTTCGCCAGTAACATCACTAGAAATATTAATAAATTGAGAACTGGTAAATAGTTCGTAAATGTTTCACGTAGGTATTCTTTAAAGTACAATCTATCTTAATTATATATGGCTGTCTACATGGTTCAAATTGATTAAAATTACACATTCTAACACATGTAGCACCTGTTCCAAATCAGATAAGGTTGATAGTACTAAATTAGTTCTAGGAGCATTCTCTTTTACTATTCAACCTACCTGCGTGAAGTTCATAATGCAACTGATTCTTGATTCGATACACCGTTGTATTAAAAAACTTCTGGCATTATTGACGTTAACGGCAACTCTTCGGTTTCTGTTTTATTGTTCATTTCTTTGTTACTTTTTTATTTTCTCTTTATAGTCTCCTTTATTTATGTGAAGTTTTTGTTAGTGTTTTTCACGGTTTTAACAATTATTCTTTATTACATCATTATATAAATAAGAATCTTTGATATTTTTAAACTAATGTCTATCAATCGATTTTAAATTTAAATGAGAATAACATTGTGATATAAATACCATAAAAGTATCAGAGTTTAAAATCAATGTACTGCTACTCTTTCTACGAATTCAAGTAAATATTCACAAAAATACCTGGATTTTAATAAGAGCACTACCCATATTGAACATGTATGTGTGCTTCGAACCATGCAAAATCGCCTGATCTAATAACATCGTTCCATGGAATTTTATTAAATCTTATCACCTGTTTAATCTCATAAAAAAAGATTCCTACACTTGCGAAAATATTAATATGCAAAATTATTGCTTTCAATTTAATGTTTTATTGCTAAAAAGAAAACTACGGAAAAACAGACTTTGGTTTTAAAGCACCTGTTTTAAAATTGGTAATTCTTACTATCATTATCTTTATAGGAATATTTCCAACTGCAATGCAATCTGTATGCTTGGCGTTCGACTTGCGACGGATTCGTGATACGATACACCAGTATCTTAAAAAACGTTTGTCATTGTTCACAAAATGTCAGATCCTTTATTTTTCATTGTTCATAATATTGTTACATGGTCATTTTTGCATTTGCTGTCTTTATTGTTAAATTTAAAATATTTATTATGATTCACCATTGCTATGATAACAATTATCGTTTATTACGTCATCGTATAACGCCGTATGTTTTAGAATTTAAAATTACAAAAGTTTTAAAATGCACTATAGTGATTTCACTTTCTATTGACGTCAGATTCGTTCTCTTTTTTTATTTCAGCGAGTTATTTTTTTAATACGACGTTCATTTGTACTTTTATTCTTATTGTTCCGATTTATCTTTTCTTTCTTTAATTAAAATAACTTTTATAAGTCATTAAACAGCGACGTCATGATGTAACGACAGAAAAAGAATTGGAAAATATGTTTTGATGCATAGTTACGTACAATAGGTCAGTTTCAATTGACATCAGATCTGATTATCCTCGAGCTGAGAGCGATATTTAAGAAAAATAATGGAAATAAATAAAAATATTTCAATAAAACGAAAAAGAATATTCTGCCAAAACTTTCCCTTTAATAGGATGCGATGCGTCCAAGAAAATATTCATGTGTTGCCATTTCTAGAATGAACTCAGTGCATGGCAGTCGGTAAGTCTGCTATAATATGGTATGAATAACTGCATCGCTTCTATTAAAACAAAAAAAAAAATCACGGGATCCAACAACATTAAAGAACATAACAAAAACAGCATTTCTAAAGACTCGAATAACAACATGTATGTATGCAAATAAAAATTAAAATCATCAAAACAAATACGCTATTATTTGAAAAGCTTGATTACGTATTAATCACATTTTTATTTCATTAAATAAATTAAAATACTTACCGTAATTCAATAAATAAATTTATTGCTTTCACCGTTTCACATTCTAAAGGATAGAAAGTCGCCTTTCCTCCCCTTATACTTCGATTAAGTTTCCTTTTAAATGAATGTTTATCGCTGAGATAAAACTGCGAAAATCAGAGACAATTTATATAGCACCTGTTCTAAAACAGATAATGTCGATTGTACCAATTTAGTTCTAGGAGCATTCTCCTTTACTATCCAACCTATCTGCGTGAAGTTCATAATGCAACTGATTCTTGATTCGATACAGCGTTGTATTAAAAATCTTCTGGCATTGTTGACGTTAACGGCAGCTCTTCGGTTTCTGTTTTATTGTTCATTTCATTGTTACGTTTTCATTTTTCTCTTTTATTTTTCTCTTTATAGTCTCCTTTGTTTATGTGAATTTTTTATTATTGTTTTTTACGGTTTTTAACAATTATTCTTTACATCATTATATAAGGCAGAATCTTTGATATTTTTAAACTAATGTCTATCAATCAAAAAGATTTGAAATTTAAATGAGAATAATATAGTAATATAAATACCATAAAAGTATAAAAGTTAAAAAAAAAAAATGGTGTACTGCTTTGTTCCTATTTATTTTTTCTTTCTTTAATTAAAATAACAATTATACGTCATTAAATAGCGACGTCATGATGTAACGACAGAAATAGAATTGGAGAAAATGTTGTGATGCATATTTAGTGATGATAGTTAGCATGTGATGCATAGTTAGATGAACTCAGTAAATGACAATCGGTAAGTATTCTATAATATGGTGTGATTAACTCAATCGCTTCTATTAAAAAAATCGCGGGATCCAACAGCATTTAAGAGGATAAAAAAAACAGCATTTCTAAAAATTCCAATAACAACTTTGTACGTATGCAAGTAAAAAAATTAAATTATGAAAACAAATACGGAAATATTTCAAAAGTTTGATTACGTAATAATCACATTTTTATTTTATTAAATAAATTAGTAAAACTTACCGAAATTTAATAAACAAAATTATTGCTTTCATCGTTTCACATTCTAAAGTGTAGGAAGCCGCTTTTCCTCCCCTTATGCTTAGATTCAGTTTCCTTTTAAATGAATGTTTATCGCTAAGAAAAAACGGCGGAAATCAGAGACAATTTATATAGCACCTGTTCTAAAACAGATAATGTCGATTGTACCAAATTAGTTCTAGGAGCATTCTCCTTTACTATCCAACCTACCTGCGTGAATTTCATAATGCAACTGATTCTTGATTCGTTGATTCTTAATTCGTTCGAAATGCGTTGTATTCAAAATCTTCTGGCATTGTTGACGTTAACGGCAGCTCTTCGGTTTCTGTTTTATTGTTCATTTCATTGTCACGTTTTAATTTTCTCTTTATTGTCTCCTTTGTTTATGTGAATTTTTTACTATTGTTTTTTGACGGTTTTTAACAATTATTCTTTATTACATCATTATATAACGCCGAATCTTTCAGATTTCAAAACTAATGTCTATCAATCAAAAGGATTTGAAATGTAAATGATAATAATATCGTAAAATAAATACCATAAATATATCAAACTTAAAAATTGGTGTAGTGTCACTTTTTTTAAGAATTCATGCAAGTCGTCGCAAAAACATAATTCCCACACTTCCGAAAATATTAATATGCAAAATTATTGCTTTTAATTTAATGTTTTATTGCTAAAAAAACTACCGAAAATCAGACTTTGGTTTTATAGCACCTGTTTGAAAATTGGTAATTCGGATTATAATTTTCTTTCTAGGAATATTTCAACTACTATGCAATCTGTATGCTTGACCTTCGACTTGCTACTGATTAATAAGAGCGATACTGTTTAATAAGAGCGATACTAATATTGTGTATGCATGTGTGCTTCGAACTATGCAAAATCGCCTGATCTAATAACATCGCTGCATGGAATTTTATTAAATCTTATCACCTGTTCAATTTGTTTACAAATAATTCCTACACTTCCGAAAATATTAATATGCAAAATTATTGCTTTTAATTTAATGTTTTATTGCTAAAAAAACTACCGAAAATCAGACTTTGGTTTTATAGTACCAGTTTGAAAATTGGTAATTCGGATTATAATTCTCATTCTAGGAATATTTCAACTACTATGCAATCTGTATGCTTGACCTTCGACTTGCTACAGATTAATAAGAGAGATACTCATATTGTGTATGCATGTGTGCTTTAAACTATGCAAAATCGCCTCATCTAATAACATCGCTGCATGGAATTTTATTAAATCTTTTCACCTGTTTAATCTTTTTTACAAATAATTCCTACACTTCCGAAAATATTAATATGCAAAATTATTGCTTTTAGTTTAATGTTTTATTGCTAAAAGAACTACCGAAAATCAGACTTTGGTTTTATAGTACCTGTTTGAAAATTGGTAGTTCGGATTATAATTCTCTTTCTAGGAATATTTCAACTACTATGCAATCTGTATGCTTGACCATCGACTTGCTACTGATTCACGATACCAGTATCTTAAAAAACGTTTGCCATTGTTTACAAAATGTCAGATTTTTTTTTTTTTTCATTTGTCATATTATGGTCGTTTTTGCATTTGTATTCTTAATAATAATAATAATGTTGTAATTGTTAAAGTTAAAATATGTATCATGATTTATCATTGATACGACAACAATTGCTCTTTATTACGTCATCGTATAACGCCGTGTGTTTTAGAATTTAAAATTGCAAAAGTTTTAAAATGCAATATGGTGATTTCACATTCATTTGACGACAAATTCGTTCATTCGTTATTTACGTCAGAGAGTTATTTTTAATACGACATTCATTTGTATTTTTGGTCTCATTTAATTTTTCTTTTCTTAATTAAAATAACAATTATACGTCATTAAACAGCGACGTCATGGTGTTACTAAAGAAAAAGAATTGGAAAATATGTTATGATGCATAGTTACGTACAATAAATAAGTTTCAATTTACATCAGAAATGGTTATCCTGGAGCTGAGATTGATAATTAAGAAAAATAATGCGTATAAATAAATCAACAGTATTTTTTCTTTTTCCCATAGCTATATTGTAATCTTTATAGTTCAAAGCTACTGATATTGGACTACTGAGGGCTTTGCCGAATTTCTTATATTTTTTTCACATTCCAATAAAATGAGATTAGCTGCATACCCTACCTTTTTTAACCATGTGGAAATGGTTGTTGTTTTCGGTCGAGGATGGGGCCAAATAGATGCTCGCATTTAATATTTTTTAACGAAATTCAACGATGTTCTTTACTCTTAGAAGAATTTTTTGACAAAATCTTTTTCCAAATGGTTGTTGTAATTTATTAAATTGCAGTTTTTTTGTTGTTGTTATTTTTTAAGCGTTCAGAATGCTCATACCAGTTGTAAAGAGATTGAGACATGAACGAATTTTATGTATTTTTGTGGAATTCAAATGCATCGAGGTTATTGTATCTGGCGATTTTAGTTGCTGTTAGTTTTAAAATTGTAGAATGTTTTTCAAAACGATTTGAAATATAACTTCTATAAAAAATGCATTTTAATAAATATTTTAATATTTTAATATTCTGTAGTGCATTACGTGTACCGTACACATGCTTATCCATTACAAAAGAAGAATAACCAAAAAGTATATAATAGAATTGAACTAATAGCATTAAATCTGAAACTTGATACGATTTCAATAAAACGAAAAAGAATATTCCGTCATAACTTTCCCTTTAATAGAATGCGGCCAAGAAAATATTCATGTATTGCCATGTATACAATAAGCTCCGTATATGACAATCGGTAAGTCTGCTATAATATGGTATAAATGAGTGGATCGCTTCAAAAAAAAAAAAAACACTCACGGAATCCAACAACATTTAAGAAGATAAAAAACAGCATTTCAAAAAAACTACAATAACAACTATGTATGTATACAAATAAAAAATAAAATCATCAAAAAAAATGCACAATATTTTTAAAGTTTGTTTACGTATTAATCACATTTTTTATTTCATTATATAAATTAAAATACTTACCGAAAATTAATATACTAAATTATAGTTTTCATCTGTTCACATTCTAGAGGGTATAAAGTCGCTTTTCATCCCCTCACGCTGTGATCCAGATTCCTTTTAAATGAATGTTTATCGTTAAGAAAAACTGCAAAAATTTGAGACAATTTATATAGAACCTGTTCTAGAACAGAATGTGTCGATTGTACCAAATTAGTTCTAAGACTTTACTATCCTTTTCTATACTTTCCTTTTTTATCTTATCCTTTACTATCAAACCTACCTGCTTGAAGTTAATAATGGAACTGATTCTTGATTCGATACACCGTTGTATTAAAAATTTTCTGGCATTGTTGACGTTAACGGCTGCCCTCCAGTTTCTATTTTATTGTTCATTTCATTCTTACGTTTTCATTTTTCTCTTTATAGTCTCCTTTGCTTATGTGAAATTTTTATTATTATTTTTCACGATTTTTAACAATTATACTTTATTACATCATTAAATAACGCCGAATCTTTGAGGTTTCAAAATTAATGTCTATCAATCAAAAATATTTGAAATGTAAATGAAAATAATATTGTAAAATAAATACCATAAAATTATCAAAGTTAAAATTTGGTGTACTGCTACTTTTACTACGAATTCATGTAAATTTTCACAAAAACACATGAAGTTTAATAAGAGCGCTATCCATATTGCGTATGTATGTCGAACTATGCAAATAAAATAACATGGATGCATGGAATTTTATTAAATATTATCACCTGTTTAATTTCGTAAAAACAAAATATTCCTGCACTTGCGAAAATATTTATATCAAAATTATTGCTTTTAATTTAATGTTTTATTGCTAAAAAAACTACGGAAAATCAGACTTTGGTTTTATAGCACCTGATTGAAAATTGGTAATTTGGATTATAATTTTCTTTCTAGGAATATTTTCAACTATAATACAATCTATCTGCTTGACGTTCGACTTGCTACTGATTCGTGATACGATGCACCAGTATCTTAAAAAAACGTTTGCCATTGTTGACAAAATGCCAGAACCTATTGTTTTCATTTTTTCATATTATTGTTACATGGTCATTTTTGCATTTGTTGTCTTTATTGTTAAAGTTAAAATATTTATTATGATTTATCTCTGATATGATAACAATTGTTCTTTATTACGTCATCATGTAATGCCGTGTGTTTTAGAATTTAAAATTACAAAACTCTTAAAATGCACAATGGTGATTTAACATTCTATTGACATCAGATTCGTTCACGTGTTTTTTACATCATCGAATGAGTTTTAATATGACGTTCATTTGTATTTTTATTGATGTTGTTTCGATTTATTATTTCTTTAGTTAATTAAAATCACCATTACTTTATTAAACAACGATCTCATGATGTAAACAGAGAAAAATAATTTTTAAAATGTTATGATGCATAGTTACGTACAATAGATCAGTTTCAATTGACATCAGAACTGGTTATCTTCTAGCCCAGAGCGATAATTAAGAAAAATACTGGAAATAAATAAATGTCCAACCTTCGTTTTCTCTTTTCGCTCCGTCATATTGTAAATTTTATTGTTCAAAGCATCTGATAATAGTCGATAGAGGGATTTTCCAATTTTTTTATATTTTCATCAGACTTTAAAACAACCAGGTAGCTGCATCTCGTGAATTTTATTTTTGTTATTTTGCAAGTGTTCAAAGCGCTTATATAAGTGGTAAAGAGATCCAGACATTCACGATTTTTAGGTAGATTTCGTATGAAATACTACCTATTGGGATCGTTCCTATGTTTGAATTTCTGAAAAATTTTTGCAGATCTACACCGATCATGACCCCTAGAACCCAAAACTACCCTCAGTAAAAAACTTTAACTATCTATCTATCTATCTATCTATCTATCTATCTGTCTGGCTATCTATATATATCACCTTCTTCTGGACACGATAACTTTCGTAATTCTGCACCAATCTCTTCCAAACTGATACATAAAATCAATGGGCATAAAATCTCGGTCAAAACCGGACCAAGGGGATGGAAATAGGGATGGGTTTTGTGAAAACCGAAAACCCCCATAACTTCTTAATTTTTGTACATATCAAATCAGTTTAAGGTTTTTATTACTTCTAAAAATAGGGCTAAAATTTTATGTATCACAGATTTTTGATAAAGTTAAAAATGGGCTCAAGGGGCGCAAAAATAGGGTTTTTGGAAGAACAAAATTCATAACTTCGTCAATTCTCATGATATCAATTCCAATTAATTTTATTATAAATATCCTTAATATTATCTACAACTTTTATATTCACAAGTTTTTTATAGGACCAATTCGTACCGCAAAAAAAAAATTAAAACGAAAACAAAAAGGGGGTTTGAAGAAGTAAAAAATCCTTCAAAAATCCAATTCAAAAGATATAAAAGCCCCATGAATTTATCATATATCTTCTTAATATTGTCTACAACATCTATATAGACAAGTTTTGGATAGGACCAATTCTTACAGCAAAAACAAATTAATAAATACATAGCGGTTGAAGAAAAAACTCATCTAAGTAAGGGTGTATTCAAATCCAAGTTGCTTATTTTCTGACTCATTTTACAATTCATTTTTACTCTCAAAGGCTTCCAATTGGTACGTTTTCTTACTCAGAAACTATGTAATGTACCGTAATGGTCAATTTCTTGATAGAGGCAGAATATATTTTTAAAAATGCTGTTAAAGTGGGTACTTTGAACCGAAATTCCCGATGCGGATTGTGTTGGAAAAATCATTGAATTAAGGCTGCACTCAATCCAAACTGCTTATATTCCGACTCATTTTTAAATTCATTTTTGCTCTCAATTTAATTGGTAGATTCGCTTATTCAGAAACTATATAATGTACCGAAATGATCGATAGAGGCAGAATATATTTCAAAAAATGATGTCAAAGTGGGCATTTTGAACGGAATTTCCCGAAGCAATTGTGTTATCACTTTCTTCTGAACACAATAACTTCCGCAATTCTGCACAAATCTCTTCCAAACTTATACATAACATCAAGAGACATAAAATCTCGGTTAAGTTCGTTAATGGGCAAAAGCGGACAAAGGGGATGGAGATAGGGAGGGTTTTTGTGAAAACCGAAATAACCCCAAAACTTCTTAATTTTTGTACATATCAAATCAATTTAAAGTTTTTATTACCTCTAAAAATAGCGCCAAAAATTCATGCATCACAGATTTTTGATAAAATTTAAAATAGGGTCAAGGGCCGCAAAAAATAGAGTTTTTGGGAGAAAAAAATTCCTTACATCGTCAATTCTCAAGATATCAAATCCAATTAACAAGTTTTTGATAGGACCAATTCGTACCGCAAAAAAAAAAATAAAATAAAAAAAAATAAAAACGAAAACAAACTAGTATGTTGTGGCCATCACAAAACTTTCTTCCATATAAATCACGTCAATTAAATCATTTAAATAGTACAAGAAATAACGATTTAGCACCAATTCATATCAAAGTATATCTCAATTTGAAGTTGGATGAAAATTCGCGCATTAGTTCTTGAGATAGAGCTATAGCGGAAATTCTGAAAAAATGTAGCATAGCAGCGCCACCTGTTGAGCGATTTACACCAAAAGTAAACAGCACTAAACGATATCAAGGTATACCTGAATCTGAAGTTTGTTGAAAATCCAAGCATTAGTTCTTGAGATAAAGCTATTGTGGAAATCGCAAAAAATACAGCATAGCAGCGCCACCTGTTGAGCGATTTACACCAAAAATTAAACAGCACTAATTAATACATCAATTCACGTCAAGGACTAACTAAATGTGAAGTTTGGTAAAAATCCGTGCAATAGTTCTTGAGATACAGCTCTTGTGGAAATCGTGAAAAATGCAGCACAGAAGCGCCACCTGTTGAGCGATTTACACTAAAAATTAAACAGCTCTAATTTATACATCAATTCATGTCAAGGACTAACTAAATCTGAAGTTTGATGAAAATTCGTGCAATAGTTCTTGAGATACACCTCTTGTGAAAATCGTGAAAAATGCAGCACAGCAGTGCCACCTGTTGGGCGATTTGCACCAAAAATTAAGCAGTACTAATTTATATCAGGGACTAACAGAATCTGAAGTTTGACGAAAATCCGTGCATTTTTTCTTGAGTTAGAGCTATTGCGATAATCATGAACAATGCAGCATACCACCCTCATAGCATGCATGGTCACAGTGACGTCATTGTGACGTCACTGTAAGTCACTGTGGTCACGTCACATCTGTGACCAAAATGCCACCACTCAGTGATGTCACATTGTGACTGAGATGTGAACTTCTTAGGAAACTTTAAAAAATTACAAAAGCTCTTTAAAACATGTTATTTACTGTAAAACCGGCAATTAAAAAAAAATTTGTGACGTCACTGTCATGTCACTGCATGTAACATACGTCACGTCACATATGTGGCGAAAAATCCTCCATATTGTAAACTCACAGTGTGACAAAAATATGAATTTAGGAAAGCTTTAAAAATGAAGAGAAATATTTTAAACAGGCCGTCTTAATGCATTTTGGAGCTTGGATCGGGTTGATTTTGTAGTATACTTTATTATAATAGATAAATTCACTTTTATACTTTCTATAATATTCTCCTTTTCTGTTAATGTTTAACTAGTTTAAGTCACTATTTAAATATAAATGTTGCTATTTGTTTCTGACTTTTTTAACAAATTTAACATTTTCTGAATATATAATAATATATACAAAATATATCCAAAACGCATGACATATTTATTCATATTTTAATTTTTTCCCCAGAAATTTCTTTAAAAAATAGTTATTGTCCACGCTGATTTATTCTACAGGAAATTAATACAGAAAAAAATAAAAGATTATAAAGAAAAAAAACTTTCTTTGCCCGATAATCTTTTTTTTTAGGAACATATTTGGTATTTATTACATGTGATACAAACTTTTTCTTTATTGTCCATTAAATTGGTTTTATATACACTAGAAATTTCAATAATGTTTTATTTTATATACTCTAATTATGACTAATACAATTTTTATAATTTACAAAAAAGAGACAGCCATTTTTACTTGAATTGATTTCAAATTGATTGAAAACTGAAATGAAATGCACACACACACACACACAAAAAAAAAAAAAAAAAAAAAAAAAAAAAAAAAAAAAAATGAAATCAAACAGAACATTTTAATTAGCCACACTTTTATAAATGTATTACGCATTTAACTTGCAAATCTACAATAACAAATAAAACCATCTGCCCGCGAATTTTGTTTTCTGCAGACGATAACAAGAGGAAACAGTGTATTTATTCTTTTGAATAGTGGCAGCAGCTGGAAACAGTAGCTCTTTTATGAATGTGTGTAGTTGGCACTGGTTTTTTAAATTCTTCAAAAGTTATACAGGAACGCGGTCAAGAAATATTTTACATAAAATATCAGTCCGAAAAAGTACAATGTGCAGTGACCGGTTAATCTCAGCTGGTCAATGTCATTGTGTCTAGTATTCGGATATAATTCTTCGACTTTCGACTTTAAGAACTTTCGCTTTTTGGATTACCATAATGGAATTATAGAAGACGATGTCAACAAGAAATGGGTAAGAAAAAATGATTTTTTCTGCTTTCTTTTATTATGATTTGAGTTAATTTCACATAAAAAACATGTTATAAATTAATAGATGCCATTAATTTAACTTTTATCTATTCAATAAAATTTAATAAATTTAATGTTTATTTTGAATAGTTGAAAGAAAAAAATAGTATGTCAACGATTTTAATCAGATGGTTAAAACCATTAATTTAAATTGCAGTTTAATCGCATTTATTTTCCTTTTTAAAATTATCTGGTTAAAATCACATTTTGGTAAATTAAAAAATCTATATAATCAATAATTCACATAATTAATAAATATTTAAAGCTAATTAAATTACTGAATAAAAAACCTTTTATAGAATAAAAGTGTTTGCAAACTTAAATTTTTAATTTTGCGTTAAGTAATGTTCTGAAATAATTTGCATTGCATGTTTTTATATAATAAAAAATGGATATCTGATCAGCGATACGGAATCTTCCACATCAAAATTTTATTTATCTTTTGAGCAGTTTCACATCGTTATTGCTAAAAGCAACTTCTTAAATATTATAATATTAAAAAGGCTGGTGATGCCCACAAAAATATTTTTTTAAGGTACATTCGTATTCTTTACAAGTTTGTGTTAGAAAATTGACAGTATTATGAGAAGTATGGTAATTTTCTGTTTATTGCAAATATAAAAAAAGATACCTTTTAGCCAATAATTTTTTATACTTAATTTTGGTTTTTTATATGCTTAAAATGATTTATTCTAACATCCTAGTAATTTCAACTTTAAATAGTGCTTAAAATAGCTCTTTGATTGAAATCAATATAAAATTTACTTGCATAACATTTTATGATGTATATAACGAAATTTTAGTCATATGACATATATATGTGACATGTGTATAAGGCATATATGAATCATATCACATAATAAAACACATGAATATTATACAGGATAGGTGTGAAAGTAATGGATACCTTTCCAGTAATTGACACCCTTGAATGTTTTTGGTTTCTAAAAAAATAACCAATAAAAATTTAGCTTTTATTATTTTTTTCATAACTCCCTCTTGCATGTTTTATAAACTGGGTTATTGATGATATACTCTTAATCAAAGCAATCAGGAAGCAGAAAATAATGTTTCGAAGTCCTACTGTTTTTCAGTGAAAATCTTAATGAACCTGTTAAAAGCTTAATTCACTTAATAATTTTATATATTCTTTATTTTCTTACAAAACTTCTATGTTTTTGTTTTGGTAGTAATAGAAAACTTTGAAACGTTTAATTACTGAATGTACAGTATGGACATCCCATGTGGACATTGCTAAAAATGCAATTTAAGTAATGTTCATAGTAGATAAAAATGTTTTGACAAAACTGAAAACCTAAGTAATCAAATTTAATAATTTATATTGCACTTACCAGAATGTAATAACACAAATTTTATATAACTTTGCTAAAAAATATTTTATAATCTGGTAATAAATAAAACAAATTAGAAATCAGAGAATATTGTTTAAGGACATAGGGGAAAGAAGTGCTCAATTTCTACCCATTAAAAAAAAAGTTACAGAAATTGTTAAAAATATACTTATTATTTCCTGTCTTAAGAGGCCACACTAGTCACGGCTTGAAGTTTGAACGCTAATGATAAGTCTATGGCAACAATATTTTCAAATATCTTGCTTGATTTTTAATATTTTTAAATGATTTTTTTTGCACAGGATAGCTGAGGACTATCTGTTTACGGGCTATTTTCTACTTTTCCGATTTTCGTTGTAGTTTAATTCTCAGGATCCTGTCAATTTAGGATCCAGTGAAATTCGAGGTTTTGTGTCCTTTTTAGT
This sequence comes from Maratus speciosus, assembly GCA_963932465.1. Taxonomy (NCBI): domain Eukaryota; kingdom Metazoa; phylum Arthropoda; class Arachnida; order Araneae; family Salticidae; genus Maratus; species Maratus speciosus. Next base: position 424,261,757 of record OZ010791.1, read on the forward strand.
CTTATAACATTCATATCAGCAAAATTCAGGAAAATTTTTTTAATAACAACGAAAATATAGAGTTTAAGCTTTCCAATAATATGCTTTCAATAGTTCTACTACAATTAGGCTGAGCAAAATTTGTAAAGATTTTGATGAAACATGTGTCAAAAACGGCCTCGTAATGATATGTTGCCCGCCCCATATCGGACATGAAAACACCGCCCTATTAAAAATCTGATTGGCTAAGACCGACAAATTTTAGCAAATGGAAACTATTTAATATTTCCTTTGGTGTGATTGGATTATTGTAACGTGGTAAAATAGATCACTCCTATTTATACTTTGGATTTATTCTTTTCTACGATTATTGTTTAATTTTGACAAAATACTCTTGAGAGAATGAAATATTTCAAATTCTATATTTCTATGAATAACGAAGGATATTACGCATTTACTTTGTATATATAAAATTTTAGAGCCGTATACAGGAAGGTAAAACATGTACAAGTTACTAGGGGACAAAATTTCAGCCCGAATTTATTACAGTGTTGAATTCAGTCACTTTTCTCCGGGAGGGATTTCTGAGGCTCCGGGGGGGGGGAAGGGCATAATAGAGTTCTAGGGGGAAATTGCACTTTTTGACCATTGAAAATGCAAAATATCAAATCTTCCGGGGGGGGACAACCCATCGCTCCGGGAGGTGGATGTCCCCCCCACCCCGGGCTACCCCCTGAATTCAATATTGGTTTATTAAGTAAAATGGTAAAAAAAATAGACGCGTTGTTTTTAAAGTAATTTTAAGTTAAAATAGTTGACAAATAATAAAATTACGAAGTCAGAATTTGCTAGAACATGTTTGTGGACTGGCCAGGAGACTGGGTTTCAAGTTTCCTATTCTTGTATATGTATAAAATATTCGACAATTTAACATTTTAATTTCGAAAAACAGTTTTTTTAATTAAAAAACAGCAGAACTTAAAGTTAGTAAGTTTTAAAGATTGTTAACTTTAAAATTGTAGATCAACTTGTTCAAATTTTTAAAGAAATACTTTTAATATTCATTACTTTAATATTTATTATTTTTAAGGGGACAGTACACCTTTAACAGTCGAGAACGAAATTTGTCCTGTGTAACACATCTTTTTTTAAGAGCCCACTTCAGACACGAGAAGAAAGGAAAAGGTTAATATTAAATCTATGGGGGCGTTATTTTGAAATTTCTCGCTTTGATTTTAATATTACTGAATGATGTTTTTTGCACAGGATAGCTGAGGGTGATCTACAACCAGGCTAGTTTTTACCTTTTCGATTTTGGTTTCAGTTTTTTTTTTATATATTAGGATAGTTTAAATTTCAGAACGGATTCCAACCGGTTATGAAAGTAAAAGTATATATACATTTTTTAAATATCTGAAACCAAATTCGAAAAACCAAAAACTAGCCCGGTTATAGAGCGTCCTCAGCTATCCTATGCAAAAAAAATTCATTTTAAATTTTTAAAAAGGAAGCGAGATATTGGAAAATAACGCTCCCATAGACTTAACATTAGCGCTTTCATATATTTCCCCGTTACTAGTGTGGGTTCTCATGTAACGTAAAGGTATTATTTTAACTGTTAGGAAACGGGAAAATTTATCATTAACTATAATAATGTAAAACTAAAAGTTATGAGACTATAAGGTAAAATATAGCATTTTATAAAAGTCTGTCAGCTAGCAAATTTATTTTTCAATACGTATTGTAACGGAATTCTGGTTTAAATGGAATATTTTCAAGATTCCCCTAAAAATATCTTACAATTGTATGTGCAAAGGCGGAAAAAACCCACCTAAAACTGTATTTCGCACTTATTGTTTATGTTTTCATCTTACCAGGTTTATAGTGTCATGTTTTTAGCATGAGGGGGGTCGAATTTTAATTACTATTAGGTCCCGCGTTTTTCTCTACGCCCTCTGTATTTTCTATATGTATATCCAACACAAAACTTTTGGACGGGTACTCAGATGTTTAGCACTCTCCAACATAGTTGAAAAATGTTTATGAGTTGGGCTTGACTGCTTGTCTGTCCGTACTCTAACTAGCGTACATATACTTGGATTGTGATGTAACTGAAATATGTTGTTGAAGTTTATCATGGCATACATCACATTGATAATGAAGCGTGTAATAATTTATACTTCATGACATGGACATTCAAAAGTATTCTTTTATATTATTGCCTATGTGGAAAAATCATTTGCGGTGTATTTTAATGATGTAAAGCAATTTAAACATAAAATCTATGCACCTTATTGAAGTGCACAGGTTCGTGTACAGGGGAATTCAAAAGTACATTTCTTTATATTGTCGACTATGAAGAAAAAACGTTTTACGGCGTATTTTAATAATGTTTCTCTGTTGTAAACATAGCGAAATGGATATGAATTCATGAGGTGTACTAACATGCTTGCTGAAGGGGTTGCAAAGCATTTATCATTCATTTACACTATCACAGAAAAGAATTCAGTTTTATTACAGAAAAAACTGCTCGCGGCGTGTTTTAGTTCTGTTTCAACATTTTAAACAAGATGAAATTCATATACGTTACTGAGGTTTACTACAAGATGCTTACATTAGAATATGATGTGAATCACATTTTATTTCATTTACAGGGGCACATAAAAGTTGCTGGATACAATACTGTATACGAAGTATTCTCTACTAGGGATGATTTCTAAAAGTCAGTTTTCACCTATCATATACTTTTTTAATACTAGATTATACATATGATTTCTATAGACCGTGTATAGGGCTACGCAAAAGAACTAGGAAGAATTGCTGAGAATGAGAGTGAATTGCTATTTTTTTTAAATTTAATTCTACATTTTCAAGCTCAACTATATTTAGAAAGATGTGTTTGTAAAATATAAATATAATAATATACAAGGCTATTCAAAGAATTGGATGCATGCGCGCACCTATGAATGATAATTTCTGGAAGTACGATTTAAGTTGTTTTAAGCATGTTTATACTGCAATAATTTTGATCTTAACATGTTGCGTGTATATAAACTTGTTCGAATGCAAGGGCTGTACAAAATAATACAAATATACTGGCGTTAATTGGTAGAAATTGCTGAAAGTTTACTTTAATCTGCATTAATCGTTTTCTTATTATATTAAATTTTATCATTTTTTTCATGCCGTTAAAACAAGCCTAAGAATATCCATTGATGACTTTGTCATTTTAATTTTTCAATAATTTGAACAATTTAAATTTACTAAGATTTAACAAAAACTTAAAGTTAGTAAGTATTAAAGAATGTTTTCTTTGAAAGTTTTGATCAACTTGTTTGAAACTTTAAAGGAATATTGTTAATATTTATTACTTTTAATATTTGTTATTTTTAACAAAAAAGTACACCTTTAACAGCCGCAGAAAATGCGAAATTTGTCCACATCTTTCTTTAACAGCCCACTTCAGACACGGGAAGAGATAAAAACTCTAATTTTAAGTCTATGGGGGCGTTAATTTCAAATTTCTCGCTTTATTTTAATAGATTTTTGCATTGGACAGCTGAGGATGATCAACAACCAGGCTAGTTTTTACTTTTTCGATTTTGGTTTTAGTTTTTTTTTATAATATTAGGATAGTTTCAATTTCAGAACGGATTCCAACCGGTTCCGAAAGAAAAAACTAAATATAATAATATACAAGGCTATCCAGAGAATTGTATGCATGCACGCCTATGGATGATAAATTCTGGAAGTGCGATTTAAGTAGTTTTAAGCAGGTTTATACTGGAATAAATTTTATCTTAACATGTGACGTGTATAAAATCTTGTTGCTAATGTAAGGGCTGTACAAAAGAATGCAAATACGCTTCCGTTAATTGGTAGAAATTCCTGAAAGTTGATTTTCATCTGTATTACTCATTTTCTTATTATATTAATTTTTAGCACATTTTTCATGCCGTTAAAACATGCCTAAGAACATTGATGACTTTATTATTTTAATTTTTCATAATTTGAACAATTTAAATTAACTAAGTTTTAACAAGAACTTAGAATTCGTAAGTTTTAAAGATTGTTAACTTTAAAAGTGTTGATCAATTTGTTCGAAACTTTAAAAAAAAATTAATATTTATTATTTTTAATATTTGTCATTTTTATGGGGACAGTATACCTTTAAAAGTCGCAGAAAATGTTGTCCTGTGTAACATATTTTTTGTTAAGAGCCCACTCCATGCACGGGAAGAAATGAAAATGCTAATTTTAAAGTCTATGGGGGCGTTATTTTCAAATTTCTCGCTTTGATTTTAATATTTTTGAATGATTTTTTGCATGGATAGCTGAGGGCGATCAACAACCAGGCTAGGTTTCACTTTTTCGATTTTAGTTATAGTTTTCAGAACCGATTCCACAAGTTTCGAAAGTATAAGTATTTTTTTTTAAAAATATCTCTAACCAAAATCAAAAAAGTCAAAAACAGCCCGGTTGTAGATCGTTCTCAGCTATCCTATGCAAAAAATTTCATTTTAAAATATTAAAAAGGACGCGAGATATCTGAAAATAACGCTCCCATAGACTTAACATTAGCGCTTACATTTTTTCCCCGTTACTACACTGTAAAAAAGGACTAAATTACGGAAATACTACTGGCAATCTAGACGATAGTACTATTTCCGTATTTTAACGGAACTTTTTCCCTTTAATTTACAGAAAAAATCCGTTAAATTCCAGAAAAAACGGAAAATTTTGTGTAATTTACCGTAAAATATTTCCTTTAAAATTAGGAAATAGTACTGGCGTCTAGATTGCCAGTAGTATTTCCGTACTTTAGTCTTCTTTTTTTTTTTTTTTTTACAGTGCTGTGTGTGTTTTCAAAGGTAACCTAAAGATATTTTTTGTAACGGTAAGGAAACGAGAAAATTTATCATTAACTATAATAATGTTAAACTGAAAATAAGGGGACTGTATGGTAAAATATTACATTTTATAAATGTCTGCTAGCTAACAAATTTATTTTCTGATACGTAGCTGTAACGGAACCCTGGTTTAACGGAATTCTCATTATTCCCCTAAAAATACCCGGCAATTGTATCTGCAAAGACGCAAATAACCCATCTAAAAAAGGTATTTCGCACCTATTGTTTATGTTTCCGTCTTACCAAGTTTTATAGTGTCATGTTCTTAGCATGAGGGGGTCGAATTTTAATTACAACTAGGACCCGCATTTTTCATGAACTCTGCCTTTTTCTTTGGAGGGAAAATAAAATTTGATGTCGATACGAGTGTGTTTCGAAAGGTTATCAGCCCGACAAAGAAAATAGAAAAATTTTGACAATATTTCATTTTTTTAACGTAGTTCCTTACAACTTATAAAATTTAAACCAACGAGTTTCCGACTTTTTATTATCTTCAGTATAATAAGCCTTATCTAACTTTGGAAATGAAGTGGTGGTCTCTGCTTTACCCCCATATTTTGAAGTGAATTTCCGACTACCGAGTCATTTCTTCAGGCTTGAGAAAAGGAAATAATCGCTGGGAGCAAAATCCGGTGCATGTGGAAGCACTACAGAGCGTAGGTCATTGACTTTCGTAGCGAAAACTACAGGCATGTGTTAACGAATGTGTTAAAGAACACTTTTTTTGCTCAGGTATGGACGTTTTGTCGGAATAAGCACTCTTTAATTGGTCCCGTAGAAATGCATAACACTGTCCGGTGACGATTCTACCTTTTTGCCGGTGGTCTATGGTCACCACACTTCGTGAATTCCGAAAACCGTATCCATGGCTTTTCCAGCAGATGGAACCGTTTTCACTTTCTTTGGCGCAATTTCAGCTGCTCTTTCACATTGCTTAGATTGCTGTTTCATCGCTAGTGAATAATGGCGGTTTCATGTTTCATCCACCGTTATAAGACGTTGGCGAAAATCAGCAGATTTGTTAAGTTTTCTAACTTAACTTGAAATCACCATAGTCCACATTACTAAAGACAGTGGGCCATCTGCCTTCTTTAAAAAAAAAAAACGAACAGTAAAGATGGAGAAACCCATAAAATGATAAAGAAAGGGGGGGGGGGTGAAGAAGGAGTTCAATTTCACGAGGTTTAATTTGATTATGTTAATAAATGAAATGTTTTCATGAAGGAATTTTCAGCAGAAAGTCCACCCAAATCAGCATTTTATTGCAAAGTATATCTATACTAATATTATAAAGAAGTAAAGTTTGTTTGTTTGTTAGAGGTAATCTCTGGAGCTACCGAATCGATTTCAAAAGTAATGGTATCAAAATGATGGTGTTAGTCCAACTTAGAACATAGGCTATATTTTATGTCAGTGCCACTACCTCAAAGGGGATGCAGGAGCAAAAAACGTTCTAAAAATGCGATTTTTGCGTTACTGAAGGGCCTAAAAATATGAAATTTGGAATATTAGTTACTTATAAGATATAAATGATGTCTAAGAACAGTTCTTAAACAATTTGAAATTTAAAAGGGGTGAAAATGCACAAAAAGTGTTCTAAAAAACGTTCTAAATGGTAGTTTTTACACAATCTCAGGAAATACCAAACCGATTTAAAAAATATTGGTGTCAAAATTATGGTGACAACCCTTTCTGCAAGATTGGCTATGTTTTATGTTGGTGCCACTAAACCAAAGCGGGTGTAGGAGCAAAAAACTTTCTAAAAAACGTTCTAAATGGTAGTTTTTACACAATCTCAGGAAATAACAAACCAATTTAAAAAATACTGGTGTCAAAATGATGGTGACAACCCTTGCTCCAAGATAGGCTATGCTTTATGTCGGTGCCTCTACACTAGTGATGGGCGATAACGAGATATTTTTCTCCATTTTCTCGATTGTATGGACATGTCGATATTTTTCGATTGTGTAAATTTTTTCTCGATGACTACAGTTTGCAAATTTCTTTTATAAATCATATATTATGTATTATATACGTCATACATTTATCAAGAATCGTCTGCGGGTGAACTGGAATGAGTCGATGTTAATAAAGACTAGGTGACTTCGATCGCTAGCGGGACCCTCCTTTAATCGGGGCCCCTAATTTATACGTAATCTTGTAATATGAAATCACGAACAGGTTACCCGCTGTATACGGCACTGATATATGATAGCAGGCGGGTGTGGTGTGCACGCACTGCAAAATCTTGTAAAAAATATAATATCGAAACGAATGAACCTCGGACCAGATCTCTTGGGGGAGGGGTCAAAGCGAGCGGAGGAGCACAGCAGCTGCATAATATGATTAAGTCGTCACAGGTCTTTAGGCCTTTCCAACCATATGTCACATGAGAAGCCTGGATCCAAATTTATAAAAATGCCCTCCCCGTGGGGGCAAAGGGGGGGAGGGGTGCGGGAGGTGGATAACATGAGTAAGTGGTCATAAGCCTTTCCAACAATATGTCACATGAGGGGTCTCAGCTAAATTTAGAAAAACACCCCCGTGGGGGAAAAGTGGGGGGGGGGCGGTCACCGGAGGTGCATTACATCAATAAGTAGTCACAGACCTTCCCAACGATATCTCACATGTGGGGTCTTGGCTAAATTTGGAAAAGTGTCCCCCCGGGGGGGTGCAAAATGGGGGGATGGACACCGGGGGAGCATAACATCAATAAGTAGTCACAGACCTTTCCAACGATATCTCACATGAGGGGTCTTGGCTAAATTTGAAAAAGTGTCCCCCGGGAGGGGCAAATTGGGGGAGACTGTCACCGGAGGTGCATAACATCAATAAATAATCACAGACCTTTCCAACGATATCTCACATGAGGGGTCTTGGCTAAATTTGGAAAAGTGCCCCCGGGTGGGTGAGGGACAAAGTGGTGGTGGGGACACCGTAGGTACATAACATCAATAAGTAGTCACAGACCTTTCCAACGATACCTCACACGAGGGGTCTTGACTAAATTTGAAAAAGTGTCCCCCGGGGGGGGCAAAGAGTGTGGAGGGGGGAATGTCACTGGAAGTGCATAACATCAATAAGTAGTCACAGACCTTTTCAACGATATCTCACAAGAGTCGTTGTGAGTCGTATTGACTAAATTTGGAAAAGTGTCCTCCGGGGGGGGGGCAAAGTGGGGGGGGGCGGCCACCGGAAGTGCATAGCATCAATAAGTAGTCACAAACCTTTCCAACGATATGTCACATGAGGGGTCTTGGCTAAATTTGGAAAAGTGTCCTGAAATTTCATATATTATAAATAATATTTAGCGGAGGGCTCCATAAAAAAAATCCGATCTAAAATGATAAAAACGGAAAAACTACCCTCGCAGTGGGGGCCGAATTGGGGAGGGGAAAAAGAAAGTCTCATAATATGAAAGAGTCATCCGAGAGCTTACCGATGACGTATCACATGACTGGTACAAAAAAAGTTTGAAAATTGCTCCCCCTCCCTGCCCCCGTGGGCCCACTCTTTCGCCCCGGAATTCACACAGCGCCACTTTAAAATTTCTATGTTCAATAAATGATATTTACCGGAAGACTGCATAAAAAACCCACATCTAAAGTGATATTTAAATTTATTATAGAAATCGGCTACGGTTTTAAAAATTTGTTCGCCCCTTCCCCATCCCCCTTTGGGCGAAGAAAGGTTCATAGTATGAAAGAGTGGTCAAATGGCTTTTCGATTATATGCCACTGGAAGGGTTCGGTAAAATTTTTAAAATTGCACCCCGCATGATTCCACTCTCACGTCCTCCTCCCTCGAAATCACCCGACCCACCTTCCTCTTTGAAATTTTTATATTTAATAAATAATTTTTATCGGAGGGCTCCAGGTATGTGACATCTTGGTAGGGCTAAAATAAGAGAAACTTTGAAAATTAGGGCTTCATTTCACAGCTCATTGTCATGCCTCCTTCTCTATCTCGTCCCTTGGTACTCTCGATAAATTTTCTTACTTTTCTTCTCTGCCGAGGACGAGAGAAATCCTCGAAATGCTTCTCATAGCGAAATGTTGAAAAGCGCGAGAGAAATCCTCGAAAGGCTTTTCATTGGGAGATTTCGAAAAGGACGAGAGAAACCAGCGAGATGCTTCCCATCGGGAAAGGTTGAAAACGGCGAGAGAAACTCTCGAGAAACTTCCCATCCCGAAAGGTTTAAAACCGCGAGAGAACCAACCATCGAGCAGCTTCCCATCTGGAAGTGTCGAAATGCTGGAAAAATCACCGAGATGAGATTTGCCGAAATGCGAGATGGAAATGAAGCTTTCAGAGTCAAACTTACCGCATTTCTGGTTTAAGTCATAATTTCTCAAAGGAGTCCATCTGCTTATCCAATCTCTTTTTAGCTCACATGCTATCTAAGCCTGAGAGCTAATGTACCCGTCGGTTCTGTGTGTATGCATGTACGTACGTACGTATGTATGTACGTAACGCGATAACTCTTGATTAAAATGTACGATTTGCTTCAATTTTTTTTTATGTTCATTCTGATAAGGCATTCCGCTGATTAGTTTTGACGGTTCATTAGTTAAGGATAAAGGGAGAGAAGGGGGGGGCAGCCCCCCCTCCTTCATTTAGATAAATAGGTTTTTCATGCAGAATTATTCGATTTGCTCCGAATTTCGTATACCAGTTTATTATGTTAAGGAGCTTCCCTGATTAAACTTGGAGGTTCATTAGTTAAGTATGAAGGGGAGGAAAGGGGGGGTAGACCAGCTCCTTAATTTAGATAAATGGGTTTTTCATGCAGAATTATTCGATTTGCTCCAAATTTGGTATACCGGTTCATTATGTTAAGAAGTTGCCTTGATTAGATTTGGAGGTTTACGGGTTAAGTATAAAGGGAGAGAAGGGGGCTGGACCCCCCTTCCCTTAATTTAGATAAATGGGCTTTTCATGCAGAATTATTCGATTTGCTCCAAATTTGGTATACCGGTTTATTATGTTAAGGAGATTCCCTGATTAAACTTGGAAGTTCATTGGTTAAGGATAAAGGGGGAGAAGGGGGCTGGTCCGCCTCCCCTTAATTTAGATAAATGGGTTTTTCATGCAGAATTATTCGATTTGTTCCAAATTTGGTATACCGGTTTATTATGTTAAGGAGCTTCCCCGATTAAACTTGGAAGTTCATTAGTTAAGTATAAAGGGGGGAAAGGGGGGTAGACCCTCTCCTTAATTTAGATAAATGGGTTTTTCATGCAGAAATATTCGATTTGCTCCAAATTTGGGATACCGGTTTATTATGTTAAGAAGCTGATTTTATTAGATTTGGAGGTTTATGGGTTAAGTATAAAGGGGAGGAGCTAGTCTCCTCCTTAATTTAGATAAAAGGGTTTTTCATGCAGAATTATTTGATTTGCTTCAAATTTAATATACCGATTTATTCCGATATGGCGCTTCCTTCATTAGATTTGGAGGTTCATTGGTTAAGTATACAAGGGCGAAAAGGGGGAAAGCCCCCTCCCCTTAATTTAGATAAATGGATTTTCATGGAGTATTATTCAATTTACTTTAATTTTTTTTTCTATGTTCGTTCTGATAAGGAGCTTTCCTGATTAGATTTGGAGGTTCATTAGATAAGTATAAAAGGGTTAAATTGGTTAGACCACCCTTAATTTAGCGATATGTTTCTTTTTTTTCATGCAGAATTATCTGATTTGCTTCAAATTTGATATACTGATTTATTGTAGTTAAGGAGTTTCCCTGATTAGATTTGGAGGTTCATTGGTTAAGTATAAAAGGGGCAAACGGGGGGATATTTCCCTTCATTTATGTTTTGAGGGACATTATTCTTTGAAATAAGAGTATAATATGCAATTAGTGTGAATAACCTGTGAGCTCAATGCCATCAGTTTAACTGGCACTTATCTTTTTATTGCTATTAACCGATGTGGGTTATGAAGCATAGTGGTTTATGTATTCAGTTCTGTATAGTCTTAGTTTCAAACTTTACTGTTAAATTTAGTGTCATTTTGCCCCGAATTATCAATGTTTCTCTTATTTTAGCTCTGCCAAGCTGCCCCATACCTGGAGACTCAGATAAATACTATTTATTAAATACAAAAAGTTCAAAGAGGAATGTGAGTGAATTCTGAGGGCGGGTAATTTTCAAACTTTTACCAAACCTCTCCTTGACATATCTTCGGAAAGTCCTTTCACCATTCTTTTATATTATGAACCTTTCTCCTCCCAGAGTTGAATTCCGGAAGGGGGCGGGGGAGCGATGCGGGGGTGAATTTTTTTTTTTTTTAATTGTAGAGATTTCTACAATAAATATCATTAAATGAGGTTTTTTAATGGAGCTCTCCGATAAATATTATTTATTAAATATAAAATTTTAAAAGTGGGGCTGCGTGATTTCCGGGTATATTCTGGGATAAAAGAAGGAACCCACGTGGGAGGGGTAGATTTCAAACTTTTTTTGGACCAGTCATTTGATATATCATCGGAAAGTTTTCGGTTATCATCGGAAAGTTACTCTTTCATATTATGAACCTTTCTTCTTCCCTCCCTAGTTTGGCGCCCCGAGAGAGGCCCTTTTCGAACTTTTTTGAAATCGTAGCGGTTTTACACATTTTAGATCGGATTTTTTTACGGAGCCCTCCGATAAATAATTTTTAAGATATGAAAATTTCAAAGAGAAGGATGGGCAGGTTATATTTCGGGGGGCATGATAATTGGAATCCTGGGAGTTGGGACTCTTTTCTATCATTTGCTGACACCCCTCATGTGATATATCATTGGAAAGCTCTGTGACTACTATTTCATTTTATATATCCCCGCGCCCCTCCCCTTACTTTGCCCCCGCGCGGGGGGCACTTTTCTAAATTTAGCCGACAAACCTCATGTGACATATCGTTGAAGAGTCCTGTGACCACTTATTCATATTATGCACTTTCCTTGCCCCTCCCACCTACTTTGCTCCCCACGGGGGTTCGTTTAATGTATTCCAGTCGAAGACTTTCTAAAAATGGGGATTAATATTATTGATATATTAATATAATACTGGAAAAACTGGAATATAAAAATTATAGGTATTAATTATAGTTTTAAAGAAATTCCTTAAGGGTGTCCATTACTCATCTACCTTATATGACATATAAAACATATATAAGACCTACACATAATATATATATACATATATATATATATATATATATATATATGTATATAAGTTAAACTATGACTTTGGCTAAATCGCAACTGAAACCTTGGCGTAATCGTACATGCACAGACCACTATAATAAGGAAGTACCAAAGCGTAATGGCAGAAGTAGTTACATCGTCTTCATTTATACTCAAGATTTTCAACTAAAACCTGTATGTTGGAAATATTGCGCAAATAATACACGTAGTTTTATCAAAAGATATTTCTATATTAACTTTAACAGGATGATTGTAATTGGTAAATTAATCAACAAAGATTTAATATCTCTAACTGAGTGAAAAAGTGTTCAAGTCAGGATTCCAACCAGAGACCTTTGACGTATGCTGCCAATGCTCTGCTAACTGAGCCATTCCGGACAAATTTCATCCAGAGAACTATTATTATGTACTTATATGAGTAGTATGTGTTATTCATACGGGTAGTATGTAAAATAATTAAAGTATTATTATATAAGGTTGTGTAATAATAATAAGTACATATTCATATTCACTGGGTGAATTGTGTGCGTTAGATTTATCCAGAATAGCTCAGTTGACAGTTGATAGAACATTGGCAGCTTACGCCATTGGGACCTAGTTCGAATCCTGACCTGGACACTTTTTCACTCAACTGGAAAAATTACAATAAAAGATAATTTTGCTTGAACATCAGCGTTATTGGTCAGAAATATTGGCAAGCTGTACAGTTTTACATATGTGCTGATACCTTTGGGTGTTAACGTGAGTAAAAGCTTTTAAAGGGAGTGCAAAAATACTTAATGGTAAAAAAGTTTGCAATAACCTTCTACAAAATGAGATAAACAAAAACGTTTTTTTTTTTTACTTTTCGCCTTGCCCACCACAGCAACAGAAAATAGTCACTGTGTGTATGTTATAAATACAATTAAAGCTGGGGTGTTTTTAGCATGTGTGTGTGAGGGTATGCATAAATATTTTTCAAAGGCAACATTCATCAAATATTGAAAACAATAAAATCTGTTACAGTTGTAAGGCAAGTGAGGGAAATTAAATATTTAACTTTAATTTAGAAGAAAGTCTGTATATTGTATATGACTATTTATACATGTTATACAGTATTTATTCATAAATTGTGAGTATACGATTTTAGGATTCCAAACCAATTCTAACAGAAAGATCGCGTGCAGTAATAATAATTTCAAACGATCCTGTTCTTTTAAATTGTTAGAAAATCTTCAAAAGAAGTTAAATCGAAACAGAATCATCCAGTGTTAATGACAATTTCGCCACAAATGGCACATATTTCACAAATTGGTCACAATGCGACTTCAAAGCAATGTCACTTTCGTCACAAGTTCGTCACAGAGTTATAGCCAAAATAGTCACAAAGGACACATTTTTCACAAATTTGTCACATCGTGACTTCACAAAGTGGTCACAATGGGACGTCACAAACGAGCTCTAAAGCGGCCATAACGACTTCACATTGTAGTCACCATGACTTCACATCGACGTCACGTGACGTCACATCGACGGTCACAAAGTCACAGTGTGACTTCTCAGCGACGTCGCTGTGATGTCACCATGCCTTACGGGCAGCGCCACCTGTTGGGAGATTTTCACAAAAAAGTAATCAGCACCAAACTATATCCTGGACTAACTGAATCTGAAGTTTTATGAAAATCCGTGCAGTAGTTCTTGAGATACAGCTATTGCAGAAATCGTTAAAAATGCCGCATAGCAGCGCCACCTGTTGGGCGATTTTCACCAAAAACTACTCAGTTCCAGTTTGTATCATGGTCTAACTAAATATGAAGTTTTGTGAAATTTCGTCCATTAGTTCTTGAGATAGAGCGCCCACAAAATTTGTGTCACATACAGACAGACAGACGGACGGACAGACAGACAGACAGACGGACAGACAGACAGACAGATAGACAGACTCACAGACAGACATTTTGTAAAAACAGGATTTTTGGAATCTCTGACTCATAAAACGTGTAAATCCGTCGAAAACTGGAATTCGAAAATTTTCATGAAACCAATACTTTCTTCTTGTAAAGATAGAAGAAAGTAAAAAGGGGAGGTTGAAGAAGAAAAATTTTCATAACTCCGTCAATTCACAAAATATAAAATCTCCATGAATTTATCATATATCTTCTTAATATTGTCTTCAACATTTATATAGACAAGTTTTTGATAGGGCCATTTTTTACAGCAAAAACAAATTAAAAATACATAGCTATTGAAGAAAAAAATCATTTTATTAAAGGTGCATTCAAATCCAAACTGCTTATTTTCTTACTCATCTTTAAATTAATTTTTGCTCTCAAATGCATCCAATTGCTAGATTCTCTTATTTAGAAACTATATAATGTACCGCAATGATCGATTTTTTGATAGAGGCAGAATATATTTCAAAAAATGATGTCAAAGTGGGCATTTTGAACGGAATTTCCAGAAGCAATTGTGTTATCACTTTCTTCTGAACACGATAACTTCCGCAATTCCGCACAAATGTCTTCCAAACTTATACATAACATCAAGAGACATAAAATCTCGGTTAAGTTCGTTAATGGGCAAAAGCGGACAAAGGGGATGGAAATAGGGAGGGGTTTTGTGAAAACCGAAAAAACCCCACAACTTCTTAATTTTTGTACATATCAAATCAATTTAAAGTTTTTATTACTTCTAAAAATAGCGCCAGAAATTCATGCATCACAGATTTTTGATAAAATTTAAAATAGGCTCAAGGGGCGCAAAAAATTGGGTTTTGGGGAGAAAAAAATTCCTTACATCGTCAATTCTCAAGATATCAAATCCAATTAACAAGTTTTTGATAGGACCAATTCGTACCGCAAATAAAAAAATAAATAAATAAATAAAAAAAAAAAATTAAAAACGAAAACAATAAAGGGGGGGGTTGAAGAAGAAAAATTTTCATAACTCCGTCAATTCACAAAATATATAATCTCCATGAATTTATCATATATCTTCTTAATATTGTCTTCAACATTTATATAGACAAGTTTTTGATAGAGCCAATTTTTACAGCAAAAACAAATTTAAAATACATAGCTGTTGAAGAAAAAAATCATCTTATTAAAGGTGCATTCAAATCCAAACTGCTTATTTTCTTACACATTTTTAAATTAATTTTTGCTCTCAAACGCATCCAATTGCTAGATTCTCTTATTCAGAAACTATATAATGTACAGTAATGATCGATTTATTGATAAAGGCAAAATATATTTCAAAAAATGATGTCAAAGTGGGCATTTTGAACAGAATTTCCCGAAGCGATTGTGTTAGAAACGAAAATTATTGCCCTACTGAGAAAATAATTGTTTACCAATCAATTTTAATTAATTGAAAGAAAAATAAAGACACAGGTCGCTTATAAATCTTTTTAAAAATCACGTCGGCATGTTTCATATTTTTTTAAAATTAAAAATGAATCTGAAAATGTGCCAGAAAATTTCGAGTTGTTGAGCATGGAAAAATGTATTTTTTTAATATCGCCTTAACATGCTTCTGATAAAACCAGCTATTTTATAAAAAGGAACTAAAAACTCGTCAAAAGCAGACAGATAAAACTGTTAAAGTGGATTTATATCTAATAATGACTTAGTTTTTGTTGGTGAAATTAGTATACTTAACTTCGAAATCTACCTCTGCCTGTAGGCCGGGCCGGCAGGGATTTTTTTGTATTTTCGGAGGTTTTCAAAGCAAAGAGGTTACTGAAATTGGCGAATTGTTTTTAAGTTGTTAGTGGTGGTGGTTTTAAAATTTTTAAAAGTGTTTCAAAACTATTTGAGATATGATTTTCTTAAGAATTCATTTTGTTAAATGGTGCATTATTTTAATGTTTCGTAGCGCATTACACGCAGCCAACACTCATTCATACACTAAAAAAGAAGTATTACTAACAAGAATTATAATAAAATTTAAGTGATACCATTTTATCTTGAACTTAATACGATTTGAAAGGGAAAATGAAAAAAAAAAAAAGATTCTGTCATCACTTTCTATTTAAAAGGATGCGGCCCTGAAAATATTCATGTGTTGCGATATACAGTGAGCTCCGTACATGAAATTCGTTAATCTGCTATGTATCAGAGCTTAGCATCTATAATAATAATTAAAAAAAAATTACGGGATCCAACAACATTTTAGATTCTCAAAAATGAATGCATTTTGAACCCTTTCAATAACAACAATGTATGTCTGCAAATAAAAAAAAGTCCTTCCGGCCAGTGCCGGGAGGAAGAGGTAGCTTTCATAATCCTTATTTTAAAAAAAAGCCAACTTATATCATGCAAACACACGAAGCTCAATTTAGTGGAAACCGAATATAGGAGATTCAATACTAATTTTTATCAATATAATTAATTAGAATTTCGCGAAATTAGTCAGCTTTATCCAAGCTGCTTTTCTTTAAAGTAACTTATATTTGGCTGCCAAATTCGGCAGTTTCTTAAAGTGCCTGTCATTTTAAGACAACATGGTGGATGAGGCTAAGCAGTGAACTTGGTCGAGACCTTAGTAATTGCTGTGCACATGCTCACTCACATCGGAATCGGTTAATATATAGGAGTGCTGTCGCATGCAAAAAATCAGATTTTTCAAAATGTCACCCACAATAGAAATTGAAACTGCTATATCTGAGCCATTTTTTAAGGTAAAGACAAACAAAAAATGCTCCCGAATCCTTATATCAAGATCAAATACTTAAGAAAGAAACCTTTTTCAATTTCTAATTTTTTTGCACCCCACTTTAAATATATATATTTTTTTTAATTTAATGACCGCCATTTTGAAACAAGATGGCTGATGAATCTGGCCAGCGAACTTGGTCGAGGTGTTGATGTATACTATCAACATGCCTTCTTACATCGAAATAGGCGAATACGTGTGTTATCGCGTGACAAATACAAGATCGTTTCAAAACGTTAGCCATGCTAGAAATTCAAAGTGCTATAAATCAACCATTTTTTAAGATATCAACAAAAGAACAAATTTTCAGAAACAAAAACTGCTCCGGAATCTTTGTATCAAGGCCAAACACATAAAAAAATCTTTTTTATTTTCCAATTCTTTAATACCTCATTTTGAATTTTAAATTTAATTTTTTTTTTTAAATGGCAACCCTTTTGAAACAAGATGGCAAATGAAGCTGGCCAACGAACTCGGTCGAGACATTGGTATGTACTATGTACAGACCAAGTTACATCCAAATAGGTTCATAAATACGCCTGTTATCGCGTGACAAAAATCAGGTCGTTTTAAAATGTCAGCCACAAGAGAAATTCTAAATGCTATTACTCAGCCATTTTTTTTTAGATATAGACGAAAGAAAAACTGTTCCGGAATCTTTGTATTAAGGTCAAACACATACAAAAAAAATCTTTTTCATTTTCCAATTTTTTGGTATCTCATTTAAATTTTTTTATTTTTTTATTTTTTTAAATGGCCGCCATTTTGAAACAAGAAGGCGGATGAAGCTGGCCAACGAACTCGGTCGAGATATTTGTATGTACTATGTACACACCAAGGTACATCCAAGTCGGTTCATAAATACGCCTGTTATTACGTGAGAAAAATCAGGACGTTTCAAAATGCCAGCCACACTAGAAATTCAAAATGCTATAACTCAGCCATTTCTTAAGATACAGACGAAACAAAAACTGCTCTCGAATCTTTTTATCAAGGTCAAACACATAAGAAGAAAATATTTTTTCAATTTTCAATTTTTGGTACCACATTTCAAATTTAAATTTTTCTTAAAAATTTAAATGGCCGTCATTTTTAAACAAGATGACGGGTGAAGCTGGCCAACAAACCCGGTCGAGACATTGGTATGTACTATGTATAAGCGAAGTTACATCCAAATCGGTTCATAAATACGCCTTTTATCGCGTGACAAAATTCAGGACGTTTCAAAATGTCAGCCACGCTAGAAATTCAAAATGCTATAACTCAGCCATTTTTTAAGATATAGACAAAACAAAAACTGCTCCGAAATCTTTGTATAAAGGTCAAATACATAAGAAAAAAATATTTTTCCATTTTCAATTTTTTGGTACCACATTTCAAATTTTAAATTTTTTAAAAATTTTTAAATGGCCGCCATTTTGAAACAAAATGGCGGATGCAGCTGGCCAACGAACTCGGTCGAGAGATTGGTATGTACTATGTACACACCGAATTACATCCAAATCGGTTCATAAATACGCCTTTTATCGCGTGACAAAATTCAGTACGTTTCAAAATGTCAGCCACGCTAGAAATTCAAAATGCTATAACTCAGCCATTTTTTAAGATATAGACGAAACAAAAACTGCTCCGGAATCTTTGTATGAAGGTCAAATACATAAGAAAAAAATACTTTTCCATTTTTAATTTTTTGGTACCACATTTCAAGTTTTAAATTTTAAATGGCCGCCATTTTGAAACAAAATGGCGGATGAAGCTGGCCAACGAACTCGGTCGTGACATTGGTATGTACTATGTACACACCGAATTACATCGAAATCGGTTCATAATTACGGGAGTTACAGTGTGACATAGGTCAGATATATATATATATATATATCAATTTTCAACGGAGGGTGGTTTCGGGGTCTGGGGTCATGATCGATGAAATTATACCAAAATTTTTTGAAATCGCTTTCCTCCGAACGGCTGCAATAGGTAGCTTTTTTGTAAAGAAAGCTACCTAATAAAGTCGGGTAAACAAATACGCAATTTATTTTATTGGCTTATGGATTAATCACACTTTTAATTTGATTAAATAAATGTAAAAACTTACGGAAAATTAATATACAAAATTATTGCTTTCAGAGTTTCTCATTCAGGAGGTAGAAAACCGCTTATCCTCGCTTTAACATATAATCCAGATTTCTTTTAAATGAATGTATAACGCCAAGAAAAAAATTGCTAAAACAGAGTCTAGTTATATAGCATCTGTTCCAAAACAGATAATGTCAGTTATACCAAATTTGCTCTTGAAGAATTTTTCTTTTCTATCCAATCTACCTGCGTGAAGTTCACTATGTAACTGATTCTTGGACGATACACCGTTATTTTAAAAATCTCTTGCCATTGTTGACACTAACGTCAGATCTTCGGTTTCTACTTTATTATTCACTTTATTGTTACCTCTTCATTTTACTCTTTGTAGTCTTCATTGTTAGATTCAATTTTTTAATTATGATTTTTAACTGATTAAACGGATTGTTTTTTCACATATTTTAACAATTATTCTTTATTACGTCATCATATAACACCGAATGTTTGAGATTTCTAAATTAGAGATTATCAATAAAAAGGATTTGAAATGTAACACCCATAACAGAATCTATTTTACTCGTAATAAATGAAAAAAGAACAACAGATAAATATATAATAAAATTTAAGGAATTATCTATTTTATCCAAAACTTTATATAATAAAAAGCAATAACAAAAAAGAAGATAATACTTTCAAAAGCTTTTAATAGCATGCTGCCCTGGATTTATTCAAGTGCTGCCATCTACAATAAACCCCAAATTGCATTCAATTCAGTAATGAACTACATTGTGGTATTGAAAACCGGAAAAAAATAGTCATCGAATGCAAGTCAACATATAACGTCCCTATATCTTCGATATCGTCCCGTTCCCCTACAGTACAGCGAACCCACAAGTTGTCCAACCACTCTATCCATATATTCTGTATGCGGAAAGATAACGTATCATTGAAAACCCTTGAACCCCTTAAATAAATCTCAATGGACCCCCTTATAAATAACTCTAAAGAAAGATTAGATCTGTAAATCAATCTATTCTCGCTAAAAAGCATGATAATGTTCTCTTTTTTATTAAGTCGAGATAAAGCAGCATTTCCTCTGTTATATTTTATATCCGCCATATGTTATTTACATCTGATATTAAATTTTCTTTAGGTTATTCAGTGATGGTTCAGAATTTAGTGTCGCCCCTGATGAAAAGGTATATATAAAAAGTACAAAACGTATTTCAGTTTTAAGACTTACACCAATCGCTTTTATTTGATGTAAAATGACGTCATTCGCATCCGCTTTAAGAATTCCACATTTACGATCCACTCTTAAACATCTACGGTAAAGTAGGCATAGGACGTCACTATCGCGAAATAATACACAAATGCAGCAAAAAGATGCGGTCATTAAAGACACTCGAGCAAAAAATAAATAAATAAATAAATAAAAACGGCTGTCTAATGATTCATAGGCCTTTATTTGTTTGCAACTATAGATACTTAAAATTAAATATAGTTTATAATAGCTCCATGTTTTAACAGAAATCATTCGTTTGTATTTTTTCAAAATAGCACGTATTTTAATTACATTTTCTTTCGGTTGTTATGAAAAAATGGCAACAAAAATATATAATTAATATTTTACAACTATTTTTCTTTTACTTCCTACTGAAATGGAGTACTTCCGTTCCCAATATTAAGCAAATGGCTCCAAAAACTACAAAAAAATTTATATTTCATAAATAAATGTAGATGCAGTTTTCAAATAAATTGCATTTAAAAGTACCTTTTTTCGAATACGACGGTATAAAAAATTGAAAATGTGCGAGGATTAGAAGTTTAAAAATTGCTAAAGGGTATTTAATCCTACTGCTTTGTTTTACGGCTGGCTTCTGTAAGGTAACGTTATTTTTTGAAGACGACACAAAATAAGCTGGGAGAAAGAAATAGCATACCGTACCGGGGGCTAATAACGGTGGCCAACAAGCATACCAATTATCAGCTATGTGACTTACACTACAAAAACCCATATAACTAGGCTTATACATAATGATCATGACTCAAGGAAAGAGTTGAAACATGTCAATATAGGTTTTTATTACATTTTTAATGTGTTTTTAGTAAAGCGACGTCGTTTATGTAAATAAATATTTTTAGTGTATGTTCTTGACTTTTTCGTTTGGAATGTATATTATGATATGGTTATTAGTAGACGTAGTTAAGACTTTTTACTCTTATTTATAACAGTGGTATAAAAAAACCCTTTAAAAATCCAAAAAAAGATAACGTAATGCGATAGACCCGCTATCACATTAAAGTATTTATACAAATAAAATAAAAAATGCAATCAAAACCAATATACAAAATTTGTAAAATTGGAGTCACAGATGTCATATACGCACCAAGTTTGGCGCGAGTTGTTTACGGTAACTTAACGAAAATTGCGTTTTTGAATACCAGTTACATATATATTTTTTTTATTATTTTCTATTATTTTAATAAAGGAAATAAAAATAAATAAACGATACTTTAATAACTACAGTACAAAATATTTTATACTATTTTAAAAAAGTAAATATACAATTTATTAATAAATAAACAACAATAGCTGGATTATCATGTCAGGCGCCATTTTGGTGCCAATTAGGTACCCTGGTGCGTATATGATATCTGTGCCAAACTGACTTACGGAATAATTTTTCAACAAATAATACAATTACCCGCAAAAGCTCGAAATGAGTACCGATTTGAGTACCCGTAGTGATCAGGAGCTTGGAGATTATCAACATTTCCTTGCTATGTGCTGTCTAAGTGACAAGGGATAAAAGACATTTTCTGAAAGGTAATTTATTATACTTCTTACAGCTTTTCTGCCTTCATCATTGTCATTATTAGCTTCATTTATAAATTAAATATTATTAATATGTTTTAGACCATTCCCTGATAAACTATTATTTAAATAAGCAAAATGAATACTTAATTCACAATACATTTCAAGTCTGGTGCAAACATACGTAAGTTTTAAAAACATTTAAAACTGTCAGGATTTTAAAAACATCGGTGTCAGAAGATGTTAAAATACCGAGCGCTTTAAACTGAACATTAGCCGTCATCAGTGGAACTGCTGAAGCTATTTAAACTATTATTTATTGTTACACCATCACATCGCATCGTGTGTTTGAGGAGTTGCAATATGATTTGAAATATAAATACCATAAATTTATCTGATTTAATGATAGGTGAACTATCAAATTTTTCTCAAAAGTACATGAAATTTCAGAAAAACACATGAAATTTTATAATAGTACAATCTCTATAACATACGTATGTGTTCTTCGTACCCATGAACACAAAAAGAACATCACTGGATCCATTATCGTCGTATTTATATTTTTTTTAATTGCATAATTATGCAATATGTGTAACGAGTTCAATATGTTGAAAAAATAGTGGTAAAATTAAATTTCTGTTTACATGTGTTACCGTAAATTGTTTAAAGTACGGTACAGATTTTAAAAGTTGAAAATTTTATCACATACTTTAATTAATAATTAGATGTTTAACCTCCTGCAATCGGCTTAAACTGTCTGTTTTTTAAAGCAAAATACGGCAAACCGGAGAACTTTCATCCACCTTTTTATTAACGGTCAAGAGGGAAGCATCCTTTGTCCTTCCCTCTGGAAAGTGTCAATCCACGCCTTTTGACAGTGGTTGTCCTACAATTCCAGGATTGCTTGCATCTTTCGACTGAGGTGAAGAATGGGCCTTAAGCACGCGACCTGAGGTCGAGGCTAAAATTGGTCTGTTGGTGGTGTTTACTGTTGAACATTAGCATAGATGTCAATGGAGTGTGAGTTATTAATGCTTGTTTGTTAAACATACCGCAATTTTTTTTTTTTTTGTAGCAGTATTTATTTAATATATTGTAATATAAATTCAAATTGTTGTTCTGTATGCGAGAAAAATCACTAAATTTCCAAAATTTCGGTTAAATTTTATGCACTTATCCTGGGTCGAGGTTAAAATTGGTCTGTTGGTGGTGTTTACTGTTGAACATTAGCATAGCTGTCTATGGAGTGTGAGTTATTAATGCTTGTTTGTTAAATATACCGCAATTTTTTTTGTAGCAGTATATATTTAGTATATTGTAATATAAATTCAAATTGTTGTTCTGTATGCGAGAAAATCAGTAAATTTCCAAAATTTCGGTTAAATTTTATGCACATTTCCTGGGTTGAGGCTAAAGTCGTCTGCTAGCGGTGTTTGCGCCTGCGCACACTGAAATTCAGGCGGTACAGTGGATAGAATAACAGTTCAACATATCGCCAGCTCTGGCGTCTGATGTCACGTGCATATGATCCATTTTTCCACAGAATCGGTTATTTTGACGCTTTTAGAAAGAATATAGTTTCAGTTAAGCATTTCTGAACTAATTTTTCTTCTTTTATGTGAGAATATATTTATGAAGAAATAAATGATTATTGATTTTCACAAATACTCATTTTGCAGATCGCACGGCATCTATTTTTACTGTTTTTATTTTTTATTAAATAGGAAAAAATATGCATTGTATCGCTAATAATATTAAACTAACGGGCTTCGCCCGCTTCGCTGGTCGGTTTATTTAAACGAACGTTTAATCAAACGAAAAATATCTAGCAAAGAGGAAATGTGTTTACCTATTTTTTTGGCATGTTTGTTATCTTGGATTTCACGCTTCTACCTAAATTGGTTGCTGAGATATGCCAAATGTTCTAAAATTTTCGACCCCACCCACTTTTAAACCCCTTAGGATGGGGAATTTGCAAAATCGCTGAAACATGTTTTCAATTATTTTTAAGTATATTTATTGTCTGGAATTTCACGCTTCTACCTAAAACGGCTGCAGAAATATGGCCAAATGTTCTAAAAGTTTCAACAACCCCTCTCTTTTAACAACTTTAAGAGGGGGGGATTTTCAAAAAGACGTCCTTAGTGCTCTATCCCCCCTTCCCCAATTTTGTTGCGTATGGGTTCAGTAGTTTGGGCTGGGTCTTTCATATATGGAGATAAATGTTAAAAACTATCTCAAACGATTTTCCCGCATACGCCGTAATGTAATGGAATTCCCGTGATGTAATGTCCTTGCAATCCCCCACTTCCACCTACAGCGACCAAACTGTCTTACTAACAGCAGGAGACCAAGGTCTATCTAACCACTACAACCGCGTGTGGGTGGCAGTAGATGTTCATGGAGAAAAGCCTGTCTGACTTTTATATATATGTAGATATCAATCACAATCATAGAATAAGAGTCATTCCATGGTAACTTACATTACAGAAGATCTGACTCGTTTTCAAGTTTCTCATTGAGAAATCTCTTACACATTTCAGCATGTAGAAACCATGATATATATATATATTTTTAATACAAGATCACGATTTTCTCGAAATATAAGTTTGTTTGTTTTTCAAGTAAATTATATATGTGATTTTAATATTTTTTTGTTTATTTTACCAAATAAATATTTTTTTCATTTTGCCGTTCGAGGTCAGAAAAATATATATTTATTTATAAAAAAAGAAAACAGCCAATAATAACTCTGTTCTTTTTGTGCATGTTGCAAAATGATGGGGAAAAATTATGTAATTGATATTCCAGTTATAAAATAAGAATTAAGAATTTACTACTGCAGAAATATTCTTAACGGTAAATGAAAAAAAAATGTTAATTACTAGTTTTCCGCTAATTTTAATTTTATCAATTAGTAAATACTCACTGAGAAAAATTGAAGCAACTAGAATTCTGCATTCCATTTTCTTGGGAGTTAAATACACATTTTTAAAGAACTTTGCAATTTGTTAATTAAAAATATATATTCCAAATAATATATATATATATATATATATATATATATGTATATTGAAAGTGCCATAAAAATAGTTACTGTAAAATACTTATTCTAAGTCCACCACGCCTTTTTTTCTATTTCGAAAGCAAAAACAGCCATATTTGGGAGGGGGGATTAAAATCGAGATTTTTTTTTAGTTTAAAAAAATCTTTTTTATGCTTAGTTTAGAATTAAAAAGGTAATTACAAGGGTGACAATCTTCCGTATTTCGGCAAATTTCTGTTTAAAAAGAATCAATTAAATGCTCCCCCCTCCCCCCCCCGAATAACCCCGCCCGCCCAAAAAATTTAAATCTTTAAAAATCTTTTTACTTTCTTCTACATCTCATATTCAAAATATTAGAATAATTGAGAAAAAGTAATAAGAAATTTTTTTTCAATTACTAGGGGGCTCTGCCCCCTACGAGCTACGCTCACCAAAACCCGTTCAGACACACTAAAATCCAAAAAGCACGCTAATTTGATCGGCTTTAAAAATATTGATTAAAATTTAAAAAAAACATTAGCGCTCCTGCTCTGTAAACGGGTTTCCATTCGTTTTCCTTGGATTGGGGATTTTTAAGACCAAACCTGCTGCTGTTAAGAGATACAATGGCTGTTTTCGTATTTAATTAAAAAATTAGTTAAACATTTGAAAAGCTAATGTAAAATGAATTAAGTAAACAGTGTCATTTCCTCCGGCATTTTTCAACAGCGCTATAATATAGTTCTTTTAAATAATTCATTTTAAATGTATCGTTTCAAATCTGACGTAATTTACACAAAAGTTTTATTTCTCTTATTAATATTCACGTGTAAATACTTTTGTTGTTAGAAGGAAATATTATTTGCGCTGTCTTCGAATTCACGCTAATAGTTGAAAAGATTATCTCAAAATATCTCGCGCAAATATATTTTTCAATTCAAATTGTTTTGCCATATTTTATGGCCATTTTAAATATGACGTATTTTCCTCCAATTACGAGTTTTAACGCATAATAATGATTTTTTTATTTTAAGATTTTGTTTCTCTTTTGAAATTCATTCGTAAATATGGTTCTTATGACGTAATTTTCCTGCTTTTAACATGTAATCATTTAATTCTAATTTTAAAGTTTTTTTTTTTTCTGTTTGTAATAGTCACGTGTAAATAAATTTTTAATTTGACGTAAACATTATTGTTTGCGCTGTTTATACATTTGGCAACATTTTAAATTAATAGCATTTTCTAAAATTTGTAAAAAATATCTCTCGAAATGCTGAAAATTTGAATTTAAAATAGAAATAAAACCTCAAAAAATGAGTCAAATAAGAAAAACAAATGCAATCTGCACACCGGGAACTTATAATGTATAAAATGATCTAAAAATGATTAAATTCTCATGTATAGTTTTTGCTTCAATAAAACTTTGGTACTTGTTAGTTATCCCGTCGTTCAATTTCGCCAAATTATATAAATCGACAAGCCACTCGACAAATTATACAAATCGACATATTTTTTATATTTAATAACGAAAAAACAAATAAATTAGTAAAAAAAATAATAAAAATACAAATAAAATGTCGAATTAATGGTTTTATTGACCATTATTGGTATTTAATCTTACAGTTAATTAATTAATGGCAAACCATTATTGGCATTTAATTTTACAATTTGGCGACAGTAATTTGGTCGACGGGAGAACTAACAAGTACCAAAACTTTTTTAATGGAACGATTTTGTTCAACTTTAGCAATAAATATCTCTTAAAATAATTCTTCTATTTGAAAACTGTCTGCATCAGCGTGTTTATCAAAAAATTCTCTAAAATACCACCGATTTTCATATTTTTGTATGCAATAGTTTTTTTTTTTAATATTAACGATGAAAGGCCATGCTTAAGCATTCAAATTGGATGCCGATCTACCCGGAATATCTACGCAGATTTTCATTGGTCCATTTCCAAATCAAAACTTGTTTTTATATATAGAATGATTTACTTTTGATACTACTAAGTAATGCAATTAAATTTCTTATAAATAAAATCTGGAATGTTTAGCTAAGATTTTAACATTTACAAAATATAATATACAGTGCAATAAATTAAGTATACAGCTTTCTGAAATACATCAAAATATCAGAAAAAACTTTAGATTGGTTCAAAATATTAGTACACTGCAAATAGAAGCGTCTTAAATTTAGACACATATGTGACTGAAAAAGAATTTTAGACACTTAAGTGTCTTAATCTGAAAATTAAGACACTATAGATGTCTTAATTTAAGATACATAAGCGTCTTACTATGACCATGGTGTAAACGAACTGAGAATAATGTCTAAAATATCCGCAAACGTCTTATTTTAAGACACTTCATTGCTTTAAACGTGTCTTAATTTAAGACGTTTTGATTCTTCCGACGCAATAACCACCAGGGGGCACTGGCACTCCCAGTTGCGCATGCGTTTTAGATGTCTTCGTTCGAAGTGGTATACGTTGTAATTCAAACAAAGTTTGTTTTTATGTACGCGTGTATTTTAATTCGTTTTTTGCGAAATGTGAAGTACTGTGATTTTAATTCGTATTAACTTGGAGTATTTATTTATTGAATACATACATCTGACGTGTGTGCTCGACATCAAATGTCTCTTAGAAGCTGTCGTCGATACAAGGGCGGGATAGACACAGAACAGAAGTAGACGACGGTTGAAGATTACACCCAGAAATTCTACAAAGCGTGTGCAATGGGCTTAGTGTTAACTCGTATCAATTTATATCAATAATATTGTGTTATTCATCTTCGTCCTGTCGAAGCTGGCAAAAAAAAGAAACTTTTGTCTGGCGGGTCCTGTTTTTAGGATGAAACATCTCATTCTTTATATATGGCTAGTCGGATGTATTATGGGATTACCTTTTAAACTGATAAAAGTCTTTCTCCCTCACTGTGGTTGTGGTAGTTTTTAAAATTTCAAATCGAGGAATATTTCTTACCTCTTGCAGCAACTCAAGTAAGTTTCTTTATAGTAGTAAAATTAGTGTATTTTATGATTTTATTTATTGTACTAAACAAAATCCTGCATGAAATTTAATTAGTTTTGAATCTGTTCGCAAAAAACCCCACTAATTCTAGAAGTATATATTTTTAAACTTATGACGTTCTTTTTTATTACGAATTATATATTCAATGTCAGTTCTTAGTTTCAATGGATAATTTTTATCTCGCAGTAAATGACGGCCACAAGGAAGTAAAGAAAAAAAAAAACTTTGAAAGATGACCTAATGCTTTCTTACTTCCTGGCATAAAACCGCAGATTAAAAAAAGATAAATAAAGTAAATGAGACTGGTCTATTATATGAAGCTGCCTGTAAAAATATACATATGTATTTGATTTGCAATCAACTCTAATACTGATTTTTTTATTATTTTTAATAAAAAAGTAATTTGAAATTTATAATGGGAAAAAGTAAAAACCTATAACTAGATTTCGTATTTAAAATTGTGGTAACTTTATTTATATGCACTTATACGAAAAATACAAAAATGACAGATGTTACTGTATATATTTAAGACGAAAGAAGTTTGGAAATCATAAGTTATTTTTTCCTCATGTTTTTAATATAGAATATGTACTTATTTGTTTTTATTGATAGTTGAATAGCTTTTGTGAGTACCCTCTGATCTACATAAAAACTTGCCCATGTGGAAATATAAATTTTTTAAAAACATAATTTTTAAATAAGTATTTTCATTTTTTTTTTTTTTTTGGGGGGGGGGGGGGGATTTTGCATGAATTTTTGTAAAGCTGATATCTTAAATCTTGCACTGATTATAATGAAAGTTTTGAACTTTTAGAGTAGGACAAGTTTAAAAACGCAAATATATTTAACAAAATACCAAAGTCATTTTTTCCCCAATGTTATTAAAGTAGAATATTTATTTATTTATTTTCATTATTCATAGTTAAATGGCTGTTGTGATTATCAAGTGATGTATATGTAAAATTGCCTATGTGGCAATATATTTTTTTATATTTTCATTTTTTTTTTTGGGGGGGGGGATTTTTGCAATTTTCGTACATCTGATATTTTAAATCTTTTTCCACATTCAACCGAGTATAATAAATATTTTGAACTTTTAGAGTAGGACAAGATTATAAAATATATATATATATTTATCTATGTACCTTAAAAGCCCTTAATAGCGAACACTTCGGGACCGCGGAATTTGTCCGATAATTGGAGATGTCTACTTTTTTGAGGTAAAAATATACAAATATGTATGTCTGCTGATTAAAAAAGTATTCCTTAAATAGAGGTGTTCACTATTCGAGAATGTCCATTAACCTCCACAACGGATACTCCCGAATACCGGACATCTCAATTTAGACAACTATAATGCAGGGTTGCGTTTTTTGCAAAAGTACTTCTTGATTAAAGGAAGGGCAAACTGGGAAGTGCCCCGTCCCCCTACGACTGTAGTGCCCCCAAATTTGATGTGCAATATTTGTAAAGCTTATATTTTAAATCTGTTTCGAAATTGTACTGATTATAATCAATATTTTGAACTTTTAAAGTAAAATAAGGTTAAAAACAAAATAAATTTAAAAAAATCTAATATTTAGATAAATATTTTTTGTTTTTTAATCTTGTTCTACTCCTGAAGTTCAAGATATTGATTATAATCAGTACAATGTCGTAAAAGATTTAAATTATCAACGTAACGAAAATTGTATACCAAAACTGAGAGCACCAAAAAAATCAGGCTGTATTGGGGGGGGGGCAGGACCACAGCCAAATATTTTTCCAGGATTCAACGTGGTCAAACATGGCTACGTATGATGCTTACAAAAAAATGGATGCGATTCAGACGTTTGAAGTGTCTGAAATTCAGACGCAAAAAGTGTCTGAAAAAATTCAGACATTTTAAAATGTCTGAAAATTGAACACTCCATTTCAGACACTTAAGTGTCTGAATTTCAGACATTTTAATTTAGAGTGTATGCTTTATTTTACGCAACAATATTTCCTTATGAATATGAAGTAAATATTAGTTAATATTTTGTAGCATCCACTGTAGTTTTCATAACAGCGTACGATCTATCTTGCATACTATATACAACTAATTTACAAACATTTCTATCAATATTAGCCAAAATAGACTTTATACGTGCCACTAACTCAGTTTTACTTGAAGGAGGATTTTCTTTGAGTTTTTTCTTAATTATACGCCATAAGTTTTCGATGGGATTAAGGTCTGGTGAGTTTGGTGGCCAAGGAAGTACCTTAATGTTGCGTTGTTGGAACCAATCCTTATTTGAAACCGAGATATGCGGTGACGCTAAATCTTGTTGAAAGTTAAAATCATTTTCAAACAAGTCTTCTTATGATGGAATAATGTAAAAATAAATCCAAAGTTCCAAAAATTTTTCATATATCTGAGAGTTAACCTTTTCGTAGACGATGCATAACTTTCCAGGTCCTTCTGCACTCATGCAACCCCGAACCATGATACTAACAGCAAATTTTACAGAACGCTTAAGGCATTCTTTATCAAATGCTTCTTGCTTCATTCTCCAAACTCGAATACCTTCATTACCATATGAAACACAAAACATACTTTCATCACTAAATAATATATTTTTCCAGTCATCTTAGCCCCATAAACGTCTTGATTTACACCAATTCAATCTTATACGCATTTGTTGTGCAGTCATGAGAGGTTTTATTTTCGGTACACGAGATCCAAACTTAAATATATGGAGACGTCTTAATATTGTCGATGTAGGAACGTCAACTTCTCCTTCTTTCCATTTTCGGTGCAAGAATCGCACACTTTTAAAACGGTTTTTCTTAACTATACGATTCATTTTCCTGTTATCTCTAGCAGATATTTTTGATCTTCAGCCGCCGGTTCGGCGATTATTATGAAAATTTCCATTTTTAGGGTTCCGTACTTAAAAAGTAAAAACAAAACCATTATAAGATCACTCCTGCGTCTATCTGTCACAGCCATTTTACTCGTAAACTATGGAATGTGGAAAGACCAACATATACCACTATTGACCCACATATTTACAGATTATTAAACATTTACAAATATTTTTATGAAAATATAGAGGGGCAAATTAAGTTGCTTGAACAAAAAAAACTCTTTTCCTTGTATATCGTGAGGGGTATCGTGTGAAAGATTTTTTTAACGCTGAACTCAAAAATACATTCATTTTAATTTTAGGTATTATATTTTCAGAGATATCGTAAAAAATGTAGTGCAAAAATATGCCACCCCCTATCTATTTCCGAATCTACGGAAACTAAAATTATGAAAAAATTTAGAGGTAGTAGACGTTAACTTAAACCTTGCAGGAAAATTTTAGTGATTACCCTAGGCCACATAGTTTTTGAGAAAAGCGCATTTTTCCGTTACACACATATTTCGATTTACGGACATTCAGCATAGGTGTTGAAGAGCGGTGAAGGTACCTATCGTAGCAGAATTATAATGTCAATGTTGATAAAGATTTTTGAAAAAAAATCGTCGGTAATTAGCCGAGATATTGACCCTTAAAGACACGGACGGTTTGGTCATACCTAATGACATAGAGATAGAGTGTCTGTTACGACGGGCAGTTATTGCCAAATATCGGTCTTCCGGAGCAGTTGCTTTTCGTTTACGACCTTGTCCAATCCGCCTGACAAAAGTGCCTGAGTTCTGAAATCGTTTCAATAACGTAGAACCTTTCTGTCTTAAAATATACACATATCTCGCTGATTTTGGGATTGTCTGGCCTGCTTCTAAACGGCCGATAATTCGCCATTTCAAAGTTTCTTCCAAATGATACTGCGAAGTCATAAAAAATCGTTTAAAGTTCTTACACATTGAAATTAAACGCTATATTGCAGAAATTCACTCCGATATTCACTTTGCGCAACGCGCTTCTTTCACCATCGCGTGGCGTAACGCCCTAA
Source organism: Maratus speciosus (assembly GCA_963932465.1). NCBI lineage: Eukaryota > Metazoa > Arthropoda > Arachnida > Araneae > Salticidae > Maratus > Maratus speciosus. The sequence goes on from OZ010791.1 coordinate 424,293,406, forward strand.
TCGGTATATCGGAAACAGTTTTATCACTTTAGATTGGATAATGCTAATCATGCTTGTATTTCACACATTCTCTACAAAAATGGCTTAAATCGATTGGATATTTCATGAAATATAATTATTTTTGTTTATGTAAAAATAAATTTGGACATGAGTGTAGAACTAATAATATAAATACTGTGGGGTTCGAGACCATTCGGGATTGCAACTTTTCGGCCTCCTTTCGAAGCGCGCCTAGCACAAAGACAAATTTACATTGAACAAGGGTTTTCGTTTAACTTCACTGTAACAGAACAAATTATTACGACGCTGAATTTAGTTTTATGAAATGCCAAAAGAAGTTTAAATATGTACTATTTTTATTGTCAGTGCCGAATTAAGTTCATCATAAGGAAATTAAGATAGGATTTAAAAAAGAGTTATACAGATAAGAAATATTTGATAATATTAGGCTTTAAATCTCTTTGTAGGTTTAGGGTATATAGTCCAGGCAATAGAGACCGTATAGGGACGCTACCTAGAAAAATTAATGGTAGTACTGGAAATCGACTTTCTAGATGTTTTTTGGGTCGCTGAATCCGAATTTGTAACTTCCCACAAAAATTCCCCCCCGCAACCCCCCAAATTTTGATAAAATGACCCCCAAAAAGGTTTTTATTAACAAATTCCATTTTTTTTTATTATTTTAGGGGAAAAGTAGCTCAAAATTCAGAAAGTAGACAAAATTTGCAACAAATTAGATATATGACATTATTACTAAGGATGAAGGGGAAGGGGAGATCTGCCTCGAACATGCGCCGCAGTGCTGCGTGGACTAAGTTGCGCAATTCCACTTAACCACTCACACGTTTGCATTAGCCCTCCCATCTTCCCTCAGAACTCTCTCTATAAGGTTTACTTTAAGTTTTTTGGGTCGCTGAATCCGAATTTTTAACTTACCCCTAAAACTTCCCCCCCGACCGCCCCCCAAATAGTTGCTTTTAACTTAATTTTTTTATTGTTTTAGGGGAAACGCATTACGAAATTCAGAAACTAGACAAAATTTGCAACAAATAGGATTTATGACATTATGACGTAGGATAAACGGGGAGAGAGGGGGCTGCCTCGGAACATTCCCCGCGCGCTTTTCTCAAAAACCAATTTTTTTCAAAAAATCAATTTTTGAGGGGGTTGCCGGGTTAAGTTTTGGTTGGAAGTTACAAATTCGGATTCAGCGACCCAAAAGACACCTAGAAAGTAGATTTGCAGTACTACCATTAATTTTGCCAGATAAAATCTCCTATTGCCTGGACTTCATCATTTAGTGCACGTAGCGCCGCAGTGCATGTTCCGAGGCAGCCCTGACCCTCCCCGTTCATCCTAATTCATAATGTCATATATTCTATTTGTTGCAAATTTTGTCTAGTTTCTGAATTTCGTAATGCTTTTCCCCTAAATCAATAAGAAATTTAAGTTAAAAACAACTATTTGGGGGGGGGGGGTTCGGGGGGTGAATTTTTGAGGGAAAGTTAAAAATTCGGATTCAGCGACCCAAAAATCTTAAAGTAAACCTTATAGAGAAAGTTCGGAGGGGAGGTGGGAGGGCGAATGCAAACGTGTGAGTAGTTAAGTGGAATTGCGCAACTTAGTTTACGCAGCACCGCGCGCATGTTCCGAGGCAGATCCCCCCTTCCCCTTCATCCTAAGTCATAATGTCATATATCTAATTTGTTGGAAATTTTGTCTACTTTCTGAATTTCTAGATACATTTTCTCTAAAACAATAAAAAAATAATGATTTTTTTAATAAAAACCTTTTTGGGGGTCTTTTTACCAAAATTTGGGGATGTTGCCGGTGCAAATTTTGGTGGGAAGTTACAAATTCGGATTCAGCGGCCCAAAAAACATCTAGAAAGCGGATTTCCAGTACTACCATTAATTTTGCTAGGTAAAATTCCCTATTGCCTGGACTAATACCCACTCATACTTTTCTAGTATAAAACCCTACGTTGCGTTGTATAGTTTTTTATGTCTTTTTTTTTTTTTTTTTTTTTTTTACTTTTTTATATCTTTACAAGAAGAAAGAATTGGATTCGTGAAAATTTTAGACTTCCCTTTTTCGACGGATTTACACGTTTTAGGGTTTAGAGATCCCGAAAAACATGTTTTTCACAAAATGTCTGTCTGTGAGTCTGTGACACAAATTTTGTGGGTGCTCTATCTCTAGAACTAATGCACGGAATTTAATAAAAGTTTATATTCAGGTAGTCCCTAACATAAACTGGTGCTGATTTGTTTTTGGTGTAAATCTCCCAAAAGGTGGCGCTGCTCTGTTGCATTTTTCGCAATGTCTGCAACAACTCCATCTCAAGAATTAATGCACAGCTTTTCATCAAACTTTAGATTCAGTTAGTCCTTGATATAAGTTGGTACTGATTACGTTTTTGTGTAAATAACCCAACAGGTGGCAGTGCTGTGCTGCATTTTGCAGGATTTTCACGATTTCCGGAATAGCTCTATCTCAAGATGTAATGCACGGATTTTCATCAAACATCAGATTCAGTTAGTCCTTGAAATGAGTAGGTACTGATTACGTGTTGGTATAAATTACCCAACAGGTGGCACTGCTGTGCTGCATTTTTCACGTTTCGCGCAATAGCTTTGTCTCAAGAACTAATGCACGTGTTTCCCCCAAACTTCAGAATCAGTTATACGTTGCACATAAATTTTTGCTGATTAGGTCTTGGTGTAAATCACCTATATGTTGTGCTGCTAGGCTGCATTTTACTGGATTTACACTATTTCAGCAATAGCCATATCTCAAGATCTAAATGAATGGAATTTCATATCTTTAGAATCCTCATGATCGGCGTAGATTGCCATTTAATTTTGGCAGTGTGATAGCGAATTTTGGGACATTAGCATGTATGAAATAGAGGAAATTTTTGGGATTGGTACATCCGACTTGTTCTTTTAGTAACAATTTTTTTAATAATACAGTTAATAATTCATATATTTATTCTACGAAACCCTCTGAGCAAGAGTAACACTCGCACTTGGGCGTTTATTATTTGAATATTGTGTTAGTACTTTACTAATGCTTCATTGCGAACAATGTATATAATTCGCTATATAACATTGATTTTTATCTTGCCGATACAAATAAAAAAATACGAAGTTTAGCAGATTCAGAAATATCACTCACGCGACCCATTTTAAGATGAAAAAGCAAACATAATACTGATTTTAAATAAAATCGTCTGAATTTAATCAATGATGCAGTTATGAATTGGTGATAATTAAAGGAGAATTTATATGAAATATTCTAATATTTTTAACTACTTGAATAAATATTCTAATAGTGTCACTTTTCAAAATAACTGTTTTTCTATTATTTTTTTCAAAAATGATATAAATTTTAAGATATTAAATAAGTTTAATCAGCAATAAGTTCTTAATATAATATGGTTTGCATATTTGCATTAAAATACATTAAATTATTAAATGATATTTTCAATTTTTAAAACAAGTAATTATTCTAATATTTTGAATATGAACACTATTTTTACATGAAGAAAGTATTGGATTCGTGAAGATTTTCGACTTCCTGTTTTCGACGGATTTACACGTTTTACGGGTCAAAGATCCCGAAAAACATGTTTTTACAAAATGTCTGTCTGTGAATCTGTAAGTCTGTGACTCTGTCTGTATGTGACACAAATTTTGTGAGCACTCTATCTCAAGAACTAATGTATGGAATTAAATAAAAATGTATATTCAATTAGTCCCAGATATAAATTGGTGCTGATTAGTTACCCAACAGGTGGCGTTAAATGTCTGCACGGGCCGGAATTTCCAGACCCGAGCTCGGCCCGGCCCCTTGTAAAAATTGAAAGTTCGGCCGGAGACCGGCCAGCCCGTTTGCATTTTTACAGTTCTCGGCCCGGCCAGACTCGATTTCTACAAGAAAAAATCCGTTTTTTCTCGACATACAATTGAGATTCTTTTAATTAATATTACATACATATTTATGGGAACATTTTATAGTATATTTTAGATTACTACGTGTTTGCAAAACAGAAAACACACAATAGTAAACATTAACAATTACTTACAGTGTTTTTGTCATCGTCTCTAGAGACATTTCGAAATTTAAATAAAGATTCAATAAATGATTAATGTAGTTCAGAATAAAGGATTAAAAACATGATATCTTTTCAAGTATAATTTGTATAATAAAAAGTAGATTTGTGAAAATATTTCTCTCATTTTTAAGGTTTTTCTCAAATCCAAATGAGCTACATATCAACACAGTTATGAATTCATTTCTTTTTGGAAACGCGTAAGATTGGCAGGTATTCTTATTCAGAAACTATGTAAATGCCGTTTTTTTCCATAGATAAAAGCAATACATCTTTCTGAAAATACTACCAATTTTAGCGTTTTGAATCGAATTTCCGGAAGTGATAGCACAGGAAAGGAGAAAAACATACAGTCATGTGAGAAGAATCTCTCTTATCTCTGTAAGTAATTTATCAAATATGGGGAAAGCTATTCGTTTCCAAATGCCTTCAATAGTCAGGCCTGTCAATTTTATGCCTTTATAGTTAAAAATGAGTCAGAAAACGTGTCTCAAAGTTTCGCATTGTTGAGCAGTGAATATGAGAATCACCTTAAGCTATATTTCCAAAGATACTGTTAAGAGAAGTTCATTATCACTATTAATACTTTTACAAAACATAATGCCTGTCCTACACATCCTCAGATTGATTAACACCAGTTCCGACCTGGCACGAGTCTGCTGAAAAAAATTAAACCGGAATCAGACATCTTGTAACTGTACGATGCCGATCTCTAAGATGGACATGTTACATTTCTGTATCGGCTTCTTTACACGCATCGGCTCGTGACGCACATTTATACTTCTCGGGGAAATCATATTCATTGAAAATTGCTCTCATTTTATCTGCTTCGCTTGAATTCTTATATCGGGCCGATAGGCCCGATTAATTTTTTTATCGACCCGTCCCGGCCCTGCAGGCCCGTTCAATTTTTTTGCCGGCCCGGTCCGTTTATTTTGTCCGTCGGCCAGGCCCGGCCCGTTGAAAAATTTGTCCTAATTCTGCCGGCCCGGCCGCAAATTCACAAACACTCAACGTTCCAGCGCTTTTAACGCCAAGCTCTGTAGCCAAGCGTTTTGGCGAGAAAAGGAACTGCGCGCATGCGCGTATGCAGCATTCCGTTCTCGTCAGTTTCACGAGTGTTTATGTTTTGTTTGTCGAATGTTTTTATGTTATGTATACCTTTACAGAATTTAAGGATGTTTCACCCCCCCCCCCCCATATTAAGTCAACGTAACCAAATAGTATTATTGATAATACTAACTCGAATTTTGATTCCGTTATAATAAGGTTACCGTTGCAAAATAAGGATGAAGCGGAAAAATTCAAGCTACATCTTTGTACTGTTATGAAGGTAGAATGGATTGTCTATCGCGATAGCAACCATGTGAATTTGTCAATTTGTCACTTAAAAAAATTCGACATCAGTCGGTTGAAAAAAAAAAAATGATACAGAAAAAAAAAAAAAAAATGTGAATTTCATCAACGTGTCTCAGAAGAACATCAATCGGTCATTGAAATAAAAACGCAAATTTTGCCTATTCTTTCTTAAAGAAAAAAAATAAAAATTATGTTAATCACTTGTGGCAAAAAATCGCATACTTCTTTACCGTATCGCAGCAAAAAAAAAATTGTGAGATTTCGTGATTGGTAAAAATCTCAAGTTTTGTCAATCGGTTGTAAGAATAGAAATTCACATAAGTAGTCAATCTGTCACACAGTCGTATCGATCACGAATTTTGGCTCTATAGAGATAAAAGAAATGTAATTCATAGTATATAAATTTATTACAAAAAAAAAATCATACTTAAAAAATAAAACTAAATTAAGTAGCCTTTATTTCAATTATGTTTGTATTGGCAAAAGCTGTAGGGGTTTATGATTCAGAAAATACTTGTACTGAAACGCTAATAGATTACTCCCGAAGAGTTAAAAATTCCTGAAATAATCAGGAGTGAAATTTAAATAGTTTTCTCCTGATATAGTCTTTTCAATGTGTCTTTACAATGTTTGCATCTATGATATTACATACGTAAATGTATTGAAACATGTATAGGTGTATTTACATATAAATAAAAATTCGCATATTTTCTTCAAAACAATTTCATTTCCTATAATATTTTTGAAGAAAGTCACTTCTAAGCCTGAAGTTATGATCGCTACTGATTTTGTAATTCTTTTCCTGCAACTAACTGCAAGTTTCACTGTTTACATCTGAAAAAAAATATGTGGATAAGACAGTCTACTGTATTTTTTTTTTCAAAAACATAGTCATGAAAGCCTGTTGCAAATTAGCAAAGTCTATTCTACTTACATGACGACATTCAGAAGCTAATATTAAATCAGTCGCATCCCTTACAAATTTAATGTTTGAATTTCGATATTTTAAAGTGATCTATTTTGCATGGAATATTTGAGGTCTATGTCTAATGTGACAGTTTTGAACATTTTATACTTTTGTTGCAGTTACATTCCGTAAAGAAAGCTTCTTTGACTTAACATTAGCTTACGAATGTGATAATGTTACCAGGGTAGTTTCTTAAAACATAAAAAAATTATAAAAATGTTCATGATTTTTACATTTATATATATATATATATATAGTATATAAATATCTATTTCATATAATTTTACATTGTATCAAAATGAAAATATTTTTTTGAATTTTCAAGTCAAAATTATTGTTTGTTATATTTATTTTCCATCTTCATTCTACAGTTGTTGTAATAATAATAATAATATATATATACATTGGTTATCCTTAAAAAAACACTGGTGAATTTTGATTTAGTTATTTGCATAGTCTGAGAATACAAATGTTGTTTACAAAATAGTTTCTAAATTTACAGAAAAACTTAGAAAATTAAATAAAATAAGTTTTTTCTTTTTATTTATTCATATTATTGCTGAGGTATTGAGAATTAAGACAGCTGCCAACCTTACAATTTTTTTAGAATAAAAAAAAAAAACATATACCATACATGGCACCAAAAATTTAATAAAATCGTTTAATGATATGGCTTTTTTATTATTTAATTGTATATCACTGCCCCTCCCCCTTTCTTCATGTTGTACTTATTTGATTTAACTTCTTCAGAAAAAATTGTGGTATAAAGTGTGTTTGACATTTAAAAACTGGAAGGTTGGCAGATATGGATTTATAACTTTTAAGTCCACTCTCAAATCCACTGGAACTAATTTTTGACACATTTTGAAATTATCTTTTGTTCAGAAACACATGAAATTGACAGAAAATACTGTTAAAGTCTGCATTTTAAATTAATTTCTGGATGCGACAGCGTAGGAAAGGAGAAAAACTTGTCATCCCATGACAAAAATCACTTGTAAATCAAGTAATTTAGTTAACAAATGAAAAATGCTATTCGATTCTAAATTTCTATTTTTAGGTTTATCTATGAATCGATTTTTTATCGATTTTTTCAGTTTTAAAGAATTTAATTGCTATTTCGGATACCTTGCTTTAATAGGTAGCAAGTAAATAGTAATTAGGCCTAAAAGTTATATTTTTTAGGTTAAAAGCATGAAAGGAAGTTTTGTTTTTGTTGAGCAGGGAATTTAAGAAGAGCTTTAAGGCTGTTCTCAAATCCAAAAGGGCAACTTTATGACATAAGTTTTATTTTATTTTTGTTCGGAAATGCATGAAACTAGCAGGTGTAAAAAAATATAACTGTAGTTCAGAAACTGAACTGTGAAATCGAACTGTTTTTTCGCAAACACAATAGATCTTTCAGAAAATATTGTCAATGTTGACGGTTTGAACCGAAGTTCGCGAAGAAAGCAGAAAAACCAGTCAGCGAAGGGAGAAAAACGTCTTTGTCACGTGATCAAAATCGCTTATGATTCAATGGGTAATTTATTTATCAAAAAATGGAAAACACAGTTCGATTCCAAATCGCTGCCATAGTCAGGCTTTCCAATTTTATATCTTTCCGTTAAAAAATGAATTTGTAAATGTGTCAAAACGTTTTGCACTTGTTGAGCAGAGCACCTGAGCAGCCTTAAGCTAAGTATAGACATTTTTCTTAATAAGATAATACAGAGTTTTTCTAAATCTCAATGAATAACTGGTAGACAAAATTACTTTCTTCTGTCAATGGGTTAAACAAATATTTTATAAATTCATTAAAGTATGAAAGTCATATTCTAAAAGTAGGGTGTACCCCCTCCTAACTGTTCTTAAAATGAAAAATCATTAATCTGATAGAAAAATGAAGGAAGGGAGGGGGGGGGGGTAGGAAAATTGAAAAATAGTGGGCCCACCTAAATGTTACAAACTGTAGCCGCTTGGGATATTTTTATTGACTTTTTCTGTTTTAAAGAATTTAATAACTATTTCTGATACCTATATAATAAATCAAGGTCGTAGGAAAGAGGGTAGGTCTTATTTCTTTATGAACCAAAAACTTTGAGGGGTGTGTTAGCATTTTTGAATATTTTTAACAGGATATTTTTATTCAAGAGATGATTGTTTTGTATTTAGTATGCTGGCACTAGAGGGCAGCACATGCCCCTTATAAAACTTCATAAATAAATAGTTTAGGAACTAATTCTGTTCAGAAGGTTAAACAAGAAAGCAAATACAAAATTTACACTAAGGGTAAAGAAGTTATAGTTTCCTTTAAGGACTTGGGCCTTGCAAAGCCCTAGACAGATCTGACCAGAAAACTGTTCCAAATGATATTCCATGGTCGGAAGATGCTAAAAAGTCGTTCAATAAGTTAAGGGAAAGCTTATGTAAATTTACAACCCTTTATACCTTAGACATGTCCAATCCATTCGAAATAAACACCGATACTTTTATATCGGGTATTGGTGCCTGTTTAATGCAAAGGTACAAAGACGGCATGTTAAAGCCCATAACGTTTGCCTGTCAAAAGCTTACTCCAACTCAATCAAAGTGGAGCACAAATGAAAGAGAAGCATATGCTGTAATCTGGGCACTTGGGAGATTCGAAATGTGGACTTATGGAACCACCATAATATTGCATACGGATCATAATCCCCTAAAGTACTTAACAGAGGGAACTCCTAAGAACGCTCTATTACAGAGATGATCTTTGGCACTATCTCACTATCAGGTTTCTATTGCTCTTAAATCAGGAAGTTCTAATATAGTGACAGATGCTTTATCTCGCATTTATGAGTTGAAAATATATACATCTTGTAGTATTTCATTATTATAGATTGTATCATGTGTATTTGTAATATGCATATATTTTTAGTGTACAGAGTATAAGAATTTATATATGAAAGTAGTTTAAGTAAATGCTCTCGATGGGACAGGTAAAGAACTTGGATTTTTGAAAAGGACTTTTAAATAGGATTTTTTAAGTAGGACTTTTGGTAGGACTTTTAAGGGTAGTTTCTCAGTGTGAGACATCGTCCAAAATGTAGAAACTAAAGGGAAGGTGTGAAGATTGCCAATACTACGTGGTCGAAGAACACTTTAGGATACTCGAAATGGCATCAGCGAGAGAGAGACTTATTAAGTTATATTATGTATGTGTGTGTTGACAATGTGTTCGTCAACTGTAGAATAAACGTGTGTAACCGGATGACTGCATATCTTCTGTTTTTCCACATCAACATCATGGAACACGAACCGGCCATGATAATCTTAACTTACTTATCATAAAGATAATTTTTAAAAAACGCACGATTTAATTTAAATTTTATTGTATTACAGTTTAATTGCTTTAAAATTACAACTGTTTAGTTTGTTTAATAGAAAACTTACCAATTGCTGAATAATGGTCACCATTTTGCTGGGTTAAAAATAGCATAACCCGATTTGTGCTTCGCGAACTAATTGAGGAAGCATCTAAAAAAACTTACAGTACTACCTGAAAAATATCTATAATATATAGTTCTGCATAAATGGATGAAAAAAAGAAAATAAAGAAAAAAAATTGGAAATGGAACCCTCAGCAAACACGAATCACTGTAGATCAAAAATGTATGTTACGTGTCCATTGAGAAAATATAACATTTCTTAATTTTGTTCTTAAAAAATAAAAAATAAAAAGTCATTTAACAAATTACAACGGCCATTTGGAAAATGATTTTTTTCAAAGAATAAAATTTAAGGCATAAAAAATCGCACGAAGTTGATCATAGACTACGTACGCCATGGATTAAACGTTAACATTCCTGGACCCATCATGAACAAATTTTAAAAGAAATTTCAGTTTTACAATTTTCAGTACTATAAATTTTTAAAGTCCTACGTAGCTGGTCATACATTACGTACGCCATGGATTAAACATTAATATTCCTGTACCAATTTAAATGAGATTTCATTTGAAACGTCTAAACAACCTGCAATATTACTTTCACACCGTCGTATAAAGAAAAAATGTGCTTTTGAATTCAATTTGTTTGAAAGCTGTATCTCATTTTGTTTCTGAGTTATTAATTTTTTTTGTAGTTTTTGTCATTGTGGCCACAGAAGTATCCATGCCTGCTGAAAGTAAACGGAAAATATAGATTACTATATGGATTAATCAGAAAACGAGTAAAATGCCGGATTCAACAAATAAAAAGATTCAGATACGTTTCTGATTTCCTACCCTTACCGAGGACAGTAACCATTTTCCAAATGGTTAAAAAACTAACCAAATGTGACCATAAAAAACCATAGTAAACCATAAAAAAAAAATCTTTCAAAGTTTACATTTCTGCCATTCTTAACTTAGAACTAAAACTAGGCCAATTTGGCAGAACGCAGAGTCGAGGGACCGTTTATTACTACTTAATTAACTATCTTAATCCAGCCAACTTTCTCAAAAACCCAATTCACATAAAAAATGTAGCAATGTACTATGATATTGGTTTTTGATGTATTATTGTAAGAAAATGCATATTACAGCTTGATTGGAAGCATTCAGAAATGTATGTAATTTTCAGGAATTTCTGTTAACATAAACGTTGCTTACGTATTATTCGGACCAGGTGGATAGACCACCAAAACCGGCAGAGAATAACCAGTTTTGCTTATGGCACTGCCAATCGCCATTGATATTCAAAAGGCATTTATATTCATAAAATCTTTAAGAATGATAAATAATATAAAAGCAAACTAAACTAATCCAAAACAGTAATTTAGTCTTCATTTATTAAACACGTTACATCAAATTGACGGCTTTTAGCAATAAATGATATTAATAACGTTCATTTTATTTCAAGTGGTTTGTTATGCCCATCAGAATGAATATAATGTAAATAATATGCAATATTAATATAGTGCATCAGTGAATACAATGCCATATTACATCTACAGTGGCGGTCAAAAGTTTCCGGCCAGTTAGTTTTTTTGATTTGTTTGACAGAACGTTTTAGCGAAGAAGAAGTTCAATTGCTCCAAAAGTTAGGAATAAGCAAATTACCTCTGACCACGTGATCATTTTGATTGGTTACTTAAGATACTTGATGCAAAGGGGAGGAATTCAAAATTCGCGCGTGCAAAAGTTTCCGGCCATTCGTCATTCATTAGTTTTTGATATCGCTAAAGCGTTTTTTTGGCCATGTTTGTTATTAATCAAGGTGAATAAGGTATTTGGAATTCAAAAATGAAAATTTAACAATTTATTGCTCTTAAATGAGTGATTTGTTTATCGCTAAAAGGACAATCCTCTCGTGAGATTGCGGCAAAGTTGTCGATCGGAAAATTTGCTGTAAACGATATTTTAAAAATATATAAAGATGGTCATGGCCTTCGGAACTTGTCACGGTCCAGGGGACCCCGGAAAACGACTATTCTTGTGGACAGGATTATCAGAAGTAAAGCAGTTGATGACCCGCGTAAAAATGCAGCTGCAATTCCACGCCATTTATGGTGTTAAAAGCGATTTATAGTGTTATGGTTATTGCTGAAACAAGTCTATCTGCAGTGTCAAGACGCTTCTGTGACGTAGAACTTTATGGAACATTCGGTGTTAAAAAACCTTTCTTAAGTAAAAAAATTCAGAGGGCCCGACTGGCGTTTGCCAAGGAATAACAAGACTGGACAAGTGAAAACTGGGAAAAAAAGTACTATTTTCAGATGAATGGACGTTCAATCGTTTTGTGAGTGATAAAAAACATTACAACCGACGGCCTAAAAACAAAAGATAAGGTGCGAGATATATTATTCCCACAATGAAGCACGGCGGAGGACACGTTGTACGGTGGGGAGAATTTTCTGGAAAATGTGCCTGTTCGTTATTTAAAATCCGCGGCAAGAGGAATGGTGCGATGCATAAGGATATTTCGCAAGATCCTTTGCTGCCTTATTGGAGGAAAAGTTGTGGTCGCAATTATTTGTTTCATCATGATAACGACCAAAACATACATCCAAGCTCGTCAAGCAGTGGCTTTCGCACAAAAAAACTTCGCTTTTGAAATGGACAGCCCAATCATTCTATCTGAATATAATAAAAAATCTTTGAAACTAACTTGAAAACGTGTGTGGAATTATAAATATTCCGATTTAGCAGCATTTTCACAAAAGTTGCAAGGACCGTGGACAAAACTTAACATTGATGATCTACAACTGTTCATTGAATCGATGCCACGTTGCTGCACCGCAGTACTTATTGCTAAATGTATGAATACAAAATACTAATTGCAAATGTTATTGATCACTGTTATTTTCTTTTATAACACCATTTTTTTCAAACTTGCCAAAGTGGCCGGAAACTTTTGAGAACATGCATTTTCTTTTGCAATTAGTTTTGTCAATTAAATTTATTAATATTTAATTTTTATTCCATAAATAAGTTCTTAACTGTTATGTCAATAAAGTGTATAAGTATTACTTTGAGATTCCTCTTCATATGGGTATACTTAGAAATTAACCAAAAAAATTATGCTGGCCGGAAACTTTTGACCGCCACTGTATATGCTGTATCATATTATATGGTTATAAGTATATAAATACCTCTGCCCCTTTTTTAATACGGCAATCATGCACTCACAATGAAGGCAGCAAAATAAATAAATAACTAAGAGTTATTATAATTATTATTTTCGGCACCATTGTTGGTCCATTCTGGCCAGGATAATATGTAAGTACCATATAACATGTGAGCTAATTTAATAATTTAACAGTCCAGAAACAGCACAAAATCTATTTAAATTTTTATTCTGCATTACTACCATTCTTGATTGATAATTCATTGTTTGATGACCTAATTAAGGAAGCATCTAAAAAAAATTACTGTACTAACTGAAAGATATCTGTATTATATAGTTCTGCATTAAGGAAGGAAAAAAAGGAAAGAAAGAAAAAAAAAAACGAAAAAAAAAATAAAAACAGAACCCACAGCAAACAAGAATCTATTAGTGCATGAATTTGGCCTATGAACACTGTCGATCATAAATGTACATTGGCCTCCAAAAGTTAAGGTACAGGGACTGGATGCTTTCGATTGCACGCGTTTTGTCGAATATCTACAAAAATTATTGGCGAACTGTTCTTGAACTTCTGGGATGAAAAAACATGTTTGATTTCATATTTCTTGGTGAGAATTTACTTGGACCGACAATTAGGGGGCTAATAATAAATTTAATAAAAAAGCTAGAAAACAGGAATTCTGCATTTTCAGAATTTAGTGTCTCCCACGATGAAAAAAAAATATATGTATAGATAAATAGTACAAAACATATTTCAATTTTAAGACTTAAAGCACACACTTTTATTTTATCTAAAATTATGTTATTCGCATCCGCTTAAGAATTCCACATTTACGATCAACTCTTAAAAATATACAGTAAAGCATGCATAAGGATGTCGCTATCGCAAAATAATACACAAATACAGCAAAAAGATGGTGTCATTAAACAAACTCGACCAAAAAAAAAAAAAAAAAAAAAAAAAAAAAAAAAAAAAAAAAAAACGGCTATCTAATGATTCATAGACATTCATTTGTTTGTAACATTAATATATATGATTTCAGTCGTGACGTCAGTCATGACATTTTGGTTCGAAACAAACGGTTGCTATGTTGTATCTTCTATTTTGTTTGTGTGTTGCAGCTATATCTAATATCTATATATGACATCTGATTTTTTTTACTATTTGATATGTACTGGTAACATTTTCCACAATTTATATTTAAAAAGAAATGACGCATAGCAACCGTTTGTTTAGAGTCAGTTTACGACCAAAACGTCATGACTGAGGTCACACTGAAAGCGTCTACATATACTTAATATTAAATATAATTTATAATAGCTCCATGTTTTGACGAAATTATTCGTTTATATTTTTTCCAAAATATCACGTATTTTAGTTACATTTTCTTTCGGTTGTTATGAAAAATTGGCAAAAAAAGATATAATTGCTATTTTTCAACTATTTTCCTTTTACTCTCTATATAAACGGAGTACTTGAGTTACCAAAATTAAACAAATGGTGCTAAAAACTACAAAAAAAAATGTAATATTTCAAAAATAAATGGAGATACAGTTTTCAAACAAATTGTATTTAAAAGTACTTTTTTTTCCAATACGACGGTATAAAAATTTAAAATGTGCGATGCTTAGAAATTAAAAAAAAAATTGCTGTAGAGCATTTAATAGCACAATGATACATCTGCTTTATTTATTGCTGCCTTCTGTAAGCTAACGTTATTTTTTCGAGACAAAAGAAGCTGGGAGAAAGAAATAGCATACCGTCCCGGGGGCTAATAAAATAATATTTGCGATCAGCTATGCAACGGAAAATGCTGGAAATGGTTTGTCACTGCGTTAAATGACTATTTTGGTCCTGTTCAACGTTTATGTGCATTTGTGTAAGCATAGCACTCATATTCGTGAAGATGTTATTGTGTGTGTGAAAAATTCAAAAGTTTTTTTGCTTATAGCATACAGAGTTTTCAACCAAATTTAACACAACTTTCCGAAAACTTGCCAAGGAATAGTAGCAACAATATACTTCAATTAAAACATGAATATTTTGAATATTTGATGAGATATGAGCATTTTTATGAGATATTTTTTAACTGCGCATGCGCGGAAGATTTCAAAATTTTTATTTCATAATTTGGAAGTCAGTATTTTGGAGCAACTTCTATGAAACGTCCAGTCAAATGTTGTGAAAACTTAGATAGAACATAGTGATATAGATAGATATAGTTGAAAAGTTGTGGAAAATTCCTTATAATAAAGCTATTTTTAGGAAGCAAATCACTATATCGACCCTATCTTTGTGAATTTTCCGGATATTTGACTGGACTTTTTATATAAGTTTCCCCATAATACTGACTACCAAATTATGAAATAAAAATTTTGAAATGTTCCGCGCATGCGCAGTTAAACATTATCTCATAAAAATGCCCATATCTCATTAAATATTCAATATATTCATGTTTTAATTCAAGTATACTGTTCCTACTATTATTTGACAAGAGTTCGGAAAGTTGTGTTAAATTTGGTTTAAAACTCTGTGTGCTATAAGCAAAAAACTATTTTTCACAGACACAATAATATCTTCACGAATATGAGTGCTATGCTTACACAAATGCACACAAACGTTGAACAGGATCCAAATAGTCATTTAACGCAGTGACAAACCATTTCCAGCATTTTCTGTTGCATAGCTGATCGCAAATATTATTTTATTATTAAATTTATTATTAGTCTCCTAATTGTCGGCCTGACTAAATCTTCACCAAGAAATATGAAATCAAACATGATCTTTTCATCCCGAAGTTCAAGAACAATTCGCCAATATTTTTTGTAGATATTCGACAAAATGTGCGCAATCAAAAGCATCCAGCCCGTGTACCTTAACTTTTGGAGGCCAGTATATGTTATGTGTCCATTAAGGAAAAAAAAAACATTTCTCATTTTTTTTTAATTTTTTTTTAAATCAGCATAACCAAATATGTAGAATATAAAAAAATCTTTCAAAATTTACATTGCTGACCTTCTTACTTAGTGTTGACTCTAGGCCAATTTGTCAGGACGTAGAGCCAGGCAACCGTTTGTAGCTACTTTACGTGCCCGATGGGCATTTTAAAATATTTAACATGCCCGGTGGACCATACTGTCATTTTTATGCACCATTTCGATTTCCTTTTTTGTTTGCAGAAGAAAAAATAAATAAAATACGTCAATTAATCACGGAAAATAAATTGTAAATTTCGTCATTCGGTTGTGGAGAAATATAGAAATTTCTCGATTGCTCGTGTGAAAAGAAATAACACAATTCGTCAGTCGGTTCCAGGAAATTCGTGAAATTCTTCAGCTCAAAAAATTCGCAAAATTTGTCCATCTATCGCCTGAAAAATTACAAACTTGTCAATCAGTTGCGACGGGATTATCAACCGTTGGTTGTGAGGGAAAAATTATGAAATTTGATGATTGGTCGCATAAAAATAACCCACAAAAGTTGCCAATCGGTAGAAGGGAAGTATTGCAAAATCCATCTATTGCGGGAAGAAACTCGCAACATTCTTCTTCCATTCGTCAGAAAAAAATCGTGAAGATTTTCAGTTGATGAACGGAAACCCCCGCAAAATCCTTTAATCGGTTGCTTTAAAATATTGTGATTCGTCTGTAAACTGTCGGAAAATTGCTGGAAATTCTTCAAACGGTCGCTACAAAAAATCGGAAAATTCGTCGATTGTTCGTTCTCATTGATTGGCAAAACTTGTCATTTCATCTTGGGACTGACTGGCAAAATTCACAATTTTTTTCTACCATCATTTAAAGAAATTCACAAATTAATTTTGCAAAATTGCGAAAAGACTAAACAAAACAAAACAAAACAAAACAAAAAAATCACTGATATTCTCAAGTTGAAAAATAGCAAAGAATCACATGCATGTGGAAGAATTTAAGGAAGGAACACACGGCGTTTTTTGCGGGAGTTTCCTATTTGTGCACGATTCGCGCAATCCAGCATGTATTGGAAATCTTGCCCCTCAATGAACCCCACCCTCCCCCCACAGACACACACTCACAAAAAGACGGCTCGACCTACATGCGGAAGTAGTTTTCGAAATTAAGTACTAATTTCACCAACAAAAACTAAATCAAGATTAAAGAAATACCCAGTTTAACAATTTTATCTGGCCGCTTTTGACGAGTTTTAATTTCATTTCTGTAAGAGCTGGTTTTATCAGAATCGTTTTAATACGATAATTTTTTCTTCAACACCGATTTTTGTTTAATTTGTTTTTGCTGAAAGAGTTGATCCTATCAAAAGCTTGTCAATATAAAAGTTGTTATGTTAAGAAGATTTATAATAAATTTAAGACGATTTGATATCTTGTGAATTGAAGAAGTTATGAAATTTGTTATTCTTTACCCCCCCCCCCCCTTTATCGATCGTTTTTATTATTATTATTATTATTATTATTATTATTATTATTATTATTATTGCGATAAAAGTTGATTCTACAAAAACTTCTCAATATAAAAGATTAAGAAGATTTATAATGAATTAGAAGATATTAAAACGATTTATAATAAGTTTAAGGTATCTTGATATCTTGAGAACTGACACAGTTATGAATTGTTTTCTCCCTAAAACCCAATTTTTTCCCCCTTGAGCCCTTTTTTAGGTGCGTTCCTAATTATATAAATACGTAGCACCTACAGTCGTCGTCTGGTACGTCCGTTTGTCTGTCTGTCTGCCCGCATATAACAACGCAAAAACTATCCAACCGAATGGTTTGATATTTTAAATATATAATTGTTGCCGAATTTTATGGAGTCATTTCAAATTTTATGAAAATCGGATGTATAATTCAATTACAGGGACTGCCAAAAGTATTCCTTTATATTACGGCTAATGAGCAAAATTGTTTTAAGAGCATTTTAATGATATTACGCCATTTTGAACATAATGAACTTGATATGCATTTATGAAATGCACTAAAATATATGTTCTGTAGAATATTTGGTGCAAAGGATATTTATTATTAATTTACAGCACCACAGAAATGAGTTCCGTTACATAATGGCATAACAAAAACATTGTTTGCGGCATATTTTAATTAAGTTAAACTATTTCACATATAATGAAATTGATGTACGTTGCTGAGGTTTTCTACAAAGCTACTTCCGGTATAATAGAAAGTATATAATATTTATAGGGACGCACAAAATATTTCGGATACTATGCTGTATCCGAAATACTGTATATTAGGGATGATTTCTGGAAGAGCATTTTTAGTTGTGCTATGAAATTTTAAGTTTAACTAAGTTTTTACATAGTACATTGTGTGTAAGAATGCTGTCGGTCATATACAGGAATACAAAAAAGAATTCCTAAGGGTTACTGAGTTGGAACAAAAATATCTTAAAGTTGATTTTTAAATGAGTTATGCATTTTTACGTTGAATTACATCTTGTATACTAATATATGGTTGTCGAATGTAGATAAAATGATATACAGGGCAACGCAAAGGAGTGATACATGGCTGGATATGGATGATTATTTTCGGAAGTATAATTTCACTAGTTTTTAGCGTGTTTTAGTCTTAATTAAATTTTAGTTAAAAAGTGCCATGTACATAAATATAATAAGTAAAATACACGGCTGTACAAAACTATTTAAGTATGCTTCCGTCTATTGGTATAAATTTCTGAAAGTCAAATTTTAACCTATTATGTGGTTATAACACTTTTCAACATAGTTGAAAGCGGATTCTTATCGGAAGTACCGCTTTACTGCGTTTATCCACCCGCAACTAGAAAATATAGTTCTTTTTTTACTCTCTCTCATTCGTCAAAAGTAGATGCCGCATCGCTGTAAAAATCCGTTTACCAGTACTATTTATTGGCCGACATGTGTTTCAGAACCAGATTTTGTGTGTGTGTGTGTGTGTTTTTAATTTTTAACCTTATAGTACGTAAACAGAAATAATGTACCCTTAATGGCTAGAATAACTCGTTTGCCTCTATTTCATTATGTAACTTTTAACGGATTAGTAAGGAATAGTTGAGAATCAATGAAAAGTTCTAGGTAGTGATAGTGCAGCAGTTCTTAATTGCGGAAAAGTCTTCTGCTTTTGCGATGTGCCAATTTCTTTCCTACATATATATTGACTCCGAGTTCATTTATGGAAAATCCTTTTTGATTATTGGAAACATTATCATATTTCAACGTATGCGACTGCACTTTGCTTAAAATTCTATTTATGAACATCCATTCACTAACTATGTTTTAGTGATTGATTGGAGACTGGCTTCCGTATCCGAATATGAAAGTATTTGACATGCTTGTCCATAATATGATTAATTCTGTATGAAATGAGTATACTTTATAGAACAGGGTTGGAAAAGTGTGAACAAGAAATCGTGCTACAACACAGTGTACTGATGAAATGTAACAGAAATGCTACATCTATATTAATTATTTTTTAATCAATAACACTCAAAATATTTTTAAGTATTAATCGTGCAATTTAAGAATAAATGTTATGAATACGCTTTCTGAGAATTAAGGTGGAAAGTGAGTTTTTACGGTGAAAAGTAAAGGGTTTTTTTTTCTTGCATTATTTTGTTTTTAACCTTCAAAGAATGTTGAAGTAAATTTATTTACCAACTCTCCGTCTAACTTTTTAAGTATAATTAGAAATATTTGTATTTTTCATATTAATACCTTTTTTATAAAATAAACAACAACAACAACTAAATTTTTAACTTTTTTTGAAAATCCCCACTTTTTGTGTAAATTTCATAAAATCTAATTTCTATCGATTGCGCTTTAATTCGAATTCTTATATTACATTTCATTTTTTAATTACAGAAAGCTCCATCTTCTCCCCATTTTGAATTGTACAGCTTCCCTTCTTTTCTGTGTTGAAATGAATAACTGCATTTCTGATAGTCAATACATTTTTAATATAAAAATATTTTACTTTAAATACTTTCTTTATTGAACACTATTTTTCTCTTTTTAATTCAATTTCCCTGAAAATGTTTATATATAGAGAGAATGTAATAAAACTTATAAATTCATAAATTTATAAGTTTAAAATTATTTGTCATTTTCAATTTTATTGCGTTTCTTAGTATTAATAATTTCAATTTCAATTGAAAAACTCTGAGAAACACAATCTTTCTCTCTGCAACATCACAAAGTTATTTTGTATAATAAATTAGAGAAAAATGAAGACTTCATCTTTTAGGATAATCGGAGAAAAAGGCGTTTCACTAAAACAAGCATTAGAAAATGAAATTTTAGATATAAAATTTCTTCTGACGTAGGAATAAATCAGACTTAATTTATAATACTTGTTTTTATGTATAAAACAGTGTTTTCAATCATATTTCATAAACATTTTTTTTTAATTTCCACACTTAGTTATAAAAGTGAAGTATGTTTAAAGAATATCTAGGAATTACTACTAAAAGTATACTTTTTTTCCCCTTGCTGCTACTTATTAGGCTAAGGATATTTTCAAAACATGTCACAGATTGTTTTCACTATCACTGTAAAAAAAAATCTGTGAAGTTACTAAAGTTTTTCTAGGAAACTGGGATTCCTAGAACTTTTCATGTAACGGCAAAAACAAAATTCCATGTAACAGACACACTTTTACGACGAAAATCAAAAAATCTGTAAGGTTACTAAGAATTTTTTTGGAAACTGGGATTCCGAGAACTTTTCATGTAACTGCATCCAGGGTTACAAATAAAAGTTTAGTAAGATTACTGAAATTTTAGCAGATTCATTTGTAAAGTTACAGATTTTTGTAGCTTTACAAAAACTAGTTTTGTAGATTTACAGCTTTTTTCGTACAGTTACAGTTGAAAGTTTAGTAAGCATGTAACTTTACATCTGTAGACCTACAGATTTTTTTTTACAGTGTACTAGGAAATTAAATTGAATTGCCATCTTAAATAAAAATTAGTCACAAAACAAAATTTTAAATAAATCTATTAATACTTAATATGCTTAAAAAAAAATCCGAGTAAAACGGAAAGTGTGCTAGCAACAAAGTTACCACCTATTCTACGTTTTTCATAAAACTCCCTTTTTCGTATTTTTCAGTTTTCAAGATAGAATTTTTTTCCTTTTGAAAATAAGTATGAGTAATACCGCGGTATAAAAATTCATTTATGTATATTAATTATATATATACTGATATTTTTTTATACGGAATACGTATTCGCATAAGTATACACATTGTCACACCCATTTTTTATACCCTTGCCTTCTTCAGGATATGAACCTCTATAGACGCCATTAAAGGAGGAATGTTTCGTTTCCTACAACACCTAGCAACATCTGGATTTTTTTATGAGTTGCTTCACTATTAAATTATGTAAAAAAGTCGTTGTTATCTTTCGCGCATGCGCAGATAAAAATTATCCCATACAACTGCTCATATTTCATGAAATATTTACTATAGATTCCAATTGCTCTATATTGTTTCTACTACACTTTGCTAATTTTTTTGAAACTGGCGTTAAATTTGGTTGAAAACCTTGCATGTATAAGCTAAAAACATGCAAGAATTTTTTTTTAACTTAAAAATAATCGCTATATCTCCATGAATATCCGTGTTATTTTTACGAAAATCGGTAAACATGTTGTACTGTATCACCAAATTTGTATTCTGCAGCCATAGATCATTTCATGAATTTTAATTTACAGGGTGATCCCAAATGTTTTTATTTTCCTTTGATTTTTTGTTGCCCCCCACCCCTCCTAATTGTCCTTCTTATCAAATCGAAGTTGATAAATATGAGGTCAAACATATTTTTTATAATCCTGAAGTTGCAGAAGAACTATATAGAGTATATTTTTAAATATTCGACAAAATTTCTAAAATTGAAGGTGTCCGGTGTTTAAAGGCTATATAGTGTATATTGATCTCTATATATATGTGTGTATGAGGACGTGAGTTTGAAAACTCGCCTTACCCAAAATTTAAAAATCATAGTTTCTCTATGAATCTATTCTATTAGTGAACCTTCATAAAAAAACCATAATCTGCAAAAAAACAAGTTTTATCCTGAATTTTTTCCATTGTAAAATATAGATTTGCAATGGGGTCATTCCATACAAAATGAGCAAATCAGCAGTGGCAGACATGTCACATATTTTAATAAAAATCAGTATATAAGTAGATAATATCTATTTATGAGTAAATGTAAAATAATAGATTTCAGGATTGTTTATTCAAGTATTAAAATTTACATTAAAAGTGAATGCAAAATCGAGGTTTTGTCTAAATGCTTAAAATTTCAATTTTAATTATTAGCCTTAGGAATGGCAAGACTATATTAAAAATTATTTATAATTAGGAATGAATAATAAGTAACAGATTGGCGTAAGTTATTACCGTATATACTCGCGTATAGGTCGGCTCGCGTATAAGTCGACCCCCTAACTTTCGAATGCAAATTCTGCAAAAAATCAAAAACCCGCGTATAAGTCGACGCACTAACTTTTTACTTCAATTTTGCGCAAAATCAAACCAAATATTTCAATTGCCTATGCAAAAAAGAAGTAAGTAAATAAAAATAAATCATTGAACATTTTTTAAGGATAAATTAGTATTATTTGTATATTTTCTGTAATATTTTATTGTCCATACTCATAAAAAGTCAGAATTTTGCAGTATTCGAAGTTTTATATTTTATTTTCTAATTGACTTGCGTATAAGTCGACCCCCCAAATTTGCTTGCCAAAAATTGCCTCGACTTATACGCGGGTATATACGGTTATTGTATTTTTATTCCGTAATAAGTTAAAAATTATTTTTGAAAAATTTTGAGGAAAAAATGCAATATTTTAATGCTACTTTACACATGAAGGACAGCTCTGATAAGTTTGAAATTACTTGACCTTACCCGGAAGGCATGGTGACGTCACAGCGGCGTCGCTGAGAAGTCACACTGTGACTTTGTGACCGTCGATGTGACGTCACGTGACGTCGATGTGAAGTCATGGTGACTACAATGTGAAGTCGTTATGGCCGTTTTAGAGCTCGTTTGTGACGTCCCATTGTGACCACTTTGTGAAGTCACGATGTGACAAATTTGTGAAAAATGTGTCCTTTGTGACTATTTTGGCTATAACTCTGCGACGAATTTGTGACGAAAGCGACATTGCTTTGAAGTCGCATTGTGACCAATTTGTGAAATATGTGCCATTTGTGACGAAATTGTCATTAACACTGGATGATTCGGTTTCGATTTAACTTCTTTTGAAGATTTTCTAACAATTTGAAAGAACAGGATCGTTTGAAATTATTATTACCGCACGCGATCTTTCTGTTAGAATTGGTTTGGAATCCTAAAATCGTATACTCACAATTTATGAATAAATACTGTATAACATGTATAAATGGTCATATACAATATACAGACTTTCTTCTAAATTAAAGTTAGAAATTTAATTTCCCTCACTTGCCTTACAACTGTAAAATATTGTATTGTTTTCAATATTTGATGAATGTTGGCTTTGAAAAATATTTATGCATTCCCCTCTCACACACATGCTAAAAACACCACAGCTTTAATTGTATTTATAACATACACACAGTGACTATTTTCTGTTGCTGCGGTGGGCAAGGCGATAAGTAAAAAAAAAAAAAAAAAGGTTTTTGTTTCTCTCATTTTGTAGAAGATTATTGCAAACTTTTTTGCCATTAAGTATTTTTGCACTCTTTTTAAAAGCTTTTACTCACGTTAACACCCAAAGTTATCAGCACATATGTAAAACTGTACAGCTTGCCAATATTTCTGACCAATAACGCTGATGTTCAAGCAAAATTATCTTTTATTGTAATTTTTTTAGTTGAGTGAAAATGTGTCCAGGTCAGGATTCGAACTAGGGCCCAATGGCGTAAGCTGCCAATGTTCTATCAACTGTCAACTGAGCTATTCTGGATAAATCTAACGCACACAATTCACCCAGTGAATATGAATATGTAATTATTATTATTACACAACCTTATATAATAATACTTTAATTATTTTACATACTATCCTTATGAATAACACATACTACTCATATAAGTACATAATAATAGTTCTCTGGATGAAATTTGTCCGGAATTGCTCAGTTAGCAGAGCATTGGCAGCATACGTCAAAGGTCTCTGGTTGGAATCCTGACTTGAACATTTTTCACTCAGTTAGAGATATTAAATCTTTGTTGATTAATTTACCAATTAGAATCATCCTGTTAAAGTTAATATAGAAATATCTTTTGATAAAACTACGTGTATTATTTGCGCAATATTTCCAACATACAGATTTTAGTTGAAAATCTTGAGTATAACTGAAGACGATGCAACTACTTCTGCCATTACGCTTTGGTACTTCCTTATTATAGTGGTCTGTGCATGTACGATTACACCAAGGTTTCAGTTGCAATTTAGCCAAAGTCGTAGTTTATCTTATATACGTATATATATATATATATATATTATGTGTAGGTCTTATATATGTTTTATATGTCATATAAGGTAGATGAGTAATGGACACCCTTAAGGAATTTCTTTAAAACTATAGTTAATACCTATAATTTTTACATTCCAGTTTTTCTAGTATTATATTAATATATCAATAATATTTAACTATTCTCATAGTCTCATTTCCCAATATTAATCAAAATTTTATTGTAAATAACAGAAATATATCAAAATGCCCACAATTCCAGTCATGGACACTCCAGAAAATATAGTACATATAATTGTTTTTATGACTGTATTTAGAATGAGAATTTATCGAAAGCATACTAACTAATGAAACAAAATAGTATATTTTCAAATAAATTTAACAATTAAGTTATCATTAATTAATAAAATATATGTGATAATTATTCACTGTTTAAATCAATTATTGTGATTATTACAAAATCAATATTTTTATTATTTTAGATAGATGGTTTAAAATAATAAATGACAGGGAATTACAGTTGTCAAATTTTAGAGACAGTGGTGGATTTAGAAAGGTAATTCAAAAAAAATCTGAAAAAAAAAGTTTTGGAATATTAGTGCATAAATTCGTATATTTACCACTATTTTTAACAGTGAAACACCCCGAAACTACTTGATATATTACTTGCAGTAATTAATATTACATATATGAAAGAAATAATACTGCAGGTTGAATGTTTTAAATATTAAATAAAATAATTTCAAAATAAAAGTTCAGAACTGATGTTTGAGGCCACTGATCCGCAGATTTACTAGTTTCATTTACTACTATAAGTATAAATTTAATTACTAATATGGGATTTTTATTTTATTTATGTATTTATTTATTTATTTATTTTTTTGGTCAGAGAAGAATGAAAAACCTTTAAGACAGGAAATAATAAGTATATTTTTAACAACTTCTGTAACTTTTTTTTTAATGGGTAGAAATTGAGCACTTCTTTCCCCTATGTCTTTAAACAATATTCTCTGATTCCTAATTTGTTTTATTTATTACCAGATTATAAAATATTTTTTAGCAAAGTTATATAAAATTTGTGTTATTACATTCTCTTAAGTGCAATATAAATTATTAAATTTGATTACATAGGTTTTCAGTTTTGTCAAAACATTTTTATCTACTATGAACATTACTTAAATTGCATTTATAGCAATGTCCACATGGGATGTCCATACTGTACATTCAGTAATTAAACGTTTCAAAGTTTTCTATTACTACCAAAACAAAAACATAGAAGTTTTGTAAGAAAATAAAGAATATATAAAATTATTAAGTGAATTAAGCTTTTAACAGGTTCATTCACTCAAGATTCAAGACTTGAAGATTTTCACTGAAAAACAGTAGAACTTCGAAACATTATTTTCTGCTTCCTGATTGCTTTGATTAATAGTATATCATCAATAACCCAGTTTATAAAACATGCAAGAGGGAGTTATGAAAAAAATAATAAAAGCTAAATTTTTATTGGTTATTTTTTTAGAAACCAAAAACATTCAAGGGTGTCAATTACGTTTGAAGACTTTCGGAATTCGTAGTCCACTTGCGCATATTGAAATTAGCCTCTTTCAAAATGGTCTTAACCTCAGCATATACCTTCAAACCTTGTGATTCTTCATTTACACCAGCGAGTAAATCATCAACGTACAGACAATCATTAAGCAGATCAAACGTATCTGGAAATGTGGATTTGTATTTCTTGATATGATGGTTTATAGTTGCAGATAACAGAAATGAACTAGGCTTCGCTCCGAATAAAACTCTGGTCATTCGTAATGTTTTCAACTTCAAATTTGACCCTGGATTAGGAGAATTTTCAATCCATAAAAATCTAACAGCATCTCTATCTGCAGGATCTAAACTAATTTGCAAATATGCCTGTTCAATAGCGCCGGTGATTGCAATTTTGTGTAATCGAAATCGAAGTAAAACATCGAGTATATCTGGATTTAAATTTGGACCCGCATGTAAACAGTAATTCAACGAAATAGATTCGGAAGAATGAGAGGACGCATCGAAAACGACTCTTAAGTTTGGTAGTTGCTTTGTCTTCACGTATAACTTCTTGGTGAGGCATATAGTAAGATACTGAGTTTGGCTCCGAATTAACAACTTCTGCCATTCCTTTCTCTAAATAATTATCTATAACATTGGCATATTTTTCATAAAATTCTGGACATTTCTCAAATTTCTTATTTAAACTATATAGTCTTTTTCTCGCTAACTCATAATTATCCGTTAATTCAACAACTCTTTCATTCCAGGGCAACTGCACTTGATACTTATTATTCTTAAATTCAACAGTTTTATTATAATTTTCCAAAACTGCATTCTCTATATCAGATTGTTCCTTTTCTGGTTTTATACCCATAGTTTCTAACTCCCAGAAAGCCTTTAAAGTATTATTTACATCGGTATTCCTATCCAACTCAACATGCTCCGAAATAGTTTTCATAACACTAATGGAAGTTTGTAAAATATTAGCATCTTTAGATGCAGTAGAACCATTAACAGTCCATCCTAAAATTGTTTCAGAAAGTACAAGATCATCTGAAAGTCTACGAAGCTTCCCTGTAACCATTTTCCAATAATAATCACTTCCTATCAAAATAGATAATCGAAAATATTTTGAATCTCCATAGGTTCTATCAGCTAATTGCAATTTATTTCTATATACAAAATCTCTTATTCTCTTCTCGGGTACGGCAAGTAAAGCTTCACTAATTTCAGGTGTCTCTAACACTTCAATTGTAATACTTTTATTCAGCATTTCGGGATTTTTCAAAAGTATTCTGTATCGCTTACGTTTCTGATTTATAGCGGCTTTACAGCCAAAAGCATGGATTGTAACATCTTCTTCTCCCACTACTCTTAAACCTAATTTTTCTGCAACGCTACTCAGTATAAATGATCTTTGCGCCCCTAAGTCATATAATAGACGTAATTTCGATTTATGTTCTTTTCCGATAGCTAATGCAGTAGCGGTTTGCAAATAAATATCTCGTGTTACGTTCCCATTTTGAATTGATGAAACTAATGTATCTGTTATTTCCCCTTTATTCTCGCTTTCTTCACAAATCACTGAATTATGCCTCCGAAAACAAAATTTACATCTATTTTTAGACTTACAATTTTTAACTAGGTGAAATCGCTTCAAACATAGAAAACATCTTGCTTGACTCTTTATAGCATTTTTCTTCTCTTCTATTGTTTTAGAACAAGTTTCTATATCATGACTTTCTGAACAGAATAGGCATTTATTTTCAACATCGTATTCAAAGTAGCCGACGTAGGCATTTTGTGCTTAAATGATTTACTATTAACAAAATCCCTATCTGAAAATTCTTTTTTTACAACTACTTTGTTCCCAAATCTTGTATCGTCATCTGATTCTTTCTTGCCAAACGAAAATGTGCGATTTCTTGTTTCGATTTCCGCTCTCAAATAATCTAATAGCTTCGAAACATTCCACGATTCTGCTTCATCTTTATTTTCTATGTTATAATTCAACATTAAACTATTCGGTATTAACTTTGTTATTATGGGAAATAATAAACTTCCATAACTTTCTAACACGATTCCTAATGATTTCAATCTGCGTATATGTATTTCGCAAGTATCATACAAATTACGCAATTCTTTCAAATTAGAAGAATTACGGACAGGCGGCAAATTTAATAACTTATTAATGTGAGACCTGATTAACATTTCTTTTTTTCCGTAGCGACTCTCTAAAATATTTACAGCCATATCATAATTTTCTTCAGAAACTAATAATCCTTGAATGGCAGTTTGCTCCTCTGATTTTAGGAGACTTTTCAAATATGTAAGTTTATCTATTTTACTTATTTCAACATTGTCATGGATAGCTGATTTAAACTGACTGTAAAATTCTTGCCAGTTCTCTAAATTACCATCGAATTTCTCAATATTCAACTTAGGCAGGTTAACGCGAATCCCATGTTTGGCCATAAAAGGCAAATTGGCGTTCATATCACTAGGGGCGACCGCCGAATTTGAAGCGACATTACTTTCTTCTTTCTGCAAATCCTTCATTTTACGATTTAATTTAGTTTTAACGGAAATAAACTTTTCCATATACTCTTGGTTGGCTTCAAAATCTGACTCTAAACTTTTCAAATCTTTTATTTCTCCCTCAATATTCTTACATAATTCAAGAAATTGATTTTCTTTATCATTAATTTGTGCAAACGATTCTTCTAACCAAAGCATATCAATTGTACTATCGGATTTTTCAAACATATCATTGATATTATTCATGAGCTTCGTTGCGCTAGATTTAATAACTTTACGTTTCGACTTCAATGCATCTAAATTTTCCATTTTAATATTCTCAAAGGAAATAAATACTTATCAAATAATATTTCAACGAAATAAAAGCGCGACGTATGGGCGCCAAAATATTATATAAAAAATATAAAAGTATCTTATAAATCTGGAACTTTCTCACCTGAGTCGTGAATTCTACGCCTTTATTGTGGCTGATCTCGTTAAGGTATTTACTTCGAAGAATATAAACACTGCTGTACGAAACAAAACATTTAATAAACAAAAACTAACACTAAAAACGGTACATATACTATCTTTAAGCATCTTCAATTTTTAAATTCGTACATCTCGTCTGCAGTAAATTCATGAAACAACAAAAAACATCAAAATTAAATCGTAAACAAAAATGGGTCACTTTAGTTCACACAGCTTGTCTTTTTTACTTCGCACCAAAGAGTTTGGAATTTGAGTCAGAAAATACAACAAAATGTTTATTAATTATGTGAATTATTGATTATATATATTTTTTAATTTACGAAAATGTGATTTCAACCAGATAATTTTAAAAAGGAAAATAAATGCGATTAAAGTGCAATTTAAATTAATGGTTTTAACCATCTGATTAAAATCGTTGACATACTATTTTTTCTTTCAACTATTCAAAATAAACATTAAATTTATTAAATTTTATTGAATAGATAAAAGTTAAATTAATGGCATCAATTACTTTATAACATGTTTTTTATGTGAAATTAACTCAAATCATAATAAAAGAAAGCAGAAAAAATCATTTTTTCTTACCCATTTCTTGTTGACATCGTCTTCTATAATTCCATTATGGTAATCCAAAAAGCGAAAGTTCTTAAAGTCGAAAGTCGAAGAATTATATCCGAATACTAGACACAATGACATTGACCAGCTGAGATTAACCGATCACTGCACATTGTACTTTTTCGGACTGATATTTTATGTAAAATATTTCTTGACCGCGTTCCTGTATAACTTTTGTAGAATTTAAAAAACCAGTGCCAACTACACACATTCATAAAAGAGCTACTGTTTCCAGCTGCTGCCACTATTGAAAAGAATAAATACACTGTTTCCTCTTGTTATCGTCTGCAGAAAACAAAATTCGCCTCAAGATGGTTTTATTTGTTATTGTAGATTTGCAAGTTAAATGCGTAATACATTTATAAAAGTGTGGCTAATTAAAATGTTCTGTTTGATTTCTTTCTTTCTTTTTTTTTTTTGTGTGTGTGTGTGTGTGTGTGTGTGCATTTCATTTTAGCTTTCAATCAATTTGAAATCAATTCAAGTAAAAATGGCTGTCTCTTTTTTGTAAATTATAAAAATTTTATTAGTCATAATTAGAGTATATAAAATAAAACATTATTGAAATTTCTAGTGTATATGAAACCAATTTAATGGACAATAAAGAAAAAGTTTGTATCACATGTAATAAATACCAAATATATTCCTAAAAAAAAATATTATCGGGCAAAGAAAGTTTTTTTCTTTATAATCTTTTATTTTTTTCTGTATTAATTTCTTGTAGAATAAATCAGCGTGGACAATAACTATTTTTTAAAGAAATTTCTGGGGAAAATATTAAAATATGAATAAATATGTCATGTGTTTTGGATATATTTTGTATATTTTATTATATATTCAAAAAATGTTAAATTTGTTAAAAAAAAGTCAGAAACAAATAGCAACATTTATTTTTAAATAGTGACTTAAACTAGTTAAACATTAACAGAAAAGGAGAATATTATAGAAAGTATAAAAGTGAATTTATTTATTATAATAAAGTATACTACAAAATCAATCCGATCCAAGCTCCAAAATGCATTAAGACGGCCTGTTTAAAATATTTCTCTTCATTCTTAAAGCTTTCCTAAATTCATATTTTTGTCACACTGTGAGTTTACAATATGGAGGATTTTTTGCCACATATGTGACGTGACGTATGTTACATGCAGTGACATGACAGTGACGTCACAAATTTTTTTTAAATTGCCGGTTTTACAGTAAATAACATGTTTTGAGGAGCTTTTGTAATTTTTTAAAGTTTCCTAAGAAGTTCACATCTCAGTCACAATGTGACATCACTGAGGGGTGGCATTTTGGTCACAGATGTGACGTGACCACAGTGACTTACAGTGACGTCACAATGACGTCAGTGTGACCATGCATGCTATGAGGGTATAGCTAAAAGTATATATTTTAAATATCGAAACTTTCATTCTTGCCTTTTTAATCCTTAATGAGAAAAAAAAATAAATAGTAAAAAAATGTTGAGGGTAAAATGCAATATTTCTATCTCTTCTTTTTAAGTGAAGGAAAGCTTTTAAATTATTTGATATTATAGATAAAAGTGTAGATTTTGAATATAGAAACTTTTATTCTTGCTTTCAGTTTATTTTTGCTTCTAGAATATTTTTAATTAAGTAGAAAAAATGATTACGGTGAACAAAAAATTACATATTAAACCTAAATCCAGATACAAAAAATAGATGGCAGCACTCATTTTCTTCACCTTGAAATCGTGCAATATTTTAAGAAATTAGCGCGAATTTTCAGAGGAATTGCTCATGGAATGTAACAGATATTACCATTTTGAACCCATTTTTGCTATGTTAGGAATCAAAAGGCAAACTTGAATTTTTTTTTTTTAGAATATCTCGACTTATTGATCTTTATGTCTGTGCAATATTGTTAATGTCGGACTTTTCCTTTATTTATAATTTGATCATACATAAGAGGAAAAATTATGATTTTGTAATTTTTTTTAAAAGTTTCTAAGGTTTTTTTTGAAGATGAAGGAAATAAATGGCAACTTTCAAACTTGGGAAATTTGATCTTTATATGTAATACTACATCAGGCATCAATTTCACAGATGTTTGTGAGTTCTTTGATTTTTATAACGTTTCTAATTTTCTCAAAATTCACATATTTTCAATTTTTACAATCAATTAAAGATTAATCATGATGTTACCAGACTGTTATTACTCAATAAATAGAAAGATATTTTTTCAGAGGTTAGAATATTATAAAGATACAGAACTTCAAACTTGCAACTTTGGACGATAGCACACATGGCATTCTTTATCACAAGTTTTTTAAATGTCCAAAACTTCTAAAATAATGTATTTTTGTGAAGATATTTTGCAGAGCTCTATTTTAATATGAATCGAACCTGTGTATCAAATTTTTTAAAAATCGGTTACTATGTGGCCACGACTTTTTTTTTTTTTTTTTTTTTTCGCCCATTTTACGTGAAATGGCCCAATGATAACCAATGGACGCAGAGCGAGGTTTTTTGCGATTTAAAAAAAATCATTTTATGGATAAGGCAACATTTGAAACTCATGCTCTCATATATTCTATATACATACATATATTATAGTTTAATATATGGTGACACCGCCAGTAGTTGGTCAAATAACGTGATGTTACGGTTTTTTTTTTATATTTACTTACTTTTAAGTTTTAGAAGTTCAGTAACATTATTGCTTCAACCCTTAATATATGTCCTATATAATGAAAAAAACGAAATCCGCTGAAACTAAATAGCAACAAAATTATAAATCAGTAGTTTTTTTAATTGCCATTTTCCCAGGAGTTGATCAAACTAAAGAAATCAATAAAAAATCTAAAAATTAATCTTTAAAATATCATCCTTGGGCTGTGATTAACAATAATTCTCGTAAAAACATTATTTGAAATAAGCAATATGGAAGTGGATTATTTACCGTAAAGTCTCCAACTAATCAAAAAATAAATATTTACACTTTCTGATAAAATAAATCTTAAAATGACTTCTCTTAGAGCAAACAGTTGACAGCAATTTAATGACAAGTGCAGTAACATTCAAACTAAAATATTATGTCTAGTGCCACGTATTAAACTTATTTCCGCAGGAAATAGATCAATATTTCAAAAATTTGATCAACTACTGGAAGGGTATCAACTACTGGCGGCGTCACCTTATCTATAAAGAGTTACTCCTTTCTGTCACAAAACAACTCGTTCTGACTGAAATTCTATTTGAAGAATTTCAGAAGTCAGCATCCATATTAGGTTACACCGCCATTCTGAATCCGTTCCACTTCATTTCAATAAGTAACTTCAAGTAATGTTACAATATAGCTACCTGCTTTCCATGAAAATAGGTGCTACAATATTTGTCAATCGACTCATCACTTCAAAAGGAAACGCCACTCTCTACTTTAGTAGAAAGTAATGTTTAACACTAGAACGCCCGCTACCATTTTCCCCCTAGAACGCCCGCGGGAGTCGCTTCGACTCCTGTCTGTTTCAAAAGAGAAAAAATAACCGAAACGCATAGAAATGAATAGAAGACTAAATAGAATAATATTTATATTTGAATTTAAGATTCATATATATATTTTACAATTGAAAGAACAATATTTATATACGCATTTTTAAGAAATTGGAAAAATATTTTCAAAGGAATTACTCACAGAATCGTTTCGAATTTTCAATCTGAAATACAGTTTTTGCAAGTGTAGTCAGTTTTGGCCAAGCATTTTCCACAAACCATTTTCTTGCATGTTATGCAATCATTGAAAGTCATGTTGCCTTTACATAGTTTTACTTCGCATTTTCTTCTCTTTAGGGATTTTGTTTCAGATGATGTATCAGCGAGTCTTTTTCTTGTTGGTTTATTTTTAGCAGATGTATAATTTTGGCGCAATTCATCTGCTAATAACTGAATAAATGCTTGTCTGCTTATTTTTGTTTCTCCGGTAACTTCTTTATAAATGATCCAGGCATTTATTGCGGCTAAATCTAAGAGATTGTAAAAAGTATGCACAGGCCATCTTCTGAAGGCGCCTTCACTGAATATTTCCTAGCCATTTGATCAATAACGTCAACACCACACTTAATTTCATTATAAAATCTAACAGTTTCTGGGGTTTTCTTTTCGTTGTTTTCAATATCAATGAATGGGTGGAGAGTGCTAAGAATAATAACATTTTTCTTTCTCTTTCCTTGATACACGGTTAGAGTAGTACCGGTTTCTTCGTGTTTTAGAAATTTTGTTTCGTATAATTTATCTTTCGAATCTTTCAAAGTTTTTGGAATTTCTCTCCTAGTTTTTCTCATAGTGCCTACTAAACTAGTACCTTTCTTTTTCAGTTGTTCAGCCAAACGCAGTGACGTGAAATAATTATCAACCGTGACGTTAATGCCTTTGTTTAGAAATGGCTGCATCAATCGCATAACTACATATTCTGATAAAGTTTGATCTAAAGGCCGTTCTTCACATTTGCCTAAATAAGGGAACGCATTCAGTAAGTACTTTGTTTGAAGGTCTACTGCAAGCCGAAACTTTTGTCCGTATTTATCCGGTTTTGAAGGTATGAATTGCGTGAAAGGACAACGCGTTTTGCTTGGAAATAACTGTTCATCTATTGTTATATTTTCACCAGGCTTGAAACAGGCAATACAGTTTTCAGTGAATCTATTCCATACATCAGATATCATTCCAAATTTATCTGTTTTTAAGCGTATAGATCTGATAGATTTCAAATCGAATCTCAAAAAGCGTAAAATTTCATAAAACCTATTTCTTCCCATAGTTTCAGTGCAAAAATTCAAACCCCATGAGTTTGACCACAAAGAATGAATATCAATTCCATTTGCACCACATGCACCTCGGGCATACAAAATTCCAATAAAGGCATACAGCTCGTCTAACGTAACTGTCCAGTTATCGGTTTCAAGAACACGTCTTGCCTCTGTTTCTGTGCATCTTTGTATTTGTTCCAGCATTTTTTTATCTACAAATAACAGCCATGCACTCAAAACGCTTTCAGATTTCACGAATTTCTTAGCATAAATAGTTGGTCCAGTAGTCTGACACATGATATTTTGCTTCGTATATCTTCCAGAAACTTTCTTATTTGCACAAATTTTCCATTGTGTGCCATCTGGAGCGACATGAATTCCATCTCTTTCAGATGCAATAATTAGCGCATCTTCATTTGTATCGGAATCTGATGAAGAATTATTTCCAATACCAATTTCTTGAATTTCGTTTTCATTTTCTGATAACTCACCACCTTCAGATTCATTATCTGAAAGCTCTCGTAATAGAGCAGTTATTTCGTCCGGTGTTAAAATTTTTTTCCGTGACATTATGTTTTATTTCTAATAAAAAGGAAAAACGGAGTTGCTTAGCTATGATGAAACACAAGACTGATAAAAATTGAAACAAAAATTCAATTCGAATGATATAAAGAATTTCGCAAGCAGTACGCAATCATTTCAGCAGGTGCATGGAACTAACCATTTTTCTGAACAAAAGGGGTGTAGAGAAAAGAAGAGCAAAAACATTTACTTTCCAGATAACAGATAAACATATTATGAATCCCAAGGTCATGTTACGCAAAAATAATGAAAGCATTTTACAAATCTTACTTTGGAGTCGATTCGACTCCTTTGGGCGTTCTAGGGGTAATGCCTCATTATCAATTTATTAAATGTGCAAATAATTTATAAATTTCAGAATAAATAGAGATTATAAAGATAATAAAAGTCAAGGAAGCGGGGGGAAAAAATCAAAATTTCTCAGAGATACGGGTGTTTTAGAAGCATTTGGAGTCGAAACGACTCCATCGGGCGTTCTAGTGTTAATGAATCAAGAAATCCGCGTGTGAAAAAACTGATTTGCAAAACATTTTATCATTTTCCGCCTCTCTTTTTAAACTCCGCGGGAAAAACAAGACAGCGGACATTTCGTACGCCCCTCCATTGCGAGCCGTAGAACTCTCTGTGTGGAAATCTAATGCAAGGGAATCATGGGAAAAACTATGACAGCGGTTAATCACAGACTGCCACTTAGTGCTGCCCTCTAGCGGAATCTAAATATATTTGTTACAACGATATAAATCGGCCAAAATTCAAAAACTTCTTTATTAGAATAAAACTCATTATTACAAACTGTATTAAATCTTGTAATTTGATTTATCAATGTATTTATAAATTTTGTTATGTAATTCTGTACTTAAATTATTCATATTTGTTGTGAAAAAATGTAAAACTATTTTTCTTGTCATGTAAAACAAAGTTAATGTTATTATTTTTTTATGAAAAGTGAGAACCAAAAAATTTAAAATTTCCTTAATGATCTTTTTTTAACTATAAATATTTTATAAATTTTATTACATTCGTCGTGCAAATCAAAATTCCAAATTAAAATATCATTAATGTATGTAAAAATATGTAAATGTTGTGTATTATTTTGTATTTGCACCTTCTATTAAAAAAATAAACAAATTGCTGAATACTTGAATTGTTAGTGCAAATACCGTATCCACATAACTGTTTAAAAACAACATTACTGGACGTAATTACTATAAAAACTACAACACCAGAAACTCAAAAATAACTCCCTTTTTATCATCAATTCATCTTTATTATAAAATAAATCAAAAATACTTTTTCCAAAATATTATAAAGAAAATCCATATATGAGTTATTGAAAACCTGAATTTTCTGAGGGATGAAATTCATTTTGTCCTAAACCTTTAAGCCACTGGCTGTTTACATAAAATGACAAGAATTTTCAAATTTAAATTTTTAGTAGTAGTACACATTTCTAATAATTTCTTTAAGTCAATATTAAAATTTCTTTTTATAGTTTTAGCTGTGCAACGAATGAATAATAGAAATTTTATGAAATTTATATGCCATAAAAATAATATTTAGCTTAAAATGACTAGACAAATTAAATTTCTATGAAAATAATAATTTGAAGCGTTTCTTATAAACAAAACATTTTTCATCGTCAGTATTTTTATTTGTTAAATTCAAATATATAGAATTTCCTTATTCAAGTCAGTTATAATTTTATCACTATAAAACTTTTTTTCAAAGTAAAGCACAATTTTTTACGGCTTTGTCATTTTTAGTACAATAAAATTTTATTAAAATCCTTAATATAATTTAAATCATTTCGATTGAACTGTTTATGTTCGTAATTATTACTATTTATAAAATTATTTAAAATCACTTTAAAATGCTTCAAAAATTTAATTTCTATTCATAAAATGGCTGCAAAGGTAAACTGGGGCACTATCACCACGGCTGTTAAGTTGCAACATCGACATAGTCAGATTTTATGTTTAAAAGACTGCTTATTTAAATTGAAATAGAGAAGGACTAGAAAGGAGCTTCTCAATTTAGTCTACACTTTCTGCACTTAAAAGAAATTTAATCCTTAAATCAGCTCTCAACAATATAAAAAAGTACAGATTTAGTGTGTCTCAAACATACATACAGAAATACACACAGAAAGCCTGTCAGCTCAAACAATGTTTAGAAATATCTTAAAGATCAAACATATCGCTGAAAGTAGTCGATTAGCTCACAAATTCAAAATCTATATAAGTGTCACTAAAATTAGCAACGCGTGATTGCCGGAAAGCTTCCTTTGAATGATTGAGATAATTATTTGTTAAGGAGACAGTTTACATCAAAATTGGTCAAAATGTCAATTTTTTATATCAAATGGGAGCCGTTTAATCGTGAATATTTTGACATTTCATTTTTACCCATCAAACTATATCAAACATATATATCCATTACATACATATCCATTTAACTATATCAAACTATATCAATTTTGTTAATACAACCAGTGCAATTACCAACACAAGCTACAGTTATAAATGACTTTTTCTCCATGTTCATATTTTCCTCACTTTAATGTTTTCAAAATGCTAAGGATTTTTTTGTATTTAAAATTGAGATTTAAATTTTTTTATACAAGTTCTCTATTATATATGTAAGAAATATGCGTATGAAATTAGCCTTTAGGTTTTTTTGTTATTTTTTTTAAAATAAAAGTATATGAAGATTTCATCATTTTAAACTATATTATAAAATCAAATATTACTACCGTATATACTCGGTTATAAGTGGAGGAATTTCTGACTATTTTCGGCAAGCAAATTGGGGGGTGGGGGTCGACTTATATGCGAGTCAATTAAAAAAGGGGAAAAAAAACTTCTATTACTGCAAAATTCTAGATTTTTATGTGTATAAATAATAAAATATTACATAAAATATATAGAAATAATAATAATTTAACATTAATTTTTTTTCAATTGTTCTTGTTTACTTATTACTTTTTCGCATTATCAAGTGAAATCTTTGGTTTGATTTTGTGCAAAATTGAGGAGTCGACTTATACGCGGGTTTTTGATTTTTTGCAGAACTTGCATTCAAAAGTTAGGGGTCGACTTATACGCGAGTTGACTTATGTGCGAGTATATATGGTATTTTAAAAAGTAGCAGGGATTTTTAAAAAATCTTCTTAAATATGCAGTTAATTTCCTTTTTCAAAATGTATGTTTTTTTTTTGTTTATTTGAAATGCAGTGAGTTCACCAATTGAACAATATTTTTAGAAATAAACAAAACTGTTGTAAACTGTGCCCTTATAAAAGATGGCAGCTTCTCTTGGATTTCAGATCCTAAAGAGCAAGTTTCATGCTTTAATTTTGAAATCTAGGATAACTTATCATGTGTTTCTCAAGGAGGTACACCTCAACACAATATCTGTCGATTCAACTTTTAATCCCACATTTATACTTTGATCAGTATACCCAAAGTTACTTGAGAAAATCAAAGTAAAACTAAAGTAAGAAGGTTCCCAAGCAGCAAATAATCCCTGGCCGAACCTCCGCCGCATGTCCTAATCTGACTATTTTTCGTCCGGTCGACCTCATTTCCTGAGATCGGCAGTAAAGGCTTTTTGGCCGCACGGCAAACGATCTGAGGACCGTATGATGCTGATATGTTGTGCACAGATTTTTGACATATTGCCGACGTCTTTTTGACTACTGAGTTCAGGCTGTTTTCTTATTATTTTCTACCCCTCCCCCCCCCCAAGTTTTTTGCCCTCCATTTTTCGTGGTATGCTACCTGTGAAAACCATACCTTTTAAAAGTGCACTTTGTATTAAAAGTAATTTATAAAGAAATATAA
The DNA here is from genome assembly GCA_963932465.1 of Maratus speciosus. NCBI lineage: Eukaryota > Metazoa > Arthropoda > Arachnida > Araneae > Salticidae > Maratus > Maratus speciosus. The sequence continues at coordinate 424,332,225 of OZ010791.1, forward strand.
CGTTTATTTTCATGTGAATTATTAATCTTTGACTTTGAAATTAATTTTAAGTAATACACGTAAAAGTTATTTTTGGTGAATATAAATTGCTTAGCAAATTTTCTACACAAATTAGCAAACTCTCATCTAAAAAAAATAAATGACAGCCCGACAAATGTTGCAAAATAAGTCTTATTATTAGAAGAAGCTTTTTTTACTGTTTTTTTATGAATTATGAATGGTCAGTCATACTTAAATAATATTTTGATAAGTAAAACGTAATGAAATACACTGTTGTACACTTTAAATACTGGGGTATAAAAACTAGGTTATTTTGGGCGATTTAAATGGATAAATTCAATTAAAGTATGTAGATAATAGCTAGAATTTTGAATATTAAATATTAAAACTGTTATTTGCAATAAATGCGTTTTTAAAGTAAGGATAAATAATTGATGAGTTGAAATAAAAAATTTAGCATCGCATTTTTAAGAGACATGTTGAAATATATTTTTATTATTATTATTATCAGAATAATTTCAAACATTAAAACTTTAATCAGGTCTAAACTAATAATACACTATTAATAAACTAAAATGTTTCACGTTTTCTGAAATGCATTTAATTTATAAAAGAAAGCATTATTTTATTTCCTGCAATGCATAAAAATTTATTCATAATAATTTTTCATAAATCCCGAAAAAAAAAAGAAATTAAATTCTCACATTCTAGGTTTTTGTTACCCCCCCCCCCCCCCTTATTACGGTGTTTGCAAGGTAAAAAGTATTCAGGATTCATATTATAACATCTTGTTAAGGTAGGCTATTCCTTACGGTAATATTTCCAGTTTTCCATTCTTTCCCTAATTCTAACTTAAAGAAAGAAAAAAAAAAAAAAAAAAGAAAAAAAACGCAAATAATTGTTTAATGTTTTAATTTTATTATTAAATATTCTTTATTATTAATTTATTCATATAAATCATAAAAACAATCTAGTCTTTGCATCAAGTATATAATTCACTTTTTTCTATTTTTAAAGCAAATTTTTAAGTATGAGTAACTATTCGTAATTCAAAAAAAGGGTGCACACTCCTTCTAATTTCTAGAAATATTTTCGATACATATCGAGCGTTCGCTTATTTTTGAAAGATGAAAAATTGCTAACTTCTGAAGAAAAAGCTTAGAAATTTATACTCACTCTCTCACTTTACATAACGTCTCCTCGCATTCCCGTATCCCTTCTCTGTCTGGTTAAAAATGACCTTGCTTGCAACATAAAAAGGGAAACAAAATCTTGAGGGGTTTGATAAGGTGGGTGAGAAAGACCTTGAAAGGGAGTGGGCAGTCACGTGTTTTCGAAATACTCTGAAACTGCAGGGAGTATTGATGAGAGGTCGCACGATGTCGGGCATTAATCGCCCCAGGAATGTCGGCCGATGTTATTTTCTGACTAAATATTAACATTTCAAATCTATCAGTTAGTGCGATCTCGTGCCGATACCAGCGTTGGACTACAGGAACAGAGTATGATCTATTGGCATCATAATAATGTCAGTGGGCGATTACCGATATTTCGCCGATAATTCGGATAAACGGCCTAATTCGTTTCGATATATTTTGCTGTCTGGGTTGCTTTTACGCACAAAGGTTAATATCGACAGAACGTTTTCAGTCAAAAAATAGACTCCCTCTATAAGAGAGAAGCTAGTCTTCTACAAACTATTTTTGTAACTAATTTTTAATAAAGCTATATATATAGTCATTAAAATTTTTGAAGCCTTATTGAAACCTAATTTTATATATATATGTGTGGAAATGAGCAGCAACGAAACATATGAATAATATCAACTCAATGTAATTAAACAATCACGGGCTGTGATAAATTCATGAAGTGATAAGGGTTCATGAAACACGAAAATGGAATCAGCATTGGTAGAAAAGGGACACCCACAGATATCAGTTGGTAACAGACGAAACGTAAGATTTAAAAGCGCGCGCAATTTAGATACAGAAAAAAAAAGCAAAAGCATTCTCTTCATTTGTTGTTTATTGAATAGGCAAAATACAACCATGATTCTTAGGTTCAGTTTACGTATTAGCCCTTTATCTATTGATGGTACCAATAAGTACCACTTACCTTAAACTTTCACCTCAATGTTACTATTACTATTATTCCAATGATACATTGTAAAAACACTCTTTTAACTCCACTTTTTTAAGATACATGTCAGCAGTAGTTCTAGGTTTGTTATTTTAGCAAAGAAGGAGGCTATCTTTGAAACAGTCGATGTGTTTTGTACCGACATTTTATAGATTGTCAAGCTTGTCTTTTTATTGCTACACACATAGTAAAAGACATAAGATAAACATTGGATTTTTTATGTGTTCATTATGATCTTAGAATACAATATGACTAGCTATTTTAAGTGAAAGTTGTATATATTTGATTTAACAGTTGAATTACTCGGCGGTACTGATAAATACAGCCAATACACTGGGAGTTGAAGAAAAACGTCTTGATTACTTTTCGTCTGTGTTGTTATCAACCGTTTTTATCTGCTTTATGATGTAATTACTAAATTGTAGTGTAGTAACGTTTATTCTGGTACTTCTTATCAGTTTCCTTATTATTTTTCTTAGGAAATCGAAAAAGTTGTGGCACCCGCTCTTTTTTGCTATGCTAGAAATGGCATATGTATAATATATATATACAGGTTGATCAATTTAAAAGATCACCCGTTTACTATTATTGTTATTATCCACAACTATAATATACGTAGCAAGACTTTCAACATTATTACTTATTTAATCTGTCAATATAATGTACGGGTATTGTTTTTTTCACTTTGCGATAACTCGTTTTTAACACTTTCCAACAAAGTTGAAAAGTGTTTATGACTTCGGTTTGTCTGTCCGTCTGGCCGTCTGTACGCGCTCTAACTCCCGTAAATATACTCGGATCGTTCTGAAATTTTTGGATGTTAGTGACCTCTACCATAGCACGAACCCTATTGCAAATGAAATTTGTAGCATGTTTAGTTCATTTACAGAGACAGTCAAAATTTTCCGCTACATTACGGCCTATGGGAAAAAATCATTTAAAATGATTTTTAATGATATTACATGCTTTCAAACATATAAATTGATATGCATTTATCAAGTTGACTAAAATATGCATTTTCTGTACAATATGCGGCCCCAAAAATAGTTATTATTCATTTACAGGGCCGCACAAAAGAATTCCTTTACATAATGATATAGCAGTGGAGGGAATTTTTTCCGGCTTATTTTAATTATGTTAAACTATTACATGTATAATGAAATAGATATACGTCGCTAAGGTTTACTATAACTTATTTCATGGATAATACGAAATGCAGAGCATTTACAGGGACACACAAAAAATTTCAGATACTATATTGTACCCGAAGTTCTGTAAAGTAGCGACGATTGCTGGAAATGCATTTTTGATTAGGTTATGTGCTTTTATGTTTCACTATATTTATGCATTGTATATGGTGTGTATAAATGCCGTAATTTATATACAGGGCTACTCAAAAGAATTCGTAATGGTAACTGGGTATGATTGCAATTTGCTTAAAAGTGATTTTTAAATGAGTTAGGCATTTGTACGCTGAACCGCATTTGGTTTACTAAGAAATATTTTAAAACAGATATAAAATGACATACAGGGTCACGCAAAGAATTGGATACATGGCCGTCTATAAATGATAATTTCTGGAAATGTGATTCCGGTAGTTTTAAGAGTGTTTTACTTTGAATTAAACTTTAGCTAAATAGTGGCGTGTAATAAAGGTATTATGTTAACTGCAGAGTTTTACAAAAGTATACAAGTATGTTTAAATATATTAGTATAAATTGCTGAAAGAGAAATTTCAACCTGTTATGTGTTTTCTTGCTAAATTAAATTTCTCCATTATGTCAACCTACAGATCAAATACAGGGCTGTTCAAAAGAATTGGAATACATATTTTCTATGGACGGTAACTGCTGAAATCAGTTTTTCAAATGTTTTATGTGTTTTCTAAAATGTTTACTTAGTTCACTTATATACCTTATTTCCCTAAATAACGAAGTTTTGTTAAAGCATTCAGGAAGTGTTGGAAACTGTTTCATAATCTATGCTTAACGCATGATTTTTCTTACTTGTTTAAATATAAATACGCGTGAATATTATTAGCAATTTTTAATCCGATTCTGAGCAAATGACTTGGGTAAATCGTTTGCTTCTTTCAACTTTTTTTTTCTTTACTCAATTTGTAAGATTATGAATGGCAACAATAAAAATTGTCTGCATGAATTAATTCTTTGACTTTAATGAAAATAGTTCGGTATTCTGCGGAAGAACGTGTTTTTCTTTACGATAATTACGTTGTGTCTAAATCATTTTTTAAAAAAGTGAGAGAAATTTCCTTCGAATTTTCCATTAAGACCAATACCTTCAAAATGCTGCACCTTTAAAATGGTTAAAAGATTTCGCTTAACGGGAAGTGTCATGGATGTAGATAAACAGCGAATTCGAACTGTGTCAACACCAGGAAAGCTTGATAACATTAAAATTTCCTTGGAACAAATCCCAGGAAAGTCCATACGAAAATTACAGCTGGAGCAAGGTATATCGTATGGTTCAAGCATCAGGCTGCGAAACACCATTTGAAATTTTACCCGTATGCGGCCTGTGCACGAATTGCGTTCAAGTGATCCCGGAAACGGACTATATTTTTTTCTGCTTGGTTCCGACGATTTATTCGTAACAATAGTCAAAAGCTTAATAATGTTTACTTCTCAGATTAAGCTTGGTTCCACCTTAATGGCTATGTAAGTAGCCAAATTTTCCGTCTACGGAGTCAAGAGAATCCCCATGAACTAAGGAAATCGTTTTTACACATCCAAAAGATTGGTGTGTGGTGTCCGCTCTCAAGGCAAAAAGTGATAGGACCAATTTCCTTTACCCAAACCACCAGTTCCGAAGTGTACTTACAAGGAGAGGGCCAACCTTTTTAATCACAGATTTTGATTATTTTAATATATGTTGTAGGGTAGACACCCCTTAGTGTCAGGTTCAACGGATTTTATCCAATGCCCTATAGTTCTTGAAAAACCAGGGGGTCTAATATTAGTAGACAACTTAAATACTTACTTCGCAGCAAAATTGACAGGTTAGTCGTAGCTCAGTTTGCATGGCGTTTGCCGGCTGATCCGAGGGCCCGGATTCGATACCTGAATGCGCTACTTTTGTTTTATAAATATAGTTGTAGTTATAATTTAATAATTTCAATTAAAAATTTTAACATCAAACATTAATTATAATGTTAACAAACTTAAATTTATGATTTCTTATTTGTAAACTATTATTTCTCAACCATTAAAGAGGTTTAAAAAGAAATTGGATCTATTATTGAATGATAAAAATTCCAAAATCGTGACAAATTCTGTTGTGGTGCCATCTAGTTATGATAAAAAAGGGAATATTCAAATAAATTAAAAGCAGGAAAAGGATAAAGGGGAAAGCAAAATAATTGAAAGCGCAAGCATACTTATTACAAATTTAAAAATCTTTAATATGCAAAAAATCGGTTGTAATTTAATTCTGATGCTAATTTTTAATATGATTATGCTCGTTACTTTAAAAACAGAATAATATTATCTCATTGACTTCCTTTGTTGAAGCAATGCGTAAATGATGTTTCTTTAAAATCACGAATTGCTCAATATCATTGCATCGATAAAGAATATATGAAATACATTTTTAAAGTGATTAAAAAAAAAATAACAGTTTTATGATGTTTTATTACAACTATTCAGTTAAAAGTAAAAAATTAAATAGGTTAAAATTATAATTGATATACAATATTAAAAATTTTAATTGACAGTGAGATTATTAAGTTATACTTACAAGTAAATTTATAAAACAAAAAATGAGAAAAACAAACGTAGCGCATTCAGGTATCGAACCCGGGTCCACCAATTAGCCGGTTAACACCATACCAACTGAGATACGACTAACCTATCATTGAAGTAGCAAAGTAAGTATTTAAGTTGTGTACTAATATTAGACCCCCCCGGTTTCTCAAGAACTAAGGAGCATTGGATAAAATCCGTTGAACCTGACACTAAGGGGCCTCTACTCTACAACATATATTAAAATAATCAAAATCTGTGATTAACAAGGTTGGCCCTCTCCTTGTTAGTTAAAATTATGAGTGATAGTTATGTTCCAATTCTACCGAGACACTCTAATTTTTTAATGAAAAAATGGATTATGATCATTGCTTTTATACAAGTAATCGTAGACTGTTTTTTGTTTGTTTGTTTTAGCGTGTACTAGCTTACCTTAAAACCTAAAAAAGTATTTTTTTTAAATTTACCATGCATTTGTAAAGTATTGTCGCTATTGCGAAAGATTCGTTTCACATTGAAAATACCGTCATTAAAATGATAAATATTTCTTGCTAATATTAATGTAATATTTCCAAAATATGAACACAACGTCATTCCATTGTTTAAAAACGAATACTGTTCAACATATGTTAAAAACCTACTTAATTTTAACAAGATGTTGTCAATGTGAACAGTGTTGGTCCAATATTGTTTCACTACTGGTGTTCCTAATGTTACTTTTTAAATTTTCAACTCATATTTTTTCCCTTTAGCAGTGAAATACTTTTGTTATTATTCTTTAAAACTTTTAGGTTTAATATATTTTTGGATAATTCATTAATATAGAAATTTCATATCATCTGCAATTTTTTTCATTATTTTAAATTAAATTTTTAGAGTAAAATGCAAACTACATCACAAGCAAAATCATTTTATTATATAAAAAAATATATGAAATTTTTTTTATCAATTTTTAAATCCTACAAATAGTTTAATTACTACATATACTTAACTACAAATAGTAAAGAAAATTTTAAATTGAATGAAACTTAATTTCATTGAAATTTAGATGTTATTAGTTTTACTGTTAATTCGGAGACTGTAATAAACCAACTCTCAAAAAAGGATGCACATTTTTTTTTCCGTTCGTATCAAGATTCTCCCTTACTAATATAAAAAATTTTAACAGAGATTAAAATGCACAGAGAATTTTGAACAAATATATAGAAAGCTAAAAATTATTTTTCAAAAATATGCTTTTACATACATTATAATATTAAGAGACCAGATGATATATGGTAGTATGTGTCAAAATTTAAAACATTGAGTTTATTATATGACTGAAGCTAATCACTGGTCTTCTACCATATGTTATACAGTAAACTCCCGACTATCCGGCCTAATGTGGCCGAAGGGTAGGCCGGATATCAAAAAAGCCGGATAGCTCGGAGTTCTATAAATATTTACTCATTCCCTGTCCTCCCCCTGTGATGATATTAAAAATACATTTCTGATGGTGAATATAATATATCATCACATATCCTTATTTATCTTCTTTTTTAAAATTAAATTCCCCATTTAAAAATTTAATTTCTCCTTTCATAATTATAAATTGAATCAAAACTTCCTTTCCTTTCTAAAAAGAATATATCTATTTCTTCTTCTCTTGCGCTTTACTTTTCAGTTACTTAAATTTCCCAAGTTCATCCAAAGCTGTTAATAAAATAAATCAAAAACAAACCTTTTTCTCATCCTAAAATCATTAACTGTTCGAGCGTATTTTCCTTCGGTTAACGAAATATATAAAAAAAAGATATTCTTTGACCATATGTTCCAATTGTAGCAGTTATTTATACACTCAGTGTTAATTTTCAGTTTGATAGTCAATACAGCTGTCTTTTCGGCCGCAAATATTATACTCTGTTTATATTAAAATTGGCGCCCTGCATCTCCGATGCTGCTTCTAAATGCATATTTCCCATCATTTAGCTTTGGCATTCGTATTTGTATGTTGAAATGTTTAAACGCCAATCAACGGTCCTTTTGGCCACTTTTTAATTAAAAGTTCCATTAAGTGATATATCTTTGGGGTTATAATGGCCCAGGGTACCAAGATGTTGGCTCGACACATTGGCAACAATATCTAACAAATTATTCATTCCTTCTCTATACATCGTACTGTCAACAGCTAACTGAAAGGGTCCCTCTCTGGCATTTGCATATTTCATATCCATATCCAATAAACTCATCCTGTCTTCAAATTTGCCGAGTTATTATTTTTGTGCCTGTCTTTAATTATTCAAGGACTCATGAACCTGGATTTCCAAAAAGGTGATTATCTTAAAAATGCAATAGCTGTTTAAAATATTTTTCGCTACAAATCATGGTCTACAGCATATGTATATGATCCTGGTCACGGCACCATATACATATGCTGTAGACCATGATTTGTAGCGAAAAATATTTTAAACAACTATTGCATTTTTAAGATAATCACCTTTTTGGAAATCCAGGTTCATGAGTCCTTGAATAATTAAAGACAGGCACAAAAATAATAACTCGGCAAATTTGAAGACAGGATGAGTTTATTGGATATGGACATGAAATATGCAAATGCCAGAGAAGGACCCTTTCAGTTAGCTGTTGACAGTACGATGTATAGAGAAGGAATGAATAATTTGTCAGATATTGTTGCCAATGTGTCGAGCCAACATCTTGGTACCCTGGGCCATTATAACCCCAAAGATATATCACTTAATGGAACTTTTAATTAAAAAGTGGCCAAAAGGACCGTTGATTGGCGTTTAAACATTTCAACATACAAATACGAATGCCAAAGCTAAATGATGGGAAATATGCATTTAGAAGCAGCATCGGAGATGCAGGGCGCCAATTTTAATATAAACAGAGTATAATATTTGCGGCCGAAAAGACAGCTGTATTGACTATCAAACTGAAAATTAACACTGAGTGTATAAATAACTGCTACAATTGGAACATATGGTCAAAGAATATCTTTTTTTTATATATATTTCGTTAACCGAAGGAAAATATGCTCGAACAGTTAATGATTTTAGGATGAGAAAAAGGTTTGTTTTTGATTTATTTTATTACCAGCTTTGGGTGAGCTTGGAAAAGTTAAGTAACTGAAAAGTAAAGCGCAAGAGAAGAAGAAATAGATATATTCTTTTTAGAAAGGAAAGGAAGTTTTGATTCAATTTATAATTATGAAAGGAGAAATTAAATTTTAAAATGGGGAATTTAATTTTAAAAAAGAAGATAAATAAGGATATATGATGATATATTATATTCACCATCAGAACATGTTACACATTTTAAGATAAATTTTATATATACAGTAAATACAGTTTTAAAATAAGCAAAATATTAAAGTAAAACGTAAGTCTAATTCGTAAAAAATGAGTAAAATTAATTTTATTGTTTATTAATAAATGATTGCACAGATATGAAAAATTATGCATAGGATAAAAGATCAAAACATAAAGGTTTTTTTTTTGTTTTTGGAAAAGTCCCTGATAGATGTCTCCTTCTCACTGTTAGCCCTCTTCGGCGACGCAAATCACCTCTACTCACGCAAGCGGATGATCTCAGCTTGCGTCGCTTCCTCCAACTAACTAATGTACTGGAGTGCTGCCTCAATCCTCCTGAAACCTTCCAAATGTGGTATAAGATTTCTCCTGTCATCCTCCTTCTCTTTTTCTTCTGTCACATCTCTCTGTGTCACCATTTCTGCAATATTGTTGTCAGTTAATTCATTAACTTCGTAGTTTGCCATCCATTCTGTAATGGCCTCTGCATTGACATCGTCAGAGCCCGGTATATTTTTCAGTAACGAACGAAGCTTATCGTTCTCATCGTCCACTTGAGTTTCCCACAAGGATTTATGCCTACCTTTATGGTCCAAAACGAATGTTCCATGACATTGCAATAACTATGTTTGGAATATCTTCACAGGCTTCCCTCATAGCATGCATGGTCACGGTGACGTCACCGTAAGTCACTGTGGTCACGTCACATCTGTGACCAAAATGCCACCACTCAGTGATGTCACATCGTGACTGAGATGTGAACTTCTTAGAAAACTTTAAAAAATTACGAAAATTCTTCAAAACATGTTATTTATTGTAAAATTATATTTTTCTGGCAATTAAAAAAATTTGTGACGTCACTGTTATGTCACTGCTATGTAACGTACGTCACGTCACATATGTTACAAAAAAACCACCATATTGTAAGTCACAGTGTGACAAAAATATGAACTTCAAAAATCTTTGAAAATGAAGAGAAATATTTTAAACAGTCACGAGTTACAGCGGCATAAGGAATGAAAATATATTAGTGGATAGCAAATGGTAAATTCTGTCACTAAAGGGGAGGGGGGGGGGATAATAAATAAAGTACACGATACAAGCATTAATAAACTAAATTTTCAGGCTATATTTTATCAATTTGATATCTAAGACAGTGAATGTATACTTTTTAATGATTTCAATTTTATCTAGCATTTGGATAATATATTTAGAATTAGGAATATTAAATTTATACACTTTACATATTTAGTTTGCTGGGAGGAAATTTCTTTCTTTCTTTCTTTTTTTACCGGCCATGATTATTCGAAACACTTCTGTGGTTTCAAACTAAAAATTTTCTATTACAGTTAAATCTGCACCTTTTAATGAGCACGTAGAAAGAGTCTTCAGAGTTTAGTTATCTATGCATTTCTTGCTTTAGAATATTTTTATAATTTGTATTCAAGTCGTAAATTCTACTTCTTTCAGACTTTTTAAATAAAATTAGCATTTTCCGAAAATAACAGAAATGTGCAAAACAAACTTTACTTAAAAAAAAAAGAAAAAAAAGGGGGGGGGGGTCGTTATTACCATTAAATTTATTTTTACACCTTTTAAAAATTTAAACAATGTTTTATCTAATAAACTCTAATTATGAATATTATTATTATAATTATTTAGAAAAAAGGAACTTTACAATACATTTTAACTTGAATTATTTGGTACGGATAAAAAGAAAAGATTAAATACATTGGACATTTCTTCAAATACAAAATTTTAATTAACGATACTTTCAGAAAATTACTGCCCATTCAAGTTCCATATGTCTTTCATACAAAAACAAATAATCTGTAACAGACCATCTGCTTGAAAATCGTCTGCCCACAAAAAAATAAATAAATAAATAAATAAATAAATATGAGAAGACGCGGGAAATTATTCACTGTTTTCAGAACATCACCACGTCTATAACACTTTAAGATAAGGAAATGACCATTTTAGGATACACGGATATTAATGGAACGTAATGGAATGTAAGTCTTATTTAATTTAAATATTTTATTCCGGATTTGTATATTATGAGTTAAATAGTTTTATGTTATATTTGTAAGAGACTGAGTTTTAACTGTCAGAAGCGATATTTTCCAATTCGATAACTGTAAAGAAAATATCTTAATTTGCGATCACTTGAAAAAAAAAAAAAACTGCGCAGACATTCTGCCTACATTCATACTGCAATTAATATAAACATTAATTTACACTTACTTGAGATTGAAAATGTATGGAACGACAATGATTTGGAATTATTTTATCGGCTTCTTACTATTTTTTGATTACTAACACTTACAGTTATTATTTTGGGGTTAAATATGATGTTCGATTATCATGAGATTACGAAACTGTTTAGATTAGAAATTAACATTATACTGGGAAAATGTATTTTTACATATTACAGTAGAGAAAAATTTGAAAGAATTTTCCTTTAGTGCTAATAATATTTTAAATTAACTTTTAAAATCCTAAATTTTCAAACCAATGTTTTCAGATTTAAAATTTACCAAAATTATAAAATAATAGGAATTCCTTATACCATATGGAAATACTTTTGAGATATTGTTAAATCTAATAATGCATTTAATTTATCTATTGTAGTTTGCTGTTGTTTAATAGTACAATTATAAATACTAATTATTATTTTTAGTGTTTTTCAAATTGGTATATTTATTTGTTTAAATTGTATGTAAGCATTTTTTCTGTTTGTGATTTTAATCAAACATTTAATTATAGACATTCTGAATCGTTATTAAATTTCCTTCTATTGTAAATTCATTTTCTACGTTTATGATACGCGTAATTATTGGCACTAAAAAGTAAAATATGATATTTAAGCATTGAAATAAAAAATTTTTCATACCTGATAGGAAGTTATAGATTAAACTGCTTTAGTATATATATTTTTTTAAGTTCATATAATACAGGATACATAATATAGGACACAAGTTGAAAAGTGCTTATGACTTCGGTTTGTCTCTCCGTCTGCCCGTCTAGCAGTCTGTCCGCACTCTAACTCTCGAAAATATACTCGGATTGCCCTGAAATTTTTGGATATTATTGACGTTTACCATAGCACGGTACCTATTTGTAATGAAGTTTGTAGCATGCTTTGTTCATTTACATGGACAGCCAAAAGTTTTCCGTTACATTACGGCCTATGGGAAAAAATCGTTTCAAATGATTTTTAATGATTTTAAACACGCTTTCAAACAGAATAAAATTTATATGCATTTATGAAGTGCACTAAAATATGCATTCTGTTGACTATGCGATGCAAAGAATAGTTATTGTTCATTTACAGGGCTAAAAAAGGAATTCAAAAAGATAATGATATAGGGGTGGAGGGAATTGTTTACGGCATACTTTAATTATGTTAATCTATTTCATATATAATGAAATTGATATATGTCGCTGAGGTTTACATACAATAAATTATTTCACGTATAATACGTATATAGCATTTACAGGGAGACACAAAATATTTCAGATACTATATTGTACCCGAAGTACTCTTTATTAGCGATGATTGCTGGAAATGTATTTTTAATTATGATATGCGCTTATATGATTCACTACATTTATGCATAGTATATGGTGTATATAAATGCTATAATTCCTATACAAGGCTACACAAAATTATTCGTAAGGATTACTGAGTATGGGCGCAAATTGCTTAAAGGTGGTTTTTAAATGAGTTATGCTTTTTTTTCGCTGAACTGCATTTAATTTACAAAAAAATGTTTGTAGAATATAGATAAAATGATGTACAAGGTCACGTAAAGACTTGGATTCATGGCCGTCTATGTATTATAATTTCTGGAAATGTGATTTCAGCAGTTTTAAGAGTGTCTTAGTTTGAATTAAATTTTAAATAAATAGTGGCGTGTAATAAAGATTCTAGGTAAACTACAGGGTTGTACAAAAGTATTCAAGTATGTTTCCATACATTAGTATAAACTGCTGAAAAAGAATTTCAACCTGTTAGGCGTTTTCTTGCTAAACTAAGTTTTCCCATTATATAGTATATATACACTTAAAAAAATGGGTACTCAAAATTGAGTAAAAAGTACTCAATTTTAAATACGTCAAATACTCAAAACAGCTCCGATCCAAATGTACTCAAAGTTGAGAAACACATGTACTCATTTTTATTCCATGGTTGTGATCAAATATGAATCGTTATTTACTGCCCCCCCCCCCCCCAAAAAAAAAAAACCTAAAATTTAAAGTAAAAATGTACTGACATTTATTTCCCGTTCAGAGTTCTTAACAAGAAATGTTTAATTGATTATTTATTAAGAAAAATAGCAAAATTCTTAACAAGATACTCAAATCGAATATTTTTATGACAAGAGCATTATTTGCAAGCACTTTTAAATTATTTTTAAAATGCTGTGCGTAATTTAATATTTACATTAATAAACATCATTTATGCCGCCATAAATGAAGTGAACCATTACAGGGTACAAAACTATTCGTTTGTTTGGGTTTGATAACATGTGACGTTTCAAAATAGAGAAAGCATAGGTTCATTTTTGATCCAAAAATATTCAATTCGATATGAGTACGTCAGTTTACTCATTTTTGAGTACTTCATTTTTTTCAGTGTATCAACCTACAAATCAAATACAGAACTGTTCGAAAGAATTGGAAAACATATTTGACTATGGACGGTAACTGCTGAAATCAGTTTTTCAAATATTTTGTGCGTTTTCTAAAATGTTTACTTAGTCATCTTATTCACGTCATTTCCTTAAATTACGATGTCTTGTTAAAGCATTCAGAAAGTATTGGAAAGTATTTTATAATCTATGCTTAACGCATGATTTTTCTTACTCGTTTTTTTTTTTCTATTTCCCAGATCAGTCTTTTCCTATAAAACATACCAAATCTATTTAGCTCATATTCACAAAATACAATATACACGGGAATAAAAAATTTAAATAAATATCGCTTATCATGCCGCTCTATAAATAATAGTTGTATTAATATCCGTAAGTCTCAATGTTCGTATTTAATAAAGCAATGACAAATCACAACAAATTAAAAATCTTACACATTCTAAATATCAAGCTTGAACTCAATATCGAGCATAGAACTTAATAAAGAAAATGTCAGTTGATAAGCATTGTTTTTTAAGTGGAAAAATTTAAAATGTTTTAGAAGAATAGGACTCCAAAATAGCGATATTTTGTTATAAAGTACGGTAAAAAGATATTTTTTTATATTTTCAGTAAAAGTTTATTTCAAAATTCATCGCTGTATTAATACTTAGAAATTTTTCCAGAGGGAATCATTCGCCTTATATACAATATTTCAAATGAAAATCAAATATCAAATTAATTGCTTAAAAGGCGCAAAGGCCAACATAGTGAAAAAGATTCCATTCTGGGACTCGAACCCGGGCCATCAGTATAGCACACTGACATTCTACCGTCTAAACCACATGGAACGACGCCCAGCCTGTAAAATTTCTCACTATTACATGTTGGCAAGGCTATAAACGCAGCACAAGATGGAATATTTATCGTGAGCCACCAACATGGGGTAAACACGAAACTTAAATAAATCCATCATCGATTGAAACTATATTAATAATTGGAAATTTTTCCAGGGAGAAATATTCCCCTTGCATACAACATTTCAAATTAAAATTACCTTTTAAGCAATTAATTTGAAATTTGATTTCATTTAAAACATTGTATGCAAGGCGAATGGAAAATTTTCCAAGTATTAATATAATTTCAATCGATGCTGGATTTAATTAACTTTCGTGTTTGCATCATGTTGGTGGCTCACGCTAAATATTCCATCTTGTGCTGCGTTTGTAGCCTTGCCAACGTGTAATAGTGAGAAATTTCCCAGCCTGGGTATCGTTCCATGTGATTTAGTCGGTGGAATGTCAGTGCGCTGTACTGATGGCCCGGGTTCGAGTCCCAGCATGGAATCTTTTTCACAATTTGCGTCTTTTAAGCAATTAATTTGAAATTTGATTCTCATTTGAAATCAAATTTCATGTCATTTGTTTATGACAAGTTCGTCACAAATGACACATATTTCACAAATTGGTCACAGTGTGACTTCAAAGCATTGTCGCTTTCGTCACAGGTTCGTCACAAAGTTAATGCCAAAATAGTCACAAATGACACACTTTTCACAAATTTGTCACACCGTGACTTCACAGAGTGGTCACAATGTGACGCCACAAACGACCTCTAAAACGGCCATAACGACCTCGCATTCTAGTCACTATGACGTCACATCGACGTCACGTGACGTCACATCGACGGTCACAAAATCACAGTGTGACTTCACAATGACGTCGCCGTGACGTCACCATGCCTTACGGGGACTGCCACCCCCCTTTTCATAGCTAGCATGTCAATCTTTTTGAGGCTGATTATGTAGTCTTCATTATTATCAATTGCTGATATCAACGAACGGAGAAAACGCCGAGGATACTTTTTCTTTATCATTTCAAAGACGCCCTGGTCCATCGGCTGACAAATAGCTGTCACATTGTTTTGTAAAAATTCAGCTTTGATATCCCTATCATCGAGTTCATCAATGGACGGATGCGAAAATGTCAAGAATTAGCAGACATTTTTGAAGGAAATTGTTTTCTTTCAAATGTTTTTCTACTGTCGCTAAGAATTCATTTTGGAACCAGCTTTTAAAGATCTCTGAATTCATAATATAGGGGTAGTGATTCTTGATTTTTCAGTTTTTTAACAGCTCTAGGTTTGTTTGACTTTCCTAATAAAGTAAACCTAAGCTTATAGTTGCCGGCGCCATTACTGCAAGGCAATATGGCGGCTCCTTCCTTGCTGTTCTTGTGTTTCGCTGTAGCGGCATCTTTTTTTGATGTAAGCGTATTTGTAGGGAGCATATTATAATTCAAACCTGTCTAATCGCAGTTAAACAACTGCTCCCGAGAAATTTTCTCCTATTGAATAAGCACAGCAAGATAATTTTTGATCAAAGGTATAACCTCTTTATCGGCAGCTAAAGCCTCCCCACTTATGAATTATCTGACGAATACCGAACGAATACAGAACATTTTTAAAGCGATCTAACCATCCTTCACTGGCAGCAAATTCTGAATATTCTCCTTCTAATAGTCGGGAAAATTGCAATGTTTTTTCCTTAAATATCGGCCCAATAACCCACAAGCCGTTTCTTCTTAAATGTTGATGCCACAAAAATAAAGCTTCCTCGACCTCTTTATGCTTACCTTTCAGTATGTTTTTTTTTTCTTTTTTTCATTCCCCTTCCACTGGTTTGAGCAGCACACCACTTTTCAATTTCTGCTTGATTTTTATTGGAGTCATCCACTGAACTTTTACCAAGTCCTAATTGTGACGCTATAGTTCTTACCGTTACCCCAGACTACAGTCGATTTATAGCGCATAGTTTCTTCTCAATAGTCAGTACAACCTTTTTTCGTTTATCACCCATTTCGTCAATCTTCAATAAATAACACAAAACACACCGAATGACTGTAAGAAAATTACGAGGAACAGCGGCAAATAGCGTCCGCACTTGTTAACACTTTAAGCACAACTGACGAAACAGGTTATCAAGCCTTAACCACCTCTCCTCCCTTCCTGCTTGTCATTACTCTGCTATTGCATTCTGCAATCTTTTCTTGCTAATTCCTGTCGTGAGTTAGCACTTTCCCATGGACGGAAACCTGCCTGCATCGGCTGCTTGCAACATTTCTCTCTCCTTTTTTTTTTTTTTTTTTTTTACTAGAACGGATAGTACGGAGTGCCGGACAGTCGGGAGTTTACTGTATTTCTATTTGAAAAAACCTTATAGACACAGAGATTTTAATTGATAAATGAGATATTTGATAATAAACGTAAACTTATATTTCGAACTTCAAAGTTCATTTTCTTAAAATGATGATTCTGACACATACGACATTTGTCATCTGAACTCGTCATATGTTGATTTCATTACTTTCCTTCAAAAAATAACGAAATACACTTTTAGCCTGGTATGTATATTAATATATTTTTTAACCATTTGGAAATGGTTGTTGTTTTCGGTCGAGGATGGGGCCAAATGATGTTCGCAATTTATTTTTTTTAACGAAATTCAACGATATTCTTTACTTTTAGAAGAATTTTTATTTGAATGGTAATAGAAAGGCATAGAATCGTTAAAAATTGTTTGAATATATAATCGAGGGGCATAAAACCGTTAAAAATTTAAAAAGTTACAAAATGGGTAGGCGCAAATTATCAGATATGGAAAAATCCAAAGACAAAGAGCGACGCCGAAATGAAAATCGTCTTGCAAAGCAAAAATCAAGGTCTTCAACTCATTATGTAGGCCATGCAAATCGAGGTCTTCAACTCATAATGTAGCCCATGAAAATAGATTACAGAATAAAAGACGAACGCGAAAAAGGAAACAATCTAATGTTAAATTAACTGATAGTAAAATGCCATGTGTCGAGGGGCTACAATTCACTAGCCACGGCGTTTTACAATCGGTCGATTCTAACCGGTAAAAATTGCTCTCAACGTAGGTAGTTTGTCGCAATCTGTGGATGATTCGGTGGGGCTGCTTTCGATTTTTAAACTGTTTTTCTTCTCGAAACGGGACTTGGAGAGTTTATCGATGAAGGTTTTGACCGTCTGAAGTTTGATCTTTGCGATCTGTTGTTGAAGAGGATGCGACGGAATTTGGTGGAAGAAATTTAGATTTTTGGGTTAAATTTTGTTACGAATGTGGATTTGTCGCGATATGTGGATGAATCGGTGGAACTGTTTTCATTTTTTAACCTCTTATCTTTCTCGGCTTCTCTTATCAAAATGTCCCAAAATTAAAACTAAGTAAATATTAAGTCAAAAAAAAAAATTCCAAATGGTCGTTGTAATCTATTAAATTACATTTTTTTTTACTTTTCTAATCTTTGCAAGTTAAGCCTGTTGACATGAAATGATTAATTTATTTCATATATGTTTCCGTTATTATTTCCCTACTGTATTGTTCTCAGCCTTCCAAAGACTCTCAGAGACATTTTTACGCTTAATTTTAAACAGCGGATATCGTTGCGAATCTCCAACAAAATAGATGGTTTCAACCTTATTTTATTTGCCTTATACTGAACAGGCGCAAAATGAAACAAAAGATTTCTTGTCGACTGAGGTGTATTTTTTCAGAAATACAATCCATAATAGAATCTTAAGTGTATCTTTTGAGATTAAAGCTTCTAAAAATAGTCTTGAATTTATGAAATTTATAGGATTTCAAAAATGAATAAATTACAGCCATTCAGGGTAACTTTGATCCGCATTTTTTCTATTTTCATATACCACACTCTTAATTTAAGAGTATTGTTGCAACTAGGGGCATACAAGAGAAGAAATTATCCTAAATTATTGTATGACTATCAAAAATTAAGGAATAATAATGATAAAAGCAACAAAAAATGAACTTTTAACCTGGTTCAAAGTTACCCAGCCATTTAGGGTAACTTTGCACCATATGAAAAATATTATCTAAAATAATTCATTATAAAAAAAAAAAGTTAGTACACAAAAGTAGTTAGGACAACTTTGAACCTCAAAAAATATTTTCAGATATGTAAAGACTCCGAATTTACATTTTCCAACATCACAAGATTTGTATAATTTATGATATTACAACAAATATTATGCATGAGAAAAGCGGAAGAAGAGATCCATGAATATTTAGATATAAAAAAAATATGTTTATTGTTCATATAAAACATAAAAATGAACTTTTAAAACAATTTTCAATGTTTTAACTCAATAAAATATCCATAGTTACAGTAATACATACTAGTATTAATATCATTCAAACAAAATTAAAAATTTTCAAATGTATGAAATGCCAAATTTGAGTAGCTCCGGCCCGAATAACCCCTTTAAATGAATTTTATGTATTTTACACATATTTATGAAAATATTTACATGTTATATCTAATGCACACTTTCGGCATTTATATAGAATATACGTGCAAATATGGGAAATTTTTGACAGTAGCACCTATAATCAGTAATTTATAAACATCAGTATAACATTGAGCCGGCTCAAAATTACCCTGAAAATGTGATAAAATGTTAGTGCCTTCTTATTTTACATTTTCTTAACAATTAATAAATAAAGAATCACAAAATATTAACACATTTACAACATTTAGATAATAATATGTCTGATAAATGAGTATATTGTTACTTACTATGAAAATTTAATTGGATTACAACAACTTCAAAACAGCATTCAAAATTAACTTGAAAACAGTACTTCACAAAAATAGTTAGATGATGCAATTAATTGCGCATAATGTTGCTAATTTATTTTCTAAAATAAAGAGTAGAAATTCCAGTTTAGAACCTTGCCAACAGAGCACAGTTCTGGAGTTTATTTAGTCTTTTGGAGTCAAAAATATTGAAAATTAGGAGGTGGTGCAAAGTTACACCCCATGGTTCAAAGTTACCCTGAATGACTGTAGTGAATATTTATTGAGGAGAGAAAGAACATCGGCAGCTCTATGGCATCTTCATAGGTAATTAATTCGTAAAGGGCAAACTTTTAAATAATTGTTTCAGTAGTTACAAATTGTTGAATAAAGTATAATATTCATCGCAGCAGACCATATGGCCTTCTTTGAGGCGACATTATGACATATGTTTTGATTTATGTTCTTTAATACTGCAATTATGTTTTTTATCACAAAAAGTTATACTAGATCCTCTATTTTTAAAAAAGAGGTTGCTTTCATCAAAAGCAATAAGATGACAAAATTCATGATTTGATCGTTTTTCTGCGACTGAGAAAGAAGGAACACTGGTAACCCAAGTATACTACTTCTTACTTTGACAGTTTCAACTTTCCATCTTAAACCTATATATATATTATTTTGCGATTGCATCAAAATTAACTGTGTCGACTAGGAAGCCATTTTCAATGTTAGTCCACTTGACAGGGAATGGCTCAGCTGTGTGTTTTTTATACCCACATTAAAATAAAAATCTTTTTATTTTCCCTTCGCCTCTCTCAGTGCCTCACTCCCTTTATAAATCTTTTTTCTTGGTCGTTGCTTGGGACAACACATTCAGCGGTAGTCCTCCTGCGTGGAAATTATGGTGTATAGAGTATATTTTTGTTTTCATGAAGAAAAGACATTACTTAATACATAAAAAATACCCTTCAATTTGACACACGAAACTCATGGCAAATCCATCTTAAGACTGATGTCCAACAATTTTGATAATTAGGTTTACCAATGATGAAATAGTCGCGAAAAAAGCTCAATTGATTCACAAAGGTAGAATTTGCTATGAATTGTTTAACGATAGTAATGTGCACTGTATTGCCAAATTAAATAAGATAATCTGTGACTTCGCTTTCAAAAAAGGAATTTTTTGAAGATAAATGTAATAGTCCAAAAATTTAAAACTCATGTATATTCAGTGCAAATTACATTGAATACAAAGTTAAATTCAATGCTCTAATAGTATGTTTTGTTGAGGTAATCTGCAACATTCCATTTAATAGAGTAGGTTGTTGAACGTAACAATAAAAAAAGCAACCTTGTTTTCAAAATTCATTATATTCTGGTCACAATTGAATAGCTAAGTGGAAGAACATGTTAAGTAACAAAAATTACATTTGAAGAAATTTGAAGTGAAAGTTTTTGCAGTAAATTTTAATGATTTATTTTATGTTTGATACCTTGTGTTTAAAATATTAACAGGTGTGGTACTAAACTCTCTCAGAAAAACTTATTCATATTTAATTTTAAAATATGAAAAAATATTAATGTTATTGACATTATTAAATATTAAAATATTAAATATTAATGAATAATGCCTTAAATCTTCAAGACTAAATAGAAAGCATTTTAACTTCACCATGTGCTAGGATACCTCATAACGCTTTCATACAAAAGATTAAAAAATTTTTTGAAAATGTAGCATAACATGTTCATCCACTCAGCTCTTCAATTGCGAAAAGCTGATTCTCAATATACACATTATTTATCATCACTACTGATACTGGATTAGAACAGTCTCTGTCAGAATCTATGTATTCATGAATGGCTAGTATTCTGGCAAACACAGTTATATATATATATATTATTCTTATTTACATTATTAAGTAGAGTGCGTTTCTCTCAATTTAACTGTCAGTTACAGTAATTAGTGTATTTAAAAAAGCACAGTTCAAAAGTGCCCTATATTCAAATTCAAAATGGAAGAAAATATATATATTTTAATTAGTGAGTTGAGAATTAAAATTTTACGCTTTTCTATCCTATAGAAAGTGAGGAACTGCTATAATACTGTTTGGAAATAATATAGCATAGCAGCACCTCTTGTTTAGTGAACTGAAACAATATGAATTTTAATAAATGTTATCATATTAAATGTTATAAAATTCCATCCCATAGAATCCGAGATATAGCTATAACATAAATCTTTAAATACATAGCAAAACAGCGCCTCTTCTTCAACAAAATGCACTCAAACCTAACTCGTAGCTGCTTATATCAAGGTCTAGCTGAATATGAAATTTGACAAAATTCCATCCCATAAATGGCAAGATATACTTAGAACGGAAATCGTGCAAAACACAGAATTGAAGTACCAATTTTTGGGAGATATACGCCAAACATCAATTAGCATATACTCAAGTCAAGATCAAAGAATATGAAGTTTTATAAAATTGTGTGCACTAATTCTTATGATATAGCTATCACGAAATAAATAAAGAAGTAGAATAGAAGCGCAGCTGCTGATCGATATACACTTAAATGTTATCAGAAGCTGTTCATGTCTAGTTTACTCGTAAAACAGAATTTCACGATATTCCATGAACTAATTCTTGAGATACTGCAGTCACAAAAATTGTGTCTCCGACAGATAGACATTTACCAAAAAGTATTCATACTGTGTGTAGGATATCCCAGAACGTCTAAATACACCAAAAAGCTGAATTGGAAAATGCTCGAGATTCCAGTACTTCCTTCATGAATATATAGAAGAAAATATCTTCGTGTGCATATAGAAGAAGTAAAACAAACTTCAAAACAGTACATATTTAAAATCCCAGACACGTTAAATTAAACACATCATTTATTTTCGAATTTCACTTTTTCTGGCTTTAAAATAATGATGAGCATTATATGTCAGATATACCTTTTACCATTTTAATCTATCTTATACAAGATGTGCATTATCACGAGCGTACAGTCGTCGGAAAAAAAAGTAAACACCCCCTACTAACTCCTCAACAAATTACCATAGAAGAAAGTTACTGTTACCGAACGACTGGAAATAAAATCTACTTTTAAATGATGTATATAAAATTTGATTAGGGTGCCATCTACATATTATAACGAACCCAAACTTCATTTTTTTCATAGCAATACCCAATTTTAACAAGATATTTAAAATCTTCGGTTCAAACTATGCCTAGACACCAAATTTCATGTCATTTGAATGTAAGTTTTTGAGTGATATACTTTCAAAATATAGTGCTTCTAATGGTAAATTGTATTTCATATTTTTATTAATATCTCCTAAAATCATACTCCTAATGTGCTAATTGTTTGTGTAGCAATAAGTGCTCAAATACCCAAACATAAATACGTTGAATTTGCAATTTTTATAATTTTATGATATGAATTATCAATTATGAAATTAATATTCGAAAAAACTATGAATTGCAACCTACAATTTTTTTGATGGATTTAGGTTTATTAAGTCCTGATTTTTGGAAATCCAAAATTTTACAATTTTCTTCCAAGTAGTTTTCAAATTATGCTTAAAAAACGGCAAAATGATGGGTTAAGGGACCGTCTATTATAGAAGTGACGATATTTTGAAATTCTTTATGCTATCATGTAATCTAGCAGTCTTTAATGACTTCTTGAATGGCGCTTAAGATGCCTTGATCAAGAAGGGTGCTCTCTCGGTCAACAATCGAGAACCGAACTTCTGTTTGGATCCAGCCCCTAAAATACGCCCGTTTTAAAATAATTAATTTCTCGGAAACTTATTTTACGAATTGCTTCAAAATTGGGTTGTAGGCTAATTGAAGGGTTTATAGTTCATTTATGCTGTCAGAATTGGGTACTGCTATTGAAAAAACAGAGTTGTGGTTCGTTTTAATATGTAGATGGCCCCCGAAGAAAATTTTATATACATCATTTAAAAGTAGACTTTATTACCAATCGTTTGGTACCAGTCACTTTCTTCTACGATATATTTTCCAGTCTTAGTAAGGGGTGTTTACTTTTTAGGTGGATTTCGTATGAAATACTACCTATTGGGATCGTTCCTATGTTGGAATTTCTGAAAAAATGTTTGCAGATCTACATCGATCATGACCCCTAGAACCCAAAACCACCCTCAGTAAAAAACTTTATCTATCTATCTATCTATCTATCTATCTATCTATCTGTCTATCTATATATATCACTTTCTTCTGGACACGATAACTTTCGTAATTCTGCATCAATCTCTTCCAAACTGATACATAAAATCAATGGGCATCAAATCTCGGCCAAGTTCGTTAATGGGCAAAATCGGACCAAGGGGATGGAAATAGGGAGGGGTTATGTGAAAACCGAAAACCCCCCATAACTTCGTAATTTTTGTGCATATCAAATCAGTTTAACGTTTTTATTACTTCTAAAAATAGGGCTAAAATTTTACGTATCACAGATTTTTGATAAAGTTAAAAATGGGCTCAAGGGGCGCAAAAATAGGGTTTTTGGGAGAAAAAAATTCATAACTTCGTCAATTCTCAAGATATCAATTCCAATTAATTTTATTATAAATCTCCTTAATATTATCTACAACTTTTACATTCACAAGTTTTTTATAGGACCAATTCGTACCGCAAAAAAAATTTAAAACGAAAACAAAAAGGGGGTTTGAAGAAGTAAAAAATCCTTAACTCCGTCAATTCACAAGATATAAAATCCCCATGAATTTATCATATATCTTCTTAATATTCTCTACAACATCTATATAGGCAAGTTTTGGATCGGACCAATTCTTACAGCAAAAACAAATTAAAAATACATAGCGGTTGAAGAAAAAAATCATCTAAGTAAGGGTGTATTCAAATCTAAACTGCTTAATTTCTGACTCATTTTACAATTCATTTTTACTCTCAAAGGCTTCCAATTGGTACGTTTTCTTACTCAGAAACTATATAATGTACCGAAATGGTCCATTTCTTGATATAGGCAGAATATATTTAAAAAAAAACGCTGTTAAAGTGGGCATTTTGAACCGAATTTCCCGATGCGGATTGCGTTGGAAAAATCATTGAATTAAGGATGCACTCAAATCCAAACTGCTTATTTTCTGACTCATTTTTAAATTCATTTTTGCTCTCAAACGCATTTAATTGATAGATTCGCTTATTCAGAAACTATATAATGTACCGCAATGATCGATTTTTTGATAGAGGCAGAAAATATTTCAAAAAATGTTGTCAAAGTGGGCATTTTGAACGGAATTTCCCGAAGCAATTGTGTTATCACTTTCTTCTGAACACGATAACTTCCGCACTTCTGCACCAATCTCTTCCAAACTGATACATAAAATCAAGGGACATAAAATCTCGGTTAAGTTCGTTAATAGGCAAAAGCGGACAAAGGGGATGGAAATAGGGAGGGGGCTTGTGAAACCGAAAAAACCCCATAACTTCTTAATTTTTGTACATATCAAATCAGTTTAAAGTTTTTATTACTTCTAAAAATTGTGCCAAAAATTCATGCATTACAGATTTTTGATAAAATTAAAAACAGGCTCAAAGGGCGCAAAAATAAGGTTTTTGGGAGAAAAAAATTCCTTACTTCGTCAATTCTCAAGATATCAAATCGAATTAATTTTATTATACATCTCCTTAATATTATTTACAACTTTTATATTCAGAAGTTTTTGATAGGACCAATTCGTACCGCAAAAAAAAAAAAAAAAAAAAAAAAAAAAAATTAAAAACAAAAACAAAACGGGGGTTGAAGAAGAAAAATTTTCATAACTCCGTCAATTCATAAGCTATAAAATCTCCATGAATTTATCATATATCTTCTTAATATAGTCTTCAACATTTATATAGACAAGTTTTTGATAGGAAAAGTCTTACAGCAAAAACAAATTAAAAATACATAGTAGTTGAAGAAAAAAATTATCTTATTAAGGGTGCATTCAAATCCAAACTGTCTATTTTCTTACTCATTTTTAAATTCATTTTTGCTCTCAAACGCAGCCAATTGCTAGATTCTCTTATTCAGAAACTATATAATGTACATTAATGATCGATTTTTTGATAGAGGCAGAATATATTTCAAAAAATGATGTCAAAGTGGGCATTTTGAAGAGAATTTCCCGAAGCGATTGTGTTAGAAACGAAAAATATTGCCCTACTGAGAAAATAATTGTTTACTAATCAAGTTTTAATTAATTGAAAGAAAAATAAAAACACAGGTCGCTTATAAATCTTTTCAAAAATCACGTCAGCATGTCTCATATTTTTTTTAAATTAAAAATGAATCTGAAAATGTGCCAGAAAATTTCGAGTTGTTGAGCATGGAAAAATATTTTTTTAAATATCGTTTTAGCATGATTCTGATAAAACCAGCTATTTTCTAAAAAGGAAATAAAAACTCGTCAAAAGCAGACAGATAAAACTGTTAAAGTGGATATATATCTAATAATGACTTAGTTTTTGTTGGTGAAATTAGTATACTTAACATCGAAATCTACCTCTGCCTGTAGGCCGGGCCGTCAGGGATTTTTTTTTTTTTTTCTCACGACTGAACATTTTCATTTTAATCAATGGTTATAATACGAGTGCAAATACTGTATGCATTTATAAGTAATAAATGTATTTGTTCTTTTTTTATTTCCGTCTGTATACATTAAAAGAAGATTCTGGAATCACGAAAATTTTCGTAATTCGTTTTTTTGACGTTTTTACGCGGTTGAAGGTGTCTTGACTATTTTTGTAAAATATATATTTGTGTGTGATTCTGCCTGTCAGTCTGTTTGAATCTGTGCGTGACACAATTTTTGTGGCCGCTCTATCTCAAGATATAATGCACGGAATTTCATAAAATTTCTTATTCTGCTATTACATGAACTGGTGCGGATTAGGATTGGATGTACGTCTAATATGTGGCGGTAACTCTGTTTTGCTATATTTTTTCAACCAATATTATAGTGTCATCTATGTTTCTGTTGCGTAGAAAACCATATATGCACAATATCGGAAGCTGTTAAGCAGTGCTTTTTATTCTCTGTTTCAAAAAAAAGGTAATCTTCTTCGTAATTTGGGGGGTTTAGTGCTGTTCAATTATTATATTAAAATAATATAGAATAAAGTTTTTCGATAGCCAATGCAAACAACTTTTACTTAAAATTACTTTACAGTAGGAAATTGTAAATTGTATTACAGACTGACAGTATTTTGTTTAAAATTGAAATTATTGTAGAAATAAAAGTAGGTATTACATATAATAAAGGAAACTAATTTTTTTTCCAACTGTATTAAATCACATTCAAGGTTAGAGTAGCACAGTTGACGTTTATTCCAACGTTTATTCCAACGTTTATTCCTGCGATTTCGCTGCAGTTCGCAGCCAAGTCCAGCAAATAAGAGTGAATTATGTCAGCCAGGTATCGTCCGGATAGCCTAACAGGTAAGGCATTGGCACGGCACGCCAAGTATCCAGGTTCGATCCCTGGTAATCGCAGCCAAGTCCAGCAAATAAGAGTGAATTATGTCAGCCAGGTATCGTCCGGATAGCCTAACAGGTAAGGCATTGGCACGGCACGCCAAGTATCCAGGTTCGATCCCTGGTCTGGACATTTTTCGCTCTGTTGGAATAAACGTCAACTGTGCTACTCCAGCCTTGAAAGGTATTACATATTTTTTTGCAAATAAATTTATTTTTCTAAATATCTTTGATATATATATATATATATATATATATATATTTAATTTAACTGAAATTTTATAGCTTTGTAATTTATAACATGCGTTTGGCAAATGGCGTATGTGCCAAACGTTAACGTAGTTACTTCTTAAATTATAAGACTTTTCGTAATCTTTCTTAATTTACAAGCAACTTATATATTGAAAACAAAAACGAAACAAATTTATCAATTTTCATTTATAATATGCTACAATCTATTTTAAACCATAAGGCAGATATTTTTTATTAAGCAATTTCACATGCGAAAAAAAAGGCAACTACTAAATATTCTAAGAAAAGAGTTGCTTATTCTCAAGTAACTTGAAAAAAAATTTCTGAAAATTGCTTTTTGAAAATCGCTTCATGTAAACACAAACGTATTTTATCAAGATTATGAAAAAGCTACGTAAACAATTTTTCTAAAACATTACAAAAAAAATTCACATGTTAAAAGTAAAAAATACCAAATGTGTGAAAATATCATTAAAAGAAAATAAGGTTTCTCTATTCTGCATTTATGAAAATACAATGGCATTATGTTTGCTGATGGACGTAATACAAAAATATTTACCAGGATATAAATTATGTTTTATTAATTTTTTTTATTAACTGACAAATAATTTTTATGCAACATTTTAAAGCTGTCACCTATTTTATATTTATGCATATAGAAAAAAAATTCCCTGCCGGCCCGGCCTACCGGCAGAGGTAGATTTCGAAGCTAAGTATACTAATTTCAGCAACAAAAACTAAATCATTATTAGATAAAAATCCACTTTAACAGTTTTATCTGTCTGCTTTTGACGAGTTTTTATTTCCTTTTTATAAAAAAGCTGGTTTTATCAGAATCCTGTTAAGGCGATATTAAAAAAAAATATTTTTCCATACCCAAAAACTTGAAATTTTCGGGCACATTTTCAGATTCATTTTTAATAATAATAATAAAAAAAAGTACGAAACATACTGACGTGATTTTTTGAAAAGATTTATAAGCGACCTGTGTTTTTATTTTTCTTTCAATTAATTAAAACTTGATTAATAAACAATTATTTTCTCAGTAGAGCAATATTTTTCGTTTCTAACACAATCGCTTCCGGAAATTCTGTTCAAAATGCCGCATTGACATCATTTTTTGAAATATATTCTGCCTCTAACAAAAAATCGATCATTACTGTACATTATATAGTTTCTGAATAAGAGAATCTAGCAATAGGATGCATTTGAGAGCAAAAATGAATTTAAAAAGGAGTAAGAAAATAAGCACTTTGGATTTGAATGCACCCTTAATAAGATGATTTTTTTCTTCAACCGCTATGTATTTTTAATTTGTTTTTGCTGTAAGAATTGGCCCTATCAAAAACTTGTCCATATAAATTTTGAAGGCAATATTAAGAAGATATATGATAAACTCATGGAGATTTTATATCTTGTGAATTGACGGAGTTATGAAATTTTTCTTCTTCAACTCTCCTTTTTTGTTCTACTTTTTATTTACTTTTTTTTGCGGTACGAATTGGTCCTATCAAAAACTTGTGAATATAAAAGTTGTAGATAATATTAAGGAGATGCATAATAAAATTAGTGGATTTGATATCTTGAGAATTGACTAAGCAAGGAATTTTTTTCTCCCCAAAACCCTATTTTTTGCGCCCCTTGAGACTATCTTAAATTTTATCAAAAATTTGTGGTGCATGAATTTTTGGAAAGTATTTTTAGAAGTAATAAAAACTTTAAACTGATTTGATATGTACAAAAATTAAGAAGGTATGGGTTTTTTTTCGGTTTTCACAAAACCCCTCCGTATTTCCATCCCCTTTGTCCGCTTTTGCCAATTAACGAACTTGACGAGATTTTATGTCCCTTGATTTTATGTATCAGTTTGGAAGAGATTTGTGCAGAATTGCGGAAGTTATCGTGTCCAGAAGAAAGTGATAACACAATTGATTCGGGAAATTCCGTTCAAAATGCCCACTTTGACATCATTTTTTGAAATACATTCTGCCTCTATCAAAAAATCGATCATTGCGGTACATTATATAGTTTCTGAATAAGCGAATCTACCAATTAAATGCGTTTGAGAGCAAAAATGAATTTAAAAATGAGTCAGAAAATAAGCAGTTTGGATTTGAATACACCCTTACTTAGATTATTTTTTTCTTCAACCGCTATGTATTTTTAATTTGTTTTTGCTGTAAGAATTGGTCCTATCCAAAACTTGTCTATATAGATGTTGTAGACAATATTAAGAAGATATATGGTAAATTCATGGGGGTTTTATATCTTTTAAATTGACGGAGTTATGTATTTTTTACTTCTTCAAACCCCCTTTTTGTTTTCGTTTTTAATTTTTTTGCGGAACGAATTGGTCCTATCAAAAACTTGAGAATATAAAAGTTGTAGATAATATTAAGGAGATTTATAATAAAATTAATTGGAATTGATGTCTTGAGAATTGACGAAGTTATGCTTTTTTTTCTCCCAAAAACCCTATTTTTGCGTCCCTTGAGCCCATTTTTAACTTTATCAAAAATCTGTGATACATAAAATTTTGGCTCTATTTTTAGAAGTAATAAAAACTTTAAACTGATTTGATATGTACAAAAATTAAGAAGTTATGGGGGGGGGGGGGGTTCGGCTTTCACAAAACCTCTCCCTATTTCCATCCCCTAGGTCCGATTTTGCCCATTAACGAACCTGACCGAGATTTTATGTATCAGTTTGGAAGAGATTGGTGCAGAATTACGAAAGTTATCGTATCCAGAAGAAAGTGATCTCTATGTATATATATATATATATATATATATATATATAGACAGATAGATAGATAGATAAATAGATATATAAAGTTTTTTTACTGAGGGTGGTTTTGTGTTCTACGGGTCATGCTTGGTGTAGATCTGGAAATATTTTTCAGAAATTCCAACATAGGAACGATCCCAATATGTAGTATTTCATACAAAATCTACATAAAAATGGTCTTGCATAAAATGACATTTTTCAAAAGCAAATTTTTTTTATCATCTAAATAGTACTTTGGAAATAAACTTCTTCCGCATTGTATTACAAATATATTTTATGTATACCATAATTTCTTCGCACTGTTGTATAGCAATCATACATAAAAATATTTTCCTAAATACCGTGATAAATGAAATTGAAATATTTAATAAAGTTTGTAAAAATGATTTTAGATTTAATAAAAAAGTTTTTAGTTTTATGGCAAATTTATTCGATAATAATTACAACCCGTGCAAGTTTCTGCAATACAGGGTGTCTACAAATTAGTTGGGCAATTTCGTAAGTTAAGAACTTCCAAAATATTAAATGAAATTAACTAATTGACACTCAGACTAGTAGTAATATTGCCGAAGTTTATTCATAGGTGGCGTTATGTGTCATAACTGGCGCTATCGCTTAGCGAGCGGTAATAATTCTTGTTCGGCATTACGATAATAGAGGCGTACAACGGTGCTCGAAAAGAGAAATGCTGTCTTTGGTTTCATGAAACACATTCTGCTGTAGAAGTCACATTGAACATTTGTGATAATGGTAAACTTTATCTATTCTTCGATCTTACAACAATATGCACTTTAATTTTTTTCCCTGTCAATTCCATTCAGTAAATCATTCTTTTTGCCCAACTAATTTGTGGACTTACTTAAGTTATTTTTAAAGAATCAGAGGCAACGATTCGGATTGGAGGCTTAAGCTAATATGAATGCTGATTTCAGGAAATATCTAGATCAATATGAGATTTAGGCCCTTAACTTTAAAAGAAAGAACGTGTTATATTTTACCCAGTTGATGATAGAAGGAAGATGATGCGATAAACTTTTATACAGGGTATCCGGTCTCAACGGTGTCCAATGGCTAATTTCTAAACCGTTAGTCATAGACATATAGTTCCAATTAGAAAAATGCTTTAAATTAGGTAAAGTAATATTTTAAAAGCGATTTGGGTCAATAAAAACATTTTTTTAAAAAATTACGAAATTTAAATTTGTATACGGTCCCCCAGTCCTATAAGTTATATTTAGTAAAATTTTCCTATTACACTGACAAGTAAGACAAAAAAAGTCCCATTCATATAACACTAAAATTGTGTGAGTTATGAAACTTTAAAAATGCATGACTTATGCCACTTTTCTGCTCTGAAAACAAATGAGTTTGGCTTGGCTTTGAGGGGTCACATTCCAAGTGCTTAAAGTATTCGAAGATATCATTTCATGTGTATCTGCGCTTTAAAAAAATCGTACAAGTATTACGATTAAGTTAACCTTTATTAAGTTTTAGATTGGCTGAAATAACACAGGTTTTATTTTGTCAGGATTCGAGGCTGTTTCTTTTATGATTTCTTTCAATAAAATTATGTTATTTTTATAAGTTTTTATGCTACTTCAATGATCTTACGTATGTTTTTTCAGTTTAAAATGTGTATTCGAACTTTAACCCACTTTGAAATATCCGATCGAGATTACATTTTACATACTGGCGCAAATCCGATAACAATCTAATATTATTATGATTTTTGGTGGGTACCATTTATACTTATTTTACAGGATAACACAAAAAAATTCGGATAGATTACCGCCAAGAAGTTTAAGAAAAAGTTTTAAATTAGATAATACAAGACGGAGATTGTTGGTTTTTTTAACTTTTATGTAATTTTTAGCATTGAATCCGAAAATTGCCTTAATTTTTAACCATCAAGTCAGGATATTTCGCAAATCATAAATTGTCGTATTTAAAGAATAACAAAAATCGGATACTATAAAGTAGAGGAGATGGTTGTATTTTTTAACTTTTGATAATTGATTTTTACGTACTTTTTAGCACTAAATCTGAAAATGACTTTCATTTTTAACCATCAAGTTAGAATGTTTTTGCAAATGTGTAAGTTAAAATATAGCGAAAATCTCATACTATAAAACATATGTAAAACTTATTTTATTTATTTTATTCATTAATTTATTCGATATTTTTGCTTATCTTGGGATTCTTATAGCTGGGTGGTGTGATGAGATGGGGGAGGAGATTAAATTTTAACTTTGAACTTTTTAACTTTAAATTTACAATTTGCGAAAAATCCTGATGTGATTGCTAAAAATGAAGGTCAATTCCGGATTCAGCGGTACAGAATACATAAGAATCAATTATCAAAAGCTAAAAAACATGAAATAACCCAACTTTTGCAGGCTAGTGTCATCTGATAATATTTTAAAATACGTATCATTTTGTAAAGAATTGAGGCTGTTAATTTAGCATCATTTTATTTAACGAAAATTATGTTTTTTTCTTTCTTCTTAAATGTTTATTACAAATTGTATATTTTGCTTTAATATGTCAGAATGACTAAAGATTTCAAATTTATATTGCAATGTTAATTTTACTCTCAACCATTGTTTAATATATCTGACGAAATCATATTTCGACTAACTTTGTGAATGACCCCCAATTTGCAGCAAAAAATATGCTCCATCTTTAAACAGGTATTACTCGGTCAATTTTAATCGCAGAACAACGGGACTTTTTTGTATTACTTGTCAGCGTAAAATGAAAATTTTACTAAATATAACTTATAGGACCGGGGGACCGTATAAAAATTTAAATTTCGTAATTTTTTAAGAAATGTTTTTATTGACCCAAATCGCTTTCAAAATACTTCTTTACCTGATTTAAAACATTTTTGTAATTGGAACTATATGTCTATGAGTAACGGTTTAGGAATTAGCCATTGGACACCGTTGAGACCGGACACCCTGTATAAAGAACGGGTTATTCTACCCGGTTGATGAGAGAAGAAAGATGATGGGATTGGATTTTTCTGGACATACCTCTTGATACTGAAAATAGAATTTAAAGTTTTTCGAAGTTACAAGTTAATGGACAAATGTTGAATCTGAAGTAATAGTAAGAAAATATCTTTTGATTCTCATATTACTTTCCATGCGGTGGTGAATCCCTAAGTGGAGATGGCCATGGTGCGTTTTTATTTATTTTTTATTAAAGTATCTGAATGGCTTTCGATATGAAAAGCTTTCCTTATTCACTTATAAATATTATGGAGCTTTACTTTTTGTTATAATATTTTTTCTTTTCTTTTGACTTTTAACAATACATTTATTTCAAAGTTTTTGATTTTTTCTTTCGATGAAAGTATTGCACGCGTTATGACACGTGCTATAAATGTTATTTTAGTGATTGAAGGGTGGGGGTATTTTTCTTTGCCTTTCCACCTACTTATGAGGAACGGGATAGTCGACCAACTTGGGAGACTTAATTATTAGTCCAGACAATAGGGAATTTTACCTAGCAAAATTAATGGTAGTTCTGGAAATAGGCTTACTTAATGTTTTTGGGTCTCTTAATCCGAATTTGTAACTTCCTACCAAAATTTCCCCCGGCAAACACCCAAATTTTGGTAAAAAGCCATCAAAAAAGGATTTTATTGAAAAAGTCAATTTTTTTATTGTTTTAGGATTAAAGTATCTAGAAATTAGACAAAATTTGCAACAAATTAGATGTATGACATTATGACTTAGGATGAAGGGGAAGGGGGGATCTGACTCGAAACATACGCGCGCTGCTGCGTGGACTAAGTCGCGCAATTCCACTTAACCACTCACACGTTTACATTTGCCCTGCCATCGAACTTTCCTTGTAAGGTTTACTTTAAGTTGTTTGGGTCGCTGAATCCGAATTTTTAACTTTCATCCAAAATTCCACCCCCACCCCCCACCCCCAAATACCCCACAAAATAGTTGTTATTAACTTAAATTTCTTATAGGGGAAAAGCATTACGAAATTCAGAAACTAGACAAAATTTGCAACAAATAGGATACATGACATTATGACGTAGGATAAAAGGGGAGAGAGGGGGCTCCCTCGGAACATTCTCCGCGCGCTTTTGTCAAAAAACAAAGTTTTTAAAAAAATCAATTTTTTTTTTTTGGGGGGGGGGGGTTGCCGGGTGCAATTTTGGTGGGAAGTTAGATATTCGGATTCAGCGACCCAAACAACATAAATTGAGTCGAAATCCAGAACTAGTATTAATTTTGCCAGGTAAAATGCCCTATTGCCTGGACTTCATAACTTAACGCACGTAGCGCCGCAGTGTATGTTCAGAGGCAGCCCTACCCCTCCCCTTTCATCCTACGTCATAATGTCATATATCCTATTTGTTGCAAATTTTGTCTAGTTTCTAAATTTCGTAATGCTTTTCCCCTAAAATAATAAGAAATTTAAGTTAAAAACAACTGTTTGGTGGGGGGGGGATCAGGGGGGGGGGGGGAAATTTTGGGGGGAAGTTAAAAATTCGGATTCAGCGACCCAAAAAACTGAAAGTAAACATTATAGAGAAAGTTCGGAGGGGAGATGGGAAGGCGAATGTAAACGTGTGAGTGGTAGTGTGAGATCCCTCTTCCCCTTCATCCTAAGTCATAATGTCATATATCTAATTTGTTGCAAATTTTGTCTACTTTCTGAATTTCTAGATACTTTGTCTCTAAAACAATAAAAAAAAGACTTTTTTAATAAAAACCCTTTTCTTTTGGGGGGGGGGCATTTTACCAAAATTTGGGGGGGTGGGGTTTCCGGGAGAAATTTTGGTGGGAAGTTAGAAATTCGGATTCAGCGACCCCAAAAACATATAGTAAGCCTTTTTCCAGTGCTACCATGAATTTTGCTAGCTACAGCCCCTATACGGTCTCTATTGCCTAGTCTATATTGTATTTAAAATTTATAATGCATTTATTTTTCATTGTTCCTCCTATTTTTCAATATTTCAAATAATAGATGGATATATGCATCTGCTTTTAGAAATTTCAGTTTTTCTTCTTCTATCTTTATAAGAAGAATGTGTTGAATTCGTAAAAATTTTGAATTCTGGTTTTTGAAGTATTTATAAGTTTCAGGGGTCAGATATCCCGAAAAACATGTTTTTACAAAATGTCTGTATGTAGATATGTGACACAAATTTTATGCGCACTCTATCTCGAACACTAATGCACGGTACTTAATAAAACTTTAGATTCAGTTAGTCCCTGATATAAATTAGTACTGATTAGTTATTGATGTAAATCGACGAACAGTTGGCGCTACTATACTGCATTTTTCATGATTTCGACAATAGCTCTATTTCAAAAACTAATGCACGGATTTTCACAGAACTTCAGATTCAGTTAGTCCTTCATATAATTTTGTGCTGATTACGTTTTGTTATAAATCGCCTAATAGGTAGCGCTGCTATTCTGCATTTTTCACGATTTCCGCAATAGCTCTATCTCAAGAACTAATATGAATTTTCATCAGACTTCAGATTCAGTTAGTGCCTGATATAAATTGATGCTTATTACTTTTTGGTGTAAATCCCCCAACACATAGCATTGCTAAGTAGAATTTTTCACGATTTTTCATAAAAACTCTATCTCAATAACTAATGCGCGGATTTTTATTAAACTTCAAATTCAGTTACACGTTCACATATCTTGTTCTTTATTACGTTTTGGTATAAATCGCGCAATAGGTGTCGCTGCTATGTTGCATTTTTCACGATTTCCGCAATTATTTTATCTCAAGTACTAATGCGCAGATTTTCGTCAAACTTCAGATTCAGTTAAACATTGACATAAATTGTTGTTGATTAGGATTTGGTGTGAATCTCGCAACAGGTGGTGCTGCTATGCTTCTTTTTCAGGATTTACACGATATTATTGATACTAATATTTTAAGAAATAAAAATGGAATTTTATCAAACTCCGTATTCTATTGGTCTTTGGCGTAAGTTGGTGCGGTTTAGGTTTTCGTGTAAATCTTATAACATTTAGCGTTCCTATGCTGCATTTTTCGGAAAGCTGTGTTTCAAAAGCAAATGCACGGAATTTAATCAAACTTTATATTCTATTACACTTTCACATAAATTTACCTTTAGTAGGCTTGGGTGTACACAGCGCGACAGATGTTGCTTTTATGCTCTTTGGGCAGGGAATTTTTGTTGTATACATTTAAGAGTGTGGATGCCGAAAACCAATTATTTATTTGAAAGATGCTATGCTTATATCTCCTTTTTTAAAATGCACACAATGCAATGAACCTATATCTTTAGCATCCTCATGATGGAGATGAGCATAGATTGTCATCTAGTTTTTGCACTGTGAAAGCGGATGCTAAAGTATTAACATGTATGTGATAGAAGAAAGTTTTGGATTGCCACATAGACTAGTCTTTTGCTGCAATGCTTCCGGTACAGAAATATTACTAATCTTTTATTTACTACGAAATATGCAAACATATATTCTTTAAAAATATGAAACATTTACAAAATGTTTATTACAGTAATAGCTGCACATGGATAGCTCAGAACTTTTGTAAATGACTTATGTGTTTGAATGAAAAAATTGGCAAAATGAAAAGAAACTTAATTTTCATCATGTAAAACTGTGCTGTCAATTTAGTTACAGAAAGTCTATTATAACTGAAAAGTAGAATATTTTCCTCCGAACTGTACTCTTATTTTGTATTCACTAGATCAGTTTTTTTCAATCTTTTTTAGTTGACAGTTGATTGAGTCTTTTTTAGTTAACACTAAAAATATCTGAAATTACTTGCGACACACCTGAATATAAAAAAAAAATGTAAAAGTTGTATTATACAAACATATATATATATATATTATTTACAAAAATTATTCAAATAAAGGTTTTAGCCTGATTTCTTGAACAAATTAAATCGAAACGGGGTTCCAAAGTCCCCAGACAAGTTTGTATTTCATCGTCAACTTTTTAAAGTCTTTCTCGCATTTTGGACTTGCTTTCTCTAAATGATGAAAATCGAAATTCACAGAACCATGAACAGGCAAAAGGCAGAAAAATGTTAATATCTTTCAAGCTGATTACAGCGTACAAATTTTTGTCAGAAAACCAAAACTCATGCAAATTTTCTCGGAGAATGCTGAACGGTAAAACTTATCATTTCTCAAACCATTGAGCTGTTCTTTTTCTGTTATAAAATTTGGTATCTTGCAAATTATAAATGGGTTCATTAACCATTCAAATTAGTCAACTGAAAGCGAAAGAAAGTAGCTTTCAAGTGAGGTTTGAAGTTCGTCAATGGTGCTTATAATTTCGTCTGAAATATTTTTTTCGACTGAGATTTATTGACACCCAAAAAGCAGTCAAAATTTCCTTTTGATATTTCAGAGGATATTCAAATGAGGAGTGGCGCGCTGTAAACGCTAATTCGGGGAAAGGAGTGAACAAGGAAGATAGCGCATGATAAATAAAAAATGTCGAATCGTTGATACGACACATTGCAATTTTAATTATTTGTCAAAAAATCCTTGCGGCACATTTAACGATCTCTCATTGCATATTGGTGTGCAGCGGCACACAGTTTGAGAAGCACTGCACTATAGATCGATACAATGTAAAAAAATTCAAATGAATTTTAGAAGCTGATTAGTCGAAAAAGCTCTTGTAGACAATAAAAATCTTTAAGCGGACATTTAACGCTCCAAATGTAAAGTGACAAATGTTAAAAACCAAAATATTAAAAAATATAAAGCATTAGTAACATACTAATGGCTTTTCTCTTGACATAGGGAAGGGGAATAAATAGACTGCTTTTATTCTTGATAATATGCTCCTCTGTAAAATAACACATTTCTTATTTTTCAAAGAAGTCTGATAATCAGCACTTTTGCTGAAATTGTATCACTTCTCTTTGTAAGACTTTCTGTTAAATTCAGTATTAGAACATTAAACTGTAAGGGAAAAGTTGTTACATATTTTAATGGAGTAGTTGAAAGCTGGACCTTGAAATTATTTTACAAAAATATTATTTCTTTTTGTAAAATATTCACTGACGTATTTCGATGTATGTTGCACGAACATTTGGTAATACTATTTAAAAAACTTTATGCACTATTGAAGATTTCCCTCAAACACTTATATTTTTATTGCAAAATAGAATTGAATTTAAAGAAAGCCTTCAGTGTTGACAGTTGGCTACTTTTTTAAAAGTCAGATTTCTTGATTGGCACCCTTTTTTTTAAATAGTAAAATTCGCCTTATTTAATGACATTCTAATTAAGGCAAAAACAAGAGGAATTTTACCATTTCAGAAAGGAGGTGCCAATCAAGAAATCTGAATTAAAAAATGTAGCCCACTGGCAACACTGAAGGCCTTACAAAATGTCATGTAATTGTTTGGCTCATTCCACGAAATTTCGACAATTTTTATTTATTTATTTATTTACTAGCAAAACCTGCGGCTTTACTCGCATAATAATTGAAATATGCCTTTTTTGAATAGATGAAATATATGATATTTGTGCGCGTATTTTTATTAGAAAAATTATACTATTAGAAATAATTAGAAAAATAACCAATTAAACCACAGTTTTACTAAATTTCATTATTGCTCTAAATTAGGTGAAAATGAGAGTTAAATTAATAGGTAGAACTTAACCTAATTCTAAATAAATGATAATTTAGAATGTGCTTTGAAACTTTTACGCTCATCTCAGTTTTCATTTGAAATTTGGTTTTTTTAGAAAACTTTCTTAGCACTCATTTACATATAAAAAGTAATCATCCTGCCATATTCCAAGATTCTAGTCTAAAAGTGTAACATCCCTATGGCTATAGAGTCACCAACAAAAAATATAGCATATGAAAGAACAACGAATGTCACATGAATTTGTCTACATAAATTTGGAAATCGGTTTTTTATTTCCTGAGAGTCTACAGAAATCGTAATTTTGAAAGTTTTTAGAATCTTTTTTTGTCATTTTTAACCCTTTAAATTTCGTATCTTTTAGAAACTGTTCTTAGAGAGTATTTACGTGTTAAAAATATCTATCATGCCAAATTTTAAGTTTTTATTGTTAACAAAATCAATAGAAATCGTAATTTAGAACACTTATAGAACACTTTTCCCTTATTTCACCCTTTTAAATTTTGATTTTTTAAAAAATATTCTTAGAGAGCATTTGCATCATATAAGTAACTACCATACGAAATTGCAGGTTTCTATCTTTAACAGTTGCTAAAATATGGAAATATAGAAAGATTTTAGAAAACTTTTGGTTCATTTCTCCTTTTTAAATGTTAAAAATTTTACAGACATATCTTTGAGAGCATTTACATCTTATAAGCGACTACCATGGTAAATTTAAAGCTTCTGGCACCTTCAATATCACAAAAATTGCAACTTTAGAATATTTTTCGCTCCTGCGCCCGTCTTTTGTTAATGGCACCAACAAAAAATATGG
The DNA here is from genome assembly GCA_963932465.1 of Maratus speciosus. Classification (NCBI taxonomy): domain Eukaryota; kingdom Metazoa; phylum Arthropoda; class Arachnida; order Araneae; family Salticidae; genus Maratus; species Maratus speciosus. The sequence continues at coordinate 424,371,717 of OZ010791.1, forward strand.
CTATGTTCGAGCAGAGACTGACACCATCAATTTGCCACCATTACTTTTGAAATCGGTTTGGTATTTCTTGGGATACCATAGAAGTCGTAATTTAGTCGCTCATCACACCCTTTTAAATTTGGAAATTTTTAGAAACTGTTTTTAGAGAGCATTTATATCTTATAAATATCTACCATGCCAAATTTTAAGTTCCTATTTGTAACAGTTGCATAGAAATAGCAATTTAGAACGTTTTTAGAACGCTTTTCACGCATTTTCACACCTTTTAAGTTTCAATTTTTTCCGACTGTTCTTAGAGAGCAATTACATCTTATAACTACCATATCAAATTTCAAGTTTTTAGCCTCTTCAGTATCTCAAAATTAATTCAGAACTTTGTTTTTGCTCCTGCAACCCCCTGGTTGTAGTGAAACCGACATACAATAAAGCTTATGTTATGGCAAGGACTATCACCATATATTTGAAACCATTACTTTTGAAATCGGTTTGGTATTTCCCGAGATTGCGCAGAAACCATAATTTAGAAAGTTTTTACAACGCTTTTTGCTCATTTTTAAAGATTTAGAAATTAAAAAGGGGTGGAAACTGCTCTTAGAAACCATATTCATCTTATAAATAACTACAATGCCAAATTTCAAGTTTATAGCTCCTACAGTATCACAAAAAGCGAAATGTAGAACTTTTTTTTGCTCCTGCAACCCCTAGGTGGTAGTGGTACCGACATAATATATAACCTATATTGGAGCAAGGACCACCACCATGAATTTGAAACCATCACTTTTGAAATGATTTTGGTATTTCGTGAGATTGCATAGAAAACGGGTCATTCCATGTCAGTTCAGGCAGGCATGTAACCCACCATCACAGATTTTGATGAAACTGCGTGTGTTTGTTCCTTTTATTAAGATATGATTCCCAGTATTTTTTTTTACTCCTTGGTCAAATAGTTTCTGAGAAAAGAATTGTCAAAATTTTGAAAAACTGCCATCAGTTGGCATTCTTGACTGCTCGATTTCCAAATGTAGCATGATATAAATATGATCATATTTCAATATCTATTCCACCACAAATCATCTTCAAATAATTTATGCATAATATATAGGGTACGTATTTTATGAAAACAAATACTGTTACGCTTGTATAACATTTTAAGTGTGTCTAAAAAAATGTTTAATCTTTGAAGTCGTAATTTTTTTATGAAAAATAATGCATTAATTAAAATAGCATTATTAACAAAAGGCGGTATTTTTATTAAATTTATTTTTTGTGGGGGATATACTTAAAGGTGTCCTTTACCTGATTCTGAAATAAAAGTAGTGGGATTTTGGATGTTTTTAGTAGTATTTCATATTTAAAAATATTTTGAGGCGTATTTCAAATCAAATCAAGCAGAGTCATTCCATGTCAGTTCGCCTAAGACATTTAATTCACTGTCACAAATTTCAATGAAACTGGGTATGTTTATAGCTCATTTTAAGACAGGATCAAGGAAATTAAAGGTGAAACAAGTAAAATGTTTTTTAAGATAAAAAAAATATCTAAATTTTGAAATTTTTTTAAAAATGTTTTTAATGACAGATCTATATTCAAAGACTGCATAAAAAAAAGTCATTTCAATATAAAATCACTAAATAAGTTTCAAATAATGTATATGTGACAAATAATGTAGGCAGATGATTATTTATTGTTGTTTGTCATGTTTAAATGCTAAGAGTGTGTTTAATCTTGTGAATTCTTAAAATCAAGAATTTTGTGAAAAATAATGTGTTAATCAAAAATTTATTATTAAAAAAAGGCAGGCTGTTATTACTTTTTTTAATTGTACATAAAAATATCTTTTCAATAGTTATAAAATAAAAATAGTGAAAATATGAGCAATTTTAACAAAATTTTCATAAAATGTGAATGTTTAATGATAAATATTAAAGCTTTTCATGCTAAGATGTACTAAAATGACTACGATATCGTGTATTTCTACTGTTGCTTAAATATAATACATACAATAATAAAATAACAAATATTATTTATAGCAATAAAAATTAAATTAAATAGTACCAGTTCCTTTACCAACACTACATTGCTCAACAGCCGACTTAAAATCAACAGCCCACTCTTATTGAAAAATACTTTCAACTGTTCAAATAATAAATAAACTGCATTTAAAAATGCAGTATATAATAATAACTAAACAACATGATGAATTTATAAATCAGCTTTTAATTGAAAAGTCATGAAATGGTCCCTTTAAATATTGTTGTTCATCGGGTCAATCAAAACAAATTATATAAAAAAAAATAGTGAGCCTAATATGCTGACTGCAGTGACAATTCTAACAAAACTAATTAATTCATTACCATCTGAAATCAAACCCGAAAGATCAAAAAGAAAAAAAAAATCATCTGTAATGTGAATGTGACATACTCAGTCGTTGTTGAGGTAGGAATGTCTTTGTGACATTTTCACCTGTACTTCAATAAAATATAAACATGTAAGCTTTTTTCATTCATCCAAATTAAGTAAAACAATTATAAAATTTTGTTGTCATTACACCAGATGTTAAATTTTTCGTTACATACTATTAGATAAGTTCTTTACTTTTAGACATTATTGACATAATATCATAAAATTTACTATATGTATTTTCTATAAGTGTATAAACAATATATATAGGCTTTATTAAACATAAATGAATAATTTTTAAATAATTTGTTTGAGAACAGGGATATATATACACACATATATATGTTGAAAATCCATATTTCAGCAATATTGTGATGAAATAAATCAAATTACCGTAATTTCCGGTGTATAGCCCGCGGATCAAACAATCGTGTTTCGACCCAGAAATTTTTTAAAATAAAATGTAACTTTTTAGATCACAGTAAATATTGGTCTTCAAATACTGAATAAAATTTCTGGGTCCAAACTGAATTGTTTGATCTGCGGGCTATACATCCGAAATTACGGTACATATCATTAGAAACTGAATAAAGTTACAAAAGTGCAACTCATTAAGTTTTAAATATTTTTTTAGATATAGTTATTTGAAAGATATAAATATAATGGATTATGCATTTTTTGCATATATTTAAAGCACAATACGTCAAAATTTTCTTCAAAAGAGTGAAATTTGGTATTTTTTTTTCAATATTAGCAGCTCAATGCTAAATTTTCAATATTAACAGCCAAATATGAGTTTAAAGATTAGGACTGTCATTTTGAAAATTTCTATTGGGCGGTGAGGAGCTAGTGATTTTTCTCTTTTTTGGAAAGGGATAATTGCTCTTCGCCCTAGAAGTTTTACTAAAAAACAATATTGTTTATTTTTTTTCCTTAAGAAACGAACATAAAAGATAATTTGAAAAATAAAATAAATGTATAAATAAAAATATTTCCAGGGATGATACATTGGATAGGTTTTACATTTGAAAATATTGATAATTTTAAATATGATTTAAATACTACTAAAACCAACCAAAATCCCACTATTTTTATTTCAGATCCAGTTATAATGTAGTATTATGTACAATTTAAAATAAAAAAAATAGTCATAGAAACTCCGCCTCTGATTGATAAAGATTTTTTAATAATTTCATTATTTTTTGTAAAATATTTTTGATTTCAAAGATTATACAATTTTTTAGACACATTTAAATATTTTTTAACATTACAGCAATATTTTTTTTTCATAATCTACATACTTTATTTACCTTGCTTAAATTATTTGAAGAAGATTTCTTTATTAGTTATTGAAATATGATTTTATATATAAAATGAGGCTTTTGAAAATTGAACAATCATTAATGGCGACTCGTGGCATTTTTCTAAAATTTTGATAATTTTTTCTCATATGTTCACTATTTTTATTTTATAACCATTTAAAAGATATTTTTACGTACAATTAAAAAAAAGCAATAACACCCTGCCTTCGGTTAATAATAAATTTTTGATTAACACATTATTTTTGACAAAATTCTTGATTTTAAAAATTCATAAGATAAAAGACACTCTTAGTGTTTAAACATGATAAAAAACAAGTAATAATAATCATCCTACATTATTTGTCACATATACATTATTTGAAACCTATTTAGTGATTTTATATTGAAATGACTTTTTTTTTAATGCAGTCTTTGAATATCGAACTGTCATTAAAAAAATTTAAAACAATTTTTCAAAATTTTGATATTTTTTATCTTAAAAAATATTTTACTCAGGATCAAGAAAATTAAAGGTGATTACGTCTTAAAATAAGCTATAAACAAACCCAATTTCATTGAAATTTGTGACAGTGATTAAATGGCTTAGGGGAACTGACATGGAATGACTCTGCTTGATTTGATATGAAATGCACCTCAAAATATTTTTAAATAGGAAATACTACCAAAAACACCCAAAATCCCACTATTTTTATTTCAGAATCAGGTAAAAGACACCTTTAAGTATATCTCCCATAAAAAATAAATTTAATAAAAATACCGCCTTTTGTTGATAATGCTTTTTTTGTTAATGCATTATTTTTCATAAAAAATTCACGACTTCAAAGTTTAAATATTTTTTCAGACACACTTAAAATGTTATAAGCGTAACAATATATTTTTTTCATAAGCTGCGTACCTTAAATATTGTGCATAAATTATTTGAAGATGATTTGTAGAGTAGATATTGAAATATGATTATATATATGACATTCTACATTTGAAAACCGAGCTATCAAGAATGCCAACTGACGGCAGTTTTTCAAAATTTTGACAATTTTTTTCTCAGAAACTATTTCACCAAGGAGCAAAAAAAATTACTGGTGATCATATCTTAATAGTAAGAACAAACACACGCAGTTTCATTAAAATCTGTGATGGTGGGTTACATATTGATAATTTACTGCCTGATTTGACGTGGAATGCCCCAAACATAATTTAGAACGTTTTTAGAACGCATTTCGCTCATTTTCACCCCTTTTAAATTTCGATTTTTTAAGAACTGTTCTTAGAGTTTATTGATAACGTATAAGTAAATACCATGCGAAAATTCAAATTTCTAGGTTCTTAAACAACACAAAAATGACATTTCTAGAACGTATTTTGCTCCTGCACGCCTTTAGAGGTGATGTCATCGACATAAATTATAGCCTATGTTGGAACAGCGCCTGCCAGTATCAATTTGCTGCCATTACTTTTTAAATCTTCATACTTCCAAAGATTACCCTGTATAAATAAACAAACAAACACACGCACAAACGGTTCCTCTTTATAATATTAGTATAGATTTGGTTTCCTATCATTTTTTATTTTGCTCATACTTTGTATGTGGAAACCTATATGGAATAAAAGTTAAAATCGATTAAAAAAATATTCTTTCTTGAAAATCTTTTTAATTAGGGAGGGTTAAAAATTGCGATCACAAAAGTTCATAAAAATAATATTTTTGGAACTAATAGTTAATTTAAAATGAATCAGAAATATGCACACTGTATTTAATTAGACGTTTCAGCTGAGAATCGAATGATTACCAGTAATGTTAATGAAGGGTTGTTATGGAGAAAAACTGTCATAAGACGATATAAATGTTCCTGTGAAGGAAAATGTGTTGAGTAGAATCTTTCGATTGAGAAAGAGTTGCTCTACGGGCAATTGCTGTGCAATTAAAAGGAAGTATGCGTATTAATCAGCACAGGTGACATAAACAAAGCTTCCCGGTTACAGAACGTACAACCCGATGTACAGAACATAGGTGAAAATAATTTTTTATTGAAGACTAAAATATTATTTTTTATTTTATTTTATTTAATATATTTTTTATATAGGCACCCAGTTTGAGCAAAAAAAAAAAAAAAAAAAGTTATAGAAAATATCAGTTATGCATTCAAATAAAGAAGCTTTCAGCCTTACTAAAAGGAAATTACTTTTATGATAGCCACATGCTAGCGGTTGATTTTGTGACGGCCGATTATCTACACTAGGGATATAGGCCCGAGGGGGAGTGCCCTTCGTGGGGGTCTTTCTAAGGGAACCTAACCCGTATTAACGAATGGAAATCCATGGTTCGAAGAAAACCACGAAAACTCCGAACGATTAGGCCGACGGGCGCGATTGGGATCGAACCCAGCACTTCCCGTCTACCAGTTTCGAGAGCAGAACCTCTCAGCCACTGGTGGGGCTCCGCATGCTAGCGGTAAATAGCCAAAGAAATAGCCAGAGATTTCACTATTTAAAGGAACTTTTTTTGTTCTGATTATTTCAGTGTTTAAGCAAGAAATAGGCTTACACATCTGTTAAACTTGTGTTTTATTTATTTTTTTAATGACGATTTTATTTTGTTTAAAAATATTAATCGGAAACATCTGCTGAAATAATAACATTGCTTCAAGTAAAAACATATGTATATGTATATCCTACACTTTTATAATCAGGTAGATTGAAAAAAAACATGCTTGAAAAGCATTTAAAAAACTCAGAAACTCAGAGAATTGAGATTAAAAAAAACTGCATTTGAAGCTGTGATGTTTAGAAGTTGATAATTATTCGAGAAAAACGAAAACGCTCTCTCCTCGGATTCCACCATTCATATGAAATCAGTATTGTTCACCTACATGGTTTTGCTTTTTAATATAGATAGTTGTTTCAACTAGAGACTTGCACGGGCCGGACGCTGCCCGAGCCCGGTCCGCGTCCGGGCTCGGGCCGATTTTCATTCATGGCACACGGGCGGGGTGGGCTTTGGCGGATTTTCACTCCCGATACTCGGGCCGGGCCCGGGCAGTACTTTTTTCTGAAGGCTCGGGCCGTGCCAGGCCGCGTCTAACTTATTTTTTCTGTACAGAACCGGGCCTGGTTACAGTCCTAGTCTTCCAATGGCCCGAAATTTTCAGTCTTAGTTTTGACCCAGCCCGTATGAAAATCATTGTCTCAGCGTGGCCTGGGCCAAAAATTTTTCAAAAAATGCATACATTTTTAAATTGCCATTATTCTCCACTTAAACACTGAAATTTATTCTTTTTTAAAGAATAGTAGATTTCTACACTCATTAAAATATGGCTAAATTAAAATATAGTAAAACGTGGGAAAACGCTATTTTAAACTTAATTGAACGAATTGGCTTTTTTAACGAGTTGATCCATGCAAAATGAATATACTAATACGTAAGAAAAGAACATATAATACATTTACACTTGCTAAGAAGGGAACTTGTCTAAGACGCATTTTTGTCTATGCAGCTCCGTCATAGAAGATTTTACTGTATAGCATGTTTTCAGATTTTTAAAACTTCAATATATGGAATATGCTAGATTAATATTAACACAATTATTCTAATTGGTAAACAAATCATATTAGATGTAAATTTCCAACTGGGCGAAAAATGTCCGGACCAGGATTCGAACCCGTGACCTCCTGGCTGAAGCCGCCAGTGCTCTGCCATCTGAGCTATCCCGGACGATTCTGCTCGAACTTTTTCACCCAGCTAACCTTGATGATTACAGCATCTGGTCTGAAACCTGGTTCAGCTTAACAGAATAAATCTCAGGTAATGGAACTCCAGAAATCGCTGGATACGAAATTACACTAGATTAATATTAACACAATTATTCTAATTGGTAAACAAATCATATTAGATGTAAATTTCCAACTGGGCGAAAAATGTCCGGACCAGGATTCGAACCCGGGACCTCCTGGCTGAAGCCGCCAGTGCTCTGCCATCTGAGCTATCCCGGACGATTCTGCTCGAACTTTTTCACCCAGCTAACCTTGATGATTACAGCATCTGGTCTGAAACCTGGTTCAGCTTAACAGAATAAATCTCTGGTAATGGAACTTTCGAATCCTGGTCCGGACATTTTTCGCCCAGTTGGAAATTTACATCTAATATGATTTGTTTACCAATTAGAATAATTGTGTTAATATTAATCTAGTGTAATTTCGTATCCAGCGATTTCTGGAGTTCCATTACCTGAGATTTATTCTGTTGAGTTGAACCAGGTTTCAGACCAGATGCTGTAATCATCAAGGTTAGCTGGGTGAAAAAGTTCGACCAGAATCGTCCGGGATAGCTCAGATGGCAGAGCGCTGGCGGCTTCAGCCAGGAGGTCCCGGGTTCGAATCCTGGTCCGGACATTTTTCGCCCAGTTGGAAATTTACATCTAATATGATTTGTTTACCAATTAGAATAATTGTGTTAATATTAATCTAGTGTAATTTCGTATCCAGCGATTTCTGGAGTTCCATTACCTGAGATTTATTCTGTTGAGCTGAACCAGGTTTCAGACTAGATGCTGTAATCATCAAGGTTAGCTGGGTGAAAAAGTTCAACCAGAATCGTCCGGGATAGCTCAGATGGCAGAGCACTGGCGGCTTCAGCCAGGAGGTCCCGGGTTCGAATCCTGGTCCGGACATTTTTCGTCCAGTTGGAAATTTACATCTAATATGGAATATGGTTTAATAATGTTAATGATAACTGAAACATTTACATACAAGAAATAGAGATTGATTAAAAAAATAAATATCGCAGCCTGAAGCACTTCTATAAAAATGAAGAATATAAACATGAAAAAAAAAAGATAAATATTTGATAAATATTTTTGGTTAGTATTCCTCGTACGAGACAAATTTTTACCCAAATCGACGTAAAAATCAATGTCTTGTAGAAATTCAGTCGGACCAGTCTGAGATTTTAACATTTTTCCGGGCCGAGTCGGGCTCGGGCCGAAGTTTTTAAGTTTTTTACCGGGCCTGTTTGGCCTAGGCCAATCTAGTTTGGCCTAAAATCGTGTATGGCCGGTAACATATATATACATTCATTACAATTTTATGGAATCATTTATCACGATTTCTCTATTATATTATATTGACATCGCTTATGATACGGTAAACTGAACACGAATTTAGCTCATATTAAAAATCACATGATAATAATTAAATTGCGCAACTCCATTTTCTAGGAGGTATAATAAATTGTATTAAGACATTTCATCAGTGGTAGGTATGATTACAGAACTTCGTGAAGTATCTAACAACTTATCTCGAGATACATCAACTAGTTTTACTAAATTCAACGTAATCAGAATTAATTATTACCTAAAGCCATTATTGTTGAATCATAAAGAAGCTTCATTTTGATAGACTTAAATTTCAATGTTTTTAAGGCTTTTATCTTATATTTTAAAGGATTGGTTTATTTTTGCAAAAATTTAGTTAAATGTTCAGAAATAGAGCTGTATCCATATACTATATGAATAACCGTTGTGAAAAAAACTTTTAAATACATACACATAATGAAAATAATGTAAAAAATAATTAAATGTTTTTAAATTTATAAATTTGATACGAAAGTAAATTATTTCTTTAACATTTTGGTAATCGTGATTCAAACTATGCGTTGAGGTAAAATAACATTCAACATTATGTTTTAAATTTACACTTTTGAACACTGGAAATAAACATTGTAGGAAGAAGGTTAAAAAAAACTCAAGCACCATGAATTATTTTGTAGCTAAAAATATGGAAATATATAAATATCTTTAGTTTGTCATGCTTGATACATGTTCAAAAATTTAGAATATCATATTTCTGCAAAAATAAATAAATAAAAATAAATCATGATAGGGAATGGGATGTAACGAATGGTATGTAACAGTGTGTTGCACTGCTAAAAATTTGCAGCATTCTGGCCAGTCATTCGACCGTTTTTTGAAAAAACGGTTACACAACCGTAATTTAAGTGTATTCTGGCCATAAAATGGCTAATAATATGGTCAGAATAGTGTTAAATTATGGTTGTGAAACCGTTTTCGACAAAAACAGTCAAATGACTGGACAAAATGCTGCAAATTTTTAACAGTGTGCATTTTAAAACTTTTTTAAAGACATGCAGCAAAATTTAGTACAATCGAAAATTAATTGGTATAAAACTATAAGTTGATAAAAATGGATTTTTTTTTTTTTTGGTATTACAATCTTCCCTTTTTTATAATTTGCTTTCTACCTTTAGCCTTTAAAATGTTTCATTCTTGCAGTTTAACAGCCATTAATCCTATTTTGGCGAATGTTTGAAGACGCAAGATGTAATCCATTGTTGTTTAAAATCGTATACAATTGTAGGCGTTACAGAGAACATTTGTCCGTTACCTGTGTCAGCGTAACGGATAAATGCCTTAAAATTAATGTATTCATTTATAATTCAGTTCTAAATTATTAAAATGTAGCAATATAACAATAACTTTGGTTTGTCATGCTTCATACATGTTCAAAAATTTAGAATATGATATTTCTGCAAAAGTAAATAAATAAAAATAAATCAAGATAGCGAATGGGATGTAACGAATGGTAGGTAACAGTTTGTTGCATTTTAAAACTTTTTTAAAGACATGCAGCAAAATTTAGTACAATCGTAAATTAATTGATATAAAACTATAAGTTGATAAAAATGGATTTTTTTGTATTACCCTCTTCCTTTTTCTTTATAATTTGCTTTCTACTTTTAGCCTTTAAAATGTTTCATTCTTGCAGTTTAGCAGCCATTAATCCTATTTTGGCGAGCGTTTGAAGACGCATGATTTAATCAATTGTTGTTTAGAATCATATACAATTGTAGGCGTTACAGAGAACATTTGGTCCGTTACCTGTGGCAGGGTAACGAATAAATGCCTTAAAATTAATGTATTAATTTATAATTCAGTTCTAAATTATTCAAATGTAGCATTGCAATCGAAAACAACTGTGAACGTATTGCAAAATTCCATCTTTACATACAAAAACAAGGTTGAATTTTAAAAAAATGTAAAAACTTCGATCGATATAACTTTTTATTTAAAAAAAAAAAAAAAAAAAAAAAAAAAAAAAAAAAAAAACTTTCTACACAATTAATTCTGATGAGTGAAACATGTTTGTTGTAGTTGTAATAGTAGGCATTATCGTTTTCAATGTGATTCAAAGCTTGGAACATGGACAAAAATTCCAAGCTTCAAATATTTTGTTTAGTAAATTTGCTACATTTTCAAGTGACTAATATCTTGTGACATTTTCAACTCATTCATGTCACAATAACTATACCGTCATCCGGGGTTACTTAAGCCATAGGGGTAGCAAAAAACATTTTGCTAGGTATATTTCAGATGCTGATTTTAGCAACACTGTTTTGAGTTTGACGGTTACCTTTCCCGCCATCAGTTCCATGTTTTAGTAATGTTTTGGATCACATATTTTAATACTGTGTGTGATTTAAAGATAAGTTTATAAACCTCTATTTATATTTAAGATACTTTCATCATAAATTTATACGTTTCATAACTTTAATTATTAAGCTTGTATTTATTGAATTCACTATAACACTTTCAAACATAATCTCAAACAGTAGTTTTATGGTTCTTCTACTTCATAAGTTCTATTTCTGTAGATGTGGCTTTTTCAGACCTATAAAGGAAAAGAGGCGGGAGCCGTTCAATGACTGGAAAAAGAATAATCGTAGCACTGTGCCTAAAGGCAGGTTTCCTCGACACTTAAAATTGTGTATTAATAACTTAGGAGAAGAAAGCATCAAAAACAACTTAAAAAGAGCTTCAGAGTAGCAGGATTGTGCCTTTGTATCGACAATGAAATACTGAAGAGGTTTTATGGTGATCTTAAGAATCTGAAGATCGGGATCCTAGAAAACAACTGGGTTCAATCATTTAAAACCTATTCGCAAGAGTCAATTAAATTTTAAAAAATCCCTGCCGGCTCGGGCCTACAGGCGGAGGTAGATTTCGAAGTTAAGTACTAAATTCACCAACAAAACTTAAATCAAGATTAGAGATAAACCCAGTTCCTTCAATAAGAATGAGCTCTAGGGAGCTGAACATTTTGTGAAAATCCTAAAATACGCGAATGCACACACGCATGTATATGGAATAGGTTTAAAAAGGGCTAAAACAAATTCAGAGAACCTCAAAGTTTTAAAATAGGTTAATATTTCAATAGTCGGGTTTTAAATCATGTTTTAATACGTTTCTTCAAACACACATGACCTTACATATTCACCTGCTGAAGTCCATTATATTTCCAATATGACGCAATATTTTTTTTTTTTAATTCGTCAAACTAATTATTTCATTTTGAGTTTTCACGCTGAAATCTTGCTCTAGAAAACTTATGACGTAATATTCAATTTGTTTTCAATTCGTCACACTATTTATTTTTTTTTTCACGTGAAAATCTTGCAATAGAAAAGCAATTGTTGTGGTGATAATTTTATAGTTTTTTTTTTTATTGTTGGCAACTGTTATAAAGAAAAATATTTATTTTTTCCTGTCATTGTTGTGTAAGAGTTGGTTTTATCAGAATCTTGTTAAGACGGTATTCAAAAATTTTAACCCTCCCCATTTCCATTCCCTTGGCCCGATTTTGACCATTTTCAATACCCGCCGAGATATTAGCCATCTCAAAGTTGTTGGCGAGTTTAAAGACGCATAATTGCGACTTTTATCGTGCGGACAAACTTTTGTACATACATACATGCATATATATATATATATATGTGTGTGTGTGTGTGTGTGTATAAACGGTTTAGGTGGGGGTGGTTTTGGGTTCCTGGGGTCATATAATGAAAAGCTATACAGTAATTTTTTAAATGTCGCACCATGGTAACGACTACAATAGGTAGTATTTCTTACGAAATCTACCTAAAATTAAAAAATCCGACTGCGTAAAAAGGGTTCTAATTAATTATTTCTCATCAATGTGAAACTACTTTTTAATCGACTTCAAAAAACAGGATCAGGTTATCAATTTGACACGTATTTAAGTATTGCGCGGCAGCGCAATACTTATTTATTTCCAGTGTCACTTCTCAATGTTAATTTAACATGGAAAAGCCTATGGAGATCATAACTTTTTCATTTTTTCTTCCCACCTTTTTGTCCCTGATGCCACTCATTTTTTATTCTTTACTAATTCTAATCTCTATATATATATATAAAAGAAAGTCTGAATTTTGTATTAATCAAAGCGCAGCCCAAACTACTGACCCTAAAGTCTTGAAATTTGGGGTAAAAATTCTTCTTATGACATAGAGTGCCGCTAAGAAAGGATTTTCTAAAATTCCACCCCTAAGGGGGGGGGGGGGGTAAAAAATCGATCGAACTTTTAAAAAATTCCTTAAAAATCTGATTTTATAGCTACTTTTCAACTGATAACATATTTTGGTGTATTTTTGTATGCTGAATCGAATGGTACTAACTAAATTCTTTTAAGACCAATAGTTCGCGAGATATTTTCTATATTTCTAATTGGGCGATGTCTTTGGCGCCAAAACCTGGAAATACCTAACATTATAAGTGATAATTCATCCATATTCATTCATCTTATACATCCGTTACTGTAGCAACGGAAGAAATTCAAATCAAATCTTTTTGTTAGATCTTTTGGTTCAAGAATTGAACCGGCTATATGAGTTTGAAAAAAAAAATAAATACAAACGCCTTGAAAAAAAGAACAAAAAATATTGAATTTATTTTAAATTCAGGGAAGCGATCCACTTAGAAATTAACATTATAAAACGAAAATATTTAAAAAGGAAAGCAATGTTTGTACAACTTTAAAAATTTTGTGGTACTTACATCCGGGCCATGTCAGATACAACTGCGCCAAGCATGGCAATTACATTAATTACAGCAACCCTTATTTTTTGTCCATTTGATAGTTTATTTAGTATAGTTTTAAATTAATTTTATTATTATAATTTTTATTTATTATAGTTTATAGTATGCAGTTTTATGTTATATATTTTATTTATTTATTTACTGAAAACAATTTGTCATTTTTAACAAGGTTATGTATTTAAGAATGTTAAATTACTTTTTTGAACGCAATTGGCAAACGATAAACAAGATTGGGAATTGTCAACCATTTTTGGTGATCTATCTCATGGTCCGAATAATGCGTATTACTTTTTTTAATGGAATTGAAATAATTCATTGCGATTTATCACTTGCTCCTGGATAAGAAGAAAAAATGGGTACTTTTATGTCAGCCGTATCCGTATGTAAATATCGCCATTAGCATTTTTAAAATTGCCAATAGCAGTAGTTACATTTCGCGTATGTAAATTAAAAACAATTCTTTGTTTTAAGTTATGGCATTATTTCCTATTGTTTTACTTTTCATCTTTTTCAATGACATTAGTGCAAAGAATGTACTATAAATGAAATGAGTGAAATGTTTTTATTTTGAATGAAAATAATAAAATAAGAATAAGTTATGGAAACAATCTTTGTTGATTTATTACTTGCGACTGGCTAACATAAAAGTACACAAAAGCCATATATTCACCTTTCTTTGGGTAGTTGTTCATGGAATTTCTGGTTTATCTTCCATAATCGGATACCTCTTCAATCGGTGTATTAATTGCAACGTTGAAAGCATCGTTTATGTATGAAGCGAAAACGTCATGATGAATTTATTACAGAAAATCGTATCATCATCATCTACTACATATTTAAAACGGAAATTTGCATTTTATTCCTATTCTTTATAATATTTTGATAGGATATGCCACTATTAGTTAGGTAATGTTATTGGAACGGTTTTTATGTATACACACGGGGTTCTACGTTGCTTAGTTTTAGTTATAGAGCTATTGGAAAAGCTATACAGAAAGGATAACACAATTATGAAAGATACATCTACTGTAATTACATAAAATGCAAATTTGCTTTTCCTTCCAACCGTTCATAATTTGAGTTTTGCTGGATGTATTTTGATGGGACTTACACTGTTAGTTAGATTATTTTTTGTGGATGGTTGGTACTTCTTGCATGGATGGTACTTCTCTGTAGAGAAGTTTTCTTCTGGGTTATTGTTTTTCTGAAGCACAAACTTGGCAACAAATCAGATTGCAGAAAATTAGATTTCAAGAGAAAGTTCCAAAACTAGGTGAACCCGAATGTGAAAGATTACCTTTTATTTAAAGTTCTACAGAACGTATTTTGATTGGAGTTGCACAGTTAGGTAATATTAGGGATTGTTGCAATATTTGAAATGCCATTCTACATTTTTAGTTATGGAACTATGAGGACAGTTCTCAGTGGTGTAGTTGAAAAAATAGTAGTATAAAATCTACAGGCATGGTATATATTAGAGAGTATATATATTATAGGTATGGAGTGCATAGTTTCTAAAAATCACCAGAAGGTCTACGGCGTATAGTCTATGCTACATTCCTAAAAATTCTACAATCACGTTAACTTGATTATGAAAGATATATTTAACTATTAACTTCAAATATAAAATAAAAAGGGCAATTTCGGTCCGACCGCTTATAACTTGAGTACTTTTCAATGGGTTTTGAGAATTCTACGTTGCTCAGTTATAGAATTATGTGCGAAAGTTCTTTAATCAGTGAACCCTATTTTGAAATATTAGCCTTTTTAAAAGGTTCTACTGAGTTAATTAGCACTGTTGTTAGATATTTTTTCAGGAAAGATTTTAGTATATAACACATGTTGTTCTACATTGCTTTGCTATATAATTATAGCTGAATGTTGTATTATCTGGTGAACCCGATTAGGAAAAATTAGTCTTATTAGAAGTTTTTACTGGGCGGATTTTGATGAGATTTGCATTTTTTAATTTTCAGGGACGATTTTAATATGCTACATATTGTTCTTCCGTTCTTTTTTATATTGAATTATAAATAATGAACTAAAAGATTTGTTTCATAACAGTCCAAATTTTGTCTGAGACATTAGAAGATATAAAACCGTAATGGCGTTCATATTGTTTTCAGCAACGCGTATGATCATTAGGGATAAATGTATTTATTGCTATGAAACACAAGATCAAATACACCGATATATTTCGTTTGATTAAAGTTTCGCTTGGAGAAACCGACCAGCGCAGCGTAGCGGGCGAAGGTAGCGGGCTACTATATGTAAAGCGTAAATTCCTATTTCATTCCGATTGATTATAACTCAGATTCTACTGGACATAATTTTGCAGAACTTACACTATTAGATAGTAAATTTGGTTTATAAATAGTTTAATCTAAGAACCGTCGTTCCAAGTTGCTTCGTAATAGTTACGGGAGTCCTAAAATTAGGTGAACTCGATTAGGAAAGATTTCAAGTTTTACTGAATAGATTTTAATGACAGTTGACCAGTTAGTTAGATAATATTTCAGGGATTTTTTCAATATTTATCATATCTTTCAAAACTGTTTAGTTACGAAGCTATGCGTAAAAATTTCTCCGTGGTATAGTAAAGAAAATTGGAGGATAATACGTTACAGACAAAGGATGTATACTAGAATGCTATAGGAAGTTTGTGCAGAGTTTAAAAAAAATACAGAAATGATGCGATGTATACCTACCACTACA
Organism: Maratus speciosus; assembly: GCA_963932465.1. NCBI lineage: Eukaryota > Metazoa > Arthropoda > Arachnida > Araneae > Salticidae > Maratus > Maratus speciosus. The sequence continues at coordinate 424,388,059 of OZ010791.1, forward strand.
TCCCTGAGAGTTCTATATAATCAGGTTAAAGCGATTATGATAGCTATATTTAACTTATGTAAAATGCAAAGAGAAATTTCATTCCGGCCGCTTTTAAATTTACTTCTACTGAATTGATTTTGATGGGGCTTACATTGTTAGTTAGAGAATTTACAGAAAAGATGTCAGTATAAAATATAATGTTCTACGTTGCTTAATTAAATAATTATGGGTAAAGATCTAAATCAGATGAACCCAATTTCGAAAGATTGGCTTTTTTTAAGGTTCCGCTGAATGAATTTTCACGGGATTTAAACTACTAATTAGATTATTTTTATGAAATGATTCAGTACATTTTCCAGTTTAAAAGATCCTGCTAAGTGGATTTCGATGGAACTTGCTCGGTTAGTTAATTTTTCAGTGAATGTTTTAGTATAAAGCACATATCATTCGATTGGTGCTCCTTGGTCATCAGGTTGCTTGATTATAGAATTAAGGCTGAATGTTTTAGAAGCAGGCGAAACAAATTATGAACGATTAGCCTTTTCATTATGTCCAATTAACAGATTCTGATGAGATTTGCATTGATAAAATTTTTCATGAACCCTTTTAAGTATAGTACATATTGTTCTATCGTTCTTCACCGAATACTACACTAAATGATCAACGAAAGAAGTTGGCCCTTAACAGCCTAAATTTTGTATGGCTCAAAAGATATAATAGCGTAATAACGTTCATATTGTTTTCACCAATTAGATTGGGCATTCCAGGTAAATGTCCTTGTCCATATTGCTTTAAAACGCATGATCAAATTCAGAGATATATTTAGTTTGATTCAAGGTTTCTTTAGAAAAACTGACCAGCGTAGCGGGCGTTAGGCTGCTAGTGATATTATAAATTTAAAGTGTAAAAACTTTTGCCTGACGTCAGGATCAAAACGAATGGTAAAATGCCTTTGCATATGGGTGAATTATAACCCAGAGAGAAACATGGGCCAATTTTTGTTTACATTATTCAATTATTTTTCTTAATAATTCCAATTTTCGCTTTTTTCATTGAAAATCAACGGACTTTTTTTCATAGAAAATGTAACATTTTTACTTCATTGTTGCAAAAATTTCAAAAGGCGTAATAATAGTATATTTCTTTTAAGGTGAAAGATTTCACGTGAAATATTAAATTGAGCTAGTTTTTTTTTCAAAAATTAAAAAGGTGAATATAGCGTCATAGTGGAAATGAAAAGGATATTTTCAGAATAAGTTTTTGATTTGGTCAAGTTTATATTTTACTAAAAGTTTCTAATGGATCGGTATTTTTACGCAGGTAGTGAAGTTAGTGGGGAATTACATAACTTACATTTTAAAATGTATTTTTTTTTTCCGAGATGAGAACTATTTATACCCCAAGTTAAACTTAGGTAATAATTTTCTGATGTGTTTACATCACCCCTTGGGAGAGATTAAGGTTTAAAAATTTAAGTAAAACTTTTATTTTTTTATTTTCTACTGCATCACAGCTATAATATTGTTAAATATTAGCAGTAAGGATTCAACACAATTTACATTTACATTCATAGCGTTCCTGAGTGAGAAATAAGGTATCTAAATTTAAGTGAAGTTAATTTTTTATGATTTGATTATAGATTTTTTATGATTTGATTATAGATTTTTTATGTTCAGATTGGAAGTTTTTGTACAAACTACCGCAACCTGCTTTACTACAGTCAGGGGCCTCGCTAAGGGGGGGGGGAGCCCCCCCCCCCAAACTTTCACAAATGCTGTTATACTTGGCAAATTTACAAACTTAGTTCGTGAATTTTTGTAAAATTTTAATAGAAACTACAATACATTTTCTATTTCTGACGGACTTGGCAAAATTACAAATCTAATTGGGAATATTATTAAATATTTTCACAAATATGAACTATAGTACATTTTCTAATTGTGATAACTTAGCAAAATTATAAAACCAGTTGGCAAATTCTGAAATTTGACTTGGCAATTTAAGGTTCTCTCCCCCACCAATAAAATGTCTTCGCGATAGCCCTGACTACAGTTGTGAAACATTACTGCAATACCGCATACATCAGAGCCTGATGATGATACTCTCTATGAATTTTGAAATGCGTTCGTCTGAGTGCCGTAGTTATTGAAAAACTTGACCATATTAAATAAAAACATAATTTGAAGAACAAATTAAAAAAAACAAAATTTATTATTGTTTAAGCCCGAGAAGGGGCAGATATTAAGTTATTTAATTCAATTAGATCTAAATTTAATGTTAATTTTTGTAACAAGTTAGTTAAGCCAATTGAAGATTAAAAAATAAAAATAAAATTCATACAATATTATACTTAAAACACCCTAAAAAAATAGATTCCGTTCAAATGAAATCGAAATAAATCATTTTTATTTTTTAATCTTCAGTTGGCTTAACTAATTTGTTACAAAAATTTAACATTAAATGTAGAACTAATTGAATGAAATAACTTAATATCTGCCCCTTCTCGGGCTTAAACAATGTAGGAAATATTATTATTATTTTTTTTTTTAATTTGTTCTTCAAATTATGTTTTTGCTTAATTTATGATTTTTTTATGGATGTTCACCGATTGCTACGGAACTTTTTGTCCGATTTATGTGATTTTTGTTTTAATTGAAAGAGGATACTCTCCAATTGGTACGACTTCCGTTTCATCGAAATTGGTTCAGTAGTTTTTTAGTAATTCAACAAAAACCAATAAAATGAAGGATTTCACCCAAATTATCTTTCATTGTTGTAGCCGGTTTCTCGATCATAAGCATAAAACTACGCATTCATATACGTTATCGCCAAGTTGTCGCCAAACTGGGCGCAGTTTGGTGAATTATCGCCAAATTTGGCTGCCGAAATAAGTCGCCAGAAATGAAGCCAATCTGGCTGTAACTGACTAATTTGGCGATATTCCCATTCAAATTCAGTAATGGATCTTCCCCAATCTGTTTCTTCGCATTTTATTATATTATATTAAAGAGTTATATGTATGAATGCTTTTTGATTGCCTTCTGACAACCTATTAACTATCTCGGTACTACTTAGTTACCCCGTGGACCAATTTTCGCCAAATTATATAAATCGCCAAACCACTCACCAAATTATACAAATTGATATAATTTTTATTTTAAATAACGAAAGAATAAATAAATTAGTATAACATTAATAAAAATACAAATAAAACGTCGAAATAAAAGTCCCTTGATGACGTAAATACGTGTAACTTGCTTAAAGTCAAGTGAATGTGACATTTGCGATCAACCATTATTGGCATTTAATCTTATAGTTTGGCGATAGATTTTTGGCCAAGCAAGTTTTTCAATATTTATAAATTTATTTATTGTAAACAACCATTTGTCTACTTTTATATGGAAATAGAAGTTGAGCCAAGATCCCTTATGCTGTTAAAGTACAAGATTAACAACATAGACAGAAAAAAAGGAGTTACTCTAATTAGTATTACAGGCGGTATTGTAATGGTGCGGTGTATTTACATGGCACAAAACTTAAACAGTAGGCATAAGCATAATTGCGAAAGCAAGTCAGTGAGTTGCGCAGTCATGAAAACATTTCTATTGTATCAAGAAATGAGAGCAAGTAAATTTGAATCAGATTTCCCGATAAAAGCAAAAACTGCGCGATAATAACAGCAAACATGGTTTAAAGGAAATGCAAATATCACAAGTTTCTTCCGAAAGTTCTGTATGTTTTTCTGTACTATACTCACTAAAATACGTCAGTTACTATGCTGACCGATGACACTTTACCCAAGACTATTAAATGAGCATGACGATGAATTTCTAATCTTCCATAATCAAGCCCACAGTTAAGGCTAGCATGAAACAAAAGAAAATATCAGCAGCAATGTGGTTTAATATAAATGTGGGTATCATAAAATATTTAATTCGCAAAACGCTTCAATGCACCAAATCATATTAGCTCAGAAACAACAAATGGCAGTGGACTGAATAATGGTAGATTACTTAATAGTTTTAAAATCTCCACTGCCCAAAGAATTGCAAATGATGATGCAATAAGAAACATAAATGCCTAAGTGAGTTAAGCTGATTTTGTCAAGAAAGATTAAATACATAACAACCAAAATTAAACAAAATGCCGTCATGATGCAATGAGCTCAATTTCTCTATCAGAATCTTTAGATTTGGCGAAAGATTAAGCAAATAATTTAAATTATGAATAAAAGTACCAAGCTGAAATGTTTAGCATACATTTAAGCACATTGGCATCGCGTATACATTATACATTACATATTGGCACTTGCATAATATCTCCATATAAGAAAACATTAATGCCACCAAAAAATAAATTAATCTTAAATTCTTGAAGCCTCAAAATAATTATACATAAATTCTCTTTTGACACTATAAAAATTTCATCAATGACGAGCCATTTGAGGGAACGTCATTTAAGACTTTCCCACTGTAGTCTTTTCATGATCATTTTTTGATAAGTTATTCGGTTGTGATGTACCCTAATGGCTTCTTGTGCATGTAAACTCCATCGCGGGTGCAAAGTCCTCGAAGTTACCTATGAATTATACCTCTAAGGTGCCTTGCCAGGTGAAGGTCTCATCATCTGATTAAGCTTCTAAATTACGAGATCAACATGTGTAGCAATGCACAGGTGCTAAACAACCATATATACATGTTAAGTAACTGGCATAAAAAAGTTCATAATTAAGAAATAGGCACTGCCGATAGAAAAATGAACTAGGCGCTCATCAGGTTTATTGCCGCTATGTGGCGATTAGGTGGTCTCCTACGCCAATGCCAGGTATCAAACCCGTTCATCTAGGGTAACCCGGAAGATAAGGGCCTGGGCATCGGTTAGAAAGTATGAAAAATGAGTCACTGGGTCTCTCTTCTCTATTTCATAGAGCATTTTAGTAAGCTGAATAACTTTTTATTGACAGTTTCCAAAGTTCGATATTATTTCACGCTAGCAGCATCTCTTGTCGTTCTACCCATGTCCAAATAGAGAAACAAAAATATTTAATTTAAAAATAAAACTATTAAAACTGAAGAAGAATAAATGTAATATATATATATATATATATATAAAGAATTTTCACAGAAAACCTGTGTTATTAATGTATACACAAATCTGGACAAAAGTATTTACTTATCAAAATAACATCTTTAAAAGTCCGTAATTTCCTTTAAAAGAATCATGCAAAAATTGTAACTAGAAAAACTAAAAAGTGAAAAATAAACTTTTTTACCAAAAATAAAACAGACTTCAAAATCTACTACAAGGTAAAAAATATTTTTTTTACATAATAGTTAATAAGAAATTAAATTAAGAGCATTGTATTTACCATGCGTATTATTATATTTATGTACATTAATTAGATTTTTTGGAGTCTGTACCAGCCAAGCCAAGTTCAAAATTAAAATTGTTTATCCAATACAAATCGTAACAAGATTCAGCAAAACCAATTTCGGAAAAAAATTCAATTCTCAATCAACTCTGACATCATCCTGCATTTGAAAATCTGTGTTTGGCTACGATTTTTTTACATAATAACCTGTATAAACGCACTAATTTTATAATAATACTTAATTTAGCACACATAATTACAGCTAATCTCACTTGGAAAAACACGTTTATAAAATGAGATGAAATGTTTCAAAAATGGTAAAATTAATTTTTTTAAACTAAAAAACAAATCGTGAAAAAACTCGTAGATATTTGGATGTGTGTCTGTTGGATAATTATACTTAACTTCGTTTGGCTGGTACCGACTACAAAAAATCATATTAGTGCACATAAATATAATAATATGCATGGTAAATACAATGCTCTTAATTTAATTTCTTATTAACTATTATGAAAAAAAAAATATTTTTTACTTTGTAGTAGTTTTTGAAGTCGGTTTTATTTTTGGTAAAATAGTTTATTATATTACTTACCTATTTTTTTAATTGTATTAGTTACTTTTAAGTTGTGTTTAATTGTTAGTTCCTATCTATGAGGCCTATAGATAACTATGAAGGTTAGAGTTGCAGAAAAGCAAGAGATCCTACCTACACAACTTCCAGGTTGTGTGATATTTAAACGGAGATACTGATTGTAAATTAGTCAATGAAACATCGTCCTCATTTTGAAAGACATATCCAATGATATGCCACTCGATATGGTGCGTAAAAAAATTTTTCGTCTCTACCGCCATTTTGTATTTTACGGCCGCCATTTTGAATTTATAAAAACAAAACTCTAGCCTATAATAACCGGACTGTTAAGACGAATCGATAGAGACCTCATTCATTAAAATACATTTAGCGTTGGGATGTTTCGAAGGTATAAAGAAATCTACATAACCAGATACGCATGAAACACATAACCCTTCTTGGCAGTCGAGTAAAAAGAAGAATACAGAACACATGAGAAACACTAAAAAGAGATTAAATGTTCCAGCCGGAAAAGGTATTGAATAACTTGAAATTTTCAAATAGAAGCCTGTAACGTCGAGTCTCAATTAAGCTCTTCCAAAGGCCCTAAAGACAGCAATTTTGAAAAGCTCGCTTCAACAACCAATAGAGGACGCAATCTTTTTCCATTTGAACCTGTTAACCAAACTTCAATACGTGCATATTAAATGAAACATCTTGATCATTTTTAGAAAAAATGAAATATACGAAACACTAAAAATGTAAGAATTAAATTATACACTTTTAGTTTTATCAATAAATGTCTTGAGCATTATATGTACGCTTATCGTAGCCATTTGTACGATTTGTGTTACTCCATCATCAATTGACGTAAGCGAAACATTGAATTTTTATTGCTGGATTTAGTTACCCCATATAGACGGGTAACTTAAGCCACCATGTTTTAATTTTTTTTGTCCTTAATATATATGTTTTAAAATACTTTCATACATGTAAACATAGAGTATAAATTCAGATCCAAGTTTTACAACAATTAGCTAATCTCTAAAGTACATGCTCTTAAATTGGCGGATGTCTTATTCAGACAAGCGACTTAAGTAACCTCGAATGACGGTACTGCCATAGATCTCAAATATTTCTAACCCACATTCGTTAGCCTTAATTTTATCGCATGTTTTTTAAATTAAAAAAAATGTTTTGTCTTCCTAGATTAATTTCTTTCTTAAAAATATCACATTTAATCGATTCCTGTTATCGTATTTTGAACTCATTTTCTTTTAAAATTTTAGAATGATTCATCATATTAACCCTTTCAGGGGCAAGGTACTTATATTCGTAAAATGCAAAATTAGTGAACAACTTGCATTATTTCATGTTATATTAATTCACTAATTTCTAGAGAAATGTTGTATTAATGTACAATTAGCATTGAACATAATAATGACAAGCTAAAAAAATGGAATAATTTTGTTTGTTAACTGTTCGGAACTCGTCATTGGTGGAAACATACTATTATCTACCATAATAAACAATTAAAGTTTCTGAAAATTTTGAGGATTTTTAGAAATGGAAATTATATAAATTTAAAACAACGTTAAAAACGCTAGAACATGTAGACATTAAGCAGACTATTTTCAGTAGCATTTAGCGTACCGTCCTCAGTGCAAAGAACAACGGAAACTTGCTCAATTATATAGGATAGAAGAGGATTCAAGTGAGAAATTCATTGACCAATAGGAAAGCAGGAAAATTCAGATATCTGCCAATAGGAAAATATAGGTAATGTAACCAAAGGTGTGAAAAATGCTGGCAGTAATGAAGAAAAAGTCTTTTTTAAGTAATATTTCCAACAATCTTATAAAGGGGGAATAGCGAATTCACAATTAACAGTATTGTCAAATTTTTTATAGCAATGATATGCTTCAAAAAAGTTAAGTTCATGTATAGAAAAGGGTTTAGAGATGATTTTAACTGAATTGAAATAAAAAGGGTGGCTCTTCTCACAGCAATGTTTAGCAATTGAAGATTTATTGGTTTCCTGTTTTTGAATAAATTGTTGGTGTTCCTTAATACGAAATTTTAGACCCCGTTTGGTCGGTCCAATATAGGAAAGACCGCATTGGCAATTAATATTATAGATACACTATGAGTTGGATAACTCAATAAGATCTTTGAGTTTGGAGAAGGTAATTTTATTCGTATAGGTAAAAAATTATTCTGAAATCGAGCTGCCTAAGAATTTTGGCAAATAGAAAGATGAATTACCCTCTCCAAACTCAAAGATCCCATTAAGTTATCCAACTCATGGGGTATTTATAATATTAATTGCCAGTGCGGTCTTCCCTATATTGCATAGACCAAACGGGGTCTAAAATTTCGTATTAAAGAACACCAACTATATATTCAAAAACAGGAAACCAATAAATCTTCAATTGCTAAACATTGCTGGGAGAAGAACTACGCTTTTTATTTCAATTCAGCTAAAATCATCTCTAAACCCACTTCAATATATGAACTTAACTTTCATGAAGCATTTCATATCTATAAAAATTTTGACAATATTGTTAACTGTGAATTCGCTATTCCCCCTTTATCAGATTGTTGGAAATATTACATAAAATCCCCTTTTTCTTAATTACTACCAGCATTTTTCACACCTTTGATTACACTTCCTATACGTTTCTCATAGTGGCAGATATCCGCATTTTCCTGCTTTCCTATTGGTCAATGAACTTCTCACTTGAACTCACTTCTCTCCTGTATAATTGAGCAAGTTTCCGATATTCTTTGCACTGAGGACGGCACGCTAAATGCTACCGAAACTAATCTGCTTAAAGTCTACATATTCTGGCATTTTTAACGTTGCTTTAATTTTATATAATGCTGCGGCAAGTTGCATCTTAATAATTAAATGCAAATTGCACATGGCTCCACATGCTTTCAAACAGATTAACTGCATATACCTTTCATTCGTGAGTTTTGTGTAACACTTTAGATGAAAGTTTAATATCTGTAATGACTAGGTAATATGAATTTATTTCCATTCTCATATTTTAAAATTTTATTTTCATTAAAAAATGGATTTAAAGTAATAAGCGTAATTGTCTTCATACATTAAAACATAAAAAAAAAATCCATTTCATTTAAATGTAGATAGCCTGTTTTACGCCAGCGGCAGGTACGAACGCAAAAGAAAATTTTGATGAATCAGTACTAATTATTTTTATTTTGAGTACGGCCGCCATACAGATCAACATAAAAAACCTATTATTTAAATGTTTAATTAATTTGATTAATATATTTCTCGCTAGGGGGCGTTATTATCGTTAAAGAGCGTTGAGTTTAAACTACTTTATCTAATTTTAATTTGGAATATAATAGCTCATGAGAAAACAAAGAAATTCCATTTTTAAATATTATTTATGCAGTTTCCCACTAGGTGCGCTACCAGCATAAAATAAACCTATTGCGCAAAATTATTTATCAGCACTTAAAATTTAGGCGCCTGGAGCTTATTATGACGATTTATTTAAAAAATCATAAAATATGAAATTTATATAAATTTAGTTTTCCTATTTGCGACCAGGAGGTTCTATAAACGGAAAAAGAATGTGTCGAATGTTGTTGTGTGAAATCTAATCTAATTTTAAGATGGAGTATGGATCCCATGTGAGAAACAAAAATTTATGTATTAAAGTTTTATGCAATTTCGCACCATTCCACACTAGGGGAAAATGCTGAAAATCTGGCCAAACGTCGAAAAACAAAGTTACTATTTAAGAAACTAGGGGGCTCGGCCCCCCACGAGCTACGCTCGCCAACCCCCCCCCCCCCCCCCCCCCCCGTTCAGACACTGCAGTCTCTAAAAGCACGCTAATCTGATCGGCTTTAAAAAGATTTTGGAAGATTGAATTATAATCTCTCTATTCTAAAAAAAAGTAACTACCGCTGTCACCGCCGCCGCCGCCGGTTTTGAATTTTTTGTGACCGGAGGTCTTTCTTCGTTAATATTAAGAAAAATAATGCATACAAAAATATGGAAATCAGTAGTATTATACAGAAATGTTTGATAAACAAACTGATGCAGACAGTTTTCAAATCGAAGAATTATTTTAAGAGATATTTAATGCTAAAGTTGGACAAAATCGTTCCACTACAAAAGTTTTATAGGAGCAAAAACTATACATCGGAATTTTATAATTTTAAGATAATTTTATACGTTTGAAGTTCCCGGTGTGCAGATCGTATTTCTTTTTTTAATTTGGCTAATTTTTTGAGGTTTTATTTCTATTTTAAATTCAAATTTTCAGCATTTCTAGAGATATTTTTTACAGATTTTAGAAAGTGATATTAATTTAAACTGTTGTCAACTGTATAAACAGCGGAAACAATAATGTTTGCTTCAAAAAAAAATATTTATACGTGTAATAAACTAAAAATTTATTTACACGTGACTATTATAAACAGAAAAAAAAACATTTGGAATTAGAATTAAATAATTATGTACAAAAAGCAGGAACTTATTAAAAATTACATCATAAAAACTATAATTACACGTGAATTTTAAGAGAGAAAGGAATTTGTAAAATAATAAATTTATTAACATGCGTTAGAAGTCTTAAATAGGAGAAATTACGTCATATTTACGTCACATTACAGTTATTACATAAAATGAGCACAAAATAATATTGCAAAACGGTTTAAATTTAGAAATTGTGCTAGACATTTATTTGATATTTTGAGAGGATACTTTTCAACTATTTTTCTTAGGAAAGCGCAAATAATATTTCATTTCTAACACAAGTATTTTCACGTGAATATTAAAAAGAGAAAGAATAGTTTGGTCAAAATTACGTCAGATTAAAAACGATTAATTTAAAATATCTTATTTAAAAGAACCTTCTTTTCGCTTTGTTAAAAAATACCGGTAGACAAAGATTCTGTTTACATAATTCCTTTTATATTAGCTTAGTTTGAAATGTTTATCTTATTTTACTTAATCAAAGACGAAAACAGCGATTGACATATATGTATTTTTGGTACTACTTAGTTATCCCGTCGACCAAAAATCTATCATTCGCCAAACTATAAGATTAAATGCCAATAATGGTTGATCGTAAATGTCACATTAACTTGACTTTAAGCACGTTACACGTGTCTACGTCATCAAGTTATTTTTATTTCGACGTTTTATTTGTATTTTTATTAATGTTGCACTAATTTATTTGTTCTTTCGTTATTTAAAATAAAAATGATGTCAATTTGTATAATTTGGCGAGTGCTTTGGCGATTTATATAATTTGGCGAAATTGGTCGACGGGTGAATCAAGTAGTTCCGCAGCGGATTTGGCCTTAAAATTCCCCAGTCAACGAGAAATGAATAGAAATCCGTTTATAGGGAGATCGCCATTGTTTTTTAAATTATAATTCAATCTTCCGAAATCATTTAAAGTCGATCAAATTAGCGTACATTTAGAGTCTGCGGTGTCTGAACGGGGGTTGACGAGCGTAGCTCGTAGGGGGCAGAGCCCCCTAGTAAAAAAAAACAAAGACGATCTCCCTATAAACGGGTTTCTATTCATTTCACTTTGATTGGGGAATTTTACGGAAAAATCAGCTGCTGTTAAAAGATACAATGGCATTTCAAAATCATCTAATATAAAATGAATTAAGTAAACAGTCTTTGTCTCCCGGTATTTTTTAACAAAGCGAAAAGAAAGTCTTTTTAAATAAGACATTTTAAATATATCGTTTTTAATCTGACGTAATTTTCACCAAACTTTTCTTTCCCTTTTTAATATTCACGTGAATTACTTTTATTAGAAATGAAATATTATTTCCGCTGTCAAAAAAAAAAAAAAAAAAATAAATAATAAAAAAAAAAAAATCTCTCTATTCTAAAAAAAAAGTAACTACCGCTGTCACCGCCGCCGCCGCCGCCGGTTTTGATTTTTTTGTGACCGGAGGCCTTTCTTCGTTAATATTAACAAAAATAATGCATACAAAAATATGAAAATCAGTGGTTTTATACAGAAATGTTTGATAAACACGCTAATGCAGACAGTTTTCAAATCGAAGAATTATTTTAAGAGTTATTTAATGCTAAAGTTGGACAAAATCGTTCCACTAAAAAAGTTTTATAGCAGCAAAAACTATACGTGGCAGTGTAATCATTTTTAGATCATTTTATGCGTTAGAATTTGCCGGAGTGCAGATTGCATTAATTTTTTTTATTTTGACTCATTTTTTCAGGTTTTATTTCTATTTTAAATTCAAATTTTCAGTATTTCTAGAGATATTTTTTACAGATTTCAGAAAAATGTACTAATTTAAACTGTTGCCAACTGTATAAAAAGCACAAGCAATAATGTTTGCTTCAAATTAAAAATTTATTCACACGTGACTATTATAAACAGGAAAAAACTTTCAAATTAGAATTAAATAATTACGTATAAAAAGCAGGAACTTATTAAAAATTACGTCATACACGTGAATTTTAAAAGAGAAAGGATATTGTAAAATAATAAATTCATTAACATGCGTTAGAAGTCTTAGGAGAAATTACGTCATATTTACGTCACATTATAGTTATTACATAAAATGAACACAAAATAATATTGCAAAAAAGTTTAAATTTAGAAATTGCGCTAGACATTTATTTGATATTTTGAGAATTAATTTAAAATGTCTCATTTAAAAGAACTTTCTTTTCGCTTTGTAAAAAAATACCAGGAGACAGACTCTCTTTACTTAATTCCTTTTATATTAGCTTATTTTGGAATGTTGTTACACGTGTCTACGTCATCAAGTTATTTTTATTTCGACGTTTTATTTGTGTTTTTATTAATGTTGTACGAATTTATTTGTTCTTTCGTTATTTAAAATAAAAATTATATCAATTTGTATAATTTGGCGAGTGGTTTGGCGATTTATATAATTTGGCGAAATTGGTCGACAGGATAATCAAGTAGTACCGCAGCGGATTTGGCGTTAAAATTCCCCAATCAAAGAGAAATGAATAGAAATTCGTTTATAGGGAGATCGCCACTGTTTTTTAAATTATAATTCAATCTTTCGAAATCTTTTTAAAGCCGATCAAATTAGCGTGCATTTAGAGTCTGCGGTGTCTGGACGGGGGTTGGCGAGCGTAGCTCGTAGGGGGCCGAGCCCCCTAGTAAAATATAAAAAAAGTTGAAAAGTTCATCTCAAAATATCAAGTAAATGTCTCGATATTTTGCAATAATAAAATGCGCTATTTATGCGCTCGATAAAATGCGCTATTTTTAAATTTAAACTGTTTTGCAATATTATTTTTTGTTCATTTTACGTAATAAGTGTAACGTGGCGTAAATGTGATGTAATTTCTCCTATTTAAGACTTCTAACGCATGTTAATGAATTTATTATTTTACAATATCCTTTCTCTGTTTAAATTCACGTGTAATTATAGATGAAGTAATTTTCAATAAGTTCTTGCTACGTACGTGCCTAAATACGTAATTATTTAATTCTAATTTGAAAGTCTTTTTTTCTGTTTATAATAGTCACGTGTAAATAAATTTTTAATTTGAAGCAAACATTGTTTCCGTTGTTTATACAGTTGGCAACAGGTTAAATTAGTACAATTTTCTGAAATAAGTAAAAAATATCTCTCGAAATGCTGAAAATTTGAATTTAAAATAGAAATGAAACCTCGAAAAATGAGTCAAATTAAAAAAATAAATTAATTCTGCACACCGGGAAATTATAACGTATAAAATGATCTAAAAATTATTAAATTCCGATGTATAGTTTTTGCTCCTATAAAACTTTTTTATTGGAACGATTTTGTCCAACTTTAGCATTAAATATCTCTTAAAATAATTCTTCGATTTGAAAACTGTCTGCATCAGCGTGTTTATCAAACATTTCTGTATATTACTACCAATTTTCATATTTTTGTAAGCATTATTTTTCTTAATATTAACGAAGAAAAACCTCCGGTCACAAAAAATTCAAAACCGGCGGCGGTGACAGCGGTAGTTACTTTTTTTTTAGAACTAGGGGGCGCTGCCCCCTACGAGCTACGCTCGTCAACCCCCGTTCAGACACCGCAGACTAAAAAACCAGGCTAATTTGATCGGCTTAAAAAATATTTCGGAAGATTAAATTATAAGTTTAAAAACAGTAGCGGTTGTCCTATAATCGGGTTTCTATTCATTTCTCTTTGATTGGGGAATTTTAAAGCCAAATCAGCGGCTATTAAATGATACAATGGCTGTTTCCGTCTTTGATTAAATAAAATCAGTTGACATTTCAAAATAAGCTAATATAAAATGAATTAAATAAACAGAGTCTTTGCCTCCCAGTATTTTTTAGCAAAGCGAAAAGAAAGTTTTTATTTAATGACACTGTAAATGTATCGTTTTTAATCTGACGTAATTTTCACTAAACTTTTCTTTCTCCTTTTACTATTCACGTGGAAATAATTTTGTTAAAAGTGAAATATTATTTGCGCTATCCTAATAAAAATAGTTGAAAATATCATCTTAAAATATTACATAAATGTCTCGCGCAATTTTTAAATTTAAAATATTTTTCAATATTATTTTTTGTTCATTTTACGTAATGTGTAATGTGACGTAAATGTGACGTAATTTCTCCTATTTAAGACCTCTAACGCATGTTAATGAATTTATTATTTTACAACATTCTTTCACTTTTAGAATTCACGTGTAATATGGTTTTTATGATAATTTTCAATGAGTTCCTGCTTTTTATATTTTCTTGTTTATAATAGTCACGTGTAAAATAAGTTTTTAATTTGAAGCAAATATTATTATTTGCGCTGTTTATACAGTTGGCAACAGTTTAAATTAATACAATTTTCTAAAATGTGTAAAAAAATATCTCTCGAAATGCTGAAAATTTGAATTTAAAATAGAAATAAAACCTCAAAAAATGAGTCAAATTAATAAACGGAGTGCAGTCTGCACACCGGGAAATTCTGACGCATAAAATGATCTAAAAATGATTAAATTCCGATGTACAGTTTTTGCTCCTATAAAACTTTTTTAATGGAACGATTTTGTCCAACTTTAGCATTAAATATCTCTTTAAATATTTCTTCGATTTGAAAACTGTCTGCATCAGCGTGTTTATCAAGCATTTCTCTATAATTCCACCGATTTTCATATTTTTGTATGCAATATTTTGCTTAATATTAACGAAGAAATACCTCCGGTCACAAAAAATTCAAAACCGGCGGCGGCGGTGACAGCGGTAGTTACTTTTTTTTAGAATAGAGGGATAGAGAGATTTTGATTATACAGTTGACTAGAGGGTCAGGATATATATTTAAAGCAAGGTTTTCGTTTTACCCTAATTATTTTCATAAATTCAAAAGTAACGCTCGGGCGAGAAGAAATCAAATGGACGAATTAGACATTTAAACACGTTCTACAGTTTCAAATATCATCCGATTTTAATTGTTTAAAACTGTTCCACACGCTGATGGTAAGTAGATTAGTTACAGTTCTTAAAAAATATATATATAATAAAACTTATAAATTGTTATTTCGTAATAGTTTTTGATAAAATTAAAAGAAAGAAATGCTTTTTTTTTTCTTTCAAAGATTAAAAGGTGCATAAATTCTACAGAGATCCGCAACGACATTTAAAGTTATAACAGCCTGAATCTAATAAATAATCAAAGAATAAGCTGCCGAAAATCACTATGGTACATATCGTGTGCATGGACTTTTTTTTCAACATAAAGTAGAAATATCACCCGTTTTAATCGCTTAAAATTTTTTGAAATTAATAATTATTCACATTAATTTAGCAGGCAAAATTTTTTGAAAATTTTACCTTACTAGGGGGCTCGGCCCCCTACGAGCTACGCTCGCCAACCCCCGTCCAGACACCGCAGACTCTAAATGCACGCTAATTTGATCGGCTTTAAAAATATTTCGAAAGATTGAATTATAATTTAAAAAACAGTGGCGATCTCCCTATAAACGAATTTCTATTCATTTCTCTTTGATTGGGGAATTTTAACGCCAAATCCGCTGCGGTACAACTTGATTATCCTGTCGACCAATTTCGCCAAATTATATAAATCGCCAAACTACTCGCCAAATTATACAAATTGATATAATTTTTATTTTAAATAACGAAAGAACAAATAAATTCGTGCAACATTAATAAAAACACAAATAAAACGTCGAAATAAAAATAACTTGAGGACGTATACACGTGTAACAACATTTCAAAATAAGCTAACATAAAAGGAATTAAGTAAAGAGAGTCTTTGTCTCCTGGTATTTTTTAACAAAGCGAAAAGAAAGTTATTTTTAAATGAGACATTTTAAATTAATTCTCAAAATATCAAATAAATGTCTAGCGCAATTT
The DNA here is from genome assembly GCA_963932465.1 of Maratus speciosus. Classification (NCBI taxonomy): domain Eukaryota; kingdom Metazoa; phylum Arthropoda; class Arachnida; order Araneae; family Salticidae; genus Maratus; species Maratus speciosus. The sequence goes on from OZ010791.1 coordinate 424,404,374, forward strand.
CTAAATTTAAACTTTTTTGCAATATTATTTTGTGTTCATTTTATGTAATAACTATAATGTGACGTAAATATGACGTAATTTCTCCTAAGACTTCTAACGCATGTTAATGAATTTATTATTTTACAATATCCTTTCTCTTTTAAAATTCACGTGTATACTTTTTATGACGTAATTTTTAATAGTTTCCTGCTTTTTATACGTAATTATTTAATTCTAATTTGAAAGTTTTTTCTGTTTATAATAGTCACGTGTAAATAAATTTTTAATTTGAAGCAAACATTGTGTTCGTTGTTTATACAGTTGGCAACAGGTTAAATTAGTACAATTTTCTGAAATAAGTAAAAAATATCTCTCGAAATGCTGAAAATTTGAATTTAAAATAGAAATGAAACCTCGAAAAATGAGTCAAATTAAAAAAATAAAATAATTCTGCACACCGGGAAATTATAACGTATAAAATGATCTAAAAATTATTAAATTCCGATGTATAGTTTTTGCTCCTATAAAACTTTTTTAGTGGAACGATTTTGTCCAAATTTAGCATTAAATATCTCTTAAAATAATTCTTCGATTTGAAAACTGTCTGCATCAGCGTGTTTATCAAACATTTCTGTATATTACTACCAATTTTCATATTTTTGTATGCATTATTTTTCTTAATATTAACGAAGAAAGACCTCCGGTCACAAAAAATTCAAAACCGGCGGCGGTGACAGCGGTAGTTACTTTTTTTTTTTTTTAGAATAGAGAGATTTTGATTATACAGTTGACTAGAGGGTCAGGATATATATTTAAAGCAAGGTTTTCGTTTACCCTTATTATTTTCATAAATTCAAAAGTGACGCTCGGGCGAGAAGAAATCAAATGGACGAATTAGACATTTAAACACGTTCTACAGTTTCAAATATTATCCGATTTTAATTGTTTAAAACTGTTCCACACGCTGATGGTAAGTAGATTAGTTACAGTTCTTAAAAAAATATATATATATAATAAAACTTATAAATTGTTATTTCGTAATAGTTTTTGATAAAATTAAAAGAAAGAAATGCTTTTTTTTTCTTTCAAAGATTAAAAGGTGCATAAATTCTACAGAGATCCGCAACGACATTTAAAGTTATAACAGCCTGAATCTAATAAATAATCAAAGAATAAGCTGCTGAAAATTACTATGGTACATATCGTGTGCATGGACTTTTTTTTCAACATAAAGTAGAAATATCACCCGTTTTAATCGCTTAAAAATTTTTGAAATTAATAATTATTCACATTAATTTAGCAGGCAAAATTTTTTGAAAATTGTACCTTACTAGGGGGCTCGGCCCCCTACGAGCTACGCTCGCCAACCCCCGTCCAGACACCGCAGACTCTAAATGCACGCTAATTTGATCGGCTTTAAAAAGATTTCGAAAGATTGAATTATAATTTAAAAAACAGTGGCGATCTCCCTATAAACGAATTTCTATTCATTTCTCTTTGATTGGGGAATTTTAACGCCAAATCTGCTGCGGTACAACTTGATTATCCTGTCGACCAATTTCGCCAAATTATATAAATCGCCAAACTACTCGCCAAATTATACAAATTGATATAATTTTTATTTTAAATAACGAAAGAACAAATAAATTCGTACAACATTAATAAAAACACAAATAAAACGTCGAAATAAAAATAACTTGAGGACGTATACACGTGTAACAACATTTCAAAATAAGCTAATATAAAAGGAATTAAGTAAAGAGAGTCTTTGTCTCCTGGTATTTTTTAACAAAGCGAAAAGCAAGTTATTTTTAAATGAGACATTTTAAATTAATTCTCAAAATATCAAATAAATGTCTAGCGCAATTTCTAAATTTAAACTTTTTTGCAATATTATTTTGTGTTCATTTTATGTAATAACTATAATGTGACGTAAATATGACGTAATTTCTCCTAAGACTTCTAACGCATGTTAATGAATTTATTATTTTACAATATCCTTTCTCTTTTAAAATTCACGTGTATACTTTTTATGACGTAATTTTTAATAGTTTCCTGCTTTTTATACGTAATTATTTAATTCTAATTTGAAAGTTTTTTTTCCTGTTTATAATAGTCACGTGTAAATAAATTTTTAATTTGAAGCAAACATTATTGATTGCGCTTTTTATACAGTTGGCAACAGTTTAAATTAGTACAATTTTCTGAAATCTGTAAAAAATATCTCTAGAAATGCTGAAAATTTGAATTTAAAATAGAAATAAAACCTGAAAAAATGAGTCAAAATAAAAAAAAATTAATGCAATCTGCACTCCGGCAAATTCTAACGCATAAAATGATCTAATAATGATTACACTGCCATGTATAGTTTTTGCTGCTATAAAACTTTTTTAGTGGAACGATTTTGTCCAACTTTAGCATTGAATAACTCTTAAAATAATTCTTCGATTTGAAAACTGTCTGCATCAGCGTGTTTATCAAACAATTCTGTATAAAACCACCGATTTTCATATTTTTGTATGCATTATTTTTGTTAATATTAACGAAGAAAGGCCTCCGGTCACAAAAAAATCAAAACCTGCGGTGGCGGCGGTGACAGCGGTAGTTACTTTTTTTTAGAATAGAGAGATTCAGTTTTGTAATAGATTAATGTGTATTACATTACAGATAATTATTATAATCATAAGCATAAAAGAATTTGATAAGCAAGTTTAGTAAAAAAAAAAATATGGAAAATATTTGTAATCTTACTATTATTAGAGGCTTCGCCACCTGCTCGCTACGCTCACCAACACCCGCGAATCGTATCGCGATTCGCGGGTATCACGTAGTAGTATTCGGTATCACGTAGACACATTGCCACTTATAATACAAGGAGATAGAGTACTTTAGGTGTCAATGGTACACGTAATTGAGGATATTCCATCTACGTTGTGATCATGGTCAATGTAAAAACTTCTAGCGTAAAAAAGGGAAGACTCCGTAGACGTAATGTAAATCATCGCCAGCCAGTGAAACAGTTCATGCGGAAAGCAGTAGTAGCCTCCCTTCTTATCAGTTAGAAGTTCTTTGGGTAAATTAACGGTACAACGTGACTTTTTTCAGCATGGAACCGAGATTTGGAATATAGTCAATTGTTTCGTGTTTCTATTCTGGATAGCTTCGCGATCCCTTATATTCTATGCATTCAATTTTTAGATTCCACTTGGTAAAAACTCGCTCCTCCCCTCCCTCGAATTTTTGACGCGCCCTCATATTTAAATTATTTAATGTGTTATAAACTATCTTAAAGTTTCATACAGATCGCCTTGTTATATTCCTATTTTTTTTCGGACCCTTTCCCCTCCCCCAGAAATGTGAAGCGTCATTCTTTTTTATAAATTTTTAAAATGTGTTATGAACTATGTTAAAGTTTAAAACAGATCACCTTGTTAGATTTCCAAATTTTACCAAAATGGCATTCTGTTACTTCCACATTCCACAGCCAGAAAACGCACTCTATTCTTAACAAAACTGTATCTGAACGAAACTCCTTTAAACAACCTATTAGTAGATACGTTACTCGAGGGCGGAGTGGTCTTAAGCCAAGATTTAAGATATTTGATGAACTTTGACATTTGATGATATTTTGACATTTTTATATTAAATAAGTAGATTGAATAGCATTTATGCTGTAATTTTAAATATTCTAGACTGTTCTGTAGACTGCTACTTTAAATAATCACGTGACTGCCTTTTAAAATGAGCATTTAGTAGAAATAAACCTTGTAATTAAGCTTGTAATCAAGCCATAGCTTGTAATTAAGATATAAAAAATAGTTTTGGAACTTTTGAAAGGGGAATTTTTTTTGCCGTCAAGATGGCCGAGTTTCGAGTTTTTACGCCCCTTAGATTCTGAGATGGGGGGCCCCTATAAAAATCCCCAGTACACTTTATTGCTACCTTTGGCATCTCCCATTATCTACCGTTGGCATTGGATTTTTTTTTTTTTTTTTTTTTTTAATTTCTGAAAGTAGATTTTTTTCTGTGTCCATCTGTGCAGTCTTCGAGTTTTTCGTACACGTAGTTTCTGAGAAGCGAAAAAAAAAAAAAAAAAAAAAAAAAGTTCACTTATTCGATGCTGTTTCGCGGTATCTACTATTTTCATTAATGCATTTCTAAATCGTTACATTTATATATATATATAGAAGTAGAAGTAATAATTCTGCTTATTGTGTAATGATTAGAATAATTATGATGCCGATTGGGTAAATGTTGGAAGAAACAGAAGAATCGTACAACAAATTATTAAAAGGTATCAACAAGATTTTTCACGAAAATTTAATTGGACGAAATTGCTGGAAGATATGTTTTTACGGCTTTTAATCACATCACACAATGCGCAAATTACTAAATCGGGCGATTCCACGGAAATAGACCATTTTCATCATAGTGATGAAGAAAAAATAAATCATTTCAGAAGTTTCTAATTTTTTTGTAACAAGACACAAGAAAAGATACTTATTGGGAAAAAAATGGTTGTCAGGCTCACTATTAAGAAATTCTATAATTATTAGATTTTTATTAGAGTGAGGGGGTGGTTACAAAGTGATAAAATAACAATTTTGTGAAAAACAATTTCGAATAAAATATTTAAGAAAACTTTTGTCCAGAAAATTTAAATCTGCATCCCCTGCTATCAAAAGGCTCTAGAGTTTAGTTTTTTTAAAACAATGTTACATATTGTATGGTCATAAATAATCTTTTTCGTATGCAACTTAAACTTTCCATTACTGGTAGGTTCAACAGCATCTACTTTGGCTGATTTGTTATCAATTTCCAATATTTCTTCAAGATACATTTCAATTTCCTGCTCCAAAATTATCCAATATAAATGATTTAAATAATCTGTTAAATAAAATTTATTGAGCCCCGTTTGTTGGCATGCATAATACCCGAATGGATAATTCTTTGATGCCGATCGATTTCAAAATGTACAGCCTGAATTTCTTCAGTGAATTTACAAATAAATTTTTCGCTGAAATCTGTATACAATAAGATTAGCAAATAGTTTTATGTTTAAGACGACTTTATTTTCTTAATTGTTTCATATTGATAATCTACATTTCTGCTGTGTACCAAAAATATTTTAAACTGAATTCTAAATTATTGCACATGTTCTTTTGTTGAAATTTTTCCACGAACTTTTTTTGGTTTCCTTGCTGACTTTTCTTTACCTTTTACATAATAAATAACATTTTACATACCGATGCTTAAATATACGCTTTTATTTTCATCAAAAACATTAAATTGTCAACAAAAAAATATTTTCTATAACTTTTTAAAAATAATAGAACAATTCTCTCATATGAGAATCATTCCCTCACATGGGTGAAAACTTGTGTTTGTGAGGTAATGTAAAATGCACATTATTAGCTTTTAAAATTTGTATTCATAAAGTAAATTAAAAAAGAAAAGATACATGTTCTCAAATTATGCCTTCAGAAAATTACTAAACCACCCATTAATGCATTTTTAGAAAATAAGCTATTTTTATAAATTTAAATAATGGAATGTTAACATCATCTTAACATTTTCCCAATCTATTAAATTATTCCTTACACATTGAAGAATTTCTCCGGGATGACTCAAAATTGTTTTACTGACAGGTAAGGCCCATGTGATCACCACAAGTACAATGTTTCAGTCTACAGTAGTACCGTTTATCTCAAATAACCAGAATTATTATTGAATGAGGGAAAGATGTAAAATATGGGTTGCAAACCTTTTTTGGCAAATAAATATTACATGTGCAGATTTAACCCTCCGAGCGTCCTGAGGTCTTTCCTGCATTTTCATAAATATGCTTATAAAATATTTTTAATTAAAATTTAATTTCCTTGTTTGTTTCTAAAATACACTTCATGCCCCTTTATTTGATAGACATCTTGAAATACAAATCTGTTGAAAATATTTTTGTCTACAACAGATTAAAGTTGTTTTGGGGAAATGGAAAATACGCCCAAACCGCTCATAGGGTTAAAAAAAATAATAATGTAATACATAGAAATAATACTTTATGTGTTCATATTAAAAGACAGAAGTAAAAAAAATATATATATAAAAATGTTTGAGTAAGAAATGATATATTTTTTTTTTATTTTTAGGTGGTAGTAGTTGCATGTGAGGGAATGATACTTTTATAGGTTTATAAATTTATTTTAAATATATGTTTAATTAATGCTTCAATTTTATGAGCTAATATAGTAAAACCACATCTAAACTACAATTTAAAAAATCCATTAGGTGTTTCTGTTGAAAAAATTAAAATATCCTCCAGTTTCATCATTATGGCCTAGAATGCGTAGAATAACCCAATTAAGTAAGTTTGTATTTATAAGTAACGTAATTACGTAATTTACATAAATTAAGTAAATTAATTAATTTTATTAATTTGCACTTAATTTACTCAAATGTTTTTTTTTTTTTTTTTTTTTTTTTTTTTTTTTTTTTTTTTTAATCTTTTGAATCATAAGTAAAGTTTTCAAAATCACCTGCATACGAAGTTACACATAAATTGAATAAATTTCGACTCATTTTAATTTTTAGTATGCCATATTGGATCCGCCATTTTTTTTATTATTATTTGAAAAATTAATCATCATCTTAAAAAACAGCTGTACACGAATTTTCTTGCAATTTGAATATTATTTTGATATTTTTGCCAGCTTTTCGGGATTCGGCCACACTGTCCAGGGGCGCTACCAACATAAGAAAGTGTCATTTTTTCAATATTAAAAAATAATTTTGACCGTGTTAAAAATGTTTTTTTAATCTATAAAAAATCATTTTGTTACTTTATTTCCCTCCAGTGGACACTATAAACGCAAAAGAAAATTGTGTCGAACCTGTATTATTTATTTTTAGGTACCATACAGTAGTACATTAAAAAAAAAAAAAAAAACAGTGGGATTCCGGGAGTGCCAATAGAAGTGAAAACTTCAACAATTACGTGTGTGTTTTTTTAATCGTCAGGAAATGTTTTATTGTGCAGGAAATACTTTTAAATGTAGTGTTTTTTTATTCATTACTAGCAGGCTGAGCCCGCTGCGCTGGACCATTTTTCAAATAAACGTTCAATGAAATGAAATGGAAAATCCGACGCTGTATTTTAAATTAATATGGACATTCACCTGGAAGATCCTTTCGCATTTTCTGAATACGCTTCGGACGCAATTGCGCTATTATATTATCTGATGCGTTAGACGAAATACGGGCAATTCAGAAGCAACTCTTCTGCACATCATGTGGAGTTTGGGAGGGAAATGCGGTCATTACGATCATATCACCACACTACTAAAAGAGAGAATTACAATGACTGCAGAGATTGACCATTTAACTTAAAGAATGTTCGGGTTATTCACTTTTGTTTGTTAGGTCTTTTACTCCGTGCTTCCCAGCTTGGTACTTTGTGCTGATCTGATAACATAAATACAATCTCTCTCTACGTTACATTATATTTGGTAATATACGTCTTCTTTTGGCAGGTTTTGTCTACAGTTTCTTATCTTCGATTTCTAGTAGAGTAAATAAAATCAAAACAGTATTTAACTTTTATATTTTAAAATATGTGAATCATGTAAAAGTGGATATTAAAAGCGGAATTGTGTGAATAAAATTAAAATAATGTCATTTTAACTGCCGTTTCTTTTTACATACCAGTTTTAATCATGCAACTATTAACCTAGGAAAATAACTTCGATAACTAATTCAAATAGAAAACTAAACCTCTAGTTTTCATTCAATAAAATCTCCCTAATCATCCGTAATCGGATCCCCAACCAAGTTTGATGTGAAACATTAGAAATGTTCGTAACGGCATGGCTCTACATGTAGCAGAGTTAGCTACAAAACAGGGTTAATTACGCTCAAACTACATTCCATTAAATAATGTCAAATTGCTGTTGATTGATTTTTAGATATTCCACTATCAGAACTCTTTGAAAATGATAAGTAAAGTTAGTTATGCGAAATTTTTAGTAGTGATCTTTTTGGGAAACCGAAGATTTTTTTCGCATTTCTCTAATGAGCATAATAAGGCGGAGAAAGAAGCATGCTTTTATTTTCAAGACGTCATTATTCATCAGTTTGTTGCCTAAATAAAACTAAAAACGTTAATTTGTGACTATGATCAGCTGTTCGGGCTGTGCATCAACCAAAAATTCTTTATAATTATTGAAATTTTATTTGAATCTGAGGTACTTTTTTTTTAAAACCTAGAGTAAATGAACAAATATTGTTCCATTGGCCACCTTTGGCATTTGAAAAACTTTTTTTGTACATTCAAATTAATGCTTTTTTAATGATAGATTAAAATAACTGCACATGAAAAATATCGATTAGTAAATCTTCTTTTGTCCGTTTGCTCCATACTAAAAAAACATAAATTTACTAATCGCTAATTACTAAAAACACAAATTTCGCGTAATCTTCTGAAATCGGATTTACCGTCCACGGTTCCTTTCAAATATAAACGAAACTTCCAACACTATACAGTAAATTCGCCAATTGTAAGGTGGCTGACTATGGAAGATTCATCCAATATCTTTTTATAACATTTCTAAAAGAAGGGAAGATATGAAAAAAAAAATGACGAATGGAATGGAATATCAAAAAGTGATTTCAGAAAGCAATTTTTATTGCAAAATGTCTTTTTTCGTGATAGAAATAACGCATAATTGCTTACATTTTCTTAAGAATAATCTTTACTACCTAACATTGCAAGCATTGAACGTTTGTATAAGGGAAATTGGCTATATGTTTTTTTATTAAAAAAAGAATGGACAATATTAGCAAATCTGGCTGCGAGGTTATAAAAGTCACAAATTTGGGGAAAACAAACCTACATGCTTTCGCAGTAAATTATGATGAGAAATTTTTTAAATGTCTAAAATTAAATTATTTTACAGTATGTATGTGCGTGTGTGGGAGAAATTTATACTAAAATTAAAATATCTGACTCCATTTTTAAAACATTAGTTGCTATTTATATATTGTACATTTGAATTTTAAAATATACTCAAAAATGCTTTCGTACACTTGCAAAATCACCTTTATTGTAAACATCGCTTGAACCCAATTCACGCTTACATCTTTTTGGCTTAAAATCAAATTGTTTGGCGACAAAAGTGAACTCAAGAATCACAAATAAACATATAACATGTAAATCATAAGCACCATCATTTTTACAATTACATCTGCTAGTTTCGTCTGTAAGTCACATGATGGAAGAGTTAGAAAGCCATGTACGCTAATGGCGCCTGATGCATGTAAAATCCGTCGTGGGTGCAAAGTCCTCCAAGTTACCTGTGAATTATACATCTAGCGGTTCCTTGCCAGGTGAAGGTCTCATCATCTGATCAAGGTTCTAAATTACGAGACCAACATGAGTAGCAACGTGCAGGTGCCAAACATAAGGATATAACGTTAAGTAACCGGCATAACAAAGTATACACAAACGAGCAGTAGGTACTGCAGATAGGTAGACGATCGAGGCAATGATGTCAGGTTTATTGCCGCTTCGCAGCGATTAGGCGGGCTTTCGCCCAGATGCCATGTACTAAACCCGTTAAGCTGGGGCAATCCTGCAGGTAGGGGCCTGGTCATCGGTTAGAAAGAAAGAAAGAGTTACAAATAAAAAAGAACAAATCAAAAACAAAATTTTTACCACAAGGAAGGTCACCTTAAAGAGCATACTCAATTTTTTTAAAAAAGAAAAATGATTTTAAATCTATTCATGTGTGTAGTAAAGCATCAGTCAAATTTGGCGGCGGAATCCCAGTAAAAATCTGAAAAAAAAAATCTATATATATTCGAGTATTTGGCGCAAAAAAAGACGAACGTTCCACGCTATTTGGCTAGCCAACCCATTTCCATCCCAAATGCAAGATATTGAAATGCATTTGAAAATCGCTTGTTAAATAAGTGTTTAAATGCCTAAAATTCAATGAATTTAAACTTAAACGAAGGAATAGCGCATTATTATTTATCTTTAAGCATATATAATATATGCAAATTGCGTGTTGCAGTAGTTATTTAATTTTACATGGTTTCATGGGCTGGAAATGTTTTAAGGATACTATTTGATTATTCATTCAACCAATTTCGTCAAATTATATAAATTGCCAAACGCTTCGCCAAATTATATAAATTGCCAAACTGCTCGCCAAATTATACGAATTGACAAAATTTTTATTTTAAACAACGAAAGAATAAATAAATTTGTAAACATTAGTAAAATTACAAATAGAAGTGAAATTAAAAATCACTTGATGACGTAACAAACACGTGTACCGTGTTTAATGTCAAGTGAATGTAAAATTTAAGATCAGCTGTTTTTGGCATTTATCTTATTGTTTGGCGATAGTTATTTTGTCGACGGGATAATCAAGTAGTACCTTTTTAAGTTTGTTTTAAAAGGAGCTGGCTAACTAAAAATACTACCATTATACAATTTATATTAAATACTTGTTTCCATTGCAACAATAACCTTCATTTCTTATTTCTGGCACTAACAATATCGAAGTCAAATGGCCAATGTTCCAAATCGGACATTAATTTTGAATTTGGAAAATATTTAGTAAACTGAAATTTTGTTTTAAACCGTATAATTACGATAATAAAATTTTAATATATACACATATAAAGGTATATGACAAAACTGTAGTAATGAAAATGTATTTATTACGTTAAACTTAATCTAACTATCTTCGTATGAAGAGTAGGAAAAGGTTTTACTTAAAAATTATTTATCATAAAAAAAAGTATCATTCAAAATTTTATTGTGCCGCTAACCAGCATTAAATCGCCAAAAAAATTAAATTTTCTTTATTTTTTTACAAACGCTAAATCGAGGTTCTGCGGATTTTTTTTTTTTATATAAACATATTATATGTCACGAGAAGAATATTCTATATATTCCTTATGAGAAGAATATTATATAATTTTTTCAAATATTTCTGAGCATGCACTTATCGAAACTTCCTTGATATCATCCTATCAATTTTTCAGATGCATTTTTCTTAACCTGACGCAAAAGATAAAGGGCCAAATCTTATTTCAATTGCAATATTTTAACTGAGTAATTTTTTAAGCATTACAAACATTCCCTTTCATGTTTAAATTAAATATTTTCGTTTTTTAGTATTATCACTCATTAACACGAATTTTTTCTTTCTTCTTTTTTTTTTTTTTAATTAAAATTAGCAACAGTTTTTTTCTTTTATTCTTCAAGGTGAAATAGCCGTTTCAATTTTTTTATCAACGATAAATTTCGCCAAGAAATAAAATGGTAAACCTATCGTCCAAAATAACAGAACTTTCCATCATAATTCTATAACTAATCTAGGTAGAATAATGTGTTACAGCTTAAAACATTCCCTGAAACGACACCTATCTAACGGTATAAGTTTCGTAAAAATCCATGCAGTAGAACTCGAAATCTAGGCGTTCAGAACGAAATTTCCGTTTGGATTTTATATATACTAGGGGATCGTACCCGGGCTTCCCGGGATAAGAATATAGTTGAAAACATTTTTGTTAATTGAAAACTAATAATTTTTTTTATAAGCAATAAATTTTTTAGATTGCCCACTTGCTTTAAAAAAGCATTTTTCATATGGAAAATACGAATTATACAATAAAATAAATTTTTGAAATTTATCAAAAGAGTTATTTTCTTATTAGCCGCATGCTATGAGTTATTTGACCAAGATTTGACTACTTATGGCGTCCTTTTATATTCTGATAATTTCAGAGCTTATACATGTCTGTTAAATTTGTGTTTTATTTATATTATTTTATTTATTTATTCATAGGAAAGTTTTCTTTTTTTCTTTTTTTAATGGATATTAGCCGTAAGAAAATGATGAACACTTTATTTTGTTTTAAAGGCAAATGGATTAATCTTTCGTAATGGAGCTCCGCGCTATATATAAAAATTAGAAAATATTTCATGCTTTAAAATTGTTTTTAAAACCATAGACAATCAGTAAACTCAGATGAACTTTGCAAACAAATTCCATTTGGAAAAAAATCCTATTTGGAGATCTAAAATTTTAAATTGTACGATTACAAATATGTTAGATTTGTATTTTTTCAATATTATTCTTTTATTTGTTTATAAAATATATTTTATTTGTTTATAAAAGAAGTATTAATTTCGTTAATTTGTCTTTCACAAATATGTTAGATTGTTGGTTTTTTTAAATATTATTCTTTTATTTGTTTATAAAGGAAGTATTAATTTTGTTATGCAAAAATAGTGAGAAACAAATGCTAAAAAATGTTTGTTGCTTTATGTGCAAAATTATTATTATTATTATGTATTGAAACCGGCACGTGATAAGATAAACTTAAAAAACATCATGCTTAAAAATTATTTTCGAAAATATAATAGATCAGTCAATTAAGGTACAGTTTTTAAACAAATTGCATTTGGAAGTAATTTTTTTTCCCTATGCGACGAAAATGTACGATGGTCAGAAGATTGAAAAATTGCAGTAGCGAAAATTTCAAGACCGAAATTTATCGTGAAGGGTTGCCATTCGCAAAATGACGTCAGCGTTACGCTCAGATACGTTTGTTCTTTATAATATAGATAGATACTTAATCAGTAAAATATAATAAAGATCAGTTATTAAGATGTGGTTAACAATTGAGGCTCTTATGCTTGATATTCCGGAATGAAAAACAGCAATTTTCGCCTTCTCAAAATTTTCATACGCAATTCTCATATCCATATTCATCATTTAAAAAAAAAAAATGTATTTTGTTTGATCATTTAAAAATCATTTTAACTCAAAATTTGAAGTCACGATTGTCAGCAACATCTTTTAAGTGAACAGACGCACTTTTTACTTGAGATTCTAATCTCAATTCCGGAGAGTAAAAATTTCCGTAATTTATGTTTTTTAGACGCATTTGTGTTAAAATGTTTTCTTTTAAATATGACTTCATTTTCACTTAAATAAGCATTTCGCCTAGTGTCTGAAACTTAGTATCAGTACACATGCAGAAGGAAAAACATATAGAAAATTTATGAGGAAAAATGCATGTTTTGAAAAGCAGTATGCCATTTTCCATTATTATGCACCTAATATAATATTCTGCTCCTAATGGGATTTTGCGACACTAAACCCTATACAACATTTTTATCAACAATTTTGAATTTTTATCAGAAAATAGCATGAATAAAGATAAAAATACCTCATTATTTCTCTCTTGTCTGCAATAATGAAAGCATCTAATTTTCATCATTTTGAAGAAATTTCATAAAATGCTTTTAAAATTAAAACATAAAAAAGTAAGGATTAAAAAAAAAAAAAAAAAAAAAAAAAAAAAAAAAAAAAAAAAAAAAAAAAAAAAACAGTGCGATCATATCTACAAATGAAGATCTTTCCTTTATAGATAGGTTCAGCAGAAAGATCAGGGCAGATGACTAAAAAACACACTTGTGTTTTAAATATGTAGATTATATAAAATTAGGGAAAATTAAATTAAGCAAATTATGTTATCATACGAATTGAATATTTCCAACTGAGCGAAAAAATGCCCAGGCCGGGAATCGAACCCAGATCCTTGGCTTACAAGGCCAATGCTTTTCCATTTAAGCTAACTGGGCCGACAACCAGCCAGCATATTTCACTCAGATAACCTTATTGGTAGGCAAGTATATGCTGGCTGGTTGTCGGCCCAGTTAGCTTAAATGGAAAAGCATTGGCCTTGTAAGCCAAGGATCTGGGTTCGATTCCCGGCCTGGGCATTTTTTCGCTCAGTTGGAAATATTCAATTCGTATGATAACTTTACCAGCCAGTTTGACTGTGTTAAAATAATAGTTCAAATTATGTTATTTTGATAAAATTATAGTAGAATGTCCTAAAGAATAGCGTTAAAATTTTATTATTCGACAGAATTTTGGACAAAAACTTCAGGAAAATGATATTATTTTAAACCACGAATTATATGTTTGCTTTTAACTCGGCGAAGCAAATCCTTCCAGGCGAAAATCATCAATTTCTCTAATAAATCGTTATTATTTGCATGTCGCCTCTCTTTTATAAAGACACTCAATTTTTGTAAAACATTGAGTTTTATCAGTATGCGATTTCGATTACATTATTTTCAAAAGAGAAGCATTTTCACCTGTGAAGAATTTCATAGCAGCTGGACTGTGAAAATGACGCACTTCTACAACACATAATTCAGGTTTAAGAATTAAAATTTACGTTTTTTATAAAATGAGGTCATTTGCATCCACTAAATCAAACCACTTTTACAATCTAGGCTTAAACTTCGTTTATAGAAAAGTATGCATATGACGTCATTATCACAGAATAACAGACAATATTCATGACATAGCCCATGTTTTAATTTCAATTTTTTTTTTCAGGTTTTATTTGAAAATGGCAAAAAAAAGATACATTATCTCCTATTTTGGACTATTTTTCGTATACTTTCAATGACTTTCAATAGAAATGGGCTACTTTTATTGCCACAATAAAAAAAAATGGTATTAAAAACTACAAGAAAAATTAATATCTCAAAAATAAATTGAGATACAGCTCTCAAACAAATTGCATTTAGAAGAGCATTTTTTTCCTTATATGACGGTGTAAAAATTTAAAATGTGCGATGTTTAGAAGTTTAAAAATTTGCAGTAGAGTAAATTTCAAAAATAAAATTTTATTTCAAATTTCAAAGTGTTGCCATTCGCAAAATGACGTATGCGTTACGCACAGATATGTTTGTCCTTTATAATATAGATAATAGATTATAAACTATTACTACCAAAATTATATAACAATTTTCATTTAATGCGCCATTGTACATGAAAAATAATGCATATAATTTTACAAACAAAAATTGCAACCTATTGCTTAAAATGTAAATTTACAAAAACATGAAATATGAAAGTTAATTAATTCCGATCATCAAAACTCGGAGCTACATTCTGTATCCCTAGAATCTTGAAATTTGGTATGAAGGTAGTGTTTGGGATACAATGAAAGGGAAAATTTAAAAAATCCGGAAAATTTGGATAAAAAGTCGAAAAATCAAATAACCGAGAATTTGGCACAGATGTGATATGCGAACCAGGTTTGGCGCGATTTTTTAACGTCAATTTGGCGAAAGCCCGTTTTCCAATACCAGTTACAATATATATTTTTAAATTATTTTCTATTGTTTTAAAAAGTAAACAACAGTAAATAAACGATAATTTCATTAATAACTATAGAACAAAACAATTGTACAATTAAAAAATAAAATAAAATAAAAGTAAATGAACAATTTATTAATAAATAAGCAACAGTAGCCTGGTTACCTTGTAAAATAAAGTAACGCCATTTTGGTGTCAGTTAGGTACCCAAGTGCGTATCTAACATCTGTGCCCCGTATTTTATCTTCCGTAATCGAAATTCCCGCGAATACTGTTGGTCATTGACCAGACCATCAACACGATAAAATACACGGTTTTTAGTTAAGAAAAATAGGTAGGTCACGAATACGGTATAATTCATTTTAACTGACGAAAAAGAAGATAATAATTTGTTTTACCAAATGTTGTTTTGGTGAATTTAAATATTTCTGCAAGTATGTTAACATTTCTTGATAAATAATTGCGCTTATGCTTTTGCTATATTTAAAACCACTACCATATTATTAGACATATTGCTATAGTTTGATGCTATGACATACACCATAACGCAAAAATAACACGAATTTTAAAAACAAGAGAGTTTTTCTGCTAAACTTACTCGATATTTGATCGAATAGTTCACTTTTGCCGCCAACTATTGACATAAATAACAACTGTTGAATAAAGATAAATTTATTTTGCTAGATCAAGGTAGTTTTATTTTAGCAAGAATCACGAGACTTGGCTAATTTTACATGAGATGTTTTTGATGAGATTTCCTTTTTCTAACTCTTGTACGTGTATTTCGGGAACCAATAGCGCACAGGCAAGCATGCGGCGCGCTTGCCTGTAAATTGTTGTTATTGATTAAGCAATCAATAACAATTAATTGCCCGCCCTCCTCACACCGAAATATGCACAATACATGTACATACTTATATACAGAGGTGTCGGTTACAATAACAGTATCACGAGTTCAATGGTTTTTCCATCTCAAAAAATGTCAAACGCGCCCATAGAAGCTTTCACTTCAATAATGAAAGTATCAAGTATTTGTCTTTAACAATAAACACAACAGCGAACTGCAACGAAAATGTAAATTTTGTGTGTGTTCCTGTGTGAACGCCGGGAGAAAAAGTGGGTTTTAGCTTCCTTCTTCTTTTGCGGATTGAGCTGAAGAGGGAAAAGTTCCTGTCATTCACCGCTTGGCGCGCTAGTGTCTATGTGCCAAAATGCTAGCATGTCGGTTGCGTAACAGTGTCTCCAAATCAGTGTTTTTTCTCCATCTCAAAAAAAAAAAAAAGCTCAACGCGTCTAAAGAAGTTTTCACTTCAAAAATATTTTACTTAAATTTGATTGACATTTATCTCCGAGGGTGCAATCTAAACACAAAAGAACATTTTTTAGGTCTGTATCATTGAATTTTAAGGAAGCACAAGACTTTTGAGTTTCTCGAAACGATCAAAAACATCGCCTTTTTCAAAGTACCAAATTGCAAATTATATTCAATTAAGATCCTTTTTTTTTCATTCTTCATAAAGTATATGTTCATAGCTATATTATCCAGAAAAATAAATGTGATATATACAAATAATAATTAAATTTTAAATTAAAAAATTCATCTCACTAATGTGTGAATTAAAATAGTTTAATGCTGCGCGCATGATAAAACTCTAAATTATGCATATAGAAAACAATTTTTGATCAAATAGAATCATAACACAGCCTACTTCTAAATTAAAACCAAAATATATGCAAAAAGTATCGTTTAAAATTAAACACATCGGCTGATAGGTTCCCTGTCTGACGATGGCACCACAAATACAGAATTAATATTCTGTTTAGTAAGTACTAACCTTAAAAATGTAGCTGTAAACATTTTATGACGATCTGACGGTTGCTTCAAAAGTTACAGTGGTTTTAGTGAAACAACTTTTCTTATTTTTAAAACAAAGGAAAAAAAAAGAATTTCGTGTTTTGATAAAACAGTGCTATTTGATGGGGAAAACCCCGTGGGAACAAAAGCTTGGCTTCATCTAGACACACGGCAGTGTGTCAGCCAAGTTCACCTTACATAGCCGTGTGTTATTTACACGAACCATTTCGAGCTGTTTTCGTCAAATTTCAATGCTCTACTACTGAAAATCTATGCGACCTACGTACTTGTTATACTTAATGTGTAGTAAGGCCACCTAATTACCTAAAATCCAAAATTTTATAAATAACGCATAATTAGTTTCCGAGATAATGACATTTGAAAACGTCTGATAAACGATAATTTTATCACTGACTGACTCACTCATGAAAAAGATTTCGTATATCAGCTGCAGCTACAGGCTTCAAATTTGGTGCAAAGTTCGTTTACACTATAAAACTAAGGAAAAAAAATTGTGAACATCAATGAATTACCCACCTGGGGGTGCCCATTTTTACTTTTTTTTCGTCTATTAGGTGAAATTTCAATTTGCCGTAGGAGGAGACGCTGTTCTGTCGCCACATACCGCCAAGTTTCATGCCAACATGGCGATATATCGCCAAATATGGAGACCAAAATTAGTCACCAAAAGTAACGCCACCTTGGCGATATCTCTATTATTTCGCCAAATTCCCATAGACTTCCATTTTAAACCTATCTACTTACTGGGGGTTTATCTGGGTTTACTTGCTTACAGAAAATCAACAAATTGAGATATTTTAATAATTTTCTAATATTAGCTTAAGGGATTACATTGTTTTTTCAGAAACAATAAAAATTTCGAAATAATACATTTCGTTTCAAAACATGCATTCAATACAGCAGTATTAAAATATAGATTTCTATCGCAAATTGACAGCCAAATACTTTGTTGGGGAAATTTAAATTTAAATTGAATGTTGCTTGGTGAATCCAGACACACGGCAGTTCGTCAGCCAAGTTCCTCTGACATGCTCGTGCGTTATATTACATGAACCATTTCGAGCTATTTTCGGCAAATTTCGACACTCTACTAGCTAAAATCTATTTGATCTACGTACTTGTAATACGAAATATGTAGTAAGGCCACCCTAATTTCCTTGAATCCAAAATTTTATAAATAACACACAATTAGTTTTTCGAGATAATGACATTTGAAAATATCTAATAATCGATAATTTTATCATTGACTGACTGACTCACTCACTCATAAAAAAAATCTCATATCTACTGCACCTACAAATTTCAAATTTGGTGCAAAGTTCGTTTACTCTATAAAACTAAGAAATAAAAAAAAAAATGTGAAAATAGATTAATTACCTATCTGGTGGTGTCCATTTTTACATTAACATTACGTCTATTAGGCGAATTTTTAATTTGCCAAAAGAAGCTCAAAATGCTGAATCCGAGCTAAACATGCAGCAATTGATTGTTTCCTTAACTGATTTTTCACAAAAATCATGTTTTCAGAAAGCGCATTTAAAATTTTCATTTCGTAAAATTTATTAGAAATATTCAACCACATCAAAAATCTCGATTTATACGTTGCACCTTCCTTAATTTCAATATTGAAAGACATTATTTTTCTTTGGGTTACCTAAACTTACATATCCTTTTTTAGGGTTTCGTTCATCTGACGAAACCCTATTCGTCTCGCTCCTCTGTCTGTCTGTCCGTCTGTCCGTCTGTCACAGAGCCGTTCTCAGAAACAATATATGTTGGAAACTTAAAATTTTGCATACTTATAGCTGAATACCACACATAATACGACAAATCATAAAATTTGAAAAAGTCGTACATTTAACCCTTTGTGCTCCCACATGCGTAT
Organism: Maratus speciosus; assembly: GCA_963932465.1. Lineage (NCBI taxonomy): Eukaryota > Metazoa > Arthropoda > Arachnida > Araneae > Salticidae > Maratus > Maratus speciosus. Next base: position 424,423,311 of record OZ010791.1, read on the forward strand.
TTTAAACAATTTTTTCTAAGTGAGTTCTTATTTAGGTTGGAGGCGTGGAATTTTGCATACTTATAGCTGAACACCACACATCATACGACAAATCATAAAATTAAAAAAAAATCGTACATTTAACCCATTGGGCTCCCACATGCGAATTTTAAGCAATTCTTTCTAACTGAGCCCCTTCTTAAATTAGAGATTTGGAAATTTGCATACTTATAGCAGAACACCTGAGGCCAGGCGACAAATCATAAAATCTTGAAAAAGTCTTACGTTTAACCGTTTGAACTACCACATATGTATTTTAAGCAATTCTTTCTAAGAGAGCCTCTAATTAAGTTGGAGACATGAATTTTTGCATACGTATAGCTGAATACCTGAGACCATTCGCCAAATCATAAAATTTTCTAAAAGTCTTATACTATTCACCCCTCCGGGCCCTAACTTGTGTATTTTATGCAATTTTTCTAACTTCCGCCCATTTCACCGGAGAGCACTTTTCCAACATTTGTCGACACCACTTTGACCGTTCTTTCATATTATGCTCCATAGCCTTACATATTTTAGTTCCACTTTTTACCAATATGGGCGCCTACTTATATCGGGTGCTATCGGACCAATCCCCTCGACTAGTATATCTACGGATAGTACATAAAACGGAGTTTCGTTCGGATAGAGGTTAGTTTAGAATAGAGGGCGAGGATATATTTTATCCCACCGCCCTTCATGGGGAAGGAGATTACTGAAATGAAGACTTCCAAACATGAAATAACAAGTTTTGATATAGTAATGTCATTAATAAAAATAAATAACTCGTACGTAAAAACTTGCCACGTTCTAGATTTATTATTAATATGCTATCAATGATTTTTATTTTAAACAATTTTAAAAATGCTATAATACTTCAATAGGTAAGTTTAAGGGAATTTTATTTGAACTTGGCCCCCTCTTAGATATCACTTCTTTTCTTGCCATTGTCTTTACAGAACTTGGCTCCCTTTATTCACAGTTATGTTTTTGTTAGATAAATGTTACCCGGACACTGCTCCAGGAAAATCGAACATTATTGACTAGTTTGCTGAATTTAAACGTGGTCTGGTCATACAAACATGGATGATACGCAAGACTCTGGTCGCCAAAAAAATGTGGTTATACCGGAAAACATAAAAAAGTCCTCAAAATTCTTTTAGAAAGAGATAAAGTGAAGATGCAGGAGATAGCTGACACACTAAACATATCAAAAGACCGTGTATGCTTTATTTTGCGTGAACATTTGTCTATGAAACAGCTGTTTTCGAAGTGGATGCCGCGTCCCCAACCCTTGCATCCTGTCACATGTCTTTGGCTACGATGGCAAAATTGCATGAATCACACTTCGAATAGCTTCCGCACCCACCCTGTTATCCAGATTTTGCTTCCAGCCAGCGACTTTTACCTGTTCGAAGACCTAAAACAAAAGCTCACCGGCAAGAGATTTGGTTCAAATGAGGAAGTTATTGCCAAAACAAACGCCTATTTTTAGACCAAAGATAATTCGTTCTTCAAGAAAGGTATTGAAATGCTAGAGAGGCACTGGAATGATTGTATTGCTCTTAAAGGAAAGTAGTTTGAGAAATAAAATTGAATTTGACCAAAAAATTTGTGTTTTTTTCATTAGTCTGTGAACTTATCAGCCGATGTGTTAATTTTAGCATAAAATATACAAAAAATGCAAAATTTTTAAATTATTTTTCCAAGTTTTCTGTGCGCCCTTAACTTGGAACATTTTTTTCCATATCGGGTACCATAAAAATTCAATATTAACATTTTAGATACGTAATTTCTCACAAGGGGTGTGAGTAGCATAAAACAGACGACTGCGGTAAAATGTTCATCAAAACATAAATTTTACCGTGGAAGAAGTTGATTCTAAAATTTATTTTAGAAAACCCCCCACAAAATATCAATTTTATTTAAATTTAGTTACCTTGTTTCTCTGATGCTATAAACACAACAGAAATTTGTGCTGAATCTTGACTACTTGTTTTTAACGTCAGTATCCCTACCATACAGTAAAACATAAAAATTCGTTTTACTTACATTTGGTAACCCAATTTTCTCCCAAGAGGCGTTTTAAATGAAACAAAGAAAATTTTATTGAATCTGTTAAATCATTTTAATTTGGAGTATGTTTCCCGTACGTGAAAACTTAAGAAACATTTATTTTACAGTTTTAGTAGGCAATTTTACATCAAGAGACTTATACAAGCGCAAAAGCAAATTGAATTTGAATTATCTTATTTAATTTAAACTTGGACATTGTTGAAATTTCACATGATTCCCATATGAGAAACTATAAAAAAATACATTTTAAAATTGAATTTCAAACTGGTGAAGCTACCAACTTAAAAGAAAAGGTTTAAATAGAGCAATTTTGTCAGTACATACATTTGGCAATGGCAAAATATTTTTCTGGAGATTTGATCGAAATTTGTTCGAGGGAAGCGAGCTTAAATTGAGATCGAAAAATTAATTTACGACGCAGTTATACACCGAGATGCGTGAAACATTATAAGTTAAATAAACGTCATAGAAAATAGTACCTCTAACAGTAATTGGCGATGAAGTGCAATGAATCTGAATTTTTTGTGACAATACTGTTTGTTTCATGCAGATAATCGAAAGTTGGGAGAAAAAATCAATTGTGAAGAGATTTCAGCGTAAAAAGGGTATTTTTTAGAAACATTTTGTAAGATTTTAAGAAACATTGATCAAAACACTTTAGGAAGGTATCTAAATAAATTTCATCAAGATGAACAAAATGAGATAAAATCAAAGTATGTGGCAACTAGTGTTGCCAGGTCGATTGTCACAAATATTGGGTGTTTAAAACGGAATTTGTCTCCTGTCCCTTGAATTCCGTCTAAGTAGGTTTGTTTAAACACATCACATTTTCCCAAATAATTTTTAATAATAATTAAAACATGTAGAATAAATTTATTCTACCTTTTTTTTAAACTGATTGTATTTCCCTTATCAAATATTTCAGTATAAAATAAAGTGGGTCAAGGCTCCTATAGGTGAGGACACTTGGCCGTTTATTTTCTCATTGTTAAAATTGATGATTTTTCAAGTTTCTTATCCTCCTGAGACCTGGCATCCATTTAAATAGATGTTTTGCTTTCTCCTTCTTTTGCGTTAAATTTCATTGTAGCAATCTAAAACCAGTTTGCATGGTAATGTATGGATCGAAAATCAACATTCAGCTTTTGGATTTTGGCAACGGTATCTACTTTGTTTACAGAATGGCGTAATAAATGGGTCACGTTGGAATTTTACGTTCTGCTGGTAGGTTTCGTTTTTATGTTATTTTAATTTGTTTAAACATTTTTTTTTGTAATTTTAATAGCAGATGTTAATACTTGCCTTATGTTTTTTTTTATAATAAATTCTATTCTTTCCCATACATTTAGGATTTTAAAAATTATTTTAAAAAGATTTATGGCCTGAACATCCATTTAGATAGATATGCTGTAAAACAAAATTAAAAAATCGAAATTTATGAATTTCTTTTAAAAAATCATTTTTGATGCCTATTCGTTGAAAAAAAAACTCATATTAAAAAGATATATGCATTATATTTTGCTTGGGTCTCAGAAGGTTATATAGAAAACTTGTGTCGTAATGTATTTTGAAAACTGGTTGTATAACGAATAAAATGATATATGAAACATTATTCTAGGTTCAATATTTAAATAAACGGTCAAGTGCGAGTATTACTCGCACACAGAGGGTTCCGTACAATAATATATGAAGTAGTAAGTGTATTATTAAAAAAATACCGTTGCTAAAAGAATACTAAGACTTTGCAAAAACTATTAAACGTAGGGTTGCGTATAGCTGTGTAGTATACAGGGTGCAAAGGAACGTCCCTCTAACCTGAAAATACTTGCGAACGGCGAGAGCTACAGCTATGCAAGTGAGGTAAATGGTACAGAAAAAGATTACGCCCGACCTAATGCATGTTAGTATTTGAATCCCAATGAAAAAGGATAAGTTAGTAAGTTAGATAAAATTGGGATACGGGATAAAACGGGACTTACCCGTTCTTCGGGATACTTATCTATTTCGGTGTAAATCCACACTTTGTTTATTCCAATATGTGTTAGTTGTCATAATTTTAATCAACCACTCTTTATAAACTCCTTTGACAAAAGAAATTGTAGACTATTATATCAAATAAATAAGCAGTGGTAACACTTTAAGCTATTTAATTCACATTGTTTAAATTGTAAAAAAAGAGAGAGCATTTTCATGCTTCTTCTCTGGAATGACTACATTTTCAGAATGAAAAAATATTTACATTATAAGATAATAAAACAGTAATAATAATTGTAATAGCAATATCATAATAATAATAATAAATCAGTTTAATGTCTATGAGTCACTCAACAAGTCATTATCTTTATCAAAGTTTTCAAGGTTAATTTCTTTTGAATAGATTTATGGCTGAGTCGAAACGACGCATTATTTATGTAACCGAGAAACTTATCTTTAGCACAGTTAATTAGCTTGATTTATGTCCATCAACTCCTCCTTAATTTCTGAAGTTTCATTCTCACACAAATTTAAGTTCCTTCTATGGGTTTGAAAAACACGTTTGGGAACTGGTTTCGTAAACAGGTATGCTATCATCAATTTGGTTGGGCAGTACTTTAGGTTAATAGTCCCTTCTTGCTTTAGTTGTTTTATCAGGTGGAACCTAATTTCAATATGTTTAGTCTTACTTGAGTGCTTTTCTAATTCTATCATCTTGATCGTGGACTGGTTGTCTTCATATAGGTCTATATGTAAGGTTTGCTTTAGGTTTAATTCTTCCAGTAGATTGACTAGCCACTTTATTTCAATTGCTGCATTTGCTGCTGACACATACTCGGCCTCTGCCGATGATAATGCAATGCAGGATTGTTTCTTGGTCGACCATTGTATGGGATTTCTTCCTAACATGTATAGGTTCCCACTCGTTGATTTTCGTGAATCTACATCTCCTCCCCAATCTGCATCCGCATAAACTTCAAGTATCGGTTTCTTTTCTCCTCTCAGAACTAGACTATAATTTTTTGTAGTCTTTAAATATCTTATAACTCTCTTTACTGCATTCCAGTCTTTCATTCTTGGTGATTCATTTCTTCTGCTAAAAATGTTTACTGCTGCACAGATGTCAGGTCTGCTTATAGTTGCTAGATATAGAAGTGCTCCTATGGCTTGTCTGTAATATGTGTTGTTTGGTAAAATGTTATCCTCATCATTAAAGCGTGTGTAATTTGTTTCCATGGGTGTGCTACACGGTTTTGCGTCTTGCAAATTAAATTTATTGATTAATTCTTCTATTTTCTGAGTTTGGTTTATCATGTAGCTTCTATTTACTTTTTTAATGTTCATAGATAGGTAGTTACTGATGTCACCTAAATCTTTCAGCTCGTATTCTTTATTTAAGCTCGCTATTACTTCCTCTATTATTTCGTCTTTTCCAGCAATTAAAATGTCGTCTACGTATGTTATTATGTATGTTGTGTTATCGCCCCTTTTTCGCGTAAAAAGGCATGAGTCAAATTTGCTCTGACTGAAATTCATCTTTTTTAGTGTTTCTGTGATTTTATTATGCCACGCTCTCTCAGCTTGTTTAAGTCCGTACATGTCTTTGTTTAGCCTACATACTTTATTTTCCTCATTTGGTTTAGCGAAACCTTCTGGTTGTGACATATATATCTCCTCCTCAAGCTCTCCATGTAAGAACGCGGTGTTAATATCGATATGTTTTACATTTAAATTTTGATGCAATGCTGTTATTAATAATGCTCTTATTGTTGTATATGACACGACTGGTGCATAAGTTTCATCATAATCCTCCCCGAAATTTTGTGAATATCCTTTTGCAACTGAACGTGCTTTATATTTTTGGATTTTTCCTGTGTTGTCGCGTTTTAGTTTGTAGGTCTATTTGCAACCTATTATTCTCCTATTTGGTGGAGGTTCTGCAATTGACCAAGTTTTGTTTTTCATAAGGGAGTTCATTTCGCTTTTCATTGCATCTATCCAATTTTGTTTATCCTTAAAATTTTCCATGTTTTCGATTTCCTCATAATTTTTTGGTTCAGTAGCGTTTTCGTTCTTAACCATGTATATTAACCTATCAGGAGGTACACCTTTATTAATTCTTTCTGATCGTCTAAGTTCTGATACTGGTTGATTGGACGTGGATGGTGTCTCATTGCTATTTGAAATTTCTATTTCTGCAAAGTTTTCGTTAACCCGATTTTCATCTTGTTTTGGTTTGTTTTCTACTTTCTCGTTTCTATATTTAAATTTGTTTTCGAGAAATTTAACAGTTCTTGCGATCTTTATTTCATTTCCTCCTACATATATTCTATATCCTTTGGATTCATTATCATATCTGACGAAAATTCCCTCTATAGCTTTATCGTCTAATTTTTGTCTTCTGGCTTTACTGATATATGCGAAGGCTTTGCAGCCAAATACCCTAACGTAACTTAAGTTGTTTGTCTGTTTGTCCATAACTCGTATGGCGTCTTTTCATTTGCTTTTGTCGGTAGTCTGTTTTGCAAATGATTTGCTGTGCAAATTGCTTCCCCCCAGAACTTTAATGGTAAATTTGATTCACTTAACATTGTCCTTGCCATTTCCACTAACGATCTATTTTCCTCTCTGCCACACCGTTCTGGCTTGCGCAATATGGAACTGTGTGTTGATGTTTTATCCCATTAGTCCTGAGGTAATTTTCTATTTCATCTGATGTGAATTCCCCTCCGTTATCTGTTCTAATTGCTTTCGGTTTTTCTCCAAATTTGTTGCTAATTAACGCGATGAATTCTTTAAGTTTTTCGTAAACTTCATTTTTTCTAGACAATAGGTATATGATCGTAAATCGTGAGTAGTCATCAATAAAAGTCAAAAAGTATGATTTCCCCCCTATTGTCGGTGTTTGAAAAGATCCGCACACGTCGGAGTGAATGAGCTGGAGTCTTTTAGTTGCTCTATACTCTGCAATTTTTGGATAGGGTTCATCAGTTAATTTTGCCTTAATGCACGGTTCGCAATCTATGTTATGCTTACAGTTGTTTATTTGGATTCCTGTAGCTAATTCCTTTTGCGTAATTCCTTTAATTGATGTTAGATTTCTATGTCCTAACCTACGATGCCATAATTCTAGGCAATTTTTGTTGTTGCAGCTTTGTGCTACGTTTACATAGTTTTGGAATGCCAACTGAACTTCGTATAGGTTATTTACTTTTCGCGCTTCTAAGCATATTTCTCCGTTAAGTTTGAACATACATTTGTCATTTCTGAATATAATTTCACATCCATTTTGCGTCGCTTTGCTAACCGATAATAAATTTGTTTCGATTTCAGGTACTAGTAATGCATCTTTAAGTGTTATTTCATGAACTTTGTTGTCTGATGTTCGCGTGTTTATATTTACGTCACCTGACCCGTAACTGACCCGTAAAAGTTTTTTCCCGTTTGCGATGGTTACATTTGTTTTTTTCGCGTGATTTTATTTCTGTAAACATTGATTCTGAACACACAATATGGCTTGAGCTGCCACTGTCTACTATAAATGTTTTGTTTTCTATTCCTTGTGTTATAAAGGCGTAACTTTTATTTTCGCTCGCCCTCCATGTATTGTTTTCATTTTCAGAGTGACTGTACCTACGGTTTGATTCTGGTGTTTGTTCACTTTTAAAATTGTTTTCACTCTTTTGAAAAACTAGTGATGTAGAGTAAAGTTTTTTGTTTGGTCTAATGTGTTGATTTTGTGGTGTATTTTGTGTTTTGGCTTTATTATGCCAACATTCCTGGGTATAATGGTTTCTCATCCGACAATTGGAGCAGTATTTATTACTTGTTTTGTTGTTGTAATTTTTCTGTGCTTTAAATGCTCTGGCAGGATTTTCTGTCCTCTCATTATTATCATATCGTCGGTTATAATCGTCAATAAGTTTAGACTTAATAAATGATGGTGTGAGTTGATTTTCTTCTCTCGATTCAAGGGCAGTAATAAGAGTATCATAAGATTGGGGTAGGGAGCATAATAACAGTGCAGAAATGTGGTTATCATTTATAACTTCCCCTATGGCCGCTAATTTATCTACTAATTCCATTATTTTTGTAATATGATTAACAACGTTGCCACCTTCCGCTAATTTAATCCCGTAAAGTTTTCTTAAGAGATAAAGTTTGCTAGACAAATTATGTCGCTCATGGATTTCACGCAAGCTTGCCAAGTTTGTCTGGCTGTCTGTAAATTTTTAACCTGAGTAATCTGACTATCATCAATTGTTAGATTAATTAGAGCACGGGCGTTCTTCCAACTTTTCTTTTTGAAAGTTTAAAAGTTTATTTATCAAATATCTGATATTTCAGATTTCAGTGGAGGCTGTTTAATGTATTTATTTTTATTCAGTGATCAGTAATCATAATCTTGTTAGTATTTGAATCCCAATGAAAAAGGCGTGAGTAATTTAGATAAAATTGGGACATACCCGTTCTTCAGGATACTTATCTATTTCAGTGTAAATCCACACTTTGTTTATTCCAATATGTGTTAGTTGTCATATTTTTAATCAACCACTCTTTATAACCTCCTTTGACAAAAGAAATTGTAGACTATTATATCAAATAAATAAGCAGTGGTAACAATTTAAGCTATTTAATTCACATTGTTTAAATTGTGAAAAAGAGAGAGCATTTTCATGCCTCTTCTCTGGAATGACTACATTTTCAGAATGAAAAAATATTTACATTATAAGATAATAAATCAGTAATAATAATTTTAATAGCAATATCATAATAATAATAATAAATCAGTTTAATGTCTATGAGTCACTCAACAAGTCATTATCTTTATCAAAGTTTTCAAGGTTAATTTCTTTTGAATAGATTTATAGCTGAGTTGAAACGACGCATTATTTATGTAACTGAGGCAATTATTTTTAGCACAGTTAATTAGCTTGATTTATGTCCATCAATGCAAACCTCAACAGCGCCTCTAGTGACGAAAATTGCAACATAGCCATTGTAAATCAAAAGCGAAAAGAGGTAGAGAAAATTTTTCAATTAGAAAGTTTTAGAGCATCAATTAATTAGTACGAAACGACATTTTGTTCACACGGATAAGATAAATCGTCGACTTCATATCCAAAAATGTCCGAAATCGATGAGCGACGATTCTACATTGCGCATTCACATTCCGGAAATGTAGCAGTGCACAATGGCAGGTTGTGACGTTGTACTGTGCTGTAATGTCTGTAAAAAATTAATTTCCAATGCATTTAAAATTTTATATTAAACTTTTCAGGGGCAGAAGAATTCTGTTCGTAAACTGATGAAATAATTGACTGACACCATAATATTAAAACGAATTTCTTAGAAAACAATAACCCGCTAATTTGCACTTTCATTACAAAAGCAAAATTTTATTAAAATATTCTTTGTGCCATTTGTCAGTTTTGGAATTAAAATTAGATGACTAGACCTTCTACCCACAGCCCTTGAAAGGGATAAATCTATGTCGCCGTATTGAAGAGGCTTGCAATAGACGTTCCAAGCTGAGAAATGCGCATGGAGAATTACTCTCACGAATACAAACGTGTATCGTGAGCAATGGCGAACTTTTCGAACATAATGAATATTAACTTTTTATCACTGTGAAACAGTTTGTCTTTTTTATTTTTTTGTGCAATGTTATCAAAGTATATTTAGATACATTTACATACATACAGTACGTATTTATAGCATAAATTGTGCGTAATTCTTCATACTTCTGGCTATTCCATTCAAACGTTTACACAAAATAGAGTGCACCGATTTCGGACATTTTTGGGTATGCAGGCGAAGATTTATCTCATTCTTGTAAACCACATGTCGTTTTCTACTAATTAATGCTCTAAAACTTTCTAACTGGAAAATTTCTCTATATTTTTGCCAAATATCTCTTTTCATTTTCCATTTTTCAAATTTCGCCACTAGGCGTGTTGCTGTCGTTTTCATTAAATCGGGCGTGGTCGCTTTGCCATACCGTTACCTCACTTACATAGCTGTAGCTCTATTCTTTCGCAAGTATTTTCAGGTTAAAGGGACTTTCCTTTGCACCCTGTATACTAGAAAAGTATGAACCAAGAAAGTTCAAAGATATATGGAACCTAAATAATATCAAATATAGCGATTCTGCATATGAGTTTTCCATATAGGTTTTTGTTAACCTTTAAAGACACGGTAGGTGTATTGAGGGAGCCACTCAATTGAAACTAGTCGCGAATCTCATAGTATTTATGTGACTAATTCTCATTAAATTAGTCTGTTTTTAACAATTTGACGTTTATTGCTTTTATACTTCTACTGATCATTACATTACACAAATATATCCTTAAAATGTGTTATCTAGGCTTTAAAAGCCGATTTAGCATAGAATACGCCGTCCCTATTATTATGTATGTTCAAACCGTCCGTGTCTGTAATTGTTGATATCTCGGCTAATTACCAAGGATTTTTTCCGAAATTCATGATCGACAATGTTTCTATAATTTTGCTATGATAGGCACCTCCAGCGCTGCTCAACACTTTTGCTGAAGCCCATAAATCGAAATTTGTGTGTAACCGAAAAATGCGATTTTCTCAAAAACTTTGTGAGCTAGGGTAATCGCTATAATTTTCCTGCAAGGTTTAAATTAATGTCTACTACCTCTAATTTTTTCATAATTTTAGTTTCAATAGATTCGGAATTAGATGGAGGGGAACATATTTTTGCACTACATTTTCCACCATAACTTTCAAATTATAATACCTAAAATTAAATTAAATATATTTTTGATTTCAGCGTTATGAAAGCTTTCACACGATATACCACTCGATATACAAAGAAAAGATTTTTTTGCAAGCAACTTAATTAGCCCCTGTACATTTTTCCTAAATATATTTATGAATATTTTCAATCTGTAAATATGCGGATCTATAACCTTTATTACTTCCCCCAATTTGAACTTTCCGCGTTGCATAGTTTACGAGTAAAAGGGCTGTGACAGACAGACAGACACAGGAGTGATCTTATAATGGTTCCGTTTTTACTTTTTAAGTACGGAACCCTAAAAATTAAAAGTAATTTTGTTAAAAGTGTGTCAACCCTTTCCAGTCTCCCCTATATTGCATCCTAACTTTTCAATGAAGAACATGCCTCTGTAAGCCTTATTAACATATACATATTTTGTACAATTTCAAATAACGTACTGGTACTAAAATGCATTTTCCCCCATAAACGGCCGAGCAATCGAATTCTTTTGTGCGTTCTTACAATAATTATAAATACTATAAGCACCATATTCAAGAAAATACATGCTGAAGGCGACCGTAACAACATACTCAAATTATATTACCATCAGCTTTCTACAAACCTCGCGTTTAAGATATATTCATTTGATAAAATCGTTAGACACATTCGTACACACTGTATTTTATTTTTATTTTTGATTTATTATTATTGTTATTATTATTCTTTTTGTGTGTGTGCGTGCGGCTCTGTGAAAGAACTGTACAGTTGAATGGAAAAAGGATAAAATTTCAAAACTAAGCAAAATGAAGCCATTGAAAGAGGGAGGCATTTTGAAGGACTTACTGAAAGCTATCGAATAACTCTAAAAGTAGTTAGATTTTTTACATTTCATCATACGTTTATTTGGACTTGAACATTTCGTTGAGTGGAAGCCAAATAACAGCAAGGTTTCAAAATTTAATTATGTTGATTTTTATTCACATTGCTAACAAGGCGTGAAACCGACAGAGTTAAAAAGTATCTAGGCCAGGGTTTGAACCTGGGTCTTTGGTTCAGCGCACCAACGATCTTCCGCCTGACCACCTGGAACGACACCCCTTCACTCTTAGCCTGGCACACTTCACTCTTCGCCTGGCACTCTTCACTCTTAGCCTGGCACCCTTCATTCTTAAATGCTGGTAAGGCTTCAACCAACCAGGTGACTCAGATGGAAGAGCGTTGGTGCACTGAATAAAAGACCCAGGTTCGAGCTTTTGCATGGATCCTTTTTCACTGTTTTGATTTTACGCCTTGTCAGCAATGTGAATAAAAATTCCCGTAATTAAATTTAGATTTATCGTCCGTAAGTCATCGTTTAAAAAAATTATATATATATATATATATATATATATATAATACCGATGCTGGGATATTTTTGGACTCATGTTTGCCGCAGGGTTGTGGTTCATGAATTTATCCCATCTTGCATTGCGATTGCAGCCTTACCAAGATTTAAGAGCGAAAGGTGGCATGCTAGGAGTGTAGTTCTAGGTGGCTCAGGTGGAAGAGGTGCGCTGAACCAAAGACACAGGTTCGAACTCTGGCCTGGATACTTTTTCAATGTGTTCGTTTTACGCTTTCTTAGCAATACGAATAAAAATTCACGTAATTAAATTTAGATTTTTCGGGCGTAAGTCATCGTTTAATATAATTATTATATTAAGGATTCCGTTAAGTGTATTTTATTTTTAAATTATTGAACACAGCTTCAGCGTATATGGGGATAATTACTCGGAAAACAATCAGCGTAATAGGTTGAAAGTCCTAAAGAAACGGGAAGAAAGAATAATACCTCTAAAATTACGCACAATATACACGTGTAGAAGAACGTGCATTTTATGACATAACGAGTGTTTTACCAAGTCTCCACTCACTCAATGTAAGTCTTGCGATTCTAAATTCAAATTTTACACATAATTTTATACTTTATTTCTGTTTTATATTTTATATTTTATATTATATTTTTTTATATTTATTTTATAATTATTAAAGAAACAGAGACATGTAGAGCTTCCCACAGCTTCAGTATATAAGGAGAATAATGACTGGGAAAACAATCAGCGTAATAGGCGGAAAGTTTCAATGAAAAGTTAAAAATAAGGATAAAACTTCTAAAATTATGTAAAATATATATCTGTAGAAGAAATAGCATTTTATGACATAACCAGTGTTTGCCCGCGGTTCCACTCACGCAATGTGAGTTTTGCGATTATAAATTCAAATTTTACACATAATTTTATATTTTATTTTATATTTGTTTATATTTTATATTTTATCTTTTAAATTTTTAATTGGTATTTTCAAATTATTAAAGAGACATAATCATGTGAAGCTTCCCATAGCTTCAGTATATATCGAGAATAATGACTGTAAAAATAATCAGCGTAATAGGCAGAACGTTCCAATGAAAAGTTAAAAATAAGAATAATACCTCCAAAATTATGTTCAATATACCCTGTAGAAGAAAGAGCATTTTTTGACATAACCAGTATTTACCCGCGTCTCCGTTCACGCAATGTAAGTTTTGCGACTCTAAATTCAAATTTTACACATAATGTTTTTGGCCTAATTTGCGTTAATAATAGTAAAATTCATATAAAAACCGTTAATTAGCACTTTTTAAAAAGGATAATCTTCATATTTGTGTTCAATAGATAACAGAATTTTCGCCGTAGCTGCATAATTAAGCGACGTAGAACGATATGTCATATCGAAACCTTACCGAAATTTTATCAAATTGGTAGTCCAAGTTCAATCGAAAATCATTCATTAGATCTTTTTAGTCCAATATCCCGTAACTGGTTTCATCTAATTGCAGAATTTTAATCCATTGTACTTGTTAAGCAATGTAGAATGGCATGTTATATACTAAAACTATCTTTGAAAAATTATTAAACTAACAGTGTAAGTCTCAAAAAAAAAAAAAAAAAAAAGTCCATTAGACTTTTTTAAAAAGGCTAATATTTCATAACTGGATTCACCTAATAACAGAATTTTCCCCCATCACTCTATAATAACACAACGTAGAACGATAAGTTATATACTAATGCATTTCCAGAAATGCTATCTAAATAACAATGCAAGTTCCATCGAAATCCATTCATCAGAATCTTTTAAAAATGCCAATCTTTCACAATCGAGTTCATCTGATTATAGAATTTTCTTCCATAATTCTATAATTAAACACGTAGAACGATGTGTTACTTTCCTAAAAAAAATTGCTATAACTGGCAGTACAAGTCCCATCAAAATCCGTTCAGCAGGACTAAAATTATAAGCTCCGGGAACAAAATTCCTATTTGCATTTTATGTATACTTGTAGATGAAACCCGGGTTTGGCGGATTATACGGTATAATTGAAAACCATTTTTTATTTAGAATTGAAAACAAATAAATTTTTAACATGTAATATGCTTTTTAGATTGCCCACAGGCATTTTTTACATGTAATATATTAATTATGCTGTCAAATAAAGCTTTGGAATTTATCAAAAAGCAGATATTGCTATTTACGACAGCAGTTTTTAAGGTTAGTTGGGGTAACTGGACTCACGAGGTAACTGGGCCATAGGCTATTTTATAAAAAAACTGTTTGTGTTTTTTAAGTTTTAGCTTTTGTGAACAATGCCCCTTAATCTCTACTTCCTAAAACAACGTGTATCAATTCAATCATAACTCTCACTTTGCTGTGATTGGTTGTCAAAAATTTACGTTTCTTTTTTTTTTAAACAACGTAAATATGGTTGAACTTCCTCGGCTTTTTATTAAAATACTGTAAGTACTTTTATTAAAAAATCTTTTTTTTTTTAAAGATTAGACATATGACTACAATAATATTATTAGCTATCTATACATATTTACTTCATGTTTCAAATGCAAGCCCAGTGTCCCAGTTACCCCATAATTTTTTCAATAATGGGGTAACTGGGACATGCTGGATCCAGTTACCCTAATAGTTATAAATAATTTTTTTGTGTTTCTCTTGCTACGGGAAGTAAATTTCTCCATTGTTTTTTGCTCACAATAAAGAAAATGATAGAATACCTTATTAAAATTACGTAATGAAATTTAAAAAAAGCATACTGAGTGGTGTCAAACCAAATTTCTTGACCCCTTGAGAGACGGTGATGCCGTTATGTCATTACTTAGTTTTAATTCCTAATTGCCACATTGGCACCTGAATTTTATAATGAAAATTTCGCCTTTATAAAGTACGCGAAAATATACTTTTACTTGTTTTCAGATAGATTCTCTTGTAAATATTTTCGTCACTAAATTATTTCAACATTTTACGGATCCAAGTACCTTGCCCCTGAAAGTGAGATAGCCAGATCTTGAAATCGTACCATAACCAGGGGTCGCATTCTATAGGGAAACTTTTATCGTTCCTACCACTATTTTGAAAATAATATCTTCATTGCACCTTTCTTTAAGGGTTCTGGTAGGAACAATAAAATTGTCCCTATATAATGCGGCACCTGGATAAAGATAAAGTACTTACGTAGCCGTTTGTTCATAGATTTGCCTTGCTATTTTTTCCCTTAAAATAGCCATGTGACTTTTATACTTATTATCTATACTAAAGTACATAAGTACTTACTTAAGTTTTATGTTTTTGGCATAAATAAATCTAATATTTTCACTTTTAGTGCTTTTTTTAGACATATTGACAGCAAAGGTTTCCCTTACAATGCTGTTTATTGACATATAATTTACATGATCTGCTTGGTTTAAATTTTTTTAAGTTGTTTACACTTTTTCAAACAGGACCCTATATCCGATATGAAAAAATATAAACGCGTGTGGAACATAGACCTCCCTGGTCCAGTTACCCATTTTTGGGGGCAACTGGATCCATGAGGAAAGTAAGATGAAATATGCATATTTTTATATTTTTAAATATTAAAATGTAATTTTGAACATTTCTGTCTGATAGAGTGAACCTAACTGAACACATTTACATAAGTTCAGACTTTAATTCAAATGAACATTAGTTTTTTGAAGCTGAATTGTCAGAAGCTCCAGATTCACATTGTGAAATCATGGCCAAGTTACCCCAACTAACCTTATTCTGATTATTTCGCTGCTTTAAGCGCGTAGTTCAATTACAAGATTATTAAATTTGTATTTTATTTATATTATTTTATTTAATTATTCATAGAGGAAGTTTAAATTTTGCTATGGTATATCAGCCGGAAACAAATACTGAATTTCCTTACATTATTTTAGGAGCAAAGTAAATAACCTTTCGTAATAGAGATGCACGCGATAGAAATAAATTGAAAAATAATTCGCGCTTGAAAATTATTTTTAAAAGCATAGCTAATCAGTAAACTGAGATACAGTTTTTAAACAAATTACTTTTCAAAGCCTTTTTTTTTCTCTTATTTGGCTGTGTAAAAATTTTAATTGTTGTATTACATGCGAAATTTGTGTTCTTTAAATATTATTCTTTTGTTGTATTTTGATGAAGCATTAATTTCGTTAATATGAAATTAGCCGGAAACAAATGCTGAGTAATATTTACACTTTTATCTGCAAATTGTTGATTATTTTCGTAATACACTGCACGCGATACAGATAAATAAAAGTAAAATAAGCTTGAAAATTATTTAAAAAATCGTACTAAATGAGTCATTTGAGATACAGTTTTCAAACAAATTACATTTAAAAGTAGATATTTTCTTTATACAAAGGTATAAAAATTGAAAATGTGCAATCAGAAGTGTGTTTAGAAGATTAAAAAATTGCAGTAACGAAAATTGCAAAATTGAGATTTTATCGTGAAGTGTTGTCATTCGCAAAATGACAAGTACGGACATGTTTGTCCTTTATAATATAGATACTATATAGTTTCTATAGAAACAAATCACCTTTCCGCAATTAGTGCGGTTTATAGTGTTGTGGAAATGTTTGAGCTATTTGGTACTAATCTCCTTTCATGAGAAATGATAAGAAAATTAAAATTTTGCTCTTTATACACAATTATAGAAAACGCATCAGCTTTCTGAATCAAATAGCATGTTTTCTAATACTTTGAGTTGCATGCATTGTAAAAAATGACGTAATTTTCACAGGTGACATCGTTTTATGAAAATATTTGTCTCTAATTCCGTAGCTGGTGAAGTAAAAAACACTAAAAATATTATTAAAAAAATCATTTTGAAGCAATTATAAAATAAATGCGGTAATATGATAATTTAGATGCAGTTCCTTCTTTTTCAAATGATGTAAGATCTAAATAAATATATTTACAGTCGAACCTCGTTATCCCGACACTCTAATGTCCAGAAAAAAGTGTCGTCATAAGCGGAGTGTCGCGGTAACCGGAGTTGGAGAAAAATATGTTTATAAAATGCTGCATTTTTAACTAATTTAAGACAATTTAAATTCATAATTGTTCTTGCAGTTTTAAGAAATAAAAACTCATTAAACAAAATAAACAAAAAACAAAATTGAAAATTATGAAAATCAGATTTATGATGATATTTTATTTTAATAGTTACATGAAATATTGATGAATTAATGTTTTCTTATCCCTAGATGCGCTTTCTAAAATTCTTTTTTCATTATATACAATGAATTGTAATCAATATTCGTTGTTTTAAGAAATTGATGTCAGATAATTCTGATCGTTTCAATGCAATGCAATGCTTCAGTTTTAGTCGGATGAAAAAGGGCGTGTAACCACAAGAAAGCGCCGCTTGACCAGAACAAAAAGACCGCCAGTAGACTGATGCGTCTATCTGGAGCTTAAGTGGATCATTCATAGTGTGTGGGTTTATTTGTTGAGATAAACTATGAAAGTAAGATTTCTCATTTATCTAAATTGATAATTTAGACGCTTTTGTAAAAAGTTTTGCTAAGACAATTCTTACTGCTTAATTTCTGTGCTTATAAGATGGATTGTAAAGAATGGGCAATTTTCCTAAACCGTCGGGCTATCCGGAGTTGAAAATTATTCAACGACGTAAAATCCGGATTTTATTTACATTAAAATCATATACAGAAAATCGGGACTTTGTAAAACTGACGTGAAAAGCGGGTGTCGGGATAACGAGGTCCGACTGTATATAACCTTTAAATCTACTTTTGTCAATTTTAGCAGGTATTAGCTTACTTTGATGTCACTTAACTTTTCGAGCCACTGAGCTTCTCGATGGTCTTATACACCATCGATTTATATTAAATCATGTTTATTTAATAGAAAACATGACATAAGTAAATGTGTAAAAGTAAAGATCTTTATTATTTTTTTTTTCAACAATAGAACTATCAATGGTTTAATTTTGAAGACATTTTATTAAAATCATTTTAAAATAACATTTGAAATTACCATACTTAAAAGTAGTTATTATGCGATCATCTACAAGTAAACAGATTTCAGTTTTAAAAAATAATTATTGAAATTCGCTCAGTAAAGAGCTCAGGGCAGATTACAAAAAAGTACGTGCCTGTGTGTTAAATATATGAATTTTGTAAAAGCTTTTTTCCACAACTTAAATTTTGCTCACACCGAATAAGATAATTATTTTGAATAAATTAATAGATATATTTCTTCAAAATTTTACAGTTAAAAAATGTCAAACTAATCATTAACTGCTGCTTTCAAAATTACTTCATAGCTGTGGTGAGAGGTTTTTGAGACAACTTTATTGAAAGATAAATCTGACACTCAGTTAACATATAGATATTTTCTGTTTTAAAACTTATGTACAGGATTGTTATTAACCATTTGGAAAAATGGTTATTGTCCTGGTCAGGGTAGGAAATCAAAAGCATATCTGGAGATTTTTATTGGTTTAATCATCATTTTATTCGTTTTCTGATTGGTCTATACAGTAATCTGTATTTCCCTTTAATTTCAACAGAGATGAACAACAGAGTGTTGCCACTAGGACAAAAAAAGTAATAAAAAATACAAAAAAAAAACCAACTCCGAAACAAATTGAGATACAGCTTTCAAACAAATTGCCTTTAAAAGTACATTTTTTTTCTCGATACGACGATGTAAAAAGTAATAGTGTGGGATGTTTAGAAGTTTAAGAATGAAACTTCATATAAAATGGGTCGTCAGATTTCTTGGAAATCTGACGATGGAAAAGCCTTTTCCCGAACAGACAATGAAATGCTTGGATAATACATAAGTTTCAGGTGGATAGATGTTATTACACGAGGAGTCAAAGTCGCTTGAAATTCCAGGCGTCTAGCGACAAAAGCTGCCTCACGGCCCGTCAGATTTCCTGAAACATACGTATTTTCCAAGCATTTCATTGGCTGTACCGGAAAAGGCTTTTCCATCCTCAGATTTCCAAGCATTTGATTGGCTGTTACTGGCGACTCGCCTCGTTTCACGCGTCAAAGACGCTTCGACAGAAAAAGTTGCTTGCTTTCCGAGTGACTCCCCTGGAGCCATAGGAATAACATGGAGACGCCTGGAATTTGAAGTGTCTTTATCCCTTCGTGTAATAACACCACAATAACACCATTACGTACGAGTCGCAGGCGATATCTGTTGTTTGCAATTTTTACATGTAATAACACTTAATGTTTGATTCATGGCTTACGTACTGTATGATTAATTCCGTGCTATTTTTTATGTTTAAATTTTAGTCTTTGAAAAAATCATTTTGTCAAATGGTCGTTGTAATTCGTTTAATTGCATTTTTTATTTTTATTAATATTGTCATATTTATAATCCTTCAGTAATAGTACTGAAGAATAATAGAGTGGTGATTAGCGAGTCTGAATATCACGATACAGGTCTATAATTTGTCTCATTGCTGGACAAGGGTCACTCAATGTCTCATCACTTTGGGGTACATAAAATGAGTAGAAACTTTCTTGGGAACTAAAGACTTATAGTGTTATTACACGTAAAAATTGCAAACGACAAAAATCGCCTGCGACTCGTCAGATTTCCTGAAACTTAGGTATTTTCCAAGCATTTCATTGGCTGTTCAGTAAAAGGCTTTTCCATTGTCAGATTTCCAAGCATTTGATTGGCTTTTATTGGCGACTACCTTCGTTTTGAGGCGTCAAAGACGCTCCGACAGAAGAAAGTTGCTTGTTTTCGAAGCGAATCCCATGGAGCCATAGGATAACATGGTGACGCTTGGAATTTGAAGCGATTTTGATCTTTGGTGTAATAGCACTTTAAGTATCCGGCGTTAGGCTGGCCACCTGACAGCGATATAAGCCGTTATAGCAACTCAGAGCCCCTGGTAAAAAAATAGCTTATAGTTCCGCAGGCTAAATTTAGTTGTAGTCATGGTACTTGTGGCAGATGTTATCTGCAACATATCAAGTTCACCCCCGTTTTTCAAAATCTACTTTAAACAAGTAAATTCACTATAGCAATTCCTTTTTTCCTAAAACAATTCATTGTTCTACATTCATTTATTTTTTTTTTCCTTTCAGAAGGATCTTTACTCAACACATATAAAGATTTATAGTTTCATATTTTTTTATACTTATTCAAAATGCTCATTCTCGCATATTTATTTATATTTTGCCATTGCTAACGGTTTTTATTTAAATGCAATCACGATCATATATAGCTCCGTACAGCTGCACTTTCCGTTAACCGTTCATTTTCTTTAACGTATTTCATTTGCACTACTCTCATTTCCTATTAGAACTTGACGGGTAAAAAAATGAAATAAAGAAAAGATGTATTTATTGGAATTGCAGTTATAAATTATATCTTCAATTATCATTATGCTTTCTACAGTTCACATACATTTATTAAAGATTACTCAATCACATTTAACTGCAATCTGTTAATGTAAACATAATCGAGACTTTTTCTCACCCTGAGTCTTGAAGAATGTAGAGTTGCTTCACATTCTGTGGGTGCGCCGAAAGGTTGAGGTGCCACGTTATTTGTCGGCTAATCCTGCAAACAATCCTTTGTCTCTACAATATCGGCGTCAAAAAACTTGATTGGTTGGCGACAATACAAGATGCCAAGGCATATGATCTGAGTACGCATCATCGTGGAGATCGCCCCCGTCCGCCCTGCTGAACGGTCCGCAAAAAGGACCGCTGTTGTTTTTCCTTTTTCCCGTTGTGACGTTGCGATGCAGTTTCTCTTTAACGGATAGGCTTCTACACATAGAGATAAATATATTTAATCTCTGCTTTTACTGAGCTTCGTATTTGAGGCTCCCTTTTTGTGAGATGTCCTTCTGCACATTGAAAAATGAATAAAGACTAATTGAGCTTACATTTATATGTTGGAGTTTTTTTTAAACCATTTCAGCGAACCCGTGAACCACGAGATGTCCGCCCCAACTCATCAAACCCAATCTCCACCACAGTACTAGGTGTCCAAATTGAACAAAACTCTTACCTATAGGGGCTATTCCATCGTAACTGACGTAACATTTGATCATCGAATTTTTTTTTTTCAAAACTATGTGGAAAATTTACTAATAAAGCTAGAACAATTTTTTACAGTTTAAAATATTTCTTACTAAGGACTAAATATACAAATACCTGCAGATTATTTCAATATCTCTTTTAGTCCAAAAAATTGCAATTCAAAATTCTGTAACTGACGTAACATAAAATATACAAACATTTATTTTTTGCCTTCATTGAAATGTAAAAATTATCAAAACTATCCCTTTAAAAAAGTGATTTAATGTTCTCAACAACACTAAGTAATGCCAAATTATAACAGTAACTTGTTTTAATTTCTGAATAATAATAATAAAGAAAAAAATGGCATTTACGTCTGTAACTGACTTAACTTTTATCGTGTAACTGACGCAAAATTATGACTTTCAAAGGCAAAAATTGTACTTAATTTAGATTGTAAACAGTAATTTATAATCTCTATATATTAGGATTTTATTATAGAATATAAAAAAACCAAATTTTCTAATCATATCCTTAAATTAAACAAAGTATAAATCTTATTCTCACCCCCCCCCCCCCCCTCCCCAAAAAAAGGCAATTGTCTGTGGAATTGTCCATAGGCAAACTGTAAATTTCAAATTAAGATACGACAACTGAAAAGCAAATAAGTCTGTGGTATGGCTGACATCCTATAAAATGTTAATTTAATTGAGTTTTTGAGAAAAAAGAGCTCGAGAAAAGTGAAACTACAATAAAAATGTGGCAAATTTCATTAATCTAAATGTTTTCAACAATGCTTTCTCAAATTACCTTATAGCTTCTGGATGATATACCGACACTAATATTGTCAAAGTCGAATTAATAGTGCTTAGAATCAGACTTTGGTGTTTCAAACATTTTTAATCAATTTTTGTTCAAAACGTGTAATACGAACATTATCATGTCATTTTATCATGTCCCATTTATTGTAAATCAAAATAGAAATTAAACTTTACTAAAATAGATAATTAGCACCTTCACCGTAATTTTTGGAAACTGTAATTACCAGTCATGTGACAAAATTAGTTTAATTTCTGAATTGTTTCTTAAAATAATATAGAATTCTCTTTGTTCTTTCTTTTAGCTTATTTCTATTTTTAGTTTTTATATATATATTGTGTTAATAACTGGTGTTATTAAAATTAACTTAAATAGAATAGATCAACATATATTTTACCATTGTTTTTCAGAAAATTCACATATTTTAATTTTTCATGTTTTATTCAGTTTAAATTATGGATCATTCGTTATTAAAACATTTCCCAGATATACAATGCATGGCAGGCTAATTAAAAAAATTTAGATTAATAATAGTTCAAATTGAATATTAAAAAGCATGTCTAAGAAGTAACTTATAAATTGAATTTTTTTTTACATCTCGAAATTCTTTAAATTAAAGTTGTAAATGCTCAAAAAGGGCTGCATTTTAAACATGCTTGAGCACACGATTCTTGTGCTTCTTTCTTGAACTTCCCAACGAAGTAGATTGACGAGTAACATCCGATACGTTAACAGGAAAATTTGCTTTTGATAGCTTTCTTTTTCCATTTCTACCTGCATTCGCAGTAACATTATTACGCACAACACTAGCGGAGGCGTTAGGTGGCTGCACAACATTACCAGAGGCGTTAGGTGGCTGCACAACATTACCAGAGGCATTAGGTGACAGCGTAACATTAGTAGAGGCCTTAGGTGGCAGGAGCTTTTTATTTCTTTTCTTTTTCACCCGCCTTTCTCTTTGGTTAGCAACATTTCTGGTTATATTTTGGCTATGGTTAGTTGCAAATTCCGGGGACCTCTGAAAAAAAATTACATGCATTTTACAATGATTATTATTGTACACGTTTACTTAGAAGTCATCAATGAAATTTTTAACAACATGTCACAAAAAGTTGTAGTAAATTATGAAAATAAAGTTGCAAATGTAAATTTAAAACTTTAAAGTTTACAAAACGAGAAATTACAGGTGACTGCGCCACAAAAAAAAAAAAAAAAAAAAAAAAAAAAAAAAGAGGAAAAAAATAGCGAATACTTATTTAGAGGATATTTTAAACATAAAATGGCTTTAAAAAATCGCTAAAAATAATTTTTATGCATGATCAGGAATTATTTAACAACATTTGAAAAATGCAGTATAACTTCAAAATTTGTAATTGTCTATCTAGAAATTCAAAACGAAAACAATATAGAAAAGTTTTTTTTTATATTAAAGTGGAAATCCAGCAGGCGTAATACAGATATAATAGAATAGATATGATATCTACCCTATATACACTATATGGCCATTAATGACCGACAACTTTCCATTTTAGACATTTTGTCGAATATTTAGAAATATACTTGACAGATTCTTCTGGAATTTCAAGATTAAAAAGAACAGGTATGACCTCATATTTAGCAATGTCGATTTGTTTAGGGGGGCAATTAGGGGGCCAACAAAAAATCAAAGAATAAAAATAATACTTGGGATCACCCTGTAAAATAAAATGCACGAAATGATCTACCACTACCGAATATAAATAAACAGACATTGTGCAATATGTGTATTCTTTTGTGTAAGAATAGCATGTATATTAATAGAGATATAGCGATTTATTTAAAAAAATTAAAAAAATCTTGCATGTTTTTTGCTTATAGCATGCAGGGTTTTCCACCAAATTTAACGCCAGTTTCAGAAAAATTGACAAAATATAGTAGAAACAATATAGTGCAATATAAATATATAGAAGCCGATCTCTGTGT
This sequence comes from Maratus speciosus, assembly GCA_963932465.1. Lineage (NCBI taxonomy): Eukaryota > Metazoa > Arthropoda > Arachnida > Araneae > Salticidae > Maratus > Maratus speciosus. The sequence goes on from OZ010791.1 coordinate 424,447,311, forward strand.
GTATGTCCTTTATACAAATCTTTAATTTTTGACCGATTTGCACGAAACTCGATGTTCAGACCACTATTTATCCCTTTTTTCTAACACTTCCATAATTTAACGTTATATAAATATCTCTTTTTAAATCTTTTTTAATTCAAACGTTTCTTTCCTGTTGCCAAACCCTAAAAAATGACACGATAATGTGAAAAAAATAAGAATAACGCGTGTATTTTGTTTCTATTTGCCAATAAAAATTCAGATTTTCTTGCTACATTTTTGCGTGTTTGATATTGACGTCATTCTAAACAGAAAATTTACATTTTTTTCGTATATAAAATAAAAACTTTAACTATAAGAGCGGGAAAATAACGTATCACCTCAATTTGAATGTTTATTTTTTTTTAATTAAAACATCTATTTTAAAACAAACAGTCAAATTTCACGAAAACAATTTAACAAAAAGAAAAAAAAGGCTAGATATGACGTCACATTCTATCAAATCTTTTCAACGCGTAATCAAACTCATTGTAAACATAGGGCTCCTATATTTTGCTTACTACTTCGATATCGATACTACAGCCATATCTTATAGCAATACGTTATCGCTAAGTGTTGTATTGGTTTAGATTCAGTGCTAACATTTTCTGCGATTTATAGCAAAAATAGAGCGGTTATCTATATATATAAAAGCCGTTCTCTATATGTATGTCCTTTATACAAATCTTTAATTTTTGACCGATTTGCACGAAACTCGATGTACATACATTTTAAAACGTGGAAAAGACCACTGTCTACGTAAAAAAAAATTATCAGAACACTATTTATCCCTTTTTTCTACAACTTCCATAATTTAACATTATAGAATTATCTCTTTTTAAATCTTTTTTAATTCAAACGTTTCTTTCCTGTTGCCAAACCCTAAAAAATGACACAATAATGTGAAAAAAATAAGGATAACGCGTGTATTTTGTTTCTATTTGCCAATAAAAATTCAGATTTTCTTGCTACATTTTTGCGTGTTTGATATTGACTTCATTCTAAACAGAAAATTTACATTTTTTTCTTATATAAAATAAAAACTTTAACTATAAGAGCGGAAAAATAACGTAGCACCTCAATTTGAATGTTTTTTTTTTTTTAAATAAAACATCTATTTTAATACAAACAGTCAAATTTCATGAAAACAATTTAACAAAAAGGAAAAAAAGGCTAGATATGACGTCACATTCTATCAAATCTTTTCAACGCGTAATCAAACTCATTGTAAACATATGGCTCCTATATTTTGCTTACTACTTCGATATCGATACTACAGCCATATCTTATAGCTATACGTTATCGCTAAGTGTTGTATTGGTTTAGATTCAGTGCTAACGTTTTCTGTGATTTATAGCAAAAAAAGAACGGTTATATACATTTTCCAAAAAAATCTTGACACTTGTCTTGATTTAAAATTTATGGAAAATGACATCATTTCATCTAATCATTGTAGATTTGATTTCAATAAAATTTCAAATTTTCCAAATAAAATTTTAGTAACTACTACCTCATTTGGATATATTTTTTTTTAATTTTCTCCTGTATTGTGACGATATTGTATACTTCTGTTACGCGTGCCAAAGAAAACATGTATTTTAATTTTAAAAGTTTAAAAAATTACCGCAATGTGTCAAAAGAACATCATTTTTCTGAATTTAAACTTCGCGAGTTACAAAATTAAAACTAAAAATGTGAGTTTTTTCATAAACTTCAAGTTAAGGCTGTTGTCAAATCCAAAGTAACTATTTTCTGACATATTTTTTAATTATTTTTTGTTCGGGAACGCATGAAATTGACAGGAGTTCTTATTTAGAAACTATGTAATCGAAAGATAGTTTCCATTTGTTGGTAAAGGTATAAGATCTATCAGTTGGTGTTTTGAACTGAATTTTGGACGCAACAGTGCAGTAAAGGATAAAAACCGGCCGTCACGCAACCACAATTGCTCATAACTCGATATGTAATTTATTTATGAAAAAGGAAAAACTCATTTCAATTCCAAATCGCTTTAATAGTCAGGCCTACAAATTTTAATCCTTTACGTTTAATGAGTCAGAAAATGTGTCAGAAAGTTTCGCGTTGTTGAGTAGGAAACTGCAGAAGCACCTTAAGCATTTGCAGGTTAGTATTTTGTAATCAAGTTGCATGCTAGATAGTCGCTTAAAACATAAGTCATTCTATATTGTCTTAAACAAAGGTGCATGCCATAATAGGTGTCAGGCACATTCATTAAAATAAGAATACCCCAGCGCACAGCACCATTACCGAAGATAAACCCGTCAATATACTTAGATATAAAAATAGTTCTGCATTTTCCATTCAGCTAATAAGACTAACCCTTCATAATTGGGTTCACATGATTATATAACTTCCCCCTATAATTCTATGACTAAGCAACGGAAAACAATATGTTACGCACTAAAATCTTCCCTAAAAAACTAATAGTGCAAGTCGCATGGAAATCCGTTCAGAAGAATTCAAATTATATGCACCCGGAACGAAATTCCCATTTGAATTTTATATACTTATCAGGTTATTTTGAGTAGTTTGATTTGATATCTGTTAAATTCGTGTTTTATTTTATTTTATTTTTGGCGTTTTAATTTCGTTTGCCAATTTAGTTATTGAATATTACGCGAAAGCAAACAAATTCTGAATTATTTACAATGTTTTTGAACAATTGAGTTAAACTTTTGTATTTGGGTTGCAAGCCTATTTAAAAAATATGCACGCTTAAAAATTATTTTAAAACCCATAAAAAATTCGTAAATTGAGATAAACATTACAAACAAATATCACTGAAAGTACTTTTGTTTTCTATAATACGTTGGAACAATTGAATGTACAGTGTTTAGACGCTAAACTGCAATAAAAGGGAAATTTGTTGTGTTAGGTTGTTGCCAACGAAAATATGATACCAGCGTTACACATAGACATGTCTTTTCTTTATACTATTGCATTAAGTGTAAACAGGTTCACCTTTCTTAATCGGGTATTACAATAGGGAAGTACAATTTTCAAACAAATTTCATTTGAAAGAATTTGTTTCTATTCGACATTGCAAAAAATGAAATTGTGTGATGTTTAAAAGTTAGAAAAATGCAGTAAAGGCACATTTTATGGGCTACAATTTATGGGGCACAATTTATGGGCACTGACATAGTGTTTTTACTTTGTAATGTAGATAATACCATACAAACGAGAATTTCACTAAGTGCTGCGCGATTTGAAGGAATTTCTTTTTTTCGTATTGTCAGGAAAATCACATATTTTTCTCTTATACCCACCAAAGAAAACGTGCATTCTGTTATTAAAGCTCAGGGATTTTACTATGGTTGCAAGATAATAACGCCATGTTTTTTGATTGTCTTTACAACGATTTGTGGATGGGAATTCACAAATTTCAACTATTGTGATTGCCGTATTATTTCGTTTTAATTTATTTTACCTGGAAGGCTTCTTATAATTGACACGGGCGAAGTCGGGTAGTTCTGCTAGTTGGAATATAAATATATTAAATATTTTAGGAAGTATGAGCAGATGTATGAAATATTTTTTATCTGCGCATGCGCGCACGATAAAAAGGATTATTTTACATAATTTAATAGTCAACTCTATGGAGCAACTTATTAAAAAAATTTAGTCAAATATCGTAAAAATTCAGAAAGATATCAGCGTTAGAGTGAGCAAATTTTTAGTTGTTCTCTAAAAGCAGCTGAATGATAATGGATTTTACACAAATTGTCATTTTTATTAACTGACTTTCAGAATAAAGTTAGTATTTAGTGACTATCAACGAGTAGATTTGAAAAAAAGGCTTCGATTTTGATATTTCTTTTGATCATGGTATAGGTTCGTTCTGGTGGTTATCCAAGAAGAACTAAAGCATCAATAAAAAAATAAAATTAAAAAATATTTTTAATTAAAAATGGCAATTTGTGGAAAATCCCTTATCATTCAGCTGCTTTTAGAGAACAACTAAAAATTTGCCCACTCTAACGCTGATATCTTTCTGAATTTGTACGATATTTGACTATTTTTTTTTAATAAGTTGCTCCATGGAGTTGACTATTAAATTATGTAAAATAATCCTTGTTATCGTTCGCGCATGCGCAGATAAAATTTATTTCATACAACTGCTCATATTTCCTAAAATATTTAATATATTTTATATTCCAATTGCACTATATTGTTTTTACTATATTTTGTCAATTTTTCTGAAACCGGCCTTAAGTTTCGTTGAAAACCCTGCATTTTATGAGCAAAAAACATGCAAGAATTTTTTATTTTTTTAAATAAATCACTGTATCTCTATTAATATGCGTGCTATTCTTACACAAAAGAATAAACATATTGCACAATGTCTATTTATATTCGGTAGCGATAGATCACTTCATGCATTTTCTTTTGCAGGGTGATCCCAAGTATTATTTTTTTCTTTGATTTTTTGTTGGCCCCCTAATTGCCCTCCTTATCAAATAGACATTGCTAAATGTGAGGTCATACCTATTCTTTTCAATCCTGAAATTCCAGAAGAATATGTCAGGTATATTTCTAAATATTCGACAAAATGTCTAAAACTGAAAGTTACCGGTCATTAATGGCAATATAGTGTATATAAAATACGCCTGAAACGAATTTACAAAATGATTTTATGAAATGAATTCCGGCGACCTCTGAAAAAAAAAAATACATACATTTTACAATGATTATTATTGCACACGTTTACTTAGAAGTCAACAATGAAATGTTTCACAGCTATTTTTCCTAAAATATAGAATGTTTGGCGACGTAATTCCTTCCAGTTATACATATTGATCCGCGGGCGTCAAAACTGTTATTAGAATTTTAAAATTTGAATTATTTTTCGAGATACTAATTTTTTTTTTTTCAAATTTAACGAAATTTCTGTAGAGATAAAACTAAATTACTCCATATTTTGTGGAAAAAGTTGAGAACAGGAAAGAGCTATAAAGATTGTTCGATTTCGTATTTTTGGCCAATTTCAAATTGAAATTGAAACTTCAGTCGATAGTGAAACAATATTGTGATACAATTCTGTTTTTCAGGAAATTTAGAAATAATAAAAGTAATTTATTTTTTTTTTTGCCGTCACATTCTGAGTGAAATTGAAAAAGCAAATTATTAAAAATTAAAATAAAATTTTAAAATAGAATTTAAATGATAACGTGTTAAAGTAAGAAATGGGAAAATTTGCGACGAACTATTTACACCTAAATGTATAAAAAAAAATACGAAAACTTTAAAACAATAAAATGATTACACGCGAGATGCGTTTAAAGGTAATAGTTACGTCGTATGTAAAATCCACACATGCTAAATATCGTAATCCTTAAAGCTCCTAAAATAATTAAATTATTACGCTCAAAAAACTTTTAATGGTAAATATTAGGTCATGTTTATAAAACTCAAATAATAATGTTTCGAAACACTTTTGAATTAAATAATTTATGTACTGTGAATATTTAAAGAGATAAAACTTTAAGGTAAATAAATTACTCCATAAGAAAAGCATTTATTTAATACTGAAAATTACGTCACATATTAAAACGAACGATACATTTAATACTATTTTCAGTCAGGAGAGTTTTAATGTGACGTCAAACAGTATAAAAACATTGCGACTAGCAAGTTTGTTTATACATTGCATCACTTGATGCAACCTAACTATAGGTAATGTATGCGCAATATACATTCGTTTTATTTTATCCCATTTACCAGTATATAATACATTTTATAAAATTATCATATTCTTTTTAAATAACTAGGTTGCTGTGCTCCCTGCGACCTATACCAACACCCCGTCCAGACAGCGCAAATTCTAAAAATACACTAAATTGTTCGGTTTAAAAAATATTACAGAATATTGAATTATAATTTAAAAACCAAAGGCCTATATCCTTTAAACGGGTTTCCATTCATTTTCCTCTGATTGGGAGCTTTAAAGGCCGAATCAACTGTTGTTAAGACACCCATGACTCTTTTCGTATTTTATTCAATAGCATTAGTTAAACATTTGAAAATGAATTAATATAAAATGAATTAAGTAAACAGAATCTTTGCACCTGGAGCTTTTGAGCAATTCTATAAAAAGATTGTTTTGAATAAGATATTTTATATGTAACGCTTTAAATCTGAGTTAATATTCACCAATTTTTTCTTTCTTACTAACTTCTCACTTGCAACATTCACATGAAAATACTTTTGTTTTTAGAAAGGACATATTATTACTTGCGCTGTCTTACAATTGACAACATTAGTTAAAAAGATCATCTCGAAATATAAGGTGAATGTCTTGTATAAATATATTTTTATTTTCAACTGCTTGTCAATATTATTATATGGCCATTTTAATCTATTTTCACAACCATCTATTTTCGAATCTACTAAAACTAAAATTATGAAAAAATCAGTAGTAGTAGAAGTTAACTTAAACATTGCAGAAAAACTAAAGCGATTACCCTAGGTCACATAGTGTTTGAGAAAATCGCATTTTACCCGTTGCCCAAAAATTTTGATTTGCGAGCGTTCAGCAAAGGAGTTGAGGAGCGATGGAGATTCCTAACGTCGTCGCAGAAGTATAAAAGAATTGTTGAATACAATTTTCGAAAGAAATCGTCGACAAATAGCCGAAATATTAACAAGGTTTGGACATACATAAAGACACGGAAGGCGTAGTCTATGCGCCGTCAGCTTCTAAAACCTAGTAAACAATTTTTAATGATATTTTTGTGTAATGCAACGCCCGGTAGTAGAATAAAAGCAATAAACCTCAAAGTGTTAAACACAGACTAATTTAATTAGAATTAATCTCATCATTACTATGCGGTTCGCGACTAGTTACATTAAGCATATCTATCAATACGCCACCCGTATTTTTAAATGTTAATTAAAAAAATATCTGGAAAAATGCATGGTTCAAGGCGGCGTTGCGACTTTGCGACCTCCTTTCGAAGCGCGCTTAGCACAATGTCACGTTTAAACATTGATTAAGGCTTTTGTTTTAGTTATTCTTTGTACAGAGAAAAGTTTATTACGATGCTGAGTTTTGGTTTATGAAATGTCAAATGAAGTTTAAATATAAACTACTTTTATTATCTGCAGCGAATTAAGTGCACCATAAATAGATTACGATAAGATTAAAAACAGAGTTATACAGAATGGGAATATTTCATAGTATTTAGTCTTCATATTTCTGAATTTTCATAGTGTATCCATTTATACTTTTTTTTTTTTGTATATACTGCTATACCTTATGTTTTATAGTTTTTTTTACAAAGTCTTATTATTCTTTTAGCAACGATTGATTTGTAATAATACAGTTACTAATTAATATATGTATTGTACAAAACACCCTGTGCGGGAGTAATGCTCGCACTTTAATTTATATTAATACTGACGTGCATATAGTTTTTTAATAGTAAGGAAATATTATTCTTTGCGCTGTTTTTACGTTTGGTAACAGTTTAAAATAGCAACCTTTCCTAAAATATATAAAAAAAATATCTCTTGAAATGGGGGAAAATTTGATCAAAATAAATAAGAAATTATTATTTATTTAATAGTTTTGTTACTATTTTTATTATTATTATTATAAAAAATTAATGAATTATTTTTTCAAATTTTTCTTGAAAAGGTAATTTAATTATAATATTGTCATCACTTTCGAATGAAAGAAAAAATCAATTACAATTTGAAAATGACGAAAAAAATCTAACGGTCTCTATATTTATGCCTTTCCTCCATTTTTTTCACAAAAATGACGTAATTTAGTTACTATTCCTACAGAAATAATGTTAAAATTAGGAAAAATTATTATCTAGAAAACAAATTGACATAAAAAAATTCTAATGCCATTTTGGCTATTTGCGAATTAATAAGGATAATTGGTGCTAATATCACTGCCAAAATAGACATATTTTAGACGGAATAGCTGTGAAACCTAATCAGTCTTTTAATCAGTCTTTTCATAAAATTGTTTCATAAATTCGTTTCATTAGGATTTTATATGTATAAGGTAGATATAAACAATGCATTGTGGAATATGCACAATAGTGTAATAAAGCAATGAAAAGAATTCATTAATAAGTATATCTGTTCTTAGAAATATCTAAAACTCGATTAAAACATAAAATGGATATTTAAAAATTTCAAAACACAATGCTTTTATATACCGTGGTTCTGAAAGCTATTCCCAAGCAGACAAATTTTTTTAACGTCGAAACCAAAGTAAGGATATTGTCCATAGCGTCGTTGTAATAGTCAGAAATTTAATGATTTTTTTTAACCTAATCGTTTTATAAGATCTTACTTATCAATTCCGAAAACAGTCGTCAGTTTTTTCTTCAATGACAGGTGAGGTCATGTTAACCAAAAATTCCCCATTCAAACAGAAATGCATGGCAACCGGATTACAGAAGACAACGACTGTTACAGTGATCATATTATTCAGGCTTCCATAACGTGGTAATATTTTTTAAACAAGGTTTCTATAATTTTAGAGGTTGTGAAACCTGAACAGGAATTAGAGTGGGTAGGTCGCAGAGGACAGGCTCCCTTAGTATAGATAGAAAGTAGATACATATAATAGACGACTTAATATTTCTTATATGTGTCGTAAGTTCTATGTCGGATATGAAGGCGATCTTTACATTTATAATTAACTAAATTTCTTAGAAGGGAGTTGATTTATTGATATTATATGTTGATATTATATGTTAGAATGAAAATATTTTAAAATGTAATCTGATAATTTTTATCCGTGCAAGGGAAACATCGTGCTCCATTTGAATCTTATACATAAAGTAGGGGGCTATGCCCCCTGCAAGCTACGCTCGACAACTCTCGTTCAGACACTACAGAATCTAAAAGCACGCTAATGTGTTGGGTTTTAAAAATATTAGAGAAAATTGAATTATACTGAAAAAACCTGTAGCGATCTCCCTGTAAACGGGTTTCCATTCAATTCCCTTTGATTGCAAAACATTAAGGTAGAATCAGTTGCTGTTAAGACATCCAATGGTTGTTTTCGTATTTGGTTAAAGAAGATCAGTTAAACATTTGAAATGAAGCTAAAATAAAATGAATTAAGTAAACAGAGCCTTTGTCTCTGGGTATTTTTTAACAGCGTTATAAAACGATTGACATAATACAATTTACTACAGTTACTAAAATTTGCTGCTTTAACCCCTTCAAGGTCTTTGGTTCATTTTTGGACCACTTAATGTTATTCTTAAATGCCACATGAGCACCAGAATATTGGGATGAAAATTTCCCTTTTATTAAGTAGGTAAACAAAAGCTTTTTTTCATTTCGAAATTTGTTTGTAAATTCTGGTGCCATTCACTGATTTCAAGATTTTACGAATAGAAGTGCCTTGTACGTGAAAGGGTTAAACGCATATTAATGTATTTATTATTTTAAAGTTTCCTTTCCCTTTTAATATTCACGTGTAAATACAATTTTCAAGACATAATCTTCAATATTTTGCTGCTTTTAACACGTGCTCATTTAATAGTAATTTAAAGTTTTTTTTTTTTCTGTTTTTAATAGTCATGTAGAAATAAATTTTTAATCGTTAGGAAATATTATTCTTTACGCTGTTTTTAGAATTGGAAACAATCTCTATAATAATAGCCTAAGTCATGTGACTATCATCAACTGCTCCAGGCGGATCCCTTCGCTTTTTATATTCCAGGCGGCCATTTTGGTACTTTAATGTTAGCCAGCCACAGGTGTGATAAGTCGCCGAATATTATTCTATTGCCACTATTTCGTTTATATTATAATAGTCCAAGTCATGTAACTGCCATAAACAACGGGATGATTCCTTCGCTTTTCATAAGAAAGGTTTCCATTTTGATTAAAGAATGAAAATTATTTTTTTCGAATAAAACTATATAAAAGTTGCCATGATCGCAAAGAATTCTTGGTACATTTATGTTAGCCGGCTGAAAATCTCGCCAATAGCTGTTTTTTAACTCGCCAGTTAGCAGTTCTTTATTTTTCGAGTGGTAAATTAAAACGGTGCTACTTGGTTATCCCATCGACCAAAAATCTGTCGCCAAACTATAAGATTAAATACCAATAATGTCTGATCGTAAATGTCACATTCACTTGACTTTAAGGAAGTCACACATGTTCACGCCATCCAGTGATTTTTATTCCGAAGTTTTATTTGTATTTTTATTAATGTTATACTAATTAATTTGTTCTTTTGTTATTTAAAATAAAAAAAAAATATGTCAATTTGTATAATTTGGTTATTTATATAATTTGGCGAAATTGGTCGACGGGAGAAGTAATATTATTAAAACGTTGCTTTGAAGAGGAAATTAAATCTCATAATTTGTTGCATTGTCACATACGCACCGGGTTTGGCGTGATTCTTTTTACGCAATTTGGCGAAAACCTAGTTTTCAAATACCTGTTACATATGTATTTTTAAATTATTTTCTGTTATTTTAAAAATGAAACAACAAAAAATTTAATTAAGAACTGTAGAACAAAACAATTTATAACATTTTTGTAAATAAAAAGAAAATAAATCAAAATAAACATTTATTAATAAATAAGCAACAATAGCCGGTTTACCATGTCAGGCAAAATAACGCCATTTTGGCGCCAGTTAGGTACCCCGTTGCGTATATGACATCTGTGCCTAATATTTTTCTTTTCTTTTCGTTTAAAAAAAAGAATGAAGTAAAAGCCATTTATTTTAAAGATTTCAATTTTAAAATGAAAGTTTTGTGTTAAATAAAATGATAATGAAATACAAATTGAATTATGAGTAAAAGTAACATATGCATTTCTTAGCATACATTTAAGGGAGGCTAAACTCGTTGCCAAATTAATTTAAAATAACATTTTCTAAAATATGAAAAAAAAATATATCTGTTATGATTAAAATTTGAGTTGCCATCATTAGAAAAAAGTATTTAAAATTAGAAAAAAAAAATTAATATTTCGAAAACTAATTCGAATTTTAAAATTCTAATACCAGTTTTGAGATCTGTGGATCAATATGGATTCTTGGTGTTAATTTCATCGCAAAGTATTCCATATTTTAGGAGAAATCGCCGCGAAACGTAATCAGATGTTTAATCAGACTTTTCATAGAATCGTTACATAAATTCGTTTATATTCAGTCGTTTCATTAGGATTTTATATATACTAGGGGAGTCGTACCCGGTCTTCCTGGGTTGAATAATATAGGTGAAAACATTTATTTTTTATAATTGAAAACTAATATTTTTTTACATGCAATAATTTTTTTAGATTGTCCACTTACATTAAAAAAGCATTTTTCATATGGAAAATACGAATTATACAATCATATAAATTTTTGAAATTTATCAAAACCGATATTTTCTTATTAGCCGCATGCTAAGAGTTATTTGACCAAGATTTTGCTACTTATAGCATCCTTTTATATTCTGATAATTTCAGAGCTTATACATGTCTGTTAAATTTATGTTTTATTTATATTTTTTTATTTATTTATTCATAGGGAAGTTTTTTTAATGGATATCAGCCGTCTGAAAATGATGAACTCTTTATTTTGTTTTAAGGGCAAACGGATTAATCTTTCGTAATCGAGCTCCGCGCGATATAGATAAGTTAAAAAATATTTCATGCTTTAAAATTGTTTTTAAAACCATAGACAATCAGTAAACTGAGATTAACTTTGGAAACAAATTTCACTTGAAAAATAAAATCCTATTTGGTGATCTAAAAATCTAAATTGTATGATTACAAATATGTTAGATTTGTGGTTTTTTAATATTATTCTTTTATTTGTTTATAAAAGAAGTATTAATTTCGTTAATTTGTCTTTCACAAACATGTTAGATTGGTGTTTTTTTTTTATATTATTCTTTTACTTGGTTATAAAGGAAGTATTAAAAATGTTTGTTGCTTTATGTGCAAAATGTTTATTATTATTATTTATTGAAACCGGCACGCGATAACATAAACTTAAAATAAAATCATGCTTAAAATTATTTTAGAAAATATAATACATCAGTCAATTAAGATACAGTTTTCAAACAAACTGCATTTAAAAGTAATTTTTTTTCTCTATGCGACGAAAATTGAAAATGTACGATGGTCAGAAGATTAAAATATTGCAGTAGCGAAAATTTCAAGACCGAAATTTGATCGTGAATTTTTTCCATTCGCAAAATGACATCAGGCGTTACGCACAAATACGTTTGTTCTTTATAATATACATACTTAATCAGTAAAATATAATAAAGATCAGTTATTAGGATGTGGTTATCAATTGAGGTTCTTATGCTTGGTATTCCGGAATGAAAAACAGCAATTTTCACCTTCTCAAAGTTTGCGTACGTACTTTTCATATCCATATTCATCATTTAAAAAAAAAATTATTTTGTTTGATCATTTAAAAATCATTTTAACTCAAAACTTGAAGTCACGATTGTCAGCAACATATTTTATGTGAATAGATGCACTCTTTACTTGAGATTTTAGTCTCAATTCCGGAGAGTAAAAATTTCCGTAATTTATGTTTTTAGACGCATTTGTGTTAAAATGTTTAGTTTTATCTAAGAAAATGATCGTTTTTTTTTTTTAAATATGACTTCATTTTCACTTAAATAAGCATTTTGCCTAGTGTCTGAAACCTAGCATCAGTACACATGCAGGAGGAAAAACAATATAGAAAATTTATGAGGAAAAATGCGTGTTTTCAAAAGCAGTATGTCATTTTCCGTTATTATGGCCCTAATATATTATTCTGCTCCTAATGGGATTTTGCGACACTAAACCCTATACAACAATTTTTATCAACAATTTTGAATTTTTATCAGAAAATAGCTTGAATAAAGATAAAAATACCTCATTATTTCTCTTTTGTCTGCAATAATGCAAGCTATCTAATTTTCACCATTTTGAAGAAATTTCATAAATTGCTTTTAAAAATAAAATATAAAAGTGGAGATATTAAAAAAAAAAAAAAAAAAAAAAAAAAAAAAAAAAAAAAAAAAAAAAAACAGATAGTGCGATCACATCTACAAATGAAGCGCTTTAAGTTAAAAAAAAAAATGTAAAATTGGTTCAGCAGAAAGATCAGGGCAGATGACTAAAAAACCCACTTATGTTTTAAATATATAGATTATATAAAATTAGGAAAAATTAAATTAAGCAAATTATGTTACTTTGATAAAATTATAGTAGAATGTCCTAAAGAATAGCATTAAAATTTCGTTATTCGAGAGAATTTTGGACAAAAACTTCAGGAACATGATATTGTTTTAAAACTCGATTTAATTGTTTGCTTTTCGAACTCGGCAAAGCAAATCTATCAGGGTAGAATCATCAATTTCTGTAATATAAATCGTTGTTATTTGCATGTCACCTCTCTTTTATAAAGACACTCTAAATTTTGTAAAGTATTTTGTGTTATCATGTGTGATTTCGATTGCGTTATTTTCAAAAGTGAAGCATTTTTAACTGTGAAGAATTTCAAAGCAACTGGGCTGTGAAAATGACGCACTTCTACAAAACATAATTAAGGTTTAAGAATTAAAATACACGCTTTTTTATAAAATGACGTCATTTGCATCCGCTAAAGCAATCCACTTTTACAATCCAGTCTTAAACTTCGTCTATAGAAAAGTATGTACATGACGTCATTATCACGGAATAACAGTCAATATTCTTGACAAAGCCCAAATTTTAATTTCAACTTTTTTTTTAGGGTTTTATGAGAAAATGGCAACAAAAAGACACAGTACCGTCTATTTTCGACTATTTTACGTTTACTTTCAATGACTTTCAGTAGAAATGAGGTATATTTGTTGTCACGATTAGAAAAATTTTATTAAAAACTTCAAAAAAATTAATATCTCAGAAATAAATTGAGATACAGCTTTCAAACTAATAGCATTTAAAAGAGCATTTTTTTCCTTACACGACGGTGTAAAAATTTTATATGTGCGATGTTTAGAAGTTAAAAAATTTGCAGTAGGGAAAATTGCAAAACCAAAATTTTATTTCAAATTTCAAAGTGTTGCCATTCGCAAAATGACGTATGCATTACGCACAGATATGTTTGTCCTTTATAATATAGATAGACAGACAGGGTAGATGTATATAAATACCATTAATGATTTATATAAATAGTAAAAAGAAGTACGAGCATTCTGATTTATTATTTTCTTAGTCTTTTGAAGGTATAATATTGGAAGTATCTAAAACTTTGGTATATTCGGCATCAGAAATAATATTTATTAGTAATAAAAAATTTAATAGCGATTTTTTTCTTCTTAAATAAACACCATCGGTCCATGTCTTTTAAAATGATACAGTGATAATGGTCTTATCACGTACTTTTTAAAGATTTTTTTACCAAATTTATAATAAATATATAATAAAAATAAAAGTGCCCAGTTAAACTGATGGCATTGAGCTCACAGGCTATTCACACTAATTGTATATTGTAAAAAATAAATTAAGGATTAGCTACCTCCCCTGTTTCACATCTTTATATTTAACTAATGAGCCTCCAAATCTCATCAGGGAAGCGCCTTATCAGAATAAACCGGTATATCAAATTTGAAGAAAATCGGATAGAAAAGCCCATCTATATATATATTTCTCTTGCGTGGCGCTAAAGTAAGGCTTAATTTATATCTTGCCGTATGGCAACAATTCCAGTAACGCAATTAATTTTCCTTTTTACATTCCACCAATCATAAGAGTGATTTAACCACTTAAACTCGCGTCATATTTAAAAGAAAAATTTCAATTGTTTTCATAAAATGTAACCATATTAAAACTATTCCGTTTCATTATGCACTAATAGTGTGCACAGAAATCGCGACTATTTGTTAATTGTTTAGTGGCAAAGCCCGAATGCCTTGATGAAACGCTCCTCATTGGTTATTGAACAGCATTTGATGCATCTGCATACCTATAACAGGGGTTACCATAGGGAGACTCTGTTCTGTCGTCAAATGACACCAAGTTTTCTCGCCAACTTGGCGCTATATCTATAAATTTGGCGACCAAAATGAGTCGCCAAAAGTGACTCCAGCTTGGCGATATCTCTAATATTTCGCCAAATTCCCATAGACTTCCATTGTAAACCAATAGGGCTTAATTGCTTACAGAAAATCAACCAGTTGAGATATTTTAATGCAACAAATACTAATATTAGCTTAAGGGATTTCTATTAATTATATTTAAGGGAGTCCAAGTAAATTAAATTATGAATAAAAGTAACACGATACAATACTTAGCATGCTTTCCCCCCAAAAAAATTTAAGGGAGACCTAACTGATCGCCAAGGGCGGTTAGTTGTGATTAAAATTTCTTTGAATTGAAGAAAATGCAGCTATGCATCAAATATACAAAATAAAACAAATAATTGCCAAATGATATAGACGACTAAGAAAATAAATCTGAAGAAGTTTTAAACTGGTTTATGTATGTATTTTAACAAATACATCTGCTAACACGTATCAAATAAACTATTTATGTTTCTATATGATAAAAGTTAAACGGCTGCTTTATCTACGTATATCCTAATATTATAAAGTAGTAACGTTTGCGCGTTTGTGGAATGTAATCTCTGAAACTACCTAGTTGATTTAATAAATAATGGTTTGAAAATGCAGGTGACCATCTCTGCTCCAACAAAGATTATTTTATGCCAGTACAACAATCTCCATTGGTGCACGAGCTGAAAAGTTCTAAACTGCGAATTATGAGATACTGTTTGAGCTAAAATTTTGAAATTTTGTGCGGTGGTTACGTTTAAGATGTAAATACTCGTTTACAAACGCTTTCTACAAGTTTAAAATTTTAAAATTAGAAATAAACGTAAAACGTTCTAGAAAGTTTCTATATTACGATTTATTTGGAACCGTTAGAGAAACAAATTTTGAAATTTCAAACGGCTATTACTTTTAAGTCGTAAATGCCGGTCAGTTTAAAAAAAAATAAATAAATAAAAGGGTGCACCATAAAAAAAGATCTGATCTGCAATTTCTGTGATACTGTTGGGACTGGAAACTTAAAATTTGCCATGGTAATAACTTATAAGATCTAAATGCTCGTTATAGAAAGAATTCAAACTGCAATGCACGCATCAGAACGAATTCTAAAAAAAATCGAAATTAAGAAGACTATATAAAGCGGACAAAGTTCAAAAGGTGATCTAAGTAACGAAGTACGTGGAATTATTAGGAATATAAAGATTACAATTTGCATGAATGTTTCTTTTAAGACGTAAATACTCGCAATAAAAAATTTTCTAAAAATTTCGTTATGTAAAATGATGCAGGAACGAAAAATTTTCGATTTTTCCTTTCTGTGCCACTGCTGACCTAAAGACTTTTTATCGGGTTGAAAGTTTTGGAGGGATACTTTTAAGATATAAATGGTAAAATGGATGAGAATGGCTTCTAAAAAATACAAAATTTAAAAAGATGAAATGAACGAAAACCGTTCTAATTTACCATTCATTTGCATTGTTAAGTTTAGAAACTTTAAATATTTAATAAAACTACACCCCCCTGAAAAAAAAAAGAACATGCAACTTAAATCCAACAAAACAGGTAGCTACTTATCTAGAATTGAATAAGTTGAGTAAACATTGAATAAATATCGGTATGAAACAGCGAATACTTTGCACGAAAGTACTTGTCAATATGTGACTTCTCTGGGCTTTTCTCTATCTTCCCAAAGCTTCTAATAGAGGAAAGTGTCTGTTTAAATTTGATATGCAATTTGTTTTCAGCTTCACTAATCTAGAGATTTAATAATAAGATCATGTTCTCAATTGCCATTACACATTTTTTATAGTAGATTAATCGGGATAATACTGACGTATTTTAGCTTGCATGATTTGTTGAAAAATACGTACGGATTTGTAAATTACTCGTAATGACGTTTTCACAGCTCAGAGGTTATGCAGATGAAATATTTCAGATGTGTCATAAATCTCGCTGCAGTCAATGCCGATTTGTTTTATTTAATGATGCTAACACGTAATACAGCACTTAATACAGCACTATATAGAGAATATGTTTAAAAACAAAACAATACAGCGCATGTAGTGGCCAGCATGCACTCATTTAAATCCGATCGAGTATATCTGTAACACACGCGAACGACACATTGCATGCCTCTGTTGACGCGTTCGGGACTTTGATATATCATTTCTTTTAACAGACAATTCCCCAAACTCTTATCGACAACCTCATCGCATTTTTGAAAACAGATATTCAAGAGTATTTACTGTTCAAGTGGGCCACACACCATATAAAAGTCCGTCATTTTCTTCAAACATAATTTTTTTTGTCATTTAGAGGTAGTCAAATTGGCGCGGAACGTCTGTTTATGTTTTTGACATCATTTCAAGAGATAAAAATTTCGATATAAGATATTTTAGGGTTTTATTTTCTCTATTATTTTTAATCTATTACGCACTTCCAATTTTATACCCATGCACGGCTGTCTTCTATGTTTGCTTTGCCTTTTTCTTTAAACAGTGTATGTTACATTATTATAGTATTTTGTAATTCTACCATTCAATTTGCTCATTTTTATCCTCTGAATTTGTGGCAGGTCTGTTTGACATATTTCAGACTTTTATCTTTCCCGCGCTCAATAGCGATTCGAAGGCGGTGCACTGTGCACATGGAAAGAGACAGCTTAATGCGCATGCCTCAGTTTTTTCCACGAATTCGAGTGAGCCAGACTTCGCCTGCTTCCAACGACTGAGGTGTTGTTATACGTGTTCTTCGGAATTTGATTTCTCTCAAGATGTCTGAACGGGTTGAAAAAAGGTACTGCATCAAATTTTGTCAAAGCTGGGTGATCCTGAAAACGAAACAATTCTTAAGATTCATCAATTCTCCAGCTCATTCATCGCACCTTATTCAGACTTCCTTGGCAAAATGTGGAATTCCAGTGTTCTCCAAATTCCATACTCTTGAGATATGACTCCTTGCTACTTCTGGTTGCTTCCGAAATTGAAGGTGCCATTAAAAGGATCCCGTTTTGAGAATAGAAATGAGATATGTAGTTGCGACGGCGGAGTTGAACACCGTTCCAAAATAAGCCTGCCAAAAGTATTTTCTGCAGTGTAAAGAACGGTGGGCTAAATACGTGGATGCTCAAGGGGCCTACCTCGAAATGAATAAGGATATCAATCCTGTCAGGTAACTTATGCATTTTTTTCGTTCAAAGGTTGAATATTTTTCATACAGGCTACATATTGTCAGTTAAAGATAGCATCTCATTTTCTATTCTTGTCATGAGTTATTATTAAATCTATGTTCTCACTAACATCGCTCAGTCTAATCCCTCTGAGGGAAGTCCTAGTATATATGATACCTAGTAGTTCGAGTCTGGCTGGGTATATTTTAAATATTTTTTTGAATATAAATAGAAATGTTAAACTTAACCCTCCGACTTCTTGGAAAAGGGCAAAATTGTAATGTTGTTTTCTCTGCATTTTGTTTTAAATGCTAAAAAAAATGATTCTTTGAACATTTTATAAAAAAAACTTAATAACGAATATGAAGGCAATCCTTGGAAGTATTAAATGTCTTTCACCAAATTTCACATCTTTATGAACAATAGTTTTGTCTGTAGACAACTTCAAAGTAGGGTCGTTTAATTATGGACACCCTGTATATACATTTACGGCTCATAGTCTTAGAATTATCGAAATGAGAATATCAAAGAAAATGTCATAGTACTATAAAAGATATCACTTTTTTTTTTTTTTTTTTTTTTTTTTTTTTTTTTTTTTTTTAATAAAAGATTAAAATGCTTAATTTCTTTTAAATATAATGTCACATTTTACAGTGAGGTAGAGTTGAATTTAGATTTTTAATTTCGAAGCATTCAATAGTGTACCTAAAAAATATTTAAACGCAAATAAAAAGTATATAGCTAGTAATTTAAATTGACATTTAACACAAGAAAAGTTTTTTTTTATACGAATATGATCATGTCAATTCTTCTTTAACAATCGTTGCCAAAATCAACAGTTGGCTCCAAACATAAGCTATTTCGGCCACGATCAGGTATATTTGAAAACAATTCTCCTTCTTTTAATAATTTCAAGAATGTAGAAGAAAAAAAAAATGAAACCGTGTGTAGATGTCAAAGGAATAAGACTTTTCAAACGAATCTTTATATTCCAAGAAAATGCTGATTGCTGAAAATGCTGTTGAGGTTTTAGCCAAATTGGCAACCGAAAGAAATCGCGCCAATATGGGGCGAATATGACATCTGTACCAACTTTTGTTTTAAGTTAATAAAATAATTTGTTCAAATATTTAAATAGATAAATTCGCCCCATATTGGCGCGATTTTCTTCGGTTGCCAATTTGGCGAAAACATCAACAGCATAAACAACATAATCCGGGTTACCACATCAAGCAATATAACGACACTTTGGCGCAAGTTAAGTACCTGTCACCTATATGATATTGGCGACAAAAAAAAATCGCGCCAATATGGGGCGAATATGACATCTGTACCAAATTTTTTTAATGGTCACTATTCGAGCCAATAAGGTTAGTTTGTTGTAATCAAATGTTTCTTTACTACTTAGTTATCCCGTTGACCAATTTTGCCAAATTAAATAAATTCCCAAACCACTCTCCAAATTATACAAATTGACATAATTTTTATTTTAAGAAATGAAAGAACAAATAAATTACCATAACATGAAATAAAAGACAAATAAAACGTCAGAATAAAAAATCACTTGATGACGTAAATACGTGTAATTTGCGGTACTTGTTAGTTATCCCGTCGACCAATTCCGCCAAATTATCTAAATCGCCAAACCGCTCACCAAATTATACAAATTGACATAATTTTTATTTTAAATAACGAAAGAACAAATAAATTAGCATAACATTAATAAAAATACAAATAAAACACCGAAATAAAAATCACTTGATGACATAAACACGTGTTTTCAAGTGAATGTGATATTTACAATCAACCATTATTCGCATTTAATCTTGCAATTTGGCGACAGTAATTTGGTCGACGTGATAACTAACAAGTACCTAATTTGCTTAAAGTAAAGTGAATGTGACATTTACGATCAACCATTTTTGGCATTTAATCTTATAGTTTGGCGCTGGATTTTTGGTCGACGGGTTAACCAAGTAATACCAATGTTTCAATTAGTGACAACTATTACCCTTGGCGATAATGCTGTTTGCATAACGGAAAAAGATAATTTTCTGTTACACCAACACCATCCAAAAATGCTACAGTGCCAATTGTTTTAACACTGACCTTATAACGTTATTGATTGCAAACAGTGTCAAATATTGTAATTTTCTATTTTATTGATAAAGGATTTTATTTAGGTAGCATCCAATACAAAAAGTAAAGTGGTATCTATTGCAGTCTTTCCGATTCGGAAGAAGTTTAAGAACTTTTGGGGAGAGCTCCATATTCTGTACTGGTTGGAGCGATTGGCGAAGGAATACAAAATGACACCAAAAAACCATTTTAGCATCTTATAAAATTTTTCAAGATGGCGGAAAAACATGGTCTTTAAATATTTATAAACATATATATATATATATATATATATAATAAATGTTATATATCTCACTTGTTAAAAAAAATGGCACTACTTAGTTATCCCATCGACCAATTTCGCCAAATTATATAAATCCCAAAACCACTCGCCAAATTACACAAATTGACATAGTTTTTATTTTAAATAACGAAAGAACAAATAAACTAGTATAACGTTAATAAAAATACAAATAAAACGTCGAAATAAAAATCACTTGATCTCACGTAAACAAGTGTAACTTGATTAAAGTCAAGTGAATGTGACATTTAGGCCAATGTCAGACGGGAGTCTTTTTGCCTACTTTTTTACTTACGTATTATTCGTCCACAATGTTGTTCACAATGCCATAGCATTGTGAAAGGACAATACATAAGCAAAGAAGTGTGCAAAAAGACGTCTTACATTGGCCCTACGATCAACCATTATTAGCATTTAATCTTATAGTTTGGCGATAGATTTTTCGTCGACGGGAGAACTAAGTAGTTCCAAAAATACGATGTTTATACAGATGGTTTTATTTTTATGTATATATATTACATATAGAGATATACCTTATACATATGAATAATGTCCATTCCAGAAAAAAAGAAACCCCAAAGGCTGAAGATGGCAACCACATAAATTCATTTAATGCAAAAAAAAAAAAAAAAAAGCACAGAACTTTTCCCGAACTTTTAAATGTCGTCTGTGTCGATTTAATTCAACATATTAAAAAATAAGCAAATTTATTATTATAATATTTATTTCATTATTAGGAATATAAGCTATTTAACCCTTTAACCCACTGACTAGGATTTTGTCGTTTCTAGAAATCATGTTTAAATGGCTGTTACACAATGGCTGTTATTAACTAAAACATAATTCTATATTGAACCTAGAGAAAATTGATATTAAATATATTATAGCAACAGACTGCGATTAAAAAGATGTATATATTCTGGGTTTACAAGAATTCTTAAAAAATACATACCTTGTAAAATCCTGCATTTTCTATCAATATGCCATTTTTCACAGAATGATCCAAAGCGGACTTTATCGTCGCTCCATGTTGATTGATGTCCACTTGTTTAGATCGTTGCATAATGTTGCAAATAGCATTATATGTTGTACCTCTTCTGCCATCACAGGCATGTTTATAAGCCTCCTCCCTAGCTAAGCCAAAAATTTTGTAAGCGGGAGCAGAACTGAAATCATATTTTCGACGTTTTGACATGCTTGATTATTGAAATAATATTAGAAGTTTTATTAATTTGCTTTTTTATTAGCAGGTTTTATTATTTACAAATAATTTCTTCTAAATTACGAAATTATATATCCATACAAAATCAATCTAAGCAAAAGCAAAATTAAATAGAATAGAATAACGTGTAGCATATGAGATATAAGAACGTGTTTTTAAAATATTTTTTTTTATTATGCAACGTAGAGCGCGTTCAGCGGAGTCACCGGTACGTAACAATTAAGATCGGTTAGTTACCAAGGCGTTCAGTGCTGCTAACCGAACGCAACCATGTCGTTCAGTGCAATTTCGGTTTTTACACATTTTATTGTACGTGGTTTAGTAAGACAATGGATAAATAAAGCTTTTATAACAAAATCCTGTCTTAAACTTGTAAATTTCATAGTCCCTACTGAAGAGATGTGATCAGAGAGCACGTTAATTTACTTGTTTTCAGTTAGCAAATCTGCACTCATCATTACCCATCAGGCAAAAAATAAAAGGAACAGGAAGAACATTGGCACAAGTAACAGAATGTTACTCATACCAACTTATAAATCAAAAATTAGAAAGGAAAGGAATGAAATGAAAAGTTTAAGATTTTTATAAAATTAAAGTAAGGACAGCAAAAAGTGCAAACAACTAGTGAGCAATTCAAATCTGATCACCCAAGAATAATTTTGAGACTAAAAACAAAACAAATTTAAAATTGATGTTCTTAAACATCACTAGTGGTGCTGATTACAGTCACCGAAAAAAATACAAGGATGAATTTATTATCCTTCCAAAATGTAAAAAGTACTGATTACAGTACAGCTAAAACTCAAGAGAGGATAGACAGTAGAGAGAGGCGCTACCTATACACACATTAATGCAAACAAAAATCTTAATAATTAACTAAAAATAAACTAAATAAAGATAACTAAGATATATGCTAATATGAGTAAATCATTAACTAAAATAAATGTAAAATAGAAATATGTACAAAAATATATACAATATGCAAAATTAAATGACAGTTGACAAGGCACTCAGGTACAATCTGAAGCAGAATTGTCCATTGCTGCGGCAACACAGCTCGATAGTCCAAAGGCAATGGGTAATCGCTCCGCAAATAGGCTGCGAGAGTCCGATCGAGGGCAAGTAGGTGGGATGGAATTAACATCATCTACGGCGGATATTGACAAAGAGAGTCAGCCTGAGTAGCAGGAGTGGCAAGGTGGATGTCAAAGTTAATTGCAGGAGCCTGAGAAGACTTCGATGAGCAGGAAGGAGAGGCATGAAGAGCAGGGAGTGCAAAGGCCTCAGAAGGCAAAGCAGCATCAACCACTGGGGAGGGGGGGATCAGAACCCGCTAGGGCACGCTCGGCGATTTCGTTGAAGAAACGGGTGTACCGAGGAGGCTGGGACCGAGGGATCTTGGATAAGTGTTGAACATAGATATCCCTTGAATGACGCACTGTGTCCGAAACGATGAGTTTCTTCATTAGTTTTGTGTATTTGTTTAACAGAAACGGTGACAGACTTAATCATTCAAGGGATCCCAGCTCCCCAAGGCACCAACGACAACCGCCTCAACAGAAACACCCTTGTAAGTGGCTCTTAAGGAACGTGCAATTTTCTGATTTTGTTTTATCTTATCTTCTCTGACTGATCTAAAGGAGTCCGGCCCGATCTCAAATGTCACCGCAACGTCGATGATGACCGCGGCGTTGTTGACTTCATGAGCAAGGACAAGATCAGGACGAAGAGGAGACCCCAACAGTGGTTGATTTTTCTTGAGGTGCTTCCAATTTGAAGCGGAGGCTTTATGAAGACCATCGACAATGGCATTATGGCGATTGGTGATCTTATTGAGGCATCGACGACATGGCATAGGACATGTGAATGTCCCTCAAACTTGTCGTTGCAAATTCGACAGGCAAGTTTCTTCTTGTTGGTTTTCTTGAGGAGCGTCGAATTTTAAGCGGAGACTTTAAGAAGACGATCGAGAATGGTATTATGGCGATCGGTAGTCTTATTGCGGCTTGGACGACAGTGGCATACGACGTGAGGAAGTCCCTCAAACTTGTCGTTGCAAATTCGACAGGCAAGTTTCTTCTTGTTGAGAGAATCACCGAATTTCACAGAGTGACAATATCTGACTACATTCACCCGCAAGAGATTTAGGCGCGCTTTGTGGATAAAGCGCCAATCTGTGAATCGCAGAAAGTCGCCTCATTTATTGTAGTGACCGAAAACTTTATCTTTAGCAAAACAGTGGAGCGTTTTTCCTTGGGTTTTTTAGCCTTTCAAAACTGAAGTGCGGTCCTTCCGGAGATTCTCTCGAAGTGACTTGAAAATCTTAGAACGATCTGATACCGTCGCACTCCTGCGTGATAGAGATATGGATTTGTCTGTATTAAAGTTCTACGTGACCCCCAAATTTTCAGAAGCAATTCGAGCCCTTGTAAAAATCGTTGAATTCCGGTTCATCCCCGAGAATCGTTTGCTTGAGAGATAGGCAAAAAATGATCAATATTGAGGTCAGGGGGTGGAATGGCTGATTTTCGATGGCCGGAGCGAAGCCGTGAAGTGAATGTTGAGTAAAGGTCCTTCCAACCCATTTCAACCATATTCGGATCATTCGATGTAAGGAACTCATCTTCAACAAGCTCACCTGCACCAGACTTCTTGAAAGCTGTGTAAATTGCACGATGAGGGATGCTTCAAAATGCGTTTGTGAGGTCGATTGATGCCCCGCAAAAGACTTTTCCTGTTTTTCTTGCATATTGTAACTTGTACTGGAATACATAATTGTTCTCGAATTCATCATTGAAGGGCATAAATCCCTTCTGTGCCGGACAGAGAACATTTTCCGACGTGGCTCTGTTAATATTTCTCTTGGTAACACAACGCGTGAATAACTTCGAGACTTATTGCACAGCGAGATTGGCCGCCAGTTGGAAAGGGAGGCACATTCGTCCTTCCTTGGAATGAAAATTCTTTTGATGTTTTCCAATATTCAGGAATCTTATGGTACTTCATTCTGATCGAAAAGATTTTTGCCAAGGTATTTGCCTCGGTGTCAATCGACCGTCAATGATCATAAGTGAGGCGGTTAGGCCCGGTGAGGTGTTTTCAGCGTTGGACAATCTTGATTGGACTTCTAATGGAGTGAATGTTTCCAATTGGACAGGGCGGGTGGCAGACTCCCAGTCGTCGTAGATGTTTAAATCATAGTCGGGTTGATTATCATTAAAGAAATGGTTGGCAAGATCGTTTGGATTCTCACTACACATCCAAGTGCCCTCTCCAACAATTTTACGGATGGCACGTCTTCGGTTACGTCTGTACAGGGCTTGAATGAACTTAGGATTAGCTAGGTTTTCTTGTCTGTATTCAGTGCTTGGGACCGGATCTTTTAAATTAACGTGGTCTTGTGAAATTTTTATGAATTGGTTCGTTAGTTCATGGAATGTTTCGTGAGAGGTTGGAGGATCATCCGGATTATTGATGAATATAGTAACCGTATAAATGTTAGCATCTGAGGGCTGGGGAATTATTGGAGAGTCATCAGGGATCTGATCATCATTAGCTGTAATTTCAGCATCCGTATGTGTGGTGGACGGAGAGTTTTCTGATGCAGAAAATGATTTTGATGGACTACGTAAAGCAGTATTTAAGTTGTTGGAATAATCTTCATCTGGTTCAGGTAAAAGCTCTTCTGGAATTATTTTTTTCTTTATGATATTCTCTTTTAAGGTTGAGGCAACTATTTCCTCGTATCTCTTATGCCTGTTATGTGATCTACTGTGGCTCGATAGACCACCAGCAGAAGGGAACGAAAGGCTGAAAGTTAAGCATTTATATTTGAAGCCTTGTGAGTCGATTACAAGGGTGCAAGCGCTGCGCAACAAATGGCTGATTTTCACCCCTAAATATTAGTAATATTCTTCGCCTTATTAAATTTCAGAAATGCTGACAATAAATAAGGCGAGGAATACTATAAAAATTTAGTGGTAACAATCAGCCATTTGTTGCGCAGCTCTTGCACCCCTGCGATTATCTCTTGAGAGATTTTGTAGAAGTGTTTTCTAAGTCATTTGTGATGAGCGATTATTGGAGAGATACGTATCTTACACTTGCCGCACATACGCACAATGAGAGGCTCAGGAATGCTATGGATGTTTCTTAGGTGACGTGTGACGATGGTGAGTGCCGGAGACCAATTCAAATTTACGAATTTACCATCACATCCCAATTTCGTACAACACAAAAATTCTCGAATGGGAAAAACAAAGTGAAGTGTGTTATCTTCTTGTATCCTGCAGTATGTGCCAGGGCAGGTATGAATATGTATAGTAGGGTGGGTCGAAAAAAGCGAAATTTTTCAGATCAATTTCTGATAGCGCAGAAAGGTTGCCTTTTTTAATTAGAAGAATAACGCCAAAAATATTTTTGAAATCGGTTAATATCATTAAGTCGCGCATTGCACTCGAATTTTTGAAAATATGAGGAAAAGTGACGATTTTTGAAATTAATGATGAAAATTAAAAAGTATTTACAGCAACTTCTATTAGTGCGTAAAAGTAACCTGTTGGTATTAGAAGAATAACACAAAAAATTATTTAAAATTGGTTAATATCTTTAGGTCGCGCATTGTACTTGTTTTGGAAAATATGACCAAAATTAACAATTTTTGAAATTGCATGATGAAAATTTAAAACATAATCAGACCTATTTCTAATAGTCGTAAAAGTTACATTTTGAAATTAGAAGAATAAGATAAAAATTATTTAAAATCGATTAATATCTTTAGGTCGCTTCATCGCACTTGTAATTTGGAACTTGAACATTGTCTAAAATAACACATTTCTGCAATACGGGAGCTGGGTTCAAAATACATTGGTCATATAACTACTACAGCTGGATCCGGTAAAGATAGTTTTAGAAGTGTTGTTTCATATATATCTGAAAGGAACATCTCCTTAGATTAAGTTGTTGTAGCTGAATGTGGCGGCACTTCTATCAATACGGGATAGAAAATAATGGCCTATTCATAACTGCCAACGTTTACGCTTTTTGGCTACCACTAAAATTTCATAGAGATTTTCGACTTATTTAATCATGAGGTTTCGACAATTAAATAAGAAAATATTTTCTATAAAACTTTAGTGGTAATAAGAAAGCGTAAAAGTTGGCAGCTATGCCTATTTGAAATTTAGAAAGGCGTGAAGGTAGGCACTTTTATTGTTTTATTTGCATTTTGCCTTTCATTGAATTACCTTTTAGAGACTTGTTTCAGCACATTGATGGTAAAAGCACAGGGCCGGCATTATTTTCTGGTCATATAGGTACACAGTTAAGAAATTGTAGCAAACTGCCCAGTCATTCGACAATTTTTACAGGTAACAGTTATTAACCGTATGTTTGGTCGTGACCATAATATGGTGAATAATATGGTCATATTACATTAACAATATGTTCAAGTAACCAACATTTACAAAAAATGTCAAATGATTAAACAGCATGTTGTCGACTTTTAACAGTGTAAGCAACTACTTGTTTGTGTAACACTATTTGTTGTCAAATTTGAGTTAATCAATTGCAATATCCCAACAATGCCTGTTAATAAAACAAATTACTTCAATTAAGATTTTAAATATGTGTCATTTTTAAATATTCAAGGCTGAGCGACAGACTTCTGTCCTGTGAATCTTGCTGTCCGTAATCGAGGGCTGATTTCTTACTAACGACAGCAAACTGAACTCTCAGACTGCATATTTCCATTGAAAACCCGATCAAGAAATTCAAACAGTTAGGTTTACACGCCATTTAGACATGTGCGTCTATATTGTTTGACATTAATATGAATCATTCTATCATTCTAGGATAAATGCCTCTGTTCATGACAATAACGATATCGAGTTAATTATCAAAAATAATTGGAGGAGGTGATAAAATCTGTTGTTAAGCGTAATGGAGTCTTTGCTCATCCCAAAAACCTGTGATTGTCAATTATCACAGATGAAAGAGAACAATAAGGGTATTCGGATTCAGACGGATTTGGAAAGCAATGCAAACTATGACTTCTGAGAGAGCTTTTGAATCAATGACAGACAAAATACTCTCCAAGCTTGTTTTGTGTAATATGGGAGGTGAAGTAACGTTGCAGGTGGCCGGTCATTAAGTTATAAGTAATCTTGCGCACTAAAATAGAACTTGGTGTCACTAAACTTCTCAAAGTTCTCGCTCTTTTGGTCTGCATATTTTCTAGGTCTGAATAGGGGAGATGGGGGCACATGTGAACAGTTCGCATAAATATAGCTTTTTCTCATAATTGGATTAATTCTTATAAATAAAAACTAGTCAGTATAGTAAACATAACTTTCTTTTACACATGGAAATTTTTTTTTAATCACCTGTATAGTTTATCTTACATTTTTTAATAGTTTTATAAATTCAAAAAATTGTTCACATGTGCCCCATCAGCGGGGTAGTTGTGAACACTCGTGGGGCACATGTGAACACAAGGAAAAAATATCCTTTGACATGCTTTTTCTCCTGTTATTAATTTGTTATCATAACCATTATTTATATTATCAGTTAAATTCACCATAAAAAAAATAAAAAAAAAATTCTAGTTTCTGAGTGATATGTTTAAACAAAAGATTTTAAAATGAAACTAAATATATATAAAGCTGTTCTGACACCATACCCAAGAATTATATTAGTTATCAATTTGAAAATTTTACATTTTAAGAATGTTACTGATATCCATCCCAATTCAAATTATCCTATTCATAGCTGTTGTTTGAGAGATGGAAGTAAGCCATCACAGCAAGTTTGAGACAAATGAAAAGAAAAAAAATACAAAGTTGTTTGTCATAATATTCTTTGTATTAACAATGCATAAAAAATATTGTTTTAAACCGTTTACTAAAGTAGTACATAACACTTATTGCATTTTAGGAAACATTGAATTTATTCAAATTATAATTGAACTCAAATGAGCTTCTTGCTCTTTGTGTACTTCCTGACAAATGTAGAAGTGGAAGTTTCAATACAATATCACCTTTTTGTATGACAGAAATGTCTACTATTTCAGGGAAATTATATGAATTGGATCTGGGATTCTTTCTCGGGAATTTAACATACATTTTATCATTATCACTTCTTTCTATTCGCACAACAGAGAAAGATTTTGATTTTTGTGAACTGTTCATATCTGCCCCAACTAGTCTGTTCACAAGTGCCCCGCATGGCTGCTACAGTTAAATTGATAAATAATTAACTTTTATCAGTTTTAGGGAACAAAACAACTTTATCCAAAATATTCAATAGTAGACATAGTATATGTTAAAACATTAAAATTCGAATAACTAATTAAATAAACTTTATCACTTACCAAAGTTGAAACCGACATTTTACATTTGACATATACAAACAGTGTTTTGGTTACTGAAGACAAACAAAATGTCAAAAAGCTTCAAAATTTTTTTACCATATGTCTACAGGTGCTGCCATCTTTGGTAATTTTTTTCAAATAAAAAAACTTATAATAACTATTGAAAAACTGCGATGTTCACATGTGCCCCCTGTTCACATGTGCCCCCATCTCCCCTATATATATATATATATATATATATATATATATATATATATATATATATATATATATATATATATATATATATATATATATATATACACACACACACACACACACATATATATATTCATGAATGTAATTTCAAAATTTTGGTAATTCAATGGTAGGGGAGCAAAAAAAGGCCTAATTCGGAATTAATTAGGGAAAATCTGGAAATTGTTTTAATCCGTTTAGTTTAGGTCTACAATGAATATGCTATGTTTTCCCCCTCGTACTAGGTGAGCGTTAGGAAATATGCACAGATACCATAACAGTATCTCCAAACAACTAACTGTGTCAAGAAGATTGTCAATACAAATGCTGTAGAGCTTAAAATTCTGAATAAAATGAGTACCATCATTAATATTTTTGTTCATCATTAAGGTCGCAATTCTATTTCAAAATTTTTCCTTAATCGCTAATCAATACCTTGAAACCAGGAGAGACCAAGTTAACTTAACTGTATCTCAAAACAACTAACTCTATCAAATCATTGTCAGAACAAAAGTTATAGAGCCTAAAATTCAGAGTAAAATGAGTACCTACTATTAATATTTTTGTTCAATATTAAGGCCGCAATTTGAGACATTGTTAAGGTAACTTGGTCTCTCCTGGCTTGAAGGTCTTGATTTGAAAAATTTTGAAACAGAATTGCGACCTTAATGTTGAACAAAATATTAATGATGGTACTCATTTTATTCAGAATTTTAAGCTCTACAACATTTGTATTGCAATGAATGTTTTTTATAGAGTTAGCTGTTTTGATATATTGTTAAGGTAATTAAAAAAACGTGTTTTTCGAAAATAAATATGTACATATTTTCTAACATTCAGCCATGTACAAGGAAGAAAACATATTATGTTCATTTTAGGCCTAAACTGAAGGGATTAAAACAATTTCCAGTTTTCATCTAATTAATTCTGAGTTCAACCCCCTGACCATGGGTCTAAAATTTTAAACTGGAATTGTGACCTTAATGTTCAACAAAAATATTAAGTTTAGGTACTCATTTTACTCAGAATTTTAAGCTCTATAACATTGTTATTGACGATGTTTTTGACAGAGTTAGTTGTTTGGAGATACTGTTATGGTATGTAAAAAAACGTGTTTTTTGACTATAAATCTATGCATATTTCCTAACGCTCACCTAGTACGAGTGGGAAAACATAGCATATTCATTCTGGACCTAAACTGAAGGGATTAAAATAATTTCCAGCTTTCCCTTAATTAATTCCGAATTCAACCCTCTAACCACTGGGCTATATATCTATTAAACAAAAACATAATTTGAAGAACAGATTAAAAAAAATATATTTCCTACATTGTTTAAGCCCGAGAAGGGACAGATATTAAGATATTTCATTCTATTAGTTCTACATTTAATGTTACATTTTTGTAACAAATTAGTTAAGCCAATTGAAGATTAAAAAATAAAAATAATATTCATACAATACGATACTTAAAACACCCTAAAAAATTAGATTCCGTTCAAATGAAATCGAAAAAAATTTAGACTTCTTCCATTTTTAATTGAAAATATCTTTAATGCAGATTTTGTATTATGTTTATGACAATTGTATATAAAATGATAAGATTCATGCAAAATATAAAACTTTTAAAAAAGTCTAAGATTTATTTCGATTTCATTTGAACGGAATTTAATCTTTTAGGGTGTTTTAAGTATCATATTGTATGAATTTAATTTTTATGTTTTAATCTTTAATTGGCTTATCTAATTTGTTACAAAAATGTAACATTAAATGTAGAACTAATTGAATGATATATCTTAATATCTGTCCCTTCTCGGGCTTAAACAATGTAGGAAATAAATTTTGTTTTTTTAATTTGTTCTTCAAATTGTGTTTTTGTTTAATATATCAAGTTTTTTAATAACTACTGCACTCAGACGAACGCATTTCAAAATTTAATAGAGAATATCAACATCAGGCTTTAATGTATGCGGTATTGCATCGCAATGTGGGGATGCAGTTTACCAATGTGTAATTCAAAATGTTTCATCACTGTAGTAATGCAGGTTGCGGTTGTTTGGACAAAAACTTCTTATCTGAACGTAAAAAATCTGTAATCAAAACATAAAAAATTAACTTCACTTAAATTTAGATACCCTATTTCCCACTCAGGAACGCTATGAATGTAAATGTAAGTTGTGTTGAATCCTTACTGCTAATATTTAACAATATTATAGCTGTGATACAGTAAAAAATAAATAATAAAAGTTTTACTTAAATTTTTAAACCTTATTCTCTCTCAAGAGGTGATGTAAACACATCAGAAAATTATTACCTAAGTTTAACTTGGGGTATAAATAGTTCTCATCTCGGAAAAAATAATACATTTTGAAATTTAAGTTACGTAATTCCCCACCAAGTTCGCTACCTGCGTAAAAATAGCTATCCATTAGAAACTTATTACTAAAATATAAACTTGACAAAAGCAAAACTTTTTCTGAAATTATCCTTTTTATTTCCACTATGACGCCATATTCATCTTTTTAATTTTTGAAAAAAAAAACTAGCTCAATTTAATATTTCACGTGAAATCTTTCAGCTAAAAAGAAATAAATTATTATTGCGGCTTTTGAAATTTTTGCAACAATGAAGTAAAAATGTTACATTTTCTATGAAAAATGTCCGTTGATTTTCAATGAAAAAAGCGAAAATTGGAATTATTAAGAAAAATATTTGAATAATGTAAAAAAAAAAAAAAAAAAAAATTGGCCCATCTTTCTCTCTGGGTTATAATTCATCCATATGCAAAGGCATTTTACCATTCGTTTAGACCCTGACGTCAGGCAAAAGTTTTTACACTTTAAATTTATTAATCTCTCTATTCTAAAAAAAAGTAACTACCGCTGTCACCGCCGCCGCCGGTTTTGATGTTTTTGTGACCGGAGGCCTTTCTTCGTTAATATTAACAAAAATAATGCATACAAAAATATGAAAATCGGTGGTTTTATACAGAATTGTTTGATAAACACGCTGATGCAGACAGTTTTCAAATCGAAGAATTATTTTAAGAGTTATTTAATGCTAAAGTTGGACAAAATCGTTCCACTAAAAAAAGTTTTATAGCAGCAAAAACTATACATGGCAGTGTAATCATTTTTAGATCATTTTATGCGTTAGAATTTGCCGGAGTGCAGATTGCACTAATTTTTTTATTTTGACTCATTTTTTCAGGTTTTATTTCTATTTTAAATTCAAATTTTCAGCATTTCTAGAGATATTTTTTACAGATTTCAGAAAATTGTACTAATTTAAACTGTTGCCAACTGTATAAAAAGCGCAAGCAATAATGTTTGCTTCAAATTAAAAATTTATTTACACGTGACTATTATAAACAGGAAAAAAACTTTCAAATTAGAATTAAATAATTACGTATAAAAAGGAGGAACTTATTAAAAATTACGTCATAAAAAGTATACATGTGAATTTTAAAAGAGAAAGGATATTGTAAAATAATAAATTCATTAACATGCGTTAGAAGTCTTAGGAGAAATGACGTCATATTTATCTCACATTATAGTTATTACATAAAATGAACACAAAATAATATTGCAAAAAAGTTTAAATTTAGAAATTGCGCTAGACATTTATTTGACATTTTGAGAATTAATTTAAAATGTCTCATTTAAAAGAACTTTCTTTTCGCTTTGTTAAAAAATACCAGGAGACAAAGACTCTCTTTACTTAATTCCTTTTATATTAGCTTATTTTGAAATGTTGTTACACGTGTATACGTCATCAAGTTATTTTTATTTCGACGTTTTATTTGTGTTTTTATTAATGTTGTACGAATTTATTTGTTCTTTCGTTATTTAAAATAAAAATTATATCAATTTGTATAATTTGGCGAGTGGTTTGGCGATTTATATAATTTGGCGAAATTGGTCGACAGGATAATCAAGTAGTACCGCAGCGGATTTGGCGTTAAAATTCCCCAATCAAAGAGAAATGAATAGAAATTCGTTTATAGGGAGATCGCCACTGTTTTTTAAATTATAATTCAATCTTTCGAAATCTTTTTAAAGCCGATCAAATTAGCGTGCATTTAGAGTCTGCGGTGTCTGGACGGGGGTTGGTGAGCGTAGTTCGTAGGGGGCCGAGCCCTCTAGTATCATTAGAATTAGTAAAGAATAAAAAATGAGTGGCATCAGGGACAAAAAGGTGGGAAGAAAAAATGAAAAAATTATGATCTCCATAGGCTTTTCCATGTTAAATTAACATTAAGAAGTGACACTGGAAATAAATAAGTATTGCGCTGCCTCGCAATACTTAAATTAACCAATTTGAAATATTTTTTTGTGTTATTATTCTAATTTTAAATGTTGACATTTACGCACTATTAAAAGCAGCTTTGAATATAATTTTTTTTTAATTTCCATCATTAATTTCAAAAATCGTCACTTTTTATCATATTTTTAAAATTTCAAGTGTAATGCTCGACCTAAAAATATTAACCGATTTCAAAAATAATTTTTGCAATATTCTTCTAATTACAAAAGCAAATTTTCTGCGCTATTAGAAAGTGATCTGAAAAATTTCGCTTTTTTCAACACATCCTATTGTACAGGTGCAGGAATTGAGGAAGGAGTAGCACTTAAAGAACCAGGACCATGAGGATCATTGAGAGTCTCTTCAACAAGATCAACCGTTCTAGGAACGAAGCAGCGGAAGAAGTGACAGCTGGAGATTGTGAGATTGCCCACAGAGGGGCCGTATCAGCAAGAGCGGGGGTAATACCCTGAAATACCCGATGCGAAAGAGTCAAGTTGGGATCAGAACGTGGAAAGGTAGTGTGATGAGGGGTATATTTACACTGGTGCTTGTCCATGGATGTTGTGGTGTTAGAACCAATGCTGCAGGCATTACAATTATATGGGGAGACGTATTTTGTGAAATCAACGTTGTACATTTGTGATCGCTGAAAATAGCTATGAAACCTTGGATTTTTAAACATATCGTGCCCACGCAGACTGCACCAAAATTCAGTTTCATCTATCTTGCAGCGGTGAGTGATCCTTAAATGATTATTCAAGGATGTGAGAGACCTAGAAAATGTTTGTCCAAAAAATTGAGTTCTGTAGCCATCCATAATGTATTTCGAAAAGTCAGTGAGAGGAATAATAAGCTGTAATAAGTTACCCAGCATGCCAGACTTGATAGGAAAACTTGCATGTGGATTAGGACTTGCAGATAATGGGTCAATAACATGATTTGAGAATTGAATGGGAAGTGGAGAATTAATATTATTTTGCATGAACATTGTTATTATTTGCATGAACGTTGCAGGTACTTTCCAGAGCAGTAGAAGTAGAATGTTGAGTCTCTGGAATTTGTAGTCAGTTATCAGAAAAAGGAGAACAAAGAGTGGAAAGAATGGCGTAGTCATCTTTTTGTGTGTCAATGACCAGTACATCCTCATCAGAGTCAGAAAATTGTGATTGCGACGACGGAATGATAGGCTTATCAGTAATAAATATACTTTTTCTTATTTTTTTCAATTCTACGGTTGATTGCATCTTTATCAAGACCCTCAGCCAATGGAGAGGATTTTCTTAAATGACTCTCTACCAGTGAGTGTGGGGAAGATAATTCGGAAAGAGTATCCGAGGAATGAGCAGTTGTGAAAGAGCCTCTACCGGAGAAGCTCTTGGGATCTTTGAAGGCAGAGGTGTAATTGGAGATTTCATGACGAGTTTAATAAGCCTTCCAAAAACGGAAGAAGGAGGACCTCCAGAGAGTTTATAACAGTTTCAGGATTCACTCTGGGGAATGAGGTTCCAGAGGATGCTGCGCTTAAATTCAGAGAGTCATCTCGAATGGGTGTAAGGTTGAACTTGGGTATATTTTTCTGATATGGGCACTTAGAACCAGTTTTCTTATGAAGAGTTACTTTACTTGGTGTTTTCGCTTTTTCAAGAGCATTAATTTTCAGCTGGATTGGGATACTTTTTTCTAATTTTTTGGATACCGTTCTGGTTACATAAGGTAAATGTTGTTGAAACCAGCCCTTGGTAAGTGTACCAAGTCTGGTGTTGTTTCTAATTGGAAAATCACGTCTAGATCCCGTGCTTTAATAAGTGGATATTTTTTCCGAGGACTAGGTATTTCTACTGGTATATGAGAACTTTTCTTAGGAATTAGTTTTGATTGAATTTTCATTTTATTGTCATCTGATTTAACTTCTGAAGCAACGCTGTCCACTATGTCATTAATAGAGCTAATACATCCGAACATGTTCTCGATAGATTCATCGATATGTGTTTCAGATGTTGGGTCAGTCATAATAGGAGTCGCCTCGCCAGTAGATTCTTGCGTAGGAGCAAAACTTGAGGTGAGTTCAAGCTGAGATGCCTGCTGAACAGGATCAGATGGTGAATAACTCCTATCATCAGTAGTGGATTCAGTATTGCTTATTACTGTATATTTTATATATTGTTTTACTTGCTTAATTTCACTAACTAGAGAGCTAATGTTTGCTGCTAGTGCATTTGTTGCTAAGGTCTTTACTGGTACGCCTCCAATCTTCCAATCATATTTAGGAGTGTAGTTTGACTTGAATGTGATCTTCTCTTTTTGTGTTAATGATTTTGGGGAATTTTTTCCATTCTCTTCCCAACACACTCGTCACATTCACATTTATTTGCTTGTTTAGTTTACATTATATTCAAAATCATGCTGTCAACCTCTTTCTTATTCTCAGTTTCCTCATCTTCATTTTTTATCAAACGACCCTCTACCCTGTCTTTTCACCCGTTGAATCAGCTACGGCTTTAAGACCAGATTTCTCAAGAGGCGAGGTTTGAAGGGTTTCTGATGCATTAGGCTGCTTCAATGAAAGACTTTTCTGAGCATCCTTATCCATTGATAAAACTAATTCTAATTTTTCGTCTTTTTCATTTGATTTTTCCTTAATTTGGATGTTATCCAGTTCTTCAGGTTTATTTTCAGATGATATCACCTCTGGATTTATTTAAGATGTTTCACTCATTCTTTCTTCCATTGTCAGATCTGAGGGTGCCATTATTTCATTAAATATCGATTGAAATATAATTTCCTTATCTTGTTCCAAAAGAACCTCTACAGGGCTACTCTTGCAAGTAAAACTACGGCCGTAGTCCGAGTAGATTTCTCAATAAATGGTATTGCATCTAATTTCTCGTTAACAATCGAAGAACCTGGACTTTTTATAGGGAAAATGAGTTTTTTCATTGTTTCCTGGGGTTTGGAATCATAAATTATCATTATTTTTTCTTGGCAGTTATCTGACACTGGTAGAATCGGTTTCAAACTCGACTCTTTTTTTTTTTTCATTTTGTTTTTTGCAGCATTTCTTCTATTTCTGTTTGAATTATCAGCCCGTTTCGGCTTTGGATAATTTTTCTGATCATTTTCATTCTTCAATGATTTGTCACTTACAATTTTTTGATTTGAGCATTTTTTTTCTGAGTTTTGAGAAAGACCCTCTATCGCGTAACCGAGCCGCACTGGCTACGGTAGTACTGCCGTGAGGCGGAGGTTTTTGAGTTTTTGAAGTTTCACGACACTTTTCAGCATCCACGACTGGGAGTTGTTATTCTTTAGCTGCATTTGTCATATCTGTAGTGTTTTCTTTATCTGTGGACAAAATCTGAGCGTTCATTACATCTTTTCCTTTGGAGGAAAGATCTTCGTCCAAAGAATGTTCATTTGTATTACGAAGTACTTCGTTTTTCGACATCTATCTAAATTTCTTTTTTATTTAAAATCTGATCAATAGAAAATGGGCAACAAGTTACAAGGAACAAATAATCATCACCAATTCTTCAAGATTATGTTTAGTTTCAATTTTCTGAATAGCTTTATATGGGCAAAATGTTTTACGATTTGTTCTTCAAAATGTTTAATATTATTCTTTTTTTCAAAAACTAGGGGGCTCGGCTCCCTACGAGCTACGCTCGCCAACCCCCGTCCAGACACCGCAGACTCTAAATGCACGCTAATGTGATCGCCTTTAAAAAGATTTCGAAAGATTGAATTATAATTTAAAAAACAGTGGCGATCTCCCTATAAACGGATTTCTATTCATTTCTCTCTGATTTCGGAAATTTTAACGCCAAATCCGCTGCGGTACTACTTGATTATCCCGTAGACTAATTTCGCCAAATTGTATAAATCGCCAAACCACTCGCCAAATTATACAAATTGACATAATTTTTATTTTAAATAACGAAAGAACAAATAAATTAGTACAACATTAATAAAAATACAAATAAAACGTCGAAATAAAAATAACTTGATGACGTAGACACGTGTAACAACATTTCAAAATAAGCTAATATAAAAGGAATTAAGTAAACAGAATCTTTGTCTCCCGGTATTTTTTAACAAAGCGAAAAGAAAGTTCTTTTAAATGAGATATCTTAAATTAATCGTTTTTAATCTGACGTAATTTTGATCAAACTATTCTTTTTCTTTTTAATATTCACGTGAAAATACTTGTGTCAGAAATAAAATATTATTTGCGCTTTCCTAAGAAAAATAGTTGAAAAGTATCCTCTCAAAATATCAAATAAATCTCTAGCGCAATTTGTAAATTTAAACCGTTTTGTAATACTATTTTGTGTTCATTGTATGTAATAACTGTAATGTGACGTAAATATGACGTAATTTCTCCTATTTAAGACTTCTAACGCACGTTAAGGAGTTTATTATTTTACGAATTCCTTTCTCTCTTAAAATCCACGTGTAATTATAGTTTTTATGACGTAATTTTTAATAAGTTCCTGCTTTTTGTGCATAATTATTTCATTCTAATTCCAAATGTTTTTTTTCTGTTTATAATAGTCACGTGTAAATAAATTTGTAATTTATTACACGTATAAATATATATATTTTTTTAAGCAAACATTATTGTTTCCGCTGTTTATACAGTTGGCAACAGTTTAAATTAATATCACCTTCTAAAATCTGTAAAAAATATCTCTCGAAATGCTGAAAATTTGAATTTAAAATAGATATAAAACCTCGAAAAATGAGTCAAATTAAAAAAATAAATCAATTCTACACACCGGGAAATTATAACGTATAAAATGAACTAAAAATTATTAAATTCCGATGTATAGTTTTTGCTATTATAAAACTTTTTTAGTGGAACGATTTTGTCCAACTTCAGCATTAAATATCTCTTAAAATAATTCTTCGATTTGAAAACTGTCTGCATCAGCGTGTTTATCAAACATGTCTGTATAATACTACCGATTTTCATATTTTTGTATGTATTATTTTTCTTAATATTAACGAAGAAAGACCTCCGGTCACAAAAAATTCAACCGGCGGCGGCGGTTACTTTTTTTAGAATAGAGAGATTCTTCCAGGAAACTTCTTGGTTTATGATATTTCAGAGAATGGCTATTTCAATTTTTAATTTTCTTCAGTTTTAATTTTCAACGTACTTACGGTTTCTTCCAACTTTATGCGTGTTTTTTCTCAAATTTTTATTTTTTTCATTAATCTTAAAATCCGCTGCATAGAAATTGTTCTATATTTGAAAGTTCATTTTACTATGTAATTGATTTCTTTTTAAAATTCTTTTTTATTGTGAATTTACAAGAGTTTAGGAATTTTGCTTTTTCCCTAATTTTTTCTCAAAAATTGGTATTATTCGAAATCTGTTTCATAGAAACTTCTCTAAATGTGTTTCTTCTTGGATTGTACTTCTTGTTTTTCAAATTCTATGTTTAGATATTCTTAAAACTTCAATTTTTTGAAAATCTCATGCAGAGTGCGGCCGTTCGCTTCAGCGATTCTTTTTTTTTTTCACTTATGCAAATTGTTACGCATTGTTATAATTTTTAGTCCAATTTCAAAATCTGTTACATAGAAGTTGTTCTGTTTTAGATGCTTCATCTTGCTATGCAATTAGTTTCTTTTTTAAATTATTTTTGTATGTTTTTTTTTTTAAACGATTTTAAGATTTTTGCTTTTCTTCTAATAATTCCTTAAAAATTTGAATTTTTCAAAAATTGTTTCACAGAACTTTCTCCAATTATGTTTCTTCAAAGATTTTACTTCTTATTTCTCAAATTCTATGCAGGGAATTTCTTAAATCTTCGATTTTCAGATTTTTAATTTTGAAGTACCGATGCAAACTGTACTTTTGCGAGTTGTTTCTCAAAATTTTATTTTTTCATTTATTTCAAAAACTGTTGCATAGAAGTTGTTCTATATTTAATGCTTCATCTTACTATGTAATTAGTTTCTTTTAAAATTAATTTTTCTTAGATTTTTTGTAGAAATTATTCTTTTTCAAAATTTATAGCATAAAATCTTCTCTAATTATGTTTCTTCTTGACTTGTATTTCTTATATTTCAGATTCTATGTATAAAATTTCTCTAATCTTCAATTTACTTATTTTTGAATACGGAGCAAGGCCAGCCGAAACCCAACGGAAAGCACTACCGGTAAAACTAAGCGAAAAAATAAAAATAAAAAAAATAAACGAGGACAGATGACCTGGCTTGAAAAAGGCGAAAACAATAAGAATTAGTCGGATGTGGCAATCCCAAAATTTTCTTCTATCACATACATGTCCATGTTTCTTGAAAAATGAAGCATATCAGTACCAACAGTTAGGTGATTTACACCAAAACCTAATCAACAACAACTTATGTCAAGTTGTAGCTGAATCTGAAGTTTGAAGAAAATCCGTGCATTAGTTTTTGAAGTAGAACTATTGCGGAAATCGCAAAAGAATCTTACATAGCAGCGCCACCTGTTGGTCGATTTAGTCCGAAAACTAATCACGACCAATTTATATCAGCGACTAACTGAATCTGAAGTTTGATGAAAATTCATGCATTAGTTCTTGCGGAAATCGTGATAAAAGGCAGCCTAGCAGCGCCTACTGTAGGGCGATTTACACTCAAAATTAATCAGCACTAATTTATATCAGGGACTAACTGAATCTGAAGTTTGGTGAAAATTCGTGCATTAGTTCTTGAGACAGAGCTATTGCGATAATCATGATTAATGCCGCATAGCAGCGCCACCTGTACTAAAAAGTAATCAGCACCAAATAATATCAAGGAATAACGGAATCTGAAGTTTTATAAAAATCCGTGAATTAGTTCTTGCGATATAGCTATTGCGGAAAACGTGAAAAATGGAGCATAGCATCGCCACCTGGTGGGCGATTTGCACCAAAGCGTAATCAACACAAGGTTATATCAGTGTCTGACTGAATCTAAAGTTTATTGAATTCCGTTCATTAGTTATTGAGATAGAGCGCCCACAAAATTTGTGTCACACACACAGACGGACAGACAGACAGACTCCCAGACAGACATTTTGTAAAAACATGTTTGTCGGGTTCTCTGACCCCTAAAACGTTTAAATCCGTCGAAAACCGGAATTCGAAAATTTTCATGAATCCAATACTTTCTTTTTGTAAAGATAGAAGAAAGTAAAAAGCCTGAAAAACATTAGACAGACAGCAAAACGCAAGTTAAGAACAATGATGAAGACATAATTTAGAA
Organism: Maratus speciosus; assembly: GCA_963932465.1. Classification (NCBI taxonomy): domain Eukaryota; kingdom Metazoa; phylum Arthropoda; class Arachnida; order Araneae; family Salticidae; genus Maratus; species Maratus speciosus. The sequence goes on from OZ010791.1 coordinate 424,488,339, forward strand.
TAAAACAACGGGTGACTAACAACGATTCTAAAGGAAACTGCAAGGGGATGGAATACTTCCCGCATGAAATCTAACATACCAGCAACTGAATAAGTTGTAAAAAAGAAGCCAGTGCCTGAAAAAACCAAAAATTTGAAAGAAAGCCTGAGTGGAAAATTACAAATAAGTAAAAAGGGGGTGGCATGCGCATGCTTGCATCGCGGTGAAGTGCTGGGATAGATCCCAGCACTTCGAAAGTAGCCTTATAAACTTCTGCTGGTGTATGCCAACGATACCAAATGAACTCAGATCGCAAACACACAACGGTTTCGCAAGATCGTTGGCCATCCCAAAGACCTAACTGGCTACTCACCATCAGTGCTCCAAAACCAGCCAGTCCTCTAACCGTTTCTTTACACGACTACAACTAGAAGTAACAACTCGTAACAACTAGTAAAGTACATTTAAATCCATGAAAACCGTCGAAAAGTCGTTCCAAGTGACCAGCAGAGCCCATATCTTGACTAATTAATTACATAGTTGATATATTTTTCTCAAAAAACAATTTAAAATTGCTAACTTAGCCAATTTGACAACTCTTTGAAGTCTGATCAAAAGACCCTTTACCGACACACTGCTTGAGACGATGCCTTAAAGGCGACAGCAATGGTACCGATGAATAATTAATTATTCTTCAAAATTTCTTAAGGGGGTCCGGGACAAATTTTCAAAAAAAAATTCATTTATTGAGTTAAAATTTTGAAATTTTTTGTGATGATTAACCATATCATTTGTAAACAAAATCAAATTGGTGCTTAGCATTAATTGGTGCTTAGCATCAAAAGGCAAGTCAGAATTGATTAATCTGCCCCCTACACGAAGTAATCGACATTTGTCAATGAAGGGGTCTAATCCCTTTAACTTAATGGAAGAAGAAACAGTTTGTCCCTTTCTGAGTGCTGCTAATTCAGGAGCGAACTTACCTTCCTGGGCCTTTTTTACCAAAAATCGTGTAGTACTATATTTTAATTCTGTGCCCGAAAGCTGATTCCGTTTTATATCTCTATGGCGGCTGTTATTGATGAACCTAAAAATAAAACTACATATTCTAATTAATTTAAGAAAATTATTAGAAGAATTATATAAACCATTAAAAAAATCGATAGAGTCTTTATGAAAAGTCAATAAATTAAAATCAGTTTTTAGTTCATGATCACAGTCAATGTCCTTGAGGGTAGGAAATTGTTTGGGAACTATAATTTCCCTTTGAAGAAATTCCGGACCAAACCACCACAAATCATTATTGATCAGATCCTTGGCTGTTGCACCTCTGGAGATGATATCTGCTGGATTGGATTTTGAAGATACATGGTTCCAGTGATAATTCTCAGAAAGAGACTGGATCGTGGTGACTCTATTGGAAACGAAAGTTTTAAGTTTGTGGGGTGGTGTGTTAACCCAAAATAGAATAATCGATGAATCTGTCCATAGCCACACCTTTTCAAAGCATAGCTGTAGGATGGGAATTATTTTTTGAACCAGTTTTGTCAAAAGTAGAGCTGCACACAAATCTAGTCGCGGGATGGTCATTGGCTTTAGGGGGGCCACACGGGACTTGCTGCACAAAAGATTAGACTTGAACTGTCCAGTTGTGGAGAGAGATCTTATGTAGATGTCTGCTCCATAGGCCTTTCCAGAAGCGTCTGAAAATCCGTGTAAATCTAGACCTGCAATGTTGTCAGACAAAACATATCGCGGAATTGTAAGATGATTCATTTCTGTCAATTTAATCAGAAAACTTTGCAATTCCCGAAGAGAACTGGCAGGCAGATGTTGATTCCAATTTATCTTTAATTCCCATAAATGTTGCATGAAAATTTTGCTTTGGTTAGAATAGGGCCAATTAGGCCTAAGGGATCGTAAATTTTAGCAATTTGTGCCAAAACTTCTCTCTTAGTATAAACATCTTTGGGTTCGATGCTAATTTTAAAAGTAAAATGATCTGATTCAGGTTTCCAAAGCATCCCTAAAGTTTTTACAGAAATTTGCTGCGAGTGTTCGTCAAATGCATATTCTGATATGGCTGCGTCTTGTAATAATTCAGGATGATTAGAAACCCACTTGTGTAGCTCCATCCCTCCCCTTTTTAAGATCAGAATTAGTTGAGATTGCAAGTCCTGTGCGTCTTGTAAGGAACCTGCACCAGATAAACAATCATCAACATACATGTCGTTATGAATCACTTCTGCAGCTTTTGGAAAATCTTTTCTTTCTTCATCAGCAAGAGCTTTCAACGTTCGCGTGGCAAGAAAGGGAGCACTAACAGTGCCATATGTAATCGTGTTGAGTTCATATATTTTTATCGGGGCGTCCGTACTGGACTTCCAAAGAATTTTTTGAAAATTTCTCTGTTGTGGGTCAATCAGTATCTGCCTGTACATTTTCTTAATGTCTGCACAGAAGGCATATTTGTGGGTACGGAATCTGGTTATAATCGAAAATAAATCTTGCTGAACCGTTCCCCCATTTAATAAAATAGAATTAAGTGAATAACCACTAGATGTATTTGAACTTGCATAGAAGACAACTCTCAGGGGAGTGGATAATTTTTCTGGTTTATACACAGCATGATGTGGAATGTAATAAGACAGCTTTTTTTCGTTTTCATTTTTAATTTGTGTCATAAGCCCCAAAGTTTCGTATTCTCCCATAAAAGCTGTATATAAGTTAGCCATTGTTTTATTTTTATCTAATTTAGCCCATAAACTATTTAATCGCCTAGCTGCAATTTCTCTAGAACTTCCTAACACTGATTCTGCATTTTCCTTTAATGGTAGCTGTACTGTAAATCTACCGGTGTGATCGCGTTTATAGGTTCTTCTAAAATGTTCCTCACAAAATATTTCTTCATCCCCTTGGACAGTTTCTTTATTATCCCCAGGTAAAGATTCTATTTCAAAAAATTTCTGTAAAGTATTGTCTAAGCTATTTTCATTTAAGAGGCAACAACATGACTTATTTTCAACTTGTGGAAGTGAACCTGCGATTATATACCCAAATACTGTATTCTGTAACATACAATTAGCATTTGCCAAACGAATTTGCTCACTCTTTAAAATCTCAAAAAATACCTCGCTACCAATCAATGCATCAACCTGACCAGGTATATGAAAATTATTGTCCGCTAACTCTATGTAGTTAGGAATGCATAAATTTGAAATGTCTAATCTTTCAACCGGAATATTGTTTGTTATTTTTGGTAGAACTGCAAACTCTAATGTTTTAGAAAATGTTCCTTTTTCATTTGATATTTTTGCATTGATAATTTGTTTTATTTCCTGGTGTGATTCGTTAATACCGGAAATAACACCCTTGAATGGCTTTGGTTTTAGATTTAATTTCTTGCATGCGCTATTACTTAAAGTGTGGATAGACGACCCATTATCTAGAATTGTTCTTAATCTAATTTTATTTCCATACACATCTGTCACTAAAATTATAGCTGTGTTTAATATTGCGCAGTTTCTTTTATCTTCTAGTAACAAATTGGAACCAATTAATGGCGTTTCTTTATTCTCAGATTCAGAATTGCTTATTTGTTTGTTTTTAACAAACTCGTTATTTTTATTTATTATTGCCGTTTCCGACATGATATTTTCATTTACTTCACATAGTAAGGTGTTATGTACTAATTTGCATCTCCTACAGGTAAATTTAGAATTGCATTGACCTTGATGTAATCGTAAACAATTTGAACATAATTTATTCTTACTTACAATCATTTTCCTTTCGCGAATACTCATGTTTAAAAAAGCAGAACATTTGAAAAGGGGGTGAGGCGAATTGCATATCACACATGGCTTTACATTATTTTTATTTTTATTATCGTTGATAAAAAATGATCTGGATTTATTTACAGCGTAATTGTTCTTAGATTTCGAGGGCTTCGTTACAGACATTCCGGCGTCAGTCGAAAGTTTTATCGCTTCTAAAACTAAGCATCTTTTTTCCAAAAAAGCAATTAAATAGTCAAAAGTCGGAACATCTGAGTTTTGAAGATATAATTCAAACTGCTTTTGAGTTTCGTTATGCAATTTTTTCAGAATTATATTTATGAATACACTTTTTGATAAACTATTTTGTGTGTATTCCATAATTTTGAGTGCGCGAATGTTTTTGTTAACACAATCAATAAAATTACGCAATTCTTTAGGGGATTCATATTGCATTTTTTCATAATTTAAAATTGCAGAAATATATGAATCGATTAACAATCTTTTATTTTCGTATCTGGTTATCAGAGCTTGAAACAATGAATTGAAATCATCATCAGGTGATTCTAAATGTTTAGCTTCGTTTTTTAAAGAAGCTTTTAAATAAAATAGCTTCTGATTATTATCTAATTGAGGATTGTTAACAATCAAGTTAGTAAACTGCGTTTTAAAATTAGCAAAATCACAGTAATCACCACTGAATGAAGGTAATGGAATTTCAGGGAGGCGTACCTTTGTTTTGTTTTCATTTGAATGATCATTAATATTTACACTTGCGATATTACATTTATTTTCAAAAGATGCTAATAAAACTTTTAAGCTTACCTCAATTTGTTCGAGCCTTTCATTAGCAGTGTCACTATCCTCCTCTATATCTTGCACTTCTTGCGCTGATAATTCTTGGATGTCAAAATATTGTTCTCTAATTTCCTCTAATTTATTTTGAAGACCTTCTCTCTTTTTTAATTTTACTTCTAATGTACTGACATTCGTTGTTTTTATATCGGTCATATCTGTTATAAACTGCTCTAATCTTGTGATAGCAGCCTTTACGGTGCCTTTTAATCGATTAAGCTTATCCATAGTAGCACTCAGCCTCTCTCGGACCACAATGGTCGATATGATGTGGACTGTAGACGTTAATTTTCTTTTTAATTGATTTTATTCACACTTAAAACTGCACAAGACACTTACACAACATAAATTTCATAAACTTGAATAAATTGAAAATCATAATTAATATCCATCGCGTAGTTTGGATGGAGTGTTTTTAGAGACGTGTTGATGCTTTGACGATCAACAGCTTAACTAACTTTTTTACAGACTGCTCGCTAGGGGGAGCTCGTTCTACCTCCGGAACGGAACATAATCCAATATAAAAAAAAATTGAAAATTTCAAGATTTTTGTGTGCCGGACCCCCCTTAATTCTTCAAAAATAAGTCAAGAAAATGGGTGACGTGAAGTATTTTGCAGGTACAAAAAAACCGCGAAAAGTCTCAGGGAACCCGCCAAAATGTGGTCGAAGGTTATAGAACAAATTCAAACTAGAGTGGCGTAACTGCCATTAACGAAGATTTTAAATCGAAAATTAAAATGTCACAAAGAAAAAATATCAACTAGCTCGGTTTTTGTCTGTAAGATCGATGTCGTAAAGACCAAAATCGAATTTTACTAGACTTTGATCTTAGCCAAAAGGCCGAGAAGCGTACTACATATTTGAAACAGCTTACTCGGAAATCTCTCCAAAACTGGATTTTGGTTTGCCCCTTAGTGATTTTGCTGTCAAAGATTTTTTATGTAAGTAGGGGCTCGGCCCCCGTACGAGCTACGCTCGTCAACCCCCGCTCAGACACCGCAGTCTCTAAAATCACACTAATTTGATCGGCTTTAAACAGATTTTCAAAGATTGAATTGTAATTTTAAAAACAGTGGCGATCTCCCTATAAACTTGTTTCTATTCATTTCTCTTCGATTGGGGAATTTTAAGGAAAAACCAGCTGCTGTTATAAGATACAAAGGCTGTTTCCGTCTTTTATTAAATAAAATCAGTTAAACATTTCAAAATAAGTTAATATAATAAGCAAATCTGCATCAATATGCAAATATGTTTCACAAATACCAATGCCTTCTTTTGACGGAAACGACACAGTAGGTTAACGAATCTTAACTAAACCATTTACGCAATTTTTTTATTTTCTGCTTCACAGATTTTTCTCTTTCAAATCATATTTTTTGTTGATGACACTTCATTTTCAGCTTGTAATCTTTTTTATTTTTATTAAATTACTAAATAGTCGCTCGAAAGCAGTCTAAACGCGTTCAATAAAATTAATATTAATCTTATTAATATAATCCCAAAATATCAAAATAATGTCTCGCGCAATTTTTAAATTTAAACAGTTTTAGCAATATATATTTTTTTTCATTTTACGTAATAAGTGTAATGTGAAGTAAATGTAACGTAATTTCTCCTATTTAAGACTTCTACCGCCTGTTAATGAATTTATTATTTTACAATATCCTTTCTCTTTTAAAATTCGCGTGTAAGTATAGTTTTTATGAAGTATTTTCAATAAGTTCCTGCTTTTCCTACGTAATTATTTAATCCTTATTTGAAAGTTTTTCTTTTCTGTTAATAATAGTCACGTGTAAAATAAATTTTTAATTTGAAGCAAACATTATTATTTGCGCTGTTTATACAGTTGGCAACAGTTTAAATTAATACCAATTTCTAAAATAAGTAAAAAATATCTCTCGAAAGGCTGAAAATTTCAATTTAATATAGAAATAAAACCTAAAAAAAAAGAGTCAAGCTAAAAAAGTGAAAGCAGTCTGCACACCGGGAAATTCTAACGTATAAAATGATCTAAAAATGATTAAATTCCCATGCACAGTTTTTGCTCCTATAGAACTTTTTTAATGGAACTATTTTGTCAAACTTTAGCATTAAATATCTCTTAAAATAATTATTCGATTTGAAAACTGTCTGCACCAGCGTGTTTATCAAACATTTCTCTATAATACCGTCGATTTTCATATTTTTGTATGCAGTATTTTTCTTAATATTAACGGAGAAATTCCTCCGGTCACAAAAAATTCAAAACCGGCGGCGGTGACAGCGTAAGTTACTTTTTTTAGAATAGAGAGATATTATTACGTTTATTTAGTACAGTAAAAATTATTAAGAGGGAATATTAAATGACTGAAGAAAGATTCTATTTAAGACGTTTCTTCTCTCATTTTGTACTAAAATGTTGAACCAATATTTAAAAAATAATTTACATTAATATAATTAATTATTTTTTATTTGTCATTTTATAATGCAGAACGAACCAAAAGATTCAAATTTTTTCTGAGAGATCCTATTGTTCCAGAGGAGCATAATCATATTACTTACTTCTATCGTCAATAGAAGAAAGTATTGTAATTGAAATTTTTTTCGACTTCCGGTTTTCGATGGATTTACATGCTTTAGAGGTCAGAGACCACCAAAAACATGTTTATACAAAATGGGTGTATGTCCGTCCGTTTGTCGCCATTGTACTATCAAAAAGTGTATGAAGTTCGGCATAGAATTGAACCAAAGTTACTGTGTATGTATTTGGCTGTGGCAAGAAGGTTCTCCTTTAATTTAGAAATATTCTGCCGTAAGGGCGCGCTGTAATAGCAATTTTTGTGCCATTTTCATTATTGTACCATCAAAAAGTGTATGAAGTTATGCATAAAATTGAAACAATTTTTTTGTGTATGTGTTTGGCTATAGCTAGTTGGTCCTCCGTGAATTTGAAAAAAATCTGCCTAAAGGGGGCGCTGTAATAGCGATGTCTGTGCCATTTTCATTATTGTTCCATCGAAAAGTGTATGAAATTATGCACAGAATTGAACCAAAGTTTTGTGTATATTTATGGTTGGGGCCACCAGGTTCTCCCTGAATTTGAAAAAAATTCTGCCGAAAGGGGGCGCTCTAATAGCTATGTCTGTGCCATTTCCATTATTGTAACATCAATAAGTGTATGAAGTTATCCATAGAATTGAACCAAATTTTTTGTGTATGTATTTAGCTGTGGGCAGCAGTTTTTACTTGTGTATGAAAATATTCTGCTGGAAGGGATTGCTGTAGTAGTGGGTTTTATGCCATTTTATTTATTTTACCATCGAAAAGAGAATGAATTTATGAGTAGAATTGTACCAATTTTTTGTGGATGTTTATGGTTATGACCACCAGGTCCTCCTTCAATTTGTAAATATTCAGCCAGAAAGTGGCGCTGTGATAAAAATTTTGTATAATTTTCTCGGTTTTTCGTAGTTTGGTTGGGCACCGGCAGCTCCTGCAGCGTCGGTAACTGGCGTAATGCTAAGCCGTATTTTCGCAAACCGCTGATGTACAACATAATCTATATATATATATTATGCTATCGTATGTGACACAGAAATCGCGATTATTTGTTAATTGTTTAATGGCAACGCCAGAATGAAACGCACCTCATTGGTTATTGAACAGCATTTAATGCAACTGCATACCTATAAGGGGGTTTAGCGTAGGGGGGGACCTGTTCTGTCGCCAAATTGCCGCCCCTTTTGTCGCCAATTTGGAGATATATCGTCAAATTTGGCTACCAAAATAAGTCAACAAAAGTGACTTGGCGATAAAATTGGCGATGTTTCTAATATTGCGCCAAATTCCCATGTGCCCAGTACAGGGCCCCTGGAGGTTTTACTGCGATAAATTGTTAATTAATTGCTTCCTTTTAATCCGATCTTCATTTATGGGATACTTTCTCCAATCAGTTATTCTCCCGTTTCTACATTCCACTTAAGATCATGGGCCCGTGTAGGGCCCGTAGGGGCCTATCCAGGGCTCCTTGAACTTTCTGTGTGCCATGCATTTTCACCCCCTAATTTTCTCCCCTTCTCAGTGCGTAATTTTAAAGTTGCTTCTTGTACTCTTCTCCATAGAACAACACCTACATATTTTTATTCGGGCCCTAGGGCCCTTTTTTATGCATTTCACCAATTTTTTGCACATTTCTTTAAAATTATTTTCTAATAATTAATTCATACCTTATGCTTAATCTTGACTAATTAAAGATCTAAAAGGCTAAGTGGTAAAACCTTTTAACATGTTTTCATGTTAGGGCCCTGTTTTCAACTATCAGTTGGCCCCCTTTGGACCACCTATTATAGCTCACTTAAAAATAGTCCGATTCACTGGCTTTTTTTTTTCTAACTACGTCTTAGGTCCTCGAGCTTCTACATAAACGACAAAAAAAAAAAAAAAAAAAAAAAAAAAAAAAAAAAAAAAAAAATCAGATTTCAGGTACCACCAATTTTGAATATTAATATATTTATCGCCTTCTTGTGCCCTTGGTACAGCTAATTTAAAAATTATTCGAATTGCTTGCAATTTTCTTTAATATAGTTCTAGCGTCCTCTTATTACTTTAAAAACTACTAAAAAGGATCTTTATACCAAACTATATGCCACTTAAGTCCCTTCCCCCTTGAGGCCCGGTGCAGGGCCTCTTGGAGGTTTTGCACCATAAATTGTTAATAAATTTCCCCTCTTAATCCGATTTTCATTTTTAGAGCCATTTTTCAAATTAGTTACTCTCCCGTTTCTATATTTCAGTTAAAATCCTGGGGTACACTAGGTTCCTGAAGGGCACGATCCGCTGCCCCTTGAACATTTTGTCTGCCATGCATTTTTCACTCCCTCCTCTCGCCTTATCACCTTCTAATTGCATAATTTTAAATTTGAGTCCTGGGCTCTTCTTGCTATACCAACACCCTTATATTTTTATTGGGGCCCTTGGGCCTTTTATTAAGCATTTACACCATTTTTGCGCATTTAAAATGTTATTCTAATGATTAATTCATACCCTCAGCTTAATTTTGACAAATTGGAGATCTAAAAGGCTAAGAACTAAAACATTTAAACATTTTTTCACATTGCGTAATTTTAAAGTTGCTTCTTGTACTCTTCTCCATAGATCAACACCTACATATTTTTATTCGGGCCCTAGGGCCCTTTTTTATGCATTTCACCAATTTTTTGCACATTTCTTTAAAATTATTTTCTAATAATTAATTCATACCTTATGCTTAATCTTGACTAATTAAAGATCTAAAAGGCTAAGTGGTAAAACCTTTTAACATGTTTTCATGTTAGGGCCCTGTTTTCAACTATCAGTTGGCCCCCTTTGGACCACCTATTATAGCTCACTTAAAAATAGTCCGATTCACTGGCTTTTTTTTTCTAACAACGTCTTAGGTTCTCGAGCTTCTACATAAACGACAAAAAAAAAAAAAAAAAAAAAAAAAAAAAAAAAAAAAAAAAAACTTGCTCTCAACGGTCAGTTGGACCCTTTTGGTCCCCCTGTTATAGCTCCCTTAAAAATGGTCCGATTCACAAACGTTTTTTTTTTCCTAACAACTTCTTAGGTTCCCCAGCTGCTCAATGAACGAAAAGAAAATTTCCAGACTTCAGCTGCCACCAACTTTGATTATTAATCACCTTCTTGGGGCATTTCTCGCAGCTTCTTTTAAAACTGTCCTATTGTATTCAATTTTCTTTAACATAGATTTAGCCTTTTCCAGCTACTTTAAAACCACTAAAAAATTTCTTATACCCAACTGCATACCAGTTAAAATCCTGTTACGCACGGCCCGGTCTTTCTTTATACCTCAGCTTTCTACTTTTTTTGAACATTAATTTCTTTTTTCAGCATCTACTTACGTTTACTCGCTACATCCGTACATAAATAATCCCGTTACTTTAAAGGTAACTTTAGATAAGGTATTTCATCTGTTCATTAAATATCGTGTTAATGTTAGGAGTAATTCATGAAATTTACAAGGTGAGTGAGCATCTTCCACCTCTTGGGGTCACATTCTTTCCTCGGGTTTTAAGAGCCAAATTTTAATGGGCTTCGCTTCCTTCAACTTAGATTACAATTCACCTACTTTCTGTATTATGAAAATTTATCTTATACTTCGGTTTCTTTAACATAGATTTAGCCTTTTCCAGCTACTTTAAAACCACTAAAAAAATTTCTTATACCCAACTGCATACCAGTTAAAACCCTGTTACGCACGGCCCGGTCTTTCTTTATACCTCAGCTAGTACTTTTTTCGAACATTAATTTCCTTTTTCAGCTTCTACTTACGTTTACTCACTACATCCGTACATTAAAAATCCCGTTACTTTAAAGGTAACTTTAGATAATGTATTTCATCTGTTCATTAAATATCGTGTTAATGTTAGAAGTAATTCATGAAATTTACAAGGTGAGTGAGCATCTTCCACCTCTTGGGGTCACATTCTTTCCTCGGGTTTTAAGAGCCAAATTTTAATGGGCTTCGCTTCCTCCAACTTAGATTACAATTCAGCAACTTTCTGTATTATGAAATTTTATCTTATACTTCAGTTACCAACATTTTCTAACATCTATGTTGCATTTTTTTTTTATTCTATGGACATGATTATTACGAGGTTTGGCTCACTCAACTTGGTTCCCGATTGTCTCCGGCATGTGAGGGACAATTCCGGTAAATGCTGCCATAAGTAGCGGGGACCCAGGTTAAAGATTTGTTCTGAAAGAAGTTTGTTGGGAACACGCTACACGCTGCAGAAGGCAATGGATGCCTACGAAATTAGGTTCATTTAAAAGAATTTCAAAAGATATAAAATCATACAAACTTGAGTTTTGTTTAAAGTTATTATTTACAAACCCCGGGCAACGACGGGCGGGTCTGCAAGTAAATAAATAAATTGCTGATTAATACCACTCTACCCTTGTAAATTCGTAACACTTTTTAGTTATTTATAATATAATTGCTTTAGTGTTTATTTATCCACAAAAAATTGTAATATATAGATGTATATTACAGTGTAATATATATATATATATTACTCTATTAGACATTTTAAACAATAAAAGGGGTGCCACAGTCAACTATTTTCTCTACATTTTGCTTATAAAAATAGAAAAAATAAATTTTTCCTTTTTTTTTTTTGCATAAATGTCGGATTTTATGAGATTGAAAATTTACAATTTTCCAATTAGCATGTATTCTTAACCTAACTAAGTAAATGAAAAATGTAATTTATAAGATATTTAAACCATATTAAACATGCGTATTATAGTATGGGGTCAAAGAGGACCCCAGATCACAACAGGGCTTGTTTCTTAAGGGCATAGTGATAGGGTTAAACATGTAAAGTAAAGAAAAATACAAATAGATAATATATATCTCTCTATTCTAAAAAAAAAAAAAAAGCAACTTACGCTCTCACCGCCGCCACCGCCGGTTTTGAATTTTTTGTGACTGGAGGTCTTTCTCCGTTAATATTAAGAAAAATATTGCATATAAAAATATGAAAATCCGTGGTATTTTAGAGAAATGTTTGATAAACACGCTGATGCAGACAGTTTTCAAATCGAAGAATTATTTTAAGAGATATTTAATACTAAAGTTGGACAAAGTCGTTCCATTAAATAAGTTTCATAGGGGCAAAAATTATACATCAGAATTTAATCATTTTTAGATCATTTTGTACGTTATAATTTCTCGGTGTGCAGAATGCATTTGTTTTTTAAATTTGACTCATTTTTGAACTTTTGTTTCTAATTTAAATTCAAATTTTCAGCATTTCGAGAGATATTTTTTACTTATTTTAGAAAATTGTACTAATTTAACCTGTTATCAACTGCATAAACAGCGCAAACAATAATGTTTGCTTCAAATAAAAAATATATATATATATATATATTTCTACGTGTAAATAAATTAAAAATTTGTTTACGCGTAACTATTATAAACAGAAAAAAGATTTCAAATTAGAATTAAATAATTACGTATAAAAAGCATGAACTTATTGAAAATTACTTCATAAAAACTATATTTACACGTGAGTTTTAACAGAGAAAGGATATTGTAAAATAATATATTCATTAACATGCGTTAGATGTCTGAAATAGGAGAAATTACGTCACATTTACGTCACGTTACACTTATTACGTAAAATGAACAAAACATAATATTGCAAAACAGTTTAAATTTAAAAATTGCGCGAGACTTTTATTTGATATTTCGAGATGAACTTTTCAGCTGTTTTTGTTGGGACAGCGTAAATAATATTTCATTTCTAACAAAAATATTTTCACGTGAATATTAAAAAGAGAAATAAAAGTTAGGTGAAACTTGCGTGAGATTAAAACGATACATTTAAAATGTCTTTCATTTATTTATTTATTTATTTATTGAACAACAAACATATGACTTGTGTGCTTGACATGAGAGCCCGCTTAAAATGTCTTATTTCAAAGAACTTTCTTTTCACTTTGTTAAAAAATACTGGGAGACAAAGACTCTGTTTACTTAATTCCTTTTATATTAGCTTATTTTGAAATGTTTAACTGGTTTTATTTAATCAAAGAGGAAAACAGACATAGTATCTTTTGACAGCAGCTGATGTTTCCTTAAAATATCCTAATCAAAGAGAAAGGAATAGAAACCCGTTTATAGGGAGATCGCCACTGTTTTATAAATTATAATTCAATCTTTCAAAATCTTTTTAAAGCCGATCAAATTAGCGTGCTTTTAGAAACTGCGGTGTCTGAACGGGGGTTGGCGAGCGTAGCTCGTAGGAAGTCGAGCCCTCTAGTATGATATAAAAAAACTGTTGGAACCAGAGAGAAAAGTAAAGCTCGATCTAAATAAGTTACAATAAAATATTGGCCAATAGTTTCAGTCTAAAAAAGTAAGTATTGCATAAAAATGTAATGGAACCAGATTATCAGTAAAGCTCATGAAATTACCCAAATTTTTGTTGATAGATTAAAATTTGGACTGAGCTTTACTGGTACCATAAAATCAATCAGAGAAATAAAGGCATTTTTAACACATTCTGATTTCCAAACATTCATAACCAGTTTAAATATTTGGGTTCATAAGAATAGGTTAGAGGCTAATTTGGTAATGAGCGAGAACCAGAGGGATCAGTTCAGTACGAAGTATGGACCAAATTCCATTCCAGGGGTCACTGATAAGCCTGGAAGATCAAAGCCCAAAGTAAGCCCAAAACCCTAATTATGTACGATTCAACCATATGCTAACTACTTGTTTCGCTCAAGTCATTGGCATAAGGTTCCCTTTTCACAGTAATTGCATGAAATAAAAATTATTACGTTTGATGTGTTATGTCAAAAATGTTAATAACAACAATTCCTCAACAACCTGGCTATAGTAATGTTATACATAAAATATTACTTCATGGTTTACATTCTTTTAGCTTTGCGGAGTTTAGCCTGACATGATGCAATCATGTCCACAATTCTGGGCATGACAGAATTTTATTGTACATAACTACACATTCTGTTTACTATACCCGCTACTCATTTTGAGTGGATGATATGATTCTGAATATAAGGCACAAGTAAAGCTCAATCGACATTTTCAGCTATCAACAAAAATTTTGGTAATTTCATGAGCTTTACGGATAATTTGGTTCCATTATAGTGTTATTACACGCAAAAACTGTAAGCGACAATAATCGCCAGCGATTCGTCAGATTTCGTGAAACTTACGTATTATCCACCTGAAACTTCGTATTATCCAAGCATTTCATTGGCTACTCGGGAAAAGGCTTTTCCATTGTCAGATTTCCAAGCATTTGATTGACTGTTACTGACGACTCACTCCGTTTCAGGCGTCCAAGTCAGAAAAAAATTGCTTGCTTTCGAAGCGACTCCCCTGTACCCATAGGAATAACATGGAAACGCCTAGAATTTCAAGCGACTTTGACTCCTCGTGTAATAACACCATTACTTTTCTGCTCACTACTTCGTTTTTTAGACTGAAACTATTTGCCAGTTTTCTTCTGTAACTTTTTTAGATCGAGCTTTACTTTTCTCTCTGATTCCACCAGTTTTTTATATCATTTGACACCTTTTTCAGATCCTTTCAGGAACTTAATCAACCAATTCAACTAACCAAACAACCGCCCCGACAAATAGTGTTACTAGGACTTCCCTCAGAGGGATTAGTCTGAGCGATTTTGCTGAGAACATAGATTTAATAATAACATGTGGAGCAAAGAAAATGAGATATTAACTTTTATTGTCCATATACTGCGATAAATTGAAATGATGAAAATAAACGAATCGTAGAATTACAAAATCTTACATATAAATTCGTATACACGGTTTAAAAAATGGGAAAGCAAACCATTCAAGATAGCCATGCATGGATATAAAATTGAAAGTAAGCAATATATTAAAAGTAAAATAGAAAATGAAACACTAAATTATCTTATATCGAAATTTTAACTGTATAAAATGATGTCAAGAGCATAATCAGACGCTCCGCACCAATTTGAGGAACTTTAAATGACAAATATATGATGTTTAAAAAGAATGGACTATACTTTATATAGTGTGTGCTCCCCCGGAATAGTTAATATTGTACAATATCTAATTATATAAGCAAAAAAATTACGTCTGAATCCCATCTTTAAAATATTTACATTAAAATCACACACAATACATTAAACAATTAAAATTATCACATAAAAACACTAAAAACATATTAAAAATTGGGACGTTTCGGATCATCACGATCCCTCCTCACCCAATTATAAACGTTGAGTAAATACTATCAACAGTTACAAGAAAAACACAACAGAAAGTCATCAATTTCAGGTTACAGTTAAAATAAAATAGAATACTCAGCCGGCACACATGCAGCTTCGTTAATCGCTAAATCCTTGGTTTTAGTATGCCTTTAGAGGCTTTTTAGAGGCCTGGCATACTAAAACCAAGGATTTAGCGATTAACAAAGCTGCATCTGTGGCGGCCGAGTATTCTATTTTATTTTAACTGTAACCTGAAATTGATGACTTTCTGTTGTGTTTTTCTTGTAACTGTTGATAGTATTGATTCAACGTTTATAATTGGCTGAGGAGGGATCGTGTTGATCCGAAACGTCCCAATTTTTAATATGTTTTTAGTGTTTTTATGTAATAATTTTAATTGTTTAATGTATTGTCTGTGATTTTAATGTAAATATTTGTACAATATCTGTTTTCCATGGATGCAATGACGTTGTCTATAAGAGATAAGGAATTTTCTCTTCAAAATCTTATATAGTATCAAAGTACCGAACACATCAACAGTGGTATGCAATGCGTCGTTAGAGTGTGTTTTAGATATGCTCGATCGTATTTAAATGATGTGTGTATGCTGGCCACTACATACGCTGTATTGTTTTGTTTTCAAACATATTCTGCGCGAGATGAGCTGTATTTAGCATGTATTAAATAAAAGAAATGGGCAATGATTGCAACATAAAATATGACACAAGATCTCAATATATCTTCTTCATATCCTTTGAGCTGTCAAAATATCTTTTTAAGTAATTTACAAATCCATACATATTTTTTCAGCAAATCATGCAAGCTAAAATACGCCAATATGAACCCGATTGTGAAATTTCACCAGAATAAGTTAATATATAAAAAATCTACTAATGACAATTGAGAATATGACCTTAGGATAAAATGTCTAGAAACATGAATCAGAAAAAAGAATTCATATCACATTTAAAACGGCACTTCCCTCTGTTAGTGGCCTTGGCGAGAGAGAGAAAAGCCTGGAGAAGGAACAATTTAACAAGTACTTTCGGGCAACCTACTCACTGTTTCATACAGGTCTTTATTCAATATTCACGCAATTTATTTAATGCTATGTGGGTATCTATCAGTTTTGTTGCACATAAATTGCATGTTTTGTGAAGGAATTGCAGCATTATGAAATATTTAAAGTTGCTATACCTAATAATTCCAAATTAATGGTAATTGAGATCGCTTTCCGTTCATTTCATCTTTTTAAATTTTACATTTTTTAGAAAGCATTCATAGGGACAATTTTATATATTAAAACTAACCCGAAGAAAAATTCCAAGTTTTTGGGCTCAGCAGTAACATATAAATTGAAGATTTTCGAAAGGTTTTTGTTTCCACAGTGTTTTATATAGGGACATTTTTAGAAATTGTTCTATTGCGAGAATTTACGTCATGATAAATACAGTCATGTCAATTTTCATGTTTATATTCCTAACCATTTCATGTACTTCGTTACTTAGATCATCTTTAGATCTTTTTCCGCTTTGTTTAGTCTTTCGATTTTTTAGATTTCGTTCTACAACGAGCATTTACATCTTATAAATTATTGTCATGCCAAAGTTCTAGTTTCTAACCCCAACAGTATCCCAGAAATTTCAGTATTCCAAATAAATCATAAATTAGAATCTTTCTAGAAATTTTTACGTTTATCTGTCAAATTGAATTTTCAAACCTTTTAGAGAGCGTTCATAAGGGGTGTTTACATCTTAAAAGTAACCACGACACCGGATTTAAAGTTTCTAACCCAATCAATATCACAGAAATTGCAATTTTAGAACTTTTTTGCTCCTGCAGCGACTTAGGTTGTTGAGCTGACATAAAATACTGTCTTTTTTTCGGAGCAGAGATGGCCAGCGACATTTTTTTAAGTTGGCTATGTAGTTTCAGAGATAACACCTCACAAATGTACAAACATTAATAATATTCTACACTTTATAATATTATAACGCTTTATAATATTAGCATTAGATATACAGATACAAAAGCCATTTATAATTTACAAACTAAAGTGCCCGGCGTTCCCAGAATTTGAAGGATGTTTGTTCTGAAAAATCAATTTCAAAATTTAACATACAACATAAACAAACATTAAAAAAAGCAGTCGAAGTGTTGTACGCATGAATCAAATGAAAACACAATATAAAAATATATAAATTTATATAACAGACGCAAAAGAATACAGTTATAAATGACTTATTTCAATTTATAATTGGAGCAATAATATTAAAATGCGCCAATAATTCCAAAATCGGGTTTTTATCATGCTTCAATACGTTTTTTCACACTCATATGACGTTATACTACATTCAACACGTCCTTTATAATTCCAATATGACGTAATATTTTCCTCTTTCACGTGGAAACCTTGAAATAGAAAAGGTATGAAGTTATATTCAGTTTCATTAAAATTCATCAAACTATTTATTTCATTTTCATTTTTTCATGTGAATATCTTGCAATAGAAAAGTTATGACGTAATATTCACCTTTTTTTAAATTCGGCAAACTATTTATTTCATTTTTATTTTTCACGTGGATATCTTGCAGTAGAAAATTAATTGTTGTAGTAAGAATTTTATTGTGTATTTTAATTGGTGGCAACTGCTATAACGAAAAATGTTTAAATTTTATAAGAAAATGCTGTTAAATTGGTGGTTTTTTATTAATTAAAAATTAACTATAAATTATTTCGACTCCGGATTACTTTAGTTGCGTCGGCCGTGTTTTAATACACATGTACGTATCTTTTCACAATTTTGGCTTCCAAACTGTTGATTTGTATAGAATTACAAACAGACTGATAGACAAATTTTCATTTTAATATATTAGATTATTTACAAACATAAATAGCTTATCTAATACATGTTAGCAGATGTATTTTTATATATATATATATATACTAGCCGCCTTTGCCCGCTACGCTGGTCGGTTTTTATAACGAAATCTTGAATGAAACAAAAAATATCTGTGAATTTGATCATGCGTGTTAAAGCAATATGGGCATTTACCTGGTGCATCCAACCGAATTGCTGGAAGCATAATGAATCTCATTACGCTTTTATATCTTTTATTGAGTCATACAAAATGTAGACAGTTAAGGACTAATTTCTTTAGTTGATCTGTTAGTGTAGGATTCGGTAAAGAACAATAGAACAATATGTAATATACTAAAAGCGTTCATGAAAAATTATCAGTGCAAGTCTCATTAGAATCTGTTAATTGGACTGACTTATTGAAAAGGCTGATCGTTCATAATAATTGGGTTCGCCTGATTCTAGAACTTTCATCTATAATTCTAGAATCAAGCAAGCTAACAACCAAGCAACAGCAAATGATACGTGCTTTATACTAAAACATTCACTGAAAAATTGACTAACCGATCAAGTTGCATCAAAATCTACATAGCAGAATCTTTTAAACTGGAAAATATACCGAAACCTTCAATAAAAATGATCTAATTAACAGTTTAAATCCCATAAAAATTCATTCAGTGGAACCTTTAAAAAAAGCAAATATTTCAAAATTGGGTTCATCTGATTTATAACTTTCCCCATAATTATTTAACTAACCAACGTAGAACGTTGTGTTTTATACTAACATCTTTTCTGAAAACGTATCTAACTAACAAATGTAAGTCCCGTCAAAATCTATTCAGCAGAACTCAAGATATAAGCGGCCGGAATGAAATTTCTCTTTGCATCTATATAATAAAAGCCGAAGTCATGTGACTGTCATCAATAGTTCCGGGCTGACCGCTTTGCTTTTTATATGCCAAACGGACATCTCGGTGTTTTTATATTAGTCGGGCGCAGGTAATCGCCAAATATACTTTCATCGCCATCATTTCAGTAAAAATATAAACCTATCACCCATTTCATTTAAAATAAATCTTTCATTTAAAATACACTTATTTCATTTACCTCATTTAAAATACAATAAATAAATAAATAGATACTTTCCAGCATAGGTTCTTGGCGAGAAAAAAAATTGGCATCGTATTTTCCGGCAATCTATATCCTATTTCACATACATAAGCAATTTTTTCCATATGTATACAATTTATTTAATCTAAAGAAGCCAATAATCTATTTTTATATAGAAACAGAAGTAATTTCTATGTAAACAAATATTGTATAATATGTGTAAATAAAATGTTTATATGCAAATAAATACATATAAATAAAAATAAAAGTTCACAAGGTTTGTTTTCATAGCTATTTATATATTTTATCAACGTATTTCACGTTCTGAAGTCCTAATTACGCCAAGCTTTAAAAAAAAAATAATGCCAAGGCCCATGTATGGAAAAGTACCTAAGTAAACAATTAATCGTAATATTAATAACACAAACTAGAATATTTCATTTCAACATCAAAGTACTGTTTCTAATTTACATTCAAATAAATATATATTCCAAGATAATTTCAATTGAAATTAAGTTGACATATTTCTATTTCACTTCATAAAGTAAACAAACATAAGAGATTCATTCATCATAAAAAAGTAGAAAATATTAGACCATGGTGGTAATCATTCGCAAAGCATTTTCCAACAATGAACAGACAATATTCTTATGACGTCATAGTAGGTAAATTGGTGGCGCTAACGTTTGTTAACGGCTTGCATTCAAGAGGGTTTTATTTTGCTATTTCTCTTAGTTACGTCACTATATTGTGATATTTATGAACTCAGAAATCAAATCTATAAAAGCAAAAGTATATATATTCATTATTTAGTTATTAAGTAGTGAAAAAAATTTATAAATGCATGATTTGCAAAATTTTATTAAATTTATTATTACTAAAAAATAGCATTGAAGTAACAGCATGTTTAAGTAAAATAAGTTTAATTTAGATAATTTATGAACAAATCTTGAAATTTCTCTCTTTTTTACAGCTACGGAAATTAAATGGTATTTGTCAAAAAAGACGAAGTACGCATAACAACAAAAATGTATGAAAAGTTATCAAGTTCGCAAAGAATTCTTGATTTCTGTATCAGAATCTTTGAACTCGGGGGAAGGATTGAACAAGCCAATTAGTTTAAGAATGAAAGTAACATGGTGCAATGCTTAGCATACATTTAAGGGAGACCAAACTGGTCGCCAGAGACGGCTAGTTATATATATTGAGATAGTTAAATATAACTTTCATAATCCCTTTAACTTGATTATAGAACTCTCTGGGAGGTAGGGGTATGTATATACTGCATCACTTCTGAATTTTTTAAGGAACTCAGCTCAAATTCCATAACTATAGCATATATACTCTCTAGTATACCCTATCTCTCTAGCGTATATCTTCCAGTTTTCTTTACTGTACCACTGAGAACTTTTTCCGCATAGCTCCATAACTAAACAACACAGAATATGATAAATATTGAAAAAATCCCTGTAATATTATCTAACTTACTGCGCATTTAATTAGTTGACTTGGAATCTTTCATAATCGAGTTCACCTAATTTTAGAACTCCCGTAGCAACTTAGAATGGTGGTTTTTACATTAAACCATTTATAAACCAAATTTACTATTTATCAATGTAAGTTTTACACAATTCTGTTCAGTAAAATCTGAGTTATAGTCATATTTACAATATTTACTGCTCATTAAACCTTTTTTCTTTACATTTGAAACAAAATCAGTAACTGTTTTGGTATTTCCCTGTTATGCCAACACCATTGTCACGATGCGTAATAGTTAGCACAAAAATGAAATAATACATTTGAAAATAATAATAATAATTTTGTTGATAAAAAAAATGAGCATTTAAAAAATATAACTTTTGAAAATTGCAGACTTTGACCTACCATTTTTTTTTAAATCAATAAAAATAATGGTACTACTTGGTTATCCCGTCGACCAAAAATCTGTTGCCAAACTATAAGATTAAATGCCAATAATGGTTGATCGTAAATGTCACATTCACTTGACTTTAAGCAAGTTACCGTATTTACGTCATCAGGTGATTTTTATTTCACCGTTTTAAACGTATTTTTATTAATGTTATACTAATTTATTTTTTCTTTCGTTATTTAAAATAAAAATTATGTCAATTTGTATAATTTGGCGAGTGGTTTGGCGATTTATATAATTTGGCAAAATTGGTCGACGGGTACCAAAATAAATACTTAAATATAAGAATAAATAAATATTTTGCAAGTAATAAAATATAGTCAATTTAAACTGCAGTCTTGAAATTGTAAATGTCTTTTACTACTGAAGTATGGCGTACGTAATACGTGTGTCTCACATTGCAGTAAACATTTCATTCTTTCAATGAAGACATTCATGGTTTTTTCAACAAAATATTTTTATATCTATAATTCCTAACTTCTGAAATAATTTTATTGTAACTTCCTCATCATCAGATAGCTGCGAAATGGTAAAATCTATATCAGTATCAGTAATAAATATTTTCTATTCAAAAAAATAACAAATTAAAAAGTTTTGCGAGATTATGATGGAATAAAATAAATTCCATCATTAAAAATTCCTGCATAAAAATATTCACGTTCAATAATTAGCAAATGTTAATGTGTGGCACGGTTTGCAATAAAAATCGTTTGCACGCTTAGGGTTGAAATAAATGGTGCCATACCATACATTTTGGCATGGTATAGCGACGAAAATTAGAACGAAAAGTACCACAGTTTTGTTTTTTTTTTTAAATTTAGTTTTAGTTTTTGAGGCGTTTGAATTTTTTTTTTTTTTTTTTTTTTGTAATTGACGAAGCTATTTTTAATTAACCAAAAGGATTGGTTAAAACATTATTCAATTTGAATTTTTTCCCTTGCTATAGTAAAAGAATGAAAAGAATGAGTTTTTAGAAATTATCACTTGAAAAATTCAGGTTTTGTGCGCCAAAGATAGTGCCAAGTTCGAAAAATATGAAATATCTCTCGAACTATTGGGCTTAAAAGAATTTAGTTAGTACCATTCGATTCAGCATACAAAAATACACCAAAATATGTTATCAGTTGAAAAATATATAATCAGATTTTTAAGGAATTTTTTTAAAGTTCGCTCTCTTTTTTACCCCCCTTAGGGGTGGAATTTTGGAAAATCCTTTCTTAGCGGCACTCTACATCATAAGAAGTATTTTTATCCCGATTTTCAAGATATTAGGTTCAGTAGTTTTGGCTGCGCGTTGATTAACACAAAATCCAGACTTTCTTTTATATATATAGATAAACCCGTACAATACTTATTCTGTTTTTTTTCTTTTTTTCATAGTCATTTGGCAAAAAATCTCACTTTCTTAACCCCGAATTGCGTGCTTTTTACAATAGCGCCAAAGTTTATATAACAGCGAAGTACCATGAAAAGCATTAAATGCATGGTAATAAGGTACTCAGAATGCGACATTTACGATCAATCATTATTGGCATTCAATCGTATAGTTTGGCGATAGATTTTTGGTCGATGGGATAACTAAGTAGTACAAAATACTGTACTGCAATTTTACTTCAATTTAATTTAATCTTCTCTATTCTACTATTTTAAGATTTTTAACTTCTAAACATCGCACATTTTCAATTTTTATACCGTCGTATTTGGGAGAAAAAGTACTTTTAAGTGCAATTTGTTTGAAAACTGCATCTCAATTTATTTTTGGAATATTATTTTTTTCAGTTTTTTGCGGCATTTGTTTAATTTTGGCAACTCATGTACTCCATTTCTGTAGAAAGTAGGGTACAAATAGATGGAAAATAGTTATTATACCTTTTTCCCTTAACAACTTAAAAAATGTAATTAAAATACGTGTTATTTTGAAAAAATGTAAATGAATGGTTTCTTTTTCAAAATTTAATTTTAAGTATCTATATTAATATTACAAACAAATGGGGCATATAAATTATGAGATAGCCAATTTTTTTTGTAGAGTTTCTTGAATAACGACATTTTTTTTTTTTGGATTTGTGTATTATTCTGTGATAGTGAAGTCCTATGCGTATTTTACTGTAGAAGTTTTTTAAGACTTTATCGTAAATGAAGAATTCTTCGGCGGATGCGGATGAGGCCATTCTGTACAAAATAAAAAGCTTGTGTTTTAAGTCTTAAAACTGAAATATGTTTTGTACTATCCATATTTATATATTTTATTTTCATCGAGGGTGACACTAAATTCTGAAAAAAGCAGACTTCCCGTTTTCTAGTTTTTTTTTCAATCTTTGTGCAGTTTAGCCTCAAAAAGTGAGATCTGTTACAAAAAAAATATAAATAGCCATGAAAACAAACCTGATGAACGTTTATGCTTATTTTTACAAGTAAATATGGCACAGATGTCATATACGCACCGAGGTACATAATTGGCGCCAAAGTGACGTTACTTTGCCTGACATGGTAACCAGTGGCTGCTCGTGACTGTCATATTTTGGGGCACTAAATGTATGGCGGACATTATTATTCTTTTCTTACCATTATTTTTTGAAAGAAAAAGATTACATTATTTAATGGTCGATTATTCTGCCAACAAATATGGCAATGATTTCTTTTAAAGCAATACTGGTAAGAGAAGAATAAATTTGTCAGCTATGGATTTAGTGCCACCAAAATGGCAGTTACGAGCCGCCAATCATGCAACTATATATAACGCTATTATAAATTGTTTTGTTCTATGATTATATCATTTATTGATTGTTATTTCCTTTTAAAAATAATAGAAAATGTTTTGTTAATCACTTTATTTTGTTTTCATATTGAAAAAAAAAAAAAAAAAAAAAAAAAAAAATCCCTGCCGGCTTGGGCCTACAGGCGGAGGTAGATTTCGAAGTTAAGTGCTAAATTCAGCAACAAAACTTAAATCAAGATTAGAGATAAACCCAGTTCCTTCACTAAGAATGAGCTCGTAGGAGCTAAACATTTTGTGAAAATCCTAATATACTCGAATACACACACGCATGTATATGGAATAGGTTTAAAAATGGCTAAAGCAAATTCAGAGAACCTCAAAGTGTTAAAATATGTTAATATTTCCATAGTCGGTTTTTTATCATGTTTTAATACGTTTCTCCAAACTCACATGACGTTACATATTCACCTGCTGAGGTCCATTATATTTCTAATATGACGCAATATTTTGATTTTTTTTTTTTTCATTCGTCAAACTATTTATTTCATTTTGAGTTTTCATGCCAAAATCTTGCTGTAGAAAACTTATGACGTAATATTCAATTAGTTTTCAATTCGTCAAATTGTTTATTTAATTTAATTTTCACGTGAAAATCTTTCAATAGCAAAGCAATTGTTATGGTGAGAATTTTATTGCTTTTTTTAATTGTTGGCAACTGCTATAACGAAAAAAAAAATTTTTTTTCTGTCATTGTTGTGAAAGAGCTGGTTTTATCAGAATTATGTTAAGACGGTATTCAAAATTTTGAACCATCCCCATTTCCATCCCCTTGGGTCGATTTTTCCCATTTTCAATCCCCGCCGAGATGTTAGCCATTTCAAAGTTGTTGGCGAGTTTGAAGACGATCCGTGCATAATTGCGACTGTTATCGTGCGAACAAAATTTAGTACATACATACATATATATATATATATATAAACATTTTAGTTGGGGGTGGTTTTGGGTTCCTGGGGTCCTATAATGAAAAGTTATGAAGGAATTTTTCAAAAGTCGCACCATGGTAACGACTGCAATAGGTAGTATTTCTTACGAAGTCTACCTGAAACTGTACTATTATAGCACGCTGTATGTAACTGGTATTCGAAAACGACATTTTCGCCAAATTGTCATAAAAAAACCCACGCAAAACCCGATGCGTTTATGGCATCTGTGCCATAAATATAAACATTTTATTTATATGTATAATATCATTACTTTTTATATACAATTTACCTTTGTTTGTATATAACAATAGGTAACTGGCCTGCTAACACAAAATAAATTGCATAAATCTTTAAAATATAGCTTGAGTATATGAAACAGTGAATAAGTTGCAAGAAAATACGCATAAAAAGCTTACTTATCTCGCCAAACCCATTTTCTGTACCTCGCCAATGCCCTTATACAGGAAAAGTACCAATTTCATTTTTAAAGACTAAAAAGAAATTAATATAAATGGAAATTGTTTTTTTTTAATCATGCTTTCATTAAAATTCACAAATATTTAGAAAATATATGTTTTTTAAATGCACTAAATATTAGAAAAGTCTTGAAAAAAATCGTTAATTGCACGGAGTTTAAATTTAATTCTGTGAGTTATGGAAGATAAATGT
Source organism: Maratus speciosus (assembly GCA_963932465.1). Classification (NCBI taxonomy): domain Eukaryota; kingdom Metazoa; phylum Arthropoda; class Arachnida; order Araneae; family Salticidae; genus Maratus; species Maratus speciosus. The sequence continues at coordinate 424,513,997 of OZ010791.1, forward strand.
ATTTAAAAGGGAAATTTGCCAAGTTAGCCAGCTATCGCCAAGTTGGCTTCATATATAGAAACTTTTTTGTCGCCAAATTTGGCAATATTTCGCCACGTTGGCCAAAGTTTGGTGATATAGTGGTAACCCTGTCATTAGTACTAATTTTCAACAAATACACATTGTTGAAGCTAATGCTGATTTCTCTATACAAAATCAAACGTAAACATTAAAGTAATTCACCCTCCCTCCACACCTTTGCCCCCTTAGGGATCGAATTTTAAACAAGTAACATAAAATTTTTGTTTTTAAAGTCAATTCCTACTTAGGACAGCAAAGAAAAATTTAATATAATCCCTTAAGCTAATATTAGTTTTTGTTGCATTAAAATATCTCAATTTGTTGATTTTCTATAAGCAAGTAGGTTTACAATGGAACTCTATGGGAATTTGGCGAAATATTAGAGATATCGCCATGTTGGTATCACTTTTGGCGACTCACTTTGGCCGCCAAATTTGGCGATATATCGCCAATTTGGCGACAAACTTGGCGGTATTTGGCGACAGAACAGGGTCCCCTATGGTAACCCCTTAATGAAAATACTTTCATTGACCTTCAATAACCAATGGCCGCCATTTTGTTTCCCATGCAAAACTAAAATTAATTAATTAATTATTCCATATTTGAAAAAACTGTATTAACATCAATTGTCATCCAGTACAAGTTTAAAAAAAATTTATTTCAACTTGATAGGATGAATAATGAGTATTTATCTATATTATAAAGGAGAAACATATCTGTGCGTAACGCATACGTCATTTTGCGAATGGCAACACTTTGAAATTTGAAATAAAATTTTGGTTTCGCAATTTTCTCTACCGCAAATTTTTATACTTCTAAACATCGCACATTTTAAATTTTTACCCCGCCGTATAACGAAAAAAAATGCTCTTTTAAATGCAATTTGTTTGAAAGCTGTATCTCATTTTAATTTTAAGATATTAATTTTTTTGTAGTTTTTATTACTTTTTTTGTAATCGTGGCAGCTTAAGTACTCCATTTCTGATGAAACTAAAGGAGGAAAAATGAAAATAGTAGATTGCTGTATCTTTTTGATGCCATTTTCTCATAAAAACCGAAAAAAATTTGAAATTAAAATACGTGCTATGTCAAGAATATCGTCTGTTATAAAACCCAGTGAGTTTTGGCTTTATTTCGTTGTTAATTATCAATTAAATGATTTTGCCGTGCCGGCTCCATTGCGAAATATTAATAAACAATTTGCACATAAAAAAAAGTTCAGAATTTCTCTCCCGCTAATTTTCTACAACGAAATTAAAGCTTCATCAATAAATAAATGAAAGAATAATATATAAAAAAGCACGAATTTAACATATATGTAGTCGAACAATTTAAATTTTTAGAGCCGAATTGGGAAATTTATGTGCTTTTAAATGTAATTTGTATGAAATAGAGTTGCTAGGCAACTGTTAAAGTAAAAGAGAAAAAATAATCTATATATTGAAAACACAAGATAGCTTTTTTAGACATCTTCCTTGAACTTTTGACTGACCAATTTTGCCAATAATTCTTTTTTTAAATGAACGCTGTTCATTTGTAGATGTCCTCGCACTAGCTATTTTTCTAAATATTTTCACTTTTATATTTTTAATTTAATTTGAAAAGATTTTTTGAAATTTCATCAAAATGGTACAATCGTATTATTTCCACTGTTGCAGAAAAAAAGAAATAGTGGGGTTTATTTATCCTTATTGATACCATTTACTCATTACAATTAAAAATAATTTTATTTTAAGTCTGAACAGAAAATGACGTCACTATTTGAAAAACATTTTCACTCATAAAGCTAATGTTACAATATATTTTCATTCGGCTGATAGCGAATTTGAGACACTTGGCGTAATGCTAAAGCAAGTGCCATATTCAAAAGAAAACAATCCTTTTCTTTGATAAAACTACATATTTTTACACGAATACATCTAAAAGACATCAGTTTCTGGAATTTGTACTTCGCGATACTGAAATTAGACCCTCAAACCAAAAGAATACATTTTCACATGCAAAGTTTTAGCTGACAAGCGGAAATTCACGTCTGAAAATCTATCTATATTACAAAGGAAAAATATGTCCGTGCGTACGGCTGACGTCATTTTGAGAATGGCAACGCTTGACGATTAAATGTCGGATTTGCAATCTTTGCTACTGCAATTTTTTGAATTTCTAAACATCGCGCATCTTCAATTTTTACACCCGTTATATAGGGGGAAAAATCTAATTTCAAATGCAATTTTCTTGAAAACTTTATCTTAATTGATTTATTTATCATGTCTTTTTAAATAATTTTCAAGAATAATGTTTTTTAATCTATATCCATTGCGTACAGGCTCCATTACGGAATAAGCCATTCGCACTTAAAATAATATAAGTATTCAGCATTTGTCCCTGACTATTTTTTTACAGCGAAATTAAAACTTCATCAATCTATTATATTAAAAAGTGACTGTCCATTTGTATTTCACAGCTGTTCCTCCTAGAATATGGAATGTTGGGTGATCAAATTAACGCCAGTTATCCGCATGGGTCCGAGGATGTTAAACGTGGTCGCAGAATTTTAAAATTTGTTTAGTTTTCGAGATATAGATTTTTACGTTATTTTTGATGACATTTATGTAATGATGGAAATTAAAATTACTCCATTTTTGTGGATAAAAGAGAGAAAAGGGAAAATGACAAGTATTATTAGGTCAGTGTTTGAAATCATTTTTAAATTGAAATTAACGTATATTTGAATAAATAGTGAAAAAATGATTGTAGTTTTCAAGAAAATTTCACGAAATACGAACTCACACATATTCAAGATTTAGGAATCCGTTTATTTTAGAAACACAAATTCGACTCTCGACTGGAACATTGAGATAAATTCTGTTGACGTAAAAAGAAAAAAAAAACATCGTACGTTATTTTCATTTAATTTAAAGTCGTAAAGTAGATTTTCAACCATTGCCTTAAGATGGCTAATAAAACATTCCAGAAGCGGACATTAAAAATGCGAAAAAGCGAGAAAAAAAGAGAAAAGTTTTAGCGAGAAAAAAAAATAAGCCTTTAAATATTTATTTTAATTCATAAATATAAAATGCTTCTGAATAAATTCGTCCAAACAAATTCATTTTTGTATAAGTTGACCCAAATGACATCATTTCTACGAACTCCGAAATTCGAAGCAAAATCTTGGAAGAGCGAAAAGTTCTAGGCAAATAAAGTTATAGAATATGTCCATTTTTATTGGGAAAGTTTTGACTTAAATTGTAAATATAACTTATTATTTGAAATATTGTATTTAATAAAATTAATATTGCAATGGCTTTCCAAATTTACAATAAAGTTAAGATTTCATTTTTCGCAAAAAGATCGATTGTCTCATGCAATTCAAAAGCAACACAACGGGTTGCTACGCAACTAGTTTTATTAACGATTGAAATTTTGAACAAGATAAATACATAAATAAATAAATATAGGGAGAATATGAGCTAATAGTAGGAATTGAAAAATCAATGTCCAATTCATATATTGCCATCAGGAATACATATATATTCCAAATTTCAAAACTCTATGTCAAAAGGAAGTGAGTGAAAAATAAATCACAAGATTTAAGTGCAACGGACAAATATAATTGTAAGTTAAAAGAAAGCATGTAAAAAAGAAAATAAGAAGCAAATAAGAAGAAATGATTCTATAAAGCAAAATATTTTATTAAACATCATATAATTGTTTCTAATTTCCACACGCGAAATATAAATATGCTTTTGGCGATTAAAAAATGCTATTGAGAGATTATCGCTGTGGTGTATTTGACTGTAACCGCGACTAGCGCGAACGAAAAATAGAATGTTTTGGTGCTTAAGCGGCAATTGTAGGCTATGCCGAATCTGTGTTTTCTGTGATCGTCTGCTGTAAAATGTGTTCGTTATTAAATACTTGTTTAAGCAAGATGTATATATTATTCTTGTAGATCTATCTCTCCACGCAATGATATTTAAGTCCATAAAAATACGCCACAGCTGGCGACGAGGTGTTTGTAACTAAAAGTTTCAAAGTCATTACGACCACGGACAACGCCGATGGATAATTAGCAACTGAGGACTGCCCAAGGTAAAAAAAAAAAAAAAAAAAATCTTTTGTATTTATCTTTTAAAGAAGGATAAAAATGGAGCAGCTCGTTCAAAGTTTAATAGAACAGAATAAAGCCTTAATGGAAACTTTAGCCACTTTTGAAAACCCACGAACCTAAAGTTTCGGTTCAATTTGAAAAGTTCGATGATACAAATGAAGCTTTTGATGCTTTTATAGAACGCTTCGAAGCATTCATGGACATTCAAAATCTTCCGGATGGCAAACGTGGGAAAGATTTTATTTCTAGTTTGTCAGCAAAATTATACAGTTTGTTGAAAAACCTGCTAGCTCCTGACAGTCCTTCCGATAAAGATTTCCTTACCCTGAAAAATACGTTAAAAGCTCACCTCACTCCGACGCCGCTTATAATTCCTAGTAGGCATGTATTTCTAAATCGTAAGCAACGAGAGGGGGAAAGTGTCAGTGCTTTTATGGCTGAACTTCGCTCCTTAGCAATTCCTTGTCAGTATAAACAAGAAATGTTAAATACGATGTTAAGGGATGTTTTTGTAAGCGGGTTAAGGGATAGAGCAATATTAGATAGACTTTTCGAGGAAGATGATATAGATATCGAGAATACCTTAAAAATTGCTTTAGCTATGGAGAAAGCTATGAAAGGGGCAAATGAGATAATGGGGAAATCTTTAGAAATTAAGGAATTTAGCGTGGGAAAAAATAAAGAGCAGTCAAAATATGTTTCGCAAAGGAAAAACCTTGGAAAACAAAATCATTGGGGAAAGAAGGAAAAAACAAATTGCGCACGGTGTACGGCAACTAATCACGATAAGCATTCCTGCAGATTTAAATTAGCTAAGTGTCATTTTTGTAAAAAAATTGGGCACATTCAAAAAGCCTGTTTTGCCGCAAACAAAGGGTTAAAAGCAAACACGGTAAAACAAAAGCAGGTAGATACTCTGTATTCTAGTGAAAATGTTATCCCAATGTATTCTTTTGATTTGAACTCGCTAAAAGAGGAGGAGCAAAGATGACCTCCTATTATGTTAACACTAATTGCTGAAAACAAACCTGTAAGTATGGAACTGGATACTGGAGGGGCCGTCTCGGTAATGAGCGTTAAAAAATTTCGTGAGATTTCGAAGAAAAAAATTAAGCCCTCAAAAGTAGTTTTTAAAACATACAAAGGTGAAATAGTTGTACCTTTGGGATTTGTTACTGTTGATGTTGAATACAAAAATCAAAAATTCAAATTAAATTTGTACATTGTTAAGGAAAATTTGGATACAATTTTTGGCCGTGAATGGCTATATAGTTTCAATTTGGATTCGAATTCTATCAAAGCAGTGAGAACATCTTGTGAATATGATTTGAATAATTTGTTAGAAGCGTATAAAGAACTTTTCGATGATCAGTTAGGTGAAATTAATAATTATGAAGTAAAGTTGGAACTTAAATCCGATGTAATACCAAAATTTTGTAGAGCCAGACCCGTACCTTTTTCTTTAAAAGATAGGGTTGAACAAGAAATTAATAGGCTTGAAAAGGAAGGTATCATAGAGAGGGTAGAATCCTCGGATTGGGCTACACCAGTTGTCCCGGTTGAAAAAACTGATGGGTCAATACGCCTATGTGCAAATTACTCTGTTACCGTAAACCAAAATATAATGATACAACAACATCCTTTACCAAAAGTAGAGGAAATATTTTCAAGCTTAAATGGGGGTAAACATTTTTCAAAAATTGATTTTAAACATGCAAATTTGCAAATGAAAGTGCATCCCGATAGTCAAAAACTCTTAACTATAAATACTCATAAAGGGTTATATGTATGTAAAAGACTTATGTATGGTTTAAATTCTGCCCCAGCTATTTGGCAAAGATATATTGATGGTCTTTTCCAGGGGATGGAAGGTATTAAAGTTTTTATGGATGATGTTAGAGTGACTGGATCAGATGATAATTTACATTTAGAGGCCTTAAGAAAATTTTTTCAGAAATGTAAAGATCATGGGCTGAAATTAAATTTGGGTAAGAGTAAAATTTTCAAAAAGAAATAAAATTTTTTGGGCACAAAATTGATGAAAACGGTTTACATAAAACTGATGAGAATATTTCTGCGATTTCGAAAGCTCCTAGACCTACAAGCGTACAAGAAGTACAGAGTTTTTTAGGGCTTGTTAACTTTTATGGAAAATTATGCTTTAATTTGGCTACAATAGCGAATCCTTTGTATAAATTAACACAGAAAGATGTTAAATGGGTTTGGTCAAAGGATTGCCAGGAAGCTTTTGAAAAAATTAAAAAGGAAATTTGTTCTCCGCGTGTCCTAATGCATTATGATCCATCACTGCCATTGGTATTGGCAACTGACGCATCTCCTGTTGGGGTAGGGGCGGTACTTTCCCACTCTTTACCCGACGGAACGGAAAGACCAATAACTTTTGCCTCCAGAACTCTCACAAAAACTGAGCAAAGATACGCTCAGATTGATAAAGAAGTACTCGCATTTGTATGGGGTGTCAAGAAATTTTATCTTTACCTAAAAGGGAGACGATTCACATTATTAACTGACCACCAACCTTTAGTGGCCATCTTCGGATCGAAGAAAGGTCTCCCAATTCTGGCAGCGACAAGATTGTTACATTATTCTTTAGTATTACAATCTTTACAGTTTGACATAAAATATCGTCATACAAAAAACCATGGTAATGCTGACTGTTTGTCTAGGCTGCCGTCCACTTCCGAACAGCTAGACGTTAAAGATGAAATTTCCCTATTTCAGTTAGCACAAATAGAAACTCTTCCTGTCACAGCTAGTGACTTAGCCAAAGAAACTCTTTTGGATGCAGACCTCGTTCCAATACTTCATGTGTTACAGAGTGGAGGAGTTTTAAGGGGAAGAGAAGCAGAATATAGTCTACAAGATGGTTGCATACTGTTAGGTCAGCGGGTGTGCCTCCCTAAACGGTATCAGCCTCAGGTGCTTGAAGAGTTGCATCATGGCCATCTAGGTGCTGTAAAAATGAAATCTATCGCGAGATCGTACGTTTACTGGAAAAACATCTATAAGGACATAGAAAACACGGCCAAGAACTGTGTAGACTGTGCTCGATATAAAACCGACCCACAAAAAAGGTGAAGGTGCATTACTGGGAGTATCCTAGTACACCTTCGCAACGTATCCACATAGATTTCGCTGGACCTATCTTTGAACATATGTTCCTGATTATAGTAGATGCTCATTCACAGTGGTTGGAAGCTTATTCAACGATATCCACCACAACAACCAAAACGATTGAATGCTTAAGAGACTGTTTCGTATGATTTGGATTGCCAATTATGCTTGTAAGTGACAACGGTCCTCAGTTCACATCGTTCGAATTTGACATGTTTATGCGTAATAACGGCATTAAACACAGAACCACTGCGCCCTTTAAGCCATCTAGCAATGGGCAGGCCGAAAGATACGTATTTACAGTGAAGCAATCTTTAAGAGCTATGCAAAATTATGGCGGAACGATACAACAAAAATTAAGTACGTTTCTTATGTAATACAGAAAAGCTCCGAACCTCACTACACTCCATAGTCCAGCCATGCTCATGTTGAAGAGAGAGATTCGGACAAGAATCGACCTGCTGCGTCCTGATCTTAAGAGCAGAGTGGAAGAAAAAGTTCGTAAAGGAACTTATGAATTCTCAGATAGAGGGTTCCAAATTGGTGACAATGTCACTGTACGAAATCACCGGCAAGGAGACAAGAGATGGAGGTTTGGAAGAGTCGTTAGTAAAGATGGGCAACTACATTACACTGTGGATGTAAATGGCCAATTGTGGCGTAGACATGTCGATCAAATACGGGATGGAGGAGACATAGAGGGAAAAGAATGCGAGCTCCGACGACAGTCTGTAAAACATGCCATTCCTGTGCAAGATGCTGAGGCTCCGACGTCCAGTGTTGAGTCAACACCATCACCGACCTGTAGGGAGACGGAGACGACTGATGCAACGCCAGTCTCAACACCAGAGCATGCTCCACTCATAGCCCAGGGTTCAACTCCGACACCACAACCAGTTCGCCGATCCACTGGAGTCCGGAAACCTCCAAAGCGATTAGATCTATAGAAGAAGTTTTGGAAGGGAGGAGATGTGGTGTTTTTGACTGTAACCGCGACTAGCGCGAAAGAAAAATAGAATGTTTTGGTGCTTAAGCGGCAATTGTAGGCTATGCCGAATCTGTGTTTTCTGTGATCGTCTGCTGTAAAATGTGTTCGTTATTAAATACTTATTTAAGCAAGATGTATATATTATTCTTGTAGATATATCTCTCCACGCAATGATATTTAAGTCCATAAAAATACGCCACAATCGCAAAATCTCAAATCAAAGTTTTTATGCCTTTTTTCTTTTAAGTGGAAAAACAAACAGATTTATTTTCCTGTTTGATTAAATTTAAATATGTTTTATGGCACTTCAATATTGCTGCGTGCGTATTTTTTTTTTATTATTTGCTCCATGGGTTCAAACCAGTTGTCAACGAAAACATCAACCGGTGAAAGTGACGCACACTAAATTTCTGTGACGTATGCAGATAAATTGTGCTTTTTATCACTTTTTTCTTCATAATTTTTAAACGGTTTGGAACTTATTTTTCATAGTAGGTGCATTCAGTAGGCGACCCTCATAGGTACTTTCTGGATCAATCAGAAACGAAATCCGACAAATATTTTTTGAGTTATGCTTGACGAAAGGTTTTTATTAGGCTTTTTATTTAGTAGGACATGGCGTAGTTGTATGTCTGTATGTGTTGTATCCATCGTAGTTGTATGCCTCGCTGAGTATTAGCCTTCGCTTCGCTCAGACAATTACACGTAAAAATTGCAAGAGACAAAATCGCCTGCGACTCCTCTGATTTCATTCTTTTGAAAGCCACTTTTTTCGTTTTCAAAACATTTCATTGGCTGTTCGGGAAAAGGCTTTTCCATCGTCAGATTTCCAAGCATTTGATTGGCTGTTACTGGCAACTCGCTTCGTTTCAGGCGTCAAAGACGCTCCGACAGAAAAAAGTTCCTTGCTTTCGAAGCGACTCCTTTGTTGCCATAAGAATAACATGGGGACACCTAGGATTTCAAGAGACTTTGACTCCTCGTGTAATAACACTATAACCAACCAACGACCTCAATCAACCGGCGCAATCAATTTCCCCAATCAAAAACTCACAGAAACATTGGTTCACCAGAGTATTTCAAAAGCAGCTCTGATGACCCCATACTTATTCCTAAAACCCAAATTGGGATATTGACCTATACTTTACTTAGGACTGGCCGCCAGACTAGTCAACAAACTAAGTTTTATACATATAGTCCAAGGGAAATGTATAAAAAAAGGGGGTTACCTTAAAGGGTTAAAGGGGGTCGGGTAGAAGTTTTTTTTTTCTGAATTGTGTATAATGATGTCAACATGGAAAAACCAAGTTTTCTAACAAAATTTCTTAAGGCTAAATTATCTGTGGCCAAAAAACAAGAAAATTTTGGGACCTTTTTGGGGTTTTTGAAATATCTCGATACCCGTTGCCGTAGCATATTATTTGTTAGTTACAATATTAAAGAAGATAAAATTTTCTACAACTTTCATACCTACAACTTTTTTATACACTCAATAGCAAGCGCAGTACGCCATTTCAAAAATAGGACAATTTTTCCAATTTTCTTAAAAACCGTGAAAGACGCAGTTCTGCCCCGATTATTCAAATGTTTCACACGGATTTAATCTTGTATGTCATTTTCTATATTTAGTAGCAGTAAATTATGGGTGTCAGGGCTAAAACTAGCCTTTTTTGCACCCGTGGCAAACATGGATTTTGGCGCCCCTCCCCCCTCTTTTAAAAAGACAATTTTCCACGGGAATTTTAATAAATCTCTAATAGCCGGATTTTGAAAAATTTAAGTGTGTAAGCATTACATACGTAATGCTGAACTACGTAATCAGTTTTGCCAAATACTGATTCATTAAAACCTTGAAAACCGTAACGAAAGGAACCGAAATATGTTCCGCTTTAAATAGGTTTCCATTTTAGTAGGTATAATTATTCATATTCCTTCTCTTGAAAAAATATATACTTTCTAGATTATAAAGGACAAACATATCTGTGCGTAACGCATACGTCATTCTGCGAATGGCAACACTTTGAAATTTGAAATAAAAGTTTGGTTTTGCAATTTTCTCTAATGCAATTTTTTAAACTTCTAAACATCGCACATTTCAAATTTTTACACCGTCGTATAAGGAAAAAAATGCTCTTTTAAATTCAATTTGTTTGAAAGCTGTATCTCAATTTAATTTTGAGATATTAATTTTTTTTGTAGTTTTTAATACATTTTTTGTAATTGTGGCAACTGAAGAACTCCATTTCTGTTGAAAGTCGTGGATGATTGAAAGTAAAGGGAAAATAATCACGGAGGAAAGAAAATATTATATTTCTGTACCTTTTTATTGTCATTTTCTCATAAAAACTGAAAAAAAATGAAATTAAAATACGTGCTATGTCAGCGATATTTTATATTTCTAAATATCGCATATTTTCATTTTTTAAACCGTCAAATGGAGAAAAAAATCTACTTTCAAATGCAATTTGTTTGAAAATTGTATCTTAATTGACTGGGTTATTATGGTTTATAAAATAACTAGCCACCCGTGGCGACCAGTTTTATCTCCCTTAAATGTATGCTAGGCATTGTATCATGTTACTTTTATTCATAATTTAATTTACTTGCTCAATCCTTCGCCAAATTGGAAGATTCTGATAGAGAAATCGAGAACTCCCTGCTTTTATGTTAATCGAGCACAGGTGATAAATCGCCAAACATTGTACCCGTCGCATTTTTTTTTTTCATATTTCGTTAATTCAGATTAAAATATAATCATTTCACTCATTTTATTTAGAAATGATAACTTTAATTTAAAAATGAAACCTTTAAAATTCATGACTTAAAAAGATTCTTTAAAAAAAGAAAAAGAATAAATAATACCATAAAACATTTCATTTCAACATCAAAGCATTGTTTCAATTTACCCCAAGAAAAATAAAAAATGCTGCTGGCAAGTTTTAAAAAAATGCTATTGGCGAGAATTGCGCCCTGCTAACATAAAAGTACGAACTCTTTGCTATCACGGCAACTTTTATGTAGTTTTATTTGAAAAAAATATTTTGATTAAATCGGTTGCCAGAAAAAAATTTCTTTTCTCGCCATGGATCTTTTTTTTTTTTTTTTTTCGCCAAGTACCTATACAGGAAAATTACCTTCATTTATTTTTTTATTTATTGTATTTTAAATTAGATGAATAAAAGATGGCACAGGTGTCATACACGCACATCGTTGGCCTGACTTTTTTCTGACGCCAATGTCATATACGCACCGGGGTACTTAACTGGCGCCAAAGTGTCCTTATTTTGCTTGATATGGTAACCCGGATGTTGTTGTTTATTTATTAATAAACAGTTTATTTACTTTTATTTTATTTGTTTTAATTATATAAATTGTTTTGTTCTATAGTTATTAATTAAACTTTTTATTTATTTATTGTTATTCCATTTTTTTCAAATATTACACAATAACCAATGAGATGCATTTTATTCCATTAAACAATTAACAAATAATCGCGATTTTTGTGCCACGTACGATAGCATAATATATATATTGATTTTCAAGCATAAATTATTTTTAAATTTATCTCTATCACGTGTAGCTCGATTACGAAAGGTTAATCCGCTTGCCCTTAAAACAATGTAAAAAATTTAGCAGTTGTTTCCGTCTAATGTTCCATAACAAAATTAAAACTTCCTCAAAAGAAAAATAAATACAATAATGTAAATAAGAAACGAATTTAACAGACATGCGATTGAACCACGCGCTTAAAGCACCGAAATGATCGGAAAGACTGACGTAAGTCGAAAAATCTTGAGTTAATAACACCTGGCATGCAGTAACATGTGAAAGTATTGCTTTTAATAAATTTCAAAACTTTATTTGATTGCATAAATGGCATTTTTCATATAAAAAATCTTTTTGATGTTAGTGGGCAATCTAAAATACATATTACATGTAAAAAAATAATTAGAGTAAAAAAAAAATGGTTTTCCCCTATATTCTGTAACCCGAGGAGCTCGGGTTCAATCCCCTAGTTTCTTTAAAGACCAAATTCCGTGTATACGGGTTTCATTTTCAACGATTTTACGGTAGTTGTCGTATTGAGGCGTTTAAAGTCACAGTTATATGAATTATGGGACTAAATTAGTCACACGAAGACATTCGCAAAGTAATATTAAACCTATGGGAGCGTTCTTGACAAACATATCGCTCGCCTTTTGTTACTTTTGAATGATTTTTTTTTTTCATGGGATACCTGAGATCAATATCTAATATTGTGCTTTTGTACTTTTTCGGGTTTGGTTGCTTTTTTTTTATAAATATTCGGACACTTTCATTTTTGGAAAACTGTTTGCAACCCATTCTGAATTTTAAAGCATCCTGTTTGAGCTTTAAAGCAATTAATAGATAATCTTAAAGTTTTACAAATATTTGTATTCTAAAATGGTATAATCTCTTTTTATACTTATTGGTATAAGTGGAAAAAAAATTTGACAATATGTTTTAAAACTAATCTTTTAAATATTTTTTATAATACTAGTGATCTCAAAACTTTTATTAAAAGAATCTATAAATTTTACAAGCTATAAATGCATAACATTAGTTAGTAAAATATTCTGGTGTCTTTTTCATTGTAGCTATTTTATAAGATAAAAGTATTTCTTTCATAAAAGATATTTATCTTTTGAGTCCCCTCTTTTATATGGAACTACAATTCAATGTTTTCTATCGTTAAAAAAGTAAAACATTAAAACATATGTTATCAATAATCTATATATATAAAAGTCGTTCTCTGTGTGTATGTCCGGTATACAAATATTCAATTCTTGACCAATTTGCACGAAACTTCATGTACATACGTTTTAGAATGTGGAAAAGATCACTGTCAACTTTAAAAAATCATCAGATCACTATTTATTCGTTTTTTCTACCAACTTACATAATTTAACATTATAGAAATATCTCTTTTTAAAATTTCTAATTAAATCGTTTTTTCCTGTTGTCATACCATGACACAAAAATGTGAAAAAATTAACGATAATGCGTGTAATTTTTTTTATCTGCAAATAAAAATTCAGATTTTCCTGCTAAATTTTTGCATTTTTGTAATTGATGTCGTGCTTAACAGGAAATACAATTTCTTTTTATATATAAAATAAAAACTTTAACTATAAGAGCGGTAAAATAACGTAGCACCTTAATTTGAATGTTTTTTTTAGATTAAAACATCTATTTTTAATACAGACAGTAAAATTTAATGAAAATAATTAAGGAAAAATAAAATAAAGTCTAGATATGACATCACATTCTATCAAATCTTTTCAACGTGTAGTCAAAATCACTGTAAAAATAAATGGCTTCTACATTTTGTTTACTGCTTCGATTGTATACTACAGCCATATATTATAGTTATATGTTATAGCTAGGTGTTGTATTATTTAGATTATTCAGCAGTTACCTTTTCTGTGATTTATAGTAAAAAGATAAAAGTTAGTTCCCTTTTCAAAAAAATTCTTGTCTGATGTCACGATTTAAAATTTATGGAAAATGACATCATTTCATCTAATCATTGTAGATTTAATTTCTATTAATGAAAAATTTAAGTTTACGTTTAAAAGTGATGTTTTATTTAGAGTGGAAACCCTCTTGATCTAATAGGGTAGCGGTCGTTGCAGCAACTGGGAACCTGAAATTTTGAGCATGCGTATCAGCTCTTGATTTTTGCCTACCTGAAGAACGAGATCGAAAATAATCACCGTTATAAAAAATTGGAAAGCTAGCTATACAGTAATGAATGTTTTATTGGAAAGCTAGCTATACAGTAATGAATGTATTATTGGAAAACTAGATATGCAATAATAAATGTTTTATTAGTTCACTGTGCTGAAGAAGGATATTTAAAGATTAAGGAAGTGAGGACAGTACGTGCAAAGGATTTTGGAGATGCAGAATTGTATTCAAAAACGGGGAACAGTTACATACAATGGTTTGATACATTGCCCTATATTTATGTAAATCAAATTATATTTGATTGCAAGTATGGTTCAGATCGTCATATTTCATTCAAAGAGGAATTGGGCCGGAAGAATGAAGAAAAAAGCAGAAGCGATCACACACATGGAATAAAAAAAAAAAAAATATGTACAATGTTCTAGGAAATTAGGCTGCACAGCTAACATTTCATTGAAAGAAATATTTACATTTCCGGAATGCACAATTCCTACAAATAGTAAATACAATAGAGAAAAGGCATCCAAAGAACTACGAGCATTATTACAGAAAAAAGAAGTAAAGGCAATTAAAAAATTCATTTTAATCTTTCCAGAAAATGAATCTGAACATGCTATGTATCCTGTTGGAGAAGCAGCAGGAATCCACCTGTCTATTGATGAAAAATTAAAGCTGAAAATTCAAGAGCTTGTTGCTGATTCAGTTACGGATACTGAAGATATAAAGCGTTATCTGCACCAATATGTTACAAAGGAGCTTTTTCCCGAAACACCGGTATTCCCCTCAAAATCAAATAGAAAATATTTTCCCTCATCAGAAGACATTTGTAATATTGTAAAGAGAACTTTGCAGAAGTTATCCTATTCAAGCAATGAACAGGTAAAAATCCAACACATGGTAGATCAACATTTGGTGAAATATCCCGATGATTTATTTTTCTTCAGATCTTATCATGAAACTCAAAACAACAATAATGAAGAGACGTTTACTGAGAATATGTTGTTAGTCTATCAGTCATCCAAACAAAAGTATTTGATGCAGCGCTATGGAAACAGCCTGTGCCTCTTAGATGCTACATATCTAGCAACCAAGTACACTTTGCCGTTATTCTTTGTATGTGTGAAAACCAATGTCAATTATCAAGTTGTTGATGCATTTATTACACAAGATGAAACAACTGCCTATATTATTGAAGCAATATGTATATTAAAGGAACAAAACCCAAGATGGAACCCCAAACATTTTATAACCGATTTCTGTGAACAGGAAATTAATGCGATCGAAACTGTTTTACCTGGAACTTTTGTTTTCTTATGTGACTTTCATCGGGAACAAGCCTGGAGGCGTTGGGTAACGAAATCATCAAATGGTGTCCATCAAGCCTAGAGAGGCAGTTCCCTACAAAAAAAAAGTAGTATAGAAATTGCAAATGATTTAAATGAAGAATCTGATGTTATATGTAGTACAGAGGAATCAACAGCACCAACAGAAGAAACTTATAATGAGGAAAATGATGAATCAAAAGCACCAATAGAAGAAACTAATAATGAGGAAAATGATGAACTACCAGCAACTGCTTAGGGTCAAGCAAAATCTGTGGCCATTAAAGGTGCGAAAGTCAGAGACATGTTAGCACAAATTCGGAAACTATAATTTGAAATAAATGATTCAGCTGTAATGCAAAATTAAAGCGATTTGCTAGAACCAGTCTTAAAATATGCTTCTACAAAAACAATAAAAGAAAAGGACTCACTGTTGCTCAAAACAGGGAAGACAAGCTGAGCAAAAGGAATAAAAATGTAAAAAAAACAAACATCAAAAGCATAACCCTTCCATTAAGGAAAAAACGCCGTACAAATTACAATTACAAACTATTGAATCCGACATCAAACCTGAAATCTGATGCAGCAAGTAATATAATTGTAGAAGGCACATTTGATGCACCTGATGCAACATATGGCTACCCCTGAGTATTCGCACGGAGATAGCTGCCGTTTTTAACCATTTGGAAAAATGGTTATTGTTCTCATCAGGGTAGGAAATCAAAAGCACATTTGAACGTTTTCATTGGTTTAATCCGCAATTTATTCGTTATCTGATTGGTATATACAGTAATCTGCATTTGTTTCAACAACGATGGACAACAGAGTGTTGCCACTATGACAAAAAAGTAACAAAAACTACAAAAAAAAATATTAATAAATCAGAAACAAATTGAGATACAGCTTTCAAACAAATTGCATTTAAAAGTACATTTTTTTCTCTATCCGACGGTATAAAAAGTAATATTGTCGGATGTTTAGAAGTTTAAGATAGAAATTTTATTAAAAATTGGTCGTGAGATTTTTTGGAAATCTGATGATAGAAAAGCCTTTTCCCGAACAGCCAATGAAATGCTTGGCTATTACACAAGTTTCAAAGGAAATCTGACAAGTCGCAGGCGATTTTTCTTGTTTGCAATTTTTACGTGTACTAACACTATTAATCTTTAATTCATGGCGTACGTAATGTATGACCAGCTCCGTAGAAGTTTAAAAATTTACAGTACCGAAAATTGTAAAACTGAAATTTCTTTTAAAATTTGTTCATGATGGGTCCAGGAATGTTATCGTTTAATCCATGGCGTACGTAATGTAGGATCAACTCCGTGCGTTTTTTTATGTCTTAAATTTTAGTCTTTGAAAAAATCATTTTCCAAATGGTCGTTGTAATTTGTTAAATTGCTTTTTTTTAATTTTGTTTTTGTTTTTGTTTTTGTATTTATTTTGTTAAAGATTTTAAATTCTTTAAATTCGGATTTTTTTTTTTTTTTTTGCTTGTTTATTAAAATGCTGTTAGATTTTTTCTTTTAACCATTTGGAAAAATGGTTATTGTCCTCGTCAGGGTAGGAAATCAAAATCATATCTGAAGGTTTTTATTAGTTTTATCATCATTTTATTCATTTTCTGATTGGTCTATACAGTAATATATATTTCCCTTTACTTTCAACAGAGATAGTACCTTCTGTTGCCACTATGACAAAAAAAAACTACAAAAAAATTAATAACACAGAAACAAATTGAGATAAAGCTTTCAATCAAATTGCATTTGAAAGTATATATATTTTTTCTCTATACGACGGTGTAAAAAGTAATATTGTGGGATGTTTAGAAGTTTAAGAATGAAATTTCTTTTAAAATGGTAACAGTGATTAAAATGGTCAGTGATTAAACAGAGATTAAAATGGTCGTCAGATTTCTTGGAAATCTGACGATGGAAAAGCCTTTTCCCGAACAGCCAATGAAATGCTTGGATAATACGTAAGTTTCAGGTGGATAATATGTACGAGTCGCAGGCGATTTCTGTCGCTTGCAATTTTTACTTTTAATAACACTACTAAGGTTTAATTCATGGCGTATGTAATGTATGATCAACTCCGTGCCATTTTTTATAATTTTAGTCTTTGAAAAAAGCATTTTCCAAATGGTCGTTGTAATTTGTTAAATTGCTGTATATATATATATATATATATATATATTGTTTGTTTTTGTTTTGTTGAAGATTTTAAATTCTTTTAATTCGGAATTATTTTTTTTTTGCTTGTTTATTAAAACGCTGAATTTTTTTGGCTGTAATTTCGGAACATACAATCTTAAAAATAAATATTTGCTTTACTCTACTGTTGGCGCCAACCTTGGCATCTACTATCGCTTGGCTAAATTGTAACGTCAGTTGTTGTTTCTAGCCAATAAACATCTACTGTTTAAAAAATTTATGTATTTACCGTTTGATAATTACAAATTCACCCTCATCCTCCGCTGATCTCTCTCTTTTTTTTTTTTTTACAAATAATATTTGGAGTACTCATTTCTGTGGTACAGATGTCATATACGCACCAAGTTGGTGCGATTTTTTTCTGACGCTAATGCCATAAACGCACCACGTTGGCGCGATTTTTTTTTCTGACGCCATTGCCATAAACGCACCGGAGTACTTGATTGGCGTCAAAGTGTTGTTATTTTGCTAATATGGTAACCCGGATGTTGTTGTTTATTTATTAATGAATGGTTTATTTACTTTTATTTTTGTTTTAATTATATAATCTGTTTTGTTCTATAGTTATTAATTATTTTTTTAATTTATTGCTATTCCCTTTTTAAATATATATTTGTAACTGGTAATCGAAAACTATGTTTTCGCCAAATTGGCGTCAGAAAAAAATCGCGCCAATATGGTACGTTTATGACATTTGTGCCTTTCTCTGAATTTTAAAAAATTAAGCATAAAGTGACTATACATGAAAAAACAAAGAAAAAATTAAAATAAAATAAAAATGGCGAACTCCAGGCAAATACGCAAGCTGTTTCCAATATTTGATATAATGGCTCTGCTAATTTTATCCTTTTTTTCTTTATTTACAAATTGGTGGTTTCACATTATCGGGGCCATGCCAGATATAACTGCGCCAAGCATGGCATTAATTATAATAATTACAGTAACCTTACTTTTTGACAACTTTATAGCATATCACACGTAATAAGCACTATAATATATTATTAATAATGATACTTAATACAGCTTATTTACTTCTTATAGTTTATGTTTTTCATTATAGTTTATATATTTATTGAAAATAGTTCATTTATTATATTTTATTTAGGCACAGATGTCATATCCAATTAATAAATAAAAGCACAGATGTTATATACTGACGGGATTTCTTTTCGACGCCAATTGGCAAAAAACTTGTTGCCATATCATCTATATCCGGGTTACAATACCAATCAAAATACTGACACTTTGGCGCCAGTTAAGTACCCGGTGCGTATATGACATTGGCGTCGGAAAACAATCGCGCCAACATGGGGCGTATATGACATCTGTGCCTTTATTTATTAATTTATTTGATATTATTTACCATTTTTAACAATGTTCTGTATTAAATAATGTTAAACTACCGTTTTGAACATGATTGGTAACGGTAAAAAAAAATTGGCAACCATTATTGACGATCTATCTCATGGCCAGTTAATCCGTAAATACCAGTCTATATTTCTTTTTGAATTCATATCTTTGAGAATTTAAATAATTTTGATAAATATTCTTACAATTGTAAAACATTATTTTTGATTTCACGGAGCAGATGTGTAATATGTCTGCAGTTTGAATTGGCAATATTTTTCAAAATGCGCAAAAAAAAGACCATTTTCAACATTTAATATCTTAAAATGTATTTAATTTTAAGACACAATTTTAATTGGAATAAAATATATAAGCATGTTCTTTCATTTCATGTATTTAAAAAATTATAAGATGCAGATTTAGCATTTACAGGGGGCTCCAAACTGTTAGACATTTCTCGAGTAAAAAATCGGCATAACAGTTTACGCTCACGATTGCAAAATAAGTGTTGCAACTAGAATGAAAATTTTGGTACCTACTTATACTTCAGATTGTGGTAATTACCCTGAACCTAAACAAATTTGTATTTAAAGTTTTTTTTTACATTTTTAATACAAAGTTGTATTTAGCTAATGCAAAATTAAGAAAATTTCAACAGTATAATCACCTAAAAAAATATTGTTTTGAACAATAAAAAGGAAATTTTAGGTTCAGTTTATACATACTAACATGAAACATATGTTTTGAAAATTTCATGAAAAAATATTCATAAGTTTTTGAGATATCGCGCGCGTTATGCTCAAAAACGTCATTTGGAGAAAAATGGCTTCAAAATTTACGAAACGACGCTTCAGCTATTGAACGTGTATAAATGTAAAAGCCATAACTTCAGTTCAAGTAGTCTTAGTAGTCTCTAGTAGTAGTAACTTCAGTCTAGTTTAACATCTAAAAAAATTAAAATTTCGAAAATTTTAAAGCTTTAAGAGTCCTGAGACCCCATAAAAGGGGTGAAAATGCGCAAAAAGCGTTCTAAAAACGTTCTAAATGGCGATATTTACGCAATCTCAAGAAGTACCAAAAATATTTCAAAAATAATGGTATCAAAATGATGGTGAGAACCCTTGCTCCAACATCGAGTACATTTTATGTTGGTGCCATTAACCCCAAATGGGGGTGCAGGAGCAAAATAACGTTAGAAAATGCGGTTTTTGTGTTACTGAAGGCCCTAGAAACATGAACTTTGGAGTGGTAGTTACCTATAAGATATAAATTATCTCTAAAATCCTTTTTTTTTTAAATTGAAATTTAAAAGGGGTGAAAATGCGCGAACGGTGTTCTAAAAAACGTTCTAAATGGCGATTTCTACGCAATCTCAGAAAGTACCCAGCCGATTTCTAAAACAATGGTTGGAAATTGATGATGACAGCCCGTGCTCCAATATACACTATATGGCCAAAGGTGACAGATCACTTGCGATTTTTGACGTTTTATTAAATACCTAGAAAAATACATGAGGAATCAACCTGAAACTGCAGGTGTGTAAACAGTATAGTATAGGTCATATATTTCTTCGAATGTTTTTTTCCCAAAACCCCATAGGAGACCGTGAACAAATTGAAAAATAACGAATATCTTTTTGTTAACTCTGTAAAGACTAATGCAGCAAAAGCGTTCAAACACGATATTATTAATAAGTGGTTTGTTGCAATGTATTGTGTTCATTTTTATGAGGATAGCATGTGTACTCGTAGAGAAATTAAGGTTTTTATAAAAACAGCCCCAAATTTCGCCAAGTTTTTTGCTTATAATTTGCAGAGTTCTTAATATATATATAAAAAAGTTCTTTTCAGAAAATATGACAAACAATATTGTACACAATACTTTGCAATCAGAATTAAAAAATAATAAAATTGGATGAAAAATGAGCAGGTTTACTAAAACATGTTTCATTGCGCATGCGCGAATGCAATCAAAATATAATGTGAATAATGTGTTAGCTAAGTATATAGAGCAACTTTTGTGAAAGTCTCAAAATCATAGCTTTTACATTCTGAAAATAATCGTCGATAGAATAAGCTCGAAATCCGTTGTTCCCCAAAACAAGCAAAAAGATCAGGGGTTGTATCCAAATATAGTAGTGCGTGCAATATTGTGTACGCTATCTTGGCACTAATCAACAGATATTTGATACAACCCCTTATCTTTTTGCTTGTTTTGGGGAATACGGATTTCTAGCTTATTCTAACGACGATTATTTTCAGAATTTCCAAGCTATGATTTTGAGACATTCACAAAAGTTGCGCTATATACTTAGCTAATACATTATTCATATTATATTTTGATTGCGTTCGCGCATGCGCAGTGAAACATTTTTTTGTAAACTTGTTCATTTTTTATCAAATTTTTATTATTATTTAATTCTGATTACAAACTATTGTGTGCAATATTGTTTGTCATATTTTCTGAAAAGAACTTTTTTTTTATATTAAGAACTCTGCAAATTATAAGCAAAAAAAGTGGCGAAATTTGGAGCTGTTTTTATAAAAACCTTAATTTCCCTACAAGTATACATGCTGTCTTCATAAAAAAGAATATAGTATATTACAATAAGCCACTTATTAATATCTCGTGTTTGAACGCTTTTGCTACATTAGTTTTTACAAGGTTATCCAAAAGATCTTCGTTCTTTTTCAATCTGTAGACGGTTTCCTATAGGGTTTCGGGAAACAATATTCGCGGAAATATATGCCATATACTATACTGTTGCCACACCTGCAGTTTCAGGTTGATTCCTCATGCATTTTTCTAGATATTTAATAAAAAGTCAAAAATCGCAAGTGATCAGTCACCTTTGCCCATATAGTGTAGGATCTACTTCATGTCGGCGTCACGACCACCTTGCGGTTGCATTTTAAACAAGTAAGAAAAATCATGCGTACAGCATAGATTATGAAACACTTTCCAACACTCCCTGAAAGCTTTAACGAAACTTCGTTACTTAGGGAAATAAGGTAAATAAGATAACTAAGTAAACATTTAAAAATCTAATTTCAGTAGTTACCGCCCATAGCCAAATATGTATTCCAATTTTTTTGAAGAGCCCTGTATTCGATCTGTATGTTGATATATATACTATATAATGGGAAAATTTAGTTTAACAAGAAAATACATAACTGATTGAAATTCATCTTTCAGCAATTTATACTAATAGATGGAAACATACTTGAATACATTTGTATAGCCCTGTAGTTTACCTAGTATATTTATTACATGCCACTATTTAGCTAAAGTTTAATTCAAACTAAAACACGCTTAAAACTACTGAAATTACATTTCCAGAAATTATCACCCATAGACGACCATGTATCCAACTCTTTGCGTGGCTCTGTATTTTATTTTATCTATATTCTACAAATAATTATTAGTACACTAAATTCAGTTCAGCGTAAAAATGCATAACTCATTTAAAACCCACCTTTAAGCAATTTATGCTCATACACAGTAAACTTTACTAATTCATTTCTGTAGCTCTGTATATAAACTGTAGTATTTATACGCACTTTATAGTATGCATAAATATAGTTAACAAGTAAGTAAGTGTGATCACAGATCGCACAGAGGGTTTCGTTTAATATTCCTTTCAAAACACTTTATCCTTTTGAAAAATCTGTTAGTTCCACATTTCGCAACGAGGGGCGCACTCTATTCTAAACAAACCTCTATCCGAACGAACTCCGTTTTATATACTATGAGAAGAAATATTAGTGGAGGGGATAGGGCCCATAGCACCCAGGATACGTTGGCGCCCCTGGTGGTAAAAATTGGAACAAAATATGTAAGGCTATGGTGCATAATATGAAGGAATTGTCAAAGGGGTGTCGGCAAAGGTTGGAAAATTGCTCCCCGGGTGGAAAGGGCGGAGGTTAGAAAAATTGCTTAAAATACACAATTTAGAGCCCGGATGAGTAAATAATATAAGACTTTTTAAAAATTTTATGATTTGCCGTGCGGCCGTTAGAAAGAATTGCTTAAAATACGCATGTGGGAGCCCAAAGGATTAAATGTACGATTTTTTCAAAATTTTATGATTTGTCGTATGATATGTGGTGTTCAGCTATAAGTATGCAAAATTTCACGCCTCCAATCTAAATATGTACGGCCTTTTTCAAAATTTTATGGTTTTTCATTTGATGCGAGGCGTTTAGCTATAAGTATGCAAAATTCCACGCCTCCAACCTAATTAGGGACTCACTTAGAAAGAATTGTTTAAAATACACATGTGGGAGCCCAAAGGGTTAAATGTACGACTTTTTCAAATTTTTATGACTTGCCGTTTGATGTGAGGGGTTTAGCTATAAGTATGCCAAATTTCATGCCTCCAACCTAATTAGGGACTGACTTAGAAAGAATTGTTTAAAGTACACATGTGGGAGCCCAAAGAGTTAAATATACAACTTTTTCAAACTTTTATGGTTTGTCATTTGATGTGAGGTATCCAGCTATAAGTATGCAAAATTTGAAGTCTCCAATATGTATAGTTTCTGAGGACAAGCTCTGTGATAGACGGACAGACGGAAAGACAGACAGACAGACAGACAGAGGTGCGAGACGAATAGGGTTTCTTCAGATGAACGAAACCCTAAAAAAGCGCATATCATAATTAAAAACGCATTTCGAGCAATCATTATTAATATACAGTAATTCCGATACAATATATAGTATCTAAAATCTTTTCAAATAAACCGCAAACAATTTCCCCTATACCATTATGAAAGGAATTCTTTTGTGTGGCCCTGTAAATGAACAATAACTATACTTTGCACCGCATATTCAACGGAATGCATATTTTAGTCCAGTAGAAATAGCATTTTGGCTTGCAAAAATTCGGGTAATTCTGATTTTCGGGTATTATGCATAGGTTGACCCTCTAATGAAAAAACCAAGTTTTCGACCTTCTAGACCTTGTGCGTTTTTTACTATATCGAAAAAAACAAAATTTTTCGGCATTTTTTTCGATTTTTCTTAATTAACTGGATTCCAGTGCATTTTACAGAAAAAATTATTATTACAATTTTGTAGACAATAAAACTCTCTACAACATGCACTATTCATGTTTGTGAATTGACCAAATAGGAGGATTGGCGTATTTTAGCTTGCATGATTTACTGAAAAAAATATGTATTGATTTGTAAATTACTTCGAATGACACATTGACAACTCAAAGGTTAAGCGGACGATATATTCAGATCTTGATCCATACTTTATGTTGCAATCATTGCCGATTTCGTTTTATTTAATACATGCTAAATGCAGCTCAACCTGTGCAGAATATGTTTGAAAACAAAACAATACAGCGTATGTAGTGTCCAGCATACACTCATCATTTAAATAGTATCGAGCATATCTAAAGCACACTCCAACGACGCCCGGGACGGACCCGGGAATGTGCGGTAAAATTTGCAAAAAGTGAAAAAAAAACAAAAAAAAAAAAAAACAAATGGCGTTAGTTTTTCCATGATAACTCATTTTTGTTTATATTTTTCCGTTTTAGGGACGAAAGTGTCGTAATAAACTTTGTAAAGTATGAAATATCCTACAAGTTTCATTCATTAGAACGCTAATTATCTTTAACAGACTCTATAATCAGAACAACACGATTTATGGTCAAAACAGGAAAATACCGCCTGGCAAGTCACTAATTTGAAAACTATCTTTAATTTTTGATACTGAATACACGAAGCAATTAATTGATTATAGTACGTAGAATAAAAAGTAACTGGAGAATAGTTGGGCAGGGGGAGGGGGGGGGTGAAGTTAACCTAAAAAACCCAAGTCAGTAGATATAGGCGGCGCCCAGAGTTTGGGCTAAGAATCGGAAGTCGAAAGTAAAGTGAGGTGCTGGAAACAATATAAAAACATGCTGCAATGATAAATTAAATATAATTTAGAAATTTTAAAAGGGAAAAGGATTATACAGGGACGAAACTAGAGTGGGGAGGGCACATGCTTCATTCGCCAGAATGGAAGGAATCGGCAGAATGGGAGGCAAAGAGTGTGCAAAATGAAGATTTGGTTTGTCGTATTTGTATTAATTTGTCACACAAATTTTTGTCAGTTAGTCAAAGTTTACATTAATGGTAAATCTATCTCACATTGAGAATATTATTCCCAACATAAAGAGGACCAACAGTTATGCTTATACATACTAAGACGGAAAACTGTATAAAGCGGAACTGTTTTGGGGGTTTTTGAATTCAACTTTAAATTTTAAAATAAAGCAATGGATATTATAAACTTATAAAATTCTCTATGTATATTCACTTTGCGCAAGAGGAGGAGAGTGTGTGAGTGTGGAGGGAGGAGGGGGTCAAAATCCATGTTTGCCCCAGAAATTTTTTTTAAAATGCTAGTTTCGGCCTGGAAGTATCGAATAAGAATAACTGTTAAAAATGAATTCGGAAAGCCCAAAGTGCATGATTCTACGTTAAAAGTAATAGCCGAAGAAATATTGACAATTAATCAAGTATATGAATATTATTATACTATGTGGCAACGCTCCTGGTGTTATAAGGGACCTTGAAGATTTTGACGACCTAGAACAAACAATATCACGATAACTCTGATTTCTACCAGAATTTCTTTTTTAAATACATTGCGACTTTTTTGTGCCTAGCATTTATTTGACTTCATTTTTTTAAATCAATTTCTGGTTTGAAACAGGCTAAACATAGCCGCGGCTTATACGCAAGAAATTACAGAAAAAACACTTTTCTAAGAGACACATTATGTCGGGAAAGAAAAATAAAGCCCAGTTCTCGTCGTTTTTAAAATAATAGTAATATTTTTTGTAGTTTAAATTTAATTTACTAATTACTACATTTAAATAATAGTAATATTTTACATTTTTGTAGAGGATAAAATTCTCTATAACATGCACTATATATGTTTGTAATTTGACTAAATAGGAGGCAAGATATAGAGTCGAGAACATAGGGTAAAATTTGCAAAAATTACAAAAATCTAACAAATGACGGTATTTTTTGCTTTATATCTCACTTTTAGTGCTCACTTTTAGCAACGAGATTTTGTTTAAAAACAGGAAAATACTGTCTGGCAATTTAGTAATTTTAAAAAAAAACTTTTATTTTTTATATTGGAAATATGAATTAATCATATTATGTACAAGATACTAATCAACAAATATATAGTAAGCATAGTCACTTTATATATGTTTCCTTTTTCTGCTGTTTGGCCATGGTAGCCCGTCTCATGTATTTGACTCGATTGTTTGTTCTAGGTCGTCAAAATCTTCAAGGTCCGGTATAACATCAGGAGCATTGCCACATAGTATAATAATATTCATATACTTGATTAATTGTCAATATTTCTTCGGCTATTACTTTTAACGTATAGAATGCACTTTGGGCTTTCGGAAATCATTTTTAACAGTTATTCTTATTCGATACTTCCAGGCCAAAACTAACTTTTTTTTTAAATTCTGGAGCAAACATGGATTTTACCCCGCCCCCTCCTCCCTCCACACACACACACACTCCCCCTCCTGCGCAAAGTGAATTTAGATACACAATTTTATAAGTTTATAATATCCATTGCTTTATTTTAAAATTTAAAGTTGAATTCAAAAACCCCGAAAACAATTCCGCTTTATACAGAGTTCCGTCTTATTATGCATAAGCATAATTGTTGGTCCTCTTTATGTTGGGAATAATATTCTCAATGTGAGATAGATTTACCATTAATGTAAACTTTGACTAACTAACAAAAATTTGTGTGACAAATTAATACAAATACGACAAACCAAATCTTCATTTTGCACCCTCTTTGCACCCTCTTTCCATTCTGGCGAATGAAACATATGCCCTCCGCCCTCTAGTTTCGGCCCTGTATAATCCTTTTCTCTTTTAAAATTTCTGAATTATATTTTCTTTATGTTTTCAGTATTTTTTTTATATTATTCCCAGCACTTAATTTTTTTTCGACTTCCGATTCTTAGCCCAAACTCTGGGCGGCGCCTATATTTACAAAGAAGGTTTTTTGGTTAACATCCCCCCCCCCTCCAAATATTCTCCAATTACTTTTCATTGTATATACTATAATCAATTAACTGCTTTGTTTATTCAGTATCAAAAATTAAAGTTCGTTTTTAAATTATTGACTTGCCAGGCGGTATTTTCCTGTTTTAACCATAAATCGCGTTGTTCTGATTTTAGGGTCTGTTACAGATAACGTTCTAATTAATGAAACTTGTAGGATATTTCATACTTTACAAAGTTTATTAAGACTCTTTTCTCCCTAAAATGGAAAAATAAAAGATAAAAATGGGTTATCAAGGAAAAAATTAATAGTTCGGCTAGTTTCGGCCCTGTATAATCCTTTTTCTTTTAAAATTTCTGAATTATATTTTCTTTATGTTTTCAGTATTTTTTTTTATATTATTCCCAGCACTTAATTTTTTTTCGACTTCCGATTCTTAGCCCAAACTCTGTGCGGCGCCTATATTTACAAACAAGGTTTTTTGGTTAACATCCCCCCCCCCCTCCAAATATTCTCCAATTACTTTTCATTGTATATACTATAATCAATTATCTGCTTTGTTTATTCAGTATCAAAAATTAAAGTTCGTTTTTAAATTATTGACTTGCCAGGCGGTATTTTCCTGTTTTAACCATAAATCGCGTTGTTCTGATTTTAGGGTCTGTTAGAGATAATTAACGTTCTAATGAATGAAACTTGTAGGATATTCCATACTTTACAAAGTTTATTAAGACTCTTTTGTCCCTAAAATGGAAAAATAAAAGATAAAAATGGGTTATCAAGGAAAAAATTAACGTCATTTGTTTGTTTTTTTCAACTTTTTGCAAATTGTATCCCACTTTCCCGGTTCCGTATCTCGCCTCTTATTTGGTCAATTTGCAAACATGAATAGTGAATGTTGTAGAAAATTTTGTTCTCTACAAAATTGTAAATGCAATGTTTTCTGTAAAATGCACTGAAAGCAAGTTAATCGAGAAAAATCGAAAAAAGGGCCGAAAAATTTTGGTTTTTTCGATGTATTAAAAAACGCACAACGTTTAGAAGGTCGAAAACTTGGTTTCTTCATTAGAGGGTCCACCTATACAGAATACCCGAAAATCAGAGTTACCCGAATTTTTGCAAAGCAAGGCCCATTTTTGGGCTATTTCTACTGGACTATTTTAGTGGATTTCATAAATAAATATCAATTTTACTATGCTTGAAAAAGTGTAATGCCATTAAAAATTGTTTGAAACGATTTTTCCCATTGGCCGTAATGTAACGAAAAATTTTGACTGCATCTGTAAATGAACTAAACATGTTACAAACTTCAATTTAAATAGGGAACGTGCTATAGAGGTCACTAACATCCAAAAATTTCAGAATGATCTGAGCATATTTACGAGAGCTAGAGCGCGGAAAGACGTACAGACGGACAGACAAACTGAAGTGATAAACACTTTTCAACTTTGTTGGAGTGCGTTAAAAAATGTTCTAAATTGTGATTTTTGTGACACTGAAGGGGCTAGCAACTAGAAATTTGGCATCGTAATTCCTTAAGAGATGTAAATGCTCTCTGAGAAGTGTTCCTAAAAAATTTGAAATTTAAATGGGTGAAAATAAACGAAAAGCTTTCTAAAACCGTTCTAAATAGCGATTTCTACAGAATCTCAGGAAAAATAAACCGATTTCAGAAGTAATGATTTCAAATTGATGGTGACAGTCCCCTCTGCAACATAACCTTTATTTTATGCTGTTGTCACTACCACCTGGTGATTTTCTAAATGCGTTTTTTTTTGTGTTAAAGAGGGGGTCTAACAGTTTAAATTTGGAATGGTAATTACTTCAATGATGCATGTGCTTTCTAAGAATTGTCGAAAGAAAATTCCAAATTTAAAAGTTTGAAGTGAGTGAAGAGCGTTCTATAAGCTTTCTAAATTACGATTTTTATGCAATCGTATGTAATACGAAACCCATTTCAAACTTAATGGTGGCAAATTGAGGGTGATAGAACCTGCTCAAACATAAGCTATACTTTATGTCAGTGCAACAACCCCTAGAGAGTTGCAGGAGCAAAAAACTTTCTAAATTGCGATTTCTGCGGTACTGAAGACGCTAGAAACTTTAAATATAGCACGGTATTTACTTATAAAATATAAATGTCCTCTTAGAACAGTCGAACATAAATTCGAAATTAAAAAAGGTTGAAGCGAGGGGGAGGAGCGAAAGGCATTCTAAAAGAGTCCTAAATTACGATTTCTTTGGCATCTCAGGAAATTAAACAGATTACAGAAGTTATTGGTTGCGAATCAAGAGTGTTAGTCCCTAATCCTATAAGGGCTATATTTTATGCCTGTGTCACTACCACCTATTTGGCAGGAACAACAAGAAAGCCTTTAAAAACGTCTAAATTCCATTTTTTTATAGAACATTAAGAAATACCAACCACTTTCAAGGTTAATGTTATTGGCAAATTAATGGTGACAGTCTCTGTTTCAACATTTTTTGAGACATTCTATTCCAACTCTGTTTCGGTATTTTATGTTGGTGCCACTAACACCAGAGAGGTGTTAGACTATTAAACAAGAATCTTGGAATTTGACATGATGGTTAATTTTAAGATGTAAATGTGTTAAGATGGTTTCTAAAAAATTCAAATCTTCAAATAAATACTGAAATGAGCATATGAAAAATAGCATAAATGTCTCAAAATACTTTCTAAATTATCATTTATTTGGAATTAGTTTTAGTTCTTCTTATTAATTAAAATCTCACTTCTGTCTATTGCACTTTTATAATGAAGTTTAGTCAAACTGTGGCTTAATTTGTAATTTTTGAATTATTCCAAAAAGTGTTGTAATAAAAAATAGTCATGCGAATATCACTTGGCGTATTTCAACTCTTACGCGGTCAAAGCCGCGAGGTTTGCTAGTATTGGATATTTATAATAATATTTCGTAGGTCAAACTAAAATACCGCGATAATGACTAACATATTTACATCTAACTGCTCAACATTGATCAAAAAATCAGAAAAATTGTAAAGTAGCTGTCCTTTGTAAAGTATGCAATAATTAAGGAGATATATTACGTAATCGAGTCTATAGACAATTGGCATATTTGGTACGGATAATTTACATAATTGAGTCTTTAGAGAATTGCCGCATGTCACCGGGCGTCGTTTAGCACATAATTAACAGTAAGTACACGCAGCTATTAGCCTCCGGTACGGTATGCTATTTCTTTCTCCCAGATTATTTTGTGTCCAAAAAATAACGTTACCTTACAGAAGCAAGCCGTAAAACAAAGCATTATGATTAAATACACTTTAGCAATTTTTTAAACTTCTAAGCATCGCACATTTTCAATTTTTATACCGTCGTATTGGGAAAAAAAGTTCTTTTAAATGCATTTTGTTTGAAAACTGTATCTCCATTTATTTTTGAGATATTAATTGTTTTGCAGTTTTTGGAGCCATTTGCTTAATATTGGCAACGAAAGTACTCCATTTCTGTAGAAAATAAAGGAAAAATAGTTTTAAATTAGTAATTATATATTTTTTTGCCATTTTCTCGCAACAACCGAAAGAAAATGTAATTAAAATACGTGCTATTTTGAAAAAAATATAAACGAATGGTTTCTGTGAAATCAATGGAGCTATTATATACTATATTTAATTGTAGGTATCTATGAATCATTAGATAGCCATTTCTGTTTCGATTTTCTTGAATGACGGAAACTTTTTGCTGGATCTGTGCATTATTTC
The DNA here is from genome assembly GCA_963932465.1 of Maratus speciosus. NCBI lineage: Eukaryota > Metazoa > Arthropoda > Arachnida > Araneae > Salticidae > Maratus > Maratus speciosus. The sequence goes on from OZ010791.1 coordinate 424,544,681, forward strand.
GTGATAGTGATGTGCTATGCATGCTTTACTTTAGATGTTTATGAGTAGATCGTAAATGTGGAATTCTTAAGTGGATGCGAATGATGTCATTTTACATGAAATAAAACGTGTGCATTAAGTTTTAAAATTGAAATATGTTTTATATTGCAGTAGAGTCCCGCTTAACCGAGTTATTTTCTTCTGATGCACTGCTGGCTTCTATTATTATGAAACAGCCATTATAAATGAAGTGTTAGGTGAAGATGAAAAAGCAGCCTAAATAAAAATTATGGCCACCCCCCCCCCCCCACTCTGACCAGAAAATAAGAGTTCTAACTTTTTACAGCTGCTCTTTCATCTTCACCAAACACTTCATTTATAATGGCTGTTTCATAATAATAGAAGCCATCAGTCCATCAGAAGAAAATGACGTAATGGAAATGCCGGGGGCGACACTAAATTCAGAAAAAGTAGAATTCTTTTTCTCTAGTTTTTCTTATATTTTCTTACATTGGTTAATTAAAAAATATAAAACGATTAAAATTACCCAAATTTCATATATTTAAAAATAGTATAGTCGTTAAGATAGTATAATAAAAACGAACTTGATATAAAATTACATAATTTTACTATAAATAATAAAAATAATAATAATTCGATGATCATCCTTTTAAATCAAATTAATATTATAGTTTGTATATTTGAGGGGAAAAAATGATAAATGCACAACTATTACGTTTTTTGTCAATATTCAATGACCTTGGGGCAGTATTTAATATTAACATTTTTCAAAGATATTTTATATTCAGAATGAGGACATGATAGAGCTACTTTCCAAATAGTCCCATTTTGATTTGGAGAAAAAAAATTACCATAGACAACTACTTTTCCATTTTTTCTCAATATTCAATGACCTTGGGGCAGTATTTAATATTAATATTTTCAAAGATATTTTTATATTAAGAATGATGATCTGTTATAACAATTTTCTCACCCCGCCCAATTTAAATTTGGGGGAAAAAAGCGCTCCTTCCTAGTAACTATGACTGTCTAATAGATTGCGGTAGTAGCTAGTATCAATGGATAAGGAACGAGTCTTTCCCTCAGTTTTCGTAGCTCTCGCTTCAAATTACCTGATTATCATTTTGGATAGAGTCTTCTGGTGTGAGTTTTTGAGCGTTTCGTATGCAGTTAAGCATTTTATATTAGAAAAATTATTGCTTCATTCAAGCTGCTGCATATTTATACTTGTTGATATTTCTATACTACCTCTAAAAAAGGATTTTCAGGGTTGCAGTAGAACGAAAGTTGGGGGCATTATGAACAGAGTAAAGTGGTTAAATTTCATAATTTTGGGGAAAATCTTTTTCCCCTCACAGTCTTTCGAAAATTCAGCATATTTTTTCTTATGTCTGCTTTAGATGAACACACCGCAATGCAAATTCACTGTTTACAGATTTAAATAAAGTATTGCATTGAATTTTTTGTTGATTATACGAGGTGTGGCTATTAAATAACGAGACGCTGTAAATTACTTTATTTTAAATTTACTCATATTTTGTTATTACCTCCTTCAATATACAGTCTTCCTTTATCACTACAACGGTCCATGCGAATTTTTCATTTTATTAAACAGTGCTAGATGTCTTCTTCTGTGAGCTCTTTTACATCTTCAACGGTACGAAATTTGTTACCCTTTAATGCAGATTTGATATTTAGGAACACATAAAGGTCACACGCAGCCAGGTCAGGCGAATAAGGTGTTTGGTCCAACACTGGGATGTTATACTTGGCTAGAAACGTCTTGACAGACAATGCAGTGTGAAATGATGCGCTGTCCTGATGAAGAACCCATGGCTTATTTTCCACAATTCAGGTCATTTTTTTCCTATTTTTCCACGGAGTTAAGTAAGGATCCCAGTTTAGTAAAGGTGACAAATAGTTTGACCAGTATATAGAATTATATTAAGATTTTTTTTTCAATATTTTTCTCCGTTCTTGACGTGGAAGGACGACCCGGACGAACAGCAACTTTTATGTCTTCTCGGAAATCTTGGAAACTTTCAAACCACTCAAAAACATACGCACGTGATGCAAATTCATTGCCTTATGTTCTCTTAACAAGTGATGAGTTTCAGTAGCAGACTCCCCAAGTTTAAAATGAAATTTCAAATTAACTCGTTTCTCTTTTAAAACACGCAACATTTCCCCTGGGAAACACTAAAACAGGTTTCAGAACAAATGAAGGTCACGGCCAGACTAATTAGAATACAGCAAATTTAGAGACGACGATATCTATTCAAGAAGATTCGCGCTAAACAACTAAAGATCTTATGAATTTGGCGCATATTCTGTTCTTCTGTAGAAGCATTAGTCTCGTTATTAAATAGCCACACATCTTATGCCATGGCCTTCATTCTAGTTTACAGTCGGGTAATGCATGCCAGAACGCATATATTTTAAACACAGAAACATGCAATACAGGTTTTAAATGCACTTCCAAATTTCTATCGAAAGTCAATAAATAATAGGGTGGGCCGAAAAAAACTTTTTTTTTATTTTCGATGATGGGTAGTGCGGAAAAGTGGCCACTAGTGGCACCAAGTTCACACAAAAAATTTGAGATTTTTAGGACAATTCCTATATTTGCCGCTTTTGACTTGAAGTTTTGCTAAAATGCTGATTTTTTAACTTTTTTAGCAAAAATTTTAAAAATGTTAAATTAAACTTATTTTAATCATATTTACTTGAAAAGGCATATTTAATGTTCCAAATGTATAAATAAGCTCTGATAATGTATTATTTAATTGCTATGTGTATTTTAAATTAGATGATTTTTATAGCCTTTTCGCGTTTAAGTGAGCAAAAGTTGCATGTATTGTTTGAATCTTTCAAAGGTTTCTCTTTTGTCTTGTTTATGTCCCTTGGTCTTCCTTATTTTTTTTCGATGCTTTAAGGGTGACGGACAGCAGAATCCCTCAGAAACAGATCTGGAAGGAGAGAAGGGGGTGAGGCGAGAACTTAAGCGAACGCAGTGACTCATCACGACGTTGGGGGAGTGAAGGAGGAAATACAAGAGGGGAGAAAGTGCGATAAGGGATGCTTATTATTTTCAGTGCTCGGTATCCCTGTGATATTTGTTCAGTGTAAAAGTAAAACCTTTTTCTCGTCCAATACATTGCTTTTTGGATCGTTTAACGTGCCTTTACTGTGTTTTGGGGGTTTTATTACGACGAGTTTAGAAATGGCTAGTTGGAAAGTTCATGATCATGTAAAGACATGTGATAGCGTGAAAAGTAGCCATTTTGGGGCACCGTGCAAATTGAAAGACTTGCAATTGCCAACTATTGCTGACATCATGCGCCACTACTATTGGTTGCGAAGCAATATGGAAGAAAATCGAGATATTTATCTTCAACGAGTGGATGATATTATTAAAATGGTAGGTGAAAAAGTTTCCGAAATCTGGATAAAATCTTCCATACCAGTGGAATACCAACAAACAATTAACGGAAAGATAAAAAACTATTACAATGAGTGTAGATCATTGGAGAAATCTTGTAATCATACGGGCGTTAAAGGCAAGGCGATCAGCGAAGATTTCGTACGAAATGCGGAAACCTCTCTCTTTGACATTGCAGCTTGTAAGTGTAGAGGATTGAACAGTTGTAGCTGCGACATCAGACGTAAAGTTCCACATCGGGAGGTGAACTTCTTGAAGGATCAAAGAACTGTTCGAAAAATGTTTATCGGAAATATTGGTTTAAAAACAAGCAAAACTCTTGCAAAGAAAATATCGCGGAAAATGAAAAGGGATACAATTTCAACGAGGAATAGTGGTTCTGCGACAAAGACTTCAACGAGTGGAGTTAGATCCAGATTGAAGACAGTTGCATTGTTGGAAGATTCAAGTAGTGGGAGCTTTCAAGCAAGCAGTTCGACTGAATCAGAACCAGGCCCTTCAAAGCGAAACACTCCTAAACGCATATTCCAGTCTCACACAGCGTCCGCCATGTCTCAGGAAAACTGAGCACTGAAAAAATAAGCTTCCCTTATCGCACTTTCTTCCCTCTTGTATTTCCTCCTTCACTCCCCAAACATCGCGATGAGTCACTGCGTTCGTTTATGTTTTCGCCTCATCCCCTTCTCTCCTTCCAGATCTGTTTCTGAGGGATTCTGCTGTCCGTCACCCAAATATATGACCCTTAAAGCATCGAAAAAAATAAGGAAGACCAAGGGACATAAACAAGAACAAAGAGAGAAACCGTTGAAAGATTCCAACAATACATGCAACTTTTGCGCACTTAAACGCGAAAAGGCTATAAAAATCGTCTAATTTAAAATACACATAGCAATTAAATACTGCATTATCAGAGCTTATTTATACATTTGGAACATTAAATATGCCTTTTCAAGTAAATACGATTAAAATAAGTTTAATTTAACATTTTTAAAATTGTTGCTAAAAAAGTTCAAAAATCAGCATTTTAGCAAAACTTCAAGCCAAAAGCGGCAAATATAGGAATTGTCCTAAAAATCTCAAATTTTTTGTGTGAACTTGGTGCCACTAGTGGCCACTTTTCCGCACTACCCATCATCGAAAATAAAAAAAAAGTTTTTTTCGGCCCACCCTAATAAATAATTGTGTTATTCCCTTAATTGAAAACAATGGCATTTTTTCATTACAGATAAATTTTAAAATTTTGACAACAAATAATTGAAATCCTGTCAGGCAAAATCCAAAATGTGATTTATTTAAATCGCTGTACAAAATTGCTCTAATTGTAGCCTCAATTCAAGTTATTTATAAAGCAGATTGCCCTACGATACTAGATTATATTAAATATTTATGTTTTTTAAAGTGTCAAGAAAAAAGGAAAACGTATATTTATCTAATTTTTTTAGCTACTTTCGGATTAACTAATTGTTTTAAAAACCTTAAAGCTGGTTTTTCACTCTTTTTAAAGAAAAACGACAGTTATTTTGACGGTTAATGAGATCTTATTAAAAATTCATACTTTTCTGTTGTAAACAGATTTTATGTCGCCGTAATTTACTATATTGTTTTAGGTAGCTTTCATTACAAAAAGCTACCTATTGCAGCCGTTCGGAGGAAAGCGATTCCGAAAAAGTTTGGTATATTTTCACCGATCATGACCCCCAGACCCAGAAACCACCCTCCGTTCAAAATTGATATATATATATATATATATATATATAATCTTTGTCATACTGTAACTCTCGTATTTATGAACCGATTTGGATAAAATTTCGTGTGTACATAGTAAATACTAATGTCTTGACCGAGATTGTTGGCCAACTTCATCCGCCATCTTGTTTCAAAAAGGCGGCCATTTAAATTTTTTTAAAAAATTTAAAATTTAAAATGAGCCATAAAAAAATTAGACATTGAAAAATATTTTTTTCTTATGTGTTTGGGCTTGATGCAAAAATTCTGGAGCATATTTAGTTTCGTCTATATCTTAAAAAATGGCTGAGTTATAGCACTTTGAATTTCTAGCATGGCTGACATTTTGAAACGGTCTGATATTTGCCACGCGATAATACACGTATTTATGAACCGATTTGGATGTAACAAAGAATGTGCATAGTACATAGCAATGTCTCGAACGAGTTCGTTGACCAGCCTCATCCGCTGTCTTGTTTTAAAATGGCGACCATTTAAAAACTAAAAAATAAATAAAATTTAAAAGTGAGGTACAAAATAATTAGAAATTGAAAAAGATTTTTTCCTTATGTGTTTGATCTTGATAAAAAGATTCCGGAGCATTTTTTGTTTCGTCTATGTCTTCAAAAATGGCTGAGTTATAGCACTTTGAATTTCTAGCATTGCTGACACTTTGAAATGATCTGATTTTTGTCACGCGATAACACTCGTATTTTTTAACAGATTAGGATGTGACAACGCATGTGCATAGTACATAGCAATCTCTCGGGCGAGTTCGTTTGCTAACTTCATCCGCCATCTTGTTTCAAAATGGCGGCCATTTAAAAATAAAAAAATAATAATAATTTAAAATGAAGTACAAAAAAGAAAAAAAAAAAAAAATAGAAATTGAAAAAGATTTTTTTCTTATGTGTTTCAGCTTGTTACAAAGATTCCGGATTATTTTTTGTTTTGCCTTTATCTAAAAAAAAGCCGAGATATAGCAGTTTGAATTTCGAATGTGTGTGACATTTTAAAAAATCTGATTTTTTGCCTGCAACAGCACTCGCATATATCAACCGATTTAGATATGAGTGAGCATGTGCACAGGAATTACTAAGGTCTGGACCAAGTTCATTGGTGAGCTTTGTTGCACCCATTATGTTGTTTTAAAATGGCGGGCTATCACCGATAATTCGGGTTAATATAATTATTAATATAATTCGGGATATCACCGAATTTGGCGACAAATATAAATCACTTTACTAAAACCAGCTTTGATAACGCTGACTAATTTCGCGAAATTCTCATTCATATTCTATATTGACAAAAATTAGTATTTAATCTTCTATAATCGGGTTCCACTAATTTGAGCTCAGTGTGTTTGAATAATATAAGCTGGCTTTTAAAAAATAAGGAATATGAAAGCTACCTCTTCCTCCCGGCACTGGCCGGAAGGACTTTTTTGTTTCATGGGACAGAAATTGTATCTTTATAAAATGGGCAATTATATTCCGACTAAGTACAAATAAATGAGACTGCATGCCGGGTTGAAATCAGACAATCTACCTGACTATTAACTGAAAATCAAAACATTAAACTATTATTATCTCGCATATTTTAAATTTTCACATATTTATTTTTATACAACGTGAGTGGTAACAAAATATAAATCAGCTTTAAATGTGCTTAAATTATACCTTCGAATATACTGAAAATATCTTAGTCAATTAAATTCCCCTTTTGAAAAAATACAAAACATCTTGTCATATTTTTTATCAGCTAAGCCATATTAGATTGAAAATAAAAGTGGTTTAATCTCCTGTAAATGTTATCCATGAATTCTTTAAAGTTGTAAACAACTTTGGTAAAAAATGGTGCCGAATCGTCTCAAGTATCTTTTAAAAGCATTTTTCTTTCAGGATTAGGAGATTTGAAGTTTAATATATGTTTGAAAAACAAAAAATATTTCGGTGTTATTTCTCAATATTAACTGTAATGCCACCGCATTTACGTTTTTCATTGAAAGGAAAATATTGCTTTGAGTATAGTGTGAAAAAACATTTGTGTTATGATTTTATAAGCAATCTATAAAAAATTAGAACGTTATCATTAAATAATGTTCATTCATAATATCATTAATAAGAACATTATCATTAAATAATGATTAACAATTTAGATAAATGTTGCTTCAATAATTTATAAGTAACGGTACTTTTATTATGTTTGTAAATGCTAGTTGGATATCAAAAATAAATTTATTAACATACATTTCGCAATCCTGTTTTCGAACAAATGAAAGAAACATAACTTAAAAAAACAACAAAAACAATTAGAAGATTTAAAAAAGATATTTTTTATGTATGAAACATATGTCAATTAAAATATTTCAGTTTTTTTTTTTTTTACATTAACTCATACATTTAAATGATTATTGATAGTAATCTATCTATCTCTGTTATAAAGGACAGACGTGTCTATGCGTAATGCTGGCGTCATTTTTGAATGACAACAGCAGACTATCAAATTTTGCTTTAACTTGAATTTTTTAATTTTTTTAAACTTCTATACATCACACATTTTAAATTTTTATACCGTCGAATACAAAACAAAAGTACTTTCAAATGCTCATTGTTTGAAAACTACATCGTAATTTTTTTGAAAACTGGAGTACAATTTACACAATTTTTATTGTTTTCAAAATAATTTTTATCATTTGTTTCCGGCTTATGTTCTATAAAAAAGGAAAACATACATTAATCATTAAATAAAACAATAAAATATAATTAAAACACATGTTCAACACTAGAACGTCCGGAAATTTTACACAATCTAATAAAAACCTTTTAACACCATAATTTTTATTTAAAACAATTTCACTTATTTATTCAACCGAGTTTAGTTACAATTTAATTAATTTTGCGAAAAACAATTCTGGCTCGAATCGACATTTTGTCATTTGATCGGTGTCGGATTGATACCAGCTAGACGTTCTAGTGTTATGATATAATCTTATTTCGTGCTTAAAACACTGAAATGAACAGAATCAAAAAGGCTGTATGTCTTCCGCTGTTAAATCCTGAAACAAGACCAGTATGTAAATATCGCTTTTAATATTTTCTTTGAACACGTTATTGCTGTTTACCGTATACACATGATTTTTAGTATTGTTAATGGGCATTCTAAAAAAATATATATACTAAATATAAAAAATCTACGAGAGTTATCAATAAAAAAAAATACAGTTGACACCTGTAAAGTTTTCTCACCGCAATCTTTGAGATTATTTACTAATACTTTTTTTCCATTAATTTTTGATTAAATGAAATTCTTTTTTATCAAACAACGTGTTTTAACAATATATGCGTACACTATTTCAAAAGCAGCTGGCAGAACATTTCGAAAAATATCTCATTCATCACTGGACCATTAGTATGTGCAGAGTAAAGATGATAACAACACCAGAAATAATATATATGATACTTTTAACCTACATTCTGTAACCAGAGAAGCCCGGGTTTATCCCTTTGTTTTAATAAAAGTGCTGCCTGTATTGATTTTTTCTTAGGAACTGTTAATTTTTTTTAAATGTGAATATTTAAAGATATATTTGACAAAAAATGTAGAAACTATCATCCACAATTTTCTTAAACAGTTTTCTTTATTCAATACGAACTAGAAAAATCAAGATATGGGCAATACAGTGATGGAACAGTGGCGCAGCATTTATGCCATTGTCACCACTAAATTTTAATAGTATTCATAGAATTAAAAAATCTCAGAAATTCAGAGCTGAAATAAGACAAAGAATGCAATTAAAATTTAGCTGTGTCAATTGATTCTCTGTTGCTACACTGTTCCCAGTGTCGCCAGATTGGGGATTTTGTCCACATTTTGGGGGAATTTTTAACCTCCAGGGGAATTTTTTGGGGACAAGTAGTTCGTGGGGAAATCTTTGGGGACATTAAAATTTTTGGGGAAAAATTTTTGGGGAAATTTTTGGGGAAATTTTTGGGGAACGTTCTTTTGCCGTGCTTTTTAAAAGATTTAATTGATTTGGAAAGCAGCTATTTTTCTTTCATTAACTTGGGGAAAAACTTGGGGAATTCTTTCACTGTTTCGCGCAAAATTACGAAAGTCATCTGACAGCACTGAATCTGCCTCGAATTCGGTTTTGATTTGGAAAAAGAAAATAAAATACAGAAATCTGAGATATCAATCATTAGTCTCGTGGACGTGCTCATCGTTTACAACGTTATCGCTTACACATATCACAGGTGCATTACGACCTACCTTGGACTATCCCCACCTGAATTTCCAGATCACAGTGCGGCAGATTTTCCTAGTCATCGCAGATAGACATATACACATTTCTTTTATTAGTATAGATTTATACAAAAGTAATAAAAACAATTATTTAACTTTTTTTTTTGTTTAAGGCTGGTTAATTTATGCGTCGTAGAATAACAGTAGAGCTTTTTGCAAAACACGTAACTGCATACTAGAATCACATTGCTACGTTTATAACTGAACATTGCTCAATGAGAATGAATGCAGCAGACCCCTTGTTTCTCGTTATAAGAAACTTGAATGAAAAATCTGCGGTATTAAATGCCATAAACCTTCCCATTGCTAAATCTTCAGGTCTTATTCGAAACGTTCTTTTGCCGTGCTTTTTAAAAGATTTAATTGATTTGGAAAGCAGCTATTTTTCTTTCATTATTGATCAAAGCACGGTGATTGATACAATGAAGGGGCTTTACATTACGGTTAGGTACTTCAGTAGGTATGATAAAAAATGGAAAACGAAGTTTTATAGGTTAAGTCAGATAGAAGCAGATGAAGATGATGCCAACAACATCTTAGATACATTCAAATCTCAAATGGCTAGAGATGGTCTAAACCATGAAAAAGTTATTGGTATAAACGTAAATAGAGCTATCGTAATGATAGGCCGGCATAGTCGATATGCAACTATTTAAAAAGAAGTGTAACCGAACTTGTCATTGTAAAATGTATCTCTCATTCTCTTCGTTTTGCTGGGAATATCAGGGCAACTAGAACTACTGTCCTGAGAATATGTATACAAAATCCTGCCGAGTTTATTTATTTTATTATATATATATATTTGTAAATGGGGAATTTTTTCCAAAAAAGGCTTAATTTGGGGGAAAAATTTGAGTTTAAATTAGTTAAACATTTTTTATACTGGAAAATAGAAAATTTACTGTTTTGAGTAGAAACTGCGTTGGGGAATTTTTCGGAAAATAACACTGATTTGGGGAAAATTTCAGAAATTTTTGGGAAATTGACTTTCGACTATCTGGCAACACTGACTGTTCCATAACTGTTAATGATGCATTCACAAATAGATGGAAAATGTACGACAGTAAACTTTTTTCTTATACAGTACTATATAACACAACTATTCCTTTTAGAACAGTTAATTATAGCTTTCATCCTCAAGTGATAGCAACAGTTTTGCAGTAAGGTGTTTAAACTTGTCAGGAATCAAAACAGAGTTTGGAAAGCTTGCTTTCGACATCAAAAAATAAACAATGAACTAGACCAAAAAATGCCGTGAAATCTCTTCAAAGATTTACACGAAATGAAAATACAAGCAAAAACATGTTTACATTTCATTAATAAAAACAAATTTTAAATTTTCAAAACGGCTGCATTTCATTCGTTTCTCATTAAAAATGAGCGTTTTTATGATAAATAAACAATTAAATTTAAGAAATCAAAAATCCCGACTGCGAAAAAAGTGAACTAATTAATTATTTCTCACCAATGTGAAACATTTTTTTTTTCAATTCCTACTATTAGCTCACACTCTCGCTATATATATCTTGTTCAAATTTTCAATCGTTAATAAAATATTTATTATTCATCCAATCAAGCTCAAATAAAAAATTTTAAACTTGTAGTGGATGACACTTGATGTTAATCCAGTTTTTTCAAATATTAATTCATTAATTAAATTTAATTAATTAATTTTCAATAATCGAGAGAGTCCCTTCTTGATCAAGGTATTTTAAGCCCTTGTCCCCAAACTCGTATCTCGAAATCGACAATAATGAATTTTAAATTAAAATAATAAAACTTTGTAAAAAATCACCATAAAATTAAAACAAAACACAGGACGCGTTTCGAGCTAAAAACATAACAGCTCGTCATCAGCTAAGCATACACGTGTCCGTAAACGAACAAGTTCAAAAATGAACTGAAGAAAAAGAATGTTGCGAAGAATGCGACAGATGGCGCTACCTGATAGAGGGAAATGCAAAAGGGAAATGTGTTGAAAAAAGATAGAAGAGAAAATGAAATGGAAAAAATGGAAATAAAAGAAAAAATAAAAATAAAAGAAGTAAATTAAAAATATAAATAAAAATAATAAATAAAGAACTATAAAAGAACAAGAAAAAAAATCCAAATTATTATTATTATTTCTTTTTTTTTTTTTTTTTTTTTTTTTTTTTTTTTTTTTTTTACAAAATAAAAAGAAAAGAAACAAGAGAAAAGGGAAAAGAATTACAAAATTAATATCCACGCTGGAGATAGGAAAGGAGATGATGGGAGATCATTGACAAGATTAGCAGAATTTTTAGAAATAAAATATGCTTCATGAAAATCCAAGTGAGAGGGAGAGGCAGGGGAAGAAATAATTTTGGCCATGGAGAAATTGAAACAATGACTGGAAGACCAACAGTGAGAAGCAATCGAAGATTTAGAGATTTCTTGATTTGCAATATATCTCTGATGCTCGCCTAATCTGAATTATTTTGTAATTCTTTTCCCTTTTCTCTTGTTTCTTTTCTTTTTATTTTGTAAAAAAAAAAAAAAAAAAAAAAAAAAAAAAAAAAAAAAAAGAAAGAAATAATAATAATAATTTGGATTTTTTTTCTTGTTCTTTTATAGTTCTTTATTTATTATTTTTATTTATATTTTTAATTTACTTCTTTTATTTTTATTTTTTCTTTTATTTCCATTTTTTCCATTTCATTTTCTCTTCTATCTTTTTTCAACACATTTCCCTTTTGCATTTCCCTCTATCAGGTAGCGCCATCTGTCGCATTCTTCGCAACATTCTTTTTCTTCAGTTCATTTTTGAACTTGTTCGTTTACGGACACGTGTATGCTTAGCTGATGACGAGCTGTTATGTTTTTAGCTCGAAACGCGTCCTGTGTTTTGTTTTAATTTTATGGTGATTTTTTACAAAGTTTTATTATTTTAATTGCTTCATATCGCCAGTTTTCGGTGCTTTTTCGCAATAATGAATTTTATTTTAAATTTTGACTTGTAGGGAAGGGCGGTACTTACGTGACATTTTGCACCCAATCACAGTGAAAAAGAAATTGCTCCACTGCCAATTTATATTAGTGTTGTATTAAATTTAAGGCGTGTTTTTTCAACACATAGTTCACGCGATATCATTAGGGTGTATTTTTCCCCTTCGATAATTGTAAAACATGCCCTTCGGACAAATTCCCCACTCCGTCCCTTTATCGTCGGAGAACACAAGACAGATGTCCTATCAGCCTTCGACCCATGAAAGAAAACCTTTTTCTGGCTTACTAGAAATGTACATTTTATCTTGGGTAGAAGATTTTTTTCCAGACTTGTTTATAATGATGCCAACATGGAAAAATCAAGTTTTTTAACAAAATTTAAGGCTAAATTTTCTGTGGCCATAAAACAAAAAAATTTTGGGGCATTTTTTGATTTTTTTTTTTTTTTTTTTTTTTTTTTTAATGTCTCGAGACCCGTTGCCGTAGCATATTATTTGTCAGCTACAATATTAAACAGGATAAAATTCTCTACGGAAATTATCTATTATCCGTACACTCACGTCTTTATTTTCATCTCAACAGACATTTTATCTACAATAAATTTTATAATTTTAAAAGTAGGGCAGATGGTAGATGAATGAGACAATTTTCGTATTTAGACACTAACTTCAAGTCTATATGATGTTAACTTCAAAGCATTGTTTAAAAGAATACTTTAATATTTAGTATCTTATTGGCACGATAGTTTCAATTAAGAAAGAATTCTTGTTTAATTTTATTAATTTTAATAATTTTAAAATTTTAATCATTTTTATAATGCATACATATACTTCCAGGTATCAATGGGATAGGAATGAAAATTTGCAAAACATATTTTATTCCACACTACAATGGTATATTTTATTTACCAATTATTGATAACATATGTTTTGATATTTTACTGTTTTAAAGATAGCAAACATTGGATTGTACTAATATTTAAACACAATCAAACTGATTGGTAAACTTATCATACGAATTGAATATTTCCAACTGAGCGAAAAAATGCCCAGGCTGGGAATCGAACCCAGATCCTTGGCTTACAAGGCCAATGCTTTTCCGTTTAAGCTAACTGGGCCGACAACCAGCCAGCATATTTCGCTCAGAAAAACCTTATTGATAATAACATCTGGTCTGTCATATAGACATTTCAACAGAATAAACCGCAGGTAAAGGAACTCCATATAAACGATGGATACGTAGATGAACTAATATTTTAACACAATCAAACTGATTGGTAAAGTTATCATACGAATTGAATATTTCCAACTGAGCGAGAAACTGAGCGAAATTGGATTGTAGTTCCATATAAAAGGGGGGGGGGGGGACTCAAAAAATAAATATATTTTATGCAAGAAATACTTTTACCTTATAAAATAGCTACAATAAAAATGGGAACAAATTATTTCACTAATTAATGTTATGCATTGTAAATTGCTCTTGTAAAATTTTAAAATTCTGCCAATAAAATATTTCAGATCACTTTAAAGGGTGGAGGGATAGGTCGCAAAAATCCATGTTTGCCACAAATGCAAAGAAGGCTAGTTTTGGCCCCGAACCACATAATTTACTGTTACCAATATATAGAAGTTGACATAGACGATTAAATCCGTGGGAAACATTTGAATAATTGGGCAGAACTGCGTTTTTCCCGGTTTTTAAGAACATTGAAAAAAACTGTCCTACTTTTGAAATGGCGTACTGCGATTGTTATTGAGTGCATATGAAAGTTGTAGAGAATTTTATGCTCTTTAATATTGTAACTGACAAATAATATGCTACGGCAATGGGACTCGAGATATTTAAAAATAAATCAAAAAAGTCGCAAAATTTTGTTGTTTTTTGGCCACAGAAAATTTAGCCTTTGGTTTTTCCATGCTGGCATCAATATAAACAAGTCAGAAAAAAATGTTCTACCCGACCTTTTGGAAGGTAACCCCCTTTTTTGATACATTTCCTCTGGACTGTACTACAAACAGAATTTTCTTTTCAATTTTGAGAAAAGTTATTACAAAGAATCCTTGTTTCCTTAGAAGTGTGAAATATTTACTTTCTTATAAAATACTTGCATATATTTTTTACTTATTTTAACAGAAATAATATATATCATGTATATATTAGTATTAGGGATGCAGCTAATGGTGATTTTTGCCGAATACCGAATATTCTGCCTGCCTGCGAACTGAAGACCGAATATTCGACAAGCCGAATGCTAACTGTTAGTCCGAAAACCGATTATTCGGTCAGCCGCATAGTAACTAATCGGCCGAATACTTTTATATTTCAAAGTTAAAATCATTAAAATGTTAAAATTTAAAACATTGTTACATAATATTTAGTACGGCAATTTACATTTTCATAAACAAGATGTTTTTACAAGTAAACTTTATACTGAAAAAAATCTGCTTTGAGTTATTTAAGACGAGGGAATTTATAAAACTGTTTTACTAAACTAAAAATAAATAAATAATACAATCTATTGATATTCTGGCAACTCAGTAAGAATAACTTTTCTACTCACTTTCATTTAGCAAGGAAGTTTTTAAATGCATCCTAGATCAGTGTCTGTTTAGAGATTGTAAACATACAGGTTGATCTTAAAATCTTTCAACAAACAACAGCTCAATCCATTTATTCCATCAAAATCACAATACATTCAATCAAAAATATTGGATATGTAACTACAAGCCGAAAATGAATTTTCTTTCACAACTTTATCAACAATGAAGATATTTTAGCGAGATTTCTTACATATTAATTTTTCTTGTATTAAATGTGATGATTGAAATTGACTGAATTCTGACCAGTGACACAGTATAAATTCTTTCAACATCGTTTTGAATAAAGGAATGTCTAGCTCATAGTTATTTAGACATAAATGGTGGTATCTTCCATCACTTCTCATATTATATTTCACAGAAATCAAAGCACGACTGTTGAAAATATAGCTATGATATCTTCATTATTGTTAACCCCTTGAGGGGTGGTGGGATATGTTATATCCCAACTAATTTTAATTGAGATTCACACCAGCAAATTTTAATTAAGTTTTACTTTTATGACTTTGGTGAAAAAAAACTTTGAAAATTGCTTTCCCTTATTTTGAAATAAAAATTTTCAAGATTTCCGGTGGGAATTCAACATTTCAGAAACACAATTGCTTGCCCTTCAAAGGGTTAAAGTAACAAACGAAAATCCAAGTTTTACCTCAATTATGAGGTTATAAGTGAATTGTGATTTTGGTTTCCTGGACAAAAATTGTATGTCTTGATGTCAAATATCAAAACTCGGAACGTTTTTCTATTTTGTTTGGAAACACCCTTTTTTGTGAAAAAGCAAAAAAATAGATTATTTACAAGACAATGCTCAAGAATTTGTATTAGTAGATCATTAATGGCTATGAAAATTCTCATTTGTATGGTTAATTTTCTTAAGTGATGTTTTAGAAATAGTAAGTAAATAATGTAAAAAAGTTCTCTTTTATTTAAGTATGATTCAGTTTCTGATTATTCAGATTAGCTTTATAATCCAAAATTTGGGCTGCGGCAACTCTTTTAACTGATCATTTACAGTAGGATTTGTAAAGAAAAATGAAGAAATGAAATTTTCATATATTTTTTTCTAATTATTTTCATTAGCAACAAATCTTCCTTACTTAATGCTTCCGAAATCAATTAAAAATTTGCCTCATCTGCAGATTTAATTAATATAAAAAAAAAATCATATATATTTTTCTTCATAATTATGATTAGCAACTTATCATATCTGCGTAATTCTAGGAAAAATAAACAAAAAATCTGCCACATCTGCAAATTTAATTAATACACAAATTTTCATATAATATTTTCATAATAATTTTTATTAGCAAACCATTTTATCTGTGTAAATTTAGAAAAACAATAAAAATCTGCTTCATCAGCAGATTTAATTATTATATTTATTAAAAAAAATCAGATATATTTTTTCATAAAAATTTTCATTAGTAACCATCTACACTGCGTATAATTCTGGGAAAACATCTGTCTCACTTGCAGATTTCATTCATCCTTAGAGTACAACATGTTCATTTTTAAATATTAAAGGGGGGAAATGGTATTTGTAATGTAATTATACACTACTTTTCATAATTGCATTAAAAGATGGCTTAATTTACTTTCATTTAATATTTGGGTTGAAGGATTTCGGGTTTTAGTTGAAATTTGTCGGGTTTAGGGTACACTTCAATTGGAATTTGCAGGCTCCGGTCCGTCCAAGTTGACGGAAATTGTTTTGCTTTTCTCAGATGGGTCCGCGTCTACGGAAATTGTTTTGTTTTTGTCAGGTGGGTTTACGTTTTGCTTGATTTTTTTCGGGTTCTTATCGGGTTTCAGGTTGACTTCAAATGGAATTTACAGGTTCTGATAAAGTTACGTTTTGGTGGAAATTATTTTATCTTGCGCAAATCGGGTTACGGTTGGATGGAATTTTCTTTTTTGTCGGGTTCGGATCGGGTTTAGGGTAGACTTTAATTGGAATTTTCATGTTCTAGTCGGGCTGCATTTCGACGGAAATTATTTTGTCTTGTTCGGATCGGATTATGGTTCGAAAGAATGGAAACAAATGGTCATTTTTCAATTATTCTAGCACTATCTAGGCTCTTTGTAATGAACCTAAAAAAAAATTAGGCAATTTCAGAAATAAATTGTCTTATTCCAATTAGCCTAACTTTCTTTAGGCTCTTTGCAATAAGCCTGAAAAATATAAGGCTAATGGGAAAAACGGTGATGACTCTCAAATTATCCCGGCTCTTTGCAAAGAGCCGGATTTCTCAAATAGCCTACGACATATATATATTTTAGCTTAGTCCTAATATTCATGTATCAAAAAACAAATTCGAAGTTTCAATGAGCTAAAACATTGAAAAATATATTCATCGGAAAAAATGAAAAATAAAAATTGTTACCTCTTTATGCTTCAGTAGTGGACCTAGTAAATTTTTGATGCATGAACTTTTAAGTTTTCGGTTTATCCAATAAAATATTTACCATGTAATAGTGTATGTCAACAGCAGCTTAATTTAAAATAAAACATAATATTAAAGGAACTCCAAGTTCAACCCACACTTTTCAATCATAATTAAATGATAATCAAAATGGCTTATCGAAATTTTCATTAAAATAAACTTGCTTTTTACTAAATGTGATACTAACATCTAAATTGTTAGAAACGCATTATCTTTCGGTCGGTAATACCGTATATACAGACGGAAAAGTTACAATACAATTACGAAAAATCGCTAGAATTCGCATTAAAAATCTCTAAAAATTCAAAAATAGCGGAGGACAAAGTTTACTATATTAGGCTAAAAAGTTGGAACCGCATTCCTTTAATTAAGGTCAAAAAACTCTAAAAATCGCATAAAATATCGCGAAAAAATAAAATAGTGCTGTGTGAATTCGAATATATTTTATTGAAAAGTAAGCAACATTTACTATGCAGAGGATAAAATTTCCTATAGTAGACTTTGTAACATTCTGATCGAATTTCCTTTTACGGATGTAACAAAAAAAAAAAAAAAAAAAAAAAAAAAGAAAAAAAAAAATGCCGCAAAACGTGAAAAAATCCTCAAAATCTCATAAAAAATTTAAAAAATTGCTCTGTGAATTCCGAATAAAATTTATTAAAAAGTGGCATAATTTATTACATTGGGCCAAAAGATTAAAAAAATCGGAATTCTTTTTTTAATGTGGAAAAAACCCCGCAAAACACACACACACACACAAAAAAAACCTGCTAAAAATTCAAAAAATAGCAGAGGACAAAATTTATTTTGGTGGCTAAAACATTGTAACAAGAATACTTTCACGAATGTTAAAAGTTCGCCGCAGAACGCGAAAAATCGATAAAATTCACATAAAAATTGTTAAAAATTTTAAAAAATCGCGGAGGACAAAATGTACTATCTAAAAGTTGAAGCCGCATTCCTTTAACGAATGTCAACAAATAGTAGCAAAACACGAAAAAACTAAAAATCGCAAGTTTTTTGAGTCGCTGAATCCAAATTTTTAACCCCCCTCCCCCAAAATCCCCCCCCCCTAATAGTTGTTTTTAACTTAAATTTCTTATTGTTTTAGGGGGAAAGCATTACGAAATTCAGAAACTAGAGAAAATTTGAAACAAATAGGATATATGACATTATGACGTAGGATGAACGGGGAGGGGGAGGGCTGCCTCTGAACATGCACTGCGGCGCTACGTGCACTAAGTTATGAAGTCCAGGCAATAGGGGATTTTACCTGGAAAAATTAATACTAGTTCAAGATTTCGACTCGCTTTATGTTTTTTGGGTCGTTGAATCCGAATTTGTAAGTTCCCACCAAAATTTCACCCGGCAACCAACCAAAAAATTGATTTTTTGAAAAAAATTTGTTTTTTGGGAAAAGCGCGCGGGGAATGTTGCGAGGCAGCCCCCTCTCTCCCCGTTTATCCTACGTCATAATGTCATATATCCTATTTGTTGCAAATTTTGTCTAGTTTCTGAATTTCGTAATGGTTTTCCTCTAAAAAAAATAAGAAATTTAAGTTAAAAACAACTAGTTAGGGAGGGGGGATGGGTGGGCGAATGTAAACGTGTGAGGGGTTAAGTGGAATTGCGCAACTTAGTCCACGCAGCACCGCGCGCATGTTCCGAGGCAGATCCCTCCTTCCCCTTCACCCTAAGTCATAATGTCATATATCTAATTTGTTGCAAATTTTGCTTTTGCTAAAAAATTTTGATTTTTTTTAATAGAAACTTTTTTTTGGGGGGGGGGGGGGATGTACCAAAATTTGGGGGGTTGCCGGGGAAAATTTTGGTGGGAAGTTACAAATTCGGATTCAGCGACCCAAAAAACATAAAGTAAGCCGATTTCCAGAACTACCATTAATTTTGCTAGGTAAAATTCCCTATTGCTTGGACTATAATGAAGCTGTATATAACTGAATATCTAAATTAGACAGTTTATCTTTTAGTGTCTGTTCTGAATTAATTATGTCCCACATAATCTACAGTTAAAAGTAAAAAATTCAAACATAAAGCTTGAAAAAGATATTTGTTTTCCTTTGTGGCTAAAAAAAATCACTGCCAGAGACAAAAGTTCTTTATCTACAGAACAACACAGTCAATAACAGTTGGAACTTTCATTTACACTGTTTTGACTAAAAATATCAAATATACCTTGCATAGTGATATTTTGAAAATAAATATCAAATGATATGAAAATATCATAAATCTTGATTATTTTGAAAATAAATATCGGATACATATCATGATATATATCAAGATATATATCCATTGATATATCAAGGAACCCTGCTGCAACCGCATTCCTTTGTGTCATAAAATAATTGCAAAATGCGAAAATACTCTAAAAATCGCAGAAAAATATTGTGAAAAATTAAAATATTTATATACGAATTCCGAATAAATTTTATTGGAATGGGGAATGTAATGAAAACATTCACTGTATTGAACTAAAATATTAAAATCGGATTCATTTTATTAATGAGGAAAAATCGGCGTAAAGCGTTAAAAAAAGAGAAAAGGGTTAAAATCGTCAAATCCGTGGTTCTAGCAATTTTTTTCAACGTCAAAAATATAATTTCATCAATATTCGGATTACAACACAATATATTTGCATATAATAAAAATTAAGATATAGGCAATAAATTTGCAAAATTTAGCCCCGAGCAAATATATTTTTTAATTTAAATCGTTTGGCAATATTATTGTTTGGCCATTTTAAATAGGACGTAATTTCCTCCATTTACGAATTTGAACGCATGTAAATGAATTTTTTTTTTTTTTTTTAATTTTCTTTCTTTTTTAAAATTTACGTGTAAATATAGTTTTTATGACGTAATTTTCAATATTTTCCTGCTTTTAATACGTAATCATTTAATTCTAATTTGATTTTTTTTTTCTTTTTATAAGTCGCATGTAAATAAATTTTTAATTTGAAGGAAATATTCTTTGCGCTGTTTCTGAAATTGGCAACAATGTAAAATAATACCCTTTTATAAAAAAATGTAAAAAATATCTCTCGAAATGCTGAAAATTTGAATTTAAAATGGAAATAAATCCTCAAAAAATGAGTCAAATTAAAAAAATGAATGCAGTCTACACACTGGGAATTTCTAATGTATATCCCCAGAAAAAACTATTAAATTCCTATGTATAGTTTTTGTCCCGATAAAACTTTTTTAATGGAACGATATTGACCAACTTTAACATCAAATATCTCTTAAAATAAACATTCGATATAAAAACTGTCGGCATCAGCGTGTTTTTCGAAGTACCATCGTTTTTCATCCCGGTCACAAAAAAAATCGTAAACAGTGGCGGTGATAGCATTAGTTACTTTTTGAATAAAGAAATTCAGCCTCTTTTGATTTCAGTATTTTCTTCTTTTACAACTAAGTAGCGGTAGTCGTTGAGTTCATTTTAATTAACTTTTGTGACAATTAAACTTTGGTGTGGCTTTTAATTTTTTTTGCACAAAACAAATGTAATGCAAAATTAAAATAGTTTTATTAAACGAACTCGTAAATGAAAAGAACGTTTTAAAAACCTTTTTTTTTTTTTTCCATTTAAATTTGATTACATAATTTTATCTAGAAAATATGGATCGCAATACATTTGCTTGGACTATAGATGAAACCATCAGTTGAAACAGTTGATTTTTCGGTAAAATTGTTTAAACGTAAAGATTCAAAAAAGAAAAGAAAAGAAAACCGTCTGAGATAACGCTACAATGTTGTCCAGTATTAAAAACAGATGTGCAAGTTGAACCATACTCTCCCCCTTTACAAACAGACCTGTGGAGCGCATCGGTTTCTCTCATCAATCAATGTGAAATAGGCGGGACCTATCTGGGGTGGACATTCTGGAGAATTTGCTTAAATTTTCATTAAAATTCCCAATCGGTTTCGCTGATTTTACATTCCCTAATTGGTACAAAATTGTGAAATAAAATTATCTGAAAACTTCAAAGATTAAGCTAGGGGGCGTTGCTTTTTAATTTTCAGAATCTTTCATAGATAACATTTTACAAAGCTTTGAATGAAAAAACACCTTCGTTTTTCACGTTCCAAAATCGTAAGTCATATCATAATCAAACAGCAACAAAAATCGAAAATTTAATCAACGGGTACCCTTCATTATGATCTCAAATATCATGTGTAAAAAGAAAAATTCAAAAAATATGCAAATGCGCATGAGAAATCAGCGAAACGGTCTCTCATAGGATTAGCATTAGCTCGCGAGTGTCTTCGTTTCCAGGGACAGGAGCCTTAAGACCGAGAGAGCGCTCTGCATGATCAAGGCATATTAAGCGCCACTCAAAAGGAAAGAAGAATGGCAGAAAATAATTCTCTTTTTGACCTAAGTAGGAATTGACTTAATATATATATATATATTAAATTACTTGTTTATATTACTTACCTATTTTTTTTTATTTACTTGTATTGATGACTTTTAAGTTGTTCTTAACTGTTAGTTCCTATCTATAAACACTGTTTTGATGAGCTCTATAGACGTCTATGATAGTTAGAGTTCCAGTAAAGTTAAAGATCCACAATACATACATAACTTCCAGGTTGTATAATATTTTAACGGAGCTTCTGGCTGTAAAATAGTCAATGAAACATGGTCTTCATTTTGAAAGACCTATCCAATGATATGCCACTCAATAGGCTGCGTAATTTTTTTTCGTCTCTACCGCCATTTTATATTTTACGGCCGCCATTTTGAATTTATAAAAACAAAGCCTAGCCTATAACCATTGGGCCGTTAAGACGAATTGATAGAGACCTCATTCATTAAAATCCATCCAGCCGTTGGGATGTTTTGAGGGTATAAACAAATCCACATACACAGTACGCGTGAAACACATAGCACTTCTTTTTAGTCGGGTAAAAAGAAATTTTGAGTTAGATATGTCGCTCAGAAATTATTAAAATGCATCAATTTTTACCCCGAAAATAGTCTTACATGAGAATTGAGTATATAATTTTAAATAACTGCGAAATTAAAAATTATACTTATTAAAATTATGGAAATTTAAAATTACTAAACCTGAAATTAAAAAAAAATAATATCCTGTTTTTGTTTAAAATTTTTTATATATATATATATAGCTCTTTTATCAGCTTAAACTTAATGTATGGTCTCTGAAAAGCGTCTGAAAAGAGTGATGTTTTTTTTTTTTTTTTTTTTTTTTTTTTTTTTTTTTTTAGATGGTATCCTCCGGTAACTTTCCCCCTGTCCTTTTTGGAACTAATAGAATTTCTTTTTATCTAAATTTTCAATTTTTTTTTACCTTTCTCTTTTTTTCTTATATTGTTATACTTTGAGTACTTTATGTGCTTTTTATTTAGTTATTCTTTATTAACTTTGTATATTCATTTTTCTCATTGATGCTACCAGCGACGTTTAAACATTAATTTTAAGGCTCCCTATTGCCCTTGCAACACGATCAATTCACTACTGGATGTAACGTTGCAACGCAAATAGGTAGTCCATGAACAAGATCACATTGTTCCATTGAAAAACATATTTTGAAGAAAGAAAATTAATTTTATTTAATATTTTTGTTACAGGCAGTTATAATAATATAATTTATAAGTATAATATGTAAAAAATAAAAAATGAATATAAGTATAAATAAATATATTTTTTAGAATACTTGTTACCTTAATGAATTGTAGTAAAAAATAATTTGAATAAATGTTTTATTCTGCTGAAAGTTTTCACAAAAATTTGAAAAAAAAACACCCAATAAAAATTAAGATTGATTTTAAAATGAAAATATATTTGTAATATCTAATTTTTGCGATATTATAAACTATAAATCAGCCATTATATACGTACATATTTTAATCAAAATTTACTACAATAATTATTCATAGATATTCTAATCATGTAATACTCAATTTGCAATCTCTGAGAAAGAAAAATTCCTTTTTGCATGTTAATTGAATGATACAAGGTATAAAAAATTATCCTAAAGGTATATTTGTGTTAATTTTCTTTATTGTTCATGAAAATAACATCAGATGCTTAAATAGAAAACATCTTTATTTACCTTGGATACATTTATATGGGATCTTTATGTATATGGGATCTTTATGTATATGGGATTTGGTATCCGATGCCTAAAGAAATATGTTCTTCTAACTATGCAAATTTTAATCTTTAAAACAAATATTTTAAAAATGATTGTATTTAACAACAACAAGAAAAATTAACATATTTTTTTAAAGATTTATAATATGTAATTTATGTTTAAATAATACATCTCACATTTCAAGAGATTTATACATACACATAGAGATATATAATTAATATCTTTCGTAGATGGCTATATCATGTTATAAAAGCTCAGATCATAGCATGAGTTTAATTTTCTGGCGTATTTCAGAAACCTCTTAGCAGTAACAATTATTCACAGCTTTCTCGTTTCTAATTTTAAAATCTAAACACATAGATATAAAGACAGTGCAAATAGTCTTAAAAATAGTGTTGTATAATACAAGTTTCAATTTAATAAGTATAATATCACAATATCATACAAAAGTGTTTCGAAACATTATCTCAATATCATAAAAAGGCGTTTTTTAAATTAATATAATTTTAACACAGAGGAATCGCCAAGAGAGAATTTTTATTTTCAATATTTTTATCATTTGAAAAAAGAAGTATTTACTTAAAAAAGCTAAAATTTATTACAAAGAAAATGCCTTCGCATTGTTTATGATCCACATTAGTTTTATTAATCTGCTGATCCATCATTTTTACGCCGGATTGTTGAAAGCACAGTTTGAAACAATTATTCACTTATGTTCTTCAGCCCTTCATTTTGTGTATATGCTGCATACTTTCTTTTATTACAGTTTGGTCCATTTTCCTTGACCACTCATATTTTGTTGTGTTTTTATTTGAGATCGTGTTCAGTGTCAAAACTGATACGTATAAAGGTTTTGCTAGTTCAACTCGTGTGTTTGTATGATATTCACTTAGTCTCCACTTCAAACAAAAACCCAGTTAAAACTGCTCATACTTATTGCACATGACGTGATCCTACCTCTGTATTCAGAAGAAAACAGTATCATATTGACATCTTTGCGCGGTGAACTTCTGTCCCAAATATTATTATTATTATTATTAATTTTTTGAAATAATGTTATTTTTTATGTCCGCAGATATAGGGGAAAGTGGAGTAAGATTGGGTACCGTAACTTTGTTGATGAATAATTCCAACCTACCACTCAAAATGCTACAAATAAAGGCATAGCTGTAATCTTAAACATCAAAGCGAATCAAAATGTTTAAGTATTAGATAATATTTAATGTTCCCTGTTAACAAACTTGAGGTAAGTGTAAAAAAGCAAAAGTGTCACTTTCAAAGCAGGGATGAGTAAAACAGTGTACCTAGAACAAAAGCATAAAACATACCAAAACACCATTTTTACTTTTTTATTCAGCATATTTTTAACCAAGTAAATTATTAAACTTTCATACCATGTTATTTAGTCTTGATTTGGGAGTTTAGATCGTTGCATAAATCGCAAACAAAACCAACTTTACTATAAGGTCTAAAACCGCTACAGGCATCTTGGGCAAACCCCTTGCAAACTGAGCACATTGACCATCCATCTGTACTTGGCGCATCATACAAATGTTGGTTGCAATGCATACATGAATCACCACCATCGACACTTCCTTCCCTTCCTTATTTTTCTTTCCTTATGATCTTCCTACTGACTTTCTTTTTTCTTTATTTTCTCCTAACTCTAACGCGGATTTTTTTCTCTTTAGTATACTTGGTAATTTCATTAAGCACTATGCATTTGTAGGAGGATGAATTAAAATATCTGTAGAACTTCTTCTTCGGCTGATAGTCTTCTTCTGTTTTTCTTTTTCTTCTGGAAGAGCCCTGATATATACTGGAGAAATTGAAAGAACGATCCACTGCTGTAGGTATAGAAGTGAAACCATCCGCCTTTGCCCCTCGGCTGGGTATGGGTACCCGGTTTTGCTCCGAAGAACTTGTCTGATAAAACATGGTCAACTTGCAGATGCCGCAAAAGTGGTAAAAACATAGCAGAATAACATCATAAAATATTATATGTCTTACCTTGAAATTACAGCAAAGCAGGAACTAGTTACTGATTTTCCGAGTTGCCTAATAAAACATAAAAGGTTTAACTTTTATGAAAAGTACGTTTATGTCGCTAGAAATTGTCTTTAACGGAAGGTAACCAACATCACGCGGCTTGACATGGACGATTGATTCTAATTCATGTATCAGGTGACAGGTTGCAGCACGTACTGACGAAATAATGAGGGTACCCGGTTTTACTCAATTTGCTCTACAATGTGTAAAGAAAAAGAATTTGAAAATTTCGTTAATTTAAAAGCGAGTTCTGTAATTCTTTCTGAGTGCCTAGAACATTTTTTTTTTTTGTAAATTTCTGGAAAATGTAAATTTAGGGAACTACAAACTGTGATTATTTTGCATTATACATCCTAAATTTGACACAATGAAACTGCAAGATGAAAAATATTACTTCAATGAGATTATTTTAAAAAAAATGCATGAACATTTATTAAAGTATACCGGTAGAGGGATTTTTCAATCAATTTTTGAGATCTGTATGATATTTGATTTCACGTATTTTTAGATATTGCAAAAATTCGATTGTTATACATGACATTTAAACATGAAGTTTTCATTTCATATTTTCAAGTAATGTACTTTCTATTGAGGAAATTATTGAATAATTTTCAAAATAGGCTAAATTTACTATCAATTTAAATAATCAAATCACCCAACCAGTATCTGCAATTTATCATGATTTAAGGAAACATCAAAATGGTATGTGTACAGAAATAAAATGTGGTATAATTATTTATTTAACGTTTTATTTATTCGTTTATTCATTAATATATTTTTTTTTCAAACTGAAACTTTTATGTCTATTCTTAAATGAAAACAATTGAAAAGAATGAATTTCTAAAATTAAATAATAAAATATTTTAAAAACTCTGCTTGAAAGAGGTATTTGTTTCTTATTTTCTAATACATAAGTTTGAATTTTTCAAATAAATATGTCTTTTACTTAATTAAAAAAAAATGAGAGAAAAAAATATATGAAAGAAAAAATTAATATAAGAACTGAATTTACAGATGTCTATTATTGATAATGCTATGAAAGGGATCTTTGTTATTGAAACCGTAGAAGCCATACAACCAATATCTAAAACGCTTACAATAGCTTTTAAATTTATTTTTAAGTGTTTTCAATGTGATACTTTAATTAGGTTAGCTAAAATAGTTAAACAGATAAATGTAGGAAAGGACATTTGGCTATTTTTTACATTTTCACTAGTTGTTAATACTTTCAACTCTGTCTAAGCGGGAATCGATCGGGATCAAGAAAATTTTACGTAGTACACAATATTCCGCTTTAGACAAATGTTACTCTATGTATATCGATTCGCAGGAACTTGAAAATCTTTCTGAGTTAGACAGATTTCCGCCTTACACAGAGTCGGCCTTACAGAGAGTTTACTGCATTTTATATAGTAATTATAGTTAGAGAGAACGAAGGTACTATTTTATGATTGTCATACTTGAAACATGCTTTTTCTTTTTTAAAATACATATATTTTTTTTAATATTGTAACTATATGAATTTTCATTTGTATAAAAAAAAGTAAGAATGAATAATAGAATACAATTTGTTTTGAGAGATTATTTGTTGATGATCCAGGGATACAAGGCAGGAAAATGTGAAAAGACTGACGTCTCCATAAATAAAAGTACGTAGAGGGAGCATCTTTAAATTAAATGAGTACAGAGGGATCTGAATTCAAATAAATTTACAAAAATATTTTAATAGATAATTTTTTCATACATGCAAAGCTTATCTCAGAACCTCCCCCCCCCCCCCAAACCCACACACACACATATTAACTATAGAATTTAAACTTTTCATATTAAAAAAAAAAAAATCTTTCTAATCATCCTTAAAGATTTTTTTTGCGGAAAAAATACAGGATATAAAGCACAGTTTATTCATTGAGGCTCAATGGATTGGGTAAAAAAACAAACTTCTTATTATTCGTTATTGATTTATTAATTTTCTGCCATAAATTTTTATTTTGTATTTTTATTTTCTTTGCTATTTTTATGATGTTAATGAGTTGCACTATGTATAGAAATTCACATAAATAAGATTTTAAGTAAACATGAATTTTATTTTTGTGCGTTATAATTTTTTTTATATAAAATTATATGTTGAAAAAAAAGTAAACCAGAAAATCCTGAACTTCAACCATGCCCTTTAACTGAAGAGAAATGAATGAAGAGCATTTCACAATGTATACAAATAGATTTTATTACAACAATTACACATATTATAAAAATATGAAGAATTGGATAAATTTAAATAAATAAAATATATGTAAAGTGTCGTGAGTTAATTGGAAAATTGTCTATCATTGATACTGTTGACAGGGTTTAAGTAAAAAACACACGAAATAAAAGCATACACTACGTTATTTTAGTAGGACTCTACATCAATCGATGTATCTGCCTATTAATAAAAAATATATACATTTACTTGTTTATTTTATTATATGTTGTTTGCGTATCAATGTTACAAGCTGAGCAACTTTTTTCCTTTTATAATCTTTAAAATGTTTATATATTTTATGACTTTAATATTTAAAAAAAAATAGCATATATATATTTTTTTTTAATGTGTGACAGGCGTTTTTATGAATCGTCTTTGCAAGAAAAAAAAACTTAAAGAATGATAAAATATTATTACTATTTATAAAAAGTACAATTACTATATTGTATTAAAGAGCATTTGAAAATGTGCTTTAGTGCAATCAAGACAAGACGCTCTGACTACTTTCGTTATCTTATGTAATAGGCCCCCAAGTGAACCTTTGCACGCCATTCTGATTGGATTTTCCGTGTTCATTACGCAGCTCATTAATATTTACTTTTCACGATATTAAATTAGTTCTTTTTTTTTACAATATACGTTACTTAAAATCATTTACATTTGTCAACATTATATAATTCAACTACAAATATTGCCAACATAAGTAAACACAATCAATCAGTCACCCGAAGCCGAACAATTTTTGATGCTCCAGCTCCAGCTCCGCTCCTAGAGAAAATACTGTGGCTCCAGCTTCGGCTCCGACTTCGCGCTTTTGAGTTGCAGATTTTAATTTACACGTTTAATTTTTTGCTCGCAAATACTTTCTACCTTCATTAAAGATCTGACAAAAGTCATTTTTCTTCTCATCAAACTTGAAATGCTTGTTCAGAAAATATGACATCTTTTAGCTTTTGATTTTAAAATAGAAAGTTTGGTGGAATTTTAAACACAAAAATCTAAAATTTCTTCTACACTTTTCAAACAGCCAAAATTGTTCAACTACACAGGTAAACAACAGGCGGCCATATTTGTTTTCAAATAGTGTTGACACTTAGTTCAAGTAGAAAGTAGAAGTAAAGTAGTGTTACCATGTTTTGAGAATTTTCCTTCTCTAATAATAATAAAAACCTAAAAAATGATATAATTAAAATAGTGAATAATGATGTAATTAAAATATTTTAAGCCTAGAAATTTAAAAGACTGAAAAAAAATGACTTAAAATAATATTAAAAACTAAAGGAGCCCTGGTGCTGGGGAAAATTTAGAGCTCCAGCTCCAGCTCTAGCTCCAGAGAAAACACAGCTCCGCAGCGCTCCGGCTCCGGGCTCCAGCTCCAGCTCCGGGTCACTGCAATCAATAATTAAATTATAATATGTTTTATCCAAGTAAACATTTTTCAAAAATACAACAGGAAAATTTCATTCTGTGAAATAGACCAAAACACGAAATATCGTCTTTGTATTTTTTACTTTGAAATATCTCACAATTGCTATTGCGTGTCGTATATATACATACACTATATTGCCATTAATGACCGGCAATTTTCAATTTTAGACATTTTGTCGAATATTTAGAAATATACTTGTCAGATTCTTCTAGAATTTCAGGATTAAAAAGAACAGGTATGACCTCATATTTAGCAATGTCGATTTGATAAGGGGGTCAATTAGGGGTCCAACAAAAAATCAAAGAAAAAAAATAATACTTGGGATCACCCTGTAAAACAAAATGCAGAAAATGATCTATCGCTAAAGAATATAAATAAACAGACATTGTGCAATATGTATATTATTTTGTGTAAGAATAGCACTTATATTAATAGAGATATAGCGATTTATTTTTAAAAAAATAAAAAATTCTTGCATGTTTTTTGCTTATAACATACAGCGTTTTCAACAACCAAATTTAATGCCGATTTCAGAAAAATTGACAAAATATAGTAGAAACAATATAGTGCAATTGTAATATAAATATATTAAATAATTTAGGAAATATGAGCAGTTGTATGAAATAATTTTTATCTGCGCATGCGGGAACGATAACAAGGATCATTTTGCATAGTTTAATAGTCAATTCTATGGACCAACTTATAAAAAAAAATCTAGTCAAATATCGTAAAAATTCAGAAAGACATCGGCGTTAGAGTGAGCAAATTTTTAATTGTTCTCTAAAAGCAGCTGAATGATAAGGGATTTTACACAAATTGTCATTTTTTATTAACTGACTTTCAGAAAAACGTTAGTATTTAGTGACTATCAACGAGTAGATTTGGAAAAAATGCTTAGATTTAGATACTTCTTTTGATCATGGTATAGGCTCGTTCTGGTGGTTATCAGGGAAGAGCTAAAGCATCAATAAAAAATGAAAAAAAAAATTAAATTAAAAATGACAATTTGTGTAAAATCCCTTATCATTCAGCTGCTTTTATAGAATTACTAAAAATTTGCTCACTCTAACGCCGATACCTTTCTGAATTTTTACGATATTTGACTAGATTTTTTTTAATAAGTTGCTCCATAGAGTTGACTATTAAATTATGTAAAATGATCCTTGTTATCGTTCGCGCATGCGCAGATAAAAATTATTTCATTCAACTACTCATATTTCCTAAAATATTTAATATATTTATATTTCAATTGCACTATATTGTTTCTACTGTATTTTGTCAATTTGTCCGAAATCGGCATTAAATTTGGTTGAAAACCCTGCATGTTATAAGCAAAAATCATGCAAGATTTTTTTTTTCATTTTTTTTAAATAAATCGCTATATCTCTAATAATATACGTGCTATTCTTACACAAAAGAATACACATATTGCACAATGTCTGTTTATTTATATTCATTAGCAATAGATCATTTCGTGCATTTTATTTTACAGGGTGATCCCACGTATTATTTTTTTTCTTTGATTTTTTGTTGGCCCCCTAATTGGCCCCCTTATCAATTCGACATTGCTAAATATGAGGTCATACCTGTTCTTTTTAATCCTGAAATTCCAGAAGAATCTGACAAGTATATTTCTAAATATTCGACAAAATGTCTAAAATTGAAAATTGCCGGTCATTAATAGCAATATAGTGTATTTCGTTTCTTTTTCCTTTTCCTTTTCAGTCAATGATTGTGTAGTTTATGGTAAATATTTTTTAAATGGTAAATAATCCTTAAATCTACAGTTTTGTCTACTTTGTATCGTAAACATTCCATTATATGCCACCAGCATCATTTTCCCATGGAACTCAAGTCATCAATGTAATATATATATGGGATTGTAAATATTCTCAACAGTGTAACTTGACTAACTCAAGGGTTTATTTAATGAATACGTAATATTGTGGAAAATAAAAAACAAAGTGTGAAAAAAGTGAAAGGGAGTGTGAAAAAAGCGGGAAATATGTGGCAACGGCTGATGGAAGAATGGAATACGATCAAGAAATGATTATGTTTGAAAGTTCAATAGTTTTTATCTCAACATGAAGGTTGAAGATTCGTTAAATCTCAAATAAAAGATTTGAGCAAGAATTGTAGGTTAAATCCAGTATTTATGTTTACAAATATATTATATTATTGATGTGGATGAATTGCTGTGATCTACTAAGCATATTATTTGTTCGAGTGAATAATAAATGCCGTATAAAATTGACAAGATAATAGATGCATTTATTTGTAGTTATAAGCCAAGTAAATGTTTAAGTAATTTTCTGACTAAATCCTACATATATGTGTATTGTATCATCTTACTGTGTATTACGCAGACAGAACTTCGAAAGTATAAAGCAATTAGTTGTTGTTGAAAGTACAAATATGGATATTCTTGCATAAATAATTTTTTAAAACTAATAGATAGCGCAAGCAAATTATACTATGGAGTTGTTGAAGAAACTAAAAAAACAAAATTTTTCTCAGAAAACTATTAATGTCTTTGTATATTTAACTCTTTCATAATAGCTAAAAAGATGCTGTTCAAACATACTTTTGGCTATTAGTTATCTATTAACATTTGTATCATTAAAAAATATATTTAAATGGTGTTTAAAGCAACATAAAGTATATATTTATAGTATGTAAAAGGATATAGGATATGGATAGTGCACAGAATCGGACAACAAAAACTTTTCTTAAATTAAACACCGTACGTTTTTCTACACCGCATAGCGTAACTAAAATCTTTACTTACGCATGGGTATTATGAGCATTTATATATATATATATATATACATATAAAATTGAAAGAACAAGATAAAAAACGTTCATTTATTAATTTAGTGCATGCGGACGGGGGGGGATAAGATTTACTCAGGTATTGGTCGTGTTCCATTTTTTCTTCTGTGCCCCAAACCTCCCTTAAAGAAAAGCTATTGATGTTTCATAAGTATAATGTTTTTGCAACATTGAACAACGTTTTTGTAATATATGTTGAAATTCATTTGAAATAAAATCTACTACTTATTTAATGGGAATTTAGAATTATCTTAAACTTGGAGTAGACTTTTTAACAAATTTGGTAATAATTAACAACAATCCTGTTTTTACCTGTTAAATAGGCGATATATAATATTAATTAAAATCTACATTTCTCAATTTTTTGCTATAATTTGCACATATGTCTCAATTCGCTCCAGGAGGAGTGGAAAATTTTTTTGGAATTTTAAATCCTGTGAAGAAAAAAAAAATTCCAATTTATGTATATATATATATATATAATATAGTATATCGATAGAACTAAACATTATTATTGCATAATTATAAACGAAACTGAGAAGAATATATTGAGTAATAAATGTTTTCATTAAAACATTATTCCATTTTACCCTCCACTCTCTTAAATAAAACTTATGAGCACAATAGTATAAACAAAATTATCACGTTTATTTGTATAAAATATAAGATATTTTATCACGAGAATGAAATCCAAAAATATTTCTTTCCATTCCTTCTGTCAGATAAAAGAACTTATACCGCAATCGTGCCGATGTTCCATAAAACAAAGTGCAAACTTTTCGATAAGTTCTTTCCGCGTGAAAGATATCAATAGACTCGATATATCATTGTTATTTAACTGTCTATTTTGTAAGGACTGAATTTTTTTTTCATTGTTTATTCTCTTTATTTAACAGAAAATCCATAAGAATATTTCTTCTTCTTTTCTTTTTTTTTCTAAATTATATGATTTTTACTTAACATTTTGTAATATAAAATTAATCACATTATAATAATAAATTCAATTTAAACACGAATTTTTTACATAATGTACCGGAGAACTATTAAAACAAATTAGCTTATATTAAAAAAGTTATATTACTACGGAAATTTAAAAACATTCAGGTATAAGCATTTAATGTATATTTTACAAAATCACAAGGGGAAAAAAACTGGTGCATATTAAATATTAAGTATGGTCGAGAGGGATGTACATCCTGTTTCAATAGAAATTTAAGTATAAGAAAAATGTTTGCAATAAACAATACATAAAAGTTTGAAATCCATTTAAAAGAATCTGTGAATCAGTTTTTATAATCAGACTTTTTGATATGCTTGTTGTAGTTCATAACGAGAAATTAGATTTTTAGAAATATTAATTATTTGTTACAATCTTAAAAACATTGAATGTTTTTGAATGCACAAACCTTAACGAGCAGTATTGAAATAAAAATAATAAAATGAGGCAGATATTCTTTTGATTTAATTAAATAAACCTACATATATTATTTTAGTTAAATAAGTTAAATGACAAATATATCAAAATTCTGAGTGAAATAAAAAAAATAATAATACAAAAAATTGCGAAAAGAAAAAGTTTATATAATGAGAAAAAATACCGTATTTAATAACTGAAGCTGATTTATTCATATATCATCAATATTGTTAGTAAATTTGAGTGCTTAATAAATTTAGTTTAAGCTGTAAGAGAAAAAGTTTCAGAAAACGCTTTGTGATGACATGCCCTTTGTTAAATTACAAAATACTGTCAACTACTTTTTTTAAGACAGTAGGTTAAAATACACTGGTGACCAAAATTAAGGACCAGCCACAAAATGCTAATTTTTAAGTAAGCGAATACTCAAAAGGAAATAATATAATTCAAATAATTACTATCCCTGCAACATAGCTAGTACATATAGAATCTCATTTATGTCACACATGGTCGCAGGTATGACAATCACAGCGGTGAAACAAAAAATAGGAAATTCCACACGTCTCATTATGAGTCTGAAATGATCAATATATGTGACTCCACTGAGACGTAAATGTGACTGCTGCTTTGTGACTCGTCTCCAGGTTACTTTACAAAGTAGTTACATTGTGACTCTCATATGACTGTCATTTTCAGACTCAATTTATAAGTTATCATGAACGTTGCATTATGATAAGTCACCATATAATATCATATTATAGTCACATGGTGACTTTTCACAAAAGAGCGTAATGGTGTCTTCACAGTAGTCTCTCTGTTACCTGAAAGTCATCATGTGACTTTAATGTGACATTATTTGGTAACTTATCACAATGCAGCGTTCACGATGACTTTGACATTGAGTCTGCAGATGTCAGTCACACGAGAGTCACAATGTAACTACATTGAAAAGTCATATAGTGACTCGTCAAAAAAGCAGCAGTCACAGTGACGTCTCAGGGGAGTCACATGTAGTGATCATTTAAGACTCACAATGAGATGTATAGAATTTCCTATTTTTTTTGCTTCACAGTAGTGACTGTGACACTTGTGACCATGTATGACATGAATGATATGTCATATGGACTAGCTGTGCTGTAGAGATAGTAATTATTCGAATTATATTATTTCCTTTTGAGTATTCGCGTACTTGAAAATTAGCATTTTGTGAATGCTCCTTAATTTTGGACTTCAGTGTACTTTCTTCATATTTTTAAAGAAGATATTCACAAAGATGCTAAAAACTAAAAATAAAAAGCACTTTATCACCCAATTACAAATTTAGGGGTTATTAGATTCTATACACGAAACTCTACAACACTGCATGTATTTTTTTTTCTTTTTTGTGAGGGGGGGGGAGTGAGGCGGAATAAGATTTAAAATTGTATATGAATCAAGAATAAAATGCTTTTATTGACACTTTTTTTAAATTTTAAATGCAAAAATAAATCAATTTGCTTTTAAAAACTTTGAACATTTGTGGAAAACGTGAAAAATCAGAAAACTTATTGGCATAATTTATACAAGTATATACATAGAAACATGAACCTGTAAAATTTATCGCGTTTTTATTTTTAAATTTGTCAGATGGTTATAGGGTATCAAAACTTTTTAAAAAAGAAGGCTATTTTGATTATATATATATATATATATATATGAACGTATTCAACTTACCCAGAGTTCTTTAAATATATTTTATGATCTATGCAACTCAGAGTTAAAAAATAAATAAATAAAATACTTTTACGCAAAAGAAAACAAGGCCAATTTTAGAACACATGATATCAAAACATGGACTTCGTGCGTTAAATTTGTGCTTAAAATAATAGAACATTTAACACAAGTAACATATGCTAAAGAAAATCTTTTAAAATTTCTTAAAACACAAAATAACAAAAATTAAATAATTAAACAATATAAATAGCACCCAAATCGCTACCTGGTGCAAATTTGGTGCTAATTTTTTAGTTAGTGTGAAAACTGTTATTGTTCTTTGTTTATTCTTTTTCTGTTCTTTAACACTTTCGTAATAGATGTAATGATTTCATCCAAAATTAGTAACGAAAATTAAATTAAGTTATTGGATGTTTAAAATAATTAAATAATAAAGAAATATTAAATAAATAAAACAATATCATCTAACTTCATCCCCCTGCATCCCAAACCATTTAGCTTTTATCATTTATAAAAAAAAAAAGAAACTATCTGTTATAATTTACCACATAGGAGAAATTGGGTGTTAAATTTTTCCATTACATGTAACATCTTTTTCTTGACAACGGTGGAAAAATCAGAAATAGGCTAAATGCTCTTAGCTATCCCAACTTAAAATATCATCGTTATTTCACAGTTTAGGCAGAAAAAAGGTTGTTAAACACTTTAAAACTAAAATACGATATGTGTAGGCGGGATTTTATTTTACTGCTCAGCGTATTAAGTATAAAACTGAAAAAAAAAATATTACTAATGGAAACAAAATGCAGCTATCTGTACAACTGTTTACATTTGTTCTAATACAAAAATGATAACGTCATAAAATATAAATTAATTAATAGCACCCAATCACGATTTCCGTTTATACTATATAATAATTTAAAAAAAAAAAAAAAAACGCTGTTTGATACATTTCAATTCAGAGAATAGTATAACTTTTTTTTTCTTATATTGCTACATATTTATCGAAAAAAAAAAAAGACGCGCACAGACACACTTATGTGAACAGATTTTACAATGGATAGAATTGTTCTAAATGCAGATAAAACTCTAATGCAATTGCTATCATTAAAAAAATGGCCGCCTATGGTATCACAGGTTTAAAGAAAATTTATGTTTTAATTCTTATCATTCCCTGATTTAAATAACGACAATCAGTAACTATGATTACAGTTCTAATACATGGTTAGAAAGGAAATCTTTCTGGAAAGAAAAGACACATGATTTTTACTGAAAAAAGCACTGTGCACCCAATGATTATTTGTTAATTTTTTTTAATATAATATTAAAATTTTAATAGTTTTCATAAAATATTCCATTTATTATTACTGATTATACCCTTTCGAAGCCAGGAAAATCTTTACAGTAAAAATAGAAACTTTTCATTTAAACAGTATATCTTTGTAATATAAATTATTGGACAATAAGGAATGTATTACTATCAAATATTGTATATATTAAATTCAACTGCAATTTCATCTAAATATGTGGAATATATATATTATAATTTCTAGTTCTGTCGGAGTTAACAGAATATTCTGAAGTGCATTATCAGATGCCTGATCATTTCGTTAATTAAAAATACTTTGCGAGAGTCTAGTTCAGTCATAAGAAAACATACAAATATACTCCGTTCCTTTAATCGTCTTTCATTAATATTCTGCCTCTATGGTAAATGAATGCCAGTTGAAAAGAACATTTAATTAGTTAAATCTAAATTCTAAATCTAAATACATTCGCGGAGGATATTTAACCTTTATCTTATGCGACTACAATTTGTCACACAGCTGATGTGATGCGGTCTCTCAGGCCGCTCGAATAAATTAATAAAAAAATAGAACTTAAATGGTTGAATTTACTTAAATTTTGACATAACAAGATCGTTGTACTTCTCTTAGGAGCATGTAAATTAAATTGCATGAAAAAAGTATTTTATTCATATTATTTTACTTCAATATGAATAATTTTTTTTTTCAAAATAAACGGCAGTTTGATAATTTTGCCAATTAAATAGAAAAATCAATCGTGTACAAAATGTTTCACAAATTATCGTTGCAACAAAGTATGGAAATTGAAATGCAGTGTTTATTTAAAAATAATAATAATAGTTAACCTACGAATATGCAAGAGTCAAAGTACATCATTATTGCAGTCAATATACATTTTTCGTGTACATTCAATGTATACTGACTTTTGGCATAAAATGCACTTATAAGATTTTTTTCTCTAAACTTTTCTTTCGGTAGTAAAAATTATGTTACCTCCATCAGAAATATTTACATTTTCACCATCTGAAGGTTCAGAATTCGTATCGTGATCTCTTCCGCCAGTAAAACCTGCATCGTCAGTCACCGTCAATATCGGAAACTTCTTGGTTTCCGAAGAAGTTTTCGAAGTTGAGACGACATCATATCACAAAAAAAGACACTAAAGAAATGAAAAAAAAAAATAAAGTACAACTAATAATCACGATTATTGTACTACAGTTTTGAATAATCACACAACTGATGTGATCCGATCTGACATATCTCAGCGTAACGAATAACACGTTTAAAATCAACTCACAGAATTATCGCTTTGTTTGAGACGTTGGCAAGCTAGTAGATAAAGACACTAATACGGGCAAGTAGTATTTGTACTTTTAAGGGGTGGAAATGTGTATAGTTGGGAGTCGCAGGGTCTCTGAGGCCGCGTGACGTCAGTTAAAGATTAAAATCAGTATCTATGCCTATTTCACAACAAATAATTAAATTTGAGCTATTAAAACTTCTGGAACTAAACGTTGAACAAAGAAATTTATGCAACAGTTCGTGCATTGGAATGACTAAAATATCATTTAATACCTACGCTTTAAATCAAACGATGGAAAGAAAACTTCAAATATATCATTTACTATATTCGATGTAATGTTTTCGTAGTAGTTCTTTAAAAATATTGATAAACATTTTCAGTATACACCAGGAATATTTTATTGCTTAAGTTTCTCAGCAAATTCGTGGTA
Organism: Maratus speciosus; assembly: GCA_963932465.1. Lineage (NCBI taxonomy): Eukaryota > Metazoa > Arthropoda > Arachnida > Araneae > Salticidae > Maratus > Maratus speciosus. The sequence goes on from OZ010791.1 coordinate 424,583,025, forward strand.
TTTTTTTTCTTCTATTCATTCGATATTTGCTGTGTAGAAGGAAATTATTGCTTCATAAAATGATAAAAAAATTATTTTAAATAGTGTGCTTAGATGCCTACAAAATATATCTCTTTTTAAAATTAAAATTGATTTATCGATCGCAAATTTTGAGACAGGAGACATAATCTAAATATTTTATCCTAAATTTATAAATTATAATCATATAAACATTTTAATATTGGTAGTTCAATATTTCAATATTTTCCCTTCCTCTCTTTTTATAAGTTAATATTATTAACAACAAAAATAGAATTCATCATGATTCTATTTAATATTTGTTTATTTTTATTCATGGAGTCAAATGTCTGAATTATGCTACGATATTTACAGAAAAGATACTATACACTGTTAAAAATATCGTGAAAAATTACCTCTGTGTTTAAAGGCTATCTATTTTCTGACCAATGAAAACGCTCCATAAGCGTTTATGCAGCGTTCTCATTGGTCAGAAAATAGATAGCTTTTAAAATCAGAGGTAATTTTTCATGATATTTTTAACAGTGTATGTAAATTGTTTAATTATTTTTTAACGTATTAAGCAAGTAATCAAATCATCACATAGTTGATAATTATCCTAACATTTATAATGCAAGTTTTCAAAAAGTTTTAATTAATGAATTGGAAAACCTGGTAGATAAGTAAATTAAATATAATACACTGCTCAAAACAATTAAAGGATATTGCAGTTTTAGGTGGATTTTGTATCTGGTAAACTGTTTAGCTGATTGATACATGGTCGACAGACATAGTAGGTTATATGAGAATAAATTACACATGTTTGGTAGAAAAAAATGCATTTTATTGCGCATTTGTGTACTAAAAGAAAAAAACACAATTTGTGCATATGAGAAAAAAAGAATAAGAAAAGGTGTTTTCTTCAAAGAAAATTATTTTCAGTATAGGGTATGGTTTCCACGGGCGGCCAGCAAAGTTGAACACATTTGAGGCATAGACTCAATGAGGCTATTAATGACGAGTTGGGGTATTCTGCCCCACTCTTCCAGAAGAGCTCTTTCCAGTTCTTGGAGAGTTTGTGGGGGTTGTTGGCGGCCAGAAACTCGTCTTCCTAGAGCGTCCCAAACGTGCTCGATTGGATTCATGTCTGGAGAACACGCTGGCCATTCCATTCGAACGATTCCTTCCTCGAAAAGGAAATCCTCCACCAGGTTTGCACGATGTGGCCTGCAGTTATCGTCCATTAAAATGAAGTTATCTCCGATTGCTGCAGCGTAAGGGACTACAATAGGTCTGAGGATCTCATCCCTATATCGGCGACCAGTCAGAGCTCCATCTCGAATGATGTAGAGGTCAGTGCGCCCGTCAATGGAGATGCCACCATACACCAACACACCTCCACCGCCAAATCTGACACTTTCGTGCACGAACGCAGGATTATTCCTACTGCCACGGTCCCTCCAGATGAAAATACGCATATTATCCGGATGCACATAAAAACGGGACTCGTCAGAAAACAGAATATTTCTCCATTCATTTCTCCTCCATTTGACATGCTCGGTTGCCCACTCCCTTCGGTTGCCCACTCCCTGCGGTCGCGACGATGCCTTGATGTTAATCTAACACATACCATCGGTCGGCGAGCATACAGACCTACAGCATGGAGCCGGTTTCGGACAGTCTGAGTTGAAATCGTGGTGCCTGTAGCCGAGCGAAGGTGTTGTTGGAGAAAAGTAGCGTTCATGGTTCGGTGTCTCCGAACTGTTAACGCTAAATACCGATCTTCATTGGGCGTTGTTGCCCATCTACGACCTTGCCCTTGTCTTCGTCCTGCACATCCACTCTCCAAAAAACGGTTCCAGACCCTGGAAATGACACTTTGTGACACTCCAATGGCTTGCGCTACTTCGGCTTGAGTTTGGCCCCCTTCTAACCTACCAACAATTCTCAAAGCTTCTGAATCTGTCAAATGACTTCACTGAGACATCGTACTCATCGAAACAAAGCAATCACTGAATGCCGATCATCCTTGTCTTCATTCTCTTTTATCCAGTTGAAAGTCAAATTTCATTCGCTGCCGCTGAAGCGACGTTTTTGACGTCGAACTCAAAATTTGCACACTCCGCAGTTTGAAAACCAGAAAAATTTGCATTTGTGATTATCTTCTTCTATTTTCGGCAAAAAAAATTTCGTTTATATCTTTATTTTATATAAAACTTCAAATATCCTTTAATTGTTTTGAGCAGTGTATTTTTATAAATCCTTTAAAATGTGTTTTTCTTCAGGAATTGTACGTTTACATAGAAAAACTAAAAATGTTTTTCAAAGGAATTGAAGCACTGTTCTTTGCATAATATAGGCAATGTACTAAAGTTTTGTAAATATACCTAAATTTGATTAAGAAATACATATTTTCATTAAAGGAAAAAGTCATTCTTTTTTTGTCATTTTAGAGTTTGTATTTTCTTGATAAAGGATTAAATAAACCTTTAATAGTGTATAATTTACAGTTTAAAACCAGCAAGATGTGAAACGATATAAAAAAACGTCACTTTCTTGAGATAACACTTAGCGAATCAAAAATATTTGATTATGAATTTTATACAATGCAAAAGTTTTTAAATACTTAAAAAAAACAGTTTAGTTATTATTTCATAGATACTCTTAGAATTTTTGATGTTTTGTTTTGTTTGTTTCTTCCTTGGAAAAAAAAATTAATGTAGGTAGGCCGTAGATTTTCATCTCATTATGTCATAAAAAATTAATGTTCTCGTAAGAATTATTAAAAGTTTTTTACGCATTATCCGAACAGGTAGATAGATCTCCAAAGATGTTTATCAGTAGCTAATTTTGTTTATCATTGTCAATGGCCAATCGTATTAAAAATGGTAATTTAATATACATTTAATAAATTTGTATCATAGTTAAAAATGATAAATAATGTGAAAGCAAGCTAAAATAACGCAAACCAGTAATGTAGTACATAACCTATTAAATATATAACATCAAATTGATGGCTTTTAGAAATAAACGATATTAGCGCTGGAAGTTTTATTTCCACTAGTTTGTAATGCCCACCAGAATGAAGAAAGCATAGAAGATAAAGGTTACTTTAATTAATATTTTCGGTGCCGTTGTTGGCACAATGAATATGACCTGGCGTGGATAATATATACGTACCATTGTCCCTTTATACTTTCGCATATGATATCAGTGCATACTTATAGTATTATACATTGAAAATGTAAAAGTGGCCCATATTAGAAGCACTTTAACGAGTCTGTATTCAGTTTTTCTGGGATTTTCTCTTGAATTTTGCAGATTTCAATTAAATGTATTTCTCAGCAAAATAAATGAATTCTTCATTTTATTGCCAATACTTGATTTACATAGAGAGATTTACATTGGTTATCGTAGAGCTTTTTTTAAAAAAATGATAAATTTATATTGATTCATACAGACTTTTAAACCAGACTGCACTCTTTCTGTACAAGAGTTTAAATGAATGTACTATGTATAATTTTTGTTCTTTAATCCTCCTTAAATTATATACTGTGCAAAATGCAAAAACAATTCACCAATCGGAAATTAAGAAGAAAGGTGTTTCACAAGGCGTATATATATGCTATAGTTATAACTCGAATAAATGAAACTAGCGCTGCAGTTCGCAGCCATGTCCAAAAAATAAGAGTTAATTATTTCAGTCAGGTATCGTCCTGATAGCTTAAAATGTAATGCATCGGCACGCCACGTCAAGTATCCAGGTTTGATTCCTGATATAGAATTTTTTTGCTCTGTTAGAATAAGCTTCAACTATGCCACCCAGCCTTAATTATTACACAAGTCTATATAGCTCTTAAGCTCTTATTGAAATCTGTATCTAACCTGTAATATTTTCCTGCTTACTTTGCAACAAGCTAATGCGGAAAGGACTGTACATCTCCTTGTATAATGCTGGTGCTTCTATCCATTGAGGAAATCGCGAACGCTTAGTTGATTCATTTAAAGAGAAAAACTTATTTTTCGGTTATGTCTAACTCTCCACTATTTTTATTACATTTTGAGATGTATACTTTTCGACTAAAATACTGTCATGTGGCGTCACAAACGGGAAAAAAATAACCTTATCCACACCTTTCCTTTATGAAAAGAGCAGAGGAACATTTGGAAATCATAATTAAAGAAAAAAATAAGGATCTAATTTACGATCTGAGAAAAGAATACAAACTAAGAAAGAAAGAAATGAATTATTCCATAATATTTATTCAGAATTTCTTTGAATACTAATTAAAAAATGTTTAGTTGAGTAAAATTATTAAATTGTGACATGCAGTAAAACATTTTGCTAACTAAAACTAATTTTGTACCTTTTATTTTCTTTATAAACGTAAAATGCAGAAAATTATAAAATCACTTTGACGACAAACATCTTACATTTTAATACCGATTTTCCTTTAATAAAATTTAGTTGAGTGAGCTATAATTTGTCAATATGTGATGACATGAAATAATATTAAGTTTAACAAGCTTTTAAGAAGTATGAACTTATTGGTAATTTAAAACTTTTATGAAAATAATCCAAGATGGCTCACTTTTGGATAGAAACTATTTTCTGAAAAATTCTAAAGTTTAAGGAAAACTCCAACATCTTTCCTTTTACTAAACTTTCAGATACAAATAATCAGTTTAGATAACTGCTATTATTGATAAAAAAAGATATAATATTAAATAGGGGATACTGAAATTCTTTAATTTTATATGAAAGTAGAAAAATATCTTTCATGCATTACTTACGCTCTATAAATGTCTTGCTTTAGGAGATCTGATATTGTTTAAACAAAGTTATGAACTTACGAGAAATCCAAATGGAAATATTTTGATAAGAAATAAAATAGCTTTAATAAAAATGTAATAGTGAATAGTTCTAGTAGTTGAATTTAAAATAAAGTTTTTAATATTCAATTGATTGCAATTAAAAGGAATACATTTCGTTTAAATACATTTATAAAATGTTCAGTACAAAAGAGATAGAATTGGCTGTGGCTTTACATATTCTTGAGTATGTACTGTGCAGAATTAACTGAAAACTAAAGAGAGTTTTCTAATAAAAGTTAAGATTTAACTTTAACAGTACACAAAACAAAACGTATACATTCAAAACACAATAACAAAATTTTAAACACATAATAGCAGCACATTAACTTAAATAAATATCTATGTTCAGTTACATATACTTAAGAAGGCGTTTCATGCGGAAGGGTGAAGATGTCTTGAGAAAATTGACATTTTTATTAAAATATCAACTTATACAACATATCCCCAAATCAGAACTACCTCACTCTTTGAAGAGTAAAACTTATTTATTTATTGGAATATAAAGTTCATATGTGAATATTAAACTAATTCTGAGATAGTATTTTTCTCATTTGTTAGAATATTGAAACCATTTTCTACAATAGCATTTCCATCATACTGTTATTTCGGTTCTTATTTTACTGATCAATTGAGTAACACGATGAAATGTATAAATTTTTAATTAAGCAATTCTGGTTTGTGTTTCGTCAAAATACTACAGCAACTACTCAAAAGACTTGTTTCTTATGTCTTGATCTGAACATTATTAGTGATTTCCTGAGCATTACAGGCATGAATGGGTTACATTAATTTGCAGGTTGAGCATGACAGGTTTTACCTTATAGACCAGGAGACGGCAGCATAGAAAATCTCTTCATCGAGTTTACGGCTCAAATTTCAGAATTAGTTAAAACTCGATTTAAATATTAAAACGCAATCGGTTTACCAAGTGATATCTTCGTGGAAAACACCTGAAAACCCAATTTTATAGGTTGATTTGTAGGTTTACCATTGTGTTTTCCTGCTCCCAGTCCTCCAAGTTTTCACACTTTTGGATGCAGGATAACACAATAGTAAGCTTACGAGTCAAGCACTAAAATCGGGTTTTCAGTTGTTTTTCACCAAGATAGGACTTGGCATACCGATTGCGTTTTAATATGCAAATCGAGTCTTAACTAATTCTGGAATTTCAGCCATGAACTCGATGAAGAAATTGTCTATGTTGCCGCCTCCCTGTCTATTAAGGATGATATCGTAATTATTAAAATCAAGATACAATCTCCTGTACCGTAATAAAAAATTTATCATTATCTAAAAAACGTAATATAATCACTCAGGAAAAGATCCGAGTTCCTCGCTATCTTGAAGCACGTTCTTTATCTTTAGAATCATCAGAAAACAATGTATTTAAAGAATAATTTTTAAAAATAAAATCTCTTGTCCAGACCCAAATTTTTGAAAACATTGCCAAGTAATTTTTTTAGTGATTATACTGTTTTCTTAAAACCGGTTTTAAGGTCAGTCTAAAATCGGTCGTATCAGTTTTAAGGTCGTTATCGATCCTCAATTAAATATTTTCAGCTGAATGCTTTATACATGCAAAAGATACAAAATAGCATTAAGCTTAATGTTACTGTTAATGCTGTTAATGTATAATGTTTGTCTATAAAATAGGTTTATTGAAGATTAAAATGTTTACTCGAGAATCGATAACACTTATAAAAAGTACTATTTCGAAACTTTTCTGAATACAAGTTGTAGTAAAAGAAACTTTGTTATAACAAATCATTCTTCAAGTCTATAAATATATTAGTTTTCTGGGTTTTCTAAGCATAAATAATACTTTTTGAAATAGAGAATTAGTCGGAAGAATTTGTATGTTTTTGTTTGTGGTTATATTAATTTATTGTCGATTAACAAATAATTGTCTTTTTTTACTGTGTGACTTAAGTTGATAAGTATGAGTTCAAAATAGTATTCAAATATGAATATATGTATATAATATGAATATGTATATAATATGAATTCAAATATTAATATATGAGTTCAAAATAGTGCAATAAATGCCATTTTCGAAAAATATTCCGAAATTCAAAAGTCTATAATAATTTAGATACTTTCGAATATAATTTTTCAAAAAAAGGCAACGACGCATATTAAGGTTTTTAATGCAGTAACATTTTCATTATTTTAAAATAAATATGGAGTTATTTCAAATACGTTCTGACATTTTCCAATTACTTTATGAAAAATAGAATCTTTATGCTTCGTTACTTTTAACAGGCGAGTTTATATTCTTCTAATCTCACACATGAGTTAATGAATTTGGCATAAATTTTTAATGAGCTGTTAGGGAATTTCCTGAACTGAAATGCATGTTTAATAAAACTTCCACATTTTGAATTAAGTAATCTATAGAAAGGTTAATATTCTTTCATTCAAGTAAGTTAGTAATTGTTTTATTTTATTTTTCATGGGTTAAAATTAAAACTATCACATTTAACTCTGTGTAATTATTAATATTGTATAACAAATAATAGTGCGGAATTTTCAAGTTTTAAAAATAAAAATGAGATATTATTTAACAAATAAGGCTTTTTACTCAAAATCCTTTGTCCTTGCATAATAGAAAAGTATACATGGTGATATAACTAATTTTAAACAATGTTTTATTAGTATTGAAGATTAAAAAATGTACACAACAATGTGACTATAGTGCCTAGATTATAAAGTGTGGAAATCGGCTATCCCTGTAATTCTTAAAAAAGCGCTAAAATATTGTATCCCTTAAATGTGCAATGATACTTCTGCAATGTGCAGATCGCAGCGACATTTGTAGGATATTTTCTACAACTGCAAGAAATTGCTAGTCTATAAAATGTAATACTAGTAATACGAAAATCCCGCAGATGTCGCTGCGATCGACACTTTGGATTTTAGCAGTATCGTCGCACATTTAAGGGATACACATTTTTAGCACCGTTTGGATAGCATATTTCCACACTAGGTATTCTAGGCGCTGTACTGTAACACTAAAATGAGCTTTTGATAAGACAAATGAGATTTACGATGCTTTAGAGCAATATGAAATAAACTATACATAACGGAGCAAAATTACCTCCCTTCATCACCCCCCCCCCCCCAAAAAAAAATGTAAAACAACAGTGAAGGCCATAAACGTATTTCATATGCATCCCAAACTTGTTTATATATGGCTTGTCTCGGGACGCATTTAAAAGCTCGCCGATCAGGTCCGCGGCCCGAAAAGTGAGTATCGGCGAGTTTAATAAACACATATAAATTATATTATGTATTGTTACTGTAGTTTGAAGTAAATGCATTGGACGCATTTGTTTTAATATTTTTTTTATTAATTTTTCTTTCACCCGCATACTCGAAATTTTACTATAATAAAAAACAAACAGAAATAGTAATCATTCCTAATTTTAATTATTAAACCTGCTATTTTTATGCTTATAATTAACTACAGTCATAATCTACGGTAGTTTAGTCGTTAATAAATTATTATTAAAAATAAATAAATAAATATTAAATTAAAACTTTGTATTAATCAACAACAACAACAAAAAAAAGCACACAAGAAAAGGACGCGTTTCGGGTGGAAACTTTAACATCCCGTCATCCTCCAATGTAAACACTTGTCCGTAAAGGGACAATGTCACAAATGAGCACTAAGAAAACAGAGTACAGCTTACAAGGAATGCGATCGGTGGCTCTAGATGAAAGGTAAACACTAATCACAGAGGAGCACAGGAAGAAGGGAAAAGTGTTCCCAAAATGGTGATTAATACGAAGTTTTATTATTTACTTGTGAGTTATCGCCAGTTTTTTGACGTTTTTTAATCCCTATAATAAAAGCCTAAGTCATGTGACTGTTATCAACAGTTCCGGGTTGACAGCTTCGCATTTTACGTGCTAGGCGGTAATTTTATAATTTAATGTTAGCCCGGCCCAGGTGATAAATCGCCAGATATTGTTCCAACGCCATGATGTCATCAGTATTATAATTGCCCATTTCATGTGGCTGTCATAAATAATTTTTCGCGTCGCAATTTAAAACAAAACTTTAATGTTGAAATTAAATGGCAGGGTTTATGGTATTATTTATTACTTTTTTTTTCTTTTTTAGAAATAATTGAGAGTCATAATTTTTTTTATATTTCAGTTTTAAATTCAAGTTATGCATTTAAAATAAAATGAGTGAACGTAATATATTTTAAATGAAATACGAACAAATACGATTGGCGATTTATCATCTGTCAATAGAATAGTTTACGGATTAATTTTGAATAGCTCGAATTTAAATTAGTCGAAAAGAAATATGAATATTATGACAAAAAATGGGACTTAACAGAATTAAATTCACGATTCGATTTTTAAACAAAACTGTAATTTTAGTTAGAATTTAGAATTAAATTTAAATTTTCGTTACTTATCCCATTCTCCCAGAAATTCAGGCAGACACTTACAATAAAGGAGCAGCAGGTTATATAACACGACACAAATTTATTATAATACAAAGAACTGATATAGACGCAAGTATATTGTAAATTCTAGTTGAATGCACTTATAAATGTTCGAATCCCATTCAGCAGGTCAAATTAGGAACACCTTCGATTGAATTCTTGACTTGTCATTTAAAAACGACGAATTACATAGTAAATGAATATAGATGAATAACTTTCGTACTCCGCATCGAATAATAAATATTAGACTCAAAGAATAATACACGCCTTAGCATACTTCCTTTTCACCGTTCGAATTCCGAATGTTTGTTTTTTGAGATGGTACCTGTAAAAGCTGACGTCACGATTTTACGTCAGGTGCTCGGTTGCCAAGGTAACGAGTTTTTTCCCTCGACAATCGTACTGATTGTCCATAACCTCCGGGGGGCCGGCGTGGACTTCAGGCAAAGCAGCAATCTGCTGAATCGGACGCTTGAATGTGCCTTCACCTGTACGGATAGTCACAACTCTGACAACACCATCAGCACCAGGATGGATGTTTTCGACCACGGCTAATTTCCAATGAGTTGGATGAATTGAAGATTCTTTTACCAAGACTAGTTGCCCAATCTTGATAAGATGATTGCCCTTTTTCCATTTATGCCTTAAGGACAATGTTTGGAGATAATCTTTAGTCCAGCGGTGCCAGAAATTATCTCGAATCTTGATACACTGTTTCCACCTGGAAGAGAGACTAATACATGGATTATTATGAGATGACATGTCAGGTAAAGCAAGTAATGGATCACCAATAAGGAAATGTCCTGGAGTTAAAACAGATAGGTCATTAGGGTCGGTTGATAAAGGAATAAGTGGACGAGAATTTATACATGCTTCAATAAGCATTGGGTTGTGGATAGTTCCTCAAATGTCATTAGAGCACCTTGGCATGATTTGGTTAGATGCCGTTTGGCTAGCTTTATGGAAGACTCCCATAGTCCTCCAAAGTTTGGACCATAAGGAGGTATGAAATGCCAAATAATTTGGCGTTGTGCGCAAAAGTCTTCGACTTTTGATTGTTTGAAAATTAGGAACAGTTTTTTAAGATATGAGGCTGCACCAAAGAATGTTTTACCGTTATCTGAATAAATGTCTGTTGGATGTCCTCGCCGTGATATGAAACGCTGTAAAGTGCATATAAAGGTTTCGGTGGTAAGTTCTGAAATTAATTCAATGTGTACTGCTTTGGTACACATGCATATAAAAAGACAGATATAGGATTTAAAAGTAGTTGACGTCCATTTATGTTGGCATTTTGTGTTGATTGGTCCTGCAAAATCAATCCCGGTGCGCTGGAACGCTCTGCAAGGATTAATTCGTGACGAGGGCAAGTCACCCATGATTTGAGTAAGCGGTTGGGCAGATATTCGAAAGCAACGGGTACACTTCCTTAATTCTTTCTTAACTGTTGATCTGCCATCCAGAATCCAAAATTTTTGACAAATTAAGGAAAGAACTTGATCAGGACCCGCATGCAGACTATAGAGATGAAAGTACCTGATAATAGCTTCTGTTAATGGATGGTTTTTAGGGATAAGCATTGGATGTTTGGAATCAAATGACATGGTGTTGTGTTTGCTGAGGCGTCCACCAACTCTCAAAATATTATCTGCGTCGAGAAAGATGTTTAAAGAAAGCAATTTACTGGATGGTGGTAGTGGTTTGTGTTGTTTAAGTAGATTAATTTCATCAGAAAAGGCTGACTGTTGTAAGCACTTGACGACAGTTTTACAAACGTTGTTAAGTTCAATTGCATTTAATGGCCCTTTCCTTTTTAAGTGGAATTTTGTGTTGTAGGCGAATCTTTGAATCCAAGCAACTACTCGGATTACTTTTGTATATGAAGAAAATCTGGTAAGAATGTCTATATCGTTGTCTAGTTGATTTATTAAACAAGAACTTTCGGTGGGTAAAGACTCAACTGCAAAGTTTGAAGGTGGAGATGGATCATCAATGAAAGGATTAGAAGACTTGTAGAGCCACGTAGACCTAGACCACCAACATTCGCAATCTTTTAACTGATAAGGATATAGACCCCGTGTTGCACAATCGGCAGGATTATGTTTACCAGGAATATGATGCCAATGTTCAATTGAGGTCAAATCTCTGATTTTATTGGCACGATGAAGCACGAATTGGTTGCCTTTGGTTGGAGGTTTCATAATCCAGCTTAATGTAATGGTCGAATCGGTCCACAAGAATGTTTCGTGGATAGCGTTAGGTAATGCCTCTTGCACAACTTGAATAAGGTTTGCTAGCAAAAGAGCTGAAGATAGCTCTAACCTTGGCAATGTTATTGCACTGGCGGGCGCTATTCTTGTTTTAGCAGCGACTAGCATTGCCGTAACAGGATTAAAATTTTGATATATACAACCGCAGCGTATGCACGTATAGAGGCATCACAGAACCCATGGAGTTCGAAAGGTGATGATGTGCTGAAATTCAACAATCGTGGAATGTGCATAGAATTAAAAGCATTTATTTCAGAATGGAATCTATTCCACGTCTCTAGAATAACTTAGGGGAGAGGATCATCCCACTTCAAGTCAGCCTTCCACACTTCTTGCAATAACATTTTCAACATAACAATGGAAGGTGACAAAAGACCCAAAGGATAAAAAATACGCGCGATTATTGATAATAATTGCCGTTTAGTGTGTACATTAGGCTTTTCTACAACTTGTACACGTAGTGAATCTGTTTCCCGGTTCCACTCTAGTCCGAGAATCCTCTGGGATGAATCAGGATTTAAAGAATGCGTTAAGCTGCTTGCCTTTAAGGAATCTGGCAAATGTTCAATAGCAAGGGGTTCGTTGGAGGCCCATTTTCTCAGTTGGAAACCACCACTTTGAAATAAACTTTGGAGATCACTAATGAGAGAGTGAGCAGATTCAACAGACTCTGTACCACCTAAAAAGTCATCAACATACATATGAGTTTGTGCTATATTGGCAGCGACAGGAAAATTAGTTTTCTCATCATCGCACAACTGCTGAATAGTTCGTAGAGCTAAGAATGGGGCACAAGAAGTTCCATAAGTAACAGTTTTTAGTAGGTACACTAGCAACGGATCAGAGGTGTCTTTTCGCCAGAAAATTCGTTGTAAATGGGTGTCTTCCTCGGAGACTAGGATTTGGCGGTACATCTTTTCGATGTCGGCTGATAAAGCAACTTTATGCAGTCTAAACTTGGTTAAGTTACCAAAAATACTGGTTTGTAATTCTGGCCCTTTAAGGAGGACCGAATTAAGGGATTGGCCATTAGACGTCTTGGGTGAAAACAACACTTAATTTTGTTGTGGAACTGTTCTGATTTATGAAAGCATGATGAGGTAAAAAATAGTTAGGTTTAATGTTTAAGTCCTCAGCTTTTAACAATTCCATGTGGCCGAGTTCGCGATATTCATCCATAAAAGCAATGTACTGCTTTTTTAAAGTAGGATTTTTTGAAAGTCTAGTTTCCAACACGTAAAATGTTTTCAAAGCTTGTGCAGTACTATCTCCCAATTCAAAATTATTCATGAGAGGCAATTTAACAATATACCTACATTCAGAATTACGGTGAGTAGAATCGTGATAGATTATTTCAGCAGCATCTGGCTTAGTAAACTCCTTAGATTGAGGAGGAGACTCCGAGTTGAAAAAATCAGCAAGGTCTACTGAATGGCAGACCACGGTCGTGGCCGGTTTAGACGAATAGGTTACTGGGCCACTTAGAATATATCCCAGTTGAGTTGGGATTGCAATGGGTTCACCAGATTGTCCAAAAATGGGTGAACCTAATAACAGATGTGCAAAAACATCTGCTCCTAGCAGAATGTCGATTGACTTGGAGATATAAAACTCAGGATCCGCCAGCTGTAAGTTTGCCATGTGCGGCCATGAATGCCTTTCAAGCCTGAAGTTAGGGAGTGGGGTAGTAACCTGATTGACTACAAGGGCTTTTAAAGAATTGTAATTATTTTTAAAATATGGCGAGTAATTAAATTCAGTGAAATTTAGGCAGGTTTCAGCCGAAATGCCATTTATACCTACAAGCCTATGGTTCGTTCTGCCTACAGGCAGATTCAATCTTTCTACACAATGTTTTGAGATTAAAAAATTTTGAGAAGCGTTGTCAATAAGTGCTCTGCACTGAATAACATTACCTGTGCTAGATTTTACATTAATAAGGGCGGTAGATAATAGGACATTATAATTCTGCAAAGATGAATGACACTGCGCACTATTAGAAACAGAAATTTCTGGTGCATTATCATTAACAAACTCTCTATTAGTTTGACTAGTTGTATACACATGTAATAATGTATGATGCATTTGGGAACAATTTTTGCATTTAACATTAATTCTACACTGCCCTACTTGATGGTTTTGTCTAAGACAATTTTCACATAATTTGTTTAAATGAACGATTTTCCACCTCTCCTTCACTGGTTTTGAATTAAATAAAGGACATTTGAATAACGCATGGCTTTCATAACATAATAGGCAGTTATTACCATTCCTAACAAACGCGCTGTTCATTACGTTGGTTTTGACTCGACTAGCATCTAGAGGCTTTTTTGCGAAATTGAATTTAGATTCTACTTTAGTGCATTTTGACTCCTCTACACTTCTAGCTTCCCGCTCAATAAATTTTCGAAATAAATCCATATCCGGTATTTTATCATTGTCTAACAACAATTCCCATCTTTGTTTGAGAGGCTAATCTAATTTATTCAACATAAAATTTATTAACATTAAATCACTCAAAGCAATAGATTCTAATCCCAAAATTTTCAAATTCCGAATTGCTTCATTACTTGTATCTAGCAATTCTAACAAGGATTTTGAATTACTAGCTTTAATAATCTTTATCGAAAATATTTTATTTATTTGACTTAATGCCAATTGACTTTTATTTTCATATCTTTGACTTAACAAATCCAAACTCTGAACTAAATTTTCTGCTTTTAAAGAAAATCCTCGAATTAATTTTGCGACATTTCCGCGAACAGAAGAATGTAAATATTGTAATTTCTCAATATCAGATAACTTTTCATTCCCCAAAATCGTAGACTGAAATAATTCTTTAAACGAAATCCATTGTTCGGAATCGCCGTAAAAATGGGGAAGATTGAATTTGGGCAATTTAACTTGCGAATAATTCTGTTTACTTTGAGTTTCTACACGAATTTCCGTCGGAGAATCAGCTTTAGTTTTCTCCTCTAAATCGACTAACAGATCACAAATAATTCCCTGATACTTCAAAAATGTATACAAATTCTCATTATTTTCTTTCGGCGAAAATTTATCAAATGCTTGCGCAAGAGTATTTTCATAAGAAGATATTTTCGATTTCAAAACTTTAATTTTTGCCTGCTCATCTGAATTCGCATTTTGAACTTTATCCTTAATTACATCTATTCCCTTACAAATTCGCTCAAAATACAGCTCCTGTTTAGTTTGTTTAGTCATTTTTAATAATTATAAATAAACAATATAAGAAATGAATAACATAAAAATACGAAAATTACACAATCTCATACAAAATGCACCATAATATACAAAATATAAAAAACAAACAAGAATTGAATAAATAAACACAATCGTTTTTACTTTTATTTTTTTTTACGTTACATCTAGCACAGATAAATTAATTGACAGCTACGACTTGAGAACAGATTCCATCGTAGCTCCGGCTCGGTACGGACCAAAATTTATGGATAGAATAGTTTACGGATTAATTTTGAATAGCTCGAATTTAAATTAGTCGAAAAGAAATGTGAATATTATGACAAAAAATGGGACTTAACAGAATTAAATTCACGATTCGATTTTTAAACAAAACTGTGATTTTAGTTAGAATTTAGAATTAAATTTAAATTTTCGTTACTTACCCAATTCTCCCAGAAATTCAGACAGACACTTACAATAAAGGAGCGGCAGGATATATAACACGACACAAATTTATTATAATACAAAGAACTGATATAGACGCAAGTATATTGTAGATTCTAGTTTAATGCACTTATAAATGTTCGAATCCCATTCAGCTGGTCAAATTAGGAACACCTTCGATTGCATTCTTGACTTGTCATTTAAAAACGACGAATTACATAGTAAATGAATATAGATGAATAACTTTCGTACTCCGCATCGAATAATAAATATTAGACTCAAAGAATAATACACGCCTTAGCATACTTCTCTTTTCACCGTTCGAATTCCGAATGTTTGTTTTTTGAGATGGTACCTGTAAAAGCTGACGTCACGATTTTACGTCAGGTGCTCGGTTGCCAAGGTAACGAGTTTTTTCCCCCGACAATCGTACTGATCGTCCAATCTGTGCCCTGCTAACATAAAAATACCGAGTTCATGATTTTAGTATCAGAATCTTCGATTTGGCGAAAGATTCAGCAAATAAATGAAATTATAAATAAAAGTAACATGATACAATGCTTAGCATACATCTAAGGGAGACCAAACTGGTCGTCAATGGCGGCTAGTCTATATACATTTATATTATTTTATTAATTAATATTTCTATTATAATTTCGGGATATATACGTCTCAGCTACATGTTTTTTTAGTTTATGCGTACCACTTGTTGAAAAATAATATCTGACATACATTTATATTAGGATATTTTCATGAGAAATCTACCCCAAAGAAATGTTTTTGTAAATTGTTGTACGATTGAAGTTAAAAATAGTCGCAAGTCCTAGCTCGTTACGAAAAGTTCCATACACTAATGCTTATAAGATTCACGCATCTATGTATTATTTCCATATTTTTAAAGCTAAAACGTTTGAACACTAACTTGAACATTAATCTAATTACGAATGATTAATTGGATAAAAAGTTTTCAAATACGTTAGAAGGGTAAAACATAATGGCTGCTTCTTTAAATTCACCATTCAAATTCGAAATCAAAATGGCAAAAACAAAGAGCAAACTGCATAGGGTCTTAAAAAGTCATAATTTATTTTAATAATATTTTTACTTAATTTTCAACTTTTTTTCAGCAGTGAAATTACGCTTAAAATTATTGCAATAATTTCAAGCGTATTTTCACTGCTGAAAAGTAGTTGAAAATTAATTAAAATTGTATATTCACCGATGCTGGGTTCATTTGCCTCTCATGTTTCGCCACTAGATTGTGTGCTCATGAAGACTTTTGCATCTAGTGCTGCGGTTGCAGCCTTACCGACTTATATAAGTGGGAGATGCATCGCTGGGCATCGTCCTTGTGGCTTAGTGGTAGAGCACTGGAGATCTATTCCAGCGGCGGGGGTTCGATTCCCGGCTTGGACATTTTTCACTAAGTTGGTTTACGACTTGTTAGCAATGCGATTATTCACGTATTTAATATTCAACAATTTCAAGCGTAATTTCACTGCTCAAAAGCAGTTGAAAATTAATTAAAATTGTATATTCACCGATGCTCGGTTCATTTGCGTCTCATGTTTCGCCACTAGATTGTGTGCTCATGAAGACTTTTCCATCTAGTGATGCGGTTGCAGCCTTATCGACTTATTTAAGTGAGAGATGCCAAGCTGGGCATCGTCCTTGTGGCTTAGTGGTAGAGCACTGGAGATCTATTCCAGGGGCCCGGGTTCGATTCCCGGCTTGGACATTTTTCACTAAGTTGGTTTACGACTTGTTAGTAATGTGATTATTCACGTATTCAATAATTTCAAGCGTAATTTCACTGCTGAAAATTAGTTGAAAATTAATTAAAATTGTATATTCACCGATGCTGGGCTCATTTGCGTCTCATGTTTCGCCACTAGATTGTGTGCTCATGAAGACTTTTCCATCTAGTGCTGCGGTTGCAGCCTTACCGACTTATATAAGTGAGAGATGCATGGCTGGGCATCGTCCTTGTGGCTTAGTGGTAGAGCACTGGAGATCTATTCCAGGGGCCCGGGTTTGATTTCCGGCTTGGACATTTTTCACTAAGTTGGTTTACGACTTGTTAGCAATGTGATTATTCACGTATTTAATATTCAATAATATTTTAAATTCACAATTTAGATTTTTCTTGTATATTTTGTATAAATAGTATTTAAAAGGGAGATTCCAAAGATAACTGAAATCTGTTCAAGAAAGTTGGAATTTCATGAACGTTAAAATTATCTTACTTAATTTCGTCATATGTATTTAAACCGGCTTAAGCTGTCTTCATATCATTTTTGTTCGTTTCAAAATTTCGTAAACGGAGCCTTAAATTATTAAGTTTCAACTAAATATTTACTCGAAATCAGGATATTTCTAAACGCGTAAGCTCTTTAATTAACAATATGAAAGTTTAATTCAAAATAAGGATATCAGAAATATATTTTAAACTAAGATTAAAACAATCATGTGTTTTGCTAAACTTCCGAAAGTTTATCGCAGCGATAGTTGAGTTAAATTACCAAAGTTCTTTAAAGAGAAATTTACCCTCAAAATCAATAAATGTTTGTTGCGTTTCTAAACATATATCAGAAAGTAATACTGTATGATATAAATTGTAACACATAAACGATTTAAATGCATTTAGAAACAATATCTTTTGTCATATGTGATGTATGCCCATGGCTGTTTGTGAATATATCCAAAGGGTTCAAAATGCTTTTAAAAAAAATCTTGTTTAAATATATTAACTGTAATTTTTATTTATCCAAAGGATTCTTCCCCAAACCTTTAAAAAAATCCTGTTTAAATATATTAGTTGTATTTTTTATTTATCCAACGTATATTTAGATCCTTGATCTACCCTTCCTTTAGAAGTGCAAAATTGAGAATCTTTTATATCATTATTTTTTGTGATAACGTAGAACACAAAACAAAACTTCCTTGTGATGGTAAAAAATATAGACTATACTAAATCATAAAATAGTTTTATAAACAAAAAAGTGAGCGTCTGGTTAACGGGTGTAAAATTTCATTTATTACTATAATGCAGATAAAAACACAATTTTGAATTATTTAATTATACATTTTAACCCCCTCACTGGCAAGCCCTTGTTAATACGTTCACTAAGCTCCAGGTTTCACTGCAATACAAGCAGTATTTAAAGTAATATAATTCAATTGATTTAATGTATTTTTAATACATTGAACAATGATTAATACTTCCAAGGATTGCATTTATATTCGTTATTAAGTTTTTTTTTAATAAAATGTTCAAAGAATCATTTTTTTAAGCATTTAAAACAAAATACAGAAAAAACAGCATTACAATTTTGCCCTTTTCCAAGACAGTCGGAGGGTTTTAAAGAATAGTCTTTACGGCAAGGACTGGTCGTTTGACTTTTAAACTGTGCAAACCTTTTTAACCAAGATATTACGTGATCATTCGTACTATCCATCTACTAAAATTTTCATTTTCTAGTTTATTTTAGTTTTTTTCTCTATGCTTTTCGTCTAATTCCTTTTATTATTTTTAAAAGTCCAAATTTTGTCAGTTTCAATTTTGCATTTATAAATCCTTTCTTAAATTTCTAAATTATATCGATTTATAGTGTTTCTAAAGATAAAATATACCTTCCGAAATCTTGGTAGCACAGAAGATGTTATTATATGTTCTAGTTCGATTTTATATTTTTCAGGGTGTTTCTAAAAATTGTGGCCAAACTTTACGGGCTGATAGAACGGGGCTATACGAGCAAATTTCGTCACAGAATTTATAGTCGGAACACAAGCGAAGAGAGGTTAAAAGGTAGTTTTCCCCAGTCACAGTTAAAGAATTAACACAAGAACGAGAGGATATACTTCAGAAACCATTTTATTAACATGAATGTAATTAATGTATATGCTCAAAGAAATTGCTCAAAAGATCTTCCGCTAGCAGTTCACGGTTAAAAATATATAGCGTTTGCTGCATAGTCACCCCACCGCTCTTATTGAAAACGGTAACATGACAATACTATGGATCGTTATCATTTGTCAAAATATTCTATAAAAGCGGTGGAGTGACTATGCAGCTAAAGCTGGAGATTTTTAACAGTGTAATGCACGCTTCACACCTGCGGGATAGCGACTGGCGCACATTTGCGAAGACACCAGACATTTCCCGAATATCGCCGTCAATAACGGATATCCTGGCGACTAGATCCATATCGCTATCAGTGGGACACTTGTAGGTTAGGCTTTTCATATGGCCCCCACAGGAAGAAATCCAAACACGATCCACAAGATCTAGCGATCTTGGTGGCCCAACTATGAAACCACCTCGACAAATCCATCGCCCTTGGACAGTGCAAAACTAACTTTTATCTTCTCAACGCTTATGTTCCGACTATACATTCTATTACGAAATTTGATGGTATAGTTGCGTTCTATCACGCCGTAAAGATTTGCCCACATTTTCAGCTTTACTCTGTATTTTCCTAGATTATGAAGAATTTGTATATATACATTTTTTTCACTGTATATTAATTTTTATTCAGCAATAATACGTAGGATTGGTCTTAATTTATCTGAATAGAATTTTTTGGCATATGGAAAAATAATTTAAAGGAGAAGAAAAAGGTGATTTGAGATAAAATAATAATAAAAAAGAAAAATACTAGAACACAGGAATTCTCCTTTTTTAGAATTTAGTGTCGCCCCCGATGAAAAAAAATACATATATATAAATATAGATAATACAAAGGATAATTCAGTTTGAAGACATAAAAAACACTTTTATTTTATATAAAAGGACGTCAGCTGCAGAAGAATTCCATATTTGCGATCTAATCTTAAACAATACTAAAAACTAAACTCTGTAACTATACAATCCATGAGGATCAGGGCCGACAGTGCCCACCTCTGTTTTCTTGACCCTGGGCCCCAAGGTGCTATACAGCATGCGTCCCGACCAGGTGGTCGGCCTAGCGCGAGACCATCGGTGTTTAGTTCCCAAGCAAGCTTGGTACTCATTTTACCGACCCCAAAGGGATGAAAGGTTGAGTGAACTTTGCCCAGTCGGGAGTCGAACTCTCGACCTGCGGTGCAACAGTCAGATGCCCTGACCACTACACCACTGGGCTTCAATCTTAAACAATATCTGTAGAAAAATATGCAGATGACATCACAGAAGACATGATATTATTTCAAAATAGCATGTATTTTAATTACAAATTTTTCAGTTGTTATGGAAAAATGGCAACAAAAAGATATAATAAACAACTATTTCCCAACTCTTTTTCCTTTACTTTTTACAGAAATGGAGTACTACTGTTGCGAACATTAAAAAGATGGCGCTAAAAACTACAAAAAATAAATATCTCAAAAATAAATTGATATGAATTTTTCAAAGAAATTGCATTTAAAAATACTTAATTTCCCAATGCGACGTTATAAAAATTGAACATGCCCCACGCTTAGAAGTTTTAAAAATTGCAGTAGAGATTATCCCGTACAATGATACATCTGCTTTGCTTTACGGCGGCCTTATATTACAGAACTTTATTATTATTTTTTTTAGACGACTCTTTTATTTGCCAATGAAATAGCATATTGGAGGCTAAAATAATGAAAATAATGAAATATGAAAGTTACTTGCGGATTTTAAAGTCTACTTTAACATCAGAGTAGACATAACAAATGTATATTCCCTAGCGAAAATTTCACAAATTATCACGTGCAATGAAACATTTGTTAAAATAATGTTTTTTCATTACTTTTACTAAAAGTTAATTAAAATTAAAATGAACTCTTCACATATTATGATAAGATTACCAAAACATAATAGTCACTGTTAGGGGAATATTATGACGGAGTTTAACGAAAATTGAAATAAATTACAATCAGGAAATATAAAATAAATTATTTTAATCTGTGTGTAACGTTCAAGTATCGTTTTTTGTGCATATTTGGTTTTCCAGCTTGAGATAGTCTAATCAAACTTGCGTATTTGGATAACATCAAATAATAATAATATTAAAAAAGAAATGGAAATTTAAATTTTTAGTTAAATATATACGAGAATTCTTGTTCTTAACGTATATATTTGTATATAACGAATCTGTTTTATCCTTTTTTATTAAAATTTTTTTCATTCGTGTATGTGAAGTTGCAATTTTATAAGCTATTTTTTATTCTCATCTTGATTTTCTACAATTAATTATATACGCAGGTGTATTTTTGATAATTTTAATATTTTTAGAAATTATGTATAAATTAATAAATTTATTTTGTATAATTTTTATGTCTGGCGGTAGCAGATGATAAATCGTGAAATATTCTTTATCGTTTTAACTCTGTAAGAGTTACAACAACAATGGAGTTAATTTTGTTAAATGCGGCAACTGGCTGGAGATATTAATAATGAACTATTTTAAACACTAAAATGAAAAAAATAAGAAAGAAAAGAAAAGAAAAAAATTAATTAAATTATTTATTTAAATTAACAGTAATTATTTAAATTAACAAAACTGCATTAAATAAATAAATATATATATATAAATATTTAAATGCACTCAAAAAATAGAAATTAGAATTTTGCCAAATTAGCCAGCTATCGTCAAGTTGGCTTCATATATCACAACTTAATTTTGTGGCTAAATCTGGCAATAATTTGTCAATTTGGCCAACATTTGGTGCTATTTTGGTAACCCTGCCATTAGTACTTTTCAACCAATACTCATTGTTGATGCTGAGACTGATTTCTCCATAGGACATCTACTGTAGATCGCCATTGCCCATATACATGCCCATACTGCCATGCATAATTGCCCTCCCCCTTAGGAATTGAAATTTAAAGATTCAATATTCATTCATGTATTGCTCTCAACAATATATATTCGGAATTTTAAAACTCTCTGGAAGTGGGTTAAGAAAGAGTCACGAGCTTCGACTGGCAAATACAAACAAACAGAATTTTAAACTAAAAGAAAGCTTGTAATACAAGGCAGTGATTTATTTTATTTATTTATTTTTTTTTAAAAAAAGCTTTTATCAATTAAAATTTTCACATTCATTAAATTACGATTATGCATTAAGAAAGTAATAGAAAAATCCTGATTAAAGGGACAAGGGACCAAAATATTTTTTTTTTTTTTGAAAATTTCTTAATATATATTATTCAAGGGTACATTATATGCAATTATGGCATTCATTTATCACAAAAAAAAAATATATTCTTAAGAAAAAAATAATGGAATTTTACGCGTCGTCTTAGAAATCTTCGAAATTCCCCTTGCCAATTCCATATCTATGAAAATCCCCAATATTTTTTTTAAAGTTTTGTTTATTTATATAAATTAAATAGAGCATCGAATTTTATATATTTGAATTTAAAGGTAGAAAAAAAATTGGAAATTTTTGAAATTTTTTCGAAAAAATTTCAAAATTTCAAAATTTTTCTTTTTTTTTTTTCTTTTTTTTTTCTTTTCTTTTTTTTTTTTCTTTTTTTTTTTTTTTTTTTTTTTTTTTGTAAATTACATCTTAAATATTATTCAGCGGTAAATTATGAGCATTTATGGTATGTATTTATCACAAAAAAATTGAGAAAAAAATGAAATTTTACTCGTTGTCTTGAGAAATCTTCGAAATGACCCCTGCGCGTTCCATATCAATGAAAATCCCCAATATTTTTTTTTAAATAAAAGTTTGATTTATATATAAATAAAATAGATATATATAAATCAATAAAAGTTTGATTTATATATAAATAAAATAGATATATATATAAATCAATAAAAGTTTGATTTATATATAAAAAATATTTATAAGTTTGATTATATATAAATAAAATAGAGCATCGAATTTTATATATTTGAATATAAAGGGAAAATAAATTGAAAAAAATTGAAATTTTTTCGAAAAAAATTATTATTATTATTTTTTTGCTTTTAAATTCTAATATATAAAATTCGATGCTCTATTATATATATATATATATATATAAACCAAACTTTAATATTGAGGATTTTCATTGATATGGAACGCGCAGGGGTCATTTCGAAGATTTCTAAGACGACGCGTAAAATTCCATTTTTTTCTCAAAAATATTTTTTTTTTTGTGATAAATGCATACCATAAATGCTTATAACGTACCCTTGAATAATATTTAAGTGAAATTTACAAAAAAAAAAAAATGAAGGATTTCAAGGTTCCTTGTCCCCTTAATGGGTCACTCAAAAGATTTTTGATAGGTCTACAGAGAAGTGTAATTATCGGATTGTTACGTGGCTTGATGTATCTGTTTTTATAAGCAAGTTCTTTTATTTTATTATTGTTTTGCAAGTTGTTTTATTGTTGTTTGTAATGGTTTGAATTTTTTCCCGGTTGCCATATCTTCCCTCTGCCAGTCTAGCAAAAGGGCAAAATTGTTGTTTCCTCTGTATTTTGTATTAAATGCTATAAATGAAGATTATCCTTTCAATGTTATATAAAATGGTTCGAATATGAATACGAGTATGAATGTAATACTTGACAGTATTAATCGCTGTCCAATGTATTAAAAATGCATTAAAGCGATAGAATTATATTACTTTAAATAATGCTTATATTGTAGTGAGACCTGGAGCTTAGTGAAAGTACACTGTTCAAAATAATCAGGGGAGCACATGGTTTTAACAAAATTAAGCAGATATTTACACTGACAAGTAACATAAAATAAAACATCCATAATTTAAAGCGTAGTAAAAAACAGATGAAGAAAAATGCACATGCAAATTAAAGTTTATGATAACAAAACTAGAAAAATGATATAAGTGCAGAAATTGGGATTTTGCAGAAACGTCAATTTCATACTCTCAGCTTCAAAATTCAATTGCTCTACTTGTATTTTGAGAAAAGTTGGCTTGAAAATGTCACAACAATGTGATTTACCAGAATCCATGACTTGGCGTGTCATCAGGACAGTTGAATCTTGGGAAACACAACGTAGTATAGTTGGCGCTGTTGGAGTCGCAAGAAGCGTCAATATAAGGCTGTGGATTCGATTACATGGAATGGTAAACATCGACAAGGGCAAGGTTGGCTAAGTGCTACCTCAAAAACTGATGACAGATATATCCTGTTAACAGCTCGTAGAGACGGAATGGACAATGCTACTCAGCTGCAAACACAGCTGTTTTTGGCCACAGGACGAAAAGTATTCATCGGAACACTCCAAAATAGGCTTCATCAGGGTGAGCTGTACGCATTTACGCCAATGGTCTGTATTCCGTTGACCTCAAGCAACTGTGCGGCCCAAAGACGGTACGCAATTGAATATTAGATTGAAGGCAACGTTGTCGGAGTCAAAATCTGTTTACAGACGAGTCCAGTCTGGATGTGACATACGATGTGTTTTGGCATGGGCAGGAAGGGACACTCAAAATAATCCCACATTCGTTCGTGAAAGATCACATTACAGACGAGGTGGGTTCATGCTATGGCCTTGAATTAGGATAGGTGGAGTTACGTGTCTGCATATCATTCGGAATGGCACTTTGATGGTACAAAGTTATACAGACGAGATACGTAGACCTCATGTCGTATTTTATGTTTCAGATATTGGTGATTCCTTTTTTCCATGTTTGATAATGCTACGCCGCATACAGCTCATCTTGTGGGGAACAATCTTGAAGTTGAAACAATACAGTATATGGAATAGCCAACATGCTCTCCTGACCTGAATCCGATCAAGCATGTTTGGGACACACTGTGAAGACGCATTGCAATGAGACTGGGGCATTTTTTTATTGTCCGGAATTTGGAGATTGAAATTCTTGAGAAGTGGAACAGTACTCCGGAAAACTACTTATCGATAATGTCATCAAATCCTTCGAAAACATGTATGCGACAGTTTTATTTGTTCATAGGGTCCACTCGTCATGCAAAAAACCTTGCATCATTCCTAAACAGTACTATTTTTGTAATTTACATGTAACTAAATGGCTGCCCTAAACCATCGATTCCCGTTCTACTCATCGTTTCAGAGAACTAAAGCTCTCTTGGAAATTTTTGTGCATGTTTTTTTTTCTGTATTGCGCATTGATACACATGTTACTCTCAATTTTCTGCCCATATATGGCTGTCTCGCACTGTTCACTTCACTTTTTTTGCTTGCTCCGCTATTTTTTTGAGCAGTGTATTAATAAGGGATTTTCAGTGAGATGATTAACAAAACGCGCAAAACTATATCTATTTAAATACAACAGCTGGTTAGAGGTTTCTACAGAGCGCAAATGAATGTTGTGAATTTTAATCAAGGACCACGCAAAATTAACGTTTTATAACATAAATCAATTTTAGAGCATCACAAATTGAATTCTTGAAATTAGGTATGATTTTAAAGTTACAAATTTAACGCTTATAAACGAGTGTTTTTAAAACTATTCTTACTTTTTTACTAGATTTGTGGATTGAGAATTATACACATTAAAAAATTAATCAATATGTAATGCAAAACAATAGAGATAAGTCTCAATAAACTACTCTTTTACCCTATTATTTTCGGCTATCTGTCTCATAAATAAATCCATTTTAAATCTGTTAATTTTGCGCTTCATTTGGTTTAGAAAGACTCTGACAAATAATCTATGCATTTGCAGCATAAAATTTGGATATAACTATTACTATCTTTGTGTTTTCATGGTAACATAGGTAAATAAACGTAACTTTCTCAGTTCGTTAAATTTGGACCTAATGTGGTAGTTAATGAAAGACATATGGTGGTATGAATACACACAAAAAAGTAATTGTACTGCTGTTAAGCTTATATAAAGTTTCACTTATTGGTCGAGTAAATATGACAAAAATATTTAAATGAATTATTTTTATAATACAATAAGAACGAAAAATCATTCGTTCCGAATTGATTATGAAACAAATTTCCAATACTCACAGACTATTGTTAAAAAATTACATTTTACATGCAATTAAATGAGTTACCCAAGAAAATAATTTAAAAAATGTTATGCATACCACATTATATTGTAAGTAGTGTTGATAGGTGTGTCGAGTAAATCGGGGCTCCAAATGCTGTGAATACAAGTATTTCAAAGACATTTTCTTCACCTTATCTAACAGCAAAATTATCTGCGATTAAGGATGGCGATATAAACTGTAAAAGATTAGTGGTTCCAGAGGGTTTGGAACTCTGATTTACGTTTGACACCTGACAACACTATTTCTAAGCATCTTGAGCGCACTTCAGTAATGATTATCAATTTCTACATGATTGAAATAGTACAACATCATAAAAGTACATTGTAAGTGAATTTTTTCAATATAATAAAATGTAACGGAATTCTTTTGTTCAGCCCAATATATGACCTATACAATTCATGAACAAAAAATAACATTAACAACTTTTGTTAAATATTTTAACCCATAGGACAATTAACAATGAATTTTCAGTAATTATTGTTAGTAGTGTAGAATAGCAGATTTATTTGTGTAACACTTCAAATGAACGATAAATGCTATGCACACCATTCTATGTAAGACATCGTGTAATGCACTTCACGGTTTCATATACATTTCAGAATGATTGAACTAGTATGAAATGATTAAACTAATTTTAAACCTATAGATCACAATGGAACAAAATTCTTTGGCTACTTCTGTAAACGAACTATAAATGCTACACAATTTACTTTCAATACTGAACATGGCATGGTAAACTTCAATAACGTATATCGATTATGTGGTTCTACAAGTATATTTACATGAGTTAGAGATCGGATAGACCTACAGACTCCCAGAAAGCCGGATAGGCAAATCTAATTCAACTAAATTTAACTAAACTTGTCTAGACTATGTTGGGCAGCGTTAAAAATAGTACAAAAATGGCACAAAAATGGTTAACTTATCGATAAATAAGAATTTTTTTTTTATATCAATTCAATAATATAACCATTTTAAATATCATTTGCTTTTGCCAAATGTTTTTAAGCTAGTTAATTCATTAATAATTTCATTACATTACATTTTATAGACTTTGTTTGTCTATTCAAGTGAAATAATGTATTTTATTCACTTCTCTGCTTTTTCAGAATCAAAAGATATTTCCATTAAGCTCTAATAGCCATGGTTCCAATACATGTTTCAAATATAGGAAACTTTTACTTTGCAATAACTTCCTGCAATTCCGTAATCTTTGTTTATCAAGTAGGTAATTAAAATCAAATTAGTGCCAATCCACGGAAAGTATATTCAATTTCTGCATTATTAATTTTTCCTGATAAATAAAATTAAAGTTATAGCAAACATACTCTCCAAATTTGTCACTAAGTATATACGTGAATTTAATTTAATACAAGATAAGAAATATATTATTTTAAAATAAATTTAATGCAAATAATTTAATCGATTATTTCCTCTAAGTATTATTTAACATACTGAATGTAGTACATAAATCAATTCTGGTGTAGGAATTTATATAAGATTCACATTCATTCTAAAGAGCTGGTTAAAATATGCTAGGTAATATTTTTTTGGAAATTAATACTAAGAAAACCATAAAAATCTTAGATTACCGGAAAAGAGAAAATCTAAAAAGTAAAATATTAATTCTAAACATTATCTAATGTAAGAAAAACTCAACGTAATTTTTTTTCGAATATTATTATTATTATTATAATTGTTGTTGTTGTTGTTGTTGTTTTGTTATAAATTGAAAAAACAATTTTTAATTGTATAATATATTTTGCAATATAATTTTTAATATCTAAAGGATATATTTTTAATTTGTATAAAGCTATTATAGATTAGATAATGAATGCAATTTATTCATCTTTTATTAAAAAAAATATATATATTTTAGTTTAGTTAACACTTAAATATTTTCTTATTTTGTTTCACATATTTTATTTATATATTCAAGCAAAATTATATATATACACATTATTTACTAATGTTGCCTTGGGATACCAAAAAATTATCTATAAATTACATTCCTCAATATTCATAGATGGAATTCTGTTGAACATTACCCTTGTTATTGCGCATTCTATGTTTATCAGGTAGACAAGGCACGACATCATAAAAATATATTAATGTACTGCATTATTAATATATCTATATTTCTTGAGAAGAAAAGTGAGTTCGAAAAGAGAATCTACAATTTTGTATGCCGGAAAAATTTGAATTTGATGTAAACCATATAATAAATAGTTTGCTTTAATGTATCTTAATAGATATTTAAAAATTAATTTGTTTGCACTCACTACATTTATTTTGCTTCATTATTTTTCAACGTTCCCTAACAATACATTTAGTCTCTCATCTCTTCCATGTGACCTGTGCAAAATTCAATTTTAAAATCATACTTAACACTTTAAATTTACTTGGACCTTCATTTAAAATAATCTCAATATCAAAATAAAATTACTCTCTCAACATCTTCATAACATCGCATTAACATATTAGCAGGACTGTTGAATTTTTTTGCTAAAAATTCATACATATTATAATATTTTAGAGAACGTATACATTTTGTTCCCATAATTTTGTTTAAGTATTAAAACGTCTGTGCTTAAAATTTAACTATCCAAAATTTTTAAGAACTTTCATTAATCTTCTATACTAATCATACTCCTATTATAAAGAGGTAAAAATTGTTTATTTGTCGGAGATAAGCTCAGGAACTACCGAACGGATTCCAAATGTAATGGTATCAAAATGATGGTGTTCGCCCAACTTAGAACATAGGCTATATCTTATATCGGTGCCACTACCCCAAAGGGGTGCAGGAGCAAAAAACGTTCTAAAAATGCGATTTTTGCGTTACTGAAGGGCCTAGAAATATGAAATTTGGAATATTAGTTACTTATAAGATATAAATGGTGTATAAGAAAAGTTCTTAAACAATTCGAAATTTAAAAGGGGTGAAAATGCACAAAAAGCGTTCTAAAAAACGTTCTAAATGGTAGTTTCTACATAATCTCAGGAAATACCAAACCGATTTCAAAAGTAATGGTATCAAAATGATGGTGTTAATCCAACTTAGAACATAGGCTATATTTTATGTCGGTGCCACTACCCCAAAGGGGGTGCAGGAGCAAAAAACGTTCTAAAAATGCGATTTTTGCGTTACTGAAGGACCTAGAAATATGAAATTTGGAATATTAGTTACTTATAAGATATAAAGGGTGTCTAAGAACAGTTCTTAAACAATTCGAAATTTAAAAGGGGTGAAAATGCACAAAATGCGTTCTAAAAAACGTTCTAAATGGTAGTCTCTACATAATCTCAGGAAATACCAAACCGATTTAAAAAATATTGGTGTCAAAATGATAGTGACAACGTTTGCTCCAAGATAGGCTATGTTTTATGTCGGTGCCACTACCCCAAAGGGGGTGTAGGAGCAAAAAACGTTCTAAAAATGCGATTTATGTGTTACTGATGGACCTAGAAATATGAAATTTGAAGTATCAGCTACTTATTAGATATAAAGGATTTCTAAGAACAGTTCTTAAACAATTCTAAATTTAAAAGGGGTGAAAATGCGCGAAAAGCGTTCTAAAAAACGTTCTAAATGGTAGTTTCTACACAATCTCAGGAAATACCAAACCGATTTGAAAAATAATGGCGTCAAAATGATGGTGAAAATCCCTGCTCCAACATAGGCTATGTTTTATGTCGGTGCCACTACCCCAAAGGGGCTGCAGGAGAAAAACGTTCTAAATTGCTGTTTTTGCGTGACGGAAGGGCCTTGAATCGTGAAATTTAGAATGGTAGTTAGTTATAAGATATCAATGATCTCTAAGGACATTTCCTAAAAAAAATCGAAATTTAAAAGGGGGTTCAAAATGCGCAAAAAGCCTTGTAAAAAACGTTCTAAATTGCAATTTCTATGCAATCTCAGGAAATAATGAACCGATTTCAAATATAATGGCGTTAAAATGATGGTGACAGATCTTGCTCCAAGATAGGTTTTATTTTATATATGTTTCCACTAACCCAGAGAAAATGCAGGAGCAAAATGAGCGAAAAGCGTT
Organism: Maratus speciosus; assembly: GCA_963932465.1. Classification (NCBI taxonomy): domain Eukaryota; kingdom Metazoa; phylum Arthropoda; class Arachnida; order Araneae; family Salticidae; genus Maratus; species Maratus speciosus. The sequence continues at coordinate 424,613,292 of OZ010791.1, forward strand.
CTAAAAACGTTCTGAATGCCGATTTGTCACCAATATCTCAGGAAGAATCAAACTGATTTCAAAAGTAATGTTAAGAAATTGATGCTGACAGCCTCTGTTCTAACATAGACGCTATTTTAAGTCGGTATCACTATCACCTAGACGTTGCAGGAGCAAAAAAGCGTTCCAAATTTCGATTTTTGTGATCGGTAGGGGCTAGCAAGTTAAAATTAGGCAAGGTACATATGTATTACATATAAATGATCTTTAAAAACAGTTTCGAAAAAATTGGAAATTTAAAAAGGGGTGAAAATGCGCGAAAAGCGTTCTAAAAACATTCTAAATTGCGATTTCTACTCAATCTCAGGAAATTCCATAGCTCTTTCAAAAGTAATGGTTGCAAATCAATGGTGACAGTCCCTGCTATAACATAGGTTATATTTTATGTTGCTGTCACTACCATCTGAGGGTTGCAAAAACAAAACATGTTCTAATTTGCTTTTTTTGCATAACTGAAGGGTCTAACACTTTGAAATATGGCATGGTATTTACTTACAAGATGCAACTGCTTTCTAAGAACTGTCGAAAGAAAATTTCAAATTTAAAAAGATGAAGTGAGCGAAAAGCGTTGTAAATAACAATCTTTATGTAATCTTATCAAATACCAAACCGATTAAAAAAATAATGATGACAAATTGTTGGTGATAGAACCTGCTCAATCATAAGCTATATCTTATGTCTGTGCCACTACCACCAGAGGGTTTCAGTAGCTAAAAACTTTCTAAATTGCGATTTCTGTGATACTGAAAAGGCTAGAAACTTTAAATATGGCATGGTAGTTACTTATAAAATATAAATGCCCTCGAAGGACTGTCGAAAATAAATTCGAATTAAAAAGGGGTGAAGTGAAGGGGAGGTGCGAAAAGCATTCTAAAAAAGTCCTAAATTACGATTTATACGCAATTTCAGGGAATATAAACCAAATATAAAAGTAATAGCTGCGAATCAATGGTAGCAGTCTCTGATCCTACACATGCTATATTTTATGCCGATGATTCTACCACCTGGGGTTCACAGGAACAACAAACGCTCTAAAAAAGGCCTTTAAAAGCTTTCTAAATTACGTTTCTGTGGAATATTAGGAAATAACAAACCAATTTCAAAATTAATGTTGGCAAATTAATGGCGACAGTTCCGATTTCAACACAGCCCTTTATGTTGAGAGAGGTGGTAGAACTTTGAATTTGACATGATGGTTAATTTTAAGATGTAAGAAGATGGTTTCTAAAAAATTCAAAACTTCAAATGAATACTGAAATGAGCGTATTAATAGAGCGTAAAAGTTTCAAAATATTTTCTAAATTATCATTTATTTATTTTTATTTCATTTTATTAATTTAAGTCTCATTTCTGCCTAATGCAGTGTAATAAGGATGTTTAATCAAACTGTGTTTTAAATAGTAATTTTTGAATTATTCCTAAAAGTAATAAGTACCTTTTAATAAAATAAAATATTGCCTTTTAATAAAATAAAAATTTAGTTAGTACCTTTTAATAAAAATTAGACATATAAATATCACTTGGCATATTTCAAATATTACGCGAGCAAAGCCGCGGGATTTGCTAGTATATTATAAAGCAGTAAGATCAAAAAGTTCCGCTCGAGTGTTTTCAAAAACTACTTTGTGGATTTTTTTGCAAGTTATATCATTCGATAAAGAATATTCACGCTGTTGTTTATGAGAAAATATATAGGGATAACTATTACTTTTGGTAATAAATTTCGTATTTTAATGTTATTTTAAAGGAAAGGGTTGCCAGTGATTATATTTTGGCGAAAAGTTTGTTGATTAGAGAATTGAAAATGACTATATCCGTTAGACAAACATTTCGTAAATAAATGAAAAAAAAAATGCTGATATTTAATTTAAAAAGGCAACAAAAAAAATGTTTTAATCAGACGTAACATTATAAAACGGAAATATTTAATTTAAACATGAAATAAATATTTGTAATACTTAAAATATAATTTATTGTGAAATTTTACAGTTGATAAATATTTGGCGAATTATCGCCTGCCTTACGTTAAAAAAAGAAATCTGAAAATTTGATCAGACTAATTTTGAATTACTACTTTTTTTTTCTTTTTAGTTATTTTCTTTTCATTTTTATCTAACTATTTAATTCACATAATGTGATTTATAGGAGAAACAAGCTGATGCAACTGTAAATAATACTGTAATTATTGTGAGTTACATATTATGTGTTTCTTTACTATTAGTATGAAAGAAGCAATTGATACCTTATTTGGCGATTTTTCGCTTGCGTCAGGTAAATAAAAATGTGCCTGAAAAAAATTGAAGAAATAAAATTTAAGTAAAATTATTTTAGTCTTTTTTTTTTGTTTGTTTGTTTTTGTTTGTTTTTCAATTTAATTAGCATTTTTATGTAATTCTCCCACCGTAAGTCTTATAGGAAAAACTAGAAGTAATTGTAAAAATGGCTGTATTAGTCAGTTACATACTATATAATTATTACTTTTGTCGCCAAACAATGCAATTTTAAGCCACAAGGCAGAAGCGTGAAATAAGTCAGGCGAAGGTCTCAATGATGTTTTTTCCCCCTTTTTGTAAGTGTAGAAGAAGATTTGGAATAAATTTTTATATTCAAATGTAAATCATATAAAAAGCAATTAAAATTATTATTATGTAGCAAGTACTTAAATTTTAGTGTAAATGTCTGCCAAATACACACACATATGCTAGAATAATTTAATTTCAGAGATTTAAAATATTTTTTATCATAATATGGAATACCATTACTATGGAAACAGGCCGTTTTAATTTCTTCAAGCATGTGATTTTTATATCCCCGAACTCAGATTATTACTTATTAATGGAAAATTGCGTATTATTATTTTTTTTTAAGATGTCGGACCTATTGCTAATTTCACCTATAGAAATATTCACTGCTTTAAAAGTTAGGATATAAGACGATTATTAAGAAAATTTCTGCGTTATTATTATTGTAAAAAAAAAAAAAAAAAAAAAAAAAGTCAAAATTTTGCAATACAAATTGCTTGCTGGATTTAATTTCAGATATTTTTTTCTAATTCGTCGCTTCAGCTAAACTTAGCAATAAATTAAGTAGTATTTTCATAATCTGGTTATTTATACAGCTGACGGTAGATTAATTTACTCTTGACTATAAAGGAATTAGCAAGCCTTTTTGTTTGTTCGTGTTATTATTGTGCTCTTTAGAAAAATGCAAAATAAATCTTCGGTTCAAGTATTCACCAAAATGCTTATTGCTAAAATTTTTTGTATAACTATTTTTATTTATCATTCTCAGGTCTATTTAAGACATGAATATTTATTTATCAAAAATCTATGATTGACTTGACAACAATTTGACATTATTTATTGGATCGTAACGTGGCGAGTAATTAAGTTTGTTTTGTCATTAACTCTGGTAAATGTGTATCAATATTGTTGCCTCAGTCTTAATGTTTGACGTCAACCATCACAAAAGAGTCGATTACAGATGATTAGAAAGATTTTATTGGATGCAAGAGGTTTATTTTTTTTTTTTACAAGATTAAACCATCGAGTTTTGTAACGTGTAAACGGTTACATGATTGTAAATGATCTACAAAATGAAAAGGCAGTGAAAATGACGTCATTTTAATTTTATTCAAACAATTCAGCTTTAAAAACACACTTTTTTATATTTCACTTTTCTTTGAAATATGAAAGTTAAACATTCTTTTTTGACTGCAAATTCTTCAATACCTTTTTTTACGGTATTTACTCTGCTGGAATCCAAAGGGAGAAAACAGTAGTAATAGATCTGTCACAAGAGGACGTTTATTGAGAAATATAACGTAACATTCAGTGAGATTATATTTAAGCTACCAGAATCACATATTGCGCGAACTAAGATTTCAGGAGTTCAAAAACTATCAAAAGCAAATGAACCACCTGAACATTATTCGTGTTCAATGGTCAATCTGTGCAATCATTCTAATGGATTCTAATTTAGTAGTGTCAGATCAGAGACCATTTTAATTCCTGTTGTCATAAGGGTCACATTTCCCTACCAAAAGTGCTCTGTTAATGATGAACTAAAAGAATTGCTGGTTAATAGCTAAATTTTGTCCAACGCTGAAGATAAAATATAATATTGCAATGGCGTTCGCATCGTTTTCAGCAATGAGCAAAGTCCAGCTGAAGGTCCAAATCGTTTAAAATACAAGTTCAAATCTATTTCGTTTAATCGAAGGTTCATTTGGAAATATTGACCAGCGCAGCGGGCATAATCACTACCCCAAAAGGGGTGCAGGAGCAAAAAACGTTCTAAAAATGCGATTTTTGCGTTACTGAAGGGCCTAGAAATATGAAATTTGGAATATTAGTTACTTACAAGATATAAATCATGTCTAAGAACAATTCTTAAACAATTCGAAATTTAAAAGGGGTGAGACTGCACAAAAAGTATTCTAAAAAACGTTCTAAATGGTAGTTTCTACATAATCTCAGGAAATACCGAACCGATTCTAAAAGTAATGGTATCAAAATGATGGTGTTAGTCCAACTTAGAACATAGGCTATATTTTATGTCGGTGCCACTACCCCAAAAGGGGTGCAGGAGAAAAAAACGTTCTAAAAATGCGATTTTTGCGTTACTGAAGAGCCTAGAAATATGAAATTTGGAATATTAGTTACTTATAAGATATAAATGATGTCTAAGAACAGTTCTTAAACAATTCGAAATTTAAAAGGGGTGAAAAACCACAAAAAGCGTTCTAAAAAACGTTCTAAATGGTAGTTTCTACATAATCTCAGGAAATACCAAACCGATTTAAAAAATATTGGTGTCAAAATGATAGTGACAACGTTTGTTCCAAGATAGGCTATGTTTTATGTCGGTGCCACTACCCCAAAGGGGGTGTAGGAGCAAAAAACGTTCTAAAAACGCGATTTATATGTTACTGAAGGGCCTAGAAATATGAAATTTGAAGTAACAGATACCTTTTAGATATAAAGGATTTCTAAGAGCAGTTCTTAAACAATTCGAAATTTAAAAGGGGTGAAAATGCGCAAAAAGCGTTGTAAAAAATGTTCTAAATTGCAATTTCTATGCAATCTCAGGAAATACTGAACCGATTTAAAATATAATGGTGTTAAAATGATGGTGACAGATCTTGCTCTAAGATAGGCTATATTTTATATCTGTTTCCACTACCCCAGAGGAGATGCAGGAGCAAAATGAGCGAAAAGCGCTCTAAAAACGTTCTAAAAGCCGATTTGTCACCAATATCTCAGGAAAAATCAAACTGATTTCAAAAGTAATGTTAAGAAATTGATGCTGACAGCCTCTGCTCTAACACAGATGCTATTTCAAGTCGGTATCAGTATCACCTAGACGTTGCAGGAGCAAAAAATCATTCCAAATTTCGATTTTTGTGATCGGTAGGGGCTAGCACCTTAATATTAGGCAAGGTACATATTTTTTACATATAAATGATCTTTAAGAACAGTTTCGAAAAAATTGGAAATTTAAAAAGGGGTGAAAATGCGCGAAAAGCTTTCTAAAAACGTTCTAATTTGCGATTTCTACTCAATCTCAAGAAATTCCAAATCTATTTCAAAAGTAATGGTTGCAAATCAATGGTGACAGTCCCTGCTATAACATAGGTTATATTTTATGTTGCTGTCACTACCATCTGAGGGTTTCAAAAGCAAAACATGTTCTAATTTGCGTTTTTTGCATAACTGAAGGGTCTAACAATTTGAAGTATGGCATGTTATTTACTTACAAGATGCAACTGCTTTCTATGAACTGTCGAAAGAAAATTTGAAATTTAAAAAGGTGAAGTGAGCGAAAGGCGTTATAAATTACAATTTTTATGTAATCTTATCAAATACCAAACCGATTAAAAAAATAATGATAACAAATTGTTGGTGATAGAACCTGCTCAAACATAAGCTATATTTTATGTCTGTGCCACTACCACCAGAGGGTTGCAGTAGCTAAAAGCTTTCTAAATTGCGATTTCTGTGATACTGAAAAGGCTAGAAACTTTAAATATGGCAGGATAGTTACTTATAAAATATAAATGCCCTCGAAGGACTGTCGAAAATAAATTCGAATTAAAAAGGGGTGAAGTGAAGGCGAAAAGCATTCTAAAAAAGTCCTAAATTACGATTTCTACGCAATTTCAGTGAATATAAACCAAATATAAAAGTAATAGTTGCGAATCAATGGTAAGAGTCTCTGATCCTACACAGTCTATATTTTATGCCGATGATTCTACCACCTGAGATTTACAGAAACAACAAACGCTCTAAAAAAGGCCTTTAAAAGCTTTCTAAATTACGTTTCTGTAGAATATTAGGAAATAACAAACCAATTTCAAAATTAATGTTGGCAAATTAATGGCGACAGTTCCGATTTCAACATAGCCCTTTATGTTGAGAGAGGTGGTAGGACTTGGAATTTGACATGATGGTTAATTTTAAGATGTAAGAAGATGGTTTCTAAAAAATTCAAAACTTCAAATGAATACTGAAATGAGCGTATTAATTGAGCATAAAAGTTTCAAAATATTTTCTAAATTATTACTTATTTAGTTTTATTTCGTTTTATTAATTTAAGTCTCATTTCTGCCTTATGCAGTGTAACAATGATGTTTAATCAAACTGTGTTTTAAATAGTAATTTTTTTAATTATTCCTAAAAGTAATAAGTACCTTTTAATAAAATAAAATATTACCTTTTAATAAAATAAAAATTTAGTTAGTGCCTTTTAATAAAAATTAGACATATAAATATCACTTGGCATATTTCAAATATTGCGCGAGCAAAGCCGCGGGGTTTGCTAGTAATATTATAAAGAGGAAAAAATTGTTTTTTTGTAGAAGGTAAGCTCTGGAACTACCGAACCGATTCCAAAAGTAATGGTATCAAAAGGATGGTGTTAGTCCGACTTAGAACATAGGCTATATTTTATGCCTGTGCCACTACCCCAAAGGGTGTACAGGAGCAAAAAACGTTTTAAAAATGCGATTTTTGCGTTACTGGAGGGCCTAGAAATATGAAATTTGAAATTTTAGCTACTTATTAGATATAAATGATGTCTAAGAACAGTTCTTAAACAATTCGAAATTTAAAAGGGGTGAAAATGGCACTAAAAGCGTTCTAAAAAACGTTCTAAATGGTAGTTTCTACATAATCTCCTGAAATACCAAACCGATTTTTAAAATATTGGTGTCAAAATGATAGTGACAACGCTTGCTCCAAGATAGGCTATGTTTTATGTCGGTGCCACTACCAGAAAGGGGGTGCAGGAGCAAAAAACGTTATAAAAATGCGATTTTTGCGTTACTGAAGGGCCTAGAAATATGAAAATTGAAATATTAGTTACTTATTAGATATAAAGGATTTCTAAGGATAGTTCTTAAACAATTCGAAATTTAAAAGGGGTGAAAATGCGCGAAAAGCGTTCATAAAAACGTTCTACATGGTGGTTTCCACACAATCTCAGGAAATACCAAACCGATTTCAAAAAAATAATGGCGTCAAAATGATGGTGACAACCCTTGCTCCAACATAGGCTATGTTTTATGCTGGTGCCACTACCCCAAAGGGTGTGAAGGAGAAAAACGTTCTAAATTGCGGTTTTTGCGTTACGGAAGGGCCTAGAATCGTGAAATTTGGAATGGTAATTAGTTATAAGATATCAATGATCTCTAAGGACATTTCCTAAGAAAACCGAAATTTAAAAGGAACGTCAAAATGCACAAAAAGCGTTGTAAAAAACGTTCTAAATTGCGATATCTATGCAATCTAAGGAAGGACTGAACCGATTTCAAATATAACGGCGTAAAAATGATGGTGACAGATCTTGCTCCAAGATAGGCTGTATTTTATATCTGTTTCCACTACCCCAGAGGAGATTCAGGAGCAAAATGCGCGAAGAGCGTTCTAAAAACGTTCTAAATGCCGATTTGTCAGCAATATCTCAGGAAGAATCAAACTGATTTCAAAAGTAATGGTAGGAAATTGATGTTGACAGCCTCCGGTCTAACATAGACGCTATTTTATGTCGGTATCAATATCAACTAGACGTTGTAGGAGCAAAATAGCGTTCTAAATTTCGATTTTTGTGATCGGTAGGGGCTAGCAACTTAAAATTAGGCAAGGTACATATTTATTAGATATAAATGATCTTTAAGAACAGTTTCGAAAAAACTGTAAATTTAAAAAGGGGTGAAAATGCGCGAAAAGCGTTCTAAAAACGTTCTAAATTGCGATTTCCACTCAATCTCAGGAAATACCAAAGCTATTTCAAAAGTAATGGTTGAAAATCAATGGTGACAGTGAGTGCTATAACATAAGTTATATTTTATGTTGTTGTCACAACCATCTGAGGGTCGCAAAAGCTAAACGTGTTCTAATTTGCGTTTTTTGCACAACTGAGGGATCTAACACTTTGAAGTATGGCATGGTATTTACGTACAAGATGCAACTGCTTTCTAAGAACAGTCAAAAGAAAATTCCAAATTTAAAAAGATGAAGTTAGCGAAAAGTGTTATAAATTACAATTTTTATACAATCTTATCAAATATCAAACCGATTAAAAAAATAATGATGACAAATTGTTGGTGATAGAACCTGCTCAAACATAAGCTATATTTCATGTCTGTGCCACAACCACCAGAGGGTTCTAGGAGCTAAAAACTTTCTAAATTGCGATTTCTGTGATACTGAAAAGGCTAGAAACTTTAAATATGGCATGGTAGTTACTTATAAAATATAAATGCCCTCGAAGGACTGTCGAAAACAAATTCGAATTAAAAGGGGGTGAAGCGAAGGGGAGGTGCGAAAAGCATTCTAAAAAAGTCCTAAATTACGATTTCTATGCAATTTCAGGGAATATAAACGGATTATAAAAGTAATAGTTGCGAATCAATGGTAACAGTCTCTGATCCTACACATGCTGTATTTTATGCCGATGATTCTACCACCTGGGGTTCACAGGAACAACAAACGTTCTAAAAAAGGCCTTTAAAAGCTTTCTAAATTACGTTTCTGTGGAATATTAGGAAATAACAAACCGATTTCAAAATTAATTTTGTCAAATTAATGGTGAGAGTTCCTATTTCAACACAGCCCTTTATTTTGAGAGAGGTGGTAGGACTTGGAATTTGATATGATAGTTAATTTTAAGATGTAAGAAGATGGTTTCTAAAAAATTCAAAACTTCAAATGAATACTGAAATGAGCGTATTAATTGAGCATAAAAGTTTCAAAATATTTTCTAAATTATCATTTATTTAATTTTATTTTGTTTTATTAATTTAAGTCTCATTTCTGCCTAATGCAGTTTAATAATGATGTCTAATCAAACTGTGTTTTAAATAGTAATTTTTGAAGTATTCCTAAAAGTAATAAGTACCTTTTAATAAAATTAAAATTTAGTTAGTACCTTTTAATAAAAATTAGACATATAAATATCACTTGGCATATTTCAAATATTACGCGAGCAAAGCCGCGGGGTTTGCTAGTCATAAATATTTGAAGGTGCTTTTTAATATTTCTTCATTTGTAGTAAATAAAGAATTTGCCTTCTATCACTCGCGACTGTTTTGTACGCACGATCACTCGCGGGGATGTTGCAAACACCCCAAAACATTTATTACAATTTTTAAGTTATAATGATTTATAATAATTTTGTAATTTACTCGTAATTAAAATAGCTTACTTTAACTTATTCTAAATAAATGCCAGAAATACAAGAAAAATATCATTGTATAAAAATTATATATTAAAAAATTACATAAACTACTACATACAATTAATACGCAAAAGAATTACATTTATTACTAACATTATTTGTGCTCTGAAAATATGCCTTATGATATTTTGTTAAAATACACTATATTGCCATTAATGACCGGCAATTTTCAATTTTAGACATTTTGTCGAATATTTAGAAATATACTTGTCAGATTTTTCTGGAATTTCAGGATTAAAAAGAACAGGTATGACTTCATATTTAGCAATGTCGATTTGATAAGGGAGACAGTTAGGGGGCCAACAAAAAATCAAAGAAAAAAAATAATACTTGGGATCACCCTGTAAAATAAATGCACGAAATGATCTATCGCTACTGAATATAAATAAACAGACATTGTGCAATATGTGTATTCTTTTGTGTAAAAATAGCAAGTATATTATTAGAGATATAACGATTTATTTAAAAATATGTAAAAAATCTTGCATGTTTTTTGCTTATAACATACAGGGTTTTCAACCAACTTTAACGCCGATTTCAGAAAAATTGACAAAATACAGTAGAAACAATATAGTGCAATTGAAATATAAATATATTAAATATTTTGGGAAATATCAGAAGTTGTATGAAATAATTTTTATGTGCGCATGCGCGAACGATAACAAGGATCATTTTACATAATTTAATAGTCAACTTTATGGAGCAACTTATTAAAAAAAATTTAGTCAAATATCGTAAAAATTCAGAAAGTTATCGGCGTTAGAGGGAGCACATTTTTAGTAGTTCTCTAAAAGCAGCTGAATGATAAGGGATTTTACACAAATTGTCATTTTTAATTAATTTTTTTTTTTAATTTTCATTTTTTATTGATGCTTTAGTTCTTCTCTGATAACCACCAGAACGAGTCTATACCATGATCAAAAGAAGTATCAAAATCGAAGCATTTTTTCCAAATCTACTCGTTGATAATCACTAAATACTAACTTTTTTCTGAAAATCAGTTAATAAAAAATAACAATTTGTGTAATATCCCTTATCATTCTGCTGCTTTTAGAGAACAACTAAAAATTTGCTCACTCTAACGCCGATGACTTTCTGAATTTTTACGATATTTTACTAGATTTTTTTTATAAGTTGCTCCATAGAATTGACTATTAAACTATGTAAAATGATCCTTGTTATCGTTCGCGCATGCGCAGATAAAAATTATTTCATACAACTGCTCATATTTCCTAAATTATTTAATATATTTATATTCCAATTGCACTATAATGTTTCTACTATATTTTGTCAATTTTTCTGAAATCGGCGTTAAATTTGGTTGAAAACCCTGTATGTTATAAGCAAAAAACATGCAAGAATTTTTTATTTTTTTTAAAATAAATCGCTATATCTCTATTAATATAAGTGCTATTCTTACACAAAAGAATACACATATTGCGCAATGTCAGTTTATTTATATTCGGTAGCGATAGATCATTTCGTGCATTTTATTTTACAGGGTGATCCCAAGTATTATTATTTTTCTTTGATTTTTTGTTGGCCCCCTAATTGCCCCCCTTATCAAATCGACATTGCTGAATATGAGGTCATACCTGTTTTTTTTAATCCTGAAATTCCAGAAGAATCTGACAAGTATATTTCTAAATATTCGACAAAATGACTAAAATTGAAAATTGCCGGTCATTAATGGCAATATAGTGTACAATACACATTAAGTTTTGTTTATGTGTGATGATTTTATAATGTTAAAAATTAAAACAATCTGTAGTTCAGCCTCAGAATCTTGTTCCAATGTTTCATCAGTGATTTTTCTGATTCAGAGTTGTGATCAGAAAGTTCCTTTTAAATTGTTCGTCTCCATCCAAAAAATAATCATCTTACCTGTTTAACCATCATCTTCAAAATCTAATGAAATAGAAAGCAAGAGACTTCACAAACACTGTTGCTCCATTTGCCATGATAATTTTGAAATTTTCCAGAAAAAGAAAAAAAAACTATGTAAATCTCTGTATTTTTAGAAATGTAACTAACGCTAGCACACCGCCGCCGCCGGTTTTGATTTTTTGTGAACTAAGGTCTTTCTTCGTTAATATTAAGAAAAATATTGGATACAAAAATATGAAAATCGGTGGTGTTATAGAGAAATGTTTTTTGTACACACTGATGTAGACGGTTTTTAAACCGAAGAATTATTTTAAGAGACATTTAATGTTAAATTTGGTCGAAATCGTTCCATTAAAAAAGTTTTATCGGATCAAAATGGTCATCTATAGGATAATCATATCTATAGGTCATCTATACATAGGTCTATCATCTATAGGTAATCATCTAGGGTAATTATCTATACGGTTCATCTAGACAGTTTTTAAACCGAAGAATTATTTTAAGAGACATTTAATGTTAAATTTGGTCGAAATCGTTCCATTAAAAAAGTTTTATCGGATCAAAATGGTCATCTATAGGGTAATCATCTATAGGTCATCTATACATAGGAAGTTAATCATCTTTAGATCATTTTATATATTAGAAGTTCCCGGTGTGCAGACTGCATTTTTTTACTCATTTTTGGGGGTTTTATTTCTATTTTTAATTCAAATTTTCAGCATTCCGAGAGATATTTTTTACAACTTTTAGGATAGGGTATTATTCAAAATTTTTGCCAAATTTGAAAACAGCGAAAATAATAATATTTCCTTCAAATTAAAAAAAATATATATTTGCACGTGACTATTATAAACAGAAAAAAACTTTCAAATGAGAATTAAATGATTACTTATTAAAAACAGGAAACTATTGATAAGTACGTCATAGAAAAAAAATTTACACGTAAATTTTAAAAGAGAAAGAAAATTTTAAAATAATAAATTCATTAATATGCGTTAAAAGATGTAAATGGAGGAAATTACGTCATATTTAAAATTACCAAACCATAATATTCCCAAACAGATTATATTTAAAAGTATATTGCGAGAGACATTTATTTGATATTTTGAGATAATCTTTTAAAACTAATCTATATATATGTATACGCTATCGTACGTGGCACAGAAATCGCGATTATTTTTTAATAGCAACGCCTAAATGAAACGCATCTCATTGGTTATTGAACAGCATTTAATGCATTTCCATACCTATAAGTGGGATTACCATAGGGGGAACCGTATTTTGTCGCCAATTTAGCTATCAAAATTAGTCACAAATAATGACGCCATCTTGTAACACAATAGTGTTTACTTGCTTAGAGAAAATCATCAAATTGAGATATTTTGAACCAATAAACGAATGCAAAAATTATTGAAGTGCCTACAAGAGTCGCATTACTCTTGTGTTGAGAATTCTGAGACAGCGCAAATATTATTTCCTTTCTAACAACAAAAAGTATTTTCAAGTGAATATTTAAAAAGAGAAAGAAAACAGATGAAAATTACGTCAGATTTAAGACGATACATTTAAAATTTCTTATTTTAAAAAAAACTTTCTTGTAGCGTTGTTAAAAAATACCGGGAGACAAATATTCTGTTTACTAAATCATTTAATATTAGCTTATTTTCACATGTTTCACTGATCTCATTTAATGAAAGACGAAAACAACCCGTTAACATAGAGATAGCCACTGTTTTTTTAATTATACTTCATTCTTCCGAAATTTTTTTAAAGCCGATGAAATTAGCGTGCTTTTAGAGTTTGTGGTGTCTGAACTGGCGTTGGCGAGTGCAGCTCATAGGGGGTAGAGCCCCCTAGTGACTCAAAAAAGTTATTTATAAATTTAATTATTACTGTGACAAAAAAAAAAAAAAAAAAAAAAAAAAAATGTATAACCTAGCTCGCCCTATTTTTTTTTTTCAATCAAACAATATTCCGTGATTACTCGCGGGTTTTTCTCAGCTAAAAAATTTCACGGTCTTACTTCTTCGGAAAAGAAACGGCAGAATGAACATCTTTTTCAGTAGGCATGGCATCTAGGAGTGTGCAGGTACCAAAATTATTAGTCACTGAGGTTGAGTAGTTCCAAACTTGTGTGCATGTTTTTACGCGTGGTGTGATGAGAACACTCCTCGAAGGTAATGTAGGGTTAAATAAATAAATCAATGAAGTTTATACCTAAACTTTGTATATATGTAAGTATCTGCATGTGTGTATATTTATATACATATATATATATATATACATGTATACTGTATACTATATACATACTGTATATATATATATATACAGTAAATCCCTAAATAGTTCTATTATATTTCACTGAATTTGTTTTTGTATTCAGTTGATGATATATTTCATTCCTCTATTCTCTTTTCTATATCAGATATTTCTATATGTTCTATGCTCTAATAAACATATATTCAATATTCGGGTCACATAGAAGAAAGTATTACTTTGCAATAGCTTCCTGTTATTCAGTATTCTGTGTTTATCAAGTATGAAATTCTTATTAAATTACTGTCCACTGATGCAGATTCCGAAATAATAATATTTCCAAAGAAGTAAAACTTGAGTTTTATAAATAAGCTCTTCAAGTTTTTACATGCGGATGTATTTAGAATTTCATTTAAACCAGATAATAAAAAAAATGTATAAAATTTATTTTTAGAAGTGTGAAGTACTTACTTCTATTAACCACTATTTTTTTCTTTCTTAACTTGTAGAGGTGGTGTGTAACATGAGTTTACTTGTCTCTACTCTCTTACATAAGCACCCTTGTAATGTGCTTTTATATTGTAATTTTGAGCTTCCATATATAAAACAATGCAATATACTTGCATTAAATATGATTGGCTCAGACGGTTGGGACACTTTGGATGAATAGAAATCATTCTTATGAGCATAAGAATTGTTGATTTCCCTCAATCATCTCTTCTGACTCGGTCAGGCGAGTATTACCAAATCCTAGATTCGCTGCTAGCATACACCGACATTAAGTAGTTACAAAGTTTTTATACTATATTAATTTTAACACAATTACTCTAATTGGTAAATAAATCATATCAGATGTAAATTTTCAACTGGGCGAAAAGTGTCCGGACTAGGATTCGAACAAGGGATCTCTTGGCTGAAGCCGCCAATGCTCTCTCATCTGAGATTTCCCGGACAAATCTGGTGGAACTATTTCACCCAGTGGAGCTTATTGATTATAGCATATGAACTATTATTTTAACACAATTAAACTGACTGGTAAAGTTATCATACGTATTGAATTTTTCGCTCAGTTGGAATTATTCAATTCGTATGATAACTTTACCAGTCCGTTTGATTATATTAAAATAATAGTTCATCTACGAAACCATCGTTTATATAGAGGTCTTTTACCTGCGGTTTATTCTGTTGAGCTGTCTACATGACAGACCAGATGTTCATACCATTAATGTTATCTGAGCGAAATAGGCTGGCTGGTTGTCGGCCCAGTTAACTTAAAAGCGTTGGCCTTGTAAGGCAAGATTCTGGGTTCGATTCCCAGCTGGGCATTTTTTCGCTGAGTTGGAATTATTCAATTCGTATAGCATCTGGTCTGAAATCGAGTTCAGCTCAACAGAATAAATCGCGGGTAATGGAACTCAGAAATCGCTGGATACGTGAATACACTAGATTAATTTTAACACAATTATTCTGATTGGTAAATAAATCAAAAGAGATGTAAATTTCCAAATTTCGATGGCGAAAAATGTCCGATTTTGTGGGAAAAAATTGGTACTAAGAAGACTACTCCATAAGTAAGAAGAAGTTGCACATTATTATTCTTTACAGAGAAGAAAATTTAAATTTCCTCAAACAGCATCCGAAACTTTGTTAAAAAGAATGAATTCTAAATTTAATTTAATCTAAATAATAACGTAAAGCTAGGAGAGTCCGCGCACATTTCAAAAGAATAATAATAAAAAATCTAAATATTATTTTTTGATAAACAATGCATGAATAATTTTGACTTCATTTATTTTATATGCATTTCCATTGTTATTTTGTTGTTATGCTGTAATTAAATAGAACAGCAGTGATAAAACCAAGAAAACTATAGCGCAATCTCTCCTTACAGGGTATGAGAGATTGCGCATATGAATAGAAGAGATTGTTATTAATAATAACCACAAATAAATTGTTAACAATAATAATTACACTTAAATGACATTGTTGTAAGTTTTTTGTGAGTAAATATTATTGTATTATGAGTGACATTTTCAAACAAATGTTTAAATAACAAAAAAAGAGATAGAATTTTAACAATAGTTACGAATTTTAATTTTAAAAGAAGATTAAAATATCAGAAAAAGCAATCTATATTAAGATCACACAATAACATTAATCTACTTGATACAATGTTTAACTTGAAAATTACTTCATTTTCATTTCCACACTTTAAATGGATTTTATTTTCTAACCGAAGTTCTCTCCGTCTAAAATCGATGCACTTATTGCAGTAAATCGTGCGGCTTCCATGTAATCACCTGCAACAAGCAATACGTTGAATTCAATCACTGGTCGAAGTTGTCTCCTGGTACAGTTCCAGATGTTTAGTACACTCATCCTCACTGACCTTCGTTTTGTTTCCATCAGTTTTTTATCCCACTTTTCTGGAATCATCTTATTTTCAGCTGTTTTTTTTTTTGTTGTTGTTGTTTGTTTGCTTTTGTAGCGGCATTCTTCTTAAGTCTTTTTTCATATATATTTTGTGGATCAGTAACATTAGTTGCACTCTGTTTCCTTTTTGATTTCGATGGCATTAAATTAATTAGAATGGGTGAAAGCTTTTCCAAAACATTGTAGGTGTTATAAATTTATTTTAGTTAACAATTTTAATTTATTAGCAAATTAACTCTTCATAAATTAAAAAAAATATATAGATATTTAATTAATTTATTAACAAAAATAATTACATAAAATTAATTTTTTAACAAAAGTTTTGTCTGCAATTTTTTTTTTCAAATTAATTTGTTGTAAAATTTAGTTTTAATAATTATCTGTTTTTACAAAAAATATTTCAAAATTTATTCATTCATATGTTTTACACGTAATTTGCAATTCATGCAAATTTACCGATAAGCTATGTAATCTCTCCTAGCACTGAAGCTTATGGGAAATGCGACATATCTCCTAAGTAGCACATGCGGAAACTCTCCTATTTTGGTAGGGGAGATTGCGCGTGCTTTTATTTAAACATGGCCACTTCGAAAATGAATTTTTGGTGATTGCATGCTTAGTTTAGGTTAGTATCTTATATGAAAACGTTTTAGTTCAAAATATTTTGTACTACTGACATTCTATAAAAATTCTGACGGACAGTTATGAAAATTGAAGCACGTACTTTTGATAAACAAAACTAAATAGCAATGCTTTATCCAAGACGCTTGGAACAATCAATGCTCACATTCATGTAGACACTGCACTAATGCTGCTGAACAACTACCTGGACTCGCTGCGCGCGCACTGTACTCCTTCCAGTCGAATCTCTTTGTGCGCGATCTCTCCTAACGCGCGAACTCTGCTAGCTTTACCTTAATTTTGTTTCATGAATATATTTTAATACAAATTGAATAATCATTTATTTCTATAAAATAGTTTATCGCACCTGTTTTAAAATTTTCCTTACAAAATATAAACTCTTGCATGAACACTTTTTACTGTTAGCTTCGTAATAGCCATACAGTTATTGCTATGTATCATAATCTTCCGCTTTATCATTAAGCATTAAGAGTGGGCTATAAAACTACCCGAACCTTTTTTTTTTTCATTTTGAATAACCGGCAATTAATCAACTACTTTTCAATGACCTTATATTGTAATAAAATCCCGATTTACGAGTGGATTTTATTATTGATTGAGTGAATCAAAATTAATGGAATGTATCCAACTTTGCAACGTTGTTGTAAAGTATTTATGATTTAGGCTTATCTGTCCGCCTGTCCGTGTTCAATGTTTCGCAAATATGCCGGCTGGGAAAGTAATTTTTATATGTTACTGCACTGTTAAAATTTTTGCAGCATTCTGGCAGGACATTCGACCGTTTTTTGAAAAAACGGTTTCATAACCATAATTTAACTATATTCTGACCATAAAATGGCCAATAATATGGTCAGGATAATGTTAAATTACGGTTGTGTAACCGTTTTCGGAAAAAAACGGTCAAATGACCTGCCAGAATGCTGCAAATTTTTAACAGTGTGTGGTCTATTAAATAATATTCACTAATGCAATGAATTGTGTAGTATTTATGATTAATTCGTTTACATGGACAGTTAACATAATTCTATTCCATAGCTTACTGTACAGAAAAAATATTTAAAGATGTATTTTAATAATAATATGATAATGCAAAAATAATTACATAGATATATTCATTGCCATGAGCTACAACATGCTTTCAAAGTAGTATACAATGAGTATAATTTATTGTTCTTTTTCACGGAAGAGCAAGAAAATACCAGTGTTTTATGATTTAAAGTACAAATGAGTTTGCAGAGCATTTTAATCATTTATCGCTGCATCAAACATAAATGACCTTTATATGGATGAGAACACATGCGATGAACTACAAAATACTTTCGTTAGGTTCTAGTATTTATCTCTCATTTACATAGATGCATATATACAATATAAACTATTTATATTATAAAGGACAAACGTGTCCGAGCGTAACATTGACGTCATTTTGATGGTGGCAACAGAAGACGCTTAAATTTAAATTTTACTGAAAAAAAAAAAAAAAAAAAAAAAAAAAAAAAAAACCTTCTAAACATTGTACATTTTAAATTTGTAAACCGTTGAACCGATGAAAAAATGCATTTTTAAATGAAATTTCTTTGAAAATTGTATCTCAATTTGTTTAAAAATGTATCTAGATTTACTCAATTTCTATTTTTTAAATAATTTCCAAACGTGATTTTTTTCTACTCTATTTCAATTGCGTGCAGACGATTGCCAAACGGAAACCCGTTTAAATGAACTCAGTATTTATTTCCAGTTTATATTTCATAACAAATTAGAACACGCACCAATAAATAAATAAATAAATAAACTATTGTACGTAAAAATCAAATTTAAGACATATTTTAAACTATGCGCTTAAATGACCAGAACCAAAAAGGCTGATTGTAAATAGTGATCGGTGGTGATTTTTTCGGCCAACTCTTGGTGCGAAGCCAATATAAAATTATCGTTTTTTATAAATTTCCAGACTTTATTTAAAAACATAATTGCTATTTTTCATATAAATATGATTTTTGTTGTTGTTAGTGCGGATTATAATAAATATATTAAACCGTGAGTGCCTGATTTATTTTCTACTAAATATTGTGGTTAATTATAGTAAATGGTGTAAAATGAACATAGAAAAATCTCTTATTAAAAAATATTTAATTTATAAAATTCTAAACGCCCCAATTTTGGGACACTAGGCACGAAAGAATAGGTGTTTTCTCCGTTACTGACTATGCATTAAATCTATGTTTTATGCCATTTATTTTGTTACAAAAAGGTTATATATCATTCGGGTTATTATTTGACTATAAAAATTTCTGTATTATTACTATAAGGTGAAGGAGGGGTTTGGGATCGGATCAAGAACAAATCTTCCTTCCTCTCCGTCCTTCGCCATTCCCATAGTGAAAATTTATAACATACCGTTATTTTTTGTACTAATTTAGTATTTGACATATATATATATATTATAAACTAGCTGTTACCCGTGACTGCGTTCACGTAACGTTTAAAGAAGAATAAATTCATCAATTAAGCAAAAAATTTCGATAATTAAAAGCATATTTAATTAACCTTTTATCACATTTTATAGTAAAAACGCTTCTGATGACCACACTTTGCTTATTTCTGTTTATATATATATAGGATCATTTAAATTTCTTTCATGAGCATGAAATTTCATACACTTTTTCTAAGATTAAATGAGGAACAAATTTACACCTCTGTTATTCTATTTTATTATTTATATTTATTCTATTTTATATTTATTCCGTTCAAGGATATTGATTTAATTTATGTTTTCGAGAGAAAGAATATTATTTAAAGAAATATATTAGTAAATATTTTTAAAGGAAAATGGTTATTAAGATGTCACTTCAGACGTGACTTTGATAAGATTAGAATAATCGAAAAATCCACATACAACGTTATGTTTATATTCCAAAAAATCACATATTGGAAGAAAAAAAAAGATAAGTGGTATTAAAAATTAATAATCAAAAGTTGTGAACCATAAAAAATATACACTTTATCAGCTGTACACCTACCAATAATATCAAAATGTTTATCACGCTCTGAAGACTCTTGAGCCTAAATACTTATTATTTAAGCAATAGAGTTGCTTATTGCTTTCACGGAATAAATCTATTTATGAAAAAGTACCCCAATTATGAATAAACATTTTCATATCTAATGTTTTGCTGTAATTTTGGTTTATGAAAGCTATGAAATTTGCACGAATATGCTCCAATGGGGGGCAAAGATTGTGTTTCAGAGAGATTTTTAACTATAGATTTCGATATTTTAAAATCAAAATAAAATTTCCCTTCTTCCTTTGCGCTTTTCGATAACCACGGTGCCTTTAAAAGTTAAAGAGATCTGACGTAAAAGGCGAATTTATTGCTTAGTTGGTGGTTTTGGCTTTTGTTTACACGTGAATGATGCCACATGTAAAGCCTAATCTCAAATTAAAATTACTTGCTGAACTTTTTTAAGTCGACTTTCATGTGCCTTTTATTAAATTTTATTGAAAACAGTGTTCCTGGAGATTGTTACTTTGTGCGGATCTGATAACATAAATACAATCTCTCTCTACGTTACATTATATTTGGTAATATACGTCTTCTTTTGCTAGGTTTTCTCTACAGTTTCTTATCTTCGATTTCCAGTAGAGTAAATACAATCAAAACAGTATTTAACTTTTATATTTTAAAAAATGTGAATCATGTAAAAGTGGATATTTAAAGTGGAATTGTATGAATAAAATTAAAGTAATTTCATTTTAACTGCCGTTTCTTTTTTACATACCAGTTTTAATCATGCAACTATTAACCTAGGAAAATAACCTCGATAACTAATTCAAATAGAAAACTAAACCTCTAGTTTTTATTCAATAAAATCTTCCCAATAATTCCGTAATCGGATCCACAACCAAGTTTGATGTGCAACGTTAAAAATGTTCGTAACGGTATGGCTAAAAATGTACCAGAGGTACCTACAAAACAGAGATAATTACGTTCCAAACAACATTCCATTAAATAATGTCAAATTGCTGTTGAGTGAATTTTAGATCTTTCACTATCAAAACTCTGTACAAATGATTAATAAAGTTAGTTATGCAAAATTTTTAGTTCTGGTCTCTTTTGGCAAACCGAAGATTTTTTTCGCATTTCTCTAATGAGCATAATAAGACGGAGAAATAAACATGCTTTTATTTTCAAGCCGTCATTATTCATCAGTTTGTTGGCTAAATAAATCTAAAAACGTTAATTTGTGACTATGATCAGCTGCTCGGGCTGTGCATCAGCCAAAATTTCTTTATAATGATTGAAATTTTATTTGAATCTGAGGTACTTTTTTAAAAAACCTAGGGAAAATGAACAAATATTGTTCCATTGGCCACCTTTGGCATTTGATTTTTTTTTTTTTTTTTTTTTTTTTTTTTTTTTTTATACATTCAAAGTAATTTTATTTAGTGATAATAAAATAAACCTAAAATTTGTCACTACGATCAGCTGCTCGGGCTGTGCATCAGACACAATTTTATAATGATTGAAATTTTAATTGAATTTGTGGTACTTTTTTTTAAAAAAACCTAAACTAAATTTACAACTATTGTTCCATTGACTACCTTTAGAATTTGAAAATTTTTTTTGTACATTCAAATTAATGCTTTTTTAGCGATAGTAAAATAACTACACATGAAAAATATCTATTAGTAAATCTTCTTTTGTCCGTTTGCTCCATAATAAAAAAAAAACATAAATTTACTAATCGCTAACTACTAAAAGTACAAATTTCGCGTAATCTTCTGAAATCGGATTTACCGTCCACGGTTCCTTTTAAATATAAACGAATCTTACAACACTATATAGTAAATTCGCCAATTGTAAGGTAGCTGATTATGGAAGATTCATCCAATATCTTTTTATAACATTTCTAAAAGAAGGGAAGATATGGAAAAAAAAAAATGACGAATGGAATGTAATATCGCAAAGTGATTTCAGAAAGCAATGTTTATTGCAAAATATCTTTTTTCGTGATAGAAATAACGAATAATTGCTTACATTTTCTTAAGAATAATCTTTACTACCTAACATTTCAAACATTGAACGTTTGTATAAGGGAAATTGGTGATATGTCTTTTATTAAAAAAAGAATGGACAATATTAGCTAATCTGGTTTTGAGGTTATAAAAATCACACATTTGTGGAAAACAAACCGACATGCTTTCGCAGTAAAGTATGATGAGAATTTTTTTAAATGTCTAAAATTAAATTATTTTACAATATGTATGTGCGTGTGTGGGAGGCATTTAATTCTAAAATTAAAATATTTAACTCCATTTTCAAAATATTAATTGCTATTTATATATTGAACATTTGAATTTTAAAGAAATACTCAAAAAATGCTTTCGTACACTTGCAAAATCACCTTTATTGTAAGCATCGCTTGAACCCAATTCACGATTACGTCTTTTTGGCTTAAAATGAAATTGTTTGGCGACAAAAGTGAACTCAAAAATCACAAATAAACATATAACATGTAAATCATAAGTGCCATCATTTTTACAATTACATCTGCTAGTTTCGTCTGTGAGTCACATGATGGAAGAGTTAGAAATAAAAAAGAACAAATCAAAAGCAAAATTGTTACCACAAGGAAGGTCTCCTTAAAGAGCATACTCAAATTATTTTGAAACGAAAAATGCTTTTAAAACTACTCATGTATGTAGTAAAACATCAGTCAAATTTAGCGATGGAATCTTAGTAAAAATCTGAAAAAAAAATCAATATATATTCCAGTATTTTGCGCAAAAAAGACGAACGTTCCACGCTATTTGGCTAGCCAACACATTTCCATCCCAAATGCAAGATATTTAAATGCATTTGAAAATTGCTTGTTAAATAAGTGTTTAAATGCCTAAAACTCAATGAATTTAAACTTAAACGAAGGATTAGCGTATTATTTTTATTTATTTAAGCCTATATAATTTAAAAAATAGCGTGTTGCAGTAGTTATGTAAAAACAGTTATTTTCGCGAATTTCGCGAGCCCGTCGTAATCGCAAAAATTTAAGCCTCGCGACACATTTCCCCCCCTCAAATAATAATAAAAAAAGAAAATTTTAACTTATCGAAAATTTAGCGATTACAGTTACTTAAATAAGAAATAAGTACAAAAATTTTGTGAATACTTACAACTATTTCTTGAATAAAAACAATAATACAATTAATAGAAAGAACTTTTCGGATAAAAGGAATTTTCTTTAAATGTCTTATGCATAAGGGGTTCTATTTTGGAAGTTTCGGGATTTTTCCAATTTCGGTTCTGTTCATGTAAAATTCGCGAAATTTTCAGCTCGCGAAATCACCGATATCTTCATTTTCGCGAAAATCACGACTCGCGAAAATAAGTGCTTTTACAGTATTTAATTTTACATGGCTTCACCGGATGGAAATGTTTTAAGGGTTCTATCTGATCATTCCTTCAACCAATTTCGCCAAATTATATAAATTGTCAAACTACTCGCCAAATTATACAAATTGACAAAATTTTTATTTTAAACAACGAATAAATTTTTAAACATTAATTAAATAACAAATAGAAGTGAAATTAAAAATCACTTGATGACGCAACAAACACGTGTAGCGTGTTTAATGTCAAGTGAATGTAAAATTTACGATCAGCTATTATTGGCATTTAATCTTATAATTTGGTGATAGTTATTTTGTCGACGGGCTAATCAAGTAGTACCGTTTTAAGTTTGTTTTAAAAGTAGCTGGCTAATTAAAAATGCTACCATTAAACATTTTATATTAAATACTTGTTTCCATGGCAACAATAACCTTCATTTCTTGTTTCTGATACTAACAATATCGAAGTCAAATTGCCAGTGTTCCGAATCGGATATTAATTTTGAATTTGGAAAAAAACTTAATAAACTGAAATTTTGTTTTAAACCGTATAATTACGGTAATAAAATTTTAATATGTACACATATAAAGGTATATGACAAAACTGTAGTAATAAAAATGTATTTATTTAAGTTAAACTTAATCTAACTATCTTCGTATAAAGACACATCCTTAGCCATTGGCATAGTAAAAATTTATAAAAATCAAAAATTACTGATAGAGTATTTATACCGTATGTACTCGCATATAATTCGACCCCCTAACTTTCGAATGCAAATTCAGCAAAAAAACAAAATTTGCGTTTAAATCATCCCCCTAAATTTTTACTTCAATTTTGCATAAAATCAAACCAAAGATTTCCCTTACAAATAAAGTAGTAATTAAAGAAAAAACGTAGTACGTAAACAAAAACAATGCATTGACTTCTTTTAATAATAAATTATTATTATTTGTATATTTTATATATTATTTTATTATTCATACGCAAAAAAAGCCAACTCTTTTCAGTATTCGAAGTTTTTTTTTTCTTTGTAATTGACTCGCGTATAAGTCGACTTCCCCATTTTACTAGCAGAAAATTGTCAGAATTTCATCGACTTATATGAGAGTATATATGGTATAATTATTAGTAAACATACTTGTAACCTAAGGATGTCAAATACTGAACTAGTACTAAATGTAATGGTATGATATAAATTTTTGCAAGCCTATATCTAAGAGTGGGGAGGGGTGGGTGTCCTGTTTTTGAGTCGATTCGAGCACCACCCCAACTCCTCCCTTAAAGTAATAACAATGGCATTTTTGTAGCCAAATCATAATCCGAATGATATGTAACCATTTTGTAAAAAAATAAATGGCATAAAACATACATTTAATGCATAGACAGTAACGAAGAAAATCCCTACACTTTTTTGTCTAGCGTCCCAAAAATAGGACGGTATAAAAGATTCAAATTTGAACAAAAAAGTAGAAATCTGAAAACATGCAAAAATAAGTATTCTAAAATAATGTTTCGTTTTATAATTAATACCACTTATAAAATAATTGAAAAAAA
This sequence comes from Maratus speciosus, assembly GCA_963932465.1. Lineage (NCBI taxonomy): Eukaryota > Metazoa > Arthropoda > Arachnida > Araneae > Salticidae > Maratus > Maratus speciosus. Next base: position 424,638,230 of record OZ010791.1, read on the forward strand.
AATAAAAAGAAAGAACTTACTTTTTCTTTCGCGTCATTTTATTTCAAGAAATCCAACTTTGTGCTACAATAAACATTTATTTTACCTTTCATTCTTAAAAAATGGCTACCATTTATGAATGAATATTGAAAACAAATACTAAGGATACATTTTACAAAGTTCTTAAAAGATATCATAATTTCATTTGTATTGGGATATTTTTTAAGAAAGCGTCCCAAAATTAGGACACCAGGCACAAATGGGTATGTAAAAAGTCTATTATAGTTATGAATTAATAAAATAGTTTGCACCTATATTCTGTAACACAAGAAACCCGACTATATCCTCTTGTCATTGATAATTTCTGAAGGTTTATTTGCGACTGTTGTATGTATTTTTAAATTTAACATATTATAATATTATGCGGCGCAGTCAATGCCGGATAAGAACAATAATTCCAGTGACTCAATTATTTTTACTGAGTTATGCTTGTGTGAATTTTTTTTATTTAGTTATAACCTACCTCTGTATAAAAAAAAAAATAAATTTCTTAATAATATTCTATTCGTTTCTGAAAGTATTTCAGAATCTATGCGGGATGCATGACTTTTCGTTCTTGATTGTATTTTTAAACAAACGTTTTTATTGAGAGTTTTCTTTTCGTAATTTGATTGTAACTGACATAAGTTAATTATGTAATGTTTCCAAAGTTTTCTAATAAAACGAACAAGTTTACAAAAAAATATGATCCCATATACGAAGTAAGGAAAAAAAATAGGAAGTAATAAAAATGATGTCTAGATTATCTGGAAAAGAAGTTACGTTTTATAGATAAGCATTCAAATGATATATTTCTTTTGAATTTATAATAATCAAATAAAGTATTTTTAGCGGGTACTTATTATTATGCATTTGTTTCACAAAACGTCATATAAATGTACGTCATATAAATGTACTTAGGAATTTCGATGGCATTTTTTCTTTAAATAACAAAATATGAAAAAAAAAATGTGTGTCCGATAATTTCTATTTCTTAAGAACATTCTACGAAAAGTAATTAAAAAAAACTTTTTAATGTCAAAGATAGTAATTTAAAGTATATGTAATCGAGGAATTCTATATTGAAATCCCTTTTTACGGGAAAACATTTTAAATTAAGAAACACACAAACGTCTGCATAAGACTTTAATTAACTTTACTACACTATATGGCTAAAGGTGACTGGTCACTTTCGATTTTAGACGTTTTGTTAAATATCTGGAAAAATGCCTGAGGACTTAACCTGAAACTGCAACAGTGTAAACAGTATAATATAGATCATATATTTCCGCGAATATTTTTTTTCCGAAACCCCATAGGGACGTCAACAAACTGAAAAGAACGAATATCTTTTGGATAACTCTGAAAAAACTAGTGTAGAAAAAGTTGGTTGGTTGGTTATGGTTTTATGGCGCAAAATCCCTTAGGGGACATGCTGCGCCAAAAAAAGGCCAAAAACACAATGTAAATAAAATAAAGAAAGCAATGAGAAAAGCAATCTGGATGGGATATCCCATTCAAATGTAGCAAGAGACGTGTAGAGGAGTAAAAAATTTTAAACCAAAAAAACAATAGCGTAAAAAAGTTAAAGTAATTCAAAGCAAGTGCAGTCTGGATGGGGTTCCCGTCCAGATGTCACAAAATGTAAAAGATAAAACTGCGTTGTGTAACCAACGAAAGCAATAAAAATTATATTTCAAAATAAAATCAGGCATGTATTGAAAAAGTAAAGAGAGCCCCATGAGGTATTTGCCCAATGAGGTTTGTCAAGACTGCGTAGCAAAAGCGATCAAACTCGAGATTATTAATAAGTGGCTTATTGTAATATACTGTGTTCATTTTTATGAGGATAGCATGTATATACTTGTAGAAAAATTAAGGTTTTTATAAAAACAATCCCAAATTTCTCCAAATTTTTTTGCTTATAATTTGCACAATTCTTAATAAAAAAAAAGTTCTTTTCAGAAAATATGAAGAACAACATTGTACATAATACTGTGCAATCTGAATTAAAAGATAATAAAAAATGGATGAAACATGAGCAGGTTTACTAAAAAATGTTTCACTGCGAATGCGCGAATGCAATCAAAATATAATATACATAGTGTATTAGCTAAGTATATACAGCAATCTTTGTGAAAGTCTCAAAATCATAGCTTGAAAATTCTGAATATTATCATCAATAGAATAAGCTCGAAATCAGTTGTTCCTAAAAATAAACAAAAATATGAGGGGTTATATCAAATATCTGTTGATTAATGCCAAGATAGCGTACACAATATTCCACGTGCTACAATATTTGGATACAAAACCTCATATTTTTGCTTCCGTTTGGGAACAGTGGATTTCGAGCTTATTCTATCGACGATACTTTTCAAAATTTTCTAGCTATGATTTTCAGACAATCAGAAAAATTTCTCTACGTACTTAGTTAATACATTATCCACATTATATTTTGATTGCATTCGCACATGCGCAGTGAAATTTTTTTTAGGAAACCTGCTCAGTTTTCATCCATTTTTTTTTTAAATTATGTTACAGAGTATTGTGTATAATATTGTTTGTCATACTATCTTAAAATAACTTTTTTTTATATTAAGAACTCTGCAAATTATAAGCAAAAAACTTGGCGAAATTTGGGACTGTTTTTATAAAAATCTTAATTTCTCTACGAGTATACATGCTATCCTCATACAAATGAACACAGTATATTATAATTAGCCACTTATTAATAATCTCGAGAATGAATGCTTTTGCTACATTAGTTTTGCTACAATTTGTTGACAGTCACCTATGGGTTTTCGAGAAAAAAACTTCGCGGAAATATATGACCTATACTATACTGATTACACACTTGCAGTTTCAGGTTAATTCCTCATGTATTTTTTCTAGATATTTAACAAAACATCTAAAATCGCAAGCGACCGGTTACCTTTGGCCATATAGTGCATATGCTTAGAGATTTACAATATGTAGAACGCACATTATGTTATATTATTTTAAAGGCATTGGTGTTTATCAAAATAGTTACTTATTCCCTTTCTTTGAGTAGAAAACAAAATTCAACAAAAGTTTTTGTTTAACAAATAGCTTATAATAGCTTATAATTATAATTTTAAAGGTTTTTATATCTAATTTTCCTGATAATGTGTGTTTAAAAAAATGAAGTTTGAAGAATTTCTAGTTTAGAATAAAGATACAATGAATTAAATATTGATATATTTTTTGTAATTTGTTTAATTAAAATTAATTATTGTTATATATTCTGTTGTAATATTTTGTTCATTTTGTTTTCTAGCTTTCAATCTGTAGGTAAATCAATTATAAAATATAATAACTTACATTTGTGGTTATTTGTTACATATATGAATTGGAATAAAGTGCAGGGTGCTTATAAAGTATCTATACATTTATAACAAAAAAAAATGTCCTAAATGTAGTACTTTTGCAAGTGATTTAAAATAAGATTGTGAACAAAAGAAATAAGAGCAAAGGATTATTTTTGTCTACTTAGTTGATCCCAAGAACAGGTCCAGGAAGATTTCCCTTATAAATTTAGAAAACCAATACTTATTAGAACAGATATTGATAATCAAATTCCGGCAAAATGGTAGTATTAAAAACGAAGAACGTTCGAAAATATTTCAGATAACACTATTTGCTGCGACTAAAATACAAAAAAAAGATTTTATACATCTCGAAATCACAAGAGCGAAGGCTAAGCCACCAGCTCACTTTTTCGTATTTTACTGTTTGGAAAACTGTACGATATTACTTAAACATTTCTACCACATTCAAACTGCGCACAGGATTGAATTTGAAGACTATGCCGCCCACAAAGTTTTTATTTATATTTGCTGAAAGATGTGGTGATTTTACTAAATGTGGTTACACAATTATAGAACTTTTGTAGTTATTTAAATTTTAATTTTCTTCAGCGAGCACATACAATTTTTTTTTCATTTGCTGAAATCAGGTTCTCCGTATTCTACTTTTTAAAAACGATATTGTATTATTTAAAGAATTATTTTTATCACTTTTAAACTGTGCGAAATCTTGAAGCTGAGAACTATTCAGCTAGGTAACGCCTATATTTACGAGAACATAAGATATTCCATGCGCCGGAGAAGTGAGGCCTGCATTAGGGCCCGGGGTCGTAATTTTGAACACTTTCTTTGTTGACGATCGTTTTCTCTCTATTTGTTTTTATTTGTTTAGTTTTTTGCTGTACCAATAATAATAAACAGGTTTTCAAACCCTGATCATTACCTTCCTTTCTTGTGCTTGGTGTCGTCACTGCCGCGACAGGAAAGCGTTTCCATAACTATAAGCTTTCTAATCGTCTTGGTGAACTATGTCTCTCCGGATACATTGTAATCGCTGTACTGAATTGTAATCTCTGTCTGAAAAATTGTTATGCCTATCAATTAAAAAAATAAATGAATATCTGTAATGATTCAAATTCCACACTAATACCTAAGCATTAAAGTATATATACTTAGGAAATCTAGGGAATACAATTATAAAGATTACTTCTATAATTTAGGTAATTTTATAAAATGAAAGGTGTATTACAATAATATCTGGCCAGAAAACATAAAAAAAGAAGGCAACTAGGAGAAAGAATTATAACAAATATTTCTAATAAGTAAATCAATTTCTCGATTTACACTTATAGTTTAATCTAAAAAATACGAAATATAAGTGCTCCAGTTCCAATCTTTATTAAATATAATATTATTGTAACAAGAATGAACATAACTATATTGATCAATGTATCATACATGTATTTAAATCTCTAATAACATAATATACAACGACATAGTTTGATAAGTGTTTCAACTCATATATTTATATACTTATATATTTTTCGAAATGATATATAATAGTGTATTATTATATATTTAAAATACTTACTGCATTTTTTACAGGGTGGATCCCCCAGCTATTCAGACTTAACCAGTTAATCTTACTCGAATAAGCATTTTTTTTTTTGTAAAATTCTGCAAAGTAATATCGTTTAGTGGTAACTTATTTGTCTTAACTGTTAAAAATTATGTGTCAGTCATTTTTTTTTCAAAATAGAGATGGTGTCAGTTACTGGAGTTATTGCACTAATTTGTGAAAAAAATAAAATTTTTTAGAAATAAAAATTATAATTTTTTCAAAATTTTGTAAACAATAACTTTTTAATATGTCTCTACCATACTTTCAAAAATAAAGATAAAAATAAAATAGAGTTAACACTTTGTCATAGTGATTTGAACAAGAAAGAATCCTTAAAGTGCTAGTTACTTTGAGTCACACCCTATATATTAAACACAGTAAAGTAAAAGAGTGCGCAGTGTAATCCATTGTCTATGGTTTGACTAACTTAATTTAATTTAATAGAATTAATAAATTTATTTATAATAACTTGTTTTACACAACTATATACATACAGTAGATTTCTGAAATTCATTTAAGAAGTGCACCACTAATCAAAATGCAAAATTTTGAAGAATAAATAAGGTGCAGGTTTTTTTGTTAGAAAGGAATGGTATTCCACCGGCGCCAGGTTGAACAGCCCTGTCATATAATAACGTTTAGTTTCTAATATCATAATTAGAACTTTAGCTTCAGATTATTTCTACGTACTAACTATCAACTAATTCATTAAGACTAACTTCTAAATTGGGAGGGGTAGACAACAAAACACTGAAGATCTGGTACCTAACAATAATCGAAAGAATAATACTTTACGGGGCCTGTATCTGGGGGGGTAATTTATCATCCATAGCACAACCTAAACTAAAATCAATACAACGCACTTTTCTCCTACAAATTTCAAGAGGCTACCGCACAATCTCCACAGATGCACTACATATACTTACAGGTATTCCACCCATCACACTTCAACTAGAATACGAACACGCCAAATCCTCAATCCTACAGCTAAAACGTGACACAGTAATAGATTCTCTTTTTCCAAACACAACATTGCAATACAAAGTCAGGAGCTGGCAGCTCCACCCCGCTGAGGAGACTTCACATTTTCAAGTAAACACAACACGCAACAGCTACAGACCTGCCCTTAGCACCACACTCTTCACTGATGGTTCAGGCACAGAGACTGGCGTGGGCGCAGCCTTCTGCGCCACGGAGGGCACGGTGGTGGTCCATCAGTGGTCTGCAAGGCTAGATGATAATAACTCCGTATTCCGAGCGGAGCTGTTCGCAATACTAAACGCATTAGAGTGGGTGGAATCCCACTCTAGCAATAGTATTATCATCTACAGTGACTGCCTCTCTGGCCTGCAGGCAATACAGGCACACAGGACAAAACATCCTCTAGTACTGCAAATCAAACTAAAACTTAAGAATCTCCTACATCGTATCTCACTAGGTCACGTCTCGGCTCACAAAGGTATCTTTGGCAATGAACTAGCAGACAACCTAGCGAAGAAGGCCACACAGAAAGAAACAATAGACACACACCTCCCAGTGCCCCAGTCATACGTCGAAAGGGTCCTTAGAGTAAGGATACTGACGCGATGGCAGGAGCACTGGGATACTTCAAAAAAGGGCAGGCACACATATAAGCTAATTCCTAAAGTTTCTCTCACACTATATAACTTAACACCCTACACCACTAGCTTCTTAACAGGACATGGCCCTTTCATGGCATATCTGGACCGCTTCAAAATAAGATCCACTGCCACTTGCGTCTGCGGTGAAGATGGCACTATAAGTCACCCGTAGTACAGTTGTACTCTTACGCAACGCTGGCACTTGAGGCGTCCAGACATACTGCCAGTCAACTGGCTCCAAAACGTCCTTTCCCGCACCCTCCTACTCAACAAATTAAAACACATTCACAATTTCCTTACATACTTAATAAACTTAACTTAAGCCCTGGTTCTGCTTATCCAGTCTCACTGCCACCATATCAATCTTCAAACAGCACCAGAATCCAGTCCACTTTGTAGGCTCCAATAAATTCTTCTACTCATCAATGTGTGGTTTCCTACGATCGCAAGAGCCTCTGCTCGTGCTTCTGACCATTCTATCAAGAGATACATCTCCAATGGACGCTTGAGTATCTGCTCGTGCCATCTTACTCGTGCCACACAAAGCATTACATCTCCAATGGACGCTGAGTATTTGCTCGTGCCATCTTATTTGTGCCACGCAAATCATTACATCTCCAATGGACGCTTGAGTATTTGCTCGTGCCATCTTACTTGTGCCACGCATTCCATTCTTTTCCCTTCCTGCAGCCCCTTGTCGCGAGAGGGGTTCCTACCCCGGCGGCCAGGATCAGTGATGTTTATTATTATTATTATTATTATTTATTTTATTTTATTTTTACTTTAAATGTTCTCATACTCCCGCCCTCTGTCGCGAGAAGGCGTTTTCCTGGCGGGAAGGCATTCGTCTAATTTTTGTAATCCCACTTTGTTCTTTTTAAAATAAATTCTGGGTTCTGTGGTCGGTGGTGCATAGACGCCCTTAGCGGGTGAGCGTCGCCCCTTGAGCATTTTGTGTTTGTCCGTCTGCATACGGCCGGACAGGGCTGTACTCACTAACGAGCCCCAACGTGTCGGGGAACATACCGGGAGAGACGTTAAGCTCTAAGGGGCAGGCCTAGCCGGCCCTGAGCAGTCTCTTTTAGGCTGCCTAACTATCAACTTATCACTTTCAGTATATAGCCAATGCCACTCCGAAGTCTCAAAAGTCCTCCAAAAGTCCGACACTCCAAATGTCGTCCTGAATAAAATTTCAGATTGCTAAATATAATCCCACACATAAAAATGTAATACCAGTTTTTTCTCTAAATCAAACAAAACACAAAAATGTCAATTTAAAGTCAAAATGCAACAAAGCTGTGTCAGCTTTATATGAAGAAATCAAACTTTATAATCTTACCACTGACAAATTTCAATATAAGTTACTTCAATACTAAATCTAAGGTAATGATTTGCTACTTGTAATAGTTTCAAATGGAGACAACTCCAAAAATAATGCTCTACAAGTACCGTAGGTTCTAATGGCCTTTAGTAAGTGAAGCATGTTATTAAACCTGCCGTGAACACTGAATTCTTCTTATTTTATAGCCACCAAAGAACACATGTAACACTGTTTAGATTATCCCATATTCGCAAGATACAAACAACATTTCAAATCTTAGGTGTATTTTTACATATTTGAAGCATAATGGGCGAAAGGTAAAATTCAATCTTTCTCAGGAAAAAGTAAAAAAAAAAAAAATAAAAGACGCTTTCACATTTAAACCAGCTAAGCAAAAAGTCACAGAGTACCTTTCATTAACTGAAATTAAATAAAAATTCATTTTCTGAATATTTTCTTAATAAAATTGGGGACGCTGATTAATGTCCCCATGATATATGCCCCCATACGTCATTTTGACGTCAGAAGAAATGGGGATATAAATACAGTGCTGGATCATTTCACTTTTGAAGAAATCCTGATTAATGTCCCCATGATATATGCCCCCATATCTGAAAGGGACACAAATCCAATGCTAGAGAAATTTCCTTTCGTTGAGAGCCTGATTAACGTCCCCATGATTTAAGTCCCCATACGTCATTTTGACGTCACAAAAAATGGGGGCACAAATCCAGTGCTCGAGCATTTCACTTTTGACGAAATCCTGATTAGCATCCCCATGATATATGCCCCCATATCAGAAGGGGACACAAATCCAATGGTGGAGAATTTTTCTTCCATTGAGAGCCTGATTAATGTCCCCATGATTTATGCCCCCATACGTCATTTTGACGTCACAAAAAATGGGGGCACAAATCCAGTGCTGGAGCATTTTACTTTCGACGAAATCCTGATTAACATCCCCATCATATGTATCCCCATACGTCATTTTGATGACGTTACAGTAGATGGGGACTTAAATCAGGGGGCAGAAATCCAGTACTAGAGCATTTTATTTTCTCAAGAATTCCTGATATACGACCCCATGATGTATGCCTCCATACGTCATTTTTATGGCACAACAAAGGGGATTCAGATTCCATTAGGCTAGGCCACTAGAAATGTGCACTACCTGAATTTTCAGGTCATGGCCCGGCCCGGTGCAAAAATTTTAAATTCGACCCGGGAAATTTTTGTGTTAAAAGAATTTAACCTTGTGTAATTAAGTGTTCAGCTTTTTCTGGCGTTTCCATTATATGCGATTTAATTTTGTTGAGATGATCATACTTATTAGACCAGAAGTTATAATTAGTAAGGTTAACTGGGTGAATTATTAATTCCAGCTTCTCCAGGATAGCATAATTGGTAGAGCACTGGCGGCTTCAGCCAGGGTATTCCTGGTTCGAATCCTAGCCTGGACATTTTTCGCCCAGTTCAAAAAATTAAATCTCATATTATTTATTTACTAATTGTGTTAAAAAAGTCATTCTTCTGTAATTACGTGTCCACTGGTTTCTGACGTTTCCATTACCTGCGATTTTATTCTGTTGAGCTGATTCACAAATATCACGCCAGATTTATAATCAATAAAGTTAACTGGGTGAATTATCATGCTGAGAAAGAAAAGTTTGCGTAAAAGAAAATAAGTGCTCTTCCTATTTTATTTATGGCTGTTCTCAAATCCAAAAGGGCAAATTTATGACATAAGTTTTAAGTTATTTTTGTTCGGAAATGCATAAAACTAGCAAGTGTTGTTGTTCAGAAAATATATGTAATCGAACTGCGTTTTCCGCTTTTTTTTGCAAACGCAATAGATCTGTCAAACAATAGTGTCAAAGTGGGCGTTTGAACCTAATTTCCGTGTGAAAGAAGAATAACCACCCAAGGAAGGGTGAAACATTCTTTGTTATGTGATCAAAATTGCGTATAACTCAATAGGTAATTTATTTATCAAAAAGTGGAAAACACAGTTCGATTTCAAATCGCTTCCATAGTCAGGCCTTCCAATGTTATATCGTTCCGTTAAAAAATGAATTTGTAAATGTGTTAAAACGTTTTACTCCTGTTGAGAAGAACAGTTGAGAACAGCCTTAACGTAATATTTGGAATTATACCTTTAGGTGGCTCTCAAACGCGAAACTTTGACACATTTTCTGACAAACTTTTAACTGCAAAGGCATAAAATTGACAAGCCTAACTATTGAAGGGATTTGGAATCGAATAGTGTTTTCCAATTTTGATAAATAAATTATTTGTCGGCATATAAGAGATTCTTGTCATGGCTTCGGGTTTTTCTTCTTTCCCGAGATGTCGCTTCCGGAAATTCTATTCAAAATGTTATCTTTAACAGGATTTCCTCATAGATATATTGCCTTTATCAAAAATCGATAACGCAATTCGATTACATAGTTTCTGAATGACAACACCTGTCAATCTTATGCGTTTCCGAAAAGAAATTAATTCAGAAATGTATCAGAAAGTAGCTCTTTTGGATTTTAGAAAAGCCTTAATAAATGACAGAGAAATAGTTTCACAAATCTACTTTTTATTATACAGCTTCGAAAGTTATGATGTTTCTAAATCTCTTTTTTTATTATATTCTAAACTACATTAATTTTTTAATGAATCCTTATTTGAATGTTGAAACGTCTATAAGAATCTAAGTAATTAATGTTACTATTGTGTATTTTCTGTCTTGCAATGACATCGTAATTTACAAATATATACTCTAAATTTATCCCATAAATATGTATGCAGTTTTCTTTAAAGAAATCTTAATTGTATGTTGAGAAAAATCTGAATTTTTTGTAGAAATGTTCACTGATTCCTGTTTGGAAATTCCTGCCCGTGCAGACCTCAACCAGGGTACCTCTCCAACTGAGGTCTTGTTAGGTGCTCCGAGTCTCTCTATAAAATTTGAAATAACCTTTCCTTTGCATATTATTGGTCTAGATTTGTTCTTAAATGTTTAACACCTTGAGAGGCAGTGGGATATAATATATCCCCCTTAATTTTAATTCCGAAATGCCACAGTGACACCAGAATTTTGAAATAAAATTTTGCATTTATACTGTACGTGAAGAAAAGCTTTTGCTTATTTTCAAATAAAATTTTCTAAATCCGGGCGTGAACCTGTCATTTCAAAATTTTAAGAAGAAAAGTACTTTGCACCTGAAAGGGTTAATCGTGAGAAGGAAGTGGGTATTAACTTTATTTATTACAAAGTTTATAATAACTGTCGGGGAATGTATAGATCTGGTGAAAGTAACCGTGAACGAAAAACATAAATATTTAAAATATTGTAAAGGATAGATCTTTCAAAATAAAAAATAATTATGCATATTAAATGTGAAAGTAGTAGTATTTTTCATACATTTTATTATCTATATTATATTATCATTCTATGATATATGCGATTTAAAAATATAAAGTTTATTAGTTCAGCAGGACTGTGCGATCAGAAAAGTGCACCTGGGCCAAAGTTTAAATCTGTTGACCCCAATCTTCGACTTCTCTCTGTGACAGATGGAACAAAATTGGTGAATTGCAGAAACAGAAATAAATTCTGTTGACTACATATTTTGCACTTATTTTGTAACTTTAAAATTTTTAATTCAGAAATTTCAAATAAGTAAAAAAAAAAAAGTAAACTAAATTTGCTGTTATATTATGGCAAAAGGGATATGGGAAATGGTCGTGGAAAATATGCATCTAACAATACTGTATAATAGTTGGCAAGAAAGTTGTACTTAGTCAGTAATTTGTTTTTGGATGTGGAGTAATGGACGATGCAATAACTTTGAAATGTAAAAAGTACGTACTTTCATTGGGAAAAAATTCCCGACATCTATCATTGTTTATACATTAAAAAAGAAGAAAAATGAGATTGGTAGTGTAAATTTGACGCCCCCCCCCCCCAACCTCAATTTCCGCCCACGGGGCAACCACCTACTTCGCCCTCTTACCTTTCACACGATCCTGTAGCTAAGTATTGGAATATACGTTGGGCCGTAGTTAGCATGTTACATATACGTTTGTAAAAGTACTTTTTTTTTTTTAAATAAAATATGAGAAACTTCGATGAAAACGCTTGGAAATGCATTTGTATATTTAAAATATCTCTTCAAGAAATTAATAATTTTAACTTCTTTTTTTTCTGTTTTCACTTCTTACAGAATGTTTTTATTTTCTTCGTTATAAAAATATTTCTAAAATATATACTTAATTTTATATGAAATTTTACTCAAAGTTTATCAAATTTTAACGTACAAAATATGGAATTAAGCAGATATTTTAGAAATATTTTGAGAACTAAGAAAAAAAAGAGACTTCCTTTAAGAAGCATACACAAAATAGCAAGTTAAAATTATTATTTTTCTCAGGATATATTTTAAATATACGAATGCGCCCATAGGTTTAGCATTAGCGAGGGAAATTCGGACGCTGAGTATGACTAAAAGCCTTAAAACTATGTTCGTCTCATGTTTTTTCCCGTTTAAAAATGCATATTTTTTCATAAAATTTTAAAGGGGACTTGCATACAGTTATATATATCTAACCATACAAAATCGAGTTAAAGATATAAAATCATACAAATTTAAGGTATATTTAAGGCTATTACGGTGATCCCTGGAAACGCCGGGTGGATCAGCGACAGTATCAAAATAAAATAAAATTAAAATTAAAACGTGACTTGTAGAGTTGATTTGATATTGAGACCTCTGATTTTTTAGGAATATAATCAACTCTAAACTGAAATTTATTCTGGTACATAAAAATGGAATTTTGTAATTGATATCATTCACTTTTTCCCCCGTTTCTACAATTTAGAAATGAAACAGAATGAATCGATTTATCTTTCAATAACTTTTATTTCGCGCTTTCTATCAAGCCCAAATTAAGCGGTGGATTTGGAATAATCGCGGTCCAAATTAAAAAATTCTAAACACAATTTTTTCGTGCGTTCGTAATTATATAAATACGTAGCACCTATAGTCGTCGTCTGGTGCGTCTATCAGTCTGTCCGTCTGTCCGCATAAAACTGCTCAACTAAATGGTTCAAAGTTTATTTAATGTATATTTTGAGATTTGTTTGGAATATATATTATTATGGTATAGTTAATAGTAGGCGTAATTAAAACTGTTTTACTTATTGATCTTTTTAACGATTCGTGGACAGGAATGCACCAATCTCAGTTATTGTCATTGCCGTATTATTTCCTTTTTAATGTATTTTACCCGGGAGCACTATTATTATTGACTCGAGCGAAGCCGGGTAGATCTGCTAGTTAATAAAAATAAGCAAACTAAGGTTGTTTATTTATTTATTTATTGTTTACTAGCAGCCTTTACTCGCTTCGCTGGTCGGTTTCTCTGTAAGAAAATTGAATCAAACGAAATATCTCTAGCAAAGATTAAATTAACAATTTTTTTCTTAATTTCTAATCAAATATCCATAATTGTTGTCTTATATCTATAATCTTAGGTTATCCGTTTCAAAGTCGATACTGACCACTTAATAGACAAAATACCTCTAAAATAACTTAAAGTACCTGTGTTTAATTACTTTTACTTTCTTCTATCTTTACAAGAAGAAAGTATTGTATTCGTGAGAATTTTCAACTTCCGGTTTTCGACGGATTTGCACGTTTTAGGAGTCAGAGATCCCGAAAAACATGTTTTTACAAAATGTCTGTCTGTGAGTCTGTGTCCACAAATTTTGTGGGGGCTCTATCTCAAGAACTAGAACGCACGGAATTTAATAAGAAATTATATTCAGGTAGTCCCCAATGTAAATTAATGCTGATTAGTTTTTGGTGTAAATCGCCCAACAGGTGGCGCTGCTATGCAGCATTTTTCGCGATTTCTACAATACCTCTATCTATAGAACTAATGGACGAATTTTCATCTAAATTCAGATTTAGTTAGACGTTGACACACGTTGTTGCTGATTAAGTTTTAGTGTTAATCGCCCTTTAGGTGGCGCTGCTATGCTGCACTTTTCACGATTTTCGTAATAGCTTTATCTCAAAAACTAATGCACGGATTTTCTCCAAACTTCAGATTCAGTCAGACGTTGACATAAGTAGTTGCTGATTAGGTTTTGGTATAAATCATCCAATAGGTGGAGCTGCTAGGCTGCATTTTGCTGGATTTACACGATTCCAGCGATAGTCATATCTCAAGAACTAATACACGGAATTTCATATATTTAGAATCCTCATGAGGGTCATATATTGCCATTTAATTTTGACAGTGTCATAGCGAATTTTGAAGCATGAGATGGAAGAAAGTTTTGGGATTGGTACATCCGACTACTTTTAGTAGGTTTGTTATCATGAATTTCCCTCTTCTACCTAAAACTGCGGCCGAGATACTTCAAAATGACCTAAAACTTCCGACCACCCCATTAAATGCCTTTAGGTGGAAATTTCTAAAATCGATAAAATAATGTTTAAGTATGTTTTAATAGATTAGTTATCCTGAAATTCATGTCTTTATCTGAAATTGATGCTGGGATATGGCAAAATAACCCAAAAGTTTCAAGCCTCCCTTTAATTTTCTTAGGGGGCGGGGGGGGATTTCTAAAATGACTGAAATACATGTTTAAATATTTTTTTAATACTTTTATTATTCTGAATTTTTCGCTTCTACCTAAAACGGCAGCTAAGATATGGCGAAATGACTTAAAAGTTTCGACCCTACCTTTAATCATCTTTGAGAGGTCCAGCGATTTCTGAAACCGTTGGAATACATGTTTAATTATTTTTTAATGGGTTTCTTATCTTGAATTCCATGTTTCTACTTAAAACAGCTGGTGAGATATGCCGCATGCCTAAAAGTTTCGACCCCTCTTTAACCCCTTTAGGGGGAAATTTCTAAAATCGCTGAAATATGTGTTTAATAAATTTTTTAGTACATTTATTTTCTGGAATTTCAAGCGCCTACCTAAAACGAGTGCTGAGATATGCCAAATGTTTTAAAATTTTCGACCCCCAACTTTAACGCCCTTAAAGGGAATTTTAAAATTGCTCAAATACGTGTTTAATTATTTTTTTAATAGATTTATTTTCCGGAATTTCACGCTCCTACCTAAAACTGCAGAGATATGCCAAAGGTTCTAAAATTATCGACCCTTCCTTTAAGACACTTTGGGAGGGATTTCTAAAATTTCTGAAATACATGTTTAATTATTTTTTTAGTCGACTAGAGGGCTCTGCCCCCTACGAGCTACGCTCGTCAACCCCCGTTCAGACACGGCAGACTCTAACAGCACGATAATTTAATCGGTTTTAAAAAGATTTCGGAAGATTGAATTATAATTTGAATCTGAGAATTATAATCTGACGTAATTTTCACCAAACTTTTCTTTTTCTTTTTAATATTCACGTAAAAATACTTTTGTTAGAAATGAAATATTATGATCAAATGTCTGGAGCAATTTTTAAATTTAAACTGTTTTGCAATATTATTTTTTGTTCATTTTATATAATAAGTGTAATGTGACGTAAATGTGATGTAAATTCTCCTATTTAAGACTTCTAACGCATGTTTATGAATTTATTATTTTACAATATTCTGTCTCTTTTAAAATTCACGTGTAATTATAATTTTTATGACGTAATTTTCAATGAGTTCCTGCTTTTTATATTTTCTGTTTATAATAGTCACATGTAAAATAAATTTTTAATTTGAAGTAAACATTATTGTTTGCGCTGTTTATACAACTGGCAACAGTTTAAATTAATAACATTTTCTAAAATTTGTAAAAAATATCTCTCGAAATGCTGAAAATTTGAATTTAAAATTGAAATAAAACCTCAAAAAATGAGTCAAATAAGAAAAATAAATACAATCTGCACACCGGGAACTTATGACGTGTAAAATGATCTAAAAATGATTAAATTCTCACTATAATATCACCGATTTTCATATTTTTGTATGCAACAGTTGTTTTAATATTAACGATGAAAAGCCATGCTTAAGCATTCAAATTGAATGTGGATCTACCCGGAATATCTACGCAGATTTTCATTGGTCCATTTCCAAATCAAAACTTTTTTTTATATATAGAAGGATTTATTTTCTGGAATTTCACTCTTCTACCTAAAACGGCTGCTGAGATATATCAAATATTCTAAAATTTTCTACTGCCCCTTTTAACCCCATTAACTGGGGGGGGGGGGATTTCTAAAATTGCTGAAACACGTAATTATTTATTTTTTTAATAGATTTATTTTCTGGAATTTCACACTACTACTTAAAACGACTGCTGAGATAGACGAAATGTTCTAAAATTTACGACTCCACTATTAACCCTCTTAAGGGGCTGAAATTCTAAAATCGCTAAAACCCGTGTTTAATTATTTTTTAGTAGATTTATTTTCTGTTATTTCATGCTCCTATCGAATATATAATCCTGAATCCGCTATAATCATGAAGTGACTTCCATTTGGTTAAAAGGTTAAAGGAATTTGTTTAAAAGGTTAAATATTTATATTGTTTAAAACCGAAGATTTCTTTTTAAAGCTGAAAGTAAGTTTGTTAAGCGTGCGTGATTTGTCTTTTCGTATTTAGATTTAAAATTCCGAGTGAAAAACGTTAAATATTTCGAAAGTAATAAAGAAAAAAAAAAACAAGAAAGGAAAAAAAAAAAATAGGAGAGTGAGTTTCGGAAAATATATTTTTAAATGATTATTATTAATATTTTTTAAAGCGGATTTTGGTTTTAAAGGGAAAATGAACGTAGGTATGTCTTGGTATCTGTGTTTCTTTTCTTTTTACTTTCCGAAGCTGGTGCTAATTTTTAAACATCCCAGAAAAAAAAAAATAGCAAACGATTTTTTTTTTCAAAGAGTTAAGAGTAATATTTTTAGAAACGGATTGGGGAATTTGAAAGGAAAATAAACGCAGATGTGGGCTGGTATTTTTTGTAATTTGATTTCTGAAGCCAATGCCAAATTTTAATAATCGCACAAAAGAAAACAGAAATCCCGAAAATGACTAACGGAAACGAACGGTTAAGGTTTTATATTAATATTTTAAAAATCAGATTGCGGCATTCGGGAAAAAAAAAATGAACGCAGATGTGGTTTGTCATCTTAATTTTTTTCATATTTTGATTTACGAAGCCGATGACGAATGTTAAACACAGGAGAAAGGAACTTTAGAAAAGTGAGTTTTGCAAAAGAATTTTTTTCAAACAGCTAATAGTCGTACTTTTCGAAACGGATTGCGGAATTCAAAGGATAAAATGAACACATATATGATAAGCAGATTTTTAAAGTTTGCAGAAATCGAGATAAATACAGAAAGGACTCTCGGGAAACATTTTCTTTTCTTTCTTTTTTTTTTTTTTTTGGAAGTGTTAACATTGATATTTTTGAACGGGTTGCAAAGTTTTAAAAGAAAAGCATGATTTTTAATTTGGAGTAATCGATTTTCCGTATTCCGCTTAGTTAAATGGATACGAATTTCATAAACACGGGGAATAAAAAACACAAATTCGTCATTTCTTAATTTTTTTGAATGGTTAATAATAAGATTTTTTAAAAGGGATTACTCCGTTAGAAAGCTTAAACAACATAGATGTAGTTATGTGCCTTTCGTTTTTTATTTCGAACGGGTCGGTATTAAATGGCCCGATGTGGGGAAAAAATCCGTACAATTTAAAATTCTAAATTAGTTTTTTTTTTTTTTTTTTTTTTTTTTTTTTTTTTTTTTTTTTTTTTTTCTTGAACGCATATAAAACCCACTTAAAGAACGTTTACATTTTACTTTAAAACGACATATTCTGCTTTTAAAAATATAAATATTGCGGGGACCTCGATACAAGGGTCATTTGGAGAGATTTTCGTCTTCAAGTATAAATTCTTACAAAAATCGGGTTACATCTATCTAGAAATTTGAGACATATTTCAGGTTATCGCGGGCCCGTTTAATGACGAGCGAGTGTGCTAGTAGAGAAATAAAAATAAGATAAGCATAGTTCGCCAGGGGAGGGGGGGGGTATAGCTTTACAAAACACATTTCTATGAGGTTGCCATGCATGACAGTTTAACCGTTTCATGACGAATTTCACGTATTTGTGACATGAATGGTTCTCAGAATCCTTGATAACTAATGCCAGTAAATTTCAATACAAAATTTTTCTTTTTTTCAATCGCAGATTTTCTGCAATTAATTAGGACAAAAATTTCTTGCGAAGGGGTTAATAGTCTAAAATGCTTGTTATGATGTTCTTACTGATGATAACACTGTATTATTATTTATAAAATATGAAGACACACATTAAGTAAATGTACTTACAATTTTTTTATATTAAAATATCTATATTAATAAAAAAAAGGGTTTCTTGTCCGTGTGTCTTCTGCGTGTTTGTTTGTTTGTTGACGATGGTTAGGGAAATCTATCGCACGTAGAAGTCTACAAATTTGGATAAGGATACACATAGATTCAAATGAACCTGAGGCTGAGATTTTTCATTTTGTGATAATTAGATTTATTAGTCTTTCCTTGAACAAATCATGGAACAAAATGTCTTTGGCACAAGCCTCTTGTTATACACGTGATTTTATCAGAGATTTATTCAATCCAAGGAACAAAACGAAAAAAAAAATGTGCACATAATTGTGAAAATTAAAGATTTTAATGAAAAATTCTTTCTTATGGCTAAAATTATGCAGTTTTAAGTATAATAATGACAGTAATTTTCAGAGAATCTGCGATTGTTTTTGTTGGTTAGTGATGCTATAGTGATCTCTTGCAGTCGTGAGCTAAACAGACCGGGACTTCAGTTTAAAATGGAATCTGACCCACTATACACATCCATTACCTGATTGCGTTCGAACCAAGAAAGCTCTTGTTCAGTAACCAGCTCGTCAATCGCAAGACAAGCAGGTGGCTTGAATCTGAGAAAAATAATTTGAACGATGTATCATTTCATCACAGGAAATCAATAAGTGTCTTTATTTTTACTTTCTTCTATCTTTACAAGAAGAAAGTATTGGATTCGTGAAAATTTTCGACTCCCGGTTTTCGACGGATTTACACGTTTTAGAATGCCTAGAACACGATTTGATGGTTTTTAGAAAATGTCTGTCTGTGAGTCTGTCTGTCACTCCGTCACTCTGTCACTCTGTCACTCTGTCACTCTGTCTGTGAGTCTGTATGTGACAAAAATTTTGTGGGCGCTCTATCTCAAGAACTAATGCACAGAATATCACAAAACTTATTATTTAGTTATACCTTGTTATAAACTAGACATGATTAGCTTTTGGTGAAAATCGCCCAACAGGTGGCGCTGCTATGCGGCATTTTCACGATTTCTGCAATAGCTATATCTCAAGAACTACTGCACGGATTTTCATAAAACTTCAGATTCAGTTAGTCCAGGATATAGTTTGGTGCTGATTACTTTTTTGTGAAAATCGCCCAACAGGTGGCGCTGCTATGCTGCATTATTCATGATTATCGCAATAGCTCTAACTCAAGAAAAAATGCACGAATTTTCATCAAACTTTTGATTTCGTTAGTCCTTGATATAAATTAGTGTTGTTTAATTTTTGGTGTAAATCGCTCAACAGGTGGCGCTGCTGTGCTGCATTTTCACGATTTTCGCAAGAGCTGTATCTCAAGAACTATTGCACGGATTTTCATCAAACTTCAGATTTAGTTAGTCCTTGGCATGAATTGACGTGTAAATTAGTGCTGTTTAATTTTTGGTGTAAATCGCTCAACAGGTGGCGCTGCTATGCTGTATTTTTTGCGATTTCCGCAATAGCTTTATCTCAAGAACTAACGCTTAGATTTTCAACAAACTTCAGATTCAGGTATACCTTGATATCATTTAGTGCTGTTTATTTTTAATGTAAATCGCTCAACAGGTGGCGCTGCTATGCTACATTTTTCAGAATTCCCGCTGTAGCTCTATCTCAAGAACTAATGCACGAATTTTCATCAAACTTCAAATTCAGATATACTTTGATATGAATTGGTGCTAAATTCATGTAATTTCTTGTACTATTTAAATGATTTAATTGACGTGATTTATATAGAAGAAAGTTTTGTGATGGCCACAACATACTAATTCATTCTGAAAAGAAGTTTTAAGTCTATTGCATAAAAATTTTGACTCTGAATTAAACAGAAAAAAACTGCAGGAAGAAACTTTTCTCAGACTTTACTTTTTATAGACAACGGAGGTAACCTTTTCCACCTATTTTGAGGGAAGGGGGATCGAATCCTTAACCCATCTTATGCCGCTTGGACATATCGGGCATTTCTTCGCGCTCTCATAATAAAAATATCCTTTCCAGTAAATTCAGTTTTTGTTCAAGAAATTTATACCTCAGCATCAATAAAATTTTTGATAGAAAGTGAAGAATAGAGCTGTGTAGGGGCCCGAGTTATAATGATTATGGGCCCAAATCGTTTTTTTCACGATCATAAATCTAGAAAAAAAACCCGTCGTCAAGTGAGTTTAGGGAAAATGGGGAAGCAACTTTAACATCACGCTTCAATTTTTGTGCAAGCAACAAACATGAGCATGACGATTTTATTTTCCATCAGGTTCAGTAGGTATAGGAATAGGATCAAGAGATTTTGGGGGAAGGTAGCGGATTTTGAATATCATTTTTAATTTTGTGTATATGGTGAATCTCCTGTATAATGAATTTGATATTTTAAAGGATAATAAAAATATACTAAGGTATTTCTGTTTTCCGAGTTTTTCTTTCCTCTCATAATATGGTTTAAGTTTAAGCTCACTCGCCAGGAATACAAGCAGAAATTGGAGGCACCGAACAGAGGTCAGGTGGGCCCTCTGCATCTCCTGTATTTACTATATACATATACTTAAACGGTTCCTCACGGGGTCTTTTTCAGCTTAGGGCACCGATACAACTCTCCGCCTATCGCCCTCTGATCATGTTCCTGTTACTCGTATAATAATATTTTAGCCAAAATGATCTTTTGGTTTTTCATATAAGGCATCATAAGTGAGTAAACTGATTGCTTAAGATATGTTGAATACAGAGGGACCCCAAGAAAAGAATGTTTATACTTTGGGCCTCTAATTTTTTAAATGAAGTCTTGATGACTATATCATACTGACTTTAATTTGGTAATGGAAATAATTATTTTGTGTACATTCGAAATCTTATTTTTACTTATTTCTTAGGTAATTTTCTTTATATGTATGTACTCATAACTTTTGTAAAATCAAAAATTTCAGTTTTTTTATTCTTGTTTTCTTTTCTGTTATGCTTGTATCTATACTTTGCAACAAATATAGTTAATAAGAACATAAGGATTTAAAAAAAACACCAGAAACAAATGTTTGTATAGAATAAGCATAAATATAACAAGTATTATGTACCATCAATTTAGAAAAAAAAATCCCAATTAGACATTCACTGAAAGCTTATTCCCTGATAATACCTGAATACCCGCGGAGGAAGAGAGGTAAGACGAAACAATATCTAATGCGGCACTGCCTCAAGGCGTAGGCATAGCTCCTTAAGATCTGGTCATTTTTCAGGAAGGCAGGAAGTTGCGGGCTATTTGTACTATGGTAACGTGAGCAGTAACGTGATCAACTATTTTACAGCTTTTTGTCCTCTCAGTGGGGAGTTTCCTGTGATTTTTGTTGGAAATCTTCTAAACTACGTTCCTAAGAAATATATTTCAGATTGTAAAGGGAAAAGTATGAGCAAGATAAGATTTGGAACAGTATAAAATTCCTGTAATTGTTCCATCTGAAACCGAGCCCTTTTGGTCACGGGCCCCTGGGCAGTTGCCCTCTGCATCCCCCCCCCCTCTCACCGGCCCTGAATAAATTTATAATTATTATTTAGTAATTAGATACAGAAATTATAAAAACTTCGAATTAGTAGTTTCATTAGTTAATAGCATACAATAACATTATATACATTAATATTTTGTAATAATTATGTAAAACTATATTAAATACCAGGGATATTTTTACATATTAAAATTATTAATAACAACATTTAATATTTAATTGCTATCACTATTTAAAATTAATAACTATTAAACAACTAACTCTCTAATTAGGAACGTAATATACATTTTTATGCTTTAATTACTAAAATGATAATTAATAATTTAGTATTCATTCTAGAAAGAAAACGGAGCAGGATGCTAGTTCAAAAAACAGCACTATTCCGTGAGGAGATATATTATTTAGTAATGTGTCTAGTAACGATATAAGAAAAAAAGTGTATAATTTTTTAGTACTATGCTAAATAAATTGTTATTAATTTTTAATAATTTTATTAATTACAAATTAAAAAATACAATTAAATAACAACATGCTTTAATAATATCCTGTTTTTTTTCTAAAGAAATAAAGTCCTATTATTTTTGCAAAGTCTTGGGCACACGGATTTAGAAATACTGTGGAATGGGAAAGTTTTTTTACAAGAAATCCCTGGCTACAACTACAGGTGAATTTTACTATTTCTTAAAAAGGCAGGTTGTATTTTGCCAATTTCAAATGGGGCATGGCACATTTTGCTAATTTCAAAAGGGCCCCTTAAAAAATGGCCTAGAGGAAAAAGTAAGTAAATTAAAAAATTAATAAAGCCTGCAAATAAGTAATTTCATTAGTAACACAAATAATAAAACTAAAAAATATTGCTTGCAACTCGTTTTGCATTTGTACTTGGAAAAATAACTGTTAATCATCTAAATCTAAACTTATACAAATGTATGTATATGCTAATCAAAAAAATTATGAAAATGAGTTAAATCTATACTTATCACCCATACAGAGTAAATATAAGAACATCTGAAATCCTCAAAATATTAAATAATAGCAATATTACATCCCAGAGGGGAATTAGCTTTCAATGGTTCATTTTTAAGAAAAAAATTTGCTACCTTTTCAACACCTAATTTTTTTTTTTTTTTTTTTTTTTTTTTAAGTTAACCTATACTGAAGGAGCTCTTGTTGTGCTTAACTTTTGTATACCAATTAGTTCTTTTTCTCTTATACATTCTTTTACAACAACTGTTGAGCAGATGTCCTTCTTTCATTCTTCTTTTGTTCCAATATTTGTTGTAAATTTATTATTTCAAATGTAGAATAAGAAAAAAAGAGATTCTGGCTATTTTATTCTTTTACTTGCAGAAATTTATTATACTGCTATGCTTATTTTATATAAACGAATGAGTTATTTGATTACTTAAAGAAGATTATCACATTGCAAATTATATATTTAAATATGTTAAATGAAATGCTTTTTATGTCAGATAAAACTATCCTTTTTAGAAACTTATTGTACTTATTATTTTATGATACTGAGAAATTAAGCTTAGAAGCAAATATTTAAAGCCTTTTTTTTTTTTTTTTTTTTTTTTTTTTTTTTTTTTTTTTTGTTGTTGTTGTTTATTCCTAAGTCATAATACCAGTAGAAACTTTCCAAATTATATTCATCTTAGATTTTAGTGTCTTTTTATGTCATTTTAGACATTTAGAAAATTTATTATTTTAATCAATGATTTAAAAAAACAACAGCAATCAGTTGATTAAAATCGCGATTTAATCGCTGATTTAAATCAACTGATGAAAATCGTTGACATCCTAGAAAAGTATTTAGGAATTCATTCTCATATTCTCATAGATATGATATACGTATTGACGTTTACCATGGCATGTTTGGTGTTGGAAATGAAGTGTGTGCCATTTATATTTCGTTTATAGAGACGCTCAACATAATTCCATTACATTACGGTCTATGAGAAATAATCGTTTTAGTAGTGATGTTATAATATTTTTAACATACTGAAATTGATATATAACAAGGAAGCACATTACAAAATGTCTACTATAAAATATGGTGTGCATAGTATTTGTTATTCATTTACAGGTACACACAAATTCGGCATATCGTTCATTTTTAGAACTTCACAAAATAATTAGGTTACAGTACTGTTTATGAGGAATAATTGCTGATGAGTTTTCAATTGCAGTGTGTTTTCTTATATTAAGCATTTTTTTATTTTTAAATATTACTTTTTCTGCATAAATTATATTGATCATATACAGGGCTGCAGAAAAGAACTCCATTACATTACGGTCTATAGGTAAAATTCGTTTGCAGTGTATTTTAATTAAGCTATACTATTTCAAACGTAATGAAACTCACATACATCAGAGATGCATACTACACATTGCTTACTGTAGAATATGGTGTGGCGTGCATAGCATTTATCTTATTTATTTATTTATTTTATATATATATATACGGAGATGAACAAATGTATTCGATTACAGTAGTGTCTATAAGCAATAAGTGCTGATATTGCGTTTTCAATTGTGGTATGCTTTTTAAAATTTATCCATTTTTTCCATGTTATTTGGTGTGTCTAAATTTTATAACATTACGCAAGGTTGCACAAAATAATCCAAGTACATTTTCGTATTTTGGTGGAAATTGATTAAGCGGATTTTTCAACTGTGAAAAACTCTGTGAAAAATCGTTTCCCAGCTGAAATAAATATTTACATACGGTGTAATATATATATATATATATATATATATATATATATATATATATATATATATATATATATATACAGTGTTTAATTTTCGCCGGAGGTTACCGAAGTACAGCTTTGGTACTTCTTAGCTTTTTGTGATTATTTAAATATTGGTAGGAATTCACCTCAGCTCATAGATATTGCACTTTGAAGCCCTGCGGAACAGCGTTTCCGAAATGCGCTAGCCTAAATTTCATTTTCCTGTTCCTACGATTTACAATCCTTTGCGTGTTTCTTCCAAAGGCCTTACATATTTGATGTAGCGTATCGCACACATAGGAGCATACTTCTATCTAGTGCTCGCAAATCTACACTCAATAGTTTTCTGTCTCAGTTGTTTTCAAATGACGACGAGGAATGCCAGAATTATTCGCAATTGTATCCGCCGTTTTTACTTGTGGTTGTATATTGTTTACTCACTACCCTTTGTTCATGTTTGTAAAATATTTTTAATGATCAACTTATTAGTTACTCGCAGTGTTTAATTTGCATTGAAGCTCATAGCAACAGCTCCAGTATTTCTCAATTTTTAACCAATATTTAAATGTTAATCGGCAGCTGAAACTCACCAGAGTTTATAAATAATGCTCACAATAGCCCTGAGTGTTGTGTCAATATAAAGAAATGGGATTATTGGAAAATTTCCCACTCGATGATTTTATTTTTTTTTCTCTTTATTTATTAGATTTTGTTTTATGTAAAGGAATATTAGATATAGTCAAAATATATTTTATATCGACGAGTGTATAGATACATTTTTTTTTCCGAGGAAGAAATTGCTTTAAATTTTGTATACTATTTGAAATTTAAAAAATACAGGTACAAGGAGGGGGGAGGTTGTTGAAACAAAAGATTTTATTAGTGCAGAAAATTAGAGATCAGGTACCTTTTTTTAGGTGCGTTCGTAATTATATAAATACGTTGCACCTATAGTCGTCGTTCAGTCCGTCCGTCTATCCGTCTATCTGTCTGTCCGCATATGAGAGAGCAAAAACTATCCAACCGAATGGTCTGTAATTTTGAAATGGGAAAAAAATATTGTAAGTGCATTTTAATAATGTTACAGCCTTCCGAATGGTCTGAAATTTTAAATATATAATTGTTGCAAAATTTTGTCAATTCATTTCAAATTTTATGAAAATCGGATACATAGTTTAATTACAAGGACAGTCAAAAGTGTTCCGTTACATTACGGGGAATCTGAAAAAAATTATTGGAAGTGCATTTTAATGATGTTACAGACTATGCACTTTATGAAGTGCAAAAAATTATACATTCAGTACAATATGGGGTGCAAAAAATAATTATAAAACTAGTTATAGTACGAATGCGCCTCATTTGCTACGTTTGACGAGCAATTTCCAACTTGTTTTGTTATAAATTTATATATATATATATATATATACATACAGATAGATAGATATGGGGCATTCTCACAATCTTTTGACTTTCGGGAATAAATATCTGGTGAAATTAAACTTGCTAAAATAACATATTAATCTAATAGACGAATGCCTTAATGATTAAAAATAAAGAAAAAATGGTCAGCAGCGAAATTTTTTTTATTTAACTGAGGTTTAAGTTAAACTTGCGAGTTTAATTTTCCTGAACATTTTACCACTGTCTTTCTATTTTCTTCTAAATTTTTACTTATAATGAATTTGCATAGTACCCACAGGACATTCAAATAAGAAACAATGACAATGTAGTATTTTTAATACAAAATTTTGGTATAAGGGGTGTTAAAGAAGGGACAAAAGGAAAAAAAAGGGATGCTACAGGAAAAAAGGGACGGTAATGGAAAAAAAGGGGGTGGTGGTAAGGATGGGACGGTAAGGAAAATTACCACTATTTTTAGAAAAATCATGTTAAGACTAAGTGATAGTCACAATGTTCAGTGATTTTTAGAAACAATTATTTACATTGGATTAAGTAAAAAAAAAATAATTTACCTCTAAAAGTGCAGGAATAAACCTTGGGGACGGTAAGACTTCCAATAATGCCACGATGTTTGAAATTGATATTTAAATGCTGATTTAAATTCTGCAGTAAATTTCCTGTCAAAGAATTTTAGATATTCTTTCTCTAGCATACTTCTGCATAAGAAAAAACTTGAAAAAAAATTCTGTGGCTGCATCTGAAGTGATTTTCTGTATACTTTTAGCAAGAGGGATGGTAAGGAATCTAAAACCCAGGGACAGAGTTAAAAAAATGATATCAACCGTAAAAATGTGTGCAGGTTAAATTTTTGCTACATATTTATATAAAACAATTGTCCCAGTTTCGGAAAAAATTACATCGAATTACTTTTATTTAAACAATTTTATACAGACAGCTCCAAACTTAAAAATCAACATCAGGTTTTCCTGGTATTTGGACCCCCCAACATCGTCCAAAACATATTTATCTCGTTAATACTGTTATGCAATCATGCAATGGGATGTTCCCCAGTATAGGAAATAAAAGAAAACACAAAAATATGTACTAAAATAAAAATTATTATTCAGGGACTTAAAAGTCAAAAGATTGTGAGAATGCCCCATATATATGATACTCAGGGCTGCACAAAAGAATTCGGACATTTTCTGACTATAGATGGTAATTGCTGAAAATGGATTCATAAATGCGTTATACATTTTCAAATTTTTTTACTTAGACACTGTCTATCACCTTAATAAAGTGTGAAGTTTTGTTACAGTTACTATGTTCAGTGTTCAGTGTTTTATAATTTGAACTTAGCGCATTATTTTTCTTTCTTTTTTACTTACTATCAACAGTAAATAAATTGAAAACGAAATATGAAAAATTTTGTTAATTGAAGTGACAAAATGTATTTAATTATTTGCAGCTATTTGTATCTTTAAACATTCCTCTAAATGCCCAATATTTTACTCAGGCTCGAAAATAAGATTTGAATACATGTAATGTTTAAAAATAAAAATCAGTCATTCACTGTAGTTTGGTAAAGTGTCTTTCACGTGATTAACCAACACGTTAAACTATTTTAGAAAAAATAATAATAATAATAATAATAATTAAATACAACAAAGAAATGCTTCTTCATCCTTCCCTTTTTCACTAATTAAGAATGAAAGTTTCCATGGTATTACTAGTAAGGGAAAAAGAAATCTCAATTGATACGGCTCGGAAAGAATGAAATACAGGCCTGGTTCGGGACGAACATCGAGAAAAAATTTAAAGCCTGGGACGTTCTTCGAAAAATGAAGTTCAGTTTTGCTCAAATCTTCAGAAAATACCAATACTGCCAAGCCCGGCTCGAGTCCTCAGATTAAAAATTATGGCCGGCCAAGTTTAATGAAAAAAAAATTCTCCGAGCCAAGCTTCCGGACGAGCTCACGGTAGAACTCCTATAATAGAAGTCTTAGCTCAGGGTAGTGTAGACTTAAGAGTACTGCATCAGGTCAGGTAACCCGATTGTACTCAACCCGGTAGCCATTAATTGTTTTAGTTGTGTATTGCGTTGACTTTAAATGTTTCAAGTTAGGTTTTGACTCTTTCTGGGTGGTATTCGCGTCCACCCGATTTTTCAAAAAAATCCTAAATAGTTAATCATAATAATAATAATAATAATAAACTGTGTTTGAATATTAATGGGTTTATAATGAATTTAATTTTATACAAAAACCGTAAACTCATATTAATGATATCATTGTATATTACTTTTCATAATTGTATTAAAATATGGCTTATTTTTTTCACATCGGGTTCAAATATTTTGGTTTCTAACTTAAGCTAAACCTGTTTCTTTATGATTCATTAAGGATCAAAGCCTGTACTAATCTTGTTTTCTTGACCGTGGACCCCGAGGTGATATACAGAATGAGACCCGATCAGGATGTCAGCCTAACGCGGGACCCTCAGTGTTTGCAAGCTTCGTGCACATTTTATCGACCCCGAAGGAATGGAAGGTTGAATAAATCTTGCTTAGCTTGGAACCGAACCGATCGCGGATCTGTTGGTTGGTAACCAGACGTGCTGACTACTACGCCACTGAAATTTAATATTTTGGTTTCGGATCGACGAAATTAATTTTTGCCAGGTTCTGGTCGAATTTAAGTAGGAATTTCGTGTATACCGGAAAAGATTTTGCTAATTTAATTTAGAAGTACATGCTCACCACACTCTTTTTAATTTTTTAGACCTAGATAATAGCCTACCACACCCCATTTCATAGACTTCTGCTAAGACCGGGGGAGAAGGGGAGGGGTGGATTGGTGACACATTCAATCTAAGAATTTTCTCTTTTTATTTAACAGCGTGATAAATTATAACCGACAAGTAGCAAGCTCTTTCTACGTACATATAGCGCGTTCTGAAATAAAATATGTTTTAATAAAATATACTTTTCTGCACAAAAAAGATTTTCGTTAAAGAAAATAATAATGCATAAGAATTTCATATTTAAATATGCTTCACACATTTCCTAAATGACGCAGTTTTAATCAGGCGTGATTCTGTTCCGAATTTCTGAAAATTTAACGCATTCGGTTCCGAAATTTTTAAAGAATCGGTCATCAATCCGAAAATTCTGAAAAAAAAAATCACTGAAAAATATTGCGAATTTTTACAAATGGTCGTAATAAAAATTAACTTCGGCCGTTGTTCGTATAAAAAATCGCTAATTTCGCCAAAGGATTGTAGAAAAAACGCGAATTTCATAAAATTATCGAGAAAAAATACGTATTTCTTCAAAGAGACATTGAAAAAATGCAAATTTCAAAAAGGATCGCGGAAATAACGCAAATTTCGTCAAATGATCGAATAAATAATACCAGTTTCGTGAAATAAATGAAAAAAATATACGAATTTCTTCAAAGGATAGCAGAAAACAACGCGAATTTCTTAGAAAGGTCATTGAAAAAATACGAATATATTCGAAGGGTCGCGGAAAATACGTGAATTTCGTTTAATGAGCGCGGAGAAAAGCGAATTTCTAAAACTATCTCGGAAAAATCGTGAATTTCGTCAAAGGGCTATTGAAAAAACGCGAATTTATTCTAAGGATCGCTGAAAAAAATGCACATTTCGTCAAATGATCGCGAAAAAACACGAATTTCTTCCAATGATCGTGGAAAAAAATACGGTGTTCGACAAATGACAGTTTTGAAAAAACGCGAATTTCGCCAAAGAATTACGAGGTATTATTTATTATTTCACTAATTGGTTTATTTCTATTAAATGCTCATTTTAAAAGGCAGTCACGTGATTTTTTATTGTAGCATTGTTCAGAACGGTGTCACATTTTTTAAAATACAGCATAAATGTGACTTATTCAATATAAAAATTTCATTGTTGATGCCACTATTTTCGAATAGTAATTTCAGAAAATATCTTAAATTCTTGCTTAAGACATTTTTAAACTGTAGCATTCTCTACCGTTTTGCGTGCAGTTTTTTGAGGGTGGGATGCGCTAAATATTACTTATTTAATATAAAAAATGTCATAAGTGTTGATACCACTATTTTAGAACAGTAATTTCAGCAAATATTTGAAATTGGTGTTTAAGACCACCACCCCCTCGACAAATGTATCTACGGATAAGTTGTACAGACGAGTTTCATTCAGATACACTTTTGTTAAGAATAGAGTGCCCTGCCTGGTGGTGGAATGTGGAACTAACAGAACGCGATTTTATTTAAATTAGGCAATCCAACAAGGCGATCTGTTGAAACTTTAAGATAGTTTATAACACATAATAAAAAGTTTTTAAAAGAATGGAGCGAGAAATTTCATGAAGAGGGGAGGGGGACGCTATTTTTTTTTTTTAACTTAACGTTTTTTACCATTTTATGATGGTTTATTGACGGAGTCCTGAGATAAATGCTACTTATTTAATATAAAAATGTCAAAAGTTTAGTTATCACTATTTTCGAATAGTAATTTCAGTAAGTATCTCAAATTCTTGCTTAAGACCGCCGCCACCCCTCGAGTAATTATATCTACTGATAGGTCGTTTAACGGAGTTTCGTTTAGTTTTGTTAAGAATCGAGTGCGCTCGCTGGTGGTGGAATATGGAACTAACAGAACGCGATTTTGT
The DNA here is from genome assembly GCA_963932465.1 of Maratus speciosus. Lineage (NCBI taxonomy): Eukaryota > Metazoa > Arthropoda > Arachnida > Araneae > Salticidae > Maratus > Maratus speciosus. The sequence goes on from OZ010791.1 coordinate 424,668,801, forward strand.
TAAAATTAGGAAATCCAACAAGGCGATCTCTTCAAACTTTAAGATAATTTATAACACATAATAAAAAGTTTTTTAAAGAATGGCGCGAGGAATTTCGTGTTGAGGCGGGAAGGACGCAATTTTCTTTTTTTAAATTAACGTTTTTTTACCATTTTATGACGATTTATTGACGGAGTCCTGAGATAAATGCTACTTATTTAATATAAAAATAAAAAATGTCAAAAGTTTAGTTATCACTATTTTTGATTAGTAATTTCGGTAAGTATCTCAAATTCTTGCTTAATACCGCCACTTCTCGAATAATTATATCTACTGATAGGTTGTGTAACGGGGTTTCGTTCAGATACAGTTTTGTTAAGAATACAGTGCGCTCCCTGGTGGTGGAATGTGGAACTAACAGAATGCGATTTTGTTAAAATTGGGAAACCTAACAAGACGATCTGTTTTAAACTTTAAAATAGTTTATAAAACATGATAAAAAATTATAAAAAAGAATGGCGCATCACATATCGGGGGTGCAGAGGAGCGCAAACAAAATTAGGAAATATAACAAGGTGATCTGTTTGAAACTTTTAAGATAGTTTGGGTTTACCATAATTTAGAAGGGGTTCCATGGCGATAAATGTGCTGGGCGTTTTGAAAGGAATATTAAACGAAACCCTCTGTGCGATCTGTGATCACACTTACCGACTTCTTTTACACTGATGCCAATTGACGAAACAGCACAAATAATTATACATTTATCTCAAATAAAAATTAATTAACATGCGACTATTAAAAATAGAAATGAAAATAATAATTAAATGACCAAATGAATGTTACAAATAGGAAATAGGGAAAATTGCGTCAAAAAGTAGTATTTACATCTGAATCATGAAAAAATAAGACATTTTTGAAATATTTTAATTATTTTGCGAGATACGCACTTAATGAGAAAAATTACGTCATATGTAAACTGCCAAAAGAATAAATATCGTCATATGTAAAATGCTTAAAATAATTAAATTATTACGCTTGAAAAACTTTTCATGATTAAAATTTGGTCATATTTAAAAAGCTCAAATAATGATATTCCAAAACACTTTTAAATTGAATAATATTTTTTAAACGAGAATTTTAAAAGAGAAAAAAAAAACTTTATAATAATATACATGTGAAATGCATCTAATGGCGACAATTACGCCACATTTTAAAACTATTCATTTAAAACAATTTTCTTATGGACGTGTGACGTCACTTTGGGAATCACTTGGTGTAAAAAAAAATGCTGCTAGCAAATTTGTTTGTATATTTCATCACTTGATACAGCCTAGAAACATCTAAATTTATGCCAAAATATTTTCGATTTATTTTATACGAATTCTTATTCGATAAATACTTATCAGAAAAGTCGTATATATGCCTTTGAGGCATTGCGAGTTGCTTAACGAAATTTTACTGATTGTATTTTATACATTTTTAGTATTTTTAACTTTTTATAAATTTTATTTTTTAACTGTAATCAAGTCTGTCTTATTTATTTATTTTATTTAGTCTTTTAAAAATTTCAAATTCAGACGTTAAATGTATGTATATTGTAAACTCGTATATACTTATTAATAAAAATAAACAGTACTTTTCCATTATGGGGGCCTTGACCTTTTTTAAAAAGCTTGGCATAATTCGGGCTCAGAAAGTAAAATTTTTTGCCAAATGATATAAACATCTATTAAAAAAAACCTAATGAACTTTTATACTTGTTTATATATGAATTTATTTATATCTATAGGGCGATCATGAATTCATGGTACAAACTTTAAAGGTAGGTACAGGACACTGTAACAATCATTTATTGTATAGGAATGTATGGGCGCAAATGACGCGTTAACGCGGAAACATCGGGGTGGCCAGTTTATTTCCCCTTTTTCTTCGCATTCATACCAGAAAATTCCTGTAACTTTATTTTATTTATTTAAGACTCAAATTTCGTAATTATATAAAGTAAAAATTCTTCTTTGAAAATTTCCGGTGTGAAATCGAAATTTTTGCATTAAAAAAAAGTCACACTGATAACTGTGGCAAGTACATGAAATGTTTGCCAGCGTTGCCTGTGTGGCCTTTTTTTTTAATGCAAAAATTTCTAATTCATACTGGAAAATTTCAAAGAAGAATTTTGCTTTATGCAATCACAAAATGTATGTTTTAAATAAACAAAATAATACTATAGAAATTTTCTGGTAGGAATGCGAAATTTTGAAATAAAAAAAAGGTTCAACTGGCCACCCTGGTGTTTGCGCGTCAACGCGTCACTTGCGCCCATACATTCCTATACAATAAATGATTGGTACAGTGTCCTGTACCAACCCTTAAAGTTTGTACGATGAATTCGGAATCACCCTGTATAAACATTTTATGTATATTGATACATTATTGATTTTTATATAAAATAAATTGCTTGTGAAGGAGTAAATAAGTTGACAGAAAATATGCTGTCAAATTTCCTTCTCTCGCCAAGGCCATTTTTCCTATTTCGCCAAGTCCCCTATAGTGAAAAAGTACCAAATAAACAATTTAAATTTTAAAAAATAGCATGAAAATATGCATCATGGTTCAATAAAATAGAAAAATACCTGTTCCTGAAAATATCTGAAACTAAATCTAAAGATAAAATATAAGCGTAAAATAAAATAAAAAAAACAATGTTTTCAATACCGTAGTTCTGAATGTTATTCCTAAGACGACAGTGCTTTTTAATCTCGAATTCAAAGGATGAACATTGTCTACACTCTATAGCATCGTTACAAAAGTGCTAGAGGCAGCAGAATTTTCAACCTTACCCTTTTGTGCAAGCTGATTTTAAAATGTGTAATTGATCTTAATTATCAATCCCAAAAATAGCCGCCAGCTGTCGTGATAGCGATGGATGAGGCTATGGTAAAAGAAAAATACACTATTCAAACGGAAAAACGTGGCAACCCGATTGCAGAAGATAATCACCATTCGTAATAATATCATTCAATTTTCCGTAACCTACTAATATTTGTAAAATAGGGCACATTACCATGTTTTTAAAAGCTGCGAAGTCTGAAAGGGGCTTGGCGAGCATAGTTTGCAGAGTGCTGAACCTCCTAGTACGGTAAAATTTCCCCCAAAATATGTATCCAGTCTTCTTTAATGCCTTAATCCCCGTTCCCGTGATATTCATGGGCTGTGTCTTTTATTCAGACTGATTGATTCCCAACAGTTTTGTAAAATAGCGTAACTGGCTTTATTATAGTATCATTTTACCTGTCCTTAAATAACATGAATATTTCTTTTTCAAAAAAGTGGTGCCAATAAGCAATTTCAGTTATTAAACTGTAATTTAATGCGACCGTTAAGGGGTCAAAAGAATCGTTAATTGTGTGTTTTGTAAAATTGGATTTTCTGTAGAAATTGAATGGGCCGGATAGGACTTGATTTTGTCACGGGTCGCGCCAGGGCCAAACTTTTAATTTTTATACTGGACCGATATCAGGCTAGAAATTCCTGCCCGTGCAGAACTCTGGTTGTCAATCCTGCACGAACTCTGAATCCCCTGTAAAAATGACATATGGGGGCACATATCATGGGGTCGTATATCAGGAATTCTCGACAAAATAAAATGTTCCAGTTCTGGATTTGTGCCCCCTAATTTAAGTCCTCATCTACTGTGACGTCATCAAAATGACGTGTGGAGATACATATCATGGGGATGTTAATCAGGATTTCGTCGAAAGTAAAATGCTCCAGCACTGGATTTGTGCCCCCATTTCTTGTGACGTCAAAATGACGTATGGGGGCTTAAATCATGGGGACATTAATCAGGCTCTCAATGAAAGAAAAATTCTCCATCACTGGATTTGTGTCCCCCTCTGATATGGGGGCATATATCATGGGGATGTTAATCAGGATTTCGTCAAAAGTGAAATGCTCGAGCACTGGATTTGTGCCCCCCTTTTTTGTGACGTCAAAATGACATATGGGGACTTAAATCATGGGGACGTTAATCAGGCTCTCAACGAAAGGAAATTTCTCTAGCATTGGATTTGTGTCCCTTTCAGATATGGGGGCATATATCATGGGGACATTAATCAGGATTTCGTGAAAAGTGAAGTGATCCAGCACCGTATTTATATCCCCTTTTCTTGTGACGTCAAAATGACGTATGGGGGCACAAATCATGGGGACATTAATCAGGCGCCTCATAAAATTTGCGTATTGGATTAGGGCTCAAAAAAATAGTTTAATTAACGCTCACCTTATTAAATATTATAGATTTTTAATCACATATTAAAACAATGCATTACATTTTAAATTAAATGTAACTTGTTTCTTTCAGCAAAAGTTGGAAAAAAAGTATGTGATAGCTAACAAAGATAAATTTCTTTTAAATTTGTCTCTAGTATTTATAAATGTAATAAAAGAAATATTATCCATTCATTATGTAAAAAGCGTGTATCTACACTTTTTATCTCACTCATTGTAATGCACTTTAAATTTTTATGGATTACTAAAAAATCCGAAATATTAATGGTTTTCACACTACACTAAAAGCAATATTTACCTTCAAATGGATGTAAACGCTAGGGATTAAAGTTCGTACCGAGAAATAAGACGAAAAAATTTCCATTTTCGGAGTTTTCCATTTTTGAAAGATATATATATTAGACTTTAAGTATCCTAATCCCTGAAAGAAAAATGCTTATGAAAGATTCTTGAAATGCTTCGGCATCAATTTTTATTAAAGTTTCTTAAAACTTTAATGGACTCATGGACGTTTTATTTTATATAGCAGTGAAAATTTAGAATTTATCTTTTATTTTTAGGGTTTTTAAAGTGTTATCTTCTAGAAAATGCAATATGAATTGTTTAAATAAATAAGAGTAAAAGTAACAAAAAGTTTTCTTTTAAACACTCTAAAATATTATAAGAATTTAATGTTTCTTTTTATAACTCAAGCCTCCATTACAACACGTTAATTTGTCCTGGTCGCCGATAAAAGAGATTGCACAGCCCTGTTTTACGCTTAATAGAAAGCACGAACTAACAGATTATCAAAAAGGGATTTTCGCTTCTTGTTCTTCTTTTAAAGCAATTTTTACGAAGTAGTGGGTTTCATTTCAACGACCAGAAAAGTACTTTTGAAGATTCTTGTTTATTCCTTCCTGTCTAAGGCAGTGTCCTCATTTAATTTGTAATACTTCTTCAAATCTTCCAAAAAATTTGTGGGGTCCGTTTCCTTGTATACTCGGCAGGCTACAGTCTATAAAAAGTTTGGTAGAAGATCTTTATTCCTGCTGTGAGTATTTCCATATCATATATGTTTATTGAATTTTATCGTACGTAAAAGATTCGGTTTGACATCCATGATTTCATGTATTCCTGATTTTACTTAAATTTTCAGTCTTTGACGTTTTTTCTGATATTATTCAATCCTTCCTTTCGAGAGCAGTGTCTTAACTTAACTTGTAATACTTCAATAACTCTTCAATCGGAAATAATATTTGGACTCCCTTCCTTTGTCTACCAGTCAGTCTCCAGTAAATGAAAAACATTTGTAGGATATCTTTATTGGTGCTGTGAGCATTTCCATATCATCTATGTTTATTAAGTCATATGGTCCGTAACACATTCTGATTGATATCCAGGATTTCATGTATTCTTGATTTAGTTGAATTTTTCAGTCTTTGACGTTTTCGGTGATGTTATTCATTCCTTCCTTTCTGGAGAAGTACCCTCATTTAGTTTGTAATATATCAATAACTTTAATCGATTCTCCCAAATTATTTTGGTATGCCCTTCATTTGCCTATCAGTCAGGCTAAGAAATTTTGCTGGGAGCTCCCGATACATTCTGTGATCATTTCCATACTATAAAAGTTTATTTAGATCATTTGTAAAATCAGTTAGATTTGTTATATCGCCTGTCCTGCTTGATTTTAATGATTTCAAGAATTCTTGAAATTAAAAAAATTGTCAGCCTTTGGTGCTTAATGATCTTTGGCCAAAATACATTTTGGTATATAGGCGGCGATATTTTGTGAGATAGACATTTACTGTCCTTGTTACCGAACCATACTGCCTTTGTAAGATTGCGCAATAAATTAGACATTTAGCTTTGCGGTGAATATTACTATTGATCAGAATTGATCATTGCATAGTTTTTCTGCTTTCTACAATTCTGTTCACCACATATCTTTTCTTGATCCACCCTGATATATGATCGACCCAAAGTATTTGCGTTTTTTATCAGTTTTTATAATTATATCATACAATTATGTGTCTGCTTTCAAAACTTATTTTAGTGCGCAATTTTACACATATTAGCCTTTAATCCTGTTCATCTTCGTGCGGTATCTTTTTACCCGTAACTTTTACTTTGCACAACAAGTTCATGACGTCTTTTCCATCTTCTGCAATAATGATTTCGTCGTCCGCAAATAACAAGTTTTGGATTTTTTTGCTATCATTCAATTAAGGTTCAGTTTCGAATGGAGTTATCAATATATATATATTTAAATAAAGTTAGAAAGATACAAAGACATAGAAAAATGATTTTACTAGTGATGAAGATTCAGATAAATTATTTCTAACTTTAACTCTACATCTGTTTCTGTAATAAATTCTTTTAATGGTACTGACTTGTGTCATTTATATTTGCAATTGTAAGAACTTACTGTTTTTTTTCCCTATTTCTTTTTGAAGATAGGGTAACAGTGATAAAAAGAAATAATGATTTAATTTGTCGATTCTATGTTTCTTGATTGTTTATAAATGAATAATAGGAAATTAATTAATGTTAAAGTATAAATTCAAAACATTTTTTGTAATATTACACTCCGTATTGTTTATTTAACCCTTATGTCAATTACCGGGTACCCGGGTACGTTTTTTCTCTTTTCATCCCGTTTTCAGGGTGTTAATATCAAAAGAAAATAAAATGAATTGAGATCCCCATTATTTGTAGTATTCATTGTTCGTTAGTATAAACACTTTAAAATTTGTAATTTTTTTAATTATTATTTTGGGGCATTAAACATTTTTATACCTTTCACCAATGACCAGGGTACCCGGGTACTTATGCGAATTTTTCGCAGAAAAATACAGAAATTGATAGATTGTTTTAGAATTACATCAATAAAAATTGAAATTAATTTGAAAATAAGAGTTAGGCATAATTTTAGGTCTTCTTACTTAAAAAGTATAAACGGAACCATTATAAGATTACTCCTGTGTCTGTCTGTCCGTTTGTTACAGCCATATTACTCGTAAACTATAGAAGGCGGAAAGTTCAAATTGGGGGTAGTAATAAATACTATTGACCACCATATTTACACACTAGTTTACAAAATTAAACTTTTTGTCTGTTGCCGCGAATTCTGTGGTTGATAATGTTCACTTATGACTTGTTTTTGTCAAATCTAACCGGAAAATTTTTTGAGCAGCTCGAGTTACTTTGTTTTTGATTTTTATCATTTAAGCATATATATTAATCGATAACAGGCGTATTTTACTGTGTTAAGATTAGTTTCTCAAGTTTTTGCGTCATGAGTAGTCCAAGGAGACGTTGTTTGAACAATCCAGATCATTTTTGCTATATATGCGGAGAATATGTGTTTAACAAGTGTAGAAAAGTTTTATCAGAGTTGGTGAAAAATACCTATTTTGAGTATTTTGGGATGCTCTTGGATAAAAATGAGAAATCTTGGGCTCCCAATTGTGTTTGTAAATCGTGTGTGGGATATTTAAGATTATGGAAATGTGGTAAAAGAAGTCTTTAAATTCTAGAAGTCTCTAAAAGAAGCCTTTAAATTTCGAACACCGACTATTTGGTGAGAACCACGAAATCATCTCGAAGACTGTTATTTTTGTAGCGTGAACGTAAACGGTTTAAACACTAAAAATCGAGCTAAATGGCAGTGCCCAAGTACTAATTGTGTTCAACGTCCAGTGAAGCGTTCACCTGACTCTTCAGAGTCTAAAAATATATCTGAACCATTAGAACAAGACACTGAAGGACCAAGCTCATCACAAAATGATGCTGATTTTGAAGGTTTGTCAAATGAGCCAAAATGCTTTTCCCAAAATGAGTTAGATGATCTTGTAAGAGATTTAAATTTTTCTAAACAAGCTTCAGAATTGTTAGCATAAAGACTAAAAGAAAAATATTTGCTTTCCTCAAATACTAAAATAAGTTTTTATCGTGAAAGAGATACAGAATTACGGCGTTATTTTTCAGAAAAAACGTTATTACCTTTTGTTCATATATCAAAAACTTGTTGATAAAAATGGGCTTGAAACAATACGAACCAAACGACTGGCGTTTATTCATTGACAGATCAAAACGTAGCCTAAAATATATTCTATTACATAATGGAAATAAATACGGTGGGGTACCTATTGCCCACAGCACAAAGTTAAAAGAAGAGTATTGTAACATTTCGCTAGTCTTGAACAAAATAAAATACAATGAACATAATTGGCAAATATGTGTCGATTTAAAAATGGTCAACATTCTTCTCGGTCAACAAAGTGGTTACACCAAGTTTCCCTGTTTTATATGTCTTTGTGACAGTAGAGCAAAACAAGAGCATTGGGTAAGAAAAAACTGGACCTTGAGAGAAATTATGGAGCCTGGAAAGCACAATATTGTCCACAATTCATTAGTAGCTCGTGACAAAATTATCCTTCCACCATTACATATAAAACTGCGCATCATGAAACAGTTTGTAAAATCACTAGATAAAGACGGGAACTGCTTTTCTTACATTTGCCAAAAATTTCCTCAGCTCACTGTGGAAAAGATTAAAGCCGGTATTTTTGATGGCCCCCAAATCAGACAACTTACGAAAAATACTCAATTTAGAAATTCTATGACTGAGTTAGAACTAAAGGCTTGGACAGCTTTCGTCTCTGTGATGCAGAATTTTCTCGGAAATAAAAAATCTGAAAATTATATCGAACTTGTAGAAGACCTTCTGCTACAATTAAAAAATATGGGGTGCAATATGAGCATAAAACTCCACTTCCTCCATAGTCACCTGTACAGGTTTCCGGAAAATTTAGGAAATATGAGCGATGAGCAGGGAGAGCGTATGCATCAGGACTTACGCGTCATGGAAGAGCGCTATCAGGGTTTCAGGGAAACGAATATGATGTCTGACTATTGTCGGTCTCTGATACGTCGTTTTCCAAAGTCTACATATCGGAGAAGAGCTTTAAAACAAAGTTTTTTAGAACTCAATGATTAATTATTTTTTTAGTAAAGTTTTTCTTAGTAAATACATGTTTTTTTCTGTTTAATACGTACATAGCAGAAACTCAGAAACTAGAGCTGATTAAAATATTCTAATTATATTTTTGAAAATAGCATATCATATGTAGTCATCAACAGCTAAATTTTTTTTGGCAACAGATGTACTGTAAACTAGTGTTATTAAACATTCACAAATATATTTAGTGAAAAATGTAGAGGGGCTTATTAAGCTGCTTGAAAAAAAATATTAACTTTGTATATCGTGCGGGGCATCATGTGAAAGCTTTCGTAACGCTGAACTAAAAAATACATATTTCTTTTAATTTTAGGTATCATATCTACAGAGATATCGTCGAAAATGTAGTGCAAAAATATGTTCCCCATATCTATTTACGAATCTACTGAAACTAACATTATGAAAAAATTTGAGGTAGTAGACGTTAATTTAAACCTTGAAGGAAAATTATAGCGATTACCCTAAGTCACATAGTTTTTGAGAAAAGAGCATTTTTCTGTTACACACAAATTTCGATTTGAGGGCATTCAGCAAATATGTAGAGGTACACTTTTGGTACCTATTGTATCAGATGTATAAAAGCATCGTTGATAGTGATTTTCGAAAAACAATCGTCGGTAATTAGCCCATATATTAACCCTTAAATACACGGACGGTTTCGACATACATAATGACAGGGGCGGCGTACTCTATATACCTTCGGTTTTTAAATCCTATATAACAACTTTTAATGATATATTTGTGTAACGCAATGCCTGCCCAGTAGCAATAAAATCAAGCAGGATAAAGAAAATAAATGTCCAATTTGTAAAAACAGTAATTTAATTAATACTAATCGCATAAATACTATGGGATTTGCGACTAGTTTGCATTGAGTGAATCTCTCAATACGCCTCCCGTGTCTTTAAAAGTTAATTAAAACCTATCAGGAAAAACGCGTCACGGACAAAGGCGAAGTTACAAGTTTGCGACCTCCTTTCAACAACGCCAATTTTAAACTTTGAACAAGGGTTTTGTTTTAGCTACACTGTAATAATAAAAGTTTATTATTACGCTGATTTTAGTTTCATGAAATGACAAATGAAGTTTAAATATGCACTACTTTTATTGTCAGCACCGAATTAAGTTCATCATAAACAGATTAAGATAAGATTAAAAAAAGAGTTATACAGAATAGCGATATTTGATATTTTTTAGGCTTCATATCTCTTTGAACTTTTATGATGTACCCATTCATACTTTTCTAATATATATACAGTTATACCTAACCCTACGTTGTAATATTTTTTACAATGTTTTATTATTCTTTTAAATTACACAACTCATATATTTATTGTGCGGAACCCTCTGAGCGCGAGTAATACTCGCACTTGACCGGTTATTTAAGGTAAAAGATATTTCATTTACGTGAAATTTTGTGGACAAGCTATACCATAGAAAACGGTGTACAAATGTACATCACATACTGGCTTTCCATATTGTTTACATGATTTTCTTTTTTTTCTGTGCCCTTTTTGAGGCTCTAACAAGCACATGTGATACCAACTGCTTTTATAGTTCTTGTTTTACCTCGCGTTAAGTTCTTTGGACAAGGGCAAAGATTTTTTTCAGTAAACTTTCAATCCCCGATAATGGTCGAAAAATATCTCATAGTCTGTACATTTTGCGATTGATCTTGAATTGCTGGTAGGCTCAAGATCTCAACTAATTCCCACAAAAACACACCCAATCCCCACAATATGCGACGATTGTTTGTTTTATTTATAAACATATCATTATTTGCAGTATGTATAATGTAAGCAGCAAGTGCTGCCTTATCCACAATATAGAAACATAATACAAGTGATCGTGTGGTTTTACGCCTATGTGTTGTATATTGCCCCAATCATTTGTCCATTATATCCACTCCATATTCCGTTTCATTATAAATCTTAATCATTCGAGTTTCTCTTTCGGTCCCGTGATGGTTTTATCATGATGCATAGTAAACAGTAGAATGACAGCTTTGTTCCTTTTTGGAACATATGAACAAATACTTACGTCAACATAAAATCCAAATTCTGTGGATAAAACTTGCGCGATTTACGTGTCATTATTTCTTGGAGAGTATAATATTTGTTTCTTTTCAAAGTGATCAACCATTATGAGCTTCCTTTATAATAAATGCTTGGCCAAAGAAAGAGACGAAAATAATTATCCATGGTGATGTTTCGTTTCGAATCGTTGAATGGTGCGGCCAAGTCTTTCACAACACATTGTTTTATTTCATGGTCTGTGCCTGTTTTTTCCAGTGCATAGTAGGCATTTAAAAAGATATTAATTATTTGAATCACAAACCCACCTTATTTTGTTCGCATATTTAGTCGGTTTTGACGGACTATATTGGGTGAATCTTGTTCTTCGTCGATGCGGAAATAACTGCTCATCAACAATTAAGTCTACCAAAGGTTTGTATTTTTTCAATAGGTTATGATTCAGTAAAGTCCATAAATCAAGAATTGCTGAAGCTTTATCATTTTGAAGACGTTCTATTCGTGTGATCTTGTTCTCAAAACGAATAAATCTAAGAATATTCCAGATTCGGTCTACACTCATACTTGCTCGATATAACGGATATGAGTTTCTTTTCCACATTTCTAATATGTGATCTAATTATATTTCTAATATGTGTTGACACCTGAAGTAATTAAATTTGATAAAAATGCGTCATATTCTTTTTCTCTAAAGGCGAGACAATTACATTTTGTGAAATTGGAGTGTTTTATGGCTCGCGTATGTAAAATCGCAGCAGGTACCCGGGTACACCGGTCATTGGACACAAGGGCAAAATTTGGTCATTGATATAAGGGTTAAATTTTATTTTCTACATTCTAATATCAGAACTAAACCATGTTGCCTTTCAAATCTAATTGAAATTCTTTAGAGATTGTCAGCATGATTTGGAGCTTTTGCTGCTATAACTCGTATGCAGCTGTAGCCATTAAAAACATTATTTGTCGAATTATAACTCACACCAGGCTTATAGCAATATTGCTGAAGTTTGTTATTTTATTAATAATTTTAATATTTTATTAATTTATAATTATATTTTACAAATATTGTAATGATTTGTTGTCATTGGAAACACGCCTGTTTATATATGTATATATATATTTATAAACCTAGCATTATAAGAATGTCAGTGAAAAATCGATAACAAAATTCTATCCTTACATACATGAACTAAATAAAGTTAAATAAAAGAATGTAAAAAAAAGTCTATTTAAGAAAATACGTTAGACAAGAAACTATAATTATCTCTACTTAGCCCATACCAATTTACAAATTTTAAAACACAATGCATTAGAAAAATAAATGCAAGGCAATATAATTGGTATGCGTTCTTGATTTTCGGGTAATTGTCCTTAAGTTTATTGTTCTACAAGCTGTCTAATCATGTTGAGATTTACTTTTGTTTTGATAATCATTACCGTATCATAAGAATATACTCTCATATTAATATATAATTATATAATTCTCAATATTAACATACTGAGAACAAAAATGTTTGCAAATAATTATTTTATAGGAACATACAAATAAAATGTAAATAAACATTGATTAGAAATTTAAAAATATACATTACAATTCAGCAAACATACAAGTAAAAATTACATTAATACATATTCAATTAAAAATGCATTCGTTTCGGACTAAGTTTTAACATGTTTACAGTTAATGATTACTAACTGTTAAAATAATATACAGGGTGATTCATATCGAAACAATAGGTTATTTCCTTAAATATTGCCCCTAGACCCATACTTCCAATTGCAAAGTTTCATAAAAAAAGATGCAAAATTTAATGACATAAGTTACAACTCCATGGAGGGTCTATTTGAAAAAATACGAAAATTAAATTTTTATACGGCCCCCGTAGTGTAAAAATTCCAATCAGGAAGACTTTCTTTATCCATTCCTGAATTAAACACAAAAAATTACATCTTCATATCCGAAAAACTCGCAGAGTTATGGCCGTTTAAATAATTCATTAGGTTTTAAGGGATTAGACACAAATTGAAATGCGTGCAATCCAAGAAGCAATGCTAATTAAGAGTTCTGGGAAACATGCACAAAATATATTTCTTGAATTAGAATTGTGATTTTTTTTCTTTTTTGTGATGGTTAACCATATAATTTGCAAACAAAATCACATCCTAATATTTTTCATAAAGTTTTTAAAAAATTTAAGTGATTAGTATTTTTTAAAGCGGATTTAATTTAAAATCGTTATAACTCAAAACATTATTCATCGGATTTCAATTTTTTTTCATTTAATTAAAGAGGAAAGTATAATTTTAGTTTTGTTTCAGGATTTTTTTAAATATTAATTTTTAATATATTAAAAATATTTATTTAAAAAATTATGTAACTTATTAAAAAAAAAAATCATATTTTCAAAAGTAAATTTTTTTTCAAATTTGCCGAAACAAAATTAACATAAAATAATCAAAAAAACATGTTCCAAGTTTGCAACTTTTTTATTTACGATTCTTGACTTATAATCATTTAAAGACCAGAATTGGTAAAAAGAAAAAATACATCATACAGAAAAAAACTTTTAAAGATTTAAACATTTATTAGCTCCTAATAAAATGTTTAAATGCTTTTTTAAAAATTGAACGTGAAAAAGCAACTTCTTTCTGTAGCTTAAACTTCCGATTCATTTTAACTTTTGCCGTTTCCATCTCCTTTTTGTACTATTTAAATGTCCATAAATAAATGTTAAATGTGAAATTTAAAACAATGATTTTACTAACAGGCCGATTAGGAGTTTTTCATATTTTAGCCCTCACAAATTCAGGCTTTTTATCGTCCCGGCGGGGCCGTTAAAAAAAAGTCTGTATTGTGGGGCCGGGCCGAGCCAGACACGTGATTGGCGGCTTTTTTCTGAAGACTCGGCCAGGCCGGGCCTAACGTATTTTTTCATACCGAACCGGGTGTTGGTGTGATTTATGACGGCCAATTATCTACACGAGGGATATGGGCCCGAAGGAGGGAGTGCCTTTCGTGTCGGTGGAGGTCTTTCTAAGGGAAAATAACCCGTATTTAGGCAAGGATATCCAAGGTTAGAAGAAAACCACTGAAAACTCCGAACGATTGAGCCGAAGGGCGCGATTGGGTTCAAACCCAGCACCTTCCGTCTACCAGTTTTGAGAGCAGAACCTCTCGGCCACTGGTTATACCGAACCGGGACTGGCTTCCTTAATCCTAGCTCTCCCCGTGGCGAAATTTTCAGTCCCGGTCTCGAGACACCCCGTATTAAAATTATTACCTCTGACTGACCTAATCCGTGCAAAAATAACTAAAATTTGTCTCAGCCCAAAAGCTATTACAACAAATGCATATATTTTTAAAAAGCCATTATTTTACAATAAAACTTTAAAATTCGTATGTTTAAAGAATAGTAGATTTTAAGGCAAACAAAACTAAAATACAGCAAAATTAGTGAAAAAAATCTGCCTATTACGGAGTCCTTTCTTAGACGGAAAAATCTGTTTATCCACGGAAAATGAATATAATAATCCTGAGAAAAAACAGACTACATTTAGAAGGGAACTTGTCTATAACGCTTTTGTTTCTTTCCTATGTGATTCATCTTAAAAGATTGGCATTTTTATAGCATTTATGGCATTTTTCATTGTCTCCAACACGAGGAATATGGATTAACGATATTAAAGGAGAAGTGAATAATTTACATATCAATAGAGATTCATCAATAAAACAAATAATCACAGCTTTTGGCGCTTCTTTAAAAATAATAATCATAAACATGAAAAAAGAAAAGATATAATAAGTATTTTTGGTCAGAACGCCTCCATACGAAACAACTTTTAACCATATCGATGTAAAAAACTATGTAGAAATTCAGTCAGGATGGGACAGGCTACGATTTGAACTTTTTTCTAGGCCAGGCAGGGCCGAACTTTTTTTCCTATGTGTCGGATCGGGACCGGACCTAGATATTTCGACGTGTGCAAACCTCTAGTGCAGACCATCAGCATACTTTAAAAACAGGTTTAAGGTAAAATCTATACGCTGCCTATTTTATGTCCAAAGGAGAGGCACTGTCTTATATCTACTTTTAATAATGTACAATTTGTGGATGATCCCTATCTTGCATTCAAAAAGAGTCAAAACCTCGTCGCTCAGAGGCATGGATAAATGGTGTAAGTCACGAATTTTGGATTTTGATATCTCTGCGAATTTTGAAGATATCGAGATGATTTTTTTTGTGTTTAATTCAGGAATGGATAAGGAAAATTTTCCTAATTGAGAATTTTACTCTGCGGGGGTCGTATAAAAATTTAATTTTTGTATTTTCTCATAAAGTCCCACCCCCAATGATTTGAAACTTATCTCATCAAGTTTTGCACCTTCTTTTATGAAATTTTGCAATTGTAAGTATGTGCCTAGAGGCAATATTTAAGGAGATAGCCTATTGTTTCGATATTTATGAATCAACCTGTATATAATAATGATATTTAGTTTTCTGGTCATTAGAATGTTATTGCACTGAAGAGGGAACCTTCAAATGACCAGAAAACTATATATCATCATTTGAGTATTATTGCTCTGATGAGGGGCTAAAACTTAGTCCGACACGTTTGCATTTTTAATTGTAGGAGAGACTAGAGAGGGTTGATCATACGGGAGGCTTGACCCACCCATCAGTTTTCATATTTAAAAGAATTTCAGAGTTCTATCAATAGGTGTCAACCAAAGCTATCGGAATGCTCAAACAACAGTGTCTGTTTCATACAGATAATCGAAATAAATTTGGAATAAATCAATTGAGAAGCGTTTTCAACCTAAAAGTTGTGTTTCTTAGAAATATTTTGTAAGCTTTTTTGAGATAAAATATATCACAGAAATTTAAGTAAGTAGGTTTTAAGTAATGTAGAAATATCGAGCTTTCATTCCAGGCATAAGGATTATACTGTAAGTTAGGCTTAACATAATAATCTGCTAATCTTTATAAAAAGACTACGTGAAGAGGCTTGACCCAGTCAATGTGAGGGAGGGTTGACCAGATGTTCAAGGCTCCCTAAACCCTCTCGCTGAACAGACCGACATACTCTCGGACATGCATTTTCCCGTCTAATTAATACTATTTCTTTATTCCCACCAGTTATTTTTAGCGAAAACTTTGTCTGATTTAATCAGGACATTTTTCCCGATTACCATAGTCAAAATTTTCTGTGTTAAAGAACCGGTGATAAAATATAAAAAATTCTGTAATAGACGCTCGTCGCGAAGAATTACTTATCCAGCGAGAGGGAGGGTTGAATTCACGCAGCGGGAGGGTGCGGGGCACATTCACGGCCAGAAACGAGAATTCTCGTTTTCATTCAAAAATCACCATTGACTAAGCGCGTGGCTTTTACCTTACAGAAAATGCATTCATATCATGTCGACATTTTATATTAAATTCGTTCATTGACAGATATTTACCGATGCATAAACTTGGGGTAACCTATCTAGATCACTGATTTATAAAAGATTTTCAGAACAGGGAGGAGCTTCTACTGTTTTAAAATTTAGATTTGATAAAAATTTCCCGTCGGCAATGTGTTAATTAACACTATAAAGATGGTGAATTTTACTAAAATTTTGTAAAAATATTTGACACCGGATTTTTTTTTTTTTAAATTATTGACTTATTTATTTAACTAGCTTTTTTTTTTCTTTGTATCTTTTAAACTAGTTTCATAAAGAAATTTCTCATTCGAGCCGAAATGTATTCATTTGGTAGCGGTCGAAATGACTGCTCGGCGTCTTTCTAGTGTTAAGGGGATTTAAAAATATTTTTATTATACGCTGTGCATAATGAAAGATTAATGGTTATATATAAAAATGAAGGTAAATTTTTTTCTGCAAAGGTACTGTCAAATGGGGTGATGGAAAAGAAAACGTTTAAAACTGATTAAAGAAAGGTGTAAAACATTGCTATTTGCACTACACGAAAAAAAATAATGAAATGTAAATGGGAAAGTTGATAGGAAATGTTTACGTTTAAATATTACTTACAACAGATAAATAAAAACAGTAGATCGTTTCAGGGACAGTAGTATGTTTATGAAACCAAATAATTCTAATTACCAAACTCCACAATGGCACCAGAATTTTGATAAAATCTTTTCAATTTAATATGTATGTGAAATATGGCCATTTTATTATTTGTAAAAAAATTTGTTCGTAATATTCCGGTGCCAGTAATTTAAATAACATTTTAGTACTGAAAGTACTTTGCCTCTGAAAGGGTTAAAATATGTTAATGATGTGTTAAGTACTCTTGCGGCTGCAGAATAACTTAGTATGGATTGAAAAACTTTAGGAAGGCATGTGAACAAATTTCAGCATAATGAACTGAGTGAGATAAAGTCAAACTATGCGACAACTAGAGCTGTGAGGTTGAATGTCACAAAAAGTTGGACACGGAGACAAAAAAAAAAAAAAAAAAAAAAAGCGGGAGAGTGGCTACTAAATTCGGACATTATAATGCAAGAAAGCCTGTGGAAACGGAACCTGTCTCTATCGGAACAATATCTTAAATGTTAAAATTTCATTTTCCTTCTTTTTATTACACCTGCTCAGACAAAAGCCTGTTTAACTAAAAATTTTCTCCTTGATCATGAGATTTCGGCTAAAAAGGTTTGTTGAAGCATGATACTATTAAAAATACTTTCATAATAATTAAAGCATGTAGCATAAAGTTATTTTTGCTTTTTTTAAAAGGATTTCATTTCTCTTCACAAATATTTCAATATAGAACAAAGTGGGTCAATCCTCCCATACAGTGTCGGGCCTATATCCCTAGTGTATATAATTGGCCGTCACAAATCAACCCAACCCAACCCAACCCTCCCATATAGTGGGTCAACCCTCTCATATGTAGGGAGCCTTGACCCATTAATTTCCCATGAAACTATGGAGGGTCGATCCACTTTTTACAAAATGATTTTTTATTTTTTTAAATATTGAATGTAGAATAATCAATCATTTTTCAAATGTTTTATAGATTATACTCATGTAGCAGTTTTATTTTGATAACGAATTGTATAACGAATAAAATGACATTATTTTAGGTTCAACATTTAAAAAAAAAAATAAAGAAATCACTTTGTAAAAAGTGTGTCGACTCTCCCCAGTTTCCCCTATATGTGTTTAAGTAATTTTTTCTTGAATGTTTGATGAATTGTAATATATTTTTTTTACTTTTAATTTTGTATATCAGACGTTAAACAATGATTATTTATTTTAATTGATTACAAAGTTCAACAGAAAGACAATTTTCTGTGTTACTAAAGGTGATTTCTTCTTCTCCGGAATACAATCCACATGGTTTTTACGATTTTGCTACGTTATAAAGAACATAAATAGCTCTTTCTGATTTCTTGCATTACATTTATTGATATTTCTGTTATATGTTAAATTTGTGAGTTAAAAAACAACAATAATACGTATTTTGCAAAAGAAATTACTTGTAGATACGCGCCTTGAAATTCCAATTAAGCGAACTTTTCCTCCTGTCACAAACTTCTGAAACAAATTTGGTCACCAAATTATGTACGGATATTGATTTTTACTTTCTTCTATCTTTACAAGAAGAAAGTATTGGATTCGTGAAAATTTTCGACTTCCGGTTTTCGACGGATTTACACGTTTTAGAACGCCCAGAACACGATTTGATGGCTTTTAGAAAATGTCTGTCTGTGAGTCTGTCTGTCACTCTGTCACTCTGTCACTCTGTCACTCTGTCTGTGAGTCTGTATGTGACAAAACTTTTGTGGGCGCTCTATCTCAAGAACTAATGCACAGAATTTCACAAAACTTATTATTTAGTTATACCTTGATATAAACTAGACCTGATTAGTTTTTGGTGAAAATCGTCCAACAGGTGGCGCTGCTATGCGGCATTTTTCACGATTTCTGCAATAGCTATATCTCAAGAACTACTGCACGGATTTTCATAAAACTTCAGATTCAGTTAGTCCAGGATATAGTTTGGTGCTGATTACTTTTTTGTGAAAATCGCCTAACAGGTGGCGCTGCTATGCTGCATTATTCATGATTATCGCAATAGCTCTAACTCAAGAAAAAAATGCACGAATTTTCATCAAACTTCAGATTTCGTTAGTCCTTGATATAAATTAGTGCTGTTTAATTTTTGGTGTAAATCGCCCAACAGGTGGCGCTGCTGTGCTGCATTTTCGCGATTTTCGCAAGAGCTGTATCTCAAGAACTATTGCACGGATTTTCATCAAACTTCAGATTTAGTTAGTCCTTGACATGAATTGACGTGTAAATTAGTGCTGTTTAATTTTTGGTATAAATCGCTCAACAGGTGGCGCTGCTATGCTGTATTTTTTGCGATTTCCGCAATAGCTTTATCTCAAGAACTAACGCTTAGATTTTCAACAAACTTCAGATTCAGGTATACCTTGATATCATTTAGTGGTGTTTATTTTTAGTGTAAATCGCTCAACAGGTGGCGCTGCTATGCTACATTTTTAAGAATTCCCGCTGTAGCTCTATCTCAAGAACTAATGCACGAATTTTCATCAAACTTCAAATTCAGATATACTTTGATATGAATTGGTGCTAAATTCATGTAATTTCTTGTACTATTTAAATGGTTTAATTGACGTGATTTATATAGAAGAAAGTTTTGTGATGGCCACAACATACTAGTTTTTTTGGAGCTTATACCAACATATAGTTTCAAAATTGGATTCCTGCAACAATTGCAATTATTTGAATAAAAAAATGTAATTTTTCTCCCTGTTTTTCCTTTTGCGAGATTAAATAAATAATTAATCAATAGAAAATTTTCAATTATCGTTGATATAAGCTTCAGCAAAAAAATTTACATTTGTTTACAATAAAGAATGAAAGAAATATGTCGAATAGCTCTCGAAAAAAATTGTCAAACAGTTTGAAAAGCATGGTTTCCAGAAAAAAAGTTAAAGTTTTACAATAGCGGTTACATTCAACAACAAAAGAAAATTGCAAAGAATTGGTAATTTACAAACTTTTGTGCTGCAGCATTACACGCACACGAGGGATGCAAAAAGTACCAAATAAAAGAAAATCAAAATTTGTTACCATAAGGAGTATAACTTTCCCTTCAAGTCTTATTTTTAAATGTATATTTATAAACTTATTGCCATTGTATTGAATATAATAACAAGAATATGCTATGTTGTTAGGTAAGCCGTATAAAGTATATTTAAAGATTTTGTGGCTATTGACACAATATTAGACTTTTGTTTTGAGGAAATCTGAGTTCTAAAACAGTAGAAGCTCCCCCCTCTTCTAAAGGATGTTTGTATGTTTGTAAATTAGTTTCCAAGACAAGTTTCCCAAGTTTATTCTCCGGTAAACGTCTTTCAATATACGGATTTAAGAGAAAATGTCTTACAATCTAAAAAAATATTGACAAAATAATATGAATGCATTTTGTGAAAGATACGAGTTACACCCTTTGTTAATGATGTTTTTTGAATATCTGCGAGTTCCCTCGTGTGTTAATATTTCTCAAATCATCTTTGATTACACTGGTCAGCAAAAATGACCTTTTGCTCTGTTACAAAACTTAAATAAGTTATTTCTAATTATTTTTTTTTTGTGTGTGTGCTGATTCTCAATCTTGTTTTAGATTTTCTCCAGCATGTCTAGTTTTTGAGATATTCCCATTTTTGTACAATTATATTAAATTTAATGCATACATCATTATTAGACTGGCTTTTTTTGTTTTATGTTATGATTACTGTTGAGGTTACATTATAAAAATATTGTTTCTGAGATTATACTGGCATTTGATCGTGAAATAGTGTGCCTAATTTGCATAGTTTCCATATATTTCTAATAACGCTTCTTGATGTCTAAATATTTATGCCACACGAGTACGCTAATATGTTTCTAAACCAGTTTTTTATACCGATATTAAATCCGGTATTAGTTTTCTTCTATCACGTCTAGTTTTTGAAAATGTGAAAATTTATTTTTTGGATAAAAAAAATGCTTTTATGCTACTTTTTGATGTACTTCAAGTAGTTAGGCTAGATTTTAACACTCTTTTCAATTGTTTTTCGGTAATACCTATTGCTCATTATATCCCTGATGAGAATTTGACACTGTTCACTATTTTGGCAATGAAGTGCACGCCCCTATAAAGCATTTTATATCAAATGTCTGCCAATACCATGCAAATGTAGAAATTCCGTTTACTCGAAAACAAGATGTGTTATAAAGAAAAAAATTGCAGATTTGAAACCAGCATAAAAGTCTAATCTAAAAATAAACAGGTAAGTGCGAGTATTACTCGCGTAGAGAGGGTCCCGTAGAATAAATACCGGGTGACCCAAAAGTTCGTAAAAACTTTAAAAACTCATAAAAAAGGAAGAAATTGTGATAAAGGAGTACGGTTTGCAAGAAAGTGCTCACAAGGCAGACGTTTTTTTAGCAGCAAAAAAAAAAAAAAAAAAAAAAAAACATTTACTTTAAAAATCACAAGTAGAGGGCGCTAACGACCCGGAACACAATGAACAGGACAACAGTTGTGTTGTAGTATGTTTTAGAGGTCATGTTGAATATTTGATATTGGAAGAAAAAATG
Organism: Maratus speciosus; assembly: GCA_963932465.1. NCBI lineage: Eukaryota > Metazoa > Arthropoda > Arachnida > Araneae > Salticidae > Maratus > Maratus speciosus. Next base: position 424,690,732 of record OZ010791.1, read on the forward strand.
AATGGAGCGTAATGTTTCCCCGTTCATTTTGTTTCGGGTCGTCAGCGCCCTCTACATGTGACTTTTGCTATTAAAATAAATCCGACTATCTTGTGAGCACTTTCCTGCAAATCGCACTCCTTCATCATAATTTCTTACTTTTTTATGAGGTTGTAAAGTTTTAACGAACTTTTGGCTCACCCGCTATATGAATTAGTAAGTGTATTAAAAAAAAAAAAAAACGTTTCTAAAAGAATACTAAAATACTTTGTAAAAAACTATACAACGTAGTGTTGGGTAAACTGTATATACTATAAAAGTGTAAAGGGATATACTATGAAAGCTCAAACAGAAACCTAAATAATATCAAATATAGATATTCTGTATAACTCATTTTTTAATATTATCCTAATCTATTCATAATGAACTTAATTTGGTACTGACAATAATAGCAGTGCATATTTAAACTTCATTTGGCATTTCATAAAACTAAATTAAGCGTAGTAATAACCTTTCTTTCTACAGTGTTGCTAAAACAAAACCTTTGTTCAAAGTTTAAATTTGGCATTGTACTAAGCGCGCTTCGAAAGGAGGTCGCAAAGTTGCACCTCTGCTTCGGTCCGTGCCGCTTTTTTGACAAAGGTTTTTAATTAACTTTTAAAGTCACTCGAGGCGTATTGAGAGAGCCACTGAATGCAAACTAGTCGCGAATCCCATAGTATTTATGTGATTCATTCTAATTAAATTAGTCTGTTTTTCACAATTTGACATTTATTGCTTTTATATTGCTACTGGGCATTATATTACGCATATATAATATTAAAAGTTGTTAACTAGACTTTAAAAGTCGATGGTACATAGAGTACACGGCTCCTGTCATTAAGCATGTCCAAACCGTCCGTATATTTAAGGTTTAATATCTCGGCTAATTACTTACCCTTTTTTTCGAAAATAATTATCAACAATGCTTTTATACTTCTGATACGATATGTACCGAAGCGCTGCTCAACACCTTTGCTGAATGTTACAGAGTCATACATTTTCATTTATAGAAAGTATGAGAAAATAATATTTAAAATATGGCACTTTCAGGAAGTTATGCGGCATCTGTGAGGGCGTCTACATTAGAGATAATATCCTTTTCCGCCTAACAACCTCTTTCAGATTTGATTCTTGTGCCTTATTTTTCATGATATGCAGAAATTAGTCAGACACTTTACTTCTACATTTGAGCGACCGTTTGTCCAGATGCAATATATTAGTCATTTCGTAGTTGGTACTCTGTCTTTATTTTATTTTATTTTTTTAACGTACATCTTGGGACTTTAGTCCCATGAGACTTTTGGCAACCACCTGTAGAATGTTCCTTTGTTGTGTCTGCACCATATTTCCCACGCATATCATTTGGCGGTAAATAATTCATATTACTCTTTTGATGCCTCCCATTCAGTTACAATTAACGAACTCTCATCGCATGTCTCCACTCAATTTATTCTCACCATATAGCATACTTAATTGGCGAAAATGCATATGTAGTCCTGCTAACACTTGATCATTTGGAGAAAATGAAATTTTCATCATTTCCTTCTTGACTGTTATTCTGATAACATAAAAAATGTAAAACTATGCTCTCCTCTCCAGCATCGGCGTTGCCCGAATAATATCGGCTGTACTAGAAAGGATCCCCGTGCACAATAAAAATATTCAACTATTCTACTACTGATCCCTCTTGATTCAATTGCTTTCTGTCATTTTACTCAAATAATTCATATTTAATTTACAGCCATCTGATATGTCTGGGATATCATCAAAAAGGAACCACCTTTACAAGAAATCTTCGTTATAGCATTAATACAATTTTTTTACGTTCTGACTTTTCTATTCATGCGTTTATATAATTTAAAATTTACTCAAAAGATATTCTGCATTATTTAACGCGATTATAAAAAAGATTTTGTAAAAAAAAATCTTTATGAAAAATGTATTTGTTATATGGTGATGTTATATGTAATATATATATATATATATATATATTAGCGTTATAAAGAAGTATACTTTCGTCCTAAGTTAAATTGTGTTCAGAATTTATGCTTTTCCTGATAAAAGGCATTTATAATTGTTATAATCTTCTAAATTCGCATCTTTAAAAATTACGTTTAACATTTTTTCCAAAACTACTGGATAACAAAATCAATTAAATCTTATTAGTTGATGAAAGTATTAGTATTAAGTAGTTAAAGTATTCTGAAAATAAAGTAAAAAACGGTAAATGTAAATGTGCGGCTAATAAAAAAGTTGGAAAACAACCTTAAATGTTACTGAGTTTGCCAGACATTGAGAGAAAATATATAACACATTTCTTTATGATTTCCTTCCTTTTCTGCAATTAAATTTCGAATGTCGTCAAACAAAATTTGCCAGTTTTGAAATCATTCTTGTTTGCATATCATAATAGCATTTTTGCTGCAAAAATTTAGAAGAGGAAATTTAATTACAAAATTATTTTACGTTTGACTTTTGTTTGTATTAAATCAGGACAATTTGTATTTGAATCTTGTTATCTAGACAGCTGTTTAAAGTGGAAATTACTTAGTTGCCTTCAATAAAAGTTTTTGCATAAATTGTATTAGATTTCATTTTCCTTTCTTGAGAGGAAATCTCTTTAAATTTGGCTGTTTAGAAGAAAGAATATATGAGGCATTCTCACAATCTTTTGACTTTTGGGAAAAAAATCTGAGAAAATTAAACTTGCTAAAATAATATTTTAATGTGATAGCCTTAAGGGTTCAAAATAAAGAAAAAATGGTCAGCAGCGAAAAATTTCTTATTTAACTGAGGTTTAAGTTAAACTTGTGAGTTTAATTTTCCTTACCATTTTACCCCTATAACTTTTTATTTTCTTCTAAATTTTTACTTATAATGAATTTGCATAGTATCCACAGGACATTCAAATAAGAAATAATAACAATGTAGTACTTTTAATACAGAATTTTTGTATAACATTGTCTTAAAAAGGTGTTAAAGAAGGGGCGGTAAGGTAAAAAAATGGATGGTATTGTAAAAAAGGGACGAAATGGTAAAAAAAGGGACAGTAAGGATGGAACGGTAACGAAAATTACCACCTATTTTTAGGAAAATCATGTTAAGACTAAGTGATAGCTACAATGTCCATTGATTTATAGAAACAGTTGTTAACATTGGATTATACTATTTTTTTTTTTTATTTACCTCGAAAAGTGCAGGAATAAACGTTGGGGACGGTGAGACTACCAATAAAGCCACGATGCTTGAAATTGATATTTAAATGCTGATTTAAATTCTACAGTAAATTTCCTGTCAAAGAATTTTAGACATTTTTTCTGTAGCATACTTCTGCATGAGAAAAAACTTGAAAAAAAGTCTGTGGCTGCATCTGAAATGATATTCTGTATAATTTTAGAAGATGGATGGTAAGGTATCTAAAATCCAGGGACAGAGTTTAAAAAATAGTAACAACCCTAAAAATGTGTGCAGGTTTATTTTTAGTTACATATTTATATAATAAAATAGTTGCAGTTTTAGAAAAAAAAAAATACTTCGAAATATTTTTATTGAAACAATTTTATCCACACAGCTCCAAACTTAAAAATCAGCATCAGGGACAATGAACATTATAGGAGTTTTCCTGGTATTTGGACCCCTAACATCGTCCAAAACTTATTTATCTCGTTAATATTGTTATGCAATCATGCAATGGGATGTTCCCCAGTATATGAAATAAAAAACACAAAAAAGTGTATTAAGTGAAAAATTATTATTCAGGGACATGAAAGTCAAAACATTGTGAGAATGCCCCATATACCTATAAAATGAAATTTGGTATTTATATTCTGGCAATAAGAAAAGAAAATCTATATTTTCTTAATTTGTATAAATATGTAATTACAGTGATATATTCATAATTAAGTAAATATTAAAATGTTAGACATTTTGCAAAATTTTAAATTATTTTTAAATATCTGAAATACATGATGGAACTAAATTATTGTCGATGATGTCTTACTTTATAACTTTTGAAGAACATGCCAAGAATATTATTAAATATTCGTAAAGTATAACTCAAAAAGTTATTTTTTATGACACACAATTATGTATGCGTAAAGTTATATCTAAAGTTTTCAATCAAATAAAAAATTAATTAAAAAATTAATAATTTTAAAATTTTACCTAGTTTATAAAAAAGTATTAATGTATTATAATCACAAAAGATAGATATTACATAATTCATTGATCTTCATCTGGTAATATTCATATTATTTGTGTGGCAATATTCATGAAATTTTAATATCAATTTTTATTTAATTATAATTGCTGTTTTATAAATAAAGTTTTGAGTTGGAACTTTTGGAATATGTAACTTAGCTTGTAGTGTTAAAAAAACCTGTTTGAGACGTATTTTACGAATATTTAGTAATATTTTTTGTCATGTTATTAATTATAAGTTCAGAGTACTCCGAGAGTGATTTATGGACACATTCTACAGGGTAGCCATAATGAAAGTTCTACTTTGAAATTGTCATAAAAGGAAAACTACTGGACCAAATGTCATCAATCTTGGTACTAGTTTAAAGGAGGTCATGGGAATTTATTTTCAACAAGAAAAAGTTCAAATACTCCCCACCAGGGGGGAATAGCACTGCATGCACTATTGTTAAACGAAATAAGACATGTAGACATTGGTTTAAAATATGTTTAATCGTTTCTGAAACGTAGTACGAAGCATGTTCAATGTGGTGTCCACAATTTTCCGAAAGCAAATGAAATCGTAATACTGCATTCTCAACAGCAGCTCTTAGCATATCAGGAGGAATGTTACGGACACGTTGGCGCATCGCATCTTTCAATTCTGCCAAATTGTTTAGATTATCCCCATAAACAGTGCTTTTGAGATAACCCTATAGACAAAAGTCACAGGGAATGAGGTCTGGTGACCTGGGTGGCCAATAAGTTGGCAAGTTTCAGTCTATAATTCGTTCATTCGTGAAATGTTGCTTAAGTAACCGTGTGGCACATGCACCAATGTGCGGAAGGGCCCCGTTCTGCATAAAAATTGTGGAGTTTAAAATGCCACGTTGCTGAAGTCCAGGTATGACTAAACGTCTTAACATTCACGTTAAACGATCATCCCCCCCCCAAAAAAAGGAATTCCAAGGAAAATTGTTAAAATAGCAAGGGTCAGATTCTATAAATAGCTCCTAGTGAATAGAATTTAATTTCTAGTTGTATACTTCAATATATAGTTCTAACACACTTCAGTTAAACTAAGATTGTCGGAGTTTGCACCAATCGCGTGTCAATCTAAAAATATATTACGGGAACATAACGAGTCAACAACCAAAATATTTACCAGGTCAAATAATATTTTATCAAAAGCTGATAAACTGGTGAACAGGTGATGCTAGCGATTGATATCACTTCCATACTTTGTTATTATTAAGAAGAATTATTATGCAGTATGAAGAACTGGTGTCACCTGATAAAACGGTTCCTACTTGAGTATTTTATAGTATATATTTTCAAAAAAACATGAGTTGCAATGAAAATTGTCAAAATAGCAAGGATCAAATTCTTTTAAAAGCTAAGATTGACTGGAATTTAATTTCTAGTTGTCTTATTATTATTAGCGGTACTTTTGCTTATAACGCCTGGATAAATTTCCTTTTGATAGTTTAAAATCCCCTATTAATTAAGATTTGTCAATATTGAGCTACAAAACACACACAAAAAACCCCCATGCAATTACAATTTATTTTCTTTAGAATATCAACCATATCTAATTTAGACAAACTCAGCTAGTTTAAATTCGTGCATATTGTGTAATTTTGATTTAGACCCTCACTCAGCGATTTGCATTGTTATACCGCTGCGTGCTGCCTTTGCACGCCTGCGTAGGTTTGTCGTCTTCATTCTGAACTAAATGGCTGATGACCATTAAACACAGTACTGTAATAGCTGTCTTAGCCGGCATGATTTGCTTAAGGAAGTTTCAAAGAAACTGATGTAAATCACTCCCTTGTGGAACAATTATAGATCATAAGTCCCAAAGTTAAAACTTAAATGGAAATTCGTTGGTATGCAAATGTTTCAAAATTTAGAACGTGTGAGCTTTACTAGGACTTTTTTTTCAGTGGACCTGTGAATGATTCAATATGTGGTGGATAATATTCTTACGGCAAATAAATAAATTTAATATCATATCAAAAAAATATGAATGTTTGCTTGACATCATGAAATGACTGTGTAGATATTAACCCGCTCAGCACAATCTTGTGTAGGCATCCGCATGCGCTTCCCTAGTAGATTTAAATAAATGCTAAGAATTTTAATACTTTTTAAAATAAATGTTAAAAATTAGATTGACTAAAATATTAAAATTTTAATATATTTTAATCTTGTGAGCAACGAAATATACTTTGTTAGAAAAATTACATACACATTAACAGCGAAAGAAATACAAGTAAAATAATAATGTAAAACAAAAGGTTTTATGTGCGTTCGTAATTATATAAATACGCAAAACCCATAATCGTCGTCTGGTCCGCCCGTCCGTTCACATATAACAGCGCAACAACTAACAAACAATGGTCTGAAATTTAATATATATAATCGTTGGAGAATCTTGTCGTGTCATTTCAAATTTTATGAAAATGGAATCAAATCTTAAACTGATCAATGAATTTTTTCTTTATTCTATTAAATTATATAATAAGTAATTAATTCAATGATATCCGACGAAAGGTAATGATTCTAGGATGTCATGGTGATTATTCTATTAAATTCTATGATACCTAATTTATACAGTGGGTCCCAAAATTTTATAGACAACTATTGTTTTGGACTTAAGAGCTAACTAAACGAGTAAAAAAGATGAAATAAATTGTGAAAATAATGAGGAAATGAAAAATAATAAAATATTCAAGCAACTTTCAGCAGTCATAGATTTAATATAAGAAATTAAAAACAAAAAATTGCTGTCCCAAAAATATATAGACAACTGGCGTTAAAAGCTGATTTAAGTACTGATGTCTAAAATTTGCATATTCCAATGTAATGTACTTGTGACGCAATAGTTTCCTGAGATAAAATCTTATCTGTCTTACCGTTTCCAACTGATTGCAAAGATGCCTGGTAATGTGCAGTTTTCAAAAAAGGAAATTTTGGGAAATTTATCATTTAAAGACTCGTGGATGGAAAGTTGTGGACATTTTAAGAAAAAAATTGGATGCAGCAGGGTTGGTATTTACCGAATTCTGTCAAAAGTTGAGAATCTGAAGCAAAATTCCGCTCTAGACGAAAAAAGAAAACAACTAAATGATAAGACAGAGAAATTTGGACATTAAGTTCAATCCAGAACCTATGTTATGTTTAGTTTCTATAGAGGTAACCGTTTCATTACCAATATCCACGGTCCATTGACGGCTGCTAACAAGTACATTTCTTGATTTTCGCAAAATGCGTGATTCGCCAAAGTATGCAAAACGAAGTAAAAACACTCATGTTAAATGGACCCGAAATCACAGGAATTGGTCAGATGAATGGATGAGAGTTCTTGTCAGTGATGAAAAGAATTTTAATTTAGATGGCTCCTATGATTGGGCATATTAATGGCACGATGTTCGCAAAGATTCACAAACTTTTTTTTAATAGACAACAAGGAGAGAGTTCACTCATGGTGTGGCCAGCGTTTTATTATAATAGAGCAACCGATGTTGCTGTCTTGAAAGGTCATCAATGTTCCGAAGATTACCATAAAAGGCTAGGAGTACAGTTACTTCCACTTGGAAAGTTGCTAATGAAGGAGGGGGGGGGGGACAAATAGATGTACAAGCAAAACCATTGCTCCATTCTCCTGTCCAACTCTACAATGCAGTGGTTTAGACAAAACCAAGTGACTGTTATGGACTAACCAGCCCTTAGTCTATACAGTAACCCAATAGAGAACCTCTGGGGAAGATTAGCTAGAGACGTATATGCTAAAAGGCATCAATTTGTAACGCTTCAAAATATAAAACTGCGATTTGAAAGAAGTTATGAAGATTTTATTTAAAGTTAGAACATCTTTAAACTCTTGTTTTGAATACACCTGATCGATAATTTGAAGTGATTAGAACAAACGGCTTAAACATTTGAACATTAAAGGGAAAAATTGAGTTGTGTACAAACTTTTGGGAAAATCAAATTTAAGTTTTAATTTTTCTCATAAAGTTTATGGTTCTGTAATATTATTCGTGCATAGTATTATTATTGTCTTGCTATTTTTTATAATTATAAATTGTTTTGAAATTGTTACTCTTCTTTTTGAATCGTAATATAAGAGAAAATCGTTGTCTATAAACTTTTGGAACGCACATGTACAATGGTATCCCATGATAGACAATGATTCTAGGTTGTCATGATAATTACGTCATATTTGAGATGAAGTCGTATTATTTCCGTATTAGTGAATTTAATACATGTAATCGTAATAAATTTTTTATTCATTCATTTGTGCATTAGAGTGCAACAACTATTTATAAAACTAGTCTGAATATCTGTAAAACTAGTTATATTAGGCACGCAACTCATTTGCTAAGTTTGACGTTCAAATTTTGACTGGTTTAAATGTATTCTAGCTTCTCCAATAATTTAATTCTAAAACAATAGTTAAAGAAATATAAATATTAGTATACTATTAATACAAAGTCGTAAAAATATTATAAGCAATATATTAATTAAAATTCATATTTTGTTTTGAAATAGCTAACACTATGAGGTAGGCTATTAACGTAATTTAAGTAATTTATTAAAAATGTTGATAATTTATTAAATAACATTGTGAAACCTAGTTGAAAAAAATGTTGAATAATCAATTTGGACAAAAATTAGTTTGAAATAAATGCAGTGTAATTAACTTCAAAATGAAAAGAAATTTCCTTTTCATAAAATGAAAATAGTAATCATGGTATTGAAAACACAATTAGCATTCAAAAACTCTAGGGAATACGTTATACTTTTTAATTATTTCAAATAATACTCTGAACAGAAATAACCCCGAATATTTTATTAAGTAAAGAATTTATTAGTTCGTTAAATATATTAGTCTTCTGTTAATAGTCTGCGATGTTCTTTAAGTTTAATTAGCTTATTTAAAGACATGTGAAAATCTCTCAGCCACCCAGTTAAGTATTTTCTTTTTAAATTCAACTAAAAAACTTCATGGGAAAATTAAGTTCAATGAACTCATTAGTGAACATTTCGTCGTCACATGACGTCTCCAGTCTCTTGTGTTTTATTAAAAATAATTCAGGAAAATTCGAAAAACGAGGGCAGTATTACAAATTAACGAAGAACGAACCAGATAGTGTATTAATGAAATAAATATTTTACGAAAAATTGGCATTTCCAAACAGAAAAAACTGCTTTTATTAAATAAGCAGTATGGAGAGTTTGTGATATATCTACATCCATTTTTTTAATGAATTTAATTATTTTGTAAAAAATTTAATGTTTTTTTTTTGTTTTGTTTTTACATGTTTTTTTTTCTTTACTTTGTTGTGTTATTTGCATAAGTATTGGTAGCTGGCGAGAAAACAAACTTTTTGACATTCAATTATGATTTAGAGAGGCAGTTCTGAAATTTACGAAGATTCTGCACATAAAATTGCGAATTTTTATTTAATATATGCATGATGAAAGTTATTTTGCGATCGTAATGATAATTATTCGTTAAATTCAAACAAATTAAGACCTTTTAAACTCTTTTGCGATATAAGAAGTGGGAATAACTGAAAAAAATGTATTCACTTAATCAAATGTAATAGTGAATATCTTCTACTACGTATTATTTATTGTAGAAATGGAATATTCGGTAATTGTTTAAACTATTAACATAATGTCAACAGTGCCTTTATTTTTATTGCCTGTTTATTAAATGATAACTACATTAATTCGATCATTCACTTAAATGTTAACCTATTAAAATTATAAGAAAAATCAAGCGTTTCTCAATCCTCTATCATATGAAAATTCATTTCTGGAGTTATTTTATTTTTTAAATATCTTACTCAACGTTTGCAATATGTTGTGCTCCGAACAGAATATTATATACCTCTGTTCTTGTTGGGATTTAACACCTGAATCATGCACCCGCCGGAGGAACCTAATTTTCAAAGTCTTATTGGTCTTTATGATACCAGCAGTTAATTTAACGAATCACAATAACACTGAAAAAATAATGCTAAATAAAAGGTGTGTTAAGGTTTTTTTTCTCAATCTGTTACTGTCCGAATGAAATTTCTAAAATGATAGTAGCAGAAATTGCATATGAATTGAATTTGTTTTTTAAGTGAGTAAGCTGCAAATTCAAAGCACTCATTGAGAACTTGGAACACTTTGATTCAGAAAATGTGTTCGAGTTACCTTAATGTGTACTGAAATGTGTTACAAGTATCATCCGCTATAAAGAAAGTGTTTCGAAAGTGTACCGAATGTGTTTTGCTCAGGATATATGTTAAATCTAAACTTTCGAACATTTTTAGAGAACAGATTGAGAGTACATTTGGGCACACTTGTGAAATCACGCATTCCCAAAAGTGTTCAAAAATGCTCAAGAAAGTAAAATGAAAAAAATTAGTTTTCTCAGAAGAATTCTAAAAATTTCCCCAAAAGGTGCACTTCAAAGTGTTCAGAAAATGGATACAAAATACGTGTTCTGAAAAGTGCATAAAGATTATCAGTGTATAAAAAATTATATTTCGTACGTGAAGTAATTCCGTTTAGTATATTCTGTTTTTCTCCTCTTTGTTGTTTTCGTTGTAATGTGTAGTGTCCTACTAGATTTTCAACAAGTTATCTTCTTAATTATGTAGCAAATATCAAGGTGAGTATTTTGTAGTCGATTAAAAGCTTCCGTAGAACGGTACTTTATTCGTCACACCCTTCTTGTAAAATAGTGCATGCAAAATAATCGATGAAATAATAATTAAAAATATTTTATTACAAAAAGTTCGCATACTTTTCTTATATTCCTGCACATTATTCAAATATGAAAATAGAAATTCCTTACACAATTATATTAAAATGAATACTTACAAGTAAGCTCACGTGCCTAAGAAATTTTCGGAAATTGTGTTAAAAGCAATATTTTGGAAGTAATAAAATAAATTTAATCAATTTTCTGTTTATATCCTTTGTCGGTAAGAAATATGTTTAATTGATTTCATTAGATATATAAAAAGTATTTTACATTATAAAACTTTAGAAATGTAGACATTATACAGATTGCAAAATTTATTAACGATATTTAAAAAAATTTAGAGAGTTTTATAAAGTTTTATTTCAATTTACGTACACAAATAAGCTTTAAAAAGTAATAATATATTTATACAAATGGTGTTTCAGTTTATAATAATTTTGAATAACTTTATTACAATATTTTGTTTTCATATTTTCAAATTCTATAAATTTTACTGAAAATTATATTTGTAACAAATTTTATCTACTTTGGCTTTAATTTTGTATGCGATAAAAGAGTATTAATGCATTATTTTCATTATTTTTTTCCACAGTCTTTCAAAGAGAGAAATTAGTTCCTGAATTAGATACGCAATATGTCAAACACTTCAATTTTCAGACTTAAAGTAATGTTTTTAACTTATAAACAATCATTTAAAAATAGAACTAAACAACTTATAAATGAACATTGTTTGTTTTTATCCAAAATAATGTGATGTTTACGATATGTTTAAACAACATGTATGACTAATACGTACACAGATATGTACGCATGTACTAATATTGTGATAGTGAATTAGATTTTTTTCTGCATTCTTTTAAAAGAATTTAAAGAATAAAAAAATATATCAAGTATTCGGAAACATATTTAAATTATTCAATTTTTTACTTAAGGGGTCTTGTACCTTTTAAACGCGTCGCAAATTAACGAAAAACTTTAAAGTTTGAATTGGTCTATCTTCAGAACCTTTTTGTGTATAAACATGAAATTTTGGATATTGATTAAACAGATTGTACTTTGTAATATACTACCATTAGAAATTTATTAACTCTTTACAGAGTTTGTGTATTGTTGAAATCAAAAAAACTCTTTTTTTTTACCCCATAAGTCATTGCGCGCATGATATTTTGAGAAAGTATGTATGAATTGTCATGAAATTTGATAAAGATACTAAACAAATATGTGTGTTTAAAATGATCTACTTTTAAGAATTTACAATGATAATATTTTTAGTTATGAATATTTTTATTCATTAAAAATACAAAATTTTTATTTCTTTTTACGAAAATATTTTTTTTATATAGTTAATGAAATAAATTTAGCCTAAGAGTAGGTCATTTTAAACACACGTATATGTTTAGTATCTTTACGAAATTTCATGCCAATCCATACATACTTTCTCAAGATATCATGCGCGCAGTGACTTATGGGGTAAAATAAAGAGCTATTTTGATTTCAACGCTACACAGACTCTGTAAAGGGTTAATAAATTTCTAATGGTAGCATATTACAAAGCACAATCTGTTTAATCAATATCCAAAATTTCATGTTTATACATGAAAAGACTTTCAAGATAGGCTAATTCAAACTTTGAAGTTTTTCGTTCCATTTTCGACGCGTTTAAAAGGTACAAAACCCCTTAAGATTTATAAAAAAATCAATGTAAACAAATGCTTTGTCTGTGAGGAAAGTATTTAAAATACGCATTTATCAAAGTGAATGGAAACTGTGAAAAATAAAATATGATAATAAATTTCCTCCCGGCGAAAAACAGCATTTTTCAAAACAGGCAGGAGTAATTTTCCTTAAAATTTTTCATCGAAGAAAACATTAAAAATATTTTTCCTTTCTTCTACGTGCTTCGAAAATATTTGCAATCGGAATTCTCTATATTTCATGTAATTTGCAGATACTTTTAACTTTAATCTCTTAATTGAAATCCCCATGCAAGGCAAATATTGTTACATGAGACAAAATAAAATAGGAATAAAAAAATAACTAGAGAACAGGAATTCTGCTTTTTCCGAATTTAGTGTTGCCCCCGGCATTTCCATTACTGCATTTTCTTCTCATGGACTGATGGCTTCTATTATTATGAAACAGCCATTATAAATGAAGTGTTAGGTGAAGATGAAAGAGCAGCCGTAAAAAGTTAGAACTCTGAGTTTCTGCTCAGAATGGGGGGAAAAATGGCCATACTTTTTTTTTACGGCTGCTCTTTCATCTTCACCTAACACTTCATTTATAATGGCTGTTTTAGAATAATAGAAGCCACCAGTCCATAAGAAGAAAATAACTCGGTTAAGCGGGACTCTACTGCTGTACAAAACATATTTCAATTTTAAGACTTAAAGGACAGGTTTTATTTTATGTAAAATGACGTCATTCGCATCCGCTTAAGAATTCCACATTTACGATCTACTCTTAAACATTTACAGTAAAACATGCATAGCACATCACTATCGCGAAATAATGCACAAATGCAGCAAAAAGATTCTGTCATTCAAGAAAATCGAAAAAAAAAAACCCGGCTATCTAATGATCCATAGATACTTACAATTAAATATAGTATATAATAGTAAGTACAGAATTTGTGTGGAGATATAAATTATTTAAAAACAACGTTTGAACACACAATAAAATAAGTTGATTTGATCATACGTATACGTTTTGTGAGTACTATGGACTCACATCCTCAGTGTAAAAACTTTAAAAACAATATCCCCCCAACTACATGTTCAATGAAAACCCAAATGTCAAAACAAAATACCAAAAGACTATCAAGTTCGAACAGCCAATGAAATTAATGCGGAAGTGAAGTGTCGTGACACAGCAAATCCACCCAGAAAGTTGAGATGTATGGTGTACTAGATAAATCATTAACCAAGGAGTCTTTAAATTTATGGATATGAACCGCCTCAAAAAAGTCCAAATCCAGAGGATTAATGCATTTCTTGATAATGGTAGCTGAGTCAAAATCAAAATTAATTATTTCTCTATATTCTGTTGACAATATATTAACGATTTTAAACTCAATAGATTCAGTCATTCAATTTACTTATGAAGTTGAAATATATAATATATTACCATCTCTGGATGTGTTGGTTACACGTCAGCTTAACACCTTTGACACTTGCGTCTACCGTAAACCTTTTGCTGTCACACTCCCCTCCCATATCAATTCATGTCACCCCCCTTCCCAAAAAGCTTCGGCTTTTCTTTATTTGATTAATAGAGCTTGCTTAATTTGTTCAGATAATAATTCACTCATTACAGAATTAAATTATATTAGATGTGTGGCAATTGATCGAGGTTTTAGTTTATCCTATAGCAATAATTTAATTTCTCATAGTCTTAATAAATGTGTTAATAATCTTGATTCTCCTGTTACTGCGGTTTCCATTTCTAACCTTATAATTTTACCATTTTATAATAGCATTAGCTTTAAGATGGCTAATATCTTAAGGCATTATGATTTCAATCTGGTTTTTAAACCAGTTAATAAATTGACATTTTCGCAACTTAAGGATCAAATTCCTCCTCATAATTATTGGGGAGTCTACAACATTCAATGCCAATGTGGTTTATCCTACATTGGGCAAACTAAACGGAAACTCCGTTACAGAGTCAATGAACACAGAAACTATGTAAAGAAAAAAGAATTACAGAAATCCTCTATCGCCTCTCATTGCTGGGGGGAGGGACATAATTTTGATTTCGATTCAGCTACCATTATCAAGAAATGTATTACCCCTCTGGATTTGGACTTTTTTTGAGGCGGTTCATATCCATAAATTTAAAGTGTGACAGCAAAAGGTTTACGGTAGACGCAAGTGTCAAAGGTGTTAAGCTGACGTGTAACCAACACATCCAGAGATGGTAATCTATTATATATTTCAACTTCATAAGTAAATTGAATGACTGAATCTATTGAGTTTAAAATCGTTAATATATTGTCAACAGAATATAGAGAAATGATTAATTTTGATTTTGACTCAGCTACCATTATCAAGAAATGCATTAATCCTCTGGATTTGGACTTTTTTGAGGCGGTTCATATCCATAAATTTAAAGACTCCTTGGTTAATGATTTATCTAGTACACCATACATCTCAACTTTCTGGGTGGATTTGCTGTGTCACGACACTTCACTTCCGCATTAATTTCATTGTCTGTTCGAACTTGATAGTCTTTTGGTATTTTGTTTTGACATTTGGGTTTTCATTGTACATGTAGTTGGGGGGATATTGTTTTTAAAGTTTTTACACTGAGGATGTGAGTCCATAGTACTCACGAAACGTATACGTATGATCAAATCAACTTATCTTATTGTGGGTTCAAACGTTGTTTTTAAATAATTTATAGTATATAATAGCTCCATCGTTTTAACAGAAATCATTCGTTTATATATTTTTTTAAATAGCACGTATTTTAATTACATTTTCTCTCGTTTGTTACGAGAAAATGGCAACAAAAATATATAATTGCTATTTAAAACTATTTTTCCTTTCCAATACGACGGAATAAAAATTGAAAATGTGCGATGCTTAGAAGTTTAAAAAATTGCTAAAGTGTATTTAATCGTAAAGCTTTGTTTTAGGGCTACCGTCTGTAAGGTAACGTTATTTTTTCGACACAAAATACGCTGGGAGAAAAAAAATAGCATACCGTACAGGAGGCTAATAAAGAAAGATAAAGATTTGTCTACATTAAACATATTTTATTACAATATTTTAAATATACTGAAATTTGTATATATCACTGAGATGTACTACAAAACGTTAACTGTAGACTCTGGAGTGGATATAATTTCTCCGTCATTCACATGATACACTAAAGTATTTGATGTACTGCCTATGAACAATAATTCCTGGAAATGCGTTTTCAGTTTTGAGAAGAGTTTTAAAATTTAATTATTTTTTTGCAAATTACTTGGTGTGCATAAAATTTATAGATCATATACGGGGCTTCAGAAAAGATCGCAAGTGCATTTCCGTTTATTGACGTAAAATGCTGATTTGGAAATTTAAAAAATATATATATGCATTTAATTGAACTAACTTTTAGCACACTATGTAATATACGTATGAATCTATGGATCATAAACATAGCTGCAGAGACAAATTCGGATATGTTCTGCATTATTCATGGTAATTAGAGAAAATGGGTTCTGAATTGCGTTATGCACTTCTAAATTGTTTATTTAGACGTTTTCCACCTTAATAATTTGTAAAGTTTTGTTAAGGCTGTGTGTTGGAAAGTTTTTGATAATCTATTCAGGACCCATGATTTTTCGTTCTTGTTAAACATTAAATTGTATTCGCATTCATGTTCACGGAGTTAGTAGCTCTTATAAAAACGCATGGATACAGAACCAACTACGGATCCAAACAAATATTTTAATAATTATTTTATTTGTAATTTATTTTTTTATAACAATCGGATAATATTTCAATTAAATTATGAATAAGGATGGAGGGGGTGGGGGACTGTTGTTACTGTTAATTTTATGGAAATCCCGAGGCGCAATAGCTCCACAATATATGACGCCAACGAAATAGGCGCTAAATCGAAAATAATAAGTGGAATAATTTAAATAAAAAAAAGAAACCAATTTTTGCCAGCCATCTGAAATCAGATACAATATTTCAGATAACGAAGACAATATCTAACGTGGAGGAATATGACATTGTTGTTAATTTAAAAATGAATTATTACATTTCAAAAACCGGGAGAAAATTCTGTTTTGCAGTGCAGTTTTCTTATTAACGAATTAATGCTTTTAATTTCAGTGAATTATATAAAACCTATAAAAATAAAAATAAAAGATATCTTGAATACGAGAAGGGTATAAACCAAATCTTTTGAGTGTATTTAAACTGGCATGGGTTTTTAATCGTAATGAACGGTATTCTTTTATGGCCAATATCACTCTGTCAGTAGCCCTCTTCGATTTTTTGTTCCCATGAGTTCAGATTGTTGAAGATGGAACTTGTAGTTTACGTGACTACAATGCCAAAATTTGTTAGTTTATTATTTTTTTCGTTACTTTACTAAACTGGAAAAACTTTCATTTCGAGATATATTTCTTTTTTCGAATTGAGTGAACTTAAAAGCCTAAGTTTTTTTTAATGTTTTTAGTTCCATTCTTTTTTAACGACATAGTAAAAGATTTTCTGAAGGCGCAAATGCAAAATTCTATTGCATTATTATAGATTATTTTAGATGTAATTTTGAAAAAAAAAGAGTGATGTGAGTTTGTGCTAATCATTATCTAACAGATTTATAAAACTTAATTATGAAAATTTTTTTATTTGTTTTCGTAAATATGTTATATTCAAAATTTCATTTCTTACTTCATCTTTAAAGCTTTTCTCACTTTTCTTCATGTAAATCATAACTGTGAAAAAACTCAAGAAGCTGATGGAAAGCTATAGAAATGCATTATGACAACAAAAACTATTATGTATGTTTAAAATATTTAAAGCACTGAATTACAATAAGATTTGTTATAGAAAGATCTAATAATAATACAAGAAATACAATCATGAAAAATGTTATGTTGTAATACATTGCGTGACATCCAAATGACTATTTCTAATTATGCTATGAAAAAATGTCACATATTATTCATTTCTTGTTATTCTTAATTAGTTATTTTTTTTTAAATAAGGCAAAATAAAAAGTATTTGTGCATCTTTAAAAGATCATATCTGTTATTTCTGGCACCATCATGCCTTTACATATACGTATGTATATATAAAACACACGGGAAGCTGCGTCATTGAATAAATATCATTCAAAATATAGGGTTTTGACATAGTACACGCACATTTAAAAAAAAAAAAAAAAAAAAAAAAAAAAAAAAAAAGTTGCTAAAATAAAAGTTTCAAGTTAATTAAATACGAATATTAACTTAAAATATATCAACATGCACTGTGTTAAAAAATAGTGGTACTTTTAGTCAAATTTTTGCGCAGAATTTCCTGCAACCATTAAGATTGTGAAATATTACTCAGACATTTGGTTCTGTGGATGATCCACTGCTTTTAACGAATTGCTTCATCAAAAAAGGTAACCCTGATTTAAAAAATAAATTGCACGAGAAATATCTATATATAAAATGTAAATATATATAAAAATGCAATCAATCGGTACGAAATCAACGTGAAATTTTAAAACCTCCGAAGGTGTTTCGGTAGTGGTGATTACGTTGACCTTGGCGTGAGTGCGAGCATTCGCCGATATCACTTCAAGATGCGAAGCCATTTCACTCATCAGCCAGTTTACAGCAATAATGTTGAATGTACAGAAGAAAGGGCAGTGCGTGTTATGGTACGCCGAGTTTAAATCTGTTATTGTGGTACAACGTCATTTTCACAGTACATATGGCGAAAATCCAACCCACAGACAAAACCACTGTTCGTTGGTTTAACCAGTTTAAAGAAACTGGAAATGTGAACATTAAAAAATCTCTAGGGCTCATATTGAATTTTTCTAAGCAATGTAGAATAGCACAGATTTTCACAGTCTAACAGTGCAAAAATAAATCGTTTATCTTTATTAAGGCCTTAGTTATTTAAATATGAAAATCAGGGGCATCTTTTTCGATGACCCTGTATTTCACCATATTATATATTGCAGATATTGCAGCGCGAAAATTTGCTTAAAATTACCAGGTAAAATTAATTAACAAATTGATTCAGAGCTCCTTTGATAAAATGTACACAGATACTTCTAAAAAAAAAAAAATAAAACGATTAATTGCATTAATATGAAAAGAGTTGTAGCAAATTATTTCCCGGGTTTCTTTGAATATATAATTTTTTTTTTTTTTTTTTTTTTAAGAAACATTGATTTATGTTTGATCGCGAAGCCCCCTTCGAAATTAAAGATGCTTTTAAACACTAAAATTGATCCTATTAATAGGGATGACCTCCCAGATGTTTATATGATTCCAATTTTTAGGGAGTGGGGAATCAAAAATCATTATATAGGTATAACCCAAAGAAAATTCAATATCAGATGTAAAGAGCATATAGCGCACATAAATTATTATAGCGGTAATACTGCTTTATATCGGCTGAATCAAATAGAGAACATTAACATACATTTTAACGAGAGTAGAATAATATACAGGTCTAACTTATATTTACAATTATTTATAAGAGATTCCATTGAAATTTATTTAAGAGATTCAGGAGTTTGTAACGATACATTGTCTTTTCGTATCTCGAATTTATTGGTTGAGTTTTTGTACAACTTACAGACTCGCGACATAGAGGGAACACGTGTGATCGCGAAAATGTAGTGCGCGTTATATGATTACTTGTTTATATTGGATGATTTTTTTCCATTTTTCATATGCATTGTATTTGTACTTTTCTGTTATACATTCTGATTAGGACTCAGTAAAAGAGTTGAAACATGTCAATATAGATTTTTAATTTACGTTTAATGTATTTTTATAACGTCTTTTAAGCAAATATATATTTTAATATTGTGATATGATTACCAGAACTCATTACAAATTTATAACCTTGAAGATTGAATGAGCCGCATGAGTTCACTCGTTACGCAATATATTTTTTTGTCAAATATTCTTAAAGTCGGCTGATTTTAATTGGTAAAATTCTGCCGACATAGTGACCAACACCATTCAGTGAATATCATCTAGGATTTTCTATTCAGAAAACCTAATCTTGTTAAAGCGAAAACATCTAGTTTACGCGACTGGAATGCCAAAATTGGTATGTATATTTCTTCTGTGTTTACATTAGTATACAGGAAAATATTTACTGATAATTCTTTTAAACAATTGATAAACTTATTATTTTTATAGATATTTTAGTTTAAATTTAATTTAATGCCATAGAAGATTTTGTGAAAGAACAAATCATTTAATTACCAATCTTATTTCAATTAATGCCAGATAAAGGTATTGAAATTTCCAACAAAAAAGGGATGATGTATTATGCAGCAGTTCTTTCCTAACTCCATGGATATTGTATTATGGAACATATCTTGTTGTATTATTGTATTATGGAACATCTCTTATAATGGCTTCCTGGTAATTATCTGTACGAAAGATACTTTTGGATTTATTAAAATCAACTTTTATTGGTTGAGTTTGAGGCAGTGTTGATATTTTTAAATAAATTCTTATGATTTTTTTCAGTTAACATAACATTTTTTTTTCTCTCGAAATCACAAAGTGATGGAAAACTATAGAAACGTTCAAACTCTCAGAATAATATTTTATATTTGTGAAAGTTTCTGAAGCACTAAATAAAAAAATATATAGTTGTTTAAAAATATTCAAGACTGTATCAGAAATCACACTATTTTTTTTAATTAAAATTTCATTTAATGTATGCAAACTTGTTGCTATCTAAAAATTTTGTCATGGCTATCGTATTACTTAATTATTTCTTTTCAAATTCAGTCAATTAAATACAACATAAAATAAACAATAAAATAATTTTTAAATGAATGTTAAATACAACAAATCTTTTTAAATAAACTTAAAACTGACTAATATTTGTTTATAAAACGCGTGTCCCAAAAAGAATAACTATACTGAGTGAATTGAATCTTTGATTTTTTTATTCCAAAGAGTTCAGAATTTTAAAGATGGATATTGTATTTTACGAGACTGGAATTCGAAAATGTGTTGGTTTATTATATATACCGTTTAGTTACTATACGGTAAAAAATCTTTTCGACAGATCTTTCATTTGAGGAATTGGGTAAACTAAACTTTTTTTTTCTTTTTTTTTTTTTTTTTTTTTTTTTTTTTAGTTCCATTCTATTTTAACGGTCTAATACAGTATTTTGTTAAGTCACGGGAAATATTCCCTCGCATTTTTCTTCCCTTTTCAGAAGTACTTAAAATTCGTTCAGAATAATGAAAGTATTTATACTAGACTGATATTTTATTCATAATAACGGTATTTCTTAATGAGCAATTTCATTCAGTAAATGGTCTTTTTGGTTTTTGTTACTATGACTTCAGATTTTTTAAGATGAAACCTGTACTATACGTGACTATAATTCCATTATTTTTAACTCCCGTAATTTTACTGTAGTGTTGGCAATATATCACAATACTAATATAACCAACACGTAAATAGAAAGCCAAGATTGAATCTATACAGGGGACCCGGTCTCAAAGGTGTCCAATGGCTAATTCTTAAACCGTTAGTCATAGGCATATAGTTCCAATTACAAAAAGGTTTTAAATCAAGTAAAGAAATATTTTAAAAGCGATTTGGGTAAATAAAAACATTTCTTAAAAAATTACGAAATTTAAATTTTTATGTGGTCCCCCGGTCCTATACGTTATATTTAGTAATATTTTTCCTATTACACTGACAAGTAAGACAAACAAAGTCCCATTCATATAACACTAAAATTGAGAAAGTTATGAAACTTTAAAAATGCATGACTTATGCAACTTTTATGCTCTGAAAACAAATGAGTTCGGTTTGGCTTTGAGGGATCACATACCAAGTGCTTAAAGTATTCGAAGATCGTATTTCATGTATATCTGTGCTTTGAAAAAAATCGCACAAGTATTATGATTAAGTTAACATTTATTAAGTTTCAGATTGGCTAAAATAACATATGTTTTATTTTGTCAGGATTTGAGACTGTTTTTTTTTTTATGATTTCTTTTAACAAAAATTGTGTAATTTTTGTAAGTTTTTATGTTACTTCAATGATCGTATGTATGTTTTTCCAGTTCAAAATTTGTACTGGAACTTTAACTCCCTTTCAAATATCCGACCGAGAGTACATTTTACATACTGGCCTCAAATCCGATAACAATCTAATATTATTATGATTTTCGGTAGTTACCATTTATACTTATTTTACAGGACAACGCAAAAAATTTTGAATAGATTACCGCCAAGAAGTTTAAGAAAAAGTTTTCGATTAGACAATACAAGACTGCGATTGTTGGGTTTTTTAGCTTTTATGTATTTTTTAGCACTGAATCCGGAAATTACCTTAATTTTTAACCATCATGTCAGGATATTTCGCAAATCATAATTTGTCAAATTTAAAGAATAACAAAAATCGGATACTATAAAGTAGAGGAGATGGTTGTGTTTTTTAACTATTGATAAATGATTTTTACTCCTTTTACTTTTTCTTGCTTAGCTGTATAGGTATTTTGACCACTGGGGTAGGAGATATTTTGTTTAACAGTTTAGATTGTGAGAACAGTAAACGGCCTACGTTTTCCTTATTAACAAATGGTGAATCAACATTATTGCTGAGAATATTTTGATAAGTAGCAGAATGCTCTAATATACATTCTTAATTGTAAGTTCTACTTAAATCGCAGTGATGAATTTATTGAACTGAAAAACCAAATTGTATTTTGCGGCATCTGTCCCTCAACTTCGGTGTGGCATCTGTCCTATAGTGGCGGGTAATGCCGTGCCGCCATTTTGTGTCATGTGAGCGATGGGACATAAAGGCAAGCCCATGCCTGTATTCTATGAGGTAGTCTATAGTTGCAATCGATTTTGGGATAAAATCGCTGTTTATTTTTATTAAAATATGCAATAAAACTTCATTAGAATAATTTTTGCAACTTACCACGCAGGTTCGAGCCATAAAAACTGGCATAAATATGTAAATACTGACAATTAAAAGGTGGAAACGCATACAACACAGCACACAACACAGAGGAACACTACGAACTTCTAAAATTGGTCTAGTGCCTCCTACACAATCTTTACGGCATCTGTCCCCACTTTACTATAATGCATCCTTTGATAAACACACTTGTCAATATATTAAAATAAGGCAAACAAATATCATTCAATTAGTATATTCATATTAATTATTAAAAAAACGTTTATCTGAATCGCCATAGCTTTATTTAGTCTTTTGAATTAAAGTTCTACGATAAATAGTTCCTGGTTTGTGTTTTTAATACTCCTTTCATATACAGATGCAATCTTGAATTATTATTTACATGATGTTATGATAAGTAGGATGAAATATTACCAGCGTATTCTTAAAAAACATTCTCAACGGATAATTATTTTCCGAATGTGATTAAACATAAACATGTGTGTTATTTTGTATATTTTAGCGGTATTTTATTTTTAAGTTATGAAAAATAATTTTGAAAAGTTTCACAAAATTCCCCTATTGTATTTTTATTTCAGGTGTATTTTAAATAGTAAAGTGATTCTAGTCATATTTACACACTATCATTGCTGTACTATTGTTGTATCATTTTGTATGGTTATTGAATGTGCTTAAATTCGAATGGGTTTTTATCGGTAAAATATGTATATTCGTTATTAATCAATGTTTTTCAGATGTTCTGTTTCATTTCCGCGATTGATGAAGATCCATCTTGTACTTTATACTACTACCTAGATGCCAGAATATGTTTGTTTATAACTTCTCGCGTTACTTTTCGATACCGGAGATTTTACTTTTTTTCATATATTTCTTTTAAACAATTGTGTAAGCGTAAAAGCAAAAGTTATTTTGTATATCTTAGTTCAATTATATTTAAGCGGCATAAGAAATGATTTTGTTAAGCCGTTAGAAAATTTTCCATCTCATATTTACTACATGTGTGGTTTTGAATCGAGATTGCTGTGAATTAATTTAATTTGAGTTATGTGTGTTTATTAACATTAATTTATTCTTAAAAAAAATATTATAAAATGGATTATTCTCAATCTATTATTTTTTTATAAATATTGGTTATTTTCTGACTTTAAAGTTGAAAGTTAAATGAATTTGATAGTTTGTTTTTTGAGAACGATAAGGTTTTATTATCGTCTGAAATATCAAAAGGCATATATATGTAAAGCCGCATAGAAATTATGCACGAAATGTTTTACTTCGTATTTGAGGAAGTATCCGCCCTACTCTATAAAAATAATTGCTTATCAAAAAAATCTAAAAATGTTACCAGAATTTTAATTTAATTAATGTACTTCTATAAAAAAATTTCATTACTTATGGCAAATCCATATAAGGGAGACTCAGGAGGGATGACCATAGCGGAGGCTTGATCCCTTTAGTTTTCATATTTAAAAGAATTTTAGAGTTTTGCCAACAGGTGGTAACCAAATCTACTGAAAGACTTAAACAATAATACTTGATTCATGCAGATAATTGAAGCAGGTTGGAAAAAATCAATTGTGAAGAGTTTTCAGCTTAAAAAGTGCATTTTTTAGAAACATTTTGTAAAATTTTGTAACACAAAATATATCATATAAATTTAAGTAATAGGTTTTACGTAATACAGGAATATTGCACTTTCATTCCAGGCATAAATATTGTACAGTTAATTACGCTAAACATAACTATGTGCTAAACTTTAAAAGTGGCTATGTGGGAAGCTTGATCCAATCAATGTGATAGAAGGGTGAGCAGATGGTCACAGCTGCCTTAAATAAAAGTTTTGTGAAATATTTTTATTATAAACTGTACATAATGGTTATATTTGAAAAATAATGTAAATTTATTATGTAAAGCTACAGTAAAATGGTTTGTTAGAAAAAAAAAAAACCCATTTAAAATTGATTAAAGGAGGATGTGAAAAATTACTATATAAACAAGAAATAAATAGTTGAAATATAAATTTGAAAATTGATAGGAACTTTTATTTCATTTAAATAATACCCATAGCAGGTAAATAGAAAGAATGGAAGAATCTAGAAAGAATGAAAGCAACAACCTTAATAACAGTTACGTGTTCAAGCCTCTGCGAAAGAACATAGATTTCATCCAAAAACTTTAGTAAGGTAAGTAGACAAATTTCAGGCAGGTGAACACAATGAAAAGAAGTCAAACTATATGGCAACTAGTGTTGCCAGGTCGAATGCCACAAAATGTGGGTATTAAAACGGGACTTTCTTTTGTGCTTTGAATTCTGTCTAAGCAGGTTTAGTTACACATAACATTTTCCCTAATAATGGTAATAATTATTAAACCATGTAGAATAAAGTTATTCTGCTTTTTTGAAAATAATTTTATTTCCCTTAAGAAATATTTCAATGTAAAATAAGGTGGGTCAAGACTCCCATATGTGGAGAGTCTTGACCCATTATTTTCTGATGATTAAAATGAATCATTTTTCAAGTTTCTTATACATTACACTTATGTTGCAATTTTATTATGATAACTGATTGTATGACGAATAAAATGATATATGAAAGTTTATTCTATGTTCAATTTTTAAAAAGAAAAAAATAATTTGTAAAAAATGGGTCAACCATCACCAGTGTGTAAATACTTTATTTTCAAAACTGCACAGTGTTTGAAACAGAATTTTCAAAACTATACAGTTTAGCGTACAGCGGTAATTTTCAAAATAGAGGTATGTCATTTCATTAATTTATCTTTATATCATCATTAACTCTCTCTTAACTTTCCTGAGAAAATATACCATCTTCTTTTTTACTAAAACTCTGAATTTTTCACCACTTTATTTAATTTAAATTTTAAATATTTTGATTCATTGTTTTCATTAAATATTATTATTTTAATACCCCCTGAAATCTATAAAGGCTGATGGATATAGCCATAGAAACACATTATGATACAAAATGTAAAAATTGATTAATGGGGAAATATCTGAAACACTAAATAATAAAAAAAAAATTATAACTAAGAAAGTACAGAAATAATAAAAGTATACTGATGAAAATTTATATTTTAATTCCTTTACATATTGTGTATTACAATTCTTCTAAAATTTAAGTTACGCCAGACACAGTTTTTCTAAAATTGATTTTGCGCTTTAAATCGCCAGTGAATTGAATAAGATACTCAAGATTAGCTAAATTCTAAGGAATATACAACAAATGCTTTTAAGGGCAGTTAAACTCTACTAGTTTTTTATTGTAAAAAATGGTATATACCTTAATGACCAACATCACTCAGTCAATAGATTCTTTGATTTTTTGCGCCCGAGAGTTCAAGATGGAACTTATGTAACTTACGTGACTAGAATGCAGAAATATGTTTGTTTATTATTTTCCCTGTTACTTTACTGTACTGAAAAAGTTTTTCTTTCGAAAGATATTTCTTTTTGAGAATTGAGTAAACTTAAAAGCCTAAGTTATTGTTGATATTTTAGTTCCATTCTATTTTAACGGGTTAATAAAAGTTTTTGTTAAAGTACAAAGGAAAAAATCTATCGCGCTTTTATAGTTTTAGTGAATTTGGAAAATAGAGTGTCTAAGTTACGTTAATTTTCTTTATTGTTATTTGCAACTAATTGTAAATAGTTATCATTTTTATCACTTTATTTTATTGCACTTTAAACAATTTCATTATATTGTGTTCAAAATTTAATAATTTAATATCGTCCAAAATCTCAAATCTAAAAGCATTTAATCGATTATCACACGAAAAACAAAATTTTGTACTTATTGCAGTATATGACGTACTAAATCAGAATAAGTTTTTTTATAATGAAAAAAATGATTGACACAAGAAAACATTGAAAGAAAAATGAAGAAATTTAATAAAATAAAATTTTTATTCATTTTTTTTTAATTTTCAAGGCTCCCTCTGGTCCGTTATTTGGAAACCAATATTATTAAAGAAAAAAAAATCGTATTAGGTTTCAGCAACAATTATAGGGATAAGATTTTACCAGGTAAGTTTCTACGAAATTTATAAAGGATATTTTTTATTTTTCTTATAAAAATTGTGGTGTTAAAAAAAAAAAAGGACCGAGTGGGGGCTTCTTAATATTTAAATTTTAACTATTTTCCTTTCGCATTTTCTCAGTAGTTTACATAACTAATGCTATACTTTTTGCTTTATCATAATTAAACATTTCTGTTACTGCAATACATAAACAGTAAAATTTCGTTACTAAGAATATCTGGGGATCGCTGATTAAACTAGCTATACTGAAAAAATCGTTAACTTGAATATTTTTATAGTGAAATAGAACAATAGGATTTTTTGTACAATCCAAATAATATAAGTTAAACTAAAATATTTGTTAAAGTGACATTCATTGTAACACGATTGCACTGTATAGCATACTTATTTGTCCTTAAACTTAACATTTGTAACATTTTTTTTTAAATATCCTCTTTTTTCTCTTTGTTTGTAACGTAATCCTTTAACATTCGAGAGTTTTAAATATTCGCTAAATAAATAATGAAAAAGATTTCATCTTTCGTCAATACTTAACTTGGTTATTAGCGAATTTTGTTTTATAAATAAAATTTTCTTCAAAGTAAATTAACTTTGTTTTACTCATTCCATAAGTTATTCGACAGTGGACACCTGCATTGTACTGTATAGCTTATGTTCCGAGAACTTCAACAATTGTGTTAAGGTTTCATGCGTACAAAAAAAGAAAAAAAATGTTAAATAATGTTATGTTTTTTTTGTTGTTGTTTTTTTTTTGTTGTTGTTGTTATTTATCATTCTTTTATTTTATGTATTATTTTTTTATCTTTTTTTTTTTTTGACAACAGCTTCTCTTTATATATGTGCTTTCTGCACGAGCTACAGGACCCGCTCCAATGTCAGAGCCCAGGGGGCCAGTTTTTACTTGGTAGGGAAGAAAGGCGGAGTCTCATCCCACTTGCAACGTTAAGTTTGCCTAAAACTTCGGCTCAAAAATTAACCCAGGGTGCCACTTATCTATCTGCGGAGCCCGTTCTTTTGTTTTCTCTAACCCCCCCCCCTACCAAACTTATCATTTTCATTTGACAAGTATGCATCAACAATTCGGCTTCAAAAATTGAAAGCTTTCCCAATTAGTTCGGGCAGCGGTGGCCAAGCTGGTAGAGTATTATACTCGTAGCCGTTGGCCGCAGGACCCAGGCTAACTGCCGGCTAAAATTCCGTCATGTACGCTAATGGTGCCTGGTGCATGTAAAATCCGTCGTGGATGCAAAGTCCTCCAAGTTACCTGCGAATTATACCTCTGGAGGTTGCTTGCCAGGTGAAGGTCTCGTCAACTGATTAAGGTTCTAATTTACGAGACCACCTTGAGTAGCAATGTGCAGGTGATAAACAACAGAATATAACGTTATGTAACCGACAAAACAAAGTATACAGAAAACGAGCAGTAGGCACTGCAGGTAGAATGACGATCGAGGCAAATATGTCAGGTTTATTGTCGATTCGCGACGATTAGGCTGCCACCCCCCCCCCCTGATGTCAGGTACTAAACCCGTTAAGCTGGGGTAACCCGGCAGGTATGGGCCTGGTCATTGGTTAGAAAGAAAGAAAATATAGATCCGTAGTTCCGATAAACCAGAAACACGACTTGATGCTAAAAAAGGCTATTTTTCGCTCTTTGTTCGACCTTTGGATTTCACCAATCTCGACGTTAAGACAAAAACGTCAAACACTATTTTCGAAACATGTAATGCTCATGCTCATTCTAAGTTTCGTTTGCCATTTCAATTTGCAATTTTGGCAATCTTTTAGGACTATTGTAATCTACGTAAGCCCCCAGAAAGAGCATTTGCTGTTTCGATTCGCCTGTCTATTCTCCATCTCAGTGTTGTTTAACAAACCTAAATAAGAAAAAGTTCATCATGTCGCTTTCAGCTAAAAGAGTGAAAAAGATTTTGACATTTCAAAAAAGTTAAAATTTTAGATAAGTTTCGAACAGGAGAAAGACCATCCGCAGTCAGGTGTTATTTGAATATTAACGAGTTTACTGCTAGATCAATTAAAATAAACACGAAAAGGGTATAAGGGGCAGTGTCGTAGCAAGTGCTCCAATCAGCTCGAAAACTGTATCGCAAGTATGAAACAAGTCGTTTGAAGAAACTCAAAATTTCTAAATTTTCTAAAATTGAAATTTTTATTGAGGGAAATTTTTTTTCTTCAAAATTTATGAGGGAAATTTTAAAACTTTTTCAACAAATTGCGCAAAAACCAATAGATGAGATATTTCACTGGCGAGGAGTCTTAAATTTAATTCTGCCAAACAGTTGCATATGACTTATTTTTTCAGGCATCAATTATTAAATAAACTTTGCGTAATATGTTCGTAGTTATTCGAATTTATTTACAGCTCGTACTTTTTAATGGTTAAAATATATACTTTTTTACGTTTTAAATGTTTTTTTCTTTCATTAAGAAACTATTAAATCTAATCCTCTTTTATGCACGGGAAGATAGTCTTAACATTCGAGGATGTTCCGGCGAACCTAATCCCCGCAAATAATAACAGATTACAGTATTTTATATTTATTTATCGTAAATTTTAACTTCATAAGTATTTTTAAAGCTATAGTTATATTTTCCCTTAATGGTTCACATAATATCAAGATAATTCATCCATTGACTGAGCAAAAAATTGACTGCAGGTTGGAAGCCCCGCAATACTGCTCTGCTGTTCAGCAATAAATATCATCCTGTTACTCATGTAAGATTATAAAATGACGGTATGAGCCTTCGGCTGCTGTCTGCTTGTCAAGATGAGAAATTAATGGATACAAATTTGAATTTATTTAATTAATTTTGTTACGATAGTTTGTATTTATTATTTATATATTTTATATTTTTGTTATTTTTTATATGTATGTTTTATTTTTTTCATTTTCATGTAGTTCTTATGCTACAGTTAAACTAATTTTTTTCAGTGGCTCCCTTATGTCTCCGCAAGTCGCTTACTTGTCTCCTGGATGTTAAGTTGCACCGCAGCTAGGAAACACATTAAGAAATTTTACATTGTCCCTCTGTTCCCTTAAATATCAAGTTCAGAAAAAAATTTAATAAGAAGAAAATTTTGTACTTGGAGAAATATATGACGCACTAAATTAGAATAACTTTTATTATTATTAAGGCAAAATTAAATTATGGAGAAAAATGAAAGTGTTTAATAAAATTGTTTAATTAAATTAAATTTTCACTTAATATGTTAACTATGAAAATTATTAAAAGATAGGGTTAGTCTTCGGCTAGAGTTTGCTTTTATAGACGAAAAAATGATTGATATTAACTAAAGCTTGCTTAATTTATTGCTTCTGCAAGTTTTTACTTTTAATTTTTGATAGTTTTCTTATTTCTTTGTATTTTAAATTTCTAATTTTCACGTAGTTCTTAAACTGAAGTTAAGCTCAATTATTTCAATGGCTCCCTATGTCTTGGAAAGTCACTTACTTGTCGCGCGGATATAAAGTTGCTCCCACCTAGGAATTCATTTTAAAAATCTTACATTCTCCCACTATTTCCTTAAAATTCAGTAACATAAATAGAACATGACAAATTAAAAAGTATTTGGAACGCATAAAGACTGTGACTCGTTAAAAGGGTTTTTTTTTCAAATGCATTTCGTTATCCTTTAATTTTGAATAAAAATACATTTAACTTTAACATCAACAGCATTCATTTGCTAATTTCTTTGATTTTTTATTCTATTAAGCTCAGCTTATTGAAGATATAACTTTTAGCTTTAGTGACAAAAATGCATTTTTTTTATTTATTTGTTCTTCCCTATCTTCTTTTGGACTAATATTTCTGTTAAGGAATTGAATAAACTCAATAGCTTCAGTTATATATATGTATATATATATTTCTATTCTAATAATTTTTAATTTTATAAAAAAAATATTTTTAACACAGGTAAAATTTTAATTATATTTTCAATTCTTGTGAAAGTTTTAAAATCAAATTTCGTAATTATAATTAGTACTGGTGGCATCATTATTCATTTATTGTAACTATGTGTTTCTAAACTGTACGTAAAAAAGAATTTATCAAATTAAAAGATATTAGTAAATAAAGACAAGGAAATGAAAATAACTGATATAAATTAATGGAGTTAGCAATATTTCTTTAGTGCTCCTTCGTCTGCAACTTTAAAGACATGTTAAATTTCGAAATAATAAATATATAATATTCTACACAAATAAAGTGTAGGACAACCGGTGATCTCTTGAGCTTCGTGAGTTTCAAATATACTTATTACTTATTTATTTTTTTCTGTACCATTAGTTTATACTTAATTATTTGTCAAAAACACGATACTTAGTGTTTTGTTTTCTTCAGACCATTCATTTAAAGTACATCAAATACTACATTAAATAAATTTGTACATTAAACAAATTAATGTACGTTTATTGTCATTGTTATCTGTTTTCCTGTTCGCTCTTTACTATGTTAATTCTCAGTTACGACAGATTTTTATTTTTAAATTTTTCGTTTAGCAGTCATATGCACTAATAAAGATAATGGCATGCTACTAAACAGAATTTAAAATAATAATAATAATAATAATAATAATAATTATAATAGTAATAATAATAATAAAAACAGGATATATAGCTCATACAGAAGAAAATAAATTTCTGAAAAACATTGTTTAAATGCAAATTATCAAATTTTTGTACGTTTTGATCGTAAAAAAAGTAATTTTAAATAATATAATTCTTAGAACATCGAGAGAGGTTTTCTAAATATTACTTAAAATACATACGAAATATATACAGATAAAAATTTCCTAATACAAAAAAAAGTCTGCTTCACCTTTAAAATAAGTAATTTCGCTATTAACTACCAATAAACTATAAGAAGGGACAACTTGTCTAACAAATATTTGGCAAGCAGATTTGACTTGCATTTTTATATTGTTGTTTTAGAAAAATCTACTTACTTTAGTGAATTAAATAAAATAAAACAGAAAATTCAAAATATATATATTTATAATTAAATTTACAATTAAATAAATAATAAATAATAATAAATGCAGCAATACATGTTTTTCATAACATTTTAAAACGACTAATCTAATATAGTTAAATATATATAATTATATTAATAAAATAAAGATGTTTCCACCGTGTATGTCTGTAAGTATTTGCGTATGCACGTGTGATGAGTAGGAAAATATATTGCAGGTAGGCGTCTGCAAATTTCTTTACGGAAAACGAAGAAAGGTCCAAATGCACCTGTATTTAAGATTTTTGTTTTTTTTAACTGAACGGGATAAAAAATCCACATACCACATTGAATTACAATTCAACCCGTCACACCAATATTTACCCGTCAAACCTTTTTATAACGGGATCCAGCAATAAACCAAAAAAAAAAGTTCCAGCTCCCCTCTCTCCCCCAAAATGCTATTATGCTTTGTTCAATTTAAATAACCTGCATAAAACGGAATGTATCTCTGGTCGTTTTCGTTTCCGTCTAAGCAGGTTTTATTGTATCTTACTTCTGGTGGGCCCATAATAATATTCTTAAATGAATCAGAAATTTGTATCGCAGGTCCGTACAGAGGGGGGTAAATAAAATTACTTTCACATCATGATCACATTTTGTAAATTTCTTGTTGCTGATTAATTCGCATTTCCAATACAGTGCTTTGCAGAAATTGGACATTTTACTCAAATACTCAAAGTCCCACAGTTATGCCACGGAACGTTTAAATCAGTAATTTGGATTTCAGAAGCAACGCGTGTATGCTACGGTTAAGCCTATTTTAGCGATCGCTTATGCTCTGTGTTTAACGGTGTTCCCCATTCAATCTATTTCGATTTTCTGATCTTAATTTGGCTTCTTCACTTTCAAGCATTTGACGAGATCTTTTGCGGACATTTCAAATGATATTTTGAAACTCTATAATTGAAAAGAGCGAAAAGAAAAAAAAAAGAAAAGAAAGATCAAAAGAGCGAAACATCACGGAGCTTTTTCCTCCACGGCGAAATGTAAATAAACCCGATTGCCCTAAATCCTGCCAAAGGATTTTTACCAATGAGATGCGTTTATCTGGCGTTGCCATTAGACAATATCAAATAACCGCGAATTCTGTGCCACGTACGTTAGCGTAATATATATATAGATTTTTAATCTACATTTATAATATTTCTTTTTAATATTTCAGATAAATTTCATAAGAATTTTCATGACACTTTTCAATACGTTCGGAAACATTGCCAAAATTTAAGACTAAATAATCAGTTATCAATAAGGAGAAAAAAACAATGCAAAAATATATGTGCTACTTTCGGCGTATTCACACGCATGAAGAAACTTTATCACTATTTCTACAGGTGTCAAATGACATCGTTTAAAATATATCGATTTATGGTTTTTCATTTGTAATTTTTAGATTGAAACAAAAATCATTTCTTATACATTAGAGACAAAAGTCTCTAACGTATTTAATAAGCTTTTATGAGCTTAAAACATTCAAAAACTGTGAGAAAAATAAAAATAAATCAACATCATTTGACATTTGATGAAATAATGTTAAGTATGTCAGAAAATTCACGAAAAAAATATGCATTTTTTCTTTAATTAGCTGAAAAACATTACAGAGATTTTAGAGTTAAATAGTGAAACCACATAAATTTTATTTTGATCAGATCGAAAGATACAACATTTTTGTCTTATGATGCGGCGCTTAAATTGAAGTTAAATGAAATTTTAACTTATTTTTCCTCAGGACGAATTTTTTTCATGATTTAGCAACTTTGAAAAGATATAAATAAATCTCCTTCTAAAATATATGTATAAACTTTTCAACAGCATTTCTGTATTACATATCAAATATGTTGTCATCATGATTTTTGATTTTGAGTGAGAATTGAGTAGATATGTTAATTAATGCAAAAGTTACTTTTGAAAAATTTAATTTTTTTTTCATTTTTAAAATTTATTATAATTTTTATAATTAATATATTTAAAAATACGAAAGACAAATTATTATAACTCATTTTTTGTACACAACAGTGGAAAAATTATGCTAAATTATGAATTAAAATCCTTCAACTTTTTCAAGAGTTAAAACAATTAAATATATATAATTTTTTATTAAAAATTTGCAAATATAGTAGTACTTTAGTATTTTTTCACGTGCAATATATTCATTATATAAACAAATATATATATTTTTAATATCATTTCGAAAATATGTATAAATAAACAATAGGATATTAAATGATCACATTGCTAACAAGTCGTAAATCAACTTAGTGAAAAATGTCCAAGCCGGGAATCGAACCCTGGCCCCTGGAATAGATCTCCAGTGCCCTACCACTAAGCCACAAGGACAATGCCTAGCTTGGCATCTCTCACTTGTATAAGTCGGTAAGGCTGCAACCGCAGCACTAGATGGAAAAGTCTTCATGAGCACACAATCTAGTGGCGAAACATGAGACGCAAATGAACCCAGCATCGGTGAATATACAATTTTTATTAATTTTTCAACTACTTTTCAGCAGTGAAATTACGCTTGAAATTATTGAATATTAAATTATCACATTGCTAACAAGTCGTAAACCAATTTAGTGGAAAATGTCCAAGCCGGGAATCGATCTCCAGTGCTCTACCACTAAACCACAAGGACGATGCCCAGCTTGGAATCTCTCACTTATATAAGTCGGTAAGGATGAGACCGCAGCACTAGATAAAAAAGTCTTTATGAGCACACAATCTAGTGGCGAAACATTCAAGAAATTATCTAAAATTGAAAGTGTCCAGGGATTAATAGCCATATACTTTGTGTTTATCTCAATATATTATTCCCACTGAAACATTCTTGCTGTATTAGATGCAATTAGCTTTACCCAGAGCCATATTGACCCAAAATGACCCACTAATCGATTTTTTCGAACATGTGACGTAGCCCAATGCTCTTCTCGAGGCTGAAAACAATGGAATATAAAATTTAGTGATAATCGTTAGTCATTTTCTAGATAAAATTAGCTTGACGCACGTTGATTCAAAAATGACACAATAATCGAAATTTATCGAACATGTAACCTATTCCAATGTTCTTCAAATACTGGGAAACGGTATAACAAAAATTGTCAAAACTGTTTGAAAGTTTTTTGAGATACAGTTAGCTTGACTCTCACCCATTATGATGCAAAATAACCCACTAAAAGTAGCTTGACTCACAGTGACCCAAAAATAACGCATCGAATTTTCTCGAACATGTGACTTAGCCTAATTGTCTTCTCGTAATCGAAAACTATAGAATATATAGTTTAGTGAAAATCATTATTGCCGTTTTTAGATAAAAGTAGCTTGACCCGCAGTGACCCAAAAATGATCCACTAATTGAAATTTCTCGAGCTTGTGACGTAGCCCAATAGTCTTCTCGTACCCGAAAACCGTTGGATTAAACATTTAGTCAAATCGATTGAACCGGTTTCTAGATAAAATAATCTTGACCCACAGTGACCAAAATGACCCACTAATCGAATTTTCTCTAATTTGTAACTTAGCCCAATCGTCTTCTCGTAATCAAAAACGATAAAATACAAAATTTAGTCAAAATCGTTAGAGCCGTTTTTAGATAAAATTGGCGTGACCCATAGTGACCCAAAAATGACCCACTAATTGAAATTTCTCGAGCCTGTGACCTAGCCGAATAGCCTTCTTGTGTCCGAAAACAGTTGCATACAAAATGTAGTCAAAATGATTGAGCCATTCTTTAGATAACATTAGCTTGACCCATAGAGACACAAAAATGACCCATCAATCGAATTTTCTCGAACATGTGACTTAGCCCAATGGTCTTCTCGTAATCCAAAACTGTAAAATATAGAGTTTAGTGAATATCGTTAGAGCCGTTTTTAAGATAAAATTAGCTTGACCCGCAGTGACCCCAAAAGACCCACTAACTGAAACTTCTCGAACATGTGAACATGTGACCCAGCCCAATAGTCTTCTCGTACCCGAAAACGTTTGGAATTAAAATTTAGTCAAAATTATTGAGCCGTTTTTTAGATATATTTAACTTGGCTCTGACTCATAATGACCCAAAATGACCCACCAATCAAATTTTCTTGAATATGTGACCCCGTCCAATTGTATTTTTGTGTCCGAAAACTGTAGGGTAAAATATTTAGTAAATATCTGTACAGCCGTTTTTAAGATAAAATTTACATACACACACTCACAATTTTTGCTCGTATTATAGTATAAGATAAAGCTAATCAAATAGATATTTATAAGCCTAAATGGTATATATAAAGAATATATAAATGAAAGGAAAATTCATCTCACAAAATTTCGTATAAATTTTATGTTGATATGCATAAATAAGAACAAAAAATAGCTTATCGAGTTTTTGAATATTTTAGGGACCGATATTTTAACCGAAATCATTTACCGTTTTTTATAATATGCCATTTGACTTAATGCTATTTTCCAGTCTTTAAACTGGTTATTAGTTAATGATATCTCAAAATTCTTTTTCTCGAATTTCTTATATACTGAATATCAGTCAGTAATCTTGTAGAAGAAATTCTTAAAAGTATTTAAAATTAAAATTTACATTTTGCAAAGCATATGCTCATAAATATTAAACATACTTTAAATTAAAATATAAAACTCAAAATGAACATTTTCCCGTTCTATTCCTTAGTGATAATTTTCACAGAATTATTGAAATGTGAACACCTAAAAAGCTGATATCAAGGATGAAATGCTGATATATGAAATCTTACCACGTATATTACCTATATAAACTGATATCTTAACAATGTGCTTAGAGATAAAATTTCTTTTTATAAGGCGTTAAATTGCCTTAGTTTTTCGTATTTTTCTCGTAGAAATGAAATAATATCTTAGTGCAGTGGAAACAACATTCTTATTTCTGCTTTTAGTATAAAGTTTGTTTAGATTTCATCACTATACGTTTCATTCATGTATTTCAACGTGATTCGAATGCAGCAATATATTGTAAACATTTTAGAAAATGAAATATATTTTTACATGTTCTATGTATTGATATATATATACCAATATATATATATATACATTAATACAGTTTTTCGTCTCCATAATTTTACCAATTAATCAGTCGTATTTGAAATATGAAATTAAAAGGAAGCTTTTTGAGAATTTGATTTATTTGTTAATTCTCAAAAGGAAAAAAAAAAACTTTAATCATAGTTGATCTTCTTCAAGAAAATTTATGAAATTCGGAATTAAACTGCTTGTCTGAATTAGGGTAATATTCAAGGAATATACAAAATGTACTGCAACAGTATAATTAAAATTAAGCTGCTTTATGGGCAGAAACTTCTTTCATGTATTAATGTAAGTTAAATAACGCAATTTTTTTTATAATAAACTGTTTCAATTTCGTACTGAATCGAAGATTAATAAAAACCATTAACGTAATAAATCAAAAAAGATAATAAAGTAGATATTACCGTTAAATACTTTAAAAGTTTTATGTTAGTCATTCTATTCCAACATAGTTCAGGATTTTTTTTAAATAAATCGTACTAACGATAAAATAATTAATATTTTTTAGAACATGTTGCATGTAGTAAGGGATATCCATAAAAATGCTTGTAATTTGAATTACTAAATGTACATTTATTTAAAAAAAATTCAATTGGGTTATTAAATCATTTTTCAGAGAAACGGAATTTATTCTATATGACGGTTTCATTTTTTTTTTTTACTTCTCATTAATGTTATTACTTTTATTCTTATACACATCATTCGATTTTTTCTGAAATCCTGGAATAGAACAATTTTTAATTATATATATATATATATATATATATATATATTTGGGTTATATGATGATATCTTTGTGTTGTATTATGATGTTTTGTAGTTGTCTGATGAAGTATTTTAAATGAAGTTTTAGAAAAGCGAGAAAAAATATCCATAAACTTTACGACAGTACTCAATGTACATGAATTTAAAGAATAAGGATTTTTTTTAGGATTTAAATAGCACGATATTCACGATGATTTTCAAAAACTAATTTCGATTTGTTTATGTAGCAGAAAAACGAATTTTAACACTCCTTATCCGACAGTAGTTGTCTATAAGTGCATAAAATTATAAATTAATTCAATACAATATTTGAAGTTCAAGGATCTAGTAAATAAATGTTTAGACTCGTACACGACCCTATGACTTTATTTTGATTAATATTGACTATAAATAAATTTATAAACATATGCCAAATAACTTGTGGATAAGAGTGATCAAAATTCTCCTCGCAGACAGGACTTCTTTTAATATTCCTTTCAAGAAACTTTATCCTTTAATTAAATGAATCCAAATCGTTAGTCTATACTTATTAAATCCTTAATATTTTTCAATAAGAACATAGATATGAGCACCATTCAATTTATTTTAAAATTATTACAATTGGAAGATATATTTTTAATCAAACTAAAAGTATTCAAGAACTGCTTTTCAGACAATTGTAACAGCATATATGATGGTATATTTGAATAGCTTATTTAATTACAACATTTAATACAGCTTATAATAATAATGAAAGAAAGAAAAAGTAAGCTCCTTTAATTGGCAAACAGAAATACAAATGTTTTGTTTTCTTTTAATTAAATTCATTGGTCAATGAAATGTACACTCGCAGAAATAACTGTAAATTTATGATCGTTTGCTCTTCAATTTTCACGGGCAACAGCTATATTTAATGAAAAACGGTCTGATCCGTTAAAAAAATACATAACGACCCCATACATTTTCCTCCGCTAGGGTATAACACTTCATTTTATTCGAGTTTCGAAACATAATGTTACTTAGCCGCAAACGTAACATATTTTTAAACCCGCCAAAAAAGCGATTCTGTGATGATTATCTAATGTGCTACGTGCTACGGAACAGTAAGTAAAGTGTTATTGTGTTTTGAAGTGCATTATCCTTGCCCCGTAAAATTACGGGCTGCACAAAATGATTGGCATGGATTTTTTTTAAGGGGTATGACTGGAATCTCTGCTGCCGTGCCCTGCACGTAATTTTACTGGGATATTTTTAGATTCTTGGAAAATTAAGGGCATTCCATATATTATTGTAGTTCTAGCCCATCTGTTAGCAAAAATGCGGTACGACCCCATACATTTTCCTCCGTTAGGTTGTAACCCTTCATTTCACTCGTATTTCGAAAAATAATATAACTTAACCGCGACCGTAACATATTTTTTATCCCTCCAAAAAAGCGATTCTGTGATGACTATCTAACGTGCTACGGAACAGTAAGTAAAGTGTAAATGTGTTTTGAAGTGCATTATATCTTTGCCCCGTAAAATTACGGGCTGCACAAAATTATGGGCAGGAATTATTTTACATAGTATGACTGGAATCATTCTGCCGGCCTCTGCCCGTAATTTTACAGAGATATTTTTAATAGTGTACTCAATTTAAAATTTCGTAATTTCTAAAAAAAAGGGAATTTTTTAATTAAACGGATAATTGCTAAAATATTTTACAATGGTTGTCATTAAAATGGTAAATAAAATTATAAAAATATCTGTAAAATCAAATCTATTAGGTAACGAACTCTATATCGTGGGGAAATTTTTCTAACACTGACACGGATACTCTTTATGCTCCCTAGAGTACTTTCTGCTAACAATTTATGTTTATTCTCTTATATGATAACAAATCAGTGCATAAATAAATACATATTAAGTATATTATGAATAACATAATTTTATCAGAATGTGTGCCTTTAAATCTATTAACATATTATTTTACTGAAATTTATAAATCGCATTTTAATCTAATTTAAGTAAACACACACACACACACTCAATTTTTTTTTTTTTTTTTTTTTTTTTTTTTTTTTTTTTTTTTTAGTTATGAAATTGTTAAAGTCTACTGAACACTTTGATGTACATTTATTTTTAGTAGAAATAATTTCAAGTATAAATATTTAAATATTATTTCTGTTTTATATCAAAAATAAATGTCAAGAAAAACTGAGCAAAAAATTTTACTTGAAAATCGTAAAAATGATATACAGAAAACCTACACCTAAATTTCTTTCTTCGCTGTACAAAAGTCATAACAATTTATGTCACGCCCAGTTGTTTTCTCAAATAGAAATTTTTATGGCCGTGCTTTGTACTATAATAAAGCAGTAAAGATTTTGTAGCAAACTAAAAAAGTTCTTTTAAAATATTTTACTAAGAATATTTAATGTATACATCTATATATATATATATATATACTATTTGATGGGAAATTTCGATAATACAAGCTGTCGAAAAAAGCATTGATATTTATGCGTGTTTCAGGGTTAAAGTCTGCTAAATACTATAGTAGACTTATAGTCTGTTACCATAAATAGCTTTTTAAAATACTATTGATGATTTTTAATTGAAGAATCGTTTCGAAACATTTTTTGTATGATATGTGTTGAAGATTTTTTAGCAAAGCTACATATTTATACATTATATTGTGCTTTACACAAGGAAAAAATCTTTTTATTCAGTCTACAAGTTTAAAAAAAATAGACATTCCTTCTCTTTTTCGAACGTGTAACACATTCTTTCCACACTATATTAATGTTCTTGGACCAAATACCAACATAAAAGTATACTGTATTGCACTTTTTCTTCCTAGCGTTATGAGAGATCAAATTTAGAGATGCTAATGTAAAATTACTCAATAATCATAATTCACTTTAATTAATTATTAACCTCCCCACTCAAAACACATATCGATTGAAAAGTTTATTCTCATAGAAATACAATAAATGGGTCAATACAGGATCTGTGCCCTTTTTCTACTCAAAAAAGGCTTTATAATAAAAATTATTAGTAAATTCTTTAAAAAAAATATATTAATTTCTCTTAATTTTTAAATATAAACAGTAATCACTGTTAAAAACATAACTATGTAATTTTATACTTCAATTATATCATTAGTTTTATAGCTAAGAATAAATTTAACATTTCGAATACCCAAAGGAACCGTTTTCTCTTGCATTTTGCAATATTGGAAAAGAAAATTTTCGTTGGTTTACTAGATAATTCTTTTAATTCTCAACTGGTGAAGTGGGATGTTTTACAACCCAGAGAAGCTTAAGTATAAGCTTAATATTTGCAAAAGGGTTTTTGTGGTATTTAGATACGTTGATTTATATGTATATATATGTACACTTACATTATTTTTCAGTCGTTTTTATACAAGTAAATAATGCAAAATTTTCTTATTTTAATTCGCTAAATTTTATAGGGTGCACAAGAAATCAAATTTTGTGGTTACATACACCCCACCTCACCACTTATATTATAAAAAAATCACCCCACCACTTAATATTTAATAAAAATATATATCATATATCCTTAACTAAATGAATGGTAATGAATTTATTTAAAAATTAATATTTTTGCTCTGCTTCTTTCCTTAAGAGATGGCAAGAGGAAATGAAAAAAAAAAAAAAAAACCACTCGTCAAGCTATCTTTTAAGGAATTTTACATTGATTTCTCAACATATAATCATAGTTTAATTGATGTGAAACTAACGACTGATTAAGGCATACTTTTTTTAAATATATACTACACACATTATGTTTTTTATTTGTATTTTGTAATTGTTAATGTTTGAATGATTTCAGCGTTACAATTTTACAGTCACTTGCCCTAGTTAGTGAGTGGAGTTTTCCAAATAATTAATTCCATTGATGTTGCAATTTGTAAAAAAATGTAATCTTAAAGTGTTCTTGACGATTTTTGGCCTGTGGTCAGAGTTGGGCAAATTTGTAATCTCAATTATCTGCATTGAAATTGCAAGTTAATTGCATGTACTTGATTATAGTTAGACACATTCAATCGCAGAAATTTCGCACACATAATGGAATGGGGGGGGGCGGGGGCAATTCCGACTACAGTGCTGCAAGATTTTTTACGGCATTTAATTTTAACTATAATTCCACGCAATTAAATTGTAATTACATTGAAGATAATTGCAATTACGAATTTGCGCAACTCTACCTGTGGTCGGTTAACGAAAAAAAATCTTAAAATTTATTTATATATAATTAAATTTTAAAAGTATTAAATAATTGTAATTGTAAACACTATTACGAACATAAATTTTCTAATTCTAACGAATAAAAAAGTGACTAAAAATTCGACTACAATATTCTATATTTACTTACAAAATTTAAGTTACATGAAGAATCCTAAAATTAGAGGAAGTGACTCATATCATTATCCAAATAATGCTGAACTAGAGGTATCAATATTTTTTAATGTAATTGAGAATTCTTGCAGTTTCACTAACCGAAATCATATACATTTCTAGCACTTTTCATGACGTCATTTCGTTTCACACTCTACCGTAAAGTCTTCCGCGAGTTAAATTAATAGGTTTAAATTAATTAAATAAAAAACGATTGCTTTATTCGTAAGACATCCTGATTTTTTAGTGCAAAATTAAACAACTGTATATATACCAAAATTCTTTATTTTGTATATGCACAACCACATCTTAACGTTTCTTCGTTCTGTTTTGAATCACCCTGTACTTCATAAGTCAAGTAACCTAAAGTGTCTTCGTAAAGTTCTTTAACGATAAATATTGTAACAGATTTTTTTATTATTTTTTTAGAATACATGTTTTAAATTAAAAAGAACGACACTTTTGAATTTCTCATTTTTTATTTCATAATCCATTTATAAGAAATTTCTTTATTAGTTTGAAAGTACTTTTTATTCTTATTCAAAAAAGTTTTTCTTCCATAGCTATTTGCAAGGTAATATGTGATGCAATTTATTATCCAAAAAAGAGTATATTAATTATTTAAAAGTTAATGTTCGAGCTTTAACACTGCATTTTATCAAGACAGTAACAAAATTTTTTGATAAAATGTTTAATCTATATGTATGGTATTGGCAAAAGTTCAACAGAAAGTTTAACTAGTTTGCTTGGCAAATAGTTAAGCCGAACACAATTTTTTTTCCTGAAAATCACACACGCTTGTTCTTTATCAGATGGATTTGTCATTTATTACAGAAGTGATTTGTTTCAGTTTCAATTAATTTTTTTATTTGGTTTACCAGTACTTATATTAAAAGTTTAGCAGATGTATTTTATTTGACATTTAAAAAATGCTGTACAGTAATAGAAAAAAAAAGATGTAGCTACATTTTTAAGGACTACTTCATTTAGACTTTAAAAAATAAATACAGGGTGTTTCAGCACAACGGTTACAATAGTTCAGGAAAGATAGAGTACACCTAGCAGATGGTAAATAACATAGAAATGCATGGTTGGACAAGCATTCCTACGACACAAAAGATAAGTGACGACTCAAAACATAAGAAAGGAAGGAAACAAGCAGGGTGAGAAAACATTTTTATAATTCTTAGTACGTTGAAACTGCTGGAAGAATGCTTGACAGTGCTGAGAAACATGTTGCATGCATCGTAGCAGCTGCTGGGGAAGTCCGGGATACACGCGGTCTTTTCGAGAGCATTACATCATCCATGCGCCGGTGATGGGAGGCCTGCATCACGGCCCACGGTCATAATTTCAAAAACTTTCTTTGATGATGATCGTTGTCTGTCTTTTTGTTGTTATTTCTTAGTTTTTTGTGTATTAAGAAAAATAAACATTTCCTCACACTGTTCGTGCTCTTCCTTTCTTGTGTTTGGTGATGTCACTACCGCGCCAGGAAAAAGTTTCAGACCATGCGTTGATAATGATTTTCCGTCGTCTAGTTGTATTATATACCCCCGGAAACTTTGTAACAGCTGTGCTGATACACAATGTATAGAAAAAAAGATGTAGCTACATTTTTAAGGACTACTTCATTTAGACTTTAAAAAATAAATACAGGTTGTTTCAGTACAACGGTTACAATATTTCAGGAAAGATAGAGTACACCTAGAAGATGGGAAATCACATAGATATGCATGGTTGAATATACATTCCTACGACACAAAAGATAAGTGACGACTCAAAACATAAGAAAGGAAGGAAACGAGCAGGGTTTGAAAACATGTTTACAATTCTTAGTACACTGAAATTGCTGGGAGAATGCGTGACAGTGCTGAGAAACTTGTTGCATGCATCGTAGCAGCTGCTGGGGAAGTCCGGGATACACCCGGTCTTTTCGAGAACATTACATCATCCATGCGCCGGTGATGGGAGGCCTGCATCACGGCCCACGGTCATAATTTCGAAAACTTTCTTTGATGATGATCGTTGTCTGTCTTTTTGTTCTCATTTTTTTTAGTTTTTTGTGTATTAAGAAAAATAAACGTTTCCTCAGCCCATTC
Source organism: Maratus speciosus (assembly GCA_963932465.1). Taxonomy (NCBI): domain Eukaryota; kingdom Metazoa; phylum Arthropoda; class Arachnida; order Araneae; family Salticidae; genus Maratus; species Maratus speciosus. The sequence goes on from OZ010791.1 coordinate 424,734,743, forward strand.
GTGCCCTTCCTTTCTTGTGTTTGGTGATGTCACTACCGCGCCAGGAAAGAGTTTCAGACCATGCGTTGTTAATGATTTTCCGTCGTCTAGTTGTATTATATCTCCCCGGAAACTTTGTAACATCTGTGCTGATACACCCTGTCTATAAAAAAACAATTTTTTATAACTCTACAACGGTTTGTTTAGTATTCAGGTAAAACTTTACATGCATTTTACAGCACCAAACGCAGTATGTGTCCGCTAAATTTAAGAAAGTGGTCTTTTCTGGAGAATGAATATTTTGTTTTTAGAAAAAACGCAGCCTACCAACACGGATGCAGTTTATAATATAAATAATAGCTTTCTTCAACGCTACTAAACACAGTGCACAATTACGGCGTATTAGTACGTATATTCTAAGTTGTTGCTGGGCAGATCTGGGCTCATTCAAGCACACCACCTAGCTAACAAAATATCTACCCAGACATACAGGTGAGGGACCGGGAGAAAATGTCCCTGGGGGGTAAATTAAATAAGGGGGAAATGGGCAAGTAAAAGCACGGAATTGAAGGGGAGACTCAACACTCAATTACCCCAACTATCCCAGAGTGAATTAAACATAGCAAGTCTTAATCACTCATCACCTGAAATAGTCATAGTGTTAAATACAAAAACAAATATAATTAAGAACATAATAAAATGTGATCGCTACAGGGCCGTGGCTAACTTCTGAGATAAATGAATTCCCAATTATCCCAATTAAGGCGGGAGGCAACTGCCTCAACTACTCCAAAGCGTTGTGAATTTTTTTAGAAAAATAAATTAGCTTATAGACCATACACAACAGATGTATTCCTGTTCGAGAAATGACCGACCCACTAAATTGCGAATATAACATTTTATCATTGATAACCTTTACTAATTACCCGAACATTATCTGAAATAAAACTCATAACATAAATATAATTGAATACGACTCATGGTTGCAAAGTAAATAACCAAAATTAACAACTAATATATTTATTACAGAAATATTTACAGTTTTAAAAGGGTGTGTCGTACGACAAACTCACTTCAAGCGAGTAAATCCAACTTGTTGTTTTAATTATGAAAATACATTTTGGTTTTATATTCATAATACTAAATTGACACTGGACTGCCACTGAGCATACATTGCCCTACTTATATTGCACATATACATATTCAAAATAATTGCGAACAAAATATAAAAATGGGAAATACCTTTAGACATCTTATCGGCAGTAGCAATACCAATCCATACTGTTACAGACGAGGGCACTTGCATATAAAGTCAGTATATGTTACATCCTTCCGTGCGCACTAATCTATGTATATTAGATGATAGATCATGTCACTGGATCTCTAAATCGAGCTAACGATGCGGTCAAATCTATTACAGCTAGCTGACCCGATGTATGAGCCTTCGGATGCTTAAGAGCGGAGGCCACATTCCTCAACAACTCATCCTGCTAATACTAATTCTTTTATCATACTACTCTCTCTCTCTGATTTTTTTTCTATACTAATATTTCATACTTTTTTTCAATACTAAACACTTTGTTATTAGGATGCTTTTTACATAGCTAAGAAAATCTTATATGCTGGGCAGATTTGGGCTCATTAAAACACACCACCTAGCTAACAAAATATCTGCCCAGACATATAGGTGACCCGGCTAAATGGTGCCTTTGGGGTAAATTAATTAAGGGGAGGACTTAAGAGCGGAGGCCACATTCCTCAACAACTCATCCTGCTTATACTAATTCTTTTTTCATAATACTCTCTCTCTGTTTTTCTTTTCGATACTAATCTTTCTTACTTTTTTTCTATACTAAACTTATTAGAATGCTTTTTACATACCTTTTTGTAAAACTTTGTTGCATAATTAGGAGAAGGGGCCCGTGGACCCCTGTGAAATCAGAGACCTGCCCTTTAGACCCCCTTGAGGTTTGCGCCCCCTCATCTTCGCTTATTTGTCGAATCTTCCTTAGAGGGATGAGCGCTACTACTCAGGATTCCCCTTGCGTCGGGGCCCTCCTAATAGCTGTATTCACGTGTGTGGGCTAACTTTATTACATACCATAAATTTACCCATAAATTGAATCTTGACCTAAACTGTCGCGTAATTGTTCCCTGTTTGTTACACTGGCGACACTCGTGTAACACCCCAAAGATGCCTGTTACTGATAAAGAACCATCGGGTTCTCTTGATTTCGTACACAAGATTGTATTTGGCATAACTTATTTACATATATTTAAATACATACACATACATAAACCGTAAGAACAATAATAATAATACATTTAATTACTCAATTTTTGAACATAAGATAACAATAATAATAACTATGACTTTCAGTATCTGCAATCTCAAATAAATTTTTATGTGACACACCTTGTATCTGCTGGACACATTATGTGTCCCCAGCAGTTGTATACAGTGTGTTGACAAATTCGATCGACAAATTCAAATGGATGATAGTAGGCATGAATAGGGTGAAAAATTACCATCGAAAATACGATAGCAAGTCATGTATTTAATACAAAATAATTTGTGCTACCCTATCTCAGCTTCGTTTGACGGTAACATCTCTCTGAAAACTGAAATGTATTATAAGAAAACTTTTAAAAGATATTTTTACCTTTGTTGGAAATCTAATAATATCAACAAACGCCATCAATATTCCCTTCACGCTCCACATTTCGCACTGTAATGAAGAGTTCACACGGAATCATCGATTCCTTGAGCAGGGCATCCTGTTTTTCCAAAATTTTTCGCGATGGTATAAAATTTCACACAAAACAAGGTACATATCTATGCATTTTCAGTGCAATGTTTTTATATTTCTCAAAATTATTATGGTCAACCCGAGTTGAGTTTGAATGAAATACCCTGTATTCGAATCTAAATAGGTGGCTTGCGACCCGTTTCACGACAATTTTACACCATCTAAATACCCATTATTGCACATCTGAATTTGTCGGTCGAATTCAGCAACACCATGTATATACTAACCTCTTCTGAAGATACCCATCGTATCGTAAAGAGGTATTTGTCTTTATGGAGGTTTTTTAGAGGTATTTTGAGATTTAATGAAGGGCAAATGAAAACAAAGTTTGTGTTACCGCCACTTATTTTCGGAAACTTTTCCGATTACTTTTTTAGTCTATTAATCAGTTTTCAGAAATCGGAATATGGGTTTCTCGTATGCTATCAGTTGTCAATTAAACATTTTCTGTTGCGTAATTGAGAGTGCATAACATAACACAAATACTTTTATTTGGATGAATAAAACCGTTTCTTAACTAAAGTTCAAACTAAAAAATGTATGGTTGAGATTTTATTTGAGAGAAGGATAGTTGTTCAGTTTCTAATTAAAAATATTTTAAATCTCACTTGTTCTGTGAAGTAAAATTAACACTTGCAAGGAAGGTCTCGATACGGGCATACTCAGAAAAATCTGAAAAAAAAAATACAGAATGTTCTTCTCCCATAGGTATATATGTTTATAAAATTTTTTTCGGCGGAACGTCGGTAGAACGTCCGTAAAAAAATAATGAAAATTTCGTTTATTTGCGGACTTATCACCGTTTGGCGAAGAAATAAAATTTCAAAAAATACGCTTGTCGATTAGTCTTTAAGGAAAAAACTTTTATGCTGAATTTGTTTAAATAAGTTTAATTTAAATAACTTTAGCTTTGTCATTTTTAGTTTGTTTTAACTATAGGTTTGTCATATATATTTATATGTACTTATAACGATTTTTAACTATCATATTTTACCATTTAAAACAAAATCTAAATTAAATAAAATTGTTCCAAACTCAAAAATATGCCCCATTGAGCACTGTGGATTCAACTTTGTTTCTATGGAAACAACTTCTTCGGTATGGAAATGTGTTACGGCAGCATTATTCATCGGGCGTTAAAAGTTATTTTTATAACCGATAAAGTGGTTTAATAAAAAAAAAATGTGGATTGGAGAATAAAACAATGGCAAAATTTCATTAAAATCGGGAACAAGCAACATATATAATACAAAATGTAATAACAATAATAATAATAAATTCTTTCATGTTTTACGTTTAAATTCATTAAATACCGCATATTCTCAAAATCAATTAACAAACAATTTTCAGATTCATTCAAATTGTTTGCTTTTGGCGAGTAAAAGTGCTGCTCGCCAAATTACGTACAGCTTTCGTCTTTTCACGCCAATTATTCAGTAATATTTTATTTTTTTACAGATTTTCTACTGTAATTCCGCCGCTAATTTTAACTGATCCTTTATTACATACATGAGTACTTTCACTAGTATTTTTTTAACATATTCTGAGTATGCCCAGTATGAAGACCTTCCTTGTTAGAAGGAGTTTTTCAAGTTATACAGTATTTTTTTTTTTTTTTTTTTTTTTTTTTTTTGTCGAAACGTGGATAAAGTATAACAAATTATAATAATAATAAAATCTAATCAAATGCTAACGCATGCAAGTAGAACATTATTGCTCATTTGGTTTATCAATTAAGTTTTAAAACGAAATTGAGTATATCAGATACCCATAACGAGCTGTTTCTAAATCATGAACTCTTAACGTTATTTTGTAAAAATCTAATATTAGTAATGTACAATGATACAATTTAGATGCTGATAAAATAAGACAGCCTATACTCGTAACAGAGACCCTTATGTTTATATATTTATTTTTTATCTTTAAAAGTCCATTATTAAACAAAAAACAGAAATTTACACATGACATTAATATATTTTACGGAAATTTAACCAGTGAAAATTCCTTTTAAACAAATATGTTGGTCTAACAAAACAAATATGAAGAGATAACTTCAAACATACCTAGAGTCTATATACAAGTAGAGTGTAAAATAAAATCTTTTGTATGCAATATTTAAGGCTTTCCCTTTTTTTGAAAACTAAGGGATCCAACTGGCCTTCCCAGGTTACAGAATATAGGTGAAAGCCATTTTTTTATTATTATTGAAAACTGTAATATTTATTTACGTTTATTTATTTTCACTTATTTATATTTTTTCCACTAACAAAATATCAATAATCCAAAAATACAGTACACCCAAAAAGTTTCGAAATTTACTAAATGCGATACTTTTGTATTGACCTATTGCCAAGAGTTAACCATTTATGTCCCGAATTATGAATCAGAAAATTGCACCACCTCAATAATTTTCTTCGATAAAGAGTCTGAAGACATTCCAAACATTTTATATAATATTGATTCCATTTTTAGATAATTTTTAATTAAAACTTATTTAATAAATCGGTAGTTAGAGCTCTTTTTGTAAGATATTTACAAAAATAATTAGAATAATTAACAAAAAATACCGTTATGGAAATCTCACATTTCTTGTAAAAACAATGTAAATAAATGTAATGGGATCATGTCTGTAACTGAAATGTGTTTTGTAGTTGCAAATTTTTCGTTAAATATTTTTTTTTAATCGGAGAAAAGCGACACCTATGTAAATGGTTGGGAAAATAATCATATTAAAAATATTTGACTGTGTTCGCTACGTTTTCTAAATATCATCGAGCAAAGTATTATGAAAAGTACAATATACTTTTATGAGTAGACGAATTAAATAACTTTATATTGCATTTTCTTCCAAGTTACCTACAAGGACCATCGGAGGATAAAGGGCTAGTAGACCAAAAAATTGCCAAAGATTGTTATTTGCAGCAGCAATTTTAATTCTGATAAATTTGTTGATTTCATTAAACGCTTTGCTGAATTATGTGTTTTCTATATTTGTCTTTATTTTATTAAATTACCAATGAAGTTTTATTTTCGTTATGGAATATAAACTGGAAATAAATGCCGAAATATATATATTATTTTAATCTCTTCGGTACCTGTGTCCCCAAACGGGGACCTCTGTTCTTTTCCTTATAAAAACTAAAATGTCCGATTTTTTTACATTTTCACATCAATTCTTAATATCTCAATGTTTTTTGCATTCAAAGTAAACGAATAAATGGCAGCATCTAAGCTGATTCCCACATAAAATAAATTTTATTTTCATTTGAGTTTGCAAAATGCCTAAAAATGCCCAAAAGACAGTATGACTAAGAAAGTTAGAAATTTTCATAAGTATTTAACTTAGATTTTTTTCAATAAATTTTTTTGAGGATTTATAGATTATTTACTTGTGTAAAGCTCTTATATTTGTGATTGCGTTAATTTAGGTTAATGGTTATTAAATTGATGTTTTAAGAGGGTTTGTAGTTTTAGATCCATATTTCTGAACCTAAATTAGTAAGTGCCTAAAGCGTCAATTTCAGAAATAAATTTTTTCTGTCATTTACGATGTCATTTTGTTTGTAAAAAATCAATGAATAAACATTTGTATTATTATTTTAGCTTCGGAACTGAAGAGTTTAAGTGCAGCCGAGTTTATATTTCGTAATCATCTGCATGCGATAAATAAAAAAAACAACAAAGAAAAAACAACAAAAAAAACATCGAAGTTTGAAAACAATTTAAAAACCATTAACGATGAGAAAATTGCTATACAGTAAAAAAAAAAAAAAAAAAAAAAAAAAAAAAAAAATGCGATACAGTTTTTAAAAAGTTGCTATACACTTTTTAAACAAATTACGATACAGTTTTCAAAAGAATTTTATTTGAAAGTACATTTTTTTCCCTTATACGATTGGGGTAAAATAATAATTGTGCAATATTTAAGTTTAAATTAAAAAAGAAAAATAGAAATAAATACGTTTGTGTTATAGCCACACTGATATCACAGCTTAAAGTCTTTGTTAATCGAATTATAATTTCACATTTAATTAAACCATGTTAAAGCTTGAATCAAATCTAATTTTCGTTAGCCAAGCCAAAAAAATAGACAAAAAATCTTCGTTTGCCGTGGATTTGTTGGCAGTGGCATTTATTAGTCGAGCTGTCATCGTATATTAAATATATGGTCATTAGAAAAACGCAACAAGGCATTAAAACTCATTTCAAAACATTCTCGCTCAAATAATGTAATATATCTTTCGTAACGATAGAAAATATACATATGTTAAAATGAAATATGTTTTCACTGAATTATTGTTCAATTTAAAAGCAAGCAATAACATCATTGAAATACGCATATATAACTCATTATTCATAGACATTAATTTATTCGTTTTTTGAGCGACCATTTGTAGCAGCTGTATACGGTACATTAGCTGTTTATATTAACCAAAACCCCATAGTATTCTTTAACAACTTAAACGAAATCATTTCCCATAAAAAAAAAATTAAAACTAAAAGTTGAAATATTATAATGTGAATAGGATATATTTGTGAAAATCATTATACATGAAATTCAACATTTAATCTCTTAAGGAACATATTACCGCTTTTAAACAACATTTTCAGAAATATTATGCACCAGAGATATATTAGTGAACATTAAAGATTTTATTGAATAAAGAAGAGTATCTGTAGTTCATTTTGGCTCATATAACTGGTGAATCGAGTTAGTTACAACCATGAATATGGTATCTAAATACAGTAAAAAGCTATGCAAAAAGTAATGAGGAATCTTACAGTTCCCCTTATTATTTAATTCACGATCCATAAAGCGTATCTTAAATTCTAAGAGGATTACAATAAAATGCTCAGTAACAATATTTTAGAGCATAATAGTATACATATATGTTTAAAATATATATACTGCGCATGTGTAGGTGATAAATATCGGCAGTACATATCAAAATATCAGGAAGAGATACTTTGATTGAAAAAGATAAATTTAATTTTCAATAAATACAGAATCTTGCTTTCAAACAAAAACTCAAGAACTCTAAAAAATAAATTTTATTTGATATTCAGACATGTTGTATAGATAATAAACCGTTTCCTTTCTTTGCTTCATCCAATTACGTCGCAAATTTTGATTCATATTTGCGTACCATGAAATTATGTTTTCTTAAAATTTTATTTCCATTTTATATTCATTTAAAAGATATCTCATTTCTTTCGAAGAAAATCTTACACGATATATTACATTGTACTGCCTGATATTTTACTCAATGCAGACAAAATATCATTGTATTTGCATGCAGAATATGTTCTTTTTTTTCCAAATAGGTGATATTCTACAACTTAGTCTTTGAACATTTCATCGCATATTTTCCAGTTTCGTAGATACGATTTCTACAGCTAAGAGATGATACCAGGTGCCAAATCGCTTAGAACATAGCCGTTTCATTATACGTAGATAAATCCATAGCGTTAGCAAACTGATTTAAGAGTTATTTAAGCTAAAATTGACTTAAGATATCACTGCGTATAATGTGTCAGAAATAATACTGAAAAATGGCTAATAGTAGATACTTCTTTTTGCAATAAAATACATTTAGGCGGGCTTGAAAACGAAAAATAATGGCTACAATTACGAGAATCTCTACAGAGACTTTATAACTGGTACTATTTCGCGATAAGATTTCTTTTAATATTAAAACTGAAAGTGGAGAAAAAATCAGATTACTAAAATTTGTTGGAAATTATAAAAAATGGTAATATAAAATTTATGAAAATTCTTATTGATTGGAAAATTTCTCTTAATTGCTTCCGAAAATAAAGATGTAATTTTTACATGGACGCATTTTTATATGTGTTATTTTTGGAATTGAAAAATTATACAAAATGTTTCTTTGGTTGAATAATTATTGCTCCCTGTTTTAGACAGGAAATAGAAAAAAAATACTTATGGCTATTATTTATTTAGTTATACTTACACATCTTTTTTCAGCTCTGTAATTTGGTATATATACATGATAGTCACCATCATATTAATTCATGGAGATATAAAAATAAACAACAACGCATTATGGATTCTCAGGAACATTCACAATGCACAGATCATATTGTAGCTTTTGCAAAATCGGAAAACAATGGGTTTTCGCTTAATGGAAAAGCCACAAACAAAATTTGTGCAGTTCTATCGATATTCGAAAACGACGGATTGTGAAAATGACTAAATGCTATAATACGTCTAATAGCGGATATTCTTAAAAGAAAGTTAAAGCAATTTATTAGTTTTTATAAAAATCTTTTTGTAAATAAGCAGCCTTTTCCTTTCTAATACTAGAAGGTTCTGTCTCCTTGCAGCTACGCTCACCAACTCATATTCAGGCAACGCAGACTCTAAAAACATGCTAATTTGATCGACTTTAAAAATATTACGGAAGAATGAATTACAATTAAAATCCAGTTGTGATCTCCCTCTAAACGCGTTCCATTCATTTCCGTTTAATTGGATAATTTTAAGTTGACTGAGCTGGTGTTATCACATCTAAATGCTATTTTCGTGCTTCATTCAGTTAATATCAGTTAAACATTTCAAAATATAGTAATACAAAATAACATAAGTAAAAAGTGCCGTTGCCTCTCGGTATTTTTAACGACATTATAAGAAAATTCTTTTAAATATGACATTTTAAATATATCGCTTTAAATCTGACGTAATTTTTACCAAAGCTTCTTTATCTTTTTACTATTCTTATTGGAATACTTTTGTTGTTAGAAAGGAAATATTATTATATGAATAGTCTTAGAATTGGAAATAATAATAAAACAAATAATCTCGAAATATGAAATAAAACTATCGTCTAAATATATTTTTGAATTTAAACTGTTAGGCAATATTATCTTTTGGCCAAATATGACGAAATTTCCAATTAACTTCCTTTAACACATATTAATGATAAGTTTTCTTTTTTTAATATTCACGTGTCAATATAATTTTTATGACGAAATTTTCAATGTGTAACTGAATCAGAAGTTTTATGAATATCTGCGCTTTACTTCTTCAGATGGAGATTTCTCAGAAATCTTGAAAAATGATTTACACCAAAAACTAATTAACACCACTTTGTATCGAGGTCTAACTGTATCTAAAATATCGTTCATTAGTTTTCGAGCGCTTACAAAAGTTTCTCACTAATAGACAGACAGACATTTTCTAAAAATAGTCAAATTGTATTCAGAAACTTGTGAAACATATAAATCCAAGTCGAAATTTCTCTCAATTCCTATAATTTCTTCTCGCAAATATAGAAGAATATAATAACGTACAAGACGCATTTATGTGCATTTTTCAGCAAATTGTTACTTTTAATAATAGTTTTGTCATTAGGTATCAAATCATGTCGTCAATTTACATTTCTCGTATATAATGAACTTCATTATTAAATTTTAATATAATTTATGTTGTTTTATTTATTAATAATTTTATAATACCGAAAAGATAATTTCTTTTAAACCATAATAAGAAATGTTTCTTTCAGTTATACCTCACGTAAAATACTTTAAGTAAGTTCCTGATTAGAATGCATTAATGGTGTTCAGTGGAATTTTAAAGATTATTAAGAATAGTACATTTTCATGCTTCGCAATTTAGATAAAACACTTTCAATATCTAATCATCATCAGTAATTTATCTCCATATTTACAAAGTATACTGATTGTTGGACTTATTTAAATGAATTCATTTCTAAGAAATTGATGATTTTTACTGTTCATTTTACTTTGTCAATTCAGAATCCTCTCAGAAATAAACACACTTGTATTGACAAAGATTCAGATTGAATATATGAACAAAAAGAATAAAACATTTTTTTTTCATCTAGATTTTTAGTTTGTTTTCATTTTATTCAATTGAAATTTCATGAGATTTTTCGTGATATTTTTTAATATTTTCGGAAACATTGTCAAAATTTCAGAATAAATAAACAATTATTAATAAAAGAAAAAACAATACAAAGTAATATACATTACTTTCGACGCATTCTGATGCATGAAAATACGTTAACACTATTTCTAACGGTGTCAAATGGCATCTTTTAAAACCTTTCAATTTATGGTTTTTAATTTATAAATTTTAGATTGAAACAATTACAAATAATTTTTAATACATGAGAGACATTCATAAGCTTATTACATTCAAAAAGTATGACAACGTTAAAAATAAATCAATGTCTTTTTATACCGATAGAAATAATGTTAAGGATGTCCGGGACAAAAATTAAAAAAAAAAAAAAAAATGCACTGCTTTTTTGTTTGCTTAAAAGAAACGAAAGAATTTTTTAAGTTAAATAATGCAACCGCATGCTTTTTGTCATGATCATATCCGGAGATATAACAATTTTATCTTGTGATGCCGCGCTTAAACTAGAGTTAAAGGAAATTTTAACTTCCTTTATCTCAGAACGAATTTTTTCATGATTAGTCAACTTTGAAAAAATATATAAAAAAGTTTTTTCTTAGGTATATGTACGAACTTTTCAACTGGGTTTCAGTATTATATTTCAAATAAACTGGATTTTTTATTTTCAGTGAAAAGTGCGTAAATATGTTAAATAAGGCAAAAATCACTCTCGAAAAAACTTCATTTTTTCACTTTTAAAATTTATTTTGAACTTTATAATTATTATTTTTAACAATCCTGAAGACAAATCAGTATTACACATTTTCTGTACACAACAGTGCAAAAATTATGCAAACACTTTAGGTGGTTCAATAGTTATATAAAAAATTTAATATTCTAATTGTTTTAATTATTTTTTTTTAAATATTTTAAGTATTTCAGTATGTTTTTCAAATGCAATATATTCATTACATAAACGCATATATAAAAAAATGTCCCTCAAAAACATTTGTAAATAATAAATAGGATTTTGTTTCCCAATGTGCCTTAAACATTTCGGGTCCATTTTTTTTTTTTTCAGAGAAAAAAATTACTTTTAAGTTAGTAGGGTAAAGTGTTATATTTCGTCACCTATCCTAATTTCGTTCTCCTTAACTTCTCTGCTTCTGCGAAAGTGGCGCCACTTATAACGCAAGGCACAGGGGACGGCGGTAAAATGAGTCAGTGCTGAAAGTTTCGTTCGCCAAGACGCATACATAAATTAAAAAACGTCGAATTACGTATTTTTAGAAGACCCGAGTTATTACGTCGTTTGTATAACGTTATTTACTGTAATATAAGTATTTGTTTCTTATCCATTACATGTATTTTACGTTGGTAAGATGCTAACAGTAGCATACAGTGAGTTTTAGGACGCTCAGTTCATCTTACGGGAACTGAAGCTCTATCATATTGGAAAGTAGCGTGGTTCCAATTTGGTCTCCCTTGCAGTTCTTATTTTCGTCCCGGGGACGAAATTAGGAATGCTTTTTCGTGACATTTTTTTTCCTAATGTTTGGATGGCTAATGTTTCGTTATGTTATTCTTCCACTAATAATTAGTAAATTTCTCTGTGTCTTACTTTAATGTAAATTAAATTACTTATTCATTTAATAAAAATTGATTCAGTTATAAGTTAAACCTCGACGTATTGGATTTTTTTGTGTGTGACGAAATTGGGATCATTTCTTTTCTTTTGCATTTTTTAGACACTTTTGAAAAAACAATTTTTCGCATTGTTAAACTTTTTTTACGACATTTGCCTATGTTTCTATGTGCGTGGGTAGTTAGTCTATGTAAAATTCAAATTTGGTATTTTCACTGAAAATTTCAACTTAAAAGGGCCTAAAAGTGACTTTGGGGCGATAATAGGACACATTACCCTAATGTTAATAGAAGCTATTCAAATAGATTTACTGAAGTTTCAAGAAATATGTGATTATCTGAAATGTAACGTAAATAGTTATTTTGTGTGTTCTTCAATTAAAATTCATAAGAAAATAGGCTCAAGAGGAGTTTTTGGAGACACTTTGAAAATATCGTATAACTGCAGAATTTAACAGATATTACATTTTCCCAATTTTTTGCATTTTATTACGCATAATTCGTTCAGAAAAATAACCTATATTTTAATCTTAGAGATTGAAATATACGTTTAAAATAAAAGAATCGCCAACGGCGCAAAGAGAATTCACGAATCTTTTATTGTTATTATTACTACTAAAAGTCAAGATATAAATGAAGTCATAATGAGAAAGTCATACACTATCTTTACGACAAGTAGATACACAAAAAGTAATAGTTAAAACAAAATAATACTCAATGAAAAATCATCTACTGGTAGGGCAATTCCACAGAAAATCATCATTTTTTTGGAGGGGGGGGGGAGGGATAAAATTTATAATATGTTTAAGGGTATGATTTGAAAACTTGATATTTTTATGTTCTATAATAAAATCCTAATAAAAAAACATTGTAAATTACTGATCACAAACTAAGTTAAATACCATTATTGTCTTTTTAAAGTAATAATGTTACGTCAGTTACACAATAAATGTTACGTCAGTTTCTTTTTTATTATTCAGAAATTAATTAAACAAGTTAGTTATAATTTGGCCTTATTTAGTGTTCTAAACGGGATAGTTTTGATAATTTTTACACTTCAATGAAAACAGATAAAAATGTTTGTATATTTTATGTTGCGTCAGTTACAGAATTTTGTATTCCAATATTTGGGACTAAAAGAAAGATTGAAATAATCTGCAGGAATTTGGGTATTAGTTCCTTAGTAAGAAATATTTTAAATTGTAAAAATTTGTTCTAGCTTTATTAGTAAATTTTTTACATAGTTTTGAAAACAAAATTTGATGATAAACTGTTACGTCAGTTACGATGGAATTGCCCGGAAATAGTAAGCCAGACCCGAACGGGTTAATGTAAGAAAGAAGTTAACCTATTTGATTTGTTAAACTTACACATATTTTACCAAGTATTTCTGCACACGTAACATTTTGTTTGATTGTTTTGAAAATTGTTTCCGTGTAGCATATCTTGTGATATTAAAACTAAATTAAATAGAATTAACTAACAGTACCTGTAGAAAGCGCAAAGTTTGAAAACATCATATAGCACGTGAGTGTGAATTTCCTATCATTTCCTTTCACACATTGAGGTAATATCGTATGAATCAAGGATCATTTTTTGTTTCTCCTCTATTAAGTTTATGAAGCAAAAACAGTATGCCTAAAGGAAACAACCCATCAAAATAATATAGACATAAAATAAATAATCATTGTTTAACGTCTGATATATGATTTAAAAATAAAAAATATATTACAATTCATCAGAAATACAAGTAAAAATTACATAAATACATTTAATACAATTAAAAAGCAAACGTTTCGAGCTAAATTTTAGCCTCTCATCAGTTCAATAAATAACATTCAAATGACAGAAAACTATACATCAAGTTTCCAGTTAAAACTTATTAGCAGTTACTTTATTTAATTTTAACTGCTAATAAGTTTTAACTGTAAACATGATATATAGTTTTCTGCTATTTGAATGTTATTTATTGCATTGATGAAGGGTTAAAATTTAGCTAGAAACGTTTGCTTTTTAATTGTATTAAATGTATTTATGTAATATTTACTTGTATGTCTGATAAATTGTATTATATATTTTTTATTTTTAATCCAGATATATATGTTCAACTGGTCAGTATAACTTTGTTTTGGTGTTATAACATTATATTTAAGACGCATATTTCCATTTATGAAAACAAGTTAATTTTCAGAAAATACAGAATAAATTATAAACAAATAAATAAATAAATAAATAAATAAATATTTTTTTTGTGATTTTAAAAATAGAAATCCAGATTTTTTTTTAAAACTCCACTGTTCTGCACCCGTTTACTATGCTTTAGCCTTTATGTATATTTGCTCTATGTTTATTTAAATATCTATATACACTGTATGGCCATTCATAACCGGACACTTTAAATTTTTGACATTTTGTCGAATATTTAAAGATATTAAAATAATAAATTCAAGGGTTCAAGGGTTATTCCTAAGTGTTAGGTTAGCGTTCAAGGGTTATTCCTAAGTTCATTAATATTATTTTCAAGCTTCCTTCTTCCATTCGTGTTCAAAATGCCTTAACTAGGAGTAAGTTTGCTATTCTTAGAGCCATCATTCAAGATGTTCGTTACTCTCTTTCTTGCATCGAAAATGAATTATATTCTTTGCATTTACAGTTAAGTAAAACTGTAATTTATTTCCCTTTCCTTGAGAAACGGATTTTTGCTTACGTCGATTTCAAATCTAGGTGTCACAATGCTATTTTGGATAAAAAGTTTTCTTCTCTTCTGACTTCTAATTCTTCTGCTCCTAGTATTTCTCCTCTTGAGCAAAATTATGTTGTCAATTTATCTTCTCACTCTCTTACTGATTCTCAGCGTGATGTTCTCTCACTTGGCTTGAATTTTTCGTGCATTTCTAAGCCTTCTATTCCGAACTTAATTGCTCCCATTGAACATTCTTTCAAAAACAGTAAAATTTCTTCTGGTCAACTTGATTCTCTTCGCTACATTTTGGCTAATGTCATTTCTTCTAATAAATCTTTTAATAAGTCTAATATTTCTTCTTCTCAGAAATCTGCTCTCAGTGAACTTAATTCCGTTCCTAACCTTCTTATTACTAAGGCTGATAAAGGCGGTCAAACAGTTCTTCTCAATAAATCTGATTATATTTCCCACGTTGAATCTACGTTAAACTCTGGTCCATATTCCAAATTAAAAAAGGATCCTTCTACTAAGCATTTATCTGACATCAAGCATGTCATTAAAAATTCTGTCTTTCTTAATGATAACACTAAACGTTTGTCACCCCTACTATCGCTAATTGTGCTCGTTTCTATGCTCCTCCTAAGGTCCATAAACCTACTCTTTCCTTTCGCCCTATCGTTTCCAATATTGGTACTGCTTCTTATAAACTTGCCAAGTTCCTTTCTAAGTTACTCGCTCCTTTATCTTCCACTAACTTTCATACCGTGAAAAACTCTTTTGACTTTGTTGATAAAATTAAACGCCTTTCTCCTTGCAATTATATAATGGTTTCCTTAGATGTTAAATCCCTTTTCACTAACGTGCCTGTTCAAGGGGCAACTGATTGTTTGGAAAGAAGGTTGCGCGAATTTCATTACTCTTCCATTGAGATTGATGAAATCCTGCATTTAGTTAGTATTTGTGACAGGCTATACTAACTTTATAATAGGTACTACTATATAACAGGTTAAACTGCTTTTCAGTTTAACAATTCTTTCTATTCTCAAACTGAGGGTCTGGCCATGGGTAATCCATTGTCTCCTCTTTTATGTGATATTTATATGCATTTTGTTGAAGAAAAACTCTTCAGTTTATATAAATTTCCTTTCTGGTTTAGGTATGTTGATGACACTTTCATTTTAATTCCATCTGACCTTGATCTTTCTAATCTCCTTTCTCTTGTTAATTCTGTTGAACCTTGTATTCAATTTACTCTCGAAGTCGAAGAGAACAATTCTCTCCCTTTCCTTGACGTCTTGGTTTCAAAACTCCCAGATCGGTTCTCTACATCCGTTTATAGAAAACCTTTCGCTGTCTCCCTTCCTGCTCATGCCCTTTCAAATCTTCCTCCTCAACAAAAAGTGGCGTCCTTTTATACTTTTGTTTTTAGGGCGTTACGCATTTGTTCTGACTCTTCTGCTCTGAATAATGAAATTAATTATCTGAAATCTCTTGCCCTTGCTCGTGGTTATAATCCCCCTTTAATTGATAAAGCTTTGTATAAATTTAATAAGCCTAAACTCCTTTTTCTGATTCAAATAATCCTCCTAATTTTAATTCTATAATAGTTCTGCCCTTTTATTCTCTTCTGTGTTTCAAAATTGCTAAAATACTTTCTCGTTTTAACTTTAAAGTTATCTTCAAACCTATGAATAAAATTAAATTCTCTTCTCTAAAAGATCCTGTTCCTACTGAGAACCGGTGGGGTGTTTATTTCATTCCTTGCTCTTGCAATTTAGGTTATATTGGTCAAACAAAGAGAGCTTTAAAATTCAGATTAGGTGAGCATCAGAGGTATATTGCAAATCAAGAAATCTCTAAATCTTCGATTGCTTCTCACTGTTGGTCTTCCAGTCATTGTTTCAATTTCTCCATGGCCAAAATTATTTCTTCCCCTACCTCTCCCTCTCACTTGGATTTTCATGAAGCATATTTTATTTCTAAAAATTCTGCTAATCTTGTCAATGATCTCCCATCATCTCCTTTCCTATCTCCAGCGTGGAAATTAATTTTGTAATTCCTTTCCCCTTTCTCTTGTTTCTTTTCTTTTTATTTTGTAAAAAAAAAAAAAAAAAAAAAAAAAAAAAAAAAAAAAAAAAAAAATAATAATAATAATAATAATAATAATAATAATAATAATTTGGATTTTTTTCTTGTTCTTTTATAGTTCTTTATTTATTATTTTTATTTATATTTTTAATTTACTTCTTTTATTTTTTTCTTTTATTTCCATTTTTTCCATTTCATTTTCTCTTCTATCTTTTTTCAACACATTTCCCTTTTGCATATCCCTCTATCAGGTAGCGCCATCTGTCGCATTCTTCGCAACATTCTTTATCTTCAGTTCATTTTTGAACTTGTTCGTTTACGGACACGTGTATGCTTAGCTGATGACGAGCTGTTATGTTTTTAGCTCGAAACGCGTCCTGTGTTTTGTTTTAATTTTATGGTGATTTTTTACAAAGTTTTATTATTTTAATTGCTTCATATCGCCAGTTTTCGGTGCTGTTTCGCTATTTAAAGATATGCTTTTCGGATTTTCCTGTAACTTCATGTTTATGAAGAATATGTTTGACTTCATATTTATCAATTGTGATTTGATAAGCAAGACATTATAGGGAGCAGAAAAAAAATCTCTTAAAAATAATAATATTTAGGGTCACCCTATAAAATAAAATGCGGGAAATGATCTATCGCTATAGATTACGAATATGTGGGTATTGTACAATATGTGTCTTCATTTGTGTAATGATAGCAAGTATATTCATGGAGATATATCGATTTTATTTTAAGTTAAAAAAATTCTGGCATGTTTTTGGCTAATATCTTACAAATATTTCTACCAAATTTAAAACAAGTTTCCGAAAATTTGACAAACTTTAGAAGAAATAATATAAAGCAATTGAAATGTAAGTATATTAAATATTTGATGAAATATGAGCATTTGTATGAAATACTTTTTATTTCCACATGCGTGCACGAAAAATTTCTTTTTTTTTCATGATTTAATAGTCAACTTTATGGAACAACTCATAAAAAAAAGTCAGTCAAATATCGTGAAAATTCAAAAGGATATCGGCAATAGCATGATCCGTTTTTTAGTTGCTTTCTAAAAGCTGCTGAAAGAAAAGGGATTTGCCACAAATTGCCATTTTTTATCAACTGGCTTTGAGCAAAGGTGTTTGCATTTAATGATAGTCGACGAGTAAATTTAAAAGAAATGCATATATTTTAATACTTCTTTTATTCTTCTATTCCGTTTGTTCTGAGGGCTTTCCAATGAAAATTAAAGCATAAAAAAAATAATAAAAATGGCAATTTATTGAAACCCCTTATCATTTAGATGTTTTTAGAGAACAGCTATAAATCATTTTACTCAATCGCCTATAACTTTATGAATTTTCATGATATTTTACTGGGGTTGTTTTATGAGTTGCTCCATTGAGTTGACTATGAAATCATGAAAAGAATTTGTTATCGTACGTGAATGAGTAGATAAAAAAATAGTTTATACAACTGCTTATATTTCCTCTCATGTTTAATATAATTACATTCAAATTACACTACTTTATTTCTACTACGTTTATCAAATTTTCAGAAACTCTTGTTAAATCTGGTAGAAAACTTTAAACGATATAAACAAAAAACATGCAAGAATTTTTTGAACTTAAAAAAAAAAAAAATCAAAATGCCTCCATAAATATACGTACTATTCATACACAAATGAGTGCACATTAGGGTGGAACTAAAAAACGAAGTTTCGAATTTTATATTCTAATAGCAATTATTTTTTCCTTTTTAACTCCATAAAAAGAAAATATTTTTCTTTTAATTTTAAAATATTTTCCGGTTCCTCAAAGCGCCTGATTTTCCCTAAAAAACGAAAAAAAGCTATTAATTGCATGAAAAGTTTTTTAAGCTTATTGTTAAATTTATATTTTGGGAAATTAAATTTATTAAGTGTTAATGTCCTGAAATAAAGAGAATAATTTAGTTTGAGTGCCTTAGCAAAGTTAGCCCCACTTTATTTGACTTTTGTAGAAGCCAGCGTTGTGGGCGTCGGCTTTCATTGACCCTGATTTATTTGGCGGCGACATAACAAGTTAGTCCGATTTAACGTGTGTTAACAGTTTCTTTAATTATTTTTCAATAAGCATTCGGTGTCAAAAGTGACAAAGTCTGTTAACGTACCTAAATCCAGATAATTGTTGAAGCGTCCTGTATTTCGTGAACCAAAACAATTAACATTAGACTGTCATCTTTGACGAACATATGAAGATGTTATAAATCATTATATTTGGGTTCAATTTAACTTAAAATCTAACAGCTGGAATCTGGTACAAACTATTTCTAAAATATGTAAAGCTGTTGGTGATACAATTAAAAGTGTATTGCTGAGACCTTCAATTCCAACGGTTTCTGATACACAAATCATAAAAAATGATTAGAGACTAGCGTGAGAAATGTCAAAATTTGAAGAAAAATATTAGGATTAGAAAGAATAATTCCACATCCAATATAAAATTGCAAAATGTTAGGTAATCCTGCAAAAAAAAAAAAATTGTGTAAAAGCACTAAATATTAGTGTGTATCAGAACAAGAACGTCCCCAACAAACACTGAACTTACGGCCGAAAGGCGTATATGTCGCGGCCAAAAGGAGTTAAGGCCATTTGTAACCAAACAATGTTGTGCCGTAAATGACCCGCCGCTAGTTCCGGCAGCTACTGCCGGAACGGTAATGTTTCGGCGGTGAGAGAACTGTTGCATTTACTTTGCCCGGCAACTCTTAACGGGCGGTTTCTGGCAAAAATGTAATGGATCGTCATCGTTTAGAAAGTAGAGGGCTAATATCACCTAACCCGAATATTTAATTAAAGAGAGGAAATATATTTTTCTCTTCATTTCTTTCTAAGTAAGTTTAATTATTTTAAATCTGGGTTTTAGTAAAAATATAAATATGTCGTGAGATTTATATTTAAAGCAGTAAAATAGATTACATATTTTTATTTAGTTTGAAAATATTTTACAAAAATCAAAAATTGTCCCCAAAATGTACATAAATTCCCTGTTTATATATTTTTTAAAAATATGGAAAAAAACAACAACATAAAAGCGTTTAACTTTCTTGCCTTTAAAATATCTTTAAATAAATATATTTTGAACACACTGGAATAAAAAAGATTATATTTAATGGTTATTTTATATTGTTTTTGATTGCAAAGATAATCAGATAGCATAATATAAAATATATGCTGATTTGAATAATATATTAATAGCAAAATACTGCAATCTTCGGACATATATACTACTTAAACATGTTTAAAAATTTATTGATAAATGTCAATTTATTTATGCTCTTTTTTTTCAGCATTCATGAAAAAATATTTGTTATAATGAAAAGAAGAAAATGTTTCAATAAGCAGTTATTCTTGAGCGAGGAGAGGGGGGGGGGAGGAGAGAAAAGGTAACTTAAAAGCTGTTACTAAAACATGAATTTTTAATATCATTTGAAACATATTTCCATGTAAAAGAAAATACTGGAAAAGAAATTTTTGTTTCTGAATCCACTGTAACGGAAAATATAAATAAAATTTCTTGCCTGTATTAAATTCCTAACAATTTAGATATATTTAATGATTTCACTACCATTATTTTACTCTTTAGAAATACAGATAAAACTTGCATATGTATAAAAATAATTAAGTGAAAAATTGCACAATAAATCAAGAATTTTCGCAGAATTAAGTAAAGAATTGCAGAATAAATAAAGAATTTTTGTTCATTATTATTTGGTTTCGAGTCCCGACCTGGATACATTTTCACCCAGTTGGAAAAATTATTTCTGGCAAAATTTAGAATACGCATTAAAATCTGACATTATATGAAAGTATTAAATAAAATGCGATATGTATATTTTATGCCCTAAAATAAACATGAAAAGGTTCTATTAATTTTTAGGCATTTCAGTAAAATCGTCTTGAGTCAAAAATAAGCCTTGATATATATATAGATAAACAAGATATTTTTTATGAGCATATCAGAATAAAATGGAATGCATGTTATTTTTAAATCTTATAATTTTTAATTGCGAAGATAAATGGGTAAAAATTTACAGAAAAGAGATAAAATGCCCATTTAAAGCATAAATCGGAGGGGAAAAAAAAAAGTGTTTTTGTGTTATCTGAAAACTGTATGGAGAGTTTAAAAATTCAAACAATGTATCTTAAATCTTTATTTCTCTAAAAAAAGAAAAAAAAGAACGAAAAAAAAGAAAGAAAAGGAAAACAAAGCTCTTTTTCCAAATGACTAAAAATAATATTAACAGAAAAAATATATGATTTATGAAAAAATGACTTTTATTTATTATAATAAGGTATTGGCTCATAAAACTATTCTCCATCCCTCCCTCTCCAGAAAAATCAAATAGATGATGGGACCTTCAAATGGCTCAAGGTTAAGCAGTTTTGAAAGTTCTGGTCCGTTACGATAAGAGGGGAAAGGGAGAAATTCTCAGAATTTTTCTTTAGCTGTGCGTTTTCATTTCTGCTATGTCATTCGCGTTATTTACCATAGGAATAAGTGGACATGGTTTCAAAATGTAGCACATATATCGGTAAGTTTGTTAGTTCATGTTGATTCATTACAAATTTATTAATTTCATTCTATCTGTTTTTTGCATCATTTTATCTTAAAGAATATTTATATTTTAGTTTTTATAATTGCAAAAGAAAATGTAAAAGATATTTTCATTTTTAGTAAAATTCCCTTCAATAGTTTATTTTTAGTTTTTTGAAGTTATCGAATTTATTTTTAAGCATTATAAATATCGGATGATATTGTTCTTTAAGGGTCTTGTACCTTTTAAACGCGTCGAAAATTAACGAAAAGCTTCAAAGTTTGAATTAGTCTATCTTCAAAACCTTTTTATGTATAAACATGAAATTTTGGATATTGATTAAACGGATTGTGCTTTGTAATATACTACAAACATAAATTTATCAACCCTTTACAGAATTTGTGTATTGTTTAAATCAAAATAGCTCTTTTTTTTTACCCCATAAGTCATTGCGCGCATATCTTGAGAAAGTATGTATGGATTATCATGAAATTCGGTAAAGATACTAAACATATATATGTGTTTAAAATGATCTACTCTTAGTCTAAAATTATTTCATTAACTGTATAAAAAAAATATTTTCGTAAAAAAAAATAAAAACATATGTATTTTTAATGAATATAAATAGTCATAACTAAAAATATTACAATTGTAAATACTTAAAAGTAGATCATTTTAAACACACATATTTGTTTAATATATTTACCAAATTTCATGACAATCCATACATCCTTTCTTAAGATATCATGCGCGCAATGACTTATGGGGTAAAAAAAGAGCTATTTTGATTTCAACAATACACAAATTCTGTAAAGGGTTAATAAATTTCTGTTGGTAGTATATTACAAAGCATAATCTGTTTAATCAATATCCAAAATTTCACGTATATACATAAAAAGGTTTTGAAGATAAACTAATTAAAACGTTGAAGTTTTTCGTTAATTTTCGACGCGTTTAAAAGGTACAAGACCCCTTAAAACAGTTTATTTTAGTTTAATTATAAAAATGTGATTTTATACTCGAGAAAATTTGAGTGACTAAAACAATTGAATTTAAATGAAATTTAGAAGTATCAAGATTAATTTAATATATATTTTTAAATCACTATTAAACTATTATTTACATAAAATATATAATGTGAACATTAAATAGTCCACAATATTATTTAAAAGGCGACTAAAGTAATGAAAAAGATGTTACAAGTTTAAAATATACATTTTATTTAAAATTTCTTAGTACTTTCAAGCCTTCCTAGCTCATCATCAGAGAATATCTTAATAACTAAATGTTGTTTATTGTTTTTAAAATGTGAGAGCCAATAATTACTAGAGTTGAAAGTAGAAGTAGCAGTAGCAGTAGCAGTTTCTTGGATTGAATTTAATTAGAGGAAATATATATTATTATTATTAATTACAGTTCCATTTATTTGTGACATCACTCTGTTTCTCATAGGTCACTTTCCATGGATATAATTAAATTATTATTTTATGATATAATTATTTTTGTGTAAAAAAATGGAACTGCAATTAATAATAATAATATATATTTTCTTTACTTAAATTAAATCCAAGAAACTGCTACGTTTACTCAGTAATTATTGACCCTCTCATTTTCAAAACAAAGTGACGTATTTGTATAAATAAACAACATTTAGTTATTAAGATATTCTCTAAGGATGAGCTTGGAAGGCTTGAAAGTACTAAGAAATTTTAAATAAAATGTATATTTTAAACTTGTAACATCTTCTTCATTACTTTAGTCGCCTTTTAAGTAAGATTGTGGACCTTTTTAATGTTCACATCATATATTTTATGTTGAATCAAGGTGAAAAAATTGCGTTTCGTCTTATGATTCTATTATTTACATGTCTAATAATTATAAATAATTCTCAAGAATTTCGAAAAAGTTGAAATAATATATTTTTTCAAATGTTTGGCTATTAAACTGCAAGAGAAATAGTTAAATATTATCTGATAAAAGCAAAATTTTAAAATATATGAGAAATATTATACTGTCATTCGTTAACTACATAAAGATTAAACTTATTTTTATGTAATATTTTATAAAATGATCAGAAATGATGCAAAAATTTAGATAATAATGATTTAATAAAGCTTTGATGAATAAGCATAATTTAACAGATTTACCAACGAAGCTGTGTAAAATATAGTGGAAATTTAAGTAAAAAGAATATCACAAACACACACATTTTTATATAAAATATATAATAAACTATATTAAAATCACGTATATTATTTAAGCATAAATTCGAAATTTATTCTTCAAAAGAAAATACTTTTTAGAAGGTTAATTGAATGGTAAAATGTTTTGGCAGGTAAAAAAAAAAAAAAAAAAAAAAAAAAAAAAAAAAAAAAAAAATCTTATAATTATTTAGACATACTTTTCAAGAAAATCAAGTTCATTTAACTTGAACTTTTTCAAAAATATTCAAAATACAATATTTGATAATGAATTGATTGATTAGTTTATTTTTTCAATTATACACTTTATAAATTTTTATGAAATGCAACTATTTAAAAATGCATTGCATATAAATTTTGTAAATATGTAAGTGAATAAATGAACAAATAAATTAATGCACTATGTGAAATATTGTGTTTTGGAAATTTTTTGAAAAAGTTCAAAGTGAAAGAATTTCATTTTCTACAAAAGTATATCTAAATAATTATAAGATTTTTTTAATCCTGCAAAAATATTTTATCATTTAATTAGGCTGATAAAAAGTATTTTTTTTTTTTATAGAATAAATTTTGATTTATTCCTAAACAATCGTTATGGCACAACAGTGGCAAGTGATTACATTTTAAATAACCCTAATAGGCTTTTTTGTGGGCAGCTTTGGGATAAATTTAATTTATGACAACCACAAACGGCAGAACAAAGGCAAGCTTCTGGTTAGCTTTTATTTTTAGTGGCCATTAAAAGAATAATTGTGGGCAGTTTAAGGCTATCTAACATTTTCAGCGAAAAGTTAGTGGCATGATTGTGGGCAACTTCTTGTATTTACGGCCAATTATCTTGTGGCCTTATTCTGTCCGGCGTGACACTTTTTTTACGGAGCCCTAACTTTCACTGATAGCGGGCCACCATCGAACACCTTCGGCCAAGGCTAACGAACCAATCAGTGGCCCGTAAGTTCGGTGTTTGTTGGGTCACTTTCTCAAAGACCAAAGAGAGATGGGGTGATGGCAATAGGATCAATAGATATAAAAACTACAAAAAATGTGTAGCAAGACTGGAAAAGGAAATATCAAGGAAAAAAGTTATTTTAAAACAAAAAAAAATGATGTTTTGATTGAATGATCGTCAAGTGTAAAAAATAGTTCGGAAGGAAATAGTTCAATCGATTGTTTTTCTAAACCTGAATTTGATAATCAACAAGGTGAAAGAACCGGAGTATTAGACAGAACTGTGGAAATATTATTGCAAATGGTACCTTAGAAGACATGGGTATTTCTGATGATAATAAAGAAAAGGTAACTGAAAGAAGGACTTGAAGATGACAAAGAGAAAATAAAAGAAAGAATTTGAAAGAACAGGAAAGACGAAATGAGTTAATTTAAAAAGGTTAGTATTTTGATGGCAGAAAGGATAACACTATGATAACTGAAGCAGAGGGAAAAAAGTATAACTAAGAATCTTTAAAGGCGAACACCTGGTTTTAGTTCAAAAAACAGGATAAAAATATATTGGTCATATTTCATTGACATCTTCTTCTTATATTAATATAGCCACTGCAATTTTGGTGTATTTTCAAAATAATAATACAGACATTTCAAGTTTGAAAGTTATTGGGTGAAACAGAAACGCCTTTAATGCAGGATGCAAATCTGGAGTTGTTAAAACATCGGAAGCAATACCCTAAAAACTTTATAATGATTAATTTGATTATTACATACAAATGAACTTTTTTCTTAGATACTTATTTCAACATCTTGCTGGAAAAACTACAGGTACAAAAGGATTTTCTGGACCAGTAGGAAAGCGACTTGAAAAAATGCGAACATATTGAAATTATAGACTATAAAAACATTGATCCTATCTTGACGGACTGATCGGATGAAGAACTTAAAAGAAGTACAAACAGGGGATACACCTGGATTTTAGATTTTCCTTGTCCTACTTAAACAGTGGAAATGTGTGTCAAAATTGTCCTGCGAGCTGCGTCAACCGTCTTTAAATATTAAGCAAAAGATGGCATAATCTTGGGAAAGTTTAATTCCCACAATGTAATGACAAATTTTGCCTAAAAAGACAGTAGGTTGAATATCCAAATGAATTACTCCATAACATAGCGAGGTAAGTAAGGTGGAAGTCGCCATTTAACCACCTCCTCGTGGTGACTTCTGGATAGAATTTGTTAAATAAAAGTAGATATGAGCTAACAGCTACGGTTACTTTTAGTTACTTTATACTGAAATTTCAAAACTTTGACCTCCTTGAGGAATCGGAAAACAACTTAATTTAAAAAAATCTTTTCAGCCAAAAGTTTAGACATCCAAAAAGGAAAAAAGTTTTCATTATTACACATTAAAACAAAAAACTTTTTTTTTTACCCTATACTTAAGTTCCACCCTAGTGCACATATTGCACAATATCCACATTTTCGTATGTTATAGCGTGCGGAAAGTGTAAAAAAATTGTGTTTATTGGCGTAAGAGTAGCAAGTATATTCATGGAAATATCAAAAATATCATAAAAACATTCAGGAAACTTTCGCTTACTTTTTGTTTATAGCCTATAGAATTTAAAGGAATTTAATATAAATGTCAGGAAACTTGAAACAGTGACGTAGAAATAATGTACAAGAATTTTAATTTAATTACACTAACTATTTGATGCATTATGATCATTTGTATTAAATTGCGTTTAACTGTGCATACAAGAACGATAACAAAATCTTTTTCTCGTAATTTAGTTGTCAACTATATTAAATAGCTAATGTAAAATGGCTAGTAGAATATCGGCATGATACAAATTGTATATAAATATATAATATTTATCATTAATTATATAGTATTTTACCTATTTTATATATTCTACATTATTTTTAAAATTATGAATCTCTTTTTAATTTAGTATACAGATACTTAGCATTTATTGTACTTTTTTTCAGCGTAATTGAGCTTTTGCTACATCAACAAGTTAAAAACTTCTGTTATCTATTATTTCATGATTTTATTAATTACAAACATCTAAATTTTTCTCGGGAACGGCCAGAAAAATTGGGCTTTCCATTGCGTATATATTGTATTTATATTGCATTTAAACTTTAAATTCTCAATTGGCTTACCTGAAAGTTCCCCCGGGCCTTTTTTTTGTGCTGTTGATGGCGGCAGTTGATGCAAACCGCTGGGGTGATGCTTGTGAGTGCTTAAGGTGTTTGGTAGGCCTTCCCATCTGGCTGACCCCTGACCCTTGGTTATAATGTAGAAAGACATCAAATGTTATGTGAGAAGAATGTTAGCAGTTTTCGAAGATATTTGGCAAAACAACTAAAATGGAAAGTTTCCGATAACATTTCCTCGTATTGCATATATATTTGCGCATATCATATGCTTGCTTCAAAGATTTTAACATCGGGAACTTTTACATATATTAGAGAAATTAAAAAAATTGCGTGACTATTCTTAAGTATTGAAAACCAGTTAGTAATCTTGTCGTAGAGATTTCTAAAAGTAGTTAAAGTTAAAATTTACATTTTGCAAAGCATATGCTCATAAATATAAGACATATATTCAAATTTGAAACTCGCAATGAATATTTTCCCATTCCAATCCTTAGTGAGAATTTTCATAGAAATGGTCAAATGTGAACACCTAAAAAGCTGACATCAGATAAAATGCTTATATATGAATTCTTACCACGTATATTTTCGATATAAACTGATATCTTAACAATGTGCTTATACTTTTTATAAGGCGTTGCATTTCCTCATATTTTCGTATTTTTCTAGTAGAAAAGAAATAATATATTAGCTCAGTGGAAACAATATTTTTATTTCTATGCTTTAGTAAAAGGTTGTTTAGATTTCTTCGTCGTACGTTTCATTCATTTATTTCAACGTGATTCGAATGCTGTAATATATTGTAAACATTTAAGAAAATGAAATATATTTTTACGTGTTCTATGTGCGGATATACATATAAATACAGTTTTTTTTCTCCTCGTAATTTTAGCAATAATTGTATTGTCTTTTAAATGTGAAATCATTAAAACGAAACTTTTTGAGAATATGATTTATTTGCTGATACTCAAAAGAACAAAATATAATCATAATTCATCTTTATATCGCCTCGTTCAAGAAAAGTTATGGGATTTGGCATTAAACTGCTTAATTTTTTTAAATGTCCAAATTATGGTAATTAATTTTGAAATATATGAAAAATATAGAAAAAGTATATTTAAAATTAAGCTTCTTTATACGCAATTACTTTTTCCAAGTTTCTAAAATGGCCGGAATTTTAGATTATAAAATGTTTAATTTCATACAGAATGGAACATTAAAAACAATTAACATAATAAATTTTAAAAGGTAATAATGTAGATATTACAGTTAAATATTTAAAAAAAATAAGTTAATTGTCCAAACTGTTAAAAATATAATCATCCAGAGATAAGCAATAAATCACCAAAACAGGAAATTGAAACAGGGTCATTCCATGTCAATTCAACCAGACCTTGTAACCCGACCCCCAGGGATTTGGATGAAAATCAGTGTATATACTAAGTCTATCATGATATGAATACATCAGAAAATTTTCCTTCCTAGACCTCATAGTTTGTGAGATATGGGGGGTCCAATTTTTGGATTTTTCTCAAATCGCACATTTCTGAGTCTGTATTTTTAGACCTCAGATCCATTTTCAAAAAATTGTTTCTCTGGATCTAAAATGCGAATTATCTTAAAAATATCACCGTAAGTACATTAAAAGATGCAGATTTTAATAAAAAAATATTTAAAAAATTAATTTTAAATATTTAGGGGCCAAAAAATGAAACCAAATTTGAAAGTTGTGGTTATTTTTTCCAAATTTTTGTGACTTTACGAAAAAGGCCCTACACAAAAAGGCAAATGAAATTTCTAATTTCTTTTTGTTTTAAATAAAAGTTTACACTTTGGGCTTTCTATTTATGAAATAAAAATGATGTCTTTCTCATGGCTTATGCAAAATGTTTGACTTATTTTGGGATGCTGTAAATATCAAGAGATAAATATCTTTAACTTTGCTTATGGTACCTAAATAATTGCTGCACATTTTAAATATAAATTTATTAATCATTTTGATTTATTTCATAAAATGAACCCTTAAAATCAGACTGATTTATTTATTTTTATAACAGTAGAAAATGTGTATGTTATTGGTACATATCACACATTATCTGAAATTGTGTTGTTCTCAATCTTATCGCATATGTTTGTCACATAAATGTACATCTATCATTGGATTCAGTGGTATAGCATTTCTATAAATACATTCACAAAGGTAGTATGTAAAGAATATGTACAATATTTAATGGAGGGGGTGTGGATATTGAAATCATGGAATTTTTTCTCATTTTACTCAGAAAAAACAAAGCTAAAACTTTACTTTGTAAATAAAAAAAAGAAGCACTTATATTAAATAAATTCAACAAGTCATAGGAACGACAGTAATTATTTAGGTACCACAGTTTAAATTAGACATATTAGAAATATTTTTTTTCTTGCATGGTGCAATTTCCCAAAACAGGGCAAAATTTTTACATATTTTTACATACAGACAAAGACTTCATTTTTATTAAAATTGAAATAATCATTAATTAAATCTAATACATTAAATAAAATTGCTTATAAATATTTTAAAGATTTAGATTATTGTATTTTTTTATGTAACAAATAAAGAATTTGTTAAATTATATGCAAATTTTTAAAGCTAAAAAATCAGAATAAACATTATATTTAAAAGATTGAAATTCAAAAATATAACTGAGCTAAATATAAATATAGAAATAAATGACGTACTTTTGCAGTATCACTTAGACTTATTTTGCAACATTCTTTCTTTGTGCAATTTAAAATTTATATTTTTATGAATAAGCAATATTGAGAACCTTCTAATATATATGGCAATTTTCCTATCTTACTGCAACTCCAAACATAATAACATAACAAATCATCGGTATATTAGAAGATCTTCGTGATTTAGTATCTAAAACACTAAATCGGTGGCTATCTCCCCTCCTTCCCCTTACCCCCAGAAAAGAATTTAAATATCTTAAGGGGAAATTCTCTTCATTTTGATAAAGGTTTATGAAAATTTGCAATTTTTATATTGCCAGTGCACCCAACACAAGAGTCAAGGACTTTCTTTACATCAGGAAATGGCTCTTTTACAAATGATATCACTTCCTTCTGTGTTAAACACTAGAGCGACATTATGTTGCATATCTTAAGATAAAATGTGTATATTGCTTGCTGATAATCTAATACTGAGAGATAGAGTTTACATAACAGTTGGATCAAGAGTGCAGCTTCTTTGGTCCAATGGTAACTTTAAGCCTCATCTTGAATAAGAAAAGTAAAATTTTTGCTTAAATCCTAGAAAACGATAGCTTTTTGAGGGCCAAAGTTTGCTTTAGTTTCTTTTAGGAAATTAGATTTAGCTTTCGTTATAAAAGAGTGGAATAACATTTTCCAAATATTTTACTTAGCTTGTCACAAATTCATTTAAAGGAACAGTGCTGCTAATACTAGATTGAATACCTAGAGTTATAATTCTCAAGTTTTTTGGAAATTCCTTTTTAAAAAGCGAATACAACTCATGTAGATACACATAATATCAATCTCTTTTGTGGATAATACATTCTTATCAATGCGAACTACATTATTTTTCCAGTCATGATTCTTCAATATTCATTACAATTATAAAACTTTTCAATTAGTTCAATTGTTTCTGGACCTGTAGCTGTGGCTTTAACTTTTCTTATTTCTGGCATAGACAAGATTCCCCTTTCTCTCAGAAGTTGTTATGACGGTCTTGCATCATAATTAGTTACTTCAAATTAATCTATTATTTTCTTTTGCAGCACAAGGAAAAATAGATCCCCCTTCTATTATGAGAAACAGCAGACTAATAATAATTTAATTAACAGATTCGAAAACACCTGCCTTAACTAAAAAAAATTACCCTGCCTTTGTCAGAATTTGTTTATACAAGGCAGGTGTAGAAATATGTTTCGTACAGTAGAAATGAAGTAGGCTTTGTTAAATATAAGGTATTTAAACTATAAAAAACATATTTAAAATAATTAAAATTAACCAAGATAATAAGATGGAAAGCTTTAAAAAATGTTAAATATAAATAAAATAGTTTAATTCAAACACACACACACACACACACAGAAAAAACATATTGAAAATATGATGGGTAAATAGTTATTATTGCATTTTCTTATTCTGTACCAACAAAAGATTTTTTGTTTAGAGTTATATTGCAAACACAAAATTAAGGGATTGTTTAAATTTAAAAAAAAAATGCTTATAATAAAAGAAAATATATGAATGAATAAATAAGGGAAACATAATTATGCACAAAATTTAATGGAGGGAGGATAGGCTGCAGTCATAAACTTTTTGCCCTCTTTTACTCACAAGAAAAAAGAAGAAAAAAGAAAAAACTTTACTTTGCAAAAGAAAGGAAGAAAGAAACATTGAATAATACATTCAACTAGCCATAGGAACCACAACAGTTATTTAGGTACCACAGCTAAAATTAGGCAGAGATTTTTTTTTCTGGATTGGTGCAGTTTCCCAAAACAGGACAAAATATTGCATAAGTCATGAGAAAGACATTATTTTTATTTCATAACTAGAAAGCCCAAAGTGTAAACTTTTATTTACAACAAAAAGAAATTGGAAATTTCATTTGCCTTTTTGTGCAGAGCCTTTTTCGTAAAGTCACAAAAATTTGGAAAAATAACCACAACTTTCAACTTTGGTTTAATTGTTTGGCCCTAAATATTTAAAATTAATTTTTTTAAATATTTTTTATTAAAATCTGCATCTTTTGATGTACTTACGGTGATATTTTTAAGATGATTTGCATTTTAGATCCAGAGAAACAATTTTTTGAAAATGGAACTGCAGTCTAAAAATACAGACTCAGAAATGTGCGATTTGAGAAAAATCCAAAAATTGGACCCCCCATATCTCACAAACTATGAGGTGTAGGAAGGAAAATTTTCTGTTGTATTCATATCATGATAGAATTAGTATATACACCGAGTTTCATCCAAATACCTGTCGGTCGGGTTACAAACCGTAAAAAAATTGGTTGAATTGACATGGCCCGACATTAATCTTCACGAACAATAACATTTGCGAATTCTTTTCAAAGTAATTTAAACTATAAATCATTATATAATCATCGAAATGCTGAAATATCTAAATTATATATATCCAAAGTGCACAGTAATAATTATATATCAAACCTGTTTATTTCCCCCACGCATGATGCAAGAGACTCACGTGATTAATGTAAAGGACTAAAAAAAACTTTATGACTTTTTTATTATTATGATATAAGCTGTAAAATGAGTAACATGAAGATTTAAATCGCTGCAGAAGGATGCTGCGTAATTTGTACATTAAAATATTCAAATTAATACTGTAACTTTAAGTATATATATATAATCACAAATTAATCTAGAATACAAAACAGGCTCACGAGTGAATTTTTTCGTGTGTTCTGCGAATGTTCTAATACAACATTTTTTTCATCCCAATTTAGTGCAAAAGTAAAATACGAGTTTCATCAAGGAAAAACCAACTAGGATTAAATGCACCATACATTTGAAGGAAGGAATTGCTTCATCGGAGATATGCAGGTAAGAAATGTACCTATAATATTTTATTGATTGATTTATTAAGAGTCCTGTCGCTGCCGGCGGAGACACTCACGAGCTAATGCTAATCCTATGGGGAGGAATTCTTCTAATAGCTCGTTTGCATTTCGACATTTTTAAATAATTTTTTTTTGCATTGGGTAGCCGAGTTCCGTCTCTATAGCGCACCTTGGTTACTTTTTCGATTTTGGTTGCAGATATTTTTTAGAATGACACTTTCATTTTCAGAACTGGTTTTGAAAATGAAAGTAACTTTATTAAAAATATCTGCGACCAAAATCAAAAAAGTAACCAAGGTGCGCTGTAGAGACGGACCTCAGCTATCCAATGTAAAAAATATTATTTAAAAATATCGAAATGCAAACGAGATATTAGAACAATCCCTCCCCATAGGATTAGCATTAGCTCGTGAGTGTCTTCACCGGCAGGGACAGGACCCTTAAGGCAGGCCAGAGTTAATGTTCACTAAGATATATCTAAATATTAGCGCGCGTAAATTACTGCGTAAATAGAGGAGGCATTTTTTTTGCCCACATATGTTGATTACGAGACTGAAACGATCTAATATTTAATATTAGTAGAGAAAACTACTGGCCAAACAAGTGTGTACAGTAAAAAAAAAAAAAAATGTGGAACATATGGTTAGTTAGTGCATTGAAATATTGTAATGAAATAAATATTGTGTATTTTTGATGGTATTTATGAAATGTTGAGAATTGAATGAAAAATAAACACATATAATTTTTTATATGAGATAAAATAAAATCAATTCCTCTTCGATATATAAACTTAAACTATTTGTAAAAATGGCCGAATCAAGAGAAATCCAGTTGGTAGAAAAACTTAATACAAGCAACATGGAAGTACATGGAAATTCAAAACCTAAATGTTATTGATTAAAGAAGAATTATTCGCCGTAATTACCAATGATATACCCACATCGGTCACAACCGATTGGCAGAAGAAATACAGAAAGGCTAGTACCATTATTAACCTGGCAATTGATGATTCACAAATCGTTCATGTTAAAGGTATTAATACAGCCAAAGAAACTTGGAATGCGCTTAAAACGATACATGAAGTATCCAACTTATCATGTAAATTGTTTTTGTTAATAAAACTTTAAGAAGACAAGTTCACAGAAAGCGGTAACTTAATCAAACACACAACGTGCATTTTGGAACTAATCAATAAATTGTCCGCAATTATTAAAACAATTAGTGACTCACATCTTTCAGCTTTATTGCTGTGTTCGCTACCCCGAGTTATAGTACCTTAATTACCGCTACTGAATCGCGTAATAAGGACGAGCTTACACCACAATTTATTAAAATTAAGTTAACATATGAGTGCAACGGAAGGGTTGAAAACGCGGACCAGTGTGAAGATTCCACAAAAGCGTTTAAAACGCATAAAAAGTTTCCTAATGATAATTTCAAAAAGGAAAAACAGTACACATACTAAAAATGAGGAGTCATATACAAATAATGTTGGCATCTTAAAAATCGAAACACTCATCCAAATACACAAAAACAACAACAAACATACAAAAATAAACATTAGCCACCATCGTTGTGTTACGAACAATCGGATAAGCAGATAGGAAACACTGACTGAGAATCAGTAGATAAGACAAATCTTAGAACGGAAACAAAACCAGCTCAAAGCAGCGACGAGGCCATTCTGATACACAAACCAGGAGCTCAAACCTGGATCACCGATTCTGGTTCAACCTCACATATCCTACACAATAAAGACGAGTTTACTAAATTAAATGACACATATAGTAGGAGAGCTGTTGAACATTTTTGAGTAGGTATTTGAGGCACCCTGAAAATTTGTGCAACACTTCTTTTGTAATGCTTGAATACAAAATCGAATGTCTGGCTAAAGGATCGTGGCCCAAAAACTGTGCCAGACAAAAAATGGGACTTGACACAGTTCTGGCACAGTTTTTGTGCCGACTAAAGTGTCTGTCATTTTCAAAATATTTTTTTCTAAGCATAAATATTATTCTGTCTCAATCTCAGCGTGCCTCAAATACTTTTTTGGGGTAGTCAAAAATGGCACTTGATACGTGTCTGGCACAGTTTTTGGGCCGACTAAAGTGTCTGTCGTTTTCAAAATATTTTTTTCTAAGTATAAATATTATTCTGTCTCAATCTCAGCGTGCCTCAAATACATTTTTTGGGTAGTAAAAAAAAAATGGCACTTGACACGTGCCTGGCACACTTTTTTGGGCCACGATCCTTCAGCCAGACATTCGATTTTGTAATCAGCCTTTACAAAAGAAGTGTTGCACAAATTTTCAGTTTGCCTCAAATACCTTCCCTAAAATACTTAACAGCTCTTGGACTAATATAAAACAACCATTATATTTCACAACGGAAAAACACTAAACTCGCAAGGTACCAAAAAAAACTACATTCGCGACAAAAACATCCGATGGAGGCATAAATAAAATTACATTGAAAGAAGTGTTATATACACCTGAGCTAGACTCTAATATAATTTCAGTCAGTAAAGCCACAAAGAATGAATCTGAATTTTTATTTGATAAAGATAAATGTACGCTATCCCGAAATGGGAAAATCTACTTGAGGCAAAAATGAAAAATAACCTATATGAAGTTGAATTATTAAAAAATAGAGAAACAAATTTGGTAATCATTGCGCACGAATGCAAAAATAAAGATTGCCCAGAACTTTGACACAAACACCTAGGGAACAGAAAATATAATTCCATAAAGGAAATGGTTAAATACGATTTAGCCTGTGGCAAAAAACTACATAATTGCAATCATGAAACAACATGCGAAACATGCATAAAAACAACAACAAAAAAAAAGCAATGCTCCCTATCCCAAAACATCATATAAAAACAACACAGGCAGAATACTCGATCTAGTGCACACGGACGTATGCACAGCGATAGGAACCCCACAATATGTGGTAAAACAATGTTTCTAACTTTCATTGACGACTACTCTTGATTTACTGTAATATGCCTATTAAAACATAAAGATGAGGTACAATATACATTAATTAACTACATAGCTATGGTTTGAAATCAGTTCGGGAAATATCCAAAAGCAATAGGATCTGATAACTGGGGAGAGTACATAAATAGAGGGACAGAGGATTATCTAAGAAAAAGGGGCATTCAACACCAATTAACAGTGCCATATTATTCGAGCCAAAATGGCGTTGCGGAAAGAAAAAAATAGATCACTATTAGACATGACTAGAAGCCTACTCAGAGGAGCGGATCTACCACAAAGATTTTGGGGCGAAACAATTAACACCGCAGACCATTTACAAAATCGTTTACCAACAAGATCAACAAATAAAACCTCATTTCAGATATGGCTTTATCGCAAAACCTACTCTATTTGCGAACATTCGGGTGCAAAGCTACGTGAAAAAACAAAATCGTGGAAAATAGGTCGATAGAGCTAAGAGAGAGATTTTTGTAGAATACGACAACAATTAAAGAGTATATCGCGTATACGCTAACGAAATCAAAATTGTAATTGGCATAACAGTAAAATTTATAGAAAATAGAAAAAATAACGTAAAAGAAAGTAAAGAGATAGAGAACTCACATGACGACAAAATTAAATTAAAATAGAGATAACAACACGATCGAAGAACCAACCCCGTCCAAACAAATGACCAATGAACCCCGAAGATCTGAAATATCAAACAGGGGTGTTCCACCAGACAGATACGTCTCTTATGTGAAAAATAATGTTATGATAGAACCTACTAGTTGGAATGATATACAGTAAATTAACAATCCCATAGAAAAGAAAAATTGGCTTAAAACCACACAAGCGGAAATCTATTCACTGAAAAAATATAACACATCGGAGTTAGTGGACCTTCCACCTAACAAAAAAGTTATAGGTTGTAAGTGGACATTCAAAAGGAAATTAGAAAGTTACGGGAACATTGAAGAATATAAAGCACGTCTGGTAGCCAAAGACTATAATAAAAAATACGGCGAAAATTACGACGAGAGTTTTGCCCCCATAGTTTCACAAACAAGAGTTAGAACATTTTTGGCAGCAGCCGCATATCACAAATTAAATATTAGACATATAGATATTGATACAGCCTTTCTATATGGCGAGCTAGAAGACGAAGTATACATGAAGCAGCCGGAAGGCTACATAGAGAAAATTTCAGAAAATAAAGTCTGCAAACTGAAAAAAGTCAATCTACGGCCTCAAGCAAGCAGCCAGAAATTGGCATAAACGAATCGAACTGTCTCTGAAAAAAAAATTAATTTCCATCAAAGTACCGTAGCCTCGCGCCTATACCCCTGAAAAGAAAACAACTCTTCCGCTTATATAATCGTCTACGTGGATGATATTTTGATGGGTGGTGAAAATCAAATAATTGAAGCAATAATAAACGAGTTAAAATATGAGTATGAGTTGAAAGATCTATATGATGTATCACACTATTTAGGCATGGAAATCAAACACACAACGAGTTCACGTTGAATCAAAGATTAAAAATAGAACTCGAAAGAAAACTTAATCTGGAAAATGCCAAGCCAGTAAGCACTCCAATGGATCCTAGTTTTTAGAAATTAGAGGATGAACAAAACCTCTTGTCTAACAACACAAAATTCCGACAAGCGCTCTGATCATTATTATATATAAAACCTACTACGCACTCCTATATATCAACCGCTGTGAATATATTGAGTAGATGGTGCGAAAACCCTCGTGCAAAGGACTGCTTCGCCGTGAAACGGGTAATCAGTTACTTAAACTGAACTAAAGGATTAAATCTCACAGTTAACACAGAGTACGAACCGACACTTATCGGATTCACCAACGGCGACTGGGCAGGGGACACCAAAACAAGAAAATCGATCAGTGGCAACATATTCATGCTGGGAAATAGTCCCATACAGGAATATACTAAAAATCAAAACTGTATAGCGTTCTCATCAGCAGAAGCTGAATTTGTCTCAGCTGCTAGTGCAGTGCAGAAAATTGCCGGGTTGATAAAATTCTGTCTGACTTGTCCTTACATCAAAAATTACCCAGAGTTCTCTACGATAACAATCAGAGTTGTATAAAAATGGTGTAGATGGAAAAGTTCTCAAAACGCACGAAACATATCAATTTGCGTTTTCACGTAAGAAAACAAATGAAGGAAGATGGTATAGCGCCCAATTTGCGTTTTCACGTAAGAAAACAAATGAAGGAAGATGGTATAGCGCCTAGATTATATAGTGTCGAAATTGGCTATCCCTGTAATACTTATAAAAGTGCTAAAATATTGTATCCCTTAAGTGTGCAACGATACTGCTGAAATATACAGATCGCAGCGATATATGCAGGATATTTTCTACAACTGCAAGATATTGCTAGTCTATACAATGTAATACAAAAATCCCTCAGATATCGCTGCGATCGACACTTGGGATTTTAGCAGTATCGTCGCACATTTAACCCGAGAGTAGTCGCGACATTTTTTAGAACGTTAGTAGTCGCGTTCGGTCCATTTGCCGCCGTTACCAGCAGGCCGAAAACGAAGAGGAAACTTGCCGGTGTTATCAGATGATCGAAAACGGATAATGTAGGGTGAAAATAGTGACTGAACTTTAAAAGATTACAGCAATTATTCATTTTACAACCTTTTACAGCAATTATTTATTTCGCTTAAGTATATATTCAGTTGGCATCTAGATAAATGTTTTTAATAACTCTTTCGTCGTTTTGCATAAATATTTAAAAGTAAATAGTAAATGATTTGATTGAATTTCTGATGTTACTATGAATCAATAATTAGTAGGAAAACATTTACTAATATGAATCTAAATTCATGATAGGGGTATTTTTATTTATTTATTTTATTTATTTATTTATTTATTTATTTATTTTTTTTGGAAGGACAGAATCAGTGTCAGGTAGATTTTTTTTATACTCCGGCACTCTATATCCATTTAATAAAATAAAATTAACAAATTTAGCATCAATATATTACACTGACATTAAATTGAACAATTAAACTGAAAATAAAAATGGAACCTATGACATGCAACAGAAAATCAAATACAATACCACTAATTCACCAGCATATTGCGAACGATTAATTCATTTAAAACATATGAAAAGCCATCAAATTTGATGCCATAAACAATTAAAGACAATATATATATATATGTATATATATATAAACTTTCTGTACAATAATACCATTGAAAAATAAGGAAAATGACAAATAATTATGAAATCACAAATACCACATAAACCAAATATTATTAAAAATGTATAATTATATATATACATATATATATATAATAAAGAAAAAGGTAAAAAATACTTAACTTCGAAATTATAAATGTAAATGTTGTAACTACGTTTTATTTATTTATTTATTTTGTGGGGTGTCTGTGTGTGTATGAGGGGGGAGAGGAGGGGGGGGGGGCTCTCGAGATTTTGTGATTAAATCCATTTTTCAAATGAAAATGCACGATTTGTAGTTTTTCTATTTATTTCAGGGTGGGAGCAGCGCCCATGAATAAAAACTCTGGATACGAATTTCGCTCATATAAAGTAAATAATAAATAAGTTATTGAAATTATATATTTAATTTAAATACATTTGCAATTGTAAATTTAAATCCTAAGATGGATAAATTATTTTAATTAATAGAATCACTGAAAGGTTCATCTTAATAGGGATGTATTTTACAGAAACTATTTAACTAAAATGAATATTCAATTGTACATTTCATAATAAGGTATTAATGTTATAATTTATTGTTTTATAATAACGTTCATTAAATTAATAAAAACAATAAGAAAATTTTCTCCGAAATTATAAATATGCAGAAATAATTTAATTTAAATGAATTTTCTCTCATATTGTGGAAAACATTATTCTGAAAAATAGTTTGAACAATTGATGAAGGACAACAAATTTAAATTTGTTAGATACTGTCCCCAAGCCTCTATTGGATTTCAATAATAATTTCTGCGGCATTGTTAAAAAAAATGTGTTTTTACTTACAGTATAAAAATTTAAAAATAGATAAATTTTATAAAAATACTTAAAATATTTTTTTTAAATCATAGTATAAACATTCACTGAATTATCCAAAAGAGTTTTTTATTTGCGTAATTTCTAACCTACATTATAAAATTCTCATTATTTTTCTTATTGTACAAATAAATTATATGTATGTTCTTCGCAAATATACACACTACATTTCTGAGAAGATTGTTTTATCTTTCGAATTTGTTTTATTGTACAAAAACGATACTTTTCAGATTTTGGATATACGGCAATTTTTTTTACTGATTCCCACAAAATTCTCTTATCTTTTTTTTTAATGATTTTGCAGTGTTATTGTCTGTTTTCTTTCATTTATATGTTCGGGTAATAAATGGAAAGCAAGTTCTTTCAAATAATGATGATGAATTTCCCTTTTTTTCCATATTTAAATAATTATCGATTTGAGAATTTATTCCCACAATATTTGACAATGAAAAAAATTTTGACCATCCATCATTTTTTTGTGCGAACTGACTACACATCTATTTATATAAAATCCAAGTCTCTGTGTGTCCCTCACGATTCCGGGTGGGCCGCTTCATTGAATCAGTAATTGTTGAAAAATGCTAATAGCTGGGTCATTACAATAGTGCCAAAATTGACCAACTTGGCAAAATATCGCCAAATATGGCGACAAAAATAAGTTGTTATATATGAAGCCAACAACCAAGTTATCCCGTCGACCAAAAATCTATCGACCAAACTATAATACTAAATGCCAGTAATGGATGATCGCATTTGGTCACATTAACTTGACTTTAAGCAAGTTACAAGTTTTTACGTCATCAAATTATTTTTATTTCGACATTTTATTTGTATTTTTATTAATGTTATTCTAATTTATTTGTTCTTTCGTTATTTAAAATAAAAATTACATCTATTTATAAAATTTGGCGAGTGATTTGGCGATTTACATAATTCAGCGAAATTGGTCGACGGGATAACTAAGTAGTACCTTAAAAACTATAGAACAAAACAGTTTATATAATTTTTAAAAAGAAAATAAAAGTAAATAAACACTTTATTAATAAATAAGCAACAATAGCTGGGTTACCATATCAGGCAAAATAACACGATTTTGGCGGCAGTCGGGAACCCCGGTGCATATGACATCTGTACCGTAATTTGTATATAAAGAAATGGCACAGGTGTCATATTCGCCCCATATTAGCGCGATTTTTTTCTGTTGCCAATTTGGCGAAAACATCAACAGCATAAACAACATAATCCGGGTTACCACATCAAGCAAAATAACGACACTTTGGCGCCAGTTAAGTACCCGTTGCGTTTATGACATTGGCGTCAGAAACAAATCGCGCCAATAATGGGCGAATATGACATCTGTGCCAAAGAAATATTATATATATTTAGTATTGAATATTTTTATGTATATAAATGCATATATAAATAAAAATAAAAGTTCATTACATTTGTTTTCATAACTGTTTATATATTTTACCAACATATCCCACTTTCTGAAGCCCGAATTGCGCCAAGCTTTTTTAAAAATGCAAAGTGTCCTATAGTGAAAAAATACCTAAATAATTAATTAATCAATTATTAATTATTGCATAACTAACGTAACGTTAAGTACGTAGCAAACACTTTCAAGTGATGTTTAATTCGAAGTTTTATTTGTATTTTTATTACCCTTTGACTAATTTATTTGTTCTTTCGTTATTCAAATTAAAAACTATTTCAATTTGTATAATTTGGAGTGTAGTTTGGCGATTTAAATGATGGCACGGATGTCTTATACGCCCTATATTGGCGCGATTTTTTTTCTGACACCAATGTCATATACGAACGGATACTTAATTGGCGCCAAAGTGTCGTTATTTTGCTTAATATGGTAACCCGGATGTTGTTGCTTATGCTGTCGATGTTTCCGCCAAATGGGCGTCGAAAAAAAATCGCGCCAATATGGGGCATGTGGGGTATATGACATCTGTGCCAATAAAAATTCATCAGGTTTGTTTTTATAGCTGTTTACATATTTTGGCGATACTACTTAATTATCCCGTCGACCAATTTTGCCAAATTATACAAATTGACATAATTTTTATTTTAAATAACTAAAGAGCAAATAAATTGGTATAACATTAATAAAAATGCAAATAAAACGTCGAAATAAATATCATTTGATGACGTAAACACGTGTAACAAGCTTAAAGTCAAGCGAATGTGACATTTATCATCAACCATTATTGGCATTTAATCTTATAGTTTGACGACAGATTTTTGGTCGAAGGGATAAATAAGTAGTACTATTTTGTCAACATATCTCGGCACAGATGTCATATACGCACCATATTAGTACGATTTTTTCTGACGCCAATGTCATATACGAAACGGATAGTTAACTGGCGCCAAAGTGTCGTTATTTTGCTTGATATTGTAACCCGGGTATTGTCGTATATGTTGTTGATGTTTTCGCCAAATTGGCGTCAGAAAAAAATCGCGCCAATATGGTGCTTATATGACATCTGTGCCCATATCTCACTTCCTGAAGCCCGAATTCCGCCGAATAATGGAAAAGTACCTAAATAAATAATTAATAGAAATAACCAATTATGTAAAGTAAAACATTTTATTTCAAGGTCAAATATTGTTTTTAATTTCGATTTTAAAATGCATATATCTTACGATAATTTCAGTTGCAATTAGGTTGGCAGAAAATAACCAATTATATAAAGTAAAACATTTTATTTCAAGGTCAAACATTGTTTTTAATTTCGATTTAAAAATGCATATATCTTACGATAATTTCAGTTGCAATTAGGTTGAATGATTAATACTTTAATACCTCATTCCATAAACCTAAACAAACACAAGAGATTCATTCATCATAAACAATAAAAAATATAAACCATTGAGGTAATCATTCACAAAGTATGTTCTCCAAAATTAATGGACAATATTCTTATGACGTGATAGTAAGTAAATATGTGGCGCTATCGTTTGTTTACGGTTTGAATTCACCAAGATTTTATTTTGCAATTTCTCTTAGCTGCATTACGTCATTGTCATATTTATGAGCTCAGAACAAAAGCTTATTTTGTCATTATTTAACTATTAATTATGAAAAAATATATATAAAAGCATGATTTGAAAAATTTAAATATTTGTTTTTCTTAATACTAAAAAAGAACTTTGAAATAAGAGCATGTTTAAATGAAATAAGTTTAACAGTTTAATTATGTGGTAATATTTAAAATAACTGCATTTATTAGATTTCAGTTAGCAACACCAGGGCTCGATTAAACTTTGAAATTAATGGAATTACAATGTCATTTCAGGTCCTTTCTTTTGAGGAAGTTTTTCTAAATTCCACATACATGGAAACTCTTCAGTATTGCAAATATTATTCCTTGAACTGACATAACATCAGAACGGCCGGCAATTTTATACAAGTTTAAAAAAAATACTTCATATCAGAAATTTTATTAAAAAGGGTATTACGTAGTTATCCCGTCGACCAATTTTGTCAAGTTATATATATCGCCAAACCACTCGCAAAATTATACAAATTGACATAATTTTTATTTTAAATAACGGGAGAACAAATAAATTAGAATAACATTAATAAAAATATAAAGAAAACGTCGAAATAAAAAATCACTTGATGACGTAAACACGTGTAAACTGCTTAAAGTCAAGTGAATGTGACATTTACGATCAACCATTATTGGCATTTAATCTTATAGTTTGACGATAGATTTTTGGTCGACGGGATAATTAAGTAGTACCTTAAAAACATGGTTACTTCTTTGTTATATCGAGCAACACAATTATGCTTATGACAGGTTGCAGCCAATTTCGCCAACGTTGTAACCAAGATCGTGAAGCACGCACGTATAATACCATATAATGCCATTGGATTAAATCGTATATGATAGTTTAATAGTTTTTATCTTACTTATATGTTTAAGTGTGTAATTGGTACTTCTTAGGTATCCCGTCGACTAAATTACTGTCGCCAAATTGTAAGATTAAATGCCA
Source organism: Maratus speciosus (assembly GCA_963932465.1). Taxonomy (NCBI): domain Eukaryota; kingdom Metazoa; phylum Arthropoda; class Arachnida; order Araneae; family Salticidae; genus Maratus; species Maratus speciosus. Next base: position 424,778,392 of record OZ010791.1, read on the forward strand.
ATAATGGTTGCCATTAATTAATTAATTGTAAGATTATATACCAATAATAGCCAATAAAACCATCAATTCGACGTTTTATTTGTTTTTTTATTCATGTTTTACTAATTTATTTGTTCTTTCGTTATTTAAAATAAAAATTATGTCAATGTGTATCATTTGGCGACTGGTTTGGCGATTTATATAATTTGGCAAAATTGATCGACAGGTTAGCTAAGAAGTACCGTGTAATTTATTTATTTTTAAGAATTAACAATCTAAATTGTCCAATATATAAATTTAAAAAAAATGTAAACAAACATTTGATAGACATGACCACAAAAAGCCTCAAATCCGCAAACACTTGAAAAGAAACTGCGCGGATTAGTGGTCTTCTACTGTACATAGATTTTTATAAATGTGTTTCGTTCTTAAAATGCGTTATTTTCAACTTTCACTGCGGAACAAAAGAGAAAATTCATGTTCTTGCGCATGAGTTGTATTTATCTTTATATCTAATTTTCCGTCATTTTTGACGGGCTACCTTTCTAGTCTAATATAATAAAACAATTTTAAGTCACATTCTAAAAGTAAAAAAAGTACTCTTTGAACGAATAAAATAGCAGAAAGGAAAGAAAGACGAAATAACAACAGACAGAGAGTGCGTACTTCGAAGAAACCTTCCCCACAGATTTCGCGGAAATGGGAAAGGATGAAAACGAGGGGGAAAAATTCAACTAACGTAAGTGGTCGCAACGCGGTCATTTAGACCGATTGAAACTTAAGAATGCGGTAAAATGCTAAGAAATAGCAGGAATGACTTGCAATTTTACTACACAAGAGTGTGAACACTCAAGGTCAGCTACACGGAATTTGGCTATCGTAACTTTAACGAGAAATGAGTTACAGGAAGATAACGAATTTCGGGCGGGGAAAAGACCAACGCGCGACTATTAACCGGTTAAGGGATAAAAAGTTTTAGCGTTGTTTGGATAGCATATTTCCACACTAGGTATTCTAAACGCTGTAAAGATGGTATATTAGATCTTCGTTACTGTCAGACTCAAGTCATGATAGCCGATTCTCTAACGAAACCGTTGCTTGAACCTAAACTGGTGAAACATAGAGAATCCATGCAACTACTACATTATCCATCTGAGGTGGTTAAGGAAGGGTGATGAAAATATAACCATCCTCAGATTATCAATAAATCCCCAAAACAGGAAATTGAAACATTAATCTTCACGAACAATAAAACTTGCGAATTCTTATCAAAATATATTAAACTATAAATAATTAAATAATCATCGAAGTGTTGAAATATTTAAATTATATGTATCCAAAGTGCACAGTAATAATCATATATCAAACCTGTTTATTTCGCCCACGCATGATGCCAGAGACTCACGTGATTAATGTAAAGGACTAAAAAAAAACTTTGTGACTTTTTTATTATTATGATATAAGCTGTAAAATAAGTAACATGCAAGATTTAAATCGCTATCGAAGGATGCAGCGTAATTTGTACATTAAAATATTCAATTTAATACTGTAACCTTAAATATATATATAATCATAATATAATCTAGAATAACAAAACAGGCTCACGAGTGAATTTTTTCGTGTATCCTGTAAATGTTTTAATACAACCTTTATCATCACAATTTAGTATAAAAGTAAAATACGAATTTCATCAAGGAGAAACCAACTAGGATTAAATGCCATACATTTGAAGGAAGGAATTGCTTCACCGGAGATATGCAGGTAAGAAATTTACCTATAATATTTTATTGATTGATTTATTAAGGCAGGCCAGAGTTAGTGTTCACTAAGATATATCTAAATATTAGCGCGCGTAAATTACTGCGTAAGTAGAGGAGGCATTTTTTTGCCAACACAATCGAACTTAATGGGAATTTTTTACAAGTAAATCGCAGTAGCGTTAAAGGAAATAATATTTTTAGAACGCGTTGTTTGTACTAAGAGATGTTCATAGAAATGTTTGTAATTTGTTGTTGTATTTAATTAAATTCTGATGTCTTTGGGTGTTATTCTGCTGTATTTAAGTTGCATGGTGATGTACAGGGTGTCCATAATTAAATGACTCTACTTTAAAGTTGTCTACAGACAAAACCATTGTGCATAAAATTGTAAAATTTTGTGAAACACATAATAAAGGGAAGGGAATTTGTTTAAGCTAAACAGTCCATAAATAGAAATAGTTCAAAATTTCGCCACTAGAGGGAAATAATAAATTGCAAATTTTACTTTACGATAGTTTAGAAATTTTACTTATTAAGTTAACCTTAATTTAAAGACAGTTTTCACGACATGTTCCTAGCATTTACCCAGAGCACATTACGGTCAACTCTGGAACATTCTGCTATCTTACCATTAAAGATGGTATCTGAAATCAATGAAAGTCATGCAGAACATGTTTGGTTATAACAAAATTTGTTAAAGTAACATAAATGTATGCTAAATGTGTAATTCGTTAAGAAACTGTCTCATATTTTTTATTCACTCAAATAAATTCCCATACATTTATTATGTCCTCCAAAACATTTCACAACATTCTGGACAATAGTTTCGGTTGTAGGGAACTTTAATGTAGGGTCGATTAATTATGGACATCCTGTAAATAAATTTTCTAAACTATTGGAAGGCTAAAAGTGTAATTTGTTAAAAATCGCTCTCTGGTGGCTAAATTTTGAACTTTTTATTTTTATTTTTGTTTATTAAACAAATTTCCATCCTTTTATTATGTCTTTGACAAAAGTTCACAACTTTATGAACAATATTTTTGTCTGTAGACAACTGTAAAGTAGGGTCGTTTAATTATGGATACCGTGTATATTAAACGCATTCTTAGGAAAAAAAGAAAAATATATAACCATAAACTTCACTATAGTACTCAATGCACACGAATGTAACTAATTAAAATTCCTTTTTTAGATTTATATAGGGAAATATTCCGGATGATTTTCGAAAAATAATTTTGATTTGTTTAGGTAGCTGAACATTTACTTTTAACATTCCTTATTCTAAAGTAGTTGTCTAAAAGTGAAGAAAATTATAAATTTATTGAATACAATGTTCAGAAGTCCATGCAACTAGTAAATTAATCTTACATGTCATGCAAAACAATGTGACAATATTCTGATTAATATTGGGTATGAACGTACTCATAAACACTTCACATAACAAGTGAATTAAAGTGATCAAAGATTCCAAATAGAACTTCATTTAATGTTCCTTTCAAAAAACTTCATTTAACATTAGCACTTTTACATTTAATTTGTAAATTATTACAATTGGCATATATATTTTTATTTAAATAAAAAATATTCAAGAATCTTTTCAGACAATTGTAACAGCATATGTTTGTACATCTGGATAGCATATTTAATTACATGATTTAAATTTAGCTTAAAAAAATAATAATAAAAAGAAAGAAAGAAAAAGGAAACCCTATGTAAAAACTATGAATGTTCTCCATCGTATCTCATCGGTATCCGTCGTTCAATAAAATGTAGTCAATTTAAAACTTCGCAAATTCTCGAAAAAGAAAAGATTTCTATAATTAAAAAGATTATTAATAAAAAAATTTTACACAATTCGTCCTCAAAATAGCAAAGTTAAATTACAAAAATTCTGAAAAATAGAATCTATTACGTAATGAAATCTCTTCTGTGGGTAAAATTTCAAACTCCCACACCGAGCAGCTTTGCGCACAGGAGCGGACTTCATGCTGACGATTTAAGTTTGGTCTGTTATACCATAACAAAGCAAGGCATAAATATATCTGAACAGAAACTGAATAACTTCATTATATCACAAATATCTCCTTTAAATATATTAAAATATTTTTGTAATGAAATCTGTAAATCGTATTTAAATCTAACTTTGGTAAATACTAAAGCAAAAATAAGTTGTGAATTTTCATAGTTATGAAATTGTTAAAATCTACTAACGCATTTTGATGTATATTTATTTTTAGTAGAAATAATTCCAAAAGAAAGTATTTAAATATTTTTTGCCAAATATATATGTCAAGACAAACTGAGCAAAAGAATTTCACTTGGAAATCGTAAAAATGATATATAGAATACCTATACCTATATTTCTTTTTTCGCTATACAAAGTCATAAAAATTTATGTCACGCCCAGTTGTTTTCTCAAATAGAATTTTTTTATGTTCGTGCTCTGTTCTATAATAAAGCAGTCAGGATTTTGTAGCCAAATAAAAAAGACTTTTAAAATGTTTTACTAAGAATATTTATATTTTAAAATTTTTCAATTTATATAATTATTAGTACCACAGTATTTTACTTTTATTATATAAATAAATAAATAAATATATATATATATATATATATATATCTATTTATATAAAATCCAAGTCTCTGTGTGTCCCTCACGATTCCGGTAGGACCACCTCATTGAAATGAGTAATTGTTGAAAAATACTAATGCAGGGTTACCACAGTAGCGCCAAATGTTGGCCAACTTGGCGATAGCTGCTGATTTGGCGAAATTCCCATTTAAAACCATTAATCTTTCATAAAGGAGGTCACCAAAATTTAATTTAAACTCCGCTCTTTTTAGATATTTTCTCAAAATCCATGGGTGAGAATTTAAAGTACATCTTTACATCTTCCTTCCGATACTACTAATAAAATAACCGCTAATAGACGACGCTGTACTGTATGAGCTCCTAACTGTGCGATTTTAATGTGCTTTAAGTACTTTTCCAGAATAGGTGCTTTGGCGAAAAAGGAAATTTGAAACATATTTTCAGGAAACCTATCCACTGTTTCATTTTTTATGTACACGTATTTTTTTCGATATTTATACGATTTATTTAACATAAAAAAGCCGTTTCTCTAATTTTATATAGAAACAAATATAATTTGTACATAAAAACATGAATAATATACATATAAAATAAACATATAAAAAAAAACGCTCATCAAGTTTGTTTTAATAGCTGTTTATGTGATTTGACAACGAATATCTGTTATCCGGACACCATGCCAAAATGTATGCTAATGCGCCAATTATTTCAAAATGCTAAAAGATATTTGTAATTTTATGCCATCAGTTTAATATGAGTTTTATCTTATTGCTTTATTTTATAACAGTCATATGTTCAATTATTTTAAGTATATATTTGTGATTTAATGAAATAGTTCGTAAAAGTCTGGAATTTTCAAATGTTATATTTTTTAAAAGCTCACTTTAGTATCGGCAATGTTTTTTCTTTTATTTTTAAAATGCCTCAATTCACGTGATTTTCATTTTGCGCCAACTATTACGCTTGGCGATAATGGTATCCGTGTAACGGAAAAGTAACCAAATCTCACTTTCTGATGCCCAAATTACACCAAGATTTTTTTAAAACACACCAAAGCCCCTACAGTGGAAAAGTATCAAACTATCTATTATTTTGCGCTATCTGTGTTATAGTTTATACTATATGAAGGTGAGTGGAGCGAAGAGTTTAAATATTAAATATTAAAGTTTCGGCACAGGTGTCATATACGCCCCATGTCGGCGCGATTTTTTTCTGACGCCAATGCCATATACACAACGGGTACTTAACTGTCGCCAAAGTGTCGTTATTTTGCTTGATATGGTAACCCGGATGTTGTCGTTTATGCTGTTGATGTTTTCGCCAAATTGGCGTCGGAAAAAAATCGCTCCAATATGGGGTATATATATATGACAACTGTGTCAAGTTTCTATAAAGCGGTATAAGACTAAAAAATTAAGAACAAAATAAATGCAAAATAAGACTAAAGAAGAAAGAAAAATCATGCGTTAAGCATAGAATATGAAACACTTTCCAACACATCCTGAATGCTTTAACAAAACTTCGTTATTTAGGGAAATAAGGTAAATAAGATAACTAGGTAAACATTTTAGAAAACGCATAAAAAATTTTAAAAATTGATTTCAGCAGCTACCGTCCATAGCCAATAGTACCGTTATTACATGCCACTATTTAGCTAAAATTTAATTTAAACTACTCTTAAAGCTACTGAAATCACATTTCCAGATATTATCATACATAGACGGTTATGTATCCAATTCTTTGCGTGACCCTGTATATAATTTTATCTATATTCTACAAACATTTCTTAGTAAACTAAATGCAGTTCAGCGAAAAACTGCATAACTCCTTTAAGAACCACCTTTAAGAAATTTATTCTCATACTCAGTAGTCCTTGCGAATTCTTTTGTGTAGCCCTGCATATGAACTGTAGCATTTATACACACGGTATAGTATGCATAAATGTAATGAAACATAAAAGCACATATCATAATTAAAGATGCATTTCTAGCAATCATTGCTTATGTACAATACTTCGGAGAAAAGTTTCTTGGCGAGAAAGAAGTTTGCCAACGTATTTTCTGACAACCTATTTACTGCTTCATACTCACAAGAAATTTTTTGCATATTTATACAATTTATTTAATGTAAAAAAGCTATTTACCATTTTTATAAAGAAACAGAAGTAATTTTTGCACAGATGTTATATACGCATCGGGGTTGGCGTGATTTTTATCTGACGCCAATTCGGCAGAAATCTCGCTTTCGAATACCAGTTACTTATATATTTTTAAATTATTTGCTATCATTTTGAAAAGGAAATAACTATAAAGAAATAAAAGTTTGAATAATGACTATAGAACAAAACAGTTTATATAATTTAAAAACAGAAAATAAAAGTAAATAAACAATTTATTAATAAATAAAGAACAATAGCCGGGTTACCATAGCAGGCAAATAAACACCATTTTAGCGCCAGTTAGGTATCCCGGTTCATATCTGAAATCTGCGCCGTAATTTGTATATAAAAAAATATTATATATATTTAGAAACGATTTTTTTATGTATATAAGTGCATATATAAACAAAAATAAAAGTTCATTAGATTTGTTTTCATAGCTGTTTATATATTTTGGCAACATATCTCACTTTCTGATGCTCGAATTACTCCAAGCTTTTTTTAAAAAAGCGCTATAATGGAAAAGTACCTAAATGAATAATTAACAGAAATAACCAATTATACAAACTAAAACTTTTTATTTCGAGATCAAAGCATTGTTTTTAATTTCGATTAAAAATCCATATACCCTTGGATAACTTTTGTTGAAATTAGGTTCACAGCTTAATATCTCATTCCATAAACCTAAACAAACACAAGTGATTCATTCATCGTGAACCGTAAAAAATATTAAATCCTTGAGGTAATCATTCACCAAGTAAGTTCTACAACAATCAATGGACAATATTCTAATGACGTCATAGTAGGTAAAATGGTGGCGGTATCATTTGTTTATGGTTTGAAATCACAAAGATTTAATTTTGCAATGTCTCTTAATTACATTATTTTATTGTCATGTTTACGAGCTCAGAACCAAAGCATATTTTTTCATTATTTAGTTATTAAAGACGGAAGAAAATTATAAATATGCATGATTTGAAAAATTTAAATAATTTTCTTTCTTAATACTGAAAAATAACATCGGGAAGTAACAGCGAGTTTAAGTTAAATAAGTTTAGCTGTTTAATTCTGTTGTAATATTCAAAATAACTGTATTTATTAGATTTCAGTAAACAACATCAGGGCCCGATTAAACTTTGAAGTTAGAGGACTTACAATGTCATTTCAGGACCTTTCTTTTGGAGAAGCTTTTCTAAATTCCACATATACATGGAAACTCTTCAGTGCTAGAAATATTATTCCTAGGATTGGCATAACATGAGAACGACCTGCAATTTTACACAAGTTTTTGAAAACTACTTTATATCAGAAATTTTACTAAAAACGGTTACTTTTTTGTTATAGAGGCCCACACTATTAGAATTATGACAAGTTGCAGCCAATTTCGCCAAAGTCGTAACCAAGATCGTGAAGCACACACATGTAATACCATATAATACCGTTTCATGAAATCGTATACGATAATTTAATAGTTTTTACCTTACTTCAAGTGTGTAATTTATTTATGTTTGAGGCTTAACAATCTAAATTGTCCAATATATGAATTAAAAAAAATGTAAACAAAGCTTGAATAGACATGACCGCAAAGAGCCTCAAATCTGCATAACACTTGCAACCAAACTGTGTAGATTACTGGTCTTCTACTGTACACAGTTTTTCATAAATGTGTTTCGTTCTTAAAATGCGTTATTTTCGTCTATCACTGCGGAACAAACGAGAAAACTCATATTCTTGCAAATGAGTTGTATATATTTTTATAGCTAAATTTCGTCATTTTTGACGGGCTACCTTTCTAGTATATATATATACAGGGTGGTTATAATTAAACTTCCCCTATAAACAGCATCCTACAGCGCAAACGGGTGAACGGAATGCAATGAAATTTGGTATATAGACTATACACGAGATGCGCTCACGGAATTTCGAAAAATTTTTTTTGTTCCAAAATGTCCAACAGAGGGCGCCTTTTCCGGAAAAACATTAAATTTAACTCAATAAACAACCAAAACAGCCGGTTTTACATTTTATTACTCATAAATTATTGTTCTGTATTGTTAATATGGTTTCTGTATTCCGTTTTGGACGTTTATTGTGTTAAATTTAATGTTTCTTCCGGAAAAGGTGCCCCCTGGTAGACATTTTGTAACTAAAATTTTTTTTTTCCGAAATTCCGCGAGCGCATCTCGTGTGTAGTTTATATACCAAATTTCGTTGCATTGCGTTCACCCGTTTGCGCTGTAGAATGCCGTTTAAAGGGGAAGTTTAATTATAACCACCCTGTATATATTTACAGAAAATTTAGGTAATCCGAACTGGCGGAATCAGCACTGAAATTTATACGTGTTTCAGGGTTAAAGGCTGATAAATACTATAGTAGAGTTATAGTCTGTTATAATAAATATCTTATTAAAGTACCATTGATGATTTTTAATTGAGTAATCATTTTTAAACATTTTTTCTATCATATGTGTTGCAGATTTTTGTTTCTACAATGTTGCATATTTATGTTTTACATTGCGTTTTACCCAAGGAAATAAAACAATACTTTTTTAGATTCAATTGTTCTTATGTGCTATTGATTTTGTTTATGCGAACAGTGGAAAGAATTGCCGAGCATCCCAAATATCTACGTTTTGGGCAGTAAAAGATTGCCATTTATCCATTTTTCTATGATATTTCTTGAAAGAAAAATGGTTATATTGCTATATTTTAACAAACATTCAGACCTTTTATGTAAAACATAGCTGAAGTCATTTCACGTGAAAAGCATAGAAATTTGAGCGCGAATTTTCTTATAAAAATTGTCGTGAAATACGCTATATAGCCAAAGGTGACCGGTCACTTGCGATTTTAGACGTTTTATTAAATATCTAGAAAGATACCTCTTCCTGACTATAATTTTTTTAATAAAAATGTATATTGTCTCTTATTAACTAAATGAATTATAATAACATGATTTTATTTAAAAGTTACTAATCTTGCTCTGCTTCATTAGGAGTTGTCAAGAGAAAAGAAAAAAAATATAAAACATTGTTTAAACTATATTTTAAGGTATTCTGAATTGATTTCTCAGCGTATAATCTTAATTTGATTAATAGAAAACTAATAGCTGATTAAAGAGTACATTAAAAAATATATATTATCCCCATTATCTTTTTTATTTATATTTTGTACCTTTTATTGTTTAAATTATTTCATTGTTGCAATTTTACACTCAATCGGCCTGTTTTGGCAATTGTAGTTTAGAGCATAATTAAATCCATTGTTGTTGTAACTTGTAAACAAATGTAACCATGAAGAAAATTTGGCGATTTATGCCTTGTGACCAGCTAACTGAATAATGCCTAAAAATTTATTTATTTATAATTAAATTCTAAAAGTATTAAATATTACATTGTCATTGTAAGCACTCTTATGAACATAATTTTTCTAATTCTGTAAGATATAAAGCAGCGACTAAAATGTCGATTAGAAAATTATATCTTTACTTACAGAAACTAAATTATATTAAATGAAAGAGCGTAAAAATAGAAGTGGTTAATATCATTATCGAAATAATGCTGAACCAGAACCATCAATATTTTCGAATCTAATTGATAATTCTTGCGGTTCCACTAATCGAAATCATATACAATTTTATCACTTTTGATGACGTCACGTCGTTTTAACAATCTACAAATAAAGCCTACTGAGAATTAAATTAATCGGCTTAAATTAAATAAATAAAAAATGATCATTGTGTTCGTAAGACACAATGAATTTTTATTGGAAAATTATACAACTCTGTTTTCATATACAAAAATTCATTATTTTCTTTTTTCACAACAACTTCTTAAAGCTTCTCAGTTCTGTTTTGAATCAACCTGTAGATCCTCTATAAAGTAATGTAAAACATTTTCGTAATGTTTTTTTACCCACTTATAAGAAAATTTCTTTATTTGTTTAAAAACTATTTTTTATTCTTATTCAGAAATGTTTTTCTTCCACAACTACTTAGAAGGTAATCTGTGAAGCAATTTATAATCTAAAGAAATGTGTATAATTATTTAAAAGTGAATGTTTGAGCTTTAATATGAATTTTTAGATGATTGAGATTTAACGATTTTTTTTTTTTGCATTTTATCAATACAGTAAGAATTTCTTTTGAGAAAATGTTTAATCTATATGTATGGTATTGGCAAAAGTTCAACAGAAAGTTTAACTAGTTAGGTGGGCAAATAGGTAATCCGACCACATATTTTTTTCCTGAAAATTACATATGCATGGTCTTTTACAGATGAAGATGTCATTTATTACAGAAATCATATGTTTTACTTTCAATTAATTGTTTCATTAATGTTTACCAGTACGTATATTAAAGGTTTAGCAGATGAATTTTATTTGGCATTTTAAAAAATGATCTATAGCAATAGAAAAGGAGATATATATTTTCAAAAATATTGTCATTTAGAAGTTGAAAAATAAATATATTAAAAAATAATTTAGGAATTCCATAACTTCGTAAACAGTTACAAATACGCTAAACAGAAGAAGATGAGTGGTTTCAAGGAAACTTATCCAAACTAAAGAATTTTATTTTTTTAAATAAAGACATTCAATTAAATTATATGCTAACATAGATAGTTAAAAAAAATAACTAAGTCTACAATTGTTTGTTTTGTATTCAGGGAAACAATTACACGCATTTTGCAGCACAAACGCAGCATGTGTCTACTGAAAGAAGTAAGTGCGCTTTTCTAGATAGTGAATATTTTTTTAAGAGTAAAAACGCAGCATACCAACACGGATGCAATTTACAACATAACGAAAAGTTTTCTTCAACGATACTAATCATGGTGGACAATTAAGGCGTACTAGTACATATATTCTAAGACGTATATAGTGTGTTGCCAAATTCAACTGACAAATTCGGAGGGGCGATAGTGGGAATCAAGAGGATGAAAAATTGTCATAGAACATAGGATCGCAAACCACGTATTTAATAAAAAATATAGATTGTTCTATCCTAATTTCGTTTGGTTTGACCGTAATATCTTTCAGAAAACAAGTATATTGTAATAAAACTTTTAATAGACATTCTAACCTTTATTGTAAATGTGATAGTATAAAAAAAATGGATAATTTTCCATTTTACTCGCCATTATTTTCCCCTTCACGTTCCACATTTTTCATAGTGATAAATAGTTTATATCGTATCATCGATTGCTTGAGAACCCAGGCCTTTTCGTGATGTTTTAACATTTCACACACACACAAAATACTTTGCATTTTAATTGCAATGTTTTTATTTTTCTAAAAATTATTACCACCAATCCGAGTTCATTTAGGAAGAAACACCTTGTGTTTGTGACTAAATAAGTTGCTTGAGATCGTGTGTTCTTTAGCAATCATCCTCTGGATGCCTACTACCACACCTATAATTTTTTCTGTCAAATTCTGGAATATCTTGCTAACAAAAATCTATTCTAGGGTTATCAATGATTCCGTAAAGTAGTCTTTCTCTTAAGAAACCTCAGAAACCAATGTATTTTCTAAATTAATGAAGCACTTATAAAAACAAAGTTTCTTTTCCAGCCACTTATTTTCGGAAACTTTTACGATTAGTTTTTAAAGTATATTAAACAGTTTTTTCTAATCGGAATATAGGTTTTTCGGATGATGTCGATTCCAAATTAAATATTTTCTCCTGCGTAATTGTGAGTACAAAAGATAACACAAATACTTCCGTTTTGATGAACAAAACTTTTTCACTAGTTAACGTTACGCTAAAAAATGCATGGTTTGAGTTTTTCTCTTAGACTAGGATAATTGTTAAACATTTAATTTAAAAACATTAAACTATATGTCTTGACCTGTGAATTACAATAATTTAATATCTAACATTTTTATACAAATAACTTAAAATCGAATAGAAATTTTGTAACCCTAAGAAGAAATTTTTAAAGTTATATAGCGTTTATTTGTCAAACAAATAAAAATAATAAAGTAATCTGATCAAATGGTGACAATTTTCGCAAGCACAAATTTATTACTTATTTGATTTATTAATGCAGTTTTGAAACAAAACCGAACGAATCATAGGCTCACAATCAGTTGTATTTTAATCATGAACACGTTAATAACGTTATGTTGTAAAAATCTAATCTGAGTAATGCACAATGAAACAATTCAAATACTGATAAAATCAGACAATATATACTGCTAACAGAGCCACTGAGGTTTATATACAGTGTTGTCCAACTTTTTGAACCCTTTTTGAAATTTGCATGTTTTATAAATTTGTGTGTGTGTGCTTGAAGAATATATTAAATTTCACTTAAATACAAATGTTTTTATATTAAATTCAAGGAAATTTAATGCAAAATTTAGTTAAAAAATAATTAAAATATCTGCTTTACAAAAACAGTTACGGTTACAAAAAATAAGATTTATCTTATATTTCGTTATATTTTAAAGTTACACTTACACATTCAATATTTAGTAGGTGGAACCTTATTTTTTATTACAGTTTCACAGCGTCTTTTCATTGAGAGACCTAGTGTTTGTAGTTTATCCTTTTTAATCTGATGATGCCAAAAATTAACTGTAGCTGCTATAGGTTACGTTTTATTAGATGGTCGCTTTTTTTTCTACCGGGATTTTCAAACTTCGCTACAAATTTTCTATAGGATTGAGAACAGGGCTGTTTCCAGGCGAGGATAATATTTGCTTTTATTTTTAAACCATTCTTTGCATATTTTTGCCATATGGCATGGAACTGAATTCTGCTGGTGCTTAATTGTTAATAAATGGTGCTTTATTGGGGAAGAGATCCTTAATGGAACATATCAATTTTGGTTCCAGGACAGTTTGTAGTCAGAATGCTATCAAAGACTTGAATACGGCCCACCCCATCTATAGACATACAAGCTCAAATCATGACATTTGTTGGGTTCTTTGTGCTTGCTTCAATGCAATCAGGAACCAGCTGTTCCCCTACTCAACGTATCGCGCACATTCGCCCATCACTATCAAAGTGCAATATCACTCCATATTATTTGCTACCACTGATTTTCTGATCAATAAATGTGTTTTTTGTCCACTGAATTCGTTTTTTTGGTTGCTGAAGATTTAAAAAGGATTTATCTTCGGAACTATACCTTACAGTCCAAAACCTGCTAAACTTCTAATTATTGTTCTTGAACTAACTGAAATATCGATTGCATTCATTTCATATCTAACAACATCTGATGAAATTCTTCTATCTTTGAGGCATATCCTTTTTATCTTTCTATCGTCAGAAGAATTTGCGCATTATTTTCGGCCTGATCTTGATTTGTTTATCACTTATTCAGTTTATTCATAACGTAAGCACAACTTTCGTATGCCAGATAAAGTGACTGATCCACCTACCTGTCTTGCAATTTCCCCATAAGAGAGACCATTTTCACTCAATGTACAATTCTGCTTCTTTTTAGTGGTGTCCAATAATTTCTTGTTGTTGATGATATTGTTTTAAAATATTTGCATTAAGAACAATGTAGAAATATTTAAAAAAAAGATTATTCTTTTTATTTATAGTAGTATTCATCCTTCTGCAAAATTTATTCCAGCAAAATACCGCTTTTACAAATCCAAACATACTACATTTTAGTTACTGATATTTGATTAAATCTCAGAGCCATCAGTGTGATGTTCTAGGAATCTTTTATTACACTACACTTCATCATTCATGCCTAATTGTGTTTGTATTTTAGACTAAAGTAAGGGTAATTTTTTTTGCAATGCAGATATTTTAATTCTTTTTTTATTATTATTACACATTAAATGTCCTTGAATTTCATAGATAAATATTTGTATTTAAGTGAAAATTAATATATTCCATAAGCACACAAATTTATAAAACATGTCCAAACTTTTGGCCATCATAATATAGGGTAACTCCGGGAGAGTCGCCACATACGGGATAGATGCCGCAACCCTTGTATTTCTTGTAATTATCGATAGATGGTCGTCAAACGCACAGTATAGGTGGGCAATGAGATTATTTTAACCAGTGTATAGCGTGAATCCAATTTCGATGTTTACTTGTAAAAGTACAATCCTTAATTTGACGTAAGTGCGTGATTTCACTCTCCAAACTTTTAAACACTTCGTGTTTATATACTTTTTTACACACTGATTACTAAATGCATGCATGATTTCGAAGTCAAAACTAAGTGTAGCGTTTGTATAGAGTACTGTGTGTATGATTACGCCATTCCCCTGAGCGATGGCAGGTAACTGTGATGGCCGACGTCTGCACCATGCAAAGTGGAATACATGCCGCACTGCTATTCCGGTATACATGCCGCAGTTTCTTTTGTACGGGATGATTAAGTGTTATTAACTTTTCTTTTTCTTTTGCACAGACTAACCATGTTAGGCATGTTATCAAGTTTACTAAAACCAAAGGAGAAAAAGGGGAAAATAAAAAGTAAGATGGGCAAGAAAGATGCAAGTCAAGATAATAATAATAAAAAATTGGATTACGCGTAACGCAGACGTTCTTTCCAAACTACTGAAAAAAAGAGGAAGTGTAATTGGCTCAGTTGCATCATGTATTTAAATGTAGTTACATAAAGACTGTACTTATCTACACATTTTCTGTAGATTGAAGTCGATCTCTTAACCATTCTGGACCATAAGTGCATATAAGCACCTTCATAAAGAGCTTACAAAATTTGTTTCTGGCACCAGTAAAAAGAAATGTAATATTTGCTTTGTTTAATTAGAGCATTTTCATGATTATTTAAGTAAAGGTAACTTCATTCAAAGGTAACTTCAAATACCCACATTTCAGTGCATGTTATACATAATAACATTATTTTATAAATATAATGAAATATTTCCCAACGAAATGAAACATATTCAAT
The DNA here is from genome assembly GCA_963932465.1 of Maratus speciosus. Lineage (NCBI taxonomy): Eukaryota > Metazoa > Arthropoda > Arachnida > Araneae > Salticidae > Maratus > Maratus speciosus. Next base: position 424,793,776 of record OZ010791.1, read on the forward strand.
GTTGCTTTATTTTTCATTTTTGACGAATAGATAGAATTCCATTTTCGTTTCCATTTTCCTAAAAAAAAAACTACTTACTAGTTATTTAGTAAAAAGTCTGATGGAAAATAGGTATTAATTTTTAAAAGATGTATATTCTCATATACGTCTACCCAAATTAATCATTAAATTATATTTCATTATATATCAATTTAATCATTTATTAAATAGTTTAAAAGAAAAATGTATTAAAAGATTAATTTACTGAGAACAAAATGTCTAGAATTATTTAAATTAAATGTAAAGTTTTTTCTGTGTTATTTTAAATAATTAAGATAAAATAAAACATGGTCGGATTAATTCTTTACAAAAAATAAATCTAGAAAAAGAAAGGAATGTAAATTAAATATCAGTATTTGAAGTATTTTTTTATCTTACAGAATATAATTTTCACATCTTTATAGAATTTTATTTTTAAAGATTTTTTTTTTCTTGTTACTCCGACACCTACTCATAAGTCGTTATCTCAGTTTCTTGTAAAAGCTTAATTTAATGACAGGATGAGAGAAATTTTTTACATTACCTTTTTAGTACTGTTAAAGCTAAATTAAGGTAACTAACATTTCTTTTTTTTTCTTTCGTTATGCAATTTATTTTAAAGAAGTGATTTCTTTAGTGAAGGATGAATCCGCTTTCTTACTTTTAAAATATCAATCCAGTAAAAAGTTGAACTTTTTTTTCTAGTGAATTCATTATAATTTACGTATTTCCAAAAATGTAGTTATTTACTTATATAATCGCACTTTCTAGATATTACATGTAAATATACAGGATGTCGATAAATGAATGATACGATTAAAATAATAGTTTAAAACATAATTTTACAAGGTGCATGGCACCGACTTATATCCCTACATAATGTAGTTCAAATATTTTTTTTATTGTTGTATGTGCATACGGCAGTAATAATTCAATGTGTTCCAAAATAAGACCTACAAATTAAGAGGAGTGATAGAAGGCATCAAGAGGATGAAAAGTTACCATACAACATGGGATCACAAACCACGTATTTAATAAATACAGAGTACTCTGCCATAATTCAATTTTTGTTGAAGGCAATAACT